>OY998266.1:13829867-16637235 GCA_963922045.1 Persicaria maculosa
AGAAAACCTAGGAGACAAACAGGAAGATGAGCTAATCACACCCCAAAAAAAGGTAGAAAAAACACACGCAAAGCACGAAGACAAATCCCAAACCTAGACTCTGACTCTTTCCACCCAAATTCCACACTTCAGGTTCAGGTCCACCCAAGTGCTTGCCTCCAATGAGCCTTGTCCTGCAAATTGTCTTCTGCGAGTCATAGTAAAACAAAAAAAAAAATCCAAAAATCCAAATCTGAAATCACAAGTTCCTCTGCGCTTTCATTCACACCAATACACAAGCCCTAAATTCGTCAGTTTCTTAATTAGAGTAAGCAAACGGCATAACTAAAAAGATCTGCAAAGCCATTTACACTGCACAAAGCCTAGAGCACCAGATCAGTTAACTGGATCAGTTACCGTGCTGTGAACCTTCCAATCCTATTTCTTAGTAGCTATGCCCAGTTGCATTCCAACACGTACCAGTGTCTCCAGTGATCTCCCGCTGTTTTCCTGGAGATCTTCATCCAGCTTGATTGCATCCTGCAACAGATTTATATAACCCGCGTCCACATTTATCCCTCACTCGAATCAATTAAGGCATGCAGACAGGAAGTAACAAGTCAATGTGACCATACCTTCTCAAAGACACAAATTACAGTGCTCCCACCAAATGAGAAGTATCCAAACTGCAAACAAATATCAAGATTAGCAACTAATTTAGAAGCCAAAAAATGAAGATGGAAAGGTGAACCATAGGTGTGTTTGGAGAGAAGTGGTTTTAAAATGGGAATCAAAAAATGAAGATGGACAGGTGGAGCCATATTTCTTGAGATATGGCTCAGAAAATACGAGTTCAATGCTGAGATGATATTATGTTGCCAAGTTTCTATTACCACTGCTGAGAAGGGATTCGAGTCTGGAAATTGGGAATTGTATTGGTTAAGAGAATCAAGGGGAATGATGAATGATTTCAATTGCCCAAGTCAACAAACCAGGTCTCCTTGATTCCCGAGGTAACTACAACTATTTTCATATCACTGAGCTCTCTCTGTATCCAAATACCCTGCTGCTAGATTCTCTACATGTAGTGTTTCTTTTGTTTGACCAAGTGTTTCGCAAAATTCTACATAGAATTGCAAAACACACTGTTGATGAGTTGAGTGTACCAAGTAAACGCTGATCATTTTAATGGTCAGAGTAATTGTCTAATTAATAGAGCGTCATTCAATGCAGTTTCACCACAAGAATAAATATGAGCTAAATCCTCATGCAGTTAGACAATATTCATGGACCCTCTTAACTTGCTGGAGGAAATGACACTGAGATGTACTGGATAAGGCTTCCTATACCCAAGTACTGCTGCATTTTGTGACACTCAAAATTCTCGGATCCCTTGAGCTATCAAATCCTTAATCTATTGGGGAGAGATAGCGGGACTACTGCTTGGACCCTCTTCATACAGTGTTAGCTGCTAATGTTTGCTCCCTTGAGCTTGCCGCTCAATGTGGGCCACAGCCCACAAGTGAGGCTACCTGAACATCCCTTTCAGGAAGCTTTCTTTGCAAAACCTGAAGCTGCTACTCAATACTTGAAGTCCCAGTCATCTTATACTGACATAATCTCATATTCATCCTCAGGAACATCATTTGAATTATCATCCCTTGCAGATATCCATTTGTATGTGTCAGTTCTTCTGATATTTGGTACCGTTGTTCAGTTTACGTTTTTGGCACACGCAAGAAATACGTTTCAGGCTTGGGCCTGCGTAGGAATAGACCTTGAATCTCTTTGTTGATATCCCCACATGACAAGTGCCTGATAGGTCCATGTCTGCCAACACTGCCGAGAACCATGGGTGATGCTAAAATCCCCTACAATCCACACTCAAAAGGAGTATTTCATGATGGATTTGGCTAAGATGAAGACCCTGATCCTATAATGTTTCGGATATGGCGAAAGAAGATGATGGGGTTTCTATCTGCTCTCAAAGTGGATTACGCCTTGTTCAACAAAGGTCAAGCCAAAGTGTCTTACATGGATGTGGTACATCGGGGTTGCACGTGTTTACTTGGTACTCAAACTCAAATAAATAAAATGTGGTTTGCAATTTTATGTAGATTTTCACTCAACACTCAGTTTCTATAGACGAGACACTAAATCTGCCTTGCTTTTCATGGTAAGTGATTAAAGTTTTCAATGAAACCAAATCCAGAAAAAATTGAACTTAATATGCATAGGTCAGATGAAATTTCACATTGTTACCTCATCTCCTTTCCGAACATGGTCACCTTCTTTCTTGGTGAAAGTAATGCTGCCTACCATGGTTGCTCCAATAGCAACAAAAGCAACCTGCATCTGGCACTATTAGTGGACTTCCTCTAAATGCAAGTTAGAAGCATAAGCAATTTCAAAAAGGCAGGTACTATCTCATTGAGCAGCAAAAAGAGGTCAATGACAAACAGGGAAAAAAAACCTTTCCAAAGTGCTTAGTAGAAATTATAGACACAACTCGCTTATTCTCTGTAAAGACATCACAATACTTGCTGTTGACAGCAATTGGGTTAACCTGCAAAAAAAAAAAAGGGGTGAATTCACATGACTTCCTGACTTAATTAACTGTTCCTTCACGACAAGTTTACAGAAGGTTTTTTTCCCTTCCCATACCGTATATAAGCACCCGGGTACATGAACAAATTTCTCCACCTTTCCCGAAACTGGAAAATGAAAACGATGATAGTCCTGCCACCAATTCATAATTAGAACCTAGAGCATTAAAACTGTAGAAAGATATCATACAATAAACCATGCCAAACATTATCACCTGAGGTGCCAATCGGAATATGACCAAGGTTCCATCAATAAAAGAATCAGAGGAAACTCCGTTGGTCAAGAGTCCTTGAATGGAAAACTTTCTGCCCTACATAGTCACAGGAATAAGTTTTCAATCTTGACTGGCAAAAGAATACTCTACTTTCGTTGTTTGCTAAATGCCAAATATTGATATTTATTTTATGAATCATGATTGATGTACCCAAGTTATGTAAAAATTGTATGACATCAGATCTAATCTAAAAGCTTGTTCCATTCAAGTATCAATCAAGACTAACTGGTAGGGTGGTGCAACTGGTTCAACTTCTGAGGCCAGTTCATGTTGTGGGGCTCAACAAAAACTCGGGCCCTGGTGAAGATCTAATACAAGCAATATTAGTGTAAAACAAAGGGGAAAAGGTTTTTTTTATCCATGTCATATCTGCAAACAACAGGCAAATAATTTTTAATGGACATTTATCACAAATTAATAGGGGAATGTAGGATGATTATTGTTAGAAATTCTGAGAGATAATATTTCTGAGTGCATTACAAAGGGAGAAACCCAGAATAAATATAAGAGAGGAAGGAAGTCTAAGGGTTACAATCTGAAAGTACAAGGAGTAATTGCATTTAATACCTAGAAAACATAATAATTATGTCTAAAAGTAGACTAGGGATGCTTGTAGTCTCCCTAACACAACTTACAAGAAAAGTAACTTTATCATATTTCCAACACTCCCCCTCAAGCTGGGTTTGAAAAGATCTTACAAATCCAGCTTGGAATAAGCTCTTGAAATCATCTCCAATTAAGACTTTGGGGCAACAAATCTGGAAGTTGTTGTGTTGGGAGTTATCTTGAAGATCCACCTTGAATTTTTGTCTGGATGGTGTCCATCTACCACAAAAAATTTGAAAGTGCTGCTAGGGATTCAGTTCTGCTGAACCAGAGATTTTTGGGACCTAAACTAGTCCTTGATACCCACTCATAGCTTAAGGAAGATGAAAATTTTCAGTTGAAGAAAACCCAATTTGCCAAGGTTTAAAAGTCTCAGCAATGAAGGCATGAGAAACAACAAAGTAATTTCAGCAATGAAGGCTGAAAACAGAAGAAATTTTCCAGCAATGAAGGCTGAGAAAACAGGAAAAGATTCTCAGCAATGAAGGCTTGAGAAACCAGAAAGTTTCAGCAATGAAGGCTGGAAAAACAGATTCAGCAATGAAGGCCAAAAAAACAGATTCAGCAATGAAGGCTGGAGAGAGGAATGGTTGAAGCTTTCCCGGTAAGAAGGCCGGTGAAAGGTTAACTTTCTCAGCCATGAAGGCTGAAGAAGAAACCTACATAACTCAAAGGGGATTCAGCAATGGAAAGAGGAACAAAGCTACCTAAGGCTCTGATACCATGTTAGAAATTCTGAGAGATAATATTTCTGAGTGCATTACAAAGGGAGAAACCCAGAATAAATACAAGAGAGGAAGGAAGTCTAAGGGTTACAATCTGAAAGTACAAGGAGTAATTGCATTTAATACCTAGAAAACATAATAATTATGTCTAAAAGTAGACTAGGGATGCTTGTAGTCTGCCTAACACAACTTACAAGAAAAGTAACTTTATCATATTTCCAACAATTATATCATACACAAAAATAAATGCTAGTAATGATACCTTGATCCAGAATCTGAGACTTTCGTCAATTGTCCTGAAAGCCATTAAACGGCTGTCAGCAGCGCATACTGCAACTTCATCACATTCCACAGAGGCGATGGGTCTTACACCTGACTTCAATTCTCTAATAAAGAACTCATTAAAAGTCTGCAAGTGAAGGAAAAAAGATGCTCAATCAGATGAATTATAAAAGACAAGCACCTGACCAAAAAATTGTAACTTTGTACATCCATCAGAATTTGGCCCTACAAAAATTGTAGATGAGTGAGTCTCAAGTCCTAACAACTCTTTCTAGCCCTCTATCAACCAATAACCCAGTAATACCCGCAATTACGCAGGGTCTGGGGATCGGGATGTACGCACTTTTCCCCGAGGTAGTCAAAAGAGTATTTCCAGAAGACCCAAAGTCAAAAAATGCAAAGAGAGAGAACACTATGGTAAAGTTAGTAGAACTATAAAAAGGGAAAAGACAGAAACAAAAACAAATAACAAAGCAAGCTAAGTATCCGCATTCGAGTGGTCTCTATCCATAGTCATATCTTCCATGAGGGCCAAGAGGGAAAGGTCATGGCGAATCACCTCCATCCAACTTTTCTTCGGTCTACACCTTCCCCTATGAATCACTCCTAGATCCACAATCTCGCATCTATGAACCAGTGCCGAATGAGATCTCCTTTGAACATGTCCAATCCAACGCGATCTGACCTCGTGCATCTTCTCTTCAATACGAGTGACTCCAGCTTTGTTTCTAAGGTCCGCATTGCTGATCCTGTCTAGTCTGGATGTGTCCACACATCCAGCGTATCATCCTCATCTATGCCACAGACAACTCAGAGCCATACAGTGAAGTGGGGCGTACCACCACCTTGTAGAATTTCTCTTTCAGTTTCACACGGACTTTCTTATCGCAGAGGGCACCTGATACCCTTCTCCATCTCTGCCACCCCACTTGGATCCGGTGTTCTGTATCTCTATTAATACCTCCATCACTCTGTAGGAACGATCCCAAGTACTTGAAGGTCTCTTTTCTTGGGAGAAGGTCCCCTCCCAACATAACTGAATCCTCTGAATCACCTTGCTCCCTGAAACGAAACTGCATATACTCAATCGAAAACCCTTGGGTTCCAGCACCTCCCTCAAGTTATCCAATCTGCGAGCCAATCCCAATTTAAAAAGAATGCAGCTGAATCCCAACATCCTTTTTTTCTCCAATCATAACAAAGAAGGAGAAGACACATAAATTAATTAGTTTTCATCCTCTAACATCCTTTTCCTATCTCCCAGCAAATGTGTTAGCTAGATATCCAGTATTGATGACAGATTCAGTTAAGACCTTTTAGCTTTAATCTCTTAAACATTTTCCACAACAATGATACATTTTGAGTCAGCACTAGGCAAGTTGTTCCTGAATCCCATCAAGAACCATGTGAAGTTTCCAGTAATACAGAAGCAAGATGGTAAGCAAGCATATATTGTACAAGGAACAAGTTTTTGCTGACAGATATACATAGGACCAACGAAACACACCTTGAAATGGTCCAATGGGTATTTTACTTCAGATAAGTTGATTTGGTCCTGCAAATTATGTAGAAGTAAAATATCAATCATTTAGGGATTTAACTCTGGTATGGATATTTTCAGATATATAAAAAGAAATGCTAACACATAGTTTTTCACTTCTCCCTTCCGTTTAAATGAATCTAGTACAAGGATGAAATGAAGCAACCAGCAGCAAAAAGTTGTGTTATTATTATTTTTTTTTTTTGGACTCAACAAGCAGTGGACCACATTACAGTGGGTAAGTTCAATATAAGGGTAAAACACTCAGAGAGCCATGGGTTAGGGAATTCGCTAAAATTACAGTGGGTGAGCTAAGGGATATAAATTAGTATAAACAAGGATTAATGCCTTCTTTCAGTTTATCCAAAAATATTATTGTACAGGCTATTGCCTAGAAATGGCTATTGCCTTTTTGGCCAGAGAAGCAGAAAAAAAAAAAAGAGTTCCTCTTCTGGAGGCTTAGTGGATTCCGTTGGTTTCCCTAAGATTGTGTGCTCTTGTGCGCATTCCTTGTGGGTTGTATGTGATTCTTAACTTATACTCTTTCATAGAGAAAAAAAAAAAGAGTTGGCCTAAAACCCACTAACTCAAAGATGATTCATCGTACTGACTTATGCATGCAATCTATGACATTAAGCAATATACATTCTGCGACATTAAGTATAGAGGTTAAACGGAATGGGCTTTGGTAGAGTTGACAATAAACTCTATGGGTAGAGTTTAATAGATCTCAACCAGACAACTACTCAAATCAATTTGAGATTTAAAACCTATTTAGCTTTTAAAAAGCTTTTTCTATAGTTAGTAATTACTATTAGGGTACCGCCCATTTAACTCTATGGAGTTGGAAGCCACATGATCTCAACCCAAGTTAAAGAATCAAAGATGCCCTGCCTTGAATTTAACATCATGATGATATGAATCAAAACTGCTGCTTCAGGAAGATAGCATACCTTAAAAAATTCAATGAACTTCGGTATATCTTTTGCAGATTCAAATGAGCTCATTTTCTTCCCCTGCTTTTCAGATAAATCCTGCAAGAGTTCTTTTACCCCTGGAGCATGAAAATCACCGAAAATGCCTCAAAGTGAGTTCAAATTGCATTTTGATGATTAGAAAGAGTGCAACGAGCAGGCCTAATCAGCAACACATTCTGATAAACGGAAAGATATAAATAATAACACAGAATTCTTATAGAAGTGGTAAGCAATTCTCACATTCCAAATGCTACACAGATGAACTAAATGAAAGTCAACTATTTCTGACTGTCTACTGACTACTGTGAACATGGAAAAGTTAAGCATCAACAGTTAAGTAATGGCTTGATAAATAAAATTCCACCCAATTGCCCCTAATCAAGTTACTTTTCAGTCTTTTCTTAAAACATTCCAGCAACCTTCTCACTTTATTTATTACCTACCATCTAGAATTTGCATTCCACTGTTAACTATTTCGGACTGTCTACTGTGAGCTAAGAAATATTTCCAGCTGAGATTCTTTACAAAGTTCATGTTTTATACTTTATTTGAATTAGCTTAGTCATTGATCCCTGAGCTTCAGGAAAAAAGATTATCATGAAAACAAAATAAAATTAAAATAAGCTATGTTAATGAAGACTATGTGCACTCTTTAAGGCAGACAAGTTTTAGGAGCAGATAGGCAAAAACAAAATGTAAGTATACATGCTACAAATATGTCGTGCAGAATGTTGATGAAGATTGCAATTTTAGCAACACAGAATGAAACCCCTCAGAATTATCTGACCCTACCTCTTCCAACAATGTTGTATCCAATCTTAGATTGGTAAATAGCTCTCATTGACAAAACAATCTTCCCGTCAATTATTTCTTCCACTAACCTCTTTATCATCCGATCAAAAACCTACATGTCACAATGTAAATTGAAGAGAAACATTAGCATTAATTCTGAATATTGACATAAATTTTTTTTTCACCAAAAAGTGGGGTATAAAGTATAAAAACACTGTATTTTACACACAGATCTACTAAGACTGTCACCTGAAATTGGATGTGCAAATACAATGTTACATAATTGAAAATCACAAATTCGGGTGATAAGACATCAATTTTCACCATGAGGTTCTAGTTTGTTTCAAACATTCAATGTAAGTGTAAATTATGATGTTTCCAAAATCAAATTGGAAAATGGTGCTTTCAAACAACAGTGATATTTATAACGCATCCAGCCCATTGTTTCTTTATTATTTAATATTAATTTCAGCAAATATTTAATTAACATTAAGTATATAAACTACATAAATAAAATTGGGATAACTTCCACCATGAGAAGCTTTTCCAGTTTTCATTGTTAACAATAACCACAACAGCTCAGAGAAAAATAAGTCTAACTCTATACTCTGGGGCAATGTCATTTGGGGAGCTAATCAACACTTCAAAGTTCAAGACTCTAATATTCTTATATAAACTGCAAGGAAAGAGCTTATTCAGAGCTAATAAGACTCCTTTGTACCAAAATGTGTGATGCACTTGATCCAGATCGCGGACCAACTTCATAAGAAGAGAAATGAGCCCATTCACTAAGCTTAAACATCCATCTGCAAAACATGGATTTTAATCTTTGTTATTTATGTCAAATGCAGGTACTCAATAAAAGCATACACAGTACTAGCTGAGAGGAACCGCATAGGAAATTGTTAAATTAGCTTGAATGTAGAAAATGCATCTCACCCATATGAAGCCTGTTGATCAGTCAAGAAGCCACCAGCCATAACATGGTGTCCAGTGCCTTCATCAAAGCACATAGTCATGTGAATCATATTGCTGAGCTTATCCTTTTCTATAAGATTCTCACCACATACAGGACAGCAAGTTATGAGTGGATCCCTGCAGTAGATAAATCAAGAATTTTGCACACATAAAGTGACACATAAATAGGCTTATCACAGTAGAACATGAGTATTATAAACTTCTATAAATATAAAAATTGCTAGTGATCTGAAGGAACTCTTATGATATACTTCTTCTTTTTGTGCACGATGGTAGAAATATACCATTTGCAGTTTTGCACGCTTCGTGAAGCAAATAAAATGAGAAGAAAATGGTGCAAGTAAGAAAAATAATGCAAGTGGAATGAAGGAGAACTGTGACTATCTTGATCTTTGATTAGCGAGTTCTGAATTATTACTTGTCCTGTTGAAGAGCAAGAAGAACAGCAAACTCATCCATGCTGACAACACCATCACCATTTTTGTCTGCTGCTTTAAAGAGCTCTTCTTTCTGGAGAAAACCACATAATGAGCTGCAGATGTCTTAGATAAGCCAGAAGCAATAATAAGCTGGAAACAAAGGAAATTATAACAAAATAGCAGTCAAACCTTATGTTCTGCCAACTGGTTGCCAAAGGCATTGACTAGTTCAGAGAATTCGGAGAACGAAAGATTGCCATCTTGGTCATAGTCCTACATAGGGAAAAAAGTTACAAGCAAATGTGATAGCTCCATGCAGGAAGGATACTATCAAATACAGAAAATTAGGGATAAACATTTCATTATTGACAAATAAGAACTACCAATATTATATACTTGTTTACTTTATACAACCTGACCCATTACTTACTAGAAAGCTAGTAAGTACTATATTGGCTTCAGAGAATGACAAGGACATAATTAGGTTTTGAAGGATAAATATGTGAAAAAATTGAAGGCAGAAGGCCCCCTTAAAGATGATGGGAATTTAGGGAGTACCACTATAGACAATAATCTCTTCACAAAATCTTTTTCTGTTTCCACTGGATCCTGCAGAGGAAGCCAATTAAGTATTATCTGGTTCACAAGAAGAATCCTTAACCATCAAAATTTTACATATCAAGAAACATACCTGAACATAGCACGAGAAAGATAGTTTGCCAATGGCAACATTAGGAGAGGAAGGATCTAAAAGGTCAATTACTTCTGAATCAGAATCCTGCAAAACGTTGGTTCATCAACTTTGCCATGGAATGGTGACCATTAAGATTAGCATTATCAATATAAATATGATTTCTGACTTTTTTGATGAGTATCATGGTATTATGGCACATGACTCACCTGAGTGAGATAGCTTAATAGATCAATATCACAAAAGCCTATTAGATTGTTCTTGGACAGTCTGTTAGTCTGCATCACATTAACCATGCTGACAGAATTAGTCATAATAAAAAAGCAAGAAAAAAAAAATCAAAAAGCCTCAAATACAGTAAAATGTACTAGCTGCTAGAAATATGGGCCATAAAAACACCATATCATGTGTTTACAATCATCCATTATAGCAGTTGGCATGAGGTTACTAGAAAGATCAGAAAAGAAGGCCAAAAAAAATCTGTCTTTAGACATTCGGGGAAAAGAGCTGACTGTTTAAAAGGGATTTTTCATGAAATTACAATCAACCTGTTTTGTAAAAAAGCTCACGAAAAAATATTATAGAATTGAGCGTAACTTTCAAGATGTAAAGCAAAATGGGGAACAAACTTTTAGCTATCTGTCAATCAATTCAAGAGTTATTTCACAACTATATTGCATTCTTCCCTGGTGGTTCCCCTAGTAGTGCTGCATATTGGCAACAATATCCATGGGGTATGGCCATTCACAAACCATGAGAACATAACAAATTTTCATGGATTGAATTTATGCATGCAAAGAGTAAGGAATATGCACACCTCATACACTGAGACTCTTACAACATGTGGTCCATTACTCTCTAGAAGGAGTTTCTTTTCCTGATTCCAAAAAAATAGGTCAAAATTAGTAGAGAAGCAATTCAATGTTGTAATTGATGACACATACTAAATTAAGCAGAAAAGACAACTAAATGCTACCAGCAGTTACTTGATGAGCTTTATAAAGCCAAAACTATTTTAACTTCATTGTTAAGAATTGCTGCCTAACAATAACGACAAGGGAAAACGACAATTTTCAAGACCTCAATGCACTTCATATAAAGGAATATTTGTAATTCTTCAATCCATCAAACACAAGGGGCAAAAGCAAAGGATTAATATATTCACTCTTAAAGCCAAGTCAATCTGTTTGCCATATTTAACAAAGTGAGACAAAGGGGAAAACCAGATGGAAGCAATTATTTTTCTGATTTTTAAAGTGCGTAGTAGTAAAATAAAATTTAAGCTACAAGAAGCTATGACGTTGCTACCTTTATATTTCACATCTAAAAGAAAGTTGCCTACTACAAGTTCTCAAAGATAATATCATAGATACAAAGATTTAAGAAATAATATGATCAGCTTGGGGATCTCGAAATGACATCTACTTTATCCCAAGGGTAAAGCCAACACATCAGCAGGCAAATATGAACAGGAAGAAGCATAATGAATATTGTTCAAGGCTACTTACAGAGTTCCAAACTGGTTTGCTTGTTCTGCAGAACCCAATGAAAAAAGAATTATTTCATCAGAAGGCCAAAGTAGAAATTAAGACAGCAGCATGCACAAAGAGAACTCAAAAGCAGAAATATGTTTAATAAGTATAAGATCACAAACAAATCACCATCTCCTCATGGCTCAATTGGTTCCCAAGGGTAACTACAAGGGGATTTGTAAATCGCGCATCCCCCCCCCTCCCAAAAAAAACAAAAAAAAGTAAAAGATTTGTAAAATTTGTGCTATTTTCGAAGTAGAGAGGAAAAGTCTCCACGAACACTACTCGTATCTCTTACGGGGAAAAGTGTAATTGGAAGTATATTCCAAAATCTCTTCACTAGCAGTTCGATTAACCATGTCAAAAGCTCATTATGATTGATTGAAACGAAAGCCCAGAAACTAGGTCTTTTTTTTTGGTGAAAAGAAACTAGGCCATATTGAGATCCAGCAAATCAAGTCCGTAATTCCCGCCTCTATCAAGACGTGGCAATTTAAAGAGACCTGTCACTCGCAATCATCCAAGAACTTTGGGGGAATAATCCTTATCTACTCAAAATTTAGCGCACAAAGCCTCACGTCGACTAGAAACGCCAGAACGAATAAAGATAACGTCATCCGATTCTTCGTGCTTCTACGGTTAAGAGAAACAAAGAGAGTGGGACTAACTGTTCAGAGATGTCGGTTCGAAATGTCTGCTCACCCAGCGACACACACGCTAACCACTTGTCCGTGAATTTCATCTCAGCCTATTATAAAACAGGAACTAAAATTTCATACCATTGGTTCCATACATCGAAAATTTAGGGATAAATCACAGGGAGAAAGACAAGTAGGAGTAGAGAAGAGTACGGAAAGAAGAGTCAGCAAAGCGATCCCGGCGAAATCTTCGGCGGAGACAAGCTTAAAGCAGCCACGATCGTCGTGGCAACCCCGGCGGCGGCTGACTCGGCGTAGGCGATGACGGAGCCTCGATATCCTTGAGGAACCTTCAGCGGGGGCGTTGGACGCCGACGATCTGGAGCTTCCATGCCCCATTCTCTCTCTAATGTGTGCCACAGAAATGTAAAAGCAAGAAGATGATCAATGTCAGAAAGTAAAATCTCTTTTTTCAGTTTTTTCCCATTTTCCTTTCTAGTGTTAGCCTGTTAGGTAAGAAGTGGTCCGCCTTTGGGGGGAGATTCATCAAATGTACGTTTGACCTTTACATGTCTTATAAAACACAATTTCATGTAGATGTGCATTGATAAAAAGAATTGGTATATATGATATGGTTAGACCGGTCAAAACGTAATCCGATTTGAACGTCCGAAATTTTTTGGGTCAACACTCGAAAATTTTGACTTGAAAAATTTTTTGGACCCGAAACCTAAAAACCAATATATTTTTGTGGGTCAAATGAGTTTCGAACCGGTTCCGATTTGTTAAAACAAAACTTTCACTAATTAATAAAAAACCAAGAAAATCTCAAAGTTATATGGTAAGTTTAGTAATTAATATATTATTACAATTAATTAATTTATAATTATACTGTATATTATTAAAATTATTCGTGGAGATTCCAATTTATTACATTATATATATATTTACAAATACTCAATCTTTCTTTTTCAAATTAACATTTATATTTATTTGTATTGTATATTACTCCCTCCTATCGGCAATGTTTTATTTTTTATTTTTCAACATGTTTTTGAAAGCTAAAATACCTCTATAAAATGTTAAAATTTTTAATTAAAATTTTATACTCATTAGTCATTTCTAATTCGTATGGAATAATTTCAAAAAGTTAAATAAAACTTTCCTATTTTATAGAGTTATAAATTTTATGAAAAATATCGAGTAATAGTAAAAAGCAAATGTTTTAGATCGGGCTTAGATGACATCTTCTAATAAATATAGAGCCCAAAAAGAACAACTTACCAATCACATCTTTAAATTTACATTTTGAAGTTATCATAAATTCATCAAAATAAGATTTTTTATTAAAAAAAATGACCAACCTGAAATTGACCCGAAATCGGGTCAAATCCGGATTTGAGTTAACCCGATCTACCCGAGACCCGTTTTACCCGAAACCCAAAATGACCCGACCCAAACCCGACCCGAATTATCCGATTGACAGGTCCAAATGAGGTCTATAAATTTTAAGATAGATTAATTACATGGTTTAATACAATAAATTTATTTTATTGTTGGTCCGAAAAATAAATTTATTATTGTGAACATTATTGATAAAATTAGTAAAGATGAATTAAGGTGGGGAAAGGAAAATACTCAAAATAGACTTGTAAATTAATAGAGGATGTGAAATGAATAGGGGGATCTCCTAGAATCATGAGAGAACCCCCCAATAGTGGAGTACGCGCGTCACGCGCGAGAGGGCGATTCCCATTTTCCATCCCAGTTTGTGAAGAGTCTCCAAAGAAACCGCTTTCCTTTTCCCTTTGTGTATGTGTTAATCCGTCCGTACCTTCTCTTCGACCTAACCCTATCTGGAGCTCTGTGGCTTGATGATGGCCCTATTAGCCTCTGTTCGGTTCCAATCGGCCCTATCCCTTATCTCTGTGGTGGCGATTTCTCAGTGGAAAGAAGGGTTATCCCTAATTTGGAGCTAACGTATGGGGTTAAACAAAAACCTAATCCTTTTCTCTTGTCCTTCTGTTGTCATGTAAGGAAGTTGATGATTACAGCGGGATAGCTTAATCGGCCCCCACCTTGGCCTAATCCTCTCTGTATGGAATGCATTCGGAGGATGAGTTGCTTGATTTTGGTTGGCCCTTTTGTCTGCTAATCGGAATGGGGTACTGTGCTTCACCACTACGATAAGAAATATTGTGGCAGAAATCCTTATGGGATGGGAGGGAAACCTTCTCTAATCCAAGATCTAAGGCAATCTTGAAGGTAATCTCTCCCTATTTAAGGTGTGGGTTGGGGTGGGGTTCTCTTCACTCATCTTCCTCTTCAGATTCTATCCTTTCTTTCTCTCATCTTTTCTTCTCACTAATTACTTGTGTTTGTGGCTTGATCATGGCTCCCACTGGTGTCGATAAGGGTAAACGTCCTTTGGTGGTAGATGATCCTACCCCTCCACTTGAGAAAACCAATATGCCGGAGGGCTTAAAACTCAAGGAGGAGAATCCCCATTCCAACTTGGCTAGGGAGCAAGCTCAGAAATCAAAGGTGGAAAAGAGGTTCAAAAGGAGGACTATCAACAGGGAAAAGCTCATTGCTCTGCAAGGACGAGTCTAAGAAAACATCTATGCTCTCAACCAGTCGTCTCTTTTTGCAACCATCATCGGAGATCCTTTGGAAGCAAAAGAGGGCCGTAAAAGGGTGAGGTACGTGTGGAAGTTCTTAACTGGTGGATTTCAACTCATTCCGATTGCAAACAATTGGTTTGAGTTGAGATTTGATATTGCTGATGATTGTGACCGGGTTTGGGACAGTCATCCCTACTGTGTGTCGGGTCGATTGATACTGCTCCGCCCTTGGTGTCTTGATTTTGATCCTTGGTCAGAATCTGTTACTACTTTTGATTTATGGATCCGGTTTCCCGGACTACCTCCCAAGTATGTTCATGATGACATACTTAGGGATATCATCGAGGAGAATGGTCTTGGGCAGATAATTCGTATTGCTGCATTCCTCCAAGGACGCTCGATTTCGTTACCCGAGGGTATGTACGTGTCTCTGTTGATATCACTTTGATTGCAAGCAGGAAGGTTTTTGTGGTGAATGAGGCTGGTGAGGTTGAGTCATATCCTATATGGTTCGACGATTTTCCAGTGGGTTGTGAAAGTTGTGGTTCGGAGGAGCATTCGTTCAAGGAATGCCCTTTGCGAAACCTATGCAATGCAAATGCGGTCAATCCTTCTGTGCAGCCGGTTGGGGTGGCAGATGAGGTCAATACTGATGCTGCTACTAGTGCTGGTGGGAGTGCTTGGGTCAAGGTGGCTTCTAAGAAGCCATTGGTGGTTCCTCCTCCCACCTTTGGCCACCCTAAAGAGGATCTCTTGCTCTATTTTGGGAAGAACATGGTGTTGTCTTCAGACTCCTCTTCCTCGAAGTGCCTTGCTGTATCTGTTGAGGAGGTTGCCCCTGCTCCGACTAATGCCTTGATTTTTATCCCTGGAGGTGCTATCCCCTCCCCTCGTTGGCTATTTTTGCCCCCCCTCCCCCCTCTGAGCTTTGCTTTGCCCCTAAATGATGATCTCATTGTGCCTAAAGCGGAGCTGCAACACGACTCCTATCGTTGGGCTACCGATGATGATGAGTTAGAGTTGGACGAGGATGAGTTTTTGGATGAGATTCTGAGAGGTGAGGGTATTGCTGACCCAGGTCTTACTCAAGCTGACTATGATGCAATGCTCATGGACATCCCCCCATCGGTGGAATTTACCTTACTAGATATGTCCAACCGAAGAAAGCTTGTTGAGTCTATTTAGGAGGTTTTCACTACTCCTAATGCATCTCTCTCGGTGGCAAGAGAGTTTGAAAAGCTGGAGGTTGCAGCCACGTCCAACACTGAGACTGGGAAGTGCAAAGTTAAAGTCGAGGAAGGTGACTCCGCTTGTTCTGGCCTAATTCTGATGGGTGGGAGCAAGAAGAGGGGGAAGCATGAATAGAGGCCTTGCAATGGAGACAAAGTGGGTGCTCATTGGTGGTTTTAGGTCTCTCCTAGTCATGAAGATGATGAAACCACGCCTAGTGTATGTTTGTGTTCATCCTTTGAAGGTGGTTTTATTATAATCATGCTTTGTTATGGTTTCTATTTCATTACTACTCTAGTCAATGGTTGTATTGTTGGTAAGAACTGTTGGTATGTATTCTAGATATCTCGGCCTAAATCAGTTAATTATGTAGGGATGATAACCTTTGATTGTAAGATAGTGGTTATTCATCTTATGAATTGGTCTAAACCTTGGGTAAGAATTTGTTTCTTTCTTAATGTGCTCTTTTACCTTCAAGAATGGTTTATGGAGATTCATTATCAATCTGGGCTATATTGGAAGGATATTAATAGAGTTAGATTCATCAACTTCAGGTGCTATATCACAAGAGTAAACAATCTCAAAGGAAAATCCTGGTTAGAAACCTATTTCAATCGCAAACAAACAATAGCTCCCCTTGATTTACTTCATTTGGCCACTGTTGCTAACCATTGGTCTAAACAACATGTTTCTCACCGATTTCATGGCTATTATGGCTTCGTTAGTATTAAGTTTATGGCCAGATTTATATTTTGGCATAAACATCTAAGTAAAAACCACCACTTAACCATTATGACCTCCAAGCTACAAATTAATAAACTTCGACTAATCCTAAAACATCGTCGCCTAGGTAAATAGATCGAAGGAATAAGAAGTTAAAGACAAGTCTAATCATTATCGTGAATTTTAACACTTTCTCTCTGATGTCTCTCTTCCAACTCAGAATTAATATGTGTTTACATCGGAGAAGTTATAAAGAAACTCGGAGTCTGCTTGAGACGAAGTCACCTAGGGTAAAAAGGTTTCTGTCAGGAGAAGAGCACTTTTCTCTTCTAACAGATCGCAACATGTCTAAATGAAAATAAGCTTTTGGAATATTCGTGGTATGTGTAAGCCAAATCTGCGGACAGATATTAGGTCAAAGCGTATCAACAATCATGTATCCTTAATGGCTATAGCTGAAATAAGAACGAAGAAAATATCATCGAAAAATATCTGGCAGGCAAGTGGATTCAATAAATCCGTGTGGTCCACTGGAAATGGAAGAACAAGGGGTCTAGAAGTGTTGTGGAATGAACATCATCTTATAAATGAATAAGTTAAGGTGGCCTGTTTAGTCGGGTAGCTAGTTGCTGCAACTTTGCTGGTATGTTTAGCGTTTTAATTATTATAGTTTGTCAGAGCATTATTTGACTTACCTTGCAAAAGTAAACAGTTGGTGATAATACTATTTATTGATGGTCTCAGGTTGTGGCATTTGTCCTGGAGGCATTCTTTCATGAGATGGAGCTTGAGGAATCACCCTAAGGTGAAGGGGAAAAGGTCATTTCATTTGACAAATTTTATTTCCTTGCATATTTCTAGTATTTTTGTGTTGTCTCTATATACACACATGCTTGTGTTCAGTTCTTTGTTTGGGTATCTATGCAAGTTCTTGGCAGATCCTAACTTGAACTTTCACCAATTTCTACAACTTACAGCTTGAAGATCATGTGAATTGTTCTGGGTTTTGGGGACAAAATTTTATTTTTATTTGGTATCTTTTAAACCGAATCTCCCAAGTGAACAATGATTCACTTGGGAGTATGCCCAAGTTCCTAAAAGGTGCATATTTGGTTGTATATGTAAATCCTACGTTGATGACCTTTGTCATGGTGGTTTGTTCTGATTCCTTGCCTTATTCATTCAAGTAGTAGAGTAATAGCAAAGTTGTCTTTATATGCTCTATTCGCTAAATTATGACAGTGTTGGTAGTTGAGGTATAATAGGTGAACAATTTGTTTTGCCTGTTTTACAATAATTATAATGGAGCTATGCCTACATCACTCAATGGCACAACAATAGCTCCTTTGTCCTCGCTAAAAGGAGCCAGGTGGGGGCTTCCAGTGTTGCCGATATTTGGCCATGACTACGACTTCTCATTGTTGACGCAGGGCTTCTTAGCGAAATGGTAGCTCTTATGTGCAAATCAACTAGAGCTTATTACACGTCCACCGATTTTCGTTTGATTGAAGCTATGTACATGATCAATGGTTGGGATCTCTAAGCATTGTTTAGCCATTTTAACTTTGATGATTGTGCAAGTAAATTGGATTTATGAAACTTGCTTTATTGATCTCAATTACCTTCCATTACCTTCATGATTTTCATTATTTATTTGGTATAAGGAAATAAAGAAAGCTATGGATTTGGCTTGTGATAACTGTGTGTCAATATTGACCTCCATTATCTTCATTTTCAATTTATGTGACCAGTATTCATGTTATTAGATTCTTAAATGTCATCACAAATGATTGTGAATTTGTGATCAATGAAGTGTAATCAAAATTGTATCATTAATGTCATCACACATGATTGAGATCAATGAAGAAAAATCTGATATTTTGGATTTTGAGAATGTCAAAAGGTCTAGATCTTGGTGGTTTGATTGTCTATATATACAACGTTGAAGTGTAATCACAAATGTGTCATCAATAAAAATGCTATCAATGAAGTGTAATCACATTTTATGCTCATATGTTATCAATTGTACGTATAATTAAAAATATAATCAACAAACAATGTCATCGCATATGATTGAGATCAATTCAGTGTAATTACAAATGTCATCAATGAATAAAAATCATCAATAAAAGATGTCATCAATGAAGTTTAATCACATTTTATGCTCTTGTGTAATCAATTGTATAAAAATATAATAAAAATGTCACCACAAAGAATTGCATCAATGAAGTGTAATCACAAATGTGTTATCAGGACGTGAATAAAAGTAGAATTAATAAAAATATATCGATAAATAATTGAATAAATTAAAAAAGTGGTATTAAACGATTTGATTAAAAAGTGGCATCAAATAATTACATTATAAAAATGACATCAAAACACTATCTTGAAAAAGTGATATCACATTAAAGAAAAAATATCATTACAAAAATGGCATCAATGGAATGAAGGGAAGAAAATGGGTACACACCACCTAATTTTATTTATTTTGGGTATTATTAGCTAATTAGATTTTTCCAAAGGTTTGGTTACTTAAATCACCCTTTTGTTCATCTCCTCGCATCTCTCTCTCTCTATATATATACACACACACACACACAAACACACATATACATATACTTGTCAAAACATAACCCGACCTGAAAACCCGATTCAAACACCCGGAATTTTTTGGGGCAAGACCCAAAAATTTTGACCTGGGAAATTTTTTAGACCTGAACTTGAAAAACCGATATTTTTCTGGGTCAAATGGGTTTCGACCCGATGACCTGTCCGACTTGTTAAAACAAAACTTTGACTAATTAATAAAAAACCAAGAAAATCTCAAAGTCATATTAGGGTAAGTTTAGCAATTAATATATTATTAAAATTAATTAATTTATAATTATATATTATTAAAATTATTCATGGAGATTCCAATTTATTATATTTTATAATTAAACACTCAATCTTTTTTTTTTCAAATTAACATTTATATTTATTTGTATTGTTACTCCCTTCGATCAGTAATATTTTATTTTTTATTTTTCAACATGTTTTTAAAAAGTTAAAATAACTCTATATTAAAATTTTTAATTAAAATTTTATACTCGTTAGTCATTACTAATCTGTATGAGATAATTTCAAAAAGTTAATTAAAACTTTCATATTTTATAGAGTTATAAATTTTATTAAAAATAATGAGTAATAGTAAAAATCAAATATTTTAGATTGGAGATAATATATATTGAAGCTATCATAAAGTCATCGAAATACGGTTTTTTATTAAAAAAAATTGATCAACTTGAAATTAACCCGATTTGACCTAAAATCGGGTCAAACCCAAGTTCGAGTTAAACCTTGAATTTGTAAATAAAGAGCGATTCCTTTCCAGTGAGCGATTCCGGAATGGTTAAGTTCGAGTTAAACCAGATCTACCTAAAACCCGCTTTCCTCTTAACCCGTTTTACCCAAAAACCCAAAATGACCTAACTCAAACCCGGCGATTGACAAGTCTATATACAATTGGTCACATAATTGACTTTCGTAATTTCTCCCGAACAACGATCCTTGATTTCGATCTCACCAAATCGGTTGGGCTTCTAATATCCTCTCCCTCACGAAACTCCGAATCGCGAACTGTTTCATCTCTTTTGATTGGCTTCTCTGGCGTTGTGTGTAGCTGATCGGCGATTGCGTCTTTTCTGGGCCGAGATCAAGGTTTGTTCTTTTTCCAAACCTGATGGGTATTCTACTTACGGGGTTGCGGTTTAGTTCGAAATCGAAGAAAATGTGGTTGATTGGTTGTCGTTTGAGGTTTCAGTCGGCATTCGATTCCTATTTGATCGCCTGCGAAGCGTTCTCCGAACACCTGTTGAATTCGATTTGTTAACAACTGTGCTGATTCCTTCCATTCACTGTCGAGTTTTGACCAATAATTTTATTCCCTCGAAGCCGCAATCGATGGAGTCTGATGATGACGATGTTGCCGAGAGAGATCCGTCTGGTCGATACATTAGGTTTAATGAGATATTGGGGAAAGGAGCATCCAAGACTGTATACAAGGCATTCGACGAGGTCGGTGGGACAGAGGTTGCTTGGAGCCAGGTGCAGATCGATAAGGAGATCGTACAGACGCAGATGAAGAGGTTGAACCTCGAAGTTAATTTGCTCAAATCTCTCAAGGATGAAACCAAGATCCTTCGGAATGTGTATGCTTGAGATGGTTACTTGGGAATTGCCCTATGGAGAGTGCAAAAACCAAGCTCAGATTTTGAAGAAAGTTACTTCAGGCATAAAACCGGCTTCCCTTGGCAAAGTTTTTGATCCGCAAGTGAAGCACAACGAGAAGTGTCTTGCTTCGGCACCTATGAGACCGTCTGCTGCTGAGCTGCTAAAGGATCCTTTCTTTGAACCTTATGCCAATTTGTCAAGGCTGGAGTCTCACTTGATGAAGGATATGGGCAATGTCTGGTGCATTTTTGGAAAGTGGTTACAAATCACCTACTATGACTGCAGAAGTGTCCAAGTCTGATGGCCTCAATTCATTCACTTTAATGGGGAAGGTGGAGGATCACAGTTCAATTTCTATGACCTTGAGAATTGTGGGCAAGTTTGGTGGTACCAAGGATGTCAATTTTGTGTTCTATTCATTAACTGACACCGCTCTCTTGGTTGCTAATGAGATGGCGGATGCGCTCAACTTGCTCAATGAGGACGCGGTTCTAATAGCTGGGTTGATGGATGACTTGATCAAGATGGTTGCCGGTGATCGCAAATGCTCTTCTTGTGATTCCAGTATGTGTGAGGCTGAGGTAGAATCCCTAGTTGTTTCTCTGTGCCCGAGAATCATTCACTTCAGAGATTACAACTGGACATGCTTGTTCTGATTCCTTTAGCCTGTTGAGCACTTGTTCAACTCCAACTTTACCAGACAACGACAACTGTGATGATGAGCTGAAGATAGAGCTCGCCGCCATTGATTCCCATTACCAAAAGCTTTTGGACGACAACTGTGATGATGAGCTGAAGACAGAGCTCGCTGCAGTTGAAGATGCAAAAAGAAAGTGGATTTCAAGGAAGATCCCGAATGATGCTTGACGGTTAGGTAGCTCATGAAGATGAATCAAGTCCTCTCTGTCTTAATTTTTTTGGCAAAATATAGCATTTTTTTTTTTGCTAGTTAGGTCCCTTTTTGCTACTGAAAGGTAATTAGTGCAATTCATTGAAGTGTGCATATGAACGAATTGTAGTGACATCACGATCAATGGACACAAACTATCAATTTGACATTTACAGCTACACAAATAAGTTTGAGGTGAATTAATTATACTCATCTCCTTTGTAAACAGAATTGAACGGTACTAACCTTGCTTACATATTTCAAAAAAGGGCTATGGCTGCGGGATAGTGATAGCCATTACTCTTTCTTTCAAACTTCTTCTAGGAAAAACATGATTCATCGCCCTTCAATTGTCGTCGTCGTTAGCTCGACATTTGAACCACTCTTTTCGAACTTATTAGAAGAAGAAGTTGACTTGGAAGGAGGCCTTCTTGCAACAAAAACGGGCTGCTTTGGATATGGAAGATTCATACTGTCACCGCTAAGCATTAAGAGCACGGTCAACATGGTTGGTCGATCACTTGGGTCTTCTTGTACACATAGAAGCCCAACATTTATGCATCTTTTAACTTCAGAGACATCATATGATTCAACTGATTCATCCACCAACTCCATTGGATTCCTTTGATCCCATAGGAACCATGCCTGTTGACAAAGATTTGAAACATGTTAATCAAAAGTTTATCATTGGAAAGTTCAACCGACGATTGCGTATATGTTAGAAGTTGGTAAAGGAACTTACGTATCCCAACAAGGTTATTAGATTGTTTTCGAAAGGAAGCAAACTACCACATCTCTTGCCACTAATTATTTCGAGCAAAACAATCCCGAAGCTATACACATCAGATTTGATCGAGAAATATCCATGCAATGCGTACTCTGGAGACATGTACCCGCTGTATATATGCATCCATCAAATCATGATTGTTTTCATGGCAGGTGTTTTGTTAAAGATGGTGATTAGTGATAATTAAAGAGCTTATTTTATTTTTGTTGATAGGAAGCTTGTGATAAATTTTTAAATAAAAATTAAAAAATAGTAATGAATGAAGCATGGATGCCTTACTGTGTTCCAATGATTCTAGCAGTTGTAGCAGCCATCTCATTCCATTCAACGATCCTGGCCAAGCCAAAGTCGGAAATTTTAGGGTTCAACTCTCCATCTAACAAGATGTTGCTCGGCTTCAAATCTCGATGGATTATTATCAATCTGGAGTCTTGGTGAAGATAAAGTAGCCCACGAGCAATCCCCATTATAATGTTAAAGCGTTTTGTCCAGTCTAGCATCGGTGAAATGGTGTGATCTTATAGACACAAAAAAAGCAAAATCGAGATGAGAGTATGGAGGCCAATGGATGAGTAATTTTACAAATCTAAATTCACATTGTAGATTAAAAAAAAACTCACCAAAAAGAAATGCGTCCAAACTTTTATTAGGCATGTACTCATAAATCAAAATCTTCTCGTTTTCCTTGGCACAATAGCCGAGTACTCTGACAAGGTTTCGATGTTGAAGCTTGGCTATAAGTATTACTTCATTTCTGAATTCCTCGACACCTTGTGCTGACGCTGCTGAGAGCCTTTTCACAGCAACTGCACTTCCATCTACAAGCTCCCCCTGCATAAAACATCAACGTACTTTTGTAATCCTTTAAATTTAAAGCATTCAAACTAGCTTGCCACAATCACTTTGATATACCAGACAGGCAAGGGATATATTACCTTGTAAACAGGACCAAAACCACCAACTCCGAGCTTATTTGCATCGGAGAAGTTGTCGGTAGCATATAGTATGCTTTCATAATCAACAAATGGAATGTCAATATCTTCTATGTCATTATCTGTCTTGATTTCAGTAATCCCTGCGTTCGATTTCACATTGAAAAATGTAGCTCTTAAGAAAATCGGCTTTGAACACGAACATCAATATATATATATATATATATATATATATATATATATAGGGAAAGGTTCTAATGAAACGGATAATACGGTGTAACGGTGAAACGAATGAATATTGGGTCATATTCATATGAATATTATGTTATATGAATATATAAATATGAATATTATGTTGTGTGAATATGAATATGATTTAAATATGGGTATATGAATATGTTATTATTTATATTCAAATAATATAAAGTGAATAACACCATATTCATATCCACACACCACAATATTCACATATTCATATCCACATAATGCCATATTCATATTAATATAACACAATATTCATTCGTTTCACCGTTTCACCGTATTCTTTGTTTCACCGTTTCTAATGAAACGGATAATACGGTGTAACGGTGAAACGAATGAATATTGAGTTATATTCATATGAATATTATGTTATATGAATATATAAATATGAATATTATGTTGTGTGAATATGAATATGATTTAAATATGGGTATATGAATATGTTATTATTTATATTCACATAATATAAAGTGAATAACATCATATTCATATCCAAACACCATAATATTCACATATTCATATCCACTTAATGTCATATTCATATTAATCTAATGCAGTATTCATTCGTTTCACCGTATTCTTTGTTTCATTGGAACTCTTGCCTATATATATATATATATGTGTGTGTGTATATATATATATATATGTGTGTGTGTGTGTGTTTCAAAAGAAATTAGAAGAAAGCAGTACAATGTAGTTACCATGCCTCCGTTTTGCCCTTCTCTTTCGGAGATGAAGAATAACGAAAATGGTGCCTAAAAGAAGTACTATACCACATGTAGATGCAATTCCAACCTCGACCCACAACAATATCCCCTTGTGATCTGTTTTTCATAAAATAGGCATTACAATTTAAACAATTGTATCTTATTTGCAATTGGTTTACTGCTATTTTTACATAACCCATCAACGAGGCTCTACAAATCGGCCTACAGCTGAAAATCGATCGAAATATCAAATCTATATAAAATACTAAAACAGAGGCCTGAAATGGGCTCTGGTGCGATCTCGCGTCCACGGAATTTTCTGGATTAAAGCGGAATTATTTTTGCTTACGTGCATTTTCTGGATTAAAGTGGTATTATATTTCTGGCCCACATTAATTAATAAATGAATATAGTTAGCTAAAAACTTATCTTTTTAGATCAATAATCTATCCACTATAACTTGAATTAGTTGTTATACATATTTATTATTTTCATGCTTTTGTTAATAAACTATATTATTTATTATTTTAAAAGACGAAGAAGGAATATTTGGTGCGTTATTCTACCTTTTAGATCAAATTGAATATAATATATTTATATATAGTTTTATTTTTGTGAGTCACGTCAATTTGATTTTATTTTTTTAAGCCATGTCAATTAATTATCTAATATAATATTTTAATATAATTAATATAATAAAATATAATTTATTAACAAAACGCGCAACCGCGCGGGTAACAAATACTAGTTGGTATTTAAAAGTCGCACACTTTTCTAAATGGGTGTTTAAAAAACAATTTTGTACAGATGAATATTAAAAAAAAACTTCCTGGTCACAAATCCTTTTTTATACCAAGACCGGATTCAATAATTTAAATTCGACTTAAATTAATTTAAACCAAGTTTTTTTCCATAAATTATCTTTTCAATTTCATTTTTTAAAATAATATTTTTTTTTTGAATTTTTAAGTACATTACATAAATTTAAAATTAAACGTGATAAAGAAAAAACTTTTTTATAAGAAATTTTTGTATCATAAACTAAAAATGCTATATATTTGCATTTTAAAAAGTTATGTCATCAATCAATATTAATATAATTAATTTTTATAATAATAAAATTGAATTATTATTGTTTTTAAAACAGTTTATTATGGAAATTTAAAATACTATATAATTTTTTTTTTAAAAGTAATTTTAAACCTGATTGAAAAAATATTTTAAAAATTCAGTTTGGGGAAAATTAATATAAAAAAATTAAAGAAAACCCGATTCAAAATAATAAAAGATAAATTTAATTATCTGAGTCTGGTTTGTATAGAAAAAAATAATCTATTTGTTTGGTGTTACACTTAATTATTTTGAGTATAAACTCATATTAAAAAAATTATATTTATACTTTATACACGTTTGTAAAATTTTGTTATAAAAAACTTATTATTAGAAATTATGGACAATTAAAAGATTGATTATTTTAGAAAATATTTTTTTTATTTTTCTAAAACATATATTTTCAAAATAAAAGTTTATAAACATGCTAATATAAGTATATATATATAGAGTATAAATATAATTTTTTTTTTTTATTGTGAATTTATACCCGAAACAATAACACCGATGATAGCATATATATATATATATAAATATGTATAAATATGTAAATATGTACATACGTACCTAGAGTGCAATTCAGAAACTGGGAATCCGAATGGAACCCCTTTGCACACTTGCACACCTTTTCATCCCGATAACAAGTGGTATTTGGCCAATAATTGCAGTCCGACGAGACAGTACAAGGTGGTGGGGGTGGTGGCTTCCACGAAATTTCGACTTCCTCAACCACCGGTCTACCAATTAGAGGCACAACCTTACAATTCATAACGCTGAAAGGCGAGGAGTTGTTGACACCCAACAACTTGGACTCCACATAACTTGTTGTGTTACATAGGCTTGTACCGCCTTGTCGCCGTAATTGTACAACAAACTTCATACCTGCTTCATTGATATGAGATACCTTGTACAAGTTGCCTGTGTGTGTTGGCCTGAAGTAGACTTGACCGTTTGAGGAGTTGCAGTGGAAGTTGGAGTAGTTGGGATTTCCACAAGTTGAGTTGGTGCTCAGCGGATAAGGAATCACGTTAGTCCCGCAAATTTTGCACGCACTCTTACCAAAATCTGCACCATATAACGTACAAAGATGATTCAGTTCTCGACATATATACAATATGCTTCAATCTAGGCTTATATTTTTAGACAAAATAACATAACGACATTTAGGTATATATAATTTACCTAGATCGGAAGGAGAAACTCGTATGGAAAGGGTGCGGTTATCCGGATTGTAATACTCCTCTTCGATGCCATAAAGCGGCTTAGTCCAAAATTGGCAATTTGAATTGAGAGGATCAAAAGAGTAACCGGTGCATCCGCATTCGGTTTGGCAATTAACCCTGCAATCATCTTCAGTTTGGACAGTGCTGTTACTGTCCGGATTAGGCGGCAAATTGATCATAGGCAAGCTCAAAAACACATCACCGGCGGTACAATTAGTCTCAGTGATTCTCTTCGAGCACTGATCCGCGCTGAAGTCCTTGGACTCCCATCTAACGGGATTATTAGGCATAAAACCAGGCAAGCACTTGCACATAAATCCGTTTCCAGCATCACAAACGCCGAAACCTCCACATGTCTCGTGAAGATCACATTGATCCGTTGGAGCTGTCCAACTAATTGACCAATTTTGACCCCTTGTATCAAGCATCCTCCACAACTGAATGATCCCATCGGGGTTCAAAACCAGCCGGAGTGGGGTCTGTGTAGCTGCTGTATTGCCCTTCAGAAAGAGAATTAAATGTGGAGGAAGAAGGGACAAACTTCTGTCCCAGTAAGGTATCGACCGGTTGTTGATCTTGGTAATAGAGAGGCCGGGCTCAGTAGTAACCGCTCTTTGGAATGCATAGAATCCTTGAGCTGGATCATCAGGGCTTTTCCATGACGTCAAATTCACACTAGTGTTGAAATACGACAATTGATCTTGAAGGATGGTGTCAGTTGGGTGGTCGAAGCTTTGCCACAACGCTGTCTCTCTAGTGAATCGGTCCTGGAGGATCAAGTTTCCGGTTTCCAAGAGCTGCAAAAAAGTCGAACCATGTGATTTCTGAGAGTTGGTGGACCAAAAGGAATGGTTATTGGAATCCAAAAGCCGAGCAATCCCATCTTCTCCTAGAACAAGCTGGTAGTGATTTCTTTGTTGTGGTTGAGAAGGTATGGGGTTGTCCCGATTAGCGACCCAAACGATCACCTCCGGGGTGGTGGCGTTGTACCATATCCCAAGGTAGGTGTTGCCACCCCGGACAAAGAACCCCAGCTTAAATGTCCCCTTCTCGGAGATTAGGCTTCCACCGTAGCTGATTGACTCGCCTTGTGTTAAGGTACTATTATCAACAATAGTATACCCGGTCGGTTGTAAACTACAACGATCGTATCGATTACAAAGGCGAGAGCGAGGGCGATCCCCTACAACGGTCTCCCCTGGCCCTACAACGATCTCCCCTACAACGAGTGTATGAATCACAAAACAAAGGAGGAGGAACAACAAGAAGTTGTAGTTAAGCATCACCTCAAGTTCAAGACGTATGTGATCCTTCAATTCATTAGCTAGCTTAGTAATGAATCTGAGCGTGGTGTTTTTCTTTTTGTTTTTAATGAACCGAGATAATTGCAGTAGATGATTTAATTTGGACAAGTTCCTTTTCCTTGGGTGAGTGATCCAGGGCAAGTCAATGCTTGACTAGAAAAAGGCAATTTACTTGTCACCCTTGTCCTTTCAATTTCATTTTTTTTTGGAGGCAAACATTAGGAGAAGAGCTTTATTATAAACTTAAAATACCTCCTTAATCATCATGTCAGATGATGTTATAAAGATCTCTATTAAAAGGAAGAGTAGACAAATTACAATTAGACCTATCAGAACACAACCAGACCCGAAAAATCCAACCCGTACGCCCGATAAATTATGGGTTAAAACCCGGGTTTTTCAATTCGGGATTTTTTTTACCGAAACCCGAATTACCTGGTAATTTGGGTTTCGACCCGGTAATTTTGATCCGATTGACCCAATTGACCCGGTGACCCGATTGATTTATACTCCCTCCGTTCGGCAAAACTTGTCATTTTAGGGTGTTATTTTTGTTCAAAAAAACTTGTCATTGTAGGTATTTTGCCCTACACTTTACAAAAATGCCCTTGATGTGATTGATGGTTTGTTAGTTGTAGTTTTCGATAAAGTAAAAAAGGAGGGTAATAATTGAGGGTAAATTAGTACATTTGTTACTTGCCTTAAAAAATTGTGAAATAAGCTTAAATGACAAGTTTTGCCGAACGGAGGGAGTAATTATATATGATTATATTTTTTATGAAGATTCTAATTTATTACATTTTATAATTAAAATCACTTGATCTTTCATTTTCAAATCAACTTTTATATTTATTTGTATTGTGTATACTCCCTTCTATTGATAGTATTTGAGTTTTGATTTTTCATCACATTTTAAAGAAATTAAAAACACTAAAAAATTATTAAAAATTAAAAAATTCTATGCTTATTGCTAATTGTAAGAAATTATTTTTAAAAAATTATTTAACAAATTAATATTTTATATATTTTAAAATTTTATTAAAAATTACGAGAAATAATAAAAATCAAATATTTTAGATCAAATATAGTATAAAATTACAAGCACGTACTAGAACTTATGAACCACGTCAATATATCGCCCAATACACGGTAGTTAACGGAAATCGCGGATTACGAGTCCGCGCTTTATTATTTTTTTTAAATTTTCGCAACCGCGGATTACGAGTCTGCGGTTGCAATTTTTTTTTAAAATTTTCGCAACCGCGGATTACGAGTCCGCAGTTGCATTTTTTTTATTTCCGCAACCGCAGACTGTGAGTTTGCGGATTTCCGCAGACTCACAATCCGCGATTGCGATTTTTTTTAATTTTTAATTCGATTACGATAATACGGATAAATATTCTCTATGATTACGGATACCCTGCGTGTTTAGAACACAAGTATCTCAACAATTTAACCTTTCTCGCAAAGCGAATATTTCCAATGTCCTAAATTTCTCCCTATGTCTTCGTCAGATGAAGATGATCTACCAATCGCTTCGCGAGAAAGGTTAAATTGTTGAGATACTTGTGCTCTAAACACACAGGGTATATATAGAGATCGTCGATAAATATTCTAGGAAATAAAATATATTTATATCCAAATATATCTATCCTAAATTATCTTTAAAACGCGATATCTTATCTCATATCCAAAATTTAGATCAATGTGATACGGTCAAATATCGTTAATATTTATCCGTAATCATAGAGAATATTTATCCCTATTATCGTAATCGAATTAAAAATTAAAAAAAACCACAATCGCGGATTGTGAGTCTGCGGAAATCCGCAAACTCACAGTCTGCGGTTGTGGAAATAAAAAAAAATTGCAATCGCGGATTGCGGCCTATCCGCGGACGCGCACTGCGCCGTTGCGTGGAACCCACCTTCGCGCATCTGTTGCTGGCATACACGGACGCGCACTGCGCGGTTGCGTCTGAGACCCACTTGCACGCATCCGTTCTACGCGTTTGCGAACGCTTTCCGTACACCTTGCGATAAATTGCCTGTGCACATAGCAATTCCGTTTTAAAATTATAGCAAAATTACCAAATCATGATTTTTTTAATTTAAAAAAAGAAAAAAATGACAAACCTGAAATCGACCCAATTTAACCCGAAACCCAGTCAAACCTGAGTTCAATTAAACCCGGATCTACCCGGGACCCGTTTTACCCGGAACCCATTTTACCCGAAATCTGAAATGTCCCAACCCGAACCCGACCCGAATGACCCGAATAACAGGTCTAATCTCTATGCTTAACAATATAGCCAACTACCTTATTTGCTTCTCTATAACAATGACTAAACTCAATGTGATCAAAATAGTTCTTCAGAAGACCAATCTTCTCAATGTAGCGTATAATCTCCCACTTGACATTACCATTATCTTTGATTGCCTTCATTACTTCTAGATTGTCCCCTTCCATGATAACTTTCTAAAATCCTTTGGCCACTGCTAGCTACATTCCTACACAGATGGTCGAAGCCTCAGCTTGAAGAATTGTACCTTAACATATCTCCTGCTGAAAAATATCTATAATCTGACCTTCCAAGTCTCTAATGACTCCCACCACACGACACAGACCAGTGGAATTAATTGAGTCATCTACATTAATTTTGTAGATAGCTCTTTGTGGTTTCTTCCATTTAGCTTTTAATCTTTTATTACATTTTTGGTTGTATCTTCTCCTATATTTATCTGCTTCCAATTTTTAATATTATGGGAGATTATTTGGACTTGATCTTGTATTGGCTCCACCTTTTTTATTGTTAAAGATAAACACTATTTCTGGTTTGTAACAACCCAGATTATAAAATCTGGGTTACGTTTAGAGGGAAGAATTACCCCTCTGCTAGATCTTGCAATCCAAGTACGAGCTGCTTATTTATTATCGTCAAATTATAACTCTACTTATGTCTTAAGAATTTAATGATATAGTTCAAGAAAAAAGGGATTTCAAACCCTCAAAACAGTCAAATAAGCCAAACATGATTTTGTACTTTCACACGGAAACCTGTCCTATTTGAACTAGTCAAATCTCACAAAGGAATAAAACGAGTATAATCAAAGTAAGTACAACATGTTTCTAAATGACAAACTTAACCAAAATGTTTGTAAAGTCCATTTGTAATAGGTGTGAAGTCTTCTTAACACTCTCGTCCCATGAGAAAACCTCTCCACAGAAGCAAATAAGCAAGCAAAAGGGAGCAGGTACCTGAAACTATACCACGAGTCAAGGTTGAGCCACTCATGCAGGACCGGAAGTCCTCGCTGAGGTCATATAATACACCTATACCTAGAATAAAGAATGCTCTAATGCAGTACTGTAATTTAAATCACACAAGCATGCTGACAGTTTATATAATGCAGAAAGCGATAAATTGGATCCACACAGAATGCAAGTGGCATATCACACATATAATAACAAGGAAATGTTATTAAAGTACCGCACTCATTTAAGGTAGATCTACAATCTGTCGCTCGAATATACTAAATAGATTTAGTACATGCTTGAGAGAATCCTGTATGCCACTATGGGGGAAGGGAACTATACAAAATAGGTAAGAAATAGTATCAACATGTCTTAAAATCCACGAAAGAAACATCATATATTTCACCAGTAAGGACAAGTGTAAGTGTGTGTTTCATGCAACTTTGTCACCAATGCATACATCCACACATATTCCATATTAGTATAAGCTCAACATATGGTAGATAGTATAATATCAACAATTTTTAAGCAAAATATATGGTGCATAAACATGCAAGTGCAATTTAAACTATATAGGGGTGGACGTGCGAGCATACGGGGCTTAAAACTATTTATGCATAATGAGTATAGAAAAACATCATGTAACAGGTAAAAGTGAGCATGTGCAATATTATGGCCTACACAAGGTACTATCCATGTAAAATAGAGTATGATGGTGTCGAAAGATAACATGATTTCTCTAATGATAATATTCAAAATGCATAAGCAATCCTAACTTCATAAAATCACATAACAAGGACAAATATGCAAGATAGGTATATTACCAAAATCCTATTACAAGAGTGATCATACATATAATGTAAATAGTGCAACGAATCACATATCATATTGTTGATGCGAAATTTCTACACATTATCGATAGCACATGACAAGTGGTAAGTACATGAAGATCTACTTTAACAACAAACAAGATGATACACAATAAGTCGAACCACCCATATCATAGGAGTAATCTTATAAATAATATAGAGAGTGCAATAAATCACATAATCATATGCTCAAATACTTAATTACCAAATAGTATTTAATAACACATGACAATGTGTAAACATGCGGAGTTATGGTCTAACCACTAACATGACGATTCACAACCGGTCAAAACAACTATATAACCACACAACGTGAATATAGGTGAAGTATAATCGAGAGCGATGTAAACCTAAAACGGTGATGACCAAACATGGATATATAGAGTATAATGACATAGATATGCGTACCAACTAAGATGCACAAAGAAAATGCACGGTCGAGCTACCATAAGTCATGTAATTATAGTAATCTATCAATGTCATGATCAGAGCATAAACTAGATAATCATTTCTTCGAAAACATAGATCAAGTAAGGGATACGTACTGGTAGCACACAATATAATAGGAGTGCGTAGAAGTAGCGTATGACAACATACATGACAACAACACATAATAAGCCAAAATAATCATGCGAAAACCTAACAGGAGCATGAGAGATGTGAAAAAGGAAATAATACAACCATGAGACAGAAGCGACTCTCTATAGTTACACAAAACATCGGGTATGCATATACATGTCAACGAAGACATGAATATTACAAGTAACTAAAATGTAATGTCATATCAAGTAATGGATGCCTAAGTGTGGCTATCATTAAAATCAAAAAATATTTTCCAAGGGCGATATACTATAAGAGAATAACACGTCGTATATGTCGAAAGGCCATCACATAAATTTATATAGCTATCGTGGAGTGTGTACATGCGATGTGTAAGGTCCTTTTTTATCCAAGACTTGAAGAGAGATTAGATTCTTCTGCAAATCCGGTATGTGTCGCACATCTGTCAATGTCATCTTGCAACCCGTGTTTGTTATCACACAAACATCTCCCATACCAACAATATCAGACAAGCTTCTGTTCCCCATCTTGGCTTCGCCAAAGCGTCCCACTTGATACGAAGCAAATGCTTTCCTCCTTGATGTAGCATGGAAGGATGCAACTCCATCAACAATCCACTCTACACAAGAATCAGGATCACCATCATGATCCCCCAAGCATGTGAGAACAACCTGCTCATCATCAGCCAAAGTCATTATTCCATTTGGTTTGCACACTGTCCTGCAGAACTGATGTTGTACCCTTCTGATTTTCCTCTTCCTCTCTTTTCTTCTTCCACACATTGCAGAACTGATGTTGGTAATAGAGAGGACGGGCTCAGTAGAAACCGCTCTTTGGAATGCATAGGATCCTTGAGCTGGATCATCAGGGGTTTTCCATGACGTCAAATAATTCACCTTAGTGTTGAAATACGACGATTGATCTTGAAGGATGGTGTCGGTTGGGTGGTCGAAGCTTTGCCACAGTGCTCTCTCTCTAGTGGATCGGTCATAGAGGATCAAGTTTCCGGTTTCCGAGAGCTGCAATAGTCGAACCACAATATGATTTCTGAGAGTTGGTGGACCAAAAGGAATGGTTATTGGAATCCAAAAGCCGAGCAATCCCATCTTCTCCTAGAACAAGCTTGGAGTGATTTCTTCTTTGTTGTGGTTGAGAATGAGAAGGTATGGGGTTGTCCCGATTAGCGACCCAAACGATCACCTCCGGGTTGGAGGCGTTGTACCATATCCCAAGGTAGGTGTTGCCATCCCGGACAAAGAACCCCAGCTTAAATGTCCCCTTCTCGGAGATTAGGCTACCACCGAAGCTGATTGAATCGTTTTGTATGAGGTAGCTATTATCATAAATAGATGCCCTACAATCATAATAACTACGCCCACGACCATAGCACGGCACCGTCTTTTTTAAAGGGCCGTATGAGATGTACCTGTTGCTAGCGGTGCACAGAGTAGTGCCGTAAATGACAAAACAAAGGAGGAGGAACAACAAGTAGTTGTAGTTAGGCATCACCGTACCTGAAGATCGATGTATAATGTATATGTGCGCCTTCAATTCATTAGCTAGTTATGAATCTGAGAGTGGTGTGTTTTTCTTTTTGTTTTTTAACGAAACAAGATCATAATTGCAGTGTAGAATGAGTTAAGATTTATTGGACAATTAAAGTTCCTTTTCCTTTGTGTGTGAAAGTGTGATTCAGAGCAAGTCAATGGTGGACTGGAAAAATACAACTATAAAATTAAACTTTCAAAGTCCTCTGTCATCTTGTGTGAAAGCTTTGCAATTATAAAATTAAAATTATGAAACAATGTCAGGCTTTAACATACCTTTATAAAACCTTTAATTCACTTGTTATTTTGAATGGTGAGATTTCGATCATATTAAAAGCAAGCGGATGTTAAAGCAATGTATAAGTTTGTAAAGGTGTGACCAACAGACTAAGTCCACTTAAGCGCAACGCGGTGTACATTCATAATTGATTGAATGATTGATATTTCATGTAAAGATTCTTCAATTAACAAGTACGGAGTATATACAAGTCCAATTTCCCAGCTATGTATTTGCAACTAGTATAGCAATGTTGGCCTGGTACATTGGCGGATTTGGGTGGCTGCAGTCCCCTGCTTCGAAAGAAAAACGTAAAAAAAAAATACGAAATTCGTTAAAAATATAAGTTTTTTTAGACATTCGAGACCCTGGTCGTGGTCTGCGTGTAAGTTGTAGGGTCTGTGTTTGGGTAACGGAGTCTGTAGATTCGTAGGGCATGGTGAGTTTGATCGCGATGGTTGATATAGGGTTTTGGGTATAACTTTTGCGTTGAGTGACCCATTTATGATGTCTTACCTCTGTTAATTAAAGGGACTATTCTTCAGGGCATCGTCAGCCACTTCATCAAATTATTCTCATTAACTTTAATAATCTAACTAGTATTTGTTACCCGCGCGGTTGCGCGTTTTGTTAATAAATTATATTTTATTATATTAATTATATTAATATATTATATTAGATAATTAATTGACATGACATAAAAAAATAAAATCAAATTGACGTGGCTCACAAAAATAAAACCATATATAAATATATTATATTCAATTTGATCTAAAAGATAGAATAACGCACTTTAAAATAATAAATAATATAGTTTATTAACAAAAGCATGAAAATAATAAATATGTATATTCAAGTTATATTGGATAGATTATTGATCTAAAAAGACAAGTTTTTAGCTAACTATATTCGTTTATTAATTGATGTGGGCCAGAAATATAATACCACTTTAATCCAGAAAATGTCACGTAAGCAAAAATAATCCCGCTTTAATCCATAAAATTTTGTAGACACGAGATCGCACCATAGCCCGTTTCAGGTCTCTGCTTTAGTATTTTATATAGATATTAATATAGATATAGATAGTGAAAAAAAGGGAGGATAAAAAAAAAAGAAAAAAAGGTGATTGTTTTGTTTTAAAAATATATAGATATAGAAATATAGATTGAAAAAGATATTGACTAAAAACTAAACAAACAAATAAAAAAGAATTTTTTTATTGGTTAAAAGAATTGAAATAAGGATATGCTTAACACATAATTTAAGATATTACTCCCTCTATTCCAAAGTAAAAGTCGTTTGACTTTTCTGCATGTATTTTAAGGAGGCAAAAACTGTTCTCCCTCCATCCCACGATGATTGTCTTTAATTATTCATGCACGTTTTCTTAAGAAGCTATAAACTATATAAAATATCAATATTTTATTAAATATTTTTAAATAATATCATACATATTACTAATAAGTATAGAATTATTTTAAAAAATTAATTAAAAAGGATATTTTATATAGTTTTTAGCTCTTAAAAGCATGCATAAATAGTCCAAAGACAACCATTGTGGGACGAATGGAGTATAAAATATAATTTTTTTTAATGAATTTGTTTTTTTAAGTTTATACTTATGAGTACCAAGTATGAAATTATTAAAAAAATTCGATTAAAAAAATAATAATTTATAATGTTTTTATCTCCTCAAAAAGCGTGTAGAAAAAGACAAACGACATTTAATTAGGATAGAATAGTATATACTTTTTTAATCAAATTATATAGAAATAGAATAGAATAGTATATACTTTTTTTTAATCTAGGATATTTGTAGTTTCAATCAAATCGCGAGATATTTTGTTTATCTGCTAGCATCTATATATAATTACAGCGATCCCTGATTTCGATCTCACCAAATCAGTAGGGCTTCTATTATTCTCTCCCTCACGAAACTCCGAGTCGCGACTTGTTTCTGCCACTTCTTCGCTCCACGTTTCAGCCTTCTGATTGGCTTCTCTGGCGTTGTTTGTAGCTCATCGGCGATTGCGTCTTCTGTGGCCTGAGATCAAGGTTTGTTCTTTTTCCAAACCTGATGGACGTTCGACTTGCGGGATTGCGGTTTAGTTCGAAATCGAAGAAAATGCGGTTGGTTGGTTGTCGTTTGAGGTTTCAGTCGGCATTCGATTCCTATTCGATCGCCTGCGAAGCGTTCTCCGAACACCTGTTGAATTCGATTTGTTAATAGCTGTGCTGATTCCTTCCATTCACTGTCGAGTTTTGACCAATAATTTTATTCCCTCGAATCCGAAATCAATGGAGTCTGATGATGATGTTGCCGAGAGAGATCCGTCTGGTCGATACATTAGGTTTAATGAGATATTGGGGAAAGGAGCATCCAAGACTGTATACAAGGCGTTCGACGAGGTCGATGGGATAGAGGTTGCTTGGAGTCAGGTGCGGATCGATGAGGAGATCGTACAGAAGTAGATGAAGAGGTTGAATTTCGAAGTCAGTTTGCTCAAATCTCTTAAGCATGAAAACATCACCAAGTGCTACTACTCTTGGGTTGATCATGGTAACCAAACTGTGAACATGATTACTGAGTTGTTCACATCCGGAAACCTGCGTCAGTATCGCAAAAAGCACAGCAAGGTTGAATTGAAGGCTGTCAAGAATTGGGGGATGCAGATTCTCAGAGGCTTAATGCATCTGCACAGTCACAGTCCTCCTATTATTCACAGAGATCTCAAGTGTGACAATATCTTCGTCAATGGGAATGCAGGGCGAATTAAAATCGGGGATCTTGGCCTCGCGGTTTCTATGGACCAACCTACTGCCCACAGCGTCATTGGGACTCCTGCATTCATGGCTCCGGATCTCTACGACGAAGAATACAACGAACTCGTGGATATATACTCCTTCGGGATGTGTATGCTTGAGATGGTTACCTGTGAATTGCCCTATGGAGAGTGCAAAAACCAAGCTCAGATTTTCAAGAAAGTTATTTCAGGCATAAAACCGGCTTCCCTTGGCAAAGTGTCTGATCCGCAAGTGAAGCAGTTCATCGAGAAGTGTCTTGCTCCGGCAACTATGAGACCGTCTGCTGCTGAGTTGTTAAAGGATCCTTTCTTTGACCCTTGTGTCAATCCGTCAAGGCTGGAGTCTCACTTGATGAAGGATATGGGCAATGTCTGCAACAAGTCTGGTGCATTTTCAGAACGAGGTTACGAATCACCTCCTACGACTGCAGAAGTGTCAAAGTCCAGTGGCCTCAATTCATTCACTTTAACGGGGAAGGTGGAGGATCACAGTTCAGTCTCTATGACCTTGCGAATTGTGGGCAAGTTTGGTGGTATTAAGGATGTCAATTTTGTGTTCTATTCATTAACTGACACCGCTCTCTCGGTTGCTAATGAGATGGCGGATGAGCTCAACTTGCTCAATGAGGATGCGGTTCTAATAGCTGGGTTGATGGATGACTTGATCAAGATGCTTGCCGGTGATCGCAAATGCTCTTCTTGTGATTCCAGTATGTGTGAAGCAGAATCCCTGGTTGTTTCTCAGCGCCCGAAAGACGGCCTTAGTGCTCGAGAATCATTCACTTCAGAGATTATAACTGGACATGCTTGCTCTGATTCCTTTAGCCTGTTGAGCACTTGTCCAACTCCAACGTTACAGGACAACGACAACTGTGATGATGAGCTGAAGACAGAGCTCGCTGCCATTGATTCCCATTACCAGAAGCTTTTGGGCGAGCTCCTGAAGATGAAGGCATCCGCAGTTGAAGATGCAAAAAGAAAGTGGATTTCAAGGAAGATCCCGAATGGTGCTTGACGGGTAGGTAGCTCATGAAGATGAATCAAGTTCTCTGTCTTAATTTTTTTTCGCAAAATATAGCATTTGTTTTACTAGTTTGTTCCCTTTTTGGTACTGAAAGGTTAGTGTTATTCATGATTTATATTTCATTACGCTTTCATAGAAAGTGCTGAAAAACTCTTATGTCAAACTGTAGTTTCTTTTGGTGAAAGTATACCTCCAATGTTGAAATATCATTATATGAATCATCAAATAGTAAGTAACCGAATTGAGTGAACAGCCCTACCGATGTTCGACTCTTCAGGAGATGGAAGTTGTCTTCTAATGAGTTGATGTTTATAGCACTGTTTGTAGTGTTTCGCCCTCTTTTTTGATAAACAACAGATAACATTTAGACATAAAACATAAAGTCTTCGAATACAATATTAAATAACGATTTGGGTATCAAAACTCTGAAAATACGAAATACGGGGACCGAGGACGAATCTGAGCAAGGAAGTGGGCAACTTGGTTCCCCGTACGCTGAACGACGCTCCATCTGCACTACTCAAACTCCCTCGCCAAACACCTTGTCTTGCCATGAGCACCCCTTCCGCCCCTTTTGCTAACACCACCCCCTGCAACATGATTCATCGCCCTTCAATTGTCATCGTTAGCTCGGCATTTGAACCACTCTTCCTGAACTTATTAGAAGAAGAAGTTGACTCAGAAGGAGGCCGCCTTGCAACAAAAACGGGTTGCTTTGGATATGGAAGATTCATAGTGTCACCGCTAAGCATGGAGACCACGGTCGACATGGTTGGTCGATCACTTGGGTCTTCCTGTACACATAGAAGCCCTACATTTATGCATCTTTTAACTTCAGAGGCATCATATGATTCAACTGATTCATCCACCAACTCCATTGGGTTCCCTTGATCCCACAGGAACCATGCCTGTTGACAAATATTTGCAACATATTAATCAAATTTTATCATTGGAAAGTTCAACTGACGATTGTGTACGTTAGAAGTTGGTAAAGGAACTTACGTATCCCTACAAGGTTATTAGACTATTTTCGATATGAAGCAAACTGCCACATCTCTTGCCACTAATTACTTCGAGCACAACAATCCCAAAGCTATACACATCAGATTTGATCGAGAAATGTCCATCCAATGCGTACTCTGGAGACATGTAGCCGCTGTATATATGCATCCATCAAATCATGATTGTTTTCATAGAAGATGTTTTGTGAAATGAATTTAAACTTCTAGTTTTAGCCTACTATGTTTGCACAATATGGTGATTGATGATAATTAAAGAGCTTATTTTATTTTTGTTGATAGGAAGCTTGTGATAATTTTTCTATAAAAAATAAAAAATAGTAATGAATGAAGCATGGATGCTTTACTGTGTTCCAATAATTCTAGCAGTTGTAGCAGCCATCTCATTCCATTCAACGATCCTGGCCAAGCCAAAGTCAGAAATTTTAGGGTTTAACTCTCCATCTAACAAGATGTTGCTCGGCTTCAAATCTCGGTGGATTATTATCAATCTGGAGTCTTGGTGAAGATAAAGTAGCCCACGAACAATCCCCATTATAATGTTAAAGCGTTTTTTCCAGTCTAGCATCGATGAAATGGTGTGATCTTATAGACAAAGAAAAAGCAAAATGTAGATAAGAGTGGGACAGTGGATTAGTATTACAAATCTAAATTCACATTGTAGATTAAAAAAAAACTCACCAAAAAGAAATGCGTCCAAGCTTTTATTAGGCATGTACTCATAGATCAAGATCTTCTCGTTTTCCTTGGCACAATAGCCGAGTACTCTAACAAGGTTTCGATGTTGAAGCTTGGCTATAAGTATTACCTCATTTCTGAATTCCTCGACACCTTGTGCTGACGCTGTTGAGAGCCTTTTAATGGCAACTGCGCTTCCATCTACAAGCTTCCCCTGCAAAAAACATCAACTTACTTTTCTTTAAATTTAAAGTATTCAAATTGCTACAATCACTTTGATATACCAGAAAGGCAAGGTATTACCTTGTAAACAGGACCAAAACCTCCAACTCCGAGCTTATTTGCATCGGAGAAGTTGTCGGTAGCATACAGTATGCTCTCATAATCAACAAATGGGATGTCAATATCTTCTATGTCATTATCTATCTTGATTTCAGTAATCCCTGCATTAGATTTTGAAAATGGAAAATTTTAGCTCTTAAGAAAATCATCTTTCAACATGTACGTACATCCATCACTATATGTTAATTTCCAAAGAAATTACAAGAAAATAGCACAACGTACGTACTACGCCACTTACCAGGCCTCTGCTTTGCCCTTCTCTTTTGGAGACAAAGAATAACGAAAATGGTGCCTAAAAGTACCATACCACATGTAGATGCAACTCCAATCTTGACCCACGACGATATTCCCTTGTGATCATCAACTGCTTTTCATAAAATAGTTAAGAAGCTACTTCAATCACAATGTTGTTGATGACGATTCAAACACCAAAACAGACCTTATTATAGGATGACTATAACGGCTTTAATATATGTACCTTTAATGCAATTCAGAAACTGGGAATCAGAATGGAAGCCTCTTCCACACATACAAACCTTTGCATCCTGATAACAAGTAGTATGTGGCCAATCATCGCAGTCTGACGAGGTACGACAAGCCGGTGGTTTCGGTAGGTTCCACGACAGTTCAACTTCCTTGACTGCAGTACCCAGTCGTCGCTGCACAACACTACAGTGTGTAACACTAAAAGAGGAGGAGTTTTTGAGGCCGAACAACTTGGACTCGATATTATTTGTGGTGTCACATGACTTGCTTGTACCGCCGTCGTGTTGTAATTGTACAACAAACTTCATAACTGCTTCATTGATATGAGACACCTTGTACAAGTTTCCACCAAGTGTTGGCCTGAAGTAGACTTGACCGTTGGAGGAGTTGCAGTGGAAATTAAAGTAGTTAGGATCTCCACAAGAGGAGTTGGTGCTCAATGGGTATGGAATCACGTTAGTCCCGCAGATGCTGCAAGCCCTCTTACCAAAATCTGCACCATGTGTGTACATAGATCGATAATCCTCATATCCTAGTTAGATTATTAGACAATCTATATACATATATATATATATATCATAATAAAATTTAGGCTAACCTATATCCGAAGGAGAGACTCGGACCGAAAGGGTACGGTTATCCGGATTGTAGTACTCCTCTTGTATGCTGTAAAGATCCTTCTTCCAAAGCTTGCAATTAAACTTGTGAGAATCAAAAGAGTATGCCTTGCATCTGCAGTCTTTTTGGCAATCACCCTTGCAACTTTCTTCGCTTTGGTAACGTTGATCGATGTACGGATCAGGCGGGACGTTGATCAAAGGGAAACTTAGAAACACATCACCACAAGTATCACTTGTTCTCTTGGTACAGTCGGTGAATTCATTTGTTTCCCCACTCTCTGAAGCATTGGTAACAGGCACGAAACCGGGCAAACACTTGCACATAAATCCATTTCCAGCATTGCAAACTCCAAAACTCCCACAACTTGCATACAGATCACATTGATCTTTTGGAGCCGTCCAACTAATAGACCAATTGTGAGCACTGCTATCATCAGCAAGCTCCCATAGTTGAATGAACCCAGTGTAATTCAACACCAACCTCATGATCATCGAAGTATTGGGCGTACCCTTCACAAGGGAAGTTAAACCATCAGGAAGTGGGTACGAACTGTCGGTGCTCACCCAGTACAGTTTGTTGTTCCTATAAATGGAGAGGCTTATCTCATCTGTTGAATTCTCTATATCTATAAGGACGTACGAGTTCCCCAGGGCTGGATTATCAAGGCCCTTCCAGGACGTCAAAATCGGCGGAGTATTGTTATCGAAAGACGACCACTGATCCTTGAGGAAGGTGTCAGTTGGGTTGGTGAAGCTTTGCCACAACACCCCTGATCTGGTGCCTGCTAATTGCCTTACCACCAGTTTCAAGTTACCACTTTCTTTAAGTTGCAACACAGTCTCACGATCACCAAATGATGTTTGGGAATGAAAGTCAGTGAACCAGTAGGAATGGTTATTGGAATCCAACAGCCTAGCAATCCCATCACCTTCTCCAAGAACAAGCGAGTAATTGAATCGCGATTGAGAAGGTATGGGGTTGTCCCGATTAGCCACCCACACGACCACCTCTGGGTTGGTGGCGTTGTACCATATCCCAAGGTAGGTGTTGCCACCCCGGACAAAGAACCCTAGCTTGAATGTCCCGTTGTTGGAGATTAGACTTCCACCGTAGCTGACTGATTTGCCTTGTGTTAAGGTACTATTATCAACAACTACTACAGTCCTATGAAGCGAGCTATATGCAGTCAAAGGACTCACGCTCGCAGTGGAAACCGTAGAGGGGTAAATCACAAAACAAAGGAGGATGAGGAACAAGTAGTTAGACATCACCTGAAGATGTATGTGCTCCTTCATTCATTAGCTAGTTATGAATCTAAGAGCTAGCTAGTGGTGTTTTTAATTTTGTTTTCAAACGAACCAAGATAATTGCAGTGTACGTAGATGAGTTAAAGATTTATTGGACAAGTTCCTTTTCCTTGGTGTGTGGTTCAGGCCAAGTCAATGCTTGACTGCAAAAACGCACCATACTTGTCAAGCAGTCCGGATCCTCTACTCCCCTCGGTGCTTCCTACGGTGCAACACAAAATTATTTTAGATATAAATAAATATTAAAAAAAATATTTTTAGATTCTATACCCTTATATTGATATGTTTATAAAATTTTATTACAAAAATTCATGTTTTAATAATATAGATAATTAAAATATCGATTCTTTTAGAAAATAATTTTTATTATTTTTTTAAAACATGATTTTTCATAATAAAATTTTATAAATATATTAATATAAGGGTATAGAATCTAAAAATATATTTTTTATTTTTTTCAATGTTTATTTATACCCGATATAATTTTGTGTTGCACCGAGTGGAGTACCAGAGTGGAGCAGGGGATCCGGCCTGCTTGAGTGCTTGTCAAGCGTGTCCTTTCAAAAGTCCTTTGTCATCTTGTTTGAAAGCTAACTACAACCTTTTTTTTTATCCCCCATTTCTATTATTTTTGCAATTGTAAAGTTAATATTAGGGGTGGTCCTGAGTGAGAGGGGACGGGACGGGATTAGGGTAATCCACGCAGGACGGAATCGGAATGGGATTGATTTTATTTTATTTCATATCCCGTCGGGTCTTATCCATCACGGGACGGGACGTGATTTGTCCCTCATAAAAAATAATTAAAAAAAATTCAATTAACTTGAAAAATAGCAAGTTGAAATGTGAAAATTAAAATTATTACAAAATAGAGTAAGTGTTTACCAAAAAATTAAAATACATAATTACAGTAAGTACGTAGTAGTAAAATACAGTAATTAAATTTGAAATAAAATACAATAAGAAAAATAGAAAGTAAAATATATTATTATATGTTTTTATTAGTTATTTCAATATTTCTTGAATGTTTTAATGTTTTATTATTATTTAAAATTTAAAATTTTGGTTTAAATAAATGTTAAGATATAATATAAATATATTATTATATGTTTTTATTAATTTTATTAATTTTAATTAAATATATATATATAATTTTTATATATACGCGGGACGGGACGGGATTTGCGGGATGCGAACTCTTCGTCCTGTGTTCCGTCCCGCATATTTTTGCGGGACGGGAGTGAAAATTTTTTTTTTTTCAAATCCCACCAGGATCGGAACGGGATGCGGGACGGGATTTGCGGGATTTGTGCCCACCTCTAGTTAAAATTATGAAACAATGTAAGGCTTTAACCTTTATAATACAATTTTTTTCCCTTTTATTTGATATATAATATATATATATATATATATATATATATATATATATATATATATATATATATATATATATATATATATATATATATATATATATATATATATATATACTGTGATCTTTGTCTCAAACTATCTCAAAATGAAAAATCCAATCAAAATCATAAATTTTATGCCTTTGATGGGAGTTCCTTATACATTATAATCTTTTCATTCATGCAAATAATCTCATCAACAATCAAACAACTTATTATCTTTACATGTTTCGTATATCGTGTATGATCGAGCTCCCATGTATTATATATATGTAAGCTATGGCTGGCTAATTAATGAAGCCCCTTATTGTATAGATGACTTCTGCTCAACTTGCTAAAGTAAACCCTACATGCAGGGACGGCCCTAGGGTGGGGCGGGCGTAGGCGGCCGCCCCACCCTTCGACCCACGCATCCCCGGACTTTGGAAAAAAAATAAAAAATTATTTATATATATATGGCAGTGTTGTAATAAGTAAAACTAGGATGAATATAGGATCAACTAATTTACTTTGTTTAGTTGGTTGGTGGGAAGGAAGGAAAGTAAAGTCAGATCAAAGGTTGAGGTTCAATTCTTACTAGCTTCTTTTTTTAAAAAAAAATTCACCTCCCCCAAAAAAGCTATTTTATTCTTTGTTCAACTTGCACCCCACTCTCTATGTTTCTACCCACTTATTTAATTATATTCTCACTTCCCGACTTTCCTATTAGATACAAATTATCTAGCTATAACTAATTAAGCCCCATAAAATTGGTGAAATTAGCCTCTCTTTTTTTTAAAAAAAATTCACCTCCCTCAAAAAAGTTTTTTTATTCTTTGTTCAACGTGCACCCGCTCTCTATGTTTCCACCCCTTATTTAATTATATTCCCACTTCCCGAGCTCCCTATTATATACAAATTATCTAGCTATAAACTAATTAAAACCCATAAAATTGGTGAAATTAGGATTTGATTATGAGAATAAATTTTGTGAAATTTTCATTAGAGTTTGTGATTTTGAGAATAAATTTTGTGTTTTAATTATTATGTATATGTGATTTTGAGAATGAAATTTATTAATTGAATTTGTGAAGCTTTATGCAATATTTATATTTTCGTACCCTACATGTCTTTGGGAACCAAAAGATATTATAAAGTTGATGAGTTTACAATCCTAGATAATATGCAAAAGCCTTAAATTTAGCATGATTGAATTTCGATAAGTTTACACGTACTCCTAAATATGACAAATGCCTGAATTTCCAATGAATGACGAGAAACCACTACCATAGCAATTAAGCAAATGTAAGTCTACTTTTTTACAATCCATTGCTAAGTTGAAAGTCCTAGTTTAGGTAAAGGAGTTTATTCAAGGTCAATATCTCAGTACACACTAGAAATTTCGCGCCCGCCCCACCTTTCGGAGGATCCTGCGGCCGCCACTGCCTACATGGGATCAAACCAGTTGCAATGCAACTTTTTTTTTTTACAGTAGGCAATGTTTTGAATACTAAAAGTATCCATGATCATCTAGAAAGATGATGTTCTGAAATTCGCAGCTATAATCTAAAATAAAGTTACAACTCTTTTCCGATTTGGCAATAAAATCAGCTGCACGGTTCGCTTCTCTGTAGCAATGTTGGAATTTGATAAATTCAAAGTCCTTGCTTAGAGCTTGTATTTCTTCTACTATTTGGGAAATTTCCCATGGTGTGTCGTTCATCCGGTTGATGGCATTGATAACGGTTATAGAGTCGCTTTCAACAGTGCCTTGACCAATGCAACCTTGATAAATTTTTGTTCAAAGTAATCATTTACAAAAACTTCTTTTTCAAGGCCTCTAATAACTACCACAAATGAACAAACTTTAGCAAAGTTGGAAAATTAAAAGTAAGGGGAAAAATAAAAAAAGAAAATATGGATAAGCTTAAGAGAGCGAAATTAGAAGCAAACAGGAAACTACATAAGAAATACTCGAGCACTGAGGTCCTTGTTGTAATGGTGTGAAAAACTTCATTCACTATAAGACAAGTAAATCCTTCTTCTGGAAATATGGGATTGACTCCGGTAAAAACCTAAAATTGTGGTAAAAACCGTGAGGACTACTTTATAGCTTGGTTTATTTGAAACCCGTGCTAAAAACCTCAATTACACAGTGACTTTACAACTCAGTTCAACCTAAAAACCGTGCTAAAAACTCCAGTTTTAAAATAATACATGACTTTATATCTCGGTTAAACCTAAAAACTGTGCTGAAAACTCATGTTTTAAAATTACATTAGTGACTTTATAGCTCGGTTTTATTTAGAACCGGGTTAAAATATGTGACTTTATAGATCGATTCTATTCAAAACCGGGCTATGAAGCTAGTGAACTGGGCTAAAAAGCCGGTCCTCACAGGTTTTTACCGCAATTTTGGTTTTCACCGGAGCGCACCCCTATATATAGAGCTTTTTTTTTTTTAACTCCATAACCCCCCAAACCCCCACCTTAACCTCCAGCCAAACACGCGTTAAGTTTGGCATGAAGAAACACCTATTAAGGGAAAGTATAAAGATATTCAAATATTAGCGTTCAGCGAAAATGAACATATTCAAATATTAGCGTTCAACAAAAATTAACATATTAAAATATTAGCTTTATGTGAAATAAAAACAGATAAAACCCCAGATAAGAGTAAATGGTTTTGCTCATTTTGACAACGTCGTTTGGTCACCGGCTAATGGTAGAGCGCACTGGTGGACTGAGTGTACTATAGAAGTCTCAATTGCTTACTCACGAAATGATTATACTTGAATGTCAACGTCCTCAACACATCATATAGTCAAATACACAAATACAAACTCTAACTTCGTTTATAAAATTATTTTTGTTTATGCCCCCAGAGGAAAGAGAGAAAAATACCTTCTGGCTAGAGATAAAAAAAATAGCATAAATCATTCAGATATCCCGTACATGTATAGTAATGGGCCGGGGACATGAATGAGATCGCAAGTAGGGGAAGATAAACTTGGTGGAGCAGAAATCAACCCAGACCTAAAGAATAACTATGAGTTGGTAGATTTATCCTTTTATGACAATCATTATATTTGGAGAAAGAAATGTTCAAGTCCAGATATCATTTATGAAAGACTTGATAAAGCATTAGGTTCAAAATCAGATTATAGAAAAATACCCAAACTTACCGATATTCCATTATGCATTCTCTACATCATATCACTATCCAATCTCCATGAAACTAACCAATGGCAAAACCTTTAAAGCAGCACCATTCAAATTTGAAAACATTTGGCTTTATAAAAAGAACTTTAGAAATATTGTCAAACAAGCAGAGCGAGCAAACTGCAACGGCTCGTCTAACATTTAAAACAAAAATCCTTAATCAAAAGGCAAAAGAATGGAGAAAAAACATTTGGGAACATCTTCCGACAACTTCAGGAGGTGGAGGACAACCTGCTTGAAATCCAATCTCAAAATCTACAACACCTTAGCTTTGGACATAGGCTTAAGGAGAAGAAATCTAATAAAGAAAAAAGATAGTGTATTATTATTCCCAAAAGAGAATCAAAGAGTTAAAATCAAGCACTTAAAATTAGCAGATTCTAATACGGCCTACTTCTATCGATTTGCTATGGGCAGAAGAAACTGGAAAATCATCTGATCAATTACAACTAATGACGAAGGAACACAAATTGTGGGAGAAGATAACATTAGAACTTAAGTAAGATGGGATTTCGAGAAACGTTTCAAACAGGAACCAATCAATGAAACCTTCCTTAGTGAATACCTTGAGTTAATCACTTCACTAATTACTTTGAAAGAAAATCAATACTTAATTCAGCAACCAACAAGCGATGAAATAAAATAAGTTGTTTTCAACCTTGGTAACAATAAATCTCTGAGCAGAATTTTACAAGAAATACGAGGAAATAGTGAGTGTTACAATTACTCGAACTGTTAAAGGGTTCTTCCTATCTGGGAAAATTCTTCGACAAATTAATCACACCTTCATCTCGCTATTACCCAAGTGTGAAAACCCTTCCATGCCATGATGACACATTATAGACCTGTTAGTCTCTGTTCAACCATCTATAAAATCATTTCCAAGATTATTACTAAAATACTAAAATGATAATGGATATTCACCAAACCATTAATAACATGATCACAAGTGCAAGAGAAACTAAGTCTATCTTAGCGCTACTAGGCAACAAATTATTGAAACCATAAAAGGAAATATTAGCTTTCACCTAGTGGACAACATGGTATGTTAGAAATCAAATTATATTTCAGCAAGAATCACTACCATCACAAGAAGCCATCAAACAAATAACTAGTATGCACATGGAAAACTAGTCACAAACTGCAACTTATGAACAAAATATTAATGCAGATCTAAATTACGCCAAAGCAACTGACCAAAGGACTAAAAAAGATCTTCAACAAAAACAATAAAATGGAAGAAACCTCCACATGGTACGTTCAAACTCAACTTTGACATATCAACTCTTGCGAATAATGATAGTTCAACTGGTTTTATTATACGAGACTGGGAGGGCCGACCCATTCATATTGGCTACGATAAGATACATAATTAGACTCCCCTTAAGGAAGAAGTCATTTCTCTCAAGGCTTACATAATCGTTGTAACTGGGTATAAACAAATTACAGATCGAAGGAGATTCCCTAATAATCATAAATCACCTCAAAACACAAACCAAATGTCCTTGAGAAATTGAAATAATTATGTTAGATATTAAAACTCTTTTGTAGATAGTGAGAGATATGTCCTTCTCTCACATACCCCGTGATGAAAACAACCAGGCTAATAGAGTTGCACACATTAGCCGCTCTCTTAGGGGTCTCAACATCTATAACGACATAGGTCTCAAGGACCTCGTCTTTAAGAATGCTCTCAGGTAGATATTACCACCCGAAATCTTACCTAATAAAAAAATTATATATAAACATTCAACCTATTAAAGCTAAAAAGAAGCCTCTCAAATAATTCGAAGCAAAAAAAATTAAAAATACTCAAAAACAATACAGAAGTTGAAATAATACAAATTAAAAAGTGTAACATGTTAGATAGTATATATGTATAGGCCCAATTACCCAATTGTAATTAGAGTTAACTATCTTGTACTCCTATATATATTTCAATAATAGCGAAGGCAACCCCAACGAGAATTATTCACTCTGACATGGTATCAAGCTTTCTCTAGGGTTTTCCAAAAAAATTTCCCAGCCTACCGTCGATCCTCTCATCCTCTCTGCCGCCGACCACCACTCGTTGGCCTCCCTCTCTGTCGTCGACCACTCCTCTCCCTGTCGTCGACCCTCCCTCCTCCCTCCGTTGGCTTCTCCGTCCGATGTCAGATTGCCAACTACCCAGATTCTCCTCCACCCTCTCTGTCGTCGACCACTCCTCTCCCTGTTGAAAACCTTCTCTCCTCCCTCCATTGGCTTCTCCATCCCCTGATAGTTTGCCCCTCTCTCAATTGCTCTCCCTTTTCCGCCAAACCCTAATTCGGCGGATCTGACACTGTGTCTTGTCACTATCGGCACTTCGTCCTGTCACCCTTGCTACTATGTCCTGTCACCCTTGCTACTGTGTCCTGTCACCATCTCTGTGACGGTACTCTACCTCGCACCAGCAGATCTACGATGGTTATGACTTTCTACAATCAACAACAGCCTCACGTCATGGTTAACGCCCCTCCAAGTCATTTACAGAGGGGGTATTCCCCAATTGGAGCCCATCCCCAGGGCTACCCGCCCTATGCGCTTCCGCCTCCCCCTTATGCCTCTCCAACAAGGCCATACCCGAGCCAACAGGGACTCCTCGGGCCCTCTCCGCACCATCTAGATCAGGCCTTTGCAGCGGGATCATCGCCATCATCCAAACACAGGCAACCAGCCACCCTGACACCTATGGGCGTGTCACCTTCCGATCCGAATTGGTACATGGATAGCGGAGCCACTGCGCATATGTCGCACAACCCAGGTATAATTTTTGTCCCTGCTTCTAAGAGCCTTTCTACATCATTATTGTCGGCAATGGTATACGCATTCCTACCTTGGGTCTTGGGAAAACCACATTACCGACCCCTACCACCGACCTAAGCCTTAAAAACATCCTCGTCTCCCCCGGCTTAATAAAGAACCTTGTGTCCATTCGCCGCCTCATCACAGACAATAATATCTCCATTGAGTTTGACCACTTTGGGTTTGCTGTCAAAGATTTCACAACTGGGGCCCCGCTCATGAGATGTAATAGCGCTGGAGACCTTTATCCTGTCTTACCTCGAATATATATTCTGTCACCAAAAACATGCATCTTGTCACCTCTCCTGCAGCAACCAATTTATCAGCAGTTGCTCGTTCCGCTTCTCTCTGGCACGCTCGTCTTGGCCATTCAGGCTCTTCGGCTTTTGAGTCTCTCAGGTCCAAGCTTATTCCCTGCAATAAAGCCCTTCCCTCTACTAGTTGCCCGACGTGCCAGCTTGGCAAACACACTAGATTTCCTTTTGCCACGTCTTATACTCAGGTGCACGCTCCATTTGAAATCATTCATGGTGATCTATAGACTTCTCCCATTATCAGTCATGATGGTTTCCGTTATGCGCTTGTGCTGGTTGATGCATTCTCTCATTATTTTTTGGTGTTTCCCCTAAAGTACAAATCTCAAGTTGTTACTCACCTTATGGCCTTTTATAGCCTTGTCCGCACCCAATTCAACCTCCCCATTAAATCCTTTCAATGTGACATGGGCGGTGAGTTTAACAATAATGCCCTTAAATCCTTCTTCTCTACTCATGCCATTCAGTTCCGCTTCTCTTGTCCCCACACCTCCTCCCAGAATGGGAAAGCCGAACGGAGCATTTGCACCCTTACCACCTACATGAGGACTCTCCTTATCCATGGGCATGTCCCCCTGCAGTATTGGCCATATGCTATTGAATCAGCATGCTATCTTATCAACATCACTCCTTCCACAACCATCCAGAATTGGTGCCCTATTGAGATCTTATTCCGAGTCACTCCTAAATACGACCAACTCCGTGTGTTTGGCTGCCGGTGTTACCCCAAACTAGCCTCGGTTGCTCCTCATAAACTTGCTCCTCGATCCACACCTTGTGTTTTCCTCGGCTACCCCTCCAATCATAGAAGGTATAGGTGTTTTGATCCCATTACCAAACGTGTCATCTTCTCTCGCCATGTCACATTCGATGAGACCACCTTCCCATTTTCTAGTCCCCCTACATCCCCAAACACCCCGTCCCCTTCTGATGACTACCATACACCCCACCTCCTTCACCAACTATATCCCTCTTCCTCTCCGAATACTATTACATCTCCGGCCCGGGCACCCAACCCTCCCTTACCGCAACTTGCAGCCCCCGTCCTGTCACCTAAAACCTCTGTTCCGTTAGCTGTAGCCTCTGCCCTGTCACCTAACCCCACCCAGCCGGTCAATCAGATCCAAACTCGGAGCCTAAGTTGCATCTTTCGCCCTAAACAGATTTTTGACCTCTTTGTTTCTCACATATCTCCCATCCCTACATCCCACAAAACAACTGCCTTAGACCCGAATTGGAATGCTGCCATGCTCGATCAGTACAAGGCTCTTATAACAACAACACTTGAGTCTTGGTTCCTCGGCCTTCTAGCGCCAACATTGTGCGGTGCATGTGGCTCTTTCGGCACAAGTTTCGCTCTGACGGATCTCTTGAGCGCTATAAGGCGCGATTAGTCACCAATGGGAACTCTCAGCAGGTGGGGGTCGATTGCGATGACACATTTAGTCCGGTTGTCAAACCGGCTACCATCCGTATCGTGTTGCATCTCGCTGTTTTCAGGGATTGGCCTATTCATCAGTTGGATGTGAAGAACGCGTTTTTACATGGTCATTTGAATGAAACCGTGTACATGTTCCAGCCGCCTGGGTTTACTGATAGGACCAAACCAGGCTATGTCTGTCTCTTGCAGAAGTCTCTGTATGGCCTCAAGCAGGCACCTCGGGCATGGCACCTTCGCTTTGCTACTTATCTACATATGCTTGGCTTTGTTAGTAGCAAGAGTGACTCCTCTCTATTTGTGTTTCGCCGGGGTAATCAGACTGCATATCTCCTTCTATATATTGATGATATCATCCTTACTACATCTTTAGAGTCTTTTCGATCTTCTATTATTACACAGCTCGGTAAGGAGTTTGCTATGACTGATCTCGGGCCACATAGTTTCTTTTTGGGAGTCTCTGCATCTCGTTCTATGTCAGGCTTGTTTCTCTCCCAGGAGAAATGTGCAAAGGAGATTGTTGCCAAGGAAAATATGACTAACTGCAAGCCTGCTGCAACTCCTGTTGAGACCACCACCAAACTGTCTCGGGCAGAAGGTCCACCTGTGTCCGATCCTACATTGTATCGCAGCCTCGCAGGTGCTTTACAATATTTGACGTTTACCCACCCAGATATTAGCTATGCCATTCAGTAGGTCTGTCTGTTTATGCATGACCCTAGAGAGTCTCACTTTGCAGCTCTTAAGAGCATCATCAGGTACATTCAGGGTACCACTTCTCTTGGCACCACCATCACCCCATCTGCTTCTCCTCTATCCGTGGTTGCTTATACAGATGCCGATTGAGCTGGGTGTTCAGACACCAGACGATTTACTTCTGGATACTGCGTGTTCCTCAACGACTCTCTTGTCTCCTGGTCTTCTAAGCGCCAACATTTAGTTTCCCGCTCTAGTGCTGAAGCGGAATATCGCGGTGTTGCCAATGTTGTCGCTGAGTGCACCTGGCTTCGCAACCTATTGCTTGAGCTTCATTGTCCTCTGAGTCTGGCGTCTATTATCTATACTGACAATGTTAGTGCTACATACCTTGCTCACAACTTGGTTCACCATCAGCGAACCAAACATGTGGAGATTGACATTCACTTTGTTCATGAGAAGGTAGCTATGGGACATGTGCGTGTCCTACATGTCCCCTCCCCGTACCAGTATGCAGACATATTCACCAAGGGATTGCCTCGCCATTTATTTCTTGATTTTAGATCCAGTCTCACTATTCGCTGCCCTCCTGTTTCGACTGAGGGGGTATGTTAGATAGAATATATGTATAGGCCCAATTACCCAATTGTAATTAGGGTTAACTATCTTGTATTCCTATATGTATTTCAATAATAGCGAAGGCAACCCCAACGGGGATTATTCACTCTGATATAACCCATGCTATTCCATAATATATTGATATTTCGTGGTCACTCGGGATAAGTCTTTCATTAATTCACTTGATATTTTGAATATAATGGTGGAATTTCGATCAAATTAAAGCGGATGTTAAATCAATATATAAGTTTGTAAAGGTATGACCAAGTCCACTAGTGCAACGCGGTGTACATTGATAATTGATTGATATTTCAAGTAAAGATTCTTCAATTAACAAATATGTACAAGTCCAATTTCCCAACTGTGCATTTGCAACTACTATAGCAATGTTGGCCTGGTACATGGGTGGATCTTGGCTCGATCCGGGTGGCTGCAGTCCCCTATAGCAATGTCGCCTTGGTAAACCATGCTATTCTATGATAGAGCTTGAGGGGAGCTTCATGAAATAATGATGTCATCATCATATGCCAGAACATATAACACAACATCTCGCACAGAGAAGACAAATAGAGAGCAGTTAAATTGACAAGCACGAAACCCATAGTAATGACTTAAGCTTACTGAACCATGCTCTTGGAGCTTGCTTAAGGTCATACAAGGCCTTGTGAAGACCCTAGACATGGCGAGGCCGGTCTTGATCAATGAACCCGGGAGGTTGCTCCATAAAGACACGCTCGCTGAGATCACCATTCAGAAATGCATTGTTGATATCCAGCTGTCGGATAGGCCAGGAGCGAGCGAGAGCAATGGTAAGGACAAGACGAATGGTGGTAGGGCGAATAACTGGGCTAAAAGTATCAAAATAATCCACTCCTTCTTCTTGATTGTATCCTTTTGCAACCAAACGAGCCTTGTAGCGTTCAATTGAACCATCTGCTCGATGTTTCACTTTGTACACCCATTTGCAACCGACAACATTAGTATTATGCGGACGAGGAACTTAGGCCCACGTACCTGAACCTTTGAGTGTTTTGAACTCAGATTTCATGGCAGCCAACCAATGGAGGTGTTTTTAAGCCGAGCGAAATGAACGAGGCTCATTGTCGGGTTAAGGGTCAGGGGGAAGGGGGTGTTTGCGAGTGACCAAGGCCATGGGTTTTAGCTTGTTTATGGCAACATGGGTAGTCATAGGGTGGATAGAAGTGGTAGATGGCCTTAGATGCGGAAAAGGATTGGGTGGTGTGGTTACCGCTGCTGCCGATGAGGAAGGTGGGGAGGATGAGGAGGTAGAGCTGACGGGTGGAGGAAATAATGAGGCTGAAGAGGCTGGCTCAGAAGGTGTTGTCAGGGACTACTGTAGAGGCGAGGACTTGCTAGGGTCGAGAACAACGAGCTGCTGCAGTGGCAAAGGCGCTGGCAATGGCTGCTGCATAGGCGACGACATGGGAAAGGATTCTGACACAATAGCAGAGGTTAACATATCAGTGGTGATTGGAAGAGTATGAGGAGGCGGAGAAATGGAGGACTCATGGGAAGGGATGGAACGAAAGACAGACTCATGAAAAACAACATGACGAATGACATCCATACTCTTGGATTTGGAGTCATAACACAAATAACCTTTATGAGACGAATTGTATCCCACGAAGATACACGACATGGTCTTGAACTCAAGTTTGTTTTGCCTATAGGGCCCCAAGTATGGAAAACAGAGACATCCAAATGAACGAAGAAAGGAGTAATCCAGCTGTCTCTTATAGAGACGTCGAAATGGTGACTCTTGATTGAGAGCAGGGGTAGGAGTGCGATTATGGAGGAAGATAGCGGTGTGGAAGGCTTGCTCCCAAAATTCAAGGGGAAGTTTGGAATGGGCTAAAAGAGTGAGGCCCTTTTCTTGGATTGTGTGATTCCGACGTTCGACCATCCCATTTTGTGTTGGAGTGTGAGGGCAAAAGACTTTGCATAATATGCCTTGAGATTGAAGGAGAGTGGAAATTGTGCGATATTCACCCCCCCCCCCCCAATATGCTTGAAGTGCTTTAATGCTAGTATGAAATTGAGTTTTGCACCAGTTTTTGAAACAATTGAAAATAATGAAACACTTAAGATTTATGAGTCATGAAATAGATATAAGTAAACCTTGTGCAATCATCCACAAACAAGAAAAAATAATGACAACCAGTGATGGATATTACTTAGGGGAAGGACCCCAAACATCAAAGTAGACTAACTCAAAAGGTGTTGTTTTTCACTCATGAGATAAAATAATGGGAAGACGACAACTTTTACCTAAAGGACACGACGAGCATAGGACATGTGCTTTATTTGATGAAAGTGATTAACTAAACTGATGCAACATAAGATGAAAAGTAGCATTATTAGGATGCCCCGGCCGATGGTGCCAATGTGCAGGGGTAGTGCGCTCGCCAACCAATGTCGTCTTGGAGTTTGAAGAAGCGAATGGAAGGCAATATAGACCATTGCTAACAACCCCTCTGAGAAGTAATCGCCCCTACATGTCCTTCAACAAACAGAAATAGGAATAAAGCATGAGGTAAAGATTATTATCTTTGGTTAGTTTGACAACTCTGATAAGACTCTTGTTCATTTGAGGGACAAAAAGAATATTGGACAAATTAATATGGTGAGTATAAGAGGGAATATGCGAGTGACCAGTGTGAGTAATAGGAAGAGTTGTACCATTTCCAAGGGAGAGTTGATCATTACCATTATATTCTGAATCGATAGACACCTTACCAAGGTCGCCGGTAATATGATCTGACGCTCCAGCCTGTCAGAGGGACGGCGAGATAGGAAGGCTTGAACATTCAAGCGACTGAAGTTGTCCTTCACAGAGTGGCTAGATCGCTCATAGATTTGGCAAACAGAGTGCTGGCGAGGACGAGTTGACGAGTCACCGTTGTAATTGCAGTTGCCCTGGGAGGAGGGCTTATCGGACGACGGTTGTTGGGGTTGAGAGCGGCCAGAGTTCTGCTCAGAGTTTCACTGCTGACCAGAGCGCTGCTGAGAGTAGTTGACGTTCGGTTGAGATGCCCTAAGCGAGGGAGACTCATCCAGAAGACGTTCTTCCTCGCGCAAAAGGGCACCATGAAGCTCATTCGGGAGAAGTGTGTTCGGGAGAAGATTGATGGCAGCCTTGAAGGCACTTAGGCATCATACGATGAATCAAGGCCATGAACGATGGCAGCCACTAAGTCCTCATCGGACACAGGCTGCAAGCAATCAACCAAGAAATTAGCGATTCCTCGTTTCTTCTCAAAGTACTCAAGAATGGTGAGATTCCCTTTGGTGAGGGAATGAAGTTGTTACTTCATATGCATAGAGCGAGCCCGAGACTGGGCCTGGAACATCCGTTCAATCATGGTCCAGGCTTGAAAGGAGGTTTCAGAACACACGATATAGCCAAGCAAGGCGGGAGAAATGGTGGTACGCATCCAGACAAGAGTAAACTTGTCACGCTTCTTCCAATGGGCGTACTCAGCATTAGGCTCGGTAGTGGTCGGAGCATCCCCAAACGTCGGGGTCTGGATCTCCTTAGTCGAAGCATCTTTGGACAGCACAAGAGACTTCAAGTCGAAAGCATCCAGCGTAACAAGAATATTGGCACGTCAGATGTTGTAATTGGTGCGGTCAAGCTTGTAGGTGAACACGGAAAATTGAAAACCGTGTTGAGAGACTGTACCAGTAGCAACGGAGAGGAGAAAAATTGAACCTTGGCTAGGGTTTGTGGGAAAGAAGAAAAATTGAACCTTGGCTCTGATTACCATAAAAGATAACATAATTAGTAGGGCTGTAATATGAACTGAACAGCTCGAGTTCGGCTCAAGATCGACTCGAAAAAACTCGACTCGAACTCGTTCACTTACCTAAACAAAGCCAAGTTTGAACAAGATTTTAAGCTCGGTTAAAAGCTCGGCTCGTTCGATTTAAGCTCGAATAGCTCAAATTTTATAGGATTTCTAAAATTTCCATTAAATTAATATGTTATTACCAAGTAGAACTGCTTAAAGTTCGATAAAAGCTCGGCTCGAGCTCATTCATTTCCTAAACAAGCCAAGCTTGAACAAAAAAATAATCTCGTATGAAAATTGGGCTCGGCTCGAGCTCAGTTAACAAACGATCCAAGCTTGAACATGTCAGGCTCGACTCGTTCGGCTCGAATAACACCCCTAACAATTGGGTAAATCTCTGTTGATGTATTCAACCAGAGAGATATTGTATATATAGATAAGATGATTACAACATATGCCTTGGAGGCAAAGTCTAGAAGATATATACAAATAATAACTTAAAGATATACACAAAGATAGAATAGATTTTATCGACATCTTTTATCCTAATAATTTTTACTAATTTTAGAGGTAAAATGATGTAAAATGAGTAATGAATCACAAAGATAGCTTAGCTTAGTTGTAAGGGATGAATTTTTATTACCTTGAAATCATAATTTTTTTTTATCAAAGAGGTGGCTACTGCCTTATTATATATAAGCAGGTAAATAATTTCGCTCCCAAAGGAGGTTACAGCTATAGGATTCATGAAGATATTGCTAGGCAAACTTTCATACTCAGCAAACGAGTTCATCAGAGTGAGGGACCAATTTGCTAACGAGTCGGCCGCCGCGTTGGCTTTCCGACGGATGCTGCACGTCTTAACTTCCCAATCCATCTCTCTAATCAAACTCCGGGACTGGGCAATCAGGTGAAAGTCCGGATTTGGACCCAGTGAAACACCACACAGCAACTCTTTGACAGTTACCGAATCTGTTTCGAGAATCAGGCGAGGCACACCCATACGTTTGGCCATGTTTAACCCATGCAGGGCAGCCCACGCCTTGAAATCATAATTCAAATCTCATTAACTTCACCTTTTTCGTAATTTTATTTCTCTTAATTTTTTTCTACCAAAAATACCTAATTAACCATAAATTTAAGTTCTCTTCAATCTATTTAAACAAAAACATTATTTTCAATATATACATATAAAAAATTATCATTTTCTTATATTTTATAATTTTATTTTTTCCTACTGAAAATAACTATTTAAATCACAAATTAAAGGTTTTTTCTAATATATTTAAAAAAATATTTTTCATGCATTAAAAAAAAATTGGATCTGCCACTAACCTAGTATACATGGTTAAGAAACGTCGACAGTGAATTGACATAAACAATCACCATCAACCAGCTAACGATTTGATCACAGCCCCAAAGCATTCCATAGACTCGTACACAACCCAGTTCGCTTGATTGCAACCGATGTTGAAATTTTCTTCCTTTTAGCAATAAGATGTCCGTCGACCTTATTTAGTAGACTTGATCTCTTTGTTCATATCCTCTTGGTAGTTAATAACTATAGAGCTTTGTGAAATGTACCTAAGCTTGTATTGATTCAAATTGAATTACAATAGGTGAAAGAAGTCTTTATACAGAGGAGAGCTAACGGTAAAGAGGAAAAGTAGGGAGATAATTAGAAAAGATAATCTATCCTAATATGTAGAGATAATGAAAGATATTATCTTCAGAATAATTAAAATAAATAAGAAGGAAAGTGTATGTTAATACTCCCCTCAAGTAGAGTGTATGTTGATGACACTCAACTTGGATAATACACTTGAGAAGATCACCGGACTAAGGGGCTTTGTAAACAGGTCGGCAGGCTGGTCTTTGGTGCGAATGTGCATAGTGCGTATATATATGACCCAACTGAACTTTTTCCCGTGTCACATGACAATCAATTTCGATATGCTTCGGACGCTCATGGAATACCGGGTTGGAGGTGATGTGATGGGCAGCCTTATTGGCACAGTAGAGATTAGCCGATTGCAAGTGGGAAACATTTAAATCATGCAGCAACATTCGTAACCATGACAATTCACAACAAGTGCTTGCCATAGAACGGTATTCTGCTTCGGCGCTTGAGCGAGATAACATGCCTTGCTTTCTAGTCTTTCAAGAGACAGGTGAGCCACCTAAGAATATGATGTAACTGGTGGTGGAGCGGCGTGTATCTCGGCAGCGAGCCCAATCGGCGTCGCAATAGGCGGTCAGCTGGAGGTTATAATCATTGCTAGGAAGGAAAATGCCCTGGCCGAGCGTTCCTTTGATGTAGCGGAGGACATTGTGAGTGTTGAGGTGCAGCTGCCTTGGGGTAACCATGAATTGGCTGAGAATGTGGACAACGTAAACAAGATCGGGGCGTGTAATAGTAAGGTCGCCTTCATTTTCACGGAGAGTTAAATGTTGATCAAGTGGAACGGTGGCTGTTTTGTCCCCAAGAAAACCGTTGTCTTCAAGGATTTCTAGAGCATATTTTCGTTGGCAAAGATTAATCCCTCTTGTGAATCGTGCGACTTCGATTCCGAAGTATTTGAGCGGTCCCATGTATTTGAGTTTGAACTGATTTGCGAGGAAGCTTAATTTTAGTGTCTTCAATATCCTACAAGTTAGTCCCCATAATGATAACATCATCAACATAAATTAAAAGAACAGTAAATATACCTTTGTGGTTTCGAATGAACAAGGAATAATCGGCCCAAGATTGCCGAAAGCCAGCTTGTTTAAGGGAGTTAGAGAGTTTTATAAACCATTGTCGAGAGACTTGTTTGAGCCCATATAACAACTTATGGAGTTTACAAACTCTTGTCTCCCCTTTTCGATGGAATCCGGGTGGCAATTTCATGTAGACGTCTTCTAAGAGATCGTCGTTAAGAAAGTCGTTGTTGACGTCGAGTTGATGCAAGTGCCAACCATGGGCAGCAGCCAAGCTGATGAGAACACGGACAATGGTGAGCTTGGCAACCGGGGAAAATGTCTCTCGGTAGTCTACCCCTTCTATTTGGTTATATCCATTGGCAATGAGTCGTGCTTTATACCGTTCAACTGTCCCATCGGGTTTGTACTTAACTTTGTATACCCATTTACAACCAATGAGATGTTTGTTGGGAGGTAGCGGAACTAAGCTCCATGTGTTGTTGTCCTCAAGAGCTTTGATTTCCTTAGTCATGGCATCCTTCCAAATTTGAGAGCAATTTGCTTGTAAAAAGGTTCTTGGTTCTTTCTCAAGCATGATGTTAGAAACAAAATGTCGATAATTCTTGGAAAGTTTGTCATATGATAATACATTGGCCAATGAGAAGGCCTTACCTGCGGTAGTATTATGAGAGGAAGATGATTGGGGCTCCGACCGAGAAGGGAGGTTTGCTTCAACATGGAAGTCACGAAGGACATTAGATGGCTTAGTTGGGCGAGAGGATCTCCGAGGTGGTGCTGCTGGCAAAGGAGGAGGTGGTGGTATTGGGTTTGCATCGGTGGGTGCTGGCAAAGGAGGAGGTGGTACTATTGGGTTTGCATCTGTTTGTGGTGGTACACTGTAATGGGCTCCGTATGAATGTTATTTTGAAGAGGTTTAACATGGGAGTTGGTAACAAGCTGATCATCATCATATATAAAATTGTGATTTTTAAAATTTGGAAGTGGTAAATCATGGTCTAGTTGTTGAAGAATTGAAAAGGGTAAGAATAAGGAAATTCATTTTCATTAAAAATGACATCTCGAGAGATAATGATTTTTTTATTTCTAAAATCGTAGAGTTTGTAGCCTTTTGTACCTGACGGGTAGCCAAGAAGAGTGCATTTAATGGCTCGTGGTTCAAATTTGTTCGGACGATGGGGATTTGTTGATGCAAAACATCTATATCCAAAAACACGTAAATGAGAATAAATAGAAAACACGTAAATGAGAATAAATAGGTGGTTTGCTAAAAAGTTGTTCAAAATGAGTTTTGTTATTTAAATTGAGAGTGGGCATGCGATTGATCAAGTAATTGGTGGCGAGGATTAGATTTGGCCATTCGGGTCATCCGGTCGGGTTTGGGTCGATCACATTCAGGTCGGGTCATTGATGAATCGGGTCAACTCGGTCAAAATTTCTGTGTCGGTCTTGGTCAGGTCGAGTCGGGTCAGATTCGGTCAAAATGAATTTCAGATTGATCGGATTTCGGTCAGAATCGGGTTGGACCCATTCGGGTTTCGGGTCGGTAATCGGGCCGGTCTCATTCAGGTTTCAAGTAGAAGCGGGTCTACGTTTCTTTCAAACTTTTAATTGTTTGGGTTGAATTTATTGAATCATTTCCGTTCGGGACTTTCGGGTAATCAATTTTATTAAATTGAATATGTAATTCATGTTATTTATGTATTTCAAAAAGTATTTTAGTAAAATTAAATATGATTCAATATATAATCTACTCATTGGCTCATAAGCTATTCTATTCATCATTAATTTCATTGAAATTTGACAATATATTGTTATCAAAATCATACTTGATTCCATATCTAAAAGATAATTCACGTTATTATATTGTTATTTGTATCTTTCAAAAAGTAGTTTTCAAAATAAATTTCATTACGTATATGATTCAAGTTATAATATCCTCATTATACTCATCTTTTATTAGTGAGAAATGAGAATTTTGAATTCAAGTCGATCATTCATCATTAAATGAGTAAACGAGTAATGATTTACATCAATCTATATGAATATACTATGAGTTGATGACTTTTGGAGTTTTGAGTAATCTAGTAAACTGACTCCTTTGTGAGTTAATCTTAAATACTAATAAAGTAAACAAATTATTGCCTATATAAAAATAACTATACAAGATTACCTTAATCCTCATATATAAATTCATCTCCGATTATTCGATGAATTAGAATATTCGATGGATTCGAAGATTTGATGCATTTAAAGTATTCCTTTCATCCCTCATCAAATTTTGGAAAATAAGGTAATATAATTACGAATACACTTATAAAATTCTCATATATTCATAATTCATAATGTATAATAGATATATATTCAAGGATATTCGGGTTGGTTGGGAGTCGGGTCGGGTTGGGAGTCGGGTCAGTTGGGATTCGAGTCGGGTTGGGAGTCGGGTCGGGTCTGATTTGAGTCGGATCCGGGTTGAGTCGGGTTAGTCTGCATTCGGGTCACTTCAGGTTTTGGGTCAACATCGATCACGCTCGGTTTCGGGTTCGGGTTATGCATAACGCTAAATTTTTTGGTTCGGTCGGGTTTCGGTTCGGGTGAGTCGGTCGGGTTTCTCGTGTCGGGTTAGATCTTACCAGCTCTAGTGAGGATGGCATCGCCCCAAAATTTTTTGGCAAACTAGATTAAAAAAGAAGTGCACGAGCCACATTTAATAAATGTCTATGCTTGCGCTCGGCGACACCATTTTGTTGTGGTGTATTAATACAATTAGTTTGGTGGAGAATGCCTTTCGAAGAGTAAAAGTCAAAACATTTGAATTCGGGGCCATTATCACTACGAAATGTCTTAATCCTTTTGGAAAACTGATTTTCGATGAGAGTGATAAATTGAATGATAAGAGCTCGAGCCTCAACCTTGCTTTTCAAAAGATAAACCCACGTAAATTTTGAATAATCATCCACAATAGTTAAAAAATAGCGTGCTTCAGTTAAACATTGAACATGATAGCCTCCCCAAATATCCATGTGTATAAGATCAAAACATGAAGAAGTGATAGAAGTACGATCTAGAAAAGGATTTCAAGTTTGTTTTGCCAAAGGACAAACTAAACAAGAGTGTTCTATTGAACCTTTATTTTAAAAACGGGAATTAAAGACGATACTTGTTGTGATGGATGACCAACTCGTTGATGCCATAGGAGGTCGGATGTCGTGACATTGCATAAATTGGTTGTTGGATGAGATTGGAGGAAGTACAACCCATCTCGTTCATAGGCAGTCCCAATCATCTTCCCCGTGAGGATGTCCTGAATCACACATATTCGTTTAAGAAATATAGTAGCATAAAAATAATCTAATGCTAATTTACTAATTGACCCTAGATTAACCGAAAACTCAAGGATACAAAGGACAAGAGAAAATTTTAATTGCGACGTGAAAGTTGCGGTTCCAATATGTGAAACCTTATAACGGTTCCAATATGTGAAACCTTATAAGATTTTCCATCAGGTAAATACACGAAATATATGATTTGTAGTCGATCGGTTGATATGAATCCAAAAAATGAGTATGATAAGTAATATGATCACTTGCTCCGCTATCCATACATGAATTATAAGGTAAAGCGTGAGTTTGTAAGGTACCTGAGAAGTGATCATAGTTAGGGTGATTACCAACATGATTTGCGGAAGTGTGTTGTATCGACTTGGTCGATCGAAAGGGTTGTTGCAAGGCTATTTCTTGCAGATTGATCTTTTTAAGCAATGACATCACCTGCTGATAGTCAGAAGACAGCAATGAATCAGTGGACTTGGCATCAGTTTGATTGATGCTTGAGCTTGCCTGGCCATTGATCATGGATCTCTTGACCTTTCGACAATAGTCGATCGTGTGCCCCTTATTGTTGCAGAAGGTGCACTTTAGATTGTTAGCAGTATATATTTTATAGATAGAGTTGTACATATTTACGATTGTACCCTCAGGGTTTTCACCCAATGATATATATACAGGAGTAGGCTCCTCTGAGATCCTTTGATGACTCAGTTATCTAAACACTTACATGGTATCACAGCCTCTTTGTGAAACCCTAAAATTTTTTCCGTTTCACAAATTAATTCGATCCCGCCGCCGCCGCTCTTATAGCCGCCGCCGCCCACACCCAGCCGCCGCCGCCGCCGCTCCCAGCCGCCGCCGCCGCAAACCCTAGCCGCCGCCGCTGCTCCCAGGCGCCGCCGCCGCAAACCCTAGCCGCCGTCGCACCCTTCTTGCCGCCGCCGCCACTTACCTCTACCAATGGGTGACGTTGTTAACCCCCCACCCCCACCGCAGCCACAAAACCTTTACCCCCGAAACCCACCAACAAACCAGCCCAGGCCGACCAACCAACGCGGAGGCCATGACCAAGGGAGGAATACCCGCCGGGGCCACAGCGGCGAACACATCAACATGTCGCGGCCGCAGCAACATGTCGCGGCCGCAGCAACATGTCGCGGCCGCCGCAGCCCCCGCCGCCCTACCTGCAGCATCCGTTGTATGCCCCCCCGCCGCCCTCCCCATACCCGACGTGGGCAGGCTACCCACCGCCGCCGATACTCTCCGCTGCTTTCTCCACCATGGGACTTCAGCGGCCGGACAACAACTGGTATATGGATACCAGGGCCTCATCTCACATGAAGAACGCGCCAGGTAACCTACAAACTGTTTTTAATTCTAGCACTCTACCATCCATCTATGTCGGAAATGGCGCCCCACTTTCCATTGTCGGTTCAGGTCAAGCAACCCTCCCCACTGGCCCACCCTTCGCCTTAACAACGTCCTACTTGCCCCTGACATAGTCAAAAACCTCATCTCTGTTCGTCAATTTACCATTGATAATCACGTGGCTGTCCAATTTGACCCTTTTGGTTTCCTTGTGAGGGATCTTCACACGGGGACCCCAATCATGCGGTGCAATAGTTCCGGCGACCTCTATCCACTCGCCCCAGCGGACAATTCCGCCCCTGCCGCCCCCACTGCCCTAGTCACCCTTAGTTCCGACTTGTGGCATGCTCGTCTTGGCCACCCTGGCGATCACGTGCTTCAAAGTCTCCGCTCTAACAATTTCATTTCTTGTAATAAAGCCTCGGGCGTTTGCACTTCATGTGAGATCGCCAAGAGCAAAAGACTTCCTTTTAGCACTTCCCATTCTCATACCTTTGCACCGTTTGACATTATTCATTGCGATTTGTGGACATCGCCTATTCCTAGTGCTAGTGGTTTTCGTTATTATTTGGTTGTGCTTGATGACTTCACCAATTTTGTTTGGGTCTTTCCACTGCGCCATAAATCAGAAACACAGGGCCACCTTGTTAGCTTCCACAGCTTTGTTCACACCCAGTTTGGTTTGCCTATCAAGACCATTCAATGTGACATGGGAGGCGAGTTCGACAACAACATTGTCCGCTCCTTTTGTCAACACCAAGGGATAGCCCTCCGCTTCTCTTGTCCACAAACGTCACCTCAAAATGGCAAAGCGGAACGCATTCTCCGCACGCTCAATGACAAAACCCGAACTCTCCTTCAACATGCCTCTTTACCCCCCTCCTTTTGGGTTGAAGCTCTTCACATGGCCACTTACCTCCACAATATCCTACCATCAAAGGCCATTGGCAACTCTAACCCAACCTTGGCACTCTACCATCGCTACCCATCCTACGATCATATTCGAGTGTTTGGATGCCTTTGCTTTCCCAATATGAGTGCCACCGTTCCTCACAAGCTCTCCCCACGGTCCACAAAATGTGTCTTCTTGGGCATTTCCCCACACCATCGAGGCTACCGGTGTCTTCGCTTGGATACAATTCGGGTTGTGACATCTCACCACGTGATTTTCGACGAACATACCTTCCCCTTTGCCCCCCACCATCAACCCACAGTCCCCACACCCCAAGAATCCAGCACCTCGGCCTCATTCCCACCCCTCCTACGTCTCCTTCTTGGCAGCAAACCACCGATGCTGCGGCCGCCGCCTCAAGCTGCGGCCGCCGCCCAACCCGCAGCAGCATTACAACATGCAGCGGCCGCCGCCAATATGCTGCGGCCGCCGCATCCTGCTGCGCTCGCCGCCCATGTGCCGCGGCTGCCGCATCCCGCTGCGCCCGCCGCTGCCCCCGCCGCACCCCCCCTGCTGCACCTGCCCCTGCTGCAGCCACCGCCCCAGTGCCGCGGCCGCCGCCACCCGCAGCGCCCGCCCCAACCATGACTACGCGATCTCAAGCTGGGATCGTCAAACCCAACCCCAAATACAACCTCCTCACCCCATCCACTCCCATATCACCTATACCTAAGTCACCACAAAAGGCCTTACAGGACCCAAACTGGCATGCCGCCATGGTCGATGAGTTTAGTGCTTTAATTAAAAATGGCACGTGGGACCTCGTTCCTAGGCCTCGGGACACTAATATCATTAACTGCATGTGGTTGTTCAAACATAAGTACAAGTCTGATGGGTCACTTGAACGACACAAGGCTCGCCTCGTTGTCAATGGCAAGTCTCAAGAGGTTGGTGTGGACTGCGACGAAACGTTTAGCCCGGTCGTCAAACCCGCTACCATACGCACTGTGTTGAGCATCGCTCTCTCTAAGGACTGGCCTATTCACCAGCTGGACGTCAAGAACGCTTTTCTACACGGTAACCTTCAGGAAACTGTGTATATGCATCAGCCTCCAGGCTTCTATGATCGCTCGCGACCCTCTCACGTATGCCTTCTCCGGAAGTCTCTCTATGGGTTGAAACAGGCGCCCCGCACCTGGTATCAGCGTTTCGCCATGTACCTCAGTGCAATTGGTTTTCGGAGCAGTTAGTCAGATCACTCCCTATTTGTCTTCCATTCAGGGTCTGACACGGCGTATCTATTGCTGTATGTTGATGACATTGTGCTTACTGCATCTTCTCCATCGTTACTGTCTCGCCTGATGGGACTGCTGCGTTCAGAGTTTGCCATGACGGATCTTGGTCCCCTGAGCTATTTTCTCGGCATCTCTGTGACTCGCACTCGGGATACATTGTTTCTTCATCAAAAGAAATATGCCCTTGAGATTGTCGACAAGGCTAGGATGACATCTTGCAAGCCCGCTACCACTCCTGTCGACTGCAAGTCCAGGCTCGATGCTGCCTCCAGTCCCAAGGTTGATGACCCTACCGTATATCGTAGTTTGGCAGGTGCCCTCCAGTATCTGACGTTCACTAGGCCAGACATTGCTTTTGTCGTCCAGCAGGTTTGTTTATACATGCATGATCCTCGTGAGCACCATCTACAGGCACTCAAGCGGATCATCCGGTACATCAAGGGCACCAGTGACTTGGGATTGCACCTCTGTCGTGGCCGCTTCGACACTCTCACAGCCTACTCAGACGCTGACTGGGCGGGTTGTCCAGAAACCCGCCGTTCCACCTTTGGCTTCGCCGTCTACCTTGGTGACAATCTGGTATCGTGGTCCTCCAAGCGTCAGGCAACCATATCTCGCTCCAGTGTCGAGGCTGAGTATAGAGGTGTCGCCAACGCCGTGGCGGAAACATGCTGGCTACGCAACCTCCTCTGCGAGCTTCGCGTTCCACTTCGTGCCGCTACATTGGTCTACTGCAACAATGTCTCCGCAGTTTACCTCGCATTGAACCCGGCTCAGCACCAGCGGACCAAGCACATCGAGATTGATATACATTTCGCCAGAGAGAAGGTCGCTCTAGGCCAGGTTCGAGTGTTACATGTCCCTTCTGCCTATCAGTATGCGGACATCTTCGCAAAAGGATTACCTACTCCTCTTTTTACTTCTTTTCGTTCCAGTCTTGCTATTCGCTCACCTCTAGCTGCGACTGAGGGAGGATGTTAGCAGTATATATTTTATAGATAGAGTTGTACATATTTACGATTGTACCCTCAGGGTTTTCACCCAATGATATATATACAGGAGTAGGCTCCTCTGAGATCCTTTGAGAACTCAGTTATCTAAACACTTACATAGATGAGCCTGACACTACTTTGTTTTGTGATTAATCAAATTGCATTTTTCACAAAACTTTGCTTCACCTCCGGTTTGATTTCACGGGAACGCTTGACTTGATAGAAAGATCAAGATCAAGCATGAAGAAGCGATGTGAAAGAGTTGATAACAAGATTTGTCTGTTGAAGAAAAAGTGTCCAACACAACGACGCAAGAAAAGGGAAAGTAATTAGAACAACTTTAGAATATATGGATCACATCGAAGAGATGGAAAGCGTTACATATAGAGAAGGAAAGCGTTACATATAGATCTTGGATATATAAAATAATACTACGTAATACGTATTGATACGCATAATATTGAACGTTATGGCAATCAAGGCAAATTATAAGTGCTCTCATTTATATATATATAGCGGTTATTGTGGTAAGTGCATTCAAACTAGCCGTTAGAAGGTAACGGCTAATACCATATTGATAATAGCAGTAAGTGTGAAGATTAATGAGGCATAAATCAAGAAATAATGGAGGAAGGAAAAAGCGGAAGGAAGGGAGATTAGGAAGAAGGGCAAGGGAACAGAGAAAAACACAACGATCAGTCTGGTACTCACGAAGAAGGGTATCACATTTGGCGCCGTCTGTGGGAAACGAAAGAATGGCCGATGCTTTGGATCCAGCTGATGAAGTTGGTGGTGAATTGGGACGAGAGGCAGTGCTCGAGAAGGAATTGGCTAAGAAGAAGCGCCAGTTGGAGGATTCTCGAGAGGAGATCGCAGCTTTACGACGCCAGAAGGCGCGTCTTGAGAAGGCCTTTGGCAAGCGCCCAAAGGAGGGAAATGGAGGGAGTGGTCATCGATTGGCCAGTGTGATCGAAGGGGCTCATATAAGACCGGGAGAGCGGATGAATCGGTACCGCAATGAGGAGAGCGAAGTCTTATATAATCGACAGCGGGGTCGCGAGGATGCTCGTGATGAGGAGAGAGGGACCCCGGAGTATTCGCACCACCGTCGAGAGGAGCAGGATGATGACGGTCATGCTAATGCTTCCGATGATGATATGGCTGAAGAAGAACATCAAGAACAAGACACGAGAAGAAGCTGGGACCGTCGAAGAGAGCCCAGGGAGGGATCTCGGGAGCATCATAGGCAATCGGAACAAGTCAATCGAGCCGAGGAGAGGCTGCTGAAGTTGTTCGATAACCAGGGGGAGTCCTTGGTTTCGGTTCAAGAGCAAGCCGAGGCGAAGTTATTCCAAATGACGTCGACTCCCTTCACTAAGCGCATAAGAGATCAACGTCCACCAGATAAGTTCACGGCTCCTACTTTTGAATTATATGATGGAAAATCCGACCCTATAAACCATGTGGCGTTGTATACTCATAAAATGGCCTTATGGATTGAAAATAATGGCATTATGTGTAAAATGTTTCCTGCTAGCCTAGGAAAGACGGCCTCGAAATGGTTTCATGCACTCCCATCCAACTCGATCGCTTCTTGGAGTCAGTTGGCACAGAGCTTTGTCGCTAGATATATAGCAAACAGTCGGGAGCCGGTTTCAGTTGACACATTGTTCGCTCTACGGCAACGCAAGGGCGAGTCTTTGAGGCAGTTCTCGTCACGGTTCTTTGAGTGCCATTCGGATATGGATTCTTGTGATGAAGGTATTGCAGTGGCTGCTTTTAGATTGGCTCTTCCGAGGGAGTGCCGATTGAGAGAGAGCTTAACATTGAGGTCTCCTAGGAGCATTGCTGAACTTCAGGAGCGCGTTAGGCAATATTCAAAATTGGAGGAGGATAAGAAGGGTGCACTGGACAGCCGGCCAGCGTCCCCTGGTCGCAAGCATCATAGGTCGGACTCAGTCAGAGATAAGGGCTATTCCGAAAGGGGCTCGTTTCGCGATAAAGGGCTGCCCCCAAGGGCACCCAATATTGTGGTGAACACCGTCTTCAAGATCCCGATTTACCGAGTCCTTGCTCAAATCAAAGACAAGTCGTTCTTCAAGTGGCCCGGCAAGATGAGGGGAGACCCTGCTGAGCGCGATATGAGCAAATTTTGCTCATTCCATCGCGAGAAAGGACATATGACGGAGGAGTGTCGGACACTGAAGCACTACCTTGAGTACTTAGTTGAGAAAGGTTTTTTGAAGGATTTTGTTGAGGAAAGGCCAACAATAGAGCAAGGGAGAGACAACGTTGACGTTGAGGGCAAAGGAGCAGGCCAAAATATGGCAGGACCAAAAAGGGTGATATATATGGTGGATGTGAAGCCAAAGAAAGGGGTTGAGGAGCGACATATGTATAGAAGGAGCTGTCATTCTCTCGAGGTATTCAAATCCAAGAGCAGAGAGTTGAAGCGACAGAGAGGGCTGTCGAGCGCTAGTCTGAGCTTTACGGACGACGATCTCGCAGGGATTCAACTTCCTCATAACGACCCACTGGTTTTAACCCTTTCGATCGGTGACTTTGAGGTTCGACGGGCATTGGTGGATTCGGGTAGCTCTGTTGACATCATGTTTTATGAGACTTTTAAGAAATTAGGCAAGTCGCAGCAAGACTTGGTTCCGGTTGCGACTCAGCTGGTCGGATTGGGGGCGTTTCCCGTCTGGCCTAAGGGGGTGCTGAGAGAGGCTATGCAGTTGGGAGGAAAGGTGACGAGGACGGAGTTCTTTGTCGTGGATGCGCCATCCTCTTACAATGTGATCATGGGGCGTCCGTGGGTACATAACATGGCTGCGGTGCACTCGACTTTACATCAGATGATTCAATTCTCTCACGAGGGAAGGCTTGTGCGCATTCGAGGGGACCAAATGACGGCTCGACAATGCTTGAAGATCGATGGCTGCACATCGGAAGCATACATGGTCCGAACAGCTCCTCAAGTCCTGGACGAAGTGGGGCTCCTCCCTAACGAGAAGTCGATCGAAGAGCTGCAAAAGGTTGCTGCCAACGGACAAGCCGAAGCAACCAATAAAATCATCGTGGATGGTTTGAAGAAGCGACTTGAGAAGGCGAAAGGAGGATGGGCGGATGAGTTGCCCGCTGTCCTATGGGCATACCGAACAACTCCCCGCGTCTCCACGGGGGAGTCACCGTTCGGCCTGACTTACGGGTCCGAAGCGGTCATTCCGTTGGAAGTCGGCCTGCCCACAATTCGCACCGAAGCTTTCGAGCAAGGAGGTAACGATCTGGCTCTTCAAAGCAACTTGGATTTTGTGCATGAAAGGAGAGATCAGTCAATGATAAAGATGGAGGCATATCAACGGGGCTTGGCGCGGGCCCACGGGCAGCATGTAAGACCCCGTAATTTCAAAGTAGGAGACTTCGTGTTGCGACGGGTGCTTTCGAACACTCGTGACCCGGTTGACGGAAAGCTAGGGCCGAACTGGGAAGGGTCGTATCGGGTGATAGAAGCACTCGGCAACGGGGCTTACAAATTGGTCGATGCTACTGGTAAAGCAATTCCAAGGACGTGGAACACTCTCCACTTGAAGATGTTTTACATTTAGCCCATTTGTTTTATTTCTAAAGTTGTGTGAGTAGTTTATTTAGAAACCAAATAAAGGGGTACTCTTTTCCCTCTTCATGCGGTTTTGTCCCAAGAGGTTTTCCCATGGAGAGGTTTTAACGAGGCCCCGATTGTGTCACATTCGTGTCATTAGTGAACAAGGATTATGTCTCAAGAATGTCGGATCGTTCATCACCGAAAATCGCCAATTACGGCCACCGGAAATCGCCAATTACGGCCACCGGAAACCGCCAATTACGGCCACCGGACATCGCCAATTACGGCCACCGGAAATCGCCAATTACGGCTACCGGAAATCGCCAATTACGGCCACCGGACATCGCCAATTACGGCCACCGGAGATCGCCAATTACGGCCACCGAAAATCGCCAATTACGGCCCTCGAAAATCTCCGTTTACGATCACTAAAGATCACTGTGAGCTGCTTGGATCAAATGCGATAAAGAATATCAGATTCCTCCTTCATAATCCTATGAAGAGGCCATCTGAGGGGCTATTGATACGCATAATATTGAACGTTATGGCAATCAAGGCAAATTATAAGTGCTCTCATTTATATATATATATATATATATATATATATATATATATAGCGGTTATTGTGGTAAGTGCATTCAAACTAGCCGTTAGAAGGTAACGGCTAATACCATATTGATAATAGCAGTAAGTGTGAAGATTAATGAGGCATAAATCAAGAAATAATGGAGGAAGGAAAAAGCGGAAGGAGGGGAGATTAGGAAGAAGGGCAAGGGAACAGAGAAAAACACAACGATCAATCTGGTACTCACGAAGAAGGGTATCACACGTATGCATTATTGTGTTATCTTAAAAGTAGTTCTTAGGAGTTTTATTTTTCGTTATTGTCATAGAGAGTGTACATATTTAGGTTTATATATTAATTGCTCTATGTAATGGGGAGAGGGGATATGTGCCCTGATAAGTGCAATCAGGGCCGGCCGGGCCTGATATTTCAAAGGCTTGAGGCGAAATTAAAAAATGAGGCCCTCTATATGTATATAAGCTATAACCAAATAAATATTTTTTGATACAAAAAACCATTGCGATGGAAATTTCAGTAGAATACAGATAATAAGATAGCATTTTTCTTAAAGAAATATTAGCATGCCTATATAATTCAAAAATTAAAATCTTAATTAGGACGTACGACATATTAGGAAGAAATCAAGTTGAACATTCGAGATTCAGCAAACATAATTAAAAAAAATATCAAATCTTTAGAAATTACAGAATTAACATAATAAATAGGATTAAAGGAATTAGTACTTATATTTTTTTAGAGGTAATGACATTCAATATACCAAAAAAAATACCCTTTGCAAATCTGACTTCCCCTACAAAATACGTGCCTAGTGATCAATTGCATGTCAGCCAATACGAAATACGTGCCAACAACTTAATATTGCGTGCCAACCGAACGCTAAACTGTGCCACCATCATACATTGTATAATAACGAATATGGGTAAATTTTATTTGGCACATAAACCATAATAATTGGCACGTAAATTTTATTTGGCACATAAGTTTGGACTTAGGTTCATTTCTGAGTCCTTATCATTTATGGCACGCGTGTGTTGGTTGATGGCACATGTTTACTTGTTGGTGGCACGTAAAACGTTTTGCCTAGAACGCTAACATTTGTTATGTATTGCATGTTCAATGAAGTTGAAACCGTTTGTGTCAACAACGATCACCATACCCTCCCTTATGTCGCCCCCAACTTAGTTGATAGGTCTTCTCCAGGTGAGATGTCTGTTGGAGACGAATTGATCACCATTGATCGAGGCCCAATTTAGGTTCCAATTTCTTACTTCACTTACATGTACAACGGCAAGGCTCAAGCCCGTTCTCCAGCTCTGGAATTCAAAATTTTGAATCATCCCAATCGGTGTCATCATTCAGTGAAAATGGATAGCATCCCTTCTTCTTCGTTTCATGAAGGTATGTCAACTCCAACTCCTATAAGGAGGGCATGGCTGTAAAACGAATACCACAAGCATATTTACCCATATTTGTTACTATATACTGTCTAAAATTGGCACGTGTTTCCCTTCGTCTAGCACGAAATATTCAGTTGTTGTCTCACATTTCTTTTTTACTGGCATGAGACTGAGGTACTGGGTCTCAATCAACCTTCAATGGTGATCATCCAATTCATCTATCTCCCTTTTTTTTTACGCGGGAACCTGAGCATTAATGTCTCTCTGCCTTGCATTTAATGCAAGTCAGCTCACCCCTTCTCTCACTTGATTTTCTAATCATTTTTTTTTTGGGCTCACCACACATAACCCACAATTTTTCCCTCTCTCCTCTTCACACTCTCTTTCTTTTCTTTTTTTAAATTTATTGCAAACCTTCTACCGGTTGATATGGTTAAAAAAAATTTCCAAAAGTGACATTTTCCCCCTCAATTGCAATTTATCCTATGACATTGCCATTTTTGCAAACCCCCTTTATTTTTTATATATCCATGCAAAATTGCCTATTTTTTATTCTGGCTGGTATATAAAAAAGGGAGGGAAGGACTGGAGACCTAAAAAGGATGACTGGGGAGAGGGATAATAGAGTTTAGAGTTTTGTACAATTTTCAGAATAAATGTGGGGATGAATTAGCCTCTTTTTTTGTACGAGCCTAGGAGGGTAGGTCGTAGGCGTGCCGCGTGCAATGTGCTCCTGCTCTTCAGTTTTCAATATTTCCCTATTTGTTATATATACATTGTATTAGATAAAAAAAAATATGGACCCCAACATTAATTGGGCCTGAGGCGACGACCTGTTGGGCCTCTCCTCAGGTCCGAGCCTGAATGGTAATTAATTGTTTGTCAACTGTCATGACATTAATGGCTACAAGGGCAAGGGAATAAGGTCCCCCAACAATTGTATAATTGACCTATATAGTTCATGATATTATGAATTTCCTTAAGGTATGTCAAACAAGACGAAGATGCATCCAGCTCTTATTCATTTCCCCAAAAAGATAAAGATCCACTATCTATTGAGAAACATAACATTAAATCTAATAAAATCTCAATCTAAACTCTTACAAAGCAATACAACAATTTCTAGTGTAGTAGCATGCCTAGGTTCTTCATTAACAAATGAGCATACGTATTTTGAATGCGAGTGGTAGAAACGACCGTAAGTCGTGAGTCTAGAGTTGTTGCTAGGGTAATAGGACGACCTAGTCTCATCGGGTTCATATCTCATCGAGTCAAATGGAGGTGATATAAGATACAATATTGAGCATTATGAAATTGGCCTTCGTTGCATCGGCCCATAGACGATTCTATTGTGGGTGCGTGCTTCAGTCATTGGCCTCTGTTGCCTCGGCCCACAGACTGTTATGTTATGGGTACGTGATTAGCCTCCATTGCCTCTGTCTACAAATGCCCTCGATGGGTTTATGGGTATGTGTAGGTTTAGAGGGATATGCCGCTTGACATTATTTGAGCGCCTTATAGTTTTCTGCATATTATATATTTGTCAATATGCTTGTGTGTTTAATATTTCCGCACTGCATTAGATCATCCTTTATTTAGGTATATGCATATTATATGTCCCCAGAGAGGTCTTCAGGACCCGCATGAGTGGCTCGACCTTGACTCGTGGTATAGTTTCAGATACATGTTCCCTTGTTTGATTCGTGTTGTTTTGGCGGGGGATACCCTATGGCGCAATTGGAGAGAGGGAGACTGACTATGGACTTCACCCTTTTTATATTTTGTACTTTATATTTCCTTCGTATTTTGGTTTTAACCCGGCCCTGCCGTGGCAACTGTGTATCGTTTTGAAATTGTTGCTTGTTTTAGACTTAAATCTATTTTGTGCAAACTAGAGAATATGACATGTTCGGTCCCCAATGGACTTATCGCGGAATTTAGGGTACGAAATCCCTTCTTTGAAAGACTAACTCTTTGTTTTGAAACTCAATCAGTACTCGAATCGCAAGATCCAAACGAAGGTATCCAACCCTTCGAAACGTAACCCGGGTTTCTTAACTCGGACTGTTACAAAGGTGGTATCAGAGCTTGGGTTGCGTGATTCGAGTACAAAGGGGTTGTGAATTGCTTTTATAAAACCGCCCAATGATTTTAAAGGATTTTCAACAAATTTCAAAAAGGGAAAAACGAATTTAATGAACCTAACCCCCTAAAGTAAGAGATAGGATGGGATAGTCTCATTGCTAGGCTGTTGCTCGAACAGAAGCGTAGCTGCTGTTTGCTCGGACGCCAAGGAGAAGGGATGGGAGTTGCACGGGCTCTCGGCTTTAGTCTCGAAAAACAGGGGAGAAGGGGACTTTCTCTTGACTTCAATGGAGGAGTGAATGTGGTGGTGCTCAGCTGGGTTGGAGAGGAGCTGGTGGTGGTGGCTCTTGGTGGTGTGATGCTGGCAAAGGAGTGCAGGGGAATGGAGGGTGAAGGTGAAGGTGTGACTGATGGAAAATGAAATATAAAGAAAAGGGAGGGGATGGGATGGGTTTACAGAATAGGGGGTAGGGTTGTTATAGAGTTAGGCAAGAAGGTGGCTAGATGTGAAAGGCTTTGAACGGGAGAGAAAGGCTAATTTAAATACCCGGAATTAAATCTCAAAACCCCCTTTGCGACCTTAACCCGATGCAATTAAAATAAATATCGAATCTGAATTAAATATTGAAAGCCGAAAATATTTTCAAGCCTAGGAATAATAAAGCGGAATAAATTCATTTTCAAATTTGAATAACAAGTTTATGCCAGAATTTATTAGAAAGAATTCAATTAAATCGTTGGCTCGAGGACAGAATTATTCAAAATTTTTAGAGTCTTAGAAGTTAAATAAATTTTAAATTGGAATAAAATCTATAATTATAAAAATAATATTTGAAAAAAAAATCTCGGTCTTTACAACAAAGACTCAAGAAATGCCGGTAGAGATTGCAAAGCTGCTTGACCAGTTTGAGGATGTCTTTTAGAAGCCTACTAGCCTACCTCCTAAATGGGGTCATAAACACTCAATTCCCTTGAAGCCAGACTTGAAGCCAGTATGTGCAAAACCATATCGGTATCCCTATTTTCAAAAGACAAAAATTGAGAAGTAGGTGACGGAGATGCTAAAACAAGGTACCATTCAGGCAAGCCAGAGTCTGTTTGCATCTCCGACATTGTTGGTCAAGAAAAAGGACGGATCGTGGCAATTCTGTGTGGATTACATGCAGTTGAACGACATGACCATCAAGGATCGATTTCCTATTCCACCATATCGAGGACCTTCTCACCAAATAAGGATGGCAAGGGAAGACATAGCTAAGACTGTGTTTCGAACTCACCATGGTCATTTCGAGTTCAAGGTTATGCCCTTTGGCTTGACTAATGCGCCTGCAAGGTTCCAAGCAATGATGAAAGATGTCTTTAGGCCTTATCTACAGAAATTCATTTTAGTCTTCTGTGACGATATTCTAGTATACAGCTGATCAATTACAGAGCACAAGGAAAAATTGAATAAGGTGCTGGAGCTGTTTGTCAAACATCAACTATTTGAAGAAAAAAAAGTAAGTGTGCGTTTTCACAAAACCAAGTGGAATACTTGGGTCACATTATCTCAGGTGAAGGGGTAGCCACAGACCCAAGTAAAGTGTGGGATATATGCTAGATTGGCCTACTCCAAAGTCGGTGAAAGGCTTACGAGGATTCTTGGGTCTGACCAGGTACTACAAGAAGTTTATTAAAGGTTATGGAGTCATTTGTAAGCCCATAAAATAACTCCTCAAAAAGGGCTATTTCAAGTGGCCAGCAGAAGCAAACCAGGCCTTTCACAACTTAAAGGATGCATTGGCCAATCCCCCTGTGTTAGGCCTACCGGATTTCAAATTAGCTTTTGAGTTGAAAACAGATGTGAGTGATACCGGGATAGGTGTAGTGCTGATGCAATAGGGCGGACCATCGACATATATCAGCAAGGCTTTGCACGGACAACATTTGTTATTGTCAACCTATGAGAAAGAGTTGTTGGCTATGCTCCTTGCAATTGATAAATGGAAGCAGCATTATTTGGAGATTGGGGAATTGGTCATCCGCATAGATCATCAGTCCCTTAAGCATCTAACTGAGCAAAAGTTGTCTACTCATCTTCAGCGAAAGGCCATCAAAAAGATGTTGGGGCTATCTTACTCAATAGTCTACAAACAGGGGAAGAAGAACAAGGGTACTGATGCTCTTTCAAGGAAATTCAAAGAATCCGCCGAGTGTCCAATGACAAGTGTAGTTTAACCGATGTGGATGAAGGAGGTGGTGCAAAGCTATGAGAATGATGAAAAGGCTCGCACATTGTTGTCTAAGGCATTGCTTGCCCTCACTGGACACTGCTCGGTAACCCAAGGTGTTCTCCATTATAAAGGTCGAGTGTACATAGGCGTAGAAGAGCAATCACAGAGACAATTGTTCAAAGCTCTTCATGATGAAGCTCCTGAGGGGCATTCAGGGGTCCAATCCACATATCAAAGGCTTAAAGCTCTATTCTACTGGCCTTTGATGAAAACCACGGTTGAGAAATGGGTGAAAGAATGCGATACTTGTCAACGAAATAAGGGAATTTTTTTTCAAAATGATCAAAAAAACGAAAGAAATTTGCAAAATGGCCAAGGATCCAAACTAATTTGGAAAATAGCCAAAACAAGGCTAACTCGCTGTTTTAAACAGCGACTTAGTCTCAGATGTTAAAAAAAATAAAAATAAATAATAAAATCGCTGTTTAGAACAGCGACTTTATATTTTTTTAAAAAAATTTCCGGGTAAAATTCGTAATTAAATAAAAAAGGTGGTAAAAAAATAAAAAAAAATAGAATCGTTGTTATAAACAGCGATTCTATATTCCTTCCACTCTCCCATCTTTACCAATTACTCTCTCCACTCTCTCCGTACTCAGGCCCCCACTCCCCCTATTCCCTCTTCTTTTTTCCACCTTTTTGACTTTTTCCCTCCTTTAACTCTCAATATCAACGTTTTTTTAATATATAATTAGGTAGAGTCGTTGTTTCAAACCGCGACTCTACCTTTATATATTTTTTTCTCACTTTCTTTTTTTAATTACGAATTTTGTTCAAAAATTAAAAAAATACAAAGTCGCTGTTCTAAACAGCGACTTTATTAGTTTATTAATTTTTTTTAACATCTTAGCCCTGTTTTGGCTATTTTCCAAATTAGTTTGGATCCTTGGCCATTTTGCAAATTTCTTTCATTTATTTTATCATTTTGAAAAAAAATTCGAAATAAGGCCGAGCAAGTAGCTTACCCAGGTCTTCTATAGCCGCTACCAATACCTGAACAAGCATGGACAAGTGTGTCCATGGACTTCATAGAAGGGCTACCAAAATCACAAGGGTAAAATGTGATCATGGTAGTTGTCGATCGGCTAACAAAGTATGCTCATTTCATTCCACTTTCACATCGTTTTATAACAGCCAAAATTGCTCATTTGTTCATTGAAAACGTGTATCGATTACATGGCCTACCAAAAGTCATTATTTCGGATCGTGACAAAGTCTTTTTTTAGCAATTTTTAGAGGGAACTATTTCAGACAGTAGGTACTTTACTGCACATGTCTATTGAGTATCATCTGCAAATAGATGGGCAGATGGAGAGAGTGAATAGGTGTTTGGAAACCTATCTTCATTGTATGACTTTAAGTAGACCTTCGCAATGGGTTCATTGGATGTATCTTGTGGAGTAGTGGTATAATATGACCTTTCATACCACTGTGCATACTACCCCATTTTTGGCGCTTTATGGGTATGCACCTCCTCAACTAGGTGTGGTTCCATTTGTGGATTCAAACGTTGCAGTAGAGGAATGGATTGAACAACGACAAGATATTATCAAACAACTCAAAGTGCACTTGCAGTAGGTGCAGAACCGAATGAAACGTTTTTCAAATGAGAGGCGAACAGAGTGACACTTTGCGGTGGGAGACTTTGCGTATCTGAAGTTGCAACCGTATAGATAAACATCAATCGCGATCTGCATGAACTTAAAGCTTAGTTCCAAGTTTTATTGGTCGGTTCAAATTATCGAGCGGATCGGAGCAGTGGCGTAACGGGTTGAGTTACCAACGTCCTCCAGCGTTTACCCTATCTTCCATGTCTCCCAATTGAAGAAATGCGCAAGAGCTCCACCAATCATAGCCCTAACACTTCCAACAACTTCGGCGGAGGGAGAAATCGAAGTATTTTCGGAGGCCATTCTGGAGACCAAACTGAGTTACCTTCATAACGGGGAGCCAGTGACTGAATGGCTCGTAGAGTGGAAGAACTTGCTAAGGGAAGAAGCCACTTGGGAAGTTGTTGGGCGTATTATTAGGCAATTTCCTGATTTTAGTTGGAACTTGAGGACAAGCTTCTTTAGGAAGGGGAAATTGTAATGAGAATGGGCCGATCAAGCATTGAGCCGAAGACCCATAACAAGGCTATAAAAGGTCTAAAGGCCTATTGTGTGTAGCGGATGGGATCATCGAAAATTGAATCAAAATTTCAATTTCCTTTTCCTTTTCTCCCTTCCCTTACCTATCTCTCTCTTACTCTCTATATTCTCTTACCTTCTTCTCTCCACGTACTGATCTCGGTGTGAGGTCATATATAGCAAAAAGAGATGAAAGGAATGAAGATGTGTGTTGCTAAGTGAAAAATGTAACCTTAAATTATGAGGTAATTAAGTTATAGCACTTAAAGTAGCATGTAAAAAAGTTACTTTAGGCAATGGACATAGCATATTTATCTCCGATACTTGCATTAAATGTGACGAGTCATTTTTAAATTTTCATTCTCTTTGGCATGAATTGACTTTTTTTTCATTGGCGGATTCAGAATTTTCTAGATTTTTTTGCATATATGTATACAAAAATTATTTAGAAAAAAAAATTAATTTGTGATTTAAATAGACATTTTTATAGAAAAAACTAAAGAAAAACAAAAATTATATATGAAAAAAATTTATTTATACGTATAAAAAATAATGTTTTTGTTAAAATATATTGGAGAAGAACTTAAATTTGTTACTTAATTAGACATTTTTAGTAGAAAAAAACTAAGAGAAATAAAAATTATAAAAAAAAATGAGGCTAATATGATTTGAAATCATGACCCTAAACAAATGAATATCCCTTCTTCCTCACTAAACTAAGTTTTTTTTTTTTTTTTTTTTTTGGTAGACAAACGGGCAGAGCCCACTCCACAGGGGAGTTTTTATGCAGGGTCTACTACAACATTAGGTCGGATGCAGTCGGGGTGTTTGAGCCCCTTTTGCATCATCCCAAACACATTGCACCAAACCCCCAGGAACACATTTTAAACAAGTAAAGCCAAGCGGAAAATCAAAAGCGTGACTAGCTAATCCATCCGCAAGGCGATTAGCCTCACGAAGGACGTGACAGAACTGGAGATCCCAATTCCTACGACGGAAGCCCTGGCAATTGCTCACCAGGCTAGCACAAGGGTGCGTTGGATTCACTGGCTTCGAAAGGAGCTCCAACGCCATCTTCGAGTCCACCTCGCAGACAACTTTCTTAAAGCTACAGTCCCAGGCTAACTCAAGCCCCTTCACAATTCCCCACAGCTCCGCGGCGACCACCGAGCACATGCCAATGTGGTGGACGAAGCCAACAATCCATTCGCCTCTGTCGTTACGGATAGCGCCTCCAGCAGCAGCAAGCCCAGACCTTCTCACCGACCCGTCTGTGTTAAGTTTGACCCAATCCATGGTGGGTGAGCTCCAGCGAACGAGATCCCGGGCTTCCTTGACCTCATCGGTGGTTCCCATCAGCTTTTTCTTAGCCAAGGAGAACTCATTGACAACATTCCAGCAGCTCTCCGTAGTGATAGGCGCAATACTTCCTCCTCTGAACACAACATCATTTCTTCTCGTCCATATACTCCAAAGCCCTGCAGCAAAGAAGTCCTTCCAATCCACTCCTTTAGGTCCTGACTTGTTGGATGAAATGTTGTTCCTGATCCACGCAGCGAACGGAAGAGAGAGAAACTCCCCCTTCCGTTCGGCGCCAACAACCTGCATCCAAAAACCTTTCACAGTATCGCAGTCGCGAAAGAGATGGGAGAAAGTCTCACTATATTTATGACAGACGGTGCAAATATCAGTATTACCTATATGCCTTCGAAGTCTCTCTGCATTGGACATGATTCCTCCTTTGCTGGCTAACCAAACAAAAGCACGAATCCTCTCGACGACCCTTAGCTTCCAAATTTTGTTAAAAAACATGTCATCAGCAGACTGGTAGTCCGTATCCTTGCACACCAAAGAGTACCCTGAGCGCACCGAATAGGCACCATCGCAGCTGTTGGCCCAATGCCTCCTGTCCTCCTCTTCCGAAACCATCATGGCGGCAAGTTTCATGGCCGTTCCTGCAGGCAGGAGATGGGCGAAGCTGTTCCACAACCATCCTTTCCCAGGGTCCCAATGGTCCTCAACCATAGAAACACTCAGCGACTGCGCATCAGCAGGTTTAATCAGGTGGCGGAGGGGTACATTCTCAACCCAACAGTCGTCCCAAAAGCAGATGTTCTGTCCGTTCCCGAGGTTCCACTTCACATAAGGTTTAATAACTGTATCAGCAGCTTTAATGATACTCTTCCAAACAGTGGAGGCTCCCGCCGATCTCCCCAGCTCCTTGTTAACGTACTTGTGGAACAAGATATCAGTCCAGGCTCCCATATCATCATTTAGGAGCCGCCAACTCATTTTCGCCACTAACGAAAGATTTAACTCTGTCATCTTTTTTATCCCTAGCCCTCCCAAGGCCCTCGGCTTAGTGACCTCGCTCCACGCCACCTTGTACATTCTTCTCTTTTCAGGGGTTGAGCCCCATAGGAAGCACCTACAGTACTTTTCAATTTGCTTACACACGTTGTCCGGGAGGATTGTGGTGGCCATGGTGTAGACTGGGAGCGCGGTGAGCACTGATCGAACGAGAGTCGTTCTACCAGCGAAGCTAAGGAGGTTCGCTTTCCAACCCGTGAGCTTATCAGCGAACTTCTCCAAAACAGGGGCATAGGTAGCTTTAGACACTCTTTTATGGAGAATAGGAACCCCTAGGTAATTGCCAAGGTCATTAGAGACCTTGATGCCGCCCGTAGCTTGTATCCTCTCCTTGAGGTTGGCACTAACATTCCGGGAGACAAACACTCTCGATTTGCTTAGGCTGATTCCCAGGCCCGACTGGCTGCAGAACTGATCGATGCACTTCTTGATCACATTAACCTGAGTAAGGGAGGCTTCAGCGAACAACAAGATGTCGTCGGCGAAGAAGAGATGCGATAACTTGGTGCATCCCCTAGCGATTCTTATAGCCTTCCAGTCCCCGTTTTCCACGGCCTCCATAATCAGGTGCCCCAACCTCTCCATACATAAAATAAATATATATGGAGAGATCGGATCGCCCTGCCGGATCCCACGCGAGGGAATAAACTGCTCAGACACTTCTCCATTCCAGAGTATATGCATTCTCGGAGTCCTGATACATTCCATGATCCTTTTGATCCAAAACCTGGGCATGCCGACATAAATTAGGGTATCCTCAATGAACTCCCAATTTAGTCTATCGTAAGCCTTCTCGAGATCTAGTTTAAGACACATCCATCCTCTGACTCCCTGCTTCCTTCTCATGGAGTGGACAATTTCCTGGGCAACGACAATATTTTCCGAGATAAATCTGCCTGGTATAAAACTACCTTGCATAGGTCCGACCAGTTTAGGCATGAGAGGTTGCAAACGGTTCGTAATGATCTTTGTAATCGCCTTATATAGGACATTGCAGAGGCTGATTGGTCGGAATTGCTTGATGCCTTCCGGTTTTCCAACTTTAGGCAGGAGAACGATTAAAGTGTCATTGACACCCACTGGCAGCTCTGAGGACACGAAGAACTTTTTGACGAAGCTGCTGGCGGAATCCCCAACTGTGTCCCAACATTTCTGGTAAAAAACCGGTTAGAAGCCATCGATGCCCGGGGATTTAAGCGCCCCCATACTGCAGAAGGCCTTATGAATCTCCCAATCTGAAATATCACAGTTCAAGCTAGCCCATTCCTCCGCCTGCAGCGTCGGGAAAAGATTCGGCAGTGGTATCGGGTCCTTAACAGTAGTTTCCCATCTATACAGCTTCTTAAAATACTCCAGAGCAAGGTTCTCTAATTCATGTTTATCATCAACCCAGCGTCCATCATCAGCCCTGAGACCTTCAATTCTGTTACGCTTACGACGGATGATAGTGGAGGTGTGGAAGAACTTGGTGTTACGATCTCCGAGGACAAGCCATTTCTCCCGCGATTTCTGAAACCAGAGAATTTCCTCCTGCTCCAGAGTAGTTTCGAGCGAATCCCGGATGTGACTTTCCCAGGCCACCGCAGCAGGGCTCGGGTTCCTCGCAACCTTACGTTGGGCGACATCCAGAGCCTTCGACAGATTATCTTTGCGCACTTGGATCCTCCCAAAGACTTCTTTATTCCATCTGGAGAGATCAACACTGAGTTTGTCAAGAGCCTCCGGAGTTTGGCAATCCCTAATCCAGTTCGACATAAGGAATTCCGGGAATTCCTCATGGGTCAACCAGGCAGCTTCGAAGCAGAACGGGCGCCTCTCCTTCATCTTATGGATCACTGGCTCCAACTCGAGAAGCAGAGGACAGTGATCCGAGGAGTAGCGTGGGAGGTGCCTAACCCTAGCCTCAGGCCACTGGAGCCGACTCTCAAGATTAAAGAAGGCACGATCAAGTCGCTTAGAAATGACCCTTCCTCCGATGCAGGTTTTACTCCAAGTGTAGTCTTGACCAGTGAAGCCCATATCTATGATGCACGTGTTATTTATCAGCTGTCTGAACTTCGGAGTGTCACGATGCACTTCCCCCGAGCCGCCCTGAGTCTCTTCGGAGCTAATAACACAATTGAAATCACCTCCCACAATGAGAGGTCCAGAGATAGCTTTGAGCGTTTTCTCCAGATTAGACCAAAAGGGAGCCCTTCTAGTAGCAGTAGGAGGGGCATACACTGCCACTAGGTGAGTCCTGACTGAGCCAGTAAGCCAGGACGCGTGTATGAAGTCAACAACCTCAGCGTGGATGGTGATGTCACACTTGTCAGCGTCCCAAAGAAGCCAAACCCCTCCAGCGAAACCGGAGGCCTCAATGCGGGCGCAGCCAGTGAAATTGAGTTTGTCACACGCCTTTTTGGCTTCTTCCCCGGAGATCCGAGTCTCCATGAGAGCGAGGATGTCTATGCCGCACCGTCTCTTGATATAACGAATTGCCCTACCGAAGCTTTTCTTACCTGCACCAAAACAGTTCCAAAAGAGGATGTTAATGGAGTTATTCATCTCGACAAACAACAACTAGGGAAAAAAAAAGGATTAAACAAGGATTAGGAGTCCTGTTCAAGCGGGGTGCTGGTCTCCTCCCCAAGGCCGGTCTGCTTGGTGTTTACAGTTGCCTCCGAGTCTTTGTCTTTCGCCTCCGTTTCTCGGGACCAGAACCTCCCGGCGATAGGAACCGTGGCCGTCGCAGAGTCACTGGCCACCCAACTGATTTCTTTCTCCCCTTCATTAGGATTTGGCTGAGTGTGGAAGACGACCCGTGGATTTGACTTGGGCTTCTTCGTTGGGCCTCCCGGGCCTTTGCCCACCTTTCCTATCCTCCCCGTGATCTTCAGCTTGTACTGCTTCTTCGGTAGGTTTTGGGTTTTGTCAAGGCCCGCAAATGAGTCACTGCATTGACCTATCCCAATGTTACTTGGGCTACACTCTTCAATCTTCTTCTCCGGTCCACCTTTGCTAGGCCCATTGTTCTGAACAATAAAGTTATACGCTTTATCGGTAGTAATAATGACAGTCTGGGAAGCAGTATCCTTCCCTTCTTTTTCCACTTTTTTCCCATCATCATTAATGACGGCACCGTCATTCTTCTTGGACTTCCCATTTTGGCCGTTACTGCCTCTTCTATCCCTATGCTCCTCGAATCTGTGTCCTCTCGCAACGGGTGACGCGTTTTTATGTGGCGCGTGAGGCTCGGCTTGTTGCCGCTTCAATTTTTCGTTCGGATTCGCCGTTGATTCCGGGCGCCTTGGTTTCACGCTTCCTTGTTTTTTCCGGCGCGCCACCACCATCCAGGGCCCATGGTTGTCCCCTTCATCCTCCTGGGCCACCGGTTTCTCCTGGTGGACGTGCTTCGAGGGGCCACCATCCTTGACATCGCCATTCTTCCCCTTGTTCTCAGTTTCTCCAATCTGCACCGTGTACTGGCATTGTGCCTTCAAGTGCCCATGGCGACCACAACCAAAACAAATACTTGGGATTCCTTCATATTCTAGCCTGTACCTTTCACCATTGATGCAGATCGAGCCTTTGAGAGGCTCCTCAAGGTTGACTTCCACACAAACCCTAGCAAAGTTTCCCCTGTTGGTGTAGATTGTCCGGTGGTCGACTTTGATCGGCCTTCCCAAACCCTCTGCGATTTTTAGCAAGACATCTTCTTGGTAGAATATAAGGGGGAGATTCAGTATCCTAATCCAGGCGGGGGCAGTCTTGATAGCGTCGGACGGCCTGAAATCCGGAGACCAGGCCTTAATGATAAGGCATCGTCCAAAAATCGACCACGGCCCCCCTGTGAGGATCTTCAAACAATCCTCCTTGTTATCTAAGCGCACCAAGAAGTTCCCTTGTGGGAGATCAATAACTTGAACTCTACCACACTCCTTCCAGAGCTCCTTGAGCTTCCTCTCCATAACATACAACGGAATCCTTGGTCCCAGCATTCTAATGATCAGGGAGTTCGCCCATACTCCTGCCAAAGCAGTAAGGACCTCCGGCTGGACAGTGATAGCCGGTTCACCGTTCTGGCCTTGCGGGAAGGAGATCAAGATCTTGTCCCTAATCAGGTCCTTGTGGATGCCGGTCTTCTGTTGCTCCATACCACCTAGGACCACCTTGTCCCTCCATGAGAGCACACTAGTCGGCGTCGGCGCCAGGCTAGGTTGGTGCTCGTTCATCGTCTTGGTCCCTCCCGGATCACCGAGTGGTGGTGGGACGGGAACCTGATCAGTTTGCATATCTTCAGTGTTATTGGCGTTAACCGTCTCTGGCGCACCTTGTGTATTTTCGCTCATAAAAAGAGAGAGTTTTTTTGAAACCATACTTTTTTGTGAAGTTAATAACGTGATCATCAATAACTAAACTAAGTTAGTTATTCATTACTCACCTTTTACATTTTTTACCTCAAAAATTAGTAAAAATTACCAAAAAATTAAATCTCGAAAAAAAAAATTTCCTAAGTTTTTTCCGGGCAAGGGATCGAATTTCAGCCACCTCGAGCCTCCTCCTTTATCCGCCACTATCAACATATATGCCTTATTCGTTGCTTGAAGGAGTGCTAAGGATGATGGCATTCTTTCAAGCCACGAACAATATTTTCATTAGCTCCATCGCTTGAACCGACGTCAAGCAACTATCGAAGAGAAATAGGTCGTCAACGGGACAACACTTGACTTGATCAAACGACGAGATTAATTAATTTATTCGTCGCCCAAAACGAATTCATACGACGACAAAAATGGTGTCCGTCGCTTGAGTGCCATTTTGACATTCCATTAAACTCATATATTCGTTTCAAACTTGATAAAGACCAAACAACAACTTTAGGGGAAAAAACACTGGCTGATCGAGAATGTCGTTGATTTTGTTCTAAATTAACTTGTGAAAAAAAAATCCTACTAGCAAAATAAACAATTAATGTGGGAATCTTAATTTACTACTACTACTCCTACTTGTGCGGGTGACCCTGATGTAGAAGAACACGGCGGTGAAAGCAGCGGTGACAAGCCCTCCTATTACGACGCCCCCGCCGATCTCAGACCTATCATGCGAGGTGTGGTGCTTAAACAACCTCCTCCCGCTCATCTCCGGTGGCGGTGCCTCCGCCTCACCTCCGATGTCCAGCCCCTCCGCTGCTGACCCGGGCGGATCCGAGACCCGACCCGACACGCTGTGTAATGTCTGGGAGGAAGTGCAGCGCAGGAGGAGGAAGAGATGGAGCAACAGCAAACTAAGCAACAGGTTGGGCGAAAGAGACATTTATTAGTATTTCCAGTGGGAAGATGAAAAATTAATGAGGTTTTGTTTGGTGTGTGGTTAAGTTTATATTATAAATAGAGTGGTGAGGTGAGAATTGAGATCGATTGTTGACTTGAGTGTGTACTGCACCTTACAATGCAATAAGGCTGTTTACACTTGCAATTCAAATGGTTCGATTTCAGTCCAGATCACCTGTAACTCTGTAAGGCTGTATCTTTCGTGTTTGCATCACTTAATTATTTTGAGTATAAATTTATATTTAAAAAAATCAAAAAATATATTTTTAGATTGTATACTATTGATATGTTTATAAATTTATATATTACAGAATCACATTTTGGAAAAATAGAAAAAATATCTTCTAAAATAATTGATATTTTTTAAAATAAAAATTTATGAACATATCAATACAAGGGTATAAAACCTACAAATATTTTTAAATTTATTTTAATGTAAATCTATACCCAAAATAATTAAGTGGTGCACCGAGTGTAAGGGTTGCAGCCCTTGCAGGTGATCCAAAGTGGTTCGATTTGTATCAATTTGCAGTTGCACTGCACTTCACTAGTATTATTCCGTCCATAATTCTATTTAGTTTTACCTCCATTTTAAAATATAGATCATTTTACTTTTTTGGCATGTTTTTTAAAAAACTAAAAACTATACGTATTAAATATTAATTTTTAAAAATAATATTAATTAATATTTTATATTGTTTTTAGCTATTTTAAAAGCGGGTCAAAAAATAAAATCATCTATATTTTGATAGGGAGGAAAATTATTTAAAATTCACGAATTGGTTGTTGAGGAATTATAGCTACTAGTACATAGTGTTATTAATGAATGGGATGAAATTTGAGCCAAACAAAGCTGTATGAGGGGTAAACGGGAATAGTAAACCATGATTTGTGGCAATCAATCAATAATTTAATAAGCATTATAAGTGTAGAAATAAAGTTGTCCCCATGAATTATTAAATGAAAGACAGGCTAATACGTGTACGTAGAAACGTTGGTTTGGGATTTTGGGGTACATTTAAATAGTGTAACTGCAACCTATATAGTATACAAGAAGTAGTATTTGGGCTGCCTATACAATTTGATCAATCAACTGTTCTTCACCTCTCCTGCTTTCTTGCTCCCCACACCCCCACCGTCCACTACTATGCACCAAGCTGTAGATTTTTTATGGACTTTAATTAAGGCGATCCGTTCCTTTATTTTGTAGTACAAAATAAAACATGGATCCATTATTCTTCCATCATAATGATTCCAAAATCTGTTTGTTTTCGTGCGTGACAAAACTTCCCTTTTCTCCGGTACGTTAGTGTTTCTAATAAAGTTAGGCAGAATTAAACACATAAAAACGATAAATAAGTTACAATAGAAACTTACAAACTATGCACAGTTGGATGGAAACTAGAGAAAATTTGTGTAGTAGGCACAAATTTTGGCTCAATTAGTGGAGTGTCTCATGTTTGGGACAATTTAGCAAAATGTCCATCCTTTATACCCTAATTTCATTTACTTTATCCCTCCTCCTTCAGATCTATCCGTCTCCTTCTTCTCCCCTTTTCTCTCTCTCATGCATCTCCGTCTCCTCCTCCTCCTTCCTCCTGCAAAATTCATCGTTCCTCACTGTCGAAGTTCGGTGACGGCGTTTGGTGGCTCCAGCCTTTCTCCGCCTCTCGGCATGTTTCAAGGAGGTGCGGGGTTCTTCATAAATTCGAGAATCACCTCTTCCGATCTCGATCTTCGCCTGTCGGAATCTGTTACGGCTGCGTCTCTGACGTTGCCCTTGCCCGACCTCCAATGGATCTGGTGCATCTTCTCTCTTTCACGCCCTTGCCTGTCGGAATCTCTTCCTGAGCAACAGATTCCGGCTGGATCCGCCCTTGCCTGTCAGAATCTCCTTTCGTCACGTACAGTGCGCTTTGCGCATTCAGGTTCTACCTCGGTCCGATGATAGCGTTCTGCACAATTTCCAGGTTAATTGACCTCCAATTTCATAATTCTCATGTTGATTTTGGTTTAGTCGAGCCATGAAATCGGAATTCAATGTGCGTGGTTGATTTTAGGTTTTGTACTGAACCGAATCTTAATCAGGGATTTTAGTGATTGAAATAATCTCATCCTGGCAAAGCCTCTTGTGTTTTGCACTCGAGTAATTGTTAAAAGTCTGAGGATTAGCTTCCAAGAGCATTTTTCTTAGTTCCAAGTTTAGGTAAAAATTAATAATGAACAATATATTCTCTTAGGAAGTCTTGATTGGGTATAGTACTATAAGCATTTGTCGTTCTGTGCTTCTGTTGACTAGTTGGTAGAAGATTCTGAAGTCTTGATTGGGTATAGTACTATAAATATTTGAACATGTATGATATTAATTGACCTGAGATGCTTTTGGATTATATTTGTTGAAGGTGCATTTGTTCACTTGAAGTGTGTATGCTTTGGTTGCTCAACTGCTGAAACATTTTGAGATGAGTTGGGAGATTGCACTACTCTCACGTACAGGGAGCAACAATTTTGAGCTGAAGAGGTAACTTGTTGCTGTCATAATGAGAAGTATGGTATCATGGATCCTTGTGCAGTTTAAAGGGAAGAGGTATAAAGTTGAGGCCAACAAGCTTGATTGCCTTTGTGAAAGCCAATTGCTTTCTGAATTGTTGGGTGTACCTAGGGCTTAGTTACAACATTAAAGATCAGATGAGCATCCTCATTTTGATTTGGTGGACAACTTGGAGTGGTGATGATTGTCTGCAATACTTGTGTGCTCCTCTCTAAGGAAAAAAAAATGGACAGCTAAGGACTTTCCTTTGGGCTATTTCGTAGAGAAGAGCCTCCTGTTCTTATCAATTTTCCCTTGGATTCAAATGAGCCACTGCACCAGACCATTTGTGACTAGCTAAGGAGGAAATTTGATGGTGGATTGAAAACATTAACTAAGATTAGTAGTATTACTCTTATATTGTCATGTACACATGTATATTTGCACAACTTAAGGTTATATTTGCACAACGTACTCTTATATTTGCACGACAAAATGTTTAAAAAAAACTAGACTTGGGTCATATTTGCACAACTTACGGTTATATTTGCACAACGTACTCTTATATTTGCACGACAAAAAAAGACTTGGGTCATATTTGCACAACATACGGTTATTTTTGCACAACGTACTCTTGTATTTGCACGAAAAAATGAAAAAAAAAATAGACTTGGTTCATATTTGCACAACTTACGGTTATATTTGCGCATCGTACTCTTATATTTGCACGACAAAATGTTTAAAAAAAAACTAGACTTGGGTCGTATTTGCTCAACATACGGTTATATTTGCACATCGTACTCTTATATTTGCACGACAAAATGTTAAAAAAAAAACTAGACTTGGGTCATATTTGCTCAACATACGGTTATATTTGCACATCGTACTCTTATATTTGCATGACAAAATGAAAAAAAATTAAAAAAACTAGACTTGGGTCATATTTGCACAACTTACGGTTATATTTGCACAACGTATTCTTATATTTGCACGACAAAATGTTAAAAAAAAAAACAAAAAAAACTAGACTTGAGTCATATTTGCTCAACATACGGTTATTTTTTCACATGCACAACATACTCTTAGTTTTGCACGACAAAATGTAAAAAAAAAACTAGTCTTGGGTCATATTTGCTCAACATACGGTTATTTTTGCACATGCACAACATACTCTTATTTTTGCACGACAAAATGTAAAAAAAAAAAACTAGACTTGAGTCATATTTGCTCAACATACGATTATTTTTGCACATGCACAACATACTCTTATTTTTGCACGACAAAATGTAAAAAAAAAAAAAGAAAAAGAAAAAAAGAAAAAAGAGTGAGGCTATATGCAAGATGATAAAATTGCTATTGGAAAGATGAACACTCCACCAATTTGTCCAAAAATGTGGACAATTCACCAATTAGGACAACTTTTTTGGACATTTCATAAACTCTCCCTGGAAACTATCACCTCTCTTTATTTAAAAAAGGATTTTCAAATAACTATACTTCTTTTAATTTTTTATTGACGAAAACTTAAACACACACTAGAAGACCATTTGCTAGGTAAGAGTGAAGGTTAGTTTCCTCTCTTTCTTTCTCAACAACTTACAAACTCACTGAAATGGTGACCTCCTTTGTACTTCCTGAATTGGGGTATAATTGGAACAAAAAAGTTTGAAAGAATAGCCTTTCAATGGACCGTTCTGCTCATGAAAAATATTCATGAAACAATAAGTTAAAGGCCATATTTTTCCAATAGAACAAATGGACTATATTGGAGTAGAAATACCTCCCTGGACAAGAAGTTAGGAAAACGCTCTCTCCTCTCTCTACTTTTAGAGAGAGGAAGAGTTTGTGAAACCTTGAAGGGAAAGGAGAATTGAACCTCTTCTTGCTCAAATTTGGGTTTGAATAGATTTTCTGGAACAAATCTTGATTGAAACAAGATCTTGGAAAACTCCCTTCGGGGCTGCAAAAACTCCCTTTGGGGTCTTCAATAATAGGCTGCGATTGCGGCTCTAAATCCCTTCGGGCTTGTCGATTCCATCAATAGGAGACCTAATCTCCACCCCACCACTCTGCTGGTCTGAATTCGGCCCTCTCTTTGATGTCCGACGCCATCTCCGGTCTGATGGCGGGTTTCGTTTCTCTTTGAGTCTGGGTTCTCTCCTCTCCTATTGAAAATCAAAGTTCTTCTCTTGTCGTAGACCCTTCTGATCGCAACCCAAATACTGCTCTCCGGGTCGCTGTGCGGCGTTTCGGATTCAACCCGTCGTCACCACCATACTCGCCATCGCCGCCTCCGTGCGACCCTGATGATGGCAGTGGTCCCCTGATCGGCAAATCCGTGGTCGGGTTTTGTCGCCGGTGGTGTTCCTCGGTGTCGGATCTGAGTTATCGGCGATGTATCCCTGTGTTCGCCTCGGTCTCGGCCCTCACGGTGTCACCTTCTCTCTCCGAGCCGCTACCGCCCCTGGTCGCCGGTGGCTCTGTCGAATTGCCCATCCGTCGGTTGTCGACTCTTCTTTGGCCTTCGTTTTGGTGTTCTGCAATTCCCATCCTTGGGGTTGCTTGAGCCCGTGTGGCCCGACCTTCGGGTTTGTTTTGCTTTGGGCCCAAGCCTAGCAGCCCATTAGGAAAATTAAATAAAAAATGATATATTTTTATGTATTAATCTTTTTTCGGATGATATATAGTTTCTTATATATTGTCTGTATTAAGAACTATTTTTCCATAATGTATTTATATATATATATATTCTGTGATATATAATTATAAAATTCCGAAAGGGCTTCAAAACCTCGCTCGAAAGGGTGTATTCTAAATCCCGTATAGGGTTGGAAAATATTATATATTTTTAGAATAATAACGCTCCCCGAATCGTCCTGTTTGAATCGAGGAGTTCTGTACACATTTCCGACGATGGATCGATCTTCCCTTTTTGGCTCATATTTGCCCCGTCTTCTAGCGTTTGATCGGTGCCTTGGTGTGGTTGCGTCTGTTGTATGTTGGGTTGCAGTATCGGGCGTCCTGTTTGATCGACAACGGATCATGGGGGTTTTCGTAATCTTCGAAGATCCTTCATTTAGGTGGAGGCAACGTCGGTGATCCACACCTCCTCAGGAGTCGCCCCTTCCGTCTGGGGTACTGTCTTGAGTCTTTGCACTCTCCCATGTTTTGGCATTCGCGGCGTGGATTGGTTTTCGATCGACTTCTTTCCTGGTTGACGACTTGTATGGGTTATTTGGGTGTTTCTTTCCTTTATGATGTTTTGTGTTATTGTGTCCTGTTTGTACTGACGGTCTTCCGTCTACCGACTTGTTCGGCCATCGAATTTCAGGTTTGTCTGAACTCGAATTTTTACCTAATAAAAAAATGGAATATATTAATTGGAAATTAAATGGAATGACGGAAACAAGTGCCCGAAACAAAGATCAATGGCACAAGGGCCTCCCTTGTGTGATGTGTCAATCGGTCGAAAATTGTGAACAAGTGAAAGAACAAAGAAATCTGGATAATCCTTTGTCATTGGCTATGGAACGGCGGCGGTGGTGTCCATTGCCTCTCCTCCGCCCTCCCGTCTCAGATGCAAGGTTAGCTTACTTAAAGAAGCCTTTAGATCTATTCATTAAAAAAAATATTTTTCTCCTTGTAGCCTCCAAGGCAATTACAAGGTAATTAGAAAAGATATTGAAAAAAAAAAGAAAAAAAGATGATGTAATGTCCACGGTTCTTCGAGGAAGCTACCTACCGACATGTTTTCCGTGAAGTGAATCGAGTTGCGGACTTGGTGGTTAATGTCATGCATACGATGGACTTTGGAGCTCTCACTTCACATCAGGAGTTTTTTGTCCTCGTCCGTAAGGGCACAATTAAGTGGTGGGTCAACAAGGTTTGACACCAACTCTTATCTTGTATCGAAAAAAATCTTTCTGTTTTGAATGATCGGGTAATCATGGATCAGATGAACTGAAATCGATCTCTCCAAGGGAGTGAATAGTAGAACAAATTCTAAATGGTGAAACTTAGTGTAGATCTGGAGACCATGGGACCCTGGGCACCTTGAACCGTGTTGTAGAGTTCATGATCGATTAGACACCAAGAAGACCTTCAAATTTACGACAAGAAGAATCACTACCAGGCTCGTAGGTGCCAACATAACAAGACCCCATTCAATCCCTTCCTCCTGGTCTAAAGCAAGACCCAAGGGTGGTAGGATTCGAGGAGTGGAAATCCGATATTGTAAGAAGATGAAGAGTGAAGATCTAAACGTGGTTGGATCCAAAGAGGGAGAAAGAAAACACTAGAGGGTGAACAAAGAAATAGTTCATCCGATTGTACAATCGATTAGTCGATGGTGGTGGCAAGGTAGCAAGGGCAAGTGATTGACACTTCTCCCGGTATCTTGGTGGCTTCCTCCGAAAATCTCTTGGCTTGTACTTGCATTGTACTTGCGATGCAAGTTTGAAATTCTAAAAAATGAAAAGATAATAATAATAAAAGAAAATTTGAAAATTAGCTGAAATTAGGTCCTTGGAGTCCAAGATCTTTTTTTATTAGAAAATAATTCGAGGGTCGGACAAACCTGGTTTTTCGAGAGGCCGACAAAGTCGAAAGACGGCAAACCGTCAAACATACAACATAAAATAAAAACGGTGAATACAAAAGTGGGAAGCAAACACACCTAGGCGAACAAACGAGTCTAACCCTAAAACGCAGGGGAAAACATAAACTAAGGCTCGAAACCAAGCGCCCCTAAGCAATGACACTGCTGGCCAGCGATACATTAGGAGTCCCTATGGACGATTAAGCCGAACCTCCAAGGAAATTTTCAGAACACGTAGTCACCTCAATGCACACTGCCACGACCCCAGTCAGACCCGACACCGGACACCAGAGCCCCAACTCAGACTAGGACCGCCCAGAACAACCGGAAACACAACCGAAAAACACCATTGTAAGACGCACTAGAAAACTCTTTCGGGATTTTATCAAGACCCTTTCGAGCGGGTTTACTCAAAGTATGTAAGCATATATATATATATATATATATATATATATATATATATATATATATATATATATATATATATATATAGGCAAGAGTTCTAGTGAAACGAATAATACGGTGAAACGGTGAAACGAATGAATATTATGTCATATTCATATTCATATGTGAATATTATGGTGTGTGAATATGAATATGGTATTATTTATTTTATGTTATTTGAATATAAATAATATCATATTTATATACCCATATTCACTTCATATTCATATTAACACAACATAATATTCATATCTTCATATTCGTATCAAATAATATTCATATGAATATGACATAATATTCATTTATTTCACCATTACACCGTATTATTCGTTTCATTAGAACTCTTCCCTATATATATGTATATATATATATATATATATATATATATATATATATATATATTCAAAGACATAAATATAAATATTTATGTGAAAAAATATACATGAAACAATTTTTTTAAATTTTCGTTCGAGCATGCTTTGGGCCCAAAGCAAAGCCTTGGACTTAAAGAACAAAGGCCAAAGTAGCAGGCGAAAGCCAAACCAACAATGGTCAAATTTGCAGGCAAAAGCCAAACCAAAAACACTAGACAGGGGCGAGCCACACCTCTAGCAGCCACTAGTCACCACTTGGGAGAGGGGTGAAAAGGCGGAACACCAGAGGGGTGAAAGAGCGGAAACCCAAAATGTACATACATTTATTTGGATTGAACTAGGTTTGCTGACTCTTAGGCATCAGTGTTGCTTTGACCGTGACTCCTCCTTCGGCCTCGAGAAGGTACATTTTGTGGATACTCTGGTTCTTATACCATTCACCTCGATCCCATTCAAGGATCTTGATTCATTCTTTCAAGTGTTATTCCTACTCCGAAGGTCCTTGAGCTCCCTCCTTCAAGAATCGTTCTTTTCCTTTTCATTTTCAGTGTCATGCTTTTCTTTGACAAACCTGATACTAAATATTTTTTTTCAACATTTATTTTCATTAGTTCATCTAATTTAGCTTTCATTCAATGTTCTTGACCTTTTCAAGCAAATCTTCATTTTCATGTTCAATATGTATCAAGGATTTTTGGAGATAAAGATTTCGCGCAATAAGACGACCCACTTCTTCTTTTATAGGAGAGTATGAGTACCTAGATACTCGACTCAATAAAAAAAACGAGCAGGGCATGACACGTGCCATTTTGTTGATGGAACATCTATAACTGGTGGTTTTTTTTATAATTTCATATTTAACTGGTGATTAAGTGAAAATATCTATATTCGAGGGGCGGTTTCTTGTAATTTACCCAAAAATAAACCCCAAAGGCCAAGCTCACCAGTCACCATTACGTTTGTTCTCATCCATTTCTCGGACGCCGCCCACCGCGCTGTCTCACTTGTCCCCAAACTTGCCATCTCTAGGGTTAGTATTTTCTGAGATTTGATCGCCCCTTATCCGGCCTCCCTGCTTCAAGCGATCGAGATTTCCGATTCGGAGGATCCAAGTGTTTCTCCGCCTGTCTTGGATCGAGATCCGGGCCAAGCTTAGAAGAAAGAGATCTGTTACCGATCTCTGCGACTCACAGTTTGGCCTGCTTCGAATCTGAATCTGTTCCTAGCTCTTCAAGGTAATCATTTATCTTGTGTTTTTCAAATAGCTTCATATGCTTTGGTGATTTAGTTGCATCAGATGCACGTTTGATTGATTTCGAAATTTAGTCTAGGAAGATGGCTTCCAAGGAGGGGTTTTTGACTGAAGAGCAAAGAGAGAAGCTGAAGATTGCGTCACTCAGTGTGGAGAATATTTCCTCATCAGCCAAGAATCTGCCTAACTTGGCATCCCCTCGGAACCTGTCGTCTTCGCCCAGATCTTCTAACATGTTCCATGCGGAGAGTTATGCAAAAGCACACGGGGGTGGCAAGGTGGGGGCTGCAGCTGGTAGGCATGTCCGCCGCTCACATTCTGGGAAGCTAATTAGAGTAAAGAAAGGTCAGAAACTTCAAGGAATAAACCTTGCTTTGCTACCCCATTTCAGTGTAGTCCAATTTAGCTATTTCTCAATAATATTCACTATTAACTGTGACTGGACTGCATCACTTCCATATGCTGAATCCCACTGGGATACTAGATGTGGCATGCCATATATGCTTGACAGTCTGTCATGTTCTTATCTTTATGTTCCATGTAGAATATGTACATCCTGAAACAAGGTATATGTTCTGAATAAGTTATTGCTACTGCATATATTGAGTTGGAGAACCTTCTTGCTTAACCTGTAAGCCATGGGGTTGTTTTGGAGATTGTGGACTAGTGAATATGATATGATGAGTTCAGCACTATGGAAGCAGCATTCATCTTTAAATAATTAGGTTTCTGTTTCCTACATATTATAGTTTTGTTATTGCACATATATGAAGTTGACATATCCTGGAAGTGTCAAGGACTTGACATCCTTCTCTTCATCCATTTTTAAAGCTTTTAAAGGTCGAGATCTGAAAGTCTGTATAAGGCTCAAGAAGCAAGTTCTTCCACTATTGTCTATTTAAGATACTTTTCTTCTGTTTATTTTTATTCATTTCTTGTCTGGAATCACCAAAATTTGTAGTGTGTTAAAGCCAACATCGGAAGATCTTACCAAGTTTCAGATTCAATAGGGCAAGCAGAGAAGAGAGGGAGAGTTTAGGGGAGTTAGGCAATAAGCCAACCCTGAATACAGAGCGGCGCCTTTGAAATTTCATTCCCAACTTGATACTAGGAAATCAATGCCATTCCCATTTCTCTTTAAACCACACACCAGGTATTCAGTTGGCTAATCGTGAACCCGATTCCTAAATTCGATACCTTCATACTGAATGAGCCCTTGATACTAAAATATCTTTCAAGATAAAGATCCCTACACTCATAAATAGGAATATAGTTGACAAATGGGAAGTCTTCGGGTTTACTTACCCATATATGAATGTTTATGCTGAGATTAGTTCTCCCCCGCCCATTTTGTAGAGAGAAAAATGGGAGACCTTCAGAATTTGGGTTGCTGAGGACGATGTAGGTTTTATGTGAAGTTTGGTATGTTAATTATAAGGTAAATTACATAAAACCACCCGCTAAATAATCCATTTTTCACTTAACCACCAGCTATATTTAAAATTACAATAAACCACCCGTTAAAGGCCTACAGGTAACAAAAGACCACCCCAGTAGAATATTCTGTCTAGATTCTTTTAAGGTCGACTTAAAATGCCTAGAAAAACTAAAATACCTCTAACCCATTCCTTTATTCTTTATCTTTTTAATTATTTTTTAAATGGAAATCTTTTGTTATTTCAGATCTTTCATGTCTTCTTCCTCCTCCATGGGTTCTTTAATTTTCAGTACAATATAATGAAGCAAATGTCTAGGCCTTTATCTACGTCAAATTTCTAAATTATTAGTAAATTTTGACAATGTTATGCATATTTTCGAGATTTGGAGTTCAAAATTGAAGCTACAATTTAGAAATTTGGTGTAGTTTTTCCCTAGTTTCTTGGCTTTGTGATGTACTGTTAGAGTGGATGGGTTTGCAAACTCAATTTGGGTTTTTTCTTGTAACTTTCTAGATCTATAATGGGTTTGGCTTTTTATTGAAATTCATGGGTTTTGGGCATAGATCTAGGAGAGCAATGTTGTTTATATATTTGGGTATTTGTATTTTATTTTTATGGTATTAAAGTCAGGTGAAGTCGGGTTTATTATGCCAAATTTGATGCCAGTTTAGAAAAGAGAGTTTGTAGCCAAAGCACCCGAGGAAAAGCATTCGAAATACTCTGAAAAATATTTTGGTGACTGTGTAAACTTTGATTTTGCAAATTCGTGTTTTGTAGAAATTGATAACTTATTCAATGGCATTAAAATAAAATTTGATACTAAGGGTATATTTATCATTTAAGAGACAAATTGACATAACCCTTGAGTTGGGTGGGGTTTTGTAGACAATAGGCCTTTAAACGGGTGGTTTGTTGTAATTTTAAATATAGCGGGTGGTTAAGTGAAAAGTAGGTTATTTAACGGATGGTTTTCTGTAATTTACCCTATTATAATGATCCAAAATGGCCCAGTTATGCTGTACAGAGTACAGATTACGTCAATTTTTAAGATCTACGATAGTTGAAAACTGAATTCTGTTTCAAGCGAGGATAACTATATAGCCCAGCTATCAATCTATCTTCCATATATTGCCAAGATCTCTTGACAGATAGAGCATTGTCTGTTTCCTAGGGAAAATGTGCAAACTTGGGAAGGTCTCCACATTTTCTTACTTAAAACATATGATAACTATTGTTCGAATTTTCATTTCTGTGTTCCTACTGTGTATTCCTTCCTGTTTCTGTATCGACATCCAACATATATCATATGCTTTGTGAATGTTTCTGCTGAAAATCATGGCATATTTTAGTATGTCGGTTAACCTGAATTTTCTACCCATGGTTGCTAGATGGTGGTGGTGGCAAGGGGACTTGGGGAAAGTTACTTGATAATGATGATGACGTTCACCTTGACCGTAACGACCCCAACTATGACAGTGACGAGGTATTAGCATCAGACTTTGATGTTACAACTCCCAAGTCTTGTTGCTTGTACATCCTCTTTTAACGAACAACTCTGTGCAAGTTACTTATATTTCAAATGGATTGGCTTTGTTTGGGCATCTTTACATAGAGTTCTTATGTTTGTGTCTTCAGGAGCCTTACCAGCTTGTTGCTGCAAGCATCTCAGATCCCTTGGATGATTACAAGAAAGCAGTGGTTTCAATCATAGAAGAATACTTCATTACTGGTTCTGTGGAAGTAGCTGCTTCTTATCTCACAGAACTAGGATCAAACGAATACCATCCATACTTTATTAAAAGGCTTGTTTCTGCGGCGATGGACCGACATGACAAGGAGAAGGAAATGGCTGCTGTTCTTCTCTCATCCCTCTATGCAGACATCATCAGTCCTGCCCACATTAGCCAGGGTTTCATCTTGCTTCTTGAATCTACTGATGACCTCTCAGTGGACATCCCTGATGCAGTCAATGTCCTTGCGCTGTTCATCGCGCGTGCAGTGGTTGATGACATACTCCCTCCAGCATTCATTACAAAAGTCCAGAAAACACTTGAATCATCCAAGGGCATCCAGGTTGTACAGATTGCTGAGAAGAGCTATCTCTCAGCTCCACATCATGCAGAACTGGTTGAAAGGAAGTGGGGTGGTAGCACTCATCTCGCAGTTGAAGAAGTCAAGAAAAAGATAAATGATCTGTTGAAGGAATTTGTGGAGAGCGGAGACGCTGTGGAGGCATGTAGGTGCATAAGGGAGCTAGGAGTTCCCTTCTTCCACCATGAGGTTGTGAAGAGAGCCTTAACTCTTGCTATGGAAATCCGGTCATCGGAGCCCTTGATTCTTAAGTTGTTGAAGGAGGCAACAAAAGAAGGTGTGGTAAGCACCAGCCAAATGATCAAGGGGTTCTCCCGGCTGGAGGAAAGCCTAGATGATTTATCGCTTGACATCCCATCTGCCAAGTCCAATTTCCAGTCCTTGGTTTCCACAGGAATTTCTGAAGGCTGGCTGGACCGTGGTTTTCTGAACCCTTCTGGTGAAGATGGTGGGGTCCAAAAGCAGGAGGACGAGAAGGTCAGGCGGTACAAACTTGAGGCTGTTACTATAATCCACGAATATTTTCTTTCAGATGATATTCCTGAGCTTATTCAGAGCCTCGTTGACCTTGACGCACCAGATCTGAACCCCATCTTCCTCAAGAGGTTGATAACACTTGCAATGGATAGGAAGAACCGTGAGAAGGAGATGGCCTCTGTCCTTCTCTCTGCACTGCACATTGAGATCTTCTCCACTGAAGATATAGTTGATGGATTTGTCTTGCTTTTAGAATCCTCCGAGGACACGTCACTCGACATCCTTGACGCATCGAATGAGCTTGCCCTGTTCCTTGCTCGAGCAGTCATTGATGATGTCTTGGTCCCTCTTAATCTGGATGAGATTGCAGCCCGCCTCCCCTCTAACTGTAGTGCAAGTGAGACTGTCCGCAAAGCAAGGACCCTTGTCTTTTCCCGTCATGCAGGGGAGAGGCTTTTGAGGTGTTGGGGTGGTGGGACGGGGTGGGCTGTGGAGGATGCCAAGGACAACATTCAAAAGCTGTTGGAAGAGTACGAGAGCAGCGGTGTGTTGAGTGAGGCATGCCGATATATAAGGGACCTTGGGATGCCTTTCTTTAACCATGAGGTGGTTAAGAAGGCGCTAGTCATGGCCATGGAGAAGCAGAGCGACAAGAGGATGCTGGATCTGCTCCAGGAGTGTTTCAGTGAGGGACTCATTACAATCAACCAGATGACAAAAGGGTTTGCCAGGATCAAGGATACACTTGATGATTTGGCTCTCGACATCCCAAATGCCAGTTACAAGTTCAACGAGTACGTAGAGTATGCCAGGAGCAAGGGATGGCTTCTGCCTTCATTCGAGGACCTTTCTTTGCAGGCAACAGGAGGAGCTGCTGCCTAGAACTTCCACACAACTCTGCCTGCCTCACCAGTTGTTTGATGGCCATGGTGTGGCGCGCGTGTAGAACGAGGTGGATAGAGCACTTTGGTTATGTCCCTTCCAGTTTCCTTTTCCTTTTCCAAGTTCCAACCTTTGAGATAGATGGAACTCTTTTCAACAGTGAGAACTCTTTTCAACCGTGATGAATCAGACGAGTTGTAAAGTTGGTTAAATCCTTTCTTTGTTCATTAAACCCATGTAGTAATCTTTGTTTAGACTCCCGGTTGTCTTTGCATCTGATGTCGTGGAAAAAGAGGTATATATGTATAAATATGCCCTTTTCTCCCCCATAACAGTGCTAACACCCTGATGACAATTGCAGTGACTGGAAAATGGTGTTGCTTTTTGCTTGTTTTTTGGGCAATTGGGCGTCTCAGCACTGTCTTATATTCATCATTCAAGTTTTATGTACAATTAGGGTTCATGAGCATTGTCATTTATATTCATCATTCAAGTTTTATATACAACTAGAAATGCATTCCGGCGCTACGCGCGGGTCATTATTTAGTATGTTAAACTTTAAATCTTATATGCAACGTACATGACATCTTTGAAAATGTTATTTACACATTAATGTGGCTATGGTTTTGACCTTTTATATATGCTCATGCCATTAGTCTTATATTACAATCTTTCATATACTGATTTTATCCCTTATTACTTAAGTTAAATAATATAATTTAGCATGTACAATATTTATTCTTATACTATACTCCCTTCGTTCAGAAATAAACTTTTTTTCCAAAAATAATTTTAAACTTATAACTAATAAGTCTAAAATATATATAAAAAAATTGATTAAAAATTTGATATTTTATATAGTTTTAAGCTCCTTAAAAAACTTGTCAAAATGTCAAATGACACATAATTCTAAACGGATGGAGTATTTAATAGAATTGATCAGTTTTATGACAAATTAAAATATGTTTTAATGTTTAGAAAAATATTTATTTTATTTTGGCAATTGATAACCACTTAATTTGCATAGAATTATATATTCTTATTTTGACAACATTTATTTAATCACATTTTGTAAAAAAAATATATTATTATCAATGTTTTAATATTAATATAAATTAAGGCCCTCTATTTTTTTATTCATTAAATAATATTAAACATAAATAATATATGTCTTATAATGACAATCATAACCATTAGTTAAACATAACATATTTAATTTTAAAAAACACTTTTTTAGATAAAAATGTATTAGTACTTATGGTGCTACATCAAAAAAATATTATAATTCTATTGTCTAAGAAAATGAAAAAATATTAAATATTTTTTATCTAATAAATTCAAGGCATTAAACTAATATAATTAAAAAATACAAAAATAGTGTAGTTAAGGAGAGTTGAACCCTTGACCTCATGAATATAAATTATTCCTTAACCAGTAGGCTAGAACAACCTTTTGATTTTTTATGCTAATATTTAATAATATTAGATTATTTTTTTAATCATTTAATAGGTGCAATTAATGGGCTTTCACTCAAATTTATTATATATATATATATATATATATATATATATATATATATATATATATATATATATATATATATAGTATAGAAGATAGTATAGATTAAGGTTCATTTGAAGCAGGAGCCAGGAAGTGGTGGAGTTTGAAAATTTTCGGAGGAGGCACAATTATGTGTTATTTTAGGATAAAACGTTGTTAGTTTATACTGAGTAATAAAATGTTGTCGTTTTTTCCATTAAATAATAAAGAAATATAAATTAATAAAAGAAATAACCGAAGAAAAAAAAACTAATAAAATAAGGATAAGAAACACAATACAATAAACATTGAATCAATATGGAAATAAAATTAAAGTGATTAATATATCGTTAATTTTCAAACATTCATAACTTGTTACTAGAATGTTGGATTAGGCCGTATTATATATCAACAAGAAGATAGTTTGTTAGATGAGTGGAGGACACGTGATCTCCGTGCCCCCCTTAGCTCTACCATTGGAGGAATTAAATAGAACTAGGATGGGATGGGTGTAAAAGTAATTTCTCACACGAGGACAGGGCAAGGATGGGACGAGGACAATGATCCCCATCCCGATCCCCGCCCCTACCCCATTGGGGAACCACATGTGAATCCCTAATGGAGAGTTTAAATCCTTGTTTATAGTCTAGATCATACATAATCTCATATAATTATTATTAAATTTTACATCATTTTCTAATTTATGTTTTATAATAAACATTTATATGATATTATATGTAATATTAATGTTATATATTTGATTTAAATGTAGTGACATCATATAATTTTCTAATAAATTGGAAAATCTATGGTTTAAAATGGGAAATCCAATGGGAAACTCATGAGGAAAGTAAATGAAAAAACTAAGCAAGGACGAGGATTCTCTGACAAGGATGAGAATGAGAAAGGTATGCTCTGAACTCGTTCCATTGTCATCCTTATCTCAGTCAGACATGAGACATCCCTAATTGTTATTATTTGGGTCAAGCTCTTATTACCCGTTAGTATTTGAGCCAAGCTCGAGTGTGTAAAGTTCAATTTGGAACAAATGTTCATATTCAAATAATTTAGGAGTATCAATGATTTAGCTATTTCAAGGGTTCTGTTTTCATATTTAAAATCAATTTGTTCAAAGGTGTCCTCATTCTTGTTCTTTCCTTTAGAGGCAAAATTGGAGCACAAAACCCTAACCCTCAATCTAAGAAATCAAAAGAGCTATTGTTTCATACTTGATTCACCATTTCAACTTCTTCCTACTTGTGTTGGCTGATTGTTGCTCTTGGGGTAGCTTTCATCGTTCATCATTTCCATCCACTCACACTCCACCTCCCCCGCCTTTGTTTAAAGTTGGTCAACAAGTTATTTCAGAATGAGAGATTGAATTTGTCACTATCATCCTTCTTCTCATTGGTTGAGTTGGGAGGCCTTTTTTATATGCCCGACGAATTCATGATGGGCAACATTAATGCGTCGATCTATTTTCCCGCATGTCTCTATCTCTACCATAGGTAAGAAAGCCCCCAAAAAACCCTAGATCTTGAATCAACTGCTCAAAGAAGCCCAAATCAATGCAAATCAAGCACTGGAAATGCAAGCAATTTCAAAATCTGGACGAGGCGTAAGGATGAAAGGATGTCAGAGCTTCTATCTCTAGCAGTTGCCTCTAATGTTATGTTAAAGAGGCTCGAATTGAATGATAGAAACAAGGTTGCCCATGAAATAGAGCAAAGTAGAAAAGGCTCAAGAATTCACAAAATGGACCAAATTAAAAAATGTACTTTCATAATTTATATTATAACAAAATACTTTTCTAATATGGATTAATTTGCATAATTTCTAGACTTATTTACGTAGTTCATTTAACAATTTTAACCATAGAAGGAGTCATGTTGATTTCTTTAAAACTAAAACCCAAATTTGAATGGTTTCACATATATTTGTTTAAATTTTAGGTATTTTTAATAATTTACTCATTCTTTATGTAAATAATACTTAATTCACACGTATAAATTAATTTTAACAAATCAAATCTTATGGTTTAACATCTTTTTTTTTTTTTTCCAGTGGTTCAACCAAAATTGAGTGATTATGTGAAGAAATTATAATATATTTTTTATTTTATATAATTTTTATATGATTTTTAATAAGTTTGATTATCACACGAAATTAGTCAAAACCTCGTGTTTACCATACGAAATTCTTAAAGCGAAAAAAGCCAAAGTAGCTACGAATTTAATAAAAAAAAGGAAAAAAAAAAGAGAGTGCCCGGGCAGAATATTTTTTTTTTTTCCGAGCCAAAATCTATCCCGAAGCTCGGCTCATATGGTATCCAGAGAACCTCACTTCCGCTGAACCGCCACACCCACGTGCCATTTTGCGATACACGAACAGTCCGATCGCGGGCGTCGGAACGACGAACATGGACCAGCCGCCGACGGCGCCGACCGACGACGAAAGTCTCCAAGTTCACAGAGACCCCCCCAAAATCCGTCGCCTTGAAGAATCTGTAATCAACCGCATCGCCGCCGGAGAAGTTATCCAACGTCCGGTCTCCGCAGTCAAGGAGCTAGTCGAGAACAGCCTCGACGCTGGCTCCACCAGCGTGACCGTCAATATCAAGGACGGCGGCCTTAAGCTCATCCAAGTCTCCGACGACGGCCACGGAATTAGGGTAATCGAATCGCCGCTAGAAATAGTAGTAGTTGATAAAAAAAAAAAAACTTCTTTGAGGCGCCTATCATTGTTTTCTTTCTCCCTGCTTCAATTTGTTTTCTTTCTAGTTCGAGGACTTGCCGATACTGTGTGAGCGGCACACGACGTCGAAGCTATCGACGTTTGAGGAATTGCAGTCGATAAAGTCGATGGGGTTTAGAGGGGAGGCGTTGGCGAGTATGACCTATGTCGGTCATGTGACTGTTACCACGATTACTAAGGGGCAAAAGCATGGTTACAGGTTGGGATTTTGGTGTTTGCGGTGCAATGCAGACACATTGTTCGATGAAATGTTTTATTGTTGTTTTCATTTTTTTGTGGCTGAATATTGGTTGGGTTTGGTTGTGCTTCAGGGTTTCTTACAGAGATGGTGTGATGGAGCAAGAGCCCAAGGCATGTGCTGCTGTTAAAGGAACTCAGATAATGGTAAGACACTTTGAAACACACTAGGGGATCTATTAATTTGTTGCATGATCAAAATGTTCTCTGTGGTGTGTAAGTGAAATTGGTTTGCCAAAACATAGGTTATGTGCCTTTTTAACATTCGTTATTCACGCAACAACAGGTTGATATTATTGTCTATTTTGGCCGTGTCTTGAACTTTCATCTTACTAAAATGTTTGTACACAGTATTTTGTGGATGTCCTTACTGACTCCAAGTTGATTTCTTTTGCTGTATGGCTCTGTGTAGGTTGAAAATTTGTTCTACAACATGACAGCCCGGCGAAAAACACTTCAGAACTCTTCAGATGATTATTCAAAGATTGTTGATTTGCTTAGTCGATTTGCTATTCATCACATAAGTGTGGGTTTCTCCTGTAGGAAGGTTTGTCTGCTGTTGGTTCTGGAACTGTATTTACATCATGATCACTACATTTTTATTTGTTTAATTGTAAAATTTTTAAAGCATTTTCCCCTTTTGGTATATAGCATGGAGTAGCGAGAGCTGATGTCCACACAGTGGGCACATCCTGCAGAATGGATTCAATAAAATCTGTATATGGGTTGACTGTTGCTCGTAGTTTGATGAAAATAGAAGTTTCAGATAATGACCCATCTAGCTCTATCTTTGAGATGGAGGGTTATATCTCCAACTCAAATTATGCTGCTAAAAAAATTACCATGGTTCTGTTTATCAATGGTATGGATTCTTTACATATTCTGAAATAGTATATGTTTACATATCATTATATTCTGTTTTGTCTTCTCACGTTTTATCAGGGGGTATTATATGTAGAAGCTTACATTTAAACTATATGGATTAGCAGAGAAGAAAGTTATCTTTGAAGACAAATTGATTTCTTCTTAAACTTATGGTTTGGTTATCAACATTTATGTTGTTTCTGGGCCTTTTTTTTGGCATCAAAGTGTGTTTAATAAGAGTAGTTGAACCGTTTTAATGAAATTATGGATTATGGATAGTTATTGATGCAGGATTTTGCTCTCATTATCTCTCTTAAGAAAACTTTCTTCTGCAATATTTCCAGATAGATTGGTTGACTGTAGTGCTTTAAAAAGAGCCATTGAAATCGTTTATGCTGCAACTCTACCTAAAGCTTCGAAGCCTTTCATCTATATGTCAATTGTACTACCTCCTGAACATGTTGATGTGAATATACATCCAACTAAGAGAGAGGTAAAGCTTATTCTCCCGTGTAATTTTTTTTTCAGCATATTGAATGTGAAGTTAACTGTTTCCATTCTTTTGTAATTCTAGGTAAGCCTTCTGAATCAGGACATTATTATTGAGAAGATTCAATCAGCTGTTGAATTACATCTGAGGAATTCTGATGAGACCAGAACATTTCAGGAGCAGGTAGTTTACTTAATACGGAGTATCCATTTGTGTACTTAAAATTGCATGAATTACATAATTTCCAAATTACAATGTTAAGTCTATAAGTACTCCCTCCATTTATAAGTAAGTATTGTATTCGAAAATTTTACGCCGATTAAGACGATATCAAATAGATCTATTTGCACATAAATGAAGGAAAGAAGAGAGTAAAGAAGACTTCTTTTTAATTTTCCAAGACATAAAAAGTACAATAATTGTTTTGAAAATGTAAATTATGTCTTGAAATTTGCATCGTAAAGTGGCATCAACATGATTAATGGATAAAATTACGTATACTTTGAGACAACTTTACAAGCTTAAAATTACATTTATTATGATACGTAAGGAGTATTCTTTTGCTTCCCATAAAAATGTCATTTATAAAATTTGCCTAAGAATTTGAAAACTTGCTCATAGGAGTTTATGCCTTGTGATAGGGAAAGTCATGAGGATGATTCTGTATGTTTCCATGTTTCTAAAGCTTGTTGATGTGTTTGTATCTGGTGATGGTTTCTTTTGATCACATTTTTATTGGAATTTAGAACATATAGACATATTAGACGTGCATTGATGGCGAGCTTTTGCATGTCATTATGCTGTTTGTTTTTGTTTCCTATTATCTTGTCCCATGATCCCTAACATAGATTTTTTTTTAAAAAAAAATCTGATTTCCATTTTCATTTCCATTTCTGTTATTGTGCGGATTTGTTTGGCATGTCATGCTGATATGGTACAGTTTGCTTATAAGACAGATAGTATCACTAATAAGGTAAAGACATGTTATCGTGGCTAAAAGATCTTTTGAAACAGATTGACAGATCCATTAGTTGATGTTGGTGTTGCTCCATTCTGGTTCACTAAACTGAAAAGTGTTTTGTCACTTTGAATTCTGACTGTTTAGTCTGAAACAGGCAGCACAACCCTTGCAATCTATTTCCGTGCAAACAAGCAGAGAATTAGATGCCTCACCATCTGGTATTTAGACCACAATATACCTTTTCTGTTCTGCTTGCTTTTTTATATTAATATGTTAAAATTTTTGTTTCTCATGCTGTTATTTCTTGTGGTATCATTATGATGTAACTAGTTTTGGTTTCTCTTTCTCATTTGTTGTTCAGCAGTAGCCACAAAGCGTCAAAAAGTTTTAGCACATAAGATGGTTAGAACTGATTCACTTGATCCTGCTGGAAGGTTGCATGCTTATATGCAAATTAAGCCCTCTAGTCAGCTAGAAAGACTTTCTAAATTGGATACTGTGAGGTGTTACTGTGTTCTTTATCTTATTAGGCAGTTCTGAGTACATAATTTAAGCAATTAATTTGTATTATGATATATTAACTCAACTTCATGACATTAAGGACAGGTCTTCTGTCAGGCAAAGAAGAAATCCAAAGGAAACCGCCGATCTTACTAGCGTTCAAGAGCTACTTGATGAAATTGATCATAGCTGCCACTCTGGTGAGCTTTTGCTAAATAAAATCATTTATTGTTGCAATGCTAGGTTTTATTATTACGCTTTGTCTTCTATAGCTAATTTATTGTGCCTTAATTCTACAGGGTTGTTAGACATTGTAAGAAACTGTACATATGTTGGGATGGCAGATGATGTATTTGCGTTGCTGCAGTTTAACACCCACCTATACCTTGTAAATGTTGTGAACTTAAGGTAGGAAATGCTGTCTTTGATGCAAGTGGTTTTGATTTATAATCTGTTTATCCATCTTAATCACAGTACTTTGGAAAAGAGAATCTGAATGTTTCTGATCTTTTCTTGTAATGAGGTTTTTATTTCATTTTCGTACATTACTTGACTCTCCAACACATCCTCTGTGTCCATTTTTAACACGTTGCTTTTAAAAAGTACACATTTTACTATTGTATAGGTGGTTTGTATTTTGTTACTCCCATTTAAAAAGTACACATTTTACTATTGTATAGGTGGTTTGTATTTTGTTACTCCCATTTCTTATTTGTTCGTATCAAAGTCTATATTCAACCTGTATGTAAAAAAAAACAAAAACATATTCGTTATGCTTCTGTTCGAACTAGCTATTCAATCATGGTTTTACATCCCATACTTGTCTGGGGAAGGGTGTTACTGCATATTATCAACTTGTTGCATAAATAAATGGTCGGCAGCATAGCATCTTAATTATTTCGCTTTAGGGATAACTTTAAGGCCTGTGAGTCTGACATTGTCTAAAATGTGCCGCCTTTTTTTCTCTTATTTTCCAATTGCTAGCAAAGAGCTCATGTACCAGCAGGTCCTGCGTCGCTTTGCTCATTTCAATGCTATACAGCTGAGCAACCCAGCCCCTTTGCATCATCTTATTACGCTGGCACTTAAAGAGGAGGATCTGGATCCACAATCAACTGACAATGATGAGTTGAATGGAAAGATTGCAGAGGTAAAAGTTCTGTACTTTATTTTGCGCTTCTCTCAGTTGTTCATAATTTTCCCTTTTTCAGGACACAAAATATTTCGTGTGACTCATGAAACAATCCTGCAACCACCTTTTATTCTCTTCGTTTATGTGAATGGCCTTATCGTGTATCGAAAGGATTTCATGCTATACACTAAGTTGAGAAAGATCAACCTCCTATGTAACATACTCTTTTTTTACAAAGGTAGGTCCTCTTTATATGATGCGACGGACTAACTAATAGAACTGTAACATAACTATTTGGTTTAGTTGGTCAATGGATGTGTGGAGGGTTCTCCAGGGTTGAATGTTCTATATCTGGCGTGTATAAAATGTTAATTAATGGGAATATGTGAATGTATGGTGTAGCTTCTATTACACAAAAGTTCTTAAATGTTCCTTTTTTATTTTTATTTTGATACAACAGAGGGGGATTTGAATGGAACCCATGTCTTTTAAGGATTTTTTTTTTTAAATTTTTTGGTCCTGATGTTGAGGAGTTTTTATGCTTATTGTTTGAGCTAACAAATATTACACTTCTTTGCAAAACATCCTTTGAATGAGTTTAGCTGTAGTGTTGTGAATGGGCACACAGATTTAAATCACCACTGCATCATATCATATACTTTTCTCTTAATGTTTGAAGGTTGTTTTTACATGTTTTAATTTTGCCATACTATTTCTTCTCTAGATGAACATTGCATTACTGAAGCAAAAGGCTGAATTGCTGGATGAATACTTCTGCATTAATATCGATGCCCATGCACACTTGTGTAGAATTCCGGTTGTACTTGAGCAGTACACACCTGACATGGACCGTGTTCCTGAATTTGTCCTGTGTCTAGGCAATGATGTAAGTTTGTTGCTAAACATGCTGTATTATCATGTTGATTCCCTTGTATGAAACGCCACTAATGCAGATTTTGGCCTGACTTACTTACCTCGTTTGAGCGCTTATTTTCCTTGGATATTTATCATAGGAATAGGGATGAAAATCATCTATGGAGGCTTGTTCCACCTGTTTCATCCACCCGAAAAAATGAATGAAAAACCGATATAAACAGATGAATAAGTAGACAATGGATTTACAGGTGGATCGGGTTGGATTCGGGTGAAGGTGTGATGTGTCAAACTTGGCACCTAATCCATCGCCCAAACCGCCCATCTGATCCATCTCACCCATTTATATTTATTGTATATTATTTTACTAACCCTAACTCCCTAGTCTACCTCACTTGCTCTCTCCCCTGAAGAAGAACATGTTTTGGAAAGTGTTTATATCCAACAGAAACTGTAGGTCTAACACTTATAAATTTTAATGTTGCTGCAGCAACTTGGAAAGAGATTAATTTCAATTGAATTAATTATGTCTAGGATGGTTTACTTTGGAGGTATCTATTATATGTAATTAGTAGAATTAATTCTTGTTTGGTTCTTCCTTACAGTAATAATATACATATTTGTTTTGTTCTGCCTTTTGGACTTTTATTCATTGTGATATGTTTTAATTTAGTTGTTAATAGCTTGTATTGGATTTATTTGTAATTTGGATGGAGAGGTTATATGTGGATGTGTTTGAAGTTGAAGAATGCCGTACTGTGCTTGAGAAATCGGAGAGATTGAAATATAAGATATTTCATGTTTTTATGATACCTTCTCAAGCGAGGAACAACTATATGTTATATATAATGTGTTTTGTTATCATATTGTTATTTGAAAGTGATTTTTTGTGCATTTTGCAAGTTATGGCGGAAAAAAATGGCATGAAATCATCCACCCGCTTATTTCACCCAATCCTCTTTAATATCCATGGACGATGGATTGATCGGATATGGGTGATTGGGTGAAAGGGTTAGCTGATGATGGATGGATCAGGTGGAGCATAATACCTTGTTGATTGGGTGATGGTTTGAGTTCATCCACCCATAATCTGATCATTTTCCATCCCTACATTGGAAACACTTTTATTTGGTATGCATTTCAATAGTCTTTCAAGATTTACTAAGATTTATGTTCTATCTTCTTTGTAGGTCGATTGGGATGATGAAAAATCTTGTTTCCAATCAATTGCAGCTGCCATTTCTAACTTTTATGCGATGTATCCACCTCTGCTGCCAAACCCATCAGGAGATGGGGTGCAGTACTATAGGAAAACCAAGGCACCTAGAGAATCAAATGATGAAAATCCTACTGGCAAGTTAGGTATGGACTTCTATCATGATCTATTATCTCCAATGACTGATCTGGCATGAGGACCTCCCCCCATACAAATACACCCACGTTGTTGGATGTGTGTATGAGAATTGCTTAGTGAGGCTAACTGAAAGCATTCGATAAATAACTATGCTGTATGATTTTGTGTTCATAGTTATGTGGTCTTTCAAGGTTTCCAGTTTGAACTCCACTATGATAACTAGTTTAAATTGTTCCTAAGGTATTAAAATCTATCAATTCTTTTTAAAATAAATTGATTCATGGATTTGTTTGCCCTTTTTTTTATATAAAAAAGAATGTAAACTGAGGTATTATTGTTTGAATATGTAAGTTGGATACGCCGGTGTTACCTGAACGAAATGTGAACAACTTGATGTCTTTCTTTATGTGTAATATCAGGGTAGCAAATCCATGTTTGCTCCCGGAATTTTATATTCTACTTTGAAAGTTTTCTTCTAAAACAAGAGTTTGCTTTGTTGTTTGGGTGGGTTTGTTGTAGTTGTTATTATTAACTGTGTTTTTTTTTTCTTTTTGGCTTCACTTTGATCACATACTTGCATGATTTGGTCAGAAAGCTGCACAAGTCAGTTCCTTGAAAATTACTCTCTAATGATGAGAATCTTACAATATGCTAATTCATTAATGACCATCAACTGGTTCGATTTAGTTACTTCAGCCTTCAATTGCTGCTGTCAAAGACATACGCAGTGTTTTAGATCTTATTTTCCCTATAATATTCGCAAGTTTCAGAGAGTTTCCTTCAAGCAAATTGAAAGCTCCTAGGTATGATCAGAAAAATCTTATCCCATGAACAATCAATTATTTTGCTGGCGAAAATGCAGCAACAGAAGATGAAGTTGAGCATGAACTTCTCGTAGAAGCAGAAGCAGAATGGGCTCAGCGGGAATGGTCAATCCAGCACATTCTGTTTCCCTCTATGAGACTCTTTCTGAAGCCACCAAATTCAATGGCTACTAACGGAACTTTCATTCAGGTGCGTTTCCGTCTTCTAAAACATCTAACTGAAGACATCCATCAGATGTTCCTAGATAAAACTCATATACACTTACGTGCTCAACTATATTTGACTATGTGAATAAACCACTGGCTTTATATAATTACAGCTTAGTTTAGCTAGTCTCTTTTCCTCCCAATTTTTCCAGGTTGCCTCACTGGAGAAGCTGTACAAGATCTTCGAAAGATGCTGAAAGGAATTACCCTGTGTCTGGTATTGTACATCTCTGAGCAGAAATAGGAATGGTGCCTCAATTCCTTCAAGCTCCTCCACAAGCTGTGTAGAATTAAACATTTTTGGCAAGCTTGTTTGGCGAGTGTATATACAACGTATTGATTCACACAATGTAAGTAGCTAACAGAGTTAACACTTGGAAAAAAACCCCTAAATGTAGCTTTGCTTATTTGCAGGAAAGGCTCTGCTCTCTCTACTGTGAAGTAATTGCCTGTCACTAGTCATTCCCAGGGAGCAATGGATGTTAAGATTGTACACGGTAACTACTCATGACGACATACAAATGTGTATGAGCGCAATCATATGCTGTGACTAGTTTATCGTGTGATGGAAGGAACTGTTTGCCGACAACTTTCCCCTCTCTTGGCCGGTGACTATCAACAGTAAGTGGCTCATATTACTTCCTGTGGATATGGTATTTTCTAATAGCATATGTTAAAGAGACGTCTACGCAATGTATCTTCTGATATAACTCAAGCCATAATTGAAAAGGAGGACAGAAACAATGTACAAAGAATAGAACGCGAAGAGGTTCAGTTTTATGTACCTTGGTTGAAAAAAATCGAGCGGTCTAGTGACACCCTAATGCCTTTGGCTGTCAATTAAAGGTCTGTGTTACCATTTATAGAAGGAAGGATGGTTTTCTCATGTAGTATGGCAGGAGAGGACACGTCTGTGCAACGTGAATTCTGATGCGAATGTAAAGAAAGATGCAGTGGAAAAGACGCACGAAAGCGACCAGTCGAAGAACGATCCACCAAGTACTAGTAGTAGACTTGTTACATACTTTTGTTGCAAAAATAGCAAAAGGAGGAAACATGCATGATAGTCTTGAGGCACAAACGAGGAGAACAGAATTGACATCGGAAATCACATCATATCGCGTAAGTTGGAAGAGTCACAAGCGACGAGAATTGTGTACGTGTCTCGTCGTCGTCGACCTTAGTCATCTCAAGCTGCCAAACCCTTTTTGCATTATTGGAACACAATTGATCGGTCCATCTTTCACACTCGGAAATTGAATGCAGTCGAGCGAATTTGGGGTCACATTGGCGAGGGCATATGCAGGGCAACCTGGGCTTAGCCAGGCATTTCTTTTCAAGTAGTACAAAGTTAGGTTCAATACTTTATAAGGACATTTTATGTGTCTCCACATCCAATACCATCACCCACTCTCACTCTCAGGTTAACAGATTTGATTTTTGGTGCTTTTCCATCTCTCATAAAATTGTGAACTTACCCATTTTCCCTACAATGCCATGTGCTTGGTGCTACCTTACCCACCATCTTTATAAAATTATAACCTAGCAAATTTTGGATAACCTAGGCTATGTTTGGCACAAAATCGCACAATCAACTAGGTTTTTGTGGAGCCTGTTGTTTTTTGATATTATATAGTTTTAAATGAAATAAATATAAAATTTTAGTTTAATTAGCTTTTGAAATATGAGTTTTTCAATAGTTATTTACTCAAGCTTTTCAGAACTTTTGGTTTTTCATTCACAAATTTCTATTAGCTAACTGATTAGCTAAGTTTGTCAAATACCATACTAGCTTGTTAACATATATTTAAAACAAATAATCCATCAGCCTCAACTACAAATCACCTTTAGCTCCCCATCTGTTACCTCTTTTACCAAACATAGCCCAATTAATAATCCTCTCAAGATTCTCAACGTCGAAGGTTGTGAGAGAATTTCTTCATGAAATACCTCATTCTATCTCTCTCACCACACATACTTGCCAAACAAATTAAGTTTTGACTTTCTTGAAACCCAAACAAATTTATGTCCACAACCTTTGAGTGGCATGTGTTTAGTTTGCCGAACAAGTTTTTAAAGGAGGGTTAGAAAACATACTTGACTTACTTTATGGGACCATCTCCTATGTCAAGAGGTTCGAAATTCGAATCCTCTTGAAAATATGAAGTTGTTTGTGAGGAGAAGGGTTAATCCCTTATATGAGTCATACTAATTCAGATATAGAATTGTTGAACTCGATTGACTTAAACCAAGACAAAAAAAAAACCTTGTTGTTGCCCATGTGTACACCTCTATACACAGGAACCCATCGATTCCCTTTACTGAAGTTGTTTGAATTTACACTTTGGTTTCCTAAAGCCTACCGATGACGTTGCGTCTTTCTCCCTTGAGACTTTAAGCTCTCAATAGACTCATCACAAGCTTTCTTCTCCACTATGTTACTCTTCGATTGAGGGTTGTTAGTACTTTGAACACTTGACTTGGTAGCACCTTGAGCACTTGCCTTTCCTTCATGGGAAATGTTGGGAAGAAAGACCAAATATTCAAACAAATAAGATTGATATATAAATTTATCGTGGTTCACCAAATTGGTTACTTCCTTAGTGAGATATTGTATTGAGAAGTGTTTCGAAACCAAATTAGGATACAAGATATGTCATACCTCTAGGATATGAATGCAAGAGAGTCCATATAACCTTAATTAACCATAATCCTACTATTGATAGATCTATTAATAAGGTACAAATAGATTTATATATAGATCCATTAATAAGGTCTTGAAGAAAACAATTCTGAGAGTCAAAAGATATAGTAGCATTTAATGCTTTAATAAGTTTACTGATGGACAAATGATTGAAACAAAACTCAGGAACCACAAGTACATTAGAGAGAGTAATATGAGAAGAAAGAGCTCGGTGAACTCCATTGTAGGAGCTTATTGTGTTTGCTCTATAACCATTCAACTGAAGAAGTTTGTTACATCTAAGGGTCCTTTTATAGACAAGGTCCAGTACATGCTCAAACCCACAATCTAACAACCTTCCTAACTATCTGATAATACACAACATTTATCAATAAAACCCACATCTAAACCAATTATATTTATGACATCCCAACAAATCTCCACCTTGACTAGAAACTTCACATATCTACAAGACACATTAGAAAATGCCTAGATGTACTACAATCCCACCTTTACTTAAATCCTCCCAAATGTACCAAATGCATTAGCCAATGCTTAGATGTACCAAGTTTGATGTAGCTCCAGATGTACTAGATACACTAAAACACTAGATGTACCAGATGCACTATAATGCCTGATGCATTAGTCAATGGCTAAATGTACTTCAATGTCAAATGCATTAACCAATGCCTAGATGTATTGCAATGCCAAATGTACTAGATGCACTATGAATAGTGCCCAAATGTTCCAAATTCCTCCTAGAACCAAATTAGTCCCGCAGGGAAACCAAATTTACTGTACCCCCAATGGGTGAACAATTTTCCCACACAAGACAACCAGATTTGCCTCTAAAATGTAAGACGTGGGGTCTTAAGAGGTGCCAACCCATGTTACCAAGCCTTCTTAGGTTCATTTTCCTCACTTGAAGTCTGAAAAGGGGTCTTAAGAGGTGCCGACCCATGTTACCAAGCCCTCTTAGGTTCATTGTCCTCACTTGAAGTCTGAAAAGGAAGAGCACATGGAGTCCTCACCTTATAAATCACTCCCAACATTCTTATTATATCCAATGTGGAATGAGTTGTTCCACTCTCCCCTGCTTAAAGCACCGACGACCCTATCAGGCATAAGAAGTTTCCCTATCTGTTGTCTTCACTTGGAGCCTAAAAAGGAAGAGCTCTTGTTACATCGGCAGGGTTTCAATCTCCTTAGAAATTACTCCCAATTATATCCTTATTATATCCAATGTGGGAGGGGTATTACATAAAAGGCAACCAGATTTGCCCCTAAACTAGATGTGCCTCCTAAAAGGACAACTACAGTTGCCCCTAAGAACCTTAATAGACAGATTTCCCTCCACAGGGCAAACTAACAAATGTGGATTCAACATGTCCAAACAATGTTAGAACTTGCTATAAGGAAAAAACTAAGTAAACAACCGCTTCATAGCCTTTTTGTCTAAGTCCCCAGCAATGACATCGTCTTCAAGGCACATCACAATGGTGGATTACAAATTCTACTCTAGAGTGCCCGTGCATCTCTACAGCTTCACCCTGCTTGCTCGATAGCAGCCCCTATAGGCTCTGTTGCTTCAACAAAGCTTGCATCTTGATCGAAATTGTGCGTAGTATCAATTTCAGATGGAGAATCGATCATGAGTCATATCGATATGAGCTCAGCTTTTCCAACAAAGCAACATCGCTTGTTGTACTAGAAGATCTACCAAAAATACGAAATACCTTTCGAAGTGATTCGAAGCATATCATAGTATCCTTGTTCTTGACATCAATTTACTTGGCTTTACCTTTCTTTGGATATTCACCTTATTGACTTTCTCATTTTGGTAGCTTAATTCCTAGCAATATGTGGCTCTCCCAATGACAATCATAGCCCTCGATTTTAGGATTAGAATTAGAGTTCTTGCCAGTGCCCTCTACCATTTTTACCTTTTCCATCCTTGTTACGATTATTGTTGAACTTCCTTATGGACTCAGTCAACAAAGGCATAAATTCATCCTTGTACGTCTTCCTTCTTTCTGTGGTCCGCCTCACTTAAGTGGCTTGACGACCTTCAAAGGTAAGATTTTCATCTTCTTTGAGAATTTTATTTTCCTCCTCATAGGGCTTGGCTTGTCCTCACATGTTATAAAGGAAGCCATGAGTGCATGCAGTACTACGGTACTTAGGTCTTTATAATTCTTCCACCAATTGAATTGGGATCCCTTTTAACAAGAGTGCTCATACCATGGAGCGACCTTCATTTTTTCCTCCCAAAGAACTTATTTTTACTGCAAATGCTAACACAATTTAGAGCATTGGTTTCTCTAATACCAATTATTGGATGTTAGTAAAAAACAAGAGAAGGCCATTAACCTAACACAAGTTATTTTCATGTGAAAACCTACCTCTGTGAGTCAAAACCATTCTCAACTTTTATTATTACTAACAATTAGTTCCCTAGATCCTTATTTGGATCGTCTACCCATCTATGCTATGACATTTTTTTTTTCTAGCACCCAAATAAATAAGCAAGACTCAAAGGCATCCGAAAACGAATTTCAGCCTTTCCGCAACAAAAAAAGTGGGAATCTTGGCACAATATAGCTAGGATCACACCGAGAAAGGGCTCAGAAGAGGACTCACCGAAAAATTGAAGCTTTTCGGCCAATTTAGGGATTTGAAGAAAGGTGTGATCGACACGGAGATTGGGGGGCGCTTAGACCATCCACAATGGTTTTGGGTAAAATGTACACATTTGCACAAGATGTGTAAAAATACACATCACTTTTTAACAATTTGCTCCATTGGTGAAATATGCATTTTTTACACACCATTCAAATACAATTCATTTAAAACGAAAAAAGAAAGTAAAATTATAAAAAATCAACCAATCAATTTATCTTGTTTTTTGTAAAAGTTTTTGCACATAGGGGAGGTGGTGTGCTCAAATTTGCACATTACATGCTCAAATGTGTACATTTGCACACACCCAAAACAACCAATAGAGTTAAAAAGTGTCTAAAAAATACACATTTGCACATTTGCACACCACCATTGTGGATGGTCTTACATGCGTACTCCACAATCCCCAAAGGGGTTTTGGGGTTTAAACGCTACTTTTGGAGGATGATTTGTAATAATATAATAAATTTTTGTTTCTTCTAAAAAATCTTTCTTTTTTTATCTTAGTTCACTTCGATCGATTTAGTTGTTCTACATCTAGATGACCCGTTCTACATCTGGATGAAGTGTTTCTAATTTTAGCTGACGAGTTGAAAAATGTGAATGAAAGTAGCTTTTTATCTTTAAATATATTAAAAGCTATTTTTTAGTGTATTTTTTCCAGGAAGACAAATAAATCCCAAAATAAACTGGGGTTTATTATATATGTGCGTGTTTATTTATTTATTTATTTTATAGCCAAGTAACTTTATTGATGGTGCCTGAAATTAAGACATATATTAATTCCAACTCGTAACCATGTTTAACGTGCGGTACTTTTTGGACATGGTCTATTAATTCACGTATAGCGTCTCAGTCATAATCCTTTGTATACACATGTAATTTAACTTATCCTTTACATACGTAGGGGGATCGTTTAACTTTATAGTAAATTTTTATCTGCGGATAGTGGCGTCTGAAGGAATTTCTAGTGGGGGTAAAATTTTTGGTTGAGAATTTTTTTTCTCTAATTTTTTTTAAAATATAATTAAAAGAGAATCATAAATTGTGGTATAAATATGATATTTTATTACAAAAATTCATACAATAGTTTAATAATATATATATGTGTAGCATGATTAGGATTTTTTTAAATATTGAAAGAAAATTGTAAATTTTTAAAGAATTGTCATTGGTACATGGAAAAAATGTGATAGGATTGAAAAGTATGACAAAAAAACTTATAACTTGTGGTTTAAATATGACATTGATAGTAATTTTTTTTTATAGAAGTAAACATTAGAATAATTTTTTTAAAATATAGGTGTAACATAATAATAATCTTATGAAAATATTAAAAGAAAAATATAACAAAAAAACTCTTAAAATGTGGTTTAAATATGACATTGATACTAAAAAATTTCCATAAAAGTAAAAATTAGAAGAATTTTTTAAAATATGTGTAACATAATGAATAATCTTATAAAAATACTAAAATAATATAAAATTTGATTTGAATATAACATTTATAAAAGAGATTTTTTTTTTATATTTTTTACCTTATTTTTATTAATTTTTTTTAAAAAAAACCATGAAACTCCGTCGCTAGAGGGGGCGGCCACCCCCGCCCCCCTTGCCCGCCACTGACTGCGGATAAAAAGTTTATCGGAATGTATTAAAAGAAAGAATCTGATCAAGTTTTGTGTTAAATTATATTGGGATTCACTAATTTAACACAAATGTATCGAATTTTACAATATCTTAATTATAATCTATGATTTTTAGGCTTTTACAACAATGTGAACGACTCCGGCCAAAAATGACGACTCAAGTAGAAGCAGAATAGGTATCAAAATTTACAGATTGTATGGAAGGATCCTGTTAGTGTGTTACGTACCTTCATTACAATAATACGAAAGGATTTGTTTTCATAATTTCACTTTACTATTTACACACGTATTTTTTTAAGATGATAAAACTATATAAAATATTAATTTTTTTTAATAACCTTATACTTATTATAATTAACTATAAAATTATTATAAAAAATTAATATTTTATATAATTTTTATTTCCCATAAAATATACTCCCTCTATTGGCAAAACATGTCACTGCTCACTTTACTATTCACGTACGTTTTTTTATGTGATAAAAACTATATAAAATATCTAATTTTTTTTAACAATTTCGTAGTTATTATTAATAAGTACAAACTTGTTAAAAAAATTTATAAAAAAAAATAAATAGTTTTTATAGTTTTTATCATTTAAAAAAACGTACGTGAATAATAAACGACATGTTTTGCCGAACGGAGGGAGCAGTAAACGACTTTTAAAAAAAATGGAGGGAGCGGTAATTTGAAAAGCCATCGTCCGTTCCGTACCTATAGGGTATGTAGCAAGAGAAGAGTAGCTAAAAATATTAAACCATGTGGGTCCCCATGCAAGTAGGGTAACATTTAATAAGGGGGTTTTGGTAGCAAATATGACTAGTGGAAATCATGCAAATAGCGTATAGTAATCAAACCCCCCAAAATATATAAACCTCAATTTGTGTGCTTTAATTAAACTCAAATTTAAACTCCCCCACCCATGCATTTCTATATATATACCCATATATAGAGTGATATGCTCATGAGATGTGTTAGCATTTTAGGGCTTTGCTTAAACTGAAGTTAAATGGGGAAAGGAAGAACACCATGTTGTGAGAAGGGAAGGGTGAAGAAGGGCCCATGGTCTCAAGATGAGGACTTGAAGCTCATCTCTTTCATCCACAGACATGGCCATAGCAACTGGCGTTCTCTTCCTAGGCTCGCAGGTTCGATCCATCTCCGTTCTTATCGATCGATCGGTATCCTCATCGTTATGTGTCTCAATCTCATCGATCTCTTCAACAATTACTTATATATATCTGTGTTTCACTAATCTTGGAGAATTAACTTTTGTTCGTTTAGCAATTTACTCTTTTGTTTTCTTTAATTTGGTTGAATATCATGATATTGTAACTTTTTAACTTGTTAAATTTCCACGCTTTGAGAGTTTTTGTCAAACACAATATTGGACTATGACCTACTTGTCTTAAGCATTTGATTAATGACAAATAATTAATTAATTAAGATGGCATGTGAAATCCACATATGAAATAGGTGAGTTGATTAATTTGTTCAATTAAAAGATCGATGGGATGAATGAGTTAACAATTAAGTAGTCCAAGTAAACTTGTTAGTTGGTTAAGCAACAATCAAGTCAATAACTACTACTGATCATTTGCACTTAAAAAATTTTCTCCTACTTGGTTTGGACCTACTTTTTTGGATGTATTTACTTAATTAGTCAATTAACAAATATAATTTTTTTAATTAAACAACATATCTTACACGTGCTTATGTCATGAGAAGCTAATTGATGTACGTATTTCGAAAAAAATGATTCAACAATTAAAAATAAAACCGTGCAATTTTCTTTACAAAATGATCATAATTAAGTTCAACTTGAAACATCTTGTTATGTTAATTAGAACATGATTATATAATTTGGTATTACATTTTAATGCACATGATATATATAGTTTAGATCTTATATATGAATATGTCAACATGTATTTATATATATAAGCCTGTTTGAATGTCGACTAGGGTTAGCGAGGTGTGGAAAGAGTTGTCGATTGCGATGGGTGAACTATCTCCGACCTGATGTCAGGCGAGGGAGCTTGACTCCTGATGAAGAAGAAACCATTATAAGACTGCAAAGCCTTATTGGAAACAAGTACACCATCCTCTACAAAACCATTCTTGGATATATGTACATATAAACAATTTAATTCTATTATTTGTAATTGCTTCTCACTTGCTTAATTTCATCTATCTTCCATATATGCAGGTGGTCGAAAATTGCTTCTCACTTGCCTGGGAGAACTGACAACGAGATAAAGAACATATGGAACACTCACTTGAAAAGGCGCTTAACCGACAAAAAATCCATCACAAGCTCCGCCAAGCATGATCAAGATAAGGTTTCCGATGAACCATCTAGTACTTATGTTCAAATCAATGGAGAAGTCGGACCCACACCATCAATCAACCCTAAGGATGATGGGACCATTGAGTTCTCAAGCTCAGATTGCACCACTCGTGATGACTCCAACCATGACCCAACTGACGTTACTCGAAGAATATCATATGTCGACGAGCCTAACTTGGTTGATTTGTGGGAATCCTTAATGTTAGATGCAGGTAGTCAGTATGATCAATTGAACCCTAACATTCATGGGAGTACGAATGGGAAACAATATTCGTATGGGGTTCCTAAAGTCGACGCCTTGGTGAACAAGAGGGATATGCAAGCAAGAGGCAATTCTTTGTGTCCGTTTGGAATGTTGAATGACTTTGAGTCGTTCGGAAAGATCAACGACGAGACCACCACTGCGACGGACTATGGAGGAGGCTACCAATACCAAGAAATTGTTGATGAACAAATGAGCAAAACCTATCAATTAGAAGCAAATTCAAATGATGGGTTGTTGAAGATGGACAACAACATGGACAGCTACTTAGAGATCATGGCCTGGCCATCTTCACCTACTTGCTATAGTTTTTCTGGGTTTTGAGTTATATAAACTTTGATTAGTTGAATTGGATTATGAAGAAAACCTTTAATTAATTTAGAGAGTAATAAGTCTGATAAACTGTTAATTTCAAAAGGGTTTGTTGGTATTTAGTCTAATGATCGATCTTCCAAGTTTCAACTGCTCTAGTTAGTTTATTGGTATGTAATGTGTAAAATTATAAGTTAGGTGGGAAAATATAACGATCTCATTGATGGAAATTTGAATGTCCACTTGGATTGGATCGGAGGACGTCATGTATGATGATTAATAGTCGTACTAATGATGTAGTTATAGAAGTTCTTTATATGATTAATTAAATTAAACAATTGGTTTAATTATGTGGTAGTTATGTTCTTATGTGCTTAACCGATATGGTTGGGAGCCTTGGACCTATGTGTAATTTTTTTTACAATATTTCACATGCTTAACGAAGTTTGAAAGTGATATATATTAGTTTTTGATAAAAAAAAAGTATTTAAATTTGTGGGTAAAATCCTATTTCTCTAATCATTAAGAATATTAAGAATATTGACAAGATGATGAAAGATATGTTGACAAAGTAGGTTTTAAGGTTCGTTTGGTTTAAATTTGTGAAAAGTAAAGAAAAAGAAATATTAATTAATGTAGTTCATTTATAACTTAAGATATATTGTTAAAAAAAATTTAATCATTACTCTCTTCTCCCAACTTTTCATACAAAATTTGTTTAAATTGGTTTTATTCCCCCTCCTTTCATCCTCCTCACCCCTAAAAAAAATTAAAATTTGAAAAAATTTAAAAAATGGTAAAGGGTGGGATAATTTGTGAGAGGGTACAAGAAAGCAGGGAAGAATTTGGGACAACAGATTCTCTCAATCATTACTCCTCTTATCTTATTTTTCATACAAAAAATAGCATTTTTCTTTATCAAGACATATTTTCCTATCACTACTAAAAATGCAGGAAATAGCTACGGCAAATAGCAACGACATTGACCACGAATGCCCGTGGCTAACCGGTTTAGCCACGGATTTAGCCACTGGCGGGTCATCCGTAGCCGTATGCCTCGTGACTAATGGCGACGGCGGTTTAGCCATGGATTTAGCAACGAATCACCAAAGTCGTGGCTAAGCCCGTGGCCAGATATGGACAAGTGAATGTCGTGGCTGTGGCAACGAATACAGCTTTGGAATTAGGTCATTGCTGACTTCGTGGCTAAAGTCGTTGCAAAATTCGTGGCTTGTTTTGTTGCTACAAATAGACCATCGATCTTAATGCGTGTCTGATTCCGTGGCTGGTTCGTGGCGGAATCCATTGCTGATTCCGTGGGTATGGTTGTAGCTAATGTCGTTGCCAATTTCATTGGTGATGTTGTTGCTATGGTTGTTGCTGTGGTTGTTAATGTTGTTGCTAGGGTTGTTGCTAACGCCAGGTCTCGTGTCTACTTTTGAGGCTAAAGTCGTGATTGTTGGTTTTCATTTCATTTGTAATTTTGTTTCACATTTTGTATTTCGATATTTTTGATGCATTATATATATGATATGGAAAATATATTTAAACCATAATGTCATAGTTACTGCATGTGCATAAACAAAAGGAAACACCATGCACATGATTGTTCTAGCTTACGACTGATGTGCGCGCAAATTGCCATATTTTCTATGCACATATAAGTCCATTTTATCATCATTTGCATACATATTAATGGGAATACATGGGATTAGTGTAGTTTATGCATTATTGTCAAATATATGGGTCTGCACGAGTTTCTATGTGATTTCGCAGAAAACAGGGCGAAATTGGACAGATTTGGAAGAGCGGAAAAAGAACTCGAAGTCTTCTGAAGAGGTCAAAATCGACTATCAACCTCGACATAGAGTGAGCAAAGACACAGGAATCGAGCAAGAATGAAGCAGAGCATGTCGACATATGCAGAGATCGATATCGATGATCGATGGTTGATATCGAGTGCCTAGTGCGAGCTAATTGATAGAAGTCGAGTGCCAATCCTAGTGGAAGAAAGAGTGCTCGAGATAGAGTGAAAACGAGATCGATATCGATTATGAAGGTCGATATTGATGTTGTCCAGCAGAGAAGTCCGACTCAGATTTTGATAGAATTCTATCCGAAGCTTGCACGTCTATCATAAAGTCGAGATTTCCTATCTTCAACGTCAGAGCTATCACTTGAGCTGTTTTACCATGGAGTTTTTAGTTTTTACTTTATTATATTTTATCTTAGAGAATAAAGATAAAGTTTCGGGTCCTTGGCTAGCAAGATTCGATATCTATATCTAGAGGTCGTTAGGGCTGAGTTTAATCATCCACACACGCAGAGAATTCAGTTTTCAATAGAGAGAATTTGTAGAGAGAGAGAGGAGGCCGAGTTGAGGTTGGTGGAAGCGAGAGCGGAATTGGCTTGGTACGGTTGTAATCTTTCTTTCTTAGTTTAATCAAAGTAGTTTTCTTTCAATGATGATGATGAGTTGCATGATGAGAAGCGAGTAGTCAACCCACTTCTAGGGTCGGGGTGAGCCCGACGATAGCGATGTAGGGTAAGTGCATCAAAGGTATGACTTTTATGCGATTCCGTCTTCTATCCTATGCATGATCCTTTGCGAAAGTTAGGGAGATTCATTATTTGCATTATTGAAGCGAAAACCACTCATATTGTGAACTTGGATTACTCATGAATTGGATAGTAACTCTTAGGAATTATGCGAGAGCCTCTAATCACCTAAAAGTTGGTAACGAAAGTTATTCGACGGAAAGACATGAAATTTCATAACTTTAGCATCATACTTATCTTGAGGCATGAAACCCCGACTTTGGAAGCTTTTAGTATATTGAATTTGATATAAAGTTTAAGTTTTGTTTCTGACCATCTTTCTATAACCATTCTAAGCTCTTCGGACACTTTTCCGGCACATAGGTTACGGAAAACAGTTTCTGTGACAAACATCGAAATTGACTGTAAAGGTCGATATCGAGCACTAACGTCGATATCGAGGTCTGTCTCGACGTCGATTTGGTTTGCTTTTGTCTTGTGCAAGAATTCAGTGGAAATCGACCAGAATTGAGGTCGATATCGACCAGACACATCGATATCGAGTGTCTCCTGAGGTCGAAAGCTTGATCGTGATTACAACAAAGGAAGCGCTGACATACCTCCTCGTGGATTCGATCCTGAATTACCCTACCTCTTCATCGGGAGGGATTCTTGTATTATTTGATTGATAAGGGAGTTAGCATAGTTGTGAATTATATTGAATATTTGAATCGCACCTCCCGTCCATCGAACAACGACATACACACACGTAGCAAGCTTATCCGTATAGTTCGACAATCCAAAATATATACCTCCTAGCTAATAGTTTTGAGAACCACAATAGAACAGTCCAAACCACCATACGTAAACTGCACATTAAAGAACCCTGCTTACTTTGATGGGCGTTTGCCCTTGTAGAACTCCTTCATGGTGCTAATAAGCTTCTCCTGCATTCGATCTCCAAAGGAAGACATTTCTTCTTTGAGGTTCGTGGCCACCTGTGTCTGCACTTGATCCCCCAACTCCACCATTTCTTTCCTCAAGTCTTCCTTGATGGTCGACAATTCAGACATCATGTAGTCCTTCAAACTGCCACTACCACCACCTGTAGAACCCTAGGCACCATTGTGTGTGTAATGCATAAGTTGATTGCATGATAGGTTGAGACTCAGATCCCATGCCCACAACCTGGCCTTTCTTCATACCACCTGTTGCCTTGAGCCAAAGAGCATTCGTGTTAACTGAATGGGATCTATCCTCAGAAACTGTATCATCATCTAAGATTTCCTCCTCAAGCAAATGGTCATACTTGTCCTAGAAGTGGAAAGAAAATGAATTCAACAACAGATCAGAACACCACAAAAACCAAAACCAAAAACCAAGCTCAAAACAGCAAAACTAAAAGCTGAAAATAACAGATCACGACAACAGAAAAATGAAAGGAACTGAACATAGGAACAGAACTAGACATAGGAAAAGAAAAGAACTAAAAATAAATGAACATAGGAACAAAACATAGGAACAGAAGAAAAAGCTAGGGAAAAAACCAAAACCAATACAAAAATTAAAACCAACAGATCACAACACAAGAGTAAAGAACACCAAAACCAAAACCAATCCATAACCAATACCAAAACCAAAAGCAAGATATAAAAGACCACATCACATAAATAGAAGCAAGAACACGTGAATGCACAATTGAATTTCTAAGTTATAAAGTCCCGGTTCAAATCATGCACATTACACAATCAAAAGCATTAAGTAGTTAAAGGGTAACTTCAAATACTAACTTACCACAGTTTCTTGGCATTGAGCGCCCGCCCAAGAACCATCTTTTTTTCTATGACACCGTTCAAATGTTTGCTTTGGCGTGGGATCTTTTCCAAGCTCCTCCCTCTGTGGATAAAATTGTATTAGTTTAATTAAATAGATATATACACTGAATAGAGAGTAAATGGGAAAACAAAATGATGTCAGAGGACAGCTAAGGTGTGCATACCAGTCGCGTCTTGATTATGGTTGTGGAAACCGAACCACCACTGAAAATTGGTGTGCCCTTCCCATTGCTACAACTCTGTTTTGCTTGTTCACTTCAGATTGGTGTAGAAATTTGTCCTCCTTCGCCCATCTCTCCCACATTTTGACCCATATGACTTGCTTCACCCACGAAGGCTTTTTCTTTGTTCTCCCCGTACGAGCCTTCCCAAAGACGTTCCTTAGGTGATCCCCTTCCTTAGTGTTGAAAGCTTTGCGAATTGCTGAGTTTGGGTAAAAAGTTTCATCCCAAGTTGCTCGTGCCTGAATATATTGACAAACATATTAACTAGGAGGCATTATTTGTTCAAATATACATAAGTAATAAAAGTAACCATCTTATTGAATTGTTTTATACCTTGAAAATTTCCCACCATAACTCCAAGGTGGTGTCAGGAACATCTCTCCACCGTATGTAGGGGCCATCGAAATGAGAGTGAATAATTTGTGCGAGGACTCCAAACGCAGGATTGCTTGCATCAAAGCTTCACAAGGTACATATCAAAAAAAAAATTGGGAATGTATTAGACACTAAGGTTTGAAGAGTTTCTGTGCATTATATTGGATATGTAGTAGACACTTGATTTATAATCTAACATCAAAGCTTCATAAGGTACATGTAAAAAAACTTGGGAATGTATTTCATGATCAAATTCAAAACTATATATCAGACACTAAGATTTGAAGAGTTTCTATGCATTATATTGGATATGTCAAACATCAACATCAGATTTCATAACTAAATGAACTTTCACACATGAAACAGAAACTATATCCATTTGAATTAACCACATATGAATAAATTGAAAATAATAGAAACAATCTCTCTTAATTGTGAAGCAAGAAATTCAAAGTGAATAGAACTTGCTTTATAATCTAACATCATGATCATTCAAGACTATATATCAGACACTGAGATTTTAAGAGTTTCAGTGCCTTGGATATGTCCAGCATCAACATCAGATTTCATAAATAAATTAACTTTCACACATGAAACAGAAACTATATCCATTTGAACTAACCACACATGAATAAACAGAAACAGAAACTATCTCTATTCAATTTGAAGCAAGAAATTCAAAGTGAATATCACTTGAATTATAATCTAACATCAATATCAGATTTCATAAATAAAGGAACTTTTACAAATTGCAGTCTATCACATGAAAACAACATAGCACTGAACTTTTACAAAATGAGATAAGGAACTAAAAGGGATCTTACGTTCCATTAACCAGTTCAATGTAGACTTTTCTGTTCCACCTGGAATACTCCTCCTCATTTCCTTGGGCAGCCGAGTCGTTTTGGTTATCAGAACCTGTAGTCTTCTATGACACCAAAAATGCCTCCGCTTCGTTGTTGTTCGACACCACCGTAGGTTGAGATTGGGTTGAGGCCGCATCGTGTAAAGAAGACGTGGAGTGCCCAGGTTGAGAGGCGTTGGTTGGGAGGCCGTAGAAGGTTGAGTGCTCACCGATTGGGAAGGAGACGTCACCGGTGGAGAGGGGTGGGTGGGTTGAAGCCGTGACCGTGGTTTGGTAGGAGATTTCACCAGTGGAGAGGGCTCAGTGGGAGGAGAGGAGATCGGTGTGATGCGGCCACTGGATTGAACTCTCCAGGGTGATGATTGGGTAGGAGGGTTAGGGTTTGGAGAGGGTACGTTTGGGCATGGAGCGGTCGCCGGTGGAGAGAGGGCAGCCAGGGGAGTTGGGGCTTTGGGAGTTGGTCTCCGGGGTGATGACCGGGTAGGAGGGTTAGGGTTTAGAGAGGGTACGGTTGGGGATGGAGCGGTCGCCGATGAAGAGAGGGCAGCCAGGGGAGGTGGGGCTTTGGGAGTTGGTCTCCGGACCACCCACTTGGGCCTCGTAGGGAAAATGGACAACAACATGCTCCATGAAGTCAAAAAATGATGGCGGGAAGATATGCTCTAACTTGTAGACTAATAGAGGAATCATTTATATGAGTTGCTCCATGACAGAAACTGACAAGCTCAACGAACAAATTGTCTGGAAGAAGATACTCAACTCAGTTAAAGGACCCCAGACGGATGGATGCAATAACTCTTTGAAAGCAATTGGCAAGAGTCTCTCCATAAACACGTGACAATCGTGGCTCTTCATCCCACTGAGACTACAATCGTCAATCTGAACACATCTTCTTATATTGGAAGCATAGCCATCAGGAAATTTGACGGTCCTCAACCATTGACCCACCTTTCTCTTCGCCTCTCTTGCCAATGTATATATTGCTTTAGGTTTCACACCCTTGTAATCATCAGCTACCTCCAACTCAGGTCGATGACAATATAGACGAAGGTCCTTCCGGGCATTCAAGTTATCCTTTGTCTTCCCAGGGATATCCATCATAGTGTTGAAAACATTGTCAAACACATTTTTCTCAATGTGCATAACATCGAGATTGTGTCGGACTAGAAGGTCCTTCCAATATGGAAGTCTCCAAAAAATGCTTTGTTTTGTCCACTTATGAGAAATGCCATAGTCATCCGACTTGTAGAAGGGATCCTCTGTAAAGACCGGAAATTTTAAACTATTATTTTATTAAAAATATTGATGTACGATCGAGTTAAATTCTAAAACTTCGGGAATTCAAAAATCGTTTCGATCGTTTCAAAAAAAATGATTTAAAAATCGATTTAATTTCCCTAGGATCGGGATTCGAGATTAGCGAGCGGGTTTCGAGTTTTGGTTCCGGTATTCGAAAATCAAATTTGTGGAGACAATCCCCCTAATTCTTCCCCCCCTTTTTTTTCTTCTTCTCTCTCCCTCTCCCTGCTCACTTTTGTCTTCTTCTGTCTGTGCCAGCCTGCACCCCTACCTTCACCTCTTTAAACTTTAGACAGACTCTCAGCTCACAATACATCCCCTCAAACACACCCCTACACCTACACCCCCTCCCTCCTCTTCCTTGCTCCTCCTCCTGTTTCACTGTGAGCCTCCCACCACCATCACATCAGCCCCCTTTCACCTCGTCGCCGAGCCAACCACCACAACACCACCACCCCTACAGCCCCATCGTCGTCGCTTGTCACCCTTGGAGCCCAAGCCGAGCAGCACCCCGAGCCTCCCCTGTTTCACCAAAGGCGAGGCCAGGCCACCGAGAACCTCAGCAGCTTCTTCCTCCTTGTCCCGAGCACACAGAAGCCTCTTCATCGACGTCTGAGGCCGAGCCTGAGCCGCCAGGAGCACCACCGCAAGTGCCACCTCCTCCCCGTTTGCCTTATTTTCGCTTAAACTGGTCGGTGAGAGCTCCTTCCTTCGTTTCCAACCAAATACCCTGTAAAGAAACACCTTTATGACCATTTACCTCTGAACCAGGTCCCCGGAGTTCTCCCCCATCCTCGACAAGCCCAATCGACTCCGACGAGCCCCGTTCCTTCCTCCTCTTCTCCATTTTCGAACGGTAAGCCTTACTTCTCATTATTTCGCTTCGAGATGTCATAAAGCTCCACCTTTAAGCTATTACCTTCCTTCCTAGGCCGATTCCGGTGTCAATCCATGTCCGGCGAGCTCAAATCAAATCTGTCGACCTCGATACTTTCCGACGAAACTCAAGACACCCTCGGTGAGCACCTCCTTCAATACCTATTCTTTCTGGGGTGCGAGAGAGAGATCGGCCGAAGTGCGCGAGAGGGCGGAGAGCGAGAGCTGAGCGGGGGAGGGGAGAATGAATAGTAAAACGGGTTTGGGTTTAATTTCTTTGGTTTGTGGTCCGGATTCTCTGGTTTTAATAAAATGGGTCCGGTTGTGGTATAAGGCGTGGGCTAGGCTTTTATTTGGGCCGGATCTGATTTTACAAAGGGGTTGGGTTTCTTTTTTTTAAAAAAGATTGGTGTTAAGGCTTGTGTTGGGTGTAATTATATGTGTATGTTAAGTTTGCAATACTTATTTATATATGTTATTTAAATATCTAAATACTAAATTATTGGAATATTAAATAATAGATAAAATTATGACTTTTAAAATTGTTGGAAATTAAAATATATTATTAATCGGACTTGAATTTTAAAAAGAATTCCTAAGTCTTATATATTTTCGATATAGAATTCATTGAATAATGGAATATAAAATACTATTATATTTTGAGATTTAAAAGTATAATATTATGATATATGGATTTTTTTTAAAAGAAAAGAATTTGGACAAGGGTTTTAAAGGTTAGAACTTGATTTAGTAAAAAAGAATTGGTTTAATAAATTAAAAGAGGAATTTCGGAGATATCCTTATCTTGTCAGATTTATTTTAATAAAATAATAATATAAGTTGATTAAAGAGCAATGGTTTATAAATGGATTTTTGGGTCAAGTGTGATTTGGAAAAGATGTTTTAAATAAAGATTGATCTAACTCGAGATTTAAGAACTTCGGGAATCTTGGGAAATTGACTTGTCTGATTTGTATATATAAATTACCATATGTGATATTGATGTGTTATGTGTTGATTATGAAGCATGCTATGAGGTGTTGTGTTATGATATCGATATAATGATTAAGTATGAATTAGGATATGAGATGTTGATATATATCCTTAAATATGATATCGTCATGTGTTGTCGTATGAAAGTATAATGTTATATTATATGATTGAGAAGTATGATATGTCCTTAAATATGAAAGTATGATATGTTATATGATGATTAGTTAGAGTGTGATAATATGTTGAGATATGAGCATTATATGATGGTGGATGGGATATTATGAAATGATTATGATATATGATGTTGAGACAAGATGCGAGATGATATGATTGAATGAATAAGATGATATGATAAGATATGAGGTGAGTTGATATGAGGGTGATGATGATAATGAGACCTATAAGATATGTGAAGTTATGTATGATAGTTAGGGGCACCTTGTGTGACTTAGACGTAGACTTATGCACATCTTATATTATATGCTAGGTGATTTGTGACATGATTGGATTGCTTGCTATTGCTGAATATTTCTTGGATTCTGCGCTTCTCCAGGTAAGTTTCTTTATGGGCTTACTCAGATTTGAAAGAGAATCTCTGTTTGTGATTATATGACATATTAGGTGTTGCATAAGCATTAAAGCATGCCACGTATCATGCTAGGATTGCACTTGTGAATGAGCATTCGGTTACTTTGTGTGTTTGAGAACAAAACGTCCGTTATCTGTGAGTCCTAGAGTCTTTGCTAGGGTTATAGGGTAGCCCAACTTCATCGGGTGCCCTGAGTCAGTATTGTCGATATATGAGCATGATGATGAGATAGCCCAGCACCATCAAGCATGAGCATGATATACGATATGATGATGAGATATGATATGCTATGATGAGATATGATATGCTATAGCATCGAACTGGCTAGTCTCTGCACTAACGGGAAGGGGTGCAGAGGTAAGAGAGGGATATGCCACTTGACATTCTTTGGGCGCCTTTACAGTCCTTTCTGCATATTATCACCTAGGAGCATGATAGTGTGATTTAATTTTCGTATTGCATCAAAGCATCTTTATTATAGCGTATGTGTATACTTGCTTGTGGGACAGAGTGCGTTGGGGTCTCGGTCTGATCCCGCGCGCACAACTTGTTTTTAGGTATGATTGCTCTTTATTCCTATGGCGTGAGAATCCCCCGGGCGATTGCAAAGAACATGTCTAACTCCACTAATTTGGTTATATAATTTCACAATATATATGTTTTAATAATTTGGTTTTGACCCGGCCTCACCGTGGCAAGTTGTACTTTACTTCCGCTTTTACCGGTTTCGAAAATGAATTTCCGCGATATAGTCATAGGACAACTTAAGGGTTCCTAGTTGCCTTAGATTGTTTTGGGGTTCGAAATCCCCACTTTAAAATACCGATCCTTTAAGGTTTGAAACCTCGACCCGTACTCGAATTGCAAGATCCGAACGAAGGTAACCAACCTTCGAAACATAACCCGGGTATTTGTATCCGGGCCGTTACATCCTCCATGACCATTGGCAAATCACGAACCCGCTTCCATATTTTCTCCCCCGATAGAAGTGGAGGTGGCAATGTTGTTTCCATATGCCATCTGTAGAAGTCTTTCCTATTTCTGCGGAAGGGATGAGAAATATCCAAAAATTTCCGATGGCAATCGAACCAATAAGTCTTTCGACCATTTTCAAGGAGAAAAGCATCATATCCTGATTCCATGCAAATTGGACAAGCCAAATGTGTTGCAGTGCTCCATCTGGACAACATAGCATATTCAGGGAAATCACTGACAGTCCAAAGTAAATCTGCACACATAAGAAAGTTTTCTCTCCTCGAGGCATCGTAGGTGATGACACTGACGTCCCACAATTGAATCAACTCGTCAATAAGAGGTTGGAGGCAAATATCAATTAACTTCTTCGGGTTTCGAGGACCAGGCACTATCAATGACATAAACATGTGCTCGGTTCTCATGCACAAATGAGGTGGAAGATTGTAAGGAATGACAATCACTAGCTAACATGAATAATTCTTATCAGATTTGTTGAAAGTAGCAAAACCATCCGTGCATAAACCCAAACGAATATTATGAGGCTCACAAGCAAAATCAGGATGTTTCGTGTCTAACCTCCTCCATGCATCTCCATCCGAAGGATGACACATCTTTTCCTCTGTTACTTGTTCTGCATGCCAAGTCATGTTGTTGGCTGTCACCTCAGAAGCATATAGTCTTTGTAGCCTCGGAATTAGAGGCAAGTGGAATAAAACATTATATGGCTTGCGCTTCCTTGAAGCACCCACGACATATCTTGCATGACCACAGAACTTACATGAATCTTCATTGACATCATTCTTCCAATACAACATACAACCGTTGGGAAACATGGCTATTCTTTCTACCGGTAGACCCAAATTTTGAACTATCTTCTCAGTTTCATAGTAACTGGTGGGAATCTTGTGGGCAGGAGGCAAACTTCATCATACAATTGCAAGAAACCATTGAAGAGACTTTGAGGAACATTATATTCACACTTTAAGCTCATAAGTCGGCTCACAAAGAACAACTGTGTATGTGTAGTACACCCAGGATACACAAGTTCATCAACTGCTCTTAGCACATCTGCAAACCGCGTGGATAAGAGATTAGCCTCCTCGATTGCTACCAGATCTTCTCTCATTCCATCGACCTCATTAACTTCATCTAGTTGGAATTCAACATCAACTCCATTATTCGGAACACCGTCGACATTATAAGGGCTAAACTATGCAAGAGGAACAAAGTTTGGCTTTGCAACATCAAAGACCATCATTTGTTCCGCAGTTAACTGATCATACATAGCCCACTGGTTTCTCTCTACCATTTGCTCATGGTTTGGATGTGCAATAGGTTTACCATGTGTCGTCCAACGATAATAACCAAACATAAACCCACGGCGATATAAATGCTCCTTCACATCATCTACTTTCTCGAAAAAACAATTCTGACATTTCTGACATGGACATTTCATCTTACCTTCATCGACATAATAAGTTTGCGCACAAGCAAAATTTATAAACTTATCTACCCCTTCGAAATATTCAGGTTTTAATCCTCTACGATCTGGCAAGTACATATCATACATCCATGTATGATCGTCCATATTTTATCAAATTCGATCAATCTGTACGATAGATATAAAACGCAAATTACTAATTAAATTATAATAATTGAACATATTCCTAAATATATTTCCATTAATTCTTAATAAAAGCACATTACTAAATTTCTAAATAATTACATATACACATAATATTGAATAAAATTGTAATAATTGAGCATATAGTGTCAACTTACAACCAATTTTTAAAGTACATCACATATATTTTTAGATATAAACATTTACAATTAATATTCTTCCAAAACCCCCAAAACCATTTCCTAGCTACTCTAATTAGTATCGAATAAACATATATATTATAACCATTTCCTACTTTTATACCTATATATATAATCTTATATACACTACTTTTCTTATTCTAATTAAATTAAAAAGGAATAATATAATATTATATATGTAATATATGTGTAAAACGAATTCAAAACTTACTTCCCTTGTCTGTACAATCCATGGGGATGAATTTGGTCTTTTGATCAGCTCTTGCAAATGGCCAATGTCCAAGCTAGAAGACAACATAAGTGGGCCGGCCCCAAATAAATGCACCCAACCATAAAGCAGGTAAAGTACAAAATCGTTTTAATGAGCTCATCCGTAATAGCAATGGATTTAGCCACGAGTTCAATCGTCGCTAAATCACCACTTCATTCTATGGGCTAATAAGATAATTGGGCTTTCACTAGCTTCTAATGGGCCGAGCCCAGAAATTTTGGGAGAGTTTGTACCTGGATTCAGCCATGGATCGAGATTGTGTCATCGGATAGCCCATTCATGATATATATCCGGCCCGCCTATAATTATTGACCGAAGACCCACTCACCACATATTCATCGGATAGCCCATGCATGTTCATTTGATTTCCGATGATGAATAGCCATGGATTTAGCTACGGATATTGTGTTGTGGCCATATCAACGTCGAAAACAGCCACGACAATCCTATTCGTGGCTACGTTCGTGGCTATTTACTAATACTGACACATATCGAGCCACGAAATCAGCTACGGACATCTGGTTTGTTGCTAATATCCACGAATGTTTTGGCATGTCATACTAGGATGAGTATTAGCCATGAATATAGTCACGGTCAGGAACAGTCGTGGCCAATATCATCGCTAGTGGCCACGAATACAGGGTCGCCTATAATTCATGTCTATACATCTGTAACTATTTCCTGTTTTTTTAGTAGTGTATACAAAATTTGTTTTTATTCTGTTTACCATGCATTTTTATACCAACTAAGCTCTTAAAAAATTGCATACAATCCCATTTTCAAAATTATTTATACGTACTTTGACCCGATCATTCCAAATTACTCATAAATAAGATAATCATCAATTAATTCACGTAACATTTTTCCACCAAAATGATTTAACAATCGAAACCGGGGAATTCAATCCTTCTCTTCTTCTCATCCCAATAAGAAACACTAACAAAAACCCCAAATTAGGTCATTGTTGGATCGAAATCACCAATCATGCATGCATTGATGAATCCAAATTCTAGGTCACATCTCTCAAATCACTCCACATATCGAATTCAGATCCAAATCCTCTGAATTACTGTACTTACGAATCGTCGATTCAAAGCTTCAAAGAGGTTTGAGTTCTGGCGCTTGATGTCTTAATTGAACCATAAATTGAACACCATACACTAATCATCAATAGTGTATAGTGTAATATTAAAGGAGAAGTCACTTACGTCATGTGGCGACTTCTACTTTAATGTAGAGATTTTAACCAATCATAAATTACTAATTTGTGATTTGGTGTGTTTGATCTTATCTATTAAGATTTGTTCGGTTGTTACGTAACCAATATTCTATTTTTAGGGAAAATCAATACTCCCTCCGTTAATTAAAACTTGACGTTTTACTATTCACGCACGCTTTTTGAGGTGTTAAAAACTATATAAAATATTAACTTTTTTGACATATTTTTTAAATAATTTCATACTTGTTACTATTAATTATGAATTTATAAAAACAAATTTAAAAAAATGTTAATATTTCATATAGTTTTTATCATTCTAAAAAAGCGTGCATGAATAGTAAACGACAAGTTTTAATTAACAGAGGGAGTATTTTGTTATTATATTTTCAACTATAAAAGAATTTTTTTTAAATATTCAAAATTACTAATTTGTGATTTGGTGTGTTTGATCTTATCTATTAAGATTTGTTTGGTTGTTACGTAACCAATATTTTTTTTGTAGGGAAAATCAATATTTTTTTAATGATTTTTTCAACTATAAAATATTTTTTAAATAAATATTCAATAACTAGGATACTGCTAAAAAAACTTATATGATTTTCTTGATTCGGATATGATTATCCTACTAGAATATTTTTTAAAGGGGTATTTATCTTTTTTTTTGGCCTAATGGATATTTATCTATTAATTGGTGTAGGTTATTTAACCAAATCTAAAGTTTGAGATCGTGTTTCATTTCTTCGGTCACTAAAACTACATTGCTTCTTCCCAAATTTCTCTTGCATTTTACTATTAGATTTCTATTTTGTTTTGCTTTAAATTTGTTTTTGTTATTTTGATTTTATTATTGTTCTCGCATCTTTGATTAAGCTTTGTCTTCAAATTTTTTGCTTGGTAGAGTTATCATTTAGTTCTCACAAATTGGATTCTGTCTGTAATTTGTAGGTGTTTTCGATTACACTTTGCAACTTATATTTTACCTTTACACACCTTTTGTTGATTGTGCTCCTAATCAATGACTTCGGTTGATTGTCCTCCTTATCACGGAATCACGATAGGTAATTATTATATCATTCTCTTTCACGTACATGATTATTTATTGCCTCACCTTCATAATTTCAATTATTCTACTCCGATTTCTTTGTCTAACAATATTGCTTTTATTTACTATTGCTATCATCAATTCATGTGTTAATTTGAGTTTTTCTTTTAATTTACGAGTCTTTTATTGAATCTCCCCTCATATTTCAATTTCTCATCAGAAAGGGTTTAAACTTTAAACTTGCAGCTTACCAATTATTGTTCATCTCTAGCAACTTGAATGTCTTATTTTGCTTTTACAAATCTATATATTTATATCTTATTTATGTATGATCACTATCATCGATTCATATGCTAATTTTATTTTTTCATTTAATTTCTATAAGTCTTCTATTGAATCTCCTCGCATTTTAATTTCTCACAAAAAAAACATTTAAACTTGCAAACGGCTTACCTATTATTGCTCAGCTCCATCAATTTGAATATCTTATTTTGCCTTTTCAAAGCTATATATTTATATCTATATATTTATATATAAAATTTAATTTCCTCATTATATGAATTCTATAAATATACTCAGTTAAAATGATGCAATAATCTTTTAATACAAATATACTCAGTTAAAAATATTTTATTTTCAGAAAATATTTTTAACTAATATCATTTATTTATTCAAATCGCCCTTAAATTTTAGTATATATAGTTTCTTATTTTTTGAAATTTTAAAATAAATATAATATCTAACTAATCTAATTTAATTTTTTTTAATAAAACGCCCTTAAATTTTAGCATATATAACTTTGTTTATTTATATGATTTTGTTAATGATATTGTGATTTATATTTTTCCTATAATGTAAATTTCAATTTTGATAATTTTCATGTATATCAACTTAAACTATCTAATTCAAAATCCAATTTCAACATCGATAATATGATGAAGAAGATTTGTGATCCATTTAATTAAGCAATTCTTAGTGATATGTAGTGGTAATTAAAGTTTAAGGATTATGTGTGTGTATATATATAGACGTCGAACACAATATTAAAGTACAGAAAGGCCCACACCTGAACTAGTAATTGAGTATAACACTAATCCAATTGAACACTAATTGAATTTAATAGCGTACTACCTGATCGGAGTTTTCAATTAAGGGCAGCACTGAGACACTAATAAAACACTAATTAATAGATACTCCGTACTAACCTAATCACTAATATAACTACTGCATTTCCCTAACCCTAACCATGTTCGGGTTATTTTTCATAATATTTTCAGTCGAGTATGTCGCGTACAAAATACTCGACACGTTAATTCACTACTAATATACCATTTTGCCCATACCCCTCATCATGTCATTCTTCGAAATCTTCGGTTCACTACAGGAAAAACGGGTGTTTCTCGACGTTTTGTTTTCGACGCTCTTAAATAGCATCGATAATTTTCGACACCGTAAGTTGTCGAAATGTTTCGACGTTTTTATATGTCGAGATTGACATATTCTCGACGACGTAGGGCGTCGAGAATGGTTGAGTAAAATATTAAAACACCACCACTGCTCCCGACTCAGACACCATCTTCCCCTCCTTCGTTCAGAAGCTTCGAACCCCTTAGATTGAAGCTCCTCCCGACTCAAACACCATCGGGAGGTTTGATTTCTCACATATGGTTTGAGGCGATCGAGATATGAGGAGGCGAATTCGAGATACGAGGCTCAAATCAGGAGGTTGGAGGCGAATCGATTTCTCAAATCGGGAGGCTGAAGACAAATTCGAGATCCACGTCCGCCGTCCCTCTTTGTTCGTCTCATAAGTATGTTCCTCACCTTCACATCCCTCACCTACGGTAATCCTCTCTCTCATTGTCTTCAAATCTTGTAGTCTTGAGGAACCCTAATGTTATCGCGTTGTGTTCAAAAACCCTCACTTGCGATTTCTCTTGGTAATCGAGTATGAAATACCAAAAAGTCGACTATCCGCTTGATCTTCATATGCTACCTAGCTTGCTTGTAATTTTGGCATTTTCTGGTGTGTTACGGCCCAATTTGTTATATTGTTTAGGAGTAGTGGTTGTGATTCATGTGGATTCCTGCTTTAGTGTTGTGATTTATGTGAATTCCTCTAAAATTGTGTTAGAAATGGATTAATTGAGTCCATTTGACCGTTCTTACTTGAGAATGCAATTTCAAGTGTTGTAAGTGTTTTGTATGCATTTTCAGAACATGTACAATGCTGAGAGTGAGTGTGTTATAATCTTGATTATGATGCTCTAAAATTGCGTTATAATCTTGCTTATAATGCTTTAAAATTTCAGGTGATGTGATTTTTGTATGCATTCCTCTAAAATTGTGTTATAATCTTGCTTATGGACAGGTTGAGGAACCATGAGAGTGAGTATCTTTAATGATGCTCTTCAGAACATGTACAATGCCGAGAAGCGGGGAAAGTGCCAGAATATGTTTTGATTTGAGTACTTTTCTAATTTCTTTCAACATCTATCCTTAAATATAGCCAAATATAATATGAGTACTTTTCTAATTTCCCTTATTCTCAATACCTAACACCCTCTTATCAGGTTCATCAAATTCATCAGAAACTGCTAAGTTTTCTGTCTAATGTTATTTATCTCAACTGTCTTATTATGTGTTTGCCAATCTATTAATATCCAATCTGTCTAGATGGTTTTCTTTGCCAAGATTATCTTTGATTAGAGAATTCATGCACCCCTACTGGAAAGTCAGATAACTTACTACTTTTGTTCCTTCTTTGAAAACATTCCTCCAGATGCATGTCTCTGAGTTTCTAACTTACTGCAAAGTCAGACAACCCCAAACTTTTTTCTTTGAAAACATTCCTCCAGATGCATGTCTCTGAGTTTCTCTAGCCAGGTAACTTACATCTTTTGTTCCTTCTTGTGCAGGTGAAGTAGTAGGAAATTTGTTAGGCTTTCTCCAATTCCCTTGGTTTCCAAGTATCTCTTAAGTTCCTCTTGTAAAATAGGATCCAAGGTGTTTAATTAGTTAACAAACAGATCATCTACAATGGATTATTGATCTTTGATCTTTTGGGTGTGTTTTTTTTTACCTAAATTGAGAGCAAGGTTATTTTGGAGTACTCTATTGTTGGTGTTGCCCTTGACTTGTCTAGGTTTGTACCCAAGGGGAGACAATGGTGGCTTATGTGCATTTAAATGATACTAGGTACATTATAACTATTATGGATACTTTATCTCTTAAGTCTTGTGCTATAACCCTATATATGCCAATTAATTTAGAAAAGAGAAGAAAAAAAAATAAGTATATATATATACACACACATATGCCAATTTCGACACCCTAGAGCGTCGAAAAAGGTTGATAGTAGAGCACCAACATATGCCATTTTCGACACCCTAATATGTCAAAACTGACTGAAATTATAAGCATTTAAATGAGCCATTTTCGGCACTCTAGGGTGTCGAAAATGGCATGCTAATCTCGACAACCTAGGGTGTCGAAAATGGCATACCAATCTCGACGCTTTTAGGCGTCGAAATGGGTTCTGACAGCATTATGTGTCGAAAATGACATGTTGTCATTCGTGACGCAAAATATACCAAAGCTTTGTTAAAGAGTCGAAAAGGATTTTTTCGACGCTTTATAGCGTCCAGAATGGCTATTAAAAACGTCGAAATTTGCCTACTTTTCCAGTAGTGGTTGTCATGAGAAAGTACGTCTTTTCTTGTGATAATCGATATTTCAAATTTGATAAGAATAATAGATCGGCTGCTTCCACGTACACAAGCTGAATTTCATTACTAAACACATAAATAGAATTTAATTAATAATACATAAACGCACATTAATTTCACAAAAATACAACTACCAAATGAGAGAAACAACACCGTTCGTCAACAAAAACATCTATGTAAATACAACAATAAAACCATGAATTGTTACAGCTTTCACCAACAATGTACTTCAATAAGCAAGCAATGATTATAAATATAGGAGATGTGATTCAATAGATTTTTCACACCAAGATGCCCAATGTCTTTTTTTTTAATCAAGTAGTGAATGAATAGGTGCAATAAGCGAAAAAAAGTTAAAAATTGCAAATTCACACATACTCGAATGATGGTGTTACTTTAAAAAATTAGAGATTGTTTGCAGAGGTCACTGAAGGTTGGAGATGTGGCCAACACGTGGAAATGTCACCGACGATTGTAAATATAAAACTCTTTCATGAACCTTGACAAAACTCTTTCATGTGCTTAAATATATAATAGGTTAACATCAAATATTTTTGGGTTTTTTAATTCCCATTGTATTTAATATTGAAAATTGATTTTTATAACCATAAAAGAGTTCATACCATGGTTGTGAAATGAGCTGCAAAAAATGAATGATTTATGTTTTTACTCTTTGAGGTCGTGTGTATTTTGATTGGAGCTCAATTATTGACCTCTAATAGATCATTTATTTTCAGAGATATTCTTGATTTGTGGTATTTGTTATTCTTATTGTATGTAATATTAAAGCCTAATTTACATCGCCATAATCTAGTTCACACCTTGCTTGTGAATCAGGTGGAATAAAATGAACGATTTATATTTTTACTAGTTTTAAGATTGTGTGTATTTTGATGGGGATCCAATTATTCCAAATTGACCTGTAATAATCGGTTTATTTATTTTTATTGTATTTAATATCAAATCCTTATTTTACTCGTCATAATATATTTCACATCATACTTGTGAACTAGGCTGAAGAAAATAAATTATTTATATTTTACTCATTCGAAGGTCATTTGTATTTTTTATCGAAGTTTGATTATTCTAAGTTGACCTAGCTATTAGATAATTTATTTTCAGATATTTATAATTTGTGTTTTTTTTAATTCATATTGTATTGGATATTAAAACCTGATTTTTATAACCATAATATACTTCATATCATGATTGTGAAAATAGCTGAGGAAAATGATTGATTCATTATTATACTCGTTTTAAAACCGGGTGGGTTATTATGGGAGTCCAAATATTCCAAATTGACCTACCATAGACAATTTCTTTTCATTTGGTAAAAACCTTGTTTAAATTCTTTAGTGTCATGACACCCATATGAAATGCATTGCAAACCTTAATCAAGTGTTGTCATTATTATACTACACATTGTTTATCTGCATCGTATATCAATAAAAAATAATTGTGCAAAAAAAGAACTTGATGCCAATCTATAAGGATATAAATTCAAACAATAAAGTGCAAACCTTGATATAAATCAAAACAACTTAACATCTAAACGATCATGAAAAACAAGAACCGTATAAAAATCCTAAACACATAGTGCAAACTGCAAATCAACAAACAAATCCAAACAACCATTAAATGTTCAACCGAGCAAACTTGAAAACCACAACTAAAAACTTGTAAAAAAAACTAAATGTTCATCAAATTAAAAAGTGAACAAACTTTATTAAAAATATTACTTAAAACAAATTGTTCATAAATATTTATTTAATCACCCACCACGTGTCATTCTTTGATACCACCAATCTTCTCCTTCTTCACATTTTACTCTCTCCACTCCCTCCCCAATTTCTTCAACAACACCACATCCAAAAAAATATTCCAAATAATGCAATTCAATCAAATAGTATTCATATTAATCAATTAATTCCTCTTAATCTGATTCACATTTTAAAAATTTTTCCTCCCAATTCAGAAAATCACAATCATGGCTCTCCTCTATTCCCCATCATCGCCTCCCCATTCATGCTCCACATCCCGCTGCCACTCCTCAACCGGAGATCACCCGCTGGATTCTGCTGCTCCTCGTCGTTCTCCTTAATGTCATCGTCTTCCTTCCCGGAGAAGCACCACAACAACATGAACTCATTGCGCCGTGACGACACCATCGAGTTATCATTGTTCCCGCTCCCGCTTGTTCTCTTCTCCGATGTCATCCCCCGCTCCAAATCTTCAAGTTCCGGTACTGGATCATGATGCACACACTCCTGCATACTGACCCGTGGTTTAAGGCTTTCTACACAATCTCCGACACTGCCAATGTTAGTTATTGCGTCGGGGAGTTCGACGTTGTTCGATAGCTCAAAGGGAGCGAGAATGTGGGGGATCGAGAGTAGAGTAGAAGTCATAAACAAAAGAAGAAGGAAATTGGGAGAGTGGAGATCTGAGAAGGGATCGTGTCATTGTGAGAGAGAAAGCGAATGTGTGTGTGCGCGGTAACCGCTAACACAATCCATGTAGCTCATATTTTTGTGAAACGAGGGATACATGACTATTTTTTAACAAAGGCTTTGCTTTAGGTATTATAAATATTAGGGTGTGGGATTCATGGAACCCCTAGTTGAAAAATGAGACGCCACTAATCTAATCGATTTCCTAATTAACTTACCAATTAACCTATATTCAAATAATGATTTAGGTTATTATTAGTGGAATATGTTTAGCGTGTTCAATAGTGAGTTGAACCAGTTAAATATTTGGACAACTTGTTTAGACCTTTTCATTTCCTTTTAGTCTGCATTAGATATGATCACATATCAAACCCATCGGGTCATGAGTTGGGACCTAACCGACCACCAAGGTTACAGATCGACTTGTTGACCCGTTACCCGATATGTCATATGAACCCAAACCTGGTGGGTCGTATGACCTGGCGGGTTCATATGACCTGGCGGGTTGGTTTATTAATTTTTTTATTTATAAATTTTTTTTGACTATTTAATAAAAAAAATAATATGAGAATATTATATATCTTCATGTCACTTCATTCTCAAACTTCATTTATAATGCAGGAAATAAAACTTAAGTGAAGTTTGAGAAGATATGGAATAATGGGATACATACACACATATATATACACACATTTCCATTCTCCATTTCCGATGTGGGAGAATGTCTTCTCAACCCAACATTTGGTTTTGTCCCACATTGAAAATGAGGGAATGAAATGTAGGTTTTGTCCCACATTGAAAATATTTGGACATACTCTCGTCATCTTAAAATATATGTCACTAGTATTTGTTACTCTTGCTTTTGCGTGTTTTGTTAATAAATTATATATATTATATCAACTTTATTTTTATTAAATTTTATGTGATGATTAAAATAGTATATTTGAAAATTTTTTAAAATTTTTTCAAGCAATCGTAAAAATATATAATAGGTTTTATAAGAATTAAGATAGTCTTATTTAGAGGGTGTTCATGTGAATTTCAATAATCTGAGCCAACTTGAGAACCGGACCCGATCCACCCGAACCTATTCCAACCAAAACCCAAAAATCTAGTGTCATATAAAACCCGAAACCGAACCCAAGTCCGACTAGTTTTGACCCGATACTCGAATGATCAAACATGAACATAGCTAAAACCCAACCCGTCCTTGATCCTACTCAAATAACATCTGACTCATCCTTAGCTTATAATTATTTTAATTCTCTTATTTTTAAACACTTAAATAATGTAAATTACAATATATTCAACCTGAACTTATATATCCAACCTGAAAACATACCCGACCCGATCTAAATATACAATATATTCAATATATAACGTACCCAACTCAAAATACAACCGAACTAGTTCAGTACCCGCACTATGTGCGATTTTTTTAATTTAAATAAATTTAATAATAAAACTCGTTTATTCAGTTAATTAATTTCTTCCATATTTCCGATTTTTCAAATCTGAATGAATTTATACTTAATTAGTATAAAAGCTAATTTCTCCTTATCCCAGTCTTACTCCTTAATCCTTGCTAGTTAGTGCATATTAGTGGAAATAACATATGAAAAGCTATAATTTCTCAAATCTGAATGAATTTATACTTTATTGACAATATATGAAACAACATGTGAAAAGCTAATATATATTAGTGGAAACAACAAAATAACATACCTTGTAACCAATCAGCACATTATTTCGAAAAGCTTACCAAGGAAATCGTAAACAAAGTCGTAAATAACCTGCAATAACAACACCAAAAAGAAGGAAAAAGACGTCAACGTTTGTGAAATAACATTAACAATCTAAACTATTTATAGGTCAAAATCTAAAAATTTATCCATAATTATATGTGTATAAAATCTAAAAATATATCTCATAAATATATCAATACCTTCAAGATATATAGGAAAATTTTATTTCTTATTGAATTCCATAAGTTGATAAAGTTATTGATAAATTTATTTAATTATTATGACCATGCTAAGTATTATTTCAATTTCGTCAAAATTTTTTATCTTCTAAAAATATTTTCATATTGATGAAGTTATTGATAAAGTTATTTAATTAGTATGTCCATGTAATATATTCATAAAGTCATTATCTTCTAAAAATATGTTCATATATAGTGAAAATAGGTAAAATCTTATCTTATATAATAGTCTTTAAAATTAGTTAAAATCTTCTAAAAATATATCCATATCTAATCAAATTGGGTCAAATTTTATCTTATGCATATATAGATATATTGATTAAATAGAGTTAGAATAAAAATTTATCTTATGCATATATTTTATAATTAGTTAATATCTTCTAAAAATATATCCATATCTAATCAAATTGGGTCAAAGTTTATCTTATGCATATATTGATTAATTCAAAATTTTGTAATTGGTTCATACGATTACAATTAAGGAGAAGCCGTCATGTGTCTCATGCGACTTCTCCTTTATTATATATAATTGATTCGAATTAGCCTTATATCGGAAGACAACCCGAACAACAGATTGCCAGCTTAGTAGGGGCATGCCCACTAATTAAGTAGTAAACCGTAAAAGCAAGAAAGCAAGCACATGTCCTGCTTCGGCTGGTTAATTGTAATGATTATAAGTGATCGGCAAGTTTAATAAATTTATCCCTCTTTGTGGGATTGGATTCCCTCCGAGTGTGGGCTGAATTTGGGTTTCTTTCTAAAGTTAAGGGAAATTTACGAATAATCACCCCTTAATTATAACAGTTTTCACTTCATCCCTTCTTAAATTCCAAATTACAAAAAAATTACCATTCAAATGGTCTTTATTTACAAACTACCACTTCTTCATCTATTTTCATTAGGCTATTGTTAAATATATTGTATTTTATTATTTTAAAACTTAAATTTGATTATATAATATATTTAAAATATGAATTTAAGGGTTAGATTACATTTTAGGGATCATTTTATTATTATTTTTTTAAAATAATAAATATAGTCCAGAATTATTATCCGAATTTGTGTTTAAAAATATTTACAAAATTTTAAAATATTATGAAATTACTCTTTAAATTATAATATGATTAGAAATCATAATTTCAATAATTAATCTTTGATAAAAAGTCAAAAAGTTCTACAAATATATTTAAGTTATACGATTATTCAATAAACTAATTTTTAAAAATTTATAAACTTTGAGGCAAAAGACATGCAAATTTCCCCACATATATAGTTTAGAGAGGGATATGCACAAAGTAACCCACTTATCCGGTTTCTTTGCAAGGTTAACCCAATCCAGTTTGAAATTGGGCAAAACCGGATATGGGGTAAAGGGTTCCCCCGATAGCAGGTAAGTGGGGGGAGGGGTTGGGGTTCCACTGATCGACACCTGGCCAAAATCAGAAAGAGAGAGAGAGAGTCTGCAGAGGAGAGAGAAATTCTGCAAAGGGAAGAGAGGACAGGAGAGAGAGAGAAAGAGGAGTGAAAAAGAAAAGTAAAGTTGCGGAGGAGAGAGAGAGAAAACAGTGAGGATAAGAGAGATGGAAGAGTCCTCTCTTCTCTACGACTTTACTGTTGCTTTTTCACTTCGAAGAAGAAGCAATTGGGCGTGGGCTTATTCATAGGTTGACGTGTAAGCAGTTAGTTTTAACTGGACACCCAAAGTAAAACAACATGACACATATTGGAATCGACTGGACAAGAGTTATCGGAGAAACAGATTCACCATTGACTTCAGATAGAAAATGGGCAAGTTTGCTTTCGATAAAGGTTATGCGAGAGATGTCTCCCTCAAATCTGAAGCAAATTTACCCATTTTCTATCTGAAGTCGATGGTGAATCTGCTTCTCCGATAACTCTTGTCCAGTCGATTCCAATATGTGTCATGTCGGTTTGCTTTGTGTGTCCAGTTAAAACTAACTGCTTACATGTCAACCTACAAATAAACCCTCGCCCAATTGCTTCTTCTTCGATGGTTTTTATCCGAAATGTAAGATTTAATTCAAATTATATTAATGTCCCCTCACTGTCACTCTTCCATCTCTCTCTGTCCTATCCTCTCTCTCTCCTCTGCAACTTTACTTTTGTTTTTCACTCCTCTCTCTCCTCTGCAAACTTTCTCTCCCCTCTATAGACTTTCTCTCCCCTCTGCAGACTCTCTCTCTCTCTCTCTCTCTCTCTCTCTCTGATTTTTTTATCGAAAGCAAACTTACCCATTTTCTATCCGAAGTCAGTGGTGAATCTGTTTCTCTAATAACTATTGTCCAGTCGGTTCCAATAGGTGGCATGTCGTTTTGCTTTGGGTGTCTAGTAGGAAATCATTGGGTGTCCAGTAGAGTACCAAAGGGTGTTCAGTAAGAAATCATAGAGTGGAAAGTTGATATATTGTTCATTCATCAATAAAAAAAACAAAGAGGTTCACCAAGCCTCTGCGAGGGCTCCTCCACTTCGATTCCACCTCCTCTACTCCAAATCCGGCCCCCACTCACCTCGAATTGAAATGAAAAAGCCATCAAAACAAAGGTGAAGGACGAAGGTATCAAAGCAGTGCTCCGACGGCGATTCACACCAGCAACATAGGCTGAATTCGAGCTCTTATGGAGCTCTTCAATAGAGAGTGGTGGAGAGAGGCATAGAGAGAAAGGGCTTTGGATGGGTGACAATGATGGACATTTAATGCCCTGTTGCTTTTCTCTCTCTCTCCATTGGGTGTAGCAGGTGAGGAACCAGGAGGTTTTGAGGGAGGGGGTTAGTTTTTGCAATTTGTATGGATAGTGGATAGGGGGTGCAAATGGGACTGGGTTTTTGGGTTAGTTTAGCAAATGGCCTTATAGTTTGTATATATATATATATAATGTATGGATCATTTGTACACAGCCCTTAAAGTGTACCTTGTTCACAAATATTATTCGGTGAAATGTGAAACATTATTCGGCTAAATTTGAAGCATTAGTCGGTGAAATGTGAGTATTGTTTAAGGGAATGTGAAATATTATTTGGTGAAATTTGAAGCAGTATTCGTATAAATTGTAAGGATTGTTTAGGGAATTGAAGTTTCTTTTATTTGAAATAGATGAATAAAAAAACTAAACATTATTCGGTAGAATGTTACAAATTATTCACTGGAATTGGAACGTTTTCATCTGAACTGAACGGAAAAAGAAAACATAACAGTATTCGGTAAAATGTTTCACATTTCACCAAATAATGCTTCAAATTTCACCGAATAATGTTTCACATTTCACCGAATAATATTTGTGAACAAGGTACACTTTAAGGGGTGTGTACACCCGAACCACACCCTATATATATATAAAATACATTTATCTATAACAAATAAAATTGATCAAACTCATATTTTAAGTTCAAAAATATTAAAATATAACATATTTAATCCAAAGTTGACGGAAATAGGTGAAGGGTGGTGATTTGTTAATGGAGAATATTTAAGAGCTGATTTTCTATAATTTTAAATTTAAAGGATAGTTAAGTGAAAAACTTTTTATTTAAGGGGTGATTTTTTGTAAATTTACCTAAAGTTAAGTAATTTACACGATTATTCTAACATTTTTAATTAAGTGTATACAGTTAGGGTCTGTTTGGATTCCCAAGTGTATAAGGATAATCACTTTAAAAGTGTTTGGCTAAAAAACTTATAAGGTATTTAAAATAATAGAATTTTAAAATAAAATACCTTATAAATTATGTCAATTAATTATATTGGGTGTGTTTGGATTCCCAATGCATTATGCTAATTATAAGCATAATCACTTTTAAAGTATTTGTTTAAAAAAAATTATAAGATATTTAAAATAACGTAATTTTAAAATAAAATATTACATAGATTGTATAAATAAAATACTAAATATTGTGTTAAGTTTGTAATTACCTTATAAACTTAATAGAATTAATTGACACAATTTATAAGGTATTTTATTTTAAAATTCCATTATTTTAAATACCTTATAATTTTTTTAGTCAAACACTTTTAAAGTGATTATGCTTATAAGCATAATCACTTGGGAATTCAAACATGCCCTTAGCATCTGAAATTGAAAAGGTGGAAAAGGCAAAAGGGGGAGGAGGGTCCGGCGAGCTGCTTTTTTTTTTTTTCTTTTAGATTAGATGATCGGCGCATGGTGGCTGCTGGTGGTGGTGGGCGGCGTGGAGGGGACCGGCCGGCTTTGGATGCTCCCTTTTCTTTTCTTTTTATAATTTAATCGGGCTGCAAATAGCAATGAAGCCATATGATACGAGAAGATCTCCTAAACTTCAAAATACATAAATATTTACCGTAAAAAACAAGTTAAAATACCGTTAGGATGTGTAACACAAAAATTATAAGGATAGGATGTGTAACACAAAAATAATAAGGATAGATATTTATAATATAAAAATATTTCAAAATTATATTTTTGTTATAAATAACTAATTATATATATTTATATAATTTTCTCATGAAAAAAAATATTTTAAAAATATTAAAATTAAAAAGATGATTATTTGATGATAACAATTTTAATATTTTTTAAAATATCTTTTTCATGAGAAAATTTTATAAATATATATATAATTGTTTATTTATAACATAAATATAATTTTTAATTTTTTTTATCATAAATATCTACTCTTATTACTTTTGTGCCACACCTAAGGGTATATTTGGGGGAGAGAATTATACAAACTAACTCAATTATCCGCTTTCTTTGCAAGATTAGCCCAATCCGGTTTGAAATTGGGCAAAACCGGATATGGGGGTAAAGGATTCTCCCGGTAGCAGGTAAGTGGGGGGGGGGGGTGTTCCACTGATCGACACCTGGCCAAAATCAGAAAGAGAGAGAGAGTCTGCAGAGGAGAGAGAAAGTCTGCAGATGAGATAGAGGACAAGAGAGAGAGGAGTGAAAAGGAAAAGTAAAGTTGCAGAGGAGAGAGAGAGATTAGTGAGGATAGGATAGAGAGAGATGGAAGAGTGACAGTGAGAGGACATTAATATAATTTGAATTAAATCTTAAGTTTCAAATAATAACCATCGAAGAAGAAGCAATTGGGCGGGAGTTTATTTGCAGGTTGACGTGTAAACAGTTAGTTTTAACTGGACACCCAAAGCAAAACGACATGACACATATTGGAATCGATTGAAAAAGAGTTATCGGAGAAACAGATTCACTATCGACTTCGGATAGAAAATGGGCAAGTTTGCTTTCGATAAAGGTTATGCGAGAGGTGTCTCCCTCAAATCCGTAGCACATTTACCCATTTTCTATCTGAAGTCGATTGTGAATCTGTTTCTCTGATAACTCTTGTCCAGTCGATTCCAGTATGTGCCATGTCTTTTTGCTTTGGGTGTCCAGTTAAAACTAACTGCTTACACGTCAACCTGCAAATAAAACTCCGCCCAATTGCTTCTTCTTCGATGGTTTTTATCTGAAACTTAAGATTTAATTCAAATTATATTAATACCCTCTTACCGTCACTCTTCCCCCCTCTATCTCTCTCTCTGTATTATCCCCTCTGTCCTCTCTCCTCCGCGACTTTACTATTACTTTTTCACTCCCCTCTCTCCCCTCATTTAATGCACCAGTTCCCCTTTCTCTTTTTACCGACCGGGCTTAGGGGGAGGGCGACACCAGAACCAGGGAAACATTGAATAACACGCAAGACAGGAAACAACGTACCATAGGGTGTCCAGTAGGAAATCATTGGGTGTCTAGTAGAGTACCAAGAGTGTCCAGTAATAAACCATAGAGTGGAAAGTTGATATATTTTTCAGTCATCAATATAAAAAAACAAAGCGGTTCACCAAGCCTCTGCGAGGGCTCCTCCACTTCGATTCCACCTCCTCTACACCAAATCCGGCCTCCACTCGCCTCAAATTGACCTGGAAAAGCCATCACAACGAAGGTGAAGGACGAAGGCACCAAAGCGGTGCTTCGGCGGCGCAGGCCGAATTCGAGCTCCCATGGAGATCCCGTCACCCTCGAAGGCAGAGAGATAGAAGACAGAAAAATCAAAGAATAAATAAGCTCTTTAATGGAGCTCTTCGATGGAGAGGGGTGGAGAGAGGCATAGAGAGAAAGGGTTTTGGATGGATGACAGTGATGGGCAATAAATGTCCTGTTGCCTCCCTCTCTCTCTCTCCACTGGTTGCAGCAGGTGAGGTAATGTGAGATTTTGAGGGGAGAGGGTTAGATTTTGCAATTTGTTTGAATAGTGGATAGGGGGTGTAAAAAAGTTCGGGTTTTTGAGTTATTTTAGCAAATTGCCCTATTTGGGGTGTAGGAGATCTCCTTTATATGATACAGCACATGATTAGACACGTCACTAAGTATTTGGAATACTCTTGTCTTTTCAAAATATATCATATTATTTAACCTTTTAATATGCTATTTAAGTAACTAAGCATTCTTTTAAATATTAACTTTTTGTTAATTTTAAAAAGAAATGTTATACTTATGATTAATACGTATAAAAATAAATAAGTATAACATTATTTAAAAAAACAATTTAAAAAGTTGATAGTTTATATAATATTATTTTAAATAAATAAATAAGTTTAACAATATTCTAAAAAATAATAAAAAAATTAATATTTTATAGGTTTTTAACTCCTCAAAACATCTATTAAAAATTTAAACGATCTACATTTTGAGACATAGAAAGTTTATTTTCACAAAGGTTTTTAGACTGGTGTAAGAGAGCTTCTTACAATATGAAATTGTTTTGAGAAAATTTAGAAAGTTATTATATCAAATAAAATTTTACTAATTTAATATATCAATATTTTAAAGACTAAAAAATAGATTCGAATTTCATAAAGAATTTAATTTACCCACTCATTTTACTTTTAATTTTCGTTTTTTATTCACACATGTTTCAAGAATAAGAATGACATCGTATATGACATATCAATTCTTTTTATAATTTCAGAGTTATTACTCATAAATATAAAGTTATTTTTTTAAAAATAATAATTTTTTATTAATTTTTATTTTAAAAATTATGTGTAAATAATAAAACTCATTTTTTTTTTAAAAAAAATAGAGGGATTATAATTTTAGAGATGCCAAACATACTAAATTGAAAATAAAAATAAAAGCATTGAAGATAATCATCATCCATGGTGCCACCACCCAAGGTCCCAAGCAAATTAAACCACTGACTCTATTAATCCGTTAATTAACCAAGAGATTACTGTAATAATTTACAAAAAGGAATATGATGGCAACAATGATTAACATTTTGAAAATTTAATTATACCCAGCTGTAAAGGATACAAAAATTTGCTTGTCCAACAGCTATATACCCAAGATGAAAATCACCAACTCCTCTCATGCATAACTTTATGCTTTACCATTATGAAAAAAATTAACCAAAAATAATATGTAATTCTCCTGTAAAATATGTCATTTTATAAATTAAATCTGGTTAACAAAAAGATGACATTTTAGATATTTTGGTACTTACTTTATAAAATTATCTTTCTAATTTTTTTTGATTAGGTAATAATTCGAGGACTACACACACCTGACTCCTTGAGAAGTCGACAAAGTCGGTAGATGGCAAACCGTCAAACATACAACGTAAATTAAAAAGCGGTGCAATACAAAAAAGGCAATCAAACTGCTTAGTCGAACAAACGAGCCTAACCCAAAACAGTAGGGGACAACGTGTTAGGATATGGTATATAAGGCCATCCCTTGTAATGAGACATTCATTCATTCATAATCAAAATCTGTTACACAACAAACTCTACTGTTCTCTCTCTTTCTCTATCTCTCTCTAACCAGTTAGGCCATCTAACCAAGAGCTTAACAATTAGTATCAGAGCTTGAAGGTCTTCGGCAATGGCGGAAGGAACACATCTCAAGGTCACCGAGAAGGTGGACGTCCAGCTTCGATCAACAGCTTCAACAATTCACAGCAACGACTCATGAACGATTGATTGAAGCAATCCAGAAGCAGGATGATCAGTACAGGGTTCTCCAAGAACAGCAGCAGGCGATTGCAGAACTCAAGAAGTCATCGGAGGAATTCCAAGCTCGGGCGGAGCAAACGCAATCACGGATGGATCAAACTGTCGCGCAAATCGCCGATTGGATTCGCGTCTTGAATCAGAAAGCAACCACGCATTCCAGTTTCATGGGAGTAACGATGGAGCAACAAGAGAAAACTCCACCGGCGTCGAATCAGGAATTCACGGAGGAGACGAACCCGTACAGGCCACCGCCGATGAGGAACGAAGGGCCTTTTCCGACTCAAAATCGATTTCTGAAGGTCGATTTCCCTCTGTTTGATGGGAAGAAGCCACGAAGTTGGGTACGCAAGTGCGACAAGTATTTCTCGCTGTTTGGAGCTCAAGAACATCAGAAAGTAGAATTGGCAGCCATGTATATGCAAGATCGGGCAGATACTTGGGTATAAGGGTATCTGATGCAAAAGCGGGGAGTCAGGTGGAAGGAGATGAGCGAAGCACTGTGTATCAGGTTCGGAGAAAGGCAAGGTGTGGAAATTGTTGAGGAATTCAACAAATTAAACTAAGTTGACGATTTGGAGGATTACAATGAAAGGTTTGAGGAGTTACGAGCAGGGATGCTTTCATACGATCTTCATCTACCAGAAAGCTATTTCGTGACAAGCTACATAAGCGAGTTAAAGGCAGAACTCAAGCCTCTTGTGAAGCTAGGGTGTCCAACAGACTTAGAAGAGAGCTTAGAGCTTGCAAGATTGCATAATGATGCAGTCCAGGCCTTGGTAAAGGTGAGCAAGAGTTCATGGAAAGCAGGGATTAGTTGGAATCAATAAGGGTTGAGGAGTGGATCGAATGGGTCCAAGAATGTGGGCGAGTTCAAGAGAACCACAGGTCTCTGTTTTAGGTGCGGAGATAAGTACTTTGTGGGTCATAAGTGTAAGGCTTCTTCAGTAAGACATGTATGAGTTCGGGATATGGGACCTGCAGAGGAAGAGGATTGTTTAGAAATTTCGAATGTGAGTGATATGTTAGAGGATGAGGATCAAGAAGGGTTTGTTAGAGCACTCACGGGGAATGGTTCAGATACTTCGATTATGGTCAAAGGCTACGTGGGTGAGAGATTGATCAATGTGTTGATTGACAGCGGATCAACTCACAGCTTCGTGGATCCTTTGATTGCAAAAGAGGCTGGGTTTAAGCTGACGCCAGCTAACTTGATGATTGTGGAAGGACTAAACAAAGGAAAAATGTACCGTCGATAGGAGTGTAAAGCATTCAAATGGACAATGCAAGGGGGAAACTATCTGTTTGATTTAAGAGCCTTGAAAGTGGGTGAATTTGAGCTGCTATTGGGGGTTAATTGGATGAAGAATTACAGTCCAATTCAGTTCGACTACAATAAAATCACCATTGCTTTCTCCAAGGAAGACAAAAGAGTGGAGTTACATGGGATTGTAGAGCACAAGGAAAGACCAGTGGTTAGGCATCTCACATGTAAGGAGCTGCAAGGATTAGTAAGGGACCACAAGCTGGAGTCTATCACGCAAGTGGGCCATGGCTTCCAGATCTGTGCAACAGAAGAAGTGGTGCCAGTAGAGATCTAGGGAGTGTTGGGGCAATTCAATGATGTATTTGATGAACCTGCACAGCTTCCACCAGAAAGGGGGTATGGGCATAGCATTCCTTTGAAACCAGGGACACAGTCGATTTGCTCTAAGCCATATAGGTACCCACATGGACAGAAGGATGAAATTGAGAGACGGATTAAGGTGATGTTATCTACAGGGCTCATCAGGCCCAGTCAGAGTTCATTTGCATCCCCGACATTGCTAGTTAAAAAGAAAGATGGAACATGGAGGTTTTGTGTGGATTACAGGAAGCTCAATGAGGCCACCATTAAGGATAAATTTCCAGTTCCTAACATTGAGGAACTGTTGGATGAGCTACATGGGGCAGTGGTGTTTTCCAAATTAGATCTTAGAGCTGGGTATCACCAAGTGAGAGTAGCTGAAGGGGATATTCCAAAGACTGCCTTTAGAACTCATAATGGGCATTATGAGTTTAATGTAATGCCATTTGGACTGACAAATGCACCTGCCACATTTCAATCCTTGATGAATGTGGGGTTTGCTGACTTCTTAAAGAAATATGTCCTCGTATTCTTTGATGATATTCTCATTTATAGCAAAAGCTTGAGTGCTTATGTGAGTCATTTGGAATCTGTGTTGGTGAGTATGAGGAAGCACCAACTCTTTGCTAAGATGTCTAAATACAGTTTTGCTGTGTCGAAAATTGAGTATCTAGGGCATGTTATATCAGCTGATGGGGTAGCTACAGATTAGTCAAAAATTGAAGCTATTGTGAAATGGCCTACTCCTAGGAATGACAAAGAATTAAGGAGTTTTCTTGGATTAGCAGGCTATTACAGGAGGTTCATAAAGAACTTTGGGGTCATTTGTCGTCCTTTAACAGAAATGTTGAGGAATGATGCCTTTCATTGGGATTCAGATAGTACAGAGGCTTTCCACCAGATTAGGGCTCTGCTCTCTTGTCCACCAGTGTTGGCACTTCCAGATTTTTCTCTTCAATTTCAGATCGAAGCTGATGCTTGTGAGGAGGGTATTGGGGCAGTCCTGATGCAACAAGGAAGGCCATTAGCTTTTATCAGTAAAGCACTTCATGGGCAGCATTTGTTACTTTCTACATACGAGAAAAAGTTGTTAGCCATCTTGTATGCAGTAGACAAATGGCGCCATTACCTAGAACCTTGTCATTTCACCATTATCACAGACCATCAAAGTCTTAGGCACATGTTGGATCAACAAGTAACAACTCATCTCCGGAAAAAGGCAATCAGAAAGTTGTTGGGATTGTCTTATTCGATTCAGTATAGGATGGGCAAATATAACTCTGTTGCAGATGCTTTGTCGAGAAGGGGGTTGTCAATGGAGCATACTGAGAAGGGGGCATGTCACGCCTTCGTAGAAATCAAACTTGCCTGGATACAGGAGGTGATTGCAAGCTATGCAGGGGATCCTCTGATTGAGAAATTGGGGCCACCTGCAACTTTAGATCATAATTCTTTGTTCAAGTGGCAGGGGGATATCTTGAGATACAAAGGAAGAGTGGTCATTGGACATTGCCAAGAGATGAGGAGCAGGATTATCCAAGCTTTTCACGCAGAAGCCACTGGGGACACTCAGGGGTAAGAGCAACTTACCACCGAATAAAAGCTTTATTTTACTGGGATCAGATGAAGTCTTCTGTTGAGCAGTACATCAAGGGATGTGATGTGTGTCAGCGCCATAAACATGAAACAGTTGCTTACCCAGGGTTGCTCCAACCACTACCTATACCAGAGTCGCCGTGGCATTCCATTGGCATGGATTTTGTGGAGGGATTGCCAAAATCACAGGGGTTTGATGTGATATTGGTGGTCGTGGACAGACTTACAAAATATGCTCATTTTCTGTTGCTGAGTCATCCATATTCTGCAAGTCAAGTTGCCCACATTTTCATGGATAATGTCTACAAGCTTCATGGCCTACCAAGAGACATTGTTTCAGATAGGGATAAAGTGTTCACTAGTCATCTGTGGAAGGAGTTGTTTACAGGACTGGGGATCTCTCTTAAAATGTCTACAACATACCATCCTCAAACAGACGGCCGAACAGAGAGAGTTAATCAATGCTTGGAGTCTTATTTGAGGTGCATGACATCTGCTATGCCTAAGCAGTGGGTCAAGTGGATTACTTTAGCTGAGTGGTGATATAACACAAGTTATTACACAGCTTTAAAAATGTCTCCTTTTCAGGCATTATATGGATATCAACCACCACAGTTGGGACTTAGAGATAGCAGCATCACCATGACATCAGTGGAGGACTGGTTCCAGGAGAGGGAAAATGCATTAGCTATATTGAAGTCGGGACTGAGTACTGCTCAGAAATGAATGAAGTTCTTTGCTGACACCAGGAGATCCGAGAGGGTTTTGCAGGTGGGGGATATGGTATATCTGAAGTTACAACCCTGCAGGCAGACTTCATTAGCTTTGAGGAAATGCCTTAAGTTGAGTGCAAAATTTTATGGACCTTTTGAGGTCATCAGCAAGGTGGGAGAAACTGCATACAAGTTGTCACTACCAGCTTCTTCAAAGCTACATCCAGTTTTCCATATTTCCCAGTTGAAGAAGAGAGTTGGGTCAGCTATCACAGTTCAATCTGAGCTACCTGCTACTGATGACTAGGGGTCTTTCGTGGTGGCTCCAGAAAGTGTTTTGGATTCTAGAGTACAGACACTACCAAATGGGGATCCTGTGGTGGAGTGGTTGGTCAAATGGGCAAACTTACCTGCGGATGAGGCTACTTGGGAACCGACATGCCATATTCTACACCAATTTCCAAATTTTTCTTTAAATTAGACCTTGAGGGCAAGGTTCTTTTAAGAAGGGGAGTGCTGTTAGGATATGGTATACAACAAACTCTACTATTCTCTCTCTCTCTCTCTGTCTCTCTTTCTCTATCTCTCTCTAATCAGTTAGGCCATCTAACCAAGAGCTTAACACAATGTAGACTACATCCGGAGCCAAGCGCAACCAAGTGATGACACCGCTGGCCAGCGGTACATCAGGAGTCCTTGTGGGCGATAAAGACGAATCTCCAAGGAAATTTTCGGAATACAGAGTCGCCTCGATGCACACCGCCACGACCCCAACCAGACCCGGCACCGGACGCCAGAGCACCAACTCAGACTAGGACCGCCAAGAAACAACTGGAAACGCAGCCGAAAACCACCCTTGTGTACAGACGCACCAGAAAGCGCTTTCGGGATTTTATCAAGACTCTCACAGGATTTTTCCCTTTTGAGATTTTAGCAATGTTGTTAAAATTATCTTTCTAATGATTAGAAAGTTATTAGTTGAAGTCTTTAAAAAAAAGTAAGGTAATAATTACGGAGTACGGTATAAGTATATTTTTGTTTATATTTTTAAAAAAAGTGTAAAACTATTAGAATGACATATTTTGTTTAACGGAGGGAGTACAGACTTTAAAAATTATAATGTTGTATACAAACTATAACACATTAAACTAATATTGACCCAATAGCCATATTTTGCAAATGAAAACTAATTTTGACTCAAAACATAATAAACAAAAAGATTTGGTAACCAAGTGCAAATTTAAAAGTGAAATTAATTTTCAAATGGATTTTGGAAGCAACAAGCTCAATGGATCCGGGGAGCGATCGAAATCGACTAGGATAATGATGGTGGAGTGACGGCGCAACGCGGAAGTAAGCGGTGGTACATTTGGTTCAAGAGACGGCATACACAATAATAAAACTTGTGTATGTAAAAATGATTAGTCTGTTTTTTTTCTTTTAGGATTATTCGTTTATAAAAATGTAATTATTCGGCTAAATAAAAAGTTTAAAAAAATATAAATTTTATTCAAATGACTAATTTATTCAATATAATTATCTATTATCATCGAATAATCAAAAGTTATTTTAAATCTCATTTATTATCTTCTTAATTCAATAACTCAAATTTATTAACGTATTATTGTTTGCCAATAGACAGCTCAAATATATATGGAAGAAAAAGGGATGGAGAGATGAGGGAGAGGTGGGGAGTGGAGCAAATTAGCCCAATAGCATTTTCCTTTGCAGCAAATTAGTCACAAAAACACAAATGCTCTTTCTCCCAATCCAACCACCATTTCTTTGACAAATTTGTTCTTTCTCCCCTTTACCAGACAAAACAGAAATTGGTAGTCAAATTCCAATAATAATTAATTTTTTTTTAAAAAAAGGAGAGGGAAGTGAAGGTGAGTTACTCCAGTGAGGTTGATGTAGAAATCAAGGCCCCATAGAGGGTTGTATATGTGTAGTGTATCAACACTTGAACATTGGTTTGGAGAAACGGAGAAAATGATGAACAGTGAAATTTTTTCACTCAATTTTACAAGTTTTTACCAAATTGTTTTTATTAATTATACTTTGAGTCGAAACCTCGAGTGCGCCACTACACAAGTACGAAAATTTTGCTGTAGAGAATGTCCGACGTAGTAGAGGTCGACCTTGAAAGAGGTGGATGAAAGTGATTAAACAAGACTTGATCTCTTTAAACCTCTTAGGAAAGTATGATGTATGATAGGACACTTTGGAGGAGTGCTATCCGGGTTAAAGAGGATTAGTCGGAGCGGGAAGAGGAGATTGGAGGCATATCATTTTAAACTTCATGTTTTTGTCTCTCAATCGGTGTTTCTCGAGCCCTTTGTTTATCATCTTGTTTTATTGTCGATTTTATTGCCTTTTGCATGATTGTGTTTGGATGCTAATGTTTCTTTTCTTCCCTTTATGCCACTATCGGGTCCCTTGAAAAACACACTCTCGACGCATTTACTTTGTAAGTATATCACGAATGTATAATATATTGTTATAAACATTAAAATATATCAGTCAGCATTTTTAGTTACGAATACTTCGTTTGTCAGCACATAAAATCTCTTCCAATAATGATGATAATCATACACTTATACCATCACATATATCAGCACTTGTAATCATATGTGAATACAAATATAATAATACATATATGTCAGCATGTGTGAAGGCAGAATTAATTATACATATATATATTAGTATACGTTAGTCGGTTGTCAGCATGCTTATGACATTGTGCTCTTATCAGATCAATCGATAATATCAACCCACATTCTTGCAGTTGTTTGTGGGGGAGAATGAATGAATGTTGACAACAACTTATTTTACGTTGGTGATACAACAACAAAGCCCTTCCTAGAAGTCGAGTCAGTTACATTGGGTTCGTTGGCTATTAGAGTGTTCAATAGATTTAAAATTGATCATAACGTTTATGACCTAGAATTCAATTCAATTCCACAAATCCTCAAACTTAAACATATAAACCCTAATTTTCGAAAAATCCCAAATTGAAACACATACTTATGGGCGCCTCCATCGTCTTCTTAAATCGCCACTGGATGCAACCTTCTTTGTCGACTCGTGGTCGCCTTTGCACGCCGGCATCATTCTTCTAGAATTCCGGCAACTCCGTCCTCTCTTCTTTGTCGAGTCTCAAATGCGAGTTCTAAGTTTCAGAATACACCTTTGTTTCGATGGAAAGAGTTAACAAAATGGGTTAACAACTTAACGGAGAGACAGATGACAAAATATTTTTAAACCTTAAAAGTACCGGACGAAATAGGTTAAAGTGTTGTACGCCCCGCGAAAAAGCTTAAACCTAAAGGCACATCGCAAAATTTCAAAACAAAAAAAAAAAAAAGGGAGTGGGACACACTATAATAATCATTAATCAAATATATTTTTTTTAACAGAATCATTAATCAAAATTGATTAATCATAGTGTTGGCGCTGGCCGTGCTTGTGAACAATCCATTCTGAATCCCCATGAAAAGGCTATAAATCCCCCCATGGCGTTGATAACGGCAGGCATTGATCCCTCCGGGTTTAATCAGCTTTGCATTGTTTCAGAAACACATCAGAAATGGAAAGCAAAACTAAAAGCCACAGCAACCTGAAGAATGCAGTTGTAGCATTGATAGCCCCTCTCCCATCCATCATCTTCTACCTCTCCTTCCTCCGCCATTACAGCGACGGGCAACAACACTCCGCCTTCTTGGGCTCAGAGCTCTTGTGGACATGGTGCTACCAACACCCACTCCTCCTCGCCAACGCCCTCTTCTTCTTGAATGTGAGCCTGCTCTTCTGGGCGATCGGGCGCCTACAGTCCAGCCACTGGATGATCGATCCGTACTGGACGGTTATCCCGGTGTTGCTGGCTCACTACTACTCGACTCACCCGCAGCTGTTGCCTCACAATGTTGGGAGGTCCAGGGTTGTCATCTTGCTCACATGGATATGGGGTTTGAGGCTCCTCCACAACTACTTCAGGAGGGAGAGGTGGCAGTGGGGCGCCCGCGAGGACTGGCGCTTCTCTGATATGCGCCACCAGTACGGCCCCCGCTGGTGGTGGGTTTCCTTCTTTGCTATTTACCTCGCCCAGCAGGTTTACCCCATGACTCATTCTCCTCTTCATCCAGTATATGAATATGATTGCTTTCTTCAGTGCGCTGAATGTGTTTGATGAATTGCCTGAATGAGCTTTTATTAATTAATTAGCATTCTATTTTCTCTTTTTGGATCGGTGGAGCACCTGGCATGGTTGTAGATTAGATATTCAACATGCTTTCTGAGCTAATTTTGCTTTCAAATAACGTTCTATCTTGATATGGTTATTGATGATCGGATAGAAGATGACGTTTTTCATGAATCACCAAGTATGTTTTATGGTGTTTAAATATGAAAAAGCTATAAATTTTTAGAATACAATTTATTTAAGACGTTTTGCAAATGCTGTAAAATTTTTAGATGACATTCCCATCAGTTACAAAGTCTAATGATTGAGTAATTCTTAGGCCCATTGTTCTTCCTACTCAAAATTAGTTGAGTTATTAAAATGATTGTGCATGATGTATTTGTAATTCACTCTAGATCAACCTAAACTAGTTAAATACTTTGATTATGTATGCTTCTTTTATTATGTGCCTAAGTTACTGATTCTCAATCTTATAGTGTATTAACTATATAGTAGACGAGGTTTTTGTCATTGTTGTTTGCAGTCAGGGTATGGGTAGGGGCGGATCTAGAAATTTTTCCAGGGTAGGCACAATTTTTAATGGATAATTTTAGTATTAATTTTATAAGAAATAAACTTTTTTTAAAAATATATGGAGAGAATACCTTAAATTTGAAAGACAAATTAAATTATTTAATTTTAAAATAGCAAATAAATTATAAGAATTTTAAAATAATGGAAAATGCAAGAAAAAATAAACGAAAATATGTCCCTAGTGGGATTTGAACAAGGGTTAATTGAATTCTATTTACTATGGGATGGAGTTAACAATACTTGTATTTTACTTTCCAAGTTTATTATACACATATTGGACTCCAATATACTTATATTTGTTTTTCTGGGTCGGGGTGGGCAACGGCCTAGTGTCACCCACCCTTGGATCTGCATGGGGCACAATGAGCCACCTACACTCACAAGCAAATTGTGTGTATTCGGGCACTTAGTTGATCATTGATCTCGTCTCCAAATATTTGCAGATCTTTCTTATGAGCGTAACAATGCCATTGTATGTCATCCATGCTGTCGACAAGCCATGGTGCATATGGGATTTTGTTGCCATCCCAGTATGCGTGACTGGTATAGTCATAGCTTATTGTGCTGACACACAATTGCATGAATTTACCACCATGAACGACGAGCTCAAACAGCAGGGGAAGCCTGTAGTACCTACCCTTGAGAGTGGTTTGTGGCGTTACTCCCGTCATCCTAATTATTTTGGGGAGCAACTCTGGTGGTGGGGACTTGCTACTTTCGCCTGGAGTCTAGGCTATGGATGGGCCTTCTTGGGTGCCCTTGTAAACAGCATGTGCTTGGCTTATGTGACTATTCTTGTGGAAGAGCGAATGCTCAGTCAAGCTCATAGAGCCGAAGCTTACAGGATTTATCAGAAAACGACATCTGTTTTAGTACCTTGGTTCCAGTCCTCCCCTGAAGCTGCAAAAGAAAAGAGCTGCTAGTTTGTATTCCCACTCTGAAATACTCTTTTTCAGTGCATTTATATATGCGTGTTTGTATCCTTTCGCGTGTTCAGTCATCTAGCCATGTAATCTTCTATTCGTAGCTTTCAGTCATCTAGCCATGTAATCTTCTATTCTTAGCTTTCTCATGAAGGATTTTGTTGCACCTTGTCAATCTAATGCATGAACCTGTATAGCTTTCCATGTCCATAAAATTCCTAGGCAATAGGCATTGGTTGAAAAGATCAGTCTGTGTCTGTGTGATTTGTGAAAATCTTTGATCTTTTGTTTCTTGTTGTTGTCAAAACCGAAAATCGTGTTGGGAATCATTCTGCTTAGAATCAGTATATGCTGGCATGGATTAGGGTTTATGAAATGCACAGAATGTTAGTGGAAATGAGATTTATACTAGATGGAATCAGTTAATAGGACTTGTGTTGGTTTTGTCTGAGTGAAAACTATACTGTGACTGCTACCTGCTAGTGGGCTAAGTAATAGTGTGGTGATGCATCTTATCAACTTTTTCTATGATCTGGGATTCTTTTCTCAATTTGCATCCTCCTTTACAGGGATGGTCATTGTAATAATGAACTTCATGACCACTTGTGTTGGCATAAATGGTTTGCCTAATCATATATATGAAAGGGCATATTATCCCTGATGACATTGCTTATCATATTGCTTGCTTTACAGAAAAAAAATAATCAAGAATTGGGTTCTAATCTTTGATGCCAATGGGAATTGTCATGTTACACACTTTACATAAATGGGATGCAAAGAATCCCTTGAGTTGGGTGCTAACTGCTTCATCAATCTTTGAACTTGCAGAACGGTGGACGCAAATGAGCTAAGCCAAATATTCTTTGATTCTAGCTATATGTGATAGAGCCTTCCTGGAAGGAGTAGTTCACTGTTGAAAAAGTTGTTGATGTGATATTGGAAACTGGTGGTACAGACTTACTCTCTCTTGTCGATGTATATATCTACCCATGCGTCGCATCAGAGTCGAGATGGGAGGCAAAGGGAAATCATATCCTTCATATGGCATGCCGAACATGGAGGCCTGTTCTTGTGATTTTGCTGATCAATTTTATATTTGCGGTGGCTAACATACTTTTGAAGGCAGCCGTAGCTCAAGGATTGAATCATTTGGTCATAGTCGCGTACAGGCAAACAGCCTCCATGATGTTTCTGGCACCTCTTGCGTACTGTTTGGAACGGTAAAAACCTTTCTAAATGTAGTTCATCCCAAGCACATTTCATCCACTAGATGATTGTTTGAATGTGTTGCAGGAAAAGAGAAGCCAAACTGACATATACAGTCTTGTGTTATCTCTTCATTAGTGCACTCCTCGGGTTAGGAAAGCTTGCTTATTCTTTCATTCCACGCTTGCTAATTTACCCGTGCACTCATTCATATATGTTCATTCTTATCTTGCAGGGCAACACTCACGCAATACTTATTTCTTCTGGGTCTTCAACTCACATCTGTTGCATTCTCTAGTGCCTTTCTTAACATGATGCCAGTGTGCACTTTTCTGATGGCTTTACTCTTCAGGTTGAGCCAAAATGCCTGCAGAGCTTAGACTCTCTGATAACAGGAAATCTAGTTAAAAAAAAAGAACTAATAAATGAATGGAATTCAATTCCTTGCAGGCAGGAGAAATTGAACCTGAAGGGAAAAAGTGGGAAAGTAAAGGTTTTAGGGTCAGTTGTTTGCATTGGAGGAATCGTACTGTTGGCCCTCTACAGAGGATTTCCCTTGTCCAAATCCGAGCCTTCGCAGGGGTCTATCTTAAACGGAAATAATGACAACATGAATGGCTCAACTAAGAGCGTAAGAAGGTATATAGTTGGCTCCATCTTTTACACAACCAGCATTATCATGTGGTCTTCATGGTTCCTCATTCAAGGATGGGTTTGCAAACTGTACCCGTGCAAATATTCGAGTACTGCTATAATATCTTCCTTTGGCGCTGTCCAGTCAACCATTCTTTGCGTAGCTCTTAACCGAGACATCACCATCTGGGTTCTTCACGGGAAGATCCAGATCACTGCAGTCCTGTTCTCTGTAAGTATTAACTGTTTTATGTATAAACCTACACACAGGAAGCTGCACTTGTCACCTAGCAAAATTGTTTATCTGAAATGGCTGAAATTCCATGGACCCAGAAGTTTCAAGAACACATTCGTCATTCGTGCTTGTTGAGAGAATTGGAAGGAGTCCTTCCCATATCAAACAAGGCACATTGTGTTGCTGCAAGTGAAAGTGCATCCATTGATTGCCATATCGGCTAAAATTCTGCTTATGCTCTCCATGTGTGTAAAATGCAGGGAATCGTGCTATCAGGATTATGCTATGTTGGGATGGCGTGGTGTGTCGAACAGAAGGGTTCTGTGTTCACTGCAGCATTCACCCCATTCATACAGATATTCATATCCATTTTCGACCTTTCCTTCCTTCATGAACAGATTTTTTTCGGAAGGTAACTTGAATCCTTTCACAACCTCTTTCATTCCTGTGGTCTATATCCATATTCAACCGTGATTTGGTTTGCAATCCTTGCAGTGTTCTGGGCTCCATCGTAGTTGTTGCTGGTCTGTACCTTCTCCTCTGGGGCAAAACCAAGGAAACAGCTGAAATGAAGCCATCGGAAACTGCACATAACAACGGGACGAGGCCTTGTGCTTCTAACAGGCCAAATCCTGTTCCAGAAGCATAAGGCAACATCATTTCCAAGTCTCAAACTCTTCTCATGCAACTCAATTGTAATCTAGTTGTTTGTGCCGTTCAATGGCAAGTAATAAGATTTTGTTTCATGGTATTTTGAACAAATCCAGTGACAGATTGGTTCATATAAACAAAACTTCAGGCGACAGAGCGGCATAAGAAAATTTTCAAATGATCAAATCGGTCTATTTATTCACCAGATTTAAGTTTGAAAAGAACTTGGTGACAAATTGGTACAAAACAAAGAAGCTCTGGTAGTCATATTCGCATAATTTATCGTCACATTTACAATCCCACTGTCTAACTGCTGCATTACTGATTCTATGGTGTGTTGTGCATCTCCTGTGTGATTCCTTTAAATGGTTTGAAAGGGTGACATGGTTTAATCTGTCTCATATACACTCTTTGTTCATTGCTTAAACAACTGTTTGAGATTTTGGCTTCATCCAATCCAAGGTATATCTGTCAAGAACTTGAAATGGACAGCACTCTTTCGCTGCAACATAAAATTACATAGCCCATATCTTACACAATCTTGAAGGGTTTTTTTTCCGAAAATTGTTCAAGTCAGAACCAGTCAAATAGCTCATATTTTGCACAGATTGCATACAAAGTGTGCCAATCATGCTGATCCTACCTGCCTTCATGGAAGAGGACTTTGTATACATTTTTAGTATGTACATTTAAGATCAGATTTACGAGTCCAGTCATTTTATCTTGATGGCGCTACAAAGCCCCTTTGGCGCAGTCAGTGTGATGGCTTGTGCGAAAGCTTGTAATCCAGGTGCACGCCTTCCTGGTGATCTGAAGGCACATCAAGACAAACACAGCAGCATAGCTAGCCTGTGCAGACCATGTCCTGTTGGGCTGAGGAACCATCACCAAGTAGATGCTCTCGGCGGCTATCAAAATCCAGCTTAGGATCTCGAGGACAGCCTTCATGAGTGCAGCCTTCTGGCAGTCATCCCTCCACACCCTGCACACAATCCTCAAGCACAGACTCCCAACCACCATGGCTGTCGTAACAGACCATCCCCTGAACACGACGAGCATACCTCCCACTTTAAGGGCGGTGTCTCTGCACACGCATGACCTGCACTCTCCGGACAGTGTTGACAGCACCAGCGCATCCAGGCCCGTGTAGAAAGGCAGCACCGTGGAGTCCAAGTACAGCGCTGCGTGCAGTATTCCCGATATAGTGGATGATTCCAGGAACACATACTTGAGATCACTGGTTGTCTCATAGCCAAATGCTATGGCAGAGATCCGGACAAGCTGCAGGATCGCTGGGCCGCCACTCATCATTGGGAAGAGAGTGTTGATCCTGTATCCCTTGGCCATGATCAGGATGGTTATGGGCAGAAAGATTGGGCCTGATGGTAGCAGATATCTCCTTGAGCGCCTGATCCGATCATCATAATGCCGCCTCCCTCCAGCAGCCGTGTCCATCACCATGAAGGCAATGGTTGTAAGGAAGGAGAGCAGCACGAAGACGAGAACAAGAAGATCAATGGCGGGAGGGTAGTTTCCCGGGTAATGGCTGTTGCAGTAGTAATGGTAAGGGCAGCTATCAGGATCAAGGGTTTCCTCCAGCTGCCAATTTGTACATTTGAAGAAAGCAGTTTGGATTTCATCCTCCCAATTGGCTTTGTACATTGTTTTTTTTTTTTCCTTTTAATAGCACTACTATCTATCTGTCTATCTATCTATCTATGATCTTATAATACATGAGATCGATGAGGCTTCCTTAACTTTGGGGTGGAGTTTGCAGGGAAAGTGGGATATTGCAATCAGTTGTTGGAGAGTTGCTATTGCTGAATGAGAATGGGATGAAGATTGACCAACTATCTTCTGTTATACAGCACTGAACTAACTTCCCTCCGGAGTGACGGAAACCTCCCATGCTTATGATGTGAATGGATGTGCCCATTGAGTTTGTTCAATCTCTCTATATATAAGTTAGTTTGGTTCCGTGGGTGGTTTGAGCTTCATTAGCGCGGAATCTGTGTGGGGATCGAGCTCAGACGACGAGTTTGTTTGTTTGGGGTTAGCATGGTACGTTGGGCCAGTGTTATCTTCAACTTAAAGGGATGAGATATATGCTACTGCTAGCTTTGGTCTGGTGACTTTGGTTGATGATTGTGACGGATTTGCTGATATGTTGTTGCTTAGAAGACTAGTTACTTACTATTATTAGTGGATTATATATGTTCTAAATTCTTTGATACATGTTGTTGCCATGCGACATTGCCTGTTTTTTGGTAGTTGAGAATATGCTTATCTTTTAAATATTTGTTATTTATTATATACACCCATGAGTTTTGTGGTTCGGCAAGGATTTTCCATAGTAATTTCATTTGTAAGGCTTTGTACGTTTATGTCTTTAGTTTTGTGTATTCATGCACCTCTATCCTCTTTCCTTTTGCATATCTCCGATTAATGGTTTGTATGAATGTCTTTGTTCCAAAACAAAGACCGATTTATCTGACCAAGTTCTTTATAAATTTCATTTGATAGCATAAAGTTTTGCATAACAAAATTTTTGCCTCCAAGTTTGATATAATGAGGGTAGCTCTACCTTCTTTGTATAGAGCATTAGCTCTCTGTTTGGCTGGTTGCGTTCTTGTCTTGCATATTGTTTCTTCAAAGTTTGATTTATTTACCTGCTAGTGGGAATTGAGCATCCCATGTAGTTATCTAGCCTATTTTGGTCTGTGATATTTTTCGTATTTTGTATTATCTGTTTCTACGTAATTGTCACCTTTGGTGTGGTTTGAAATGTTGATTTGAGAAAGTTGACTAATTGCCTTGATATAGAATAATATTCATCAATAGTTTTCTTATTTGTTTGAGTTGTGCTCAGATTTGCTCTTGCCAAAATCATCATATCATCTACAAATGAAAAGAATAAGATATTGGGTTCCATTCTTGCCATGTTAAAGTTGATTTTGTATTTTGTTTGGTTACTTATTGTTTGTAGTTTACTGGCTAGTATTTTTTATCCTAGTATGAAAAACAGTGGTGATAGCATATTGTCTTGCCTTAGTCGTCTTTATGGAATTATGGTATAAATGGTTATGAAGGTCCTTCATTTACTAAGATCGAGAAGGAGATTGTTTTGACACATTGTTCGATCCATGAGTAGAACTTGGGGCAGAAGACGAATTTATTAAGGACTTTAAATAGGAAGTCCCATTCTACCGATCTGTCATTTATCTTTTTCATATCTAGTTTTATTACCACCCCCTCGTTCTTTTCTTTTCTATTTTAAAGGTGTGGATTATTTCATGGGCTATAAGTATATTATCTTATACTGCCCTTGCAAATATAAATACTCCTTGTAGTGGGTGGAGGAGTTTTTTCATAACTGGTTTCAGCCTATCGACAATAATTTAGCTATTATTTTATAGATGGTTGAATACAAGCTAATAGGTTTGAAGTGATTAGTAGTTCGTGTGTTTCCATTTTTGGTATTTGTGTGATATAGGTGTGATTAATTCATTTCAGAATTCTTCCAATGTGAAAAAACCCTTGTATGACCCTCGTGACAAATGGTCTGACTATGACATAATATTTTTGATAAAATTCTACAATTATCCCATCTAGACTTAGGGATTTGTCTTTCCCAATATTGAACAAAGAGTTCTTAATTTTGAGGTTAAAAACCATTATTGTCAACCTGTGATTGCCATCTTCATTTATTTTTGCATTGATTAGGTAGTTTTCTAGGGTGGTAGTGTCAAATGTTTGCTTTTTAAGCATCTGAATAAAGTTTTCTCTGATGTATGCTTTGATGTTCTCTTTTCTAGTACTTGGTTGACCATTTGTGGTGAATATCTCTTTCTTATTTTTCATGTTTCTTCTTCTTAATGCAACCCAGTGGAAGTAGTTTGTTTCTGTTAGTATCATGTGTTTCAATTTTGCTATTTGTTTTTATTTTGCTATTTGGTTTTAGTATTGTTTGTGGATGTTGAGAATGCTTTCTTTCTTTATCAAGATTCTGTTTTGTTTCAATACCTCCTTTTTTGTTTGGTTTAGTTGTTTGTTTGGAGTGCTAGCTATTAGTTGCTCATTTGTTTCTTTTAGTTGTCTAAAAATGTTCCTAAAAGTTTTTTGGTTCCAGTCTTTTGCTTTCCTTTTAAGATTTTGTGTTTTCTTGACTAGATTAAACATATGAGAACCGGGATGGTCTCTATGCTTGTTATGCAATGTTTCTATAGTCCTCTCTTTCTGTCCACAATTTTTTTAAAACATAAAGGATGTACCCGGTGGTGTTCTTGGTTGTCTATTTCTATCAGGATCGGATAGTGTTCAGAGGAAGTGAAAGTATGATTTTTTGTTCTAAAGTTTATGTACCAAATTAGAATATGATCATGCACTAGTGTTTGACCTAGTTTTTCTAGGATATTGTTAATTCACGTCTTGTTTTTCCTCCATGTAAAAGTTTTCCCATAGAGGATATGTCATATAGATTGCATTTGTCTTTAAAAATTAAGATATGTTTGTATTTGTTCGAATGTGGTTACGTGCCTCACTCTTGTTTCGTTATGTTTTGATTTTCATTAAGATCTCCCATAATTAAGCATGGGTGTTTCATATTTTAGGAATGCTTTTGTATGGTTGTCCAAAATTTTGGTTTGTAGATTTCATTTGGGGAACCATGAACGAGGAAGATTGCGATTGTGATATTTCTCGAATTGTTTTTATATTTGATTATTACAAATCTTTGATTAGTATGGACCCGTTCTTTTTTTTTGTTTGGTAGTTTTTGGCTTTTCCAAAAAAATGCATAAACCTCCTGGTAGTTGAAACCCATATCATTTGAACAAATCTAGGTTTTTCCTAGGTATTTTCCAAGGGTGGTCTTTCTGTTTTTGTTTTAAGGAGAACAATCATTTGAATTCTTTTAATCTTACAAAAGGCTTCGATTTCTATCCATAAGTTCTTCCTGCAAAGGTGAAATGAGAAGAATTAGGGCCCAAAAAAATAAAAAAAAATAAAGGGGCATTGGAACAAAATTCATGCTCAAATTTGTCGATTATGAACCTAGTCCAAAGAAGTGAAAAAGCATGGGAAGGATTAGGATTTTCACATTGCATTTGTTCATTTGGTAGTCTTGTCACCTTGATTCCACATAAGAGACGTTGAGAGTTCTGAGGGAGGGTGATGAACATATCTAGTCTTAACAAATTTGTTTTTATATCTTTCTTTCACACCATGATGGTGAAGCTAGTGTATGTTCAAATCAAAACAAGTCACAAAATAAGCAGAAATTTTTTCAAAGTTTGATCTTCTTAGTTTGTTTCATATCCAAATAAAAAAAGGAATAAGAAATCTAGGAGGGCGGTGGTGTTGACAACCTCTGAGGACGAGAATTTATTCTCAATCTCAAAATGATTATTCCTTGTTTATAAAAAGGCAGCGAAGTTCGGTCACATATATGTGGCTATTTATGTCGATGACATCCATTCTCACCAGAAGTGGTTTGGATGAGAAGAAGTCAATGAAGGTCTTTCTAGATTTCGAGTTCAAAATCAAGGATCTAGGCCCTTTATATTTTTTCCTATGAATTGAGTTTGTTCTTGTTGCTGAAGGCATGATTCTTAGCCAGTAACACTTTATTCATGAGCTCTCTAAAGACTTTTCGTTTTCGGATGCCCTGGTTGTGAGTCCTCTAGAACCCCATTTGAAACTCTCTCCTTTCGATGGTGTACTGTTGGATGATCCCACGCAGTATAAAGTATAAACGATTGATTGAAAAGCTAAGTTTCCTTGTGCACACCTGTCCTGACTTAGCTTTTATAGTACAACTTTTGAGTCAGTTTCTACAAGCACCACATCTCCCACATATGGAGGATGCTCGTTATGTTTTGTGGTACCCTTTACGAATTCCATGGATTTTCGTCTTCATGCGTACTGCGATGCTGATTGGGCAAGCTGCCTTTTTTCCAGAAAGTCCATAAGTGGTTTCATGGTTTTCCTTAGCTCGTGTTTGATCTCTTGGAAATCGAAGAAACAACAAAGTGTTTCTCTTTCTTCCGCTGAAGCAGAATATAGATCCTTACATCGTGTCTACCCTGAGTTGGCTTGGTTGAGTCAGTTACTCTCTGAGCTTGAAGTTCCTGATATAAATCCAATTAATGTTAAGTGCGACAATCAAACCGCTATTTACATAGCTCGTAATCCTGTTTTTTACGAATGCACTAAACACGTTGAATTAGTCATTTCGCCAGAGAGAAGCTTCTTGAAAGGTTGATTTCACTCTTACATGTTCCTACTCTCTGCCATTTAGCCGACTTCCCGACTAAAAACATTGCTGGTGTTCATCTACTTCCCTTTTGTGGTTTAACATATAGTCTCAGTTGGTAGGTAGAGTTGGGCTGGTTTTTGTTCAATGGATTATAGCCTATACAAACTACTATAAATTTGTACACATTTTCATTTTGAGAAATGTAATAGCAAAGGTATGATTTTCTTCTCTCGCTACGACTTTTCTTCCTCCTTCAGCTTGCGCCCCAAGCTTCTCTATTTTGAGCTTAATTTGTTTCAGATTTCGCTCTTCCAACAGGTGGTGGAAGTATGTATTAGACAAATAAAATGCAACTCCCATATGAAGTTGTACCTTACAATTTTGCTTCTACTCAACCCTAAATAGGGTGAGTAAGACTAAGCAGTTGAAATTTGTTCAATTTCTAGAGTTTTTTTTTATAGCAATTTTGGAATTGTCAGTATAGAAGAAAAGGAATTTGATCTAATGTTCTAATAATATAGGCAAATCTTGTAGCTAGATATCCATTAGGTAAAGAACAAATCAAATTCATTTTTCCATTCCTAAGTTCTCAACATTTGATTATGTGGAAAATAAGTGAGAACAAGTGCAAAGACATCCAATAAATCAAAAGACAAATTCAAATAGATATTCTTCAATTCTTGAATCTTATCAAATATACTTTCATGTCGGTTTTCTTTTTTCATTTCCCTTTACCCAGTTCATTCAAGGTAATCTTATTTCTAATTGTAGTTCCCACAGAGAGTTTTCTTTCAATTTTATTTTTTCGTTCATCAAACGTATCAAGAAGGAAAAGAGAGGTCATAATCTTAAACACAATAAAAGCACCAAATTTTTTCACCAAAAAAAAATAAAAGCACCAAATTCATACAAAGGAGGAGGGGTTTCACCCTAGTTTTATATTCGGATTTCAGTTTATCGTTTTTCAAAACAGAAGACTCGAGGAGTAGAGAAGAAAAAAAACGGAGAAAAAGGTGGAAAAATGGGCGCCGAGCATCCAAAAGCCACCACTCCTAGATCCGAACGCTCTTTTTCCTTTTCTGACCCTTTTGGTTTTGGTTTCGGTTTTATTTTTTGTTTTGTTTTTTTTTTTTTATGTATCGCAATCTGTTGCTACTGACAAATCTTTCTTTGGCTCTAACATGGGTTTAGGAGTTGTTATAGGGGTTTCATGGGTTTTTATGCTTTTTTTCATGTATGAAATTTTGATTGATATAGTTTGCTAGTAGAAAGTTAATTTTCCAAACTAAACTTTAAAGTTAATTTGTCTTATTACACATAACATTTTAAAACACAGCCTCTTCCACGGCCTCTTTCGTCTTCACTCTCCGTACAACAATGGCGAAGTCTTGTTCCCATTGGTGGCACGCCCCCATCTACTTCACCCTCTCCGCCGCCCTCGCCCTCATCGCCATCTCCTCCTTCCCCCCACCCACTCCCCCCGACACCGCCGCTGACGTAACCATCTTCTCCACCAACGCCACCGTCCCCTCCGTCGAGGTCTTTCACAACGCCTCCTCAACCCTCCGAACCCAGGGCTTCACCATTATCGCCGCTCTCCTCGAAATCTCCCCTGAGGTCTTCTTCTCTCCCTCCTCCTCCGGCCAATCCACCGTCTTCGCCCTCCCGGATTCCGCCATCGCCAACTCCTCCCTCCCCCAGTGGGCCCGCAGACTCCTCCTCCAGTACCACACCGTGCCCTCCCAAAACCTCCCCTTCGGCGCTCTCTTGCGCATTTCGTCGAACACCTGCCTTGCTACCGGTGTTCCCTCCAAGAACATCGCTTTGACCAAAATCAGCCCTCAAGAACGCCTAATCGAGATCAATCACTCTCCGATCTCCCACCCGGATCTCTTTCTCGGCGGCCCAATCTCCATCCACGGTGTTCTTGCGCCCTTCACGACACTCCATCCCCAAGAAACCACACAAATCACTCCCGATTTCATCCGATCCCCATTTTGTCCCCCCTCCTCGTCAAAATCCGCCCCGAAGTCCCCAGATTGGAGACAGATCGTCTGGGTCCTCAGCCGAAGCGATTTCATCTCCTTCGCCGTGGGATTAAATTCCGTTCTGGAATCAATAATCCGAGACTATCCGGACATGAATTCGGGCACAATTTTCGCTCCGAAGGACCTGCAGTTAGTCGATTCGTCGGAGTCGTTACTGGATCGGGTTGTGAGGTACCATGTCCTGCCGGAGAGATACGAGTTCTCCGAATTAGCTTCGTTGCCGGCGAAGACAAGGCTGAGGACTCTTGTGAGGGGAATGGATCTGGAGATCACCTCAGCGTTTAACGCCACTACGCAAACGGTGGCGATCGGCGGAGTTGACGTCACGATGCCGGACGTTTGCTCCACCGAAGGGTTTGCCGTCCACGCTATTTCGCGGGCTTTCGATGTAGATGAGTCCAATACGCAGTAAGTATACGTCGTCGTTTTTGTGCGCAAAGTCTGTCAAAACGTCCCGTTTTAGGAAGGTTGACTGGGCAATTGTTAGTTGACGTAGTTGTTGTTAAAACGATGCGTTTCCTTGTCAATGAACAATTGCCAATGAAAGTGTGCACTGTTTAGTTTCCCTCGGTGTACGTTTTTTTTTTTGTCCAGATCCCTCAATTAGTGAATGTACATTTTGATAGGAATTGATCTACAGTTGTTTGAGCTTCCATGTATATGCGGTTAATTGAAGGGAAGGGGTTACTAAATGTAAAGGTGTAAATATCACTTGGCATTAGGGTGGGCATGGGACGGGACGGGACGGGGGTTGTTCCGTGTCCCGTTCCGCGTAATTTTTGCGGGACGGAATCAGAACGAGATTCACTACTTTTTTTTTTTAGTCCCTCGCGGGACGGGACGGGCCCTATCCCTCAAATAAAAACATTATAAAAAAAATTCTAAAATTCCTATATATTTTGCGGTTTTTAAAAACATGACATATATAGATTTATAATGTTTTTTATATGTTATAATTTTTCTTATACGCTATACACATTGATCATATTATACGTATAATTACTCACAATATATATACATTGATCGATACAAATACACACTTATATATATATATATATATATATATATATATATATATATATATATATATATATATATATATATATATATATATAGTGTGTGTGACACTATATATGCAGTGTGTATATACTCTTTTTTTTTCAATAGTGTATATTACAGTAGTATATATACATAATACATTGTATATATATAGTGTATATATTCTTCTTTTTTTTTTTATAAATACAGTGTATATTAGTATATATACATGTACAAGGTATACACTCAGTGTATATAAATGTACAATCTATACACACAATGTATAAATATATACCACCTCCGTTTTTTAATAAAAAACCCTTTTAGATTTTGCACGTTTTTTAAAAACCTACAAAATATGATAAAATATTAAATTTTTTAATAATTTGATACTTATAAGTAAAAAGTATGAAATTATTTTTAAAAATGTTAAAAAAGTTAATATTTTACTATAATTTTTAGGTTCTTAAAAAACGTGCAAAATCTAAAAGGACTTATATTAAAAAACGGAGAGAGTATTATATTTGTATAATATATATATACTGTTTATTATATTATATATTATATATATGTGGGACAGGACGAGATTTGCGGGATATGGAATCCTTATCCCGAGTCCCGTCTCGCATAATTTTTGCGAGACGGGACCGGAACGAGATTCGCTATTTTTTTTTCAAATCCCACTGGGATCGGGACGGACTCAGAACGGGACCGAGACGGACCCGGAATTTATGGGATTTGTGCCCACCCCTACTTAGCATACGCTAGGGAACGCATATTGCGAATTCGCAATGCGCTTTCGGTTCAATGTGCGATAGTGGATTTTTTTTTTTAATTATTGTACGATGCGTATCCCTTTAAAGTTTGACTCAATTGACTTTACGTCTAATATATCTTGAAAATCTTTGTACCTCTTTTTGATCTCACAAATTATGAAGTTTGGCTCTAATGTCGTCATTAATTGAAGATGATATAGTAGTTCACTAGTTTGGCTCTAATGTCGTCTATATCCTGGATGGACTTCTAACTCATATCGACACAAGTTTGAAACAATTTTAGCGTGAAATTCATTTACAATTTGTATCTAGTTTACATCTCATGTTTTCAATATAGTGTATTTATGAAAACATTTAGAAGATTTTATAGAATGAAATCTAGTAATTGAAATTAAAAATGAGGCAATATATAATAAAATTAGTTTATGTTTAGTTCGATTCGTGAAATTATGTTTTTTTTAGGTTCTCCCAAACCTTACTCTATTAGTGGGTACCGATTATTCAGTTATGTTTAAGATAGATAGAACGTCTTCGACTTGAAGAACTCAAGGAATGGACTCATTTGGGTGAAATGGTGTTAGTAACCGAATTGTCTTTGAAGAACAAACGGACCAGGTTAGGTGTCCTCTTACTTTGCGAACATTATGGGTATCATAGAGACACTATCGATGTAGATAAGGATTTCCCACCTTTATCAAACAGAGATAGAATGTCAAAAAAAATAGGTATGCATTTGAGTTTTAGGTTCTCACTACTGCAACCTTAACTTTCCGATTAACTTATTCGAACATGCCTTTGTTAGACGGTTGACCCCGAAGCAACATTAGAAGGTGCGATGGGATGCCATGATCGGGATAAAATCTTGGGACTTGTTGAGTAGTCTTAAAGATGAAGATCATGACTGTGTAACGAGTTATAATTCCATTACGAAGATAAAGAGAGAAGAGGCATAGGGTTGAGGGGATACACAACAAGCCTTACACTCACTTAATGAAAAAAATACAGGGCCAATTACATGGTCAAATTTGCCTAATGCACGGTGGTGAACACACATTACGAATTTGAAAAAATCCGTAAATTCACAATGCGCATTCGTGGTTGTTTTTTAATTTTTATTTTTCACGTATGCACATTATGAATTCACGAAAATCTTCAAAATTGTAATGTGCATTCACGTTTTTGTTGTTGTTTTCGCGAATGCACATTCAACCGCATCCGCAAAGTGCGAATTCACATTTTACTATTTACCTTCTCTTTAAATTTGGTTCTAATGCAAACATAAAAGTTGTATCTCTCATAAAGAGCTTTCTAATGCATACTCATAATAGTTGATCGATCAAACCACTAAGGTATCCAAAAAGTGCGTTACAAAATCAGCTTGTTGGACAAACAACTTTTGCTAACTTGTTCTTTGTTTCGAATCTTTTCTTCTTCCCAAACCTCCACTCTTGTTTTCTTTTAGACTCTTCTTGACCATTCCTTCGTTCAATAGCCTCATTGTACCACGTACTTCATATATCTCCTTGCACTATGTTAAGCTAAATATGACCTCATATGCAAATCTATCTAATTGATGCACAATATGTAATATAACTAAGCTAGATATAACATATTATTATCAGCTAAATATGACCTAATATGCAAATTCTATCTGATTGACGCAGCGATTTTACCAAATAGTTCTCGTTATAAAGAATGAGGATGGATTCCTCAGCTACTGAGGTTTTCGTCTCCATGAAGGCCGTAGTTACTTCTAAGTCACCTTTTTAGGCCAGGAGGTTTTCATGCTTGGTGAAGAGGGAGTCTCGTTCCGATGACACCATTTGGAATTGTTGTTCATTCGCGAGAATTTTGTCCGATAACAGCTACACTCTTCACGAACCTCACCAAGATGATGGGAAAACTTGTCTATCTGATCAGGGTTGCCTTTTGAGATTCTTAGGGTCTTGACTTCGTGAGCAAGGCATTTCCATTCCTTCCCTAGCCCAAAATTAGTTCTCTTAAGTTGGTGAATCTGCGTCCCAGCGTTGGAGGTGTAAAGTCAGCCTTGCGCGTCAAAAGACTCATTGAGAAAACCAAAATAAGGGGGTAGAAGGAAGAGGACATGAAGGAAACTTACCCATTGAATCCAGCAGTCCAAATCCATATCTAAGTCATATGAGGGGAGATCTTTAATGTATCTATGCTCAGGGATGCACACTTTGGGCGGGAAGCGAAGCTTAATGAGTTTATCAAGGCCGAACCCCGACATCCTATAAGAGGGGAGAGAGCTGTCACCTACAGTGAAAACGACTATCCCCGAGTCCTTAGGACCTGGATGCGCAATTGGGTCATAAATTTCTACCGCGCAGTTTCTTATGCAGACAGAAGCTAAAGGAGTCGCGGACAACGAAGGGTCATTCTTTGGCTAATGGGGTCTTCACTACAGCCTTTGTGCCTGGTCCCTCGCCTCCTAGGTTAGCATGATGCCCCTTTGAAAAGATATGCGGGGTGGCCGAAGGAGCGTTACCACCCGCGGATGTCTGTTTTGGAGGCTAAGACCCCTCCTCCTCAAAGAAGCGAATAAGATAATGTATGTCCATTCTATATGCATTACCAAGAATAAGGGTTAAAAGTTTAAAAATAACACACAACCACAAGAATAAAAATAAAACGTAGTGTAACCTAGCTAACCGCGGATGTGGAAGACTAAGCCCGACCATCTCTAACCGAAGAGCAGATACCATCTTGCAAAAGGAGACTTAACCTCGAGGGAAAAAGCTCTCTTTATCCGCTCAAAACCTCCAAGTATAGGTTTTCTCACACAATGAAAGCAAACAGGAAATGTGCTAAAGTTGATATGCTCTCGTGATGGGTCGTGGGCAAGAAACCACCTATGCTTCCATTGAGGCTTGTTGGTCAGGCAGTCAACCAAGTTGTCGCGCAGCTTGCCTTAGAAAAAGTTCTTATGGGAGGTCCCGTACTTCAGGGAAAAGAATTAAAGAAGAAGTTCTTGAGATGGGACCTCCCCTATCTCAAGACATTGCATCAAGAAGCTCGACAGTAACATCCAACAATTTGGAACTAGTACGTTGAGCAGGACAAAAGTAGTATGCTTTGAGAAGGTTGTGAAACATTGGATGAAGAGGAAGACGAAAGCCTTGAACCAAAATCTCCACATAGATGATTGTGCAATACGGATAGGCGTCTAGAGAAACCTCGTCCTCAGCAAGTAGACAAATCTCAACTCCTCGCGGTTAAGGGAAAACTCTGACCATCACCTCTACATCTGCCAACTTCATAAAGGATACCCCTCTGCAAGCACGATCATTAGGAGGACAAACCATCAATACCCGCTCGAAAACTACTTGAGGAGGTGGGGATGTCCCTAAATTCAAGCCGCACTAAGTATCCTTGCAGAAAACCAACCGCGAATCCGTATTGCACGGTCATTAACAAAATTATCTATGAACCCGAAGATAAAAGGTAGCGGGATGGTCTATGGATTAGATTTCTAAATGCTTCCCTACACAAGTATAAAGACACGTTGCGCTCATGCCCCCATCCCACGTAATGTTGGATGTATCACATTTGACACCACATGATCTCCACGTGGAAGTCGGTGTTCGTTCCACCTCAACCGTATAAAAGAAAGAAGGAACAATCATAATGAGGACTTTTGGAAAGGTAATCAAAGAGAAAGGTACAAATAGAGCACAATATAGCATATGTGACAGTCCTAGGTCCTAACGCTTGCTCTGCGGACCAACCTTAACAATATCCATCCGTGTCCAGCCTCATCAAAAGTTAGGTGAAATCTATAGGGAGGAAAGGAGCAGACCCTATCCAAGTGTTAGTCATAGGAATTGCTCATGAAGTCACTAGGATAATATCATGTTTCAACGTTTGTTTGAACTAGCATAGATATGGTGCGTGGACGGTACCTCGTCTAGAACATCTCAAGTAAGAACATTCACTTCAAGTAATCCATACAATAGATCATTTGTGAACATCTCATATGGTGTACTTTGTGAACAAATCTAGAGCATTAAGAAAATCAATGACAAACATTTAAAGGAAATTGAGCATTAAGAAAATCAATGACAAACATTTAGAGGAAATTTTGAAGAGCAAAATTGTTCATATGAAACAACATGATTATTCGTACCTAACTTATACGAATAATATGCATGTTGCAATAGATGAATAATTTTTATATGAAAAGATTGTTGATACATATGAATAGTTAAATTGTGTTAGACGAATCATTATGTTGTTACTAATGCATAATCAATCAGTGCACAATTTACACTGTAAGAGGTATATATATATATAAATATATAGAGATTAGTTCCGGTGTACACAACCCTTATCATGTATCATGTACTCATAAATTATTCATCTATTTGTTCATTATTATTCGTCTGTTTTCACATAATTATTCTTCTGTAAAAAAAAGTGTCGAAAAGTGTAAATTTTGTTCTAACGAATAATCACCCAATACCACTGAATAATTTCATTCCACCGAATAATATCCCAATACCAACGAATAATCAGAAGTTACTTTTAATCTCATCCGTTGATCTTCTTAATTCAATGACCCAGATTTGTTAACATGATACACAATAAGAGATGTGTACATTTGATCTGTTGTCTAAATATATTATTGACTCCACCTTGATAGTGATATAATATGTTTTTGTAGTTATGATGGAAGACAAAGAAAGGTAGTATTTATTTTATACAAATATCAATTGGATAAGATAAGATTTATTCGGTTTTGATTTTATCTATTATTCGGATATATTTATCTTTACATTTATCTAAAATCAGATTTGGTTTAAAATAGATTTATTTGTTTTATTTAAATCTATTTTGGATTTTTGTTATTTGTTTGGATATTGATGAAACCGTGCGGAAATGATAGACAAAGAGTGGACGCGGACATATCAAAACAGCACCAGAGAGTCCCCCCAAGTTCAGGAGGACGCGGAAATGAATTGACGACACGTGTCCATCATGCCCCCCTCCGACGGGGGCCACAGTGTCAACCCGAATGTGATAAATGTCACGATGGGAGGTCTCTGGCCAATCCCTATAAAAGGGAAAATGAACAGAAGAGAAGGTGGACTTTTGGAAAAGACAGAAGCGGATAGGAATACCGAATAACGAAGGAGAAGAGTAAAAAGAGGAGAAGAGAAGGAGAGATACCAGGAAAAACCTAAGTTATCACTAAGCCAGCCATCAAACAAGCGATCATTTAGAAAAAGGTAATTCCGGGTACGAAAGGGAATAACATGACTCGTCCTACGTGTCGACATCACTGCTAGTGATTCTCCGCAGACAGATATGATCCCTGAAACCTCCTGAGTGTTCGATGATCTCCCAGGAAAGAAGCGGGGTAAGTATAATTTTTTAGGCACGCGGTAAAAGCACGGCCCAGGTAATACCATTAGAAGTATAATCCATGTGTCAAGTAAGCCCGTGTATCCCTGTCGCGTGATTCAAGTCCGCCCCCCAGGGGCCCACCGCAAGTGGGTCCACTAAGTACTTTTTTGGGAGGACTTCATCACTGGCCCGTCTGTGGGAACCCACTCACACTGAGGGTTTCATTCTTAAGTTTTCATTATCATTTAGTCAAGTAAAAAAAATATATTGAGTCATGGACACCTCAAACCCAAGGTCCCATTCGGCAACCTTCTGGTTTGCCGAAACACACGAACATCGGGTGGTCCCTCCCACAAACGAGAGGGACGTGGGGTGATCCATCCAAAATTTAAAGAGCGAGATTTTTACCAAATCAATTTACTAACAAAGGTTGAGTGATTCTTCGTGGACAGGAACAATGTACAACAAGGAGAACTCGGATGAAATGAGCCAGAGTGCAGCTCCGGAACAAGAAGCCACCAGCATGTACAACCCATCCGTCCTTCAAACGGAGACTCAACAAGACATGTGGACATCACCTTATGTGCCGCCCTACCACCAAGCGTATGCACCAATGTACGGAGAGTATGTCCCACCAGCGTACGTTCCCTATGGAGTCCCGCATGAGTCGCTCCACTATTATCAGCAGGCACTGGAACCACAACACTATTATCAGCCAGCACCGGAACCACAACACTACTATCAACCAGCACCCGAGCCGCGACACTTCTACGAGTACGGAAACCCGTATCAAGGCCAACATGGGGCCTACCATCACAACTAGCAGTTCGACGCGCATGGTCAACCGAACGCGACAGATGTTTTCAACCTCAACCACTACGGGAACCCTATGCACAGGGCCCCAGACCTAGGATTTGATCCTTTGCAACAAGGATCACAGGGGGTTGACATGCAACCCAATAAACATCGCCGAGGGGAGCACTCAACTGATGTGTCCACCTCTACCAAGTCCGGCTCAGCGCAGATGAAGATTGACCCTCCAGAAGCCTTGCCATCAGTGTTCGCCCAAGATATCTGCCGGGCACCAGTGCCCAAACGATGGAGGGACGTGAACCTTATGAAATACGACGGAACCACGGACCCCAAAGACCATTTGTGCCACTTCATGACCGCGATGGGCATCAACGAATACAACGACGCCATGCTATGTAGAACTTTCCCATCAACGCTGACAAAGATAGCTTTGACCTGGTTCACTAACCTGTCAAAGAACTCGGTCACCAGCTTCTCTGAGCTGAACCGAATATTCCAATCCCATTTTGGGAGCGCGCGCTCAAGAAAAAAGACTATGCTGGACTTGAACGCAATCAAACAAGGAGGGGATGAAACTCTGGGGCATTTCTTCACCCGCTTCACCAGTGTGGTTGTGTAGATCCCCAACTTCAACCACGAATCCGCGACCATCATCCTTATGGGGAACCTGGCGGAAGGGGATTTCAAGACTTACTTATTCAGAAAAAAACCCAGGGACTATGATCAATTGAGAGATTTGGTATCGCGACAAATAGACGCAGAGGAAGCAGCCGTGTCGAGCTCCAGAGCCAACGGCGGACATCAATGCTTCTTCAGCAAACTCGCGGGAAAATTCAGAAAAGATAAGGGAGCAGCTAAGCCACCCAAACAACCATCGGCAGGACAACATCGACAAGATGACGAAGTCCATCTCAACTCAGATCGAAGGGAGGAACCTCGTCGTCAAAGGGATGACCGAAGAGAGGGGAATGATTGCGGCCGACCACATCAACCACGAAGAAGTGATTACCATGGTCAAGATCACTATCATCAAGACTACCACCAAAGTAGAAGGGACGACAGGCATCCAGCCGAGCGTCGCCCGCAGGAGGAAGATCATCCCAGGCAGCAGAGCAGAGACCATGACCGATACAGAGGGCAAGAAGAAGCTCCTCAGCCAAATCAAGGGAGAGGTCGGGGTCGGAGATGGCATCGAGGACGCCAGAATGGGCCCCCTCCCCCACAAGGATCGGTGAACCAGGCCCCGGGGGGACACGACGAAAGAATAAGGTCCGCGGTCAAACGTATCCCAGAACCAGAAGGATACATCGACACCTTAGCTGGAGGACCCTCTCTTTCAGGGGCCAGCAACCAAGAGAGGAGAAGTTATGAGCGAAAAGGAAAACAACCGCCTTCCGCAATAAGCAGAAGGATCGCGCTCACTCCTCACGCGGAAATGGTGTTTTCGGCAGGTGACGCGGAAGACATAAGGATACCCCATTCCGACCCTTTGGTCATACACGCTCAGATAGCAACCAAGACTGTCAAAAGAGTCTTTATTGACACCGGGTCATCAGTTGACATTCTCTCTTGGGAAGCCTTTTGACAACTCGGAGTATCGGCAACTGCACTCAAGCCGTATTCAGGGACATTGGTTGCCTTCTCAGGAGATGAGATACCTGTTGCAGGGACCATTGAACTGAAAGTGGTGCTGGGAACTGCAACAAAACGAAGAACGGAGAGCATAGTCTTCACCGTTGTCCGAGTTCCAACAGTATACAATGCCTTGTTGGGGAGGGTGTCTCTTTACAAGTTTCAGATGGTGGTCTCCATTTACCATTTCCTTTCCAAATTCCCTATCGCTAGAGGGGAGGTTGGTGAGGTCCGCGGCCAGCAACCTGAGAGGAGGAGCTGCTATTTAACCTCTCTGAGAAAAAAGAAAGAAGTGATGCAGATTGAGGGATCTGCCGCAAGCTCGACGAAAAGAGAAGGAAGGAACCCGCGAGAAGAACTTGTAGTGGAAACCGATCCAGGAAGTGCCGTCACTGAGGCAGAACTGGAGGTGAGGCCAGCGGCCAGAAAGGTTCTCACTGCAGATGAAAGACTGACCCATTAGCCCTTTCCCAATCCTGAAGAAAAAGTGTATTTAGGACAGGCCTTAGGACCAGAAGAGAATAAACGCGTCCTAGACATTATCGCCAGATCAAGAGACGTCTTTGCATGGGCACCAAAGGACTTACTTGGAGTCCCCTCGACGGTCGCCTTACACACACTCCGGATAAGACACGACGCCAAGCCTGTCGCACAGAAGAAAAGGAAAATGGCACCCGAGAAGGCGCTTGCCACCAAAGAAGAAACAGAGAAATTGCTTGACGCTGGCTTCATCGAAGAAGTAGAAAATTCCGATTGGTTGTCAAACGTAGTTCTAGTCAGAAAATCCAATGGAAAGTGGCGCATGTGTGTTGATTTCTCCGACCTCAACAAGTTTTGCCCTAAGGACAGTTATCCGTTCCCGTCAATCGACGAATTAGTCGATGGAACCGCGGGAAACGCCGTCCTCAGTTTTCTAGACGCATACTCAGGATACAACCAGATCCGCATGGACCCGCCTGATAAAAAAGCCACCACGTTCATTACTAATCAAGGGATATTCTGTTATCGAGTCATGCCGTTCGGACTAAGAAATGCAGGGGCCACTTTCCAAAGAACCGTTGATCGGATTTTCCGCGCCCAGATTGAAAGGAATGTGTCAATCTACGTGGATGATATTGTGGTAAAAAGCTTGAGGGCGGAAGATCACGCGATAGATTTGCAAGAGACCTTTGATTCTCTACGATGCGGAGGACTGAACTTGAACGCGGAAAAATGTGTCTTTGGAGTGGATTCCGGGAAGTTCCTGGGATTCTTGGTTAGCCAGCGTGGGATAGATGTGAACCCAGAAAAGATTGTAGCAATACAAAGTATGCAACCACCCAGAACGATCAAAGAAGTCCAGACTCTCAATGGAGCTGTTAACTATCTCAGCCGATTCTGCTCCTGTCTCGCGGATAGATCTCTGCCTTTCTTCGCGTTACTAAAGAAGAAAGGACCATTCTAGTGGACACCGAAATTGCAGCAGGCCTTCGAGGGGATGAAGGAATATTTGATGAAGCTGCAGACTCTTCATAGGCCGGAAAAACTTGAGACTCTACACCTCTACCTGGCAGTAAGGAGCACAACCATCAACGCCGTTCTCACCCGCGAAGAAAAATATCCTGTTTACTACATTAGCAGAGTATTACAGGATGCTGAGACAAGATATGAGCCGATTGAGAAGATGATCTTGTGCCTAGTGTTCGCGGCGAGAAGATTGCGACCCTACTTTCAAGACCACCCGGTACAGGACTTAACCAGCTTACCCCTGAGGTAGATCCTGCACTCCCCGTGCCTTTCAGGGCAGATGACAAAGTGGGTAGTAGAACTGTCAGAATTTGAAATCGAGTATAAGCCACGGAAAGCTGCATTAGCACAGACTTTAGCCAACTTCATCTATGAGACAAGCTTTGAGGGGCACTCATCATCTGAGGAAAGCAGTTGGGTCCTTAAAGTGGACGGAGCAGTTAACCAGGCTGGTTGTGGGGCCAGAATCGCTTTGATCTCCCCAGAAGGGCAACTGGCGAACTACGCATATGAACTCGCCTTTCAGGTAACCAACAATGAAGCTGAATACGAGGCCCTGATAGCAGAACTTGAGATAGCCATGGCGCATGGAGCAAGAGAAATAGCTGCTTACACAGATTTAGAAGTTTTAATGATGCAGGTCGAAGGAAGATACGATGCCAGGATGGGGTTGATGCCAGATTACTTGAGGAAAGTCCAAGCCTTACGAAAGGCCTTCGTGAACTTCACGATAACTGTTGTCCCAAGGGAAGAGAATCAGCAAGCGGACGCTTTGGCATGGATAGGCGCGGCAATGCCATCTGAAATCGAGTCAGAATTCATGTTTAACAAAAAAAAGAGCCATGGGCTTGTCAAGGAAGTTTTCTTCATTGAGACCGATGGGAAAGACGATTGGAGGACCCACATTGTAGAATATTTAGAAAGAGGGATCCTCCCCGCGGAAGAGTCCGAAGCCAGACAAACAATTACAAGAGCCGCCAGGTTCACCGTCCGCGACGGAAAGCTTTTCAAGAGGGGTTTCACGCAGCCTGATTTAATGTGCGTCTCCATTGAGGATGGAATGACAATTATACAGGAGCTTCACTCTGGGGTATGCGCACATCACCAAGGTTGGAGAGCATTGACTGCAAAAATTATGAGGGCCGGGTACTACTGGCCCACGATGAAGCAAGACATCCAAGGGTTCATCCGAAAATGTGACGCGTGTCAGAAACATGGAAACGCTATCCATCAGCCCGCGGAGATGATGAAAGGAATTCATGGCGCATGCCCTTTTTCTCTTTGGGGAATGGACATCTTGGGGCCATTTCCCACCGCGCCAGGCCAGTTGAAATATGTGCTCGCAATCGTGGATTACTTTACGAAGTGGGTGGAAGCTGAGGCCATGGGGCTCATCACCGCTGAAAAGGTGAAGATGTTTCTCTGGAAGAACCTAGTTTGTCGCTTCGGAGTTCCAGAATCAATCATCACTGACCATGGTCCTCAATTCGACTGCGAGACCATCCGAAACTTCTGTGAAGACCTCCACATCAACCTCAAATTTTCATCTGTAGCACATCCTCAGACGAACGGGCAGGTGGAGATCACCAACTAACAGATTCTAGAAGGGATACGAAAGAAATTGGGGGCAACGGCCAAAGGACGATGGGCTGAACTCCTTCCACTGGTACTCTGGTCTCACAGAACAACCACCAAGGCAACTACAGGCAAGACTCCTTTTTCTTTAGTCTACGGCATGGACTCGGTGATTCCGATCGAGCGAATGATCCCGTCAGCACGCATCCTCGGATTCGACCCACAGTCCAACGAAGAAGCACTTGAAATAGAGATGCACTTGAGAGAGGAACGCAGGATGATGGCAGCTTTGAAAGCAGTAGAATACAAGAGACGGACCGCTAAGTACCATGATCAGCGAGTTCGTCCGCGACAGTTTCAAAAAGGGGACCTGGTCTTACGGCGAGTACAAACCGGAGGGAAGCTAGATGCCAATTGGGAGGGTCCATACGTTGTGGTCGATGCTATCCACACCGGTGCATACAAGCTGAAGAACGAGGACGGAGAAACTTTAAACAAAACCTGGAACGCCGATTGTCTGAAGAAGTACTATGTGTAAGTTCGAACATCAATCTCAATTAAATAATCACCCCCGCAGACAGTTGGAAGAGCGGTTAGTGGGCGTTTTTCGTAAAAGTTGTATAACGCAAAAGCAGACGAATTTCATAAAAGGCCAAAAACACTGGAGCTTTCTCCACGTCGCTCCTCTGATAGAGACTCACGTTCTCTAAGAGTCGAGCCCAATGACAACAAGGCCAAAAACGCTAGAGCTTTCTCCGCGTCGCTCCTCTGATAGAGACTCACGTTCTCTCAAAGTCGAGCCCAACGACAACAAGGCCAAAAACGCTGGAGCTTTCTCCGCGTCGCTCCCCTGATAGAGACTCATGATCTCTCAAGGTCGAGCCAAGCCACAACAAGACCAAAAACGCTGGAGCTTTCTCCGCGTCGCTCCTCTGATAGAGACTCACGTTCTCTCAGAATCGAGCCCAACGACAACAAGGCCAAAAACGCTGGAGCTTTCTCTGCGTCGCTCCCCGGATAGAGACTCACGATCTCTCAAGGTCGAGCCAAGCCACGACAAGACCAAAATCGCTGGAGCTTTCTCCGCATCGGTCCTCTGATAGAGACTCGCGTTCTCTCAAAGTCGAGCCCAACGACAACAAGGCCGAAAATGCTGGAGCTTTCTCTGCATCGCTCCCCTGATAGAGAGTCACGATCTCTGAAGGTCGAGCCAAGCCACGACAAGACCAAAAACGCTGGAGCTTTCTCTGCGTCGCTCCTCTGATAGAGACTCACGTTCTCTCAGAGTCGAGCCCAATGACAACAAGGCCAAAAACGCTGGAGCTTTCTCCGCGTCGCTCCCCGGATAGAGACTCACGTTCTCTCAAGGTCGAGCCAAGCCACGACAAGGCCAAAAACGCTAGAGCTTTCTCCGCGTCGCTCCCCTGATAAAGACTCACGATCTCTCAAGGTCGAGCCAGACCACAACAAAACCAAAAACACTGGGGTCTATTACCGCAAATAGCAATTTATAAAAAACGTTTGATTATTCCAACGACAAACGTAACACTCAAAACGCGGAATACAAACAAAGTTGCACGCGAAGAATTACACAAGAACGCTCTGACACAAAACAGAGAATCAAGAGTTAACCCAAAAGGATCCGTCAAAGATGACACCCAAAAGCGAGCAGAAATTAAGCATCTAGGAGGATGACTGGCCTGGGAGGCGACATAACATAACCATTTTCTACACAGATGGATCCCTCATCAAGCACGCGGACGTCAAAATAAACCCCACCTCGGTGGCGAAAAACCATAACGGACCCCATTCCCAGACCCTGGGCCGATACAAAGTCGCTCCAACCGCCGACCAACCAGAATATCCCGTAGTCCCGCTTGACTATTCGATCGGGACATCCACGGCCGAACCCAGGGACAGGAAAACTTGAGACGGATCTGTGACGCCCGTTTCATACTCAAGCAAAGCGGGAAGTAACTGCAAAATGAATAGAGACAAGTAAAATAAAAAAAAGAGAACGATCTTCGAGCATATGAAAAATGAAAACCGACTCACAAGCTCTTGCATTTGATCTTCGAAATCAAGAGCCAAGTAGAAAGTCCAAGGAGTCTGAGTTGACGATGCCATAATAGAGAATAAAAGCCTAAGAGAGAAACCAAGCAGGGTCTCACTTATAAAGAGCTCCACCAGGCGGTAACCCTCGAGTATATTCTTAAAAGATTCCCCCAGTAAACCCTCAAAAGAAGAGCAGGACAATAACAGTAAAAACTCACAGAAGACATGACCGGAGAGAACAGGGTTATGCTACGCTAAAACCAAGGAGAATCCTGTAGACCACCTCGATATTCACAAAATCGAAAAACAACGGCTATATTTATTCATTACACGCGGAAAAAGACCGCACATAAACAAAGGTAACCCCATCTGTTCGCGTTCATCAACAAATACATCATCAAGAAAGATTAATCAAGGGTACAAGCCATTCATCAAAAGATCCGCTTCCTCATAAGGGAAACGACCGATGCCCTCATCCCCGTCTTCCAAGCCCATGACCTGGACTTCAAAATGGGCATTCCCTTTGTGAATAAAAACCATGGAAGACCCGACCGCGAACCCATGGGACTCAGCGAAGTCCTTCCAGCCTCGCTGAAGCCAATACATTCCGTAATCACCCTTGAAGATGCGGACCGGAAAGTTGCGCAAAATGTGAGATGAAAGGAAAACCTGCTCAGGGATAGCATCCTTGTATTCCCCCTCAAAGCGCATAGGTAAAAGCTAAAAGGGGAGTTGGAACAAGAACAGTAAGAACATAGAGAAAGAGAAATAAGATGAAGAGAGCGAAAATCAACAAATGGAACCAACATTTCAATAGAACTTACCAAACGGGACGTTTGTTCAGGACGGTCGATCGATTGGAAGAAAGCCCATCTGCCCGCGCCGGAAATAGCCATGTTCGCAGGAAAAGGTGTGAAATGAGTGACGGCCAAATAACGAAAGAAAAAGAGGAAGTCCTATCCTTGAAAACAAAAACAGAGATACGGATTAACACCACTTGGCGAAAGATTCCCCTGAAGAGAAAAGAGCTCATTACCCGAAGTGACTACACTATCACATGCATTGTAAAACGGGACACAGCGAGGTGTCTCATCAATTAGAAACAATTATCGATGGGATTTCAACTCAGACCAAGGTCAGACCCGTGAAAGCATGCAGCCAGGAGAATGCCCCGTGGAAGCACCACAGGGCAGAAGGTCGGATACGCGGCGAAGTGAAATGAATATAAAATCCCATGTGGTCTAAAAATGGAGACAACAACTAAACAAGAAAATGGAATTCGAAGGCCCCCCCAAGGCCTTTTACAGAGTGATCATCACCGAGGAACAACTCCGTTCCCTACGGCTCCCGCTGATGTACGTCCTCCTGGAAGAAGATGCCCGCAGTCTGGTGCACCTATGGTCCTGATCCAACCGCGATCATGTAGTCAAAGCCGAGGTGGACGCGGATGGAATCTATTGGTTCACAGACGAATGGCCAGGATTCGTAGAGGCAAACATGGTAAGTGTAGGAGTCACCTTAATCTTCGTATATCAAGGAGACTCGATCTTTGAAGTCTTCGTCGTGAATCCCGACTGCGACTACAATGGGGTTGCGGGACGCGGGTGAATGCAAGAAGTTCAGACAAGGAGTAGCCCCACAACCTTTTAGATATGAAGAGTAAGGTGGCATTCCAATAAATAAAAAAGAACCTAGGGTTCATGTAATGTTGTTAATTTAAAATAAAAGCGGGTCTCTACATTAAAGACAAAGTAAATGAAACATTTTCTTTATTTGCGAATCAAGCCACACGCGGCAATTCTACTTCCTTATTCCTTAAAAAGAAAAGGTCGACCACGGATGGTTTAACACGAACCACTGGAAGAGGTAGTCGAGGGACAACACTTGACCCCGACACAGTCGAGATCACGACGTGGACAAACTTTAAAACGAGCACGACTCGTATGGAAAAACGTCATCGATGACCCCACGATGAACCCGTGACGAGCGACGAATTCTTTCCACCCACGACTGAGGTACGATCGACCATCACGACCCCTGCTCACCTCTACCCGGAAACTCTCAACGGCGTAAGAAGAAAGGAAGACTTGACGCGAGAGAGAGGATTGGCACTCCGCCTGAAATTGGGGCGGAAGGGGCTACCAAAGAACGACACGAGGTAAAGACCCTAAGCCTAATTAAGATACGAAAAATAGTAAGAGTCAAGAGAGTCATACAAGTAAAGAAAGCCGATCTGCGCATTCCAAAGTCTGAAAGAATGCCCAAGGGTTAAGATTCCTTGACGCCACAGTTTTTATCGAACGCAAAAAGGAGACCACAACCAAAAGTAATAAGAAGGTCCCGAACCATAAGCTTGAAAACGGGGAAGCAAAACTCAAGCATGATTGACAAGTGGCAAGAACCTTTTAAATCAAGGCCAAACACCGCAACAAAAGCTGGATGAACGCATGGGAGAGGACATAAAGATAAAAACAGAGATGATATTTACTGTAAGAGGTTGCTGATATACAAAATATACAACCCCTTAAGTAGGTAGCAAAAAGCTATTGTTCGAAAACAAAAAAGGCACCACCCGAAACAAACCTAAGTCGTCAACAAACAGAAGTTAATTATAAAACTGGCCCGCCCAGTAATATGGTTAGGAGGAGATAGAAAAATAGGCCCTCTCGGTCTCAAGGGTCCACGACAACTTCAATCTCCTCTTCCTCATCATCAGAGTCCTCTTCCCTCGCTAGCTCCTCCGGGGTCAAGCCCCAATCCTCCTTCACCAGACTCGCCTCAAACTTCTCCAAAGGGACGCCTGGGTTAGCCTGTTAGCGGGTGACACTTTGGTTAATACCCGCGGACATCCCCTTCAAGAAGTAGCCGAAGCACTCGTCCTTCAAAAGCTCCTTACCCTCCGGAGATCGGAGGCACGGCTTGGCCACTGAAGAAAGAAAAGAAACACCCACGTCGGTCTTAACCCATTCTGAAGACATAAACTTGAGTCCCGCGGGCGACTCCAGCCATTGGAGCGTGATGTATACATTTTTAGTCATAATTTTGCATCATATTTTCATCTCATTTAAGTCATTTTATTTACTTTTGTGTTGGGAAAGTGTGTCGTTTGTGTTAGTTTTCATATTATTTAAGATATGGAGTCTACACAAGCTTTGGTGGTGTTTTTGTAGGTTTTGAAGCTGATTTGAAGGAGTTTGGACGCACTTTAGAGCTTAATGAAAAATCATGAAGGCAATGGAGATGCCAAGCAAAAGCAAAAAGTGGTGCCGCTGGAGAAAAGCCTTATTTTCGCCATCCATCACTTCGATTCAAGTTCTAGAGCCTTCATGAGAGTTGTAGTCCTTGAAAAGAGCTTTCTAACGCATATTAATATGCGTCAATCGGATAAACGAGAACTCAGAAAAGTGCATTTGAAGTCAGAGTCGAAAATCTGGAGAAAAACAGAAGTTACTGCATTCAAACAGACCCTCGGCGCCGACACCCACAGCCTCGGCGCCGAGGTATCTGCGAACAGGAGAAGTTTTTGCGGGCTGATTTTATTACTTAATGGGCTTTTTAATTAGGATTTTCATCTGAATTTCTTTTAGGATCTTTTAGTTAGATAGACTTGGGATATTTTATCCTTCCTTAGATGGATTTTATTATTTTCCTAAGATAAACTCTCTTTTCCTTGGGGATTAAATCTTAATTTTTATCTTTTAAATAAAGGCTATTAGGGGCTGATTTGAGAAGAGGACAAGACACAGCGCAGGGCTGCGCGCAGCAGCTATAGGACGAGTTTTAGGGTTTTTGTTTGGCGTTTGGGCTTTCAGCGTTTGTTGTTGCGATTGAACGCTTATTTCCAGGTTTTATATTATTTCAAGTTTGGTTTATGTTTTCTTCTCTTAAATTCATGTTTTCCATTATCATGTTTGAGTAGTTATCTTCCTTTTAGGGTTGAGGTGTGCCCAACAATAGGCACGTGTGTGATGGATGAATCTATAATTGTGTGATGTTTTTATTGTCTTCTACCTATGTGCTTAAGCTTTGATGAAAGTTTAAGGAATTCATGGTTGCAATTGAACTTGAAAGAGGAAATTGTTAACTTGATAGTAATTAGGGTTTTCTAATGAAAGTTAAAAGATCCTAATTAAGAGAAGGTAGAAACAAGTAGGTCTTTTATGCGAAAGTGAATGGATTTACTTGTTGATTGATGAAACTCAATTGTTGATGATAAAAGCATGACCTTTTATGTGATTCATTGATTTTCCCATGTGTTTGTTGTTGTGGTGATCCTTTGCCTTGGAAGTTTTCCCTTTTATTAATTAAAATTCATATTTTATTCTCTTATCACCACCCATCTCTCTTCCATCTCTTTTGTTAGTTTCAACCCGACAAAGCAACTAAATAAGAAACGCTGACTCTCTCCTGTGGACGATCCTGACTCCCTATGCTATAGCGGGGTCTTGACTACAAATTTATTTGGTCGAGAAACCCTCTGATCAAATTGGCGCCGTTGCCGGGGAGAGTTCAATCGCTCCTTATTTAGTTGTTTTTAGGGTGTGGGAATAGTCCATCCCTTTTCTTTTATAGATATTATTTCTTGTTGATATTCCATTTTCTTTTCTTTTTCTTTTTCTAGTTAGTTTCTTTTATAAATCCAAAAAAATTTTTTTTAACACTTCCCACCACTCGCCTTATCGGTATCAACTTGGTGCTGAGCTCTTGCTAATTGATTTGTGCGCCTGTTTGAGTTTTCAAGTTTAGGTACAAGATGCAGGACACATATGATTATTTCGAAACAAGGGCCGAAAAGGAAAGACGACAAGCAAGGAAAAAGGAGTATGCGAGCTATCTCGCTGAGGTTGATGAGGAGGATGAAGATTTCATTGATTTTGATACTTGGAAAGCAATGAAGTCCTCTGAGGATTCAACCAAAGCCCAAGAGTCATATGGGTCCTATCAACCAGAGGAGGGGTATTATGCTCAATACGATTACAGGGACCCATATTGGCCTTGTCAGCCATCTTGGGGAAACATGTATAAACCATCAATGGAGGTCGACGCTAAAGAGTGTAGGCAAACCATAGATGATGAAACCAACAAGCAAATGAGGGCTGAGATGGCGGAATTACGATGCCAGATAGAAGCTGAAGCCGCTGAAGTACGAAAACTAAGGGAGTACAACACAATCATGCGTGAACAACTGGACGAATGGAATAGGCTGCAGGCTTTGTCAGAATCATCATCACAAGACGTTGACCCACAACCAATAGAGACATCCTATCGGTATGAGGTTGGTTCATATGATAACATTATATTTTGGGAGCTTGTAGGTGGAGAAGAGCATGAGGATGAGTTGGTACCTATCCCAACCAAGTCAACGTACACTTATATTGACTCTACTCGGGCTCTTGACGAATCGATGGCACATCGTAAGGAAGAAAAAGAGAATTGCCAGAATCCTAACGAGGTACAAGTAAGGTTAGGCATGGTCTTCAGATTTTTTTCTCATGATGAATATGTTGGTACTGGGACATTTCAGGAGGATCCACGTGAGGAACCCCTTGATGAAGAAGAAGAAGTGATAAAGGAGGAGCCAAAAGTCATTGTTCGATGCATTACACCGCCACCTTTACCATTCCAGGTGAAGGTGATTCCCGACGATCTCAAACAATCGACTTTTGCATTTAAGTATGGGGTACTCACGAAGTGGCATGTTGAAGATGAGGCAGAATAAGAAGAAGTGGAGGAATCTCTTCCCCCTCCACCATTGTACACCAAACTCAACAATGAAGCACATCTATTTGTGTACGATGGTGGGGCAACAAATCAAAGCCATACCCTGAAGAGGAAGAGAGGCGCAAATGAGGAAAACACGTTTGCTAAGCGCTTTCCAAGACGGTTACTAGCTAGAGCCAAGAGAGATGAATGGGTGGAATGTTGGAGTGTCCACTCGGGAAGGTTCAAGCTCATCCATAAGGAAAGGAGGAGAGGCATAAAAAGGTACAAGGAGCAAGAGCCATATCACTTGACAATCTATCCCGATGTACCACCGGAGGATGTTCTCCCACCATCTCCACCAGCGGAGCCACCAGATCCACCACCTCCTCCTGACCCAGATTGAAGAAAAAAAAAGAGAAGTAGGTCAAGCTAGAGACTTTAAACCTAGCGCTTACGGGAGGCAATCCGCTTTATTTCCTTTTTTTTCTAAGTTTTATTTTTAGCTTTTAAAATTTTAGGATAGGTAGGATAGTTGGGGTGGAGCATATTGCACTAACCATGCATGTCTTAAGAGGAAACCACTGCGAAAACGGGCGAAAAAATGGAAAAAGAAGCTCAAAAACACCTGTACCGAGGTTGTACCGAGGTTCCCTACCTCGGTACCGACCCCCCTGACGGACAAGTAAGTGAATCTCGGAGAACCGAGAAATTCCAGTAGATGTACCGAGGTCGTACCGAGGTACCTAGGGTCGGTACCAACCCCTATGACGGACAGGTAAGTGAATCTCAGAAAATAAAGAGATTCCAGTAGGCATACCAAAAAAAAAAAACAGAAAATGGAAAAAAAAAAATTTACCTTTTTCTTTCCTTTTTCTTTTCTTCCTTTTTCTTTCTTTTCTTTTTTCTTTTCTTCCCTCTTTCTTTCTCTTTACTCTCCACTCCCAACCCCGTTCCCTCGGTTCCGACCCTAGGTGCCCAGCCCCTCCCTCTCTCGGCACCACCCACCACCAGCCCGAGCCACCTCCGGCCACACCACCACCCCAGCTCGAACCCCCATCCCCTAGCGCACCCCCCGACCCCAGCAGCACCTCGGTTCCGAGCCCCTAGCCCCCACACCCAGCCCCCGTTCCCCACACCACATCCCCGGTTTCGAACCCCACCCCGCACAGCAGCCTCCTCTCTCGGCGCCTCCCACGTCACCCACGAGCCACTTCCGGCCACCGCACCCCAGCCCCACGAACCACCACCCTCACCCGCACCCCCCGAGCGCAGACCTGACCCGGTTCGAGCCCAGCAGCCCTCCCACCAAACGACCATTGCACAAATCGCTGTTTGGATATTTTGGTTCGTTACACCTTCGAAATCCCGAAATTTCTTCCTCTTTCTACTCGATTTTGGTATGATTTCTAACCCTAAACTTGTTTATTTCAATTATTTTGATTGATTTGATGATTTGGGTTGAGATTGAAAACCTAGGGTTTGATTTAGAAGCGGAATTTGGGGCTTTTTGCCAAAAGCCAAATTCGTCAAAATTGATGATATGGTTGTGTTGTTGGGTTGATTTGGAGCAATTTTCATGTTCATAGCATTGTCAAATTGTTTATGGATTACGAGCTAATTAGATTTTAAGATTTCATTGCGATTCGTTCGAGGCTTTGATTTGTGAATTGATTTTTATGCTTTAAGTTGATTAGTTTCTTCTATTTTAGCATGAAAATTATATTCTTGCAAGATTTGACTTGTGCAAACAAGTTGTATATATTTCATATTTATCTTACTTGTTTTGAACTTAAGTATGGGGTTATGGTGGTTGACTTGTTCATATTGATTTACATTATTTATATGGTTTATATTGAGAATATTTTTATAGGTGATATATTATATTTTATATGGTGGTGAGTTTGGGTGCATTTGAGCTTATTGCTATTTTTAAGAATGCCCTTGAACTTATATTATTGCACTTGCTTTCTATGCTTATATGATTTATTTAGTGCATACTATTCTTGTTATTTTGCTTGGTTTACGTGGTTATTAGGTGTGGCCTGGGCATATATTGGTTTGACCCGCCGCCCCCCTTTCCATAGAGAGCTTATTGATCTCCAGCAACTTCTGAATCTTGATTTTGTGAGTTTCGGAATCTTTCCCTTTTACTTTGATTTTCTTTTGACAGTGGGGACACTATCTATTTAAGTATGGGGTGAGGGATTTAGAAACTTGTTTGATGTGTTTTCGATTATGTTTATGTTTATGTGTTGCATTTTACTTTATTTGGATTATGTTATGCATTCATGTTTAAAATTTATGCATTTGAGTCTTTTGTCATGTCTTTAGTTATGCTTTTAGTTTCATAAAAAGAAAAAAAAATTAAAAAAATGTCGGAAAAAAAAAGGATAAAAAATGCATGTTTATTTTCATTTTGTCTTATGTTTTAGTTTAGTTTAAGAACACCTAACTTAGATGTCCAATGATGAAATCTAATAATTGAGCTTGATCATGTAATATCCTAAGGCATAGTTCGGATGGTTTAGCCTAAGTCGCACAAAATGTTTTTATGTCAAGTTTGACTTGCAAATAAAATTGAGCATATATGACTTTAGGATTTAGGTGATTGGAATCCAACATGTCCTAGTGAGTTACTTGGCCTATGAGGAATTGATCTTTATATTTTTCCTTCTTTTTGATGTGTGTATTACTCTCCTTATGCATTACCTCTTGATATTGTGATGTATATCTAAGTCTTGAAACCAATATGAGATAGCTAGTCATTGCATAATTTGATCAAATGATAGAGGCACTTTTTATTAGCCACTTTTAATCCTCTTTTACCTACCTTATATATGTTTCCTTTGCTTGTAACCACTTTGAGCCTTATAGCCTATTCTTGTAACTCCACAAAATCTATCCTATCCAATGATTAGCCTTACCTCCTTATCCGGGAATTAGGACTTAGTGATTGGTAGAGATTGATGTTTGAGGAGTAGAGATCTATGATTTGGTTTAAGTGTGGGACACATTTTTGGGTGGGTATTTTATTTTCTCGCCACTATTATCTATTGTAAAAGGTATTTTTGGCTCTTATATTTAAATAAATGCACATGAGATTATGAAAAAGAAAAGAGAGTTCGAAGAAAAGAAAAAAAAAAGAAAAAGAAAAAAAAACCGAAAAAAGAGAAAAAAAAAAGAATAAATGAGAAGTTGTGCATGAGCCAAATTTATCTTTATTTATTTTATGTGAGATATATTGGATATTTTGGGGTTATTGAAGAGGTGTGCCATCTTAGATGAGTTCGGATGTGTTTATAATGGATGAGCCAAATTTATCCTTATGTGAAATGTATTGGATATTTTGGGGATTTTTGAAGGGTTGTGCTATATTAGATGAGTTTGGAAGTGTTATTATATGATGGAATTGTTTGGATGAGTTGAATTAGAAATTTAGGAGTCTTTGGTTCCCGGATTTCTAGCACCACATAGCCTAAATGATTCCTACCTTTATGTTCTTACCAAGCCAAGTTACAACCCAGCCGAATGAGTCCTTCTTTGAAGGCCATTGAGCCAAAGTCCTCTTGATGGTTAATGCACGTTTTGACATCTCGGTGAATCGATTGGTGATATAAATTGTAATTTCTATGTAGCTTAATGTCATAAAGAATTGAGTTGAGAGATGTACTTCAAGCCTAAACACATTTGAAAGGGAGTGAAAACACATTATTCCCCTTGAGTGGTTGGATTCTAGTTGCTTTGCCTAAGGTTATCTAAATATATGTGATAATGGTTCAATGCTTGTTCTTATTTGCACTATGCTAAATTGATGTTGCTTTTGACCACTGTTCTAAAAATCGCGCCTAGGTGCCGCCTGGGCACTGCCTAGGCGCTAGGCGACCCCCCTCCGCCTAGAGTTAAACGACCGCCTAAGCACGCCTAGGCGTCCGCCTTGACCGCCTGGGTCCCGCCTAGGCGCTAGGCGGCCCCTCACCGCCTAGGATCCGCCTAGCGCTTTTTAGAACACTGCTTTTGACTAAGGCGAAGACTTGAAGGCATGTTAAGGGTTTTGGTCGTAGTTTGGTTATTGCTTGAGGACAAGCAAGTCTAAGTATGGGGTGTTTTGATGTATGCATTTTTAGTCATATTTTGCATCATATTTTCATCTCATTTAAGTCATTTTATTTACTTTTGTGTTGGGAAAGTGTGTTGTTTGTGTTAGTTTTCGTATTATTTAAGATATGGAGTCTACACAAGCTTTGGTGGTGTTTTTGTAGGTTTTGAAGCTGATTTGAAGGAGTTTGGACGCACTTTAGAGCTTAATGAAAAATCATGAAGGCAATGGAGATGCCAAGCAAAAGCAAAAAGTGGTGCCGCTGGAGAAAAGCCTTATTTTCGCCATCCATCACTTCGATTCAAGTTCTGGAGCCTTCATGAGAGTTGTAGTCCTTGAAAAGAGCTTTCTAACGCATATTCATATGCGTCAATCAGATAAACGAGGACTCAGAAAAGTGCGTTTGAAGTTACAGTCAAAAAGCTGGAGAAAAACAGAAGTTACTGCATTCAAACAGACCCTCGGCGCCGACACCCACAGCCTTGGCGCCGAGGTATCTGCGAACAGGAGAAGTTTTTGCGGGCTGATTTTATTACTTAATGGGCATTTTAATTAGGATTTTCATCTGAATTTCTTTTAGGATCTTTTAGTTAGATAGACTTGGGATATTTTATCCTTCCTTAGATGGATTTTATTATTTTCCTAAGATAAAATCTCTTTTCCTTGGGGATTAAGTCTTAATTTTTATCTTTTAAATAAAGGCTATTAGGGGCTGATTTGAGAAGAGGACAAGACACAGCGCAGGGCTGCGCGCAACAGCTATAGGACGAGTTTTAGGGTTTTTGTTTGGTGTTTGGGCAAAAGCTTGGGCGTTTGTTGTTGCGATTGAACGCTTATTTCCAGGTTTTATATTATTGCAAGTTTGGTTTATGTTTTCTTCTCTTAAATTCATGTTTTCCATTATCATGTTTGAGTAGTTATCTTCCTTCTAGGGTTGGGGTGTGCCCAACAATAGGCACGTGTGTGATGGATGAATCTATAATTGTGTGATGTTTTTATTGTCTTCTACCTATGTGCTTAACCTTTGATGAAAGTTTAAGGAATTCATGGTTGCAATTGAACTTGAAAGAGGAAATTGTTAACTTGATAGTAATTAGGGTTTTCTAATGAAAGTCAAAAGATCCTAATTAAGAGAAGGTAGAAACAAGTAGGTCTTTTATGCGAAAGTGAATGGATTTACTTGTTGATTGATGAAACTCAATTGTTGATGATAAAAGCATGACCTTTTATGTGATTCATTGATTTTCCCATGTGTTTGTTGTTGTGGTGATCCTTTGCCTTGGAAGTTTTCCCTTTTATTAATTAAAATTCATATTTTATTCTCTTAACTCCACCCATCTCTCTTCCATCTCTTTTGTTAGTTTCAACCCGACAAAGCAACTAAATAAGAAACGCTGACTCTCTCATGTGGACGATCCTGACTCCCTATGCTATAGCGGGGTCTTGACTACAAATTTATTTGGTCGAGAAACCCTCTCATCAGAGCGCCGCTTCCTGGGCTGACCGGGACTGGAGTCTCTCCAAGTCTTGCTTTACCAGAGTGAGGTCCTCTTCCAAAATGGAGTGGTCGCCCTGAAGGTCTTTGTAGCGCGACTCGATGGTCTCAAGCTGTTTCTTCAGGTGCTCCACAGACTGTTGAAGTTCTTCTCCATGACGGCGCGAAGCTTCCGAGTCTGAAAGGGTCGCGTCGCGCTCTACAGTCAGAACGGAGATCTGCTCGTTGGCTGCGTGCAATTTCTCATGCAGCTCGACAGACCACTTCTTAAACTTCTCAATAGAGGACGGGTCCCTAACGGTATTGCCCAGCGTCCTCACCTTGTGGTTCAGCTCCTTGATCTCCGCGGACTTCTTAATGATCTCCTCCTTTTGGGAGGAAAGGCGCCGCTCCGATTCAGCCTGAAAGCCCCTAACTTGGGAAAATGAAAACAAACAAAGGAAGATGAGGGAAAGGCGGTCTCCAAAAATAAAAGGAGAGAAAGGGAGAAAGAATAAGCAAGTGGCAACAAAGATGAATAAAAGGACTGAAGAAAGAGATCGCCGCGTCAACTTACCCATTGGGCTACGCGATCAAATTGAAGAGAGAACTCTTCGCACTCCAAACGGCGCAACCATGCCTGTTCATTCTGCGCGAATTTATCTGGGAGACGGAGGCGGATGAGCTCGTCAACCCAAAAGCCAGGGATGCGGAAGGCGGGCGGAGTGGCGTCCCCCTACAAAAAGAGGGCCCCCTCTTCCCCCCAGCGCTGGAGGCCCGAGAAAAACTCTCAGCCTTTTTCCTCTTTTGGGACCGAGAGGCGGCCGCGTCTGACGAATGAGGGCGCTTCTCACGAGGCTTAGAAACTGCTACCTCCACCGCCGCGGCAGGCTCGCTGGCTTTTTCAGCCTCACCGGCAGCCACATCTCGGGGGGCAGGAGGATGAAGAGGTGCGCGCCTGGAGGACTTCTTCCTTTTTTTTCCTTCCCACTCTCTTGGACGTGGTGCCGCTCAAGCAATGAACCCAAATCCATTAAGTCTGCCAAGAGGAAAGAGAGAACAAAAACATCAGACACCGACAAACGAACATCTTATTTCTTTTTTTTTTTAAAAAAAAGAGAAAGGAAACGGGGGCATCAAGAAACACAAAACCATAAGTGAAACACAAAAATAAAGTGTGGTTAAGACTAAGGCAACACCTAATCGTGGATGAGGCAAGCTCAATCCCGCCATCTCGAGCCGAAGAGCCGAAACCATAGTTCGCCATGGCAGCTTGGGCTCATGAACGAAGGAATCCTTGAATTTGTCAAGCCTCGCAACCCAAGGCTTCTTGACCGCACTAAACCAACCAGGGACGGTCTTAAAATCGAGGGAGGCACCAGCTTTGTCGCGAACAAGGAACCACTTGTGCTTCCAGTTCGGTTTGCTCGATAACCTCTCAATATAACTGCAACTGGAGTTGCATTGGTAAAACCTAGGATCCTGGGGCCCCCTCTTCATAGAAAAGATGCTGAGCATAAGCTCCTTTGTCGGAGACACTCTGATGTCCAGGCACCGCATCACAAACCTGGTAAAGAACATCCAGCAGTTCGGCACAACTTGCGCAGGGCTCAGGTTGTACTCGGACAGAAAAGCAATAAACAAAGGGTGGAGAGGCAAGCGGAACCCTTGAGACAAGCTCACCGCGTATACCACAAGACAATCCTCATAGGCGTCCAAGCAACCCCCGCCTTCTGAAGGTAAACACAACTCCACTCCCACTGGCCATGGAAAAATCCGAGCTATAGCCGCGACACTAGCCTAGTCGAGCAGTGTAGTACAACCCCTTACCTCTTGATTAGGGGAGCGTCGTGGGCGAACTCTCTCAGGAATGACTATGGGACAAGGTTGGGGATCGCGGATAGAAAAATCTCCGCGAAAAGAACAAGAAGGCAAATCATCCAAGGAGTAAGAGGGAATGTCAAGGTCACTAAGGACCTCCTTAGAGCGGACCCTTGAACACGTCTATGCGGTCTCGATGGGAGACTCGGCATAAGGAACCCATGATATCTCGGATTCCAAACCACTTGTCGATGGATGCGAACTTGAAGAGGCGCGCACGTCAGGGTGAACCTGGGTTTCCACGTCCATCGGATGAGCATCCGCGTTCCCATCGCCCTCCTTAGAAGAAGTTAAGTAAGGAGAGGAATAGTAATCAGGGTCAGAGCGTTTCCACCGCTTTCTCACCTTAATCGGACTGCCGGATGGACCCACGCGGTCTGGGGTAGAAACACCGGAAGAAGAAGAAGAATATGAGGAAGAGCCTTCTGAACTAGACGCGGAGTTCCTGGAGGAAGACAAGGAAGAAGAGTCCAAGATTACCGCGGAAGGATCTGCTCAGGAAGTAGAGGGCAAGCCCTCTCTCCATCCCTGCTCTCTCTCAAACTCATCCAACGCGTCGAGGTTCCTCTCAGAATTAGCCATCCTTGAAAAAGTTAAAAGGTGATCTGAAAAGGAACCCGTGTACGCGGACCAAAAATATCAAAAAACCCAAGAAACAAAATCGGGAAATGAAGAGGGACCCCGAAAAGATCTAAAAAAGAAAGGGGAAAAACCTAACGAGAGTCGTAAAAATTAATAGAGCATCTAAGACATTTCAAAAAAGCTCAAGAACTGAAGAACAAAAACAGGGATTTACCTTGATAAGCCGAAGAAACCGCTAGAAAATGCAACCGGAAAACCAAAGAACAAGCGGAAAGCTCCTAAAAAGCGAAAGCTGAAAGAGAGCCGAAAACAAACAAACAATAGGAAATGAAAAAGTGAAAACGGAATGGGGTAATTTATAGAAAAATTACCGACCCTTCAACTTCCCTCAAAACGACACGGGCTGAGGTAAAACCCTAATGGGCCAGAGGGAATCCTCAAACAGGCCCAACACCAGTCTAGCGAAAGTTACGAAATTACCCCTCGAGGAAAAAAGGGAGAACACATTTCCGCGGACAAGGTCGAATCGTCTAAAGGTCTCAAAGAACTTAACCCGACCCGATGAGTTGTGATGAAACTGTGCGGAAATGATAGGCAAAGAGTGGACGCGGACATATCAAAACAGCACTAGAGAGACCCCCCGAGTTCAGGAGGACGTGGACATGAATTGACGACACGTGCCCATCATGCCCCCCTCCCACGGGGGCCACACGTGTCAACCCGTATGTGACAAATGTCACGATGGGAGGTCTTTGGCCAATCCCTATAAAAGGGGAAATGAACAGAAGAGAAGGTGGACTTTTGGAAAAGACAGAAGCGGATAGGAATACCGAAGAACGAAGGAGAAGAGTAAAAAGAGGAGAAGAGAAGGAGGGATACCAGGAAAAACCTAAGTTATCACTAAGCCAGCCATCAAGCAAGCGATCAGTTAGAAAAAGGTAATTCCGGGTACGAAAGGGAATAACGTGCCTCGTCCTACGCGTCGACATCACTGCTAGTGATTCTCCTCAGACAGGTATGATCCCTGAAACCTTCTGAGTGTTCGATGATCTCCCAGGAAAGAAGCGGGGTAAGTATAATTTTTTAGGCACGTGGTAAAAGCACAGCCCAGATAATACCATGAGAAGTATAATCCATGTGTCAGGTAAGCCCGTGTATCCCTGTCTCGTGATTCAAGTCCGCCCTCCAGGGGCCCACCGCAAGTGGGTCCACTAAGTACTTTTTTGGGAGGACTTCATCAGATATAATTTGTTAAAGATTTTTGTTCAGGATCTTTGTGAGATAGGGGCTGAATTTTTGAATTCAAACCGCTAAAAAAAAGGAAGATTTGTTGAAGATTTTGTGCAGCAAAAAATCATATTTGGTGGAATTAAACTCAGCAAGAATAAATGAATTCTTCAAACGTTCAAAAATCAGTCCTTTTTTTTCATAGGTAGGCACTTAGGCCATTACAATAGGAGAGGGGGGATTCGAACTCATGACCTATTGGTCACTACATGTCACCCTTACCAGCTAAGCTAGCAAGGCTTGACTCAAAAATCAGTCCTTGTACCTACAAAAAGACAGAATGCAGCAGGAATAAAGGGCAAGTTTATAATGTATTACTCTTTTCAAACTCTTTTAACCCTTAAATTATCAAAAATTATAAAAAAAAAAACACATATTTTTTTAACTTTTTCCTCCGAGCCAGGGCTCGAGCCATATGCTAGCTAATTAATCTTGGATATGATCATCCAAGAAACAAGTAATCTAATTAGACAAAGATCAGAGTAGTGTTTATAACGTGCAATTTAAATTACTCACACCAATGATCCATCTTTAATTCGTTACACAATTCATCACGTAATTTGAGTCCCTACATATTTATAACATCTTCCCTTGTTTGGGCCTCAGTTGTCATGACCATGCCATTGCTTGTGACCAGGCACCCATTTGGGACACCCACGGCTAAACCACTTGGAAACCACCTTTGAGTTGAGCAGCTCTATGATGGGGGCGTACGTGACGCACCGCGGCGTCTTATACTGGTTGATCGACGCCCCAAGGCTGAGCGCGTAGTCCATCAGCTTATCGAACGTCCCGCCCTCGACAACCCTTATCTCCAGCGGCCCGATTGACTTGTCGGCAGCCCGGCATTGGCGGTACACGCTGTTGAGCGCCTCCTCTATCGTCAGGCAACACTCTTCCAAAACGGAATCGGAGGAACTAGAGTTGTCGACGTCGTCGATTTCCCAAAACACGACATAGTGGCCCGGGATGGTCGCGGTGTCCGCGTAGCTTGTGTACTCGACCAGTGTCGCTTTGAGGAGCGAGAGGTGGGCGTCGACCGCCTTCTTGACCGCGTTCTGGAGCTCCACCTCGTCGGTCTTGTCGGAGTCGATGCTGAGGGCGACGTTCTTCCGACGCACGAAGTTGAATTGGGGCGCCTTGTTCTTGAATCCGGCGACTCGAAGAATGTCTCCCACACGATACCGGTACAGCCCTGCAATGATCATGTCAACATCTTAATTGTTATATATACAATCAATTAATCATGTACGTACCGTGTTGTGTAGCTTATAAATTGGACCCACTACCTGAAATTGTGCAACATAAATAATAGATGCATTATTGGTACATATATATAACATATCATAGAAATTAATTCCTCAAATAAAAGGTTTTCTTCCACCCCACGTCGGTTAGACGACTGAAAATGTTGCAATGTCATTTCCAACTTGATGTATTATGCCTGCATGTGTACGTATATAATTTATTTATTTATTTATTGTATGAATTGATTCTTTCTCGTTTAGGAAAAATATATTATTTTAATTAGTTATTTTTGTCTTTATTTATATAATCGTCCTTATAATTTTTTTTTGAAAGCATCCTTATAATTACTATTAGTACATAAATATAAATATAAATATACATGTGTGTGTTGTAGTATTGGATCAAAAATTAATAAATAAAAGTGGAAGGATATATCTGTTAATTTTTTAAAAAATTATGTGCAGATGTTAAAATAATTTTTTTTCATTAAGTGTGTGTTTGGATTCTCAATTTATGTGCTTATAAGCATAAAACATGTAAAGTGTTTGGTTAAAAAACTTTTATCAGATATTTAAAATAATGTAATTTTAAAATAAAATATCTTATAAATTGTGTAAATTAATTATATTAATTAAGTTTATAAGGTAATTAAAAACTCAACACAAAATTGAGCATTTTTTATTTATATAATATTTATAATTATTTGATTTTGAATTCATATTATTTGGAATCCAAACACACCTTAAGAGTATTAGTTTTCAAAATTAAATTTCATATTGCTACGTGAGCTACTTAATTAATTAAGCTAGAGTCCAAGTTGGTTGCTTCTAAAACTAGATAACTATCTAATTAACTCCATTAAAAGTCAATGGTAGATGAAACTCAATCCCCTAATTAAGACCTTAATCACTGTTCTTAACCGGCCAATAAGTACTTTCACAAAAAGAAGCATCTCAAATTAGTCCATTAATTAGTTACTGCATACTAATTAATCAAAATAATAATTAGTTACCTGCATACTAATTAATCAAAATAATAATTAGTTACCTGCATAAGTTGTGAGAACAAGCTCATACTCCTTTCCCAACTCAACATCAACAAGATCAACTAACTTCTCCTCTTCATCCTCCACCGACGACGTCGGAGACCCGTCCATCGAAGTGTCAACAATGTGGTCGACTCCGCCTTCCCTTTGCCTCTTCACCGGTAAGAACTCGAAATACGCCATGTTGGGGAGAATCGTGTAAGCTGCCTCGCTAGGGTCGCAAAGCGGGTTCAAGTTAAGCCCGAAGTAGCATTCCGACGAAGCATACATAGTACAAACCAACGGGAGGCCGTCACTATAGTAATCCAACATCGGTATGTACTGTGCCATCGTCCCGGTCACAATCACATCAACGTACTTGGTATTAGGCCAAATCCTCCTTATAATACCCTGCCAAGACTCTCTCCTGCACTCGGACTCTATGAAGCCCGCAAGGCCCGGGTCTGGCCCGCCCAGAACCCGGCTCACCGCCTCCACCACCGCAGGGTCGGTGACAATCATGGGGTTGGGGAGCCCGGCCCGGATGTCATTGCACAGGAGCTCCCAGTGCTTCTCAAGGAACTTAATGGCCCGGATGAACCCGGAGGCGAACACCGCCCCGACCCGGAGCACCTGGGCCCGCTGGGCGAGGCCGCAGAGCACTTGTGAGTACATGCTCTGGTAGGAGTCCGGGCAGAGGATGGTCTCATTCGGGCTGGTGTAGTTGCTGTAGGGGTCGTTGGGGCGGTGCTTGAAGTGGGGACTCTTGTAATAGCTGGTTAGGACGGGCCGGGCCAGAAGCCCGCCCGGGGTCACGGACTCTGACTTGATGAAGAGGAAGTACATGCCTTTCCCGGCCTCGAGGCCCGGGACAAACTGGGTCATCACTGGCATGAGAAGACTGTAGAGGAGGGACCTTCGACCGAGTTCCTCCTCTATCGTCGGCATCAATTTCCTCTCTCCTCCTGATGTCCCCGAACTGCAAACAATAATAATGGTTTATAAAGATAGGATGAAACTCTGCACAATATTATCAAATCAATAATTTCCAACTAGGTCAAGTTTAAGTATACTTTACCTTGTTAAGAACTCGGAGATGGGTTCGGAGCAAAGGATGGGAGAAGAATCACCATTGGCAATCCTTTGAATGTAGGGAGCAATGTCCTCATAGGTCACCACCGGGACCGCCTTCTTGAAGGATTGGCGGTCGGTGAGACCCTTGAGGTTGTGCTTGGAAAGGTACTCGACGTGGGCACTGCGGCTAAGGATCTCCATGAGAACCCTAGTCTGGACCTCATCGGCGTTGGTGGTCACGTCCTCGATGAACTCCAAGGCCTTCTTGTTCATGGCTTCGGAGCTCGTGGGGCCGGTGTTGGCGAGGATCATTTGAATGTAATCAGAAGAGGGGGAGGTATGAAGAGCTTGTGGCATGGCTGGATAAATTGGCTTGACACTGAAAAAGGAAAGGAGTAGAGAAGTATGCAAAAAGAAGCAAAGGTGGATATATGGGATGAGTGCAACAAGCAAGGGAGTTTGGAGGTTGTTTATTTATAGGGATATACAAAGCGTCGATATAAATATATATATTATTTAATTTATTCATTTGAAAAATTAAAGGAAGAGTTGTTGTAAGGCATTAAGCCATTAATATATGCACTTATGCAATTGAAAGAGGGGTTTCAATCAAACTGCAGTAAACACTAAACAGACATCCTCCCCTGATGGAGGCAGCTAGTATTATTAATTTGTAAATTAATTTCTACATTTTGGATCGTTATTCTATGGTAGGGTTATATTATTATTATTATTATTATATATTCATGATAAGATAAATTTTTTTAATTGAGAGTAAATCCGATATGATTGATTAGTCAAGTTATACTTGAATGTTTAAGATTTCATGAATTTATCATTTTTATTTAGATTCGATAATTCAGGTGATTGGGTTAGCGATTTTGAATTATTATAAATTTAATTTTCATTGATAACCTTGGAGATTTAATAATTCAACTCAGTTTGATTTAGAGGCGCGCAGTTGATCAGACTATACGATGCTTGTGTGTTACAGAGGTTTTGAATCCCATGAATTTGAAGGTCAAATTCCCTTTAAATTCATCGGTTAAGTTGGATTTTGCACTCAAGAAAAAACTAAAAGAAAAAATAAAAAATAAAAAGGGTAGGGATGGAGGTTGGAAAAGGAGGGGAATACGACCGAGATTTATTCAACTTCACCCATAAATTTAATGGTCATATTCATGGGATCTCATTCCGTCCATGAATATAGTTCAGTATCCATATGTATATATCTTACACGGTATTTTTGTAAAACAGTTTTTATATAATACCGTAAACTTTATTCTATTTTTAACAAAAAATTTAAAAAGTACCTGCACTTGTCATGGGCCGGCACGCACAAAACCCATGCGGTGCCCCTATCTCCGAGGGAATAGCCTTATGCGACCGACACTATTGGTTTCGCCCTGCTTTAGGCTCATCAAGAGAGCAGCTTCAGCCCCCAACTAGTTGTGTAGCGGGATGGCCAACATACACTTCATCACCGTCAAGTCCTCGACTAATGACAAGCTCATCGAACCTAATCGGGTCGGCCTGCCTGAATATCCGAAGGGTCATCACCTTAACTCCCAACACAACGCCACTAAAGCATCTCCTTCCTTTATATTCGAGCATCCGTCAGTATGTGTCCGTACACGAGGTCACAGACCGTGTTAATCTCCTCCACCCATCCGAGCTACGCCCTCGTCACTGCCTCTACCCGGATGCAATGTTCGACTGCCCCTTCCTCAACAGCAAGACGCGCACTCCCCCACGCCAACACATCTGGAGGCATCAGGTGGTCTTGAGGATTGTCCAACACGCTTCCATGTTCCTGCCTTATGCGATCGCCACTATTGGTTTCGCCCTACTTTAGCCTCATCAAGAGACCAGCTTCAGCCCCCAACTAGTTGTGTAGCGGGATGGCCAACATACACTTCATCACCGTCAAGTCCTCGACTAATGACAAGCTCATCGAACCTAACCGGGTCAGCCTGCCTGAACATCCGAAGGGTCATCACCTTAACTCCCAACACAACGCCACTAAAGCATCTCCTTCATTTATATTCGAGCATCTGCCAGTATGTGTCCGTACACGAGGTCGCATACCGTGTTAATCTCCTCCACCCATCCGAGCTACGCCCTCGTCGCTGCCTCTACCCGGATGCAATGTCCGACTGCCCCTTCCTCAACAACAAGATGCGCACTCCCCCACGCCAACACATCCAGAGGCATCAGGTGGTCTTGAGGATTATCCAACAGGCTTCCGTGTTCCTGCCTACTTGTCTTAGTCATTGAGCGCTAGGCGCCTCAGGAGCAACCGAGTCCTAGCCCTCACGCATGACGCACACCGGCTCCGTGTCCTTGCCCTCTCGCACAGTGCACACAGATTCCACGCTCCACCCTACCTACTCAACTTTGGGCACAAGCGCTTGGTCATTAATGGAAGCGGAGTCGGACCTGCTCCGATACCATCTGTCACGGGCCGGCACGCACGAAGTCCGTGCGGCGCCCCTATCCCCGAGGGGCCAGCCTTATGCGACCGACACTGCTGGTTTCACCCTGCTTTAGGCTAATCAGGAGAGTAGCTTCGGCCCTCAACCAGTTGTGTAGCGGGATGACCAACATACCTTCATCACCGTCAAGTCCTCGATTAGGGACAAGCTCCCCGAACCTAACCAGGTGGACCTGCCTAAACATCCGAAGAGTCATCACCTTAACTCTCAACACAACGCCACTGAAGCATCTCCTACCTTTATATTTGAGTATCCGCCAGTATGTGTCCGTACACGAGGTTGCAGACTATGTCAATTGACACGGTTATGCTCTTCCCTTCCCTTCCAAATTGGCAAAATGTCCACCTTCCTTCCCTTGCCCCCTTTGCCCCCCTGTGCCCCCCTCCTGTTTCAGCACATTTGGTTTCAGCAATCCTATTTCAGCGTTTTTTTTTCGCGTTGCTGAAACCGAAGTTGCTGAAATTGTTGAAATTAATTTTTTTTGGGCATTTACTAGAATGTCCATTTTTCCACCTTTATTAGCATTTTGTCCACCAACCTATCCATATTAGCTAAATGTCCACCGTGTTGCTGAAACCGGAATTGCTGAAACCAGAGTTGCTGAAACGAAGATGCTGAAACCCCGATTTCAGCAACGTTGTTGATGCTGAAATCCCAATTTCAACAACGTTGTTGATGCTGAAATCCCGATTTCAGCAACGTTGTTGATGCTGAAATGGTTATTACTGACATTGCTGAAATGGTTATACATACAAGTGACTGCAGTATTTAGCCATGACTCCTTATACTTTAGGACAGATGCACAAAAAGTGATGCTTGTTTCTAAATTTAACACAATGATACCACTTTGGGACAAAACATTGGCACTTTGCATATCGAAATCAATAGTAATATACACAATCAAATTCAACAGAGCATTTCAGATCTTATCAATCTCCGGGTAAAGGAGTCACAAAGATGATAGAATCTAGTAATGATGGCAACTCCTCTCAGATCTAGTCGAAGAAGATGAATGCAGCCCGGATATGAGAGCGGAAAGAAGTCAGACCTTCAAATAGACGCCGAAAACCACCCCATAATCGAAATATGAGTCGAAGACGCCCAGATATGAGGGGACGGAGTCAAAGCACGGTCGAATGGACAACATCTCGGTAGAAAATCACGCCACCAGCTCAAATCGAGACTCCACCGGAAATAAAAATGCTTGGTTAGTGGCTGCTAGGATTCCAGCAGACCCTTTAATTCATTCGTCTTTGCCTCGGATCTTCATCGCCATCATCTTCGTCTCCAGATCCAGATCGGCGATGACGTTCACGTCGTCTGGCTGCGAGGTGTTGCTTCTCATCGGCGTTTGGGAATGAGGTGCGAGGACGATCGAGAGGGCGAGGGCTGCCATGGTCGGCGACATTGAGGGCTTCAAGATGAGCGAGAGGGTGAAGGCTGCCATGACCGGCGACGTCGAGGGCTTCAGGACGAGTGAGAGGGCGAGGGCTACCATGGCCGGCGACATCGAAGCTTCGCCTCTAGATCCGAGAGAAGCCATCAGAGAGATGTCGAGAGGGGTGATTGGATCTGAACTTGGATGACTAGGGTAAAAATAAGATGGACTTTTCCCCAATTAAATTACATCCGTGGACAGTTGCCTAATTTGGGCCTAAAAAATGGCCCGTTTGTCAAATTAATTCATCTAAAAAACCCTAGCTATATTTATGGAATATCTGTCGTTAACATTTTCAATATTAAAAATAATCAAGATCTAACAAAATTGGGTAAAATATCCTAAGAATATATTCATATTTAACAAAATTGGATTTAATATTATCTTAAACATCTGTTAGTATATTAATATTTTAAAAATATATCTATATATAATTAAACTGGGTAAAATTTTAGGAAAAATTTGGTGAAATATCCATTTACAAAGTGTAATTAGGTAAATGCCCACATTTATTTGGTAATTAAGTAAGTGTCCATAATAATTTGATAATACCAAAATACCCCTGTTCTAATTTTCAGGTCTTCTGTTGTTCAGATCTAATTGAACCCCTCCGTCTTCTCGCCCCTGTTGGTCCTCTTCTTCCTCTACTTTTCTATCTCCTTTCGGTGTCCTCTTCCCGGCGCACCGTCGGCGTAGTCTCCCTCTAATCATCGGTACGGTGCAAGCGGCTCCGTAGGGGCTCCATCGACTCCAGTGATGGCGACAAAAGTCACTGCTCCGAGGTGGGAGGAGGAAAGGAGTGCCAGCTCTATCGGACCAACCCACTAGTAGGGGTGGCCACGGGTCATGGGTTGGCTTGGTCAACCCATGACCCGCCAGTTCCGGGTCAAATGGTCAGAGCGGGATCCGGGTTAGGGTTAGGTTCGGGGGAAAGTGAACTCGTGACCCGCTAGGTCGACCCGCCGGGTCAATCCGCCATTCCAAAGTTTTTTTTTGAAAAAAATATTTTTTTTAAAGTTTATAATTATTATTAGGGAAATTTACAGAAAACCACCTCTTAAATGTGTGTTTTTTCTTTTAACCACCCGTTATATTTGAATTTACAAAGAAACCACCTGTTATAAGGGTACCGTTGACAAAAAGCCACCCAAATGATTTATGTTGTCCAGTTCCCGTTAATTTCATGCATAAAGACCTAATTGCCCCTCACTTTCACCATTTAGCCGGACCTCTAATCCCCTGAGATCTGAATGGTTGATTTAACTCTTGAAACAATGGTTGAAACAATGGTTGCTTCTCTTTCTTCTTCTTTCTTAGAAAATATAGATCTGAAATAGTGGTTACTTTTCATTTGATTTGCTAATCTAGATCTGAATACGTATATATATGTGACTTGTTTTCTTAATTTAGTGTATTAATTGTCCAGAAATTTAGGGAACAAAGACGACACTGATATAGACAAGGGGTGCGAGAGGAGACAATCAACGAATCGAAGACATTGATTTAGTTGTGCTGGAAAATCTAATGCTACATTAGAGATATAGGAGGGGATGCCAAAGGGAAGGGAGGTTTGATGAGAGAAGGAAGATCTCTTCAGGCCTATCGGTGGCATAGGAATTTCGGCAACCGGTGAAAAAGGCAACGATAAACAAAGTGGTCCTATGGTAGTCGACGAGGGCGGAACTTTGGAGGAGAGAGGAGAGGAAGAGTCGGGTCGAGCCATCTACAATCTCTACTATTTTAACCATCCCAAATCCAAACGGACCACACCCGTCGAGGAAGAAGGAGAAGGGATATTTGTAAAAATCTGATAATTTGATAAGGATTTGGGGAATTAGGGTTTATGGGTAAATTATTTTTGATTTAGGAATTTGCATGAACCTTAAAATTGTATTTGGATTTTTAGTTGAGCAAAAGAAATTAAAGATACATTTATAGAGATTGCAGAGGCGATTAATTAAGAAAAGATTGGGTCCTTTAGGAGAACAAAAATTGGAGATTTGGAAAAGATGGAAGGGAACATCGAAGACGAAGACGGAACCCCAATACAGAAAAAAAATAATTACATTTTAAATCTATGCCATCCAAATACTTAACGGAAAACAAGACGACACATTGACACGGGTGGCTCTTTGTTGACAGTACCCTTATAATGGGTGGTTTTCTGTAAATTTAAATTTAATAGGTGGTTAAATGAAAAAGCATATATTTAATGGGTGGTTTTCTGTAAATTTCCCTTATTATTATGTATATTATTCTTAGAATAATTCATAATTCATAACATAAACATAAACTAATTTATAATGCGCAGTGTGAATCAAAAGCACTTTCACCCTTCCCTTTTTATAGCTTTGGAAGGCTTTCTCTATTCTCTCATTTCCAATGTGGGACAAGAGCTTCTCCCACATTGAAAATTGAGAGTTTAAATGAGAAGGGATGGATATATACATACATACACACACACATATATATATATACACACACACACAGGAGGTTAGTTCCGATGTACACAGCCCTTATCGTGTATCATGTACTTAAAAATTATTCGTCTATTTGTTCATGATTATTCGTTTGTTTGCACATAATTATTCATCTGTAAAAATAGTGTAAAAACTGTAAATTTTATTCTAATGAATAATCGCCCAATACCACCGAATAATTTCATTCCACAGAATAATCTCCCAATACCATCGAATAATCAAAAGTTACTTTTAATCTCATCCGTTGATCTTCTTAATTCAATGGCCCGGATTTGTTAACATGATACACAATAAGAGTTGTGTACATTTGATCTATTGTGCACACACACACACACACACACATATATATATATATATATATATATATATATATATATATACATACATATATAGAGAGAGAGGAGCTTTCCAATGCATTCATCTCTTACAATGTATTGGTGAGACCAATCTTTAACCATTGGATTAAAATCAAATAAATGGCTATGATTAAAAGATAATTTTTGGAAATTATTTTTTTAAATACACAATAATTTATGAAAAAAAACCCAAATCATATCTTTTCCCCAAATCTCTAACTCTTTCCCCGAACCAAAATAAAATCAAAACCATCATCTAAAATGTTGTAGCAAAACCACGTACTAATCTTATTCTCAAATCAAATGGTTAATATTCATTTGAATAATATTAAAAAATAACTAAAGTAGTTTACAACATAGAACATTAATTTATTCCCACTTTCAAAATTTTTTGAATATTCATTTGAATATAAAGTAATATATTCAGATGAATATTAAGACATTATTCAAATGAATATTAAGAAAATATTCAAATGAAACGTAAAACGTTAATTTATTCTCACTGTCAAATTTTTTGAATATTCATTTGAATATAAAGTAATATATTCAGACGAATATTAAGACAATATTCAAATGAATATTAAGAAAATATTCAGATGAAACGTAAAACGTTAATTTATTCCCACTTTTAATTTTTTTAATATTTATTTGAATATAAGGTATTATATATTCAAATATTCTTTGTGAATATGAATATTCGAATATTCACTTGAACATCCGTATTCATTGAATATTCAGATGAATATACAATAACATACGTACAACTCCAACGTTTGAATTAATTAGGAGATAAAATAGGAATTTGGAGAGATAAACTCCTTTTTTGTTTATTTATATTTATTTCTATTATTTTCTTTCTCATTTTTATTGGATTATATTCAAATCCAACGATCCAAATCTTCTTCATCCTACGGTTCATAAAGAGTCTCACGAATGCATTTTAAGAGGTGGATGCATGTGAAAGTACCCCTGTGTGTGGGTGCACCCCATCTTTCCATATGAAGTAAAGTTTTAGAAATCTTACATCCTACATTTATATTGTAGTGGATGAAGAAAGTTTTATAGAGATATAAATTTCTCATGTTTTTTTCCACTTCATATTCATATTGAAATGAAGTGGATATAGAAAGTGATATGTAGAAAAGTCTTTGCATATCATTTATTATTATTATTTATTAGTCAAATGTTAAAAAAATATTTTTTAAATATGGTAGCCCGCCGGGTCGGCGGGTCAACGGGTCGACCCGAACCCGTCAACCCGTGGTTTTCTCGGATTAGGGTTCGGGTCATGTCCCTCGAGTTCTCGACCCGACGGGTCGGACCCGTGGCCACGTCTACCAACTAGCATCTGTAACCACTGGTAATTCTCTCTCGCTCTGTCTGTCTACACAATTGGGCTTTAGTTTTTTCGATATTAATTACTAGCTTGGGCTTTAGTTTTTTTCGATATTAATTATTAGCTTTGATTGATTGTTTGAGAAAGTTATTAGTTTGATGAATTATCAGTGATTGAGATCTAGGAATTCTGAAACTCTGCTTGTGTTATTTTTGGTGGACGAGGTTTTAATTTCGCGTAATCAAGCTATAGGTCGTTTTTTGTGTTCGAATTTCAAAAGAAGGAATGCGTGAATTTCAATTTTTAATAATGTATTGGATTGATTGAAGAACTTATGAATTTGCGAGGAAGATCAATTTTATTCGGGATTAATGTTGAAGCCTTATAATAGTTGTTTTCATATTGAATTTGCTTTGTTGAGAGGGGATATCTAATTATCAAGTGACAGAGTCATTCCTTCTTCAAATATTGATCTGCATTATGCTCATTGCTTACGAAACCTCGAAAAATGTAACAATTGTGGGGATATGGTTCCGAAAAAACTAGTTGTGGAGCATCATCTCAGCACTCATGCTCCAGTAAGTGAAGCCGAGCTCGAATCTGCTCCGGTCCAAAAGCCGAGCTCGTCGGCGAAGGAGGCGATCCGAAAATACCTAAAGAAAGTGAAGCTTTATACGAGAAGCTCTCCCAACGACAACAACAGCAGCAAAGGACCACGAATTCGACCTCGTTTTGCTCTAAACCGTCGTCAACGTTGAATTGGTTTGACTTTGATTATGAGATTGGATTTTTCCCTTGGATTGAATTGGTTTGTTTTGACGACTTTTATCATCAATTGAGATTTTAAGGTTCTCATATAATAATTGCAGTTGGATGCATATTTCTATGATTGTTGACAATAGGTTAGTGATAGTGTTTTGCAGTTGGTGACAATAGATGGTCGGTGATATTGTTTTATAGTTTATGACAATAGGTTTGTGAAAATAATTTGGTGACAATGTTATGTTATTGGTGACAATAGATTTCTCTTTGATTAGCTTTAACCTCTCTAGGGTCTAATCTTTTGTCGTTGATGAAAATAGATTACTGACCAGGGATTAGTGACAATAGGGTGGTGACAATGTTTTGTTGTTGGTGACAATACGTTTGAGAAAAGAATATGATGACAGTGTTCTGTAGTTAGTGACAATAGAGTGGTGACAATGTACTGTAGTTGGTGACAATAAGTTGATGACACTGTTATGTCGTTGGTGACAATATATTACTTACAAGAGGTTGATAACAAAAGGGTGGTGACATTGTTTTTGTAGTTGGTGACAATAGGTCGGTGACACTGTTATGTCATTGGTGACAATATATTACTTACAAGAGGTTGATGATAATAGGGTGGGGACATTGTTTTTGTAGTTGGTGACAATACGTTCGAAAAAATAATATGGTGACATTGTTCCACAAAAAAAACTCCACCATCAATTGTCACTAGAAAAAAAAATCAATTATCACTAAAAAAAGATTTCCCCTAACTATCACCGGAAAAAATAAAATGCCACAAAAAAGTTAATTATTATCGAAATAATTGTCACAAACAACTGTCACCAGCAAAATATACTCAACTGTCACCCGAAAAATTGTCATCAAATGCAGAGTTGGCCGAAATGGTCAATGTTGACTGGTCAATGTCCAACCAAAAATGATCAAGTGGGAACGAGGGTGTGTTCGTGGTAGAGAAGGAAGGATAAAAGTGTAAAAAATGAACATTTACTTAATTTATTTAAAATGTGAACATTTACTTAATTATGACAAGTTTTTAGGATATCCACTAAATTAAAAAAAATATAAAAAATATAGTGAAATGTTATCTTAAAATTTATTAAGTGAAATTTGGGAAAAAATTATTACTTAAAAAACCATTTGTCATATATATCATTTATTGTTACCAACAAAAAAAAATATTTTTTTGGGAATTCGAATCGGTCGAATTGTTTAAATCTATTTGTGTTCGAGGCATTAGGATTTGAGGGATATACTATATAGGAATGCTGTGAGGCCCACGTCAATGAAATAAATTTTGTTTTTTAAAAAATGAAAAGTTATGAGGGGAAAGCAAAGTGGAGGGTGCAGCACCAAATCCAAACCCGAGGCATTGACGTGCATTCGGCTAGGTTATGGTTAAATAGTAGTTCAAGGTTCAACAAAATCAAATTATTTCAGGTTAGCAATCAGGTTCTATTATTTTAATTTCATAATTAAAATAACATGTCCCACTATATTTACATGTAACCATCTAAACACGTATGATATCCTTACTACATGATATCCTTACTTACGCTTCACCGTTTAAGAAGTAAACATAGAAACGAAGGAATTCAACCTAGTTTTAACGACGAATGGGAAAATCTACAATCTCTGCGGATTTAGTTACTCCACCTTACCAATGCAAAAAAGGCATGGGAACGAATTGGGAACTTGTTTAGAAACCTATGATATCGATCAGCTTATTAACTTATATTTAATATAAATAATCTATCAGTCTTAGCTACCCTATCAATTTCAGCTTCTCATTAAATACTTTTTTGCTAAATATAGATTAAGTTAATACATTAATGAGTAATTAGGGTTTATTAATTAAAATGTGTGTTATAAGTATAGCAATTAATTGAAGATGTGATTGTGTGCTGATCGAGCAGCTGGATCAAATTGCCTCACCTATATGTGTACGCTCTTAACTGTATATCCTCTTGTCGTGTGATTTACGCTACAAAATGAAATCTATTCCACAAATTTCCCTCTATATCCAGTAAATTTAATCAACTTGAACATTAATTCAAGCTATACAAAAACTCTTTTCCTAGAGTGCCTAACAAGCGCGCTGTCTACGTACGTGTTGTGATCGAAAGCGAAATATTATATATATATATATATATAATACGGATCAAATGTTAACAACTCTTACGGTGTTAAATGTTAACAAATCAATATTCAGCAAAATTTATCAAATATTCATCACAGTCACTCAATTATTCATCAAAGCTTTTCAACAACATTTAAGAGATTCATTTCAATTAATAATTATTGCCAATTAAAAAAAAATTATCACCCAAAAAACTCAAACCCTTGCGCGTGTATCCACTCCCAATCCCGTAATTGTGTTATTGTGATGAATATTTCTTAAATGTTGCCGAATATTGATGAATATTTTGGAAATTGTGAATAATTGAGTGACTGTGATGAATATTTGATTAATTTTAACAAAAGCTTTGATGAATAATTGAGTGATTGTGATAAATATTTGATAAATTTTGCCGAATATTAATTTGTTAATATTTAACACCGTAAAAGTTGTTAACACATGACCCAACCTCTCTATATATATTATTTATATTTTAAAATGTATCCATTTTATCTATGCTGAAGATATATGATAATGAACTACTCCTTACAACTAATGTCAATAGTCATCGATGAGTGCTTTTTTATAATCGATCAAAGAAAATAAGGTGTACGTACGTGCAAGAGAAAATCTATGGAAGTTTCGCCCAAGTGGTATAAGAAAAAGGATTCTTGCCCTCTTCAAATTAAGAAACCATTAATCCCTTGTTTGTTTTTAGCAAAAAAAATGTTAATAGTTAACTTTTCAAATCTATTCATTTTCAAGTAAAGATTTATTGATTAATATTTGAACTGTTATATTCCTTTTCCATTAAAATTTTTTTTTTCTCTTATTTGATTAACTACTTTGAACGATAATCATATATCTCGTAAGATGCTCTAACCATTTCACTCTCGCATTCATTTTTCTTCTATTCTCTTGTACTAAAATAAATAAGGCCTAAATTTATTATTCTAGTATTTTTCTTACTATTTTTTTTATCAGAGTATTTTTCTTACTCTAAACCACCTACTTTACCGTTAAAATTGACTACAAAGAGGAGATACTAAATTTTTTTTTTTTTTTGGTAAACGGAGATACTAAATTTTATACACAACCATTTTGATGATGTGAAAGCGCAATAGGAGACTTAATTTGTGTTGTGATAACAATATAATCGACCCGTGACAACTTCTTCTTCTTTCAAATATATTGAACCTGTCAAAATTCTTCCACACATTGCCTAACAAGCTAGGTAGCTTCCGAATCCCAAATAGTACTCATGTTTTCAAACCTTTTTTATGGAAAAAAAATCGATGTATTAAACAAACTTGGTGGATGAAGACGACCTTACAACACTAAGAAAAAATTATAATCAAAACATCGAACAAACATAGAAAAGAGAAAGGGTGAAAAACAGACTATGACATGAACTATGGAAAATGTGAGGTTTAATGTTACCGAACTTTTGACCTTAGTTTGTACAAATTTAATTGACCATTAAACCAGCTTTATTATCCTTTTTAATTAAATCAAAACTGTATTTTTTTTTTTGAAAAAATAATCCAAGATATGTTTCTCGTGTTACATCCATTTAAATAATTTAAGAAACTTGCAGAAATTGAGGATTATATAAAAATGTCCTTTATTTATTTATTTATTAACGGTATGCTAAATTGTAAGCGACCCTTCCATGGACCATGGATATCATATACATGTAAAAAAAAATGGATATGAGGGGAAAAAAAAAGTCAATGGTGATATATAAATTGTCTTCAATAAAGTATAATTTTGCAGCAAGCGACCTTTGCGTGATTGACCCAATGAAAGATGTGTGTATACATGTGCATCAACCCCATAGCATACCTCTATATATATATATATATATATATATATATATATATATATATATATATATATATATATATATATATATATATATATATATATGCTACTATTTGAGATTAATTTAATTAAATGAAATTGAAAGTATGACTATGATATATGTTTATTTAAAGCCTAAATAATTGACGTTCTACCATTAAAACATTATTAGTGCCTAATTAATAAGATAACACTTGGTGTGTTAATTAACTTTTAGTGTTCCACGGTTGCTTTTGCCAGAGGACTTTGCTTATTATAGGTTAATGATTTAACTTGTTAAAGGAAAATGTATGCCTATAGGGCCCAGTTAGGGGTGGGCATATATAGAGGACTAATGGACTATTGGTTGTCATTTCGATTAAAATTTGACATCGGTTAATTTCTGATTATTAGGACCAGTTGTACAACTTAAAGTATCCGGTTTGAAATAGTGTTTGAAAGTTGAGGAGGATACTCTCTTTTTCCGAATCAATCGATACAGTGTTTTTGAAAAATCCAAGTATTGCCACATAAAATAGACGTGTACAACTATATACCGATCCGCAAAGACAAAAGAAAAAGAAGAAGAAAGGGAAAGTTATGGCTAAAGAGGACAAACGGAAGAAAAAATATCTACAAGGACAAAACATACTAGAATATGAGAAAAAAGGAATTGTATCTTGGCAATAGTCTAAACTAATATCCCTTCTTCCCCTATTTAAAAGTGGCTTACGGTGGGGATAGCCACTGGAAATTCAGTAAAATTCTGGACTAACCGATGGGCTGGAGAAGAACCCCTGCTCAACAAAGCAATCAATACTACAAACATAAATTACCAACTTCAAGTTAGCACCTTCATCACCCCAGAGAAGAATTGGGATATCACTAAACTAAGGGATACAGTTGGTAATAACCTCTGCAATGACACAATAAGAAGGATTACTCAAATACCACTACCAATGCACATACACCATGACAGACTATACTGGGCCTACAGTAAAAATGGTTGGTTTTCTACGGCCTCTGCAATTGAGTTAATTCACAATTTCAAAAATCACACACCATCAGATACCTCGTGGATTTGGAAACTAGATATATCACCTAAAATTAAAAATTTTCTTTGGAGGATAACAAAAAATGGACTTCCAACATCTGTAAAACTAGCAACTCGAGGAGCTGGCACTCCCACTAATTGCCCTTTATGCGAAATGAACTATGAAGATCTAGATCATTTTTTATTTACATGCCCCTGCGTAAAACACACATTACATCTATTATCCATTAAAATTAAAAACACACTACAACATATATATGACACCACAACTAACACGAATGAAGCTCTCTGTGCTCTACACACCAACCTGGGAAAAATGGAATTCCCCACCCTTGCTACAGCTTGGTGGTGTACTTGGTTCTTTAGAAACAAAGTCCTATTTGAAAACCACAAACCGAATCCTCAAACAATAGCTTCTCACATACAAAATCAAATGTCAACCTGGGAAAAAGCAAAAAATGACGACCTTGGAAAGGATAGTAATATCAATACCAACACACTATCACAAAGGAAAGCCAGAAAGAAAACTCTTAAATGGGTCAAACCAAATATCAACTGGTACAAGTTAAACTTCGACGGAGCCCTTTCCTCTGTCAATTCCGGCTCTTACGAATTTCTCATCCGTGACTGTCGAGGTACAGTTTTGTACTCAGAAACTAGTGCCTCCCCTCTCTCATCTGTGATTGGTGCAGAATGCTATGGATTATGGAGAGGCATTTTAAAAGTACTAGATCTCCAAATACATCAGATCTGTATTGAAGGTGACAATCTGAGTATAATCAAGAGCCTCAAAACGGGTGTCTCTACCCATGGTGACATAGAAATGTTAATTTCTGATGTCCTATATGCTCTACAACGAGTTTCAAGTTTTCAGATCTCGCATTCCTTCAGGGAAGGCAACCGTGCAGCTGATCGTCTATCTCATATTGGGATTGACTTCTCCGGTCCGTTTTCCCCCCTGATGAGATTCTTCGTGCCATCATCCGTCAGGATGCTCTTAGCTAGTACATTTCTTCGTACAGCTAAAATCTTTCTTGTTAAAAAAAAACGGAAGAAATAAGTTTTTTTTAATTAAGTAAAGATTCGGGTGAGAGTACTCTACCCGAAAGCATCCTGACAGATGAGGTCAAGCAGACCTATCGTTGGATAAATTTGGTCCCCTAGTCGAGTAGCAAATGTGTATAACCCTATTCGCCACTCGGTTACCAATGCGGGGAATGTGTGAGACTCTAAATTTTTTTACTACCAGAAGAAGAGTTTGGATGTCCGCCATTACTAGTTCTATTTCCCAAGGGCAGTTGGTGCTTGTATGTAGGACGTTCGTAATTATATTAGAATCACCTTCGATAATTAGGTTCCTAATCTTTAGTTCTCTGGCCTTTTCCACCCCAAGTCTTAGCGCAAGTGCTTCCGTCATAAGAGGTGAATGGCCACCCATTATTTTACCACTGATGTTGATGGGGTTGCCATTCCAATCCCGAATAATGTAGCCAATAGAACTCTTTGAGGTCGAGAAAAATGATCCGCCATAATTTAGTTTGTACTTGTCAATAGAAGGTATCTTGCAATGATGGTCTTTCTTGATGCGTTTGGGGCGTTCCTTTTCCCCTTTATGAAAGTTGGGGTGACCATCTTCGATGGAGTTCAGATTAATTACTAGCCCTTTTCCAGTTTCCGACATTCTCCGTAATGATTTTCTTAAGACCCTCTGCAGTGGGAATATTGGCTTTCCTGAAGATAGTTTGATTCCTGAAAAACCATATCGTCTACCATCAAAATGCTACATTTTGTTTATTCTCTTTTGAAAGATTAGTTCCTATAAGATGTAATATTTGATCCATATATCTCTTTTCTAATAGAAGGGTGTTGATCGTTTGAGATATTTTCCTGGGAAATTGTGGTTGAAAATTATTGATTGGGAATTCTAGGAACAGGTGTACATCATCTTCCATGGAATGATTACAAAAGATACAAGTGGTGGGGACATCAACACCCTTCTGGGACAAGCTAGCGTGTAGCTGTCGGTAGGCCTTTTTGCTTGATTTTCCACAGAAAGTTTTTAATTTTTGGTGGGGCGTCAATTTTCCAAATCCAGGCAAAATCATTGGACATTGTGTGAGACTTGGATGATATTAGATTATAAGCACTAGATGTAGTAAATCATCCCTTTTTGGCGAGCCACCAATAGAGCCTATCAACAAAAGGGTTGACTGGCAAGGGTATTTTGAAAATTTCCTCAACTATTGGTTCAGGAAGAATAGAAGCAAGCTTCTCCCTCCACCATTGTCCGCACATTATATATTCACTTACGGTTGCATTCATGTTTATTAATTGTTGAGAATCTACTCTATCAATAAGATGCTTCATTGTTATCTAGTTATCCTTCCAAACGTTGATTGATTTTCCGTCTCCCACCGACCAAATGAGCCCCGATTTGAACTTAGTTAACAAGGTGCATAGATTTGACCATTGCCAGGAAGCATTTCCACTCTTTTTGTAATTGAGAGTGTGTTTTTTTTTCCAGATATTTATGTTGTATAATTCTAACCCAATTATTATCTGGTTCAGCTAAAATTTTTCATAAAAGCTTTAATTGGAGTGCTTCATTTATGTCTCTAACTTTACGTATTTCCAGTCCTCCTACTGCTTTTTATCTGCATATTTTGTCCCAGCCAATAAGCGGGCTTTGTTGTGCATCTTTGTTCCAAAAGAAAGTTCTGTTAATTTGTTCGAGTTGTTTATGTACTGACGCATGAAGCTCTGCATAGAGTACAAAGGTTTTGAGGATAGGTTAGTTGCAATTAAAGTTGCTCTACCTTGTTGTGATAGGGCGTTCACACGCTATTTGCTAAGTTGTTCTTTTGAATTGCAAATTATCTCACAAAAAGTTTCCTTCGTTACACGCCCATTTATAATGGGGCAACTAAGATATTTTTCCAAACTTCGTTCTAGTGGTATGTTGAGGATTCCTTTTAGATCTCGTGCTCTAGTCCTCATAATTCCCGGAGTGGTGTGAAAAGAAGATTTATGGTAATTTACTTTTTGTCTTGAGAATTTGCAATATTCCTCAATTATTTCTTTTATCTTTATACATGTTGAGTTGTTTCCTTTAGAAAATATGATTATATCGTCCTCAAAAGCTAGAAATGGAATGTAGGGGCCAGAATTCCCAAATTTAAAACCAGCACTGTTATTGGCAGACGTAGTGTCAAGCGCCAGTTTGTGAGCTAAGACTTCTGCTCCAAGAAGAAAAAGAAAAGGGGATAAAGGATCTCCTTAACGTAAACCTCGGGTAGGTTTGAAAGGCTCAGTAGGAACATTGTTAACCAGTACCGAGAAAGAGACCGTAGTCACACATTCCATGGCCATGTCCATAAATTGTTGCTGGAAGCCGAACCTTTGGAGCAGAAGCTTTGTAAATTGCCAGTCTACTCTGTCGTATGCTTTTTCCATAACTAGTTTCATCGCAATCCAACCTTGCGAACCCTTTCTAGTGCGAAAAGAGTGGAAAATTTCAGGTGCTATAAGAATATTGTCTTGAATTGCTCTGTCAGAAACAAATGCTCCTTGGAGCGGGTGTATTAATTTTCCAATAATCCTTTTCAGTCGTTCTGTTATTATCTTGGAGATGATTTTATATATGGTAGAACAGAGGCTAATCGGCCGGTAATCTATAGTCATAGAGGGATTATCATTCTTAGGTATTAATGAAATAAATGTGTGGTTGATTTTTTTAAGTAGTTTTTTATTGCCTGAATGATTCCTGTTCTAACAATGTCCCAATACTTTTTGTAGAATTCCGTTCTCATTCCGTCCGGGCCAGGAGATTTATTACTTCCCATAATGAAGACCGCACTTTTAATTTCATTGTTCGTTGGTTGGTGGATTATATAGTAATCCGTTTTCCTCTTCTGAGATGGCCGAGTTAATAACAGAAAGGTAATCTTGTAGATGGTTGAGCCTCAGAGGATGTGTGTTAGTTTTTTTTAAATACAAGGTAAGATTTTGGACGGTGTCAGATCCTGTTGATCCATCACCCAATAGTGTCCTTTTGGATGAGACCCTGAAGCTTAGAATGATGCAAAAGTGAATCATGATCGAATATATGTCGAAGATGGGTCACCGTGTCTACAACCTGATTGATCTCTTTGAATGCATGTAAACACGAGAAACTCTGGAGAAGTCTTCTAGATTCGGCAATGATCATTTTAATCTCCTAAGGACAACTCCGAACATCATTGATAACATTGATGATCGCGAGACAATTGCCTTCAACCTCTCTCTTAGAAATACTTAATTAGTGAGCAACAACAAGCCCATAATAGAGGGCAGGAGCTTAGGCCTTCACCGCCAACATCTCACCACACAGGGTTCCTCTGCAGAAAATGACCATGCCATGGTGAGCTTGAATAACTACTCTCCTCGATGCCTCGCTTAAAGAAAGCACAAAAGCATCAAAATTTAGCTTGACGCCTCCGGCCACATGCTAGCTTTTGTCATCTCAAAATTTTCCTTTTCCATTGAGTCGGTTGTGTGACATTTTTCTTTTGTTCCGTATCTTCCCATAATTGTTTCTTGGATTCCTCCCATTGTATTAATTGGTGTTTCACATATTGTTTCTATTTTTGTCTATTTGCAAACCCTTGATCTTCGAAAACGACCTTATTTCTAATTGTCCACAAACTCCACCAAATAATGGCAAGCTTTTTTTTGTGTGTTGATAGCTTTGCAAAGATCTCTATTGTGATTTCTTTCATATTTTTGTTCTTTGTTTGTGTATTTTGTATATTCTTGCAATTTGTTGGTCTGTTTTCCAAATGGGTTCCTTTAAGCATTGACAGTTTATGAAAATATGTTCAAACTCTTCATCATTGAGATTGAATAGACTGCAAGAAAGGGGAACTACCACTTCATTCCCAACCAGTCTTATCTTGGCGGGGGTTCCATCCATGACAAGCTTCCAAACGAAGTTCTTGAATTTGGGAAAACAAGCAATGTTCCAAATCCATTATGTCTGTTGGCCTAGTGTTGTTCAAATTTTTATAATGCTCTCCAGTATCGGCACTATGTTGTACCATCTGTTTCTACTAGGTTTCTAATACAATCGGTCCTCTATTTTATTTAGCGGGATTTTTGTATTTTTTATTTTGTTAACAATATTATTTGGAAGAATTGCTCGTAGTTCCTCTAGCTTCTAATGTTTATTTGGTCCAATAAATTTGTCAACTTTTTCGTTTGGATCATTTGGATTTGATGTTCTTTTATAGTCTATGAATTTGGTACTTGTTATTCCTTCATTTGTCCAAAATCTGATTGTTTTCTCATTCCTCACTTTCCATATGAGTTCTTGATAATGCGTGATTTGTATAGGAATTCTAAGCCATCTTTGAGTCATTTAGGTTGCATTTAGTTAGGTTTTTAGCATAAAGTACGATCATTGCTTTGAAAGTTGTAAAGTTTGAAATCTACGCATTTTATGCCTATCTATGCAAATTCCAAAGAGTCAAGCTAAAGGAGATAGAGGAAAGCTATGTTACGAAGCTTAAAGAGCATAAGGAAGAGTCAAGGAAGAAGACGGAAGGAGAAACGAGCAAGACAAGACAAGAAGAAGAAGAAGAAGAAAAGAAGTCATTGTAGAGGCGACGCCTGCGGTCAGGGGACTGACGCTTGCCGAGTCAAGGCACCCGCTGAAGCTTCCGCGGGATGGACGTTGTCGGGGCCCGCCGATACCTTGTCATCGCCCGCCGATGAAGATTCTGGTATATTTTCTCCGCGGGCAAAATCTGGCCCATTGGGCTTTTCTTCTACCTTAAGTTCTCCGACTTCTACCCCTCCTATGCCTATAAATACAGCTCTCTTCAACCCCCAATTCACACATCTCACACACCACATCACATCTCTCCACTTATCTCTTTCCCTTTTTCGCTATTTTGGTAAGTCATGCTTGGCTAAACCTTTTTATAGTTTTGTTTATATTTTATGCAATGGTTAGAGACATGTGAGGGTTGTTTGAATACTATTTTATAGTTATTATTTGGTTTATGCATATTTGGTTATTCATTACTCTTGTTCTTTATGTACGTGTTAAGTTGCTTATTCATCTTAATTGGTCACTTAGATAGGCAAACAACATGCTAAGTGATTATAGCTAAATCCGCTATTGCGGGCATTAATCCGACATAGTAGCAAACATATCTTGATGAGCAAGTTGAGATTCATGAATATGAAAGAGTAACGATAGATAGTTTAATGTTATTCTTAGCGGATGCGATAGTTGGGTTGAGAACCAGGTGACACGTCGAATATGCAAGAATTACATGAATTATATGCTTATGTGATTAAGGATTGATTGCTTCTCAAACCCCATGCAAGAGTTTAGGGAGTTGATAGTGATCGAATCAGGAAGCTATACAACTTTGTGCACAAATCGACACTAAGATAGTCAAGCATAACCAAACAACCCGATGATCATGAATCTATCAATGTTGCGAATATAAGTGAAACTATATATTTCCTCTCATACTATTTTTATTTGCAATCATTATTTCGTTTACTTTATTTCTGCTCATTATTATCTTCGCTCTTATCACGAACCGCGCACTTACTTACTACGTTTGACCAAAGTCGCACGCACTCTCTATGGGATCGACATGTACTTGCTGCTAATAGTTGTTATTAATTGAAGGTGTAGATTTATTATTTAGGGTGTAGAACACACGACATTCTACGCGCACCAGCATGCCTCCACATGGCTCACTCAGCCTTTTGTACAAGAATCCGATCTTAGATACAAATGACACCAGCGGAAGAATCGTAGGGGGAAAGCCTATGACCACTAAAACGCGAATGAGGGTGGGCATCATAGATCTTAAAAAATGTGAATGCCACGTAAGGACCCTAAAGACACGTCGCATGCCCACTTAACACACATCAACATTCAAGCCTCGGCCATGGCATTCACAGATTACCACATGGTCGAACCCATGTGTACAATTCAGATGCTATAAAACTCCAAATCAAACTCTGAGAAAGGGCTTTTGGATGGAAATAAAGAAGACCAAGAAAAGAGAGAAAGAAGATTTCTCTACAATCAAAGCCTAAGCGTCACAACAACATTGGGATCAAGACACTAACTCCACAGATCAATCACAAATCATCTGCATTCGGTCCAACCAGAATTCATGTGATTAGACCTCATGGAAGAATGTCGTGTAATCTAACCAAAGCTCTTTTGCAAGTAAACAATACGAGTATCACAAGTAAGGGCACGTTATGCATGGAGTCACGCATGGCTCGATCTTAGAATCCATAGAAATAAGATTCTAAAAAGAGGTTTTATCAGCGCATAATCTTCTTCTTTTTTTGTCATCCAACCCATCTCAAACTGAAAAGGGGTTCTTGGTGGAGAAAAAAACAATAGCGAGTTTTAGTGTGATTAGATAATGGTCGGACATAGTAAAAGGGTGGTTTTGTATATGAAAGTTGCGGAATTTTTCCAGGATAGTCGGGTGCACCAGGGCCTATCCAATCGCTCATATGTTGCCTTATTTTTCATCCAAGTAAAAAGGAGCCCTTTATAAGGCAACTTATGTAGATTTAGTTCTTTTTGTAGAAGCCTTCTAAATCTGGCGAGGCCTTGAGGAAACCACCCATTTTTTTCATGTCATTTTAAATTTCATTCAAATCTCCTACCAAGAAGATAGATAGGAAGCATGTGTTAGTTAACTTTACCAATTCAAATATATTTTCCCCAAATTGCTTTTTTTTTTCTTGCTAATTTAAAGGGGCATTGGCATACATAAAGAGTATAAAATATATGCATGAATAGTAAAAAGTCACATATTTCTTCCGTTAATTAAAACTTGACATTTTACTATTCACGCACGTTTTTTGAGGAGTTAAAAACTATATAAAATATTAAATTTTTTAATATATTTTTTTAATAATTTCATACTTGTTACTATTAACTGTGAATTTATAAAAACAAATTTTTAAAAATTTTAATATTTCATATAGTTTTTTTCATTCTAAAAAAGCGTGCATGAATAATAAACGACAAGTTTTAATTAACAGAGGGAGTATTAAAAATCGGAGGGAGTATGAGTTTAACAAAAAAAAATTATTAAAAAAATTAATATTTTATATTATTTTTATCACCTTAAAATATGTGCATGAATAGTAAAAAGTCACATATTTGGAAACGGAGGGAGTAATAAATTTAGAATTTTAATCTTATACTACAAATTAAAATATGACATGTGTCATTAGATTTTTGATTTAGTAGTTTTCAATAAATTTTAGTGATTTTTTTATTAAGTAATAATTCAAGCTTAGACATACCTAAAGCTCGAGAGGGCGACAAGTCGACAGATGGATGAACCGTTGAACATACAAAATAAACCGAAAATAAAGCAAAAAAGGCGCAATCAATACATAGCATGTACTTTGAAATGAACGAAACTAAGCAGAACTAAAACCGTAACGTTGAGGACGCTGGTGAAAAATGAAGTCAAGCACCACCAAAGAAAAGCACCGCAGGTTAGCGGTACAATATGACTCAAACTCCTGTGGATAGTGAAAACGAAGTTCCAAGGACCATTCTCTCGGATTCAAAGTTGCTCATTACACATTACCACGACCCCAACCTGTCCCGACTCCGGACGGTGCAAACCCAACCAAGTTGTAGAACTCTCAGGAACACCAAGGACAGAGCCACAAGTTATCCGAAGAAAAAACATTCGTAAACTGGTCAATCATGACACGGATTTCAACACTCGTAAGATGGGGTTAGTGAACCTTGTAAGCAAGGGGTTAAATTATATATAAACTAGTGATTTTAGCACATAATTTTTAAATTTTAGTTAATTTTTTTTGTTTTTAGAACTTGGCGTGCAAGGGTGATTGTGGACCTTGCACACCGAGGAGTTAGCTTGCAACCTTCCACATGAAATCCCAATGGCGCATCGATGCTCCAAGCAAACCAGAACCAGCGACGGAGAGCCGAAGGCGGTGTACGAAATTGGTCGTGCGAGCAACCACAATCTGTCTAGGGTGGTGCAACAGCAAGAGTGCGGAGACCAGTGAACTCTGAAAACCCTTGGAGCACCACCGAAAAGGCAGCCAATGACAGCGCTGTTGATGAGTGCGAGGCCCTCCAACGGCAGCAGCACGAGAGTAGGGGTGAAGGTGGTGGGCGGGGTTTGATGAGGCGCGCTTAGGAGCCACCAATCGCTAGCGGAAAGCCCGGATTTTAATAAAGGATCATGGGTCCGTTTATACTACCTCTATTCCAAAATACATGGACTTTTAGTCATTTGCACAAATTTTAATAAAATACTTCACTTTAAAAAAACATCATCATTTCACTAAATTTTTTCATAAATTTTATTATTTTATAATACCCACTACATATTTTAACCAATCAAAATATTTTAAAAAAAAAGTTTTACAACACACAAATCATTACAATCCCCTACCTAGAAAACATAAAAGATCATCTATTTTGAAACAAAAACTACCATCTAAAAACACATCTATTTTGGAAAGTAGAAAGTATTACTCCGTATTTTTCAAAATTGAACGTAGAAAGTATTAAGGGTGTGTATGGGAGTACAAAATAACATGTAAAATTTAAGTAAAAACACCTATTTATTTTTTAAGCAGCTAAAATGGTTGTTTGGGGTACAAAAAACATGAAAAAACAGTTTTAAAAAGGAGTTAAAAAATAAGCTTTTTTTCGGTGCTTTTTTTAGGTGTTTATTTTCCAAAAGACGTTTTTACCCCTTTTCTTTTATCTTATTTGGTTTGAAAGTACCACAATACCCCTAATAACAACCAAATAAATTTCACTTTTTACAAATAAACTGTTTTTCGCCCCATACGGAGATTATCTTGTTGTTTAGATTTTTAACTACTTTTACCAACAGTTTATGAATTTTACCCTGTTTATAATTTTAGTCAGTTTATTAACACCGTCCCATACGAACCCTTAGTTCCGTCCCTTCTTACATACACACTTATATGTTGTATATATTGTGTTTATATATATATAATTATATTGTATGTAATTATATGTATAATATGTTTAGTGTCATAGTGTGTATATATATAAGAAAAACCATAAAATATAAAAATATTATAAATCTATATATGTTATGCATTCGAAAACCGCAAAATATATAAGAATTTTAGATTTTTATAATGTTTTTTATTTGAGGGACAGGGCCCGTGCCGTCCCGGTCCTATCCGGCCGTCTCGTCCCGCGAGGGACAAGGCCTGTGTGGAATTGAAAAAAAGTACTGAATCCCGTCCCGCAAAAATTACGCGGTACGGGACGCGGGACGAACCCAATCCCGTCCCGTCCTGTCCCGCGCCCACCCCTTTTAGTATCATATATATTTGACAAAAACTTAATAGAAATAGACAACGGGTTGCGATGTGAAAATAAAAAACCATTTAATAGATGATTTTCTATAATTATGTATTTAACAGGGGATTAAATTCAAAAATCTTTATTTAACGGGTGATGTTCTATAAATTTCTCTATTAAAAAAAATTGAATAATCTAAAAAAACGTGCAAATAAAAAAACAGAGGGAGATTGAATATGTGTGAAAAATATAATTGTAGGGTAACTAGATCCGTTCCGCCGGGGAGCAGAAGGGCGAGAGTGGAGGAGAAGATATGATGATAGTGATTACTGAATAGTGAATACTGATGGAGAGGGAATGTCTACTCACACTTTTCATCTTCTTCAGGATCGAGTAGGATGCTACAGAGGATTGTGTTTTGTCCTTGTTTTCAGCAGACATGAATGCCTGTGCTTACTCCCTTATCTCTCAATTATAGCCTTTTTCCTTTTCATGCTTTGTCGTTTCTAAGGTTTCTTCAACTCTCGTTACCATTTTCCCATATTAAAAATTTCAAGGTGAGTCATATAACTTTTATAAAATTGTACTTAATAAGTCATTTTTTATTTTATAAAACATTTAAGACTTGGAATGAAAATAAAAAAGAAAAACATATTTACATTCATCTAAATACTTAATTTGTACAACCTTAATCTCAAAAGCATATAGTTAGATGGCACAATATTCAATTCAATTCATGCTGGCAAAATGCAAATAAGGAATTGAATCCCAAAAAATTATATTATTAGGATATTGCCCAAATTTTTAGTCAGGAATTAGTGCTAATAAAATTCTCCATCTATACAATAATAAAACCAGAAGTAGGATAGATCTCGATGGCTTTACGAGAAGGCTCAGATGCACGTGTTGCAACCTGAAGCATGCCACATCATTTCTCACTTTCAAACTTGTATATATGGACCAATAAAAAAATGTGCACGTGGTTAGTGTAACGGCCCGGATATAAATATCCGAGATACGCTTTGAAGATTGGATACCTTCGTTTGGATGTTGCAATTCAGGTACGGGTCGAGGTTTCAAACCTCTAAAGATCAATCAGTATTCAAAGCGGGGATTTCGAACCCCAATCAATCGAAGTCACGGAAATTCAATTTAAACGAAAGTAAAGCGGAAGTAAGATTTAGATACAAGAGCCACGGCAGAGCCGGGTCAAAACCAAAACATATATTCTAAAGTCGTATAGCCAAATTAGCAGGGTTAGACAGATTCTTTGCAATCGCCAGGGGATTTTCCCACTCCATAGAGACAGGGAGCAATCATACCTAAAAACAAGTGGTGCGAGCGGGATCAGACCGAGACCCCAACACACCCTGTCCTGCAAGTAAATATACACATACGCTAATATAAAGATGATGCAAATGCGGAAATTAAATCACACTAACATGATCCTAATTTACAATATGCTGAAAAGAACTGTAAATGCGCCCAAAGAATGCCAAGTGGCATATCCCTCTCATACCTATGCACCCCTTCCCGTTAGTGCAGAGACTGGCCAGTTCGATGCTATAGCATATCATTTCTCATCATAGCATATCATATCTCATCATCATATCATATCTCATCATTATTTCATATATCATCATCATATCATATATCATGCTCATGCCCGATGGTGCTGGGTCATCATATCATATATCATGCTCATGTCCGATGGTACTGGGTTATCTCATCATCATATCATATCGACTCGATAGACTCAGGGCACCCGATGGGGCTGGGCTACCCTATGACCCTAGCAAAGACTCTAAGACTATCACAGATAACGGCCGTTCTGTATTCAAACACACAAAGTAACCGAATGCTCATTCATAAGTGCAATCCTAGCATGATACTACATGACATGCTTTAATGCTTATGCAACACCTAGTATGTCATATATTCACAAGCAGGTATTCTCTTTCGAATCTGAGTAAGCCATAAAGGAACTTACCTGGATAGGCAGAACAGCAAAAGGCAGAATCCATGTATACAACAAGTCATACATCACAGATGATAACCTATCATATATAAGTAATGTAGATGAGTCTACTTCTAATTTACACTAAGCATAGAAATATCAACATATATAAGAATTATTTTATCAAAATAAATCCGACAAGGTTATTTCATTTCTAGAAATTCCCATTTTAAATCTCGCTAAATCCAATTCCTTTTGCCAAATCAAGTTCTAACCTTTAAAACCCCTTTTTCCAAATTCTTTTCCTTTAAAAATCCAAATCTCAAAATATTGTATTTTAAATCACCATAATAATATTATATCTTTAAATCTTAATAACAATATTTTAAAATATCACCTTTATCTAATATATTAAAACGAAGCAATTTTTTGTCTTAAGACATAACATTCACAAAACATTATAACCCCCAAATATCTTACCATTTATATCAATATACAATTCTTTAAAACCCATTTTAAATATCAACATTAATATTATACATCATGTTATATTCCAATTACTTCTATTTTAAAACAATTTATAATGTATGTATATATATATAATTTACAGAAAATATTAAGTATATCAAAATCAGAATAATATATAATAATAATAATAGTTATAATAAAATCTCATCACAATTTATACTAATAACTAACCTCAATAACACAAAATAACATCACCCAATCTGAAAAGCCCAACCCAAATCCAAGATCTCAGCCCAAAACCAAGGTCCGGATCCGACAGCCCAACCCGAATACCCATACCCAGATTTTGAGTGAATGAACCGGCCCTCCCCCCTTTTTTTTATGCCTGAACCGGACCAAGCTTTTAAAACAGAAAACCGGACCCATCTATTGTTCATCTTCCCTATCGAGAGCTCTGTTCGAACTGGGAAGAGAAGAATGGGAATGGGAGGGCTGCCGGCCATGGCTGTGCTCCGACGACTCAACCCGACACCAAGGAACAAGGATCAAGCAAGAAAGGGAAGAAGAAGAAGCTCACCGAAGCTTGGGGTTCTCGCCGGAAAAGAGATCTGTTGGACTCGATTGGGGCTCGGTTTACCTCGCCGCAGTCGGATCTTCGTCGTTCTTGGCCTAGGAGGAATGCCAATGGCTCAAAGATGGAGCTTTATAGAGTTTCGACGCAAAAGAGAGGGGAACGAAACCTTACCGAGGTTTGAAGCGGGAAACAGGGCAATGAGGGTCTCGGGGGTGCGCTCGGGGTGTCTCAGGTGGTGCTCGGGGACGTCGAAGAGGATGAGGGAGTGGGTGCTGCTCGACAAGGAGGAGGAAGATGGGTGCCGAAGATGCTCAGCTATCTCGGCCCCTTTGGACAGTGCAAGACAACAAGGGAGACGAGAGCTTCTCGGTTCCGACTGGGCCCCAAGGGTGTGAACGTCGACGGCGAGCTGGTGAAGGTGGAACAGGGGCGACAACAAAGAGGAGGTGGAGGTGGCGTGGGTTGTTGAAACAGAGGACCAAGGGCGGATGGTGGCCTCGGCAAAACAGAAACAAGAGGGTTGTTTTTGGGTGAGTTGTAAGTGATGAAGGTGGGAAGAGAAAGGGATATGGTTGGGTTTGTGGATTCAAACAAAGGTGGGAAAGGCTGCAAGACATCAGACAATGTAGAAGATGGTGGTGGGGAGCTACGTAGGGGCTGGTTTGGGTGCTATTTGTTGTCTTGTGATTTGAATAAGTTGGAGAGGAGGGGAGTGTTACTGCAGGAGCCTGAACAAGGAAAGAAGAGGGAGTAATGGGTTTTGTTTGTTAGCTGATTAAGAGAGGAAAGATGGCATAGGAGGGTTGTGTGCAGCCTTTGAATTCAAACCAAGGGAAGGCAAATAAAACAACTTCCAAGGGGTCCAAACAAAATTCAAAATCCCCGAAAGAAATTTCAGAAATCCGCTCTCTCGAACCAATCCCGACTCAATCGAAAATTTAATCGAAATTTCTAATCCGAAATAATAAACCTCGTTGATCAATAAAATAATTGAATAGAACTTCGGAAAACATTTCCAAGTCTCGAACTAAAATTAGCGAAATAATATCCGCTTTTAAATCTAATTTGAATTTATGCCGGAATTCGCTTCGAAAGATTTAGAATAAAATATATTGCTCGAGGACGGAATTTTCAAAAATTTCCCGAATTATAGAAATTAAAATAATCACAGTTCAATATCATATAAAATAATAATTTAAAATTTTTCGGTCTTTACAGTTAGTTATATCATGTCATCCTGCCCGTCAGCCACTTTCATCTCACGTTCTTACGGTTAATTAATCTTCTCTCCCACTTTCTTCCCCACTTAATAGAGTAGGTGGATCCAATACTCTCAACTGTAGATGTTCAGATCACAACCTTTGCTAAGCACTTTCACCGTATTCGTCCAAATCCAAAGCTGCAGCATGAATGTCCACAACAAAGATCGTTGTTGTCCACGAGGGATAGGACATTGCGGCATTCTCTATTGGAGAATAACTCCTTTGAATAGAGAATCGTGGTGCTCGACCAGTGGGTGAATGAAGGTTGTATCTGTTACCAAGCATATGCTGCTTTCCAAAGCCTCTAGAAATACACTCGCTTCAACCACGTGAAGGAGGGAAAAGTCATTGTTTTCCCTATCAAAGTTAACTCAAACTCACAAACAAATATAGTAGGTAAGTAAGAGGTCGATCCACGAAAAAAGCAAGTATTTCATGCAATGTGTATTTATCAATTAGGAGAAAAAGAGGGTTTTGTATGGAAAATAAGAAATAAATTGATAAGAAATAAACTATATACAAGTGAAACATTAATGGAGGAAAGAGCGATTTCACCTACGAATTCGCAACGTTGATTGTTTTACCCGATCATTGATCTCCTTCTAGTTATCTGATTATTCCGATATTGGTTTATATAGATTGTTAGTCTTACCAAGCCCAACAACCCCTTTCACTCATAGGCAACTCTGTCTCTACACGATTTAACATAAGAATAACACAATGTCCCAAATATACTTGGCATATAATTATAAGCAATACCAAATTCCCCTAAGGAAATAATATATCATCGATAATGTCACTGTAACATCTATGGTCTTAAGAGGCGTCAACCCATGCCACCAAGCCCTCTCAGGTCTGTTGTTCTCACTTGGAGCTTGAAAATGAAGAGTTCTTGTGACATGGATAGGGCTTGAATCACTTATAAATCACTTCCACCTTCCTAATGATATCCAATGTGGGACGGGGGTGTTAATTACAAATCATTGATTTTATCCAATTTGATGATCGAGATGTGTTCACAATTTACATTTTAAGGCATGTTACATCGGTACTTACTCGTCAAACTCTTTTTGATAGTTTGGCCATTTATTATGATGCTGAGATAACTTTAAAGCATATTTGGGGGTTTGGTTATGTGGGATATGCCTTAAAAGAAATACCTTTCATGTTCAGTGTCGGCATAGTCAGGATGATTCTGTGGCGCCTCTTAACTGCGGCGATGACTTTGTTCATTTTATTATTTAGGATATTCCCAAATCTCCAACTCTGTCTCCGTTGGTTCCCTTGTCTGATTTTGGCATTGTGCCCGATGGTTTGTCCATATCTTCACTTGACCGTTTCTTCTCTATGCGGTTGCACACCGTGAGATCCATCACTTCTAAGGGTCGCCTAGGTTTTTCTTGGGTTTTAAAAGGGGCATTAGATGTTGTGGTTGACTCTCCTGGAGACCTCTCCTGCTTGATTCGCTTACTTGTGATACCTCTTTTTTATACTTAAGACCATTTCCCCCACAGAGTAATCTTGAATGTAGCAATGTTTTCAAGCGTCAACGTCAAGAGAAGAGTATTACTAGTGCTATTCATGCTTGGGGTGTGCCTGACGGCAGTTTGCAGCTTATACAAGAGACCTTAGCTGAGGTTCACCGTCCTCTTCTTGCCTCTTCGGCTGTTGTTTTGGATATGATTTGGAGTTTCCCGCATGACACATTATGTGGGAGGGATGGATTACGTGCTCAGAATCTATTAGATTGTTTGGGTGGAGTTGTTGTTGCTATTTCGGATGATTTGATTGCCTTTATTACTCAACTGGTTAATATTTTCCATGAGGGTCATTGTCTACAGGCTCTGGGTGAGTACATTGCTAGTGCTCCACTCACACCACTTGTTAAACCAAGTGGCGGTATACATCCTATTGTTGTTGGCACTGTTTGGAGATGCCTTGTCCTTAAGGTTGGGGCTTATTTGGTCGGTTTTTCTTTGTCTGGTTATTTTATAGGTCTTTAGTTTAGGGTTGGGGTATCCGGTGGGAGAGAGGCTATTTTGCATGCCTTGAATCAGTTCGTTAAGGCTTGTGGTAGTGAGGAGGGTATTTCCATGTTATTGGTCGAATTTTAGAATGATTTCTATCCCGATGGGTGGAGTTTTGTTACTCTAGTTCTACACGGCTGTATTATGAGGAGCATAGCTTATGGTCTTGTCGGGGGGTTCAGCAGGGGGATCCTTTGGGCCCTTTGCTTTTTGCTTTGGAGTTGCATCCTTTGGTGTACAAGTTAATGCTAGATCTCATGTAGAATTAGCTAGTCAATAACCTATGAATATCCACATCATTAAAAAAAAAATAAAGATAGAAGGATTTATTAATTGTGGCATGTAAACAGTTTATGATTTTTTTACAAAATAAGGATTTGGGTGGGCTCAAACCTTGTTAAACCATCACTCAAATGCATCCTTACCGATGATAACAGGCAATCCTAGAACAGAGAGGAGATCCAAAGTGCATCAATTGGAGAAGGCTCGTGTTCTTGTTTGCGATCATATTGATCTTGCAGAAGGACTGGTTGAATTGCACCCTCTCCAACTGTTGAAGGAGAGGCAGGGTGTTAGAGATGAACATCTCAATCTTCCACAGGCAACTCCAGACTCTCCAAATACAGTTGATGACAACACGACTATCACTCTCCGTTGTAATGTTGGAACATTGAAGCTTATTTGCCCTTGCAATGTCGCCTCGGATCGAGAGCAAGGGCCTCTGTAGCTAATATTGAACTCTAACAACACTTGAAACAATTACACTCAACCATCAACTATGACGATCTTTGAGGATGAAGCATGTAGTTGTCTCGCCATAATGCAATTTGGAGCCATAAAAATTGATATTGCAACCTACTTTGGCTAGTTTGCTCTTTCTCAAGTTTTTCCTTTTCCTTGGTGCTTGTATTCGTGACATCTGGTGTTATTGGGTTTTGCCCTCAAAGACCATCTTAGATGAAAATGGATGATGAGTGTAAGAACAACCACATAATCATCATATGTATAAGCAATTAAATTAGACTTTAGGGAGAAAGAAATATTGACCCAAGAGAGAACGTACCATGAACATAGCGGATAATATGCTTGAGAGTAGCAAGATGTGGTTCCCTTGGATCATACATGAAAAGACAAATATGTTGAGCTGCATAACTAATGTTTGGACAGGTGAAAGTGAGATATTGTAGAGCCCCAGCCAAGCTACAATACAAATGTAGGATCACTTACAAGAGGTCTAGAAGAGGCACCCAACTTCACATTCGGCTCTACAGGAGTAGCAATAGGGACATAGGGTTGTAATTTTTCATTTGGTACGCTTAACAATCTCCCGAGCATACGTAGTTTGATTTAGACAAAAATAAACCTAATGATGAGAGGGTGATGGATATCCCCAAGAAGAAAGTTAGGGGCCTAAGTGGGGCATGGCAAAGTCTTGACCAAGCGGTCCAATGCAATTAGATGAGACTAGAGAGAATTAGAAGATGCAGTGAGAACAATGTCATCGACATAGAGTAAGTAGATAGGCCTTGTCTGTTACGCGACGATAAACAAACAAAAAAGAATCACTTTTGTTGCATGTGAAGCCTATTCGATACAAATAAGTGGAAAAGCACTGAAACCAGGCTGGTGATTATTTGAGACCATACAAAGACTTTTGCAACAAACACACATGAATAGGACGAGCTGAATCATGAAAAAATGAGGCCGAAACATGTAAACCATCTCATTTAGGTGTCCATAAAGAAAAGCATTCTTGACATCAAGTTGTTGGATAGGCCAGGAGTAAGAGATCGTAATGCTAAGAAAAGTGCATAGGAAGTTATTAAGTTTTAAGAATGTGTCAATATTCTATATCCATGAAAATGCAACTAGTTTCTTTTGTGCTTTATCTTGTAATATGGACTATGGTACTTGTTATAATGAATCATTAATCCTTATTTAGTTTTCAATATAGTCTATCTTTTATATAATATTTTAGGATATAGGTATTTGTAATCTTATTAAGCCATATCTGTTGGGATGGACATTATACATAATTCATTGATTTTAATTTCATCGAGCCATATCCGTCCGGAGGATATTATTGATTTTCCAATTCTTCTTGTTGTTAATACTAGTCTATAATATCCTTGTTATTTTCATTGAGGAAGATATTTGCTTATTGTCTTTCCAACAACTTAATGATATATGAATAACATTTGGCTAAATAATTGCAGCAATTTCACTGGGTTTGAATTCCAAGAGCCGTGTATCTATGGAATGCGCCCACTTTGGGCTGCAGATGGGACCAACATAACATACGGCTGCCCACAAAGTACGCTCAAACCCTCAAAACTATCACTTACAGTTACACAGTTACACTACTCTCTCTGTCTGTGAGTCTGTCTTCCCATCACTAGCAGTCTACCACTACTGCACTAGCAATGCCAATAGGCAGTAGCTGTCCTTGTCGATCAATTTGATCCATCGAATTCAAGGATGAACAAGCAAATATGCATTTGTATAATTTTTTTTAGGGTGTTATTATATACACCACAAATCTAACGTTAAAAATGCACGTCGTTTTCGACGTGCAAGCCTTTTGCCTAATTAGCGTTTTAAAAAAAAATTAATTAACCCTTTTAACCATGCACGTCGAAAATGACGTGCATGATTTGGGGTGCATATAGCGAATCCGTTTTTTTTATTAGGAAAAAATTCGAGGCAAGACATACCTGGATCTCAAAGGCCGACAAGTTGACAGACGGATAACCGTCATAAAGAAACAAAAATACAACGAATGTGCAAGATACAGGCAAAAGCGCTATACAAAGCGAAACTAAACCCAACTAAACCGGAAGAGATGCGAACGTAGACGACGAACGAAGCCAAGCACTACCCAGGAGCAACACCGCAGGCCAGCGGTACATCAGGAGTCACATGTGGGCAGTGAAGACGAACCTCCTAGGAAACAGCCTTCCGGGAAAAGGAGACGCCTCGATACACACTATGTATTTGTATAATATTATTTCAGTCTTAAAATACACGTGGTTTAAGATGTAAATTTTTTTATAAAATAGGGAAAATTGCAAAAAATACTAAAATAGTTTAACCTTTAGGGGTTGTTGCACTCAATAGTCTGAACTATAAAAAGAAATGCAGAAAATAGCCTCAAGTATTTACTTGGTTGTAGAAAATAGCCTCAAGCTACATGCAAATTCAAATAATTACCTTCAAATTCAAATTAATTATAAAAAACAACCTTAGGTTGCCTTTAAATTCAAATTAATTATAAAACCTCTCCAAAATAAATTTTATTTAAAAAACATCATCACTTCTAATATAAAAAATGTTATACTTAATTGTTGTTATCTAAACTAATTCCTGAATTAATTATAAAAACTATCTCAAACCATATAAATATAACTTAAATTTATTATTTTAAAAAAATAATTAGATTATTTACATATCATTAAAAGTGAAAAAATATTTAATTAAACTTCTACTTGCAATTGATCTAATAAGCGATTTAGGACGATCTTCTGAGCAAAACTAGCACAAAAAAGCAGTTAAGCATGCATATTATACTCCATCCGTTCAAAATTATAAGTCTTTTTAGGCGTTTGCACACATATTGAAGAAAGCACAAAAGTGTTACTTTTATACCCCTCATTAATTATCCACAACCACTAACAACCAATAGCATATCATAAAACAAGTCAAAAAGTTACTTTTCTCTAATCCCAATACCTAGAAAACCTAAAAAGACTTATATTTCTAAACAAAACTTTAACCTTAAAAAGACTTATACTACGTATTTTTGAACGGAGGGATTATATTGTTTTAAACCTAACAATTAGGGTAGTTTGTTATCTATTGAAGAAAAAAGTATGCATATGTTATTCACATAACAATGGTTTTTATTTGAGCATTGAATAGATTGTGGGATGAAGATAAATTGATTTTTTACTAAGAAAAATAAAGATCTTGTGATATTTTTTCGTGGTCTTTTTTTAAAATTATTTATTTATAAAATTTATATGATATAAGGTAGTTTTTATAATTAATTCAATGATGAATTTAGCTAATAATGACTTAGTGATAAAAACAAATTATGAGAAGTGGTACATTTTGAGAATAAAAATTATTTAGGCTATTTTTTTATATAAGAAGTGATGATTTTTTTAAATAAAAATTATTTTGGAGAGGTTTTGTAATTAATTTGAATTTAAAGGCAACCTAAGTCTATTTTTTTTGTAATTAATTTGAATTTGAAGGTAATTATTTGAATCGAAATATAGCTTGGGGCTATTTTCTACAACCAAATAAATACTTGATGCTATTTTCTGCATTTTTTATAGTTCAGACTATTGAGCGCAACAACCCCTAAAGGTTGGGCTAATTTTCGCAATATTTATAAAAAAATAACAGAAATTTCGTCTGGTACCCCTGAGGTATCGTCTATTTCGCCTGGTGTACAAAACTTTGACCAAATTTGCCCGGTACCCCTGAGTTATATAAGTATTTCGCCCCGTGCCCCTAATTGGTTAAAACTAACGGCCTTAACATTACACCGTTTGTTCTTTCTCAGACGTTCAATTTCAAAAACACAACATAGAAGAAACGAAGGAAGGAGAGGAGAGTCAAATTAAACCTGAGGAGCAGGAATTGCCGGCACCAAGAGAAGTGACAGTCGCCGGAGGCGCCGGAAGGAGAGGTGGAGACGCCTAGTACCCACCGGAGGTGGTGGCGCCAGGTATGCCCCTTTCGAAAAATTAGGGTTTTAAAGGTCAATTTTGGGGTTTCGATTTTTTTACAATTTGTGTTCATTATGATTGAATTTGTGGTTTAAAAGGTTGATTTGGGGTTTTGATTTATGGTTTCAATTTGGAAAAAAAACAGTTGGTTCACCTCATTTGAAAGAAACTAACAATTAGTGCAATTTGTGTGCATTTCCTCCTGAGCTACAGTTCGTTCACCTCCTTTGATTTATGGTTTCAATTTGAAAGAAACTAACAATTAGTGCAATTTGTAGAGTAAAGTAATTAGGGTTTAAAATTTTGTTAACCTCATATCTCTAAATTTGTCTTTGCTGGTAGGATGGGAGAAAAGATAGTGATACAAATGCGTTATATTCATCGTGAATATGTCGAATTTGAGGTGGATGATCCCGATAAGTGTAGTGTGTTAGATCTCTTTGTTGAATTGCTAGAGAGGGCTGAAAAAAATAGTATGTTTCTTCCCGAAAACCCAACTTTATGGTATGCACATGAGTGCCAAAATTTTCAATTAGAGAGTGATGAAGATGTTGTGAAGATGATGGATGTATTTAGTGAGAAGAGGTTGATTAAACTAGCAATTGGATCCGGTGACTCACCATCTAGGAATCTAGAACTTGCAAGGGGTTTGATTGAGTCGAAAAGGCCGGTAGAAAGGTCGAGTTACGGTAGTCAACCCGCATATAGTAAGAAGGTTCCTGCTACTATGGCAAGAAGGAAGGGGACTTATGTAGCAAAATCCCAAAGTTATTCTGCACCTAGTGAACCCACTTCCGATGAAGTTAGTAGGACAAAAGATGTTGTAAATGATTTTATCGCCCCTGATCTTGAGTTAGTTGATGCTGATTTGTTGAATGTTGAAGTTGCTGATGCTGATTTGCCTTGTAATGCATTATGTAATGATGATAATGAGCCTAATGCTAACTTGCATGATAGTAATGCACTTCTTTCGGCCTCAATTGATGAGTATGAGGGGTTTGGAGGTAATGGCACAGACACGGATGATTATTTCGATAGAATTTATGATAATGGGGAGTTATATGGTGATAATAGCTTTGGGAATATAAGATTGAAGACATGGATGATTTTTTTCGACAAGGAAGCGTTTATGAACGTTGTGAGAGATTATTGTGTCCAAGAGGGTTTCTCCCTTGTGGTAGTAAAAGCAGATCAGATTCGGTACACTGCTGTTTGTGCACAATCAAAATGTAACTGGAGGATTCATGCCTCAAGACTCGCGGATAGAGTTACATGGGCAATTAAGTCACTAAATGACACTCATAGTTGCCTTAAGCTCACAAAATTCAACTCAATGGTGACTCCAGAGTGGGCTGCGAGGAAGTTGCTTGACCATGTGAGAGCGGATGATGATATTAAACATGAAGTCAACTTCGTTGTACAAAGCAAGGGCGATTGCCCTGACCATCATTAATGGGAAGCCTGATGCGTCCTATGGGAGTTTGCCGGGTTATTGTGAAGTGGTGAAATCATCTAACCCCGGCTCCAGGGCTCATATTGCATGGGTACACACCGGTAATGATCCTGAAATGCCCTTGCAGTTTCGGAACGTGTTCATATCTATGAAGCCCATGATTGATGGTGTCATTCATGGTTGTAGGGGGTTGATTGGAGTCGATGGATGTCATTTGAAAGGAAAGTATGGCGGTGTTGTTCTGGCAGCTGTTGCAGTTGATGGGGAGAATGAGATATTTCCTCTAGCATATGGGGTGTACGAGAAAGAATGTAAGAGGACATGGTCATCTTTTTTCTATCATCTGAGAGAGGTTTTAACGGCTGCTGATAGGGCTAATTGGTGTATCATATCAGATAGACAAAAGGTAACATTTCTTTGTATTTTAGCGATTAGTTGTAATATTTTTGGTTGTTATACAACTAATTACTTTGATTTTTCCAATGTAGGGGGTTGAACTGGCCCTTGCAGAAGTGTGGCCAACAGTGGGAAGGCGGTATTATTGCACACACCTTTGCGCCAACTTCAAGAAAGCGTTTCCGGGATTGCCTGTGAAGGAAGTCTTTTGCCAATGTTGCAAAGCATTCTCAGATCACAAATTTAAGAAATCAATGGAGAAGGTGGAAAGTGTAGTCGGGACAGGTGCTTTGAATTGGCTTAAGGACTTGGGCGAATTTCAAACTTGGGCAAGGTTTCGTTATGATCCAAGTTTGCACGCTCCTCACACCTCAAGCAACTTCGTGGAGTCTTTCAACTCGACACTTTGTAAGGTGTTTATGACAGCAAAACATGACACCAACTCGTTTATGACAGCAAAACTGAATTCAAGTTGAAATTTTTTTTAAAAAAAACTGAATGCAGTTTGCATAAACTGATCAGTTTACAAAAACCGACTTATAGAATTTCAAAAGAGCAAGAAATAACCACATTTATTTAAAAGAGAGAAGAAACATGCCATCATAGAAGTGCAAATTTTACCTCTTTCACCAGATAAATAAAAATGAACAGCGTGACCTGGTGTAAACATCATACAAATACAATCCACCAGATAAAACTGTGTTTAGAACTCAACCTCCTCACATAGTCACTTTCTATGTTTTCCATTTCTCAGCATGTTCTGTTTTTCCAAGTTGGGCAGATGTATCTCGAACACAGCAATCAAGAACTTAGTACCCAATAGGTACAAGGCAAATTACCATTTCAGGGAGGCTAGTTCCAAGACATCGAGAAAACTGAATGCGCAAAACAGTGGAATCTTGATACCCTGCTAGCATTTTATGGTACCATCAGCATTATGAAAGAAAGTATCTCATGAGAGTGTATCCAAGGAATCAATATAACTTAACAGTTAACACGAAGCTAAGACGAGATAAATCTTGTTAAATTTCTTCATTTTATTCAACTTGCAAATGTTATGTAGCACTTTTATGACAGCCATGTAATGTGATGAATGTGTTGCAACCACAATTTTATTTCGATAAACATTTGATTGTTCTTGTATCCTATGCGGGAGTTGAACCCACATCTTTGTGGATGAACACATCGCTCTACCACTTGAGCTAATAGGCTTTATAAACACTAAATAAATTTAGCATTTTGCATCTCAAAGTGTAGACAACTTAAATACTTAAGTTGAAGATGAACATACAAGGGAAAGTACAGTAAAAAAAATGAAACAAAGCTAAATGCAAAGATAAGTTTGGGATTAAGCAAATACTAATGGTTCAGAGTAATTCGCACATGATCAAAAGCTACATTGGACTTGTTTTCTATGATTGAATCCCTAAAAATCAAATTGAATATGTAAGTTTAGTCAAGCAACTCACTGGGCACTCAAATGCAGCAAAAATATAACAATACAAAGTACCCGATTTAGCTTATTTTGCCCAAACAAATTTGAGAGAGCAGCAAAATCAGACAAATTAAATGCCAACCATTTTACCTTCAATTTCAAATCTAACAAGAAATTGATGAACTCTTAGCTTCAATTTGAACAAGTGTTCAAGAGCACAACAACTTACAAGGCGAACAACCCCAATAAAACTCTAATCAAGTGCGGTTTATCTTGTGATTGAATTATAAAACTCAAAAAATTGAATCCATCCACCCATGAAAACAGGGAGAAGGAGGGCAACATCAAACCTGGAAGAGGATGAGGGTTTAGTCAAACCTAGCCGGTGATAATAAACCCAAATTGAAACCTCAAATCGAAAGTTTAAACCCCAAATTCAGTGATAACAAACACAAATTGCAAACAAATCGAAACTCTAAATTCGACCTTTAAAACCCTAATTTTTTGAAAGGGGACATACCTGGCGGCTGGCGCCACCACCTCCGACGGGTCCTGGGCGTCTCCACCTCTCCTTCCAGCGACCGCAGGCTCTCTTGTTGTCGGCGATTCCTGCTCTCATCCGATCGGCGATTCCTGTTCTCATCCTTTCTTCGTTTCTTCGTTTGGAATGGAATGTCTCAAAGACAAACAAACGGCAGTAGGCAAGGGATGTTACTTTTAACAAAGGCGCATGGGGGGAATTATGTATATAACTCAGGGGTACCGGGCGAAATTAGTGAATCTTTTGTACACCCCACGAAATAAGCAATACCTCAGGGGTACCTCATGAAATTTCTGAAAAAATAAATATTTACGTAAATATTCAAAGGTTGAAACTAATTACAAAAATATTCATTTTTTGCAGGTTACTCAGAAAAACGCGTACCAGGACCGCATTTTATTTATAAAACTAGAAAGAGAATTGGCGCCCGGGAGGGAAATTGAAATTTTACAAAAGAAACGCGATATGAGACCGCGTTTCTATTTAAAAATAAAATGAAATTTCATTCAGTTAAATAATTGCTTACCTGGCACTAGAAATGCGGTCTGAGACCGCGTTTCTAGTGTGGACTTGGGACCCACCAGCATCAGTTGCTGACTGGGATGGGACGCAAAAGAGAAACGTGGTCCCAGGCCGCGTTTATCTGATTTTCAGGAAAAAAAAAAGATGGTCAAAGGGTAATAAATGGAGTTGGTGGAATTCACACATAAAACGCGGAGTAACTAGGGCCGCATTTTTAGTGCATAAAAACCTAAACAAACCGCCCTCCTTCTCCAACTTCATCTTCTTCGTCCGGAACGAACTGGTTCCTTTTTTGTTCAAGGCCGACCACCCATCCTTCATACCCCCCCTCCTCGTGTAATCATCCTTCATCTTCCAAATCGTTAGACTTGTGACATCTGTTGCTCGTTTCTCCGCCAGTTCAAGGTGAGTTTTTTTTTTTGAACGAATATGGATGAGGGGTTGTTGATTGTTGAAATTGTGTGATATTTGTATGTTTTTTATTGTTGATTAGTGATTCTTACAGAGCCGAAATTATGTGATAGTTGTAGATTCGATCCAAAATTGTGATTGAGTTAATCCAAAATTTTGATAGTTTTATTTGATGATAGTTGTATGTTTTGATAGTTGATCCAAAATTTTGATATTTGTATGTTTTTTTAACGAATATAGAATAGTGATTATTATAGATCTGGAATTGTGTAATGTTTGTCATATATCAAAGATTGCATGATTATTACAGGAGAATATATTTTAGGTGTCATGAAATAATAGAAGAGTAGATTTTGATTGTGTATATATACTTGAAATATTGTATTATATAATAGTAGAATAGATTGAGAAAAGATTATTGATTGCATAAAATAATAGTATAATAGATTCTATATAGGAACAAAATGATAGAAGTGTAGAATTGAATTAGGGTAAAAATAAAAATAGGAGAAGAGCATTTAAAAGATTTTGATTGTGTAACGGCCCGGATATAAATATCCGGGATACGTTCGAAGGTCGGATACCTTCGTTCGGATGTTGCAATTCAGGTACGGGTCGAGGTTTCAAACCTCTAATCAGTCGAAGTCTCAGAAATACAATTTAAACTAAAGTAAAGCGGAAGTACGGTTTAGATACAATAGCCACGGCAGAGCCGGGTCAAAACCAAAATAAGTGGGTGATTGCCATTTGTCAAGTTAGAATATATTAGCCGGATTCTTCGATTCGCCAAAAGATTTTCCCGTCACAGAAGCATGGAGCAACAAGAGCGGTACCTAACACTATCCACGAAGTCAGGCCTGGTGATCGCCTGCGGGTCCTCTGACCGCGCTGAGGCCACATAACATGCCTATGCCTAAATAAAAGATGACTAATGCGGTACAAGATTTAAATCACACTATCATGCCCCTAGTATATATATAATATGCAGAAAAGAACTGTAAAGGGCCCAAGAAAATTCCAAGTGGCATATCCCTCTCCTACCTCTGCACCCCTTCCCGTTAGTGCAGAGACTGGCCAGTTCGGGCTATAGCATAGCACTCTCTTCGTGGTGGTGCACTCACCACGGTATCATCATATCATATCATATCTCATCATCATATCATAAATCATGCTCATGCCCGATGGTGCTGGGCTAATCATATCATATCAAATCATCTCATCTCTTGCCCGATAGTGCTGGGCTATCATATCATGCTCATATCGACTCAATAGACTCAGGGCACCCGATGGGGCTGGGCTACCCTATGACCCTAGCAAAGACTCTAGGACTATCACAGATAACGGCCGTTCTGTTTCAAACACACAAAGTAAACACATGCTCAGTTCAATGCAATCCTAGCATGATACTACATGGCATGCTTTAATATGCAACAAAACTACACATTACATGACACATCAGGCAGGAGGTCCAGGTTACTGAGTAAGTCCCGTAGGATACTTACCTGTTGATGCAGAACAGCAAGATAACACAAGCAAGGGCCCAAATGCAAGTCCAAAGCAATCCAAAAGCAATACCCACCTATCATCAAGTTATTTCCATAAGCTACCAGACCAACATTCATACGCACGAAACCCAAGTTCCCAACATCCTCAAAACTGAACGATAGTAAAACCGTTTTCCAAAATCTTTCCGATACGATCAAATCGACCAAAATCATTCTTTCAATAAAACCCCTTGATAAAATCATACCAACCATATTTTCAACTCATAAATCCCAATTTAAGTCAACTCATGTTCAAAATAATTTCTCAAATAATGTTATAAAATAATTCCGGCATTTATCTTTTTAAAATCCTCATCTTAAAATCATCTTACAAATCATTATATAATAACACATCCCAAGGAATATTTAAATATAATAAAATTGCCAAAATCACTTCATTTTAATAACCCACATTCATAAATCAAAATACTAAATTTCTTTAATATATTTTAAAACATATCTCAAAATCATCATATAACATCATTCTAATATATAACAATTAATATTACTTTTAAAACCTTTTTAAATATATATATAATAAATTTCAGAACATATAAATATATATATGCATTTTCCTAAAATCAGAATAACAAAACATATAATGTATATATATATATATAAAATAATATATCTCATAATATAACTTAACACATAACATAAATAATACATACTATATTTATAACTAATTAAAACAACCAGCCCAAACCGAATCAACAAACCCAAACCCAAAAGCCCCAACCCGAATCCATGAACGAAGCTCAACCCGGCCCAAGGAAAAGGCCCAAACTCTCTATTTTCTTAACCCAATCCGAAAATCAGAATAGGGAAAAAAAAAAGAAGGGGCCCACGGGTTGATGTGGCAGATGAGGTGGAGCGGAGGGGCCCGCCTGGTATTCTTCTTCTTTCCCCCTTGCGCCCTGCTTCAGAATTCGTTGTTCACTCGCCGCCGGAAGCTCGAGCCTCCCACCTCCGGTCTCCTCGTCCCTCTTCGGCACTCAACCCTTCCTCTTGCTCCACCCTCGCCTTCCCAGCTTCCTCGGCCTCGCACCCGCTCACTTGCTCACTCTCGCCAGAACTTCGACTCAATCACACTCTCAACCCGCCCTCACTCACCCTCTCCGACCAGGCAAAGCAAGAGGAACACAGAAGCACACAAGAACAGAAAAAAGGTAAGAAAGAGGGCTCGAAGCTCACCGAGGTCTCCGAAAGCTCGCTGGAGTGTTCATCAGAATCGTTCAAGCCTCATTGGAGATGATTCTTCAATCGAAATCAGCCTAGGAAGGTTAGAGGAGGTCAAAGGAGGAGCTTTGTTGTGTTTGGAGGTGAAAGGAAGAGGAAGAGGAAGATGGAGGAGCGAGAAAGGGAGTCCTTACCTTTCGAACTCAAAACAGGGGGAGCGATGTCGGGGCTGCGCTTGGGCTCCAGGAGACCTCCGACTGCTACCTCTGGTGGCTCCGGAAGAGGGTGGTAAGTGTTCCCGCTGTTGGCTAAAGGAGGGAGGACGAAGGAGGAAGTAATGGGTGGCTTGGGACCTCTCGGCAAACAGGGGGACAAAGGGAGTGGGGGTTGCGGCTCCTCCGAACGGCGAACAGGGGAGTCTCTTGGCGGCTCGGAATGGAGGTGGAGGAGGCGACGGTGGTGGCGTTTCAAAGGTGGTGGCTTTGCCTCATTTTAAAGCAGAGAGGGGAGAAGAACATTGGGTTGCTGGGCTTTGTTTTGAACACAAAAGGAGAGGAGGGTGAGAAGCTGTGGGTTTTGGGGTTTCTGGGAGCTCAGACTTAAAAGGGAAAAGGAGAGGGGAATTGGGCAGTAGGTGCATATCAAGCAAGAGGAAGGGGCATGGAGTGCAGTAGGTTTTAAAGGGGACAAAATGGGCAGCTGAGTGCAGTGGGGGAAAGAAGACAAGGGAGGGGACCATGGTGAGCTGGGTGGTGCAACAGGGGTGCGGCAAGGGGAAGAGAGAGAGAGAGAGAAGAAAGAAAGAAAGAAAAAGGAAAAAGAAATATATATATATATATATATATATATATATATATATATATATATATATGTGGTCCCAAAATAAAAGGTAAGGAGAATATACCAGATACTCAAATTCGAAACTCGCTAATCCCGACTCTATCAAATCCCGACTAAATCAACTTTAATCAAATTTCAATTAAATTTCAAGAATTAACGCAATTAACTTTTTTTTTGATACGCGGAGCTTGAATGCGGGATTAAAATCCGATATAATCTAAATTCTCAAAACGATGCCGGAATGACTTTAAATTTTGAAGTCGTGCTCGAGGACGATTTTTCTCACATTTCTACCGATTGAATAAAATAATCATTTATTTACTCAACTATAATAATATAATAATATAAAATACATTCGGTCTTTACAGATTGCTAAGGGATGATAGGATAAGTACTTTTGAATTGTATAAATACAAAATTAAGATTCGGAATTTCATTCAGTCATTCTGAACATATTATGTTCTGTCTTAGGGTACAAATGGAAATGCAATTGAATCCCGGTCCGCTGGTGAATGAGGTGCTCCATAGACAGCATCTCCATAGATCAACTGATGTTTGGAATCGTAAAGAATATGTAAGTACATGTTGTTATCACGCTTAAAATTACATGAAATGGTACAAACAGATCAAAAACTAATGTTTGTCAGTGTTATATTTTTAGACGAATGGTGTGATCCAACATACTAGACTACACTTGCGTAAGATTGGGCGAGATCTAGCTCCAGACCAGAGAGTGATGCAATACATAAAGGCCGCATGATTCGAATGCATCTACAAGCTTGGGTCCGGGTTCGAACTAGACAACGAGCTAATCACGACGTTGATAGAGAGATGGAGACCTGAGACCCACACCTTCCACTTCAACGTAGGGGAGGGCACAATCACACTACAGGATGTTTCAGTTATGTTGGGGCTACATACGTGTTGACGGTCTTGCAGTTACTGGAAGTGCATGCTACGATTGGCCAACCGTTGCTGAAACACTCCTTGGGCAAAGACCCCCGCCAAATCAGATAAGGGGTTCGTCGGTGAAGATGGCCTGGCTACGACAGCTACTGGTGCCCTTACCAGAAGATGTGGAGGAACATGTAGTGCAGTGCCAGGCTAGGGCATACATTCTCCTGCTAATGGGAAGTGTCATGTTCGTAGACAATAGTGGTGGTCAAGTGCAATTACTGTACCTCCCACTGCTAGCGGATTTGGAGGCTGCTAGCCAATACAGTTGGGGCAGTGCGACATTGGCCTTCCTCTATCAACAGCTTTGTAGAGCTGCAGAAAGAGAGAAAGTTGAGATCGTAGGCCCAGTCATCTTACTGTAGGTATGGTAATTACTTCATTTTATATTTCTACATTCAATGAACTTGTGAACTTATTATCTTTACAATAATACTAGTTGTCGGCCTGGTAGCGCATCCCCATTGGACGACCACGCTGCATTATCCCACTCGGTGAAGGTGATAAGCAGACCAGTCTACCATGTCTTTCACCTTATGATCGTGGAACATGGAGTTCACATTGGACTACAAGTGTCGAATGCATATCCTATGATGTGAACTTGGCGCCCTCCATCTAGGCAGCTCCTCCATAGTCTTTAGGATGCCCGCATGTCTGTATGAAATAACACATAATCCGAGTCTCTGAGTGACATGTCTCCATATACAATCCATGAACCAAGCTCAACTATCTCCATTTTCACTCTCCACAGCTGCAAATGTCAGAGGGAAAAGCTGATCATTTGCATCCATACCTATTGCCATTAACACAACATGCTTGTACTTTCCATACAAATGGGTGCCATCGATCGATATCAAAGGACGACAATGTGCAAACCCAGCAATGGATGATGCAAAAGCCTAGAAAACACGACCGAATATCTTCTCTTGTGGATTTGGGGAATCCAGATTGCACCATTCAACCACTGTTCCCGGATTTGTAGCTTATAGTGCAGCCATGAACCTTGGCAACTTTGTGTATGACTCCTCCCAATCACCATAGATCTCTGCAATAGCTTTCTGCTTTGCCCTCCATACTTTCATGTATGAGACACAAATCCCATACTTTTTAGTTAGATGCTCGAGTATGGTACTTGGCTTCATGTCTTGATCATCGTAATCATTCAAATAAGAGCGACAAAGTCAAATAAGAGTGTGAAACTAACCTTAACCAAAACTTCAGGCAACAATGTGAGAATATATAGATTGGATAATTAATGGTTTTAACCGGCACTACATATGGAGAGCTTCATGCGAGAGAAGCAATGACGAAGGGATGATGAAGGAAGTGATGAATTATTCAGGAAGGGATGAATGAATTACTCGTGATGTATATAACTAAAAACACGGACTAAGCCAGCGTTTTTATGTTCAGATTCTCCTAACCTAGTAGGGGGGATCTTTGCAGAAGGCTATGGGACTTAGAAACACGGCTTGATCTCACGTTTTATTTGTAATATGCAAATGAGAATCTTTGACCCATATTTTTTTTTCAAAAACCGAACAGAGAAACGCGGTATGGGACCGCGTTTCTCTTTTGTGTCCCATCCCAATCAGCAACTACTGCTGGTGGGTCCCCAGTCAACAATAGAAACGCGGTATCAGACCGCGTTTCTACTGCCAGGTAAGTAATTATTTTACTTCTCTATTTTAAATTTATATAAAATACTAAAACAGAGGCCTAGAGCGGTTTTTGGTGCGATTTGCATACGTGGAATTTTCTGGATTAAAACGGGATTATTTTTGCATACGTGTCATATTCTGGGTTAATATGGTATTATCTTTTGAGCCATGTTAATTAATAAACCAATATAATTTTACCATCTCAATTAATGGTCACACTTATTTTTATAAATATTCAACCTTATATCTTAATTAGTTAGAAAACTTATCTTTTTAGATCAAATAATCTATCCAATATTTTCTATAGATTTATTTATATTTTTAATTCGGAGTATATATGCAATATAAAAATTTACCATAATTCACTTTTTATCTATTATCAATTAATATATGTGGACAGGCTGTAAACAAAAAATATAATAATATATAATAATCTTTCTTCAAGGTTAAATTATGCAATGATGACAGAAAATGGAACTTGGCGAAGCTTAAGTCAACGCTGGCAAGCGATGTGGCACAACAGATTGCTGAAATCCCCCTTCCTGTAAACCAGATTTGTGACAGAATGTACTGGTGGTCGGATAAAAAATGGTGGTTTACAACATCAGTGCATATTGACTACATACAAAAACAACAGAGTTAACTGATGACATAAATGCGTGGATCTGGAAACTGAATGTCCCGCCCAAGATAAAGAATTTTATGTGGAAAGTCTCCACAATGGGCTTCCAACGGCTGCCCGTTGGAAAATATACGAATTAACGTATATGTCCACAACATATACTTGACATAAATTCTGCAAAATTTTATCGTTAAAAACTAAAGTGCAAACTAAAAGTTTGTCTTTCCTTTTTATCCCTTATCAATATTAGATGGATAAACTAAAGTGATTATATATATATATCGATTTTTCTATCCTATGTCCCAAGGGCATAGGTAAGACCCTGAATTGGGAAATGTTTTTTAAATTTTAGATGGATAAACTAAAGTGATTATATACATATAAGCTAAAATAATACATTATGCAGTTAAGTTGCATAGTAAATATTTGTTGGGGTTAAGTTGATATGAACGTTGTTATTTGCGTAATTTGGAAAATTTACCGCTGATAAATCTGTGACCATATTTAAAAAATAAACTATATCTTTTTTTATTGGTTTGAAATATTCACAAGTTTATCTTGAATCTTGATTAATCAAGGATAGGGTATTTTGTACAAATTTTTAAATTTGAATGCAAGTTATTTCAAAATTAGGTATTTTTACAAGTGAAATATGAAAATGGGTAATCATCAATCAATATCATCGATCAATATTCAATATATATAATTCAAAATAGAGACATGAATCCCTAGCTATGTGTCGGGTTCTGGTTGAATTCGTTTATGTGTCGTTCTTTAGTGCAATATATTTAGGTCATGTAAGATAAAATTATGTTGAAATATATATGTGTGTTGTATATTGATATGAAGTAAACATACTCTTAATTTAGTTTATTAGTGTTATTAAAAGATCCATAAATTTCAATCAAAATATTATAACCTTTAAATTTTAGACAGAAAATATAAATTAAACATCATTTTATTTATTAAGAAACCGCACAACGGGCGGATAATAAACTAGTTTTATTTTAAAGTAGAAACGCGGTCCCAGACCGCGTTGCTTTTGTAAAATTAAACCCAAAAGGTATGCGCCAATTCTCTTTCCTTCTGAATGAATAAAACGTGGACCCATACTGCGTTTTTCTGAGCGACCTGCAAAAAATGAATATTTGTATAATTATTTTAAAACCTTGAATATTTCAGTAATTATTTAATTTTTTTTATATGAATATTTCAAAAAAAAATTCATGTATTTGTTACATAATTAATATATGTATTAAAATTTTTTATAAAATATTAATGTTTTTTAATAATGAATATGAAATTATATTAAAAAAATAATATATGTATTTATTACGTTATATGTAATTTAATAGATAACTGATTTTAAAAAATATTTTAATATTCTTTTTTTATTAAATATATAGTATATATTTATTACGTTATTTTATTAAAATATCTATGCATGGATAGATTGTGGATATATATTATGGCTACATAATATGTTAATAAACTAGTGAAAGTCCCGTCCCGTGTACGGAGAATACATTAATATATTTATATAGATATAATAAAATTAGTTCGAAGGTTTATAAAAAAATCTAAATATCTTTTATTTATATCCTCTCAAAACATATATATATATATATAATTCATATTTATAAGATAATTTTTTTTCTAATCTACAATTAATGAATCTCATATAATTTAATAGAGAACTATTCTTTAAAAATATTTTAATATTGTTTTTATTAAATATATAGTATATATTTATTAAGTTAGTTTACTAAAATATCTATCCACGGATGGATTGTGGCTACGTAATACTTTGATAAATTATTTTGGTCTAAAAAATAATATAGATATAAATAAATAAAAATTATTAAATAATTAATTTTGATATAAATAATTTTTTCCACCAAAAAATAATCTAGATATAAATAAAATAGTACTTATCAAATATTACATATTTATCTATTCATATTTTTGGTAAGTACGACTATGAAATATTTTTTATTTATGATTTTGTCAATTAACTAAAATATATATATAGATAGATAGATATTGTGCCTTATATAACTTTCTATAAACTATTATAACATATTATTTTATAATTTTTCCCCTGGTCTAAAAAATAATATAGATATAAATAAATAACAATTATTAAATAATTAATTTTGATATAAATAATTTTTTCCACCAAAAAATAATCTCGATATAAATAAAATAGTACTTATCAAATATTACATATTTATCTATTCATATTTTTGGTAAGTACGACTATGAAATATTTTTTATTTATGATTTTGTCAATTAACTAAAATATATATATAGATAGATAGATATTGTGCCTTATATAACTTTCTATAAACTATTATAACATATTATTTTATAATTTTTTCCCCTAGAATCAACCACAACGTGCCACATATGATTTTTTTTTCTAGAATCAACCACAACACGCCACATAGGACGCTATGCATCGGTTTTAGTATATGTATATAGATTATTTTTTCCTTAAAAAAATAAATAGATATAAATAAAATAACAATTATTAAATAATTAATTTTGATATAAACAATTCTTTCTACCAAAAATATTCTAGATACAAATAAATCAGCACTTATCAAATACTACATATTTATCTATTAATATTTTTTAGTAAGTATGACTATGAAATGTTTTCTATTATATATTTGTCAATTAACTAAAATATATATAGATAGATTGTGGCTTATATAACTTTCTATAAACTATGACAACATATTATTTTATTAATGTTTTCTAGAATTGACCACAACGCGCTACATAGGATGTTATGCATCGATTTTATTATGTGTATATAAATAAATAAATTGAGTTGTCAAGGATTCAAGAGAATTTCCTTATTATCTTCGATCATAAATCATTTTCTTGAGGCCTTTCTTATTGATTAATTTTGACACTGAATTATGACGTAAATCAGTTAATTACCCCCACTTTAGGGGAAGTGCTAATTACGCAGATTGTATAAAATGTTTTTGTAAGTAGGATGGTAAGTACTTCAGAGATTATGGTAGTGGTATTAATAAATCGGTTTTTCTATCCTATACCCTTAGGGCATAGGATAAGATCCTAAATGGGGAAAGATACCCTACTAAAAATAAGTGACCCTAAGAATCTAATTTAAAATTTGGTTAATGGAATTTAATTAAGGATATATTTTTTCTAAAATGGACATCTTATCATATGTCCTTGGGGCATATGATAGAAAAATCGTTAATAAATTAGGAGGAATAACGTTCAATTTAAAACCATAGTTGGACACACGATTATGATGAAATCATTTGATTACACGTAGGTAGGATGGGATAAAGACACCACTCTCTTTGCTTTGGATATGATTTCGAATAGGTCTACAGTATACTTGTTTTATAGATCGGAAAACCTAAAACATATTGTTGCAACCCGTAGCAGTAGTTGATAACTGTTAACTAACAATAAAACCGCAAGTAAACCCACCCAAACCCAAACCATGTCAAACAACCAAAACGATCAAAACATAAAACAAACTACACAAGGGTCGTCGTCCTTCTTTCTCAAAATCCTCGTTTTCTTAGATAGCACACTGACGACAAGACTCTTCTTCAACTTTTTCAAAATATTTTTCTGTGATTTTAGCACAAATGAGGCTCGTTTTTTCCATGAAAATCAGCTACGTACAACTTATAATCTTAAATGCACGCGTTTCTCTCCAAGGCAAGAACCTTATCTATCATGGAAACAAGTATTTTATCTCCTAATAAAATATTTTCCCAATCAATCAATAAATATCTCTTCAAAATAGATAATTTCCATCTGTAAAAATATCTTCTAAATCTTCCAAATCAGGTATTTATTTGATAATCCAAAAATATATAACATAGATATCTTATGGAGCCCATTATAGATCTCGTCGCTAGACAATTTAGTACGCCAACAAGTTTTCTCATGACCCACTTGGGTAGTTCCTTTTTGGACCACCTTCTTAGCTTTTCAACTTCTTTAAAATACTTATGAGTTATAACTTTGCAAGCACCAAAACACTTTTTTTTTGGTTTGAAATGGGGGCTAAAGCCCCATACTTTTATTTAGATTTAGTCATTTAGAAAGATAGTTGCATACATGTGGGGAGCTGGTGTGGAAAACAAGCAGCTAGAGTATTGAAGACTAACAGGTCTTCAACCAACTCAATTCCCTTATTTGCTAAAAAATCAGCCTCCTTGTTCGCTTGTCTACGGACTTGGCTTATCACAAACTCCCAATCTCGGCCTCGCAGTAGATTCCTACAATGCAGAGCTATGTTGTGATGGGCATAGTTGGCTTCCTCTTGATTTAACATCTTGCAGGCTTGTGCACAATCAAGCTCTAGTATCAGTTTGGGTATCCCCAAATCACTGGCAATCCTTAGCCCCTGATGGGCGGCCTTTAGTTCAGCTTCGAGGGCTCCGCAGTGCCCACAACGTATCGCGAAAGCTTTCACAAAATTTCCATCAGCATCCCGGAATATTCCGCCTCCCCCTGCTTGCCCCGGGTTACCTCTCGAGGCACCATCGGTGTTTAATTTGATCCAGCCTGCTTCCGGAGGTGACCACACCGTAGGTATGGTGATGCTCTCCGTTGTCCTGTCTTGTAGTGTCTTGCACTTCTCCTGCGCATGAGTATAGGTCGAAACTGTCATCCATACCCTTCGAGCCACCCCCTGGATGTTATCGTTTCCTTCGAAAACGAGTTGATTCCTTGTCTTCCACGTTAGCCATAGCATTGTAATAAAAGTTGCACTCCACCTATCCTTCTTCTCCACATTTTTAAAGACCCAATCTCTCGGTTCCATCTCACCAAACAACCCCGAATGTGGCTGATTCCCAGTAACCCGCAGCCACGCCGCCCTTACCTGTGCACAGTCCCTCAGAAGATGGATGGTGGTCTCAATTTCTCCACATCTTGGACACGCCGAATAATTTGATAAGTGGCGCCTCTGCCTGGTAGCGTTGGATAGGATGGCATCGTGCGCCACCAGGTAAGCAAAAGTGCGAGCTCTCTGTTGGGCGGGGGCTTTCCAGATGTTCCTCCATCCTTGTTGTTGCCCCAAACCAAGGTCTCTTCTGAATAGGCGGAGAGTCGAGGCAGTGGTGAAACTTCCCGATGCAGCATGACCCCAAAATAGCTTGTCTACCGCATCCGGGAGTTCACTCACCTTCACTGCTCTCAGTCTTTCCTTGTCTTCGTCAGCAGAGGGTTGATGATGTTCCAATTCCAGTCCCCTTCTCCCCACATCTCCTCTACTATAGCTCCTATGATGCTCTCGGGTACTTCTTGACAGGCCTCCTCTTCTAGCGTACCGGCCCTCTGCCAAGGGTGAAGCCAAAAAAGAGTCGTTTCCCCATTGCCAATGCTTGTTCGGAGCTCCGGAGTCAAGATTTCCGCTCCGTGAACCATACCATTCCATTGATTCGAGCTTCTGCTCTTGCGCACAAACATGTCGATATCGGCTCTTCCACTACAATACTTTCCTCGGATCAATCTGCTCCATATGGTTGACGGGTTTTGAATTAATCGCCAACTAAGTTTCGCCAGATTTGCTTGGTTGGATTCCCTCATTGGTCGAATGCCCATTCCTCCCTCCAGAACCGGCGCATACAAAATCTCCTTTCTTAATAGGTGAATCCGCCTCTGATCAGCCGAAGATCCCCAAATGAATCCCCTCACTACCTTGTCGATCTCATCGCAAATGCCTCTAGGGAGGTACGTGGACTACATTGTGTAGAGCGGTAAGCTTGTAAGCACTGATTTGGCCAAGGTTATCCTCCCTGCCATAGACAACGTCCGAGTCTTCCATCCCCTTAGTTTCGTAGAGATTTTCTCCAAAAGGAAGTTGAATCTGTCGCTTGTCATTCTCCCACAAGCTGTCGACACCCCCAGGTAGGTACCGAACTCAGTCGAAATCGGCATGTGCAGCTCCTCGCTGACCTGCCCTTTCACCATTGCAGCCACATTCCGCGAAAACAAGACAGAGCTCTTTGCATAATTAACACGTTCTCCCGAAGCACCACAAAATTTATCTAGGCATCTTTTGATAGTCCTCCCTTGCTCCGGAGTAGCTTCTCCGAATGGAATCAGATCATCGGCGAAAAACAAGTGGGAAAGCTCCACCCCTCCTATTCGGATCGGTTTCCAGCTTCCTTCCTCAACCGTATCCTGAATAATATGTGAGAGATACTCCATGCACATCACGAAGAGATACGGAGATAACGGGTCCCCTTGGCGTATCCCCCTTGATGGTTGGAAGCTCCCTGCACGTTCTCCATTCCAGAGAACCTCCGAGCGCCCCATCGACTGGCAAGTCATGATCACTCTAATAAGGTCAGGCGGTAGCTGTGCCCGTTCAAGCGTCGCTCTCAAGAACGCCCAATCGATGCGATCATATGCTTTCTCTAAATCCACTTTGATGATCATCCATTTTCGTCTTCTCCGTTCTTCCATGTAATGAAGGACTTCCTGCACCACCACTACATTATCAATGATTTGGCGTCCCGGGATAAAGCTCGCTTGAGTAGGAGATATCAAGCTTGGCAGAATGGGCTTTATCCGATTTACGATCATCTTCGTTGCAATTTTGAAGATCACATTGAGAAGCGAGATTGGCCGCAGCTGCTGTGCTTTCGAGGGATTCTGAATTTTGGGTATGAGGACCATGAGCGCGTCACACAAGCCCGAGGATGCCTGATTGTTGTTTAGAAGTCTCAGGACCGTTTCTTTGACTTGCCTACCCACAATCGTCCAGTTCTTCTGGTAGAAGACGGCTGGAAATCCGTCCGGCCCCGGTGCTTTGTGAGCACTCATTTGATTCAAGTCAGTCCACACTTCCTCTCCCCGAAATTGATCTGCAATTGCTAACAAACTACCTTCTTCTAACTTCGGAAAGGTATGCTGGCTGTCCAAAATGACATGACGGGGATTTGCATCCTCTGCCTTATATAATGAGGCAAAGAAATTGACTACCATCTCTTTCAGTTCAGCCGAGTCTTCAACCCATAATCCCTCCTCATTCTGCAAGCTTCGAATTTTGTTTGCTCGACGTCGGACGATCGTTGAGAGGTGATAATAGCGGGTGTTTCTATCTCCGTTTAGTAGAAAATTATTTCGAGATTTTTGGTACCACAGTTGTTGCTCTTGAGCTAGGACTTCCTCAAGTTCCTTGGAGAGCCTTTCCTCCATATTCAAATAATGGTTACATACCCATTCTGCCAGCTTGTGCCTGACGCCTTCAATTCTCCTCAGGAGCACTTTCTTTTTCTTAAAAATGTTGCCAAATGTCTCCTTATTCCAATTACGCAGATCACCTTCCAAAGTCTTGAGGGCAACACACGTTTCATCCTCCTCCTTCCAGTTTTCAGACAGGAAATCTCGAAACTGCTCGTGTAATAGCCATGCTGACTGGAAATGAAACGGACGGTTCGCAGGCTGTCCCGTACAATTCGATTTCAGATCCACCAGAAGAGGTGCATGATCGGAGTATGAAGCCACCAGATGAGTCACAGAGGCCTCGTGAAACCTCACTCTCCAATCCGGGCAACATAATGCTCTGTCTAACCTGGCCATTACTCGATTTTCCTCCTGAACTCCCCTCCACCATGTGAATGGCGGGCCAGAAAAGCCAAGGTCGAGCAACTGTAGAGACTCTGCCCATTCCCTGAACTGTTGTGAAGCTCTGTTCGATCCCACCGACGAGTTTGGCGAGCGCTCCGATGGATTCATCGTTGCGTTAAAATCACCCACTAGCATCCACGGTCTTTCATTGGTACTAGCAAAGTCAATCAGGCTTCGCCAAAGGTCCAAACGGCGAGCCTGCGCTGGTGCTGCATACACGGCTGATAGTATCCAAGGTATCTCTCCGCTCCTTCTGATTTCAACCGTGATGTGTTGTGAATGCTGGACTAACGGGTAGACATCCACAACGCTCGTGCGCCATAGGAGCCAAATCCCTTCTGCGAATCCCACGGCCTCCATCCTGAGCATTCCATCGAATCCAATTCTTCGCCATACCCTATCCGGTGTTTCTCCACTTATTCGTGGTTCTACCAAAGCTAAGACTTGCGGATCGTATCTCCGGATCAAGTCCCTTAGAGTCGCAAGGAAGGCATTGCTACCTGCCCCACTAGTGTTCCAAGCAATAACTTTTAGGCTATCCATAAACAACAAAGTCTCATTCAGAGCCCTAAAAACTGAGTCTCTCGGCATGTCCATCGCTTCCGCAAAGGCGTGGGCCGCTTCATCGAGACGTCTAACCGTCTCAAACAGAGTTTGGGGCAGGGACGCCCGGCATCGTATCGGCTGATCCATCCTGATTATCAGTTGAAAATCCAGATGCACCCGACTCGCAATGGGTAGATAGTGAACCAAGAAGGGTCCGGTCCGGAGGTTTGACATTGAGAAGAATGTTTGGTCCCGAACTGGAACTTCCACCACCTGTATGGGTTGGTTCATTGTGCTGCTTCTGTGTCTGCTTCTTGCACTCTGAGTTGGCGTTGGGGGTCTTTTGGTGATGGCTTGGGGGGTTCGTGGTCTGGTTTTGGGGTTGGCCTTTTGGGACGTTGTTGTGGGCTATTTGTCTGCTTGGGTTTAGCTTCTGGTTTGCATTAGTAGTTGCTTCTAGGATCAACAACTGCCCGTCAACTACCGAGTTCGGAAACACATTTGGAACTAGGATTCTAGGGTTGCCAGACTTCTTTTTAGTAGCTGTTGATTTCCTTATTGATAACCCGATTCTCAGAGCTGGGCTCTTGCCGATCGACCCGTTGCCACTAGTCTTTTTGGGCCTGTTCTCCTTGCCTCTTAGTTGCTTCTCGAACGAGTTGACCATTGGAAAATTAATTTCTATATTTTCCTTCTTATTTTCTTGTAGCACCGTATCCTCTGCCACTATCTCCCCTTGATCCTCTTGATTCTCTCCAAGATTTTCGAGAGCGGCAAATCGGGAGGATCCCGCGAATCCCGCATGTCCTTGACCATCTGAAACTCCCTTAACCGGTTTCACTGTTCTCCTATGGTCATCTCCCGCCGGCCCTTTGCCCTTATCCCTTGCACTGCTCATTGGCGGCACTTCGTTTCCTCCTCCACTACCCTGATTCTGATTTGGTCGCGACTCCCGTCCTCCTTGGCGTTTGTTCTGCGGTTTTCTGGCCTGCATCCATCCACCATAGCGATCCTCCGTGAGTTTTGACTGATCTTTCCTATCTCCGGATGTCTCTACTACTGCCGAAGGCTCTTTCTCCTGCTCTCTGCCACAACCTTCCACACTATGCCCCACTTTCCCGCAGTTAAAACATACCATTCTCAGACCCTCATATTGAATTGGCCAAATCTTTCCATCCAACCGGAACTTAGAAAGTAATGGTTTGGTCAGGTCAACCTCCACACTTAATCTCGAAAATTGTCCCCTCTCTGCCGAGGCCGTGGTATTGTCGATTCGGAGAACCTTTCCAATCTTTTCGCCCACCATCCTGAGAAATCTCAGATCGAAATACTCAATGTGCAAGCAGGGGATCCTTACCCATACGGTTAGCTTCGTTATCTTTTCAGCGCTTGCATCAAACCTTAGCACCCATCACCTAATTGTGAGGTAATTATCGCCAATCATCCATGGCCCTTCGAGTAAGACATGATCATAATCAGCTTGGTTCGAAAACCTTGCAATAAAGAAATCATTCCCTAGATCAATCAGCGAGAAAGGTGCCGTTAAACCCCACTTCTGTGATATTCGTCTATGTAGTTGCATATAGCCCGGACCTTTATCGAACATTTTGATTATTAAGGTGTCGCGCCATGGCTTCCAAAGTTCCTCCTTCTCTCTCTTGTTCAGACTGATGGTCGGGCACAAAGGGACGTCCTCCGCAGGTGGCGCATCATCCATCGCCATGAAATCGGGGTCATTTTCTTGAATGACAGTGGTGGCCTGGATGATTGCATGGCTTTCGCCTTGGCCTCCAACTAGTTTGTCCTTAAAGCTCATGGTCTGATTGGATCCTCCTTTGAGCGAGTCTTGAAGGGACGGGAACTCACTACGCTGTTTTTCCTGAGAATTATTAGGCTCTCCAGTACCCATTTGCATTTGAGAGGAGTTGACTTGCACTGGATTCTCCATTGTCGAAGCAGGCTGCTGGAGAATCGGGTTGCTGATCGGGGGTTTCTCTCGGTCTTTCTCCATGTAAAATGGGGGGCAACAAACTGAAACTTGGCGGTTGCAAGCACCAAAACACTAAAGTGCCTAACTATCCTCGGGACTTCCCAATGATTTCCCCTTTTTTTGATGTTTGCAAAATCTACATCACCACATCAACTTCTCTTGTGCAAAGCCACACGCAAAACAAGTTGTAGCACATTCCCCCTTAGTTCAGTAACTCCCACAAGGGTCTTGATGCCCTTCTTAATTAGCTATCATTCTCCATTGGGCATGGCCTTGTGACCTTTTCAACCCGCTCTTATAGCTACCATTATCTTTGCAACTCGACCCTTTCGCCAATGCCTTTTGGACTACAATAACCTCAAATATATATCTAATATGACAAAAACATATTGCCATCTTTTCCTTGCAAGGACAAGGGCATGGCACCTCCATTGGATTCTAAATTTGTCGTTAACCCGAATTCCACTTGATCACAACTCATTCATTAACCTAAATCAAGCTTACGAGTTATCCAACCCATCTCCTCCAAGGATTTCATGGCAAAACACCTTAGTCTCTGCAGTCATGACAACCCAACACAGTTTATCCATTGTAGACAATCTTCTTATAAGGTTCTCGTGATCCTCTTCTCTTAATAACTTTTCTCATCTTTAGACTTAACCTACATACATGTTCAAGAAGACACCTAACAAAACATAAAACTAGTTTGTTCTTGACAAACCAGGAGGATATAAAGGTCACGGATCCTCTAATAATTTTTTCTTTTTGTCAATGACAAAAAAAATCACAATAAGAGCATAGATAAGAAATCTAAATAAAAATAGTATGAACCCCACCTCAGCCTAAGTTCTCCCTCAAGTTAAATCCCCTATTAGAAAAGTAGTTATTTTCCTCATTCCTCGAAGAAAATTAGTGTTACTAGTGATCTAAGCAGAATAAAATGTAATTTAAACAATATTAGGACACATGATTTACGATGGAAACCCTCGGACTACACACATGTAGTGCATGATGAAAACCACTACATCCCTTTGCCTTAGGAAGGATTTCAAATATGTCTACTTCTATTATTCTTCGAAAACACCTAAGACATATTAGTACAACTCGTAGCATTAGTTATTTACCGTCAATCACCAATAAAACTACAAGTAAACCCACTCAAACTCAAACCACAACAAATAACCAAAACAATCGAAACAAAGAAAACAAATCACAAGGGCCTGCGCTTGCAAAGCGAAGGTGGCAAGGGTTCTATGGTTTTTTTCTCTCTTTGTCATCGGGTTTGTACTAATTAAAATTCTATACCGATGAGCGCATTAGAAGTATCTTCAATATTTTTTCAATTTTTTTTAAAATGGAAAATCAAAAGTCATATTTTATAAATGATTGTTTAAATTACATAAAACCACTCCTAAAATGATTGTGTAAATTACATAAAACTAACCCTTACATGACTAATCACCAAAAACCACCCATAAAAGCATCTCCATTAGCAAACAACCACCCTTGCTAGGTTTCTGTCAAGATTCACTCAAAAATATGAAATTACCATCATACCCTTCAATGAACAAAAATAAAGCTCAGTGATCTGTTTGAACATTTTTCAAAGTTTAGGACTAATGATAGATTTTACCCATGGTTTAATCCCCTTTGTCTTGCAAGACCTTTATCCTTTTGGCATGGTTGTTTGTGTTTATAGGAGCTCGTGCTACCGGTGGTCGTCGATGTGCTTCGGGACTGTTGAAGGTGCGGTGGCCTGAGTTAGGACTGATTGGGGTTGTGTTTGTATGGTCATGACGACTTCATTTTTTAGATGCACTTCCTAGGAGTTCGTCTTTATTGTCCACACATGAGGTCGAGTCCTGTTGTATTGTCGTCCAGCAGTGCTACTGTGGTGGTGCCTTGTGTTTTCGATTTGTTTTTTTTGTATTGGTTTTTGGTGTGGTTTGTATTATAATGTTTGGTATGTCTGTCAATTCATCGGTTATTCGGTTTTTTCGAGATATCAGACGGTCTGTTGTTAGATCTATCGAACTTTTTTCCCATGTCAAAAAAGGAAAAAAAATACTCCATTTATGTAAGCAGTGACGATCCTTACCGCAATTCAAGATATTTCCAATCATGGTCTGTAGGGTGTAGACATATAACATCCGATCTTGATCAGGACTGTTTGTGTTTTGAATGAATGAGGTTACAAAAAGGAGGAATAATTTTTGTCAGTACGTAACGGGTGGGGAGCAAATTAATTTATTGGCCGGTGATATAGTTGATCATATCATATGGTATAACAATCAATTAAATACGGATATCACGCACAGTGAACAATATTGTATATAATGTGGAATCAAAATCCCAATAAATAGTAAGATTGAGGGAATAGTCGTCTGAATTTCTGTATATTTCATATACGTTAAAACATTTATCTATATGTAAATTGTAATGTCCCCATTTATTGGGGAGGCCGACGAACAGATGATTCACTGTGAGTTTGTCTTACGTACATCCAATTAACTGTAATATCTCCATTTATTGGGGAGGTCTACGTACGAACATAACCTATATGTATTGTCCCTTGATGATGTTTGACTTGTCCGTAGTCTATTTGCTTTATTATTTGTCTGTTTTTACATGATTATTTGTTAACTATATTCATCTGTAAAAGGTGTGTAAAAAAATAGAAATTTTATTCGCATGGTGTACAAAAGTTTGATATATTTCGCCAGGTGTTCCTGAGATTTTTATTATTTTCATCAAATACCCCTAAGGTTTTCGTTTTTTTCCCTAAATGCCCCTATGTCGAATTTGTTAATATTTTGAATAAAAATAAAAAGAAAAGAAAATATTATTTCATTATTATTTTTATAAGGTATTATTTGCACGATATAATTTAATTATGGTAACTAAATTAACTAATATTATTTACACGTACAATATCATTTCATACTACATTTGTTTACCAATGGGATTAATTCAAAAAAAAATTTAATAAAGTTAATATTAACCATACAATATTATTTCATTATGTATTAATTACATGATATCATTTCATGCTATTTTTTAAAAACAATAGGATTAATTCAAATTTTTTTTAAAAAAATACATAGTTCCAAATATACAAATTCTTTTTTTCCGGAGCAACCAATCTCTCTCTCTCTCTCTCTCTCTCTCTCTCTCTCTATATATATATATATATATATATATATATATATATATATATATATATATATATATATCTGTGTGTAATGAAAACTATTTTTTATATAATAATCTTAATTTTTGAATTTTTACCCAATCAACATAATCTAAATAAATTTTCAAAAAATAAAACTTTAAAATATTTTTTAACCAATGAGATTTAACTATTAAATGAGAAATATTTTTTCTTAGATGCCATAATAATTTTGATGTTACATTTTCCTTCTAATCAGCTAAATCTAGAAAAAAAACTAATGAAATTAGTACACATTTCTTTAATCAATCTAGTTATAGCAAACTATTAACTCATAAGCATATATTTTTTTTATTAGGTGTTATAACCACATTTATTTTAGGATTTTAACCCAATCAACCTATTCTACTTAAATCTTAAACTTGTGTAATTTTTACACTTTTTTATAAATATTTTTATTATTTTTTACATAATTATCAAATCTATTTTTTCTATTTTATGTGAACGTTTGGTAATAGTTTATTTAACCTTATCATAGTAATTTTATACTTATAAAATTTTATTTTTATTGTCTAAAAAGAAAAATATGCGTCATGGCACGGGAATTGTATTAGTTTTCAACCAAAATGTTAACAAATTCGACAAAGGGGTATTTGACGAAAAAAATGAAAACATTAGGGGCATTTGGCAAAAAAATGAAACTTTAGGGGCATTTGGCAAAATATGTCAAACTTTTGTACACCACGCGAATTAGTCTTAACCTCAGGGGCATTTGGCGAAAATTTCGAAAATATAAATTTTATTCTAACGAATAATCGCTCAATACCAATGAATAATTTCTCAATACCAACAAATAATCAGAATTTACTTTTAATCTCAGGTAAAACTAATTCAAATAATCCAAATTTTGGTTAGGTGAGCAGGTAGCACCACGAACTTTATAAAGTGACAAAAATAACCCAAACTTTTACTACTATGTGCTTATATATATATTTTACAGTAGGCAAGGTTTATGATACTTCTAAGTATCCATGATCATCAAGCATGATGATGTTTTGGAAATTACAGCTATAGTTAAGGATAGAGTTACAACTCAGTTGAGATTTTGCGATAAAGTCTGCTGCACTATTCGCCTCTCTGTAGCAATGTTGGAATTTGATGAGTTCAAAGTCTTTGCTTAGAATTTGAATCTCTTCTACTATTTGTGTAATCTCCCATGGAGGGCTGATTTTCTGGTTGGTGGCATTGACGATGATTGCACAGTCGCCTTCGATGATTGCTCTCTGTATACCAAGTTCTGCTGCCAGTCTTATACCTGCAAGTATCGCAAAGCACTCTGTTTGGATAACAGAGAAAGTTTTACCATTACATTTATGTATTCTAATTATTTGTCCTAGATTGTTTCTAGCTATACAACCAATCTGAGATTGTATTCCATTTTTGACAGAGGCATCAACATTTATTTTTACAACATTTTTGGGTGGATATTTCCAGTTTAGTTTTTGACGGGGCCTAGTATGCTTAGGAAACTTTTTTATTGAATCTTCTTTTTTCCAGCAGAGAATTTTATCAATAGTTTGAGTGAGAGTATATGCTATATTAGTGTTAGAATTTTTTTGAAAGATGATTTTATTTCGAAGTTCCCAGATTGAGTGCCATAGATGGCAGAGGTCTGTGAAGTCTATATTTTGGCTCTTAATATTTAAGATGTTTTCAGAGATATTATTAGTTATGTTGGGGATATTAAAGGTTTTGTGTAATCTAATACCCAAATTTTGGATTAGCGATCTGGTGATTTGACAGTTAAAGAATAAGTGATTTGCGTCCTCTGGTTGATAGTTGCATAGAGAGCAGATACTGGGTACCCTATTTATGTATCTGGTTAGGCACTCAGCGGTAGGAAGGATATCTAATGTAGTTTTCCAAATGAAGTTTTTGATATTTGGAGCGATATTTAGTTTCCAAATCCAGTCTCCAGAACTATTATAGTTGTTTCTTGTGTTAAAGAGAGAAGAGGTAGATTTTACTGAAAAAGTTCCATTTTTGTTGTAGATCCAGATTAGTCTGTCCGCGATATCAATTCTGGGGATGTAAATGTTGGATATCATTTCAGTAATGTGTGGTGGGAATATGTCGTTTAGTTTTTTAGTATCCCATTTGTTTGAGTTTGTGAATAATTCACAGACTTTTAGGTTAGGGTTATGGTTATTTCTAAACATTTCAAGTTTCTAAGCGTTTATCCAGATGTCTGACCAGACATTAATGGTTTTTCCATTACCTACTAGCCAAAGTAAGCCTTTGGAAAAGGTATCTCTAATGTTTAAGAGTCATCCAAATTGCCATGAGGTTTTGGTTTTCGTTCTTTCCATTAATGGTTCTTTTGATAGGTATTTTTCAGTGATGACCTTTGACCAGATATTGTCAGGGTTTGCTATTATCCTCCAAAGAAGTTTCATTTGCATGCCTAGGTTGATTTGTTCAGCTGTTTTAAAGCCTAGCCCACCATCCCTTTTTGGGGTACATAACCGTTCCCAGCTAATTAGTGGGTGATAGTTGTCAGATTGAACTTTGTTCCAGAAGAAGTTTTTGTTGATTTGGTCAATTTTGTCAAGAATTCCTTTTGGAAGAAGGAAGGATTGCATAAGATAATTGGTTTTAGAATTGAGGTTGGCTTGAATGAGAATAGATCTTCCTGCTTGAGATAGGGTGTTCGATTTCCATTTTGATAGTTGTTTTTTTAGGTTTGTGATGGCATCGTCAAAGACATTGTTGTTTACTCTGCCGCTGATGAGTGGTATTCCTAGATATTTTTCTAATGTTTTAGTTACAGGGATATTTAGTTGTTGAGCAAGACTTTGTGCTTTTTGAATGGAGATGTTTTTAGAGACTTGTAAGGAGCTTTTATCGTAGTTTATGGAAAGGCCTGATATGTTGCAAAAGTTGTTTAAAAGGTTTTTTATTGTGTGGAGACTTAGGTCATTCGCTTTTCCAAAAATGAGTGTGTCGTCTGCAAATGAGAGAAAAGGGATATGATTACTGTTATTTGTTAGTTTGATTCCAATTAGCGGATCAACTTCTAGTGATTCTTGTTGTATCATTCTGGCTAGAAGTTCCATAACTATGACAAAAATATATGGTGCAAGGGGGTCTCCCTGTCGTATACCTTGAGAAGTTTGGAATGTGCTTATATATTTTTGAATATCATTTTTAAAACAAAAAATAACACCTAACTTTTATAGTTTTGAAATCAAATCTAAAACAATACTTAAACTAGGTTTTTTTAATCGAAATTACACAAACGGTAAATTTTTTTAAATGAAAAATAAATTTTCGACCTAAGATAATTGAAAAAAATATCGCTAATTTATGTCATATTTTAAAAACCCAAAATTTGGTTTCAACAAATGATATTCGTTAGAAATATTTTTTAAAAATATTTCTCAAATGAATTTTTTAATAAAAATTACGCAAAATATAACTTTATATATATATATTACCTTTAAATATTTCTCAAATGATATAACTTTTTATATTTTTCAAATAGGGCCTAAAAATATTAAACTAAGTTTTTAATCAAAATTACACATAATATACATTTTTTAAAATAAAAAATAAAATTTTCTGCTTAAGATAATTGGAAAAAAATCGATAATTTATTTCATATTTCAAAAACCCATAATTTGGTTAGAACAAATTATATCAGTTAGAAATATTCTCAAAAAAACATGAATGAATAGTAAACGACTAGTTTTAATTAACAGAGAGTATAGTTTTTATCATTCTAAAAAAACATGAATGAATAGTAAACGACTAGTTTTAATTAACAGAGAGTATAGTTTTTATCATTCTAAAAAAACATGAATGAATAGTAAACGACTAGTTTTAATTAATAGAGAGTATAGTTTTTATCATTCTAAAAAAACATGAATGAATAGTAAACGACTAAATTTGAATTAAGAGTATGAAAAAAGATGAAGTCGGGGTCGGAGAGACACGAGACAAGACATGACCAAGCTCAGCTCCATGTATGGCTAACTGGGTGCCTGCTTGGCCATCCCCCTCGGCCTAATGCCTCACAAACTCCCTCCCACAAATTTAATGCTCCCACTCGGGTCACAGGCCGGCGTTAACGGCCCAGCGGTTTTTACTCGTTATCTTACTTTAAATAAACAAGAATATCAAAGAGCGATATCCCGATGTGGGATGCATTCAACTGAAATGGTAGATAGCAAAATGTAACACTAATGAATTACACTGCACTGCAAGGTTAAATGCATTGACAGTGACACGCAAGGAAGATGAACCAGGAGGTTGAATGAGGTGGCCTAAGAAAGTGAATTAGTAGGCCATTTATTCATAGGAATTAAGGATCGGCTTCATAAAATTATAGATTTTAGGTCTTTTTTTAATATATTCAAATCTATTCTTTCTCTTATCAACTAATTTGTATCAACTATTTATCAATTAAGTTGTCAAACATCTCACCCATCCACTTTTAACGATGCTATCAATTTGGTGTTTACCAAACGAAGCTTAAAATTGGAAGATTGATCCCCTCTAATAATTTTAATTGTTAATCGATCCCATAAAAAAAAATTTAGTATATAACCATAAAAGTGTTATTGCTCCCTAAATGATTTAGCTTAATCAAAAGTTAATATAATTAAATAATAAATTTCAAAATTATTTTAAAAATAAAAAAAATCTTTAAAAATAATTACAATTTTAAATTCTATATTAATATAATACCACTATGCACTAACTTACTGTACAATATTAAATAATGACATTAATTTTGTTTGTAATATGAAAATTACATTAATAAATTAGAATACATTTACATAACTAATATTTACTGTACTATATTAATAGCGGTCTTTTTATCCCATATCAATAACAACTTTGTTTGGAAAAGATTCCAATGATCGCATATTGAATCAAGGGATAACGATAGTTGTAAGGAAGGATATTTCATGAGCGAGTGCTTAGTTATGCACTTGCACAAGACTCTATAGGTCTATTTAACAAAAAAAAAATTATATCTTTATTTTTGAGACCGCATCAACTTCTGCCACTTCCAATCAAAACAAATATCTTTATTTGATCGTAGGGTGCGTTCGAGTTATGCACTTGCATAGGAGTACGTGGTTGAAGATGGAGGTTGCGTTGTATTATCACTTAATTTTGTTCAATTTTTTTTCAGCGTTAAGCTTGCATATTGCTAATGTTTAGAGCACGAGGACACAGCTACAAGCCTACAACTATGACATCTCAACGAAAAGATAGCAACACGAAGGGATAACGATAGTTGTTGTAAGGAAGGATTTTTCGATTCCGATTAATCCCCATTGATGAGAACTCGTTAGAGAGCAAAGACTGCAGGGAAGAGTTTGGATACAATATGAAACCAAAGATGGACGAGCAGAGCATATCCAGAAGTCCCCGGTTGATCCTCACAAGTGACTACATCAACCGAATCCAGAACTGGTTGAACATCCTAAATCCAGGCTACTTCAAGGTATTTATTTCTATGCGTCAACAATGAATAGCAAGCGTCTCCTGAATCAACCTGTGTCATCAGTTTCAACGATTTTCGAACCCGGCTGTCGCATTGCTTTTCTAAGAATAGTTACTCTGCCAGTTTGAAGTCCTACATTATCACCAGGACTCCTCTTCTTTCTGTTTGAAAGCATGGATTTGGCCATGCCTAGATCCTTTGGCGAAGTCCTTCCATCTCCCTTTTCGCTTTTCAATTTCAAGTGATAACTCTGAGATGGCTGGTTTGATCTGAGAAGGTGCCTCAGATGGTAATTCGGATCAACGTAGCACGATGATATAGACACAATTCCTCTGAGGTTCAACGGTTGGAGGAACCGAACAAACTCCTCGATCTCAGAATAGCATGAATGATCCGAGTATGGAACTGAATAGATGTACTTGTGAACCTTTTGCACTGGTCTGACATACCTGTCTGCTCCGTTTGCATCATCTACGGCCAACTTGTGTTGCTTATTGCCAGCAACAGAAGGACAACAAAATGATGTTTTCCCTTCATGGGATTTCACCATCCATGGAAGACCAGAGGGCATAATTCCTATAGTTGGACGCAAAGTACGATTTAGTCCCTCTAAAGTGTCGATCGAAAAACTATAGCGAGGAACAGCTCGTACTCTTGTCAGCGAGGTTTTGGTGGTAAAGATGTCAGGCAGCCCAAGAAGATGCATAGTTTGCAAGCGTTCTGGCCAAACACATATCTATAAAACAAGCAATATTATTATAACAGCAAATAATGGACCAGTAAATAGAGATCACATCAAATCCAACTCTACAATTATGGCTATAGCATTTCTGTTTCTATATTCGATTCAAAGCTGAAGATTTACTGATTCATAGCAATGATATTGTAAGTTATCAGACAAAATTTGTATGTTAGGCAAATATGATTTACGTTTGAAGATATATACACAAGGTGATTCAAAGGAGAGCCAAAAACTCCATTTTCCAAACTCAAGTGTTGTTTCATACCTTGACCTTCAATACCCGGGAAATTTCAACCAAAAGTTCTTCTTTTCCAAGAGAGTCAATTCCAATGATAATGTCAGCCTTAGGATGTGATGTAATAATTTTCATGACCTGCAATCACCCACCATCATTTCTTACGCCACAGTAACGAACTTGCTCCAAAGAGCGCATTAACAGAGGTTATTCAGCATCAAGAGTAATCATATTCCATATAAGTTGTACCAGACACAATATTTTTTTAAAAGGCAAGTTCAATATGAAGAAAAGAAAAGTTCCACAACGAGGTGAGAAGGTTTGTGACAGCAAAACTTGTATAATCTTGGAAAAAGGATAAGTCCTCAGATTCGAGATTTCAAGCAACTTGCCAACTTGCAGAATCTAAAAGCCAAAAAACATTAGCTCGTGTGTAAAAACTTGTGATTGCATGTCATCGTAACGTCAAGTACTATTGCAATCAAATTTGCAGCTCACAGTCACAGTAGCAAATGATATGTGAAATGCAGTTGATTTTACTAGTAAGTTATGAAGTATAAAGATATGCACCTCATGAGCAGCAGCTTGTCGAGAAGGGAAAGAATACGTAGGGTTACAGTATGTGTTATCCAGGTAGAGCACATCAACTTTGGAACCATTAAGAGCATTCAACAGCATTGTTCTTCCCTTCTGTGACTTCTCATCAGCAGCTTCCCAGCGAAAATCACCAGTATAAAGAGTATGGCCAAACTCACCCCGAAATAAGAACATAACGGCACCTGGTAATTACGCAATTGAACAGGTACAGTTTCACTGTTTCAGGCTAATGATACAGTGATACCGTACTAGCATGATTTATTTTTCATTTGCTCACCAGTGTCAGCTACAACTTAGTTCACACTGACATTTTCAGTTTAGTTGATGACTCAGGCAAGTATTCAGTTACACAGTTATATAACTTATGATGACATCTTTCCATTTCAAAAATGAACCTTATAGTATTTTGAATCGTAACATTAACTTCCAGAAATCACCAAACTCGCTGAAAACTTCATCCATAGGAAATTTCTATTGTTTTTGCTTTAAGATGGATCATTTTCAGAATTCATTAATTTCGGAAAATTGTTGAGTTTCACCAAACAAAATGTAGCTCATGAGCAACGCTACAACTCAAACAAGCACAAGCACACGATGAAGAACAAGCAACTCGAAAGTTATCAGACAATGACATTCACAATAACATATCATGTCCAAAGGTCACCAAACAACACCAGAGCACAAAAATTAGCAAATTAATACTAATGAAACGGCTAGAGGATAATAAATGGCGATTACGATTTGCAAATCACACTCTGAAATCAAACAAGAGACGATAACGAACAGTCAGAAAATCTGTCAATCATGTCAAGATTAACACTAGAACTCAAACAAGCACAAGAGCACGACTAAGAGCAAGCAACTGTAAAATCATCGGACGATACACATTCACAAAACTACAAGAATCGGTTCAAACGTCAATTAAACACCAACACAGTAGCAAAATTGGGAAATTAACAGTCTCTCAACGAACAGAAGACGGTCAATATGCATTGGAATTTCCAAATCGAACTCGGATCTCATCCAGGAAAGAACGAATCAAAATCAACCTTGACGGAGAGATTATAGCGTACCAGGACAGTGAAGAGCGTCGATGGACATGAATTCGACCACAGAAAGAGATCCAGTGGAAGGCGAGCGCAAGGAGAGAGTGTACCAGGCACCGACGTCGACAACGCGAAGCAAAGAGACGTCGAAATCGGGGAACTTGAACGGCAAGAGCTTGGCGGTGGTGCGGGAGCAGAAGAGAGGGCCTCTCTTCCAGGAAGGAGAGAGGCCGCGTGTGTGGTCGGCATGGAGGTGAGTGAGGAAGTACGCCTGGCTTCCATCGGACCACCGATCCACCGCCACCATGCCACCTTCCATGGAGCTTTTCTGTGGTTTATGGAGTCTCAAATCTTCACCGAGGGATCAAATTCTCTCTCTGTCCGTTGCGCTCTCGTTGAAGTTCGGAATTTGGAGAATTATATTTGGCGGGGCAATTGAAACTCCGACGATTTTGAAGTGAGAGTTCTGGATTTGGTAGACCTAACCGTTGATGATCATATGAACCCTCCTATAACAAGCGTCCAGTTTGGAAGCTTTGCAAGGCCTCGTTTGGATGAATTTGGGAGCATGTTATTGTATATTCTCATGTATTGTGACTTTTTTTGGATTTGAAATAGATGTTTGGTTAAATGAGATAACCGATTGGCTCATGTAGCTTTTTAGAGCGGTTAGAGTAGCGGAAACGGTTAGAGTAGTTGAAGTTGTTGAGTAAGCTATTTAATGTAGATGTTGAATTGAGCGTTTTAATTTTTGAAAAGTTGGTTGAGTGTTTGATTGTTTTGGCTTTTCGTATAGCTGTTTGAGTTGAAAATTACCAAAATGGGTATGAGTTTTAAGGGGATGTGATGACATATTTAATACAATAAGGGTGTTGTTTTATTTTATTTTTTTTGGTGCGAAAGGTGAGAGTCAAGCTCTCAAAGAACAACGAACTGATGTACATAATTGTACTATTGTTTATTGCATCTTTTGACTTCATATTTCATTTGATTTCTGAACAAAAGTTTCAAAAGCATATGATCTCGTGTAAGAATGAGCTAAAGTGAAAGAAATAGAGTCTACACGAGTTTTGAGCTAACCATGCAGGAATTCGATGAAATCGGAGTCAAAACGGGCAAGCCGAGTGAAGCTGAGAAGAGGTCGATATCGACTGGAGACATCGATATCGACCTTGGATTTCGACACGACTTCTGAGTGTCGAGATAACCACACAAACCAGACTAGAAGCCTCGATATCGACACACATGCATCGATATCGACCATCGTCATAGACATCGATTGGAGTGGGACAAGTCGAGCAGAAACACAAGCCTCGATATCGACATCTGGTGTCGATATCGACCCTACATCGACAGAAGATAAATCCGATTTTGAGGCTCGGATTTTGAAGTCTATCATCGAAGCCATGAGTTATCTCGTTCTTTTAGATATTAGCAGTTGTTTGTTATCTTTTCCTTTAAGTTTTATCAAAATAAAAGACCTATCCTAATTGTTCGGATAGAGTTATTAGTTTAGATAGAAGTTACAATCCTCGGATAGCGAGGATTAGTAGCCTATAAATAAAGCCTTAGGGGCTGATTTGTTAGGTATCCAATCATAGACTCATCGAAGACAAGGACAATAGACAATAGATAGTTAGGTTTTTTTTTAGCTTTAAAGTTTCAAGCGCTTACGATAGTTGGCGTTGAGATTGTAAAGATTCGAAATTTTCCATTTATGCAAGTTATTTCAATTCAAGACATGTCTACGATCAACATGAGTGAGTAGTTCCCCTTTCTTCTAGGGTCGGGGTGAGCCCGACGATAGCCATGATGGTAAGGTAAGTACGTCGTTAAAGAATGTATCTTTTATCTCCTTCTACCTTGTTCTTCATCTTTAAATGCGAATTTAAGGAACTCATGTTGTAAAACTTGGGTAGTAATTAGGGTTTCTTTTCGAAAGATTATAGACTAAATTATGACTAAGGTAGACACCAATTAGGTTAAGTAATTGAAAAATCTCTTTTCCTATTGGTCGGTTTAGGTGAAAGCCTTTTCCTTTATGATAAAAGCATGCATCTTTAGTTGATCCTTATTTCTACTATCATGGTTGTCGTTGCGGTAATCCTTGACTTTGGAAGACTTTTTCCTTTGAGTTTACATTAAAATTTTCCCGCCGTTCGTTGAGTCATCGAAAAACCCAACACCTTTGCTTATTTCTGATCATTGCTTCCTTCCCATCCTTGATTCTTCGGCCTTTTCTTTGCCGACAAAACCACTAACTCACTGCAGGAAAGACATCGATATCGACAGCAGAAGTCGATATCGACCAAAACTGATAGATCGACGGTTTTCTGAGTCGATCTCGAGACTCCTGGAAACTTCTGCAAGCATCGATATCGACCACTTTGTGTCGAAATCGACCCCCTGTATCGACTGGCAGACTTCTGAGCCAGTCGATTTCGTGAACTAACCTCGATATCGACCCCCACCAGTCGATATCGACTACAGTTTTTGTTTCTGCAGGTTTTCTGTTGCAGACGACATCGACAGCCAAGGTCGACATCGAGGTCTGACATCGAGATCGAGGCTTCTGGTCGAATATAAAGGACGTGTCTTCAACGCTACTAGGATCCCGCTGACTCGCTTCCTCTTGGATCGAACCTGATTCCCTACTACTATAGCGGGGAGTCTTGAATTTATTTGAAGAGGCTAAGAGTTGTATTGGTTTATATTTTATTATATATTTCGATTCAATTCTCCCCACGTCAAATTTTGGCGCAGTTGCCGGGGAAGCTATCAATCGCGCCCTAGTAGTTTATTTTCACGGTTCTTTTTAGTGTTATTTTATAGGTGTATGCGACGTACTGGTGACCAACCTGAATTTGAAGGACTAGACGAACCAGAAGGCTTTCTCCACCTAAGATCTCGAGTCCAAAGAATCATGGCGGACAACGAAACCCAGGCACAACAAATTGAACGCTTAAGGAAGCAAGTAGAGGATTACACTACCAGAGAAGCGGCACTAAGAGAGCGTGCTGACAGGGAGGAGGAAGCCAGGAGACGATATGAGATTCAAATCAACGCCCTCCCCCGGAATGCTAAGCAATACATGCACCCATCGCTCACAGTGCCTGAATCGGCTATTCTAATCCCTACTTCTAATTTTGAAATTAAGCCAGACTTTTTAACTGAAATAAGAAGGCATCAATATGAAGGGAAACCTAACGAATGCCCTATGGCACATATATCAACCTTCTTAGACCTCTGTGATACAATTGCTGATGGACAAAGTCTTGAGTATGTTCAACTGAAAGCATTTCGCTGGTCTCTTACAGGAAAAGCATTGCAGTGGTTGGAAAGCTTAGCCCCAAGATCGCTCCGCACCTGGAATGAAGTCAAGGACGCGTTTCTCAACAAGTTCTTTCCTCCTTCTAAGACGGCGCTGATCCGACAGAAAATCACGGCTTTCAAACAAAAGCCTGGTGAGGCTCTGACAACTGTTTGGGAGAGGTATAAGGACCTCCTACGATCATGCCCGACGCATGGCCAACCACCGTACGTCATCCAAGAGATCATATACAATGCTCTTGACGCTGCAACCAAGGAGAGGATCAACACATACACCACCTATGACTACCTTGAACTCGCTCCTCAAGAGGCTTGGGAAACCATTGAAAGGTTGGTGGAATTTGACAATACATATGGGACTCCTGAGGCTTCCGATGCACCATCATTGTCGAGGCCTGCCCCATCTATGCCATTGTACGAACCCTCTAAGGTGATCGATCCGGATGTAAAAGAACAATTTCATAGGGATCAACTTAGAAAGCTCCAGAAACAAGTGAGATTCCTATCGGCAAACCAGGATTGCATCGAATGTGGATCACAGCGACATACTACCATTGAGTGCCCCCATGCTGAGCAAGTGCAACTAGCGGAGACTCATGAGGAAGCCAACTTCATGAGGGGTCCCAATCGCCAATATTGGGGAGACCAAAGGTTCCAACAACCACAACGGAACCAGGTTAACCCTAGGGACCCCCCACTCTATAGAGCTCCTGGGCACCCTGAGAGAGACCAAAAGAAGGATGATCTTCAACTTGTATTGGATGAGATAAGGCGGAACCAAGCTAAGAATGATCAATCCAACCATGCTATCCACTCTCAACTCAATCACCTTACCACAAGGATTGGAGAGATGGACATTTGGAAGAAGAACGTAGAGACCCAACTGGGTCAATTGGCGGCGCAAATCCCCAGACCGTCCGGAACATTCCCTGGGCAACCAACTACCAATCCTAAGGGGCAATCCGGGTCAGGACACATTGCAGCCATGCAACTAAGGAGTGGCACCAAAGTTCATAAGCCACAAAAGGCGACGGAGGAAGAAGTAACAGAGCCTGTCGACATCGACAACCCAGTCAATGTCGACCCTGAGGTCGATATCGACACCACTGTCGACCCCTTCACCGACGTCGATGACACTGCAGAATCTGAGAGAGAACAACATAGGTCGAAATCGACCCTACCGGTCGATATCGACCACCCTCCTGTCGACATCGAGGTTCAGCAGGCTCCTCCGACCACTGTTTTGGCTTCTCCGAAGAAGACACTACCCTTCCCTTCCAAGGCATTGAAGGACCCCACTCAAAGCAAGTTTAGGCGCTTTGTAAAGATTCTCCAAGGACTGAACATTACTATCCCTCTTATAGAAGCCCTAAGCGAGATGCCCGCCTATGTTCGATTCTTAAAAGACATCCTTAGCAAGAAGCGATCCATGGCAGAGATCGTAGAGGAATGCTCAAAGATGGATTTCCCTGAGAAGAGGAGCGATCCAGGGAAATTTGCAATCACCGTGGGACTTGGCCAACATCGCTACAAAGCCCTATGTGACCTAGGGGCAAGTGTAAGTCTCATGCCTCTCTCTATTTGGCAAAAGGTGAGCATTGGAGCACTTGAACCTGTGGATATGAAACTTTATATGGCTGATAATTCATTCGTCAGACCCACAGGTATAGTTGATGACGTCCCTGTAAAGGTAGGTAAATTCTTTGTGCCTACTGATTTCATTGTATTGGACATGCCTGAAGATCCTATTGTACCTATCATCCTTGGTAGGCCTTTCTTAGCTACTGAGGATGCCAATATTAATGTACGTAGAGGATTACTAACCTTTACTATAGGGAACGAAGTCATTGAATTCTCCTTCAACCCCACAATGAAGGAAGTTAATGGTATGGAAATCAAGTCGGTCTACACTAGCATCATGGATTGCAAAGAACCGACGGAAAGGGCCCTAACTCCTGAAGAGGCCCTAGCCCTAGCTGCAGAGGAGCTTACTGACGAGGATATTGAAGAGTTCCTGGCTACATGCACGAGTGATGAGGAAATATTCGACGATGCTCTATCCATGGAGCTCGAAGACGAAATCGATATCGACGAAGACAGGTCGACATCGACCAATCCACTCGATATCGAGTGCCCTCAGTCGACATCGACACGCTCAGTAAGTCAAGTTCTCCCTTCTTCTCTTACAGGCGAAATTGACCAGCCCATGTCGACAAAAGTGGCCGAAATCGACCAGCCGAAATCGACAGAAGAGGTCGAAATCGACCAGCCGATATCGACATCAGAAGTCGAAATCGACCTTTACCACTTGACGCCAAACAGCTCCGAAGCCGAGGTATGTGCTGAACTCTCAGTCGATATTGACTATTCCTACTCGCCCTCGACTTTTTTTCTGCAGGAATATTTTGAAGAGTCCAAATCAAAGTTAGCATCACTCTATGTTTGGTCCACACCGACTCCTATAACTGATTTAGGAACTTCTATCAAGAGAATTGAGACGGATTACCTTGGTGAGATTATGAAGACGGAGGAGGTAGAGCCAATCCTTATCCCACAAGGCCCCTCTCCAGTGCTTAAGCCTCTACCCAACACACTTAGGTATGTGTTTCTTGGTCCAAATTCTACTTTCCCTGTAATTATCAATGCTTCACTAACCACACAGGAAGTAGATAAGCTTATGGAAGTACTTCGTGCTCATCGTAAGGCTATTGGATACTCTCTTGAGGACATAAAAGGTATTTCACCTGCTACTTGTATGCATAGAATCCTCCTTGAGGATGATCATAAGGCATCTATAGAACACCAACGGAAGCTCAACCCCAACATGAGAGAGGTAGTGAAGAAGGAGATCATGCGCATGCTGGATGCAGGAATCATCTATGCTATCTCCGACAGCGAATAGGTGAGCCCAGTCCATGTGGTGCCTAAAAAGGGCGGAATGACCGTTGAGGTGAATGAGAAAGGCGAGCTTGTGCCAAAGCGAATCACAACTAGTTGGCGAATGTGCATTGACTACAGGAAACTCAACAATGCCACTAGAAAGGATCACTTTCCCCTTCCATTTATTGATCAAGTATTAGAGAGACTTGCCGAACATGATTATTTTTGTTACCTGGACGGATATTCTGGTTTTTGGCAGGTCCCTATTCATCCTGACGATCAAGAAAAGACCACCTTCACTTGTCCCTATGGGACTTTTGCATATAGGAGAATGCCATTTGGGCTCTGCAATGCCCCTGCTACCTATCAAAGATGTATGATGGCTATCTTCTCCGACATGATTGAGGACATCGTGGAGGTATTTATGGATGACTTCTCTGTTTATGGCACTACTTTCGATATTTGTCTTGCTAACCTTCGCAGGGTACTTGCACGATGTGAAGAGACAAACTTGGTTCTCAATTGGGAAAAGTGCCACTTTATGGTAAGGGAAGGGATTGTGCTAGGCCACAAAGTCTCTAAACAGGGAATTGAGGTAGACAGGGCAAAAATAGAACTCATAGAAAAATTACCACCACCTTCATCAATTAAAGACATAAGAAGCTTCCTTGGTCACGCAGGTTTCTATAGGAGGTTTATTCAAGATTTTTCTAAAATTGCCAAACCATTAACTAACCTACTAATGAAGGATGTTAAGTTTGCATTTTCTAGTGATTGTCTTGAAGCTTTCAACAGGTTGAAGGAGGCCCTCATATCCGCCCCAATCATTCAATCACCCGATTGGTCGCAACCTTTTGAGATCATGTGCGACGCAAGCGATTATGCCGTAGGTGCTGTCCTAGGACAAAGGAGAGACAAAAAGCTTCATGCCATCTACTATGCAAGCAAGACTCTGGATGCCGTTCAAACAAAGTACACCACGACGGAAAAGGAGTTCTTGGCGGTGGTCTTCGCTTTTGAGAAGTTCCGCTCATACCTAGTGGGCTCTAAGGTTATTGTTCATACTGACCATGCAGCTCTTAGGTACTTAATGGCAAAGAAGGATGCTAAACCTAGGCTCCTACGATGGGTGCTCTTACTACAAGAGTTCGACGTTGAGCTTAAAGATAAGAAAGGAACGGAGAACTCCGTAGCCGATCATCTTTCACGGCTACCCATAGGGCTTCTGGAAGAGTCACATGACAACATACCAATCAATGACTCCCGCCCTGACGAGCACTTAATGAGGCAAGAGGTAAGACGGGCAGAAGAACCACTCGATATCGACCCCAGCAGGTCGATATCGACTGCCCCAAAGGTAAATCTTGCATCGATGTCGACCAATTTTGATCACAGGTTGTCCATTGCAGAGGTCGAAATCGACCTCCAGACGTCGACATCGAGGACCCATATCGAGAAGCCCATGTCGACTAAGCCTGTCGATGCCGACCAGTCGATATCGACCCCAGCAGGTCGATATCGACCACCTTCAAAGCCCTCCGAAGGTGACGAAAAGGTAAGCCTCGGTGAGGATTTCTTCTTTACACCTTCTTCTAGTCCTTTACATGATCTATTTGCTGTAAGAAGGGCGAAGGTACCTTGGTATGCGGATTTTGCTAACTATATTGTAGGAGGCGAGATTCCTTCAAGCTTAACTTCGCAACAAAGGAAGAAGTTTTTGCACGACGTCAAACAATATTATTGGGATGAACCCTATTTATTCAAACAGGGGAAAGACCATATCTTTCGACGTTGTATCCCGGAGGACGAGGTAGAGAGCTTCATTCACCATTGTCATTCTCTCCCTACAAGAGGTCATGCTAAAGGATTCAAGACCGCGGCGAAAATTCTTCAATGTGGTTTTTATTGGCCTAACCTTTTCAAGGATGTGCAAAACTATGTAACCTCTTGTGATGAGTGTCAACGTGCAGGTAATATCACATGGAGGAATGAGACACCACTCACAGGCATTTTAGAGGTCGAACTCTTTGATGTATGGGGCATTGACTTCATGGGACCCTTCCCTGCTTCAGGCCCCTACAAATACATTCTAGTAGCGGTGGACTATGTCTCTAAATGGGTGGAGGCTGTAGCAACTAGGACCAACGACGCGAAGGTAGTCTCTAAGTTTATGAAAACTAACATCTTTCCTCGTTTTGGTTTTCCTAGAGTCCTTATTTCAGATGGTGGCTCGCATTTCATTGAGAGAGGCTTTGAAGCTCTTTTAGCTAAGTATGGGGTAAACCATAGGGTGGCAACACCCTATCACCCTCAAACTAGCGGTCAAGTAGAAGTCTCCAATCGCCAAATCAAAGCCATCTTGGAGAAGACGGTTTCCCGCTCAAGGAAAGATTGGTCGTCCAAACTGGATGATGCGCTCTGGGCCTACCGAACGGCCTATAAAACACCGCTTCGCACAACTCCCTATAACTTGGTATATGGTAAGTCATGTCACTTGCCCGTTGAACTTGAGCATAAAGCAATGTGGGCTCTTAAGGAGCTTAACATGGATTTCGACGAAGCGGGAAATAGGAGGTTCATTGACTTACAAGCCTTGGAAGAGTTGCGCCTAAAGGCATATGAGAATGCCGAAATCTACAAAGAGCGCACTAAGAAATGGCATGATAGGAAGTTGGTGCCAAAAACATATGAGGTAGGTGACAAAGTCCTTGTTTTCAATTCTAGGCTTCGCTTATTTCCAGGAAAACTAAGGACAAGATGGAGCGGACCTTTCAAGGTTCATAAAGTATTCCCTCATGGAGCGGTGGAGTTATTTTGCGACGATGGATCAACCTTTAAGGTAAATGGCCACCGAGTAAAGAAATATTATGACAAGGAGGACCCAGAGGAAGAGATTCGCGCCACCTTGGCGTTGAACTAGCGCAAAAAGGGAAATATGTCGAGCTAGCGACTTAAACTCAAGCGCTTCCGGGAGGCAACCCGTTCTTTTCCTTTTTCTTTCTTTTTTAGTTTTTTGTTTATTTTATATTTTTGAGATCATTCGTGGCTATTCTATCTAAAGTCAACAAAGAAATCCAGCCCAGAAGAGAGGTCGATATCGACCTATATGGTCGATATCGATCAGCCGACAGAAGGGAGTAACAGGACGTGTTAAACGGATGCAGAAGGGGGGTCGATATCGACCTCTAAGGTCGATATCGACTACAGATAGAGGTAAGCCAGGTCAGAATTTAATTTCTTTCAGTTTTTATTTTTTGGGGTTTTCATCCCCTTTATACAGCCCCGACTTCGACACCCTCCTCCCGTTTTCGACACCCTAGCCGCCTCTCTTCCTCTTCATCCCTCTCCCTCCGATCACCCTCCCCACAGCCTCCCATCGCCGCAACCACCATACCCACCCACAGCCACAAGATCCCCTCCTCCCTTCCTCGTCCTGTGCAGCAACGCCCCAAGCCACAAGATCCCCTCCTCTCTTCCTCGACCTAGCCCTCTCTTTCTCCCTCGTTTTCAAGCCTCTTCGCCCAGATCTACACGTTGCCGGCCAAGAATCGCCAGATCCGGCCGCCCCACGCCACCGGAGGTCCCACCGCGCCACCAGCAGCCCCGACAACACACAGCATCCGATCGATTTCGACCCTGGGCATCGATATCGACACCCTCCTGTCGACAGTCGGTTTTCTCTCTCGATTTTGCAGTTGCTTGCCTCTTTCTCTCCTAATTCCAACACTCTTCTGGTATGATTTTTCACCCTTCCTCTATTTTTTTTCCTGATTTTTCATATTTAATTAGTTGATTGGGAAGAAATTTCATATTGGGTGTTTAGGTTTTGAACGTAGATTGCGCGGGAAAGAGTATTTGTATGGCATGAAATTTTTTTATATATATGTGGGGCTATGAATCTGAGTTTTGTTTATACATGGGCATGAAATCTGATATATTAGGGAGAAATCTGACTTTTATAATTCATGTGGGGCAATAATCTGAATTTTTCATAAGTTTGGGCTAGGAATCTGAATTTTATATATATATGGGCTGATTTTGTAAATCTGATTTTTTAGGGGGTTTATATTCTGTTTTTTTTAGATTTGAAATCTGATTTTTTTTTAGGCCAAACTTATTTATGTCATAAGGTTCCTTAGTGTTAAAACTTTAAGAAATAATGCACTTTCTTCCACTTAGACATTTCCCTTTACAAAATTTCTAGCATAATTGGAACCTAAGTATGGGGTTCTCCCCATTTTAATCAAAGGAAGTGTTATCTTTGGTATTGGCTTCTTTTGCAGACGATGGTTAGAGCCAAGAACATCCCTCAGGACGCGCTCCGCATTGAGGATGATCAGCAGCGCTCCCTTGCTGAGGAGTTGATTCCCCGAGCCACCAGGGCACGATGGTACCATCTCCCTGACATGATCCAGCTAGGATTTCACCCAGGCGTGCAGGAGGCGTTTGAGAACGTCTCTCTACACAGGCTGATCGAGCCCCTGGAGGCGCACTACCCCGTTCTCACTGGGGAGTTTATGGCCACATTAGAGGTTCCCGAGCGCACTTTGACTAGCCGCCGAGTCATCTTCCAGCTCGGCAACAGGCAACACAGACTATCGCTCGAGGAGATGAGCGATATTTTTGGGTTCATCCACACTTCGGCCGCCTTCAGGGTCCACGACCCCAATGTCATCTGGAGTTACATATCAGGTATACCCTACCCTGCCCCTACAGACTCCTTCACCTCTAGGGTTATGAGCCCACTTTTTAGGGTTATCTTGAGGATCCTGGCGAGTACCCTTTGGGCCAGGCCTGAGCTCCGTCGCCCGACACACCGTGAGACGGAGACTCTACGGAGGATGCTTTTCGAGGATGACCCTCTACCATACCTCCACTCCTGGCTCGAGCATATCGTAGACCGCAGACGAACGGTCTCTACAGACATCTTGGACGGCGGCATGGTGGCCATCCTCGCTGAGGCTCTAGGCGTCCACACTGAACGGTACACGGCCTACCAGCTCACGTACCTAGACGCGGCGGTATTGCGACAGGGGGGAGTCATCGCGACAGGAGCACAGGGATGGAGACACCCCCAAACGGGGATGCGCCTGCGACACGATTTCATGGATCTGCTGTATATCCCCGATTGGTACCAGTCTTGGACTGGGCAGCCATATCATACGGATATAGATCCGACCGCTGACCCCACCCTACGGAGGAGACCCCCGCTCTACAACCACGAGCCAGAGGTGGATGCTATGTCCTGGGACGCTGATCCCCATTCCGACGGAGCTGAGCAGCCCCCAGCCTACCAGGGTGGCATGGATGGCAACGACGATGATGACGCCAGGGATGATGCGGTTGGGGGAGGAGAGGGCCCGCAGGGGTCCCACCACAGTCACCATAGCCACCATAGCTATGTACCTCCACCTCCTCCTCCCTTCCAGCCTGCCTACACCACTGATTGGCAGGAAGACATGTCTGCCCGCTTTACTAGGCTGGAGCTCTCCGTCTCTGAGATGCGCGAGGAGCAGCGACGCTATGGGAGGTTCCTCGAGGGTTTGGGCTCATATATGGGCTTTTCCTTCGATCAGCAGGCTGGACCTTCCACTTTCCCACAGGCCGCCCCGACAAACTACTCAGGGACAGCTCCTACACAGGGCTGGCCCTTGCTGTTGCCACCTCCCCCGCCCCCTGAGCAGTGACATACATCTAGCGTAAGTGAGTGTGAGTGATCCTTCCCTTTACTTTATTTTTCTAACAGTGAGGACACTGTAATCTTTAAGTATGGGGTGGGGATTGAACTTGGACATTATAAACTGCTTTATCTGGTTGTGGTAGGGTTTAAAATTTGGCAAACTTGGCGTGTATTTTATTTACATTCTACTTGTATGCATTGCATCATATTTAACATTTATGCATTTTAAAGTTTTTTTAGTTTGATTTTGTTGAGTTTATAAAATGTCAAAAAAAATCCAAAAAAAATCCAAAAAAAATAGAAATAGAAAAATGTCAAAAATACAAAAAAATGCATGTTTATTTTTAAGTTTATTTTTCTTTAATCCCTACTTAGATGTCCTATGATGAAAACTCAATAGCTGACTTGATCATGTAAACCCTATGGCATATTTGGATGGTTTAGCCTAAGTCTTTAAATTTTTATGTAGATTGTGAACTTGTGATGAAATTGAGCACATATGATCCTAGGCTAAAAAGCAAATCCAACAAAAATTGTCCTTGTGAGAATTTTGACCTATAGGGAGAACATCAAAAATCCCTCCGCTTTCTTGAGTGAATTTACTCTTCCTATGCATATCTAAATGTTGTGATAGTTATTCAAAACCAATGCATATATATGTTTATGTTTACGAGAATTAAATGATGGAGGCATCTTTTAAGCCAATTTTATCCTCTCTTTACCTACCCTGCATTATCCCTGCTTGAAGCCAGAACATTAGCCTGAGCCTGAATTGCAAACTCCACAAAATTATCCCTAGCCGAATTGAGCCTGACCCCCATTTGGGAATTGAGACTTAGATTGGTTGGAACTAATGCCTTGTGGAAAGAAAAGAGCATAATGTCTAGTTGTAAGCAAGGAAATTATAGGATGGTACATATTTACATTTTGTCATATTTTGTAAAAGGATGTTTTGGCTCACCATATAAATGCACATAGTTTTAGTATTATGTTCGAAAAAAAAAATCCGAAAATATATATATATATATAAAGTGCATGAGCCAAAATCCTTAAGTTTCTTATTCATACGAATGTTATATTTTTGAGAGGTGTATTAGAACTTGGAAGAAGGGTTGATGGAATGCATCTTTAAGAGCATTATATTGAAGAGTTATGGTTTGGGTAATGCAAGTGTTGAGATTTAGGAGTCTTGATTCCCGAATTTGAAAAGCACCACATAGCCAAATAATTCCATACCCTTTATTTCATACCAAGCCCCATTACAACCCCGCCGAATGGAGTCTTCTATGAAGTCTTCCATTGAGCGAAAGTCCTCCTGATGATTCTTATTGCATTTTCATAATTGGTTGCGAAGTGGATTTTTATAAATTGCAATGTTTATGAGATTGTATATGGAATTGAGTTGAGAGTGATCTTCATAGCCTAAACACATGAGAGTTGAGTGCAAACACATTATCCCTGTGAGGTTGGATTAAAATTGCATGTGCCTATGGATCGCCAAAATATGTGCTATGACGTTAAATTCACTTGCTTTACTTTGCTACCGCTTATGATGTTGCTTTTGACAAAGGCAAAGACTTGAAGGGTGTGTTGTAGGTGTTGGTTATTGCTTGGTTATTGCTTGAGGACAAGCAAGTCTAAGTATAGGGTGTTTTGATGTACATAATTGTACTATTGTTTATTGCATCTTTTGACTTCATATTTCATTTGATTTCCGAACAAAAGTTTCAAAAGCATATGATCTCGTGTAAGAATGAGCTAAAGTGAAAGAAATAGAGTCTACACGAGTTTTGAGCTAACCATGCAGGAATTCGATGAAATCGGAGTCAAAACGGGCAAGCCGAGTGAAGCTGAGAAGAGGTCGATATCGACTGGAGACATCGATATCGACCTTGGATTTCGACACGACTTCTGAGTGTCGAGATAACCACACAAACCAGACTAGAAGCCTCGATATCGACACACATGCATCGATATCGACCATCGTCATAGACATCGATTGGAGTGGGACAAGTCGAGCAGAAACACAAGCCTCGATATCGACATCTGGTGTCGATATCGACCCTACATCGACAGAAGATAAATCCGATTTTGAGGCTCGGATTTTGAAGTCTATCATCGAAGCCATGAGTTATCTCGTTCTTTTAGATATTAGCAGTTGTTTGTTATCTTTTCCTTTAAGTTTTATCAAAATAAAAGACCTATCCTAATTGTTCGGATAGATTTATTAGTTTAGATAGAAGTTACAATCCTCGGATAGCGAGGATTAGTAGCCTATAAATAAAGCCTTAGGGGCTGATTTGTTAGGTATCCAATCATAGACTCATCGAAGACAAGGACAATAGACAATAGATAGTTAGGTTTTTTTTGAGCTTTAAAGTTTCAAGCGCTTACGATAGTTGGCGTTGAGATTGTAAAGATTCGAAATTTTCCATTTATGCAAGTTATTTCAATTCAAGACATGTCTACGATCAACATGAGTGAGTAGTTCCCCTTTCTTCTAGGGTCGGGGTGAGCCCGACGATAGCCATGATGGTAAGGTAAGTACGTCGTTAAAGAATGTATCTTTTATCTCCTTCTACCTTGTTCTTCATCTTTAAATGCGAATTTAAGGAACTCATGTTGTAAAACTTGGGTAGTAATTAGGGTTTCTTTTCGAAAGATTATAGACTAAATTATGACTAAGGTAGACACCAATTAGGTTAAGTAATTGAAAAATCTCTTTTCCTATTGGTCGGATTAGGTGAAAGCCTTTTCCTTTATGATAAAAGCATGCATCTTTAGTTGATCCTTATTTCTACTATCATGGTTGTCGTTGCGGTAATCCTTGACTTTGGAAGACTTTTTCCTTTGAGTTTACATTAAAATTTTCCCGCCGTTCGTTGAGTCATCGAAAAACCCAACACCTTTGCTTATTTCTGATCATTGCTTCCTTCCCATCCTTGATTCTTCGGCCTTTTCTTTGCCGACAAAACCACTAACTCACTGCAGGAAAGACATCGATATCGACAGCAGAAGTCGATATCGACCAAAACTGATAGATCGACGGTTTTCTGAGTCGATCTCGAGACTCCTGGAAACTTCTGCAAGCATCGATATCGACCACTTTGTGTCGAAATTGACCCCCTGTATCGACTGGCAGACTTCTGAGCCAGTCTATTTCGTGAACTAACCTCGATATCGACCCCCACCAGTCGATATCGACTACAGTTTTTGTTTCTGCAGGTTTTCTGTTGCAGACGACATCGACAGCCAAGGTCGACATCGAGGTCTGACATCGAGATCGAGGCTTCTGGTCGAATATAAAGGACGTGTCTTCAACGCTACTAGGATCCCGCTGACTCGCTTACTCGTGGATCGAACCTGATTCCCTACTACTATAGCGGGGAGTCTTGAATTTATTTGAAGAGGCTAAGAGTTGTATTGGTTTATATTTTATTATATATTTCGATTCAATTCTCCCCACGTCACGAACAGACGGGCTACACAGACACAGAGCGGGGAGTAGCCCTTCCCCTAGCATCCTCATCCACAATAAACTCTATCTCTACTGGCGGAATTAAAATACTATGTACACCAACCGGAAAAAAAAAGGCGAGGGCTGCAAGGGCGTCGGCGACGAAGTTCGCTTCCCTGAAGACATGCTGCAACCGGACCTCCCAGTCACGGTTGAGAAAGCTCTGGCACTGCTGTTGTACCAGGCTGGATAGAGGGTGATGAGGTTCAACGCCCTTCTCAAGTAACATGATTGCCGTCCTAGAATCAGACTCAACAACCACCTGTTTATAACCTTTCTCCCACGCCATTCGGAGGCCGTCAAGCAACCCCCAGAGTTCTGCCATCGGCACCGTACAGCTTCCGATACGTCAGACGAAACCGGTGATCCACTGCCCTTCCTCATTCCGCAGCACGCCACCTGCCCCGGAGCTCCCGTCGGCTGCTACAGCCCCGTCAGAATTAACTTTAACCCACCCTCCGTCCGGTCTCAGCCATCTGACTTGGATGCTGCGTTTCTCAGCACCCGAGCTTCTCATGCCCATCTTGCTCCAGGCAGTAGCGTACTCAAGTGCCTTTGCCTTAATGAACTGCACTTGATCCACCTTGCACTCATTGCCATTGAAGACCCTGTCATTACGCCACCTCCAAATCCACCATAAGGCCATCGCAAAAGCGCTCGCCCAGTCCACGTTTCCCACAAGTGTCTGCTTGGCGAGAAGGTTCACACGAACCCACACTGCGAATGGTGTCTGATAGAATGCAGGGCTACTAGCTAGGCTACCAAAAGATTGCCACAGAGTACTAATTTTGCAGCAGCTCCGGAACAGATGCTCCATCGTCTCCGCCTGATCCGGATACGCTTGACACCTCGGGTCAGTTGTAAGGTGGCGCCGACATCTCTCTTCATTCGTTAGAATTGCTCCATGGAGGATCAACCAAAGGAAGGTCCGGACTCGTTCGGGCACCTTCAACCCTCATATCCTAGTGAACACCTGGGCATCATTGGAACTCACCGCCTTCGCCCGTCTGATCATGTCATATGCCGATTTAATAGAATAATTCCCATCGGCCGTCCCACTCCAACTCAATCTATCTTCAATTGCATCAGATTCATCCACTCCAATTGCAGACAACTTCAGCAAAGTGGCGGCTGGGAGTACCATTTGAAGGGCCTCCCAATCCCATCCCTCATGGGGTTTCCAGTAAGATCGGACTGTTCGATCACTCGTGACGGCATCCAAAGGGCCCCGAGCGATCTCCCTCAAAGGCCCCTCCCCCGTCGAGTGGTCAGTCCAGAACCGGACGAGCTGTCCGTCCTCAACAACCCACCGAACTCCACTTGCAACCACTACATTGGAGCTTTGCAACATGCTCGACCATACGTGGGACGTGGCCGTCACACCACTGGCCATAGTGCGCGTGTATTTGGCCCGAAGCATATCACTCCAAGCAACCCCGGGCCTGCTGGTAAGGAATCTCCACATTAATTTATCGGTCACGGCCAAATTAAGATCTCTCATGGTTCGAATGCCCAATCCACCGAGTTCTTTCGGACTGCACACCGCCTGCCAATTGACGAGATGCATCCGTCTCCTATCCTCGCTGCCTCCCCAAATGAAATTCCTATAGATTTTATCAATTTGATCACATGTGTTAGTAGGCAGGACAACCGAAGCCATCGCATAGACAGGTATAGAAGATAAGACGGGTTTAGCAAGTGTAATTCTCCCTGCTAGACTAAGATAACGGCCTTTCCACGTCGCAAGCCGGGCGTCAATCTTGTCGATCAATGGGGCAAACGTGTCCTTATTGAAGCGCCTATGCAAGACAGGCATTCCAAGATAGCTCCCCAAATCGGTGGTTACTTGGAATCCACTCGCACCTGTCAACTCTGACACCACCTCCCTGCTCACATTCGGTGATATGAAGAGCTTAGATTTGGCTCTATTCACCCTCTGCCCCGAGGCAGCGCAAAACCTATCCAAAATGTCCTGGATTAACCGGAGTTGAGCCATCGATGCTTCCGCAACAAGGACTATGTCATCTGCAAATAATACATGAGAAACGTTAGGCCCGGCCCGAGTGACCCTAGCTGGTAACCATTCCCCGTTCTCAACCGCACGAAAAATCATTTGGCTAAGCCGTTCGATACAAAGAATGAATAAGTAAGGGGAAATAGGATCTCCCTGTCGAACGCCTCTCGTCGGTTTGAACTCCTCGGTCATCTCCCCGTTTACAAGAACTCTCGTTGTGACCGTGGATATACAGGCCTCGACCCAATGCAACCAACATGGTGGAAACCCCGCTTCTCGCATAGTCTCGACCACGAAATCCCAACGAAGCCGATCGTATGCTTTCTCAAGATCAATCTTGAGAATCATCCAACCTTTTCTTCCTCTCTTTTTCCTCATCGAATGAACGAGCTCCTGCATCACAACAATATTATCAGTGATAAGGCGTCCGGGGAGAAAACTACCTTGCATAGGACTAATAAGAGAATTAAGAATGGGTCTCATCCTGTTAACGAGAACTTTCGTAATAATCTTATACAAGACATTACAAAGACTGATCGGACGGAATTGGGATATCAGCTCCGGCTTGGCCACTTTTGCTAATAGCACAATGAGTGTTTCGTTAAGACCTTCTGGCATCGTGTTGGTGTGGAAGAAATGCCTCACACAGGTCCTGATCGATGCACCCACCTCCTCCCAACATTTCTGGAAGAAGATGGCTTGGAATCCATCCACTCCAGGTGCCTTGAAGGCTCCCATTTCCTGTACCGCACGGTTGATCTCCTCGTCCGTGACCGGCATCGCAATGGCCTCCCAATCAGTCGCATCAATCGGGGGGAAATTACCCGGCTGCAGCGTGCTAGGCGTCAACTCCCCTTCCGGAATCGTGTAAAGGTTCCGAAAATACTCACTGACCAGCCCCTGAATAACCTTACCATCCGTCACATCCTCGCCATCCTCGCCTTTTAGCGCCTCAATTCTATTCTTCTGGCTCCGAATAATCGTAAAAAGATGAAAGAACTTGGTGTTGCGATCTCCGGCACAAAGCCATTGCTCTCTCGATTTCTGAAACCAGAGAAGCTCCTCCTGTTCAAGAGTTTTAGCCAAGTCCACTTGCGTCTTCTCCTCCTCTCTGAGCAAGTCAGCCGTCACTCCACCAGCAATCCTCCCTTGGATTTCAGCAAGGTGGCTCTCCAGCCGGGCTTTCCTTTCAAATATGTCCCCAAAGGTGTCCCTATTCCATCGCAACAGACAATCACGGAGCCTCCGCAGAGCCGCCGGCGCTGTACACGTTTCCTCCCACGACTCCTGAATCAAACTCCGGAATTGCGGATGTGTCAACCACGCCGCTTCGAAACGGAAAGGGCGTTTACCTCTGTCAATACGTCTCTTGGGACATAATTCAAGCAAAAGCGGGCAATGGTCCGAGTTGAACTTCGGAAGGTGGCGAACAGCAGCCTCCGGCCAATTCAATCGTCCCGAGACATTCGTAAGCACCCGATCAATCCTGCTCGCTGTATGGGTCGTTGGTGTCCGTCCTCTATCCCAAGTGAAGTTAGGCACTGAAAAAACCCATATCCAACAGTTCCGCCTTCTCAATCCACTCCCGGAACCTGTCTGCGTCCGGCGAAACCCCCGCATTATCTCCGCTCCGTTCCCAACTATAGAGAGTACAATTGAAGTCGCCCCCTACAAATGCTGGTCCGGCTTCACCCCTAGTAGCTTCTTCAATATCCACCCAGAACTGATTCCGATCACGCACCTGCGGAGGAGCATAAGCGACCACCAACTGCAACCAACGGCCATCGACCTGGACGTCAGCTACAATAAATCTGTTATGAGTCTGCCTGACAGTAATGTTCACCCTGTCCCTCTTCCAAAGAAGCCAAACGCCCCCTCGGAACCCCACAGCATCAACTATTTCCCAATCAGAAAAACCCAAACGCTGACACACGGTACTCGCCCTAACACCCGAAATCTTCGGTTCAAGGACTGCAAAAACATCCTCCCTATGGCGTCTACTCATATATTTAACGGCTCTGCGGAACCCGTCGCCACCGGCACCGCAGCAGTTCCAAATGATGCAATTCATCAGGAGGATGAGAGTTTGGTTGTCGAGGCACCCTCGACATCCTTTGGTCTCTCAGCATCATCTACCATCATCCCTTCCGCAACCAGAATCTCGCCTCTCGGTGGTTCCAACCCGGGAATTTCAATAGTTGCATTGGAAGTACTTTCCTTTCCCGTCTGATCTCTGTCATTGGAACCTTCTGCGTGCGTCGACACCCTCTCAACCATTGCCCCCTCGGACGCACTCAGCTCCGCCATCACCGTGCCCTGGCTACTCCCAAACACCGACTTCTCTCTCCAGGTTTGGGTCGAGTCCTCAGCCCGTCTTCTCTTTACGGGCCCATTTGAAATATTCACATTCGGTCCATTGGCCTTAGGTCCAGACTTCCTATTATTAGGTTTCATAGAACCTTTTCTAATCACCTTACTTCCAACCTCCTTGACACCTGGACTAAACGTGCTTGATAGACCCTTATCCATATCCCCACGATTCTCTGTAGGATTCCTCAATAATTCCTTATCATTAACTGCAGTTATTATATTCTTTCCTTTGTCAGCCTTCCCACAACCGCCACGATCATTAATGGGCGCGAAACCTTCGGCTTCCTCTTCCAATGCCCTGTAACCGTTTCTGACATTGATGCCTTCTCCCCCGTTGGTCTTACTCGATCCGGTAGCACCACCGACCACCTTGGATGCCCCTTTGGTGTTCCGGCGACGACGCGGAACGTCCATCCAAGGACCATAACAGCCACTCCCGTCTTCCTCCATCTGAGTTTCTGCCATCCCTATCGGCTCACTTTGCGCCGCCTCACCACCATCCCCCAGAGTCTCTGAAGCCTTACTCTTATTACCGTTTGCATCCACTTGAGACCCCTTCGAGCATTGCATCGCGAGGTGACCATATCGTCCACACTTGAAACAGATTCTATGAAGGCCCTCATATTCCAAAAAGAAGCGCCTATCATTGATAGTAATCGTACCTTTGAGCGGTTTCAGCAGATCCACCTCCACACATATCCGGGCGTAGCGTCCTCTGTTGGAGAACAGCGTTCTGGTATCCACCTTGATGGGCATCCCGATCCCTGAAGCAATCTTCCAAAGGACATCCTCCTCATAGTAAACAATCGACAACTTCAAAATCCTGACCCATGCCGGTGAAGTGGTAATGACATCCTTCTCCGGGTCAAAATCAGGACTCCAAGCTTTGGTAATCAAGTAATGGCCGAAGATCATCCATGGCCCCCCTGTAAGAGCATTCCCGTAGTCGTAGTCGTTATCAAAACGCACCACATAGTACCCATTTGGCAGATCCGCCAAGAGGAAGTTCCCAGTTGGCCTCCAAATTTCCTTTAACTTCTTTTCCATAGCGTTGTAAGGAACGAACCCTCCTAGGGTTTTCACAATCACCGAAGATTTCCACGCCGATGCCAACACGTCTATAACTTCTTGCCCTATTTCAATCACCGGATCTCCATCCTCGCCGTATGGAAAGGACACCGAGACTTTCTGCGCGAGCACCTCAGGGGAAAGCGTCACCCTTCTCGAACTGGAGTCTCCCATCACCGTATCTTTCCAGGACTTCTGGCCATCCGGTGGATCCCCGGGCGGTCGGAGTCTTCCGTCGCTGGCTGAGGACTTCGCTTGCTCGCTCATCTCACCCTCAAAAAAATGTTATCTTTTCAACTCTTAAGGGTGTTGTTTTATACACTGCAAATCATGTCTCGCTAATCCACGTTCAATCCAACGTGGTCCACGTTCAATTAGACGTGGTCCATGTTCAATGTGACGTAGTTCCACGTGAAAAGACACATAAAATTTACGGTATATACAGTTTCTCCATACAAATAACCTAACGTGTTTAATAATTTAACAAAACTAACCAGAAACATGTTTGAGAGTGTCATGTATAAGGATTATATATGTGTAGGGTATTATGAAAAGACGCATGAAATTGTGTAGTTGCAATCACCATCTTGATTTGGAAAGCCATTACTACCTCCGTCACAAGCATATAATGTGCAATCTTCTACACCTTGGAGTGTCACTTAACCTTTCAAAGTCGCTAATAAACCCAATTCAACACCGCCAAAGACTGAGCCACCTTCGAAATCCCTTGCAATCATTAAACCTCATACGCAACTCTTGAACCCACTTCACTATCAAAATCGTTTTCTCCATCTTAGTAGCAACAAGATCAAAATATACAACACCCTCTTCATCTTTGCCATCGAGCTCTTGAGAAGGTGTCAACTGTCAAGAAAATCCCAATATTCTCAAAAAAGAGAGCTTTTCCCCAACCTAAAATTCCTTGCACCTCCAACCTTAATTGACCACAATTTGTCCCTTAAAAATGTCCTCAATCCAAAAATGGCATCAATTTGAGAGTAAAAATGGCATCAATTGTATCCTCTCAATTTTATTCCTATTTATTTACTTTTTTTATGGTTAAATTTCTATTAGAATATATAATATAAAAGGATGAATAAAACTGCAATTTAACAGGTTTAACTGATATTTGGACGGAATAATTTCAGGGGTGGGTGATTGGTAAGGAAAGTTATTTAAAGGGTGCTTTCCTAGAAATATCAATTTATTGGATGATTTATAGCAAATGAATATTTTTAAACAGTGGTTTATCTAATTTAGCCTTGTGTAAATGAGCTCTTCAATTGATTTCATCCAAGCAGGAGTGCGTTTGCATTTTTTGTAATAGCTCCGATTGTTTGCATCTGTAAAAAAAAATTGATTTCATCCAAGCAGTACAAGGCTTTTATACTTGGGCCATCATTACAACTGTCATTGGGCCAACCATGACACAGAAAGGACCAAATTCCAATTCACCCGTTTCATAGAGTAGGTCGTTGCATCTCGAAGTTGTATCGGCTCTCTCAGTTGCTGCATGAAATTACAAGTGCCAAATACCTTGTCCATCCGAATTAAAGGTGATCATAATATTATTATTTATTAGTGTGTTTATATGTGCCGAGTAGCTCAAGTTTGATTCGGGGTCAAATCAATAAAAACTCGATTCAAGCTCTTTCATTATTTAAACAAGCCAGTATGATAACATTTTTAAGTTTAGTTCAAAACTCGGATCATTCAATTGAAGCTCGAATTTTGTGAAAATTTTTAAAATTTCTTTTAAATTGCTATGTTTTGAGTAAATAGGGATGTTTAATGCTCAAAAAAAATTCAACTCAAACTCATTCATCTTTTAAGTAAGCTGAATATAAGCACATTTTTAAGTTCGAGTCAGCTCGTTTCTAAACAAGCTAAATTTATGCTGCCATTTATATTGCGCTCAACCATGAACCAACAAACATTTAGATATTGACTGTCATTCGTTAGAGATGAATTGTTGGATGGGCTTATCACTATTCCTCATGTGCCTATGCAACATCAAATGGGCGTTGTCTTGAAGTAGTAGTACAGACATCCTGCATAGTAGACAAATTAAATGGCACACTCGTACAAATAAATATACAACAAACAATCTCATACACAATCAGATACAGTTTTCCCCTTGACATCTAATCTATTCTAATCTAATCTAATCCAATCCAATCTAATCTTCAATGGAAAAATCGGGCTCCGAAGGCTTTTGCAATGAGCCAACGCCCGAAGAATCCGATATCCCTAAGTGCTTTCCGGCACCCCTTCTAGTACTACTCTTCGGAAGCCTCTTTGCGTACACCGCAAGGCCAGATCCTACACCTTCATCGTCGTCATCAAAGCCATTCCCTGCCTGGAGCTTCTTAGAGTACCGATGGTCGCTACCATAATCCGCCATATGATCTTGATCTTCCTCTGCGGACTTGATCAGCAGCTGATCCGCAGCAGCGGATCTTCGCCTCTGGTGGCGCCTCCACGCCGCCTGTATGAAACAGGCGGCCCACAGCCTCCACTGGTGGGAGTAGAACCTGAACTTATGCCTGACTTGCTTGCTGTGCAGCCTCCTGAACTGCGATGCCACGAACTTCAAGTCGGCCGCTCTGAGCGCGAACGCCTCCACTTCGGATATGGCCTTCACCGTGCGAGTTGAGGATGGCAGGATCACCCCGGGGCGAGGGTCCAGCGCCCACGTCAGCAGCTCCTCGCCGCAGAAGTCGCCAGGCCCTATCCCACAGGAGTTGAAGAACCCGGTTCGGCCACCGTTGGTTGTGCAGGAATCAAGATGGCCTCTTATTATGAATAACATCTCGTTCACAGGGTCGCCCTCTCGCACCAGGAACGTCCCCTCGGTGCTCAACGCTGGCTTCAGCCTCTCGCATATCGCGTCGAGTGTCCTCTCATCCATTTGATCAAACAATGGAACCTGGAAAAGGAATTTGATCATCAATACCAAATGATAGCTAATGAGACCTGAGTTGAAAGGTGAAGTTTGATTACACGGCGGACAAGATCAAGGCAAAGGTGTCGTTTGATGTCTCTTCGGAGATCCATGGGAAGCCCCTTAAGAAGGCTTTCCTCGTGGACTCCGCGAGTAGTCATCCACTTGTACTGATCGTAGCGTCGCACAGACTGCCTTAGCTCCTGAGGCAGCTGCCTATGGTGCATCCATTGCTCTGTATCGGTCCGCCTTATCCTCCATTCTTCCAACCTAACCGTCGTTGATTGAAGGTATGTCTGCAAGAAACAAATCCAAAAATATATATGAGCGATTGGATTGAGTTAAATTCCGATCCCAATCTTATCTCCCTCAAATGCTTGAACTGCTTCGAAAGGGTCGGGATCACTTACTTGCATATTGCCTATAAGCAGCGCGAACAAAACCAATCCAAGAGTTGCAACTAAGATTGCGAAAGCTATTTCGCCCATGTAAGTGCTTGTAGACAAACCCTGACCCAGCGAACTGTAATTCACATTCGTAAAATTAGAGATGGTTGAACCAAAAAACGACACATATATCCAATGCTAGGCAGGCAGGCCAATGAATTTTTAAGATCGAGATCTCCTACAACTCACGGTGCATCGTACCTCAAATTTTTAAGACCCCACCAGAGGCAGTAAAAGTACTTCTCGATGACGGGTGAGGAAGTAACTTTAGAAGTCACAGCCTCTCCATATATCCCAAATGGATAATTGCTCTTATGTGGATCACAAGCATTCGCTAGATTGCTTGTACTCAGCCAATCTCGTCGACTCGATCTCATCCAAGTCTTTCGGCAATCCAAGAATTCGTACTGGCATTTCGGTTCTAGACTGCAGTTGTGCCTCCAGCACGCCTCTTGGCGTTCAACCGATAAGAGGTACCAACAAGCCCCTAAAATCTTGCAAATGTAACATCCAAAAAAAAGGAGAGAAACAGTCAATTCACACAAGATTTACACACCATTCAACACTTATTGGACACTTTTACTGCATCGGTTTGGATACATACATGGCTTGCGAGTATGAATAGCAAAAGATTATAGGCTGCACCAGCCCACGCAGTCTCGATCACTACACCGGTGGCTTTGATGATTTGCGACGACAGTGGGAAGATTAGGAAGAGTCGAGGAAGGTACTGAAAAATAAGCATAAATCGGAGCACATTTTTCGTGTTCATCATCGTCGAGCCTCTTAGACTTGGTATGACTCCCCATATCAGAATCTGAAGATATATATATATATATATATATATATATATATATGTGTGTGTGTGTATTAGACGAAGTACTCAGAAATGAACATGATGGATTTGGAACGAAAGATCAGAGATACACAAACCTGTGGAAGAGGCAAAGCCGCGACAAGATCAATCCAAAACCCTTTCCTGATGTACCTTGAAGCAATCTTGGAAGGATCAACAACAAGCTCGCCTCTCCCAAAAACGCGGGAAGAAGGCGCAATATAAGCAGTGCGAAACTTGACATAAATCTGAACAACATAAAACACATCAGCCAGTGATCTGATGAGAGTGAGTGAGACTTCAAGGGGAAGGCGAATCTCGATACACAAGTCGTCATGGCGGACATCAGGCAGGTAAAACAAGAGAGGGTCGACGAACAACGAAACAACGCACGCGATCAAGAACATCTTATTCCACTTCCGGATAGTCTGCCCGCGAGGATCCAACACTTTCCTCTTCACTCTCTCTTCGTAGTCCTCCGAAAACACCCTCGATAGCACCTTCGCTCCGAACGACTTACCCCGCAATTCGCCTATTTTCTTGGATCCATCTTGAATGCTGTATTTCAGCTGCTTCACTGCAGCTGAACTGCCCTCCTCTGCAGCTACACTTGCTGACTTACCCACCTCCACATCATCATCTGTAAACCTGCTTTAACAAAAAAAATCAGCTCAAATAAATACACCAATCAAGATGGATAACATTTGGGGAGATGATCAATCATAATACCTTACAGATCTTGACTTACTATAAGCCATATGATACCAAATCCGATTTAGGTCTAACCGATGATTCGAGGAACTACCCGGCTATATATGAAAAAACAAAGCTTTTTCAAAGACAGTAGCTGAAACTGACACATAAAAGGGGAAACGGGTGATTGAACTGAGGCCACAGAAAGGCCAAATTGGGGAAGGAGGGTGCTTTAAGAAGGATCATGTGAAAATGTGAATAAAGAAAGAGGAGGGGGATTGGGCAGTTTGAAGGTGTTTTGAGGTGGGGGAAAGTCAAACAGTTGGTGACGATAACCATTAGAGTTAGACCCTTTATTAGAGTTAGACCCTTTATGATTTTAATAAGTAAAAATATTTGGACTACCGGCACTTGACAGATGTATTCATTGACTCCATTGACTTGGTGTTCCCACTTCAAGCCAATGCAATGAACTTAAAAGAGTTTTTAAATCAAGCCCCTAAATCTGCGGAAGATTCGCAAAAACTATACCGGAGAATTCATAAAGATAGAAAATTGCAGGTGATGAATGGTGTGAGCCATTAAAGTATACGCCACTTGTGGTATGGAGTCTGTATGTAGCAACAACAAGAAGAAAATCTTACTAGCTTATTTGTTAAAGATGACATATAGTGATTAACAAGTTCGAATCCCCTTTTCTCTATTTTAATGACCTAAACCAGAGGAAAAAAAAATCAGAAATGACCAAGGGTATAATTTGAAGATCTTTGTTGATGGATGAAGAGATAAAAAAAATCTCATATCGGAAGTATAATACTATCTCCGTTTAGAAATTAATAGATATCGTTTGACTATTTGACACGTTTTTTAATGAGCTAAAAACTATATAAAATATCAATTTTTTAGTAATTTTTTAATATAATATAAATGCTTATTAATAATCAGTGTCATATTATTTTTAAAAAATTGTTTAAAAAGTTAATATTAGATATAGTTTTTAGCTTATTAAAAAATGTGTCAAAAAGTCGAACGACATCTATTTCTGAACGGAGGTAGTATATAATTAAGAGCATCTCCAAGAGCATTTCTATTATAGAAGGAACAAAAAAGAATTTAGCAAAATATGAGTGTTTTTCCTATCTAACAGTTTCTCTATTTCTTTCTCTAAAACAAAGAATACAATAGAGAATGAAAAAATCTCAAAATTTATAGCATTTGATAAAACTTGCAAAATTAAATTTTCACTAATCCCAAAGTCTCCATCACACATACTCCATCCGATCCAAAATACATGTCGTTTGACTTTTCAACACGTATTTTAATGGGCTAAAAACTATACTATAATATATTAACTTTTTATTATTATTTTTTTACAATTTAATATTTATTACCAACAAATATTAAGTTGTAAAAAAATATTAAAAAAATTTAATATTTTATATAGTTTTTAGCTTCTTAAAATACGTGCTAAAAAGTCAAACGACATGTATTTTGGATCGTAGGGAGTATATATTTCGCAAAAAAAAAGGGAAAAAAAAAAGAAAAAATGGTCCCTAATTCAATTTAAACCAATGAATGATCAACTTAATAAATGTAAAATGGAAAAACTGTTGGAGTTAGAATATAAAATTTTTGGAGATTTTGAAATTTTTTTCTTTATTTTAGAGTTTTTTTTTTTACCAAAGCGGTTGAAGATGCTCTAAGTGGAGTACTCCTATTGTCAATTGGTTTTATGTGATGGACTACTAGTACATGTGCATACGATCCCCGATCATGAGTCCCAACAGACCTAGGTATGTTCTAACTAAAAAGAGAATGATATACTAGACTCGTTGTCTAAGTGTCACCTACTCTAGCTAAAAAAAGAATGAGATGATAGACCTATTGTCCAAGTATTAATTACAGAAAACCACCCTAGTTGCAGTTGAGGAAGTATGTTGAGAGATGTGAAAACATAAAAAAAATGTCACACATCGAATGTATGAGGGGGAAAAAACAAGCTTAGTATATAAGTCGGTGAACCACTCATCACATTATCAATTAATTTTGGGATGAAATCACTCTTGTGAATTGATTATAGGATGGAATCACACCTGGTTTATGTGCTTAGCTAATAGTGCTTGTGCGTCCCTACTCACGAGTTCCAAGGTAGTCGTTGAAGTCCTGCCCTCTGCTAGTAAAAAAATACTCTCTCCATCTCACAATGGTTGTCTTTAACTATTCATACATGTTTTCTTAAGAAGCTAAAAACTATATAAAATATCAATATTTTATTAAATATTTTTAAATAATATCATACATATTACTAATAAGTATAGAATTATTTTAAAAAATTAATTAAAAAATGGATATTTTATATAGTTTTTAACTCTTTAAAAAGCGTGCATAAATAGTCTAAAGACAATCATTGTGGAACGGATGAAGTAATGTTTTGATACATTCGTAACACATGGGTCACCTGACAATTCAAGTCAAGGCTCTACCTCCCCTAATATACTCAGTCGATGAACTACTACGGTCTTCTTGAAACTCATCAGAAGGACATATGCAATATATTAGCAGCCTAGCTAAAAACTCAAGCAATGAGTATAGATAAATCCACCCAATCATGTCCCCCACTTCACATACGTCAACAATTTATCTCCTGAATACATAAATGATGAAAAAAGTGGTCTCCTAAGTACTCATGCCTTCTTATAGTGTTTACCATAATCTCAAGTGACCACAATAAGGTTATCACTTGTTTTGTTTGGTTGCCAATTTTCATTAAAGTGATGAACCAAAGAGCTCCTCCCAATCCTCTTAGTTGGGCTTTCAAAGGCCTTGCCAAATATCAACTATCAAGTGATGAAATGCATGTTTGTCACTTAACGTGACTCCAACCAGCAACTTCACACCCTTTGTCACCTAAGTACTCTTGGGATGATATCCATGTGATGACCTTTTAGGCCACGATATGTTCGTCGCCTGAAAAGCAAGCCGACCAAAAGCTTACTCATGCATTGATCTATTTTTCTGGATTTGATGAGAAATGACAGGAAAAAAAAATCCCTAAGCTCACTCATGCATTGATCTATTTTTTTTTTGGGTCTGATGTATTATTTGATTTGTCAGGGTTCACAGGGCTCGAATGCAGGATGAGAAGTGCAAAGAGCACATTAGAACAGGGCCCCTAAATTTTCTAGGGCCTCGAGTAAAAATTTATTAGCACTCATATTATTTGTTGTCCAATGAATTATATTGTTGTGTTGTCTCAATTGCAGCCGATTGGCCCAATTAAATCCAATTAGCTCTACCAATACCATTGGTTGCAGGTTCGAATCTCAAGTGGCTTGGTTCTTTGTTAATTTTGTTTTTGTTTAATCTTATAAACCTTTTCTATATGGAAAACTAATGGGGCTTTCATATTAACTATTTTTAATTAATTTTGGGTCTTCTTATTAACTATTTTTATTTGTTAATATAATACATCCTCATGTTATATTTATACGCTACATTATTTTAGAGGCCTTCTTATCAACTATTTATATTATTTTTAGGATCTTCTTATTAACTATTTTTATTTGTTAATTTAACACAACCTCTTGTTATATTAATGCAAACAAAAAGAGTAAAAACGACTGAAAATCTAACAAAAGGTAGTTCTATATTAACTTTATTTTGGTCTTTGTTATTTTTTAAAAATAAATTTATTTTATATTAATTTGCTCTCATACGTGTTTGTGATTTATTAGTAAATCTTAATAAATACTCCTACTAGTAAAATAGTTATATTTGACTTTTTCATTGGGTATAAAAAAAATAAAAACTCTATAAAATGTTGATTTTTAAATTACTTTTTATAATAATTTCATGTTTTTTTTATATTTTATATAGTTTTTTAAATTAAAAATTAAAACTATATAAAAAAAATCAAATATTTTAATAGGGAGGCAGTATTGTGCATGGTTCCCAAAATACATTGGCCGACCCTGCTCGAACGCACCCCTTCTGCCTTGACAGGCGGTGCTCTGATCAATTGAACTACACAATACCAAGAAATTAGGTCAGATAAGGTTTGTCGGCTAAGTTGGCTAGCGTAGTGTAATGAATTATTATTGCGTACGTAAACTACAATAGCTAGATATTGGTATCGGTCTATCCCGGCCCATTGCTTAGTGTGGTTTTCAAACTAGCGATAGAGGTAAAGTCAAGCCAGTATTAAAGCTTTCGTTTATTCCCTCTCGGTACAATCATCCAACAACTTTCGTACCTTCCATGTATACATATATTCTCAAAAGTAACCTCGATCCAGAATGAAAACGTTCAGAATTTGTGAGGTTTACTTGACTTCATGACATTCTTGTTCAGGCATATATTAGTATTAGTATTCGATCATGGGTGTATCGATCTCAAGTTGAGTACTCAACGTGAATTCATGGGTGTACACACCAACTCCCCACCGGATACATTAAATAGCAAAATAAGAAATTAAAACTGAGGTGGTGGATATATAAATATATATGTCGGTGAATTTATATGAATAATATGAGACCATAATAATGAAATACACGTGTGATAAAGTGAGGGACCATGGGAGACAATACATTTCTTCACTTGATTGATCACTAATTGATAGGGACGCTAGTAGATTTTCGCCAACATTTACTCGTACACACTACTCTATATATATATATATATATATATATATATATATATATATATATATATATGTTTTTTTGTAATACCCTCTACAAACTTGCAATAAATTTTGAAAATAAGTTAGGAATCATGGAATAATTTAACTATGGCAAGTTTGAGTCCTAATTGGGTCGGGTCCTATGGAGAATATATGGGCAACCTTATGTAACCTATTTTGTAATAAATGTCAATATTGTTCATTGCATTGTGCTACTCATGTAAGTGATGTAACCATTGGAGACTATATAAACAACATATATAATACTTTTAAAAGGAACTATGGCTTGGAGTTGAGAAGTAACTATGGTTCTTCAGGCCAAATGTAAGCTAGGATTTGTCAATGGAACGTATCTTAAGCCTACAAATGGTTCTATTGATTTACAAAGATGGATCAGTGCTAATTTTGTGGTCAGATGTTCATAATTAAACTCCATGAGTAAAAATATTGTTGAGGATTTTATGTTCATTGATTCGACTAAGCATTTGTGGGAAGAAATTATAGAGAGATTCATAAAAACGAATGCTTCTTTGATTTATCAAATCAAGAGGAAATTTGGAATCGTTAATCAAGAGAGTTTGAATTTAGCTGATCTTATAATACTTTTAAAAGGAACTGGGATGCGTTTTAAGTTTTGAAGAAGATACCAGAGTGTATTTGCATGTGGGGTTATAACTAGATGCACTTGCGATTTGAAGAAGAAGAAGAAGAAGAAACCAAACTGTTTCTTGGATGTCATCATGGGAAGATGACATACAAAGTGTGGGATATTGAGTCCTGCAAAATGGTAATTAGCAAAGATGTGGTCTTCAAGGAGAATGTTTTTCCTTTCAAGGAGATTAATTACAAATTCATTACATGATCACATGCTTGAAAATCAATCAACCTTACCTCTAGTTAACCTTGTTGTTGATTTTCATTACAGCTAACATACACTACCTTCTTATCTCATTATTACCTCAAACACAATACCTTCCAACATGTCTTCATAGATACTTGATTTTTATGCATCACATAAAATTACTACTCCGTCTTCATCCATAAATTTTCCCATGACCAACGAGATACTGCATGATTTGAATGTTTTTCCTCCTTTTAGGAGGTCTACTCGAGAGCATGCACTACCCAGGAGTGCAGGATTATGTTTGCAATGGAAACAGATCAAGGAACTCTATGTCACGCTCCTTTATAGCTACTTTTTTGGACCCTACTTACAAGATTTATCCAGATTAAGATCAAATTCATTTGCTTGTATGGCATCTATAATTGAGCCATATCTCTATTCATGAGCAATCAGATATCCTTAATGGGTTCAAGCAATGGAGTTGAAAATTAAGGCTCTTGAGAACAACAACACATGGGAGATAAAGAAAGCAATAAGAAGTAAGTAGGTATATAAGATAAAATACAAGCCAAATGGGATTGTTGAAAGATTCAAATCTAGATTGGTATGCCAAAGGCTACAATCAGATCAAATGTAAGGACTACAGGCACACCTTCTCTCTTGTGGCAAAGTTCACAACAGTCTGGATCTTATTGGTAGTTTTTTGCTATAAAAAAGTGGTCATTTCATAAACTGGGTGTGAATAATTTTTTTTTTGCATGAAAATCTAGAAGAAGAAGAAGTTTATATAGAACCTCCAGATGGATATACCATAACCAAACTAGGCTAATTATTTAGATTGAAGAAGTCTATTTATGGATTAAAGCTGGCATTCAGACAATGAAATATTGAGTTGTGCTCATAGTAGATTATTCTCTTTTTACAAAGAAAGTTAAAGTTGGAGTTGTGATTGCTCTAGTCTATATGGATGATTTGTTTCTAACTAGAGATGATAAACGGATTATTATGGCTACAAAAAAATCATCATAAAGAGTTTACTATCAAAGACTTGGGGTTGGCAAGATATTTTTTAGGACTTGAAATTTAGAGAAATGAATTAGGTACTTTCATACATCAGAGGAACTATATATGTTATGGATATTTTACGAGATCGCAACATGATGAACTGCAAAGTTGCACCTTTCCCTCTCTCTACCTAGGGGCTTAAAACTATCTACAGATCTCAGAAGTATCATGTCTGATCCTAAAACATATAAGAGATTGGTAGGAAGGTTGTTATTCCTTAATCTCACACAACCAAACATATCTTACGATGTCCGTCCAACATCTAAGTCAATTCATGAAAAAGCCTAGACAACCACATTTTGATATTGCAATTCATGTGGTACGATACATGAGAGGCACTATATCGGTTGGCCTTCACTATTCACAAAATTCCCTCATGATTCGAATGTGTTTGCTTTTTATGATGCAGACTGGTGTGTTTGCTTTTTATGATGCAGACTGGAGTACATGTCAGTTCAATGCTCGATCACTTAAAGGTTACTCTGTCTTCCTTGGTGGCAGCTTGATTTCTTGGAAGACAAAGAAGCAAATCACAATCTCTAAATCATTAGTTGAAACTTAATATAGAAGTATATCATAGCTATTGAACTAGTACGGGTTGAAGGAGTGTTGCAAACTCTAATAGTTGATATTCTGCTACCTATACGCTTATATTTTGATAACAAAGCAGTGATACACATTGCAAAGAACCTCATGTTTCATGAGAGAATGAATTACTTCAAGATTGATTGTCAATATGTTCATGAGAAGTTGCAGAAAGGTTTCATACATTCTCTTCATGTTAGAATAGGGGTGCGAATTACATATATTCTTACCAAACAATTAGGCGAAAAGAAGCATCTATTCCTCTCTTCCAAATTAGGAATTGTTGGCTTCCCTCCAAGTCCAACTTGAAAGGGGGATATGGAGAATATATAGGAAACCTTATGTAATTTTATCTATCCTATTTCTTGTTTTATACTCCCTCTGTTAATTAAAACTTGTCGTTTACTATTCATGCACGCTTTTTTAGAATGATAAAAACTATATGAAATATTAACTTTTTTTAAAATTTGAAATTCATACTTAATAGTAAAAGTATGAAATCATTTAAAAAATATATTAAAAAAGTTAATATTTTATATAGTTTTTAACACCTCAAAAAACGTACGTAAATAGTAAAACGTCAAGTTTTAATTAACAGAGGGAGTAATAAATATCAACAGTAAACTGCATTGTGCTGCTCACGTAAGGATTGGGGGCTATATAAACAGCACACTCCCATCACATCAGGTACCGTTTTGGGATCATCAATTGCAGTAAAGGCATGGCGGTCAATTTTTCTTCTTTAGTTCCCTTCATCAATGGAATAGCTAGTGATTATTCCATTGGTCATGCCTTGTTGTTTTACCCACATATTGCATCTTTATTCAACTCAAATATTTGTTTTCACAGGTCCAATTATAATTCTAGCCTGACTATTCTATCACATGATTAACCTATATTTAATTACTTCATCTACCTTTAAATACTTCATATTTTCTATTCAACGATCATTTTAAAAAATAGTGAAACTATATAAAATATTTGTATTAATATTTTTTTAATTTCAAACTTATTACTAAATGTCAATCTTTTATAAATAAATTTTGTCATTGATTTCATTTTTTGGTTTTTTTATCTATCATATGTTTCACTTTTTTTTATCGACCATATATTTCACTTTTCATGTTTATTTTTCTTAAGTTTTGTTGTTTGGTGATCTTTTATGGGACAAAAAGTGTAAAGTAATTAAAGATAATTGATAGAAATTGAAGTAATATTCTTGGAATTGTTAAACTAAAAAGGTAGGGTGAAAGAAATAGTGAAAAAGTAAAATTACAATTTTACCCTCCTTTTATATAATATTCTAATAGTGACATCTACACAATATTGGACACTATAAGCTATTCCTTCAAAAAATTTATTATAAGTTTGGTCACATTTTAAATATACCTAATTGTCATAAATTACCCTTTAAATTAATATTTTTTTAATAAACCATCTTTTAAATAACTTTCGTCATCAATTCACCATCCGTCCATCCGTGAAATTATTCCAAAAAAAACTAGGTTAAATTTTAAAAATTACAATTTTACCCTCCTTTTATATTATATTATAATATAATTTTAACATTTAAAAAATAAAAAAGGTAAATAAATAAGTGTGAAATTGGGATTAAATCATTGATGTCATTTTTTATTTTCAAATAATCGATAAATGGTGACAGCTTCTACAAAATAGCCCTCCCTCCAATCAAGCCACTCGCTTTCCCCTTTCAAATCACTTTCTAGTTCTCCATAAACTTCTACACATATTCAATTTGGGAGTAAAAATAACGTCAATTGTATCCTCCTAATTTTATTCTTAGTTATTTACTTTTGTCTTTTTTTAATTGCATTAAATTTTCATTAGCATGTAATTAAAAAGAGGGGTAAAGTTATAATTTAATAAGTTTATATGAGATTTAGACGAAATAATTTCGCAGGTGGTTTACTGGCGATGGATGGTATTTAAATGGTGGCTTCTTGAAAATATCAATTTAAGGGATAATTTATGACAAATTGGTACATTTAAAGGATATTTTCCCATAATTTAGTCTGAGGCAATTGAGAAGACGACGAAAGGGCTATTAACCAGATAAAATCTGCTAAATTGTACAACAAATCATTTTTTATTTTAGATAATACTGTATTATTTATGAATCGGAATAAGAGAAACGAAAAAAACATAAACGATGTCATCCGAATACTCAATCCACTAAACCAACTGTTATGTAAATTCTGCAATCCCGAAAATATGTTAAACTCATTGAAATCAGTCACGAACAAATTGATATGGGTAACCCTTTATTTCGGTTGATTTTGATGATTTTTAATGAATTTTCGACAGCTCTAATATAATACTACCTCCGTTCGGAAAAACTTGACGTTTTACTATTCACGCATGCTTTTTTAGGAGATAAAAACTATATAAAATATCTAGTTTTTTTAATAATTTTTTTTTAACAATTTCGTAGTTATTATTAATAAGTACAAACTTGTTAAAAATTTTTTAAAAAAAAATGAATATTTTTATAGTTTTTATCATTCTAAAAGAACGTGCGTGAATAGTAAACGACAAGTTTTGCCGAACAGATTGAATTATAAAATCTAGCGAAACTAAGTTTGAATATATGCATCGAGATTTAAGCATTAGCACGACCTATTTCAACAAGTTAATTAATTACCCTCGTCTACAGGAGCCGAGCTTAATCAATATGCTCTTTTGCTTCCTTGTAGTAAAGCAATTGATACCCTGCCATTAGACATATACTATAATTGTTTTGTGAGGAATCTTATAAATTAAATACAATTGTGTACAGAAAATTGCATTTGAAAAACAATGTGGGTGGTATGTATTTGCAAAAGCAAGACACAAATATGGGACTAACTGAGATTTAGAGTCATATCTACTTTCGTCCTCTTCTAGTTTCAGTGCAGACCAAAAAAAATAAAAAAAATGAATGATTGAAGTTTCACGTTTTTTGTTTTCTCATCACAATCAATTCAAACTCTTTTTTTTTTTTTTTTGTAGTTCTCTGTTAAGAATACGTGATATTAATTGGTTTTAAGATAAAATTCTACTCGGTTTGTGTGTTCGACTTGGTTAGCGCGTGTGCGCTTGGGTGTGTGACCCCCACATCGTTTGACCCATCGTAATTGAACATGGTATCAGAGTCGGGTTCGACTGAGTGCGGTGTGGTTTGAATTCCTGGTCTAGTTGGCTGGCCGGCCTAAGGCATTGAGTCGTCAAGTGCAACTAGCAAATAATGTGTGGCCAGACAGTTGCACTTGAGAGGGATGTGTTAAGAATATGTGATATTGGGATCGTATCTCACATAATTCACATTGATTATAAAGTGAATCTAAGCCTTCTACATAAGTGGGTGGGCTACCCCACCTAATGCCAATTGGTTTTAGGATGGAACCTCACTCGGCTTGTGTGTTTGGCTTGGTTAGCGCGTGTGCGCTTGGGCGTGTGACCCATTGTAATTTAACATTCTCCTTAAGATGACAATATAGTCTACGACTTGATATTTGAATCTATGAAAATAATTCATTAACAATGTTCTTAAAGGCGCTAGGCGGCTGTTAGGTAAAAGGTGGCCGCCTAGCACCTAGGCGGAGTTAGAACAAACTTGATTATTTCCTTATATTTTAACGTATAACACATCTCAATGATTCATAGAATACGGAGTATAATAATAATTCATAATATCATTCATAAACCTTAATTTGTGGTGCTTAACTAATATTAAAAGTAAATAAACACATAAGTACGCATTAGAATAGCGATTCTAAACCTCATAAAATCCAAAACCATAGGTTTGACTCAAAAGCAAATACATCCTGAGTTGGGCCATTAAAAAATCCTAAGTCGACTAGTCACTTGTCTAAACGCTAAAACTGAATAATCGATGAGACGGGCTTAGGGAGTGTCTAGGCGGGTTTAGACGGGGTCTAGGTAGCACCGAGGTGGTGCGTAGACGAATTTGCGCCTATAGATCCACTTAGGTATGAAAATTTCTAGGTGCCCTGCCGCCTAGTGCGTAGCGCGATTTTTACAACTAAAAAATTGATATATCCTGCTATAAATCTTGTATATATACCCTCCAAGCAAGAGTTCCAATGAAACAAAGAATACAGTGAAACGGTGAAACGAATGAATATTGCGTTATATTAATATGAATATGGCATTATGTGGATATGAATATGTGAATATTGTGGTGTGTGGATATGAATATGGTGTTATTCACTTTATATTATTTGAATATAAATAATAACATATTCATATACCCATATTTAAATCATATTCATATTCACACAACATAATATTCATATTTATATATTCATATAATATAATATTCATATGAATATGACCCAATATTCATTCGTTTCATTTCACCGTTACACCGTATTATCCGTTTCATTAGAACCTTCCCCATACCCTCCATATGAAAAGTTTTAATGTGTTGTATTTGCTTGCTTCATCATTTACTAGTAAGGCTAATTGATACTTGTATTCATCATACAAGAATAGTTCAAGCTTTTTATTCATAATCTCTGTTAAATTTCCCATTCAATTTCAAATTATTTTGATTCTTCTCTTTTCAACTTTTGATTAAACTGACATTATGTTATGACTTTTCGCTTGTACGCAAATTTCCCTATTGTATGTGAACATAGATGCTTGGAGGCCACTTATCACACGATTGAGGACTAACTAGGATATCAACTAGGCATGGAGATATTAAAGATGGAGCCTATCTTAAGCTCTTATATATTGTCATTCAACTTGATCATATCTCTTCACCTCAAGACATGTTTCCTTTTTTTTTTTTTGTATCTTTGATCTTGAAACTTGACAAGTGAGATTGTGCAGGAGGCTTGATTAGAAATTTTTCAATCAACACTTTTGTTATGATTAAGAATAACAATAATATCACATATTGATCAAATTCGAAAGATATCCTAAACAGATAGAAGGTATCCCTGGGATGAAAATGATCCAATCTTCGCCTCCGCCTACCCTATAGTTGATCCAGTTTGAGTTTCAATGCAACTATAGTTTCGGCAGAATCATGAAAACGAGCTAAAAAGATGAATATATATATATATTGCAAAACTCGGTTCTATCTGCCAAGCAAATACATGAAGCTCGGTTGATTCTATCAAGCTATTCAATCATCCTCTGTTGACATAACCGAGCTCCTTCATATGCTTAGCCCAAAACACCAACCCCCTACCTGACATGATATGAAATTGATATACATAAAATTGAGCTATTTCAATCTCATTTTTTTAAAAAAAATAGAAATAGCTTTATTGTGTAAATTTAAAAAATTCACTTCTCAATAGTCTTAGTCATTTTATCGTCTTATCAATAGTTCTTATAATACGTCAATATATTACTTTATAGGGGTTATTTTCGAGTTTAAAATTTTCCAAGTCGGGCCCTGAATCTAGATCATACAAGTCAAGTGGTTGGATCTGATCTAAGTTTTGACCGCATAAAACCGTTACTTATTTTATTACCCAGTTCAGTTCTTGTATGATAAAATTACAAATTAAATTTGTTGAAGAGTTGGAAGTAGTAACTAACTAATAAAGGAAGGGTATCTTAAATCTTAATGGAAGTAATAAATGAAGGGTAAACTTGATCATTAATAGCCCGCGTGTTTTGTCTCCCATCTTCATTTTAAAAACCAGAAAAGGGGGCCATCCAGAGAGCATTCCACATGTTACATTTAATGAACCTTTTTTTTCCTTATTATTATTATTATTATTATTATTATTATTATTATTATTATTATTATTATTTTCACTTGCACTTTCTTTACTTTTAACTCATTTTATATACTTCTCAAGGGAAAAAAACACTATGTTTATATTTATCAAAAATGTCATTTCGCCCCTTTACTTGATCAATCCATGCATTTTACTTGATCAAAAATGTTTTCCGACATAGATTCCACACTCATCGGAGTTGTTATTCACCTAATTAATTTGGAAAACTTCTAATGCTAAAAATATCTTTAAAAAATTATGTGCAGAATGCTCAACCATGTCACTAACCAATTGAATGGAATTTTCCACATAAAAAATGCATGCTCTATATCCTCTAACACAACACAATAATAGTATGAGTTAGGATAACACTTCCAGATGCAATTAAAATATAAGTTGTAAAAAAAAAAAATCAAAACCCAAATAATGTGAATTACTTAAGTATCTTGTAAAACCTATGGAGTAATGGAGTAGATATGTGCAGTAGAGCTGTCAAAATATGATCCGACTCAATAAATCTTATTCGAATTCCCAGTAATTTTTTTTTGTTTTGAACTCCCAAAAACAACTCGAACTCGAATAACGGGGGGATTTTAGGGCTAAGACCTTGTAACCCGTTGGATCAAAGTTGACCCGTTGAGTTAACGTTGCTAAACATCATATAGGCACCACATAGACCTCATACAAATTTGTCATGCATTTGTATTCATTAATGTCACTCCTAAGAGCATCTTTAATAGTGGTACTCTAGTTGAGTATCATAACCTATTAAAAAATTAAAAAATACAAAAGTGGGGGAGAACCAATAAAGTGAGTACCATAATATGATACTCCTCTCACATAATTAACATTGGTTTGATAAAAAAATCTGACATTTAATTTTATTTTCTTTTTTTTTTAAATTAGCTATGATACTCTTAGTACCACCATTAAAGATGGTCTAAGTTAAATAACGTGTATATTTTATAATATAGAATGTTTAGAGCACCTATTTGTATAAATATGATATTTTTAGTACTTAAAATATTTATGTAATAATAATAATATTATTATATTTATAAATTTAATTATAATAGTACTCCGTATTATTTAGTTTTATTTGATATGTTGATATAATAATTTAATTTTAATAATATTCTTAACTGTTTTAATTTTTTATTCATTGAGTCAACCTGAAACCATAACAAACTCGATTTGACTCATTTCTAAAATCCGATCTACCTAGGCTGGGACCGAATAACCCGAACCCGAACTCAACTAAAATGACCTAATTAACAAGTTTACTCATAGGTATATTAGTTACTATGTCCAGTGAGTTAAAACTACTTCCTATCTCCCATCATAAAAGTTGCATGAATTTTAGACTTGTTTTTTAAAAATCTGAAAATTATAGTACCTCTATTTACTTTTAAATATCGTTTATTATTTATGTATGTTTTTCAAAAATAATAATTTATAAAATATCAAAATTTATATTATCATTTTTTACTTATTAATAATTAAATATATAAAATTATTTAAAAATAATATTTAATATATCTTTTATCATATTGAAAAAATATGCATGATTATATTTTAAAAAACAAAGAGTGTATAAAATATTAATCATTAAAACTAATAAGTATGAAATTATATTTAAAAAAAGAGTGTACAATGAAACCTTTCAGACCGTGCTCTAAGCGGGATATTTTAAGTTTGTTGGTGTGATTGTTGTTAAAAAGAGGCTAAAACCACATCAATTGTGATAAGTAGAGCTGGCAATTCGGTCGTTCGGGTCGGGTTCGGGTCAGGCTTGCTCGGGTCGGGTCACAGACGGGTCGGGTCAGTTCGGGTAAAATTTATGGTCGGGTATTGGTCGGGTCGGGTTCGGGTCGGGTTCGGTCATAATGAATTTTCGATTGGTCGGGTTTCGGGTTAAATCGGGTCATACCCATTCGGGTTCGGGTCAAAGCGGGTCGGGCTCGTTCGGGTTTCGGGTCAAGAGGCGGGTCGGTCTCATTTGAGATTCGAATCAAAGTGAGTATAGCCGTATAGTTGGTTTGAGTTTTTGGTCGAATCATATTCGACCCGTTTGGATAATTAGGTTGATTTTGACTCGGTTGAATACTTAAATATGTAATTTACTTAAAATAAATGATTTTGACTCGGTTGAATACTTAAATATGTAATTTATTTAAAATAAATGATTTTGAATCGGTTGAATACTTGAATATGTAATTTTGACTCAGTTGAATACACCCATTGTCATTGACTCCTAGGTTGTCGACCGATTTTTAAAAAAAGTCATAATCGAAAATTCGGTATTCGGCAACATCGTCTTTTTTTAAACATTTAAACCAATTGATCGGTGCTATAATTAAATCAAATTAATTGTACATTTAGGATTTAACCTTAATTTAACTAGCAAGTTGCAAATGGGCTTATTTGTGGTTTGACTATATTATTGACTCATATCATTTTCAATGCCCATTTCATTTTTAGCTTTTGGCCCATTAGTTTTTTTTTCATTATTATTATTAGTTTTTAACAAATCTAGATATAAATAATTAATTCTATCAAAATATAATAATATAGATAAAAATAAAATAACAACTACAAAATTATTGATTTGGATATAAATAATTCTTTCCGCAAAAAAAAAATCATGTATCATAATTCATACAAATTATGGAATATGGATTCAAAGTCGGGTCGGGTTGAGAGTCGGGTCGGGTTCAAAGTCGGGTCGGGTTTGGGTCGGGTCGGGTTTATCTGTGTTCGGGTCTGTTTCGATTCGGGTCAAGTTCGGGTCGGGTTCGGTCTCGGGTTCGGGTTATGGATGACTCCAGATTTTCGGGTTTCGGTCGGGTTCGGGTTCGGGTGAGTCGGGTCGGGTTTTCAGGTCGGGTCAGATTTTGCCAGCTCTAGTGATAAGGCTGACCTAACATAAATAGGTGGCTCAGAGTCATAGATCAAATATGACTATGGGCTGACAACGTCAACTAGTATGGGCCAGTGGCTGGTCCATTTACCACATGGGTGGGATATAATGTAAGGGCGGCCTGTACCCGATCCTCTTTATTGAATTCGGTATGTTTCGAGTACGAGTTTACTTGGGTCGTGTCAATTTTCAAATCAGTATTTTTTATTTTTTATTTTCTTGATAACAACGAGGGTAACCCAGTTATAATGGTAATTCTCATGTACGTGACTCAGGTGACAACGCTTATTTATGGTCATATGAACTGATGGTAAATCTCATGTACGTGACTCAGGTGACAACGTTCGTTTATGGTCATATGTTCATGACATACCAGGAGATCAATGGAGTAACCAAATCAAATGGAGCACCACTTTCCTTCAAAATCATGTGTTTATTAGGTGTAGGACATTATGTCGTTTCTCTTTTGTTTTTTTTTATGGTGGTTGTAGTTGTGATCCTTTAAGAAATTCTCTACTTTGTTTGGTCTCTCGGTTTCTCCAGACTTGTCTAGTAAATCGAATTCTTATCTTGTTTCCAAAAAAAAATTCTCTAGTTCCGTTGTTGAGTTTATATTGAAAGTCAAATATGTAGCATATATTGTGTCATCATGTTACTTACAAATTAAAACACATATTTTATGTTTTTTTTGTATACAGGGATGTAGGGTGGATGAATGATGTGCGTTAATGGATGGATTATTGGAGCAGATAATAGATGAAAAATCTCACCCATAATTCATTCATCATCCACTTTACCTACAACACTTAAGTGCGATGTTTTACCCACAAATTTAACATTGTTAAAATGAATAAATCGAATACCCATGGATTATTTCAGTCAATCTTTTAACACAAAAAAAAAATACTGGATTAGATCTACTATTTGAAATTCCAAATACAGGAATGGAGATTTCCTACTTCACTTATACATACTCTACTCTCTATAACAAAAAATATTTTGACATTTATTTAAAAATAATTATTATTCATCATTCCAACCACCAATCATACATAAGCCTAGATATGGGAAAACTAAGAAAGTACGGAGTATAATCAAAATCTAATTTCAAGTTAACCAATAATTTGATTAGACGTGGTGAAGCAATAATTAGACTAGGCACATTTTTCCCTAATAAAATATGGCATGCTTTATGAGACATTCATATTTACGGAGTAACATATTACTCCAATATTACCCCAATATAAGTCACTGTACAAGGTACAAGTATATGTGCCTATTGCCAAACATACACTGAACTTCCTTTGGGTAATTTATATGGGCGTTTCGGTGAATCTGAATGTTAAATTTTACCCTGGAGGATAAATATTTTAAGCCCCATTTGGTATAAAAGTTGATAAGGTGAATGAAATGGAAATAAATTTTGTATGACAAAATATATTATAAAGAATTTTTGTGAGTTTAGATGAAAGAAAAATGCTCATTTTTACATAAAAAATAATAAAAAAAAAAGGTTATGATCAGAAGAGTATAAGAGATAAGGGGTTGTTAGTTACACCCGAAAATTTTACTATTTACACCCGAAATCCAAGTTTTTGTTTTTTTTAAATAAACCCTACGCCTCTTGAGTCATAGGTGTGTGACTCAAGAGGCGCAGTTATTTTTTTCTATATACATACCCTGCCCCTCTTAAGTCACACGTCTATGACTCAGGAGGCGTAGGGTTTATTTAAAAAAAAAAGAAAAATTTGATTTTGGGGGTAAATAGTAAATTTTGTGGGTGTAAAAAATAACACCCAAGAGATATGATCTTTACCCCTTCTTAAATGGGTGATTGAAGGGAGGTATTAATTAAACAAATTTTGTATAAAAAATATAAAAGGGAGACAATGATAAAAATTTCTACCAATATATCTTGAATTATAAATAAATTACACTCATTAGATCGTCCATCAATAAAAAATCAAAACCATTATATTGTGAATGGTTACCAACTTACCATCTCTTCAACTCTACTGATAAGTTTTTTCACAATGTTTGTACTTTGTAGTATCTACCGGGCTACAACTATAGCTAGTAAAATCTAACTCGACTAGAGAACCTGCTCCGATTGACTCAAAACTAGATCCGATCAAATCCGAAAATCTAGCGTTATGCACAATCCATATTGACCCAATGTCTAAATGAACACTTTCAAGATGCAGAATAAGGAAAACGAAAAATGGAAGAAAACTAAATTGCTCAAGATTTCAACAATCTGTTAACAAGAAGAACTCAGTTTCTTCACTGATCATCCCCCTTTTATACTCCTACTGTGCAACAGATTGTAACAGATTTCTGTTGCAGCTAAAAGACCAAAATACCCCTCATATTATATACACTATTCTACAAACACGGACAAAAAGGGACCCGATCTGACTCATACCCGATCCATCTTTGTCCCGACTTGAACAAGACCTAACTCATTCTTATCATTACTTTAATTTTCTCATTTTTAAAAACAAACTCGACCCAATCAACCGAATTGCCACCTGTAGCTACAACCACAAATAGAAGTTTCGAGCCCTTTCGAGCAAGAGCCGAAACTTATACAAGCAAACAAGGAGCAACGGCTTCAATCAAGTATTCCAACAAGGGGATCATAACTACTTGCTTTTTGTATTCAATGGTTGAGCATCAGAGGAAAGATTCAAAGGCGAAAAGCTCAACTAAAAAGCACACATTAGAGTTTCTTGAAGAAAGAATCAAAAGATGAATCATTCACTTGGTGTTCTTTGAAGCATTTCACTCCTCCAAAATCCCACATTTTCCTTTTTCAAAGGCTATACCAAACCCTCCTCTTCCCAAACACCTCTCCTATGTACACATTTAACCAAATCAATCCCACACGAAAACCGCCCATCGATGCCTATACCCATCCCCTCACCCCTTCTCATGTCCATTTTTTTTCTTCAAGCTTCCCCGAGTTATTAACGCCCCTAAGGTATACCAATCCAACACCCCACCCACAACAAAACCTTGCGTCGTCCTTACTTTATACCCACTCTCTCCGAAAAAAGCAAGGCGTGAAAATCCCAACAAAGGAAAACAAACAGAATGCACAATGGAAGCTTGGAGGAGTTATGTAGATGACCACAAACAATGCGTACCAATCACCGAGGCTTCAACCGGGCAGTTGAATTACGGGGAGGCCTTGAATGACTCTGCGATGGCGGGCTACCAAAGATCATAGTTTGGGAACGAGTAACCATGTCTGCCATTGCACTGGTCTGGTAGGATTGAATCGCACTAGCACCGTCACTGAAGTCGCCTCTTGCAGTTGCCCGTTGCCATGAATGTGAACTCATCCCTGACAAGACGTATGCCCGACCAGAAGCCTCATAGACCTGCCGATTGGCCATCCTCTCCTTCATTTCCTTCAGCTCAGCCGCGAGGGCAACACAGAGCCGGTTACCCGCTTGTGAAGACACAGATTCTGAGAGCGCAACGTGACACTTGTCCAGGATACTGACTGCCTCAGCTAAGTCGCCTCTCTCAGCAGCAGCTTGGGCCTTGGACATGGCTTCTGCTGCTCTGAGCCTGTTTCTTTGCTGGTCAACCTCCATGGAAACCTCAAGTTGGCCTTCAATCACTACAGGCCTGTCAATATTGACATGGGCAGCTTCGTCGGAGCTTACAACCGCCTTCGTAATTGGGTCTTTGTAAGAGTAGTTAACCTTAAGCAATGGCATCTGATCCATGGAGCTATCAACCTCTGGAACACTGATTGTCACTAGGAAATCCCTCTCTTCTTCAGCATATAAATCTCCAACATCAACATACCCTGCTCTAGAATTTGGCATTATATGGGTTTGATAGCTCCCAGCCTTTATCCCAACAAGTCGCAAGTCTGAATGCACGCACTCGACCCCCACCTCAAGTTCTTGCACCACAACACTCAGAAGACCTCCCATGCACTGGGCAAAGGCATCTTGGATAGTACCCTCAGCTTCTATGAATGAAAATGTTCCACCAGATATTTCTGAAATCGAGTGCATTGAGGCTGCATCGTGGTCTGCACCAAATCCAAATGCATGGACAGGAATATGAATGGAAACTGGAAGAAGTGAGCTGTAATCACCACGCTGTTGGTTCCTGGCGGTGATACTATACGTGTCTTGCCCATCAGATAGTAAGATTATACTGCTAACAGGATTCTTCACCTTGCGCTCCATCATCACTCTGGCAGACTTCTTAAGGCCCTCAGCAATGTTGGTTCCACCATTAGATTTGAGAGAGTTGACTGCTTGCAGTGCCTCAGTTCGTCCTGTGTCAGTCATCCTAGTGAGGGGGAAGACACGATGAGCTGCGGAGGAGAAGGCAATGACAGAGAGCCGATCCTGTGGTCCGAGATGCTGTATGACAAACCCCATGGCTCGTTTAAGCAAAGCAAGCTTCGTGCCTGCCATGCTGCCACTAACATCAAGCACGGTAACAAGGTCAACAGGAGCACGAGAGTTTGACGGCTCATTCATGCTACTGCTTGGTATTAGAGGAGCTTTGAGATGGATTAGAATAGTGAATTCATCATAAGAAGATGCTTTTGAAATGGCGGACACTTCTGGGTATGACCTAATATCTAATGCCCCAACTGAGGTTCGTGTATCAGTAGTGTCTTCACCAGAATGTGATCTGTCAATTAATTCTTCAATGTGCTCATCATCGTCAAATCTGGCTGGCTCACGTCGATAAAGGATGGTTGACAAATTCACAGCAGCATCCGTCCGGCGTTGAGGAATATGCCTTAGTGCAGCCATCAAGGTATCATCTCTAGACCAACCACCCTCCAATTGGGGATCAGCCCTTGACTTTCTAGGCAGCACATCAGAATTGTTTCTCTGCAACGGCAGTTCTCTCCATTTTGATCTGCAAACAGGGCAAATTCGATTGCCGTGTCTTACATTGGATGTGATGCAATTGAAATGGAAAGAGTGAGAGCACTCTGCAGTGAAGATAGCCTGACCAAGGCCAGGGGTCATAGAATGCAGGCATATTGCACATGTTTTCTGAAGATACAAAAGAAACACTTGTAAGCAAAATACACAGCATCACAGAGTTGCACATTAGAGTATCATTCAGAAAACTGTCAGAATTTACAATCAATCGCAACTACCACAGATGAGTACTGTCATGGGCTAAGGCCACTAAATATAAAGGAAGTTCAACTACCATAGATGGATTTGAAACATCAACTAAGGCCACTAGGTATCAACTTGGTCACTAGTTTAGATAATGCCGGAATTATGATGATTATAAAATACAAAACAACAATTGGTTTCAATTTGTTTGACCATGTAAAATTCCTTCGGATAATGAAGTATATCTACCCACAGGAATCAGAAGGTGCACCACCATAAAAGAAAGGGGTGAAAACATTCATGAACAATACAACTACCCACAGGAATCATGAACTTTTGAAAGGGAGCCATGAATATAACCCACCAGATTGAGAACATGTTCAACAAAAACTGCAAATGATAATGAGGCACAGAAAGTCCAATCTTTGAATCACAATTACGTAACACACAAGAACTGTACAAGAAAAGAGGTTATCCACCAAATATAAAAATCATTGTCAGGCTGTCAAAACCATCAAAACCCCAAGTGGGATGAGTTTACTTTTCTTTATAATAATAAAGCAAAAGGCAGCAAGCAACCATATATATCAATGATGAAACTTTCAAGGCAAAAACAGATGGGCGGGGCCTTCCCCACCACCAAACACCCTCACACTCATCTCACCCTCTCATCAAAAGGAGATAAGTTGAGGGTTATGCAGCAAGCTACTGTTTCCATTTTGAATTCTGCATTTTTCTCATCAACCCTTTTCAATTTTGGACAAAACCCAGTGCAAGAAACCTCACAATCAACGGTCAACATATCCCCTTTTGTTAAAAACAATTATTATTTAAAGTTTTTGGGTTCTTTGCAAATCGGACATCAAAAGGGGAGAGATGAAAATGGCACTGGTTGCTGACCAAGAAAAGCACTTTTATCCTTCAAAGGGAGGTAATGAAAAGTAAATAACCCATACAAAAGGAGGGCTGTAATTTTGCCTTCTTTTTTTCCACTCAAAGGACAGACAAATATTACAAATGGTCCTCCCATAGGAAAGCACCATCTTTCCTCACCACTGCATTGCGATCTGTCCCTTCCCCCCTCCCACCCCACCACCCATGATCCCATTTACAGTTTGACAGCAACACCTACACTTATCATTATTGAGAGGGTGATTTTTAAGCTAAGAAAAAGAAAAGAAAAAAAAACTGGTTTCATATTTTATTTCTCCATGCCTTAATTTTTGCAACCTGTGTTTAGGAGTGATCTATCTATTTAGGTATGAATATTCCTTTGTTGAGTTGAACCCATAGTCAGCCAATTTCAAAAAAAAATCAACCAACAGATGGGAGTGCTCTTATTCAAAAGAACCTTTTTCAGGTTTATAATTCAAAGGCATCCACCTAGAGGTGGAGTCAGAAACGGAATCTGGTCAATTGTTTCGGTTGTAGAGCCAAAGCACATGAACATTCACAAGGAAACGAATCTTTTTTTTTTATTATTCGAGATTTCGTTTAATTAGGGAATGGAGCAAGAAATTTGGATCTGCCAGTTCTAAACACTAAAAAATTAAACGAAATCGAAATTAGGCATGTTAAAAATAAATTAAAAAACAAATCTTTTTGGAGAATCTGTGAAACAGAAGTTTATACACAACCGGGAAATCGGAAAATCGAGTGGAAAACAAGCGAAGGAAAGGGACAAACCTTGGAGGATTTGGAGGAGTGCCTCGACAACCGGAGGCCGGAAGAGGAAGGGGTGGGAGTCAAGGGCAAGGAAAGGCGGAGCGCGTCGGAAGGTGAGACAGCGGAGGTGGAGGAGGCGGGGGAAACGGCGTCAGAGAATCGGCGGCCGGAGGCGGAGGCAGTGGTGGAGCCCGCGGAGTGGAGAGGAGCGGAATCGTCGAGCGTCTTTGGGATGGTGAGGCAACCAAGGGCGAGCCTCGCTTTTCTCCATTTACTCCCCATTATGAAAGCTCTGAGTGGGAGAGAGAAGAGGGAAATAGAGGGGTTAGATTAGAGGATGGGGGAAAGAGGGGAATATGAAGGGGAGAGAGAGAGGGTTGAAGAGTATACTACAGCTAAGAGAAGGTATGGGTATGGCGGCCATGAGAGAGAGAGAGAGAGAGAGAGAGAGGGGTAAAAGGTTTTGACTTGGGAACGAAAATGAAGGAAGAGATGGAATGGGTGAAATAGTAGAGGAGATGGGTTGGTTCAGCTTTTATTTATTCTGCTGCGTCTTACTAATCACTTTTGGAGTTGAGGATTTATGATGATTAGGGTCTTCTTTCACCAAAAACAAAAATATCGAAGTCGTCTTCTTTTACTTTCCCTAATTATAAATGAAGCCAATTATCTTAAACCAAAACATAAATAAATGAAGCCAATTATCATTACCTATTTTAGAAATATTAAGTAAGAGCAAGCCCAAGAGCATTTTTTTTTTTTGGGTCTAGAAGGGGCTAAAAGCCCCAAATATTATTAATAGGAATCAGTAGCTAATAGAGTTTGGAGCTAATAATCCCGGAATGCAATCAGGTGTCTCCATAAAAACATAAAAAAACTTCTTCTAACTCTATACCCTTATTTGCTAAAGTGTCTGCCACTTTGTTAGCTTGCCTGCGGATTTGGTGAATTGTCACTTCCCATCCCACATCTCCTAGGAGCTTTCTGCACTGATCAATCAAAACGTGGTGTATGTAGGCAACCTCCCCCTTCGGACACACTAATCTGCAGGCCTCCGCATTGTCCATCTCCAAGACTAGTTTCGATATTCCCATTTCCTTTGCTAGCTTAAGGCCATGGAAGGCAGCCTGTAGCTCAGCTTCTATTGCCGAGCTGTAACCACAACTCATTGCAAAGGCGCGTATGAAGGTCCCGTCATCACCCCGTATAATTCCTCCTCCCCCGGCTGGGCCTGGGTTGCCCTTCGACACGCCATCATTATTCAATTTTAACCATCCAGTCGGAGGTCTAGACCACTCCGTCGGTAGATTTGCACTGCCCCCTACTGACTCATATGCTCTCCTCGTCTTCTCCCTGCAGTGGTGGTACGTCGATGTTGTCTTCCATACTCTGTAGGCGACCCCCTGAATGCTATCCTCCCCTTGAAAGACTAGATCATTTCTAGCCTTCCAAGTTGCCCATAGCATTGTCGTGAAAATGCTGCTCCACCTATCTCCTTTCTCCACCTGTTGGAATATCCAATTAGAAATTTCCTGCTCAGCAAAGAAACCCGCGGGCAAACGATTCCCCGCTACTTGTTCCCATGCCTTTCTTACCTCATTACAGTCCCGTAGCATATGAATCGTCGTTTCATGTCCCCCACATCTTGGGCACCCTGAATGGTCTGAGAGGTGGCGTCTTTGTCTAGTTGCGTTGGTGAGGACCGCGTCGTGGGCAGCAAGGTAAGTAAAATTCCGAGCTCTCTGTTGTGCCGGAACTCTCCATATGTTCCTCCATCCAGCCACTTGGGTATGTCCGACGTCACCTCTCAGTAGGCTGAGTGCCGAGGCGATGGTGAATCGACCCGACGCTGTATGCCCCCAGTACAGTTTGTCCACCGCCTCCGGATCATCCGAGACTCGGACAACCCTTAGCTTATCAATCTGCTCGTCCTTTAACAACGGTGTGATCAGTTCCCATTTCCAATCCCCGCCATTCCACATCTCTGCCACCGTTGCTCCAATTAAGGTTTCGGGTACAGTGTGCTCTACAGCTTCCTCAAGCGTGCCTTCTTGTAGCCATGGATGCATCCAGAAAAGTGTTGAGTCCCCTCTCCCCATACTTGTTCGCAGCTCCGGAGTTAGGATAGTCGCACCATGAACGATACCCATCCATTGGTTCGAAGCCATTGATTTTCGTTCGAACATATCAACATCCGCTCTCCCGTAGCAGTATTTACCTCGCAGCAGTCTGCTCCATAAAGTTGACGGCTCTTGGAGCAAGCGCCATCCTAGCTTTGCCAATACCACTTGATTCGTTTCTCTCATCGGTCGGATTCCGAGCCCTCCATAAGTGATCGGCCTGTACAACATTTCTTTTCGTAGGAGATGGATCCGCCTGTGATCATCCGTCGATCCCCATACAAAGCCCCGTATCTTCTTGTCGATCTCATCACAAACTCCCCTGGGTAAATAAGTGGATTGCATCGTGTACAATGGTAAGCTCGTCAGAACTGACTTAGCTAAAGTGATTCTCCCGACCATGGATAACGTGTGAGTCTTCCATCCTCTGAGTTTTGAAGTCACTTTCTCTAACAGGTAATTAAAGCGCTCCTTTGTCATTCTCCCTGTTGCTGTTGCCACTCCCAAGTAGTTCCCGAATTCTGTCGAAATCGGCATATGCAGCACATTACTTATTCCTTCCTTAACATTTGCCGCAACGTTTCTTGAGAAAAAGACGGGGCTCTTCGCATAGTTCACCTTTTCTCCTGATAAACTGCAGAATCGCTCAAGGCATTGCTTTGCCGCCCGCCCTTGATCTTCAAAAGCCTCACCGAAAAGGATCAAGTCATCGACAAAGAAAAGATGGGAGAGCACCACTCCTCTCACCGTCACCGACTTCCAGCTTCCATCAGCCACTGCGTCCTGAATGATGTGCGACAAATGCTCCATACATAACACAAAGAGGTAGGGAGATAGGGGGTCCCCCTGTCGGATTTCTCTAGACGGTCGAAAGCTCCCTGCCCGTTCCCCGTTCCAGAGCACCTCCGTCCTTCCCGCCGATTGACAGTTCATTATCACATTGATGAGCCCCGAGGGAAATTGGGCCCTCTCCAGAGATGCTCGCAGAAAATCCCAATTCACTCGGTCATACGCCTTTTCTAAATCCACTTTGATGATCATCCACTTCTGTCGTCGTCTCTCGGCCATTGAGTGCACAACCTCCTGTACGACTATGACATTATCTACTATTTGGCGTCCCGGGATGAAACTGGCTTGCGCTGGGGAGACTAATTCAGGGAGGATTGGTTTAATACGATTCACTATCATCTTTGTTGCGATCTTGAAGACCACATTGAGCAAAGAGATTGGACGGAGCTGCTGCGGTTTAGTCGGGTTATCTATCTTTGGGATGAGCACCATTAGTGCATCACTCAGGCTCCTCGGCATCTGATTGTTGCTCAGTAAATTCAGGACAGTTTCCTTCACTTGGTCTCCTACCAAACTCCAGTTCCGTTGATAGAAGATCGTTGGGTATCCGTCCGGACCCGGCGCTTTGTGAGGTCCCATTTGCTTGAGAGCTGTCCAAACTTCCTCCCCTCTGAATGGGGTAGCCAAAGACTCTACTCGGCCGGCATCAGCTGCTGGAAATGTATCCGCCAGTATCCACTCTCTCCTCCTTATATAAATTGGCAAAAAAAATTCACCACAAAAACCTTCAGGTCCTCCGGTTCCTCCACCCAGTTGTCGTCCTCTCTCAGCAGGCTTCGGATTTTATTTGAGTGCCTCCTAATTATCGTCGAAAGGTGATAGTACCGAGTGTTCCTATCCCCTTCCAACAAAAAATTGGCGCGTGATTTTTGATACCACAATTGTTGCTCCTGGGCTAGAACCTCTTCAAGCTCATCTGACAGGCGCTCCTCAAGCTGTAGGTAGTGGCCGCATACTTGCTCTGCAAGCTTGTTTCTGACTCCCTCCAGTCTCCTAGTCAGAGTCCGCTTGCGCTTGAAGATGTTGCCGAAAATTTCCTTATTCCACGAACCAAGGTCTCCTTCTAGCACTTTCATAGCTCCGCAAACCTCCATGTCCTTTCTCCAATTTGTACCAAGAAATTCCTCAAACTTATCATGTAACAGCCAGGCCGACTGAAATCGAAATGGCTTGTTCGTATTTCGATCCCCTGCCGCCGGCTTTAGATCCACCAGAATTGGAGCATGGTCTGAATACGATACGACGAGGTGGGTTACAATGGCTTCAGGAAATCTAAGCCTCCAATCCGGGCAACGCAGCGCTCTGTCTAATCTTGCCATGATCCGGTTTTCTTCCGTAGTTCCTCTCCACCATGTGAATGGAGGGCTAGAGAAGCCTAAGTCAATAAGTTGCAACGACTCTGCCCATTCATTGAACGCCTTCATAGCCCTGTTCGAGCCAACTGACGCTTGCGGGGATCGCTCTGAGGGGTTCATTGTAGCATTGAAATCTCCCGCTAAAACCCATGGTTTAGAGTTGCTACTTGCAAAATCAAGCAGGCTTCTCCATAAATCCAATCTCCTGGATTGTGACGGTGCCGTGATGTGTTGAGGCTCCTCAACCAGCGGATACACATCAACCTCTTCCGATCTCCACAGCAGCCAGATTCCTCCGACATAGCCCACCGCATCCACTCTTAGCACCCCATCGAACCCAATTCTTCTGCAAACTCTATCCGCAGCCTCCCCACTTATTCGTGGTTCGACCAAGATCAGAACTTGCGGATTATAGCTCCTGATCAAATCCGTCATCGCCGCGAGGAAGGAGTTATTCCCTGCCCCACTAGTGTTCCACGCAATTATTTTGATGCTATCCATAAACAACAAAGTATGGTTCAGAGCCCTGAAGACAGTATCCCCTGGCATTTGCATTGCATCCGCAAAGGCTTGTCCAGCTTCGTCAAGACGCTTGACGTTCTCAAATAGAGCTTTGGGCAGGAACGCCCGGCATAGGATTGGTTGAGACTCCGTGTCCATCGAGAAGAATTCCACTCTCACCCGGTTTGCTATGGGAAGAAAGTGAATTAGCTTCGGGCACATCTGGCGGTTTGACATTAAGAAGCTCCTCCGCTCTCTTACCGGGATTTCCTCCACCATCTGATGGGGGTTCATAGGCGGCATTGGTTGGATCATGGGGGGTAATTTCTGTGGTCAAGATGGGGTATTCTTGTGGTCGGACTTGGTAGGAATGCGTTTGGATAAGGGAGTGAAAGGTTTGGTCTTTGTTAACTGCTTTTGTTTGGCCTAGAGATTGCTTGGGGTGGACGTTGTTAGGGCTCTTTGTAATTCGGAGGAGGTTGTCGTCAACTTCTTGATCAACTATAAACTTGCTTGCAGTTACCCTAGCGTTCACAGTTTTCTTCTTTGTGATCCTAGCCTTCCTCACCCCCAGGTTGGGCCTTTTTGCCGTCTTTGCATCCTGGTAGCTTACATTCTCCTTCATGGGCCTATTTTCCTTCCCCATGGGCTCCAACAGGGGCCCATATTTTCCTTCCCATTCTCTGCCTGATTGATTTGATTATTTCTCTCCTTTAGAATATTGTTATCTTCAGCTGCCTTATCTAAACTTCCTTGATTTTCTGCCTCTTCATCTAAAACCGCGAATCTTGAGGATGTTACGAATCCTCTTGCTCCTTGAATCACGGTATTTCCTTTGTTAGCTCCCCCAAGATCTCGCGCTCCCCCGGATTCACTTTCCTTCTGTTTGTTCGTCAGAGATTTGTCCGGCGAGCCGCCGGTAACCACTCCCGAATTCTGCCCTTGGTTCGGCCGTGTCTCTTTTCGCCCCTGTCTTCTATTGGGTGGCTTTTTAGCTTGCATCCATCCTCCATAGCTATCCTCATCCACTCTACCTTTATCTTGCTCCTTTTCCAACTGTTTCTCTTTCTCCGGATCTTTTCCGTTTAGCGTCTCGTGTTCATACTCGCAATTGTCCTTGCTGTGACCCACTCTTCCGCAGCCGAAACAGAGCATTCGCAAGCCTTCATATTGGATTGGCCATACTCTTCCGTCAAGACGAAACTTCGACAGTAGTGGCTTGGATAAATCAATTTCCACACTTAATCTCGCGAATTGGCCTCTTTCAGCCGAGACCGTGGTATTGTCAATGCGGAGGACTTTACCAATTTTTTGGCCCACTCTTCGGAGAAAACTTGGGTGAAAATACTCGATGTGTAAACAAGGAATTCGCACCCACACTGTAAGCTTAGTTATCCTCTCCGAGTTTGCATCAAACCTCGGCTCCCATCTCCTTATAGTGAGGTAGTTATCCCCAATCATCCATGGACCTCCTAACAGAACATGGTCATAATCTGCCTGGTTGGAGAAACGGGCAATGAAGTAATCGTTCCCCAAGTCAATGAGGGAGAACGATGCAGTCAAACCCCATTTCTGTGTTAAGCGTCTGTGTAGCTGCATATAACCCGGTCCTTTGTTGAACATCTTGATTATTAGCGTATCCCGCCACGGCCTGCATAGAGCTTCTTTCTCCGATTTGCTCAGGCTAATGGTTGGACACAGGGGATCGTCAACTTCCGGTGGGGTATAGTCTAAAGCCATGTAATCAGTCTCCAACCCCTGGATAGTGGTAGTAGGCAGGATTAAAGCATGGCTTTCATTCGAACCTCCGATCAGCTTTTCTTTGAAATTCATCGCTTTCATTGTGTCTCCCTTCAGAGAATCTTGAATGGTTGGGAATTCTGCCTTCTGGTTGTCAAGCGCGTCATTGGTACTCGCATTCTCTCCCGTAAAACCATCTTGCTTCCCTTGTTCCGGTACCGGCGGCGGCCGGCCTAACACACTCGCCTCACTCATCTTATCTCTCAGAGATGCCAAAACTTACGCAAACTAAAATCAATATTTTTGCCCAAGAGCATCTCTAAAATAGAAAAAAATGAAAGTTTTAGAGAAAAAATGCATTTTTTCACCCCAACAGCTTTTGCAAAACCATTTGTAAAATAGAGAAATGGAAGGAGGGAGGAAAAAAATCTCTAAATTTAGAGAAAGAGAATTAATCTCTATAATTTAATGTTTCACTACTCTCTATATAGAAATTTAATGCTTACCCTTCACCTTGACACCCATATTCTACATGAATCATCTTTTCTATCATTTTTTAACCATCAATTATCTATATATTATAAATTTCTGTATTTATTATAGTGTATAATAAATGTAAAAATCTATAAAATAGAGAAGATGTTGGAGTTGGGGTTGATTTTTTTTTAGAGATTTTGACATTTTGATCTCTATTTTAGATATTTTTTTACCATACATGTTGGGGTTGCTCTAAGTATTGAGTTTTTTTAACCCAAATATTTGAGTTGAAATCTAGCATGCATGAAGAATTTTTAATTTGCGGTTAATTTTTATTCAATTATAGTTTTTCTGTCATATGTTCTATGCGTATTGGATAATATTTTCGTTTAAAAAAATATCCTTAATTAAAATGTATTAACTAAATTTTAAATTAGAAAAAATATCCTTAATTAAAATGTATTAACTAAATTTTAAATTGGTGAAACTAATTAAAATAACTCAACCTTTAAGGGGGTGTTAAAAATATATCTCTACCTTTCAAATGTAAGATAAATATCCCGACCTTGTTAATGGATGGTAATATAATATCCCAAAATTTTCTCCCCCATAAAAATGCTTATAAGTATAGTCTAGATTGTCATGATAATTTAAAAAAAAATAAAAGTCTCTTTTGTAACCGAAAAAAATCATTCAATTTAATACGCTTTTATATATTATAATTAAATTTAATCTAAACAAATATAATAAAACAAGTAAATATTTAAAATATAATTTTCAATATCTTGATTGTGTAAAATATCATTCAAGTTTATTAGATTAAATTAGAATGGTTTGTAAGTTTATCTTAATTTTTTTTATTTTGGATTTAAGAAAAATTAAAAAAAATCACATTCTTTTATATATTTTTAATAATAATAATTTACCTCTTATATATAAATGAAAACCATTGAATAATCTAAATAATTAAATTTTCATTTCAATTTCGTAGTAACATAAAGTTTATAATTGGCAAAACATTCTTCCATTTTGATAAGTTAAATCACTAGCTAATCATTTACTAATTGAAAATATGTTATTTTTCTTTACATTTTTTTTATTTGGCTTGTTATAGATATTGATTTAAAAAAAGATATAAAATGTTAGGTACAAATTAAATCTAAAACTACGAAAATTTATTAAATAAACTTTTAAAACTCATTTAATTTAATTTTTATACAGTATGTTTTATTTGAATTGAAAATACATGAGTAATACAATACAAAAAATAAGAATTTTATTGGAGAGAAATCATTGGGATATTATATTACCATCACTTATAAAGGTCGGGATATTTATCTTACATTTGAAAGATTGAGATATATTTTTAACACCCCCTTAAAGGTTGTGTTATTTTAATTAGTTTCGCCTTTTAAATTAGATTCTTAGGGTCGCTTATTTTTTATAAGGTATGTTTCACAATTATAATCTTATCTTATGTTCTAAGGGCATATGATAAAAAGACCGATTCAATTTATAGTGAGTAGTTATTCAATTATAATAGTTATTAGTATTATTCAGATTGTGTGAATAGTTAATTATATTAAATTATTCAACTATAATTAATACGGAGTAGATATTCACTTGTACTGACTAGTTATTCAAATGCATTGGATCGTTATTCGGATAGCATCGGTTATTTGATTAAGGGGTAATTATTTAGTGCAACTGAATAAAAGTTCAATGCACTCGGTTTCGGATGACTCTCCATCCATCGGCCCCCTCTTGGCTTCCCTTCGTCGGCGTTGGGTGATGGGTCGCTGCACTCGGTGGTTTGGTCTTCTCGGATCACCGACTTCCTTCACCTGATGGTGTGGTGCTAGGCTCGGACCTTCGTGTCTCGCCGCTGACTCCGATTGATCTGTTGGTCGATCAGGTTCTCAATCTCGCTTCCGTTGACTGCCTTGGCCTGGTGTTCGGTGGCTTTCTGTCGTCGATTGCCGTCGTGGGTGGCCGGAGGGATCTCCTCCCCCGTCGCCTGGTTGGTACGGACGTCGTCAGAGCTTGCTTCCGGCGTGCCTACTAGTTTGGCACATTCATCACCTTTGCTTGTCGACTAGAGACTACAACTTTGGCCTGGGCTAGCCCTGTTTTTGGGCCCGAAGTAAACCGATTGAAGATGTGAGGAAAAAACTGGATATATATGTGTATGTATGTATATAATCAATAAAAATATTAAAAGTTAATAACGAGATGGGTATCATATTTATACTTTGTCTCGTTATTTTTATATAGAATAAAATCCCGCAGGGTATCAACTCCGCTCGTATAGGCGTGTACTGAATCCTTTTAGGGTTGATTAAATCCCGTTAGGGTATCTAGGTGCTCTTTACTCAAGCGTGTGCGGCTTTGCGATGGCGTGGACTGGCGATCTTCTCCGTGGATTTGGTTCTTATTTTAAGAGTCGGAATAGGTTGAGATTGTGGTAGTGTGTATCGTGACGTCTCCACTAGCTACTCAGGTTGACTGCTTCCCTGGAGTTTCGTCCTCACTGTCCACAGGATGTTCGGGTCCTGGTATCGTTGACTTGCGGTTCTGCTTCTAGGTGGGGCTTGGCTTCGTCCGTCGTTTTTCGTCCACATCTTGTTTGGTCTAGGTCTGCCTGATTTCGTTTTTAGTTTGTAGAGTTTGTTTTTCCGAGTTCGCACCATTATGTATTGTTGTGTGTTATAGATTCTAGACAGTGGCAGATCCAGAAATTTTGTTAAGGGCTGGCTAAAAAAATTTCAAGAAATTTTTTATTACATGTATCATGTATGTATGAAAAATATTTTTTTTTTGTTTAAATATATTTGAAAAAACCTTAATTTATGATTTAAATAGTTATTTTTAGTAGATGTTTAAAAAAACAAAAATTATTTTTAAAAATGAGGATTATATATGTATAAAATAAAGTTTTTGTTTAAGTATATTGGAGAAAACCTTAAATTTGGCTAATTTTGTTTTTTGAGAAAATTATTTTTGCATGTATATATGAAAAATAAATTTTTTAAATGTATTGGAAAAACCTTAAATTTATGATTTAAATAGTCATTTTTAGTAGGAAAATTTAAAAACAATAAACAAAAATTATAAAAAAGAATTGAGAATTTTTTTTATATGTGTATATAAAAAGAAATTTTTTGTTTAAGTATGTTGGAGAAAACCTTAAATTTGGTATTTAATTAGGCATTTTTAGTATTATGAAAGGGAAAAAAAATTGTAAAAAAGTGAGGCTAATGGGAATTGAACTCATGACGTTAAGGTAATAAATATCCCTCCTTTCCAACTAAGCTAATCTATCTTTATAATTCATTCCTCTTTTTACATTATTTTATCTCTAAAATTAGTAAAAATTACCAAAAAAATCCACATAAATTTTTTTCCTACGCTTTTCTTTCAGGCTACGGGGGGTTTCAGCCACCCCGAGCCCCCCGTAGATCCGCCACTGATTCTAGATGGTTCTCCCATCTGCGAGTTTCAAATATGTCTAAACTCGAATTTTTATCTAATTAAAAAAATAACAGGTCAATGCAATTGAATAACAACGGATATTTTACCAAAGGATTCCATTATATCAATTGTAACTTAATACTCCCTCCGTTCGGAAATAAATGATGTTTGAATTTTGTGCACGTAGTTTTAGGAGCTAAAAACTATATAAAATCTTATTTATTTTAATTAATTTTTTTCATAGTTTAATATCTATTAGTAATAAGTATTAAATTGTGAAAAAAATTAATCAAAATAAATAAGATTTTATATAGTTTTTAGCTCCTAAAACTACGTGCAGAAAAGTCAAACATCATTTATTTTCGAACGGAGGGAGTAACTCGTTAAATTCACATGTTATTTTTGGATAAGGAACAGACTCCATCTACTCTTCAACCGTTGTTGAAATGTGAAAACCATATTAGACATTTAAACAAGTATGTTCCTTAATAGGTTAACAACTTCATTTAAAAAGATTCATCTATATTTTTTTTCATATTTGAATTTTTCGATATATAGCTAGTTTTTTTAGGATTTAGATTTTATAATTTAGAGAATAGTTTTCAAGTAAATTTAGAAAATTTATATGGTTAATAAAAGGATAGCTGACAGGGTAGTGGAAACTGATTAGTTAACTGAAGTTGATGAATTATTTGTGTTAAATATATGTTAATAATTAAACTAGTATGATGTTTGGTAAAACTAACTGTTACGATTCTTGATAGAAACTTGTGAATAGAAAACCAAAGTCTAAAAAGTCTGTGTAAGTAGTTGTTGAAAAGTTCCGATTTCAAAAGTTAATTAAACTAAAATTATATATTCATTTTATTTAAAGCTATATAATATTAAAATCAAAAGTTTGAAAAGCTAGTTGATGGTGTCAAACATAGCCTACTTAAGACATAGATTAGATTACTTTATGGATAAATGTACAAATGAAATTTTTGTTTTGATAATTATACCTTTTTTATTATAATAATTGATTTTCCCATGTATATTAAAGAGAACAGAAAAAAAAAATATAACCATCTTTTATTTTTTGATGACATGGAGGTTCTAATGTTATTTACTAATCCTCCACAAATCCAAGCACTAGGGCACTATAGCGTACTCGAATCGGATAAGTCAAGCGGCAAGCGGCTAGATAGGCTCATCCCATGCAAAGGCAAACTAAAACATGAGTACCCACCCTAGCGAAAATAACACTAGTGAGATTTAAACTCTTTACCTTGTAGTAATAAAACACAAGGGAATACCTCATGCTTATCATTAGAGCAAGAAGTCATTTGACATATAACCATCTTCCTTGAATCTATCAATTGTAACCAGCACATCCTCATATATGCTTCTTTCAAAAATCAATTCTAACGCAGATCTCTATAATTGATCAATACATTAATCGTACTTCTTGCACGTATTGTCACATGCCATCAAGTTACAAGAGTAAAGGAATTTTGGTAATGTGTTTTGTGTTTTTTTTCCTTGTTTGTGATGTGAATTTTTAAGCCATAATGCTATCAAGTTCGGTATTTGAGATCTTGTTTTCTTTCTAAAACTGACATTGTTACTTATTTCCTCTTTCATGCAATGAATTTCACTGTACTGTCTTTTGAATTATTTTCGGCCAATATATAATCACAGTTGACATTAAGTCTCTCTTATTTATGTCAATGGTGTGATTTATAGTAATTTATTTCTATGAGTTACAGTAATGTGATTATATTGGTTACAATAATGTTTTCTTGCTGGAGCATAGTTATCGTTTAAACCCATCAAAAACTTCATCAGCTTGCTTTCTTGCTCAGCTTTCTCCAATCTTGCAGAGATGTTACACTCATAATTTCCACAAGTACATCTGATAGGCAATTCAATTCTTGATAATTACTGTCAGTGGCCTTTGAGAGTTGTAAAGTACTCAGTAACCTTCACCGAACCTTGGTTGCAACTTTCTATTTCTTTCTTTACTTGAAAGATTAAAGGAGCATTTTTTTGCCCAAAACTCTATTCAAGATCTTCCCACATCTCTTTCGCATAATTGAAAGCATCAAGAGTGAGATAGATCTCCTTTGAAACTGTATTCAGAATCCAAAAGGCAACTACATCATTGCATCATTTCCATGTCGTTGAATTTTCTATGGTTTCAGCTAAGGTACCATCTACAATCACTGCAAAAAAAAAACAAAAAACAAATTAGCAACGGCAAGATATCGTGGCTAAAAGTGGATTTGTTGTGGCCAAAAGGGGTTAGCAACGGTTGTAGCCACGACAACTCAAGCGTAACCAAACCCGCGGTGGCAAAAAGATAGTGGCAACGGCAACAGCCGTGGCTAACTTCCTAGCCACGATTAAGCGACGGCGAGGCGTAGCCATGCTAGAGTAACTAATGTAAGCAACGGGACTTGCCGTGGCTAAGAATTTTGGGACACCAAGCAGCCAAAAATTTCCCACCAAATGTTTGGCGCCCTTTTTTATAATTTGCCACGGGAAACTGCCGTGGCTAGAAAAGTGGGTGGTTTTGCTGGAATCCCGCCAAAAATTTGGCTCCTTTTCTATAATTGGCCACGGCAAGCTACCGTTGCCAATTCCTAATCATATTTTTACCTGTTTTCTTTGTTTCATCTATTCAGATTGATATCTGTCATATCCCTGTCTAATTTGCAAGCCATACATCAAAAGTATTCAAACATAACAAGGTGTTTCTTCCATAACACCCCTTTTATATTAAGCAAACTCCACACAAAAGTACATAGCTACATATCTTGCCAATTCAAGTCTACAGTTTGTGTTCCGATAAAAACATGAAATAAAAATAATATAGTTTTCTAAAGTTTATGATTATAGCTTGTACAAAATCCTCACCAACTCATTTAGTATCTTTGTTCATCATTGTCTTCAACAGCCTTTAAGGGTGAATCTTCACAACAGCTAGCATCTTCGACTTAATGGTCGTCTGTCAGATATCACAATATTTTATTAGAATGCAATATTAGAAATAAGCACTAAACCACTAAATCCAAAACAACTCAATCCGACTTAATATGTACAAAAGAAACAAGCACTAAATCAGAACCAACTCAATCCAACTAAAATGCAACCTTTTATGTATTAATCATAATGAGAAATAGGATGTCGAATTAAGAGAAGCACATTGGTTTAGGATTTTGCTTCAGTTGAGCTAGGAGCAAGAATAGATCATATTCACACACAAACACAAGAAAATGAGAGATAATAACACTCTCAACGGCATAAACCATCCGCTTATTTCTTATGATTCTACTTTTCTAGCCTTATTTGTACTAGAGCATACTCCTCAGTCAAACCATTGTGACCTTAACAACAGACAATAACAAACTTAAAATTATTTAGTTCTGGAAAAAAATACTTAAAATGAATTACAACTACATTAATCAACTTAATTCCCAAGCCTAGTAATTGCACCACCAAGTTCTGCAAAAAATTAGCAATAGGATATAAAATCAATGTTGAGAGAGAAAGTCAAGTTAAAAAAGGCCATAAAAGGAGCACAATTTACCTTGCTGATGCAACTTGCAGTTTGGATTTTAGAGAACTAGAGAAGGCAAACATCTCAGATGGCCTTGGTCTCTACTGATCCTCATTAGGCAGTAACTGACTTGAAAATGGTCTACGAATGAAGAGATGGAAAAATGATATATTAACAAAAATGGTAGTGTATAAAAAGGTCAACACAATAGAGTTACACTCACAGCATATTTCAGAAGAACTAGGCTCTAGAAAGCTTTGCCTCTTGCTCCTACCAACATACTGAACTCTACTCATTGTAGTAGCTACACGTTGGAAGATACGATCACTGAATTCAAAGCCACCTGTATAAGGAGGTCCCTGAAAAGTGAAAATATCCATCTCAATAAATTTATAACCATCAAGGCATCAATAATCTATGAGCATAGACGACGTACATATTGAGTCTCATGAACAACTGTAAATGAAGAAAATGCCATTCATTATGGGCAAATAAGTAATCGTCACCCAGATCAGTTAATATTTTTTTAAAATCTTGTAAGTTTGGGAGTTTTTTTTAATTTTATTTTCTTAAAAAAGCAGCATAACACACTAAAATCTAGCAAAATCCTGTTATGGATAAAGTAACCAACTAAAATTGCATAAAAATTACCATAAGTGGAAGTAATATCCTATACTCTTTAGTAAGCTCGAACAACAATATAAAAACACAAATATCAAAATCAACACAAATAAGAACATGAATAGGTTCTCTACCAAAAAAAAGAACATGAATGGGTTGTTTCATCTATGGCCTATTACATAGCACTACCAATTCATACGCATGTGATACACAACAACAACATTTGATGAGTTTATAGTTTATGCCACCCCCTCCTAACTTGCCTAATTTAAGAAAAATGTTGCTTCCAAATATCATAACAAATTTACCTTTCTCCATGGCCCCACCGTTGGTTGTGTTGATGGTTGACCTTCAAACTATATAAGAAATATCCAATATTTATTCCCTTAACATATCCAAAGTAAAAAATGATAGTCTGTAAATATTAGAGGAGATTAAAGAAAGTAAATTTCAAAAGAGATACTATTAGAGGAGATCAAGGTAAAACAGGTACCATCTAATAGATAAATTAGATTCGGTTAACATCCTGAAGCATATTAATATTTTTAGGATCCATGTACACGACTTGTAAAGATACTATTGCAAAGAGATAATTACAAAGATACTATTACAATGAGATAATGACCTTAATAATTTCAAAGAGATAATTAGAAAGATACTAAGAAAAGAGATAAGTACGTACCTTGATTTCTTGAGCTCCTTGAGTTCCTAACCTATTTTCAACATTAAAAGAAGATGAAAAATCAGATCCTTGACATCACATGAAGTTTCCCAATTCCATATATGATAAAATGACAGAGAATAGCATATCAAGTGTCATAAACTGCAGATAAAAATGATTAAAGAACAATAAAGAATTACATCGGTGTTAACTTCTTTGAGATGGAGATTAGCTAGATAAGCCTACAAGAGCCATTCAGGATTACTGCTGATAGATCAAAAGGGAATCCACATAACAAAGAAATATACCCTTATAATGTTTTGTGCTTTTCTTCCTTGCCGTCCTTTAGAGACTGCTTGCACCAAGTGGAAAAAGGGAATTGTAATTCATTCTACAAATCGAAACACATGAACAGAATTTATAATAAAACATAACTCTTTTAAAAAATCGAACACAAAAGCAAAACAAAGATCAGACAAGGAAAACCAACTAAGGATCATCTAACTGAGCAAAATAAGCAGCAAAAGGCAACAAGGCACTCAAGGGAGAATATCTATGGAAATGATACAGAAGTTGAATAATAAATAGTCCCCAAACAGTATGAAAAATTAATAACGAAAACTAAAATAAGAAAGATGCATCTGGAAGAAAAAAATGGTACAGAAGTTGAATAATAAATAGTCCTCAAATGCATATAATCACTCCAGTTAAGTGAGTGGAATCAAAACATGCATCAAATACATGATGGACAAAAAACAAGACACGAGTACCCCAACAAAATGGCAAACACAATGACACGAGTACCCCCACAAAAAATTACAATATAGCAAGAAAAATTAAACTGAGCTAGTCAGCCAGAGCAAATCACTACTTTCGTGTGCCAATTTGACGAATGAATTACAAAAAGGAGTAATTAACCCTTATAAAACGTAAAAATCTTAATCGTATAAATTCAAAGATAAACTTATAGATCTAGATAGAGACGGATACTACCAAAAGTGGCATAAAGGAAAGAAGCTTCGAAGCAACATCAACCACAGTCTCTACAAGCAAGGCTCCCATAGCAGAGAAGACAAGTCCCTCAAAAGCAATCTCTTTTAAGAACAAGCTCTCCATTTTAATCAATAGAATAGAGGCGAACATAAACGGAGAAAGCCGAGAATGGGAAGAAGAAAGTGTAGGAAACAAATCTAAATCTGGGAAGGAAAAACAACTAGTTTGCGATAAACCCTAGGAGAGAGAGTGCGTAAAGGGAAGAGATTTGAGGCTGAAAGGGAGGAACAACTAAAAATACAGCTGAGTGTGGAGAAGACATTGGCACCGACGAGGGAGGGAGACGCTGGGAGACCTTGGCACCGGCGACGGCAACGAGTACAGGGATGTTTGGCACCGGCGACTTAGCGGGAAGAGATGAGAGGGTTAGTGGGAGAGTGAAAATGAAATGGAGGGTTTGGGGATTTTGGTTTTGGTTCCGTATGTACGTTTCAAATTTCAAAGTTTGTTTTTTTATTTTCCTTTTTTTTGTTGTGTTTTGGTTTAGCCACGGGCCGTGGAAATTTTGGTGGCTCGACTTCATGATTTGCCACAGCAAGGCCCTGCCGTCGCAAAGATTGTGATAGCATCGCCAATTGCAACTATGTTAGCAACGGAAAAGCCATGGCCGTGGCAAATTTCAGCAACGGACGCCATAGCCAAAATTGACCAAACAACCACGACAACCCCTTGCAGTTGCTACGGGTCGTGGCTAATTTTTTTTTTTTTTTTGTAGTGAATCTCTGATTTGTTCTTCACATAGAGGGCTTTTGACATTGCTCGCCTCCATCTCCTATAATTTTCTCCTATGAGTTGAATTGGAGTCATAATAGACCTGAATTATCCACTGGATGTATGAAAAGCGGATTTTATAGATCCTTGGTGGTAACCAACTCTCTTCGTCTATCTGTATTAGTGGAACATTTTGTAGATGATGTCGAAGCCATTGTTGAAGCAATTTTCTCCTTCGGCGATCTCTAGAGCTGATATGTGATCACTGCTTCGATACCATGATGATCTTGTAGATCACAACTCAGAGAGAGAGAAGGAGAAACATAAAATCTGTTATTCAATCAGTTAGAGAGAGTACATAACGAGTATATAAGGCTCACACATTCTCTCTATTTACACAATATAGCACACACTTTCTATCTTAATTCAAAGTACCTTGAACACTAACTTATATCACATAATACATAGGTACAGAAATCAAATCTAAAAAGATTCATTAGGTTTCAATCTACAAATATATCTTGGGGAAACCATTTTTAAAATGGATAAAATAAATCAAAATTTAGGGTAAATTACACATAACCATCAGTAAATTAGATTAGTTTTCACATAACTACCCATAAAATTATAAGTTGCATAAAACCACCCATAAATTAGATTTGTTTTTAAAAGAGCATCCATTTGTTAAATGTCCATTTGTTTTATTTCTAAGGACGAAAATGCTCATATATATTAGTTTTTCAAAAGTAATAATTTGGGTTTTTTAAGTACTCACTCCATTCGGCAGAATATGTCGTTCACTATACACACACGTTTGTTTAGGATGATAAAAATTATATAAAATATTCAAATTTTTATATTTTTTAATAATTTTGTATTTACTATTAATATGTACGAAAGTGTTAAAAATATTTATAAAAAATAGATATTTTATATAATTTTTATCAACCTAAAAAACTGCACATAAATAGTAAATCACATGTTTTTCTGTGGATGGAGTAATAATCTGGGTTTATTTTGGAGTTTATTCACATCTTATTCAACATTTGAAGAAGGGGAGATCGATAAGAGTCATTGCAAATCTCTACTCTTCAGATTACAAATCTGATGCATATATATTGGTTCGAGCATTGATATATATTTTACAATGCTTAATTTTCTTACCTTTTTAAAGGTGAAATGTCAACTTAAATTGTATAATACATACAAAGGCTTTTCTTAAAAAAAAAGAAGCTTGAATTAGGGAATTTTTTTTCAAAATATTCATTAAAAATAAAAATTTACGGATAAATTCACACATTGAAACTATTTACAAAAATATTCAAAATTTGCAGATACGTCAGAAAAATGCGGCCTCAGACCGCGTTTTATGTGTTAATTGGGTATTTATTTTCGGAGCTGGGGTAAAAATTAAATTTCTTATAAAAACGCGGTTTTAAACCGCGTTTTTTGAATAAAACACGGTTTAAAACCGCATTTCTTTCCTTTTTATTCCTTAATTAAAAAACAAAAAAAATATATTTAAACGTAAAACGCGGCCTAAGGCTGCGTTTTACTTTAAAAAAAAAAAAGAAGGAAAGAAGATCAAGAAGAAGAAGATGAAACGGCTTCCCCGCCGGCCCCGGTCCGTACGGTGCTCCCATATATCTATCCCGTTTCAACTACGATCCAATCTAATATATCACTCGATTTAATCTAGCTATTTAATTTGGATCAATTTCAGGTGGTTTTGTAGTGGCCACGTCGGTGGTGGATCAATTTCAGGGAAGCCGCTTCATCTTCTTCTTCTTCTTGATCTTCTTTCCTTTTTTTTAAAAAGTAAAACGCGGCCTGAGGCCGCGTTTAACGTTTAAATATATATTTTTTTATTTTTTTTAATTAAGAAATAAAAAGGAAAGAAACGCGATTTTAAACCGCGTTTTTATAAGAAATTTAATTTTTACCCCAGCTCCAAAAATGAATACCCAATTAACACATAAAACGCGGCCTCAGACCGCGTTTTTCTGACGTATCTGCAAATTTTGAATAATTGTGCAAATAGTTTCAATGTGTGAATTTATCCGTAAATTTTTTTTTTAATGAATATTTCGAAAAAAAATTCCGAATTAGGGGTATTTTAGTCTTTCCAAAAAAATAGAGGTTTAATGGATAGTTGCTCTTTTGACAATAAATCTAATTTACGAGTAGTTTTTTTTTGGTGTTGTTTTTTACACCCACAAAATTTACTATTTACACCCAAAATCCAAGTTTTTTTTTAAATGAACCCTACGCCTCCTGAGTCATAGATGTGTGACTCAAGAGGGGCAGGGTATGTATATAGAAAAAAATAGATGTGCCTCTTGAGTCACACACCTATGACTCAAGAGGCGTAGGGTTTATTTAAAAAAACAAAAACTTGGATTTTGGGTGTAAATAGTAAAATTTTCGGGTGTAACTAACAACCCCTTTTTTTTTGTAATTTATAATTTTATGGATCAGAGGCGGATGCTTTTGGAAGCAATCCCAACAATTGCCGGGTGAAAAATTTTAGAGTTAGGTAAAAAAAAATTTTGTTGTGCCATTTTTTTAGGCGGGCTTATAGGCCCAAAAGCTTTAAGGGCCCGTTTGGAAAGGGTATATAGATATAGAATATAGGCTATGAGTATGAGATATAGATATCAAGATATGGGTATTGGGTATGGGTATGAGATTGATATCTATATCCTATATACGTTGTTTGGAAATGGTATATAGATATCACAATTAAAAAAAAATCAGACCACCATTCAACTGATGCAAACCCTAATGTTTCTCCTCAATCAACGCTTCTTGCTTCTTTGCTTCAATGCCATTCGGGCCTCAAACTCCATCTCTAACATACTGTTATGCTTATCTAAGGCCTCGTTCTTTGCCAACAAGGTAGCAATTCTGCAATTACTTTCCACCATAATCTACCTCTTTTCCTCCTTCCATGAGCTTTTAAGCTCCAAAAGGGAACCCTAATGTTCGAATCCTAATTCGAATAGAATCTGGACAGATGCCTTTAGGGTCGAAAATTCGAATAGAATTCCTAAGCTCGTTCCTAATTTTGCAAGAAGGAGAACAGATGCATTTCAAATCAAACAAGCCCTCAATTTCGAAAAAAATTCGAATTGAGAAATTTCTGTAGAAATTTTCAACCATATGCAAACAGATGCAAGGCAAAAAAATTCCAGCAGAAGTGACAGTGCAAGTGACGGTGAAAATTTCGAATAGAAGTGACAGATGCAAGAAGAAGATTAGAGAAGAAGAAGATGGAGGAGGAGGAGAAGTCTCCAGTCGCTCATACGTTCCTCAAGAGATCCTATAGCCCCCAAATTTTGGAGATATCCAAAACTAAAAAATCCCCTTGAATTAGTATATAGGGATATAGGATTGATATCCATATACTAATTGGGATGAATATACCAAACAGGGTATATAGATATTGGGTATTCTATACCCATAGCCTATATCTATATACCCATCCCAAACAAGCCCTAAAAGTTTCAATATTTTGATTTCAACTTAATTTGATTGCTAACTCACCCTTCTTCCACATATATTAGCACCGCTTCGGTATTCTATTCTCACCCTTAATTTCTTTTCGGCGTCTATCGAAATTCAACTTCGGTCGTTTAATTCCAAATTCCTTTACCACTTCTTTAATCTAACTCGTAAGGTATGATTTTTACTCTCTTCTAATTATTCTTTATTTAATTTATAATTGACTAAATTAGAGTTTTGAATCGTTTGACAATTTGATTGTAGACATTGAGACGAGATTGGTATTTTATATTATTTATTTTTTATGCTTATATATTGTTTTACCGAGTGATCAATTGTAATACAACATCACCCAAATGAATTTATATACTTTATTGTTTTTATATATTTTTTTGTAACTTTTGATTCAATAGGATGTCTGATCAACCGAAACTCAAACGATTGAAGAATACTTTATCCTTTTATAAGAAAGATGATGATAATCAAACTTCAACACCGGTTGCATCAGAGACTCAAACTTCAACACTACCTGCATCAGAGACTCCCATCTCTAGTTCTCCTTGTCAATTAATGAAGTTGAAACTCCATCAGAACGTGATAAAAGTGTGCCTCCAGTTGTATCTAATGATACACCTGAATCCCATATCCAAGCTGATCCTGGATTGCGTGAAATGATTTATACATTTCCAGTGAATCAACAGGATCATATTCGGAGACAGTACATCCTTATGGGACCTTGTCAACCCAAGCTACAAAATTATCCACAAACCTCTGATGGACATAATAATCGTTGTTTTCAATATAGGTGGTTCACACTCTTCCCTTGGATGGAGTATTGAGAATCCAAAAACAAAGTGTTCTGTTTCCCTTGCTTCCTTTTCGAGAAAAATCCACCAAAACATCCTTTATTCACTATCGAAGGGTGTTGCAATTGGAGTAGAATGTTGGCAGGGAATAAAGGAATTTTTGTACAACATGTGGGGAAGGTGTTCAACTCATCAATATAATGTTCAAAAGTGGAGTAGCTTACGGGAAACTTCTTAGCACATTGATAGAGTGATTGAAAAATTACCGCCAAAAATGATAAGGCATAATAGGTTGCATTTGAAGACAACAATAGCAGTTGTCAAGTATCTTGGAAAGGAAGGCTTGCCTTTTAGAGGCCATAATGAATCTGCTGTCTGTTCTAGTAGAGAACATTTTATTGAGTTGATAAAGTCTTTTGCAGATTTGAATGAAGACATTGCGAAAGTTGTTCTTGATAAAGCTCCCAAGCATGCTATGTACATTGCACCATCGATTCAGAAGGAGATCCTAGATATAATTGCTACCGAAATCCGATGTAGAATTCGTGCAAAAATTGGAGATGCCAAGTTTTGTATCTTAGTTGATGAATCACTTCGTGTATCTCACAAGGAGCAAATGGCCATTATTATAAGGTTTGTTCATGAAGATGGGTTTCTTCAAGAACGGTTTCTTGATATCTTAACGGTTGAAGACACTACTTCAGCTAATCTTAAGAATCACATATGTAGTGTACTTTCAAGAAACATTCTCCAAATACAAAATCTGCGTAATTAGGGTTACGATGGGGCTAGCAATATGTGTGGTCAATTTCATGGATTAAAAACATTATTCCTTGAAGATTGCCCATATGCCTATTATGTTCACTGTTTTGCTCATTGATTGCAGTTAGCTTTGAATGCATGTGCTAGATATGTACATGATATGCAATTATTCTTTCAGATGTAAGTTCCACTGTGGGGTTCATTGGCTCTTCATCAAAGCATACGAATCAGTTAAGAGATATTTAAGAGGTAGAAATTGAAGAAAACTTAGTTGCTGGAGATCTTGAAACAAGAAGAGGGCTTAACTAAATCCGTAGCTTGAAGCGAGCAGGTATGACTAGATGGGGGTCTCACTTTTCTTCCGTTAGTACATTAGTCCTTGTATATAAGGAAACTACTCAACTTCTTCAAAGTATGATGACTGATAAAGATCTCATGGGAAGTGTAAGAGGTGATGCAAAGGAATACCTTAAAGTATTAAGGGCATTTGACTTTGTGTTTTGTTTGTTGCTCACCAACAAAGTAATGAGAATTACTGATTTACTTTCTCAAGCCTTGCAAAAACAGTCACTAGACATTGTTAATGCCATGAATTTGGTTTCAAGTACAAAAGCACTTCTTCAAGCTTTGAGAGATGATGGTTGGGATAGTTTTCTGGGAAGTGTCTTACAATTTGGAGAAGATCATTGTCTTGAAATGCCTAGTATGGATGCAACTTATTCAATGGTCACAGTTCGTGGTTGTCAGCAACGTAATGTTGTTACAAATGAACATTATTATCATTTTGATGTTTTTAATGTGATAATAGATGTTCAGAGGATGAAGTTGAATGACAGGTTCACCGAGGAAACTATAGAGCTACTGATTTTGAGCTCTTCATTGGATCCAAAAAATCTATTCAAGAAGTTCGACGTTGACAAGATTTGCAAGCTTGCTGAGAAGTTTTATCCGAAAGACTTTGAGACATCTGAGGTCGTAGCTTTGAGATTACAGTTACAACATCACAACTATCGAGTAGTTTTGGGAAATGATCGATTTTCAGAAACTATCAAGCCTTGCACAATTGTGTAGAAGGCTAGTTGAAACAGATTTGGCACAAATGATCGATTCCACAATGATCGATTTTGATAGATTGATTCGTTTGGTCTTGACACTTTCTGTTTCCACTGCAACTACTGAGCGTGCATTTTCAGCAATGAAGATTATAAAGACCAAGCTCATAAACAAGATGGAAGAAGCTAGGATATCTTTCAGGTTGTATGATGCTCCATATTGAAAAACAACGTCAACACTATTGACACAGAGGAAGTCATTGACCATTTCGAGTCGAAGGGAGATCGTAGAGCGCAATTTTGTTGATCATATTTTATTTGTCATGAAACTATTTATTATTATGAATGTCAAATAACTCTTACAATTGATAAATCTTGAATTTCTCTTGTATTTGATGAAGTACTATATAATAATCGTATTTTGGCTTGTTAATTTTTTTTCTCTCTTTGTCATGACTAAAACCTTTCCGCTCACCTAGCTTTGATACACTAGATCCACCACTTTTATGGATGGTTATATGAAAACTAGCCTAATTTATGGGTGACTATGTGTAATTTACTCCAAATTTTAAAAGCATTTCCTAATTTCATCTCTTAATCCATAACTTAAAGATACACAGTATGTTAGAAAAAAAAATGACTTTACCAATCTACTAATTTAAATTTGCATTTTTCTTAATAGTTTTGTCTAATCTACCTTCAGGACCATTTTATAAAGGAAATTTTTAAGTTTTGGAAGACACTCACTACCTCAAATTCAAACGATATCACTTACTTGATTTCTTTGGCTTTCGGTGGTCTTGTCTAGAGCTGATGATGTTGCGAATTAGGACGACAATTTCACCCGCACCCGATTGCCGAAAATGAGTGAAGTGTGTGATATATATTTGGTCAACGTAGTGAGAACAATGTTTTATAGTGATCACAATTAATTCAAGTTACATCCCATTTCATTTGTAATTGGGATATGATCATTAAAAGTGCTTGTCGCTCACATCTCTCCTTACTCAATCCCCCGGAATTACCCGTGTCGCATAATTCATTATTATGACCTATTCGTCCACATAAAATACTCTAAAAATAAGCTCCTTTGGTTTTAGTTTCATACCATTTAATGCTCAATGTGTTTAAAGTCCAAAGAAGGGTTAACCGGCCCGAAAATCGAACCGAAAAACCTGGTTTCAGTTCGCCCCGAATAATAGTAGGTTAGGGCCACATGCCTTCAATTTTTGAATTTCGCTGAACCGATTTTTTCGGTTTCGGACCGAAAAAAACAAATTTAAGGGGTTTTTTTAATTGAAAAAAATCTCTAATTTCCTTCCCTGCCTTTTATGTTCTTTCCTTGTTAAACTCTGCCTCCGCCGTTCGGACTTCACAACTGCTTCCCCATTCCATCCTGTCATCGTTTCCAATCCAACCCTGCTGGTCGCCGGTCGTCGGTCGCCGTCGCTTCGGGTCGCCTCCCCTCTCCTCTCCGCCTCCTCCCCTCTCCTCTCTGCCTCCCATTCCTCTGCCGAGCCCGAAAGCATCCGCAGCCGTTGCATATAGTTGCTACTTGCAAGCCTGTACTCGAATCAAATTGAAAGAAATTGACCCAAACCTAATCAAATAGCTACAAAAAATGCAGCTGATGATCAAACAATGATTTTGGGGGTGGCGTTTGGATTGGATGGATGGAATAGGGAATTCAAAGTTCAAATTGGGTTTGGGATTTTGGGGGTTTTGATTTTTTTTTTCAATCCGATTTTCCGCAATCCGAGGGTTATAACAAAGTTCCAACCCGATGAATTGATTCATCAATGAATGAAACAATCTGAAGTAGGCAAATTAAAGAAAGATCAAATCCAATTGATCCAATTTGGATTGTGTGATAATATTTACACCCACAAAATTTACTATATACACCACATCCTGCCCCTCTTGAGTCACAGACGTATGATTCAAGAGGCGCAGGGTACTTTATATATAAAATACCATGCGCCTCTTGAGTCACACGTCTGTGACTCAAGAGGGGCAGAGTCTACTTTAAAAAAGCAATAAAAAAAATGGGATGTGTGGTGTATATAGTAAAATTTTGGGTGTAAATAACATTGACTTTTGGATTTGTATATGAGTTTAATTTCTTTTTTAAAAGTTTTTCGTTGTATTATCTTAAATGTAAAGAGTCATTGAATATTTTAATTTAAATCATCAAATTTTAGAGTAGAGTTTAATAAAAGTTTCTTTTTTCTTTTTTTCCAATTTTTCCGCTATTTCAATTTATTTTATATATATGCATTAATTATTGAGAAAATTTGGTGTTTTGTACACCTTTTAAGATTTAATTAGCTAATTAACCACTTTTAATGTTTTTTTAGGCGTGCTAGCCCTTTTTGAAAGTTTTTTAGCTCATGTGACCCTTCCTTCTTGAGAGATTTCAGACGGAGCGGAGGTTCTGATCTCAACTGGCTCCCTCCTCCTCCCAGTCCCAGCCATGGAAGTAAAGCTCAAGCTCCGCCTCCCTGACGCGGCGTCTCTCCAATCTCTTTCCTCCCTCCTCTCCCCCTTCCTCCTCCACACTCACCCCCAGCACAACCTCTTCTTCGACGGCACTGCCTCCCAGCTCGCCTCCCGGTGTGTCGTCGCTTTGAATTCGAACCCCGTCCTCATAGACGGTGTCAGCCGCGTGGAGGAGGATGAGGAGCATCTTGATCTTTCAATTGGATTGGCCATACGCGAGGATCCGTCCTTGATTGCATTGGATTTGGCGTCTAGGGTTTTGAGGAAGGTGAGAGAGGAATTCGTGCTTGATTGCATCAGATTCAATATAATTGGCTTGGCCATACGCGAGGATCCATGCTTGATTGCATCATATTCTTCCTCGGAGTCTTGGGAACGACAAGTGAGAATAGCCCTCAAACTTCCGGAATCAAGTCATGAAATTGGTTCCTTGTGGAAATTCAACAACCGACAGAGTGAGTCCTTCTCAGAAGGTAAATTCATAAATCCTTCTATGATTTGAGTCAATGTAATGGCAAATTCTTTAATTTAGATAGGCTGAGCTTTCAACTTGGTAAATTGCATAAGGATTTGGAGCTTGAGAATAGTTGGATTGATCTCCAGTTTTCTGAAATCTTGGTATCTAAAGTTACCCACCAAGTGTTTGTGGAAACGTTAGGCAAGGATAGTTGGTTATTTTTTATGTCCTAATGGTGAGCTGGGTGAAGGTCGGGCAATCAGCAGGGTGAGCTGGGTGAAGGTTGGACCAAGTGTTTGATTTCCTTCTTCCTTTTTCTGTGTTAGTCAGGAGCTTGAGGGGATGTTTGAGTTTGATTGGAGGTCTCTTTTTATGTGGTCCAAGTGCTCTTTTAGGTTGATTTGGTGATACAAATCTGATGGCTTTTTTAGGGGCTGTTTTGTTGCTCTTGAGCTACAGCTACTTTGTTTCGTTTGGGAGGTAATTGGTCCTTTTTTAATACTGATTTTAGGCTTTGTTTTCAGGGGTTTATGTGCAACAAGTCAGTTTCGAGTGGCTCCCTAAGGTATGCAGTGAATGCTTCTGTTTTGGGCATATTAGTGAACACTGTGCAACTACAAAGACAAAGAAATTCAGGAATTCAGTAGGGAGTTCTCATATATGGGTTCCGAGGAGGTCCATTTCTGATCAGAAAGGGAAAGTAAAAAGATGGAAGTGTGGAAGAGCCTACAGAGCTTATGATTTTGTATGTCATAGATGCAAGTGAATGTGGTGTAGGTGTTTGAGACAGAAATGGTGAGGTCCGGGCTAAGGAAGATACACTTAAGGCTAAGGCAGTAAAGATTATGCCAGCTCAAGAGGGGAACTTAAGGGAGTGCAATAATGGTGTTTCCTATGAGGCTTTCATTGAGTCTGTTTTTGCCAGAGTTTTCTTTCTGCATTGGAAATGATAGCTCTTCATGAGTTTCTTTTATGGTCTTCTGGCTTCGTGAGTTTCATACGAGTTTTCGCCTATTCGAAGGAACTCGTTGATACGAAGGAAAGTTTAGTTGGTTATAATAGGTGTTTCTACGTATACACCAAATATTAATGTCATAGTTTCAAAGACCTTGTATTTTTATATGTATAATAAGGTGACTCTATTTTGATTCCAAGCTTTAAGCTCCTATAGTCCTATGTCATCAATTGTATAAAGATGTCATGAGAAACGATTGAGATCAATGAAGTGTAATAACTAATGTCATTAATGAATAATAGTCATCAATAAAAAGATGTCATCAATGAAGTGAAATCACATTTTATACTCCTATGTTACCAATTGTATCAAACTAATAAAACCATTTCATCAATGAATAAAAGTCTTCAATAAAAGATGTCATCGCTGAAGTTTAATCACATTTTACGCTTTTGTGTCATCAATGAATAAAAATGTAATAAACATGTCACCACAAGTGATTGCATCAATGAAGTGTAATAACAAATGTGTCATCAGTGAATAAAAGTAGAATCGATGAAAATATATCGATATACAATTGATTAAATTAAAAAAAAAGTGGCATCAAACGATTTGATTAAGTGGCATCAAATAATTACATTCGAAAAATGGCATCAAAACACTACTTTGAAAAAGTTGCATCACATTAAAGAAAAAAATGTCATCAAAACACTACTTTGAAAAAATATGGCATCACGGTAAAAAATATCATAAAAAAATTGACATAAAAAAGTGTCATCGATAGCCAACAGTAAAAAAACGGCATCAATGGTCAACGTGGCATCACAGTAAACCAAAAATGTCATCAAGGTTTGAAAAAAGTGGCATTAAAAAAGTGTCATCAAACCATTTCATTAGAAAAGTGGCATCAAAGTGAAAATAAAATGTAATAAAAAATGGCATCAAAACGGTAAAAAAATGGCATCACAAAAAATGTCACCACTAAAAAAAAAAATAAAAAAAAATAAATCCAAATAAGTTGGTCAACGGTCAACGTTAACCGGTCAATGGTCAAACAGTTGACCATTGACCATTACTTGGATGGTGACTATCCCACCTAATTTTATTTTTTAGATGGCTAATTACCTAATTACATTTTCAAAAGTGACTAGTTACCTAAATCACCCATAATTATTTGTTATCATCTTTTTTGTGGGGAGCATGACTGCATGTCCCTATAAGCCTAAATTGACAAATATTCTGATCCTTCACTTGTGGGTTCAGATCAAAATCCCTACGTCGACTGTGTGTCCCGATCTTGCACCCGCTCTTGTATTCTTCATTGCCAAGAGGCTTGAACACCAAAACTCTTCAAAGGCAACAACTTTAGCAACGATTCGCGAAAGCTCAACAAAGAAAGTATATCACACGTTCGTCGAATTGAATAACAGACCACAGAATTAGACTCGTCTCACCAAATTTCTCGAGAAATGCTCGAGGATGCTCGAGAGATTCTCAAGGGTGCTCGAGAAAGACCCTCTCATCGCTCGCAGGAGGGCCAAAGAGATCAAACACATATGTCAATGCTCAGGAACTCGGAACAGATGATTCCGACCCAAAACACACGGGTTCCGACCCTAAACTCAACTTCTGTGAGCGCTAGCACTTGGTGATGCCTCGAAAGTGCTCGGGAGAAGCTCGAAAGGTGCCTCGGGTGCTTGGCACTTCTAGGCACATCGCTTGGTTTTGCCAAAGCTTGATTATGAGCTTTAGGGTTGTGTTTGAGGAATTTGTTGTATTGTTGGATGAATGCAAATTAAATTAATATAAAAAAGGGAAGCTAGGGTTTGGGAGTTAGAATCGAAGAATACTTAGCCAAGTGGTCTTTACTTAAATTCAACCTATTTTGCAAATGTATTATATAAGTGTTTCAATGGACAAAGATAAACCCTAGACCCCTAAGGATGGTTGACCCTATCTTTTTGTATAAGATAGAGTTTGTCTTTTTGATAAAGATCAAAATAAAGATGATATCTAATGTAATTAGGTAAGATATGATCTTAGTGACTAAAGAAACCCTAATAAGATAGAACCCTTATCCACATTATTTATCCTAAATAATAACGTCATAAAAACAAATAAATAAATCTAATTATCATGAAATGCCGCCATCCCTAGTAAGCACCTAGGCCTTGTAAAGGCCGGAAATATTTAAATAATATTTTAGTCGAATGATGATTCAAAATAAAGAAATTTCAGAATTTTGGAAAATTTGAGAAATTCTGTCCTCGAGCTTTCATAATATTTGTAACTTTCTAAAATGAGTTTCGACATTGTTTGAACGAATTTTTCCGATAGATTTCAATTCCGCTATTTTGACTTAAGATTTGAGTATACGTGCTAGATACTATCGGATTAATTTTCCCGATTTAAAAATTTATTGAGTCGGGATTGGTTCGAGAGAGCGGGTTTCAAGACTTATTTGAGGGTATTTAAAATATTTTTGGGACCACAACCCTCTTGTATTCTCCCCTTTCCTCCCATTACAAATCCAACAACTTTTTATGTGTCGACAATGACCTTACCACAACATATCCCTCACTTACCTTGTTCTCCCATTTGAGGCAAAGATTCCCAAACCATTGTCTGCAACTCTGAATTCCAACAACCAAACCCCCAGCCCCTTGTTGCCCACGCCAACCTGCCCCTCAAGCTTATCCAAAAGCAATTTCAGATAACTCTTTCCCCCCTATAAGTTGAATTCACTCTCACACACTCTCCATATCCACACCTCCTCCTCCTCCTCCTCATTTTCTTATCTTCAAATCCCACCTAACCCCTTTCACCTCCTGTTTTGGGCAACATCACCAACCACACCTACCTTCTTGCTTGATCCAACGCCAGACGCTACCACCGAGCTCCTCCCTGAGCACCACCCAGCACCTCTCGAGCGCAACCCCGAGCCTTATGCCCTGTTCTTGACTCACCCGAGCACCCCTTGAGCACCACCCGGGTGCGGCAGCAACAACAGCAGATCTCCAATGTCCAAAGAAACCCCCGGAGTCCAGAAACCGAGCTAGGATGGCTTCGAAGCAGCAAGAGCCTCCCCGGAGTCGCTGGAACCGCCGACGCCCCTCCCCGAGCTTCTCCTCCCCTGTCTTTGCGTGACAAGCTCGGTGAGCCACTCTTTCTCTTCTTTTCACTCAATAAAGCCGTAAAGGTCCGCCTTTTATAACCCATTGACTTCAACACAGGACCCCCGAAGCTTCCCATGCCCTCGTCGAGCTCGAACAACTACGGTGAAGCCGACGCGTCCGACTTCGAATCCACCAGTGAGCCTCCTTTTGATATCCTTCTTCATAGTTCTTAGGGACTTTATTCTGTCTGTGTTCACAACCCCGAGAAGAGTCGGAGTGATGGTCGGGGAGAGTGAGTGCAACGGTGAGTTCGGGGGCTCTGGCGAGCGAGTGCGAGAGTGTGTGAGCGAGGAGGACGAGCGAGACGAGCACGAGCCCATAGCGCTAATGAGAAGGGTAGGCAGAGATAGAGAGAGGTCTGAGTTGGAGGTGGGCTGAGAAGCGAGAAAGGCGAGGGCAGGATGTCGAGGTTGTGCTGAGCGAGCATGACCTGGGCAAGTGAGCAACGAGGAAGACGGGTTCAGGGGTTGGGATTTTCTTTTAAAATCGGTTCATGGGTTTCCTCTAAACCAGAATTTCTTGGGGCTATTGGATCCGAAATTTTAATGGGAAATAGGGTTGGGCTCGAGTCTTAGGCCCGGATCTGGGAAATGGCTTTGGGCCTTTCCTTCTTTGCTTGGGTTGGGTAATGTTGTTAGTTGTTTTGTTTACTTGTGTTGATTTATGCTAAGTTGCTATTTTAAAATATGTTATTCTATATACTTCTGATTTTATGGAAAATATTTATTTTCTGAAATTATATTCATATATATTATAAAATTATTTCAAATTTATTATTATTTGAAATATGTAGTTGTGATATTTTAAATATGTGATTTTGGGATCTTTAAAATGAATTATTAAAAAAAGATAGTGGATGTTTATGTTTATTAGATATATTGATGATAAATTATTAAAAAGGAGATTTTAAGTTTTAGAAATGTCTTTAAAAGAATTGTTATTTGAAAACCAACATGCCAGAATTATTTTAGTAGTATACATTGGCAAGTTGATTAAAGATTTAATGTCTTATAAATGTGTTTTGACTAGATATGGTTTGAGAAATCGTCTTGAATATGAGTTGATTTGACTTGAGATTTTAAGAGTTTGGAAAACCTTGGGAGATAATTTAATTAATTTAAATCGGTGAATTATTGTTGAATTCTGCTTGAGAATTATGTAAATTTTAAATAAGATATGAAATGTTATATGATGATGCAAGATGAGATGATGGATGAGATATTATATGTTGAGATGAGATGAACATGGAATGAGCATAGTGAGATAAGATGGAATAATTTGAAATGAGATATGTGAAGCTATGTATGATAGTTAGGGGCGCCTTGTGTGACTTAGATAGACTTATGCATATTTGTTTGTTTATTAGGTGATTTGTGATCTATTGGACATTGCTTATTATTGGTGTTGATTGCTTGGATTCTACCCGCCTCCAGGTAAGTTTCCTACGGGAGCTTACTCAATAACCCGGACCTCATGCCTGATGTGTCATATAGTATGTAGATGTTGCGTATGCATAAAAGCATGCCATGTAGTATCATGCTTACGAATTGCACTTATGAATGAGTATCCCTATTCTTTATGCGTTTGAAAAGAGAACGGTCGTTATCTGTGAGTCTTAGAGTCTTTGTTAGGGTCATAGGGTAGCCCAGCTTCATCGGGTTCCCTGAGTCAGTATTGTCGATATATGAGCATGATGATGAGATAGCCCAGCACCATCGGGCATGAGCATGATGATGAGATAGCCCAGCACCATCGGGCATGAGCATGATATATGATATAATGATGAGATATGATATGCTATGATGAGATATGATATGCTATAGCATCGAACTGGCCAGTCTCTGCACTAACGGGAAGGGGTGTAGAGGTAGGAGAGGGATATGCCACTTGGCATTCTTTGGGCGCCTTTACAGTTCTTTTCTGCATATTATATAAACTAGGAGCATGATAGTGTGATTTAAATTCCGTACTGTATTAGAACATCCTTTATTCTAGGTATATGCGTATTATATGTCCTCAGCGAGGTCTTTAGGGCCTGCATGCGTCTCTGGGCCTGACTTCATGGATAGACTTAGGTACCCGCCCTTTTGCTACTCTGTGCTTCTTTGGTGAGGGATCCTCCTAGGCGAAAGCGAAGAACCGGACTAACCCGCTAATTTGGCTTAAGTGTTATTTGATTATGATTTCGGTTTTGACCAGGCTCCGTCGTGGCAAGTTGTACTTTACTTCCGCTTTCACTAGTTTCGAAAATGAACTTCCGCGATATAGTCTTAGGACAGCTTAAGGGTTCCCAGTGGCCCTTCGATTGTTTTGGGGTGCGAAATCCCCACTTTAAATACTGATCCTTTGAGATTTGAAACCTCGACCCGTACTCGAATTGCAAGATCCGAACGAAGGTAACCAACCTTCAAAACGTAACCTGGGTATTTATATCCGGGCCGTTACAGGCCTAAGGTGGACCGGGTTGGGTCTTCATGAATTGCCTCAATGTTTGTTATTTGTATCTCGATAGTTTGGATCATTCGTACTATATTTAGTGGTAGTACCTGACTAAGTTTTATAGTTTTCCACTTCTTATTTGGTCTTATGTACTGAATTGCCTTTTCGTTTTCAACTATCATGCAATTTGGTAGTAGATCTATGATTCTACCTTTTTCAATCCATATGTCTTTCCAAAAGCGAATTGTGTTCCCATTTCCTATTTGACAAATAAGTCCTTCAAGAAATTCATCTTCCGTAACTTTTGTCCACTACCATGATGTTTGTGTTTTCTTTTGGTATTCCTAGAGCGATTTATCTTACATGTATTTTTCTTCAGTTATTTTTACCCAAAGGCTCTCTGGTTCTACATGGATCTTCTAGAGTAGTTTCATTTGAGTGTTTTATTAATGTCTTTCGATTTATGTAGGCCTAGTACTCCATTCTTTTTCGTTTTACAAATTTCATCTCATCTATTGGTAGCATGAAGTTTTACATCACATAATTTGGTTTCATAATCGGATTGGATTTGATGAAAATTGTTTGTCCTTGTTGGGATCATGAATTTGCCTTCTATTTCATTAATTGATCCCTTATTTTATGAATTATGTCTCCTTGTTCGTCCTTGTTGAGAGTTATAATAATATATTTATAGTAATAAAATGATACTCCGTAAGCTATTAAGGCATTTTTTTTGCATAAACTAGAGTGCATTAAAAAAATACTTCATCAATGAGCACCTGAGTTTGGTAAGGAGATATGAGGGACAATTAGAAATGGTAGGGCAGGACGAGGTTGAAAATTTTGTAAAATAGCAACAATGGATGGCGGTTGAAGAATTCCTTACTCACCAAACATAAGCCAAGTAATAATCATATAATTTTTAAAGATGGTTTTTTACTATCCGAAAATGACATTTCGTGCTTTGTGTGTTATTCCCTCTATAATAAAATATAGGTTTTATGATTTTTTTATACAATTTTTTTAAAAAGTTAAAAACTCTATAAAATATCAAATTTTTTAAATTTATTTTTAAAATTAATTACATACTTATTAGTAAACATATATTATAAAAATATTTTAAAAAATTAATACTTTATACAATTTTGGCTTAAGTTGGTATATATCAATTTTTTAAACCCATGTAAGTAAATGTCCATTTTTACAACCCTTTTAAGTGAAAAACCTATAATGATCATTTTATCCTTCTTTTCCATTTTTATTTTGATCATTGACTATTGATCGGTTAAGGTCAATGTTGTTGGTGACAACTTTTGGTAAGAATTAACTTTTTTCGTAATTTTTTTAACGTATACAGTGTCACCACTAATGATGACACATAAAACATGTAACACCAAACTAAACTCTGGAGTAAGGAGAATATAAACCCTAAATGAGATATTTTTAATCCAACGAAAATGTGATACCTAATATGTGTCATCGCATTGTGACACTACCCCTCTAATATTATAAAACCACTTGTAGAAATTTCAAATGTAATGGTGAAAGAATATTATACTCTCGATAGTGTCACAACCTATAGTCTCCCAAAACATTGTAAAATATCAAATGCAATGGAAAATTGCAAGTCAACTTTCATATTAAAGTCTAATTTATTATGCAACCACGGTTTAAATAAATTATGTCATACCCTGACGAGGTGGTCCAGTAGTGTGGAGCAAGGAAGAGTTAGGAGGTTTTAGCTTTGATCTCTATATCTGCCCCTTTTTCTTGAGTGAAAATCAAAGGTTTGTCTTGCTTCTTGACAGCTGGATCACGCGCCCGTGGTTTGCCATCAAATAGTGGATTTTCTCGCCATAAAAAAAAGTTGTCACGCTATTCTTATTGATTGTACAACATATATTACAAGTTTACAATCCACCAAAATGGTAGATTTTCTCGTCATAAAAAAATGCTTGTGTTTCACGTCTGAACAAGAGAGGCAAATCATATTTGCAGATACACAGTAATGGCCAAAGGTAGCCAGCAAACAGACGAAAAAAACAGGTGTCGTTATTTTCACCGCTAATTTTTACTATTTTCACTGCTAACCACCACATCGTGATGCGGTGGATTTAATGACAGTTCAGCAGCCCACCGCAGTACGTTGCGGTGGATTGATGGTGTATCAAACAACCCACCGCAGTATGATGGGGTGGGTGATCCGTTTCGTTTCAACCCCACCACATTATAGTGCGGTGGTTTGGGGAGGAAAGCCTACGCTGGTAAATTCCCGGACCGGACCAGACCAGTCCGAAAATCCACCGCACCATGCTGCGGTTAATTGGAACAGAAACATCCGAAAATCAAAACACCAAAAAATCAACGGAAACATCGAAATATAAAAGGAACATAAACATAAAAAAATCAACAAAAAAATCAAAAATAGAAGGGAAACTACGCTGACACCGAAAATGAAACAGAATAATATAGAAACTAAAAAAGAAACATTGTTCGAAAAATGCGGTCTAGGAATCCAGGAATAACACGTACAAAGTTGAAAATGAAAGTGAAACAAAAAATGCTAATAGCGCAGCTGACAACCACCATCCCACCGATGGTAAGCTTTATATCGTGCAATTCTTGCCGCGAACTGGTCATCCCACCCGTTGACACTAGGGTGGTGCTGCGTCGTCCATTTAGTGTATACCGGCGGTAAAGTTGATCCAGACAACAACCAAATTTTCACATAACATATGAATATTTGAATTAGAAGGGAAAAATGAAAGTTTACCCATGTACTGTATATGAAATAAGAAACGTACCAGAAGTGGTTATTGTTACCGACTAAAGTTGTCCCATCTAACTCTTTGTATGACGATAATGAAGGGCCACTGGTGGCATACAGTGGGAGGCACAACATCGGCATCATATGTGACACTGTATCACCAATGGCCGTTGGTGAACCATCGCAAACACTTCACCCATGATCGAAATCTCCATCCAATAAGTAGCATCATGACACGTTCTGAAGTAGTTGACCCTCATGATGAGCTCATCTAATGCTAAATAGTAATGGTAACGATCTGCATACACCTGTAACTCAGCGAGCAACTACTGTTGAACTTGTTGCCATGCTTCTTTCCCCAAGTTCAGAAGACAAGCAAGGGATCTGCATCCACAATGACCATTGCCTGCAATATTTGTAACAGCTCGAATGAAACTTATCATGAACTCTTCGATGTTTTCGGTTCCCCAATTAAAACCAAGGTGCAAAGGGAATATTAACCCTAGTAGAGCTGGCAAAATCTGACCCGACCCGAAAACCCGACCCGACTCACCCGAACCCGAACCCGACCGAAACCCGAAAATCTAGAGTCATCCGTAACCCGAACCCGAGACCGAACCCGACCCAAACCTGACCCGACTCGAAACAGACCCGAACACAGAAAAACTCGACCCGACCCAAACCCGACCCGACTCTAAACCCGACCCGACTTTGAACCCGACCCGACTCTCAACCCGACCCGACCCGACCCGACTTGAAATGGTTATTTAACATCAACATTTTAATGCTTGAATGTTAAATGTTTTTTTATTTTAACATAAGTTTATGATTATACTTTTAACATATAAAACACCAATTATTTTTGTTAATTGTTATCATATGAATAAGAACCCAAGTAAAATCAATAGATAAACGGATAAGTCAATGAGTCAAGTAAGTCAACCGCCATACATCAAAACATCGATACATACTACGAGTCAGAAATACATTTTAAGTAAATTATATATTTAAGTATTCGACCGAGTCAAAATCAACCTAATTATCCAAACGGGTACGAAAACTCAAACCAACTATACGGCTATACCCACTTTGATTCGAAACTCAAATGAGACCAACCCGCCTCTTGACCCGAAACCCGAACGAGCCCGACCCGCTTTGACCCGAACCTGAATGGGCATGACCTGATTTAACCCGAAACCCGACCAATCTAAAATTAATTTATGACCGAACCCGATCCAAACCCGACCCGACCAGTACCCGACCTTAAATTTTATCCGAACTGACCCGACCCGTCAGTGACCCGACCTGAGCAAGCCTGACCCGAACCCGACCCGAACGACCGAATTGCCAGCTCTAAACCCTAGGATCCGACGCTAATCAGCCTCACCCTCGCCCTCGCCCACGACCTCGAGCACGACCTGTTCCTCGTCCCCTTCCATGCCCACTTGCAGAATCTTTGACATTAATTGCATTGGATGCAGTGACCTCTTCATTCCCTACAGCTGCAGCAACATCTTCTGATGATGATCGTCCTCGACCTCGACTTCGTCCTCTACTTGAGACGTTTTCCCCCTCTCTATCGGCTTGACGTTGGGCCCGAGCACGCTCACGTTACCATGACAAAGAGTTCGTTTGACAGGGGTTGTCGATGAGCCTCTGGGTCAGGTATCAGATGGTCAATCCCCATTGTTGAATGTCGTCCTCCAACGGGTGTCTTCGTCCATATCTCCACTATGGAACAACATGATTAAGCACGTCATGTCAAAATCCGCTCTTGTGAGCGGAGTATGATCATCAACATGATCAATGTAGGGACGATCCAAATCCATCTACTTTTAAAAATGTGAATCTACGACTGTCTAATCAGTGTTTGTGAATTCGAACAAGCTTGCATTTCATGTGTGCAGGGTAGACTATAGACGTCCCTCCAGAATCTATCTCTACATGGCTCTGTGGGAGGATTTGTTTCCATTTTTGTGTATATATTGAACAACAAGTTAAAACATTTTTTCGACACTATATGTCTTACTCGATCGAATATCCATAGGTCGTGTGAGTCTGTCGACCATGTGTTGTACGATGGGTCACTTCACTCATTTGGTCCTCCATCATGAGATCATTTGCTTTTAAAACGTGGGTAAAATCACCGATGGAAGAGTTTAAGGTGCTCTTCAGCACTGAATGTACGGACTCAGCCCTACAGAAAATCACATGCAGAAGAACAAGTCGTTTGTACCTATTTGTAGTCCTCGTGCCAAAATGTTGTATGGTATCTGTCCATGCACAAACAATATTATCTGATTAATCGCGCAACTACGTCGCCTCCAAATAAGGCATCAATCCTTCGATGTGGCCCCACTTGGCATGCATACCCCTTCTTTGGTCGTTAAACATCTCAGCTGATCTAGATTCGAAGAGGTCATCTGAAACCTATTCGCAACGTCGAGATTCTTTTACACCATATTTTATGTTATGACACCCCTATAAAATTATATGCGAATCATTATGAAGTGTTTATTATTATAATTATAATCTTGATTATTTTCATAGTTCATAGTGGGAGTGTGAGACTATAGAATACCAATGAAATTGAGAAATTCAAGTATATTGGGCAATGGGCACAATTGAATGTTCAAGAAACTTCATGAATTGCTCAAGAAAGATTCACCAAAAACATATTATTCATCTATAACTCTATAGATGATCATTCCTCTTCACTAGCTCCTATCGTATCCAATACGTAGGAAGATTTCTATCATAATCTCAATCATTGAAGATAAGCTTTTACAAGGTTCAAAATCCCAAAGTTCACAATAACTTCCCTATATTTAAAAGCATACTACTTAGTATCAGTATGGCTTGAAAACCCAAATTTTCTATTTTGTTCCATTACTCATACGGGTAAAATTTATTCTACAAAATAGCCAAGCCAAATACAACATTAATTGATCAATATTCATTTTGATAATGAAAAATAGGTAAATAATGGCTCCATTATTGTATTCGGTAAATGGGCATATTATGAAAAAACATGGAGAATAAAGAGTAACCCTTGAGTCTTATTTTAAAAAAAGTATGAAATATAGATAACATGTCATTAAAAAATGTATAAAGAAAACTTAATGAGGAATTACATTAATGAAATTGTTATAAATGAATATAATCTCTAGGTGTTGATGCTGCAAGAAACTATTAGAGCTAGTCTTCACTTTCATAGCAAGTTATGACATAGGCTTTGAGTGAAGAGGTTTTGCAACTCAATTTGACTTTAGAAGTTGTAGAAAATGAAGACACACAACTTAATTCGACTAATGCAATAGATGCTACAGATTTCTCAAAAAAAAATTAAATCCCGAAATTCGGTCATTATACATAAGGAAACCTACAAGTACTTGTACTTATGATACATGTAATGTTAATATATAGAGCAACTCTTTGAAGGGAAAAAAATCAATTTGAGAAGAAGTCAAAGAAATTTGTTACCTAAAGAAGCAATCAAAGGAGCTCTTTACATAAAAATCAATTCATGCCAATTTCTCAAGTTGCCTAAAAACCTTAAATTCATTCATTAGACACAAGAAAATCTGCAAGTAATAAATACTTGCCTTAAATCAGTTCAAGAAGAACTATCCTTTACACCCAATTTAACACGGTCTTCATTTACCATCTTGTATGTATTCTCTCTTTTCATGTTTTCCATCTTCGGTTCATTGTCTTTGAATTAATGATCCTTTTTAAAAAAAAAAAAAGATTAAACAATGTCAAGCGCGCTCATAGGCTCGACTCACCTTTCATGTTATATGCATAAGAATATACATATGAAGGAAAAAATAAATAAAAGTTGGAAGGTCCAAGAGTACACAAAAAAACTTCATTATTAGGGTAGTCGTCCACCATAGATAGAAGTTGAACACCACATAAATAACTCCTTTCTGACACTAATAGCATCCATTGGAATATATTTTTTTTCTCTCTCTCTCAAAGAGTCATGCAAGGGGCTTTTCTTAGCTGCAACTTTCTTCGCAGCAACTTTGCCTTTAGGCTTAACAACTTCTTGAGTACAATCCTCATCTTCTTAGCAGGAGCTTTCTTTATAGCAACTTTGTCTTTTGGCTTAATCACTTCTTAAGAATGGTTATCTAATGTGTAGGGGCAAGAAAAAAATCAATCTTTTGAATGTGTAGTAAAAAAACTACTTGAACTGAAATTATGAGACATGGTCATTGGATTACTATTATGACCATGTCAATTTATCTATATATCCATCACATACTAAGGGGCATTAGATTACTATTATGATCATGCAATAAAATCATTATGTGGTTTTGGTGTGTTAACACGCATCCTAAATGCGTTTTGGGTCCTATACATTATCAATAGCATTACGTTCTACTTAATATTTCAAAAAACCATCTCTTGATAGGAGTACAAAACTTGGATCAACTTGAGATTGATAGTAAAATTAATTTATGACCTTAAAATTTTTTACCTAGTAAAATTTTAGGCCCCTTATGTGTAACCGAAAAAAAAGTAAACAATTGGATTTCTCTTCTTTTTTTAATGAAAAGTCACTATAATTACTTCAATTAACGATGTGAAAGATTATCATTTGCGGATAATATAATGATCTTTACCAAAGCAAACATAAATGCAGCCGAAAAAGTGAAAAGAATTATTGACGAGTATTGCTCGATCTCGGGCCAAACGTTCACGAAAAATCACAACCACTATTCAGAACATAGAAAATCTGACACAATAAACGCTTATGAACTGAAAAAAAAATGAATAAAGCAAATGAAGCTAAAATTACAACCAGAGCAGCACCACGAATGAAAAGACGTCTGAGATGGAATAAACCAATGGAAGGGACATTTAAGATAAATTTCGATGGCAGCAACAACTACTCTGGTATTTCTAGTGCAGATTTCATCATTCGTGACCACATTGGAACGATGATTGACTGTGGAGGAGGGCAACTTTGACATAAGCCGTCTATCATATCTGAAGCAATGGGCTTGAAGTTGGGGATCGTGAAGACAAAGGACTTTGATCTGTCCAAGATTCAAGTGAAAGGTGACAGTTTGATATCAATGTCGTCAAAGGGTGCTGATTTTGCCCATGATATTCAGTCAATCAAGGAGCTCAACGTACTCATCTGCAATGATACTCTTAGGTGATGGTCTAGTAAGTACTCACCTTACCCAAAATCTTATCTATATAAAAAAATAACGATTTGGAAAAATAAAATTAATGGTAGTATGAAATTTTGTGGATAGGAATGGTATGAAATTTAGTACTCCGTATTCAAATAAATACACATATAATATAATGTTTTGATTGGACTTTGAATTTATGTTTTGTCAAAATGTTCAAATAAAATGGCGCAAGTAGTTGCACTTACGTCTTGTAATTGTGACCACTGAATTGAATTGGCCGTAGATGGAAGAGTCCATTCATCCGAATAAGTGAAGGCCGAATCTCATTCTCTTATCTTCATTCTTCTGCTTCTCCTTTTTTTTTTTGGTTTTTCGTTATTTTATATAACGAGTGTAACCACCTTTGGTGGTAAATCCGGGCACATGACCCAGTCAACAAAAATCACACACCATATTATTTTTTTGAGTCAAAACACTATATTTTTTTTATAACGAGGGTAATCCAACTTTGGTGGTAAACCCAAGACACATGATTCAACCACTAATAGTCACGCAACAAGTAAACCAACTTGCACTAAACCCAATGATTAAAAAAAACAAGGTGAACCTTAATTTTTCACCCAAGAGAAAGGAAAGAGACGAAAATCGAATCTAAGACCTCTCATTAACCCCCTCATGTCTTATCATTGAGCTACCCGTCATGGGCTATTCTCTTAGCTTCTTTTTTATGACGATAAACCCCGAGCACCTGACCCAACCTACATGAACCACATACTAGGTAATTCTCTTATCTTCTTAATTCGGTGAGTTGATGTGTTTAAATATTAACAAATTCCATGTTTATGCTTTGCATCGTGTTCTCCTGAATAAATACTCACTCTGTTTTAAAAAAAAGTATTACTTTACTGTTAATATAATTTTTAAATAGTGAAAAATCTCTTCCACAAAATATGATATTTATTATTCACGCACGCTTTTGTAGGATTATAAAAACTATGTAAAATATTAATTTTTATAATATTTTTTTACACTTTTGTAGTTACTATTAATAAGTATGAAATTGTTAAAACAAATTATTAAAAAATAAATATTTTATATAATTTTTATCATTTAAAAAAGTGTGCATGAATAATCAACGACATGTTTTTCCAAACGGATGGAGTATATATTTTTTCATTATTATTTTTTACGATTTCATATTTATTGTTAATAACTATGAAATCATCAAAAAAAAATTAATAAAAGTTGATAGTTAATATAATATATATATATATATATACTTTTTTATTAATATTTTACTAATAATTGTAAAATTATTTAAAAAATGATTTTTTAAAAATAAAGAAGATCAACATATTTGAGTCATTACAATTAAGAAGATCAGCGAATAAGATTAAAAAAGGACTTGTCTATTCGTTGTTACTAGGTGATTATTCGTTAGAATGAAATTATTCGTTGGTACTAGTAATTATTCGTTAGAATTAAATTACACTTTTATTTTATAAAAATAAATAATTACATTATTATGTATGAACATGTGAAATAGATGAATAATTTGTTTGTATATGAGTACATTATAAGGGTGAGTACACTCAAATTATCTCTCCTCTCTTTTTATCTATCTAGAGAGAAGATGATTCGTGTATACACAACCCTTAGCATGTACTCGTGTACACAGAAATTATCCTTCTGTTTCACATAATTATTCGTACATAATAATATTTTTATTCGTATGTACAAATTTTATTCTAACGAATAATTATTATTAACAATAAATAATTATCTATCATAAATTACTTTTAATCTCATTTATTGATCTTTATCAGTCTAACATGATTCATTTTTAAATCGGTATACAAATGATCCTCTATATGTGTATGTAACTATGTATGCATATTATTTAAGGGCGATTTGCTCGAATCAAAAAAAAAATTTAAGGGCGATTTGATGAAATTTACACAAATTAAAAAATCAACGTGTGTAAAAAAAAGTCAAATAAAGTGTCGTAGTTCAATTGGTCATCAATAACATAAAGTTGGTCTAAAATTCTAAATCCCCCCAATTTTCCCTTTTTGGATTTAGTTAAAATGTTTCCTTACCCAAAGTGGAAAAAGCAACTATTGCATACACGATTTGAATTTGATAGACTTCTGAATTTTGACTTTATTCTACCGATAATAACATCTGATTACAAATTTATATATTTAACACAAATATATTTGTATTAATATTTTTTTATTAATTTAATTTTGAAAATTAAATTTTAACAATTGAAATCTTCCAAAAATTCACCAATAAAATTACATAAACTCTATTAAAAAGGCACATAACTTAAATCGCAAATGGATTGACATAGTTTTGAGCAAAGCAAAAGGGAAAACAAAAACGAACACAAATGAACACCAAGGTTTGTTTATTGGGTTCGATTCATTGACCTACGTCTACAAGCCTCAAGTATAAGGTCTTAAATCCACTAACTTGAAAATTATAGAGCATATAAGAGTACAATAAAGTATAAGCAAGACAAATACAAAACATAGAAGCACAAAAAAGACTATAAGGAGAGAAGACGAAGAAGAAATTCGTCGTAGGAACCAGATCTGTAAGACCTACAGATCTAACCACTAGGGATCACCAGAGAAGAACACCACAACTAGGAAGAAGCGATGCTCAAGGTACGACGACACTAGGGATTCCTCTCTCTCCTTGGATACTTACCGAAGACAAAAAGCTACAATGAGTCACGCAAGTAACTGGAGGAGTTTTTATATAGATAAGCCCGAAGATAACCCTAGTATAAAATGCAACGCTTCAACTAGGGTCTACCCCTAAAGCACAACTCCATCGTTGGAAGGCTAACTGCCCCTCTCAAGCTGGTCGCTGTACTCTAATAAAAACAACCTTATCTGCCAAACCCCTGCACTTGATGCAATGTTTTCTATTGACGAAATCAATACATACAGAACTCGATAAAATAAATAGAAACTTCCCTAGGAACAAGGGACCAAAACACAAGCCCCTCATCAGTTGGTTTGATATATGTAAATCTAAATCTAATGGGGGTTTGAGTCTTCATTACTCAGAGGATATGAACAAAGCTTTACAGCTCAAATTACTTTGGAAAATTTTAGCAGAGCCACATAACCCCTGGGTATCATTAATTAAGGAAAATACCTAAAACAACAAAAACTACCGAACTATAATAGAAAGAGGGACACATCCTGGCAATGGACCCAGTTGACCAAGCTTATCCCCTTATTTAAAGAAGGTATCCGTTGGTCCATTGGCAATGGAGATAACATAAACTTCTGGATGGATCACTGGATCGGTAACGCTCCTCTTATAACTATGGCATCACATCCCCAACAAATTGAAACTAACACTACGGTAAATCAATTCCTAAAAGCTGATAAGACATGGGATCTTGAAAAACTAAACAACACGGTACAACAACATTTACCTAATGAAGTAATCAATGACATAAAAATAACACCAATACCCAAGAACATACATATGTACAGACTATATTGGAAATGGAGCAGGAATGGTTGGTTTTCTACTAAATCAGCCATAGCCATGATCAGCAGTATGAAACATCATCAAAAATCGAACATGAGGTGGATCTGGAATCTTGATACCCCCCGAAAGTCAAAACTTTCCTTTGGAAGATTTCAAAGAATGGTATACCCACCACTGTCAAACTGGCTTCTCGTCGATTAGGTATCCCGACCAACTGCCCACAATGTGACTCTAGCTTTGAAGATCTTCCACATCTTCTATGGAGCTGTCCTATTGCACGAGAAACAATAATCTCGTTTGATCCAGCATTGTTCATGAAGATTAACTACTCTTTCAGGGAAGGAACTAACTTCAACCAAATAATTCAAGATATTAAAGAAAATATAGGCATGCATCGTTTTACGAAGCTTGCTTTTGCTTGGTGGGGAATTTGGTACTTCCGGAACAAGACGCTGTTTGATAACATCCATCCGGATGCTAGAAGTATAGTGTCCTTTATCAAAGACCAAATATTACTATGGGAATCCACTAAAAACACTGAAGACTCTGACAATAACACACAACCAAAATCAAAAAAACCAATTACAACATCCCAAAAACGAAAACAAATAAAATGGAAACCTCTGAAACCTGGGACATACAAACTCAACTTTGACGGAGCCCTCTCGTCTTCTGGCTCAGCCCCCTACGGATTTATAATTAGAAACCACAACGGCACCCCAATCTTTTGTTGTAGCTCACCATATGTATGCCATGCCTCTGTGAGAGCATGTGGTTTACCGTGGGCACCTGTTCGTTGTGCATACACCTTTGTGAGAGCATGTGGTTTAATTCGATGCAAAGCGTTCTAGACCTTGTCCCATCCTGTCAATTGCGGGATCGGAAAGTTTTGGGGTTTGGAAAGGAATCATGACCGCACAAGAACTAAACATAACCCAACTGGAAATAGAGGGTGATAATCTCACCATAATAAACAGTCTGAAAGGTCTAGGGATGCCTACTGGAGACTCTGAAATGATTGTCTCGAACAGTCTAGTCTCGCTGGGCTCCTTTTCTTCCGTCGTGATTCGTTATGTCTATCGTGAGGCAAACCAAGTTGTGGACCGTTTATCGCATCTGAGTTTCTCCCTCCACAACCCTAATGCTCCTGACGATTCTTCGCTTTGTTCTCTCATCCGTATGGATATATGCTCTTGGCGTTTAGGGTCTCCTTAAAGCCAAATTATTTCCGATTAAAAAAAAACTAGGGTTTACCCAAAGAGTCGGCAGTTTAACCCAACACACAAGGAGAGTTGGGCCAAGTTTGGACTCATCTAACTTGGACATCCCAATCTACAGCTTGGCAACCCTTACGGGCGAAACACCCAAGCTGGAGAAGACCTTCTTTTTTATCATAGCCCATACATATACATATAATACGCCCTACACATATACTCAACACTAAGTTTAGCTTAATTTGAAACTGAAGGATTTTGATTTTTTTAAAAAAAAAAAAATGGTTGAATGAGTTGATTATGCAAATGAGCTCATTTAGGTTTTTCTTTTGCGGGGTAAAATGGAAAATGGTTTGTGTGCAATTTAATCGAATTCATCTTGCCAATACACATTTTAACATCTTACTAACAGCCTCACCCATATAAAATTTGTAACCCATGCCACTCAACACCATCAACCTTAGAATCTGTATTCATGCAAATTTTTCCTTGACTTCATAATTGATAGCACGTTCAGACTTGATTAAAAAAACTAGGACAAATAAAGAAATAGGAAACTCGATCCATTCTATAATATTGTTCACTTGAGAGAGTAGCCAACTTCTCTCTAGAATTCGTCCACCCCAAATTGAACACGTACAATACCCAAAAAAACCTAGACCCAATTGTTCAAATTTGCTTATCCAAATCATACCCCACCCCCCTCAAACTTCTTTGTTTCTTTAGGGGATCAATTTTCTTCCTCCGTCTATTGATTGTTCATAAATGTCAAGGAGATCCACCATTTTCGTGCACATCTTTGGTCGAGTTTTATCAAACTCAACAATTCCCCTAATGCCTTGCAATCTCTTTGATCTCTCGTGTTCAAGATGTCCTCTGCCCAATTCGGTGGTTTCTGGCGTTCAGCCCACTGCCAATGGATCTTTCTCCCTCAAATGCGGGTTTCTGGCGTTCACCGTCCTCCTTGCTAGTTAGGTGGTCGGACGTGCCCTTTGCCGTGCTACCTCAATGGCGCGGGCCTGGCATTGTTGGGTTCCTCCCTCTCCCTCCCACACTCAATTAGATTTATGTCTGGATAAAAACACATTATGATATGGTTTCTTCGAGTTCCCCATGGATACATTTTTTTTTTTTAAAAAAAAGCAATTGAATCTATCCCTTTTGTGGCCAACTGCCACAAATGCACAAGTGGATTTCCAAAACTCTTTTCAACTCTTTTGGTCGTCGCTTCCTGGTTCTATGTACCCTTTTCTGATCATTCGCCACTGCTCCTGTCTCGCCGGTGATCCTTGTCGTGCAAGGCTTGCATAACATGTCATCTTCCTTGCACGACAAGCACTGTTCTTGCATGTTGGCTCTTGGATAATCCTTGGCGTGCAAGACAAATTTTGGGCCTTGCACGCCAAGGCAGAATAAGATTAAAAAAACATATAATTTTCGGTATAATAAAATTCTGAAAGGGTTTGAATAATTCCCGTGAGGGCCTGAAAAATAGTACCATTATTAATTTAGTTTTTATATTTTTTTCCGATCATCTTTGCTTATTATCGGGACTTTATATAAATATAAACCTACAAATCCCACCCATTTGTGCTTGAACTAATTCTCGAAAGGGCTCGACTAAAATCCGTATCCATTAAGGCCGGTTTCTTTTTAGTGCGTTTTGTTTGGACGGTGTGCTGCTCTACTTATAGTGTTTCTAGGCGTTTTTGGCCAGTGGTGTTACGTCAGGTTGGTGCCTGGTTTCGTTCTTAGTTTACATCCTCAACTTGCTAGTTGTAGTTTGCTTAGATATGTCCGTCTGTAGAGTGCGATCCCTGTTTTATTGAACCTATTCTGGATACTGTTGTATGTTTAGATGATTTTCTGTCTGATTCAGCCTATCAAGAATTAGGTTTTCCTGATCTCGAATTCTTACTTTATCCAAAAAAAAAAAAACAATATTGTTCACTTGCAGGAAGTCGATTAAACATGCTCATAAAGAGCTTACCTGCTTACAATATATTTATTTTGCTTAATTGTACCAACAAGGCATTATACAAGGAGCTAGAAATGTGCGGTATCAAAAACCCACAAAATTAAACTTCCAACATCCTATTGAATTCGAGGGCGTTCAACTGCTCCATTAACAGAAACCAATCTATCTTAAATACACTAATAAGCCGATTACAAAACCTTTCTTTCGTTAACACCATTTCGAGCCCTAAACCAAGCAACCATCTCACTTTCAGTAATAAAATTCTCTCTCGGCTGAACCGTCCTCCTCTATCATATCATCAGGCCTTCCTGAGGGGCAGCAGCTCCGGCGATTGGCTTGCGCTTCTCAACAACAATAGCCTGCGTCGTCAACACCATTCCTGCCACTGAAGCAGCATTTTGCAGGGCGCACCTTGTCACCTTGGCTGGGTCGATCACCCCGCTCTCCACCAAGTCCTCGTACTTGTCCTCCATTGCATTGTAACCAATTACCCACTCGCTCGCTTTCACCTTGTCGACAACCACCTCACCTTCTACTCCAGCGTTTTGGGCAATCAGGGATGCAGGTGCTAACAGTGCCTGCATCATAACCAATCATAATTAAAAGTCAGCCAAAAGCAGCCCTCACTTTCGGACACTGCCAACATAAGCAATACCACAACTGAGTTGATAAAATCGAGTGCATAGATGAAAGCTTACCTTCTGCACAATGTCGGCACCTAAACGCTCATCTGGATCTTCTAGTTTTTCCTTGATAGATGGGACGTGTGTTGATAGATGCACAAGGGCAGCCCCGCCACCAGGCACAATGCCTTCTTCGATGGCAGCAAAAGTTGCATTTTTAGCATCTTCAATTCTCAGCTTACGGTCTTCGAGCTCAGTTTCTGTAGCAGCCCCGACTTTGATGACAGCAACTCCACCAGAAAGCTTTGCTATTCTCTCAGCCAGCTTCTCTGAATCATACACAGAATCAGTCTCGGATAGTTCCTTCTTGAGCTGTGCAATTCTGGCTTGAAGCTCATCCTTTGAGGCAGCATCAGCAATCAAGGTGGTTGAATCTCTGGTGATTATCACCTTCCTTGCTGTACCTAGCTGCTCAATTGACGTATTCTCAATAAGCAAACCCATGTCACTAGCCTGATACTCAGCCCCTGTTACATAAGCATTCCGGTTGGTCACAAATAACAAAAGAGTTAAAGCCCCACAAACAAATATGCATAATGTTTTCAGCATATTCATCAGGAAATTCTAATCAAGGAACTGGCTAGAGGTCAGGTCCTAGGGCATACAAGAAAGACTAGAGAATGTAGGGACCAATCAAGTCTCAAATATAACAAATGCAATACACGACCTGTCAAGATGGCAATGTCTTGGAGAAGGGCCTTTCTCCTCTCACCAAAACCAGGTGCTTTAATAGCGGCGACATTAAGGATCCCTCTCAACTTGTTCACCACAAGAGTGGCCAATGCCTCGCCAGTAACATCCTCAGCAATGATCAGCAGAGGTGCTCGTAACTGAGTAGTCTTTTCCAACAACGGAATTATATCCTTTATTGCTGAGATCTTTTGATCAGTCACCAAAACCCTTGCATTTTCGAACTCGACCAACAGCTTTTCTTGGTTTGTCACAAATTGTGGGGAGATGTAACCTCTATCAATCTGCACCATGAAATGAGACAGTGATGAAGCAGACAGACTGCTTACATTGAGTAGACTGGGAAACAGATGAATAAAGGCGATAATGTATTCAAGTTATTCGAGCAGAAATTTACAATATTAGTCACCCTAAAGGGATCTAGGTTCACAACTGAGTCATTATTTTTTTTTAAAAAAAAAGAAGGTTAACTAGATACTGAGTTTTGAAATCCTTCCTTAATCATTAACATACAGCACATTTTGAAGCATTTAGCAAATAATGATAAGTAAACAAAATAAAACATCAACTACACTATATTGCTCTTTGTTTTATACTTTTATCCTTCCCTTGATGAGAAAACTCTAAAAGGTAGAGCCTTCTAATGAGGAAGTCCATTTACAACTAATAAATAAAACCTGTTTCGTCATAAACCCATAAACTAAAGTGATAACTGATTAAAAAATTAGTATCAACTATCAATATACCTCTGTCCCCTCTTCCACTTCAACAGTGGTCTCAAAGGATGATGATGATTCGATGGATAGGACACCATCTGGGCCAACTTTATCAATGGCATCAGCTATCATTGTACCAATCAAGTCATCATTCCCAGAGGATATCGTAGCAATTGCTGCAAAAATAAGATAACTTTTCAGAACATATGGCCAAAAACATGTAATGTGTTTTTGGCAATGGTTGCACAAACAGCTGAACTCTCAAAAAAAGATGCAACAATAACATTTAACAACAATCAAGTCATTTTACTTTACCTTTAATATCATCTCGGCCTTTGACAGGCCTAGCTTTCCTTTCCAGCTCTTCTACTAGTCCTTGGATAGTTTTATCTATTCCCTTCTTCAACGAAACAGGATTTGCCCCTGAAGTTACACTAAGCAGGCCCAGCTTTATGATTTCCCGTGCCAGTACCGATGCAGTTGTTGTGCCATCACCAGCAGAGTCGTTTGTTTTACTTGCAACCTAATATTGAAACAGAAGTCAGCATTTGAAACAATAGCAAGTTGAGAGTTTATGCTTCATAGACAGATTTTATTATCTTAAACGATAACTAAGACTATCAAAATTGAATAATTGATCCACCACGTACATACAATCAGAATGGAATACCAAATATTGACTACTAAAAGTGGACAACATACACTAATCAGCAGGGGTGGCAGAGACAAATTGTCAAATTAAGAAAACAAAGTTAACCAACAATGATCTCAAATAGATGCCAACCTCCCTGATCAAAGCTGCGCCAGCATTTTCCATTGGATCAGCTAGCTCAATAGCCCGAGCAATAGTAACCCCATCATTGACCACTTTTGGGCTTCCGAATTCATCCAAAACTACATTCCTTCCTACAAATGACAACAGTTGATCATTAATAAGACCATTCTCTGTATCCAATATCTGAAAGAAGCATAATTCTCCGCTCTCAGAAGGGTAATCAGTGTCCACAAGAACAACTGAAATTCGGGAAGCAGCAATCCAGAGAAATACCATCAGATGAAGTCTATAACAGTTCATGAATATCAATGAACCTAACAGATGCAGGTAAAATGTACATCATTTTGTACATATCAATAACAATTATAATCCAAATCTAGAGAGGGGACAGATTATGAACAACAATGCATCACCAAAAAACAATGTAAAACTAACAACCACCATATAACATACACAAAATCAATTAATCCATGTATGAAGAACAACCTCTAGGGCCAAGAGTGAGCCCGACTGCATCAGCAAGCTTGTCAATACCAGCCTGAAGAGCCTTCCGGGAGTCTTGGTCAAACGCAATATCCTTAGCAGATGCTCTCACCGCAAACCGCTGAGTCTTTTGCTTGTAGTTAACCTTTTGGCCTTGCTGAGGGACAACTCCTCTCCTCAAGCTTCCCTGCATCCACCAGACGAATAGATAAGTTAAACTTAAAACTGATTATAGATTATCTGCCAAGAACTCATTCAACGTGTTATTTGGAAAATACACTGCTCTCTATGATTGCTGAAACAATCCATTTCCATCAACTATCCTTCCCTTCTTGCATTGCATCAATAGACGGACATTGAAGAAATACATTCAAACGGAGGCGAACATTTGAACAATTATGTGTTAACACAAATACAACTCCCTCAGTAAACCAAAATAGTGATTGAACGAATCCAACAGATAACATATTCCGAAAATTAGAAAAGGAGTTAACAGAGAACAGAGATTCGGCAAGTACCTTGTGCGTGGAGCGGAGAATGGAGGTGGTGGAGATGGCGTTAGCAGAAGCCATAGTGAGAGAGAGAGAGAGAGAGAGAGAGAGAGAGAGAGTTTGAGGGTTGGATTGGAGGAAGGAGAGAGATATGGGGAGAGGATTAGGTTACGAGTCGGGAAAGCTCGAGAAGAGAGTGGGAGAGGAAACAAATCGAAAGGGCTATCCGTTCTAGAAGTTTCCCTCGCCTTTCAAAAGAGATGTCTTTTCTTTTTCTTTTTCCTTTTCTTTTTCCGTTGGGAAATTCTTTCTCCAAGAAATGCCACCAAATATACTAAAAATAAAATAAAATTGACTGGCATAAAATGGACGGTTGGGCTCAGAAGTGCATGGGCCTTAGGCAAATATTAGTGCAAATTCAATAAGAAAACCAATTCTAGACTCTACTATAATTTTTCAACAATTATGTTCCGTTTGGAAAAAAAAAATTTATATCAACTAGCTTTTTAAATTTTTTTATTTTGATATTATATAGTTGTAAATGAAATAAATATAAGATTTTAGTTTAATTAGCTTTTGGAAGGTGAGTATTCCAACTACTCTCCGAAGCTTTTCGGAGCTTATGATTTTCTATTAACAAGTTTTCATTAGCTACTTCAACTGCTAGGTTTACCAAACATCATACTAACTTATTAACATGTATTTAACATAAATAATCAATCAATTTCAGCTAGCCCATCAGCTAGTATTTTGCTAAACGGGGCCTTAGCCCCAAATTTAACTACAAATCTTTGCCCCCAAATCTTTCAATAGAAAATCCACCGGTCCAATCCTCCAATTTGGCTTAATGGGAGAAGATAACCTTGCATTTTCTTTCTCTAGGTTGTTGATTAGCCTCTACTTTCGACTCCCTTCCATTGATGACCATTTCTTTCTTCATGTCAACCTTATCTCCATTGGTTGATTCGAGAAATTCCACTTTCTCGAAGTTGGTCGGGTTGCCTTGCTTCTTTGGCTTTTGGACTCCACAATAGATCTATTTCGTGAGGAATATGAAAGTGGGCATACTGGCGGCTAGGTTGTTGGTGTTGTTGCGATCGAGAATCGAATGAACTTGATATGTATGGCGGTTGACATCGACACTCAGCTCGCAAGTAAGATAGAGAATGGAGAGGAGGTCAGGGGCATTGGAGAATTTTGGAAGTTTTGCTTGGTCAGTCAAACAACTTCAGTCCTTTTTTTTTCTCTTAAAAACATCCATGGAACCCAATGTGATTTCTTAACTCGCATTTGTAGTTTTCTCTCTCATTAAGAATCCCAACTATTTTTTACCCAAATTCCTACAACCCATTTTTATTATAAACTAAATAATATAAAATTAAAAATAGTTCCACCACCTACTCCATCATTATCTTCCTATCTTTTTCTCTTTCCTATCCTCTCACCATGTACCCCCATCTTATTTATTTCTTTGATTTTTAAGAGTTTCTTACTAGTAAACTCATCAATCGTTTGTTAACAAAATATATCAATTCTTTATTATTTTGTTGTTAAGTTTCTTATTTTTATCCTTTAAACACCCCAATGTGGGTTAAACAACTTGAGCATGTAACAAGATTATTTTGTAAAAATTAACTTTTCAATAAATCTTTTACATTGTAAAATAGCAACATGCTATTATAAAGGTGAACAAGTATTTCTTCCAAAAATAACATTAAGACCTCCTCCATCGATAAAAATATCCATTTAATTTTAAAAGAAGACAATTTCCTGTTAAACTTTATTTTGCAATGACTATAAATAAAGAACAGGGTCAAACATTAAAACAAGTAGCAATATGTTTACATCAACATTGTTTTTCACATGGACAATTATATGTAGCACTTTCAAGAGCCTCAAAACAAATCCAAATAAAAGTGCTAACAAGATCTTTGACACAAAAAACAAACGAACAAGTAAGAAATGTGGTTTCTACACAAAAAACAAACGAACAAGTAAGAAATGTGGTTTCTTTTGAAATGTTAAAAATAGCTCATATCATATATTACATAAAAATTGTAATAGTAAATACTTTTATAAAATTTCCTCCAATTTTCACTGTAGTCTTTTCTTCTCCTAGCTTTTGGTTTCAGTTCCTAGCATGTGGCACATATAAAATCTAGCACTTCTCATTTTCAAGTGTGTAAAAGTATGTGTAAACCATTCCATCTGCGTATTAATAGTGGATATAAAGAGGTCAAAGTGTCCTTGTTTGATCAACCTTCAATTTTTTAATGGTAAGTATTTATGATATCTTACACCATTTTATTTTGAACTTTTTATATAAAAAAAATACAGGAAATGGTAGTAAATAGACAAGTTTTTTTGACACCTTTGCAAAACTAGACAACGGGTCCAAGATTTTGCAAAACTAGACAAGTTACAACAAGTTAAAAGGGGGGATGGGAAGGGCTATAGGCAGTCACCAGGAAGAGGCTTCATCCACCCTTGTAACTTCCATACCCAGCACCCCTTCTCGCACCATCAGCCCGCCTCCCAGGAACCGCCGGAACCGCCGTCCTCGCCGGGGATCCCTCTCGCACTCTCCCCTTAGGTTTCCTCGAACCACCACCCCTCGCCACCCCTCTCCCTCTATGTTCACCTCTTTACCTCTCCGTCATCACCTTTCCTCGTCGGCGTTCACCACTGCTAGAAGCTTCGCCCTGCAGCAGCTCCCACACTGGCCCTCTTCCCGCTCGCTCCAGCAGCCACACCAGCCCCGAGCACCCTCCCTCTTCTACTTTGTGTGCTAAATCCAATATTCCTCCACTTATGCTCCACAATTTCGGTACGTGTCTTCAATCCTAGGCTTTGATTTTTCTTACAAATTGCCATGGTTAATATGAATTTGGAAATTTCAATTATTAGGGCTAAGGTTGATGGAATTGATTTGGGAAATTGGGGATTTGTGATTTGGATGAGTTCATGAGTTCCCTTGTGCTTTTTTACTACCTTTTAAATCTTATGATTCTTGTTACTTGTGATTAATGGGGTTGATTGGTTGAATCTAATGAATTTGGATTCCATTGAAGCTTGTGTTTATTTTGATAATTGTGTTCTTGAGTTTTTGCAAGTTATGTTCTTGAGTTTTTCCTCTCTCTTTTGTTTCATTGTCTCCAAATCATTTTTTCTGAAGGAATAACCTCTCATAGTGCAACGTACGGAGTATTAATTTTTAAAAACTTACACAAACTGCTTGTTTCTGGTGGTCTTGACAGTTCTACAAGTGTGCAGTGGATCAGTATGAGAGCGATCTGTTGTCTGTCGTGCATTCTCTTTTGTTGTCAATGACTAGCAAGAACCTTCAGATTAAGAAGCTTGATATCTTCCAATTCTTTGCCTATTTTCATTTCTTTGTACCTTTGGTAGCATAGTTATGGTCATTTGGCATGACATGTTTGTTCTGTTGATAGGATAAGGTTATTGATTTTGAGGTGGATAGGTTTGTTCAGTTGGTAGGATAGGCTTGATCATTTGGGAGGATATGATTGCCTCTGTTTAACCTGTTTGCATTTAGGATTGATTTGTTGATCAAACATGTGCCTTGTTTTTGTCTTAACCAAAAGCAAGGACTTGTGCCTTGTGTGATGATCTAGGATCCAGTTCCAAGTCATTAACATTTGAAGATGTTATATATCTTACCCTTGATATCTCTAATGTTTTTGTATTTCTTGCTGCGGGAGTCAAGGGGGTAAAGTCCTTATTGAGATTTTCCTTGAAGGTGGGAAGGAGTTTACTACAATTGTCCTTGATGTAGGTCCTGCTTCAGATTGTCACCCCGTTGTTCTATTTCCAACAGAAGTGAGTCATTTTTTTAATTTGATTTTATCCTTTGCATTTTATAGCTCTGATCAGTGCCTTTTTTTAATCAAGAATGTTGACCTTGTGATATGTCAGGCTTCCATTAACTTTGCTTATGCATCAACTCTATCATGTTGGTCTTCATCTGTTGAAAATTTATATTCATTGAGCAAGTGGCATGTAAAAAGTATCTGAATTCTCTTATCATAGAATTGGTTTAGATTAATGGTAGGATGATAATGGTAAACTATTTTTAAACTATTGGGAAAATAAAAATTCCCTATTGGTAGGATGCTGATGTAATCACCAAAATTCTCAAGTGTAGCCCTAATGGTTGGATGAGAATGGTAGGATCATAGGATGATAATGGTAAAGTATTTTGAAACTATTGGTCAGAAAAAAAAAATACCCTATTGGTAGGATGATTATTTAATCACCGAAATTCACGTGTAGGCCTAATGGTTGCATGATATTGGTAGGATGAAAGTATGATATTGGTAGAATATGTTGAACTTAATGGTAAGATAAACATACGGTATTGGTAGGATGTAGCTGGAAATGCATAATATCTCTGACACTTGAAGATACTTGAGATAAAATATTGTATCCATTACAATTATCCTCATAATATCTCCGGAACCTAAGACGAAATAGGGTAGTCATTACAAGTTTCCCCATAATATATCTGACACATGACACATAATATCTCCCGCTACACATTCATCACACAACTGATGTCCATGGGAGGGAGTGGATGGGCTTGTTGTTTTGCACCGTAAGGTGATGTACAAGATCACTTACCCATCGCTGCCACTGCTACCGAACAAACTTCTTGCACGTTTCTTTGATATTGACTTTCCATTGAACTTATTTATTAATCTATATGATAGAAAATAGCCTATTAGCTCAATTGGTAGAGCGTTGTGTTTGCACACAAAGAGGTGAGGTCGACTCTCACATAGGCTAATACGGAGTATGCGTAGGTTTATAAATTTGTTGATGTTAGACCAAATGAAAGAAAAAATAGTGTATCTATAAAATTGGCAATCAAAAGCAACTACAAAATTCAATACCTCAACCTCATGAATTCTCGAACTAGGGAACCAACTACAAAATTGGCAATCAAAAGCAATTCAACCCCACTTATTTTCTTCCAATATCTCTTAACATCAAAGCAATTTCATTTAAATAATTTATCTATAATATCGACAATTCTAGTACCTTAGTTAGAATTGGAGCAAAACACGTACAAATTCAAAGACAAACGCATCAGCTTCCAGAAATCTTTACTTTATCTATAATATCGACAATTTCCAACTGATAGCAGGACAGATTTACACTATTGGTAGGATAGAAACTGTACAGTTTTCAGAAATGAACGGGTGGCGTTTGCCCTCCTCAACTTTCCACTCCTCTCTTATTATGTCTCTCTCTTTAAAACACAATAAATGAGCTCTGAGACATCCATCACTAATTTTTTATGTGTCACTTAGCCTCAATAATAGCATTAAATGCTTTATATATTAATACTCCATAATAATCATTACTTTAACCCCCAATCCACTGTTCACCCCCTGCAAAACCTCGCAGCTTTTCCTCCCCTTTTTACCCACTACCAACCCATCCGATAACCCCAATTTATTTGCAAAAGTAGACGTGTGTTACTTTTGCCAATTTTCCAAGTGTGGTGCTACTCTTACAAAGGTGGATTTTTTTTATCTACTTTTGCAAATTGGCCAAAAAAATATCAACGCGGATCTATTACAAGATATATGCAAAAGAAATCAATATACCATATCAAATGAATATATTTAGCAAACTATACCGGTAAGAGCAAGTAGTGACTAAATCAATCTTCTTTAATGTAAGAAAATTAGTCTTTTTTGCAATTTTTTTTGCTGTGCTTGGACAAAAATTTTAACTAAATGTGATCTTAATTATCATCTGGTAAATTTTGTTGTAGAGACTTGAGTTTGTTGAGATGAAATACAAATCAAAGAAGAAGAAAATTGATGTAATAAGCTCAAGGTCAAAGCTGCTCTTTGTCATACATATACAATGGTAGGGGATTAGTTTTTTTTTAACAGGTAATAGTTCGGGAGGAAAGATCCTACCCGAGAGCATCCTTGCGGATGAGGTCTTGTAGACCTGGATCATAGGGAATGTTGAGACCCCTGGCAGAGCAGCAAAAGTGTGCAACCTTATCAACCACTCTGTTGCCAATGCGGGGCACGTGAGAGAACGAGACTTCTCTCACACTTGACAACAATGTTTTAATATCGAACATGATTGATTCGATTTCCCAAGGACACATATGGTTTAGTTTTAATTGATTTATTATTATCAGAGAATCCCCTTCAATTTGTAATCTATTTATGCCAAGTGCACGGGACTGGAGAAGGCCAAGCCTAAGAGCTAGAGCCTCGGATTTGATAGGCGTCTGGTTCCCAATTTTATCACAACCAATGTGAATCGGGTTACCCTCCCAATCCCGGATGATAAAGCCGGTCGTGCTGTCCTTGTCACTAAGTGTGGATCCATCAAATTTTAATTTAAATGTGTTTGCCTAAGGTTTTTTTCCACTTTATGTTTTCCTTCTTAGGTCTTGATTGTGTATGATTCGCTTTCTTGTTCTTGCAGATGATGTGGTCTTCATCCTCCTCGAGAAAGGATGTTTTCTTCCAATTTATCAGATGGTTTGTGATGATCTGACTAACCGATTCATGATTTGGGATAGGATCTTGTTTAAATATTGTATGATTTCTGATATTCCATATAGTCCACCAAGTAATTGCTAATTTTTCTATTTCTAGTTTGGTGAGAATGCCTTTTATTTTGGCAAGGATAAATGAGAATTCTCTCGAGTTGGCGAGCAAGTTGATTATACTCGTATTTGTGTCTACTTTTGAAGGCAGGTGGTTCCTAGAATATTGGCATTCCATGAAAATGTGAGCTTCGTCTTCGATGGCACTGTTATAAAGTGTGCAGGTTGTAGGAACCGCAACACCCTTCTGGTATAGTCTGTTAGCCGTTGGGATACCTTTCTGATCCAATTTCCACCTGAAGTTTTTAATTTTCGGCGATACATTAAGTTTCCAAATCCAAGAATTACTACTTTTATTTTGACTGATGCTTTTAGTAATCAGTTTGTATGCACTGGCTGTTGTAAACCAACCTTCTTTATCTGGCCACCAGTATAATCGGTCCTCAAACACACACGACAAAAGGGGTATGTCTAGAATTTCATCTACTATATTTTTTGGTAATTTGTTCAATAATTTTTCCTCCCACCATTTCCCTCCTAATATATACTCACTTACAGCTTCATTTTCGTCTCGGATGGTGGGGCAATCATTTCTACTTGTTATTGGTGATGTTGTTATCCAGTTGTCGGTCCAGAATTTGATTGATTTCCCATTTCCCACCGACCAAATTAATCCTTCTTTGAATTTTTCAATACGAGGGGCAAGCTTTGACCATTGCCATGACGCTCCCCCGCTTTTTGTATAATTTAACATGTGCGTCTCTTTCAAATACTTATACCGAATTACTTTAACCCATTTATTATCAGGTTCCGCCAGAATTTTCCATAGTAGTTTCATTTGAAGTGCCTCATTCATGTCTTTGGATTTCCTAATCCCTAGTCCCCCTTTGTCCTTTGTTCTACAAATTTTATCCCAGCTTATAAGAGGTTTATATTGCAGATCTTTGTTCCAAAAAAAAGTTCTATTTATTTGTTCTAGTTCCTTGTGAATAGCGCTGGGTAACATAAAGCTTTGCATTGTGTATAAAGGTTTTGAAGATAGATTTGTGCCAATAAGGACAGCACGACCTTGTTGTGATAGGGTATTTGCTCTCCACTTACTAAGCTATTCTTTCGATTTGCAGACCACATTTTTGAATGTTTGTTTATTGACTTTCCCATTAATAATAGGGAAACCAAGATATTTTTCAAGAGTTGTTTCATTTGATATACCCAGGCATCTTTCAAGTTCGCCAATCTTTGACCTTGGGATGCCTTTTGTCATTTGAAAGGCGGATTTATGATAATTTACTTTTTGTCCTGAGATACTACAATAGTCATCAATAATTTATTTGGCTTTAGCGCAAGCTGAAACATTACCTCTCGCGAAGATAATAATATCACCAGCGAAGGAGAGGAATGGGACATGGAGTCCATCTCTGCCAAACCTAAACCCTATTGGGTTAATGCTCGAGTTTGCTTCGACCGAAAGTTTTCTTGCCAAAACTTCAGCACCCAGAATGAAGAGGAAAGGGGAGAGAGGGTCGCCTTGACGGAGGCCTCTAGAGGGTCTAAAAATCTCAGTTGGACCATTATTTACAAGGACGGAGAAGTATACCGTAGTTATACATTCGATAATCCACTGAATGAACATCGGATGAAACCCGAATTTATCCAAAACAACTTTTGGAAATTTCTAGTCTACTCTGTCATATGCTTTTTCCATGTCTAATTTAATAACTAGCCACCCTTCTTTCCCTTTCCTACTGCGAAATGAGTGAAAGATCTCATGAGCAATCAACACATTGTCCTGAATTGCCCGGTCAGATACAAATGCTCCTTGTAAAGGATGGATCAGTTTTCCTATTACCTTTTTTAGTCTCTCTGTTAGTATTTTTGATATAATTTTGTAGATTGTGGAGCACAAGCTTATTGGTCTATAGTGTGTCGTCATAGTGGGGTTGTCACATTTGGGTAGAAGTGAAATGAACGTGTGGTTTATTTGACGAAGCATTCTTCCAGACATGAAGAACCCTTTAACCGCTTTTATAAGTGAGTTTCCAATGATGTCCCAGTATTTTTTATAAAACTCTGTTGTCATTCCATCAGGGTCTGGCGATTTATTGCTTCCTAGATTAAAAAATGCCCTCTTTATTTCCCTATTGCTCGGGTGTTGCATCAGAAAGTTGTTTTCCTCCGAGGTAATTGATGGAGTGATTAATTGAAGGTACTCACTTAAGAGATTTTCGTTTACTCTATGTTGTTTAAATCTTCTCTCAAAGTCCCTTTGGATTTCGTTTCTGATATTTTCATCTCCCTCAATAAAAGTACCCTCACTGGACGTAATCGAGCGAATGATTTTCCTATTTCTTCTACCCGATGCCACACGATGGAAGTAAGTTGTATTCGCATCGGCTAATTTAAGATGCTTCGTTTTAGCCCTTTGGTTCCAGTATTGCTTCTGGAATAGCAGAAGTTTTTCTTTTTTCTGTAACATGCATCTTTCTTTGGCCCTATAAGCCGACCAATTATGTTGATTCATCATTGATTGTATTTGTAGCAGACTACTCTCAATCTCTTGCAGCTCGCGGAAGATGTTTCCGAAAGTTTTCTTGTTCCATTCTTTTGCTTTTTGTTTGAGTAATTTAGTTTTGTGTGTAACTTGGAACATAATAGATCCCGAGCAAGAAGCTCTCCAAGCTTGCTTAACTATGTTACGAAAATCTTTCCTTTGAAGCCAAATATTTTCAAACTTGAAGGAAGGATGTTTGAAAAGACTTCCATTTGCGATGTTTATTGTAATGGGACAGTGATCTGATGAGGAAAATGTGCCATTGACCGTTAATAGGTCAGGGTATAATTGTAGGATTTGGTTATGAACAAGCACCCTATTTAGCTTTTCAATAATATTGTTTTCCCCTTCGGGTTTTTTTCTCCAGGTGAATTGATTCCCCATAGTGAGTAGATCAATCAAAGAGCAGTTATTCTTGAAATTAGCCAATCTCATGAATCTTTGGGTATTAATTTGCGCTCCACCGCTTTTGTCGGCACTACAAGAAATTTCGTTCATATCCCCCATCACAATACATGGGATATCAGAACCGATGATTAAGTTAGTCAGAGTATTCCAGAATTCATCTTTATCCCGTAATCCTGGAGGAGCATAAACAAAAACTATCAATAATTCGATATCTCTATGTGATGCTTTATATTTAACCCCTATTATTCGTTGAAAATGAAATTCTATTGAGATGGACTCATCTATAAGGTGGTTAGCTTTCCATAATACCCCAAGACCCCCTGCTTTGCCTTGAGACGGAGACCAAATTGCACTATCAAAACCCGCTTGTTTCCAATTTATTTCCGGTGGGATGTTTTCGGCTTTAGTCTCGGCTAGAGCAAGCAAATGGATGTGGTCGTTTTTGCACCACGCATTGATGCTTGTCCAAAATGTTTTTTTTCTGATCCCCCTACAATTCCAATAGCTAATCTTCATGGTACACCGGTTGTGGCACAGAGAGAGATGGTAGATTCCCCATGCCAAAGGCTATTAGGCCAAATGTTGATTGTTGAAGTTTCTTGTTCGAAAACGAGATGGAAAACCACCAACTTACTATAGTGAATGGACGAGCACACCTGATGCGTTTGGAATTCCCGATCCTTCGCCTGTGGGCTTCGAATCAAGAATAACAACTTGTTGATGGCCCGATCTTGCAATTATCCTTGCTATTCTTGATGTTTACAATCAATTACAATCAAAGGTTTCGAATTTATTGCGGCGGAAAATAAGAATTAACAACAAAGCACAAAAACCAACAAAGGAAAAAACTTCGAAAAAGGTGCAGCGACGGTGGCAGCAACTTGGGCGGCGGGATGGCACGGTTGCAGCGGCCGCTGCAGGCCTTTGGGGCCGCCGCCGCCTGGTGTGGCTGGAGAGGGTGCGACGGTTCTCTCCTTCTTCAGCGACGGTGGCCTAGGGTTTATTTGCGACGGTATTATGCAGGAATTTGTGTTTGTGTTTATGGGTTCTGTTTGGGGATTAGGGTTTGGTATCGGATGATTGATCGAACTATAACTTGAAGGCAAAAGCTTTTGGATTGGAGAATCGAAGAACCTTTTTTAGCCAAAAATGTTTCTTCAATATTAATTCCAATTTAATTTTTATTGAATGCAAAAGAACGTTTAAATAGAATCCTAATCTCTATAAAACCTAATATGTGGCCAGCCATCCTTTACAAAAGGATAGACTTGGCTAACCTAATTCTAATATAATAATATAACTAAAATCCTAACTAGATAAAAAGATGATAATTAAGAAAGCCTAAGGATAGACTCTCCTAACCATCTTATTTAACCTAACTAAGTAATACTATAAATAAGACATTCCATAAATAACTCCAACTAACATAGGAGTTACTAAATATGGAAAGAACCTGTAAACTAATAATAATAATAATAATAATAATTAAATAAATAAAATATCTTTTCTTCAAGCCATGGTGGCGCCTTCTTCTTCCTCTTGAGGACGACACTCTTTGCCATCAATAGCCCTCGAATCGATCTTGAGAGCTCGCCTGGATCAAGATCATTGTTTGACCCACAGAAGGCCATCTTGATCCGCATCATTCTCCCCCTCTTAACTTCGATTCGTCCTCGAATCGAGTAATCGAAGAGCAGTGGGGAAGGAGCAGCAATCAGGAAGTAACTTCCTTGACAATTAACTTGAGATGGCGCCAGCAGAATTTGAGGCAAAGGAACCTCAAAAACAACACCTGTCATAGGGAACATTGAGCAATCAAGAGGAACAATATCATTAGGCTCAACAACCCTATGAACATCAGAAATCTCAACATTAGGAACATTCTGAAGAGGTACAATAGCTAACTCAAGAGAAGTGTCCCCAACGTCCTCATCGTTGTCGTTAGAAGCAACCAACACATCTGGTGCAGCACTTCAGTTCACTTGCAGCGTAGATTCGGAGGTGTTCCCGGAGGGTTCTGGCAGGGTGTGACCCACCGTTGGAAAGCTCGTCGAGTCAGCTTCGCAACAAGACTGAGTTGACTCAATTCCGAGATCGGAGTCAATAGGAATCTGCGAAATAAGTTTGGTGCGCTGTGCTGAATCCGGGGCAACGAATTCAACTATAGGCTCCTTAGGCTTAATTACCTCGTCGTCAGTTGAGGCAACTATATCCACTGGAGTATGGTTGATGGCCAAACCAAGAGCATAACAAACTCTATCCGAGATGGCCTTCTCCAATTCCTTCAAGCCCTTCTCGAGCTTCGCCTGTGATCTGGCATCATAGGCATCTAGTTCGGCTTGAAGTTCGGCTGGAAGTTGTTGTCCACGCCTCTCCTTTTCGATTTCCGCTTGCCGTTGAAGCCAAAGGCGGCGCCTTTGAGCCTCTTGTTGTCGCTCTAAATCTTGTTATTGTTGCAAAGCTCGTCTCTTCAACTCTAGGGGGCGTCGTTGTTGTGCAGCCCATTCCAAAGCGAAGAACTCATCCAAGGGATCGCGATCATCATCCCAATCTCCCCAGATAACTCCAACCATTGAATCAAATCGTGAATAACATCAAGAAAAAAACAAGAACTTGCGAAACCTATGGCTCTGGTACCACTTGATGCGTTTAGAATTCCCGATCCTTCGCTTGTGGGCTTCGAATCAAGAATAACAACTTGTTGATGGCCCGATCTTGCAATTATCCTTGCTATTCTTGATGTTTACAATCAATTACAATCAAAGGTTTCGAATTTATTGCGGCGGAAAATAAGAATTAACAACAAAGCACAAAAACCAACAAAGGAAACAACGACGGAAAAGGTGCAGCGACGGTGGCAGCAACTTGGGCGGCGGGATGGCACGGTTGCACCGGCCGCTGCAGGCCTTTGGGGCCGCCGCCGCCTAGTGTGGCTGGAGAGGGTGCGACGGTTCTCTCCTTATTCAGCGACGGTGGCCTAGGGTTTATTTGCGACGGTATTATGCAGGAATTTGTGTTTGTGTTTATGGGTTGTGTTTAGGGATTAGGGTTTGGTATCGGATGATTGATCGAACTATAACTTGAAGGCAAAAGCTTTTGGATTGGGGAATCGAAGAACCTTTTTTAGCCAAAAAGGTTTCTTCAATATTAATTCCAATCTAATTTTTATTGAATGCCAAAGAACGTTTAAATAGAATCCTAATCTCTATAAAACCTAATATGTGGCCAGCCATCCTTTACAAAGGGATAGACTTGGCTGACCTAATTCTAATATAATAAAATAACTAAAATCCTAACTAGATAAAAAGATGATAATTAAGAAAGCCTAAGGATAGACTTTCCTAACCATCTTATTTAACCTAACTAAGTAATACTATAAATAAGACATTCCATAAATAGCTCCAACTAACATAGGAGTTACTAAATATGGAAAGAACTTGTAAACTAATAATAATAATAATTAATAAAATATCTTTTCTTCAAGCTATGGTGGCGCCTTCTTCTTCCTCTTGAGGACGACACTCTTTGCCATCAATAGCCCTCGAATCGATCTTGAGAGCTCGCCTGGATCAAGATCATTGTTTGACCCATAGAAGGTCATCTTGATCCGCATCAACACCCACCAAATTGGCCAGTAACCAAGCCGATTAAACAAACAAGTTGTATTGAGCACGTTTGTCAACCAAGCATCATAACCAAGGTTATCTAAGCCATAACTAAATTTGAGAAAATAATAACATATAAGTCGTGACTCCCTTGGAAGAGCCAAATCAAAAAAGACAGTAATCCAAGAAGATGACCAACAAATGATACATTTCTTAGACCAATTATTTTGCCGAGAGAGAAGGGTCAAATATAGGCCAAAGCATGGCAATATAAGAAGTTGGATATAGTTTGTGGTCCATGGTGCACAAGGAACGTTGATAAAGTAGACCTTGTTTGTGTTTAGGAATATAGTGAGCCTTAGGGGATGTAATAAGAAATGAGCAAATCCATGCTTATAGACTTGGTGTGTCTGCATGATCAGCTCATCCTTAGGATAGTACAACAAGCAGTCAAGTAGTTGGGAAATCCTTATCAACCGAGAGATATGAGTATATAGCAGCACCGAAACATCCTTAGCTGATGTTCGAGCTTTGTTATCGCATTTAACATAAAGAGAGAGTTCAAACATTAACCGAGTAAAACTCTCAACAGAAATCGGACCTAATTGTTGAAATTTTTTTGATTTGAAACAAGTAATGTACAACATCGAGGAGGACCATAGCGCATAGTGATCCAAACCACACATGATACAAAAACAAAACCAAATTCTAGTGTTATTATTACCAAATTTCCGACAGTGGAGGGTGAAGCACATACCAAGGTATGACAAACCCGAAAGACCGAAGCCGTTTGCAGGCCATGGCCTAAAATGGACAGAACAAGTTAAAGGCAAACATGTGTTTGAAAAAACACTAAGTTTAGTTGATTGAGCTGAGTATCGATCTAAATATTGATCATAAGTCATAACTATGGCATGACAGGCCGATTAGAGCGCCACAAAGATGGAAGTTCAACCTGCAATGGGGGCGGGAATAACACTTCACCCTGTTGATCCGAACATATACCACCATAGTTATACCCTTCCTAATTTTGTTGTTGGCTATGTTAGGACACCAAAGATGATGAGAAATCTTGATGTTGAAGTGAGGAAAACTACCATCAGTAACCTTAGCACAGCAAAGGGATATCACCTTGGACCAAATGCTCAAAAGTAGACTCACTACAACATCACAATGAGGCAGGCAAACCAAGAATTTTAATTCATACTCAAGGAGGCAAACCGATGTAATTAATCACATGAAACAAAATTGCAATGACTAGGAGCGAAGATACAAAGATCATCTATACCTAGCTGCTCAAACCCGTGAATCTTAACACAAGAGACATGGGGAGCAACAGTAGGTGCAACAAACGATTCAGTCAAGCTAGGTTGAACACAAATATTTAAATCTCCAAAAAGGGTTTTTTCAACAAGCTCAAAAGAGTTGATGACCAATTGTGCCGCATCATGATCAGACCTAAATCCTTCGGCCCCGGTATTGCAAACAAAGATAATAATGAATCTAAACATTGAAGACCCTAAACTTGCATCATTAGGGATATAATCGCAGCAGGTAATGCAAATACTTATCTGGATAATCGCAGCCGAAACAGGGTTCCAAATTGCAGAAACTGAATCAGTGTAAAGCGCTTCTTCATCAGAACTGGAGCAAGGAGCTAGGAAAGCTCCAACACCCACAGTTTGTTCAAGGCCCGATAAAAGGTGGGTTATAAGGACCAATTCATCATTTAGACTGGGAAAAGGAGCCATAACAGCCCCAATAACCACAATGTTTTCAAGGCCCGAAAATCGGGGTAAGTGGTGAAGAGGCATAAGCCTCAAACACTTGATTTTTCAACCACCAAAGGGCGGTAAATTTCCTGGACATGAAGATGCAATTAGATATGATCAGATTAGACATAGAATAGTTTATTTATATCAATGTCTGTATTTTAGATTTTCTTCTATTAGTCTATTATTTAGGGGAGGGCACAAATCCCGCAAATCCCGGTCCCGTCCCGGACCCGTCCGGATCCCAGTGGGATTTAAGGGAAAAAAAGTGAATCCCGTCCCGTAAAAATTATGCGGGACGGGGTGCGGGACAAGACTATGGGATCCCGCAAATCCAGGTCTCGTCCCGCATATATATATATATATTATATAATTTATATATATATATATACAAATATATTTATATTTATATTTATATTTATATTTATATTTATATTTATATTTATATTTATATTTATATTTATATTTATATTTATATTTATATTTATATTTATATTTATATTTATATTTATATTTATATTTATATTTATATTTATATTTATATTTATATTTATATTTATATTTATATTTATATTTATATTTATATTTATAAGAGTTTTAATTTTGGTAGTACTAAAAATTTTAACAATTTAGTGATTTATATGATATATTTAGTTATTTTAAACACAAGTTACAATAATACTGTAAGATTTGTAAGCAATTTGAAAATAAAAAATTACTATGGGCTTGGGGGGTTAGGGATTTGGGCTCTAGGAGACAAACAAAACAATTTATTCTCCATTTTGAAATAGTGAAATCTCTATTCAATTCTAATCGGTTAGGGTTACAGGAGGCTTGTGCTGCTGACAATGTTTTTTTGTATGAAATTGTGCTGCTGGGAGTGTTAACATTATGGTGATATCATTCTATGAAGCATGAACTATGAAAACATTTTTTTATTTTTCAAGTTTTATAATATTTTATTATTTTTATTTGAGGGACAAGTCCCGTCCCGTCCCGGTCCCGTCGCGTCCCATCTTGGTCCCGTCGCGTCCCATCTTGGTCCCGTCCCGTGTGGGATAAGGCCCGTGTGGGATTAAAAAAAAAAGGTAAATCCCGTCCCGGTCCCATCCCAGAAAAATTAAAGTCGGACGGGCCTCATCCTGGTCCCGTCCCGTTCCATCCCGTCCCACGCCCACCCCTAGTATTATTTGTTTCTTTACTATTTGGAATTTATATTTTTTTTACAGTAAAAGTGGTATTCATCCAAAAAAATCGGAAGATTTTGGGTACTCTAGGTTTGAAAAGGATATTCAGTGATATCTTTTTTTTTTATTATGAAATAATTCGAGGACCAGACAAATTCTGGCACCTCGAGAGGTCGACAAAGTCGGCAGACGGCGAACCGTAAAAAATACAACGTAAAATACAAACGGTGCAATACAAAAGCGATAACCAAACTGCCCGGCCGAAACAAACGAGCCTGACCCAAAACAGAAGGGGACAACGTAGACTAAACCCGAAGTCAAGCGTCACCAAACGATGACACTGTTGGCCAGCAGCACATCAGGAGTCCCTGTGGGCGATGAAGACGAACCTCCAAGGAAATTTCCGTAACACGGAGTCGCCTCGATGCACACCGCTACGACCCTAGCCAGTCCCGACACCAGATGCCAGAGCCCCAAAAAAGACTAGGACCGCCACGAAACAACCGGAAATGCAGCTGAGAACCACCTTTGAACAAATGCACCAGAAAGCCCTTATAGGATTTTATCGGAAACCCTTACGGGATTTTTATCAAACCCTTTCGGGAATTTAATCAGCCATTTCGGGACATTTAATCAAGCCATTCGCAAAATAAAATAGACCGAAAGTAATTAAATAGAACCGAAAGGCTTTTTTTAAAAAAAAAAGAAAAAAAAAAGAAAAACAATTTCTCGTCCTTGCATTGGCAAATAAAAGAACCGAAATAAAAGCAGCACTTGGATTGACAACAAGCCAAAACCAAGGAGCGGCCCAAATGTTGACTTAATTTTTTTTCCAATTGTATTAAGAACAGTATTTCGGGCTCAGCAACACACCCATGAAAGCCAATCTTCCTACCCAGCCAAGAAGAAAGAGCCCCCGGAGTATAATGTCGCCTGAAAGATAGAGCCACCGAGGGCAGCCGGATAGGCCAACAGTAAGAGCCAACGGCGGCACCAAGCAACCCAACCGGAGGGGGAATCACATCGGCCAACCAAGAGGCGAGATGCCATGGAAGGACATCGAGCACCAGGCCGGCACCAGAGGTTACTGCGACGGTTCCAAAGGCCACCGTCCGGCGCCATCGGAGGTGAAAAGGAAGGGACGATCGCCACTCCAACACCACTGAGGGGACGACAACCAAGACGGCCAACAAGACTGGAAGGTCGGAACGAAACCCACCATAAACCGACCCAAGAGGAAGGAAATGGAAGGGTTGCACAATCCCCGACCACACGACTGCAGAAAGGGGGTTAGGAGACTCAATTCAACGAAAGCCCCAAACCAATTTTGGTTTATGAACGAAACCAAAACCGGACAAGGGACTAAGGGTTTAACTGTTTGCGATTTGTAACCGGTAGCCCACCGGAGTTTTGACGAGGCGGAGTTACAGGGACTCGGTGGTAGCCGAGGTTGAGATGAGCGGCCGGAGCCGAGATAGGGCGGCCGAAGCCGATGTCGGACGGCCGAAGCCGTGGTTAGAACTCTCCCTCACTCTAGAATTCTAGAGAGAGAGGAGAGAGGTTTTTTCAGGATCTTTAGTGATATCGTGGTCAAAGCAAGTGAAGGAACTTTGGTAATATTACATAAAATAGATCCATATATTATATATGAGTATAAAAATTATTTTTTTTAAAATCTATTTAAATCTTTCTCTTTAGTAAAAGAAGCTTTTTTGCCATAAATGAGGTGGAATAAATGAGAATCATTGAAGATTTTAAAAAGAAAATAAATCATCTTGATAAGAAATTAAAGATACTAAAAAAATAAATAATCTTTATATGAGGTTAAAGAAACTAATTTTATTTTATCTAATAAATTATTTCTATAATATTTAAAAAGTAGAGAGCCAAGTAATCATCAATTTTATTTTAATTACTTTAATAAATTTAACTTTTTATAAGTATTAATACACATTCAAAATAAGATAAAATGTATAATTAATGTAAACAAAGATTAAATAAAGATTGAATAGTTTTTAAATCCTAATGACTGGTAAAATTGTTGCTTTGTCATAAGTGTTGATATGGCATATATTCATGAATTAGAACAGATTAAATAAGAAAGATTTCCTTTTATTTATGAAAATTATTCTTTTTAAAATCTATTTAAATTTATCAGTGTTAAATTAAATGATTTTATTAATTCTATCAATTATTGTGTATTACTACCTATTCTTAGATTTATTCTTGTATTAAATTAGAAAGATAGGTTTAGATATTGGGCCTAATATTAAACTGAACATTAGGCCCATTAAAAGTCCAAGCTAATATTGAGGTGAGTGAAAGTAAATATTTTAACTTCTTTGTTTAACCTACACGTGTAATCAAGTGAAATTTACATTGACACCTCTTCAAACAGATGTTAATCTTTCCTTTATCTATATTATTACACATGACATTATCAGAAAATTTCAAAAATAAGCCTATTTATTACATTAATATTTTCATTTTTATTAATTTCTTTTCCATGATATAAAAGACAAGGTCTCTTTTAAACAATCATTTTCATTTCAAAAAGAAGAAATTTGTCTAACAAGTCTTGTAAGTTTTTCAAATAGAGTTATTTACTCTTTCGATCTGATTTACTTCTCCATTATTGATCATAACTTGATTTTATTAAATTATTGTTATTTTTAATTAATTTTAAAACCCTTTTATTTAATTTAAATTACTGCATATTTCTATCTATGCTTATTAATCAATATATTATAATAACATATAAATAATTTGTTATTTATATGTTGTGGAAAAGACAAGTTCTCTTTTTAAAAACCATTTTCATTTCAAAAGGGAAAAATCTGTCTAACAAGTCTTGTAAGTTTTTCAAATAAAGTTATTTACTCTTTCGATCTAATTTACTTTTCCATTGTTGATCATGATTTTATAAAATTATTTTTTAAAATTAATTAAAAGCCTTTTTATTTAATTTAAATTTCTGCGTATTTCTATCTTTGCTTATTAATTAATATATTATAATAACATATAAATAATTTGTTAGTTGTATGTTGTTTATTTTTTTTACATATATGAAATGAAGCCCAAGAAAAAAATACTTGAATGAACTCACAACCGAAACCAAATGGCCATATATTGTACGGGTCAAAGTAAAAGCAAAGGGACGAGCACAAAAGAAGGCGGCAAACAGTAGATCTTTAAAACTTTTTTTTTTTTATTAAGTAAAAATTCGAGTTCAGATAAGCCTGAAACTCGAGAGGCCGACAATTCGGCATACGGCAAACCGTCAAACATACAACAAATACATAAACGGTGCAAAAGAACAGGCTATACAACAACGAAAGATAAAACACAGCAAACCTAAAGCAAACAGGTCGGGGACGTAGACTACAGACGAAGCCAAGCACCATCGTGAAATGACACCGTTGGCCGGCGATACATCAGGCATCCCTGTGGGCAGTTAAGACGAACCTCCAAGGAATCTTTCCGTACACGGAGTCGCCCCGTACACACCACCACGATCCCAGCCAATCCCGACTCCGACTGCCAGAACCCCAACAAAGCCAAAGACCGTCACGTCAAACCAAACGAAGTCGAAAACAGCCCGACCAGAAAGCACCCATAAATTATTATTAATCTAATAATATTGTTTACTCAAGCTCTAGCGGAAATTAAGAAATGAAGGAGTTTGCTCAGCCCCAAACGGAAAAACGATAACCGAATAGAGATAAGACCCTTTCGGGAATTTGTTCAAACCCTTTCGGAATTTTTGTCAAACCCTTTCGGGTGGGGTCATTGTAGGAAATTATATATGTAACAAAGAAGAAAATATGAGTAAACACATATATAAATCCCAATTATTATTATTATTATTAATTATTAGTGGCTAAAATGTCAAAACTTGGACGCCAAGGACCTGCACACGCCAAGGACAACTTGAACAGAACAAGAGTTAGGCAGTGCGTGCACGCCAAGCATGGGCGCCAACAACACGCCACGGAGACCAGCCGACCGGCAGACGAAAGCCAACGTCGGAAACAGGCACAACCGGCGTCGGCGAGACCCACCAAGAACACCAGCAACATGACCAAACGAAGAGGGGCTCTCAGGAGCCACCGAGCGACGGTCGATGGCCCCGAAAAGACGATTGGGGAGGAAGCGGTTTGAGCGGGAGGGAACCGACAACACACAAAAAGGAAAGAGGTGAAGAGATCCCGGTAGCGCACCGGAGCCACTGAGGCAGATGGACAAGGGAGGAAGATGAAGTGAACAAAGGTCGAGCGGAGGTCGATCGGAGACGATGGGAGACACGAGGCCGATTGGAGATGGATGGACAAAATCCAGGTTCACTAACTGAGATTCGAGGGGACGAAACGAGAACTACAACGCAGCCAACACCCCCAAATCACAGCAAGAAACACCAAGGAAGAAGACTCGAACAAGGACGATGAACAAGGGAGAGAAGCACACGAAATTCAGCAATTTCCACAAAGAAATTGGAATCGAAAGAGGATCAAAACCCAGAGTATACACAAGCATTCGAATTTCAGCAATTTTCACAAAGAAATCGGAATTGAAAGGGGATGAAATCCCATGATTTACACAAAATAATTTGGGGATTCTAGTAGATCTTTAAAACTTATTCTTGAAGATGAAAATGTATCATTTTTTTCATTTTTATTACAACAAATTTTATCAGCTTTCTTTATCACTATCTTCAAATATTTACTGAACATGTTATTATAATTTTATTAATAATGTAGGGAAATACAATGTTTGCTACTTTGTTTAACGATGATATTGTTAACATATGATAATCTCATTCAACACCGAAATGAATATGAGATTTCAAATGCTCGTCTTCAAAAATCCAACAAAACTTCTGACGATGTGGCAAGTGGATATCAAATGACATTTTGCAACAGAACAATCATTCAAAAAGTCAACAATTCTGGTGATCCAATAGTTACTCAGTACTTAGGTATTTCACAAATACCACAAGTTGCTGCTAATGATGAAGACTTTGGTATGTCAATAATCAAAATATTTAAATTTTATTGCTATTTTAACATTCTTGATATTACAATTTATACTTGTGCAAAAAAAATAGTTGTTGCTGCGGTACTGCTTTATGTGGATCAATCTCGAAAAATCAACACCATCTATGGGAAAGAGAGAGATGTTAAAGAAATCGCAATCATAGATAATAGGTAACTATCTTTTAATAAAGGTTAAATTCATTCTTATCTTTTTAATATGTAATTAAACATTTGTTCTCTCTTTTTTTATTCATAGTATGCAGACAACAATCATATCAGCTTGGAATGATTTACCTTTTACAACAAGTGATCTGGTTAAAAATGTTGAAGGTTTATTTCCAGTGGTGGGCTTCACTACATTAAAAGTTAAACAATATAAAGGTAACCTTTTTTTTTATTAGGTAAGAATTCAGATTGCAAAGCTATCTGAGAGCATCCTGACGGATGAGGTCACGGAGACCAATGTTGTTGTATAAATCAGCTCCTCTGGCAGAGCGGCAAAGGTGTGCAACCTTATCAGCCACTCTGTTACCAATACGGGGAATGTGGGCGAAGGAAACTTCACCCAAGCAGGATAACTGTAGTTTAATATCCGATAAAAGTAGTTCAATTTCCCAATGGCACTTACTTCTATTGTTTAAGTGGTTAATAATTATAAGTGAATCCCCTTCAACCATTAATTGTGAGATCTTTGATTTAATTGCTTCTGAGACACCAAGTTGTAGAGCCAAAGCCTCGGACATTAGAGGGGTATGTTTACCAATCTGTTTGTGACCCATTCTAAAAACTTCTCCTTTCCAATCACGGATGATATATCCTATAGTGCTATTAGTGTTAGAGCAGGCGGATCCATCGAAATTTAGTTTATATGTCTCGACCGGGGTTTTTTTCCATTTTATGGTCTTCTTGGTCCTTTGTTTGCCATTTTGCGCATGCTCCTTGTTAGAGGAGATGTTTTCTTCAAAGATACAAGCCTTTTTCCAATTATCTTGATGTTGTTTGAGTATATGCGTAAAGGCTGAAAGGGGTGGGTGGGCGATATTGTTGAAAGTCATTTGGTTCCTCATGTACCAAACAGTCCACCATGAAAATGCTAATTTCTCTTTTTCCTCGGCCGTTAATTTTTGTCCTAGAATGGTTAATATATGGCTGATGTCTCTCGAGTTATTTTTAATGGTACAAATCTCACCCCGAAGTCTTGGAGGCACACTATTTTTCCCATTATTGCAGTTGCACTCCAGGAACAGATGAACATCATCTTCATATGCGTTATTATAAAAAACACAGGTAGTCGGTACAGGGGTTCCTCTCTGGGCTAATCTGACCGATGTGGGGAGAGCCTTTTGGCCTAGTTTCCATAAGAAATTTTTTATTTTAGGAGGGACATTAATACCCCAGGTCCAGTAATTAGGGTCTTCCATTTGTTGGTTGACATTGGTGATAAGATTATAAGCACTAGAAGTAGTAAACCAACCCTTACGATCAGGCCACCAGTAGAGCCTATCCTCGAAGGAGTTGGTAGGCAGTGGAATCTTAATAATTTCTTCAATAATATTGCTAGGGAGAACAGACGAAAGCTTTTCAACCCACCAATGTCCCCCAATAATATATTCGCTGACTGTTTCTTGTATATTATCGATCAACTGTCCCGAGGCCAAAGAAGAAATAGGACCAACGGGAAGCCAATTGTCAGCCCAGAATTTGACCGATTTCCCGTTGCCAATAGCCCAAACAAGTCCGGTTTTAAATTTCTCAATGAGTGATCAGAGATTAGACCATTGCCAAGAGGATCCACCGTGTTTTTTGTAATCTAGAATCCTCGTTTCTTTAAGGTATTTGTGTTGGATTATTTGTACCCATAAGTTTTGTGGTTCTGCAAGGATTTTCCAAAGAAGTTTCATTTGGAGCGCTTCATTCATTTCTTTAGATTTTCTGATGCCAACACCACCCAACCGCTTTGGTCTACACACCTTGTTCTAACTAATAAGTGGTCTGTATTGTAAATCTTTGTTCCAGAAGAAAGTTCTGCTGATTTGGTCAAGATTTTTATGCACTGCTGTCGGCAGCATGAAACTCTGCATGGTGTAAAGAGGTTTGGCCCTAAGATTTGTGTTAATCAGTACAGATCGACCTTGTTGAGATAACGAATTGGCCCGCCACTTGGATAATTGTTGCTTGGTATTGTTGATAATCTCTTCAAAAGTAGTTTTATTTACACGACCATTAATAATGGGGCAGCCCAAGTATTTATCCAAGGTTCTTTCATTAGATATACCAAGACAACTTTCCAACCCAACAATCCGATCCTGGGTTATTCCTTTAGTTGTTTGGAAGGAGGATTTATGAAAGTTCACTTTTTGTCCTGAGATTTTACAATAATCTAGGATAATATTCCTAACTTTTTGGCAGGCAGAGATGCTACCCTTAGAGAAGATTATTATGTCGTCGGCAAACGAAAGGAAGGGAACATTAAGACCTTCCCTGCCAAACCTGAACCCAATTCCACTATCAATCATCAAAGATTCAGATGATAGTTTTCTAGCAAGGATCTCCGCACCAAGGATGAACAGAAAGGGAGACAGAGGATCGCCCTGACGTAAACCCCGCGTTGGTATGAATAGGTCTGTGGGACCGTTATTGACCAGGACAGAGAAGGAAACTGTACTTATACATTCACGGATCCAGCCAACAAAAGTTGGGTGGAAACCGAACCTTTCCAAAACCTTCTGTGTAAACACCCAGTCTACTCTATCATACGCTTTTTCCATATCTAATTTCATTGCCACCCAGCCCTCACGACCATTACGGGATTTAAAGGAGTGGAAAACTTCATGCGCAATTAAAATATTATCTTGAATGGATCTATCTGAAACAAAAGCGCCCTGAAGGGGGTGGATAAGAGACCCCAAGATTGGCTTGAGTCTTTCAGTCAGAATTTTTGAGATTATTTTGTAAATTGTTGAGCATAGGCTGATAGGCCTATAGTGTGTTGTCATAGAAGGATTATCACACTTTGGCAATAATGATATGAAAGTATTGTTTACCTGTTTAAGGAGTTTTCCAGATAAGAAAAAACTTTTGACGGCCTTAATGACATCAGTTCCCACGATATCCCAGTATTTCTTATAAAATTCTGCAGTCATTCCATCAGGACCAGGAGACTTGTTTGCACCAATATTGAAAATGACGTTTTTAATTTCACCATTAGTGGGTATGCTAATAAGCTTTTGGTTGACAGAATCAGAGATCGACGGAGAGATGAGTTCTAGTTAGCTGTTAAGCAAGTTCTCGTCGATAGCTTCCTTTTTGAAACGTTTTACAAAGTCATTTTTTATTTCATTTTTAATATTGTCCTCACCGATGATGAGCGTACCTTCCGAAGAAGTGATGGACCTGATAATTTTTCTACTCCTTCTCCCCGTAGCTACTTTATGGAAGTACGCAGAGTTTGAGTCCGCTAGTTTCAAGTGCTTACTCTTAGCACGTTGGCTCCAAAATTGTTTTTGAAATTGTAGCAGACATTCCTTTTTTCGAATTAAGTTATGTTCCTTACGAGCTACACTCGCTTGAGGGGTATTGACCAGTAGTTTTTGTAAGTTAATTAGTTCGTTATCAACCTCCATCAATTGACGAAAAATATTTCCTATAGATCTTTTATTCAACTCTTTAGCCTTTCGCTTGAGAATTTTAGTTTTGAACATCAAACGAAACATGGCAGAACCAGAGCAAGCAGCCTGCCATGAGAGATGTACGATACGACGAAAATCTTTACATTGTAACCAAAAATTTTCAAATCTCAAAGGTGGTGCTTTAAAGGTCATTGTCTTGTCAAGGGTGATTGAAATAGGGCAATAATCAGAGAAGGAAAATGCGCCATTCTTCGTTCTGATTTCTGGGTTATATTGCAAGATTGGGTATTGAACCAATACCCGATCCAGTTTCTCATGAATATTATTCGGCCCGCTCCTTTTCTTTCTCCATGTAAATTCATTTCCAAACGCAGGTATTTCACTTAGAGAGCAATCGTTTTTGAACTTATCAATTCTGTAGAATCTATTCAAGTTACATGGTACACCCCCCACTTTTTCAGAACTACAAGCAATTTCATTAAGGTCGCCCATCACAATACAAGGGTCATGACAAGAGGAAATAATGTTCGACAAGGTAGACCAGAAGGAATCTTTGTTTTTTTGCATCCGGAGGAGCATACACAAAGAAGATAATCATTGTCATACAATCATTAAAGTTTTCGTATCGCAAAGCAATAATTCTTGGCAGGTGATAAACAACCGATACAATCCCTTGAATTAACTGATGGGCTTTCCACATGACCCCAATACCACCCGATTTACCCGAAGCAGGGGACCAAACAGCATTATCAAATCCAGCGCTTTTCCATTCCTTTTCCTCCGGGATAACTTCCGATTTGGTTTCAGCCAGAGCTAGAATTTGGATATGTTCATTTCTACACCATGACGATATTTCCGTCCAAAAAGTTTTTCTAGAAATACCTCGGCAATTCCAATAGGCCGTACTCATCTAAACTTCACATGAGGCTGAGCAAGAACGGTGATCCAGCTCAACCCAAGCCTTTGATCCTTATCTATAACTTTAACCAAATTATCAACTAACTCAATTGTAATTATTTCAAATCCACGTTTGAGTGGAAAGGAGTATACCACAAAAGATATCCCAAGATCCTTCTTTTTATTTATAGCAGAGATTTTAATATTAAACATGGCTAATAACCTTTTAATCATTCTAGGCAAGGAGGTATGCAAAGGAGGAAGCTCAATCCAACAAAATTGATTTTCCATGAGCAAACTAACCAAATAGTCTGGTTATACATACATATATCGATCCACCATTCTTTCCTAAAGGAAAGCTTACACCTTCCTACTTTTAGACGATCAGAAAAATTCAAAGAAATTGAGTGCACTCTTACCCAAGGCCGCAATTCAGTACACGCAATTGAAAAATTCTCCTGACCACCTTCCTGGATTTCCTTCAAAGTTTGAACATCGATCTTTGATTTCTTCAGAGACTTCTCAATCTGTTTTTGATTGGCTTTTGGGATACCTGTAGGAGGAACCGAAATTCCATTCGCAGGACCACCAGAAGCGAGGTTTTTTGGGCCCTTTTGGGAGTTTGTGTTTGGAGGCACGAGAGACTCGGCCTCCAGGTTTTTTTTGCCTTTGTCCATAGAGGACGAAGCCATTTTAACACAGCAAACAGAAAACTGGTTAGTCGATTGCAGAATAAGGAGATTTTTGAGATCAGAGAGGAATAAGAAAATGAAGGGGTTCACACCATACTGATTCTTCCTTAAAAAGATGTAAAAGAGAGAGAGAGAGAGCAAAGGGCAACCGACGTTGACCTTCAGAGAACCATACCTCTGCACCAGTACCGTGTAGCAGTACACGATCAGAACATTCAAGCCTCCAAATGAAGGGAAAACTACTTCCCACCACCAAAGATAAGGAGGCCGAACAGCTATTGAAAGAGGGTGAGGCCAAGGAGGAGGGCGATTACACAAATCCCTAACCTTCGTAACCAAACAGGCCCTCAATTCCTCAGATGTAAATCGGCACCAGAAAGCTCCCCCGTACATCACTACTCGATTATCATCCTTCCAAAACTGTTCTTTCTTGAAACGAAATTCCATTCCCACAAGCCAAAGACACCTACACAGATTTGTAATTGGATATCTAAGCCGAGGCAGATCATAATTATGGCTTGAATCAATAGGGATTATAGGGGAGATTTGACAAGAGAAGAGATTTAGATGAGGGAGGCTTATGAAATTAGGTTTTCTGACAAGGGAAAGTTGATGATTTTGGGATTTTCGGAGAGAGGATTGAGGGAGCGCGTACAACGCGTACTCCATCTTCACAAAAGGGTTTACAACTTACCTATCATTCCTTGGTAAGATTCAAAGGTAACCTATTGAAATCATGTATAAAATTTAAATTAATATTTTAACTAAATATTTTATTTATACATTAAATGCCATATTTATAATCAGAACTATATTTTCTTTATTAAGGTTTTTCCTTATCCACAATAATGTCGACAACCCTCACTGCTGAGCCACAAGGAGAACGACCAGAAAGTTTAAGGAAATGGTATTTAACTTTAATTTTACTTATTATTGGTAAATAAATGTTATAATAATATTATATAATTATTTTTTCATGTTTTATTCTAATATTAGGGTTATTGTAAATACAAATGAACTGGCTTACTACCATATGCAAGTTATCAAAACAAGAGAACCACCAAAGGAACGAGTTATAACACCTATAAAGGAAATACTTGCAAAAACGGTATGTATACATATATGTTCCCATTTTGTTTTTTATTTTAATTTTCAAGTATTATAATTTTTAATCTTTGTGCATTATGTAGTGTGATAATACTATCCAAGAAGAACAACACTGGCTTCTAATTTACATCCCAGACTTTAATCCCGAAGAAATCATTATATACTTCAAATGTAGACAATGCCAAAAAAATTCTGCATATGCTGGAAATTTAACAGATGAATGTCCCTTTTGCAACGAGCAATAGTGTATGTCACCATCAAGGTAATAACACTAATTTATACTCCCTCCGTTCGGCAAAACATGTCATTTTAGGGTGTTATTTTTGTTCAAAAAAACTTGTCATTATATGTATTTTGCACTTCACTTTACAAAAATACCCTTGTCATGATTAGTGGTTTGTTAGTTGTAGTTTTCGATAAAGTAAAAAAGGAGGGTAATAATTAAGGGTAAATTAGTACATTTGTTGATTGTCTTAAAACTTGTGAAATAACCTAAAATGACATGTTTTGCCGAACGGAGGGAGTAATAAATTTACATCATTTACGATATTTGATTTTATTTAGTTTAATAATGTTATTTATTTTAATTGAAATATTTTTCATAATCATCTTCAATTTTAAGGATATTGATGAAAGTAATACGATTTCATAGTTTAACAATGTTATTTATTTCAACTGAAATATTTTTTAAAATCATCTTCAATTTTAAGGCTACCGATGGAAGTGGTACAATTTCATTAACAGCACATGCTCAAAATGCAGAAAAGATTCTAAGAACAACAATTGCAGATTTATATCAAATGGATAAAATGTTATTTCAAAACCCGAGATCTTTACATAATTGTACGTACGTAAAAGGTACAAGCTAAACAAAAAGAAATGATATTCAATTTGCGTTGTACAAATAATAGTTCATACTAAAACGCTCCCAATGAGAGAGCCCCCAAAAAAACCCCTTGCAAACCCTAAACAACCAACCCACAAATTCCAGATCTATGGATCTTCACCACCAAATTGGTTTGTGAAAAGCTTTGATTCGAGATTGAATAGCGAGAAATTGTCGGATTTGTTTGGTACTAATGCCGAGACTCGCGTCGGTGTTGTCCCTACGTTCGTGGGTGTTGAATCGTCACCCGCTTCGCACCACCGTCTCCAAAAATCTATCCTTCATAATTCCAATATCAGTCTGTATTCGGTCGTCTGGTACTTCTACCTGGCGATTCGATGTTGTTGGTGGTGGTTGAATCGATGGGTCCTTCCTCCCCCTCCTTGGTCGGACCCCACTCGGCATAGGACGTTATTGGCATCTGTCCTTTGTGGTTGTCGGGTAACTGTTCTTAGAGTTGCCTCATCTATTCCGCACTCAGTCCTTGCTTCCATCTTGTTCTCTTCGTTTGGGTTGCTTCTCAGTGTCAGTAATGTTGGGGTTTGGGTGCTGCTCTCTCCTCACCTCTTTCTTCCTCACTGTTGTCTACTTAATTTTCCCTTCTATCAATGGTCTGCACTTGGTGCTCTGTTCTGTATGGACGATCTTGAGTCCTCGTCCTTAATGATTGGAAAAAAATCATCGGGGATAGAGTACCTTGCTCTCTCCCCACTCAAATCCCGCAAGGGCCCAAATCCTCGTAATGAGGCAAAACAATCGTCTGATGTTCCACTTCCCGGTGCGGGAAGCTGTCATCAGATGGCAGACAAAAGGAAGCTCAAACGGAAAAATCAATCCGTCAATCCAGAAAATTTCAATTGCTTGAGTCCGCCTCTGCATTTGCTCATGTTGCAGTTGTTATTCAGAATCACCCGTTTTGAAGAATCTGCCTGCGAACAATCCGTCCTGACCATTCCCAAACGATGCGTAAGATCACGTCACCACCTCTTTGCACTTTCGTCCTGGTATGGTTTTGATTCCGGTAAAAATTTCTTTGCCTCTCAACCCCCAAACGGTTGTACACATTTCTGGTTGAGGCTCCTGAATGCTCTTGCTTGGTCTCCTATGTCATCTATGGTTGATTTGTGGGGTGTCCTTGGCATCCAGTGGTGTCCTCATGGGCACAAAATAAATGAAACTTTTCTTGAGTACATGCTAATTACTATAGTTTTTAGAGTAATTCATTTGCAAGTGGCCTTTCTCTCTTGTTATTTGAGTGGTCTTCACTTTCAACTGGTTTGTCTGCCAATAAAATTTTCCAAATATGCTTATTTGAACACATCTTGCTGCATTCCACTTACTTTGGCAAAAAATCTCTCTGAGGGTTGCTTGAATCACATTGTGCAGATGCATCCCTATCCACTTTCGGTTCATAGCAATTTCCTCCAAGTCCTCGATATTCAACCTCATTTCTAATTAATACATGATCTTGTGTATATATGTTTAATTAATCAGATTATTAGACACTATTCTCATTACAAATTTAAACTAACAAAGTTCTTAGCACTCAAATATGGTAAAACATATTTTCGTCACCCTATCTACAAAATCCCATCTCATAATACCCTCTTAATAGGCAAGACTACTGTCCTAAAATCTTTGATGGCATACCCCCCCTCAAAGGGCTATAAAAAAGGATTATATACTCCATCTCAACTATTTTTGAATGCTATGAATGGAAATCTCCTTAATCACTTTTGCATGGTTAATATTGTCGGTTGCAGTTACACTTGCAACAACTCGTGTAATTATGGCACCGAACTCCAAATGGATAAAGAGTGTAGTATTGTCCCTAACACAAATTTTAATTATCCGGTGCTGCGTTTGTTTATCGGGTTTAACGATGAGTCTAACCCCCTTTCGACCTCACACTTTCGCCGATCAGTTTGGCCTATACTTAAGCTTCCCACGGGGCTTGGGTGTATGCATGGGTTTGAAGTAAGGCATCACATCATTATGGCAAAGCTTTTCCATCTCTACTTCCATGTGTTTAGATGGAATAAAGAACATCCAAAAAATCACTTGAGTAGTCTATCTTTGAAGGCCAAAATCAGTAGGTCATTACACTATCAGAAGAGGAAATGGAAAGTGAATTTTTTTATCAAAATAAGCTGGCTTGTTATGTACATCAATCCGTTTGTAGTGTATCCCAGTTATATAACACCTTCTATGAATCTTTTATTTCCAACAAATATCTTGGTTAATATGTTATTTTTGATTAAAAAACCACCGTTTATCGGTGCCTCAACAAAATCGTGAAGGAGCCACGTGCTTCTTCACCCCTTACCTCCCGAAAGGGCCCTCTGAAATTGATGGTTAAACAGGTGCCTGGAGGTGTTACCAATCCAACGGACTTTGCTTTGCCCCTCCTGGCATCGACTTCAGTATCCTTGTGGTTTGTGAGCCTGAGTCCCGCTTCTACAATTGGTGCCAACTCGCTTCGTAACAGGTTTGCTTCCGTACAACACGTTTTGGCTCCTCTGCAATTTTATACAATCCCTTTAGTGATATGTGTTTTCCCAATATCTGGTCTAGTTAAACTTCTGTGTATGATACATAATGACACTCTCTCTTGGGGAGTGAACAAAACAATGAAAGTTGAATATGCACTTTCACCATATACATCCCGAAAGGGTTTGCAAAAGAGCTTGGACAGATTGCTTGCAATGGCTCTGGCTTTGGTGCTGGCTTTGGATTCCCCTGTGATCTCTATGCTATCAGGGCTCTACATCTACCCCTTAGCTGTGAATATGTGCATTCTAAGATTATTTGTATTCCTCTTTTTCTCAGCTTGGGATGTAACTGATTTTATTAATCCTGCTTGTGAACCTGTGCTTGACAAATTGATCTTGATTAAGGAAAAAATGTCGGTGTTCATGCCCCCTCGCAAAAATTATCTCAAAATCAGTTTTTCGCTACACTCTCTTGGTGTGAGGTCCCTTAAACCTTGGCCTCACACCCCTGACAGTTATATATGAAAATCACTTACTGGAATTGCAGAGGTATTAAGAAAATGACTTTTTGGACAGAAATCGATAGCAAGTGCAAAAATGAACATATTCAAATAATGGCGTTAGCGGAAACTAAATCGGAAACCATCCCTGAAGACAAAATTTGAAAAACCGCTGGTTTTGACGAGGCTATTTGGTCACCTGCTTCCGGTCGATCGGGTGGTCTCGGTATCCTTTGGAAGTCCTTCCAGTTAATAAATGAAATCATTACAGTAGAAATTCAACTACCTCGAATTATAGGGCTTAGATACGAGAATATTAATGATAGATTCATGACTCTACTGTTGTTTGTATACGCCCCGCCGGGCCCTCAAGAGAAAGACTCGTTTTGGGAAACCTTAACATCCATCGTGAGGGATTCGTCCATTCCTTGCATTGTTCTGGGTGACTTGAATGAAATTCTATGTAGTGAAGACAAGTTGGGTGGTGCTAACCTTTGTTCCGCTCGATTCACTAGACTCCTACAATTTAAAAATGAATGCGCTCTGTTCGATTTACCTACTTTCGGGAACCCATTCACTTGGAGAAAGAACCCAGATGACGAAAACACCATTCGCGAAAAACTTGACCGTGTGCTTGTTCATCACCAGATCATTCAAAAATTCCCTAACCTAATCACTCATAACGGCGCCTTCTCATCATCGGACCACTGCCCCATTTCAATATCTCTTGAGTGTGGCTCGGTTTTCAAAGCGCCTCCATTCAAGTTTGAGAATGCTTGGCTTCAGCGGAAGGATTTCAGAAACATAGTTAAACAATCTTGGCGAGCAAATTGTATGGGCTCGACTATGTATCAACTGATGTTCAAACATAGAATTCTAAAGAACAAAGCTAAGGAATGGAATAAACGAACCTTCGGGAATATTTTCCGCCAATTAAATGAGGTGGAAACTGAACTTCTCAAGATTCAAGCTTCGGTTTCGGGAGGTAACAACATATTAACTAACAATAGAGAAAAGCTTCTCATTACAAAAAAGGAAAAACTACTTCTTTACCAAAAAACTTTTTGGAACCAAAGAGCCAAGACAAAGCATCTTAAACTTTTTGATTCGAACACAACTTATTTTCATCGGGTTGCTTCGGGTCGGAGACATAGGAAACAAATCCGCAATATAACTTCTGCTGAAGGAACCTTGATAATAGGAGAAGAAAATATTAGAAATGAAATTAAGAGTGATTTTGAAAAAAGATTAAAAAGGGAGCCGATTGACGATAGACTACTACAAGAAATGTTAAATCTAATACATCCTTCAATTACCCCTGACGAAAATAATTACCTTATTCGACGTCCATCTAATAATGAAATTAAGGCAGCTGTTTTCAGCCTTGGCAACAACAAATCGCCAGGCCCAGATGGCTTTACAGCCGAATTCTATAAGAAATATTGGGACACTGTTGGCTTATCTATCATTAGAGCTGTAAAAAGTTTTTTCCACTCTGGAAAAATTCTCAAACAAATAAACCATACATTCATATCACTACTGCCAAAGCGGGACAGCCCTACCAATACCAGTCACTATCGCCCAATCAGTTTATACTCTATTTTATACAAAATCATTTCAAAAATTTTGACAGAAAGAATCAAAACAATTATCGGTAAACTAATTCACCCATTACAAGGTGCCTTTGTGTCGGACAGGGCCATCCAAGACAATGTCCTAATAGCGCACGAAATCTTCCACTCTTTCAGATCGCGCAAGGGTCGTGAAGGATGGTTGGCAATAAAACTTGACATGGAGAAAGCGTACGATAGAGTTGATTGGAACTTCATAAGAAAGGTTTTAGAAAAATTTGGGTTCCACCCTACTTTCATTACGTGGATTATGGAATGCGTAACGACTGTGTCCTTCTCTGTACTAGTAAACAACGGCCCTACTGATATGTTCTTCCCCTCTCGTGGCTTGCGACAAGGGGATCCTTTATCTCCTTTCTTGTTTATCTTAGGGGCAGAAATTTTAGCTCGAAAACTCTCTGCAGAAACAAATGTGGAAAACAGTCCAATTGGATTTTCCTTCGGTAGGAGTGGACCTAGGGTCCCCTTTCTATCCTTTGCCGACGACATCATTATTTTTACAAGAGGCAGTGCTGCCGCGGGACAGAAAGTTAGGGATATAATTGATTCATACTGTAAAGTTTCTGGACAAAAAGTCAATTATCATAAATCTAGCTTCCAAGCCACAAAAGGCATTTCGAACTCCAGGATCTCAGAACTTAGTAGTTGCTTAAGTATTACACATGAAAACTCATTAGAAAAATACCTTGGATGTCCGATTATTAACGGCAGAGTAAACAAACACACTTTTGAAGACATCATATGTAAATCTAAAGAGCAACTAAGTAAATGACGAGCCAATGCTCTATCACAACAAGGACGTGCAATCCTCATTAATACAAACTTATCGGCCAAACCGTTGTATACAATGCAGAATTTTTTGTTACCCTCATCAATACATAAAGAGCTTGACCAGATTAACAGAATGTTCTTTTGGAATAAAGATCTACAACACCGCCCGCTTATTAGTTGGGATAAGATTTGCAGACCGAAAAAATGTGGGGGAATTGGGCTTAGGAAATCGAAAGAGATGAATGAAGCCCTTCAAATGAAACTACTTTGGAAAATATTGGCTGAACCAGATAATGTCTGGGTGTCTCTCATTAAACACAAGTATCTTCGTTCAGCTAACATCCTTGAATATGTGAAAAGTGGAGATTCTTCTTGGCAATGGGCCAAACTGACAACTCTTATTGATAAATTTAAGACTGGTCTTATTTGGTCAGTAGGAAATGGTTCATCTATCAAATTTTGGACGGATAATTGGATTACAACAAGCTCTCTGCTATCTAAGGATGATTGTCCCCAAATTAACAACATAGAAGAAACTGTCAGTGACTATATTTTAGGTGGTAGATGGTGGACGGAAAAACTTAGCAATACATTACCAAATGACGTAGTTAAAGAAATCCTGGACATTCCACTTCCTGTTTCCCCCTTTGAGGATCGCTTATACTGGTGGCCTGATAGGGCTGGTTGGTTCACCACATCAAGCGCATATAAGCTAATCACGTCTCAATCCTCACTGAGCATAGACAATAACGCCTGGATATGGAATTTGGATATTCCGCCTAAGATCAAAAATTTTCTATGGAAAGTTTGTCAGAATGGCCTCCCTACTGCCTCTAGGCTAGCTCAACGTGGGACCTTTGTACCTTCCACCTGTCAACTGTGCAACTGTGCAGTTGAAGATGACGTTCACTTCTTACTAGAATGCCCATATGTGCGCCCTCTCTTTCGCTTACCTACACACGTAAACTCAACTATATCCAGTATGATAAATCATTCTCGGGAGATAAAACCTATCTTTTCATTCATCGGAAACAAGCTTTCATCTGTTGCCAAGGTGGAGCTTGCCTTTTCTTGGTGGACGGCTTGGTACATTCGAAACCAATTTGTTTTTAGAAAGGTCCCCATACCTCATAGAGAAAGTTCATTACGTATCATTAAAACCCATAAGGAAAATTGGAGTAAAACAGCTCACTTGGAGTATAACTTGGATGAGGAATTCCCCCTATGCGAATGAATCTCCAAGCATCCAAGGACGAAAAGAAAGCATGGGAACATTACTTGGCGAAAACCCCCTAGGGGTACTTTCAAGTTAAATTTTGATGGATCCACAATCTCAAACAATGATAGCTCGGCTGGAGCCGTAATTCGGGACTGGGAAGGACATCCGATACAAATATGTTATAAAAAACTTGGAAAACAAAGTCCTTTGAAAGCGGAAGCGCTTGCTCTTAAACTGGGAATCCAAAATGCTCTACAACTCCGTATCAATAAACTCCACATTGAAGGTGACTCCATGATAATCATAAACCACCTAAATAAAACATCTACCTGTCCTTGGGAAATCGAACCGATTTTATCAGATGTTAAATTTCTACTATCGACTTTGAAAGAAGTTTCCTTCTTTCATGTTCCCCGATTAGGCAATAGAGTGGCTGATAAGGTTGCACACCTTTGCCACTCTGCCTGGGGTGTCAATATTAACAACGATTCTGGTCTTCTTGACCTCATCCATAAGGATGCCATCGGGTAGAGCTCGCTCGCCCGAATTCTTTCCTAATAAAAAAAACAAAATTAATAATAATAATAATAGTTCCTACTGTCAATAACCTTTGATTATGTGGAGCCAACCGATAAGGTCTATGATGCATGCTCGTTTCCAGCAAAATCAATGTAATTCTGTTTGCAAAAGGAAATTTACATCTTAGAATGTTCATATAAATTGGGATTTCCTCAACCATTATGTGATCTTTTACAAAATTCTTACCATAATATCAATAAGGGTGCTTCACTAAAAAAATCTCATTTTCAACTTTCAATTATCTGCAATAATATTATTTATATAGCGAGAGAATTTCAAAGCATCAAACATTTTATCGATATATATAGTAAGCAAACAAATTAAACTTTAAGCAACATAATTGAATCTTTTATATATAAAAATAGTTTTTTTTTAAAATGAACACGTGAAACATTGATAGATAACAACACTTCAAGTTTATTCCATTAATCTTAGGAAACACCATAAAAGACATGAAAAAAATAGGAAAGTAAGAGAAAGTTAAAAAAAAATCTATTACTGCATATGCCAGCATCCACCATTGAGAGGGCTCCTTGTGAGTAGTGAGCACTTGTTACCAGTTGAGTCACCATGATTTATCCCCTCTCACAGTCTCCATCAGGCCGGAGATGAGGGGCGAGGAGACAACTAAATAATCGACAACCTTCGGAATATGAGGGGGCACAAATGTAATTTTTCTAACACACCAATAAACACAAAAGTGATCATACTACCACAAAATAGCATGCAATATTATAAGTCTACAAATAAGTTCATATGTTTAAAGTAAATGTATATATTGATCTCATTGAGTTATTGTCATTGTGGGTGTTAGATTTCATTATAGGCTTTCTCTTGCATGATTGGGAGATCCAACTATGCATATCTTCGAAGAGGCAAATCCAGTTGTTGACTCCTTTGCATCGTTTGCCTATTCTTTTCCCGTTGATTTTCATTTAATTTTAGACCAATATTGTAAGAGTGTTTTATCATTAGGTGTTCCGTTGCATTTTTCGCAAGATGTCCACACACACAAAAAAAATCTCAATTACAAAACACTGTTATTACATGAAAGATGCATCATAACTAGATACTACTAAGAGTAACGCCACACTGACGACTTATGCAAAAGCAAAAATACACACACGTATACGTGCAAAGGAATAGCATTACAAGGCAGTAATACTCCTCCTAAGCCACATATTTTATTTTTAGCTAATCCATTAATTATATATAACTCCCAATCAAAATCCGACCTAGCTTATTTATTATATGTCACGCATCGCTCAAATGCCGAAAGCCTTCTTCAAATCCAAGACGAAGCCGTGGATCTTCTTCGAGTCAGGGAGGGACTTGGCGACAGTTTCTCGCTCCATGCAGCGCTTGGCCCAGGCGATGAGCTTCGGGCACGAGTCCTCCACCTTAAAGTTGCCCTCCACCTCGAAGGCGTGAAACCAGCTATAGAAGGGGATCAGGGCCACGTCGACGAACCCAAACTGGTCCCCTCCGAAGAAGGGCTTGTCGCCAAGGGCCTTCTCTTCCAGAACCTTCATGATCTCTATGAAATCCGCCTTGGCCTTCTCTTGCTCCTCCCCTTTCGTCGTCCATATCTTCCTACTTGACTCGTACACCTGCATGCATCCACCCCATATGCATAACCACTTGATTAACTCTTATGTCCGTTAAAATAATAAAAAGAGTCGGATTGATAACCAAAACAACAAACCAAGCCTCAATTGTATCTGATAGAATCAAATACTCTAATTAACACTATTCAATTCAAATGGTCATCACACCTATAGAAGCTAAAACCTGACATGACTCAAAATCGAATAACCCCATCAAACGTTCACAAAAAGCAACACATACAAGGGAAATTACTCGATAGTTGTTGTTATAGGTTCCGTTTACGTTAAAACAGTGGTTCTTTTAGTGGCAAAAGTGATAATTACTCTTTAACAAGTATCCGGTTTTTATATTTTAATCAACAACAGCAAATATGATTTTATAACACCTCAATAAAGCTAAATTGGAATCGTATTCCATAACTTCGATGGGCATAAAGTTAAGATTCTAATCTTTCAAAATATTTTGATCTATACACTTGCCCGGTTTCGTGCATGAGAAATTAATGCTCCATCTATTAATTAGTAAAATGTAACGTTTTAGAAAACAAATTTTGTTATGAAAAATAAATCATTTTAGTAATTTTTTTCATTTATTTTACAAATTGACTTTATAATGATTAGGTAAGTGTTAGTTGACTTTTTCTAGAAATAAAAAAATAGAGTAATAATTAGGAGTGTAAGTGTATTTTTTTTATTTTCTTAACAAATTTACAAAGCTCTAAAATATCATGTTTTAATAGGGTACATCTATTATCTATAAAATAATATCAATAATTCATTCTAAAAAAATATAAATATAAATAAAATAATAACTATCTAATAATTAATTTTAATATAAATATTTCTTTTCACTAAAAAATAATCTAGATATACATATATAACTCTTATCTATAAAATTTATAATCAGTTTGACTACGAATAGATTGTGTTTCATAATAACTTTCTATAAATTATGATAATATACACCCTCTATTAATTTATTTATTATTCAAAAATGATAAAAATTATATAAAATATTAACTTATTTTACATTTGTCTTTTTATAAATTTATACTCAATAGTAATAAATATAAAATAATTATAAAAAATAATCGTTTTTAACACCAAAAAAAAAGATGCGACGTTAACGGAGGGAGTATTCTTAATTTTAATATACATAATCGTTTTTACTAACGCTTTTTTTTTTTCCGAAAACTATACAAAAGTTTTAGCATATCCCGTCTCATTCAAATTTTAGTTCCTTGTAAAAATCACAACCCGTGGGGAGTGCCCCGCAATTCAATGTCCAAATTCGACTGTGATTTCTAATTACTGCAATAACATAAATAGTCGGATATATTTAGATACAGTAGTACCTTCTTGTCGATGTAGTCGGCCCAGAAGCGGGCCTGGGCTCTCTGGTACGGGTCCGAGGGCAAAAGGGGAGCCTTGTCGGGCCACACCTCGTCGATGTACTGCAGGATCACCAGAGACTCGCAGACCGGGCGGCCGTTGTGGACGAGGACCGGGATTTTCTTGTGAACCGGGTTCATCTTGAGGAGGAGTTCGCTCTTGTTGCGGAGATCCTGCTCCTGGTAGTCGTAGTCGACTCCTTTCTCGGCGAGAGCGATCCGGGCCCTCATCCCGAACATGCTTGCCCAGGCGTCCAAAAGCACCACCTCTTTCCCCATTTTTTGCAACTAATTTTGATTAAAATTTCAATTTGGATGAAATTTGTGAAATTTTCCAGAGGATCGGAGTTAGACAATTAATTGGAGATGTGGATGGAAGGAGGGAGGATGGGTTGTTATTTTATAGGGGATATTCGATATACAGCATTGCAGAATTTTGAGAAGGGAGTGGGTGATTCTGGATTTTTGACGTTTTTGCGGAAGGAGTGGCAAAGCGACGTCGTTTGGAGGAGCGGTGGCTGTTCTAGGAGCTTCCTGGAGTTAATACAGGAAAGAGAGCGAGGTCACTGGTTACGTCAGGTTACGGTTGCGGGTCAAATTTAAGTTAGCCAGGTGGTGGACCGCATCCTGGACTCGTGTCTAAATCCACACTACCTGCACTTTCCAGTAGCCTCTGAAGTAAACTATATACTATCTCCGTGTCAGTCTCACAATGTTTTTAACTATTTATGCACGTTTTTTTAAAAAGTTAAAAACTATATAAAATATCAACATTTTATTAAATATTTTTAAATAATATTATAATAAGTATAGAATTAATTTAAAAAATTAATTAAAAAATGGATATTTTATATAGTTTTTAGCTCCTTAAAAAACGTGCATAAATAGTATAAAGACAATTATTGTGGAACGGAGGGAGTATAATATTTATTTATTTATTTATTTATACATTTTTTGTAACTTACTAATACTCCCTCCGTTCTTGTTTAAACAACGTTTTGAGGTTTCTTTGGTTTAGCAAATTAAATGTCCTTTTGTATTAATTTAGTCTCTATGGTCCCAACTTTTGTAAGTTATAATAAATGTGTGGTTAAGAGTGCCACATTATTAAAGAGAATTTGAAAAGTCATTGTATTCAGTATAAAGTAAAGGCTCTATTTAGCTTTGGTAAAACAAGCTCAACAACCCACATTCCGCCCTCTCATCTTATCAATGACCTTCCTTTCCTCTTATCTATCAGCACTACTCCTCTCTCTAACTATCCTCACCGGTGGCGCCCTCATCCAATCTCCGTACTCCCCATCGTATTGGTCCTCTTCATTACTGTTACATTCAAGCCCCATGTGTCCCAACTTGCCACACGTATAACAAAAGTTCGGGAGCCTCTCATACTTAATATCGACCCATATTCTTTTTCCTCCAAAAGCCACCATCAGCCCTCTGCGTAAAGGTTTCCTTAAATCAATCATCACTTTCATCCTAAGGAACCTACTGTAACACCCCCGTCCCACATCGGATATCATAAGGATGTTGGGAGTGATTTATAAGTGATTCAAGCCCTACCTATGTCACAAGAGCTCTTCCTTTTCAGGCTCCAAGTGAGGACAACGGACCTGAGAGGGCTAGGTGGCATGGGCTGGCGCCTCTTAAGACCCCGGGTCTTACAGATGGTATCAGATGTAACACCCCCGTCCCACATCGGATATCATAAGGATGTTGGGAGTGATTTATAAGTGATTCAAGCCCTACCTATGTCACAAGAGCTCTTCCTTTTCAGGCTCCAAGTGAGGACAACGGACCTGAGAGGGCTAGGTGGCATGGGTTGGCGCCTCTTAAGACCCCGGGTCTTACACCTACTGCATGCCACTAACTCATCCTCATCCAATTCCACCATACCACCAAAGGCCTGCCCTATTTTTTCAGCCATCGATTTAGTATATGCAGCAAGCGGAAGATCGTATATACGAATCCGAAAGGCAGAGCTTGTAAACCTGATTGCGAAGACTTGATCCATTCCGGGCTCCTTCAACACCAGCAGCGCCCGATCAAAGGACCACGGGCCGCCATTGAACACCTTCTCCTTATCCTCAACTGCACTAAACTGGAAGCTAAATAGGTTCTCCTTGATCTCCCGGAATATAAACCCGCTCCGGGTTCTCCAAGCACCCTTCATTGTCGACTTGAGTGCTTGAACGTTTGGTGCCCTACTCGACAGCACTGTCCCGATCAACGTCATCTTTGCCTGAACTGAGATTTCATCCCTACCAACATCATCCCCCTTTATCACTACTGCTTCATCCGCAGTAGGATGAATACCCTTGCTTCCCATCCTTACCAGAATCCCGCAGCAAACTCACTGAAACCCAAGCAGACCCCCTGCAAACTCACAAAATCTGATGTCGTAGCAGTTTCCCGAACCACAGCGAATCTCGCACAGTGCCGACGAGGAAATACCTAGCTCTCACAGCCCTGAACCGGAGAGAGACAAGACGAAACTGCTAGAGCTATTGGAAGAGAAGGAAGCTGCGGATGCGGAGCAGGATGTCGAGGATAGGGAGCTAGGGGAGGAGGGAGTTAAAGTTGTTGAGATGGTGGTGGATGTGTTAACTATAGGGGGAAGGGAGATGAGAGGAAGAGGGGACAACTAGGGGAGGGAGAGGTTAAGGAAGGAGTGGAGCACAAGAAGGGTGAGGGGAGCGAGGAGGAAACTGAGAACATGGGGGAGGCCGTACCAAATAAGGAAGGAGGGGGGACGGTGGGGAAAGGGGGTTGGAAGAGAGCTGCGAGAGCTAATGTTAAGCCAAATACAGGGGTTGCGGGTAAGGGGGTGGCAGATATAAAGAGGAAGGAGATGAGCAATCAGGTAATCGACATGATGATTGTCGACCCAAATGAAATATCGAAAGAAGCAGATGAGGTTCCAAAGAAGAGAATGAGGCTTGCAACGAGTCCAAGCAAGATGATATCGGTCGGGGGTAGCATCCCCCGCTGGGAGCCATGAATTGCATCAACTACAACTGTCGGGGATTGGGGGAGGCACGTGCAGTTAAAAAGCTCACCTTGATGGTGAGTAGGGAGGCCCCAAAAGTGCTATTTCTCATGGAAACAAAAAGTGGGAGGGAGAGAATGGAGTACATAAGGAGGACATTGGGCTTTATAGGGATGTTTGTGGTCGAAAGCTTGGGGAAGTCAGGAGGTTTGGCACTGCTGTGGGAAGCGGATTGTGATGTCACGGTGGTGTCCTACACCCAACATCACATAGATGCCACGATTAAGGTTGGGGACGAGCAGGGGTGGAGGGTGACGGGAGTGTATGGGTAGCCGAAAAGCACCAATAAACACCTCACTTTAGGCTTACTGCAGAGGCCTTATGAAGATGCTCACTCAGTGTGGTTGTGCATGGGAGACTTCAACCTAGTTAAAACTTTGGCGGATAAGCAGGGTGGTCGGGTTCCGCGGGTAAGCAGGCTGATAGATTTCAGAGAGTGTATTGGAACTTTGTGCTTTGCGGGACATTCCGTTCACGGGAAGAAGATTCACGTGGGACAATGAGAGGGAGGGGGAGGGATTTGTGCAAGAGCGGCTGGATATGGCGTTTGTTAATGACGAGTTAATGGAGCTATACCCTTCGATCATAGTGCGACACTTAGAGAGGTGCCATTCGAATCACATTCCGATCAAAATATGTATACAAGGTGTGGGTGTGGATGACAATAATAAAGGAGAGTGGCCATTTCGGTTTGAAGCCATGTGGTTATCCGATGAAGATAGCTTGGAGGTGATTAGCAATGCCTGGACAAACCCGGGAAGCTCTTATGCTACGCCCAACATTGAAGGGAAGCTCGAGAGATGCGCTAGGGACCTAAAGGATTAGGATAAGGTCTAGTTTGGAAGTGTGAGAGTCGAGCTCGAGAAGGTGAGGCAAAGGCTTGCGGAAATGGGGAAAAGTGAGATGACGGGACAACTGACGAGGGAGAGGAGGGAGTTGGAGAGGAAGGAGAAGGTGTTTATGGACAAGGAGGAAATTATGTGGTTCCAAAGGGCTAGAGCGAATGAGTTCAGATGTGGGGATAGAAATACAAGTTTCTTTCACAAAAAAGCATCGGGAAGGAAGAGGAGAAATAGGATACAGAAACGGATTGGAGAGGATGGTAGAGAGGAGTTTAGTTGGGGGGGCCAAGACAAAAGTGGCGATGGAGTATTTCTACAAACTCTTTGAATCCGATGCAATTGTTAATCCCTACACAGCTACTCAAGGAATCAAGCCTCTCGTGTCGTCGGAGGATAACCATGAGCTGACACGTCCCTTCACTGCAGAAGAGGTAAAAGCAGCCCTTTTTTCCATCCACCCCACTAAAGCACCAGGCCCGGACGGGATGCCAGCACTCTTTTACCAAAGGTGCTGGCAGATCGTTGGGGCCGACGTTAAAAATTTTGTCCTTAACATTCTAAATGGCCAGCCGTTACCGTCGGGTTTGAACCATACTTTCATCACTTTAATCCCAAAGGTGACGGATCCATGTAGAATGAAGGACCTACGCCCTATTAGTTTATGTAACGTTTTGTACAACATGGTTTCGAAAGTCTTAACTAACAGGTTGAAGAGGGTCCTTGGGAAGCTTATTACACCAAGTCAAAGTGCCTTTGTCCCAGGCAGGCTCATTACAGACAATGTGCTTGCGGCCTTCGAAGTGTTTCATCACATGAAGACAAGGAGGGGAAAGAAAGGGTACATGGCTTTGAAACTGGACATGGCTAAAGCATATGACCGGGTTGAGTGGGGCTTGCTTGAGCACTGTATGAGGCGTTTTGGGTTTGAAAAGAGATGGATTTCTCTTGTTATGGGCTGCGTCACTACAGTCACTTTCTCCGTCTTGGTGGAAGGAATTCCGTCTCTGACTTTTACACCAGGTAGAGGGCTGAGACAAGGCGACCCGCTATCTCCGTATCTTTTCCTACTATATGCGGAAGGATTATCAAGCATGATTCGGGGAGCTGAGTCTCGGGGAGAGATTGAGGGTATCCGGATTTCACCGTGTGCACCTTCAATTTCTCACTTATTTTTTTGCTGATGATTGTGTTCTTTTCTTGAAGGCATCCTGCCAACAGAGTGCGACAATGATTAATATCCTCCATAATTGTGGAGCAGCATCAGGACAACAGGTGAATTTCTCCAAGTCAGAGCTATCCTTCAGCAAAAATGTAAGCGAGGAACAAAGGAGGGTAATACATGTGGCAACAAGTATAAGGGAGGTGTCGAAGCATGAAAGATATCTGGGGCTTCCAACCATGGTCGGGAGGTCCAAGAAGGTGATATTCGAGCAGCTGAAAGAGCGGGTATGGAAGAAAATGAAAGGGTGGAAGGAGAAGACCCTTTCGAGGGCGGGGAAGGAGGTACTAATAAAGTCCATTGCTCAGGCAATCCCAACTTATACGATGTCATGTTTTAGGTTGCCGGAGGGGCATTGTAGAGAGCTTGAGATGCTTATGAGTAACTTCTGGTGGGGTGAGAAGGGAGGGAAACGGAAGGCACATTGGATGAGTTGGCACCGGATGTGTAGGGCGAAGAGTGATTGGGGGATGGGGTTCAGGGATCTCGAGAGCTTTAATTTGGCACTGCTAGCTCACCAAGCATGGAGGTTGTTGCAAGACCCCGACTCTCTCTTAGCTCGGCTTCTGAAAGCTAAATATTACCCGTACACGAGCTTGATGGAGGCTGCGGTTGGGAATCAGCCTAGCTACACCTGGAGGAGTATAGTGGCGGGGTGTGACGTCCTGTCTAATGGCCTGATATGGAGCGTCGAAAATGGCGCAGATATAAATGTATGGAATGATAGATGGCTTTCGGGGACAGCTAGTGGGCGAGTTATTGGGAACTTCAATGGAGGAGAACAAGGCATGAATATTATGGATTTGATCAATTGGGAGTACAGGAGATGGAATGAGGATGCAATTAGGCATTTTCTATTGCCGGGTGAGGCTGAGATAGTGCTAAAGATACGTCTTCCCGGGCCGGAAGTAAGGGACAATCTAATCTTGAGACTTGCAAAGAATGGGATGTTCTCAGTTCGGACAGCATACCATATGATTCGGGATATGAAGGAGGGGCATATTCGGGGAAAGGGTCAGTCTGATGGAAGTGTCACGACAAAGGCATGGAAGGCCCTATGGCAGCTGAAGCTCATGCCGAAGATAAAATTGCTCGTGTGGAGAGCGGCAAAGGAAATTCTGCCTTGCAAGGGTAATCTCTATCGGCGCAAGATGACGGAGGATCCTTTGTGTGAGTTGTGTGGGCGGGTTGAGACAGGTGTCCATGCTATCTTTGAATGCCCACACGCTAGAGCGTTTTGGCGACTCCAGCCGGCTATAGAGAGGCGATGGTTCGGGGGCTCTTCGGTTTTCGAGGCTTTTATTTTCGTCTTTACAAAAGCCAAGGATAAGAGAGGAGGTTATGGGCTGCGATGGTCTGGCAAGCATGGGAGGCGAGGAACAAATGGCTCTTTGAAGGCGTAAGGAGGGACCCGGAGGTGTTGCTTGGTAATGTGTTGCAGCTGCTGGGCGAGCATAAAAGATATATTGATCCGACGACACCGGTTCAAGCTATCGCTGCAAGGCCGGGACACGACAGGTGGAAGAAACCAGCAGCAGGGGTCATTAAGGTTAATTGCGATGCATCTGTAGCGGCTGATGAAACGGCGGGAATCGGATTCGTGGTCAGGGATGAGGGAGGCCGGTTACTACTAGCAGGACACAAGGGGGTGCAAGAGTCGGATGATATAGAAGTGGTGGAAGCTGAGAGTATACTATGGGCGCTTACTCGGGTTGCTGAGCGGGGCTACACGCGCATAAACATGGAGTAAGATTGCCTAAGTCTGGTGACAAAACTGAACAATGGCTATGAGGGCCTTGGCGTGCTGCAACATTTGATCGACGCCATCCGCAACCGAGCTACACATATAGGGGTGGAGTGGACCCATGTTAGAAGGGGTGGGAATGCTGTTGCTAATGCTTTAGCTACTTATAGACCTATATTTGATTCTTTATTTTTCTCTGAAAACTCACTGCCAAAAACAGTTGTTGATTGTTTGATGTAATGAATAGGAATTCATCCGGTTTGAACTAAAAAAAAAAAAAGCTCAACAACTTTGTTAAAATAGAAAAAATGAAAGATCTAGAAAAAAAATTCATTTTTTCTTCTTAAAATGTTCTCTAAACTCATCTCTAAAATAGAGAAATTAGTTGAGAGAGGAAAAAATCTCTATAATTTAATGTTCACTTATCCCTATATAGAATTTAATAATACAACCCCACATTTTCACCCATAATATAGAAAAAAAATATAATTTCATACTTATGAGTAATAAAAATATAATTATTTTTCAAAAATAAAAAATTGATATGATTTGATATAATATATAAATTAATTATGTTAAATCAATATATATATAGATAGAAAAGCAAAACATCATAATTCTAAGTTAACTTTTATAAATAAAATAGCATAATTAATTTCATCCAATTTGAATCATTTGATGCTATAAAATTCACATTAAAAAATTAGTGTATAAATTTTCACTTCAAAAAATATGTATATTAATCAATTGAAAATAATAAGATTAAATTTGAATAATATTTTATCCAATTTTATGATAACTTTTATAGCAATCTAAATTTAATATTAATACCATTTACAAATAAATATCAAATTTATCACTAGAGTTTGTTTTAAAAAAATATCATGTGAGAATAATAATAACTAGTGCTTTTCCCGAATCGTGTTCGGATTTTTTTCATAATATTTTTGATCGAGTTTGACGTCTTAAATAAAATATTTGACATATGCATCAATTTTCTACTAATATACCATTTTGCCCAAGCTTATTGTGATGTTGTTCTTCGAAACCTTTGGTTATCATGGTGACTCTTTTCTCGAGACAATCGATGCTTCAAATTTGACAAAGAATAGTAAATCAAATGCTTCCACGCTTCTCCTGACATCCATTCTATTTAAGGCAAATAAAAAAACCTTTAGTTTTTTGCTTAAGAAAACTGAGTTTGGGTCCTCTATGATACTTTATCTATTACACATCGAGGCATTAAGTATAATGGTCTGCTAATAATAAAAACTTTAAATTATACAATAGTTCATAAATTTCCACAAATCGAGAGTTTCTCTCCAAAAAAAAAAAGAGAAGTAAAACTCTTCACTCATCACCACATCTACCACTATCACCATCACCAATCCACCATCGAGGCATTAAGTAATGGACCAATGGCTCGCTCACATGACATCCATAGATTCCTAAACATTAATAAATTCATGAATCAATCTTTTAGACAATCCTTTAAAAAAGAATGAAAGATGAATCAAGACTTCCACTTCAAAAGAAGATCCAATTGATGAAGAACCCTCACTCATAAGTGCTAAAATTGTCAAATTTTGGAAGAAATGAATGAAAACCCAATTATAAACCCTAAACATCAAACCTAATAAAAAAACAAAATTTGGATGATAAAACCATATCACCAACCATAAACTTGCAGAATAAAAACAAAATTGCTTTACAAGCCCTAATCTTCAAGATGATAAAGTGCATACAAAATAGGTCATAAATTTAGCAAAATAACATGAATTTCCAATCGAATAACCACAAAATTGAAGCTTAAACGATGGGTATGAGACCATAAACCAAGAACATTTTCTTTAAAATAAGTAGACTATAAACTAAAAATAATAGTTTAAAACTCAATGTTTGGCCTAACAGACATATCATAACACCAAATCTGAAAACCAAAATCATAGTTATCCATGGCCATAAAACTATAAAAATCAGTGAAATGTGGGAAACAACAATGCACCCAAGATTGAAAATAATGAAACTACATAATACACCACGATTAAAATGCTCAGATGAACAGGTCATAAACCACTAAATTCACGAACGAATATTTAATTTATTCACCTTAATCTAAAAGTCCTAAATTTATTAAGAATAAGGAGTAAATAACAAAATAAAATCATTACTTTATATGAAAGTGGCAATAACAAGACACAAATAGGGAAGTAGAATTGATTTTCCATTTGAACTTAGAAAAGAAAAACTTTGACCATTTTCTACACAAAAAACATTCAATGTCCAGAACTAAAAATCACCACACAAAAACCCACATTTTTTTTACTAGGAAATAATTCGAGGCCGGACAAACCCGGAACCTCAAGAGGCCGGCAAAGTCGATAGACGGCTAGCCGTCTAAACATACAACAAAGAGCCAGAAAAATACATTATAGAAACAGAAAAAAGGTGCAGTACAAACGGGAGGAGGCACACAAGTGTAGTCAAACAAGCGAACCAAGCCCGACCATGCTGGAGACAACATAGACTAAGAGCCGACGCCAAACACCACCAAGCAGTGACACCGTTGGCCAGCAATACAACAGGGGTTCATGTGGACAGTGAAGATGATCCTCTAATGAAATATCTGTAACGCGGAGTCGCCAGGATACACACTGCCTCGACCCTGGCCAGACCCGACACCGGACGCCAGTACTCCAACTCAGAGGAAGAACGCCACGAACAACCAGACTCGCTGCCAATAACCACCCTTGTACGACGCACCAAGAGACCCTTTCGGGATTTAATTGAAGCTCTTTCGGGATTTAATCAAGCCTTTTCGGGATTTGTATGTAAAGTAGAACCATCTCGTTTTTTTTAATATGCATTTTTATGGCTGCTTTGGGCCCAAGGATTAACCTTGGGCCCAAAGAAACAACACATAGGCCCATCTACGGGCCTCCCAAGCCCAAGGGCTAAAGGAAGCAGTAGCAGCCAAAGTTGGCAGAGGCCATGGAGAAAGGGAGCAATGATGCCGAAACCAGAGCTCCAGGCCGAGCAACCAGTCCGGCGATCTCCAATCACCACCCAGGAGCAAAACACCGGAAAGGAGGAGGTTTGTAAGTCGGCACCAGGGCCGGGCTGGGACGTCGCCGATAACGGCCGAGAACGAATCGTCAGTACAAACGGAGCGAGATGGGGGCGAGCAACGCCAAGCATCTCAGAACTGCCCCGTACAAACGAAGATCGGCGACAAACCCAAGACCAACGGATCGAGGGCGAGCAGGATTTAAATCGATGAAGATGAAGGACGAGAGCGGAACCTTATACACAGATTGTCGAAACTTCACGGAGATGAAAGCGCAACAGAGATTAACCGCCCGATGAAGGCTGAGACTGCCGAAGAGGTGCGGAGAGATGCGACTGGGAAGAGGGAGGCGAATCACTAGTCCCCGGACATCCAAACCGTACCAATCCCCACCCGATTCACCAACCGATAGACAAAAGCCCCAAATCAGAGTTAGAGAGAAAAAGAAAATCAAGACTCCCGAAGGAGTGGTTTAAGACTCCCGAAGGAGGGTTTATGGCCTCTGGGGAGGGGGTTTTCAGCCTCTGGGGAGGGCTTCTGACTGCTATCTCCGAAACTACACAAAAACCCACATGAAATTGAACAACCCAACCCCACAAAAAAAATTAATTAAAAAAAACAAATCAGAAGGCAGAATCTCTACAAACAAAAACTCCAACTGATCAAGAATTTTGTTCATTTAAGTAAAATTGGGTATTAATTTACACAACAATAAAACAAACTAAACAAATCTCTTTGGTCTAAATGTCGCAATTAATAATCATTTAACTCCAATCTTTCACAAAATATATTATTTTGAAAAACATCCAATAGCACAATCCATGTCTAAAGTTGGCAGATATTTCATATCTTTCCAAACTTGTCAATTAGTGTCTTTAAATGAACTTCGATCGATTCGTCTATAGCTCTAAAGATATTATTCCTTTCAAACTTACTTGCAAGTGGTAGCGGGGCCAAATCCAAAATAACCTATAGACCGTGATGCAGGGGCAATTAACGAGCCATTTTCAAGCCAAATCAATCCATTGAACACAAGGTATTATTTTGTATTCTCATAGGTCTTGAGGCTCCTCTTTATAAGGAGGCCTATTTCTTATATTTTCAGCAGATATTCAGAATTTTTTTTTTCAAATTAGCCAAAAACCTGAAAAAAATTATGAAATTAGCCAAAACCTCAAACTATTTTGGGATTTATTCAAAACGGGGCTAAGTCTTTACTTGAAACAATGGCTTTAGCCCCGCTTAAAAAAATATATATAATACTAAAGTCGCGACTTAGTATTTTTTTTAAAAAAATTCAATTTAAATGGGAGAAAGTCTGAAAAGGGGATATATATATATATATATATATATATATATATATATATATATATATATATACGGGTGAGTCACTGTTTCAAACAGCGACTCGCCCTTTTTTATTTTTTTTTAAAACGGAAATGTTGTGCACTTGTGTGTAACTGCCTAAAAAAAGTAGGGAAGAGGAGAGAGGGACTGAGGGGACCACGCATGCATGAAAACAAAAAAAAAAAGGAGAGAGAGACTCACCTAGGGATGTTATGTGAACACGAGTAGCTCGAATTCGACTCGTACTCACTCGATAAAAACTCGACTCGATCTCGTTCATTTCCTAAACGAGCCGAGTATGAGCACATTTTAAAGCTCGGTCCAAAGCTCGGCTCGTTCGAATTAAACTTGAATAGCTCGAATTTTATGAAATTTCTAAAATTCTCTTTAAGTTACTGTATAATGAGCAAGTAGAATTGCATAAAGCGGAATATTTACCTCACAGTGAGCAAATGTATCTTCTTACATATGTTTTCACGTGTAGAAATCTATTAGCAAAAACAGAAGGAACAATGTAGGCAAACATTGTGTTATGAACCTTTTAGGCAAATCTTATCAAATATGTTACTCAAATGGTTACCACTTAGAATTGCCTAGAAAGTTTCCAAAAGAGAGAGTATCTAGCATTCATCATGCCCGAGCTATACGTGTTTATACTAAATGAGAGCTTATGATGACTAAGACAAAGTGGATCTCAAAAATAATTAAATACATACCGATGGATATCAACAAGAGAAAAAACATCTAATTGAAACTAACAAACAAGAACTAAAAACAACATATGGTGAATGACTTGACCTTGTGTAGCAACCAGGTGTTTGGTTTCCTATTGAAATCAAAGCCATCATCAATGGCAAATGAATGTTAATACAAGCCAAAGACTCTTCCTTTGAATTCGACCTCAAATCCGTAAGGCTCCTGAAATTCCAGTCCCTTCTCATTATTGAAGAAGCACATTCATTTTAGATGTAATTTCAAAAGAAAAAAGAAAACCTAAAAACCCTACAAAGTAGAGCTCAGATTTACCATGTAGACCAGCCTCCTTTACAGTGGATATAAAGTTTTCAACACCCCACATGAGTATTGGGTTGTAATAAGAAAACAATGAAACTGGGTATCATAGATCCGATACCACCGTACTTATTCAGAGCAAAAGCAACATCACATATGATGAGAACTTTAAATACAAATTCCTGATGGAAATGCGTAGAAATGGAAGGATAGGAGAATTGGAAAACAATAAAATCAACAAAAGAAATGGAATGTGGAAAATAGAGAATAATGAGGATAATATTCCTTACATACCTGGACAACAGAGGCCGTTAGTGGATCAAAGTAACATAACTCAAGTTCAATTATATTAGAACCACAAGAACCAAGCACCTTCAAAGCTTCAGTTGTTACTAAAAGATGAGGCTTACCCGTTGTGATATAATGGATAAATGTCACCTATAAAAAACAAACAAGCATATCAAACTCAGAATAAGTTGTAAAAAAAACCTTCATAATTGTCTTTTCTAAAGTCTCATAGGGCATTTCATCAAACACATTGCAGGCACGCCAACACATACAATTAAGTCCGAATCACGTTTTGCAATTCCCCCTATTTATTGCCCTTTTCAAGTCTTGGGCACATTTCATTTAACACATAGAAAGAACACAAAATTGTGAACTAAAGACTCAATCTTCAAATTACAGCGGCTTGGGAATGAATGAAAAATTATTCTTTGTCTGCCTGCAATCTTCCTTTTTTGTATTTTTTTATTCAATTTCAATGAGTGAATTCAACCCATCAATCTATTTTCAAAATATCAAGTCAATGAACAAACATTTGTCGAAAGTGTTTTCTTTTTCTATCATTATAGAAAATCCTATTAAGTTTCATAGCAAAAACTCATCTCTCATATATCAGCTATCCAAAACTCTTTTGAATGATATTCAAGAAAAGAGTAAATTTGAGAAATGAAATAAAGAAACAAATAAGAACACTTGGGATCAAGAATCTAAACTCACACAATCTTGAACTTGGTAGTTTGTCTTTGACCAAACCCAAGCTAATAGGATCACTAAGCTACCATATTACCACGAGGTATGAAAGAGAAGGTTTGCAATCCGACAATCAAAGAACCTTTCCTGTAGAAAAGGTCTTCGCAGTAGAAGCCAGATGTTTTGGATATCTGATATATGAGAATGTTGGTAAGGTGTGAAGTAATTTGCAAATAAAGACGGCGTATTAATGAAGATGATATGACATACACATGAATTGATTTTGCAAATGAAGTGAGAGCAAGTTATTTGCAAATTAATTCATCTGTGCTTGTATGCATGAAATTATTTGCAAATTACTTCACACCTTACCAAGGGTGAGGGCAAATATGTAGACATTGACTCTCAAATATGCATCCGGTTCCCCATTGGAAGTTATAGCTTTCACTAGTATACCTAGGTTTATCCCTTTGTTGACTATTACATTACAAAATGGCTTTGATGCCTCATTTATGCCAATAGAAACAAACTTGGGTCTTATTGGCCTACCTTATTATCTAGTTTTTTACTCTGTTAATTAAATTTCATATACATCGAAATGTGTTTTGCTCTTGCTCTTTTGACTTTCGAAGAAAGTTGACTGTTGTAAACAAGCCTTTGGGGTTTTGTTTGTACTGCTTATGTTGTTTAAATTTATGGATTTTGGTTGCTCCCTTGCTGATTCTCTTCTCCATTGTGGAAAGATACCACCATCTTTTTACAGTGTTTGACAGTTCACTCAAGTGACTATTGGTTTAGACTTGGATATTTTTTTAAATGAAAGTGATTTAATGTAAACAAGATTTTCACATTTAGTGCAATTTGTCATTCACTGAACAGAGAGCAACCATATTTTTCTTCATTTTTCACCTACTTTTATTTCATGAATGTATTTTTTTAGATAATGAAATTTGTTTTTCTGGGGTTCATCCGTTCTCCAAAGATAATAGCTATGCAACTGGAAGATTGTTTATTTGTTTTTATATTTAAAATTATCATTATCTATTGCTCTTAACATATCTGATTGATACATCGTTCTCCCCCTTGAATTCAATATATTCTTCCCACCCCCTAGCTCCTTCACCTTCTATATCCTCCATTTTGAATATGGGGGAATCATGAATGGTAAGAAGCCTCCATCTTCCTTTATTCGTTCCTATGTTTTTTTTTTCCAAATGTATGGTTGATTGAGTTGAATGTCACTCTTCTGGGATCTTTTATGCCAATTTTTTTCATTATTCGATTTATACGCTCTTTTTTTATTGCCTTAATATTGCCAAGTTATTTCCTAATATGAAGAACAGAAGTCTTCAAAATATGATTGAGGTCGATCTCTAGATGATTTTTCTTCCTACATGATCTAGAGTTTCTGTTACTTCTTACATTTGCTGTTTATGCAGCCTCTCTATTGCAGAGTGGTTACATGCCCTGCAGCAGAGATAGTTGATGATTTATTTACGATGAACAGGTATGTGAAGTTACCTAACATGTGCTTTTTGTTTCTCAGTTCAATCTCTTTTAGGTTAAAAGAAATCCTTGTTTGTTGTCAGGCATTCTGGAGAGCACCTCAGAAACCATTATTGTAGGTATCCACGGAATAAGATCTCAATTTTCTACTAATTGTTGTATCTATTTCTTTTTTCAAAGTGTTACGTGCATATATAACTTCACATGATCATGTTTAGACTCCTCTGTTGTAATTGGTTTTATCCACACTTTCAGGACTGTCATGCATAGTTTTTTTTTTGTTGTTGTTGTAGTTGTAGTTATAGACTTATAGTTATAATACCACTGCTTTATTAATCTAAAGATTCTTTATGGTGAACCTTTTCCCAAAGGAGATAAACTATCAGTTGGAGGTAGGTTTGTTAGACTCCTCTGTTGTAATTGGTTTTGTCCACACGTTCTCTCTCTGCTGTCTTCTTAGTCATCCCATTGTCTCCTTGGTCTATACTGAAATGTTTTGTATTTTTGTTGTTGAGATTCCATCACTGAAGTTATTGTGTTACTCTATTGCCATTAACATCCTCATCATATGATATTTTCCGTGGAATACAGTTTATGGAACACTTTTTCGATTTTATTTTCCTCCCCCTTGAAAAAACCTGAGTATTTTGGAATTAACTTATAAGGCAGGAAGTTCACAATTACAGATTCTTCTTCCGCTCGTAGAGATTTGAAGACCGAACACATTCCTGGAGTTAGGCAGGGAAGTGTACAACATTTGTCTTCTGCATTTTCATCATTTCAGAGTCAAGTCTTGGAACCAGGAAAGTCTTTTGCAAAACTCGTGATTCCGATGGTATGTTGTATTATAATTAGGCATGGATTCAAAGTTATTCTGATGTAGTATACCATTATAACTCTCCCTGTTTTTCCTTATTTTTTGTATCTCTATTTCTCATGTGTAATAGAAAGCATAATTCATTCAGAATTTGACTCCACTTGTTTTTGTATCTTTGTTCCTCTTGCTAGCATCACAAACAAGCACACCTCGATTCACAGCTTCAATCCCCCCTCCAATTCTTTCAGCATCTACCTTGCCAAAAAAACCTAAACAAGGATCGCCAAGGCGACAATTGGTCTCATTTTCAACTTCAAAGGGAATGTTTGACCTTTTCAATCTGTCTAGCAACCTTAGCTCTTTCTCAAGCTATGATGAAAGTTCCAAAGGTGGTTATATTGGCTCATATATATTGCCTTGCACAATTTCTAAATTGCTTTTGATGTTAGTTTTTACTTGTTTATTTGTTGAGTTGATTTTAATTGATATTTGAAATTTCATTGATTGAGGATAGTTATATTCATTTGTGATTGATGATTGATTAACTTGAGGTTTAAATATTCAGACTTAGTGTTTATTTGTTTTTATGCCTCCAAGGTGTTCATAGAAATGCTTAACTTATATTTTGGAATGAAGCTGGTGTTTTGATGACAGTTGTGTTATAGAGGCTGCCAAAGGTCAGATGCAACCCTTTCCGACCTAATGAGGGCAATGAGATCTCCATGGCTAACTCCATTAATCTCTTTCTTCCTTATTTTATTTCGGCTATTTGGTTTGAATCCCTTGACGAGAATAAAGAACTGTTTATCTGCTTTGAGTGCTCATGTCATATCAGATGCATAATTATTGTTTTAAATATACTCCATGTAATAAGGAACTTGGTGAAGGATTTAATTAAATATACTTTCTCTTTAGTTATTAGAAGTTTATTAGGTATTATTTTCTCGCCTATGGACCTAGGAAACCCTTTTCTTACCTTTTTTTTAATTGTACCTAGATTTAGGAGAGCAATTGAAGAGCATGTTCAGATGAGCAACTTTTGGTATTTAGGAGGTCTTTCTTTTCTTGTTTTTCTCTTTTCATTTGATTGCATCTCCGGATCCATACAAAGAAGAAGCTTATTTGAGGAGGGTTCAATGAAATCCTAAAACAAGACTGAAGTTACTCACCGTTCAGAACTTGAAAATTTGCCTTTTTTGAATAGATCATTGTTAATTATATGAATATAGGGGAGGGTTCAAGTGAGAAGTAATCGGTCCGGTGAGAAGGAAAGAAGCAATCTGATTGGCTGAAATAGATCTAAATTTTTAACCCCTCACGCGCTTACCTTTCTCTTCTCCTCAATCTGGCGTTTCACCTTCTTCGCCCTCCTCTCTCCACCGGCGCCTCTTTCCAGAGGAGGAAGCCAACCTCCTCCCTCCATCGGCGCCTCCTTCCTCTCTTTCTCCGATTCGTAAACTGGCAGAGCAACCAGCGCCTACGACGTCGCCCTGCGAACGCCATTTCCGGCGATTCCAAAATGCTAGCACCGGAAGGTGGTCGCGCCATATTGGTCGTTGGAGGACAAGGCTCAGGAAGGTGGTCTGCAGAGGGCGAGGTCGTTGACGAAGTGGGGGTTGTGGAGGGCGAACCGGCGAAGCTGGTGGGAGGAAGGTGAGACCCGAAAAGGGGAGTAGTCGGAGGAGGAAGAGCAGTTGTGGAAGAGAGGGTCGCTTGCAAAGCTCTACTGGCTAAATGATGAAATTGATTTCAATTCAAAATTACCTTGTGAGATTACGTGAGGAAGCTGTAGAGGAAAGGAAATTTAAATCAAATGGTTCAAGCTTTAATACTAAGTGGTTCAGAGCTTTAATATGAAGTGGTTCAGGGTTTTTATACCAAGTGGTTCAGAGGTTTAAATCAAATGGTTCAGGGCTTTAATACCATGTGGTTCAGGAGTTTATACGAAGTGGTTCAGAGTATTTATACTAAGTGGTTCATTAAATATATAGAGAGTGGTTCAGTGACTAAATAGAGATTGGTTCAGGGCTAAATAAAGAGTGGTTGAGTGACTAAATAGAGAGTGGTTCAGTGACTAAATAGAGAGTGGTTCAGTGACTTAATAGAGATTGGTTCAGTGACTAAATAGAGATTGGTTCAGTGACTAAGCGCGTGTTTGGTAAAAAGGGGGTTTTTTAGGGGTTGGAGTTTTTTTAGAAGGTGGATATTATTTATGGGGTTTATGGAGGTGTGGGAGGTGGAGTTTATTTTTAAAAATAACCTTATAAAAAATCTGAAAGGTGTTTGGTGGTTATATGGTTTGGGGGTGTTTTTTTGATTAAAATTACTAATATGCCCTTGTTAAAAGGGGGTCACCTACTGCCCTCCTTTTGTATTGCTGAACGTGGGGTTGCCTTCTTCTTCAATAGAAAACCCTAAAGGGGTGTGTCTACCTGCTTCTCCTACGTGTGTTCACTGTCGCCCCAGGTAAGAATCTACCTTTCGATGTTGCTGTCTTCAATTGTCGTCGTTCATCGTCGTCGTTCATCAGTCTGGTGGTGTTGTTGTCTTCAATTTCAAGATTCGGGCAAGGCTTTGCTACGCAACAGTGACGGTCGACCTCTTTGGTGAGTTTATTAGAGCTGTGAGAAGAAAGATCGAAGATGGAGGGCGACAGAAGGACGAGGAGGCATACCTGGCTTCGGCGATCTCTCAGGGGCTCGGCGATCTCTCAGGGGTAAAAGTGAACGAGATTTGGAAACCTCACAAAATAACCTCCTGAAGCTCCCTCCTGCCAGCTTCCATTTTCTGAAAATTTCACCTCATGAAACCTCCAACTCTAACCCATGGAAGCTGATTGCCAAACACCGTTCATCAGCTTTTTTTTTCCTGGGCAACTCATGAAACCCGATGAAACCTCTTCACACCCCATGCCAAACACGCGCTAAATAGATAGTGGTTCAGTGACTTAATAGAGAGTGGTTCAGTGAGAGTAAAAGGGCTGAACCACTGAGAGTAAAAAGGGCTGAACCACTATGAATAAAAGGGCTGAACCACTAAGAGTAAAAGGGATGAACCACTTCTTGGTAACTTGATGAACCACTTCTTTATAGCTTGTGAACCACATTTTTTTTTCAACAAAACATATACAAAGTGGGTGTCTATGTGTAGATAAAATTAAAATACACCCAAAAATATATTTTTTATATTTTTTTAACAAGTGAAAATGCCAAAAAATAATTTTTAAAAGTCCATGTAAACACTTTTCATATGTACGTACATTGTCTAATTAATTAGTAAATTTTGTTGATTGGCGCGTTCAGTGTGGGTGTTACTAATTAATTTAGGTGAGTGTTACTAATTAATTGGGGGAATACGCGTGTCTCGTATTTTTAATTTATTTTTAGACACGTAGACCAATCAGATTGCTTCTTTCCTTCTCACCGGTAAGGTGCTTCTCACCCGAACCCAACCCTATGAATATATAGAACTTAAATAAATGCATGTTGAGCTGCTACGTACATGGATGTGTTCATTCTTATTTGGAGAAGCTAAATAATTCCTTCAAGTTCAGTGGGTTTATCTTTGGGCTGTTATTTGATGTTTTGTTGTTTGAGTATTTATCTCCCAATTTACTAATCTTATAGCTTTTACTTGGTTTGCACCTAGGCCTATACGTTTCATATAGTACATAGCTAATATTCTTGCTCTTTACTGTATACATAATATAATTACAAGTTTCTTTGATTTTCCTTTTAAAAAGTTTCATTCTTCTTAGATTTTGTTGCTCTGTATGAATTTTTCACTTTATTGACACCAATAATACAATTTTCAAGAATTTGTGTTACTCACCCTTTGTTGGTTATGGGATAAGCATTGATTAGGCTTCCTCTTTATGTTGTTATAACCAAGAATATAATTTCATTGGTTTGTCATGTTCTTTTCTTTGAACTTAAAACTAGCTTTACTAAATTTTCTAGCAAAAAAATATTCTTATTTCAAGCTGTTTAAGGTTTATGTTCCAGGTTATTTCTTTTTATTTTGCAGATTGCTTACTCATTTGTTGTTATGTTAATCACTTTAGGAGGTCACCTTCATGGTGGAGTATTATGTAAAGACCGGAATTTTAAATAAGTATTTAATTGTCAAAATTGGAAAGTTTTAGAAAGCCCGTCCCCGAGCGCATTTCTAAATTTGGAAAAGTCCTTGGAAATCATCTCGGCATGTTTTAAAATATAGATTGTCGAGCGAAGCTCCGCTATTATATTCGGGTTTTAAAACATAGATTAGAGTCTGGTGAGTCGTTGGAAATGGATTTAAACTCGAGTCGGATTTCGGGATAGGCAGTTTGGATTTAAAGTCGGATGAGCGAAATCTCTCTCTCTCTCACCCGGCCACTCTCTCTCCCAGTCACTCTCTCTATTCCTTCCCACTACCACCTTAATTGTTTTGTCCTTTTCTCCATTAAAACCCTAATGTGCCAATTGTGCTCCTATATAAGGGATGCATCGATCCCCGAAATTCCAATAATATCTTCATAAAAATCTGAGTCTTACCTCAGCCTCCTACCTCTTTCTTTTCATTCCAATTCAAAAATCAAACCCTAAAATCCAAAGTTTTTAACTTTCCATCTCTTTAATCCATCTCCCTCACACTCCACCCTTCATTTCTTGTTTCTCCTCCACCAAAGAACCCTAAAACACCCTTCAGAAGATCTTCTCTCAAGAATCTAACCCAAAAATCGGAGTCGGAAAGCATACTCCATTAAAAAACCAAGTTTATGTCCCTGTCGCCGCCGTGAGTTCTAGGTCACCGCCGTGAGTTCTAAGGTTAACCCAAAGATGGAGTCATTGTACTTCAGGAATGCGATCCAGATAATCAAAACGGCTGCGTCGATGGGGGAATTGGTCTCTAGGGAGATCGGGTGGAGAGGGGATCTGATGTGTTGCAATGTGACTGCACATGATGATCGGGTGGTACGGTAGAGGGTTGAAGAGTGGGAGGACCCACGATGCTTCCCGCTCGGAAACTATGACGGGGTGATGATCATAATTGGCAGGCCCGACCCAGAGGCAAGGGCAGACAAGGCGACGACCCAGGGCCCAAACAAATTTGGGGCCCAATAATGAAAAAAATCTATGTATATATATATTTACATTTAACCCTAATTTTTAGGCCCATTGCCTTAACCCATTTCTCTTTAAGAGAACTAATCAAAAGAGTAAATAGGTTCATAGTTCAATTCCTGAATCGGAGACCCATAGCTTAATAATTAGTAATTGTAATACGTAACAAATAAAAGCCCATACACAACAAGCAAACAAGAAATTAAGAGCAAAGCAACTTACCTATTATCCGTTTCCAAATATTTAGAAATAAGACGCTCGGGTTGGGTCCATATAATTTATAACTTTCAATAAAACTAATTAAAAATTATTCCAAAATTAAGTAGTTTTATATATTAAGTAGTTTTAATTGTATTGATGTGCAGTTAAAGGGGTCTATCAAGAATTTAGTTAATGTCAAGGAGGTGTCTAAGCATGACAAATATTTAGGGCTGTCGACTATGATAGGGAGGTCGAAGAAGGTCATCTTTGAGAGTGTGAAAGAAAGAGTTTGGAAAAAGATGAAAGGGTGGAAAGAGAAGTGCTTGTCGAAGGCGGGAAAGGAAGTTCTTATTAAGCCGGTGGCTCAGGCTATCCCGTCCTACACTATGTCTTGCTTCCGGCTTCCTAATTCCTTGCATCGGGAGATGGAAGCGCTTATGGGTCGGTTCTGGTGGGGTAGTGATGACGGGGGACGGAAGACGCATTGGATGTCTTGGCGCAGGATGAGTCGGACGAAAGGAAGAGGAGGTATGGGGTTCAGAGATATGGAGGCTTTCAATTTAGCCCTTCTTGCAAAGCAGGGATGGAGGTTGATGACGGACCCGGATTTGCTGGTAGCCAAGCTTTTGAAGGCTAAATACTACCCGAGGACGTCTTTCTTGGAAGCTCCTATGGGGTACATGCCAAGCTATACTTGGCGAAGTCTGATGGAAGGTAAGGAGATCCTCCAGAAGGGGTTGAGGTGGAGTGTCGGGAGCGGGGCGGATATCAATGTGTGGAAGGATAGATGGATCCCGAGGGGAAATAGTTTTAAAGTAATTGGAAATTTTAAGGGTGGAGACCCAAGACTTCGAGTTGTCGACCTCATTGATTGGGAAACTAGGAGATGGGATGCGAGACTGGTGGAAGAGAATTTCCTTTCGGGTGACGCCGAGCTCATCCAGAACATTCGTTTGGTCTCTCCGACTAGCAAGGACCACCTAGTTTGGCATTACAATAAGAGTGGGATCTTCTCTGTGAGAAGTGCCTATTATTTACAGCTTGAGCGGATGGAACAGGAGGCTGGAGGAGTGGGCCAAGCTGAAGGAGATGTAAAGGAGAAGGCATGGAGAGCGATGTGGAGAACCGACATCATCCCAAGGGCCAAGGACCTTGTATGGCGAGCTGCAAGAGATGTGCTTCCTTGTAAAACCAATCTGGTGAAGAGAAACATCACGGAGAGCGATCTGTGCGACCTCTGTGGACGCCAAGAGTCGGCTGTACATGTGCTGTTTGATTGCCGTGTTGCCAGGAAAGCTTGGAGGAAGGTGCCAAGGACGGCGAGGTATTGGAACGGAGCAACAACGGTGATGGATAGCATGGTAATGGTATTCACTTATGGCCCTAAAGTGGAGAGGCAGATTTGGACAGTAATGCTGTGGCAGATATGGTTAGCTCGGAACGCCCGAATCTTTGAAGGAAAGATCATCCAGCCAGAGGAGATTGTGAGCAAGGCTATGTCACTGTTGGCTGATCACAAGGCTCACTCAAAGATTCCGATCGCGCATACCCGAGAAGACTTGGCTGGTTTGAAGAGGTGGGTTAAGCCGGGTGGGACCACGATGAAATTTAACTGTGATGCGGCTGTCTCGGCACTCGGTAGAGCAACCATAGGCTTTGTGCAGAGGGATGCGGCTGGGAGTTTCATTGCAGCGGGTTTCCGAGCAGTGCAGTCAACGGCGGAGGTGGAAGTTGCAGAAGCGGAGGCTATCAGATGGGCGCTGGAATTTGCAAAAGAGAGGGCACTTCAACAAGTTCAGTTCGAAACAGATTGTTTATCGCTGATCACCAAGCTTCGAAATGGGAATCCGGGCAGGGTTACGCTTGGCTCAATCATTCAGGACATCCTACAAAAAGCCCGGGAGCTACCGATGGTGAGCTGGACTCATGTGAGGAGAGAAGGAAATAGGGTTGCTCATTCAATTGCTGCTATCAATACATCTACTGCATCTTTAGTTTTTGATTTGTCTGCGCTTCCGGACGATGTTGTTACAGACATTATGAAAGATATGGAATGAAAAGGAAGTTTATTGACCTAAAAAAAAAAAAAAATTGTCTTTAAAAAACATATGTGACTCGTAAATGACATATTTTTGTTGTGTATATGTGTATATATATATATATATATATATTTTAGTATTGCATTGTAGAAAATAAATTGATTTTTAGTGATTGAGATATATTACTCCATCTGTTAATTAAAACTTGTCGTTTACTATTCATGCACACTTTTTTAAAATGATAAAAATTATATGAAATATTAACTTTTTTTAAAATTTGTTTTTAGAAAGTCATACTTAATAGTAACAAGTATGAAATTATTAAAAAAATATATTAAAAAGGTCAATATTTTATATAGTTTTTAACACCTCAAAAAGCGTGCGTGAATAGTAAAACGTCAAGTTTTAATTAACGGAGGGAGTATTAATTGTTGGAATGTAGTTTTAATTTTAATATTTAATTTAATTTTAAATTATTAGGGCCCAAAATTTGTGCTTGCCCCGGACCTATATAACAGAAGGATCGGCTCTGAGTATTCGGGTCGAATCGATCAGGTTGGGTTTTGAGAGTTTTATGTTCTACCCATCCCTACAGACGTCCCTACCGACCATACAAGTATCCATTTCTCTTTTGGCTGTGTTTTTGAGCCCTTACTCGAAAGCAATGATCGATCTCGTCTACAACAAGTTGTTGAAGCCCATCACTCGAAAGCAACCCATTACCGTTGCGTGCCCGAAACCTCCAAATACACTCTCCCCGCCCCCACCACCACCACAACCCATCCCACTCCTTCCACTCCTCATTAATTTAATCACAAAGATTGAATCTTTCCCCCATTCCTAATTATTTCCAACACGACAAAATAGATTCTTTGCTCATAACTCACACCAAACAAAAACACTCCCTTTGTTTCACCATCAACTCCGATTTCAGGGCTTTGGGATTTGGGATGTTCAGCAGCAGATGAGTGGAAGCATCAGTTTCAGAAGCAGCAGTGGAGAGATCAAAGCTGGGAAAGTCAGGGGAGTTGCTGCTCAACGGTCTTTTCGATTGCATCAATGATCTCAGAGATGCCCTTGCCGTCGCTGCTTCCGGAATGACTTCCGACTCTGCCTACAGAGTCGAAACGACGTCGCGCCTCGCCCAATGGAGGATCGACAACCTGGCGTCCTGCACTTTCCGAAAATCCGACCCTTTCAAGATTGGCAATTGGAATTGGTGACCGACCACTCTATCCCCCAAAATTTAAGTCCTTTTTTCTTGGCGGTGTTCTGATTATTGGTTTTGTTGATTGATGAGTGATCTGTAGGCATCTAGCCGTGGAGAAGAACCGAGGCCTAGCCGTTAAGCTGTTCCCGGAGGCGTCTAGTCTCGCAAGGGAGAATCCCCCGATTGCGAGTTTTGTGATTCGGGTGCTCTCTTCTGCCGGCGAACGCAAGGCTCTCTATCACCCCGGTAAGCTTCTTCGTTTTCAATTCGACTGGTTTATACGGAATTGGGAGAAATTAATGATCTTTGTTGCCAATTGCAGAAGTGAAAGAGAAGCTGATTAAGAACAGTGAGGAATTTGTGTGGCAAATTGAATCCCCGTTATCCGGAAAGCTCATCATCGACGTCGAGTTTCTTGATCTCAAGATCGCTTCCCCCACCGTAAGCCACCCTTACTGCAACTATGAACTATGAACCCTAATGTTTGGTATTGAAAATTGATTTGATTTCGATAGCAGGGCGGAGACCCTGTCTCAATCTGGGGAGACTCCCTATTCCGGCGCGACCAATCGAACACCGCCGCCCTCTCCGCCGTCATCAGAATGCTATCGGACTCCGTCCTCACCGACATCGTCATCAACGCATCCGACGGGGGCACCCTTAAAGCCCACCGCGCCATCCTAGCCTCCCGCTCCCGGGTGTTCCGGAGCATGTTCTCCCACGACCTCATGGAGAAAGAACTCTCGGCGGTCACCATCTCCGACATGTCTCTGGAAGCCTGCCAGGCGTTCCTGTCCTACCTCTACGGCGGGATCTCACCGGAAGACTTCATATCCCACCGCCTCGCCTTGCTAGGGGCTTCCGATAAGTACGACGTGGCGGACCTCAAGGAGGCCTGCCATGTCAGCCTTCTTGAGGACATCGATACCAAGAACGTGCTGGAGAGGCTCCAGAGCGCGCATTTGTACGGGCTGGAGGCTCTGAAGCACGAGTCGATGAGGTATCTGGTCAAGTTCGGTAAGATTTGTGACATAAAGGATGAATTTGGGGCGTTCTTGCAGTATGCAGATAGGGAGCTCATCTCAGAGGTGTTTAAGGAGATACTTGCATCTTGGAAAGGCTTCTGAAGTAACAAGTTGTTTGTACAGTGTTACATAGGAGAAGCAAATCTGATTATGGTTGGGTTTATTGTTGTATGTCTCAAGTGTATTTAATATTTATTGCTCTCATTGTTGATTGTTGATATGTAATTGGTCCTATCCACTTGGTATTAGTTGTATCTGTACATGCCTTGATGTACATAACCAATAGTTTGAGATGCAATGAAGTTATGCCCAAAGTTACATACTCCATTCTCGATCGATCAACATCAAAATTCGTATTATAGTTAAGATTCGTTCACAAAATTCGAGCCAAAGAAGTGTATTTCAAGTGATGCAAAATTTGGATAAACATTACCTAGTGTTTTAAAATTCGTATTATACTTTGATTTGGAGTGTATTGTGGTTTTAGGTCAGATTTTGCTCTGTATGGAATTTTGAACTCTGAGTGTGTTTACTGTGTTTATTCCATTTGATTCCATTGAAGAGCGAAGATCATTACCTCTAATCCTTTTCTCTCTTGCAGCTCCCGAAGCTTCTTACGCGTAAACTGTGAACCAACCAATGTGGTTTGTTTCTTGTAGTGTCGATGGACTTTAGATGCAGAGTCTGACATGGAAAAGCAAGAAGAATAATAAAGCCCTTTTTTTGTTGGCTACATGAGTAAGCAGGCCCGAAATTAAGGTGAGGCCCAACAAACTCTTGTCTCATGAACCATTGGAGCCCATTTTAATTTTATTATTTTTTTATTAGGAAAGAATTCGGGTGAGGGGGACTTTACCCGAGAGCATCCTTGCGGATGAGGTCAAGAAGACCAAGGTTGTTTGATATATCGACGCCCCAGGCAGAGTGGCAAAGGTGTGCAACCTTATCAGTCACTCTATTGCCTAGTCGAGGCACGTGGAAGAAGAAGACTTCTTTCACAGTCGATAAAAGGATTTTAATATCAGTCATAATCATTTCAATTTCCCAGGGACAGGAATGTTTGCCCAGCAAGTGGTTAATTATGATGAGGGAGTCTCCTTCAATATGTATTTTGTTGAGACGTAGCCGCAAGATTTCTGTAACGCCTTGTTTCAAGACTAACGCTTCAGCTTTGAGAGAGGTTTGGCTACCCAGAAGTTGGTAGCCAATGTGTATAGGATTTCCATTCCAATCCCAGATAATAGTCCCAGATGAGCTTTTATTATTTGCTAGGGTAGATCCGTCAAAGTTGAGTTTAAACGTACCTGTTGGGGGTTTGCGCCAAGATATCGGTTTTTTTATTTTGTGTTTACCATGTTGATTAGAAATGTGCACAGAGGGGAAGCGCCCCATGTTAAGATCCTCCTCAAACCTAACTGTTTTTATTCCAGTTTGTAATTTGAGTATTAATAGTATGTCTTATTGTATTGATACTAGGGATTGGCACTTGTTTGAATAGATGTTGGTTCCTATAAGACCATATTGTCCACCATGAAAGGGCTAGATTTTCCTTATCAGTTTTTGAGAAAATAGAACCTATGAATTCAAAGATAGGTTTTATTTCGCGTGTTTGAGCAATGAGGGTGAATATCTTCAGTCGATTGTAAGACGAGAAGGAATGAAGTAAGTTCAAATACGGGCATTCAATTAACAGGTGGGTGTCATCTTCAGCTGCAATGTTACACAAGCAGCAAGTAGACGGGACGCCTACACTACGTTGATTTAGGCGAGTTGCAGTAGGGAGACCGTTCTGGGAAATTTTCCATAAGAAATTCTTGACTTTGGGAGGGGTGTCGAGTTTCCAAATCCAAGCGTTACTATCAACACTCAAGGAACTTTGCGAAGACGCTAACTTGTAATCACTTGACGTTGTGAACCAGCCTTCTTTATCGGGCCACCAATATAATCGATCTTCAATGTAGTTAACGGGCAATGGAATGTCCAAAATATCCTTTATAATGGATTGAGGTAATTTTCTGTTTAGTTTTTCCGTCCACCAGCGACCGCCCAAAATGTAATCACTAACAAACTCGTTTGCATCAAAAGAGTTCGGGCAGTCAGGCATAGCAATGATGGGGGAAGTTGATAACCAATTGTCCGACCAGAAGTTTATTGATTTACCGTTTCCGATTGACCATATAAGTCCAGTCTTGAATTTTCCTAGGAGGGAGGTAAGTTTAGCCCATTGCCACGATGAACCACCCCTCCTACGGTAGTGCAAATGTCGGTTGAACCTAGATATTTATGCGTTACTATTTTCACCCAAGCGTTGTCCGGTTCAGCCAGGATTTTCCATAGAAGTTTCATTTGGAGAGCTTCATTCATTTCTTTAGACTTCCGCAGTCCGAGACCCTCGTGTTTTTTGGGTTTACAAATTCTATCCCAACTGATTAGTGGGAGGTATTGAACTTCTTTATTCCAGAAGAATGTCCTATTTATTTGATCTAGTTCTTTGTGCACCAACGCAGGAAGCATAAAACTCTGCATTGTATAGAGCGGTTTGGCAGCCAAGTTTGTTCCAATAAGAATTGCGCGCCCTTGTTGTGAGAGGGCACTAGCTCTCCATTTACTTAATTGTTCTTTAGATTTACAAATAATATCCTCAAAGGTAGCCCTATTGACTTTTCCATTGATAATAGGACAACCAATATATTTTTCCAGAGAGTTTTCGTTTGTGATGTTTAGGCAAGTTGAAAGTTCTTAGATTCTGGAAGTCGATATGTCTTTGGTACCTTGGAAGGTTGATTTATTGTAGTTAACCTTTTGTCCTGAGATTTTGCAGTAGTTATCAATGATTGTTTTGATTTTTTGCCCAGCTGAAATACTGCCCTTAGAAAAGATAATAATGTCATCAGCGAAAGCTAAAAAGGGAATATGAGGACCATCTCTACCGAATCTGAAGCCAATGGGACTATTTGGCAAGCTGGCTTCCAGAGATAGTTTGCGAGACAGGATCTTCGCACCAAGAATGAACAAGAAAGGGGAGAGAGGATCACCTTGACGGAAGCCCCTAGAGGGTGTAAAAATCTTAGAGGGACCGTTGTTTATCAGAACTAATAAGGAGACCGTTGTGACACATTCCATAACCCATGAAACGAAAGTAGGATGGAAGCCAAATTTTTCTAGAATTTTTTTCGTAAAGTTCCAGTCGACTCTGTCGTAAGCCTTTTCCATATCGAGTTTTATTGCCAGCCAACCCTCGCTACAAGTACGAGTTCTGAAAGAGTGGAATATCTCATGGGCTATAAGGACATTATCCTAGATGGCTCTGTCCGAGACAAAAGCCCCTTGAAGGGGATGAATCAATTTGCCGATGATTTTTTTAAGTCTTTCTGTCAGGATTTTTGATATAATTTTGTATAGGGTAGAGCAAAGGTTGATAGGTCGGTAATGATTTGTAGTCGTTGGGTTATCACATTTGAGAATTAGAGAGATAAATGTGTGATTAATTTGTTTGAGGATTTTGCCCGAGCGACAAAAGCCTTTGACCGCCTTGATAATTGATGGGCCCATAATATCCCAGTATGTCTTACAAAATTCAGCTGTGAAGCCATCCGGTCCTGTAGATTTATTATTACCCATATTGAAAACTGCTTGTTTAATATCGCTATTTGAAGGTTGGCAAATGAGAAAATCATTATCTTCCGAAGTGATTTCAGGGTGGATAAGTTGTAGAAGGTCATTTAGAAGATCATCACAGATGGGTTCCTTTTTGAATCTTTTCTCAAAGTCGCGTTTTATTTCTGACTTGACATTTTCCTCTCCTATTATAAGAGTGCCTTCTGTTGATGTTATATTGCGAATTTGTTTTCTATGTCTTCTTCCAAAGGCCACACGGTGGAAGTAAGCTGTGTTTGAGTCAACATATTTGAGATGTTTGGTTTTAGCTCTTTGATTCCAGAAATTCTTCTGAAAGAGAAGCAATTTTTCTTTTTTCCTTATAAGGTTAGTTTCCTTATGGTTATCCGAGTAGGTGATTTGTCCTGAATTCTGAGATTGAATCTCAAGCAATTTGTCTTCTACCTCTTTTAATTGCCGAAAAATGTTTCTGAATGAGGTTTTGTTCCATAACTTGGCCTTTTGTTTCAAGAGCCGTTGTTTAGAGATTACTTGGAACAATCCCGAGCCATGGTAAGAAACACGTCAGGCTTGTTTGACAATACGTCGGAAGTCCTTTCTCTGGAGCCAAATGTTTTCAAATTTAAATGGAGGTGCTTTGAAGGATAGACTACTATCAAGAGTAATCGTTATGGGGCAATGATCGGATGAAGAGAAAGCACCGTTTTTAGTTATTAGGTTAGGGAATTTATGTAGAATAGAATGGTGGACTAAGACGTGGTCCAGTTTTTCAAGAATATTAATTTGGCCATCTTGTATTTTTCTCCATGTAAACGGATTACCAAATGTGGGGATATCTAACAGGGAGCAATCATCTTTGAATTGGATGAGACGGGTAAAGCGGGAAGGGTGAGTATGGGAGCCCCCCAATTTATCTTCACTACAATTTATTTCATTTAAATCTCCCATAATAATACAGGGATTGATAGATTCCAAAACTATAGTCTTTAGGGTTTCCCAGAACGCACCTTTGTCGCGCGGGTAAGGGGGAGCGTAAACGAATAGGAGCAGAATGATGAAGCCATCTGATAAGTTGTTGTACTTGAGACCAATAATTCTAGGAAGATGAATTTCCACCGAGATACTAACAGAAGGGAGTTGGTAATCCTTCCATAGTATACCTATTCCACCGGACCTACCGACAACCGGAGACCAGATTGCATTGTCAAACCCCGCGTTTTTCCAAACATTTGCTTCGGAAATATTTTCAGATTTAGTTTCTGCAAGAGCTACCATCTGGATGTGCTCATTTTTACACCAAGTGTTTACATCAATCCAAAAGGTTTTTTTCCCTATACCTCTACAATTCCATAAGCTTATTTTCATTTAAAAGTTTGAGTGGCAAGAGGGAAGGGGTTAAATTCCTCAAGCCGAAAGAATGTTTTGATTACTTTGTAATGAATATAGTTATGTGAGACTATCACTTTGGCTTTTGAATTCATCCCAAAACCAAATATTGTCATTATATTTCCTATGAGCTAGGTTTGAAGGGGTGATCACAACTTTGTAATTTTCATGCTTTATTATCTTTACAAGGTTTTTAGGTTGAAATGGATTCGAAATGTTGTTAGTAACCACCATGTTCGTGCAGTCGATTTTAAATAAGAGATGCAACTGAGAAGTTTCATGCCAATGTTTAGGATAAATATGTTCGGCTTTACTAATATGAATGAAAACAATGAGATATTGGACATGTATGGCAACATCAAATTCTTCATAGCTAAGTAAGAAAGGTTATTACTATTTTGATCCACCCATAAGTGTTTTCGGTCTCTTGGGGTAGAGGACAACTTGACAAACAACTGAGTCAAGCAGCCATAATAATTCGCTCGTGAATAGCTATTGTTTTTGTCGCTAATCTGTTCAGGGATAACAGCTTTATGGAAACCAACCTCACACTTGTCGGGAACGAAGACAGGTAGAACAACTACCCATAGTAGCCTAAACGCATTAAGCTCAAAGGGATAAGCATGAATAACACAGGGAACTGCTGCAGGTTCAACAAGAAGAAGAATTTTATCCATAATAATAAAGGCGAGAGCATCTATGAAGAGGCCTGATTTGACAAATCTAACATGTTCTTTATGAATAAGTTCAACCAATGGCTTAGTCAACTTGTGAACCTCATGCATGGTAACCATCGATACCCAAGTTTGATATACAACAGTTCTAGAGTTGATATGGACTACAAGCAAGAACTCATTTCCAGATATCCAAAAACAGACACAATAAGATATGAGCAATAACCTTTTAATGGATTGAAACAAACCACCCCTTGTTTGTTTAAAGTTCATACCTTTCATCTCGGACGGCGCCAAGACGGGTTCACCTGAGCCACATTTACTGCTGCTCAATGCAGATGTTGATAACCAGCAGATAGGTATAATATACATACCAAATCTGAACGTTAAAGGCTTTGTAAGCTTTAATTTGTAATGAGCAAAGTGTCTAATAAACTAGTTAACTAAACACCAAAACACAAGATAATGTAATAATGGAAAAATAGATTTAGTACCCAGGTGATAAAGGAAATACAAAGATCTACTTAAGCAATTGAGTTTTTCTAGATTGAGGAATTGTAAATTCCCTTTGAGCTTCCTTTTGTCTGCCAACTGATGACAACTTCCTGCACCAAGAAGTGAAACATCAACTGGTTGTTTTGCCTCATTACGAGGATTTAGGCCCTTGCGGGATTTAGGTGGGGAGAGATCAAACAACTCTGACCCCGTTGTGTTTTCTACAACCATCATGGACGCGGAATCAGGCTCACCCAAACTTAATAGAGCACCAAACGAAACACCACGACATAGAAGAAAAGTGAATCGAAAACATGGAGGAAGAAAGAGGTGAGGAAGAGATGAGAGATTTGAGAGTTTTTGATGGGGGGAAGACAGCAATAACCAGCACGACCCATCCACTGAAGAAGCAACAATGGAGAAGACGAAACAGGCCACCCGCAAGAGACGGAGACCCAACCCGCATCGAACTGCCATCAACATCAGCCCGGATTTGAGGACCCCCAAATAGAAAGGAGGGAAGCCAACTGTCACCACCGACACCACCATTACAGTCATGACCCAACAGCCGTAGCCAGGCAAACGGCGCTTCACACTGAAGAACGTACGACGACCGGAGACAGATCCAGCCCACCCGCAAGCCCAACCGCCGCCAGCGGACGTCCTTCCTTAGAGACCGGAGGAGAAACGGACCAAAGTCGTCGAAGAACACCCCGTCCTCCAGGACATTGGTTCTCAATTTCTTCAAACAAATCTTGTTTTCATGGGGGATTGAAACTTTGAAGGGGCACGAAGGAAGAGTAGCCTGCAAATTGGCTGAACTCCTCGCGAATTGTCGACGACGGCGGATAACAAAGTTAGGGTTGGTTTCTGGGAAGGGGCTGAGTTTGGAATTTGGGGGCGCGTTCACCAGCGCGTTCTCCATTTGGTACAGTTTTTTACTCTTTTTTGAGCCCATTTTAATTAATAGTGTATATATGTATTTATTTTTTAAAAAAAAATAATAAAAAGGAGTGACCTAAAAAAAAATTTAATGTGAGTAGGCCAATGAAATAATTAAGTTTTTAATTCAATCTTGTTTGACCTTCAAAAAATAAAAAAAATTTCTTTATTGAGTATTCACTTCAATCGTCAAAAATATTCTTAAAAAATATAGATATTGGCTTTTTGTTTATTTTAGATAGGGAAAATTGAAAAAAATAGCCTAACATTTAGGGGTTGTTGCGCTAAATAGCCTGAACTATAAAAAATGCAGAAATAGCCTTAAATATTTACTTGGTTGTAGAAAATAGCCTCATGCTACATTCAAATTTAAATAATTACCTTCAAATTCAAATTAATTACAAAAAAAAACAGCCTTATGTAGCATTTAAATTCAAATTAATTACAAAACCTTTCCAAAATAATTTTTATTTAAAAAATCATCACTTCTAATAAAAAAATGTTACAATTAATTGTTGTTATCTAAACTCATACTTGAATTAATTATAAAAATTATCTCAAACCATATAAATATAACTTGAATTTAATATTTTAAAAAATTAATTAGATTATTTACATATCATTAAAAGTGAATAAATACTTAAGTTTGTACTCGCAATTGATTTAATAAGCGATTTAGGGCAATCTTCTGAGGAAAACTAGCACACAAAAGCAGTTAAGCATGCATTATATATTGCTTTAAACCTAACAATTAGTGTAGTTTGTTATCTATTGAAGAAAAAAGTATGCATACGTTATTCACCCAACAATGGTTTTTATTTGAGCATTGAATAAAAATTATTTAGGCTATTTTTTATATAAGAAGTGATGATTATTTTTAAATAAAAATTGTTTTGGAGAGATTTTTTAATTAATTTGAATTTAAAGGTAGCCTAAGGCTATTTTTTTAAAATTATTTGAATTGGAACGTAGCATGAGGCTATTTTTTGCAACCAAGTAAATACTTGAGGCTATTTTTTTGTATTTTTTATAGTTCAGGCTATTAAACGCAACAACCCCTAAAGGTTGGGCTATTTTTTGCAATTTTCCCTTTTATATAATACTACACTTTCGAGCATATTAAAGTAATGCATTTTGCAAGCTTGACAATTTACTTTATATAATATGTTATTATCGTATAACCCATACACACGTGCGTGCGCGCACTATGTTGTTTATAGTTAGGTGGTCACTTATTATTACTAAAACTACTAGGGGTCTCATTTTTCGTATTTTGCCTTCGGCCTATTAAATCTCATGTCCGACCCTGCAGGTAATCATATATAGCATGACGTAGAGCCATTAAAATGAAACTCTCCATTGTTGTCGGAGTATGTCACCTGATTTCTCAATTTGGATTTTGGATCCGCAGAGTATGAAGTTGATAGCTGGACATCTAGCGTTTCAAATACTCCCTCCGTCTCAAAATTTAAGTCGTTTTAAGATTTTGCACATGTTTTAATAAAACACTCACTCCTCAATTAACATCATCATTTCACTAACTTTTTCATAAATTTTATTATTTTTTAACCAATCAAAATCTTTAAAAAAGTCAACAACACACAAATCGATACAAATCATTACTACTATCCCCTACCTAGAAAACATAAAACGACCTAAATTTTTATACAAGAATTAAAGGCTAAAATGACCTAAATTTCGAGACGGAGGGAGTACAAAATTGCTAAGTATTTGACCGAGAACTATCAATGAACTCAATGAGAAACATTAGGAACATGTGTCATTTGAGTCATTCAAAATCTAATTATTATAACAGTCTTTCTATCATAGGTCCTTGGAACATAAAATAAGATCTCTCTTTTAGAAAAAACATTTTCTTAATTTAATTGCTTTAGCCAAATTTAATATTAGATTTTTAAAGTACACTTAAATTTAATATTAGATTTTTAAAGTACACTTATTTTTAATAGGGAATCTTTCCTGAATTGGTTCTTATTATATCCCTAAGGCCCAAGGACATATGATAGAAAGACCTTTATTATAAATAGAGTAAATTACACATAACCACCCATAAATTAGGTTGGTTTTCACATAACCACCCATAAAATTATAAATTACAGAAAACCACCCATAAATTTGGTTTTTTTCAAAAGACCACCCATATGTTAAATGTCCATTTGTTTCATTTGTAAAGTTGAAAATCCCCCATATTTTAGTTTTTTAAAAGTAATAATTTAGGGTTTTTTTAAGTACTCCATTTGTTCGGCAAAACATGTCGTTTACTATTTATGCACGTTTTTTTAAGATGATAAAAACTATATAAAATATTCGTTTTTTAATAAAAAATTTATAATAATTTTATACTAGTCTATTCCCTATGTTATGCACGGATTTAATATAAAAATATTATTAAATTATAATAATTATTTTCAAATAATAAATTTAAGGGTTTTTTAAATTATTTTTTGTAATATTCCTTCTCATATATGGGTATATAAAGAAAAATCATTTTTATAAAAATTGAGTCTCCTTTTTAAAACAATTCCTAACTCTATCATTGTTGTACAAGTTCACAATTGTTATCATTCTTTATGTTTTTTTAAGCAAAAATTGAGGAAGACCTCAGTTAAACATCTTTTATGTTAAATAATTGAGGTATCACATCTTTTCATGGATTTTCGCTATTTAACTACACCTCCCCCCCTCCGCCTTGATATTCAACAATATGATGTGTGATGTGTGCCTTTATTTAGTCGATTGAATTTTTTACTTAGCTCATAAGCATCATGGATCACCCATTATGGCTTGTGGTTCACCCCTTTGATAATTGTGAAATTGTTATTAATAAGTATGGAATTTTTAAAAATATTTATAAAAAATGAATATTTTATATAATTTTTATCATCCTAAAAAAACGTGTAAATAGTAATTAAACAAAATATTTTTCCGAATAGATGGAGTAATAATCTGGATTTATTTTAGAGCTTATTCACATCTTATTCAACATTGCAAATCTGATACATATATATTGGTTCAGGCATTTATATATTTTTACAATGCTTAATTTCTTTATTTTTTTAAGGTGAAATGTCAAATTAAAGTAAAATATATACAATTGCTTTACATTTAAAAAACTCTGAATTAGGGGTATTTTAAGCTTTTCAAACAAAACAAATTGAGGTTTAATGGATGGGTGGTCATTTGAAAATAAATATAATTTATGGGTGGTTTTTTGTAATTTATAAATTTATGGGTTGTTATGTGAAAACTAACCTAATTTATGGGTGGTTATGTGTAATTTACCCTTATAAATATAAAACTTTAGGACCAACTAGGAAGTTTACTTGTTTACCTCAATCACATTTTTTTTATTAGGAAAAAATTCGAGGTCAGACATATCTGAACCTCGATGGCCGACAAGTCGGCAGACAAATAACCGTCTAAGCAAACAAAAATACAAAGTTGGTGCAAAATACAGGGAAGAGCTCTACAATAACGAAACTAAATACAACTAAACCGAACAAGACGAGGACGTAGACGAAGGACGAAGCCAAGCACTCCCCTGAAGCAGCACCGTAGGCCAGCGGTACATCAGAAGTCATATGTGGGCAGTGAAGACGAACCTCCAAGGAAACATTCTTACGGAGAAAGGAGACGCCTCGATACACACTGCCACGACCCCAGCTTATCCCGACTCCGACTGTCAGAACCTCATCAAACGGAGAAGAAAATCTAGCCATGCCACACGTAGAAACACACAACGCCTGAACCAAAAGCACCGGAAATCCAAACGGGATTGTCGCAAACCCCACTGGAAAACCCAAACAGGGTTTTAATTAAGCCATTACAAACGGTTTTAACTAATTATATATATATATATATATATATATATATATATATATATATATATATATATATATATATATATATATCTCCAAAACTTATATATATATATCTCCAAAACTTATATATATATAACGATTACTACAACAAATATATTTAAAAATTATAATTTACTACTTTTAATTTTATTTAATTTATTCATTTATCCTTAAATCATTTATCCTACGGGTCTGCTTAATTATATATGAATATATATATATATATGGAACCGGTTCTGTATAGAAATAAGTATATAAATATACAAAAACACGGCACATATATATATATATATATAATTCCTATCATGTTATTATTGGTATTTAGTTTGTACGATTAGATAAAGAGTAAGACATTTGTTTTAATACTTATTAAACGTGTTTACAGTACGGGTTTTATTAGCTTGGGCCCGGGGCACCAAGAGGTTGAGCCCAAAGGCAAGGCAAGGGCCCGAAGGACTGAAGTCAGGCCCAAAGGACAGAGGAAGAACAGGACGCCGATGGTGATGCAGCGCCAGCCCCTAGATCGAGGAGATGCGATCGAAAGTGAAATGGGTACTAAGGTACTCAGTTGAAACAGCGAACCCAAGCCAAGTCGCCGGAGGGAGGCCGAACGAGCCCAAACCCCGGGAACCCAGAACGAGACCACCATGAGAGAGACCAACTGAGCAAGGCCGAGGGTAGGAGACGAGCAGCGAGAGCCATGAAGGAACCGAGGTCCCGACATGGAGGCTGAAATCGAAGAGACTGTAGTTGGGAATCCGAAAAAAGCCAGAGATCCAACCCAAATTGTGGAGGAAGAGGGAGATTTAGGGGCGGAGGGTTCAACAATTAGGGTTTTCGAAAAAGGGGCTTTTCTCCAGCGCGCTCGAAGGAGGAGGGCGGATGGGCATGAGGATGGATTGACAAAGGAGAGTTTTTGGCGGATCTTCGTCCGAAAAGGAACAACAATATTGAAATGAAATGTCAGTGGTATATGAAGCCTCTAACAACCCCCAAATAAAAAAAAGGGGAAAGCGAGACTAAAGTGGGGAAGAGCGGTAGACATCGACGGTCGTCGGAGATAGAGAAGGTGGTGGCGGAGTAGGTCAGGGCTCCCGGATGAGATGTAGGGGCTCCCGGAGGAGATGTATGGGCTCCCAAAGGAGATGTAGAGGCTCCCGGAGGAGGTTTACCTGAGACGCCAGTGTTAAGCGCACTCGATCTTGCTCTTTCTCTCTTTCCTAAACCACAAGCCCCAACACAAGCCCCAAAATCTCTGATGAACGGAGATATTGAAACACAAATTCCACATTCCTCATTCTGGATGTTTTTAATTTTATTTTGGGGTTTCCACCCTCTCTCTAGAATTCTAGAGAGAGGGCAGAGCTTCTCTTGATGTTTCCTTTAGATATTTTTCGTCGTTTTACTCGCCTTGCTTACCTCAATCACATATTCACACACACAGCGAAAAGCGTAATCTGTAAAAAAAGAAAAAGAAAAAGCAGAAGTGCACAACCATGGATTATGCCGTAAGACAATCTTATTATCACTTCCAACATCTCCAACGGAATTCAATTGCTGCAACTCTGAAAGCAGTCCCTTCCTGACATCTACAACGCTAATAATAATAATAATAAAGCCCATTACAAAATCTTTTCTTCTGTTACATCACGGCAAATTAAAATTTTGGAGCCCTAAAAATCAAAGCAATCATCCCGACAACCATCTCTCTCACCGACTCAACTAAAATGGCTAGCAGATCAATCACCTTTTTATATCGTTAGGCCTTGCTGAGGGGCAGCAGCTCCCGCCTTCGGCTTGGCTTTCTCAACAACAATCGCCTGCGTCGTCAACACCATCCCAGCCACCGAAGCTGCATTTTGCAGGGCGCACCTTGTCACCTTTGCTGGGTCGATCACCCCACTCTCAACCAAGTCCTCGTAAGTGTCTGTCATTGCATTGTAACCAATCGACCACTCACTCGCCATCACTTTCTCAACAACGACCTCTCCTTCCACCCCAGCATTGTAGGCAATCAGGGATGCAGGTGCTACCAGTGCCTGGGCATCATAGCCAAGCAGTAGAAGTCAGTCAAAAGGAACAGCCACAAGACACCTTAGTGAGCAAAAATAACTCCCTTCAACAAAGTTAAAAGATAAAACTTGTACGCCCTCCATTTAATAAATATGTCATTTTAGAAGTTGGCACAATTCACAAATATACCTTGATTAGCTTTTTAATTTTTTGGGAAACCCCTAAATTTTTTTAAAATAGACAGTAAAGATTCGAAAATGACAAATCATTTTGAAACAAAATGAAAGAGCTAAATTGCTAAAATGTGATTTATTGTGAAACGGAGAGTATCATATAAATGGAGTTAAAACCATGGGTTAAAGAGCTAAAAATGCAGCATTAACACCACAACTAATGTATAAGAGTAATGAAGCTGAACAACTAACCTTCTGCACAATGTCGGCACCTATACGTTCATCGGGGTCTTCTAGTTTTTCCTTGATGGCTGGGACGAATGTTGAAAGATGAACGAGAGCAGCCCCGCCACCAGGCACAATACCTTCTTCAATGGCAGCGAAAGTTGCATTTTTAGCATCTTCAATTCTCAGCTTACGGTCTTCAAGCTCAGTTTCAGTGGCAGCACCAACCTTGATGACAGCAACTCCACCGGCAAGCTTTGCAATTCGCTCAGCAAGCTTCTCTGAATCGTATACGGAATCGGTTTCTGCCAATTCTTTCTTGAGCTGTGAAATTCTGGCCTGAAGCTCATCCTTTGAGGCAGCATCAGCAATCAAGGTGGTTGAATCTCTGGTGATTGTCACCTTCCTTGCTGTACCAAGCTGCTCAACAGAAGTATTCTCAACAAGCAAACCCATGTCACTAGCCTGATACTCAGCCCCTGATACACAAGCAAATATTTTAGAAAAAGATAGCCAAATAAATATGCATATTAATTCAATATATTCATCACAAAACTCTAATCAAGGAATTAGCTAACAGTATGGTGGTAATTCATGACAAACTAGAGAATCAATGGATCATTGTAATATTGGCTGAAAATTCGAATGCTTCATGAGTGTCAAAGAATACCTGTCAGGATGGCAATATCCTGGAGAAGAGCCTTTCTCCTCTCACCAAAACCAGGTGCTTTGATAGCAGCAACATTGAGGATTCCTCTAAGCTTGTTCACAACAAGTGTTGCCAATGCCTCTCCAGTCACATCCTCAGCAATGATCAGCAGAGGTGCTCGTAATTGTGTAGTCTTCTCCAACAAGGGAATTATGTCCTTTATCGCTGAGATCTTTTGATCAGTAACCAAAACTCTTGCATTTTCGAACTCAACAAGCAGTTTTTCTTGGTTTGTCACAAATTGTGGGGAGATGTAACCTCTATCAATCTGCACATGAAATGAGACAACGATCAAATAGAATTACTCCTTACTTGAACGGGTAATTCAATGAACTGCTTAAATGACTTGTGTACAGATTTTCTTTTGTTTCATCTAGATTCAAGAACGAATCATGCTAAAAGGGGTTTTAATATCCGTTCTTGACCATTAACATGCACCAAACTTGTGCAGTATAGAGCAGACTGATAACTTTACCGCTCTTTGGCTTACCTACCCCTCTAAAAGATAGAACCTTTCAATGAGAAAAGTCCATTTAAAACTACTAAATTAAAACCATTTCAACATTAACTCCTTAATTAAAGTGATAACTGACTATAAAACATGTACCACATAGAGAAGTCAAGTACCTCAGTCCCTTCTTCAACTTCAACAGTGGTCTCAAAGGATGATGATGATTCGATGGACAGCACACCATCTGGGCCCACTTTATCAATGGCATCAGCTATCATTGAACCAATCAAGTCATCGTTCCCAGAGGATATCGATGCAATTGCTGCAAAAACAAGACAGCTTTTCAGAATACAGCAAAAAACATGCAATAGCTGCACAAACAACTGGACTTAATTACATAGGAGCATCAATAACAACAACCAAGCCATTTAGTCTACCTTTTATATCATCTCGGCCTTTTACAGGCCTGGCCTTCTTTTCCAGCTCTTCTATTAGTCCTTGGACAGTTTTATCAATTCCTTTCTTCAATGAGACAGGATTTGCCCCTGATGTTACACTAAGCAGACCCAGCTTTATGATTTCCCGTGCAAGTACTGATGCAGTTGTTGTGCCATCACCAGCAGAGTCATTTGTTTTACTTGCAACCTTATATTGAAACAGAAGCTCAGCACTTAAAACAACACCAAGTTGAGAATTTATTTTAATATAAAGTATTTTATCATCTTGAATCTTCAAGATTTTAAGACTATCAAAATTGACTGTTTGAAATGTTATGTAGATTTGGAATGGAATACCAAATATTGATTACTAGGAGTGGAAACTGGACAGTAGACCATTCAGCAGGGGTGGCCATGACAACAGTTCTCAGATTAAGAAAATAAATTTAACCAGCAATGCTCACTAATAGTGACTAACCTCCCTGATCAAAGCTGCACCAGCATTCTCCATTGCATCAGCTAGCTCAATAGCCCGAGCAATAGTAACCCCATCATTGACCACTCTTGGGCTTCCAAATTCATCCAAAACCACGTTCCTTCCTGCAAATGACAACAGATGATCATTAGCAATGCCATTTTCAGCATCCAATATCTGACAAACAAACCATCCACTGTATTGAAAGGAAATTAGTGTCCACAACAATTCAATTTCGGGAAGTAAAGATCCAGAGAAACACTGTTACATGAAATCTATAACAGTTCCTGCATATCAGTGACCCTGATGGAAACAAATATTTTCGCTAAGATGATAACAATAACAGCCGTGGGATAAAATTGCATGAATGTAACAAATATATTCCAAATGTAGGGAGTGGATAGCTATAACATGATCTACCAGTAACGCAAAACTAGCAGCCAGCACATCAAACACACAAATGTTAATTCAACCATGTATGGAGAACCACCTCTAGGGCCAAGAGTAAGCCCCACTGCATCAGCAAGCTTGTCAATACCAGCCTGAAGAGCCCTCCGGGAGTTTTGGTCAAACGCAATATCCTTAGCAGAAGCTCTCACCGCAAAACGGCGACTCTTTTGCTTGTAGTTCACCCTTTGGCCTTGCTGTGGAACCACTTCTCTTCTCAAGCTTCCCTGCAGCCCATGAACAATAGTTAGGTCAGCATTGATTATAGAATATAGATAAATCCAAAATCTGCCATACTAAACATGAAAACATCTTTACATCCAATTCCATTTCTATCAATTTCTCTAATCTCCTCGCACAAATTGACAGGCAAGTAACAAACACCTTAAACCGAAACAACATTTGAACAATTTTATAGTACCGCAAGAAACAAATCCCAATAGAAACTATGCGAAGACAACATATACATATTCGTAAAATCAGAGAGCGAGCTATAGCGAGGGAAGGTTTTGGTAGATGGATAAGAAAAGTTCGAAAGGCGAGTACCTTGGGCGTGGAGCGGAGAATGGAGGTGGTGGAGATGGCGTTAGCGGAAGCCATGGAAACACCAGCTTGAGGGAGGAAGAGAGGGGTTAGGGATTTGAGGGTAGGAGGAGGGAGAGACTGCGAGAGAGAGAGATAGATAAGGGAGTGGGAGAGGATTAGGTTACGACTCCGGAAGGCTCGCGAAGTGAGTGAGCGAGCAACCTTGGTTTTAAGACTTTAAACAGCAAACCGGAAACAGCCAACCGTTCTAGAAGATTCCGTGCCAAAATCAATATCGACTCGGTCACTCGGCCATGTTTATACTCCGTATTTGAGAACGAACGAGGGATTAGCAAAGTTTAAAACCCGAGGTAAGTTGTTATTCGAGTCGAACGTGTAAGTATTGTTTGTTTATATTCCGCTCGTTTAGAAATGATTCAAATTCAAGCCGATCCTAAATTTAGACTCGGATTTAAAAATATGATTATACTCGGTTCGTTTGGTAAATGAACGAGCTCAAATCGAGTTTTTTTTTAACATTAAGCAGCCTTATTTGTTCACAGCATAGTTTTAAGAAAATTTTAGGAATTTCACAAAATTCGAGTTATTCAAGTTTAAATCGAGCGAGCCTAATTTTGAACCGAGCATAAAAATGTGCTAATACTCGGCTTATTTAGAAAGTGAACTAGTTCAAGCAGAGTTTTTATCGAGTCGAGCCCGAGCTGAGCTCGAGATACTCGGCTCATATAACACACCTATGTTTGTATAACTCATTTTAACTTTTAAGGGTGTAATGTTTGTTTTTATGATTATTTCATCATTTTCTTTTTTTATTAGAATTTCATCTCTTTCTAAATTTAAAATTAAAACAATGTCTGCACTCTCGAGCTTTATTCTTGTTCAATCAATCTTCCTTTTCGTTTGATTGATGTTGTCTCTCATCTGCTCTAACGCTCTCCTTGATATGTGTCATACTCCCCCTTCTCACCAAGATAGCATCAATAAAGTATTATCATTGTATGAATATGTCATTAAAAAAATATCATCGATATACAATTAAAAGGATATAAAAAATAACATTAACAATTGTATCAAACAATTACATTAAAAAGTGGCATCCAACTATTACATTATAAAGTGATATCAAAGTAAAAAAAAATGTCATAAAAAAAGTGTTATCAATGTAAAAAAGTATTTAAAAAAAAACTAAAAATCGGACAAACTTTAATCGGTTAATAGTTAAACGTTAACCATTGACCTAAGTTGGGTGGGGGAGGCCAACCACCCAAAAAAATTTGGTAGGAGGTTAATTAGCTAATTGGGTTTTCTAAAAAGGGTAGTTAGGAAATTCACCCTAAACTGTCTTGTAAATTATGTTAATCAATTACATTAAATTTATTATGTAATTATAAATTTTATGTAATAATAATAAGGGTTAATTGCGCTAAATACCCTAACCTTTATAGATAGTTGCGTTTAATATCCCGACCTTGTAAGATTTCGCAAAATATCCCGAACTTTGGTGTTAGTTGCGATCTCCACCCTATATAAGTTTCTTAAATTAAAAAATTACACAGATGATGGGAAAATTACACAAAATCACCCATATTCATAAAATATTTTCAATGTACCCCTAATATAATTTAAAACTGAAAAATAGCAAATTTACTCCTTTAAATAATTAATATAATTATTGAAAATAATTAATACTCCCTCCGTCTCAAAATTTAAGTCGTTTGACTTTTTAGCACGCTTTTTAATGTGTTAAAAACTCTATGAAATATTAATTTTTTTTCAAAATTTTTTAAATAATTTCAAACTTATTATTTATAAGTTAGTAATTATTTTAAATTTTTTGAAAAAAAAATATTTCATAGAGTTTTGAACACATTAAAAAGCGTGCCAAAAAGTCAAACGACCTAAATTTTGAGACGGAGGGAGTATAATTATTGAAAATAATTAATTTTAATTATTTTTCTTGATAACATATGTTATAAAAAAATACAAATTTATATATACCTATCTATACATGTGGATTTGTACATCTATTCTCTCTCTCTCTCTCTCTCTCTCTCTCTCTCTATATATATATATATATATATATATATATATATATATATATATATTGGTCCTTATTATTTTATACTCCCTCTGTTAATTAAAACTTGTCGTTTCCTATTCCTGCACGCTTTTTTAGAATGATAAAAACTATATGAAATATTAACATTTTTTAAAATTTTTTTTTATAAATTCATAATTAATAGTAACAAGTATGAAATTATTTTAAAAATATGTTAAAAAAGTTAATATTTTATATAGTTTTTAACACCTCAAAAAGCGTGCATGAATAGTAAAACGTCAAGTTTTAATTAACGGAGGGAGTATATACTAAAACTAATACATAACATCTTATGTGGTATCTTGTGATTGAATCTTACGAAAATATTTTTCATATAAATTCCATAGCATTAAAAAAATATTCTATAAAAAATGCTACCTATACATAAATGAAATATAATATTTTTACAAAAATAAAATAAAATATATTTTTTTTAAAAAATATGAAAATATATGATAACTATTTATAATTAATAAAGATATGATAAACATATATTAAAAATAGGAAAAATTGGATATATACTCATGGAAACTCGATTAATTAAGCATATAATATGGTACTTACATATAAATCTTACGTAAATTAAAACTATTGCTTTATAACATATAATTTTAAGGAAAAGAAGATATGATAAGGCATAAATTTATTTTTAAGTAATTGATTTTATTTAAATATTTTTAGAGCACACATTTTTATATGTATTACATAAATTTCCTTTTTTATTTTGATTAAAATGGGGGATTATTATTTTTTTAAAAAAACTATGGGTGTTTTTGTGTAATTTTCATATTATGTTAGTGATTTTATTAATTTAAGAAACTTATCCAGGGTAGAGAGCGCAACTAACAACAAAGTTCAGGATATTTCGCGAAATCTTACAAGGTTGGAATATTAAGTGCAACTATCTACAAAGGTCATGATATTTAGTGCAATTAATAATAAAGGGTGTTTTATTGACACAATTTACAAAATATTCTATTTAAAATTTACATTGTTTGATACATGTTATAAAATACGTAACCAAATACCGTTCAAATGCTTATAATTATAAGTGCATTATAACAAAATACAATATAATCCAAACTCTCTCTAACCTACTTGATAGACTGATTATTGGCAGTGAAGATTATGGGTGGGCACAAATCCTGTAAAATTTCGGTCCTGTTCCGATCCTGGTGGAATTTGAAAAAAAAAAATGAATCTCGTTCTGGTTCTCAACACACACTAGGTGTTATACGCATGCTTCGATGTTTCAATTTAGTGATATGATTTGTCACCAACATTGAATTCATGTACCATCCTTTATTCCGAAAATCAGCTCTAGCATAAAAGTTGTATAAAAATAAGGAACATAACACCCGGAAACACCTTTTGATCTCAAAGAATAACAAATGAAAGGATCATAGAAGAATTCATTGTTGATAGTCAGCTGTGTCGCCTTGTGTTATCAGAAACGCATCAGCAAACTCATGTATGTGTTTTTTGCTTCTTGCTTCTGGAGCAATATATTACATTTGCTTGTGAATGGTGATGGCTTTGTGCTGACTTGTTCACATTCTAAGAAGTCGTGCCATTGTGCTTACAGCGCAAGAAGCTTCAGATTATTCACCTGGAAGGAGACAGGCTGCGTATCCTCTTTATGCACATACACTCGGGAACTTCGTTATTGAGTAGCGAATTGGCGTGTAGGTTGTTTATTATGCTGGTAGCTCCGTTGTACATTGTCAGATTCCTTTGTGATTCAGAAGCCCTTTTGGATTTGTAACACCTTTATGAATCGGTTTGCCACTAATTGTGGTGGCTTTATTGTTCCAAACCCAGACAGGAGTGATGAGATTGTAAGGTTCTGCTCTCTCCTTTGAGCTCTTCAATTTTAGAGATGGAGTAAGTTTAAGGTGTTTGGATTCCAATCCATTATGATTATAATGCAATTATAATTATAACAAACATTATTTAAATGTTTATAGTTATAATGCATAATGAATTGGAATCCATTACCATGGTTCTATTGCCTGCACAAATGTTTCTGTTACATGATTTTAGTCTGAAATAATAAACAGTAGACAGACAGATACAAATAAGGTTGAAAGAGTTGGAAGTTTTCTCATCTCTTCAAACTCGTTTTACACATCCTCTTCATTTTACACATTGCAATAGATGTCACTCTAAGCTAGCCAGCCAAACCAATCTACGCTCACCAGACATTGCCATGAACATCTCCCTCCAGTCTGGATCCTTGAACATCTTCAGTGCCTTAAGGTATGTGCTTCCGTCCACCCCCTCAATCGACTCCAAACACTTTACACATTTGGTGATTGAGAACGAGCTGCCTGAAGGTACAGAAGGAGACCCTACCTCTGGTTTTGTCACGGATGGTGTCACTGTTGGACTTCTTCCCTTGATAGCTTCACCTTCACCCCAATCCCTCGTCGCTCCACACCTTAGTTCTCGCTTAGCCCTGAAATGGCTTGTCGGTGTTGGAGATCTGTGCCTCCGCCTCAGAATGCTAGTCGGATGGATGTTTTCTTCACCACCACTGCTATTGCTAGGGAATGCTGAAAGAGTGTCGTTCGTCGATGCATCTTCTACGTCCAGCTTATCTTCTCCGTTTTCAATCGGGTAGTGGGTTGTAAGAGGATAGACGTCTCTGTATTTCAGATCTTGCTCGCCGAATATGATTCCTAGTTCGTTAAAGAAAGGGCAGCCCTTTTTCCTAAATCTATTTGCATGTTTGTTCACCTATATTCGCGAATTAACTATACAAATTAGCTGCAACTAAATGACATATTTGTATCAAAAACTGAATCCAACAAGCAACATACCTTCGAGTAGATAGCCCAAACTTCCTCTCCTGCAACCAGAGCATTGAGAATGGGATCATAGCTAAACCCAGGTGCGCTCAAGAGCTTAGTGAATTCATGATAGCGGGTCCGTAGTTGGTTGAACTTGTTTCTGAACTGGGAGTTGGTGTATCTCTTGTTTGTTCTTTCGTGAAACTCTTCCTCTATGTGTCTCCACCCTTTTCTTGAGAAGGTTGTTGCCGACCTGTTTCCTTTGTGGACCTCTTTAACCATCAGGTGAATGAACACTCTCTCCTCTGCAGCAGTCCATGTAGCAGGGTCAGGTTCAAATTCTTCATCTCCATTCCTTTTAGGTGTCATCTGTTATAAAAATGAAGCAAAATGTGACTCCAATATGGAATTGCAATGAGGAAACATTCTACGGAATAATCCTTTTGTTTTCCCGCTATTCTAGCAGAAATAAGCGAGAATAATCATATCATTATATCAACATTACAGGCAAATACTTGTCAGAAAACAAGTGCAGGGAAAATTCCACAATTCTCTTTCCGCGTATCATGAGACATGTACATTTTATGCAATGCAAGAGCAGAATGCAAAACAGGTAGGAATGAAGCATGTAAAAGATTAGTTATCTCTTGAACCAAATATGTTGTCAGAAGGTGGGAAATTTTAGTGTTCATATCCCATGCATCTATATTCAAGGGTTTATACATGACATGGATCAGAAAATCCATCTGTGTACAATAATACATTATTAGACAGCACATCACATTATTAGACGGCATTTAACACATGCATCTTTATCTGAATCGATAGTATCTAAACGTAGAACTTGGAGAGAAAAAGGGCAAAACAAGAACCTTAATCTAAGAAGATTTAGCTTCAACGACAACACCGCCTTCTCAACTACCCTAAAACCTCTGGAGTCTTAAAATCTTTAAACAAAGTCATGGAACCTCCTATTTCTGAACCATGTTTTTTTTTCCAAACAGCTAAAGCAGTTAAAAACTTAATTCAGGAATTGAATTACAAAATCAAAATTGAATGAAGCATTCTGGGGCAATACGAGATTGTGGCCTAGAAGCAAATTTAGTGTTAATACAGCTCATCAGAGACTTAAACCAATTACTGACCTAAAACTGAATTTTTTTTTCCACATAGGATCCAAAGATGCGAGGCTGTTTAGTAAGCCTGCACATTGATCCAAAGCAGAGAAAAGGGTAACATACAAAAAGCATGCAAAAGTATTCAACGGCATGAAGCTAAAGTTTCATTTATTCCCCTCCTTGCAATGCCACAAAGTTACTCCATAAACAGAAAAGTCAAGTTTTCAAGGACACATGTCTTAACTCTTAAGAAACAAAATAATATTTCTCTGTACTACATTTGGAAACAAGCTCAAGCTCTTTCGCCTTCATTGGTCTTCTATATCTGAAAGACTAAATCTCCTTTATCTTAAGCAACTGTTGCACAGTTGCAACATCTTACAATCTTATACGAGGGGAGTGAGGAGTTGGACAGCTTGGATGTTAAGAAAAAATTCACTTCAAGTAAACAAACACAAAAGAAATGACGCAGCATTGTATAATCACTGCTAGTACTGAAACCCGCAGTGCAAGTTCCAGTAAGACGGTGGGGATAGTGCTGTTGTTGAGTAGTGATATTAAAGTTGGAAGAAAGCAAATCAGGAACGAGGACAAACATAAATGTGTTACAGTGTGACGCTAAAGCTACTGCAAAGGTCAGAGTCATCCCCAGCGCATATTGGGCCCTAGTCCCTCCTCCATAGAATCTAATTATAAGATGCTGCTTTTATCATTTAATTCAGAAATAAAAAAGCAACATTTATTATAACAAAGAATATAATTGCACAAGAAAATATTGCGGCCATTGTGCGTTATTGGAGAGCAAGGACGTCATAGAGAATGTTACTGCTAGTGCAACTCTACAATTTGACATTGTGATCCAAGTCATCTTCTTGGCATCAATTCTGGCAATTACGCAGCGTACTCTTCATAACTTCATATTTGCCATACAGGGTACTTAACCATGAAGGTACTAATAAATTGGATTGCTTAAGCAAGATAGCAACAAGTCAACAACTCAGAATTACGAACAAACTGATGCTTCTTAAATGGCATCTGTTTGAATCAGATGACTGCCAAATCTCAGTTCGTATAGGCACACCCATGACCCATGTTATACATTATAAGCTCCTTATCGGCAGCCTTATGATATAAGCAATAAGCACATTAAGCCAAAGGAGTCCCACACCACACAGCATCAGCCAGATTCAAAATGTTCTGCCACAAGCAGCTTTCAAATGTCTAGGATTTACTCAGGTTAGCACAAGACTTTTCATAACAATCAATTTTTAACCTCCGTGCTTACAGGAAAATGCTGAATAATTAAAATTAAAAATTAAAAAGGAAGCAACTTTATTGTCCAATTGACCAGATTCAGTTGCAAATATCGTTATTCATCCTGTTTGCGCCCATATCCCCAAAAAAATTCAAACCAATTGAGCAAGAACCAGCAAAAAAAATCCAAAATTTATTTATAACCACAAGCAAGCCCATCATTAGAAGCTAAAAGCAAATCTTATTCAAAACATGCTCGAAGACATTAGCAAAAAAAAAAACACAAGAAAATAAATGGAGGGAAGTGATGCCTACCCTCTGATAAGAGTCCTGCAATGTCATCAAATCTAGCAGCAATTCGGGATCTATGGACAGCAGAAGCTAGTTTCCGATGAACACATCATCTCAGAGTAGATACATGGGAACAAGCGAACCTTTTGAAACTCGGAAGAACATACCAGCTGAGGAAGATTGAGTGAACCGTAAGATAGCATCTGATGGTTGATGGCTCGCATCTGATCAGGATTTTTGACAAGAACCCTTTTCTCGAAAATTTTTCCTTTTCCTTTTCTTTTTTTTTTATGAAATCCTTTTCCTTTTTAAAAAAAAAAAACATTTTATTTTATTTTTTATTTTAAGGCTAAAATTTTATTAATAATACTCCCTCGGTTTTGTTTTAAATGTCGTTTTGAATTTTTTTCATATTACTCCCTCCGTTTTATATTAATTGTTGTTTTTAAATTTAGCACAAAAATTAAGAAAGGTATAATTACTCCTGATATATGGTACAAAGTCAACTCTACATCTCCCTTCATTATTACTCCCTTCGTTTTATATTAATTGTCGTTTTTAAATTTAGCACAAAAATTAAGAAAGTTATAATTACTCCTGATATATGGTACAAAGTCAACTCTGCATCTCCCTTCATTATTACATTGACTCAATGCTCCCACTAAAATATTCAATTTTTTATTCTAAAACAACCCAAATTGTAGAGGATTTAATGTAGGAAGTACTTTACTGTCACGTGTTCGAAACCTAAAGACTCGTCAGAAGAGTCCAAATATGAGATTTCCACTTAGTTCCCCAGAGATTTCCTGCGTCGCCTCTACCAACTGATGGACGAGAGGTCGCACTTTGCTTCGGTTTTTTATGTGATAGTACTAGCCTGGGTCTGTAACTGTATACTTGTAATTGGGTTTTATCTGGTTTGGTGCTGCTTTGCAATTTCCTTGTATTGATGGCTTGTCCGTCACCGATTTATTCGGCCTCTCGACCCACCGAGTCTGTCCGGTGCGTCGAATTTTTACCTAATCAAAAAAAAATATTGTCAGGTGATTTAATTATGGAAGTGAAAAAAGGAGGAGGATAAGTGATCAAACGACAATTAATTAAAAAAATCATCAAAAACTTCAAAACGATAATTAATATAAAACGGAGGAAATATCAAATTATTTGTCATTTGTGCAATTATTGATTACTCAACTACATTTTCACCCCCTTTTTCTACAAATATATATACTTGACATAATTACTTTATAAGGTGTACTGCCTAATTTGAGTACTGGGGCATTAATTATTTTTGGTTTGCATCTTCTCATCCAATTAATTAAATGTACTTATGAAGGTAGATCTTGGCTTTTGCTCTCTCCTCTCTCTAGAATTCTAGAGAGAGAGGGAGACGACTCCCATGTAGGATGCTACCTCCGTTCGCCCTCAGCCTGACATGAGAGGATGAGAACCCCTCTTCGGAGGTTAAAACCCCCTCTTCGGAGCTAACAACCCATCTTCGGAGGCCGAATCTCCTTCTCATATGAGAAGCCCCTCGTCGGTAGGGGTGGAAATGAGGCGGGTTATGGGTGGATGAAGTCACTTCATCACCCACTCCACCCATCACCCACAAACTTTTTCACCCTCATCCGACCCGTGCGGGTGATGCGGGTGGAGCGGGTGCCCAATGGGTGAAATAATGCAATTTTGATTTGTTTTAAGAAAATTGAAGGATAAATAAAAGCATAAATTGTAACTTACAAATACTAGAAAATTGAGTTCGTGGAAGTCGAATACATGTAATACATCACAATAACTATTAAGCACGACATCAGAAAGGACGTCTGTCGTATGAGGCGCAGGTACATAAACAAACCTATATATATTTATGTATTTAAGTAAACATTTAGCGATTCAATCAAAATAAATGAACAAGTAATAATTTAAGTAAAAAAAAGTATATAGTCTTGTATAATTTAAGAAAAAAAACAACAAGTTTATAATTTCTGTAAAAAAAATCAGCAAGTATATGTGTTTTAAGATCTCCATCTCCATCATGGGTATTTGTGAAGAAATCAGATATGTCTAGATCGGGCTCATGTGAAATGTTATTGACAAAATTACTCTACATCTTTCCTTTATTATTCTGGGATGTCTGAGGCAACTCAACCAATGTCTAGTTATGTGACATAACTTCGCCCAGTGGCCCATATCACGCCACATATGTAACATGGAGATTTGGATTTCTAAATAGATCCTGAAGGATCTTTTCGGACAATTTCTTATCATTCCCCTTTGAAGAGGGTGCTTTGGGAGTTTTATGTCACTAATTAGTAGCAAATCTTCTATTGCAACCACGACCTCGACCTCTATCACGGCTATTTCCATGTCCACAATTAGTTGTATTCCAACTACCATTCCCCGACATGTATATTGGCCTAGAAATATTTCATGTGCTACATACATTTGTCTCAATATATGGAGTAGGACCAATAGGCCTTATTTTGTGGTTCTTCATGAGAAGTTCATTGTTTTGCTTAGCCACAAATAATATGTTGGATATAATGCCTAAAGTAGGAGGTTTTAAGATGTCTCTTGGACTTTTCCATCCCACATTGGAATTTAAGGGTATCCTGAAGGTGTTTTTAAGGAGACTCTTCCACTGTCTATATTGAGTGATAGAAGAGGAGATAAGGCACCCACAGGCATGCACGCCCACCACTGAAAACTTATCTTTTCGGTTTTGATAAGCCACGATCTCCAGCAAATAGGAAGAGATCTTCTCCCGCAAATTCTTTCCTGCGGCCGAAGGAGTTAATCTCTACAACTATAAAAGGAGATCGCAAGCTAGGGTTTTGATCACGCTGAAAACTTTTGCCTCTCTCCCTCCCTAGTTTTCTCCTACCCTTTTTCCATTCTGAGTGAATGTTCAAATTCTACCTTCTCTCCCTTGAGTGCACTTGTGAGAGAAGCCGGTGAAATCCTTGGGGGACGTTGCCTCACATACGATCTGCACCTCTGTCGGGGCAAATATCTTTCTCATTCAGTGGCTCTCATACCACGCTTCACTGTAGCATGCATCCCCTTCACAGAAACGAGTTTGGTCTACATCCACTAACACTTTTACATCAACAGTTTGGTTCGTGTTTCAGGTTCTAGCAGCATTATTGTCCAACATAATACTGATATCAAATCAGATACATTGTAAAACCTCTCTATATATTGTTGTTGCAATAACACATTCAATGCGTGCATTGTAGAGAAGGTTATATCAAGCATATTTTATTCAAAGATTTTCTGCTCACATAAACATAATTGAGACGTTATCCTGAATAAGGTAGAATTAAAATCATCGACACACTTAAAATCTTGAAACCTCAAATTGCTCCAGTCATATGTGGTTTTCGGGAGTAATATATACTTTCTTCAGATGCCCATATCTCTTACTTAAGCTCCCTCATAGCTCTTTAAGATCTTCCACCGGTAAGTATTCAAACTTAAGACTTTCATTCACATGATGATGCAAAAATATAATCGCCTTTGCCTTATCTTGCGGAGAAGTATCATTATTTTCAGAGATAGGTTTTCAGTAGACCATTAGCTTGGAGGTGAGACAGTGCATCAACCCTCCATTCAAGATATCTTTGACCTGATATGTCGAGAATATCAAATTCCCACTTTGTAAGATTTTCCATAAACTTAGCTACAAATAAAAACATATGAATTAGTATCACATAATTAATTATCGGTTCCCTGAAGCGCGCCCATATACGCACCTATGGTGCGTATAACAACTCACCCTCAACTTGCGCATCCAGGGTGTGTATATGTCATTCATAGACATAAAAAAAACAGTTTATAAGCACCCTAGGTGTCTATAAAACCATTTGAATTGCCTCAGTCGGGATGACCCAGTAGTGTGGAGTAAGGGGAGGGGTAGGGGTGGCCACGGGTCGACCCGTGACCCGCCGGGTCGTACGGGTCGGTAACCCGGCGGGTGCGGGTTCTCGGGTCAAAGGGTCAAGGCGGGTTAGGGTCAGGGGTTTGAAAACCCGCTGACCCGGCGGGTCGACCCGCCGAGTCAAACCTATTTTTTTTGAAAGATTTAGCCGTTGATGTAGTGGACCCCAACGGGAGATTTTTAAAAAAAAAATGTAGTCGTTGTGCAACGGCTAGCTCAACCCAAAACGTCTATAAGATCTCGTCTCCTTGATTCATTTCATTTCATTTCATTACAATCATACATTTCATTTCCGTAATAATGTTATCATGTCCGATCAATTCGTGACTTTGTTCCAAAACCATTTCGACAAGGTCGAGCTAGGTCTGGGGAAGGTCAAAGCGGTTTTTTCGTCAGTCGGAGGTTCGGGCTCGGCCTCGGGTGACTAGGTGACTATGTGTCTAGGTCTAGGCTCTAGCCGTGTAGGTGTGTGAAGTGTGAGTGTGTCACACTGTTAGAGACTTAGTGTTAGTGTCATGTATTCATGTACTAATTAACTGATGAACTCGTGTGTGTGGTGTCGAATGTCAATGTACACGTAATCACGGTTCGATTTTCGAACCGTATTACGAGTGGTATAATGACATAAAATAAATTGAATATTTGTAAAACCTAATAAAAAACCAGCAGGCAACAAAGCTCAAGTGCGAAACTATCCGGAAAATTAAAAAAAATAAGGGCAACGTTCGAAATTCCAACGGGTCGACCGTTGGACCCGCCGGGTCGAACGTTACCCAATGGTCGGTTTGCTCCTTTTCCCTCCAGATTTTGGCTATAAATAAGCCTCACCTCCTTCCCATTTCACTCACACCTTAACAAGACAACAACCATCTCCTCTAATTTCTAATCTCATCTCAATCTCTGTAACCACTCTGTATTAAGGCCCGCGACGTGATGAGAAGCAGGACAAGCGAATCCAGTGTCCAAGGCCCGCGACGCGATGAGGAGGAGGGTGAATCCAGTGTCCAAGGCCCGTGGCACACGCTCTTGAGTGTGGCCCAATTTCGGACCACTACATTCACATGCTGGTTCACAAAGCACCCGAGGGATGAAAACAATTGCGACGCTAGTTGTAACTTGGACGGTCTTCAGGCACCCGAAGGGAGGAGGATATGGGAACTTCAAACGTCATATCCAATTAAAGCATCCAGAGAAACTAGCCTTGACCAAACATTTATAAATTTATTATTTAATGTTCTTTCTCACATAAAATATCGACATTAGTAAGTTAACACTTGATTTTGATTTTTTTTTCTGCGTTTATTTACTTTTCATAAAAATAACACCCGGCGGGTTGACACGCCGGTTAACCGACGGGTTTCGACCCGTCGACCCTGGAACCCACCGGGTGACTCGAACCCGCCAACCCGTGGGATTCCCGGGTTAGGGTTTGGATCACCCTTCCCCGACCCTTGACCCGGCGGGTCGAATCCATCGACTCGCCAGGTCGGACCCGTGGCCACGCCTAGGGAGGGGTAAGAAGGTCCCGAGTTCGATCTCTGCCTCCGCCTCTTTCCTTGTGTGAAAATTCAAGGTTTAACTTACTCCCTACCAGTGAGTCAAGCCGGTCGGTGCCAGCTGGTTTACCTGGCACATGACTCTTGCCGGCTGGGTCACGTGCTCGGGGTTTACCACCGAAGGTGGCTTCCTCGTCATTAAAAAAACCATTTGAATTCAAAAATTCAAATTTATGGTTTATACCTACCTTAGGTGCATGTAAAACCATTCAAATTTTGTTAGGATAGTTATGATCTATATGCACCATAGGTCCACATAAAGCATAAAATTTTTCAAAATACCAGTGGGTCTATGCGCACCCAATGGAAGAAATTCTAATTTGAATTTTTACTGTTGGTCTAATCTCCCCCTCTTTTGTAAGGGTGCATATAAACTAGGTTATATACGTGCACGGAGAGCGCATCCTTCATCCTTCTCTCTCGCCGCCTTGCTAATTCTTCCTCCTCATCCGCTTATAAACTAGGTTATATACACTCCCGGAGAGCACACCCTTCATCTTATTCATGTTCTCCACTAGTCTATATACTAGCTAGTTGTATATGCAAGTTACCTATGCTAATTAATTAGCGTTCAAATTTTAGCTAGATTCTAGTTAGAATAAATAAGCTTGAACCGTCATATCACACAATAGGTATAACTTAATTAAAATAGTAAAAATCTTAGATTTCATGGTGAATTGGTGATCCTTAGGTTGAGTGTAAGTATAGATATATGAAGAGAGGTAGGTAGGCATATGTAGAGTAACCATCCTTTCTCCTTCATTTCTTTTCGTATTCAAATGTGGCGATAAATGGAGAAATTCATCCTTTTGGTGGCATGTTATAGTAAAAATAACACTACAACTATCTTGTATTTTATGAAAAAACAACACGTAGCTTTATGCAATATATGGATGTAAATTACCTGATTTTTTCAAAACAAGTTCACCCGATCAAAACTAAACACAAAAAACTCTCTTTTTGTGGAGCTCAAAACCAAAAGCCTCAAAAATATTTTCAATGAGAAAATCTTCATCTTTTCAACTATGGAATATGTGAAGGTCATCAAATAAACAAAGAAGAAGAGTATATCAAATATGGATTTTCAAGTTCAAAAGGTAATTACGGGTGAAAATCATCTTATCAATTTTACATCTTTCATTTTTGTCTACCTCATTCTCTTATTTCCCTTCTCATTTTTTCCTCTTTAAATTACCACTCATTTTATTTTTACTAGCATCCCATTTCCATCTCTATCTCCGTCCACATCTTCATCATCATCAATCTCATCTTCTTCGACCTCCTACAATGACCATGAGCCCATCCAACCGATTCGATTTCGAGTTTCTTGTTTGCATAATATTAATCTATGCGATTTTGTTCTCTTGGGTGTTATGGTGGAGGTATTTTGGGTTCTAAAAAGAAATTCAATCCGGTGATTTCGGTGAAGATTCGACGGAGAGGTATGTAGAAATCGGTTTTGTAGTTTAATGCTTGTATTAGTTTTAAAGTTTGGACTAGGGGTGATATACGAGCAAACGAGCTCGAGTAGTAGGTGTTCAAGCTCGGCTCGTTTACAAACGAGTCGAGCTCGAGCTCCATATTGAAACGAGCCCAAACAAGTGCTCGAGCTCAGCTCGCGAGCTGGGAAGGGTGCTCGAGCTCGAGCTCGTGAGCTCGCTTGTACTCGAGCCGAGCTCGTTTGCTCGTATACAACGAAACAAGTTGTTGGATCAGTTCTGGCACTGTGAGGAGCGAGCCCCTTTGAGTGAGGGTAATGACCCGGTGGAACAGATCCGAGGAAGAGTCGATAGAAAACAAAGGACGAGCAAGATAGAGAGAGCAATAGCGGGATTGAAAGAGCAAGACTGCAAGAGTGAAAATTGACTTTTGAGACCAGATCTTAGAGTGAGATTGAGCGAGATTGAGATATGAAACTAGATATGAGAGCGAGATCTGAGAGCGAGAGAGCGAGACTGAGTGAGATCGAGAGCGAGACTAAGCAGTAGAGCAAGAGAGAACGAGCCATATTTAGCTCGTCCTCTGCGAGCTAAAATTGTCGAGGTTCGCAGAGGACGAGCTAAATAAAAGACCTCGGCAATGTTTGATGACGGTCATGCGTATCCTCGGCAACGTTTGATGAAGCTCCTGCGTAACCTCAACAACGTTTGATGAGACTTATGCATACCCTCGACACCTTTTGCCGAGGTCCCTTATTTGGCTCGTCCTCTGTGAACTTTGACAATTTTTTTCGAACGACGGCCACAAACAATCATCGAATGTCATTCGATAATCATCTAAGACGATCGATATACCAATTCGAGTCTCGATCAATGGATACATTGACTAATTTCATCGATTTTAGCCTGTTTTCGATCACAATAGTTCGTTCAACGTATTTAGGTTTCGATTCCTAGAAAAGAGAGTTTTAGACCATTTTGCAATTTTTTTGGAAAAAATGAAAAGGATATGCGTGCAATTTATTTAAAATTATCTTGACAAAAGCCGTTTTGAGATTTTGTCTAAAACCGCTATGACACTTTACTTTAATGATAAAATTTTCTAAAATTTTTACTTTAATAATTCTACATTTCTTATTTTATGCCAACTTTTGCTAATTTTTATTTCAATTTATTAAATTATTGAGATTTTATTTTAAAAAATCACCCAATGACATGGAAATCGTGCCATTACAATCTTAAGCTAAGACCATCTACACCAGTGTGCACTTACCTTCTTCTTAGAAGCCACATTGGACAAATGAAAAAAAATAAAAAAAGGAAAAGTTGAAGTACAACACAATTGTGTGCTTCCGCAAGAAAAAATTGAAGTGCTGGTTCCATATACGTCGGTCCACTATTTAATAAAGGAGTAGACCTTTTTGTTGGAGTCTTGCTATTTTAAAAACTGATTTTGTTCAATTTAAAGTAATTAAGAATACTACTAATAAAATTATATTTGCATGAATCTTAATTTAATCTACCATAAACACTCATTTTGTATATATTTAAATTAAAAATAAGAATAAAACTAATATGATATGCTATTTTAACAGTTTTAAAATATCATTTAAATAATATTAATATCATACTTTGAAATAATTATAAACAATAAATTTATAACGTCGGGTTAGTAGACAAAATGCAAATGAACTCGTGTGAGTCCCGTGTCTAAGACATTGGTATTTGTTGAAAATTTTGAGTTACATTCTAAATTTCTAATGTAAGTATTTCTGAAGTTGGTAGTGATATGTTAAAAAATGCACAAAAGAATTTGATAATATATGGAAATGATAGAATAATACAAACAAAAAAATGGTTTGTTAAAAAAATTATTTATAATTGCTTACTCGAATAATTTCTAAATAATAATAAAGAGAAGTACTAACTCAATGTAAAGAATTTTTTTCAAAATATTCATTAAAAAATAAAAATTTACGGATAAATTCACACATTGAAACTATTTACACAAATATTCAAAATTTGCAGATACGTCAGAGAAAAGCGGTCTGAAATCGTGTTTCATGTGTTAATTAGGTATTTATCCTCGGAGTTGAAAATTTTTTTTTATTAAAAAACGCGGTTTTAAAACGCGTTTCTTTCCTAAAACGCGGTTTAAAACCGCTTTTATATCTCAATTGTATTTCTTAATTTAAAAAAAAAAACAAAAAATATATATATTCAGTAAAACGCGGCTCGAGGCCGCGTTTTACTTAGAAAATAAAAATAAAAAAAAAAAAGAAAGAAAAGAAAGATGAAGAAGCACAACGCAGCCTTCATCTTCTATTCTTCTCCGGCCGGCCATGGTGGACGCAGCTTCCATGGCGAACCTCTCCGGCTAGATAATCACTTCCATGGCGGACGCAGCTTCCAATTTGACATCTTCGGCTCCGTCAACCTCGATTTCTCTCTCCTCTCTCACACGCAAAAACCCTGGAAATCGATCTCCTCCACGATCTCACACAATTCATCCCTGTCCAATTCCGAATCGGGGGAATTCGCATTACTGTTTCAATTTTATTACATCGAATTTGACCTTTTCTTGTTGCTAGTGATGTCGATTGTGGGATTTATATATCAATCAGGGACGTGAGGTCCGAGATTGATCGACAGAAAACGTGGTTTGGTGGGTGTGTGAAGAAGAAACCCCCAAACGGAACAATTTTCCTGACAAATTTGTTACGCAGGTTTGCAGACAGATAAGGGAGAAAAAGGGAAGTAGGAGAAGGGAATCTTTTCTTGATTTGCTATTGAGATGAAACGTGGCTTATAAAGCCTTGCAAGATTGGGCTACTAGAGCCAATTTGTGAAGTAAATGAAAGTGGGCCGAAATGGCCTTTTCCTACAATTTAAATTAGAAATAGAAATTAGAAATAACAGCTAATTGATAAAAGGTGGATCTGTTATTATAAGAGAAGCGATTCACCCTGCAACAGTACTCCCCTGGGGAGAACATCCTTGTCCTCAAGGATTGAAAGAAGGGAACTTGATCATCAGATGATCGTAGAATTCCCATGTTGCTTCCTCCACTGGCTTGTTTTTCCATTTAACTAACACTTTGGTGGCAGCAGCATTGCCTCGGCGCACCAATTGCCTCTCAATAATAGCTTCCGGTTCGATGTCATGGCCCAAATCAGGGAGGTAGTTTGGCAACCAGGATGGGGTAACCGAGGTTGGATTTGGGCATAGCTTGAGCTGGCTAACATGAAAAACGTCATGTATCTTGCTGTCAGAAGGTAGCTGCAGCTTGTAGGACACCTTCCCAATCTGCTCAAGCACTAGGAAAGGACCAAAGTACCGAGGTGATAGTTTCTGAGAGCCATGTTGCTTGAGAGAATGTTGACGGTATGGTTGAAGCTTGAGATAAACATGATCCCCCACATTGAAACTTCGATCAGAGCGCTTTCGGTTGGCCAGTTGAGACATTCAGTTTTGGGCTCGTGCCAGATGAAATTTGAGCAGAGCAATGACTTCCTCTCTCTTTCGCATAGAGCGATCCACTGATGCTACTTTACTCTCTCTTGGCAAGTAAGGCATATGGAAAGGTGGAGCTTGCCCATAAAGGATTTCAAACGGTGTAAGTTGGACAGCGGTGTGATGGGAGGTGTTGTACCAATATTCAGCTAGGGAGAGCCACTTACACCATGTATGTGGAGTCTCTGAGCACATACACCGCAAGTAAGTCTCCACAGTGCGGTTTGTTACTTCCGTTTGCCCATCACTCTGTGGGTGGTACGCCGTCGACATGTTCAATGAGACCCCCTGCAACTGGAAAAAATCCCTCCATACTTCACTTATGAAGATTGGGTCCCTATCACTGACAATGGACTGAGGAAAACCGTGTAGTTTGAATACGTGATCGAGGTAAAGTTGTGCTACATCTGCAGCTGTATACGGGTGTTTGAGGGGAATGAAATGAGCATACTTGCTGAACCTGTCGATCACGACCAAGATGGCCTGCTTGCCCATAGAAGCGGGGAGGCCTTCAACGAAGTCCATGCTTATGTCCTGCCAAACTCCAGCAGGGATAGGAAGAGGTTGCAATAAGCCGGGGGAAGCTGCTGGGTCATATTTATTTCTCTGGCAGGTGGAACAGAGACGGACATACGTCTGGACTTCCTTATGCATTCCTTTCCAAAAGAAGAGTTGTTTGATCCGATTTATGGTCGCATCCTGACCTGAATGTCCCCCTAAAGGGGAATCGTGGAGCCATTTGAGGATCTTGTCCTTGAGCTTGGCATCGTTTCCAACTACCAGTTTGGTCCTTCTCCTGAGCTCTCCATTGGACCAAGTGAACAAAGGGTGTGAAGCTGGGTTAGTTTCCAAGTCTGTAATGATCCGTTTGAGAGCCTGGTCCTTCTCCCACGAACCCTTGATCTCGTGCAAGAGATTATCATTTCCAACAGAGAGGGCAACCTGAAGGAGTTGCGAATGAGTGGCCCGAGAAAGTGCATCCGCAACTACATTTTCCTTTCCCTGTTTATACTGTATCTCGTAACTGTAGCCCAACAGCTTTGCCACCCACATGTGCTGAAACGGAGTTGTGACAACCTGATCCAAGAGGTACTTGAGGCTCTTTTGATCCGTTTTGATGATGAAGTGCCTATGCATTAGGTAAGAACTCCACTTCTGAACAGCATAAACCACAGCTAGCAGCTCTCGCTCATAAACGGACAAGGCCTGGTGCTTGGGGCTCAAGATCCGGCTGATGTAGGCGATCGGATGCTTGTCTTGCATCAATACGGCGCCAATTCCCGTTCCTGAAGCATCAGTCTCCACAATGAATTCCTTGTTGAAATCTGGCAAGGCCAAAACGGGGGTGGACGACAATGCTTGTTTGAGGTCATTGAAGGCAGCAACTGATCTCTCATCCCACTTAAAGTGGTCTCTTTTGAGCATAACTGACAAGGGCCTTGCAATCGTGCCATAATCTTTCACAAAGCGCCTGTAATAATTTGCTAGCCCTAGAAACCCCCTGAGCTGTTTGAGACTGACGGGTAAGGGCCAATCCCGAATTGCTTGAATTTTTGCAGGGTCAGTTTTCACACCTTCGGATGAAATGAAGTGGCCTAGATATTCAATCTGGGTAGCCCCGAAGATGCACTTAGATGGCTTCAAGAAGAGTTGTTGTGCCTGTAAAATCTGGAAAACAGATTTTAGATGGGCCAAGTGATCCATCCAGTTAGCACTAAACACCAATATATCATCGAAAAAAACAAGGACAAATCTTCTCAGATAAGCTCGAAAAATATGATTCATAAGGCCCTGAAATGTGCATGGTGCGTTGGTGAGACCGAAAGGCATCACTAAATACTCGTAATGGCCCGAGTGTGTCTTAAAGGCAGTCTTAGGCACATCGGGAGGGTGCATTCGCAGCTGGTGGAACCCGGACCTGAGATCGAGCTTAGAGAAAATACAAGCACCTCCCAACTCATCGAGCAAGTCATCCAGCAATGGGATGGGGTACTTGTCCTTGATAGTCTGATCATTTAACCGTCGGTAATCGACGCACAAACGCCACGTGCCATCTTTCTTTTTAACCAACACCACAGGTGAAGCATACGGACTGGAACTAGGTTGTATTACCCCGTTATGCAACATCTCCGAGACTAGGACTTCAATGGCATCCTTCTGTAAAGTGGAGTACCTATAAGGTCTCAAACTGACTGGGTTAGCGCCATGTATTAGGGGAATTTGATGATCAAAACCTGGTCGGAAAGGGGGTAAACAGCTTGGTTCCTCGAAGACGGGTTTGAATGAGGCCAAGAGTGTGTCCAACTCTGGTTTATGGGAATCATCAGTAAGAGTGGCGACAATGTGATTGAGCTTGGGTGTTTGAATGCAACTTTGCAGCAGGGCTAGCTGGGGATTTTCTTGCAAAACTCGGATTAGGCTAGTACTGCCCACCATTTGTGATGTTGTGCTAGGCTTGCTCCTAAGAACATGCCTCTTGCCCTGCAATATAAACTCCATTCGAAGTGTCGCAAAATCCCAAAGGATAGGACCCAAAGTCGGGAGCCATTGAATTCCCAAAACTAGATCATAACATTTGAGAGGCAACAGAATGACATTAGTGGTGAATGTACCTCCCTGGAGATTCCAAGAGAAATCCTTACAAAGGTACTGGGCATCCATTTTTTGGCCGTTGGCTACAGAGACTGCTAAAGGATAGATGTGCTGCAGCGGTAGGCCTAAAGACATGGCCAAGTCCCTATCCAGGAAATTGTGGGTGCTACCCGTGTCCACTAGAATGGTGAGAGGGCGGCCGCTGTAACGCCCTGTGACCTTCATCGTGCTGAACTGCACCACTCCTGTAAGGGCGTTCATGGAAATTTGGAGCGGAGATCCTTCTGCCGGCTCGTCGATCACCACTCCTCCCTCTAAAATGTCAGAACAATCTTCGTACATTTCCTCTTCATCCCCTGCCATCAGGTGCACAAAGGCTCCTTTCCGGTGCTTGAGGTGGTGGCCTGGGGTGTAGGGTTCATCGCAGAACATACATAAACCCTTGTTCCGTCTCTCCTGCAATTCAGAATGGGTGAGCGATTTGAAAGGTTTCGGGCTGTTAGGTTGTGTATTTGGTGAGGGTAGCTGGGGTGTGTTTGGTTTGGATGGGGGGTTAATTTGAGGGGGTGATTTGGTGGGTAGTGGTAAAAGAGGAGGCTGAGGCTTGCTCTGCCATAGATTTGGGTGCTTGGCAGGGGTACTTTTGAGGAAACCCTCTTGTAATTTGACCAGCCTTGCAGCCTGATGGATCGAAGGGGGCTCAAATTGACGGACGTGAAGCTGCATTTGTGGGCTTAGATTGGCGAGAAAGATGCTTAGAGCACTGGTTCTCGGAATCGTTAGCCTAGTCAAAGCGCTTTCGAAGGAACGCAGGTAGGCATCAATGTCTCCGCTATACCGGATTTGGACCAGCTCGGCCAAAGGGTCGTCAATTAGCTCGCAAAATCTGGCCGAGATATCAGCCACATACTCCGACCACGAAGGGAAGTGATTATCCCTTTCCCTCATGTAGTTGTGATGCCACTCTATGGCTTGGTCCTCGAGATACAGAGCAGCCAAGCGTACTCGGAATTCAGGGAGAGTGTTGTCTAGGGAAAAGAACTGCTCGCAACGGAACAGCCATGATTTGATTTTCGTGCCATTGAATTTAGGGAAGTCGAACTTGGATAATCGCGAGACTAAACCCCCGGGTAGCACAGAACCACCGGCAGAAGTGAGATTTGTGTGAGGGGGCGTCAGCAGAGGATTACCTGGCGGGGTCAAAACGGAGTGCTGCGCTTGGTCTAACGTCGCTGAGCTGTGAGACCCAGAGGATCCCGGAGCGTCTGGAGGTCTCCCGGATTTCATGAACTGGGAAAACATCTTCCGGAGTTCGTCCATCTCGGCATCGCGTTGCCCTTGAGCAGCGTCTCGCTGCGCTTGCAGCAATTGAGCTAACGCGAAGGATTCTTGGAGGGATTCCAAGCGTTGCGCCACCTCTTGGAGCGTAACCTTCGAACGAGTGTTGTCCGCCATGGAAGCGACGTCGGAGGCCGGGTAGCTCTGATACCAATGATGTCGATTGTGGGATTTATATATCAATCAGGGACGTGAGGTCCGAGATTGATCGACAGAAAACGTGGTTTGGTGGGTGTGTGAAGAAGAAACCCCCAAACGGAACAATTTTCCTGACAAATTTGTTACGCAGGTTTGCAGACAGATAAGGGAGAAAAAGGGAAGTAGGATAAGGGAATCTTTTCTTGATTTGCTATTGAGATGAAACGTGGCTTATAAAGCCTTACAAGATTGGGCTACTAGAGCCAATTTGTGAAGTAAATGAAAGTAGGCCGAAATGGCCTTTTCCTACAATTGAAATTAGAAATAGAAATTAGAAATAACAGCTAATTGATAAAAGGTGGATCTGTTATTATAAGAGAAGCGATTCACCCTGCAATAGCTAGCATCCATGGCTTCGGAGATCGAGGCGGTTGAAGAAGTCGAAGATTAGGAGGCAGCGCCGACGTCGATGGCATCAGCGGAGGCGGAGGGAAATGGCGGAGAGAGCGACGAGCCTATGAAGGATGACGTGCATACTGCAGCAGCGTACGGGGATATGGAGAAATTGCACAGCCACAGCCACGTACGGAGAAGAATGAAGATGAAGCACTGTTGCTTCTTCTTCTTCGTTTTTTTTTTTAATTTTCTAAGTAAAACGCGGCCTCGGGCCGCATTTTACTATATATATATATTTTTTGTTTTTTAAAATTAAGAAATAAAATTGGAAAGAAACACGATTTCAAACCGCGTATTAGAAAAGAAACGCGATTTAAAACCGCGTTTTTTAAGAATTTTTTTTCCAACCCAAGTATAAATACCAAATTAATATATGAAACGCGGTCTCAGATCGCGTTTCTCTGATTTATCTGCAAATTTTGAATATTTGTGTAAATAGTTTCAATGTGTGAATTTGTCCGTAAATTTTTATTTTTTAATGAATATTTTGAAAAAAAAATTCTAATGTAAAATGACAATTGATTATAGATTTTTATATATGTGCTTATGAACATACAATTAGAACATAAAAATGAAGAAAAATCATAGGGTTGTACTATGCATAAATTTTAGGGACTAATAAGGTACAATATTTATTTTTAAAAAATACAAGAGGGTTAATCATAAACTCCATTGATTATAAATATATATAGGAAGATTAATAATAAAATTCTAAATATATGAGGCTTTTAATAAAATTCTAAATATTTTTTTTATTTTCAAAAATATTTTTTTATTTATAATATTATACATTGGAAATAACTTATAGAAAAAAGTACTCCCTCCGTTCGGCAAAACATGTCATTTTAGCTTATTTTACAAGTTTTAAGGCAATCAACAAATGTACTAATTTACCCTTAATTATTACCCTCTTTTTTTACCTTATTGAAAACTACAACTAACAAACCATTAATCATGACAAGGGTATTTTTGTAAAGTGAAGTGCAAAATACCTATAATGACAATTTTTTTTTAACAAAAATAACACCCTAAAATGACATGTTTTGCCGAACGGAGGGAGTATAACATATGGTTTTATTCCTTAACTATATCATTCATTTTATTTTTTTTATTAATTAAACAAATAACTTGATAGTGGTGTTAGTGGGGATGAAAGTGTGGTGATATAGTATAACTAATCAATCATACAAGTGTTTTACTGGTTCATATATACAAGGTAGGAAGTGAAAAATAATATGGCATGCCCAGATTGTAACACGTGGATTCCAGCCCTCTGAATCCACCTAGATTGCCCAACTTCTTGTTTTATTATTGTTATGTATAGATTTGAAGTAAATGAGTGTTTTTGCGATGGAGATAAAGTGGTTGAAGTGCCCACCATAGTGCATGGCATGGCCTAACATGTACCAAAGTGTTTCTGAGAGTTTCCAGTAGCAAAAAGAAATGGCACAAAAGTCGGAGGCATCGGTAGGAGCAACTGCAGCGAGCAAAGCTGTCAATATTTGTCTGACATAGTAGTCGTCCCGCACACCACACCCCCCTTTTCTCACAACTAACAAACAACAGAAGAAAAGAAGAGTACCCCCCACGCCTCCCCCATCACCATTCACCACTCCATTTATAGAGGAGAGAGAGAGAGAGAAACCAAATTCAGATCCACTACTATTCCCCCAATTTGCGTCGAGATCGATCGATTCGAGAGAGAGACATCGGAACTCCATCTCTCCCCCCCTTTAACATCGAATTTGCATTATGTATGTATGACAATCTATGACACGATAACCCCCAATTAGGTCAAAAACAATCAGAAACCCTCACAGCCCCATCCTATAGGGATTTTGCGAGGGTGTGGGGGTTGCTCCTTGTTTTCATCTCGGAAATGAGCGTCTCTCAAATTGATGGGAGGACGGAGGGTTGGTTGTACCTCATTAGGTCTAATCGGATTGGATTGCAGTACTCTCGCAAGCGCTACTTCGTTCTCGAAGATCATCTCCTCAAGAGCTTCAAATCAGTTCCCACTACTCGTGCTCAGGTTCATCTCTCTCTCTTGGATTGCCTTTTACTGGATTTTCTTCATTGCCAGTCGATTTACATTTGCGTGAATGCAATTTGATTTACTTGCTGCAACTTGATATCAGATTGAGCTTATTCTTAATTCCCTAGCTCTTGATCTCCCTTGTTTGAACTGGCTAACTTTGATGACATATTGTAAATCAAATGTCATGTTTTGGTTGGCCATTAGTTTCATTCTCACCAGTACCGCACCAAGATCTAAGGGAAAAAAGAAAGAAAGAGAACCCCCTTTCCTTTTTAGGATTTTTCATTTATTTCTCTTTAATGCAACTGAGAAATCTATGTACACTTGAAAAATAAATTCGCATATTGCAACCAACTTCCACATTACCATGAACAACTCTGCGATGCTACTTGCAACATTATTTGCAGCTAATGCTTGGCACAAATCTATTGCTTATAAGTGGTTTTGTTTTCATTTTTCTTTCAGGATCCTGTGAGAAGTGCTGTAATAGATTCATGCATACGGGCAGCAGATAATGGAAGGGAAAGCATTCAGAGAAAAGTATAGCGCCGACGAATTTCTTTCTTTCTTCATTATTTTTAATGATCTGCTTGTAGAATGATCATGTCCTATGGCTCATGCTATCTGCTGCAACTTGTAGGTACTGTTCATTTTCACGCTTTATAACTCTTCGAATCACATTGACCAGTTAAAGGTGTAGTGAATTTCTTTCTAAAGTATCTTAACCTGAGAACAATTGTTGTAAGTAATGAAACTTACAAATTATTTTATGGAATTCGTTCCGATAGCTGGGGGCAAGCAGTCCAGAAGAAGCAGCAAGATGGATTCATTGTGTTCAGGAAGCATCGCTAAAGGTTCGAAAATGTTCCATTTTGCTAGTTTTGAATAGATGACTGTTGAGGTCAGTTAAGAAGATCTCTGTGCTTATTGCAGGCTTGTCCTAATATTGGTGATACTATTATTGGTTGCCCCAAAAGCATGCAACAGTCTTTCAGGTAGATTTATTTTGTCGTCCAGCAAAAAGGCTTTTTTAGTTATGGTTTGTTGCACTTCTCTAACAGGGAAATAAATTATTTCTTGTAGTAGACTTCAGTGCGTTAATAAATATGATGCAAGTGAGATTCCATTTGTAAATGAAATTTTGTTCATTAAAAGGATGGGATCGTTTCACTCTTTGTTACTAAATTTGGTTTGGTCAATGAATCAGGTTGAATGGCTCTAGTAGAGTACACCATTCTAGCTCTATAGATTGGACTCTCTATTCTTCTCCACAAGTAGATCCGGCAATGTCAGATGTTGATTCCCCTTCCTTATCATGGACCATATTTGGTTGTCAGAATGGTAACCCCCAACCCCCCCCCCCCCCAACACACACAATTCTTACCCATTCTACATTTTCGTCTTACTCTATTGACGATGTAAATTTTCTGGAATTGGTTCAGGGTTGCGCCTGTTTAAAGAAGCGAAGGACAAAGATGCCCATGGGAAGGTGAGTAGTTTTTCAGAGAAAGCTTTTTCCTATTTTATTTTGTTGGAAGTACAAATCGACAGCTCATCTATATTTTGTTCCAGCATTGGGACGATCATCCAGCAATAATGGCTGTTGGTGTCATAGATGGAGCATCAGAAGACATCTTTAGGACAGTTATGTCTCTTGGTCCCTCAAGATCCGAGTAAGTGAATGCCGAATGGTGGCTACCTCCTTTTTTATTTCTTGTCTAATTTCATTTCCTTGTATATTTTCTCCTTTTTCAAGAAGGACCAATAGCTTTGCTAAAATAGAAAAAAGGGGAGATTTTAGAGAAAAAAGCCATTTTTTCACCCCAACAGCTTCTCCAAACCCATCTCTAAAATAGAGAAATTGATGGAGAAAGGGAAAAAATCTCTAAATTTGTAGGAAGAGAAGTTGATCTCTATAATTTAATGTACACTTGTCCCTTTATAGAATTTAATGCCACAACCCCACATTTTCACCCATAATATATAAAAAAATATAATGTCATACTACTTATTAGTAATGAAACTATAATTATTTTTAAAAATTAATAAAAAAATTGATATGATTGATATAATATATAAATTAATTATATTAACTCAATATAGATAGATAAACAAAACATCAAAATTCTATGTTAACTTTTATAAATAAAATAGCATAATTAATTTCATCTAATTTAATGCTATCAAATTCACATTAAAAAATTAGTCTATAAAATTTTCACTTCAAAAAATATTCACTTGAACTCATAACTCATATTAGAATGATTTTATTTTTATAAATTATAAAGCAAGCCTTATTAGTTAATTAATTTAATTTAATATGTCGTGTAAGAGTATGGGTAACTAGTTCACCAACAAATGTGATGCTAAATGTTAGAATTAAGTTTAAATGAAGTTTTTAGAAATGTAGAATAAATATATTTAATAAATGCATTTATTTATTATAGTCTTTAATAAATGTAAAAATCTGTAAAATAGAGAAGCTGTTGGAGTTGGAGTGAATTATTTTTAGAGATTTTGATATTTTAATCTCTATTTTAGAGATTTTTTTACCTAAGTTGTTGGGCATGACTTGCTCATTTTCTTCAAGCAGACTCCTTTAGTTACCTTCCATTCCGTGTTACTACAACAAAATCTCTGATGAAGAATAGTGTATTACAAGCTTTGAATGCATGCTGTATATTTTTCTGCTTCTCATTTTATTATAATACTTCGGTTTTGATGTCATACATTATTGATGTATTTTCTATAGCATAATTTGTTAATTTTTAGTTGATTTATGACTGACAAATAATTGGATTTGCATGGAGATGCAAGCCTCATCAACTAACACACGAGGAATCAATCTCATTTCCTGAAAAGGTAAATTTATAGAGGTGTAACATCGTTACAAAAAACTTTAACCAAATAACGGGTTGGAGTGAAAAACCAAAAAGACCCAATCCGGCTATACACCCAATATAGATCCTAATGACACAAAATCCCAACTTTAAGTCCCCAATCTTACAGTAAATCTCCTGCTTCTAACTATTTAGGATTCAATGCGACGTTTTGTCTCCAAGTGTCTTGCACTTACACTTAGCTGACAAAAGTGACTTACAGTTAATAATAACATTAGCACATTCAATAGGAGTCTTCGCTCCCTGGCCCTATTTCAAGTGCAACTGGGGCTGCTGTAAACCATGCCAATCCCTCTAGGATGGAGCTCCGTCCGTGCAGAACACCGAGCCAGTTTCACACGAGGTTGAGCACTTCTCTAGTGTATGTGCATTGGAACCTCAAATGCTCAATGGATTCCAAATCAGCCCTGCAAAATTCACAATCTGTCTCACTCGTGGAGGCCCATTTGCTTGTGGTGTTTCTCGTACACAGTCTTCTCCTTGCCACCATCTATACTATAAAAGGCCACCTTTTGCATTGTGTTCCTTGCCAAATAATTCCACCCCAATCAATCTCCTGGCTTTGTGGTCTTAATAAAGAATATATCTTCCCACTAGCCAATTTTCCTTTAGGACTTAGTAGAGACAAAAGATCATATCCCCGAGGTGGGATTTTCGCTATTAATTCATCCCTCACACCAATCACATTGTTCCATGACCACGTGTCATTACCCTTGACACTCACCTCCCATATACTCTTACTTTAAGTATGTTGTTCTGCACCCAACGGACCCAAATACAAGGTCTCTCCTGAGCAATATCACCAAGTAGCTTAGAGAAAATGCTTTTATTCCAAGCTAAGATCTGTTTTATTTCCAGCCCTCCATCATGAGGCCGACTAACAACACCCCAAGCCACAAGATTTCTCTTGCTCTCCTCCCTGCCACTCCATAGGAAGTTTCTGCTCATAGATTCAATTTTTTCAATCCCTCCCTTAGGAAGAAGGAAAACTTGGCTCCAGAAAGCGAAGACCCCTCCCAAAACCTCCATTTTGCTTTTGCTGAGCATGAACTGTATTGTATCTTTCTTCTATTGTAATAAAGTATTTTCATTCTCATACTTGCATTGCGCATTTCCTTCCCATATTTTATTTGAAAATTAAATCAGAAGGTCCAGAATTTAGTACCTGATAAAAAGATGTGACCATCTCTTTGAAAAGAATGACTGCAAGCATACAGCTTCCAAAGGGCTGCACCTCGTTGAGATTGCTCTTGCTGTTGCATAGAATTCAGTACATATGGGTGATGAGTGTTTTCCTATATTGTATAGAAAAAAATGCAATCGTTGAGATTGCTCTTGCTGTCTTGCAATTTGGTTAACATTATTCATGCATGTTTATCTGACGTGGTTTATCTGTTTGTGCCGCATGATTTTCTTGCAGATGGGACTTTTGTTTCTCTAAAGGCAGTGTAGTTGAACATCTTGATGGTCATACAGATATTATTCATAAGCAGTTAAATCATGATTGGTTACCATGGTAAGAATCACTTTTTTGGCAGGTGGAAATATATCCATCTACAGACCATCTTAGTTCACTATTGGGGGTTGGAACATTAGAGTGCAGCCAATTGATGAAAATTTTCTGCTTAACAGGGGAATGAAAGGAAGAGATCTGTTGCTGCGGCGATATTGGAGAAGAGAGGATGATGGAACATATGGTATTATCTCACAACTAAGCTTCCACTTTCCCTACAATATTTTTTCTGTTCAGACAAATAATCTCCCTCTCTTTTATTCACAGTTATCCTCTACCACTCTGTATACCACAAGAAATGTCCACGACAAAGACGATACGTGCGCGCCTGCCTTAAAAGTAATATATGCTTGGTTTTTTATTTAGATATTATCCAACTGATGGAAACATTTTTTCATCATCTAAAGTTAAGAATTCATCTTTTCATGACATCGATGTGTTAAAAGATTTGGCTGAGCATAATTGTCCTCAACGTACCTTCCCTGTCATGTATTATGTATATACATCAATCTTTTCCTTCTTTGTTTGTTTGAAAGCTTTTGTTTTTTTTTTATAAATTCTTTTCACATATTGGTTGGCCCCTTTTAACATAATGTATTATTATCATGTCACATGAGGGCTTGTTATTCCTGGGATGTTTCCTCACTTCAGGCTTATTTTATTTAGGAAGTAATACGGTATTGTGCTTTTGTTACTTCCTATGGTAAAAAAATATTTTAAAAAATCTCATTTAAGCTTTTTCGTTACCGTTTAAAAAATCCAAGTATTTCATATCAGGTCTAGGTTTAGGTGATTTATATTTTGTATGTGGTCAAGGATTGTTCTAGAATGTTCAGGTCACTAGGTCAGTTCATGTTGGGCAGTGTTGACATTATTAACCGAGTTTTTTTTATTTCTAGTTTCGGATTCTTGTTTTTTCATGTTCTAGTTATCTCAGCTTGAAGTTTGCCAATTCCTCAGTATTGTTAGGTTGTTTCATGTTTGATTCTTGGTTAAGCAAACATTCTGATGGTACATTTGTGCAATGTTTTTTACCCTATGATTAATGTATCAAAGAAACCGTGTTTAGTGAGATGATTAACTGCATTAACTGCCTTCTTAGTCAGAAGTATCTTCTTAAGCAATTACAAAAAGAAGGGTGAACAGTTTAAACTCTGAACAAAAATATGCATTAACTGCCTTCATAAACAATTTAAACTTCTTGATTAATTAGAAGTATCTTCAGGGGAAAAAGATTAGAAAGAAGTACTTTCAGAAAAAAAAAAAATTAGTCTGAAGTAGCATGAAGGCGATGCTTTATAGAATTTTCCTCTCACGGAAGAGAAAATAACCATATACCTCTGATGTATTGTGCTCAATTATGCTGATCTTGCAATGAAGTTGGTTGTTACTTGATAGTAAGGATCCATTTTCATAATGATATTACGAAGAATTGGAAGGAAACAGTGTACTTTAATTCTGCAACTAATAGTCAGTATGTAGTTTTATTCACCAGTTTTCTGGGTTGTGGGGAATATTGAATAGATGCATAAAAGCCTGCATATTCTTACCATTGTCGAACAGCAGTAATTGTTTTGTGATGCAAGATTACAATATATGAGTTCGTTTTCTGAGACTTGATAAATCGAGATATCTAATTTTAGTGTTTGCTTTGGACATCTGTGGAATAGAAGTATTTGACATTACGACAATGCTTGGTATTGAATTTATTCGGAAGATTCAGTGTTTTTTTATTGGAGCATATTTTGTCCTCCCAGGAAACAAAGAACTCTTAAGGTCCTCTTCTACTTTTTGCACAAGCAAAATCTCTGTGCTATATGCTTTTTTTTTTTATAAACATTGGAAGTTTGTATGCATATTCAGGTGGAGGTTATGTCATATCTCCTGTGAGCCAAGGAAAGCAATCAGTTTTAAAACACATGCTTGCTATTGACTGGAAATATTGGAAAGCTTATTGGGTACCATCTGCTGCCCGATCTATTACAATTCACATGCTTGGAAGGGTTGCTGGTACTTTCCTACTTTAATTAGCTTTTTTTTCACTGCCTTACAATATCTCTATCATCAACCTTAGTTGTAAATGAATTTGCTTGCAGCACTAAGAGAATTGTTCAAAGCCAAAGTAGGAAGTCTCTTGTGTTCTGATTTCTCATCAGGTGATCGAACAAGAAGTACATGGTTGCTGCATAAAAAGGAGGAGGATAATAAAGGCAATGACCCAATACAACCAGTGAATGAGAATAAAATGGTGGAAAGAGAGAGCACACCTTCTGAAGTTGCTAGTCTGGTAGAAATGAATGATACAAGTGATGAATTCTTTGATGTCCCAGAACCTTCAGATAATGATCTTCTGGAAGATTGTTGGCCATCTGATTGTGGTACAGATACTTACTCTCAGGTACCGTATAGTTTCTCTATAACAACAGCCTTCATTTCTCAAGTCTGTAGAAATGCAAATTCCTCATGTGAAGGTTCATTGGCATAAATTTGTGTTGTGTTCCTGGCATCCTGTTAGCCTGCATGAGGTTAACTTCACTTTGAGAGTTTGCAGGATGCACGGCCTGCTAAGTTCTCTAGTGCTGCTGGTTTTGTGAAAAAGTTGCATGATCTTGCAGGTCAGTTTTTTTTCATTCTTTAGGTATATCTTGTATTCGTATAATATGATTTAGATATAATCCTATATTAGTTACTAATTAGAGGTTCTTTTTGTAGTTCACAAGAAAGGTTATGTGGACTTGCAAGAAATGAGGGGTGAAGATTGTATGCCATGTTGCTATGGAGTTACCCTTTCTAGAGATCCATCATGTGCTTTGGCTTCCAGTTGCGCTGAAGCTGATCCATCAACATTTCTGATTAGAGGAAAGACGTATTTGGAAGACCGACATAAGGTAAGGAGGCATAAGTACTATATTATGGATATTCAAGTCAGCAGGCATAAATATATATGGGTATTGCCTAGTGTATGTATTTTCTTGATGGTTAGTGGTTTTGTAGGAGTTCATCTATGATTCATAATAATTAAGGTATCACTTTATGTGCTTTTGATGAGCAAGTTAAGAACACACACATGTATATGCGTGTGTGTTTATATATAGCATGTATGGTTGGTGTCAGCTTCTATGCAGCTGTATTTGTAACATCAGATGAATTAAGCTTGGTTAAGCTCAAAAACTGTTGTGTAATTAGTTGATGCAATATGCTGTGAAATTCTAATTTCAATTTTTGGTTCAGATCAAGGAAGTAACATTCTGATTCAATATGCTGTCTTGTTTTAATTCTAAATTTTGGTTCAGATTAAGGCAAAGAAAACCTTGATGCATATGGTTGCAGCAGACTGGTTGAAATCGGATAAGCGAGAAGATGATCTTGCCAGTCGCCCTGGGGGCATTGTACAGGTTGATTGTCAATAATGCAATTACATTTTGCCATTCCCTTTCTATTGTCATCAAGTAGTACTCCCTCTGAACAAAAATAATTGTTGTTTTAGATTTGAGCACAAGTTTTAAGAAAATTACTAATTCAATCACTTTTTATAATTATTACATGTATCTTATCAACTTATTAAATGGACAGTCCTCTTTTAAGCCAATCAATAAACAATTTGCGGAAAAAGTACTCAACAAACACAAATTTCAATAAAAACCTCACAACCCATTGCTAATTATTTGTCTAAAGAACCTAAAATGACATTTGAAGTTCAAGTTAAAATTTCTAACCTAAAACGACATTTAAAGTTGATCAGAGGGAGTAATAGTTTCCATGCTTACTACTAGAATTTCTTTTACCTCTTGATGATTAATCCATCTCTATGTATTGTGCAGAAATATGCATCGAGGGGTGGTCCTGAATTCTTTTTTATTGTAAACATACAGGTGACCTTATTTTTTTTTAACTTCAATTTCTTTATATATTGTGAAAAGTAAATAGTCCTAGTATAGTTGTTTCCTAATCTTCTGGTGTTGATTTCATAAATAAATTAATAAATTGGATCAGGTCCCTGGGTCGACGACATATAGTCTAGCATTCTACTATATGATGAGTTCTCCTCTAGAAGAAGCACCCTTGCTTGAGAGTTTTGTTAATGGAGATGACGCATACCGGAATGCGAGGTTTAAACTGATACCCTATATACCCAAGGTCAGTACTTAAATGATGTTGCATGTTTGGAATGGTAATGCTTTATTTTAATCTATAATGGAGCTAATTAGGATTTCAGAATACAACAAACAAAAGACCCAGGGTGTTTCAGAATGTTTTGTGTAATAATATGACTCACTTTGTTCAAGTTGTTCACTCCTGTTGATGCCTACTGTATAAACTGTAGGAAGCGAAAGCAACACCACCACCAAATTTTTTTTTGGGGGGGGGGGGGGGTGTTGGCAATGCTTTTTTAAAAAAAAAAAATTTAAGGGTTTGGGTTTTCCTTGAACAAAGGTAGGATGTAAAACCACACCGGGACATATAACTATATTAGAAAAGTCAAATTAATGTGTCTCCTTTCAGGATATATAGCTATTTTAGAAATGTCGAAATAATGTCTCCTTTGTTGCATCATAGAGGGTTCTGTAAAATTTGTTTTAGTTTAAATCTAGATTAGCTGATTAGAGTTCAGGAGACTGAAGTTCTATATACAATCCACGGGGAGTTTGACATTGAGATCTCTGAAAGAGTTTTGAGCATTTTATAGGGGTTTGTCCAATAAAAACTGTTTTTGGTAACAAACTGTTTAAATTTGACGAAGAAGTCTTAAGTGCTCTTTCTTCAAACGCGTGTAGTAGCAGTGCTTTGATTAGCAGATTGGACCAAAATGAATGCTATGAAGAGCATACATACAAAACTTTAATACACCCCATTGGTTAACTAATTGCAGTGGTCAAATTGGCTGATTGCCAAATAAAATGATAGTGTTAATACAATCTGTCAGTGGCCTAATTTCCAAACAAAGCTGCCTTCTTTACACGAAACCACTTCATATATTAGTTAGTTGAGGACAGTGTAGACTTCAGTTCCTAACTTTTGCCCCTAGTGCAATTAGCAATGTCAACTTGGAATCAAAGCATCTTTGCAGTCTTGCATTAAGGATTAATGCTACCGTTAACCTAGATGTAGCAATACATGCCTGTTTTTCTTCTTCTCTTTTAGAGACGGGTTATTTGCTTGAGCACTACATTGTTATATATATTGGAACTTCTGGTACTATTCAAATTCAACTATGACACAATTTTTCTTTTACCAGGGGTCATGGATAGTGAAACAAAGTGTTGGCAAGAAAGCATGCCTAATTGGTCAAGCATTGGAAATCAATTATTTTCGTGGGAAGAACTACATAGAAGTGAGTTTTGATCTGTATAATCATTTCCCTTGGTCTGAGAGATTCTTATCCACCTAATATCTTGGGATGGAAGTTGAAACCCATGATCCGTTAGCATATCTCCTATTGTCTTCTCTTCTGGTAGACTTGCAAGCTGTTGAATACTTTGGTGTTTCCCCTTGTGGATTGTTGTGGACATTAATGAAATCTTTTTCAATGTTGAAATTGCTGATAAAATTTGATGATACTGCAGCTTGGGGTGGACATTGGCTCATCAACTGTTGCAAGAGGTGTGGTAAGCCTTGTTCTTGGCTACTTGAACAATTTGGTTATTGAAATGGCCTTCTTGATACAGGTAATTGCTCGTGTTTTGTAATATGACATCCTTCCTGGCTCTCTTTTAAGCATGTGGTGGAGTCATTGTATAGTGAACCAGTCAGATCTCAAATTAACTGCTGTCCTTTGCAGGCCAATACAAACGAGGAACTTCCCGAGCAACTTATTGGCACATGTCGTCTCAATCATCTGGATGCTTCAAAAGCAGTTATGGTAACACCTTAAATACATCCTCTTGCCTGAAAAGAAAAACGCATGCAAGCAGTGACATTCTTCTTGTTGAAGATGGGCGTGCTACACTTGATGTTCACAATCCGGTGCAGACTGGGAACAGACGATTCATTCCTTGGGATGAAAATTGGTTCAAATTGACCTGATTGGGAACTCGTTCACTGTCATATATTTTTAGTGATTCAAGTGTACATAATTTACAAATCTTTGGGGACTGTTATAGAATGTTCATGCTACATTGTGACCTGGATTCACAGAAACCTGGAAATTGATTATTTGAAGCTCAAGGCATGAAAATTGATTTGTCTATTACCTTCAGATATGGTTTTTGCTGGGTTAACATTGGTTAGATTGTGTTTTATTGTTCCAAAACTATTATCAGGCTGTCAGCACAATGCTGAAGTTTGGTTACAGAGAGGTAGCTCGAAATGCATGCATTGTTATTTTTTCAGGTGTTTGGTGACAAGCATGCAATTTCAATCGCACTCTCAGGTTATTTTAACTAAGTTTTTTATTTTAGTTTTGGGTTGGTGCCTCTCAAAACCTTTCTATGGTGATTGGTGAATCTGTGTCCTATTGTTCTTCCTAATCTTGAAATATATACTTTTTAATTAAAAAGTAACAAAGAAATATTGAAGAACATTGGTGATTGAAAGGTTTGATATGAGCCGTTTTTTTAGAACCATATGAGTAGTTTGAAACCCAAAAAACCCTAGATCGTCATCGCTTGAATATCGTCCAAAATGATCATGTCCCAAATTAATCTAGATAGAAGACAATGAGAACTTAGGGCCTCTTTGGGAAGGGTATATAGATATAGGATATAGGGTATGAGTATGAGATATGGGTATTGGGTATGTGTATGGGATTGATATTTGATATCTTATATCCCTTGTTTGGAAAGGGTATATAGATATCAGATTAAATCACAAATCTCACATGGAGAGTGAAAGAGAAGAAAGATCGAGCTTTCTCAAACCAATTACATGGAACATTTATAATTCCAAATCCCCATGATAGAGGCAAAATCAAAGAAAGAAAAAGGAAAGAGAAGAAGGTGAAGGATATAAGGGTTTACGATCATGAAAATGATGAAATTTGACCCACTTTGGGCCGTAATCTAAAATCTAATAAAGTGATGGAGGATCAGTGCTCCTTGATGGCGAAACTGCTAATTAGGTTCAAGTTGCAATCTCTCTCACCACTCACTAGTGCTTTTGAGGACTTTCTTGTCCTCCCTTGTTCTCTACAGATCGAGATTGGTGTGTTGGTGTGGATGGTGCGGATGTCGTCCCTCCCTCCATGGAGGGACTTGAGATGTGATTATGAAATCAAATAGATGAAGTGACCTATTGAAACCAGCTTATGTCTCTTTGAACTCAAAACTTATACATCTCCTTTGTTTGCTTGATTATTTCAATCAATCTACTATTGAACCATGCCCTTAAAGAGGGAACTCGAATTCGACCCTACAACACCAACCATTGCTTTGGCTGGATGAATGAATTAGAGCATGATATGATTGAAATCCTAGAATTACAATGATGTTCTTTCTGTTGAAATCGAAAATCGATTTGAATTTGTTTGACTCGAGACGCGAATGTGATACCAGAAACATGAAATGATCTATCGAAGCTAAGTTTTGTCACTTTGAACTCTATTTGTTGGTCCTTTTTCCATCTTGCTTGTTGAATTGGATTGCGTTTTAGTGTGGCTCTTGCCCTTATATAAGGGGTGAGACATTGTCTCTATAAAATTTTCTAACTCTCATATTGACAAATATGGTAATGATACTAGAGTTGATAGAAGACTCCAATATACTCTCTGAAGGTTGAAAAAATGAAACATAATAGACCTAACTCCATTAATTGAATCAAACGCCTCGTCGATTGTTTGTTGTTCACCTTCACTTTTCGATGAGGTTTGGTTCTCCATTGTCATTGGTGGTGGTGGTGGTGGTGGTGATGGCGGTTGATGTCCCGAGGCCGACCATGGCCTTTGGCCGAGCTTGGGTACTTCAAACCTCTTAACTGTTCATCAAATGCCTTTCTCCCTAAATGGTCTGTGCCCAATTCGGATGACACCCGATGGAAGGGTTTTGTGTATGCTTGGTGTTTATCCTTGAAGTCTAAGCTCACCAAAAACTTGACTGGAAATTGAAAAAAAAAAGCTTTGTTTGATATGCTTACTCTATAAAATTTGAGAAAAGAGTGGAGCATCATATTTTTTTTAATAAGAAATTTTATTTGAAAAGAAAAGGACAATGTTGTAGGTCCTTCACAGTTAGATACTTTGGCTTCACTTGTGGTTGCTCTTTGAATGGTCTCCAAGGATTTTGGTCTCTTGTATGACGGTTCGTGTTTGCTCATAGTTGGATAAGTCTTGGTTGGATGTGTAATTGATACCTGAAGGCTCATGAAGGAATTCGTATATGAGGTGTCCACAATTGTTCCTGAAGAGTCTCTCTCCCGTGTGCTTCTCTCATTAGCGATTGCTTCCAAGATCTTATCAATTTTCTCCCTCCATTAGTTTGTGATTCTGTGGTGATGTCTTCCATTTTCTTTGTTTCGTTGATGGTTGGTTTGGTTGGTACTTGGTTGTCTTGATGGTTTTTCTATCTATCGAATCGTCCAATCTCTCAGTTTTCAACAGTCTGGTGTCAGTCTGGTGTACCGAATTCTTACATTAAAAAAAATAGTTTAAGTTTTATATTAGAATGAGATTTGATTTTATAATCATAAAATTAAATAACCAGTGTGACCCAACAAGTATTACCGTTGCATATTTATCTCATAATTTCATATAATATTAGAGACAAATTTGAATAGTAAAATCAATATGCAATAATATTTTCTTAAATAATAAAATGTGCATCAATTTCTTTGGCAACAACAATAACAACATTCTCATAATAATGAAATGTGCATCAATTTCATTGGCAATTTATCATAATTCAGCCAACAATGTGAAATATTGTGTTCCTTTGAAAAAAAAATTAAATATAAATTTGTGTCAATTTATGCCATGTGTGTATCACTTTTGGACTAAATGTGTTTTTTTAGCAAATATATGCATCATTTTATGAAAAATGATTAAATATGAATCATAATATGTAGTTCCATCATAATGGATTAAATGTGCACTATTTTAAACTCAAATGTGTTTTTTTTAAATGTGTATCATATTTAGCTATATGTGCATCATATAAGCTAAAATATATAATTTTTCTCAAAATATGCATTGTATTGGGGTCTAAATGTACACAATTTGTCAGCCTAAATGTACATATTTTTTAATCAAATATGAACTATTTTTAAGTATTGTTCTAAAAAGCGTTAGAAGGATCCTAAGTAATGGGGGGCACCTAGCACCTACGAGGAGGGGGTCACTTAGAGCATATTTATCGGTTGTATACTGTACACTGATACTAGCAGTTATAATATTAAAAAATTAAAACAGTTACTCAAACGATACTACCGCGATGCTATCCGATTATCAATACTAGCCAATGCGTAATTAATTTCGTGGTCAGGCCAGCTGGAAGCGAATGCAATTTTTCAGCCATTTGATTGTGAAACGACGTCGCTTCGGCTGAAAGAAAGCCAAAACGCAACATTTGAAACCTGCTGAACCTGCAACTTTGCTCCCTCTCTCCTGGACACATGTCACAGCTCCATTGGCCTACAGGAGGGGATGCCGCATGTGCGACAAGTGGCCTCAAATGGACGACATGGATTAATTCTGGAAAATAGTTGTTTAACCTATTAAAATCAATATTTTCGTAATAAAAATGTAAAAAATAAAAAATATCACAATACTAGATTCATTTTTCTCTACATGTAGACATCAATTTTGAATATGTTTGACTTTATATTTTTTAAATATTTCTCTTTGATATAAATATGCAAAATATAATCCGAAAAATTGAAATATAATTATGGAATAATTTGAAATAATAAATAATGCAAGATATGAAATAAATAATTACTAAAAAATTATTTTTAATAGGTGGAAGTTGAAATGAGTAGTTTTGGCTATAAATACATACCTTTACCAACACCATAACACACACTACTTCACCATTTTTTTTATATATAGTCGCACTATTTAGTTTATAAATAATATTAATTTAATATTAATATTTTAATAATAATAAATGAATATAATAATGTAATCTAGAATGGAAATAATTATTGGAGATGGGTATATTTGTAAATTGAGTTGGTATGAAAAGATGGGTTTTGAGATGCTATTGATAAAAGGGATGCTATTGATAAAAATGGAAAAAATGATAATGAGATGCTAGGATGATGTGGCGGAAAGAGAAGAATAAAATATTAGTATTCTTGGTATCCATAGTATCCCTTGATAAACATGATCTTAGTGCCTCAACGTGAGAACACTGTTTTTAAATAGTTTTCCTTATTTGGGCTATAACATTTTCTTAAATATGCATTTTTTTTACCTAAATGTTAATAATTTTCTACTTATTGTACATAATTTTTTTTAATTTTCTTAAATATGCATAATTATTAAGTTGAATATGCATCAATTGAAGTTATATGTACATCACTATTTAGTGAAAGGGCATCAAGTTTTTTTTAGTGAATGTGCATCGATATTGGGTAAAAGTGCACCACTTTATAGTGAACAAGCATAGTTTTTTTATAAAGTAAATTTTTTAGATAAAACATGTCTGGTTCTCAATAGATCGGTAACACCAACAGACGGAAAAAACTATCACAAACAAGGACAATAAAAAACTAATAATTCGACGATCCACTACTGACTGAAGCAGGAATGAAGAGAAGTCATCAATGAAACCATGGGGAGTCAGGCGTCAGTACTTCACCCGAAGATGCTAGTGGAAAGCGAGTCAAGCATTACCAAATCAGCACCATTGGAGAGCAAGTACAACAGAGCATGATCCCCCGGTGATGTGAAGATAAAACTTCAGGGAAGCGCCTTTCGGACAATGAAGTTGTCGTGAAGACACAACCACAACCCCGACCAGCTGAAACCAATTCTACATACCAATAACGAATGAAATACTAAATATCAAAGGCATGCCAAATACACCAACTAAACCCAACCCATGAATAATTAAGTAACAGAAATAATGAAGGGTGAAGCAGAGTGTGTTCTCTATAATTTAAAACTATTTTGTTTTATTTTAATTATTTTCACAATACTTGAACACCAATTAAAGTATTAGAAATGTAAGAAATAACTAAAATAATATAAAAAAAAATTTGTGTGTGTGAAACTTGGACCCCAAAGAGTGATCCTTGGAGCCCAAAGAGTTGTGGTGGTGGTGGTTGGAAGAGGGTGGTGGAGGGGAGGCAACGATGAAGAAAAAGTCGATGAAACAATGCAGCACCGCCAGCACCAGGTTAATCTACTCTTACGTGGTTCGATCCGTTCTGATTTTTTCTTCGAATCCATTGGGACTGATATCCCATTGGATGATTTTAGAGCCCCTAAGAGGTGGTTCAGTTCTCCCAAAGGAGCTATATTTGTCATATACACTAAAGTGATCTCAGAGGTGGAGTCAGTGATGGTGGTGGTGTAGGACTGTCGGTGGTGGTATGTTGCCTGTTGGCGATGGTGGAAGACGCTGGTTGACAGGAGGAAACTGTCGTTGTTCCTATCAAAGTATAACTCAAACCTACAAACTAGTATAGTAAGCAAGTAAGAGGTCGATCCCACAGAAAATCAAGTATTCCTAAGCAATGTATATTTACCAATTAATAGAAAAGAGGGGTTTTGGTGATTGAATATAAGAAAAGAAACTATAGACAAGTTAGTAGAGATAACAATGAGAAAATAGTTTCATCTACAAATATCCACTTTAGTTTGGTTGATTGATCATCGATTCTTCTTCGAGTTCTCTTTTCATCCTGTTATTGTTCCTGTCCTGATCTTGTGTAAATTACTAGTCCTACGAGTCCTAGTAACCCTTACTAATTAGATAACCCTAACACGGTCAAGATTTAACCTAATCGTAGCATTAAGATTAAGGATTAACCAGGATACATGCAACACCAAGCTACGAGTCAGCATTTAACATATAATTGATTCTCTACACACCAATTTAGTCCTACGAGTCCTAAAAAGGCATGATTGCTACTATGGATTAAGGTTCGCTACGAGGAATCTACAAAATCCTAGCAATAATCTCAACTAGTTGTACGGACTAGAAGAAATCAACAATATTCGCAAAAGAATCAATACGAATCAATAGGAATAGAACAAGAATAGAAATCTCACAACTTTATCAAACCAAAGCTTCAATCCATAGATGAAACGGAAGAGTTTAGCACTCCATGGCCATGGAGGCTCCCCTCTAGTGTTCTCTCAATTGATAATCTCCAATTGTATAAACTAAGGAATTAGATGATTAAAATAAAACCCTAAAACGTCCTTAAAAAGCCTCAAAAGAGTCGGCCAAATAATAATTCTAAAAACCTAATTAAGTGGATAAAAAGTCCATTAAGCAGATTCGGCGTTTCTGCAGAGGCCGCGGGGCAGCCAACCCGGGACGCGGGGCGGCCAGGCGATTGCGAAATCCTTCGTCAGAGCTTCGGGCCGCGGGGCGGCTAGCTTGGCCGCGGGGCGGCTTTTACTGTTCACAGCGATTTTTCCGTTTCGAATTTGGTCTCGATGTCAACATGAAAGTTGTAGATCTCGGAAAGAGCTTTCCAACACATGCTTATAATAGTCAATCGGACCACCGAGGCCTCCAGAAAGTGCAAAACAAGTTCAGCATGTCTGACGACAACTTCTACGGATTTGTTCTTCACTTAGGCTCTCGAAATTCGACTCCGCTCCCGTGCTCTTCACTTTTCCTCCTCCTCTTGGATCTTCCTTCATCCATGAGCTTTCTCATTCCTCGTCGGATTCATATGTACCTGAAATAATTCATAAAAGCGTGTAGATTCCGACTCTACCAACAAAACGAGTATAAATGCAAATCTAGTCTAAACTATTCATTATAAACATCTAGATCATGCTAAATGCAACCTAATATGCCTACCTAAATGCGTGCTATCACTGGTGGAGGTTGATGTTTATCGGTGGTGATTGAAGGTTTGACGATGGTTGGTTTGGGGCTCCTTCCTCTCTCTGGAATTTTAGAGAGAGATCAGAGAGTTTTTTCATTGTGTATTCAACCCAGGTAGACCTGAGCATGGGCGGGGCCTGCCCAGGCTTGAGTCGGACCTATGTGAAAATCTTTACCCATTATAGCGGGTCGGGTTTGCTCAGGTCTAAACCCAGGCCTCTTCACAAGCATCGTTTTATATTTGTATGTGCATAAGTTTAAGCTACATATTCATAAACTATTAATAGTTTTATTGTGAATGTATATTGTTTTATGTTTTACCAATTTTATACTTTGTAGTAAACATAAATAAATAAAATGCAGTTTCTAATCAAAAGTGTTTGCACCCATGCGCACGAACCAACTGTTTATTGTATTATTAATGATACATATACAAGTTTATGATTGGTCAACTTTTTTAGGAAAAGAGATATGTATGAGATTTAGATCTTCCGCAATGTGATATAGTTGGATATGAAAACTAAACCTTCCTCTTAAAATTAACAACTTCATATGGAAAACTTGTGTCGATGCCCTCTTAGTGTTGCCTGTGCAACAATGCGGATGAGGATGACAACCACATTTTCTTCGATTGCTAGTCCACAAGAGTTATGATAGTTGGATTAAATAAAGAACTTGATATTTTGATCTTTACCTAACATTACTAGTAACTTCATTGACAACATCAAACATACTAGAAAGACAAATATAGATTTCATATCCCTATGTTACCTTTAGTGCTATTTGGGATTATCGGAACCAAAAGATTTTCTAATCACATAACACCTCAACTCCCCAAAATCCTATCTACCTAGTTGTGACAAGCATGCATGCAACCATATAGATTGAATCTACTAAGAAACCTAAATCACAACATCACCTCTTTTGGAAGAAACACCCTTAAAGGTTTTGCAAGTTAAATTTCGATGGCTCTCTTAAACTCTGGGGCAAGCATTTGTAAGTAGTATCATTAGGAATGACTTGGGGCAAGTCTTGGACGTGCTCTACTTGGAGATCTCTCATTCTCTCCTGGGTTTGTTCTGCAAGTCAAAGCTAGTGCTTCCAAGGAAGGATTAAAGCGAGCCGCTATTCATGGGATTCACAAGCTAATCATTGAGGTGACAATATCAAAGTCATCAATGTTGTCAATAAGGTTTGGAGAACTCTATGGGAGATTTTGAGGACTACCGAGGATATGCAACGTATTAGGTCACAATTCGAGAAAACGGAAGTCTATCATTGTTTGAGAGATGCAAATCGAGTGGCAGACTTCATTGGTAGAGTTGATTATAATTGGAATATTTTATTATACCCTTCACTTAGTGACTTTTTTTTGTAATCATACGTCAGGATGATTTAAGGAATGTCGTCGGTTAGGCGAATTCCCTAATTTTTGCATATTGTAAGAAAAAAAACTATTATAAGTCTATATTTTTAATATATCACTTTTTTTTTTGCCTTTTTTAAGAAAATGTATCTCAAATACGAGTTAGAATTTAAGACAAATGCCTCGTGAATACATATCAAGATACAACTATTAAATTTCATTCAATGATAAAAATGGAAAAAGAAAAAGAGAATGCTTTTATAAATAATTTAGTTTATAAATAAAAAATAAAAAATGGTAACTTGTCGTAATTGTAGTAGAAAACAATAGAATCAGATTATTTGCACTTGAAATTGTGCTTTGTTTATCTCATTTCTTGCTTAGATTACAACATACATGATCTTTCTTTTACAATGGAGATCTATACCTATAACCACAAAAATAACCTTGAATTTGGGGGATATTATGTCTTAAGGTGAAATATTCACCACACATTAAAATATTACAACACTCTCCCTTTTAATGTTCATCTTTTATCATGACTCTAAGAGATTTTACACAAGTTTAAATTTATCATACGCATTGGTGATGTTGCATCATTGAAAACCTTGTTAGGGAAAACTCAATGAGATAAAAACCCGATCCAAGGAAAAAAAGTGCATCGCGTTATAATTCCCCCCTGGATTTGACATGTTTAATGAGCTTATTGAAGCTGACACATTTCGATCTTGTATATAAGTTGCTCAAACTTCTTAGGAGGTAATGACTTTTTGAACAAGTCAACGAGGTTCTCATCTAATCCGATTTGTTGGACTTCAATTTTCCCTTTCTTCTCAAGTTCATGAGTAGAGAAGAATTTTGGTGATATGTGCTTAGTTCGATCTCTTTTGATGTATAGCCTTCCTTCACTTGAGTGACACATGTGGAGTTGTCTTCGTATATCACAGTTGAGATACCTTTGATGGACTTGATTCCAAATTCCCTCTATATATATTTTTATCCCTGATCTTAGCCACACACATTCTCTTCTTGCTTTGTATAGTGCTATCAATTTGGCATGGTTTAACGGTGTAGCAGTTAAAGTTTGCTTTGTGGATTTCTATGATATGATTATATCTCCATAATTGAAAATATATCCATTATGAGATTTAACCTTATGTGGGTCTGATAGATATCCTGAATTTGTATAACCGACAAGAGTGGCATTTGAGCAGTTTTAATAAAATAAACCAAATTCATGTGTACTTCTGAGGTAATGGAACAAGTGTTTAATTTCGTACCAATTTCTCCTTATTGGAGCTAAGTTGTATCTTGACAACAAGTTTACAACAAATGCAATGTCAAGTCTTGTATTGTTGGCTAGGTACCATAATCTTCTTTGAGAACCTATCTTTGTTCGTTGTGGTGAAGCAGTTGGAACATATACTGCATATCTCAACACCTTTAGGTGTGATAAATTTAGTTCCTTACTGGACACAAGTTGAATTGGGGAGTATTTATGGTATGCAATCGGTTTCAACTGAATCAATGTTGCAACATGTAACAACACGTCCCCTATCTAATGATGGTAACTTAGATTTTATCAGCAATGATCAAGCAATTAACTGTAATCCTTTAATTAACGATTCTACTAGATCATTTTTTGTATGTATATGTGCTACTGGGTGCTCCAATATAATCTCAGTTGAAATACAATAGTGTCATTAAATACCTGGGATGTGAATTCTTCTGCATTATCTACTTGGATTGTTTTTATTGTATAATCCAGAAAATTGTGCTCTTAATCATATAATTTGAGCAAGGAGCTTAGAAAATGTGATATTTCTTCTCAACAATAAACTCGCATGTGACCAACGTGTTGATGCATCTATTAGCACAATAAAGTAGTGATATGGTTCATATAGTGGTGTAATTGGCTCATATATATCTCCTTGAATTCTTTTTAAAAATACAGGAGCTTCGACTGTTATTTTATTTTTCGAGGGTCTAATGATCAATTTTCCCAATGAACACGCAGTACAATTGAGGTCACTTGTCTAAAGGCTCCTCTTGTCCTTTAATGCATGGCCAAGTGAATTCTCAATGATTATGTGCATCATTGTTGTACCTGGATGACCCATTCGGTCATGCCACATAATAAACATTTTATGGTCGCTTGGACTTCTCCTAGCCACAATATTGATATCAAATGGACGTATATAAGTATAATATAGTCTAGAGGAATAAGCTAGTAGCATCTCTCCCACTTTCATTTTTCCAGATACATGTGCAATCAAGCAGAAGCACTCATTTTCATTTTTATCCGTGGTTTCAATATAAAACCCATTTTGACTCACATCTTTAATGCTTAATAGATTTCTCTAAGACTTGCTTGAGTATATAGTGCATCTTTTATTATCAGTCTTGTCCCTCTTGGAAGCAAGAGGAAAGCTTTTTCAAATCATTCGCTCAATTTTGCCAAACCTGATATTATGTTGACATTTCTTTCATAGATTTTCAATTGAGTGAAATAATCTTTGTTTTTTTATGATGGTGTGAGTTGTGGCACTGTTCATTAGACATTGCTCATTATGATCAAGATTAACTCTAGATGGATTCATAACTTCTAAAATTAAGAAAATACAGAGTTAATACAAATATTACATTGCATGACCTATTGAAATTAAAGTTACACTGATATCATACAAGGACATTTCACAAGACCCAGGTAAAGAACAACGGTGTCATTAAGTTTCATATTCAAACCAACAATATCATTGGGGCCGAGTGGAACAACAACAATGTCATCAATTTCTTCATGTGAAACAACAATATCATTGCGGTTAGAAAAAAAATCATTTTTTTAAATACTTTGAAACTAGTGTGTCTTCATTTTCTTCTAAACTAGCAAAAAGATGCCCATGTTTAGAGAGACGAGAGCAATTATCTTTGATACCTACTAAAACATCCTTGATAGGTTCATCCAATGCAACACGTTCCTTTTGTAAAACGATTCACTAATCCCAACAAAGTAACATTTTGATAACTCCAACTTTTCAATCTTATCCTCTAATATTTTAAGCTTAGCAATACAATCATACAATTGAGCTTCAATCTTGTCGAAGGATGCCTTAAATTTGTTGACAATTTCTTCGAGTAGGATGAGTTTTTCCAAACATTTCTTTGGCCTATGCAGGTACACAAAATGGGCTATCACAAGGACCTTTGGTTCCATCATTAGCAGCCATAGAAGCACTAACATGTTGAGGTTTAGTCTCAATTAGGGTATCATCATAAGCATGTATAGCAGCACCTCCAAGAACATTCGATTCAATCACATCTGTTGTGTCGCCATACTCACCAACTACACCAACATTTGATGAACACTTTCCCATAATAGGACAAAACAACTTAAACTTGAGCCTATTTCATTTCTCACCTTGATCTATATCCTTCTTAACTTCTTCGACAACAGATTCCTCAAGAACAATATATTTTTCTTTCATTTTCCCAATAGATACTAACAAAGGGGTGTCACTCTGATCTTTAGCATTTGCAACATCTTCAACTAAGTTATCCTCAGTAACTGGAGTATTTGGTTTTGCTCTTACTCCAAACTGTAAGTTGTGCTTGGATGTCACAACTTTTTTTCTTCCTAGTGGGGATGAGAGTTTTGGAATATGAAGATGCCACCACTCTCTTCTTTTTATTAGAGATAGGAGTTTCAAAATCAGAGGAGTCATCGTGGACTTGGAAAGGATTTGCAAATTTTTTTCACCACTGTTGGGCTTTTGCCCCTCTTTTTCTTTCAAGAATTACAAGACAAGGGAAGAACATGAGGTTCTACTCCACCATAAAGGAGAATTCCACTTATTTGCCTATTAGCATGAGCTTTAAAGTATAAATTTCTTGTAAACCCTAGAAAAATCATATCAAGACTCAATCCAATAACACAAGCAACATAATAGGTCCATTCATGAACTCAAGATAAAAAGAGTAAATAATATCCTACAAATAAAAGATAAATAATATTAAATGATTACAATAGAATATGTCACCAATAAATATCAATAAATATAACAGACGAGAGAATGCTTACCAAATCTTCAGAAAAAAAAATCTTAGCACACTTAGAGTAAATGATAGAATAGTCTACAAGAACACTATACCAAACCAAAGAAGTGGGCATTCCTTCACAATATCCAAAAATATACATAAAACGCAAATGGATAACCTTGCAAGTTGTAACCAAATCATTTAGTTTTCTTGACATAGGTAGATCTCATACCACCCCTCAAATAGTAAATTGTTTTTAAGAAGATAGTCCAATCAAAAGTAAACCTTGGCAAACGATTAAGATCACACAAGATTAACAAATAACAACCGAATAAAATATTTTGCACGTTATGGTAGTAAAACACCCTCAATTAACAACAAATACGCCCTTGCCCTAGTGGTAAGGGAGAGGTTGCCCTTGCAAGAGGTCAAGGGTTCAAATCTCACTTCTTTGGCTTGGGTGAGCCAAGCCACCCGGCTTACCGATTCATGTCCTTTGCAGGCTAGTGATCGGACTCGTGGGGGACTAGTCGATAATCTCGGAACCCCCACGTTGCTTCCTTTTGGAATATGGTTACACGATCATCAAGGCGACAACTATGAGCACCAAATAATCTTTCATATTCACATGAATAGAATCAGACTTGTCACCATCATCATCCACCCAATTTAACCAGTGACACAACAAAAATCAACTAGCTAGAGAAAATCTTAACAAATGGCTACAAAAGATAAATCATATTTCATTCTTATCGTTGCTTTCTTTAATACTTTTTGCCTTTTATAATATTTAGAAACTTGATTTTATGTATTACAAATAATTATTTTATAAAAACAAAAAAAGTTGAATAGATTTAATTTTGTTTACCCATAGATGGCCATTTTTGCATATATATGAGTTAAAAAATCTTATAAAATTATATCCTAGAAAAATAACAATGTAATGGGAATGTAAAAATCAAATGAATTTGTAATTTTGGGTATCAAGAAAAAATGACAATGACTAAAAATCCGATTTGATATTCGTAATATGATTTTTTTTGCCAAGTGCACGGTCACAATACCGGCTTTCAAAGTCGGCAAACATTTTTGTTTGAAGTCTTGAAAACAACTTGCTGAGACCGACTTCAGAGGAGGTAGACATTTTGTTAGCTTAAGAAAACGGTGTCGATAGGTTCTTTTTAAGCAAAAATGTCTACCGACTCCGAAAATCATTGTCGTGACCATGTACTTGGCAATATTTTGGCTATACGTATAATAGCTCCTTAAAATTTTATCAAGAGCTTAAGAGTGGGATGTAAGGATATGAGTGAAAATAATAAAAAATTAAGGATGCGATATCAAAATGTCACCGTCACATATGAAAGTCGAGGAGTTGAGGGAGAGAGAAAGATGGGGAGTGGAGAGAAATGAGTAAATGAGAGGGAGCAGTTAGAGGAAGGAGTAAATGAGGAGTGGAGAAAGAGAAAGAAAGGTGAGGAGTGGAGAGAAAGAGGAGTAAATCAGAGAAATTTTGTCACTGCTTCATGTCAAAATCAGAGAGAGAATGAGTAACTAAATGATAAGAAAAAGTGGGCATTAATTTGAAACACACAAATGCGGATGTTATGGAAATACACAAGTACGGATGGTCTAAGAAAATTAACATTCGTGTGACATACTAAGGGCAACTTTATCGGTGATTCTAGGGATGCTTGTGGGTGAAAAATATTATTTTTTATTGTTCAGATTGATAGTATCGATGACAATTGATACTTCGGCTGGTATCGTAGATATCTCTTTTGTCCCTCCGGCAGGGCCAGGTCTGGAAAAAAGGGGCAATCCCTCTGTAATTATGGTGTGTCGGACTTACTTTTTTTTTCCCCGGAAAAAGCAGATCAAAACGCACCGTTTGGCACAAGTGAAGGCTAAAACACAGTGCACCGCACTCCTTGGCATCAGCAATTGTGAACACAAATGGGACATGTGTCGACATGGGAAAGGGTGAGTAGTGGACGACTAGGATGAATTTGAAACCAACGGCTGAGATTTGTCCTGCCGATTGGAAATTCAAAATTTGACCATGAAAATGTAAAAAAATACCATTATATTAGATTCATTTTTCTCTACATATATACATCAAATTTGAATATGTTTTACCATATTTTAAAAAAATGATTTTCCGTTTAAAACAATTATGTATAATAATATCTCAAAAAAATATTTGTAATTATCTTTCATTAGTAATGATTATTATTTGAAGAATATATATTTTTGTTTTAAAATAAATTATTATAACATATGCTATAGATAATGCTCGGGAAGATAATGAGAGCATGCATCATTTTGCACAACATGATCATGGAGGATCAGCGAGAAGACTATAGCCACCATGGATACGAGATTCTGCAGTTTGAAGAAGGCATCAGTGGTGAACCTATCCCGGTGGACAACTCTACTTGGACGTACTCAACTAGGACTCCCAACGTCATGCAAGAGTATATACAAGCGAGGAATCAACTACGTGATAGTGTTACACACCGTCGTCTTAAAAAAGACTTGAAGAAACACATTTGGCAAAAATTTGGCTCCAATGTCGGAGATAATTAGTGGTTTTCAATTCTAATATTATGTTTGTTAAGGTGGAATTTAAATTAATGTATTTTTCGTGGTGTAATCTCTTTTGAAGTAATCAATGTATTTCGACTTATTCAAATAAAATTTATATATTGGGTTATATATAGTCACCGATTTATTTTATAAATAATATTAATTTATGAATAATATTTTTAATGGAAAATGAATATAATAAATTATTCTAGATTTGAGAAAATTAGTCGAGAGGGGTATAATCGTAAATTGATTTGGTAGAAAATGATGGAAATAATTATGAGATAGGGGTATAATTGTAAATTGAATTGATAGGAAAAGATGGGTTTTGGGATGTTAGAGATAAAGTGGAAAAAAATGAGAATGAGATGCTATGATAATGTGGCGGAAAGAGAAGAATAAAATATTAGTATTTCTAGTATCCCTTGATAAACATGGCCCAAGACCCTTGGGTACCATCTTGCTTAAAAAAGAAGAAGGAAAAAGACAAAGTAATCATGCGAAACAACAGGAGAATTAGTGACATGACAAAACTTAATGCATACGCACATGCACTTGTTTATACTTTCTTTTGTGCTATTTGTGTTTTTTAATGCTCCCTCCTATCATAAACATATGCTGTTTTGACATCTGAATTTTGATCAACAATGTTTATATTTTAGATTTTCAATGTAGATATTATGATACTACGTATTTGATCTTAGGATTAATGCTTTTGACTTTTTAAAGTACTTTTGGCATCCGAAAATCCAAAGATATGAATGAGGCACTCCAAATGAAACTTCTTTGGAAAATTCTAACGGAATCGGATAATATATGGGTAAAATTAATTCAGTACAAATATTTAAAAACAACACATATATTAAATTATAAGAAAAGCGGGGGTTCGACTTGGCAATGGTCGAAACTAACTTTTTTTATTGAAAAAGTTAAAGATGGACTAATATGGTCAGTGGGCAACGGGAAATCTATCAAATTCTGGACCGACAATTGGGTTACAACTTCGCCAATAATTAAAAGGGATGGCTGTTCTATTTTCCGAAATGAAAATGAAACGGTAAGTGATTATATATTAGGTGGAAAATGGTGGGAGGAAAAATTGTTAAACACAATCCCTCAAAGTATTGCAAAAGAAATTTTGGATATCTCCCTTCCTATGAATACGTTTGAGGATAGACTTTATTGGTGGCCGAATAGGGAAAGATGGTTTACAACAGCTAGCGCCTACAAACTAATCACTAAAAATAACAGCCAAAATGAGGATAACAATTATTGGACTTGGAAAATCGACACATCACAAAAAATTAAGAATTTTCTTTGAAAACTTAGCCAAACGGGTATTCCAACGGCTACCCGTCTATCCCCAAAAAGGGTCTATGTTCCAACAACTTGTATACTGCGCAATAATGCCATTGAAGATGAGACACATCTTTTTTTGGAATGCTAGTTTGCTAAAACCGGTACAAATCATGCTATAATCATCATGAATGCAAATTCAAGAGATTTCTTTCCTATCTTGTCATTAATTGGAAGCACTCTTACAAAACTGTAAATAGAGAGATTAGTGGTTACCCGGTGGACGATATGGTACATCAGAAATCAAACAACATTAAGAAATGAATCTAGTCCAAATCAAGAATATCTTAAACACATAATCACCACTCATTTTGAAAATTGGAAGAAAACTTCTTTCTATGATAAGGAGGATAATCTCTAGAGTACATAGAATGTTAATGTTACAAATAACACACAACCAAGAATTCGGCGAAAGACTTTTAAGTGGAAAAAACCACCGATTGGCACGTTTAAAATAAACTTCGGCGGATCCACACTTAATAATAAAGATAGCTCTATTGGCTACATCATCCGTGATTGGGGAGGGGGAACGATACACATTGACTATGACATAATTGACAACCAGACTCCGCTTAAAGCAGAGGCATTGGCACTAAGACATTTACTCCAAATCCGTGCACTGGGTATAAACAAGTTACAAATTAAAGGGTACTCCCTTATAATCATAAATCATTTAAAATCAAACTCTACCTGCCCATGAGAAATTGAATTGATTATGTCCGATATCCAAACACTTCTGTCGAGTGTGAGAGAAGTATCTTTCTCTCACGTGCCCCACATTGGCAATAGAGTGGATGATAAGGTTGCACATCTTTGCTGCTCTGCCAGGGGTCTCAACATTTACTATAATACAAGTCCTCAAGACCTCATCTGGAAGGATGCTCTCGGGTAAGATCTTTCCATCCGAACTATTACCTATTCAAAAAAAATGTTCAAATATAAAATATCATACATTTACGACCGGAGGGAGTATAGACAAACCCGATTTTGGGTATTAAAAATAATTATTTATTAAAACAAATATACTAGAATTTAATTTTATCTACCATAAACACCCAATTTGCATATTTTTGTTTTAAAAAATCTCATATAAACAATAACATGTAATAAGAATTGAAAAATCAAATGAATTTACAATTTTGAGTATTGAGAAAAAAATGATTGAAACTGCTTCTACTGATATGGTAGGAATAATGCTCATAGGGTGTGTTTGGATTCAAAAGTGTCCCATGTTTACAAGTATAAACACTTTGAAAGTGTTTGTTTATCTATTTTTTTTTATGTATTTCAAACAATATGAATATAAAATAAAATATTGCATAGAAGGTATAAATCAAATAATCAATATTGTGTTAAGTTTGTAATTACCTTATAAACTTAATATAATTAATTTACACAATTTATAAGGTATTTTATTTTAAAATTATGTTATTTTAAATATCTTATAGTTTTAGTTAAATAAACACTTTTAAAATGTTTATAACAAGCATAAATACTTTGGAATCCAAACACACCCTTAGGGAAGGTATTAATTTGAATATTAAACTAAGATGTTTGAGTGCAGATGACTTAAGAAAATATGTTAAAATTTTCATTTTGAGCAAAATTTTCCTAATAATTATTATTTTTAATTAAATTTTGACATTGTTATTTAGATAAATAGTATGGATTATTGACCAGAGATAGATTAGAAAAATAAATTTTAATTGATACATATAGAGTCCATTTGAATATCAATATATTATGGAGTAACTTATAATGCACAATATTGCATTATAATTATAATTATAATATATGTTATAATTCAGTATTTTGTATTATAAAGTAGTACAATAAATTACTTACTATCCAAATGAACCATATTCTTACTATCAAATCAAAATCAAATGCATTTCATCAAAAAAAAAATTCAATCAAATGCATTTGAGATCGAGAAACAAATTAAAAAAAAACTATAATAACAAGTGAGCAAGTTAAATCCTCCAAAGGTTTCGTCTCGTCTCATATGTCCCAGACCGAACGAAAACAAACAGGACTTTGGAGAGAGAGAGAGAGAGAGAGAGAGAGAGAGAGAGAGGGCGATATAAAGAGAGCCTTCCCGTCAGCTGTTTCTCCCTCGATCTGTTCTTCATTCTTTCGCCATTCGATTCAGAGTTCGTCTTCTTCGCCCCCGCTATTTGCTTCTTTGTTGATCCGTTTCCATTTCCATCTTCGCTTGTAAGTTTAATTCTACCTCCCTCTCTCCCCACTCTTGATTTAGGGGTTTGCGGTTTTCGATTCCGAACTGGTTTTCCGGGAATTCCTGGCCTCGTGGTTGTTTAATTACGAGGTTTTATTGGTTTCCCGTTCCTGAAACCCTAAATTTTGTTGTTCGCTTTGGTTATTATTAATCGAATTGACGTTTTTTTCGTGTGCTTTGGATTTTAGGGCTTCTTCGGCGGGTTTGAGCGACTGGCTGGAAGGCGAAGGTTTCCTGGTGCACTATGAGCATCAACAGCCCCGGGGAAGGGGAGAATTAGGTTTCCTTGCGTGAGTGAGGTGAGGTGCTCCGCACTTCCATGGGCGAAGGAGGAGTTGCATGTATGCCTTTGCAGCAGCTTATGGAAAAGTTTCCAGTTTCGGATGTATTTTGCGGAGGCGGCAGCAGCAGCAATGGTAATGGGAATGGCAAGAGCAATGTCAAGTTGGGAAACAAGTCTTCTTCTGCCAAGAGGAGAAAGAGGATGAAACTGAAGACAGAGCCACTTATTAAGAGAGAAGATCCAAAGAAGACAGAATTGGGATTGGATGGACCAAGGACCAGCAATGATACTGAGAACGGTGAGCTGAAGGAGGAGGTGGAGGAAGGTGAATTGGGCACGTTGAAATCGCCAGTTAGGGATGTGGATTGTGGTGAATTGACCCCAGACAAGCTACAAAGAGGTGAGATTGAGAAGGGAGAGATTGTTTCAGATAGGTGGAGAGAGGGTGAAGTTGAGAAAGGAGAGATTTTACCCAGAAAATGGCGGAAGGGTGAGCCTGAGAAGTCAATATTCAACTCAGGGAGACTGCAGGGCAGTGTTGCTCCAAGGAGGGATCAGACTCCTGAAAAGTACAAGAAATTCAACGTTGAGAAGACAGAGTTTGGCAATTGGAGGGGAGCCAGGGATGAAATTGAGAAGGGAGAGTTCATTCCAGACAGGTGGCAGAAAAGGGAATTTTCCCAAGATGAATACAACCACTCAAAGTCACGCAAACATGATTTCAGCACGGATAGAGATTGGCGAGACGATCAGGAGTGGACCCCACCCTTTGGTAAGTTTCTTTCTGAGGAGTTTGCTCCTGGCAAAGATTTCAGTAAGATTGGTAGTCAGCATTCCAGAAGACCTGCTAGATGGGAAGCTGCCCAAGAAAGAAGCTATAGCAAATTGAGTTCAAAAATTGTGGACGAAGGCAGTTCTCGCAAGAATGAGCAAAACCGTGGTAAGAACCATGGGAGAGAACATTCTTCTGGCTCCCGTTTAAAGCGTCATGGAAATGACTCAGACAGCAGTGATCGGAAGCATTATGATGATCATGTAGATTATGCGAGTTCTAAAAGCCGGAGGCTCTCTGGTGAGAGTGCTCGCCCTGTCCATGGAGAGCATTTACCACGCCGTTCTGTTGAGAGGCCACATAAAGATTCTTCTTCTTCCAGGATTGGCTCTGAGAGGCACTCTGCCCGTCGTCATGGTTTCTCTTCATCTTCTAGATCAGTTCATGACAAATATGGCCATAGTCCGAGTCGCTCTCAAAGGTCCCCTCACGAGAGGCCCCGTCATCACAATTACAGGCATCAGACTCCAGTTCGTCATGAGTGCTCTTCATATGACCGTCGGTGTCATCTGGACAATAAAAATCGGAGCCCAGGTAATGCTGAGCGGTCCCCACAGGATCATGGCAGGTCCCATGGCTGCAAGGATCCATCTCCAAATTCTTTGGAACAATCACCATATGATCGAAGTAGGGCCCATAATAGGAAAGCGAGTGAAAAAAGAGAAGTAAGTGAAACAAGGGCAAATCACAAGGGGGAGGAAGAATTCACTTGTGTGAGGGATGTTGTCAAAAGCAATGTGCCTCTGTCCACTAAAGATTCTCAAGTGGAAAGGTGTATGCAAAGTGATTCTGTTGAGGACAGCAGCATCAGTTGTCAAATTGTTAAGGAAGATTTGTCTCAAATTTCTAGGGTGCTTTTGGAGGAAAAAAATCTACAGGACAATGGATTAACTGAAGAGTTGCCTTCAATGGAGGAAGATATGGATATATGTGATACCCCACCACACATCTCTCATATGGTTGATACAAACATAAACAAATGGTCTTATATTGATCATTTAGGATTTGAGCGTGGGCCTTCCAGATTATGCTACTTGAAGGAGCTTGTGGAAGGTGGAGCTCTTACGTCAGATCATTTGATCAAACATTTGGATAGTGACAGGTGGGTGACCCTTGAAAATGCAGTTTCTCCAATAGTGACCTTGAGCTACCCAAGCATTCCCCCTGATGCTATTCCACAACTAGTAGTAAATCCTGCTGAGGCCCCTGATAATCTGTTGGCAGAGATTGGAGATGCAGAGGAGGAGTGTAGGCCGTGTGAAGAGGGTGAAGATGGGCAGATGCAGGAAGTTTGCTGCACAGACAATAGCTTAGAAGATTCTGAAAATATGAGGGATCTTAAAATTGAAGAAAGGGTTAGTGCTCTCTGGGGTGACCTTACTCTTGTCCCTGGCAAGGAACTTGAGAATGTTGGAGGTAAGTGTTTGCTTCTCTTTTCCAATTCATTGGGGAACTTGTATTTCTCTGATGCATTATTTAGTATTCTCATTTATGTCTGTAGCTGATACATATTATTCTTTCTGTTTAATTCTCAGAGATTCTGCAGATTACATTTAACAATCTAGAATGGGAGAGATGGGCCAACCTTGAAGGTAAACCTCAGTATAGGAAGGTGTATGCTTGTGTGCACATCACAATAACACATTGTATTCTCCTAGGTTGAATTTGCCAAATGTTTGCTTGGATGTTTAGTTGAAGGAAAAAAAATCATCGGGCAAGTGCTCCCTCCAGTTTGACTCATTCAATGTGTTATTTTACTTAATTCTTTTGAGACCCATTTGAGTTGAAAGAAAAAGAATTAGAGAAAATAACGAAAGTATCAAAGGAGTAAGGTAAAGCATAAGCAAATTACAAACATAACATTTTTTTCCCCTTTTACCTTATTTGGTGATAATTGGAAGATAATATGACTTATGAAAAATGGCAAGGGTCCGTATCTAGAGCTTTGCATTATTCTCTTCTTTCCATCTCATCTTTAGTCACTCTTCTTAGTTATTTAGTTCGTCCATACTTGTGCAACAATCCTACTATTTCTTGGACTACCGGTCATGACGGGGCACAAGGATAGAACCATTCCCAGAAATATAAGATTGTTTAACGAGTTTGGACAACGTAAGCAACTATGAAGAGAATGGGTGATATGGTAAAGAACTGAAGATGAGATGGAAAGAAGAAAATTATGCAACATAGGTTTGAATACTTTCTTTGTTTTATTTTAAGCTTACCTATTTGTTTTTGATCCTTACTTTTTCTATTGGTTGTTTCTTTCTGGCATCATAGGCTCAGTGGAAAGTTTCTACGTTGGGCCTAATTGTACATCTATTTGATTGAATATGTCATGAAGTTGCATTGGTCTGAGTTTTAAAAATGCTCTTTTGTTTCTTTTTAACATAAAGTTTTTTGTTTCGGTGTGAACTCTTGTTTGTTTTTTTGTTTGACACGTTGGATGGAGAATGTGTTCCTATCTTAGACTTGTATTCTTTCTTTTTTCGTAGGTCTCACCTCGCATGATTCTCACACTATGGTGCCCTCTGAGCAGAGTGGAGAAGATTTGGCTTATGTTGCTACATCCAAAGATGCTGCAGACACTACTTCAAATGCAAGCTTTGACAGTGATGTTGGTTGCTCCTTTTATGACTTCAATGAATGGTTTTCAGTTCGTTGGCCATGTAAAGGCGGGGATTGGAGGAGGAACGAGGAAGCTATCAATGAAAGGTCATTTCAGAGGAAAATAGTGCTAAATGATGGCTATCCTCTTTGTAAGATGCCTCAATCTGGCTATGACGATCCTCGGTGCCATCAAAGAGATGACTTGTACTATCCATTGCAAAGCAGAAGGCTTGATCTTCCGTCTTGGGCATTTTCCCTGGCTGATGAGAGAAATGATGTTAACGTTGTGGCCAAACCTGGTCAGCCAAAGCCAATTCCTATGAGGGGAGTAAAAGGCACTGTGCTTCCCGTTGTTAGGATTAATGCATGTGTGGTGAAAGATCAGGGCTCGTTTGTTTCTGACCCTCGCTCTAGAGTTAGAAGCAAAGAAAGGCACCCTTCGAAATCTTCTAGGCCAAATTCATCTAATGATGTCAGAAGATCATCGGTTGAAGGAGTTTCACAGTCAAAGGATATTTCTAGACTAGATAGGGAGGGATCAGTGGAGTGTACTAAATCTGTTGATTTACAAAAAGATCGTCTTTGTTCAACGGATGAATTGCGGTTAGATTTTGGTGATTGGTACTATCTTGATGGCGCTGGGCATGAACGGGGGCCATTCTTATATTCGGAGCTACATGTATTGGTGGATAAAGGCTTAGTTGCAAAGAATAGCAGTGTGTACAGAAAAACAGATCAAATTTGGGTTCCAATTATGCCTCCCACTGAAGTTGGGCACAGTGATGTATCTGTTAGCGATTCTTCTGGTTCTTCCTTGCGAAAAGCTTCTTGCGCTTATGTAGATGAAGTCTGTGGTGTTTCCAGTGCATTCCACAGGTTGCATCCACAGTTCATAGGTTATACTCGAGGAAAGCTTCATGAACTAGTCATGAAAACTTTCAAGAACCGTGAGTTCGCTGCAGCTATAAATAAGGTGCTGGATCCATGGATTAGTGCAAAGCAGCCAAAGAAAGAGATGGAGAAACATCTGTATCCTAGAGCAGCTGGTAAACGAATGTTCTTCTCAAATCAGTTTTTTGTTTGTTTTGTTTTGTTGTACTCAGTCGGTAGGCAGAGCTGATTTTCTTAGTAGGCCTTATTCATCAAAAAAATTTGTCTTCTGTGATGTTCCATTATTAGTAACTAAATTCAGTCTTATATACGATGAAACTTGATGTTGCTTACAGTAAAGCGTACTGTGAAACAATTGATTGACCCTAGGTTGGAGGGCAAGTGTTATGAGAGAGAATCATAAATTAATTTTTCTAGACACAATGCTTTGAGCTTATTCATCAGGATGTTTATGACAGCTACTGTATCTACACATTCAATTACTTTACCCCTAGTATGGAAATGAGAGTTGGGAGTGGCTGGCTAGTAAGGGTCTGATTGGTTTGGATGCTTGAGACTTATAAATTAACTTATATGGATAATATATTAACTAAATGTGTGGAGATAGTAACTTATGACTTGTAATTTGTGTGTGCCAAACAAAGCCTAAATGAAAATTTTACCAAGAGTAATCATTCATTGCTATTTGTTACTTAATCCAGTCACATTGGACCTCTTCTGGTTCCATTGTTTTTTAAGGCCTTCCAAACCCAGGGTTTCTATAAATTGAAATTAGAAACCTGATTCTTTATTCATTTGTTAGCAGGATGTTTGGTGCAAAATCCATGTTTTTCAAATGCATGTCTGCTTTCTTTGTATTTTTTGTGTTTTCCTTAGTATCAACCTTATTTTGTCCGTTGATATAGCACCTGTCCTTTGTTTACGCAGAGGGTGAAGCATATTTTATACAAGAGGATCCAATTCATGTTGGAAAAAGAGCCCGTTTGACCATTGATACAATTGGTGAAGACTGTGAAATGGCAGACAACTTGTCGCCTATCCAGGACGATGAAGTATCATTTGAGGACATATGTGCTGATGCTACATTTCCTCAAAACTCTTTTGAATGCTCTGAGCCGAAGGATGGAGGTTGGGGGCAATTGGATGGCCATATTCTTGCTCGGATCTTTCATTTTCTTAGAGCAGACATAAAGTCTCTTGTTGTTGCTAGTTCTACTTGTAAACAGTGGAGAGCTGCCGCTGGCTTTTACAAAGATATCTCTAGACTAGTGGACTTATCATCTGTTGGCACCAATTGCACTGACCATCTGATTAGGAGCATCATGGTAGGTCTTCTTTCTTTTTCCTTTTATGAGACTTCTAATAAGAAAAATTTCCGTCTTTTTTTCTCTAACTAGTATATTCTTTGTCCTTGCAGAGTGCTCATAGCAAAGAGAAGGTCAAATTCATGGTCTTAGTTGGGTGCGTCAACATTACATCTGCCGTACTCGAGGAGATTCTTCGTTCGTTCTCATGTATATCCTGCATTGATATTAGAGGTTGCAGCCAATTAGACGAGTTGATGGACAAATTTCCTCATGTAAACTGGGTTAAGGACTCGCACATACATTCTGCCAAGAGGTTGAAACAAACTTTTGAGAAAGCATCATCTATGTCAAGTCTTAGGAGTGACATTGATGACTCTAGTGGGCTTAAAGATTATTTTGATATGGTGGAGAAAAGAGATGCGGCTAATGCATTCCGGCAAAGCTTATATAGACGTACTAAGGTATTTGATACAAGGAGGTCAGCGTCAATTTTGTCAAGGGATGCCCAAATGAGGCGTTGGACCATGAAGAAGCCTGGGAATGCATTTAAGAGGATGGAGGAATCTGTCTTGCATAGTCTAAATAATATAATGAAGGAGAACGTGTGTGAATTTTTTGTGCCTAAGGTAGGGCTCATATTTAGTCCCCCCCACCCCACCCCCCAAAAAAAAGAACAAAAAAATAAAAACATGTGACACTAAAACATTCTATTTGGCTTCATTTGATCAGGTTTCTGAGATTGAGGACAGGATCAAACGTGGTTACTATGCTGGTCGTGGCTCGAGATCTATGAAAGAAGATATCTGTAGGATTTGCAGGGATGCAGTGAGGTATGATCCTCCGCCTTTTCTTGTTTGAATGCTTTATTTTGATGCTGTAAAATAAATCTCATGTCAACAAACTAACAGAGCAAATCTGGTGGTTGAGAATAGGTAGGTAGGCAAGTCCATTAGAGTGGAATTTTTTTTTTCAACTGCTTGACATTTCCTGTATGGTCCTCATCATGGCCCTATATTTTCAAACAAGCATTGTATTTACCCAAATCTGATCTGGTCCACTATCCTCTCTGATTTATGTAATCTATTTTATTACAGAAATAGCAGTAGAGGTGATGGAGGAGACATGAATAATGTTGTTACAGCACTTATCCAACTTGCAACACGTATTGGAGGTAGTAAAAGAACTGATCTGGATGACATCATGAAGGCCTCAAAAGAGGAGCTTTCTAGCAGCTCTAAGTTTAAGAAACATAATAAGATGATTTCAGAGAGGAAACTAAACAAGAGTAATGGTTCCTCATTTTCTAACAGTGGTTCTGATTATGCGGAGTATTCATCTGACCGGGAGGTTAAACGATGCCTTTCCAAATTGAGCAAGAAATCTTTGAACTCTGGAGGATCATCATCTGATGAATTTGAAGAGTCATCTGATGGGGAAAGTAGTGATGGAAGCAGCTCCAATACAGATAGTGATATGGATGTATGGTCAGACATTAATACTCGTGACTCACTGGATAGGGATGGAGATGAAGATTTTGAGCTCTCAAGTGATGAACGCGAGTGGGGTGCCCGTATGACGAAGGCAAGCCTTGTTCCTCCTGTGACTCGAAAATATGAAATTATTGATGAATACCTCATTTTAGCGGATGAGGAGGAAGTGCGAAGAAAAATGCGGGTTTCGTTGCCAGATGACTATGTTGAAAAGGTTAAAGCTCTAAAAAATGGCATGGAGGATAGTGATATAGAAATTCCAGAAGTTAAAGAATTCAAGCCTAGAAAGCAACTTGGAGATGAAGTCATAGAACAAGAGGTTTATGGAATTGATCCTTACACACATAATCTGCTTCTCGATTCAATGTTAAAGGTTGAGGACTGGTCTCTTCAGGAGAAACACGATTTTGTTGAAGATGTGCTGCTGCGAACTTTAAACAAGCATGTCCGAGAATTCACCGGATCTGGAAACACTCCAATGACTTATTCCTTAAGGCCTATTATCCAAAATATTTTAGACACGGCTCAGGGGCAGGAAGATATACGAACTCAGAAGTTATCTGAGGTTCTTCTTGAGGCAGTTGACAAACGTCCAGAAGATAAATATGTTGCTTACAGAAAGGTGAGCCCTTACAATGTGCATTGTTAATTCTTGAAAATTTATGTAATTCTTTTGTTTTGGTTTGTATAGTGATTTCTGTTTCTGCTGTTTGCTCTTACTGCTGACCAGGGGCTTGGAGTTGTTTGCAACAAAGAAGGCGGCATTGAGAAAGATGATTTTGTTGTGGAATTTTTGGGAGAGGTATGTGAATCACTCTTCTGCTGAATAATAACATGCTTGCTTGAATTATGCGTGAGCCTTGATGTACTTATAGTGCTTTGTCCATTACGGGGATGTCATGTAACCTAGTTTCTGAAAATCTCTCCTAGGAAGGAATTCTTATTTAACAATACATGTACATGTCTTAAAAACACTTTAAACATTGAATTGATTCCTAAATACAAATTTCAAAATGACATGTCATGTAGAATACTTTTGTTTTGAGTTCAGTTCTCTATATACTAGGTATGTATAAAGTCTCCTTTTCTTTTTCCACTTGCATATCAGTTGCATTGATTTCAAACAGTCTACATGATGATTTGTTATTTGTTTTTATATATAAACTATAAATCAAACTTTGTAATGAAGGGAATACTTGGTATGAGTAAAACTGAGAAAGAATAAAACTGTGTATGTTACAAAGTGTGAGATTTGTAATAAATATAGCAAGAGGAAGCACGAGAGACAAGGGTAACTCTCAGTCTCTCACAAAAGAGAGCCTAATAACTACACATAATACCTATGCTAGAAGCCTAGACTAATCATGCCTAAAAAGTAGCTTAGAAATACAAGGAGTGAGACTACCAAATATCTACAAGACAAGTAAAAAAATACTACCAAATAGTTTATCCAAACACCACTCCTTAGCAAAGTTTGTGATACACCAAAGGCCATAGTTTCTAGAAACTTCCAGTATAATATTTATTTTGTATATTTGCTAGAAGTTCCTAGACAATTCTCCCAGGTATCTATCTTAAAGCATGTTGTTTCTAGAATACATCTTTTGGAAATCAATAAAAAAACCTACTTATTGAAGTATCCTTGAATTAAAGTTAGGTGAGAGATTCTTGCATTCCAACTTCGGAGACCCTCCGATCCCATCAGTTGCTATAAGAGCCTTGCCAATCCAACAAGGTGAATACCAGGGTTGGGTGTGAGATTCTTGCGCTCCAACTTTGGGGATCCTCTGACCCTAGTAGTTTGTAAAGATCTTACTTTTCCAGCTTGGAAATAAACTCTTGAAATCGGCTACAATGAAGATTTTTGGTCAGAAAATTATACAAGTTATTGTTCTGCCTCAACCCATTAACCTTCTCCTTTATTGGTGTCATTGCATGAAACAAATACCATCAATGTATACAAGTAGCATGGTCACCCACCTTGCTCGAGGGATGAGCAAACAATATATGGTTACCCTGATAATATCCGACACTCTTTCATGATACAATTTTGTAATACCATCGACGTAAGCCAAATTTTCATCTGTCTGCACTGCACACTTTGTTTGGGGATGAAGTAGAAAACCTAGGAGACGTACAAATAGATGTCCTCGTTGATGCAGCCTTTGAGGATTGCATTTTGTACATAAAAAGCAGTAAATTCCAACCAAAATGATCTTCCAAAGAGAGTAGAATCCTTGGGAGTATTCTTATTTGCAATTGGGCCATATTTTTTTATTGAGCTCAATCCCATAGGTTCAAGTGAATCCATTGGTTACCCACCCAGCTTTATGCCTTTCTAAGGACCCCTCAGCATTCTAGTTAAGGGTAAATCCCCATTTACAGTCAACAGCGTTTATCCTCTGAGGATGTTCAACGAGGCTCAGTGTCTTGTTCTTTTCAGTTTTCAAGAGCACACATTTCCTCTTCCATTGTCTTACGCCATTCAGGTTGAGTGAGGGCTTCTTTAACCTCTGTCTACTTTTGTCTCATTACATCGGTTCTCACAAGAATGTTGTGGCATCTCTTAAATAACACTTCCAAAAAGTGAATTGATTGCTAATATAGTGACATTAAGGGATCATTTGTCATAAACCTCCCTTTTGTATTTCAAACACTATTGGTGGTCCATTGCTTTTTGGTGTCGTATGTTGTTCAATTCTATTTTGTCCAGTTAGTTCTGTTTCCTTTGCTGTTTCTTGCCACAGTTCTGACTTATCTCCAGATCTTTTACTCTTAAGATTGGCAAACTTTAACTGTGTAGGTCTATCCAACATGGAAATGGTTTGAGAAGCAAGATGGCATACGGTCTTTGCAGAAGAACAATAAAGATCCAGCTCCTGAGTTTTACAATATATATCTTGAGAGGCCCAAGGTCCCCCTCCCCTCCACCACTTGATAACCCTATACAGTTACCTTTGTTATACTTGTCTATCATAGCTTTTTATTTTGGTTTGTTGTGTCTGACAATTACTATTTCCATGACACAGGGTGATGCTGATGGCTATGATTTGGTGGTGGTTGATGCGATGCACAAGGCAAATTATGCAAGTAGAATTTGCCATTCATGTCAACCTAATTGCGAGGCAAAGTGAGTTTTACCATTGTTTAAATGTGGCGTGCTAAGATTTCAGCTACCTTAATGAACGCTCATTCATATGATACTTGAATTTTTCACATCAATATGGAAATGTATAGTAGACCAAAATTAAAAAAGAACAAATATATTTAAATTAGGGTATACCACCTGATGTATGAACTATGTATTCCTTAAATATCAAAGTTTGCACATGCCATACAAGCTTAAGTTTTGTGGTACTTCAGGTTTTATTATTGTAGTGCTAACGTCAGCTTATACTGATTCTCTTTATGTATTATGCATGTAGAGTTACTGCTGTTGGTGGCCAGTATCAGATAGGAATATATTCTGTACGTCCAATTGTATTCGGTGAAGAAATTACCTTTGATTATAACTCAGTTACAGAGGTTTGTTTTTCTTTGTTTCTTAATTTATTTTCCTTTCTTATTATGCAAAGGAACGCTGAAAACGATTCACTATATGATTATTCTATGCCATTGAACTTGTCAACAGAGCAAGGAAGAGTATGAAGCATCTGTATGTTTGTGTGGCAGTCAAGTTTGTCGTGGAAGCTATTTGAATTTAACCGGTGAAAGTGCTTTTCAGAAGGTGAATGGGCTATTGATTTCGTGTATACTAAGATTTGGTTTTTGCTTCTTTTAATGCTTATTATCCTGGTAGAAGCTACACACACACACACTTCTGGGTGGGTTTGCATATGTTATTTTGTTCTTAGCATCTTGCTATTAGATTCATCAGATTTGTCATATCAGCTTGTATGGGCTGGCATTTGTATATCTTTGCAACTCCTATTCCAGAACTTAGTGGCTGTGGTTTATACTGTGATTTAGGTTATGAAAGAGTGGCATGGCCTGTTGGATAGACATCGGCTATTGCTTGAGGCTTGTCAATTGAATTGGGTTTCTGAAGAAGATTACATTGAACTCGGTAAGGCAGGATTGGGAACTTGCTTGCTTGGTGGCTTGCCAGATTGGCTTGTTGCATATACAGCTCGGTTGGTATGTATCCTTACTCTATTTTTATTCTTAGATCTTGTTCCTTTCCACTTCCATTTTTCTTCAGTTAGTGACAAGAGTTTCACTTGGTTGTCTAAGTGCTAACTTTCTTTAACCAATGCAGGTTAGATTTATAAATTTTGAAAGAACAAAGCTTCCTCAGGAAATTTTAAGGCATAATTTGGAAGAGAAGAGTAAATACTTTGCAGATATAAACCCAGAGGATGAGAAGAGTGATGCTGAAATTCAAGTAAGATTAATTTGTTCCTATTGCTTTCTACACCATGCGAGTTAATTCTCGAAGTGTTCTCAATGAGTTGCCTTTTTTCTTGTTCAAAAAGACAAAGATTCCGTGACAGTGACATTTAGATGGTTTCAATGTCTAATTATTATTGTTATTTATATTGTACAGGCTGAGGGAGTCTTCAACCAAAGGCTTCAGAATTTGGCTCTTACAATAGATAAGGTGACTTTGTCTATAAAAGAATTGCATTAATATTTGTGATTGATATCTTCTGCTTTTGATGCATAAATGCGTCTAACTGCTAGGTTTTTTCAATTACATTTTTGTCAATCAGGTCAGATATGTTATGAAGCGTGTCTTTGGTGATGCGAAGAAGGCTCCACCTCCATTGCAGAAGCTTGATCCCGAAGAAATTGTATCTTGTCTCTGGAAAGGAAATGGCTCTTTAGTTGACGAGCTTCTGCGGTTTATTAGCCCACACTTGGAGAATAGTTTGATTAATGACTTGAAATCCAAGATCCGTGCACACGATCCTTCAGGCTCAGATGATATTGAAAGGGAACTGAGAAGATCCTTGTTATGGTGAGTTTTATTATCAGATGTTGAGTGATTTTAATTATTGCTGTATTAACATAGAGCTTTGAGAATCATATGTTCTTTGTTCTCTCTACTCTCTCCAAGGTTGAGGGATGAAGTTCGGAACCTTCCATGTACAGTCAAGTGTCGACATGATGCAGCTGCTGATTTGATTCACATTTATGCGTACACAAAGAGCTTCTACAAAATCAGGGTTAGATTTGTTATAGATTAAAATTACATTTTTTCAGTAGATATGCTCTCCATCATCATTCTCTGAACGCCATTGTCTTAATGTACAAACAAACACTTGCAGGAATACAAGACAGTGAAGTCACCTCCTGTTTACATCAGTCCTCTTGATTTGGGACCAAAATATGCTGACAAACTTTCAGGGCCAACAGAATACTGCAAGACATACAGCGAGAACTACTGTCTAGGGCAGCTCATTTATTGGCATAACCAGAGCAACGCTGACCCAGATCGTACATTAGCCCGGGCAAGCAGGGGTTGCCTAGCACTTCCAGATATTGGTTCCTTCTACGCGAGAGCGCAAAAACAATCTCGGCAACTTGTCTATGGGCCAAGGACCGTGAGATTCATGTTGAATAGAATGGTGAGCATCTTCTTTCCCCCTTTTCATCTACATAAAGTGTTTCTATTCCTGGGAAGAAGGTAAAACAGAAGCAACAACGACTTTGCTGTTTCCGCAGGAGAAGCAGCCCCAAAGAGCATGGCCCAAGGACAGGATATGGGAGTTCAGGGATTTCGTGAAAATCGTGGGGAGCCCGATGCTAGACGCAGTGTTCAACAATAGCCCGTTGGATCGAGAGATGGTGAGTTGGTTGAAGAACAGAACATCAGTTTTTCAAGCATTGTGGGACAGGTGAAGTGGGATGTAGAAGAAGACACACTAGGAAACCCCCAGGGAGTTTGCACAAAAGCTAATTTAATTTTGATTGCAAAGAGGTTCTCAAGAAGAGCAGTTTGAGAATAGGAGGGATTGGGATTTCTTCAGCCCATTAAATAGGAGATTTGTTTGTGTCTAACAAAGTAGATGACACCACACCACCATTGTCACTGTCAACTGTCAAGCCTCTCTAACCCCCCTCCCTCTCTCCCCCACCCTTCTTCCTCTGTAGCCATCTTCATTCTTCATCTGTACAGCCATTTTTCCCTCCCCCCCCACCCCCCCACTTCCTTTGTAATTTGTAGATCACAGCTTCTTCTTTTTTACTGCTTGTAACATTGTATTTGAGCTTCATAATGCTTGCTCTAATAACTTTCCACCCCTCCCCTCCAATATCAAATTTGCTTCTTCATGTTGCCTACTTTACTGTTTCCATTGTGTTGAAATGGAAAGGATGAATATATAGAAATTGCAGATGTAGCTGTTGAATTGGATGATATATTGACTCTATATGGATGTACACTGAGCTGAAGTAATGTCAAAAGTTGAACACAGATGAGTCCTGAACAGCCACAAAATTAACTTAATAGAGAGACACAGCAAGTGACTCCGTAATGTGGCCAAGATAATTGGAGATAAATTAGCTTCATACTGTATGGTGTTCTTAGATGATAAAGGACATAACAAGATGAACCTCATATAGTAGCCGCAGTAGCACACTTACTAACACTTGACTGAGAATAAAAACATGGAGCTTTATTTTTAGGAAGTGATCAAAGTATGGGTCAACCGAAAATGGAGATGATCTTGTCTATGAGATCTGCGAGTGCACCGCCGACACTCATGTCGGTTTCCTTGTCCCATGGGAATGGCTCCGTTGGCTCTGTTGCTTCCAGAAGAGCTTCTATCGGGATCTTTGCCTTCGATTCCTTCAACGGATCAATCGGATTGTTGTATCTTGCAGGGTCTGGACAATACGCCTGTACGTGTTGAACAGAAGAAAAGTAGATAGTACTATGAGTAAGTAGCACCAAAACACACATTATTTTCCATAGGAACACTTACGGTACAGCCCCTCACCTGATCTGCGTGCAATTTCCTTACAAATGTTCTGAATATCCGATAGTTGTTTCCTTTCAGCAGTTCATCCGACAGACGGAGATACGTAATACCGGACATTCTGAGCTTCGGTGGACCAGTTTTGCTGACACCGTTTGGCCTGGCATTGAGGAGCATTTGATTATAACCTGCTCGGTCGTACCTAGACAGTGCATTTTCACCCGCGACTTGAATGTCTTCCCTCCATCCTCCACTCAGCACCTGGAATCGGAATCATTGATTTAGTAAGCGACGACACACGGTTTTTTGAGCAAATGATAAAACAAGCATGCTGCGCGAATTCTGTTACCTGTTGTACCAGCTGTTCGGGTGCACTCTTAGCAGTCTCAGATTGTTCCGAGTTTCTCATCTCAAGGCATGTGAAGTTCAAATCAGCATAATGCCTAGAAAGCATCCTTGCTATGGGTTTGTACCCATCCCTGGTTTTCAAGTTGTAGTATCCGGCAGTGAGTTCCGCGGCATGACTATCATCGGTATACCACCAATGTATCCCAGATACCTGCTTGCTTCGCAATCATCGGTATGACCACAACAGAAACAGATCAAGGTTGCTTAAGGTGACAGATTGATTTGATCCAGGACTAGGAGCTCACCTTTGCTGCTAACCGTGTTTTGCATCCGACAAATACTTTGTTCGCCTCTTCCAGGATCTCGTCTCCGTGGCTCAACAGCTTGTTAGAATACCATGTCAGGAAGAACTTGCCACTCTCACTGAGGTATGTTCCATTCGATTTGAAGAATTCTGTTGCTTCAGGTGTGTCATTGTATTCCCCTGCGTCGGCTGGCAGCTCCCATTCCGGATGCCCGGCTTCTGTTGCTGCCTTCTTGAATTCCTCCTTTAGATACTTATCATAGCACTGCAACATAGTTTATCTTAGATATCGGATCATCAGTATCGAAATTTTACTATGTGAAACCCTTCACTGCACCTGAAATTCTCCTATGCCCGGAAACTTCCATCCTTGAGTCTCTGGATACGATGGATACCGCAGTTCTCCGGCTGGTCCGAGCCCAACTTCAATGTCTATTATAACTCCTCCTTCCAGAAAATCTGACATGTTTTCTCTGAAGCTCTTCATGTAGTCTCTATACATCTAGACACATTTTAACAAGAGTTTTATCAGCAAATAGCATCTCCATAATTTATCTATTATAGACCCTGCTAAGAGCGGGATATCCTGGGAATGTTGTTGCTGTTGTTGTTGTAGAGCTTTAGAGATTTACAGGAGCCTACCTCAACAGCAGTCCGTCCTTGAAAGAGAGGCTGATTGTCGACACCAATGGTAAGATACTCATCATTTCTAACACCATTCTTATTCGTGTAGAAGATATCGGGGTTGGATTTACCAGTGTGAAGCACCCATTGAGGAAGTGGGATTGTTACAGCATCTCCTACATTGCCTCCACACCGATGAAATGACATTATCGCTTGCATTTTCAACCCGCATTCTTGAACCACTTGAAACAAGCTCCTATAACCGGACCAGTCATACTCTCCCGGTCCCTTCGATTCCACTATTCCCCACCAGACATCAACCATCACTCCATCAACGCCGGCTGCCTTGAGTTTCTTCAGCTGTGCTCTTGTCCCGTCTTTGTCTCCAAGTTCGTTGGCAGCCGTTATAACTTCCAGCTATTGTCGCCATAACCACCAAACTTCAACAAATTTTCACTTTCAAAATATGATTATCAAGGCCATAACATAATCAAGGATGCTTACCGGTAACATCACGAACACAGGCACGTAGTTTAGCACCATTTCCTCGTCGAAACTAAGGTTCTTCGTCTCCTGCAAGTCAGCTTAGCAGTAAGAAATGAGGCCTGCAATATATATTTCATAACTCCTTTTTTCCTCCAAAATTACTTACCTTTTGTTCCATGGCGGAAATTTCAGGAGCAACTGCTTGAGGAAGGCTTCTCAAGACCTTGCCAGTCCCGTGCGTGCGAAGATTACCAAAGCCGAAGCTTTTCACTGGCCTTACCTGCTTCGCAACGTATCCGATGCACTCAATACATGGCCTTCCATCATGTAAGTAAGCTTCACATATGTTTGTCTTGTACTTCCAACTGGCCAGCTTCAAATACGAAGCTCCCGACATCCTACACGTAGTGCCGGTGTGTCACCCTTGCAATCCAGAATGGCTGTGACTCCGCTGAATTGTGCAGATATATCACTACACGGCTACACATTATTCCTCACGTTGAGGAAAACGAGAACCTTCACTCCTGTGATCAATTTGGAGATATCCATAAGTATCCATCGTGGGCCATTGCTGATATTTATGGAAGTGTGTGATGGCGGAGAGGCGATGAAGATGGATGTATGTGACAAGGAGTTGTTTTGCTTTCAAGGTACAAATCACAGTCACAGATTTTCAATCGTCTTCACATGATTGTTTTGTTATCATCTATGAGTTGTTGTTGTCTTTCTGTGTGTCGCTCTCGACCACTTGAATGCACACAAACGGATATGTACACACAGATACAGATGAGGGAGTGAAAGGGATGTTTCAGCTTCAAAATGTGTGATTATTAAGGCCATCTTATCCCGCAGTCCATTGGCGTTGGGTGGTTCGAATCCAAAATTGAAGTGATATGAACACAAACCTGCCTGAATTGAATTAGATCATCTTGAGACTGCACTCATTCGACTCCAAATTATAACTTGTAACTCGGTAGGATAATGACCATGATCAAAGTATCCAACTTCGACGTGTTTCGGTGGGGGAAGTAACAAAGTAGACCATCAGTGAAATATATGAAGATATTGCGGCTATGTTTGACAACATTTCGGAGCTTATGATTTTGATATTATATAGTTTTAAATGAAATAAATATACGATTTTAGTTGAATTAACTTTTGAAAACTAAGCTTTTCAACTGTCATTCACCCAATCTTTTCGGAGATTTTGATTTTTTATTCATAAGTTTTTATCAGCTATCTTAATAGTAAGGTTTACCAAACATAATACTGACTTATTAACATATATTTAACACAAATAATTCATCAGTTTCAACTACCTCACCAGCTACCATTTTGCCAAACATCCAGTTATCGACTCGTTATTCCGTCAAGGTTTGGTCTAGACATTACAAATAATTCATCAGTTTCAACTAATCTTTTACCGAATATAACATTCTTATCTTCCGTCCTAACCCCATATATCCTCACGGACCTCACGTGATGCACTCCACTAGCATATACTTTCATTGGGCTGGACTTTCTACAAGGCTAAAACTAAAAGTCCAACCATAAGGTCCATAATCCCTCAGATCAATTGGGCTAAAAAATTAAAATTCAACTCTAAAAACTCAACAAATTACAAATATTCATTAAATTTAATACTCATTACAAACACCAGCTCCTATAATAAAACAAAACTAGTGCAATTCCCGTATCATAATGTGATTTTTTTTAAAAAATAAAATCTTAATAATATGATAAATTATTATTATAAAATTATTTAAAATAGTAACAAAGTTAGTGTGATAGGGAAAATCCCGTCATCATAGCACAAGGGCATTCTGGTCTTTTACCAAGTAAGTCGATCCTTTTTATCATACGAAATTATCCTAAATAACAGTTAAGAAAGACGTCTATTATTTATCCGGTATCGAATATTCAATACGGCATTGACCAACATTAATGCGGTTACCGTTTCGCCTATTAAATACGGTAACGGTTTCATGTTATGTTGTGGACTTATCTCCTAGTGACGATTTTTCTCGATCGGGCTCTAATCTATCTTGTTATTTTTGGCTTGTTTGTGGACTTATCTCATTCTGTTGTGGATGAATCATGTGTGATCGAATCTAAATGTTTTATAGTAAACAACTACTCATTATTTGGTTGTTTCTCCTGAAGGGTTTATTTTGGTTAAACAACTACTTAAAATAACAATGAAAAAACATATTTGCCCTTGACTATGGTGTGTATCGACCACTAACCAACATCTCCTAAGGTCTACACAACTTTCTCTCACATCACATGTGCACTAGCTCGAGCAGTGGCGGAGCCACGATTCTCACCAGAGGGTGCTAAAAAAAATTCGCGAAATATTTTTTGGTATATACCCATTAAGAAGATTTTAAAAAAAAAATTAAGAACACTAAAATTGTGATTTAAATATGATATTTTTCTTATTGAAATAGTTGAGAGAACAAAAAAAATATAGAAAGAAATCAAGAAGAATTATTTTTAAAACAATATTGAAAGAAAACATTAAATATATAATTTGAATATAACATTTTTAATTAAAATAATTATGAGTAATAATGATATAACAAAACAAATAAAAAGCGGAGTTGAGATTTGAGTCTAAAACCTTTTGACTTTCCTTCCTTCCTTTACCACTTAAATTAGATAACACTTTTGATTAAAATATCATTAAAAGATGTTATATTACCTCAAAATAGTAAATATTTACAATTTTTTTTACGGCAGGGGGTGCTCTAGCACTCTCGAACACTTCAGTTCTACAACTGACCTCGAGGGAATGAATTAGAATTCATAGGTATTTAGAGAAGGAGGAGGTGGAAAATTGTTTTCTTTTGTGTAAAAACTCTAGCTTGTAATCTCCTTATATAGTACAAAATTGAGATTTCTTTAATCTCTAAACAATAATCAATTTATTATCCGTAATATCCACTAACTAAAATTTTATTTAAAAAAAAAGCTCCAACACTCCAATTTTGGGGGCACTTGAAAAGTGGATTGTTGAGTCTGAGTGAGGGGAGAGCTAGATTCATTGATTTGCTCTATAGTTCATTTTTAGGAGCATGAACGAGAGATGAATCAATTATGTTTTATGAGTAACGTGTAGTTAATGTATTTTATAACTCATTAACTTGTATCTACCGTAATTGAAACTCTTATTTATGGTCCAAATTGGAAGCCCGATTTATTTTGGATGTCCTCTTTGAACAATGAACTCCTCAAGTAGTTCCCAAGCACCATTTATAACTTGTATCTAGCAACGAGATGAGATAGATCGAGGGTGGTTCTTCGCACGAAGTCTCTGAGGCCGAGGCAAATCATTGAGCAATATAACCGTCATAGACAGAGGAACGGGTTATGTTCTTTTCTCTAAATATAATGTGGAGAGAGTGGAAAATGCAGTGATTTATTTTGGATGTCCTCTTTGAACAATGAACTCCTCAAGTAGTTCCCAAGCACCATTTATAACTTGTATCTAGCAACGAGATGAGATAGATCGAGGGTGGTTCTTCGCGCGAAGTCTCTGAGGCCGAGGCAAATCATTGAGCAATATAACCGTCATAGACCAGAAAATGCAGTGATTTATTTTGGATGTCCTCTTTGAACAATGAACTCCTCAAGTAGTTCCCAAGCACCATTTATAACTTGTATCTAGCAACGAGATGAGATAGATCGAGGGTGGTTCTTCGCGCGAAGTCTCTGAGGCCGAGGCAAATCATTGAGCAATATAACCGTCATAGACAGAGGAAGGGTTATGTTCTTTTCTCTAAATATAATGTGATGTAGCTAGGGGTTATGTTCTTTTCTCTAAATATAATGTGATGTAGCTAGCCGCAAGACGGCTCACCCATGCCAAGGTAAACTATAGCACAAATTGCTCCTAGTGGGATTTGAACCTTTGACCTCATAGTAGTGAGGCACAAGGAAGCACCTCACTCTTACCACTAGGGCAAGAGTTATTGGTTATAGAGACTTTTCAGGTAGTTTCTTTACTTGTTGGAACTTGAATGTGATTTGGACTTGGGAGAGTTACCCAATTTGCATTAAAATAATGGATAGAGTTGTTGTGATTAAAAATAAAAGTATAATAGGGAGGGGGTAATATATGAGAGGAGTAATTTGAGCTCGACTTAAAAATAACGCCCTTGCTATATACACCCCAAATCATGCACGTCCTTAAGGACGTGCATTGTTAAAAGGGGTTAATTAATTTTTTTAAATGTTAATTAGTCACAAGGCTTGTACGTTCTTAAGGACGTGCAAATCTTTAACCCGGATTTACGGTGTATATATCAACACCCAAAAATAATTTGTTCCAACTCGTTTTATTTGTTAAGTGAGTTGATTTAAATTGAAGATCGGCTTGACTTGAGCTCAAAGAGATTGAATTTGATAAATTGATTGAATTTGATGGAATTTATAAAATTTAATATTTTGCTACATCTTAAAAAAAAACGCTTAAAATTTAAAAGGAAGGGTAACTTTTATGCCTGTCAAAAATAAAAGCACAGTATTGACTCTAGCACCAATTCCCAACCTAATTACAGTATTAACCTTGATAATACAGAATTACAGAGCATCTTTTACCAAAAGAAAAGGCAACAAGCATGCCAATGGCTCACATGTGCTACACCCACAGTACCACACCACCCCTTCCCCCCACTCACACATTCACAGCGCACAATTATACAATATACCCCCCCTCTCTCTCTCCTTTCACCCTCTTCATCTTTACTTGAATTGGATCTTCCTCCCCAATCCCCAATCACCCATCCCCTCAAAATAGCCATGAGAGGATGTAAGAGGAAACCAAACAACCCACCCCCAACTTCAAATTTCCTGCTTTCTTCCTTTTCAAACTCAACCCAATCTAGGAAACCCACTACTTAACTCACTCCCCCACATCACCAATTTTTTTTTTTTTTTATGCATCCACCAATCTCAATTTCAACTCCTTCAAATCCATCCAAATCACTAGAAAAAATACCCCCAAAATGTGTTATGTGGGCAAAGCAACAAAGATCTTCATCTTCATAGTAACGGTTCTTGTTGTGATTGGCCTCATTTTAGGGTTTGGCCTCTTCAAGCATCTCATTCAGAAGCCCCGCAAATGCTCCGGCGATGTCTGCCACTCTTCAACCCCCAACTTCCCCAACCCGAACCCGAACCCGAATCCGAATCCAATCGTCACCAGCCCTTATCCTCCTACCTCAGCTTCTACTCCCAACCCGTTTCCGCCGCCCGACCCCGGTCTAATTAATCCCCCTCCAGCTGATTTCGCCCCGCCGATCCCGGTTCTGTCTCCGCCGCCACCTGATCAGTCCCTACCCCCTCCGCCGCCCTCAGCGCCAGCTCCTCCGACTCCAACTGCCGCTGCAGCTCCGGTCATTTCCCCGCCGGCAGGTACCACGCCCGGACCGGTTCAAGGCTGAAGGAAGTTTTGATTTGGATTTGTTTCATTTTTTGTGGTTTGTCCTTTCCTCATTCTACATCGGATTCCTATTGCAGTTGCTAAAATTCGGTTCATATGTTTGAATTGGGCTTTGGAATCATTTCTTGTCCTCATCTAATTTTTTATTTATTATTTATTTTTTTGTATAGATCAATAGATCATCATCATCATCATCATCGTGACTGACACATACTTTTTTTAAAAAAAATTATCCAGCAATTTGATTAGAAGAGCAATTTATAGTTTTGCTAGTTAGTGTGGAAATTCGGTAGACGAGGAAAAGAAGAGGAAAAGTGTTAGTTTAACCATTGAATCAGCACATGAGGTTATTCTTGGTGTCAATCATTTTGCCGGATTGGATGAATCGCACATGATTTGGTAATTGGTACATGTTACTGATAAAGTGTTGGTTTGTTTGCTTAAATTTCAATTAATGTTGGTTAGTTTGGATTGTAAATGTTATATACTTGTAAACTGTTGCGTTTGGTAACGGGTAATGGAACAAATTTGTTCTTCTCCGCAAGGGAAGGAGTGAGTGAGAAGTGAAAATGACATCACTTTTTAGGGATTATATTGGATTGAATGAAAGCGGGTTCTCTCTCTCTCTCGTACTCAACAGTTCCTTTCCGGATTGAAATCAATCAAAATAGCAACTTTAGGGCCCGTTTGGTATTGATATCTAGATATCGGATATCAGTCCTTATATCTGATATCTAATGTTTGGTATGGTTAGATATTGATATTATTTAAAATGATATCGATATCTAGTGTTTGGTATCCTCAGATATCACTTGATACCTGATATCTATCTTTGTATCTCCAAATATCGAATGATATCTAGATATCAAATTTAGTCTTATTTGATATATTGATTTTTTGGGAGGTATCACTTGATATCAATATCACCCAGTATCGATATCTTGATACCGATATCGATATCTTGATATCAACTGATATCGATATCTTGATACCTAGATATCGATACCAAACGAGTCTTTAGAGCATCTTCGATCCCTCTTCCATAATAAATTTCAAAATCTTTAAAAAAAATTATGATCTAACTCCAATAGTTTTCTTATTTTTTTTATAACAAATTTCTACATTTATTATATATAAATACTCTCTATTTAAACTAAATACTCTCTTCAATCGGTAATATAAAATGTTTGATTTTTGGACACGGATGTTTGAATTTTTACAATTTAATACTCTCGTTGTTAATTAAAAATATATTGTTTACTATTTATACACTTTTTTTTAAAATGATAAAAATTATATAAAATATCAATTATATATATATATATTATAAATTCATATTTAATAGTAATAAGTATGAAATTATAAAAAAAAATAGATATTTTATATAATTTTTTACACCTAAAAATGTGTGTGTGAATAGTAAATCGTCGTGTTTTAATTAGCCGAATGAGTAATAAATTATAAAAAATTATTGCAAAAGTTAATATCTTATAATACGTGTTGAAAATTCTAAAACCTTATATTTTAGATTGTAGGGTTTAGTTTTATTAGATCTTGTGCAAATTATGAATCAATTGTAATATGTACAAATTAAATATCCAACAACTAATTGAATCGATCGATAGCAATTGAAAATTGGATGAACAAATTGAACGATAAAAACTAACAATTGAATGCAATAACGAATAAGAAAAATCGATCAGTAACAACTACAAATTGAATGAATATATCACATGTGCAACAATTAATTGAACTAGAAGACATTATTTATTATGTTAAACTTTAAATCTTATATGCTACGTACGTGACATCTTTGAAAATGTTATTTACATATTAATATAACTATGCGTTTATATATTCTCATGTCATTAGTCTTATATTACAATCTTTCATATATTGATTTTATTCCTTATTAGTTAAATTAAATAATACTCCCTCTGTTAATTAAAACTTGTCGTTTACTATTAATGCACGCTTTTTTAGAATGATAAAAACTATATGAAATATTAACTTTTTTTTAAATTTGTTTTTATAAATTCATACTTAATAGTAACAAGTATGAAATTATAAAAAAATATATATTAAAAAGTTAATATTTTATATAGTTTTTAACACCTCAAAAAGCGTGCATAAATAGTAAAACGTCAAGTTTTAATTAACGAAGGGAGTATAATTTAGCGTGTACAATATTTATTCTTATAACATATTTAATAGAATTAATCATTTTAATGACAATTTAAAATATGTTGTAATCTTTATAAAAACGTCAATGTTATTTTGGCAATTGATAACCACTTAATTTGCATAGAATTATATATTCTTTATTTTTGACAATATTTATTTAATCCCATTTTGTAACGAAAAATAATATATGATTATCAATGTTTTGACATTAATATAAAGTAAGGCTGCTCCAACTTTGTATTTATCAAATAATATTAAACATAAATAATACTCCATCTGATCGAAAATATTTGATGTTTTAGAGATATGCACGGAGTTTAAGAAATATCACTTCCACCTTCAAATAATTTTTACTCCCTCAACACATTTATTATGCACAAATGTAATTGGTTAAGCAAAAAAAAAGTACAACTTATATTGATATTAGTGCAAAAGTAAAAAATAGTGTAATTATTACTTCTAAAACATCAAATATTGTTGATCAAATTTCACCTCCTAAAACATCAAATATTTCCGATCGGAGGGAGTATATGTCTTATAATGACAATTATAACCATTAGTTAAACAAAAAATATTTACTTTAAAAAAACTTTTTTAGATAAAAAAAATATATGTAGTTGGTGCTACATCAAAAGAAAAACTATTATAATTCTATTGTCTAAGAAATCGTTGGAATTTTTATAACGAAAAAATATTAAATATTTTTTATCTAATAAATTTAACGCATTAAACTAATATAATTTAAAAAATGTGACTCAATGGTAAGGAGTAAGAGAGGTTAATGGGAGGTTTTAGGTTCGATCCATGTCTCCGCTCTTTCTCTTGGTGAAATAATCAGGGTTCACCTTACTTATTAGTTATTACCATTGAGTCTAATTGATCGGCGCAAGTCGATTTACCTGACGTGTGGCTCTTACCGGCTGGGTTACGTGACCGGGTTTACCACCAAAGATGGGTTACCCTCATTTAAACAAAAAAAAAAGATAAATTTTCAATTTAAAAATCCATGTAACAAGAGATAATACGTTTTATTTCGATAATTGAGGCTATTATCAAGAGTTAAAATACCTAAAAAAAGTTAAGAATGATGTACAAAGTAAAAATTCTTTTTATTTTAAGAGTGTTTATACCTACCCAACCTCTTCTAATTTCAATCTCTAATTTTGTTCATAACAGTTTCACTATGGGTGGGTTGCGTACATTTGCTTTATCACCTCCATAATGCACCTAGCATTATTTCAATGATTTATAGATGTCCAGCAGTTACTGTTTGTTGCGCTTTCGATCATTATTTGAATGATATGTGCATTCATCACGTCCATTTACCCCTAAGATTAAATGAAATCCACAAGGATGTCTATCAACCGATAATTTACTTTGGCCATTGGAAAACCCAAAACTGAAAATATATAGGGAGTATATCGGGTTTTTTTTCATAATTAATGAAAAAAAAGTATGGTACATCAAACAACATAAAATCCTTTTTTTTTTGGATCAAGTAAGAATTCGACAAGCTTGAGAGGTCGACAAATCGACAGTCAGACAAAAACCGTCAACTTACAACATACAAACACAAATTAGCCTAGATGAAAGAAAAAAAATCCAAACAACCCGAAGAAGTCGTCCTCCAGCAGAGGAGTCGAGGAAAATCCAAAACGAGCCACGAATATCGAGAGTACGGAAGAGTGCGACGACTCACACGGTGTCTCAACGTCGAGAAAGCGGAGAACAATATAACCCACTATCAAAAAGGGCGAACCCAGAGAAGTGTAGACTATCTATATTGCCCCCACCTAGATGAGGGATCTTCGAAGACCACGAACACAACCACAATGCTCTCGATCATAAAGGAAGCCCAATACTGCAACTCAACTCGGAACTAAACGCCACTACGCCATAGCAACGACCCGTCACTAAAAGAACGAAACAAAAACAGGCCAATAAAGAAAGATCAAACATCCATCGAAAATTTGTGTGTAGAGCTCCCGAGAACGTAGAGTGTACGTCTAGGGAGGTCAAATTATTATGATTACAATGAGGATTTTCGAATTCCTTACGGGGTTTATTTTAAGCCCTTTCGAGTGGAATTTGTAGATTTCAAATACTTGGTTTTAATTTATAAGCCCATGAGGGGTTTATAATTTTTTTTATCCATCACACACACATATATGAATATCTAGAAACCTACCTTTTATTTTCTTTATTTTTTTAATTTTAAAATTAATTAATTAGATATAATCAATTTGGCGTGCAAACCAACTCAAAACCAGCACACAAGGGAAGCGTGCAAAGTAAAGGAGAGAGGCGTGCACCCAAAGGATCTGCATGTTTGGGGGATGCTGGAGGGGATCTCGCCGGCGAACCACGAGCGTGCAAGCACAAGGATGGCAAGGAGGAACACCTCCTTCGGCGAAACGACGAGCCAAAGGCGAGGACGGTACTAACAATTGTTTGAGACGACAGGGCGACACGAAGAATATGCTAGCACAGCCTAATCCGTTTCGATGTGAGTGTGATTTATAATGATTCCAAGACTGCCACCAAGGTTGATTTCAACAGGAAGCGCCCGAAAAACAAAAATTTTTCGAGGAAGGTTCTACAGGAAAACGAACCCTAGATCCAAAAATCGAAAGCATAGATGCTCAGATTGGTTGAGAACGTAGAAGGGTATGAGATCCTCATCCATGGATATGCAAAAGTCCCAAGAAAATTGAGTGATTTGATCGGTTTTAGTGGGTTGCGAAAGAAAAGGGCTTCAAGCTCCTTAATGGAGGTTTACACGTCGGAAAGGGTGCGAAGCATTTGGCTCCGAGATTAAGACTGCATTTTCCTGTGAAATTTTACAGAGTGGAGGTGGAAAGGTCTTACACCATTTGGCTCGGGATGGAGGGGGTAGGGGTGGTTCCCAATCCGGGAGTGGAAAGGGGTAGAGGTACTCGGATTTTCCCACCCAACTGAGGCAAGGTGGATGGGGTGGAGAGAATTTCCACCCACAAAAATGCCCCTCAGATTTTAGTCGTGTTGAGGAAGCCATGTTCAGTTCCCGTGAGAGGAAGAAGCAGGTGATTGCGAAAAGGAAAGATGACGATTGATGACAGTAGCACCACAAGCCTTCATCCAACCACCGAAGACAAGGTACGACCTTCTCCCCACTCGAATCTGCAATGGTGTGGGACAATTTGTTATCGTTGTTGTTCACCACTCATCGTCAACCTCCTTCCTCAACTCGGTGGACACCAATCCAACTCAACAACACGAAATGGTGGCTTCGATTCACTCCAGATGGCATCGTCGGCGGGGGCTCTTTCCATCTAGATCTATGTTCGCGAATATCTCTTGTCACTGGATTTAGCAAGGTCAGATTAATGGTGGTGTGTATTCACGAGTGGGAGGAAGTCTACCAAAATAGATGAGGGTAAAATGGGTATTTCACCCCTCAATAAATAATCCCCAACCAACCAAATACCATACGAGATTTTTTAAGAAAATAATCAACCTTGGTGGCAGTCTTGGAGTCATTATAGATCACACTCTAAAAATAATCTACATCCTTACCACCCTCTAAAAATAATCTCCACCCCTTAAAATCCTCCCTGCAAGAAAACACAACCTAAGGTTGAAGAAAGGCTAATTACAGAGAGGTTAGGAATAGAAGCGATTAGGTAGAGGGGTTGCCAAAGAGGATTGGTGGTGATGGTTTGCAACAACAGATCGGGGGTGAAATCCCAAATAGAGAGTTGCTCCCTTAAGAGAGAGAATTTTGGCAAGCTTCGAATTTCGGACGGCGGCGCTGAAGAGGAACAGTGGTGGTGGTCTTAAACTGCAGGACGGAGGTGAAATCCCATATAGGGGGTTGGGCTCCCTAACGAGATGTACATAAAATCTATTGATATACAATAATTATGGGAGGAGCAAAGCAAAAAAGAAATGAAGGAGGGGGGGGGGGGGGAGAGAAGAAAAATGGATTGGAAATATGTGAATTTTGAGTCGATTTGTTCATCGTTGATGATTTCTAAAAAAACCATGTATAAATAGTAAATGATATATTTTAATTAACAAAAATAGTATAATATACAAATCTCACCTCTCGCTTAAATTTTTATATATTTTTTAATGGATTGATATATTCTTGCAAAAAGTACAAAATTAAAATCATTTTAGATATGAATGCAGAGAACTGAATTCTTATCTTGCTTCAAAAAAAAAACAAGCTGAGAAGAAAGTGAAGCCTTGGAATAAACTCCTATAGAGGATTGGAGTACGCCCCCCTTCCCTTCATCAACCATGCCTCTACAACCCTAAATTCCGAAACCTCCAACCTCCAATCTCCTTTCAATCAACTCTTTTTCGTTCAAATCAGCAAGTTCATTGCCAATGGACGCCAAAATATGTCCACTCCCTTTCCATGTGTATTCATGACAAGAGGATTGTGGTGTCCTTGCAAAAATTTAGTTTCGAGTGTGAATTTAGTTCAGCCCTCCCCTCCCCGAGTCTTACCCTTCCAAATCTATATACTATATTAAAAGAGAAGCATTTATGCCACATGTCCTCTCCATGTTCAAAGTTATTTTTGGAAAATTATTTACATAATATCATTTATTATGGCAACTATATTTTCTAATATTATTTTTTTTGGAAAATTTTCTAATATTAATTACCCAATATTATTTGATGTTACATTTTTTAACCAATGGGATTAATTCAAATCTTTTATCTTTCACTATTTATTATTTATTTTTCTCTTTATCTCTTTAACCCAATTGTATATTTTCGATTATTTTTAACACATTTACTAATCAATGGGTTTAATTCAAAATATTATATTAAATTTAATGTCTATGATTAATCTATATCTAAATATTATTTATAAAAAAAACGCGCCATGGCGCGGGGATCGTACTAGTTGTCTTCACTTGATTAGACCGGTTCCGATCGTTTCAGTGTTCGATTTGGGGTCTCTGGTGGTGGAGGTGCCTGCCTTGGCACTTGGGGTGGCCCATTTCCTCCCTCTTAATCGCCCGATTAGATCAGCGCCTCTGTTGTCTGGCCGATATCGCGTCATCTCCCCGTTCCCTTGTTCGTCCTCCGTCGTCTTCGCCTTGCTTTGCCTTCGATCATTGTTGTCACTGATGGCGATCGTCTGACCGATTGTTTGATGGAAGTCCTTGCCGTGTGAGGTGCTTTGGGTGTGCCTTGAATGCCAAGTCCACCCCCCCCCCCCCCCAAAAAAAAAGAAAAATCTTGTCGTGCAAGAAATTTCTACCTACCTACCTACCATGTATTAGCAATGAGGAAAATCATTTGGATATGAAAGGCGTTAAAAACTACCTATATGGTATTTTGATCATTCAAAATTGATATGCTTATTGAAAACTAACCTCGTGGAAACTCTCATATACTCCCCTTGATCTTTTAACAAGGTCTAAAAAATCAGTGCACAAATTAATTTGTTTGATGAATGATTTTCTCTTTCATTTTGTTCATAATTAGTCCTGTCTTTTGGTGAGGAGCTGTTGCCTTGGTGTGACTGCATTTAGTTCCGATATAGGTTGTAGTATCGGGCCTTCACCTTATCTATGACAAGCCTATAAGCCAAACTAGGGCTTTTTTGACTTGAGGTTGCCTACTCTCCTTTTACCCCAGAGGTGTGCTGGTTTGAATCCAGTGTTCTGCTTGATCTAGTGGATCGTAAAAGTGTTTGTGGTTTTCGAATATCTCTCATTTAGACGAGGGGACCTCAGTGCTCCACATTTCTCCAGGTGTCGTCATTTCCGGTGGTGGATTACTACTCTCCGTCTTCTTGGCGTCGAGACACCGTGTGAGTCTTACACTCTCCTATGTTCCCAACATTCCCAGTTTGTCTTGGGTCTTCCTCAACTTCTTTGCTGACATACAAATTTTTATGTGGTGTTGAGTTTGTTGTGATTTGTGTTTTTTTATATGTATTGTATGATGACGGTGTTTCCGTCTGTTGGTTTTACCGATCTCTCGAGAATCAACCTATCTGATCTCGAATTTTTACTCTATAAATTTTTTTTTAGACATGACTGCATTTCGGAATTCGGATTCGTGAACACGTCATTTTTGTAAAATTTTATTTTAAGGGTAATTTTGTGAAAACTCGCTTATTTCAAGGGTAGTTTTCTGTAATTTACCTTTTTTTATATTTACACTAAAAAGACTTTTAGACCCTAAACACATTTCCCCCTTCACATCTCCTCTTCTCGACATCCCTTCGGCTCAGTCATACCCACCGGAGACGGCGATCCGGAGCTCTCTCTCACCGGCGAGTCGGCGAATACAATTTCTCCACCTGCGGCTGAGGTTCGTGACTCTTGTTTTGTTCTTTCTTTTTTAATTGCTTCTCAGATCTGTATTCTGCGGCTTCTCTTCTCCTCCCTCGTTCCTTCTTCCTCAAATGATATTGAATTGATGGATTCTATTTTGATATTACCACTTCCCCTGTTTCAATTGTTTTTCATTTCCGATTTTTCAAGTTATAAACTTGTTAATGGATGACTACTTCCTTGAAAGCTCATAGTAGTAGTGCAAGTATGATGATAAGCATACGGGTTGCTTAACGATTGTGTGTTTGAATTTGACTTGATTATGGTCCTGTTTTGAACTTTGTCTTGATTATCAGTTATTACCTCCGAAAATGTCTGCCAATTTATAAAGGGAATGCCAATTTTGTGATGTTGTCATAAAATATTTGCTATTTGACTATTGTAATTGTGAATTGCAGTTGAGCTAGATGAGTGCAGTTAAGCTAGAAAGCCTGCAAAGGATCGTCGAAGTCGGGGTTGAACATATATATGATTATTTGAGACATGTGCAGGCAGAAGATCCTGGTTTTTATTACTCAATTCAGGATGGCCCTGAGCATCCGAATTCCAACGTCTTTTGGGCCGATGCTTCTTGCAGAATGAATTATGCCTGCTTTGGGGATACTGTAATCCTTGACACCTCGTATCGTGCTAATCAGTACAAGGTGCCTTTCATGGCGTTTAATGGAGTTAACCATCATGGACAGCCCGTGCTGTTTGGATGTGGCTTGCTATTTAATGAATCAGCTGCTGCATTTGTGTGGTTGATTCAAACCTGGCTTCGTGCTGTGTGTGTGCATCATCCCATCTCAATAACAACTGAGCCTTATGAATTCATACAGGTGGCTGTTTCTCAAACTTTACATAGGACTCGTCATCGCTATTGTAAGTGGAGTATATTGAGACAAACCAAAGAAAATTTGGCTGATGTGTATCAGTCATATCCAGCTTTTGAAACAGACTTCCAGAATTGCATTTGCAGAAGTGAGACAATTGATGACTTTGAGTCTCGATGGGGATCACTCATGGGACAGTACTACCTCATGAACAATGAATGGCTTCAGTCAATATACAATTCTCGTCATCTGTGGGTGCCAGTTTACCTGCACAACACCTTCTTTGGTGAGCTTTCTCCGAATGTAGGAAATAATGGGAATAATTGTTACTTTAATGGGTTTATAAATGCTGATACCACCTTAGAAGATTTTCTGAAGCAGTATGAGAAAGCTAATGCATGCTGGCGTGAAAATGAGTTGAAAGCCGATGATGATACAAGTAACACTACACCAGTTCTAAAGACCCCATCTCCGATGGAAAAACAGGCTGCTAGTCTTTACACTAGGAAAGTATTCATGAAGTTTCAGGAGGAATTAGTGGAGACACTAGCTAACCAAGCGACGAAAATTGAAGAGACAGGATCATTCACCACCTATCGGGTGGCCAAGTTTGGAGAAGACCACAAGGGGCATGTTGTGCATTTTGATGCAGCTGAGATGAAATCCAATTGCAGCTGTCAAATGTTTGAATTTTCCGGTATCCTCTGCAGGCACATATTGTCTGTTTTTAGAGCAAGAAATGTTCTTACACTTCCCCATCAGTATTTTCACAAGCGTTGGACAAAGAACGCAAAGAGTAGAGCTGTGCTGGATGAGGGTTCTGTAGAAGTTCCAATCAATTGCCAAGAGTCTCTGAGTTCGCGACAGGATATCTTACGGCAAGAAGCTATGAAATTTGTTGAAGGAGGAGCAAAATCTTTACATGCCTTTCATGTGGCTATGGAGGCTTTACAGGCAGCAAAAAAGAAGGTTACTGCTGCCAGAAGTATTGGGACTACGCAGGGGGATGCTTTATCAAATTGTGCAAATGGAAGGCACACTGACAGCCTAAATCAAGTGTTATTAATGCAGTCACGGGTCAGTACTAAGCTTCACTGTCTTGCATTTGCACCAATTGCCTTATCCCTCTCTGGACTGGATAAATACTCCCTCGAGCGAGCACCCTTCCCTTCTGTTATCTAACTTCTCCTCTCTCCCTTTCTCTGATGCAAATGAAACTAGGGCTTAATCTACCTTCCCATTACTTTACTCTCATGCATGGATATATCTATACATTGATATTATATGTCCTGATTGCTTGTTATCATACTCATTCCAGTGCTAGTAGTAAATGCTTATCTTGATGGTGCAGGAAGAGAAGATGAGGAAAATCCGAGAATTGTCTGCAGAGCTGGAGAGTGCTAACCGGCGCTCTGAGCTTTACAGGACCAACTTACTCGCCATTTTGAAAGATATGGAGGATCAGAAGTTAAAGCTGTCAGTGAAAGTTCAGAATGCGAGACTGAGTTTGAGAGAGTAGTTTGCAAATGCCAGAAAGTGTTTCTGTAGCTGTAATTCCCGCTTACCAGTTGTGTATCACTTCTGGCTTTAGGTAATTGTAATTTATTCTGACTTGTCTAACTACATACCAGACCTTCCATGTTATGATGAATATAGTGGAGTATGGATTCTTGTTTAGCTTTTTATTTCTTTTGGTTTGCATCCTTGTGTCACGAATGTATAGGTCAGTTTTGAGTAACACGGCTTTGGAGGGATTGGATGATAATTGTTTGCTTTGGATGCTAAATTCATTATCATTTTGAGGTTTACAGTATGCTCTGCAATCTGCAACTCATTTCAGCTTGAAGCACATTTATATTGCAATGATAAATTGGAGCACTTTACTTTCAAGTGTGGCTGGCCCTGTTTTTTTTTATGGTATTAAATGCCCTATAACTTACTCTAGGCAGTCTTAACGAGAGTGAAAGTAGACGCATGTACTAAGAGCTCATTGTTCTAGATAAAATAATGTGTCAGCTCTTGGGTGCTGAAATGGCTGTGTTGACTTGGTATTTAGTTCCTCATACTTGAAAACTGACAGTGTTGGATTGGACATAGTACATTTGCTGACTTGCCTCTTATTTTTGCTAGGAAAATACGAACGAATGAAATAAGGTGCAAGGTTCCTAGCATAAATGGTCATTAAGGAGTTCTTCAATTGCTTGGACAATTCACAGTGGGTTTGGTTGAAACCTAGGGAGAAAGCAGTTGGTACATGAATATGATCATGTCCTGAACTTCCTCTCTTGCTCTGAGTCCGTTTATATGGAAGGTACACATCCACTCCCTTTCATCTTCTTGCTCCGAGTCTCCTTTCGTTCTGGGTCTTTCGGAAACTCTCTCGAGTCATTCGGAGAAAGAGTGCGTACATCCTGACCCCCAATCCTGCATAATCGCGGGATATACTGTTGTTGTTGTTGTTGTTTGCTATCCTTCGACACCCTTTCGCTCTGATCCTGGTCCTCATTAGCATTTCAGCATGGAGTTCATTATGCTCTTTATTCCATCAATGTGGACTTTGTTGATTGCACTCGAATCTCACTCCTATTTGTGCTCTGCCTCCTAAAACCAACAGCCTTATGTTTAATATAGGTTTGTCTACTGTATATCTTCCTGCAAATATGCTGTTGGACATTTTCTAGTTTTATCTGGGAAATTTGATTTGGTATGATTGTGTTGTAATGTTGTTTATTGCTTCGTTTTTGTATCAATTTTGAACATGCAATTTGTACATCATGTCGGAGTCTGCTTTATCATAAAATGACCGGTGAATCTGGTCTCGGTTTGTGATTTTTGCATCTGATTTTGTTTATTTGGATCTTCATCATCTTAATGTGATGCGATTTTTGCCCCATTTCAAGTTTGATTTATTTGCTTTTGCAGCTGATTTTGTTTATTTGGTCCAGTTACAAGTGTTTCGTTTGGATGTCTTATCACTAATTTATTACTTTGGACCTGAATTGTTTTAAATCGTTGCGCCTACCTTCAAGTTTGGCTGTGTACATTCGAACCCAGGTATTGTCATTGCTCCATCCATCATCCGTCAACTGCCGGTGATGATTCCCGACTGAGATCACGCAAGTTTTATGATCTTGTTGCTCAAACCATGAATCTTAGGTAATCTTCACTGATGGTTTAATTTGCTCGATATTTACATGTGGTGTTGATTTGCCATGTAGAGACTGCCTCCAGTCATCCCTTGTGTAGATTTCTACCTGCTTGTTTTATTTTATTTTCAAAGTTACTGAATGAGTCTTCAAATATGAATACTCATGTTTCTATGAACTAATTACACAGCTTCAGCTCACTTGTGCTCTTTCTTTTTAGGGCAATGTGGAAGCTCTAAAAAGGGCTTCATGATCGATTTCGAAAAATGTGAAGTCTGGAACTACGGATGCGTATGTGTTAGTTCATCCTCTTTGCATTCTCTAATGGTGATTTCCAGTCTTTCGCCACTGGCTGGGGGTAACACATCGCAACATTGTCTTCTTGGAGCTTGAAGCTGAAATTTCACAAACCAATTCATATGTTATCAAGAAAAATCAGATGAAAATATGAATTTTTTCCAACATAGATGAAATAAAAATAAAAATTAGGGCACATACCTTTTCGATGCCAATGTTTGATTTTGGAGAGACCACCACAACTTCATTGATCTTCTTAGGGGAAACGATGGGATCAAAAGTGCAGTTATCAACAACCATCCTCCTATACCTACTCCTAGACCGCCCTCCTCTCATGGCATCAACCCCATCGAAAAAGAAAACCGTCGGCCTTTGACAAGGATCGTTGGGAACAGGCATCGTGTCGAACATGTAAGCGTTCGATAGCTCATTGACCCCGTTCGTCTTCCATGTAGAAAACGTCTCTTGGACGCGAAGAGCATCTGGTAAGAACAAGTGGTTGTCGAACACTTGAACTGCATAGCCCCAAGAGACCGAAATGGTCCACGCAAACCAGTGGTCGTAGCAGACGGTTTGTTGCAGGATGCGCTCAGGATCAGCCTTAACTGCGCGGAAGAGGTGCCCAAGGGCGCCGAGACGGGACATGTTGGGGAAGATAGGGAAGATGTGCTCTCTGTGGTGGAGAGACACTAAGGGTGTCAATGGGTGTGATGCCATTACCCCAAAAGCGTCTCCCTTGACATCCATCTGCAACAAATCGTTTTTTCATTCTTATTCATGACAAGGTTCATCTGAATGGGCGCACGTATACTAGATAAAGTTAATGATCTTTCATCGTAAAATCAATTGACAATAAGAAGAACAACATACCAATTTATATACTACATTTATATTGTTTAAACTTTCAATGTAAGACTTTTTTCTCTCCACATCGATTGTCTTATATTGAAACGTATATAGTTAGCCAATGATGGAAAGTTAGACCATTCGACTAACTGTTCTAAAACCTTGCAAATATTACATAGATCAATTAGCAGGGCACAATCAATCTATTTGAATTAGAGATCAAGTTGAACACTTGAAAGTAGAAAGGCAAATATTACATAGAAGGGTACCTGATGAAAGCCAGGCTCAAGTGTCAACCCTACACCAAGCTCCGCCAAGCAAGAAGAAATCCTGATGTCACTCCCATACAGATGTTGGTACCTTCGGATACACGAATCCAAGACCCGCGCCAGCACCTTGGCGAGAGGTGCGCTGATTGCGAATCCACCTCCTCCGAAAGCTGTCCCGAATGACACCAACCTGTTCTGCTCATACACCTCAGACTTCCCCCCAATGTAGTACCACAGCTCGTGGTTGTACTTCGATAGCGTCTTGGCCAGATTCCCCGGCAAGAATATCGTGTCATCATCCCCGAACACAAACCACCTGACCCCTGAAAAAGGAAGAACTTAAGGCGAATTAACCTATGATTGGTAAAAGAGTAAATAAAGCTAATAATTTATTTGTATTAAATATATTTTTATAAACTACTATTTTATTTGGGAAACTAAGTTGTTAGATAGCTGATGAAAACGTTTGAATAAAAGCTATGAATCCAAAAACTAATTCAACTAAAATCTTATATTTATTCAATTTAAAACTATCTAATAAACTCTGAAAAGCTATTTATTGTGCCAAATAGAGCCTTAGTATGCAGTGTTTTGTAACGAATCCTATAGACAGTGTTAAGCAAGCTAATACCGGGAAGGTTGAGCTCGACAGTTTCCTTGACTAAACGGGCGATGCGGATGGCAGCCCGAAACCCGTTTCTGTAGGTATAGGGGAACCCTGAAGTGTCTCCGGATACGCAGATCGGAGGCAAAGAGGCTGCCGAACCATGATCTGTAAAGTTGTCGGAGCTGGGCTCTTCAAGAAACACGCAACCCCGCAATCTCGGATCCCACCACAATCTCACCAAATCCCTCTTCCGGGGCCATGATCGTCTGGTTGATGCAATCCCAAATGCGATGTGCTCCACAGTGGTGGTTCTGAGGATCGGAGGAGAAGCAAAAGGCGAAACTGCGACGTAGTGTCGATTGAGGGAGATGGAGATGGACACGAGAAGGGTTGTTAGGGAGATTGAGGTGAGGAATGCAAAGAGGATGAGGAGGTGAGAGGAGGCTGATGCTTTGGTGAGATTCTTCATTTTCCACTCTTCTTCATGGGTTTGAATTGGAAGAACACGAGAGAGATGATACAAGAGGGTGAGTGTTGCTGTTTAATGCATCCCGCCCTTGTTTGTGCCCTTTTTTTTTTTTTTTCCAATTGAATGGTTTTTCACCCAACTAGTTGTTGACTATTTGAGAGTGGAGGCTTTCTTCACCAAAGATTATTAATAGATAAAATGAACCTCTGGCAAGTACATTAGCGGTAACAAAAAAAATATATATAAAAAAACACAAATTGACAATAAGAGAAGCAGTTCTGCCTTTTATATATACGAAGTTTGAGTTTCATCATATTTTCGACAAATTATTCACTAACCATTACATTGACGATTATGTCGAAGACTGAATTTAGTTTAAACTTTTACAAGTAAAGGTGGATTTAGATTATAATCGTAAAAATTAATTCACGCGTTGGTGTAGATTGTAGTTGTTTATGATGAAGCTGAAAGGGGCATTAAAAGCGTTTTCTAGGAACGTTTCCAGCGGGGAAATTTTAGGCAACGCTCAATTACAACTTCACACCCATTCTCATGCGGTCATGCCTAAAGTTATGGTAGTTTTCCACTATCAAGGTAGTGCACCTAACATCCTTCCACTTTAGATTTTATGCCAATTTTATTTATTTATTTATTTTGATAAGGAAAGAATTCGAAATACTTTGAGAGGTTGAAAACAATCATAAAACAAGTTGATACAAATCAACCAAAACAGACAAATAAGAGACGATAGAGGTGGGACTGGAAGAGAAGACCTCAAAGAAGTCGAGCGGGGAACCAAATGCCCACACCCTTGTCCAAGAACCTGTGGAGGACAAGCTAAACATTATATAGGATATCACCACCAGAAAGTATGTATATTAAAACATGATTTTCTATTGATGTGAAGACAAGGCTTTAGGGAAGCACCTCTCGAAAAACGTAACTATCATGAACACACAATCACGAACTCGACCAGATACAACTCAAACCTTACACCAAAATTGATCAAAATGCGAAGTATCAAAGTCACGCCTAAAAAAATACACTCCAACCGAACCATGAACAATCGTACCAAGTAACTGAAAAGGGTTGATGGTTGTGCCAGTGGTGGTGGCGGTGGCCATGGGTAGAGCCAAGTTCATCTATGTGTTTTCTTTCCTTTTTTCCTTCACCCCCCCTTCCCCCTTCCTTTTTTAATTTTTTGTTAGTTGGCTTGGAGATTAAGGAATTTTTTTTATAAGGTTAAGGTTTGGACCATGTAACCGGAACACCAGGGCTCTTCGAGTTACAAACGAGGTCGAGAAGACCAGGGTGTTTTTCAATTGCATTCTTGACGCTGGTGACTCAGATGTAATCATATCTGTCACCGTATTCTCATCCCTTAAAGTGTGAATAAATGATACAGAGGTAAAGGTCAATGCTTGTATAAGGGCATTAGAGAGTATTATCTCGATTTTTCATGGACATTGCCATTTCCCGGAGATGAAGTTAATAACCGTGAGTGAGTCTCCCTCAATCCCGAGTTTTGTAATCTCTATTTCCTTAGCTCTTTTTACTTCTTTTACGAGGGAAAGTGCTTTAGTTTTAATCAGGGATTGTGTCCAGCATTTTTCATATTCAATATTTATATATGGGTTCTCCATTTGTGTTTTGTAAGATGAAGCTTCACCATTACCCAAGGTGGACCCGTCGAAATTTTATTTTATTTATCTTAATAGTGTCCTTTACCACTTTAGCTTCCTTGATTTTCTTTTTGATGTTGTGTGTTTGGTTTTCATATTCGTTGGTTCTTTGTCCTCGTTAGAAATTTGTGCTTCTTACCAAATTTTGTTGTTGGTGATGTATATAAATAACCCGGCTTCCAATTTAGATGGAGTATTTAGGTTTTCAAATGTTATTTTATTTCAAAACCACCAAATGTCCCACCATTTGATGACAACCTCTTTTTTTTTTTGTAAGTTTCCTTCCAATCTCTCCAATGAAATCCTTTACACTTGTGGATGCGTTGAATATGTTCTTTGCAATCACTACAACAGAAATGCTTATTAGCAGGGAATTTTTTCGTCACTGAAAATTGATTTTTTGTCGCTAAAGAGGTGACGCTCATAAGTGATGTGTCATTGGTCCTGGTCCCAAATGCAATTAATATCCCTAACTCAAGCTAAACAAAAGATTAGTATAGCGGACAAGTAGGGCTCGAACCCACAGAGAAGATAGATTCGTGTTTCTAATAATGATTCAAAGCAAAATAATAATAAGATTGAGATGAATAAAACAAACAAGTAAATAAAAGTAGTAATGATTGCAAAGTGTTACCAATATGATGAAAACGCTTCACCTGCAATTCTTGACAACGGTTAGGGTTCATGATCCTTGGAGTGATTTCATTATTATTCTCAATGGTTATTCCGACCTTGGTTTAAATAGATTGATATCCCTTACAGACTTACCAATCTCTTACACTATATGTGATCCTAAAGGATTCTTAAAACACACAGCAGCATGAAATCCTAAAGTACTTGGCCAATTGGCAACATCAAATCTCAATGCAATTAGAATGTCAAAAGAGTATAAATCTCTTAACCCTAATCTTATAGAAATAAATATTAAACCATCAGTCATTATCCTACATAGACAATTGATACTTTCATGGGAACAATTACCTATTGCTTGCTACCATGGATTAATTGTTCTTACAAAGTCATTAATCACTAGTAAAGATGCAAATTCCGTCAAGGTGATCAATCAAGAGGAAATATGTGCAAATAAGAACTATAAGAACAAAGATAATGAAATAAATCATTAATAACAATATGAAATCAAATCCTCACAATTCAACCAACCATGTCTTGGAATCACAGGCGAAACTATGAGTTTAGCAACTCATAGCCTAATTGAAATTTTTCTAAAACTAATGAGAAAGTTGGATTCTCCACCTCTAAACCTAATAGTGTCGACCTATATAAGATAGGAGTCGACGTTATTAACCCTAGAAAATAAAATAATAATAAACTAATTAAAATAGAATCGGGAGAAATCGTATTTTCTGAATACTGCGAAACCGACGAGCAACGGTGGAAAAGCGGCGGGCGCCGCTCCTCTAGCTCCGCGATTCTTCTTTATCTTCGACGTTGTTCTTCTTTAGCTCCCTTGATAATCTTCCTTTGCCTCTTTTATGCTCCCAAAATCAGCTCTTCTAGACATCTTAATCCTCCCTTCAAGCTCGGATTATAAAACTGCAGAATAAACACAAAATAGCGTAGATTTCGAAGTCGAATGCTAAAATAGAAAACAATGCAAATTTACTACAAAACATGCAAGAATCCTATCTATATAAATACATCTAAAAACTACCTATAATGCCTATCTAAAATATGCAGTATCATGTGTTTCTATGGAAAGAGCTGGGGGCGATTCTACCTCCGTAATGGCACCTTTAGCCAAATGGAGAAGTGATTTAGCCATGGCATTTCAATACTGCCTTGATAGTTCGACTCCTCATGTAGTTTATAAATGGATTGGAACTCTTTCCATTACACCGATATATGTTCTGCGGGTTTATTTTGCCCAAGGATTTTTACATTGTCTCCTATGGCCTTGAGATCTACATTATGAATATGTTGATTGGGTTTTTGTCACCAAAGATTGACCCAGAGCTGGAACCAATGGATGGTGCCTCATTGCTGATGAAAGAATCAGATGAATTTAGGTCATTCATTCGCAGGCTCCCCGAATTCAAGTTTTGGTAATGACTATATATTGATCTCTGACTTCTATTTTTGATAGATTCCTTAGCTTCCCATATTCTTAATATGGGTATTTATCATGAAATTTCCTTTCTTTTACATCCAAAAGCATAAATGTCTATTGACACCAAAAAGTTTGGAGCAAGAAAGAACAAATAGAATGAGGAGTAGTCCACATTTACTACTTGAGAGTAAATGTATGATCTATGACAGCCTAGTTGCAAGGTACAAGCTGAATTTCTATTTTTCATTCTTCATTCTTCAGGTATACCATAACTAAGGCCTTTCTCATGGCCCTTGTTATGACTTTCTTCTCCATCTTTGATGTCCCTATGTTCTGGCCCATATTGTTGATCTAATGGATTATGTACTCTTTGTCCTCACAATGAAGCGCCAGCTCATGCATATGATCAAGTACAGATACATCCCATTCAACTTGGGGAAAAAGGTGTTGATTTTACCTTGATTTTTTAACATTGACATACATATACCAGAAAGAAGTCAACTGCAAATACTTCTCACGAGTCCAAGGATTGAACTTCCATAGTCAACAACATATGAGGCTCAATAGGATAGCAAGATCAGAACAACGTTGTTCTGAAACCATCTCCTCTCTAGTATTTAAATAGAATGTGTAAGATGCATACAAAATGTTTTAGATGTACAATGTAATGCATTTCTTATCTCTAACCTTGTAGGTTCATTTGTAAACCTCTCCTCACGCCAAATGCCCAACAATCAATCTATCAGTTCAATCTATTCGAACTTCATTCTTGTAAAGTTTCAAACCTTGTAGAATCATTAAAATCGTTAGTGCTATGTATTTCTATTTCCCCACTTTATCTCAAGCAAGACTTCAGTCGACTGAGGTACTCTTTCAATTCGATTAATTTCTGTTTTTGTCGTAAATTTAAGATGGGTCCTTGAAGCATATTTTCCTATACTTGTAGTTCTAGTTAGGGTTGAAGTTTCAAAGCAAAACTAAATTGCCACATTTTAACTTGCAGTAAATGAGATGCTTCTTATCTTAGACAGTAAGAGTTTAAATTGTAACAATTTATTTCGACTCTGTTTGGATTAATGAAAAGGTGTTCAACAAGACAAGGATACATCCATCCAAGTGATAAAAGAAAGGTGACGACAACAAATTATTTCAACAACCATCATTCATTGAACAACTTGCCGATTTCAATGCTCAATTATAGGAAATGTGTGTTGCTCAATCACGCGAATTGGTTGAGATACTCATCAACAGATGTGTACTTGACATTAGGATAAAGCTCAGAAGCTTCCACTGTAGTTGCAGGGTCGATCTCCAAATAGGTATCGCCCTTCACTAACACTGCGTGGTTTATTGCCATAAACACATTGATTGGAACAGGAGACTCTGCAAACATTACCACCCACAAAATCATTCAGTGAAAAAAAATCAATGACAAGAGTAGAACAGAAGATGGTAAATCATTTATGCAAGTAGTTCACCTTGAATGTCCTTGATGACTTTGTCCTCGGGAAGGTAGATCTTCTCAAGGGTCTTGCCAATCTTCTTCTCCCAAAGGGAGATGAGCTCGTTGAAGGTGCAAGTGTTGAGAGGAGGCCTAATGTAGACAAACTTGTTCAAGGTTCGCGGGTCATCCACAACTTTGATGGTATAGGTTCCAATGTCAACTTCGTTGTTGTACACAACTACAACCACAACAAGATTGGTATTATGATATTGTAAGTACGTTGATAGATAGGTAAGTAAGTAGGTAGATAGGTAGATATCTCAGATAGATAGATAGATAGATAGATGGATGGATGGATGGATGGATAGATGGATAGAAAAGATAGATAGATAGATACCCTTAGTTTCGCCGTCACCCATGATGATCACTTTGTCTTTAGGAGGAGGAGGTGCCATTTGGCCAGGCTGGGCAAAGGTGGTCAAGTAGAACCCTGCAAAGCAGTTGCAAGATACAAAGGTGTAGGGGATCCCTTCGGCCTCCACCGCTCGCCTAATCCCGGACTTGGTCTTGAAGGCTGACAATGCCGGCTCCAAGGCCGATGTTCGATCCACATCAATTCCGAACTCCGATGGTAAGAATCTCTACAATCACATCATACCTTTTTGTCATGGTTATCGATAGGAAAACCTACAAAGGAATGTTGACATTTTGAACTCAAAATTTACCTAACTCGATCTACAACCAAAAATAAACAGACCGATTCAACAAGCTTCAAAGTGACCCAGTCCAAAAACTCGCTCGTCCTAATGAATCAACAGTCAAGACCACTTTTGATGGTTTGGTGGATGTTTGAATGTTTGAAGGGGAAAATGGATGTTTTTGGAATGATCTTCAACTCCAAATACCAAATCAACTGAAAATTTTCTCAATAAGTCCAATCAAAATATCAGAAAAAGATGTAGTCCCCATTCTCCACCAACTCCGTAGGACTTAAGACCCTCTTCCCCTTGTAATATTTCATGCGATACTCATTTATGATTGGTCGATAAATTTACAAATTTAAATAAAATATCTTTTTATCAATATTAGATAAAATAATAATAAAAAAGTAAAAATGGCCAATCAAAATGGTGTAAATTAACAAGTGTAATAATTACGAGATTTTATCTCTCTTTAGATATGATACTTAAGAGTTGTGATTGAAGTGTCCACACAAGTCCTACTCAAATCATGGTACCGCTTTACACATCTTTCCTTTTAGCTTTCCACTGTGTACGGCTAGTAAAGAAGCAAGAAACTTTTAGTAATTTTGTACAAGTTAGTATATTTAGTTCATTATAATTTTTTTTCTTTAGTTTAACATATCAAAACGACAATATTTTAGTTTAAGAGAATATTTATTTAGTTCCAAATGACGATGTTTTAGTTTAAAATGGCATTGTGTTATTCAAAACTGCATCATTTATATATTTGTTTCTATTTAAACGAACAAAACGATGTCATAACAATTTTATTTTAAAAAGCATTATTTGAAATCTAATGAGTCCATTTCTAACTTGAAAAAACATTCAACTTGTATAATTTCTTATAATCTCATGTCAAATTGAGTAATATAACCTCTTATTTCGAAATTCTCAAGATCAATTATATTATTAAAATATTAAGCTAAATAAAATATAATTAAAATCCTCGGGATTTACTAGAAGATGTTTTTAATGATTAATTTGTGTTCAATTTTAAAATATTTATAACTTTTTACTTCAATATTAGATTGATGTTTATAATATGTGAAAACGAAATTATTAACGAGTAGAATAAATATAAATAGCTCATTGGATGAAAGGAGGGTGAATACTCTTCCTCTTGCCTCCTTTTTTTGTTTTGGTAGAGTTCCTCTTGCCTCCTTAGTTGTGCCGATATACGTGGTTAGTAATACGGTACCGAAATGGTACAAAAAGACAACCTATCCCATCCTCCTAGAAGATGACTAAGTTGTAAATATTACTTCACTTATTTGGTAAGCATAATATATAATTATATAATGATTAATAATTCACCAATTTGATCCCTCCCTTTCCTTATTTTAATAAGTGACAATAAGTCTAAGTACCTTCCTATGGATTAAAAAAAAAACTAAGATTGTTCAACTCATCTATCTCCTTCAAATTTAACATCTCACCTAAAATATTGTTACCCACTTAACTTAATCATGCTTTAAGAATCATTTTTGACCACATGGCATCAAGGTAGGACTATCTATTAAAAGCACGAATAAATAAATTATATGATCGAATTGCTAAACTGATATAAAAAAGCGATCCATGACTATATATTGTACTATTTTTTTTCAAAAAAAAAAGTGATAACAAAGCTATATATTTAAAATATTATAAAAAAACAGACCTTGACATTACCCGCCTCTTTAATGGCGGAAATGATCTTGGTTTGATCAGCCAACTGGAAGTTTCCTACAGTGGAAATCACCACATCCACCTGCTTAATCGCCTTCACCAAGCTCTCGTGATCGTACAAATCACCCTAATTAAAGTCCCAAGCATATCGATGAATTGAATCCGGAAACCAGATGAACCAAATTCAATCAATGAAACGCAGCAACGTACTTACAAAGATAAGAGTGACGCCGGAGGCCTTGAAGCCGTCGAGGAGCTTGCCCTTGACTGGGTCGGAGAGAGTGGCCTCCCGCACAAGAGCGAAGGTCGGGTGCCCCTCTTTGACGCTCCCTTCAACGATGAACTTCCCGATGTAGCCGGTTCCTCCGATCACCAGAATCTTGCTCTTCTGATCAGCCATTGGAGGTTTCCGAGATTCCGTTTCGATCGAGCTCGGGGAATCAGCTAAACCAGAGCACTACGCAGCGTTTTTGTTTACACAGCGAGTGAGGGGTTGGGTTCATCTCTTTGCATTTTATGCTTGAATTTGGGACAACTTTAAATTACGCTTTTGCCACCGGTAGGTAGCCACCTCACACCTGACCTGCGTTATAATCAAGAGTGAAAATCACCCCTCCCTACTACGGTACTATCTTCCCCACTCCACTATTTTTTGTTTGACATTTATTTAATTTAAAAAAAATTTAAAAAATTATATTTTATATTCCTAACATATAATTTTACATATTTATAAAATTTTATTTTGAAAAATCATGTTTTAAAATTAGTAAAAATTGTATTTTGTAAAATATTGCTTTTTAATTTTTAAAAATTATAAAATATAAGTTTTTAAAATTAAATTTTATAAATATATAATAATAGATACTAGTAATGTAAATATAATTTTTTAAGATTAAATAAGTATTAAAATATTTTTGTGATGTATAGAAGGTAGTAGGGAGCATGGAGCAGGAGATGATTATTTGATAATAATAATTTTAATATCTATGTGTGACACAAAATTAATTTTGTTAAATATTATGATAAAAAAAATTCAAAAAAATATATTTATGTTACAACTAACTAATCATATATTTTTTTTTTCATTTTTTCATAAAAAACATATTTTGAAAAATATTAAAATTGAAAAGATGATTATTTGATAATAATAATAATTTTAATATTTTTTAAAATATGTTTTTTCATGAAAAATTATACAAATATATATGATTTGTTATTTATAATGTAAATATATTTTTGTGAATTTTTTTATCATAAACATTTAACAAAATTAATTTTGTGTCACACATAAAATGTATAGAGGGTTGTAGGTGATTATTCCCTCTTTTTTTTTCATGTGATAGTGAAGAAAACATGATTTACGTACCCACAGTCCCCACAAGCTTGTTCAAATTGTATGATGATTGATTGTTTGACGTTTTATCCCTTGGGGTTTTAGGTAGAAGTCATATTCATATATACTACTTTCTAGATTCCACACACACTTGTACATAAGAATGCGAATCAAAGATGGGTCAGGTTTGAACCTCAATCGTTTAATTACCTAGATTTCGGTTTGAATTACTTCAAATCCAGTCCGAGTGAGGTTAAAACAAGCAGAGTGAGATTTAATACTAAAACTAATTGACAATATATATGATGAATAGTTTATAGCTTATATATAAGGTTTTTTTACTCCATATTTTTTGATGTGGAACACTTTATTCTAATCTAATTAGAAGTGACAAGATCTGACCCGACCCGAGAAATCCGACCGACTCACTCGAACCAAAATTCGACCGAACCCGAAAATTTAGCGTTATGCATAACCCGAACCCGAAACCAGACCCGACCGATGTTGACCCTGATGAAACTACATTTGAAAAGTGAACCTCCTTCCACGTCCCCATGGGGGAGGTGAGCCGCGTGTCGATTGTCGGTTGGTCGACGGTCTTACCTGGAGCCCCCCTCCTCCTATTGTCTACCCTGAGTGGGGGCCTCGACCTGTGCCGTCGGACCTAGCGCTCGGCTCGTTCCGCTTCTCGGGCGATAGTCTCACCGAGTGTCGGCTCTCTGCTAAGACGAACTTGCCTAGACAGGTTCGTAAAAGCCCCACATTCCCGGCCTACACTCTTAGGAATAAAATGGGAACCGACCCCATTTAATGAGGCTTCGACCTCCTTTTATAGTGCAAGTATTTCTACATGCATGACACTCGTTGCCACATGTCAAGTGTCTCACACCATGTGTGATGGGGGCATGGATGACATGTGTCCTAGCATGCATGTGGGAGTCGTGGATGGTTTATCGTCCGTGGACGTCTTGAGTCCTTATCCTTACTCGTACTCGCCCATTTTTCATGTTTATAAGGTTCTATTTATATAGCGGGGAACCTTTATTTATTTATGATATTTGAGAATATCATTATTTAAATTTCGGGCATCATCACAGCTCCTCGAACTTCAGTTAAGTCGTGGCTAAACTGGGGTTCGACAATGATGCATCATATGATCCTGTTTCTTATTCACATCCATTGTTCGAGGAGGACCTTGTTTATATTCATTTTACGAGTTATCTCCGCGAGCTTATAAAGCTACCAGCGGAGGCTCTCTGTCACTCGAGAGGGACTTAGTTTATGCTCACTTAAGAGTTATCTCCGCGAGCTGATAAAGCTATCAGCGGAGGCCCTCTGTCACTCGAGAGGGACTTAGTTTATTCTCACTTAAGAGTTATCTCCGCGAGCTTATAAAGCTACCAGCGGAGGCCCTCTGTCACTCGAGAGGGACTTAGTTTATACTCACTTAAGAGTTGTCTCCGCGAGCTTATAAAGCTACCAGCGGAGGCCCTCTGTCACTCGAGAGGGACTTAGTTTATACTCACTTAAGAGTTGTCTCCGCGAGCTTATAAAGCTATCAGCGGAGGCCCTCTGTCACTCGAGAGGGACTTAGATTATACTCACTTAAGAGTTATCTCCGCGAGCTTATAAAGCTACCAGCGGAGGCCCTTTGTCACTCGAGAGGGACTTAGTTTATACTCACTTAAGAGTTATCTCCGCGAGCTTATAAAGCTACCAGCGGAGGCCCTCTGTCACTCGAGAAGGACTTAGTTTATACTCACTTAAGAGTTATCTCCGCGAGCTTATAAAGCTACCAGCGGAGGCCCTCTGTCACTCGAGAGGGACTTAGTTTATACTCACTTAAGAGTTATCTCCGCGAGCTTATAAAGCTATCAGCGGAGGCCCTCTGTCACTCGAGAGGGACTTAGTTTATACTCACTTAAGAGTTATCTCCACGAGCTTATAAAGCTACCAGCGGAGGCCCTCTGTCACTCGAGAGGGACTTAGTTTATTCTCACTTAAGAGTTATCTCCGCGAGCTTATAAAGCTACCAGCGGAGGCCCTCTGTCACTCGAGAGGGACTTAGTTTTCGATTCGGAACGCAAGCTCTACGACCGGATGCCCGACGCGGAGCAAGCTCGAGCGTCATAGGACTTAGCGAAATCTTCGATCCGGGAGACAAGCTCTCCGGATGCCCGACGCGGAGCAAGTTCCAATGTCCTGGGACTTAGTATTCGATCCGGGAGGCAAGTTCTACGACCGGATACCTTATGCAGAGCAAGCTCCAGCGTCCTAGGGCTTAGTATTCGATCCGGGAGGCAAGCTCTACGACCGGATGCCCGACGCGGAGCAAGCTCCAGCGTCCTGGGACTTAGTATTCGATCCGGGAGGCAAGCTCTACGACCGGATGCCCGACGCGGAGCAAGCTCCAGCGTCCTGGGACTTAGTATTCGATCCGGGAGGCAGGCTCTACGACCGGATGCTCGACGCGGAGCAAGCTCCATTGTCCTGGGACTTAGCAAAATCTTCGATCAAGGAGACAAGCTCTCCGGATGCCCGACGCGGAGCAAGCTCCAGCGTCCTGAGACTTAGTATTCGATCCGGGAGGCAAGCTCTATGACCGGATGCCGACGCGTAGCAAGCTCCAGGGTCCTGGGACTTAGTATTTGATCCGGGAGGCAAGCTCTACGACCGGATGCCCGACGCGGAGCAAGCTCCATCGTCTTGGGACTTAGTATTCGATCCGGGAGGCAAGCTCTACGACCGGATGCCCGACGCGGAGCAAGCTCCATTGTCCTGGGACTTAGCAAAATCTTCGATCAAGGAGACAAGCTCTCCGGATGCCCGACGCGGAGCAAGCTCCAGCATCCTGGGACTTAGTATTCGATCCGGGAGGCAAGCTCTATGACCGGATGCCCGACGCGGAGCAAGCTCCAGCGTCATGGGACTTAGTGTTTGATCCGAGAGGCAAGATCTCCGGATGCCCGACGCGGAGCAAGTTCCAGCATCCTGGGACTTAGTGTTCGATCCGGGAGGCAAGCTCTACGACCGGACGCCCGACGCGGAACAAGCTCCAGCGTCCTGGGACTTAGTGTTCGATCCGGGAGGCAAGCTCTACGACCGGATGCCCGACGCGGAGCAAGCTCCAGCGTCCTGGGACTTAGTATTCGATCCGGGAGGCAAGTTCTACGACCAGATACCTTACGCAGAGCAAGCTCCAGCGTCCTAGGACTTAGTATTCGATCCAGGAGGCAAGCTCTACGACCGGATGCCCGACGCGGAGCAAGCTCTAGTGTCCTGGGACTTAGTATTCGATCCGGGAGGCAAGTTCTACGACCGGATACCTTACACAGCGCAAGCTCCAGCGTCCTAGGACTTAGTATTCGATCCGGGAGGCAAGCTCTACGACCGGATGCCCGACGCGGAGCAAGCTCCAGCGTCCTGTGACTTAGTATTCGATCCGGGAGGCAAGCTCTACGACCGGATGCCCGACGCGGAGCAAGCTCCAGTGTCATGGGACTTAGTATTTGATCCGGGAGGCAAGCTCTACGACCGAATGCCCGACGCGGAGCAAGCTCCAGCGTCCTGGGACTTAGTATTCGATCCGGGAGGCAGGCTCTACGACTAGATGCCCGACGCCGAGCAAGCTCCAGCGTCAAGGGACTTAGTATTCGATCCGGGAGGCAAGCTCTACGACCGGATGCCCGACGCGGAGCAAGCTCTAGTGTCCTGGGAATTAGTATTCGATCCGGGAGGCAAGCTCTACGACCGGATGCCCGACGCGGAGCAAGCTCCAGCGTCCTGGGACTTAGTGTTCGATCCGGGAGGCAAGCTCTCCGGATGCCCGATGCGGAGCAAGTTCCAGCGTCCTGTGACTTAGTGTTCGATTCGGGAGGCAAGCTCTACGACCGGATGCCCGACGCGGAGCAAGCTCTAGCGTCCTGGGACTTAGTATTCGATCCGGGAGGCAAGCTCTACGACCGGATGCCCGATGCGGAGCAAGTTCCAGCGTTCTGGGACTTAGTATTTGATCCGGGAGGCAAGCTCTACGACCGGATGCCCGACGCGGAGCAAGCTCAAGCGTCCTGGGACTTAGTATTCGATCCGGGAGGCAGGCTCTACGACCGGATGCCCGACGCGGAGCAAGCTTCAGCGTCCTGGGACTTAGTATTCGATCCGGGAGGCAAGCTCTACGACCGGATGCCCGACGCGGAGCAAGCTCTAGCATCCTGGGACAGAGTATTCGATCCGGGAGGCAAGCTCTACGACCGGATGCCCGACGCGGAGCAAGCTCCAGCGTTCTGGGACTTAGTGTTCGATTCGGGAGGCAAGCTCTCCGGATGCCCGACGCGGAGCAAGTTCCAGCGTCCTGGGACTTAGTGTTCGATTCGGGAGGCAAGCTCTACGACCGGATGCCCGACGCGGTGCAAGCTCCAGCGTCCTGGGACTTAGTATTCGATCCGGGAGGCAAGCTCTACGACCGGATGCCCGACGCGGAGCAAGCTCCAGCGTCCTGGGACTTAGTATTCGATCCGGGAGGCAAGCTCTACGACCGGATGCCCGATGCGGAGCAAGTTCCAGCGTTATGGGACTTAGTATTTGATCCGGGAGGCAAGCTCTACGACCGGATACCCGAAGCGAAGCAAGCTCAAGCGTCCTGGGACTTAGTATTCGATCCGGGAGGCAAGCTCTATGACTGGATGCCCGACGCGGAGCAAGCTCTAGCGTCCTGAGACTTAGTATTCGATCCGGGAGGCAAGCTCTACGACCGGATGCCCGACGCGGAGCAAGCTTCAGCGTCCTGGGACTTAGTATTCGATCCGGGAGGCAAGCTCTACGACCGGATGCCCGACGCGGAGCAAGCTCCAGCGCCCTGGGACTTAGTGTTCGATTCGGGAGGCAAGCTCTCCGGATGCCCGACGCGGAGCAAGTTCCAGCGTCCTGGGACTTAGTGTTTGATTCGGGAGGCAAGCTCTACGACCAGATGCCCGATGCGGAGCAAGTTCCAGCGTCCTGGGACTTAGTGTTCGATTCGGGAGGCAAGCTCTACGACCGGATGCCCGACGCGGAGCAAGCTCTAGCGTCCTGGGACTTAATATTCGATCCGGGAGGCAAGCTCTACGACCGGATGCCCGATGCGGAGCAAGTTCCAGCATTCTGGGACTTAGTATTTGATCCGGGAGGCAAGCACTACGACCGGATACCCGAAGCGGAGCAAGCTCAAGCGTCCTGGGACTTAGTATTCGATCCGTGAGGCAAGCTCTACGACCGGACCATTTCTAAGAAGGGCAGTGCATTCAGTAGCTTACTTTGTACGCCTATATACATATATGTATATACCCTTTTAATGAATCATAATGATATCTTTCTAATCTCTGCCGCGCAACCATAAATTACTTCGTCCGCGGACAGCTCGAACACAAGCTACCGAGTGACTTATATACGTATACTAGGAGATGGATTTATACATTCTCAAACTCTCATATACTTACTATATAGCTAGTCAACTGTATTTGAAAAGAAATTATATCCGCGTGTATAAATTTGCATTCAAAAGCGAGTAGGCTTGCTTCCTACGGATTTTCAATTCAAATACAAGTGAGTGTCGAGTGTACGTAGACCCGGTCTCAATTACGTTACCGAACAATTGGTGGAGGAATTGGGTTGACCAAGCTTATCCGCGGATGAATAGATACAAGATCGGTCCAAGCAACAAAATATGGTACTACAATCGCTTAACCAAATCAGTAAATGCCAATCGATTGATGCAATAATGGGTAGATGTAGCATTTTAAATCGATTTTTTTATTACCTCTTAGCGTGAGGAGTCCCCACAGACGGCGCCAGTGATGAAACCACATTTGAAAAGTGAACTTTCTTCCACGTCCCCATGGGGGAGGTGAGCCGCGTGTCGATTGTCGGTTGGTCGACGGTCTTACCTGGAACACTTTACTCCATATTTTTTGATGTGGAACACTTTATTCTAATCTAATTAGAAGTGACAAGATCTGACCCGACCCGAGAAATCCGACCGACTCACTCGAACCAAAATTCGACCGAACCCGAAAATTTAGCGTTATGCATAACCCGAACCCGAAACCAGACCCGACCGATGTTGACCCTGATGAAACTACATTTGAAAAGTGAACCTCCTTCCACGTCCCCATGGGGGAGGTGAGCCGCGTGTCGATTGTCGGTTGGTCGACGGTCTTACCTGGAGCCCCCCTCCTCCTATTGTCTACCCTGAGTGGGGGCCTCGACCTGTGCCGTCGGACCTAGCGCTCGGCTCGTTCCGCTTCTCGGGCGATAGTCTCACCGAGTATCGGCTCTCTGCTAAGACGAACTTGCCTAGACAGGTTCGTAAAAGCCCCACATTCCCGGCCTACACTCTTAGGAATAAAATGGGAACCGACCCCATTTAATGAGGCTTCGACCTCCTTTTATAGTGCAAGTATTTCTACATGCATGACACTCGTTGCCACATGTCAAGTGTCTCACACCATGTGTGATGGGGGCATGGATGACATGTGTCCTAGCATGCATGTGGGAGTCGTGGATGGTTTATCGTCCGTGGACGTCTTGAGTCCTTATCCTTACTCGTACTCGCCCATTTTTCATGTTTATAAGGTTCTATTTATATAGCGGGGAACCTTTATTTATTTATGATATTTGAGAATATCATTATTTAAATTTCGGGCATCATCAGACCCGAAACTCGAAGTGACCCGAATACAGACAAACCCGACTCAAGCTGGATTCGACTCAAACCACGACCCGACTTCCAACCTGACCCGAATCTCAACCCGACTCGACTCCCAACCCGACCTGACTTCCAACCTACCCGACTCCCAACCCGACCTGACTCCCAATCAACTCGACTCCCAACCCGACCTGACTCCCAATCAACCCGACTCCCAACTCAACTCGAATATCCTTAAATATATATATCTATTATACATTTATACTATAAAACCAAAAAAAAAAATACAAGTTAATGCTATTTCTAAACAAAACAAAAATTCCATTGATCAAAGTTAAAACTTAAAACCATTAGTGCATAAGTGCATTCATTCATCAAAGTTAAATTTCCCATAACTTTATGGCAAATTTGAGGACAATTTAGAAACAAAACAACATAAGCCAAAATCCATAGGAGTAACTCAATAAGCAAACACAAGTTACACAATATCACTTCAAGTTTTAACAACTCGGCATCACACAAATAACGTGAATTATCTTTTAGATAGAGAATCAAGTATGATTTTGATAATAATGTATTGCCAAATTTTAATGAAATTAATGATGAATAGAACGAGTTTACCAATGTTATTAAAATCGGGTTTCTAAATAGGATTGGTAAAAAGGTGTAAGGATCGGATTCTAGAATCGAATCGTAGGATCGTAAGATCCCACCGCATGGATGATTTTTTTAAATGAAGTTAAAATGTTTAATATTAGATAAATATTATGTTAAATCATAAAAAATACCCATAAAGATTGTAAAATTTAAAAAATGAACTAAATATAATATATATTAACTAAATATATTATAAATTTGTTAGATTTAAAGTTTAAATATTAGAAATATCTTATAATAGATATTTTATAGGATCGTTAGAATCGCAAAAAATGACCGGGATCGTTTTTTCATTTTTAGATCGTAGGATCATTGGAATCATAGGATCGAATCGATATTTTAACAACATTGGAGGATTTAGAGCTTATGAGCGAATGAGGAGATTATATATTGAATCATATTTAATTTTACTAAAAATACTTTTTGAAATACACAAATAACATGCATTACATATTCAATTTAATAAAATTGATTACCCGAAAGTCCCGAACAAACATGGTTAAACAAATTCAACCCAAACAACTAAAAGTTTGAAACAAATGTAGACCCACTTCTACTTGAAACCTGAATGAGACCGATCCGAATACCGACCCGAAACCCGAACGAGACCGACCCGATTTTGACTAAAAACCCAAATGGGCCCAACTCGATTCTGACCAAAACCCGACCAATCTGAATGTCATTTTGACCGAATTCGACCCGGCCAAGCCCGACACAAAAATTTTGACCGAGTTGACCCGACTCATTAGTGACCCGACCCGAATGTGATCGACTCAAACCGAACCGAATAACCCGAATTGCCAGCTCTAAATGCAATGGTTCAGGCTCTAACACCGACGGTTCATCAATAATGAGTCCACCACTTATCTCCGTGGAAATGTCAGTGTGTGGATGCAATTAGCAAGTTACCCTTGATGAAATATTCTTGAATTATTCCATATACATCGTCAATTCAAGACCCATCATCGTTCATACACGAAGTTTTGATTATGTTTAAAGTAATCCATCTCTTCTCTTTATTTTCCTTAAAAAAAACTTCTTATTTAATGATTGGTCGCGATATGTGTGTATCTGGACGGGAACTAGCCACATATTCCTTTCGGAACACAGTTAGAGTGATTAAATTGCTTCCCCACCAAAAAAGAGTAATTAAATTGCTTAAATCTTACAAAATTAGGGTGTGATACCTTTCAAGTTACTTTTTTTTTTTTTTCATATGAAGGTAGGCTAGAGCCTTATATTATTAATAACTTAAGCATAAACCATTAATGAAATACAAACTTTTGATCAAACAAAATATTGTTCGGTAAAGTAGTGTGTTCAACTAATTCAGTGGCTAGAGAAAGAGACCAACTGGCTAAAGCATTTGTAGTATGATTCACTTGTCGACGGACGTTAATCATCTGGCGCGACAATTGCTAATCAGAAGGTAGTCCCAGTCAGGGTTGATGTGTGTAGAGCTAAGTAACTTACAAACGACAGTAGAGTAAGTTTCGACAATAAGACGAGGTAACCCATTCGACTAGCCATTTTTAGGCCATGCAGAATCCGTTTGACCTCGGCATATGCCACATTGGAAGGTATAAGCATGTAGCATCGTACCTTTCAAGTTACTAAATTAAAACACAATTTTAGGGCATGTTTAGTAGTGAATTGTTTTTTTTAGAAATGAATAGAATTATTGGAATGAATATTATTTTTGTGAATTATGAAGGTTAAGGAGATGAAATTATTACGTAAAATAATCCGGATTATTGTTGGGTAGGTAAGAGAAAAAGATAATAATCCCCTGTCATATCCCCTTGTTCTAAAAAAAAGCTAGGATTGTTCGACAATCTCTTTAATCTCCCACTCACAATCCCATGTCAAACAACACTCCACAAAATCCGATGAATTTTCTATAATCTCTCTAATCCTCACAAATCACAATCCTAGCCAAACACAACCTTAATTTAACTACCCACGGATGCGCGGAAGGGGGGAATCTCAGCTGCCAGCGCACGCTGAACGTGGATGCGCGGATGGGGGGAATCTGGATGGCGCACGCGAATCGTGGATGCACGGATGGGACGTCGTTACCATGCACGAATCTCGCGTGCTGCTGCTGTCACGGAGATGCGCATGCAGGAATCTCTGGCACTGTATCTCGGGCACAAAATTGCTGCTATATAATCCCCTCAGCTTCTCGTTCTGCACATTTGGCTTCTCTTGCACACTTGCCATTCACCTTTCAGTTTTTCAGGTTTGTTCTTCATTTTACATTTTCTTCCTTCCCTATTTTAACTAGTTAAAATATGTGTATGGACACCTAAAAATACTCAGAAATAGTTATAATTATGAGTTAAAAAAAGGTAAAAGATAGAGCTTTTTAGGTGTTTATTTATGAAGATTATCGTTTCACCCCTTCCTTTATATTAAAATTACAACCAACCCTATCTCACTTCCCACAGTTAAAACACTCATTTCTCATTGTTAATTTATTTATCAAAATTAAAACATCTTTGTGCCCCATACGCAGATTATCTTGTTGTTTAAAATTTTAACTACTTTTACCATCAGTTTATAAATTTTACTCTGTTTATAATTTTAGTCAGTTTATTAACCCCGTTCTATATGAATCCTAGATAACTTAGTAAATAAATAATAGTAAATAAAGAATTAAATAATTTAGAACACTACGGTATAATAATTCCCTATCATAAATTAATATCAACTTTAATATGCATCTTTATTTTACAACAACAATAACAATAACAGTTAAAATAAATTAATATAACAATTTAATGAATTAATATAATTAAAACAAATTATTATAATAATATTAATATAACAACTAAAATTTATGAAACCGGCCCAACAATACCCGACCCATTCATCTATCAAATTCTTCAGCCCAGCCCAAATTTCCCTTCAGATCAACCCATCCCATTAAACCCAAACCGGGTCTAAGCAAATAAATAAATAAAAAGAAAGAAATCGACCCTTGCTCAACCGGCTTCCCCAAATAACCACCCAGGCCACTGTTCACTCACCCTCCTCACTAATCTCCTCCGTTCACTCCTCGCCCGACCTCGTTCTCGCTCTCCGGTGCTCTCTCACTCACCGTACCTGCTCTCACCCACATTCCGACCAACACTGAACAAGGAAGGAATAAAAAATGGGACGAACCATAGGGAGGAAGAGAGTCTCACCGAGAGGGTTGAAACTTCGTCGGGGAGGGTTCGAGCTCGCCGGAGTTCGATTGGCTTGCCGAAGGCTTGAGGTTGTGCTTGCTTGGCCTAGGACGGAGGAAAGAGTCATAAAGGTGCGACTTTAGAAGGTTGTTGGTCGAAGAAAGGAAGAAGGAGTTTACCGCGGTGTGATCGGGAAAAGAAACAGGGGAAGAGTGAAGAAAATGCTCGGCGTCGGCTTCGGCTCTTGGCTCGAGCTTCTCGGCTTCGTCTTCGGACGTCGGAGGGAGGGTGTGCTAGGAGGTGCTTGGCAGCAGCTGGCTTCAAAGGAGGAGGAATGGAAGCTCAGAGGTTCTCGGCTAGCTAAGCTCGGCTAAATAGAGGAACAAGGCTTCATGGTGACTTCTTGAAGGTGCTGGGGGCGGCCGAAGGTGCACAGGTAGTGGTGGTGATGAAGGTGAATGCAAGGGATTTCAGGAGGAGAGACTAAGAGAGTAAGAGATGGAAGAAAAAGGAATGGGGGGCTTGTGTGTTTGGTTGGGTTTTGGGTGTGGGAATGAGACTTAGGAGCTGAAAAACATGAAGGCATGAGGGTGGTGATGGTGAGGACTGAAAAGAGGGATGTAGGGATGGTGGTGACGGGGGGGATGATTGATGAAGGGAGGTGGGATGGCTTGCTGCGGCTATAAACAGGGGGTAGGGGTGCTGTTGCATCCAACCAAAAAAATAAGGGAATGGGTGAGTGCAGGGTGAGGTAGGAGGGGGCCTTGAGTGTGAAAGTGTATAAAGTCAAAATAAATACTCGTGAATAAATTTCGAAACCCGATTTCCGACCTTAATCTGATATGGTTAAAATAAGTTTAAAATAAATATTTGAGTCCGAATCAAATAATGAAACCCGAAAGAATTTCCAAGGCTTGGAATATATTATAAAGCGTGATAAATTCATTTTCAAATCAAATAACGAGCTCATGCCGGAATTCGTCTCGAAAGAATAAAATAAAACTGCTTGCTCGAGGACAAAAATTTTCGAATTTTTTCGAAGTTTTAAAAATTAAATAAATTTTTAATCGGAATGAAATTTATAATTATAAAAATATTATTTAAAAATCTCGATCTTTACAATAACAGCAAGAATCTCACGGGGAAAAGGATGCTGGTGATGGCAACACAAACAAGGTTGAAGGTGAGGAGCATAGAAAGAGGTCAAAAGACCGAGGAATCCCAGCCAATCGAGAACAACAACGGTGACTGTACGTGGAGAGAGCACTACAAAAAAAAATTAAATTTGCTTCGGCAAAAAGCTGTGGCAAAAGGGCTGTCTGCGGTGGCAAAACGGGTGTAGCTTCGGCACTGCGACGGCAAATAGGGGCGTAGCCAACAGGGCGGTGGCAAAAGTCAATAGCATCGGCTACTAGTCGTGGCAAGAAATTTGCAACGGCTGCAGCAACGGCGAGCGACGCTTGATGAAGATGAAGGCCCTTTGCGACGGTACGTTGCCGTCGCTAAAGATATTCAAGGCGCCAAAAATTTGGCGCCTTTTTCCGTCGATTGCCACAACAGATGCCGTGGCTAACAAATTGGCGCCAAAATGAGATTTTTCCCACCAAAGTTGGCGTAGCTATTATTTTGCCACGGCATATAGCCGAAGCTACGACAACAATTCTTATAATGATATTGCCACGGCATTTAGCCGAAGCTATTGACGTTTTTTAATCTGAAATGTTTATAAATTGATTGCTACGGCGACAAGCCGTTGCTACGCGTCGGGTTGTATATTATGCAGCTACTGCACATTTGGTATATAATCTCCTGTTGGGATATATATATATATATATATATATATATATATATATATATATATATATATATATATATATATATATATATATATATATATATATATATATATAGGGGAGATATCTAATGAGAAGTGACATTTGAGTGAGAAGATAAGAAGTAAGCCTTATACTCCTTAGATTAAAATGATCTTTTTTATATGGATATATGGGACATATCTAATGATAAATATATCAATATTTTTTAATTAGTTTTTTATGCTATTTTTCTGGGTGGTGAATGAAAAAACTAATTTAAATTAGCATAAAACCCCTAAAATGACCATTAAATCACCATCTAGAGAAATAACATAAAAATTAATTTAAAAAATAAAATATTGATATATTTATCATTAGATATGTCCCCTATATCCATATAAAAAAATCATTTTAATCTAAGGGGTATAAGACTTACTTCTCATCTTCTCACCCAAATGCTACTTCTCATTAGATATCTCCCATATATATATATATATAGACACACACACAATGCATGTACAGACCAATACAGATTCTCCGAAATACTATATTCACAAAACCATAAGTTAAAGACCCATTCCAATAAGTCCTACATACACCTTGTTCAAAAGATATTAACGGAACAAGCATGTTAAGTCCAACTTCTACTTGAAGCCAATAGACGACCGAAACATATGTCCATGCATAAAGCGAGCCTAACAATGACTACGAAGTCCAAAATGTAGTTCAATATGACAAAAAGACGTACACATTCATAGTGTAACAAACTAAAAGTCCATAGAACCTGGTGCTAAACTGCGTGAAATTGACCCTGTCAGACAACACCTCCGCCATTCACATCGTGGGCAGATTGGTTGGTGTCTCCTTCTGGTTGTGTTGAGTTGTTGAGAGCAGCGTCATCGTCGTTGGATAGGACAGCAGCGCCATCTCCAATTGACTCCCGCCGAAGTGTTTAATGAACACTTGTCTACAATAGAAAAGTAGAAAAATGACTTACATTAAAGCTAACAACTTTAGCTCATAATTCATTGAAACATAAGCCCTGTTCTTTGCAAATACAAAATGCCCTTGATGGGTGCCTAGCTATTTTATGTAACATCCGAATCCACATCAGAGAATCTAATTATTTGACCGTTAAATCATATATAAAAGTTGTTCAGTAGGAGGTATTTGCACAAATTCAGACACAACTTTATAGATATCTAACAAAGCATGAAGGCATTAATATATCTGTGTAACACTGAAAATAACATATATTAGGGTTGAACCGAACGACTTGTAAAAACTGAAGCACCTCTCTAAGTCGTTTGAAGTGTAGTTGGACTATACATCGGACTAAGCAAAATAAAATTATAAAGATAGCAACAAGACCTATCCAATTGAGCTAAGTTTTAGCAGTGCAATTACGAGTTTGATAATAGAAGGATTTTCTATCTTTCATATATATTGTAAAGAAAAATAAAGGAATGAAATAAACAAACAATTAGTAATGCATCAGTTATTTTCCTTTGCAATCATTTCAAGCAAGTCCTAACTTACCTGTCCATGTGAACGTGAGCCACTCTCGGCATGGCACCAGCAACTCGCCATCCATTCAGATTTAAATTCTTGGAGTCTCGTCTCTAGGTGGTTTTTGATGTTGGTTTCCAGTTGTTGTGCAATCTCGCGAAGATCGCTAACACCAATTTGAGCCGAGTTTGAGAGAGAGTTATACACCAAACGCGGAGGCACACTATCACCATATGTGCGGCAATACCCGTGACCATCAAGTCCAATGATCCGATGGAATATCCTATCTTTCGTGGAGTCAAGAGCTCGCTCCTCCTCGGGTTCCAGCTCTAAGAGGGCATTGAAGTCTTTCTACATTATCAGAAGAACTCAACATATGATTCTAAACGACGGTAACCCAGATACCAACATTAACGCAACATCATATGCAGAAAAGTAAAAGGGTAAAGAACCTTACAATGGTCTCAATAACGTCAGGATCATCTGCATTTCGGGATGCAACCCACATGCTCATTTTGTCTGTTGGTTGCTTGGATTTGCTCCTCTATTTAAATGAAAGAAATCCAATTCATATTAAATACAAAACTCATGGATTTGATCCACCCAAGTAGTCAAAACTGTCTCACTATTCACTAAAAACAAAAGAAATGCATAAAATCAGGCAGCGTACATATACGAACCTCATGTCTTACTTCAGCGAATGACTTTCGCCCGGTGATATGCGCCGGTCCATGCTTATCTCGATTCTTTGAGTTCTGTTGCGCTTGTTTCTGTATAAAGCAAGACTTTACAAAGTGGATGCACATGTAAATGCTTATGGACCATGTAACACGAGGATGAAATAAAGACTACTTGGGCATATTCACTTCTCCAAAATGCAATGAGCGTAACCCAATCATCCGGCAGGACATTCGGTGGACGGTTCTTCTCCAGATTAGGATCATTTATGACCTTCGTAAAATATTTAGACTTTGTTTTCGCCTTGTAGTCCTTCCACATGAGGTTGCACATGTGTAAGCAAACCTCTTTGAACTCGTCGGGAAGATTAAATATATTTGTCTACACCAAAACGAAACACAAAATGAAGGCATTAACTGAAAATGCAGCCAGATTAGTAGTAAGTAACAAGTTACATTCAGATGGAATTTTTAAATAAAAACATGGCCAAGAGTGGATTTTTTTCCTCTTCATAGGAATGAACCTAGTTGTTTCCATTATTTCAGAAATGTTCTAACCATAGATATTATAACCTAGTTTTCTAAGTATTACATAAATACCTTCACTTCTTCCCATATACCATCCATCACATCATCTCCGAAAGAGTTCCAATCCAGTGTAGTCAGTGGAAGTCGTTGCCCATCACGTACTAATATCCCTAGTTGTGACCTCAGCTATTTGGCATTAACCCCAACTGGAACGAACAACTCATTGAATTCGACTGCATACTTGGCTCCGCTGTTCCAGCCCAGTACACCCGTAGTGTGACCTCTACGAATAGGAATTGCTTCTTCATCTTGAAACAAAAAATATTTAAGCTGTTATTAACATGTGTACATAACAATACAAACAATTTAAAAGTGTATAAAACGATGCATGAAAATGCCTAACCAGATGAATGGTCGTCGGACTGTAGAGCATCTGCCGCCAGCGGTGTCGATGTTGATGCCACGGCCTGTAGCTGCGAGGCACTGGGTACAACTGTGACTGGAGTTGCATTTGGTGTTGGTTCAGTGACAGGTAGTGTAATAGCTCCTGATGCGGGCGGTGAGGACCCACTCAGCTGGGAGGATCTCTCGCTAGTAGGCCGTAGAAAATCGGATATTGTTCGCGGTCTGCCTCCTCCAACCTTGCGTTTCTTCTCGCTAGTAAGCATGCGACCTACCGATTCGAAGAATATTCTATTAGCAATTTTATTTAAATAAAAAAGTACCAGGGCTTGACATGCCGCGAATCCTCTTGAAAGGGAGGGGTGCCTTCGGGGGAGCTGGTTGTGAAGATGCATCTGCAAGCTGAGGCATTGGTGGAGCCGGTTGTGGAGCTATGAGCGGCAGTGTTCCAACTGCTGCTACGGACGATGAGGAGCTACTTTGGGATACGGGGGGGGGGGGGGTGAGTTGGCAGAACTTAGGAGTTCACCCATGGTTCGCGGTCTAGTGGATGCACCCTTTCGTTTCCCCATGAATTCCTATGATGATTGCAATCCAACAGCATGGCAAAGAAGAAATAACTATGTATTACAGAAAAATGTAACGAGAAAAAAGAATGAGATGAAATTTTCTACAAAGAGGTTTATCCTAGGTATTTCTGTAAGACGTACTTATATATCGTAAGGTATGTCGTTGAACATTAGTTTATGCAAGACAAACGTATTGAGAAAAAATCACAAATCATGGATTGATACCTGATGGATTGGATCTTCATGGAAAACATAACCCATGAAGAGTGTTTCTGTACGAAGGGTAAAATTATTTTGAATTCTTTTGTCTTGAACATCTATAGAAAAATATGGAGCTTCCTAGTAAATTCTGTTTAGTAGAAGGGGCAAGCCCCTGCTAATACAGTTCTGATGGATCTGAATTGTCATCGTCCACATTGTCATCATCCACATTTTCATCATCCACATGGGCATACGCTTTAGACTCAACTTCCCCAACCGTTAACCACCCATGTCCAGAAGGATCTGCATTATACCATACTTGTTGTGCTTGCGTTGCTAAGATAAAAGGCTCATCTTCAAGACGATCATGTGGGTATAGTAACTTCCCGAAGGATCTCGCCAGTAGGCTCTCTCTCCTTACCCATCTTAAATTTCTCTCAAAACTAAAAACCCTAATTCACTTTAATCTGTACTGTCCCCCAAGAAATTAAACAAATTCATTAGGAATCATGAAGAAGGGGGCATATATTTTGATCTTTTTCTTCCAGGCTTCTCTTACAATCATCACCCCCACCCTGGTCCAATGGTCCGCCGCCGAGGCTGCCGCCGCCGCAACTTCCAAGTTCAAGGAGGATGAAACTGGTAAGTATATGTAGTAAACTAAATGATCAACACATTGATCCCAAAATTCATATGTATATATTTTTTAGTTTAAATATAATTAATCTTGAGTTGAATTTTCCATTTCCTTTTGATTCTTTTTCCGAATTCGATAAATGTTGGTTGATCATATATTTCGTTGTAGTTCTGAGTCTTGATTTGTGGTTGAATATGAGGATGAACTCATTCCTGAATCTAAGATGAAATAGTTTGAAAGAGAGAGTTTTCATAATTGATTTTACAGCCTCATAAAAACAGAAAAAAATACATAAAAAGGATTAAAAAATGCTGAATCGAGTCATTGATAAGCATAGTGCATATAGGTGGCTCATAATTGATTTTTACAACCTCATAAACACTATAGCTTCTAGGAGCCTTCTATGAGTGGGAAAATAAAAAGGCATCAACTTACATGATTGCATTGGTCAATTGGTATAGTCAACTAGATCTAGAAAGCAAATTAGAGAAGTTCACATGCTCAATAGTTGTATAAATAGGGAAGTTCACATGCTGAATAGGTGAAAAACAGAAAAAAACAAAAAAGTGAAAAAAACAGAAAAAAAAACAGAAAAGTAAAACAGAAAAAACAGAAAACCCGAAAAAAAAAACAAAAAAAACAGAAAAGTAAAACACAGAAAAAACAGTAAAACACAGTAAAAAAACAGAAAAAGGATTAAAAAAATGCTGAACAAAAACAGAAAAAACACTAAAACACAGAAAAACAGAAGAAACAATGCCAGAAAAAATAGGAACACAGAAAAAAAACAGAAAAATCAGAAAATATGTTGAAAAACCAGAAAAAAAAGAAAAAACCAGAAAAAAACAGGAAACAACAGAAAAGATGCTCAAAAACAGTACAAACCAAAAACAAACAGAACAAAAAAATGACAGAACAAATAGGAAAACAGAAAAAGGATTAAAAAAATGCTGAACAAAAACAGAAAAAAAGGAAAAAACAGAAAAAAAAAACCAAAAAATATGCTATTTTTTCTTGGAAACAAACAATTTGGACATAGAGACAATCATGGGGACTATTTTTTTTTTTGAAACAAACAATACCATATGGAGACAAGCATATAGAAAAGATGCTACTTTTTTTTTGGAAAACAACAAAAACAAACAAATGCATCAAAATAGATGGAAACAATCAACTACAAACGAACACACCAAACAAGCTGATACATAATGGGTACTTTCTCATTCCCTATATATATATGTTATCCCTTTTGGTGAAAAGGGCACCTTATCAGTTTACCATCTTCCTCACAACCCTCTCTCCCACACCCATCTCCCCTTGAAAGAAATGACATACTCATCATACCACCACGGCTCGTCATCAGGCCTCCCTCCCCGCCCTGTGCCAATCAATATACCATCCGATAGCTCGGACGATGGGAGTGAGAGTTAAGGTTAGTCACTTATTTTGTTGGTTTACATTTTAATTTTGCTACGTGTATGATTATAATAACTTGTTTATGTGTTTTTTATGCAGCATCAACGCCGCACCCATACCGACCAAATCAAAAAGTGGAGGTTGTCGGGGGCGAGGGTGGGATGCTAGGGTCGTTCTTCGAGGCGACCCTTGTACGCAAAGTGGATCCAACCCACTGGGAGGTGGAATATGTAACCCTCCTAGACGAAAACAGAACAGATAACCTAAAGGAAATCCTTCCCGTTCTCCGAATTCGTCCCCTCCCACCTCATGTTTCATATGATGCCTACACGATCGATGACCGTGTGGATTGTCGAGCAAGAGAAGGGTACTGGTCAGGTAAGGTGGTTGAAGTGTGTTATTTTGGGAATGACCCAACTTTCAGGGTCGAATTCCCTCTGACCGGGGACATCCAGCTTTATCGTCCCAACAGACTGCGCCCACACTTCGATTGGGATGGATACAAATGGACCACGCAGCCGCATTTTCGCTTCATGTTACGAGGAATTTCTATGTGAAAGTGTTTTATTGGTCTAATCCTAGTGGTTTTTATGGACATTGTGGTTTGTTGGAGGGTTTGAACTATTTCTGTCATTGTTGTGTAATCCTATCGGATGTTGCTACTGATTGTTATATATTTTCCTACTCATTGTTATGGGTCTGTATCTGCTTCCTTGTTTGTTGGATGGTTTTAAATGTTTGTGTCGTTGTTGTGTAATCCTATGGTATTTTGCTATTCATTGTTTGGTTAATGTTGAGCTATTAATGTTGGATTATTAAAAATTGATATTTTATATAATTTTTATCATTATAAAAAAATTTGTATAAATAGTAATCTGTAATGTGGCAGCAGATACAGACCCATAAACTTTATGAAAAAAAATTGTATAAATAGTAATCTGTAATTTTTATCATTATATCAATTTCGATCTTAACTTTATGAAAAATGCACTTGTAGTAATTAGTAGATCATGGGCATTTTAATCTGTATTAGAGGCCTTCTTCAATTTAGCTTAAATATGAGACTAAAATTATGTTGCTAAAAATTAAGGAAACATTGTTTCAATTTTCATCCTTTTTGATGATTTTCGTTGAATGCATAATCATAATCATAATAATATATTGAAGTTACAATGGTATTCATATGATTTACTTAAATGATGTTTTGTATTTAGCTATATTAAAGTTATTTTGTAACTACTTATTTTGACACTTGTTTAAAATATAAGGCTACACTGAAGTCAATATAGGTAGACATTATAAACTGAAATCACCTCTTTAACAAAAAGGATTCATGCTTATCATTATTTATGTTGGTTTGGCTGCATAACTGCGGGGTCTAACATGGTGGAAAGATAGAGTCGAGACTCTGACTTCACCAATCTATTAACGGTTTAGTTTTGGATGTTTTGATCACATTTTGACTCGGCTTTGTTATGGCAATCTTATGTATGAATTTGGAATCTTTCTTGGTTGTATGATTCATGAATTTCGCGACTTAGGCCATAGGGCAGGTACTCTCGGTTTTTGGGTATGAAATCCCATCTTTAAAGCGAAATTGTTGATTTTGAAACCTTCAACCCCTACTCGGAGCGCAAGATCCAACGAGGGGTTTTATCCCTCGAAACGTAACTCGAGAATCATAATCCCGTGCCGTTACACTTGTGATTCTGGCAAGTGTTATTTGTTATGTTGTGTTCTGCTTTATTTTTGTCATTAGTCTACATTTACTTCAAATGGCAAATTATTTGTTTTGTTGCTGTTTTTTTTAAATTGCACAGCAAACGAGTTTTCATGTTTGAATGGTATAATAGTATAAGGTTTTCATGTTTAAATTCTTGTTGTTTCTGTCATTTTTGGCAACTGTTTCTGTTTAAATGGAAACTGTTTCTGTCATTGTTGCTGTTTAAATGGAAACTATTTCTGTCATTGTTGCTGTTTAAATGGCAACTATTTCTGTCATTGTTGCTGTTTTAAATTGCACAGCAAATGAGTTTTCATGGCAACTGTTTCTAGTTAGTTATAAGCATCCCCCCCCTCCCAATTTCTAGTTCTTTCCTTTAATTTCCCACATTCCCACTTCATAGTTATAGGCACTTCCCCATTTATCCATGTTCCCAAATATTTAGTTTAGATGTTTGTTTTAGAATTAAATTTGTAAGGCATGCAGTGATTTGTGGTACTTGTTCAAGAACTTGATTATAAGCCAGTGATTTTAGGATTAACTCTGTAAGTGATTTTAGGATTAGAAGCTAGTGATTTTATAAGCCAGTGATTTTAGGATTCCTACTTCATAGTTAAAGTCAGCTACATATTCAAAAATCCAAACCAACAAATACATGCACAACAATAAAGCAAACAGATTGACACAACCAAGCCCATTAAATCGTTGGAATGCATGATTTTTTTTTTCAACATCAATGCAAACAGATTGACACAAATTCAAGAAATCAAAGTACTTCAATTAATCAAAGTAATTTTCTGATGCAAAACACTAATAGCCATGAAATGAAGCACCAAATGCATCAAAACTCAAACCTGCGGGTCAGATGTATGATGCAGCTGCTGGCACTAACAGTTGCGGGGTTGGCTTGGAGAAACTGATGTCAGTATGCTAGTTCCTGCATAGAAGATTGGGAATATCTTTAAATTATTTGCTGAAATACCGGGCTTGATTAATTGATTGGAGTCAAACTTTTTAACACCAATTACTTGTCATGGAACCAAGTAAATATCACAAGTACTAGCTAAGCTTAGTTTACCAGAGAATAGTTAGACTATACGTATCCATGACAAGAATTATTCTACCCTTTTCAATTAACCAAATGAGATAAAGAAGGTTTCATGGATGCAATATACAAGGCAGTGCAAAACAAGCAAAACAATGGAGATATATGAACAAAAAACAACCATCAATTGCAATTAAATTGGGTTACCTTGGTAAAGTATTGGTGTTATCTGAATAATTTAAGAGCTTTAACCAATATCTTAATCCTTAGTAATGCAGATTATACTTTTTAAAAAAAGTTATGCATATAGACTGGGAAAGATGATAAATCTAAAGTTGAAGGCAGTTTGCTGAAAGAGATATCGAACATTTTTTCTATGTGACAAAACAAATCAAGAAATATATCACCACCTTCATTGGTGGTTAGTTGGCTAAAATCTAAAACACTATCTACCTCTAATGAAGTGCCAATCTGCTAATTCTTAATCACATTGCTCCGTGCATGATCTAATGGCACCAATGCCAGGATTTACTCTTGGTTGCAACTTGCAACTTTCACTAAATAAACAAATCTTTTAAACTTTCAATAAATAAAAAGATCTTTTTATCTTGTACTTTCTAAAATTTTATAAAAAGCTTTTGTACTATCTAAAGAGAAAAGGTGTTATCTTTTCACCTTCTTCTACCTAATCTAACAAACCAAATCCGGCTCACTGACTCCTCTCCTTCTCTACAAGCACTGATCACCTTGGATTGGTAGAGAACATTCCAAGTTTTTAACCAGGTAAGCTTCCATCCTTTATTTTTCTTTTGTTTTATTTATACATTAAATTTCTCAGTACTTTTTTTTATCCTTTTCTGCCTCATTCTTCTTCTGAATCTTCTCTCTACATTCTTTTGAAGTGGTTTGACAGTATTCAACATCTTTTCCCTGTACTTTATTTTATCCCTTTCTGCCTCTTTCTTATTCTTCTTTTGAATCTTCTGTGTACATTCTTTTGAAGTAGATTAGCAGAGAAAAGGTGTTAACTTTTGAAGTAGCAACTTCAAAGTTCAAAAATATTCTTATGAAATTGATGGTCTGTCATGGAATGGAACTATACTTATTTTCTGTTGGTGACTTATCTTGTTTTGTAGATGATGGAAGAAAAAAATGATAAGAAAGATCCATGTTGGAAATATGCAAGAGCTGACCCCAATGATAAAATTGCTCTCATTTGCAATTTTTATGGTAAGAAAACAAAAGGAGGAGTTTTTCGTGCAAAGAAACACCTTGTTGGGGGAAGTCCAAATGTGACAGCATGTCTGAAGTGCCCACCTGCTGTGAAAGAAAAGATTGCTTCATTCATAAGCCAAAAAGCTAAGGAGAAGGAGGAAATAATGAGTATCTCGTTGGCTGATCTTGATGCTTATGGTTTGAGTGAAGATGATGAAGGAGAAGAGAAGGATAATGCCTTACCTAAGAAGAGAAAGAGTGCAGTAGCTAAACATAGTGAGAGTTCAACAATGAAAGGTCCAATGGATATGTTTGTGAAAAAGGGACAAAAGAAGTTAGCAGCAAGGCAAGCAACTATTAATGAGTTGACAATAAAGCAGCTAAGGCGTAAAGTTCTGAGAAAAATTGCTAGTTGGTTTTATGAAGCTGGTATTCCTTTCAATGTCGTCAAGTATTCTAGCTTCAAAGCAACATCTTAGAAAACAATGAAATCATGGATGGTTTATATGAATGCCTAGAAAGATTGCGTACCGAAGATGAGAAAAATGTTATCGATAAAGAGTTGTCAATGTTTTATAATGCTGAAGGTCTATTTGGAAAGCCCATAGCTATTAGAGCAAGGAAGACAAAGGCTCTAGGTGTGTTATTCAACTTAATTGAATATTTTAACTTTTTTATTTTGCATTATATTTTATTTATTTTAGCACTAAATTACATTACAATATATTTTATTTATAGATGAATGGTGGAAGTCGTATGGCTCAGTGACTCCTACTTTGCAAAAGTTTGCCATATCCATATCCTTAGCCTCACTTGTAGTGCCACTGGGTGTGAGAGAAACTAGAGTGTATTCCAGCAGGTAAGGATATGTTTTTTCTGTAATTTTCATTACTTAAAATAAAATGTGTAATATGTTTTTTTTTGTAATTGTTACTAATGACAGCTTCATTCAAAAAGGAGGAACAGATTGACACAATCAAGACTAAATGACATGGTTTTTATCAAGTATAATCTGTCATTGTTGCGTCGATTTAGTCTCCAGGACAGGATTGATCCTATATTAATGAATGATATTGATGACTCTAATGAGTGGCTAATGGGAAAAATGGAAGATGATGATAGTGATGAGTTTGTATTTGAAGATGATACTTTGACATGGGGAATGGTGGACAAGGCTAGTGGAGCAAGTGAGCCTCGTTACTTTAATAGGTCAAAGACTCGAGAAGAAAAGGAAAAGGGAAAGCTCTAGTTATTGAAGAAGAAGATGATTTTAATTTTGATGAAGAAACAGAAGAAGAGATTGATGAGGGAATTGATATGGAATTGCAAGCTGATAGTGGTGATGATGCTTTGCATGATGAGGGGGAGGACATCACAAATTAAACCTATCTCCCCCTAATCCGACCCTCACAAGCAACACCCGGCCTAAAAAAAACTCAATTCATGACAACATCTCAAAATTTAGAATGAGCAGCAACACCACAAAAATTTATGACAACAAAGTAGCAAACACAATCGATTCCGCAGGAGTAGAAACCTATACTCCAAGCATATGGAATATAAGCTATAGTTAAAGACACACCATTACAGGAGTAGAAACCTATACCTTGAAAGCAACATGTGACTTGCTTGTATTCTTGATTATCACATCACATAGATTCCGCAGACAACAGTAGCACGATGATTATATGAATAGATTCTGCAGACAACTTACAACTTTCAATTGGTGCACCTAGTACATGAATTCATTGTCAGCACTTGAAATTAACTAATTCAGCAACAAATCAAACCATTAACCTTGGTGACATAAGAGAACGAAACAAGAGGAGGAAGAAGAGGACCTAACCGAATCTGGGAGCAACCTTGATGACAGGAATTAAGGATCCAGAGCTTGAAGACTCGAAAGCAGGCGACAAGGTGTGCTCCACATATTCCTCCCTAATTGACTCCCAAAATGGGAGGAGAGCAAAGAAACAAGAAAAAAAGTGATTGATTAAACAAAGAGAGCAACGAAATAGGAAAAACTAGAGGCCGAAAACCCCTAGAAATGAAGAAAGGTTACCGTCTGGAAGCGAAATCGGTCCAATCACGGCCTTTTAAGAAGAGAACGCGGCTGTTGACGACAGCCATGGACGAGTTCGAGTTCTTCGATGAGGAATAAGGTCGATCGAGCAGCGCCCTTCTTCGTTGAGATGGCGAGCCTAGAACAACGATATGGATCGAGAGGTCGAAGTATCGAGAGAGCTTCCACTGGCCTTCAATGGCGGACGAAGATGAACAAGGCAAGAGCAAGGGTTGCCATGGATGGATCTGAGAGTCGAGAGGGAGATGGGTGAACAGAGCAGCTAGGGTTAAGGGTTTTTAGATCTAAACAAGGAAGGAGCAAGGGTTGCCATGGATGGATCTGAGAGTCGAGAGGGAGATGGGTGATGAACAACGCAGCTAGGGTTAGGGTTTTCAAAGAGAAGCGTGAGACAGAGAGAGCCGCTAGGGTTAAGGGTGTTTAGATCTGATAACTCCACTCCCTTGATGAAAATCGGAATAAGTTTCAAAGACCTTGACAGTCTGTTTGTGTCAAAGGTCTTGAAGCTTTAACAGTATTGATGAAACACAAAACCTGTTCTATATGATATTATGTTCGAATATTATTTTATGTTATTATATGCTTCCATTATATTATTATATATACACTAACCTTTCAGGAAGTATTTTCGAATATTATTTCCTTCCTTATGTTGAAAATTGAGAAGATTCAAATCGGAAGATCATGGCCTCCGAAAGTTTCCAAAGATAGAAGATCCAGCTCAAGCCATGATCCTCTCTAGCCGTTGGTGAAGATCCTTAGGCGCCTATTTGTTTCAATAAAAAGAAAAGGAAGAAGAAAACAGCTACACACCTGTTGAACACAAGCTTTCATACACTCAAGCCTTCAAGCGAGATCTGTCTTCTTCGTGTGCTCTCTGCTAGTCCTTAAGAGTCTGTTATTTCATTTCAAAGCATTTGAGAGTTACACTGTGAGCTTATAGAATATATTTCGAGAGAGTGTTATACTCAAGAGTTTGTAACTCGGGAAGCAGACACTAGGCGATTGATTCACTAAGTGTAAGAGGATTGTACTAGATAGCATAGAGAGGTGGGGCTCTTCTAGATTGGTCTAGGACTCCAAGGGAACGTGAGTTGACTAGATTGCAATTGTATAGGAGAGAGGCTTCTCGGTGAGCTACTAGGATCCTAAGTCTTGTGAATCAATAAAAGCCGGTTGAATCCTAGGGTTGTGGAAGAACCCTAGGCGGGGACGTAGGCCAAGTTCGTGCCGAACCTCGTAAACAACTCATCGAATCCTTTACTTATTGCTTTACCTTATTTCCGCACTTGGTTCGACTGTTTAACTTTGTGATTCAGGTTTTCAGAGAAAAGACTAAGTCTAATCTCAAAGGATTTTGCACGAGCTTCAAAAGTCTTGAGAATCTGCGAAAAACAGGTATACTCTATTCAACCCCCCCTTCTAGAGTATTTCTATATTACTTTATTTTACATTATCGAACCTTCAAGATCTGAAATGAAAATGAGGGCAAGGTTAAGTTGTCAACTATATATATGCTAGGGTTTAGATTTCTTTTTTTAGTAAAAACTTACTTATTTTAGCCATGGGAACATTACTGGGGTGGCAAATTACCCGAATTCACAATTTTTTGTTTGCCAAGGCATCATCTTCCCGTCACAAATATCACTTAACTATAGTAAAATTAGCTTCGGTAACCCATTGTCGTCACAAATTTTAGCAACGACAGACGAGTCGTGGTTAACATTGGTGGCAAAAGGTACCAATTGCCACGACAAACCATGCCGAAGCTACCATAAGTGGGTTTTTTTGTTTATTGAAGGCTTCCCGTGGCTAATGTCATGGCAAAAGAGTACAAATTGCCACGGTATGCCCCTACCGAAGCTAGGTAGGGTGGTAAATTTAATTTTTTTTTTGTAGTGGAGAGACTACGTTGGTCGAAGGAGATGATCATGTTCGATGGTTCGGGTTCCGATAGAGGCAAAGAGAACAGAGAGGCGGCCAGAGGGAGAAGGTGGATCTCGTTGTGAGAAGCGATGGCCTAGGATGGACGGTGCTGAAGCAGCGGAGAGGAAACAAAGGGGGCGACGACCTGGAAAGGTGGTGGTTCGGGGTTCAGGGGATGGCGTGGCGAGGGAGAGAGACGATGGATGTGCCGGGGATGGAGGAGACAAAGAAGGGAGTCGTCGGTAGATAAGGGTGGATTAGTGGAGAAAACCCATAGAAGGAGGTACTCAGGTTAAGGAGAGACGGCAAACGGCTCAACCTTAGGTTTTTTTTTCATTCTTGATTAATATATTTATTAGTAAACTTTTTCCTTAACAAATAATAAGAAATTAAAATTTTTGTAACTAATGAATTTGGCAAGGAATTTAAAGTTTTCTTGTTAGTAAATTGGAGTAATTTTATCTATTTTCACTCAACCTATTCACGATGAAAATGGAATTTCCTCGTTGACGGGTTTTACATAATTCACAATATTTTCTTTAGCGACAAATTCTTTCATCGATAAATATATACTTTTGGTGAAAAATTACAATATTTGTCCCCAAAAAATTAGGCGGATTTTGCATAATTCACATCAAACATATAATGATAAAATTTAAAATTCCTCGATGATTCTACTTTCAGCGATGAAAATATTCCTCAATAAAAGCTCCAAATTCGTCGTTATTTTCCTTATCCTTTAGACGACCACATTATGATAATAATTAACAATGAACCATAAAATTCGTCATTAAATGTCACTTTTAGTAATGAATCATTAAAGTTCAAGCTCCCTTTTATGAAGACTGGACATGTTTGTCCGTAAAGGCCACATTTTCGAGGAAATTTAATTCGCCGCTATAATTTTGGTCACTAATAGGCGTTTCTGTTGTAGTGAATTGTAAAGATCAGGTGGTTGGGGTTTAGGAGGTCTTTCTCGTAGATGCAGTCTTAAAAAAGATGGAATTCATCTTCTGTTTTTCTGTTACAAAGACTGCATTGTAAAAGGAACTGCAACGCCTCTTTGGATTAGTGTCACCTTCATGTATAGTCCGTCATTACTTTGTTTCCACAAAAATAAATTCACTTTTGGGTAAATGTTGATCTCCGAGATCCAAAAGGATTGATTCTTATGAGCTTCTTTTGCATTGTTGATTAGTTTAGATTTATAGAACGTGTCGCAGTAAACCATCCATTTCTCACCGGCCACCAGTACAGTCAGTCTTAGGTGACATTTTCTGGTATATGAATATTTAAGACTTCATTCGCTAGATTGTGTGGAAGAGTTTGGCGAATTTTTGCTTCATTCCATTTTCTATTATGGTCAATGAAGTCACTGACCTTTTGGTTACTATGTTAGGTCATTGGAAGGGGGCATTTATCCATTAGCAGAAAGGGAGCCGCCCATCTGTCAGTCCAGAATTTAATCGATTTACCATTTCCAATGTTACATATTAATTCCTTTTGGAATTTGTTTCTTAACTGAAGTAGTTTTCCCTATTGCCATGAAACATTATTTTTTCCTTCATATTCTAGGACATTTTTGCCTTTTAGGTATTTGTCTTGAATGACTTTGACCTATATGTTGTTCAGTTCTACCAATATTTTCAATAATAGTTTTATTTGCAGAGCTTCCTTCGTATCTTCAGCTCTTTTGATACCCATCTCTCCATGTTGTTTAGGTTTACAAATTTTATCCCAATTGATTAGTGGTTTGTGTTTCAAGTCTTTGTTCTAAAAGAAAGTTTTATTATTTTGGTCTCGTTCCTTGTGGATTGTGTTTGGTGGTGATTAATGGATTTGGTGCCCTATCTGGGTGGATAGTAGAGTTTTTGATCTTCTAGTTGGATAGGTTTACCCACTTATATCTTGTATTCTTGCTTGTACTTGTTTTTTTGTTTGACTTGATTTCAGATTTGTGTAGTGTTGTGGTGGTGTTGCTTTCTAGTGTAGTTGGATTATGGATGGGTTGTCATCAAATCAGAAGTCACCCTGAACACGCTTCCATCCCCAAGAAAATACAAGTAGTTTTTCCACAATAGAGACTAGATATGCATATCCCAAAAGCTTAGCATGATCAAAGTGCTAAGCGCGCACTTTGATTGCATGGCAGTGGTGGCTGGAGGACTCCCTGAAAGGTGGAGCGAAATTCTACACTATGAAAATGTTGCATCGTCATTTCATCAACAAAATAACATGCAATCACTAGTATATAGAGGGTGCAGCACGATAAGTTGGGTACGGTTTTTGACAAGCGTGCTTTTTTTTAATCAATTTTAAGCACAGTTTTGTATTAATAGTCTGTTCCCAAAACCAAATTTAACTAAAAGTAACACGCTTTTCTTTAAAATCATTCTCGTTTATTTTTATAAAAAAATTAACCCTGTTTATGAGAAAAGCATGCTTAAAAAAAATTAAAATGAACACGTACGGTTTAATTTGCAAAGTGTGTTCTTAAAACAAAATTTAACTAAAAGCAATACGCTTTTCTTAAAACCGTTCTCATTTGTTTTTTAAAAATATTTAACCCAGTTTACGATAAAAGTGTGCTTACAAAAATTAAAATGAAGAGGAACTTATTAGACTAGTGTGTTCCTAAAACCAAATTTAACTATTGGAGACACAATTTTCTTTGAAATTTATCTCATTTATTTTTTTAAAAATATTTAGCCCGGTTTTAGACTAAACCGAAAAACTTAAAATGAACACGGTTTAATTAGAAAAGTGTTTTTCCAATTTTCATACTTCAAATCTCGAACCCTAAAACCTAACAAAATTTCTTCAAATCAATTTAAATTTCAACATTTCAATTATAAACAAATCAATAACATCATTGCAATTCAATATTTAAGTAACAAACAATATCAAAATCGAAGAGAACTTACCAAATTTGCTTTTTTTAAAAAAATTATATTTTTTTACAAAGGGGATTCGTGGGGCAAAGGGTGTGGCAGGCGCCTACGCCCGCCACTGTCGCATGGGACCTATTGAAGCACATAAAATGTCATCCCAACAACACAAATACACAATCGTTGCCAACCACTTTACAAGTTTACAACTATCAGATGCAAGATGGAAAACCACTTGTGTGTATGTGTGTTTCAATCGACAGAACTTGTGGGTATGTGTGTTTCGGGTGGGCTTGGACATGGTGAACTGTAATTTAGGTTTTCAACATAATATATGGACTTTATCTTCTCATAAAACAAGAAAACAATGTACTAACAATAAGACTTGCAGTGATGGGTGCACCATTGATAAGGAGGCTACAACAATATTTGATGTAACTACAATTATTATTGAATCAAACGAAAATCGGAGATATAAATCATTGACTATGACATTGAATTTTGGTAATCGAATCCTCAATCGTAAGAGAAACTATGCTTATTGTCAAAATGAATGTAATGAAAAAAATATTAACGTTTATAACTCAGGCCACTCACAAGTGGCTTTGGCAGCGAACCAAAGGCAGAGCACGGTGCGAGTTCAAGAAAGAAAACTTCGCCAATGTATGTGTGTCCTCAATAATATATATCAGTCCCTCGTCATCAAACACGCTTCATAAGCCGATGATCCTAGCTACAAACAAATTCAAGTGTCACAAAAACCTACATGATCTAGAAACAAGTATCTATATGTGAAGAGACCGAGCAAGCACCTTCAACTGATTCTGATGCAAAATTGGTTTTTATGTACTTGGTAGCGCCAAAGGTCCTCACTCTACGCATTCAACTCAAATCATCATCTAACGAGTGATCAAAACTTGAAACTAATACATGACAAACGTAACAAAATTACCTTAAAAAGTTTAAGCTGATCCGCCTTCTGTGTTATTTTGCAAAGACAGACAAAGAGATACCTATAAATATAGATACTCAAATCAATCATGTTTATGGGAAGTTTGGTGTCAGAAGAGGGTCATAGTCGTATGCTTCACCAGCCTTCACGAATCTACCTTTGACGCGCTTCCTTGTATCAGCTCTGGCCTTACGAGATGCATACCTTATTTGCTTACCATAGCTGCAACCAACAAAAAACCAAACAAATTTAGGACTCAAACGACGTTTATTTGCCCTTAAAACAATGCAGACTAATTAAGCATTCTTGCATCTAGTATGTGTTTAACATTATATTACTTAAATAAAACAAAAAACAAGGCATATGATGGCACCTAAGTGAAAATTATCTTTGAAATTGCAAAGAAGCTATATGAAGGAAGAGGATCGAGTTTTTATTAAGAAACGGGACAAGATAGGTGTGTTCATCCAATAAAAGGATACTGAACGCACGTCCGAGTTTTCTTCTTCTCGTTGTAACGCATCTTGGCCTTGTCTCTCGCATGAGGGCAACTGACTTCAAGACTAGAGTCCCATGGAGACTCAACAGAGAGGAAACTGGCAGATAGCCCACAATCTTGATAGTCGGTTCCACTGCTTTCCCCGGTGATGTTGGAGATGGATAGCGATATGTTGGAGGTGACCTGCCCTGGTGGGAAGTTCAAGCTCATGTTTCTTGTTGTGCAGTTGGAAGAGTTCATAAGGAGATAGTTGGAGGAACTACTCAGTGCCTGCATCATGTTGTTGTTGTTGTTGCTTGAGCTGCTTCCAACACTCCCAGACTGGAAATTCAAGCAACCACTAGCTGCAGCTGAGGACACCTATAGAGTTAAAACAAAGCAGCAACACATTACACTCTCAATTTTTAATTTTATTTTTTAATCAATGAGCTTGAACTTTGTCTAATACAAGATGGTTCTTCATGCTTCCAACCAAGAGTACGACATGCTAGATTATGTGCTACTATTGAGCTATCTTGGGTGGGCACCAATGTCGCTTGTTTTAACACAATTAGACCTTGTTAAGTTCGGGTTCCTTTCCTTTTCATATTAAGGGAATTAAAGTAATTAATGGCTTACCCAAACAAGACTTCTCACATAACCAGAAATCTCGAGTTTGAGCCCTAAAGATAGAGCACATAAAAACAAACCCTTTCTCGAGTTAGGGTTCCTTTCCTTTTCATATTAAGGGAATTGAATTAACTAATGACTTATCTCAACAAGGATTCTCACGTAACCAGAACTCTCGAGTTTTAGCCCTAAAGATAGAGCACATCAAAACAAACCCTTTCTCGAGTTAGGGTTCATTTCCTTTTCATATTAAGAGAATTGAAGTAACTAATGACTTACCCAAACAAGGCTTCTCACGTAACTAGAACTCTCGAGTTTGAGCCATAAAGACAGAGCACATAAAAACAATCCCTTTCTCGAGTTAGGATTCCTTTCCTTTTCTTATTAAGGAAATCAAATTAACCAATAGCTTACCCAAACAAGGCTTCTCACACAACCAAAACTCTCGAGTTCAAACACTAAAGACAAGTCACATACTAAAAGAATTCAAGCGAGTAGGCTCCTCGCTTAACTAGAAGTCTCAAGTTCGAGCCCCGAAAAAAGGGCACATAAAACCTGTGAACAAGCATTTCGACAGCTAATGGCTTCCATCTCCAAGACTATATATTCTTTTATACACACAATAGATAAATTGATCGATTAACGAATGTACCTCCAATTTGATAGTGTCTAGGACAGGAGCATTATTAGATCGATCAGGATGCGGGGGACTATCGCCATTTAAGATACAGTTGAGCGGAACGTTGATGGTATCCGGAGAATGATATGTTGGAGGAATCCCCTGAGATTGTGCCGCAGTAAAGGTAGCTTTGATCTCATCATCGACCTCATCGCTATCGAAATTGAGCGAAACATCGTCCATGTTAATTCCTTCACATAAATCATCAGTGTCCTCCACTTCTTCCCCCTTCAAAACGCTGCAATCCTGCAACAACAACAAAAAAAAAAGTAGATATATACAACATCCAGTTTGATCGATCAAGGTTTTTAGTTTCGACGATTGATCGATCACCTGAGTCAAATGATCGGCAGCCTTAAAGCACAGTTCATCCCGGAAACAATTCGGAGCGAATGGCAGGGCATCGGAAGGAGTGGGGAAGGAGTGATCGGATGGGGGGCCGGGGTCGTAGAAGTGGGTCCACATCTTGGAGAAGTCATCGAGGGAGGGGCAGCCGGAGTAGGGCGGGAGGGGCAAGCGGGGGTGGGAGGGGGGGCACATGATGTCACAGGAGGGGCATAGGGAGAGGCGGTCGTGGAGGCAGCGGACGGTGGCGAGCTGGCTGCAGCAGCGGTCGCACACGAGGGACCGCGGGTGGCGGCTCGAGAGGGTGTTGGCCGAGTGTACGGTGATGTCGCACTGCAGGCAGAGGCGCGCTGCATCCGATTTGCAGTACACCACCGCCTGCACCACCCCGCAACACTCGCACACCGGAACCATCGATCCCGATCCCGAATTCGATCCTTCAAAGAATCACCTAAGAACAAAGCTCTCGTAGTTTTGCTTTCATCGCCTATATATAGACATCCATCACAAGTTTAGAGAGAGGTATTTAATTTAATTTAATTTGATTTGATTAAAGGGTCATCCCTTTTATGCTTGTTTTGGGTACTCAAAAGTGTAAGAGATACAAAAAGAACTCTACAAAGAGGTTGTTTAGAGGTTTTTAATTTTGTAATTTGTAAGTTTGAAAGGAGAGATCGAGATGAGAAAATCGTGTTTGAGTGTGTCTTATGTGAGTAACTAACGCTATTCTTTATCAAGGGGGGTTTTAATTTCGGATTTTGGATCCGGTAAATGGTAACTATTATAATTTAGAATTTGACTGGATATAGGATTTTAATTAGGTTAAAATAATTTAAAAAGCATATAGAAATTGAGAAAGAAAAGAGCATGGTCTGTTTGAGAGTATCCTTGAATTAAGGACTGTAACATCTCCATCGGTTGCTCTAATGGGATCTTTGATCTTCGGTTTTTATATTTCAGGTTAAGTTTCCTATTATAAAGCAACTTAATTAATATATCTCTTTCAATATATTCATTCTCTCTAACAAATCTCCGCATAGTTTAAACAAAATTTAAACATTCATAATGTCATACAAAATGACTTGGAATGTCATACAAAACGACTTCGATCAATTTATATAAGGAAGCAATTTAATAGGTAGACACAATATACATTTAACATGATTTATTTGAATATAATACATGGTTTACGCTAGATTTGCATTCATACTCGTTTCGTTGGTGGAGTCGGAATCTACACATTTTTATTAATTATTTCAGGTAGATGTGGATCCGACGAGAAATGAGGAGACTAGCTCATAGATATGAAGCAAGAGTCAACAAGAGAAAGAAAAGTGAAGAGCACGAGAGTGAAGTTGAAGTTTGAGAGCCTAAGTTAATAACAAATCAACAGAAGTTATCGCTTGACAAGCTGAACTTAGGGCTGATATTCGAGCCGAACGAGCCGAGTTTGACTTGTTCAAGTTGGCTCGACCGGAGAACGAACCAAGCCGAGCTCGAGCCCAAATTCTATTCGAGCTTTTTTTGGCGCTCAGGCTCGGCTCGCGAGCCTAGAATAAAGCTCAAGCTCGGCTTGTTTAGGCTCGAACAACCTGAACGAACGAGTCTAAGCTCAAATCAACAGAAGTTATCGCTTGACAAGCTGAACTTAGGGCTGATATTCGAGCCGAACGAGCCGAGTTTGACTTGTTCAAGTTGGCTCGACCGGAGAACGAACCAAGCCGAGCTCGAGCCCAAATTCTATTCGAGCTTTTTTTGGCGCTCAGGCTCGGCTCGCGAGCCTAGAATAAAGCTCAAGCTCGGCTTGTTTAGGCTCGAACAACCTGAACGAACGAGTCTAAGCTCATTCGTGCTCGTCGTCTGGGCTCGTTCGAGCTCGGTTCCTAGTTGAAACTTTGTAAAAACACCACAACATTTACAGTAGATGTGCATGCCTAAATTGGTTAAATAAATACATGATTAATGAACAGTAGGTAAATATATATAAATTTAGGCATATAAACTTGCATATATTATGTATATTAGAAATCTATTAATTCATTTTGTGTTCAGGAAAGGAATGTTTTAATTTAACAAGAGTTCATTAAAATTAACTCTTAAGAGAGTTCACTTGAATTTTTTAACTTCATTGAATTTGACAATCTGTTAAATGTTAAAAGTGTAATGATAATAATTTGTTATAGAGTTAACAATATGTTAAGTGTTAATAATCTAGTATTAACAATCTGTTAAGCCGACATAGTGTAGAGTCTCTAGTTACTCTATTAGTATAGAGTTTTGATGTGCGCGCAAATTGCCATATTTTCTATGCATATATGAATCCATTTTATTGTCTTTTGCATGCATATTAATGGAAAAAAAATATGGGATAAGTGTAGTTTACGCTTAAAATGTCAAATATATGGGTTTGCACGAGTTTCCATGTGATTTCGCAGAAAACAGGATAAAAATGGACAAATACGGAAGAGCGGAAAAAGAACTCGAAGTCTTCTGGAGAGGTCGAAATCGACTGGGGATCTCGACATCGAGTACATCAGAGACATAGGAATCGAGCAGGAAATGAAACAGAGCATGTCGACACAGAGAGGTCGATATCGACGTCTGGAGGTTGATATCGAGGCTTCCATATCGACTAAATTGATAAAAGTCGAGTGCCAGTTCGAGTAGGAGAAGGAGAAGCTCGAGATGAAGTTTTGAAAGGGTCGATATCGATATCTACGGTTGATATCGACCATGCCAGCAGAGGAATCCGACTCAGATTTTGATAGAATTCTATCCGAAGCTTGCAACATCTATCCAAAAGTCGAGATTTCTTATCTTCCACACCAGTTTTATCATGAGGAGGCTGATTTCACCATAGAGTTTTAGTTTTTACTTTTATTAAAGTTTATCTTAGAGAATAAAGATAAGGTTTCGAGTCCTTATCGACATCTATAAATAGAGGCCAATAGGGCTGAGTTTAGGTATCTAATTTAACACACAATTCAGTTCCAATAGAGAGTAGTAACGAGTTAGGGAGAGAGAGAGGAGGCCGAGTAGAGTTGTAAAGCGAGAGCGGAGTGGCTTGTTCGGTTGTACTTTCTTTCGAAGTTTTAATTCCAAGTAGCTTTCTTTCAACAATAATGATGATGATGTGCATGATGAGGAGCGAGTAGTCAACCCACTTCTAGGGTCGGGGTGAGCCCGACGATAGCAATGTGAGGTAAGTGCATCAAAGGTATGACTTTTATGCGATTCCGTCTTATACCCCATGCATGATCCTTTGCGAAAGTTAGGGAGATTCATTATTTGCATTATTGAAGCGAAAGCCACTCATATTGTGAACTTGAATTGCTCATGAATTGGATAGTAACTCTTAGGAATTATGCGAGAGCCTCTAATCACCTAAGTGTTGATAACGAAAGTTATTTGACGGAAAGTCATTAAATTTCATAACTTTAGCATAAAACTTGCATTGTTATCGTTGTGGCATGAAACCCCGACTTTGGAAGCCTTTTAATTAATTGAATTCTTTATAAAAGTCTTAGGTTTTATTTATGTTCATCTTCCTTCTCCATTCTATTTTCTTCGGACTCTTTTCCGACAAATTGGTTACGAAAACAGTTTCTGTGACAAGCATCGAAATCGATTGTAAGGGTCGATATCGAGGCCTAACATCGATATCGAGATCTGTCTCGACGTCGACTTGTTATTTTGTCTTCTGCAGGAACTACGCTAGGAAATCGACCAGAACTAGGGTCGATATCGACCAGTATACTCGATATCGAGTGTCTGCTGAGGTCGAAAGCTTTGATCGTGAGTACAATAAAGGAAACGCTGACATACCTCCTCGTGGATTCGATCCTGAATTACCCTACTACTACAAGGGAGGGGATTCTTGTATTATTTGTTTGGAACAGGGAGTTAGCCTAGTTGTGCTTTGTTTATTTAATTTATTTGAATCTCCTACACTACCACCCCCCTAGCGAACAAGTTTCAAATTTATCAAATGACAATAATGAACCAGAAATTTCAGATTTCTCAAATTGGGAATGACGGAAGGACGGAACTCTAGAGTCTCTGGCTTCCTGAACAGAAGGACAAAAGTTACCTTGAGGGCTGCTACACGAATAGCGGTGACGGAACGCCCAGGCTGAGGAATGCCGGCCTGAACATTGAACACGAACAGAGAAAAATGAACAACGAAGAGGAGAGCTGAGGATGTGGCAGAAGGAGGGTGACTAAAGAGTGAAGAGTGAAGACACCATCAGTAACACCCGAGCGGCTGAGCCTAAGAAACCCTAAAGTTCTTCTATCTAAAAGCCCAGGGGTATTTTAGTAATTTCTAGGATCGAACGAGCCTAAAACTATGTTGAAGCTCGGCTCGTTTTTCCTCTACGAACGAGCCCGAGCTGAGCTTTCTTGAGCCGAGCCCGAGTTGTTCAGCTCAGATAACAACCCTAGCTGAAATTGTATCGTACTTTCTGGAGGCCTCGGTAGTTCGATTATTCAAAAGGGAAAAAATATTGTGAATAGTAGGCCGTCCCGCGGCTCAAAGACTAGAGGAGAATTCTATGTCCCCCTTGGCCACCCCATGGCCCTTGTCAATTTTGAATATGAATTTTATCTTTTAATTAGGTTATTTTATATTATTCTTGGGCCGAATTTTGGTCTTATATATTTAAAGACATATTAGGGTTACTTTGAGGGGATCTTTTGCACTTTTGAGAGAATATTGAGAGAGCGTTGTTGAGCATGAGCAATTAAAATCTCTCTTGTTTCGCCTGTAACTTGAATCTTTAGTTGGTTGAATTGTGAGTTTCTAATTCTTGTTCTTATTCATATTCGAATATATTGACTTCTTTGCGTTGAATTACTTGGATCTTTTTTATTCTTTCTTGTCTGGCCAACTTGTTGAAATTAATCCGTCAATTGCTAGGATTTTGTAGATTCCTCGTAGGGAACCTTAACCTAAGTAGTAAGCATATCCCTTTAGGACTCGTAGGACAATCTATGTGCAAGAAGTCAACTATATGTTGAATATTGACTCGTAGCTTGATATTGCATATACCTTGGTTAGTTCTGATTCTTAATGCTTTAATTTTTTTTTAAGTTGAATCTTAACCATATTAGGATTGCCTAGGAAGAAGAGTTACTAGGACTCGTATAATTGAAATTTACATAAGATCGGGATGAGAATATTTGTAGGAAAAGAAAAGAACTTGAGAATGAACAATGATCGAAATTTAACAATTAAAGTGTTAAATTGTAGGTGAAACTAATTCTCTTGAATTGGTAGTTCTCAACTAACTTGTTTATAGTTTCTTTTCTTAACTTCAATTACCAAAACCCCATTTCTACTAATTGGTAAATATACATTACTTATGAATACTTAATTCTCTATGGAATCAACCTCTTAATTACTTACTATACTAGTTGTAGGTTTGAGTTTTCTTTTGATAGGGACGACAATTTTTTCATGTCAAACTTTAACATCGTCACCCGGGAATCAAAGTTTATTTCTTTGTTTTGTGCGTTTATCAATTACTGTAAATAGTCCTTTGCCCTATAAATAGTCCCATCTCCCTCCCATTTCACTCACACCTTAACTCAACCATCTCTTTTCATCTTTCTAGTCGCTCTCTAATCGCTCTTATCATACTAATCGCTCTCAATCTCCAAAAGTTTTCCCGATTTTTCAGAAGTCGAAGGAGTGTTAGCGGAACCCCATCCTCGAGCCGAGGAGCGGCCGGTGGGAGCGACCTGTCATTGAGTTGGCAAGCGGCGGAGCCAAGCCTTCGTCAAAGTGCCTCAGTCTCAATGGTGAGTGTATTCCGACGATGTCGAGATGAGGCGCTACTGAACAAGCACCCGGAGGAGATCGAGGAGTAGGTCACCATCCAGGGAACGCCTTCGACGATCCCGACCCAGGAGTCCGGGTTGGAAGGCGACGATGACGTCGTGGCCCCGGGCGAAGGCGAGGAGACGCCGATGACGACGACCCAAACACGGGCTGCTACATTTAAGTACTGGTTCACTAAGGGCCCGAGAGACCCGTCCTGGGAGTAAAGCAGTTGCTCTGCCAAGTGCAACTTCTGTGGGACGGTCTACAAGCACTCGAAGGGAGGCGGATATGGGAACTGTGACCGTCATATCCGGACAAAGCTAGGGGTTAACCCCTAGTTTATGGTCTTACGATTACCGTAGTTGTAGTGATAACTTTGCCGAAATGTTAGTTGTCGAAGGTTTAGCTTATAATTTTTCATAACGTTTATGTTTTAACGAGTTTGTGACTGCAAATGTTCAACCTTATTGACAATCTATTAGTCGAAACACAGTTAAGAGGAAAGTAATCAAACGGTATAACACCCGTAAAAATAAACTGATAGAGTATTTTCATAAAAACCACAATATACATGTATCGATTTGTAGTGACATTTGGACCGACCATTGGCAGCATCACTCATATATGGATATTACATGTCATTGGGTTGATCAAAAGTTCCAACAACCCGATTCGTCTATGTATAATGCTCGCTACTTGTTGGCTACGCCTTTTTTGGGATTTTGTATTATATGTTGACGATTTATCCGTCTGCCGACTCATCGGTTTATAGAGGATCAAGTTGGACTTGATCTCTCGAATTTTTTTTCCTTATAAAAAATGGAGGGATGATTTTTAACCGATATTATTTTAAAATCAACATGCGGTTGAGATTATTTCAACTCTACATATAGTTCGTTTTAAAAAAAACCTAAGCTAGGTTGTACAAATGAATTGAATATTATACAAATGAATTAAAAATTAAAGTTAACAAATTTGATATAAACATGGAAAATTTTGGTCAATTATCCATCTAGGATATCTAATTACGTAAATGTCCATATTAAAATGGTAATTAATATATTTTATTTAATCCCAAACCTCCCTTCTTATAAATTATGGAATTAGGTCCAAAGAAACCCCTCAAATTGGCGCTGGTGGAATTGTCAGAGGAGCAGCTGCGTCAGTACGGGGCCGGCGATTCAGGCCACTCATGCGAGCGACCGGAAGGAAGTGGAATCGACAACTCAGCAACAATGGGAAAGAAGAGCAGCGGCGTCAGTATGGGGCCGGTAATTCAGGCCACTGCGAGCGACCGAAAGGAAGTGGAATCAATATCTCGACAACAACGGGAAAGAGGAGCAGCGACGTCAGTACAAGGTCGGCAATTCAGGCCACTACGAGCGACCGAAAAGAAGTGGAATTGATCAGCTCGGCAACAACGGGAAAGAGGAGCATAGAGGTGGGAGATGTGGAATCGGCTTCATTGGTTGAGCTTCAGAGCACTCAGTGGAGAGTGGCGATGACTTTGAAGCGGATCTTGAAGGAGCTCAACTGCTCAAGGATCTCAATAGAGATTTTTGTTTTTTTTTTTTATCCAGAATAATTTAAGGAATCAATGAATATTTGGTTTCTCTGCAAAATGTATAGCAAGTGTATCTTGGTTCTTTTTGTCCCTTCATGATTTGGGTTTGATTTCCGCTTGCAGTCAAGTGATCTATATTGATATATTAGAATTGCAAAGATTGGGCCTGAACAAGATGCTGCTTGGTTCAAATATGCTTGGAGGACTTGAAGATGGGCTTTTAGTGCCTAGTTCTTCTGCAAGATGTGCATCAGTATACTAGATGCCCCTTCATGGCTTTTTTATTCAATAAAAGGAGCCACCAATCAAAGGAGCGATGTGCATCACTGTTGATTCAATGCATATGAGGATAGATGTAGATGTTGTCCTATCATATGACAAACCACCTGCAATTTCATTTACTAATCAAAATCACCATTTGATCACATATGTTACCAATAGTGTCACACTAATAAGGACAGTGACACTAATCTCATAAAAAAAAAAACTTTTAAAAAAAAGGTGTCACCTAAAAAAAGTGACCTCTACCATTTTTATTTGGTGACAATTTATTTATACATGTTAGGCTAACAATACTTGAATGGTGACATTATTTGATATATAATAATAATAGTTGGTGAAAATATTTTGATGACAATATTTGGTGTCATTGGGATTATTTCAATAACAATTTTTTGTGATAGTCCCTTGGATTATTTTGATGACAATTTTTTGTGACAGTCACTAGGATTATTTTGATGACAATTTTTCCTGATATTGTTCTATAATTGGAGATAATGTCTGATGACAATGTTATATAGTTGGTGAAATTGATATCACTACCATTGTCATTTGATGACAATTTATTATACATGTTATTTGGTCAATATTTAAGTAGTGACACTATTTGATGACAATAGCAGTGACAATATATGTGTTCATAATTTGGTGATAGTGTTATGTGTGATGCATAAAATCTGCACCTCGATCCTTGTCGGTGTCGATCGATCTTCCTGCATAGATTAGAAGAGGAAGAGGCGGGGCTCGCTCCCCCGGAGGAGCCTCCGACGCTCAAGTCAGAGTTTGTCGGCCGGAAGAAGCCTCTCTAAACCCTAGTAAATCACCCGAATATACAATGAGGATTAGGGTTTTTTATTAGGGTTCACCTGATAAAAGACGATTATGCCCCTGGATATCTTATGGAATTACTTTTGCTCTATCAATTGCCCCTCGGGTTTCCTTATCACAATCTAGTGATGAGGGAAGACGAATAATTCAGTGCTCTTTGCTTTCTTTGATCGACGATAAACACTAATGCTTGCCCTTTTGTCTTAATTGTATCCTGCACGCTTAGCATTCTCAACCAATAAACACAATGTAATGTAACTAGCCCATGGTTAACTAACCAACTAAAAGTTAAGGCTCAAAATGATTAGACGAATTTTTTGCCACCAAGTTCTTGACGGACTTTCTTTAGCTATATCATTATGTTATTGGTGAAAACAATTGGTGACAATATATTCTAAGAAAAAATAATGTCAAAAACAACTGTCACCAAAATAAAAAATAAATTATCGAAAAAATTGTCACAAAAAAATATCACCAGAAAAAATGTCACCATCAATTGTCACCAGAAAAAATGTCACCAACAATTGTCATCAGAAAAAACTGTCATCAACAGTTGTAATCAAAATTGAACATTGACCAGAATGATCAATGTTGACCGGTCAAGGTCAAAATTATAAAGGGTCAAAGAGGAAGGTGGAGGGAAGGAGAAAAGAATAAAAGGAATGAAGGATAAAATTGTCAACTATATACTTATTTAATTTATTTAAAAAGTGGACATTTACTTAATTATGTTAATTTTTTCACAATCACTAAATTAAGACTATAAACATTAGCTGGTGTACTAATGTACTATATGAACATATAGGCCGGACTTGCACCAATTAATGACCTATCACACTCTTTGGAATATAGCTTTCTAGGATGACATATATAAGTGGACAAAAGGCCGGGAGATAACAACCACACATACCGAAAGCAAATCCTCTTAATTGGCAGCTTCACCTCTCACCCACACAACCCCTCACTCTTAACACTTTCCAAATCACATGATTTTCAATAACCCAAAGCCACCCCCACCCCTACCACACCTACAATGCCCACCACTTGATGCTGGCTGCAGCGGCCGATCCCTCCCCCGGCAACCACCGGCAAGCGGAGCCGCTTGGTGATGCGGATCACAACACCCCAAAGGTGTTAGTCATATTGGCATTGGTTATAGAGAGATTGGTGGCTAGAAATGACCAATTGGTGGCTTCCGGTGAAGGACCGATGAGGCGGATAGAGGCGGCTAATGGGCCTAGGCTCGTTGGTTCGGGCTCAGCCCAGATGCTGGGGAAGAACATGAAGGTGTTTGATGGGGTTAGAGCCCCTGGTATAAGCATACCAAAGTACTTGGAGAGGATATACAAGTACACTAACTGCAGCCCATCTTGTTTTGTGGTTGGATATGTGTATATAGACAGGCTGGTGCACAGGCACCCTGAGCTGCTAGTGGTGTCCCTCAATGTCCACAGGTTGTTGGTCACCAGTGTCATGATTGCTTCTAAGATGCTTGATGATGAGTAAGTTCCATTCCTCCTTTTCAACAAGCTAATACCTTAGCATTAGTAGATTAATTTACTGCTTTAAGGATGGGTATCGATCTATATATGTTTTAGTTTGTGGGAATTATATATCGTCCCACACCACCAATTATGAAGAATTCGAAAGATATGATCATGGATTGGGATTACTGGAGAAGGCGCATTCGGTGTGATGATGTCTAGTCTTGTTTGTCGTTACCTTATACATTTGTTTTTTGGTGTCTTTGTCTATGGCTAGGCCTGTAGTTCTACAGTCTTCTATGTTTTTCTTTGCATTTTCCACCGTACTTTCCTTGTGTGTTTCTTTGTTGGTTGAACCCCCCCCCCCCCCTCCTTGTCGTATGTGAAGATTTTAGGTGTATTGGAAACACCCTCTTAATCCGAATATTTAGAATCTTAAGATTATGTGATCTTACTTAAGAACCTAATCTCTATTAATGTATAGAATCTTTTTTTGCATAGGATCTACTGTGAAATCTTTAGAATCTTAAAGGATCGATAGGAATCACGCACCTATTTGTCTCTAAGCTATTTTTCACGTTTCATACATGAATGTCTAAGGCCATAAATGTAGCTTTTTATATCTCGAAACCAAAATATATTGTGTAACTGACATATTTTTCAATAAGTCTAGAACTTTAAAATATTAAGCCCCTTTGTTATATAAATTTTTTAATTTTCTTTTTAGTTATATTTCGAGGATCTTACAATCCCCAATGAGATTTTACAATTCGATCCATATACTCTTCGATTCTAAAATCCCGATTCTAATAACCTTGATAAGGGTACTTATGTTAAGATACCCAAATTCTGGTTTTCTATGGGAAACAGTAGGTTGTTGAATTTGTTGTTGCTTGATTATAAAAGAAAGAAATTCTGACCAAAAAAAAAAGAAAGAAATTAAAAAATATATTAGAGATGGATCCATCGAGGTTACCTCGACCAAATCCCCATAATCAATAGTATTACATAATCTCTTGTAGTAATAGAGATGGAATAATTAATAGCCAAATATTTTGAACATTTCAGAAATTATATATCCATTGTAACCGTTCATAACAAGCTAAAGGAATATCATAGGTCAAACTTGTTGGCTAATAGTACGTCTTATTATCAATTAGTTTTAAGATGAAACTCATCGAATCACGACAAACTTGTCAGCTCTACTAAAGGTAGTTAAAATGGTGTATTGGCTGCAGGCACTACGACAACGCATTCTACGCGAGAGTAGGGGGAGTGAGCAACGCGGAGATGAATAGGCTGGAGCTGGAGCTGCTCTTCCTATTAGATTTCGACGTAATGGTGAAGGCTCCTGAGTTTGAGATCTACTGCTTCTACTTGGAAAAGGAGATGTCGCGCTTCGCTGCTAACGGGGTCACGCTAGCTACCACTACCACCATGCAGCTTGACAAGCCATCCGGACTCGTCAGTGCTCTTGCCACTGCCACCATGAGATCCATAACCTTTGATGGGGATGAAGGAGAGGAGATGTACATGAAATTGCAGTCCACCTAGCTTCAGCCTTGTACAGAGTTTGGTTGAATTAATGACTTTAATTAGTTGATGTATTTTTACTTGAATTAATATACATATAGAGTCTTTGAATTGAATGCCTAACTGCAACATTTGGCTAGTACTACAGACTACAAGGGTCATATATGTACTTCGTACTAACTAATTTTGTCATGTTGATCAATATTTCTATTGTTTGGAAACTTGTAGTCACAGCGAATAAAAAACAGAGAGAGAAGGAAATGTGCAATATAATGTATGGTTAAAGTCATATATGCACATTTAACCCAAAAAAAAAAAAAATAGGGATGACACGGTACGTTATCATGAGAAACTTGAATATATGACTTTTTTTTTTTTAAAAAAAGTCATATATGCACATGTCAATCTTAATTTTATGTGATTCACGTTCGGGAATGCCCTCGATTTTATTGGTTCATCCGGGGAATTGTGTTGTTAGCGAGTCTTGTGACATAGTATGTGATATATCTATATCTAACGTAATTGACCAACTAATTAACACTAGCTAGTAACCAAAATTCAACACATATGTGATACGTCTTAATAATTGACGAATAATGAATCAATTTATGCATTTCGAAAAACCCTACACTAAATTCGACACATACGTTTGAATAATTCGTCGTTTTTCCACAAATAATGCAGGAATCACATGAACAAACAATAATCTACCTCTTATCTCACCCAATTGATTAAGCAACAAATCTCAGCCCTAACCCGATTTTACTGACTACCCCTAAGACAAACACATTAATGGGTTGCTTTAAGAATTATTTAGCGATTCGAGCATTATTCGACGAAATCTCAAGTATTATTCGTATAAATCATATGTATTATTTAGAGATTTGGGGTTTCTGAATTTTAAAATAGAAATTTGTTACATTATTTGACTAAATTTGAATCATTATGCATTGTAATTTGAAGCATTATTCATAGAAATCGTACATATTGTTTAGCAATTTGAGGTTTTTGAAATTGTAAAATGGCAACTTTAAAGCACTATTCATTCACCTAAATTTGCATCATTATACATAGAAATTGACATGAAAATTCCCAAATCTTTTAGCAATATCACAAAACCAACAAAAAAAATATTTAGCAATTACAGTTAATCAACGCAAATGGGAAATTCAATGTATTATCCGTATAACTAAACTACTAAACAAACATATACAAGTGAATAATTCCTCACATACGAATTGAATCATCATTCATGTACCACCGAATAATAACTGATGTGCACGCAAATTGCCATATTTTCTATGCACATAAAAGTCCATTTTATCATTCATTTGCATGCATATTAGTGGGAAAACATGGGATTAGTGTAGTTTATGCTTTATTATCAAATATATGGGTCTGCACGAGTTTCTATGTGATTTTGCAGAAAACAGGATAAAAATGGACAGATTTGGAAGAGCGGAAAAAGAACTCGAAGTCTTTTGAAGGGGTCGAAATCGACTGGGGACCTCGACATCGAGTGCAGCAGAGATATAGGAATCGAGCAGAAAATGAAGCAGAGCATGTCGACGTCTGAAGGTCGATATCGAGTGGCCAGATCGAGCTAAATGATAGAAGTCGAGTGCCAATCCGAGTAGGAGAGGGAGAGCTCGAGATAGAGTTTCACAGAGGTTGATATCGATGTTCAAGGTCGATATCGATGTTGCCCGGCAGAGGAATCCGACTCAGATTTTGATAGAATTCTATCCGAAGCTTGCACGTCTATCCTAAAGTCGAGATTTCTTATCATCGACATCAGAACTATCATATGAGCTGATTTACCATGGGATTTTTAGTTTTTACTTTATTTAAGTTTTATCTTAGAGAATAAAGATAAAGTTTCGAGTCTTTGGATAGCAAAGTTCGATATCTATATCTAGAGGCCATTAGGGCTTAGTTTAGGCATCCAATTTCAGTGATTCAAACACATATACACGCAGAGAATTAGGAGAGAGAGAGAGAGAAGGCCGAATTTTTTTGGTGGAAGCGAGAGCGGAGATTTGGCTTGTTCGGTTGTACTTTCTTTCATAGTTTAATTCAAAGTAGTTTTCTTTCAATGATGATGATGATGAGTTGCATGATGAGAAGTGAGTAGTCCACCCACTTCTAGGGTCGGGGTGAGCCCGACAATAGCAATGTAGGGTAAGTGCATCAAAGGTATGACTTTTATGCGATTCCGTCTTCTATCCTATGCATGATCCTTTGCGAAAGTTAGGGAGATTCATTATTTGTATTATTGAAGCGAAAGCCACTCATATTGTGAACTTGAATTGCTCATGAATTGGATAGTAACTCTTAGGAACTATGCGAGAGCCTCTAATCACCTAAGTGTTGATAACGAAAGTTATTTGACGGAAAGGCATTAAATTTCATAACTTTAGCATAAAACTTGCATTGTTATCGTTGTGGCATGAAACCCCGACTTTGGAAGCTTTTAATTAATTGAATCCATATAAAAGTTTTAGTTTTGTTTCTGATCATCCTTCTTTACCATTCTACGTTCTTCGGACTCTTTTCCGACAAGTGGTTACGAATTACAGTTTCTGTGACAAACATCGGAATCGATTGTAACGGTCGATATCGAGGTCTAACTTCGATATCGAGGTCTCTGCTCGACGTCGACTTTGCTGCTTTTGTCTTCTGTAGGAACTTTATTGGAAATCGACCAGAACTGAGGTCGATATTGACCAGACACATCGATATCGAGTGTCTTCTGAGGTCGAAAGCTTTGATCGTGATTGCAACAAGGGAAGCGCTGACATACATCCTCGTGGATTCGATCCTGAATTACCCTACTACTACATTGGGAGGGATTCTTGTATTATTTGTTTGGGACAGGGAGTAGTCTAGTTGAGAATTGTTTATTTGAATATTTGAATCCTACACTTTCCCATAAACAACAATAACCTAATCCATCTCAGAAGGTAGGTACGCCACATCCATAAAACAGGCGGGGCCCACCGTGCAAGCAAAAGTCATCAAAGGGGGAATATACATGCCTTATTCAGCAAGTAGCCTATAAAACAGGTGGGGTCCACCGGTTTCCAATAAAAAAAATAAAAGTGTTAATTAATCTCTACCATCCATCTCAACTCAATCAACGGTCTAAATTTACGTACATGATAAACCGTAAAGGTTGAGTAAATATGATATATATATATATAGAGGTTGGATCTCGTGTAAGCAACTCTTACGGTGTAATTTGTGAGCAGAGAAATTATTCACAGGTACCAAGCGATTATTCGTGTATAATAATGTAATTATTCGTATGTATGAACAAATGTAATTATTTGTAAGTAACAAAAGATTATTCATATGTATGTACATACGAATAATCACTTCGTACCTACGAATAATGTTACTGTTCACAAGTTACTTTTAATCTCATCCGTTTGATCTTCTTAATCCGACGCTCTAGATTTGCTCACAAATTACACAGTAACACTTGCTTACACAAGATCTATCATCTATATATATATAGAGAGTATAGATCAAATGTACTCAGGTCTTAACGTGTATCATGTGAACACATCTACGTCGTTGATTGATTGAAATTGATGGTTGGGATAATTAGGCATTTTTTTTTAATTAAAAACCGCTGGGGGCCACGAGCTATTTTGAGTCACTTGCCCATGGATGGCGCATGCCCATTTCTTTTGTGAAAGGTCTGGATTTTAATTTGTATTGGTTTGGATTTTTATATGTGGGGCCCGATTTTCAATTTTATTTTTTTAAGAAACCTTTATGTAAAAGGTCCGGATTTTAATGTGTTAGTTTGGATGTTTTTGTGGGACTCGATTTTTTTTTAAAAGAAATTCTTATGCATATATGTTGAATTGTTGAGATTATGCATTAAGAATTTTCATAAAAAAATAGATTATGATTCGTTCTAATTAACGCTCCATATTATTATTGTAAATTTTTCAAAAAAAATAGATTATTTGAAGGTATCGATGGATTATTTGATGGTATCGATGGATTATTCGATGGTATCGATAGATTGACTCCAACTACGGTCCATGTACGATCTATACTAGATCTGACCAACTGCCCATCCTACCTCCTCTACATTCTTGACAGCCCAACTTTGTCTCAGTAGAGTCTTTCAGTGGCATGTTTCGGTATTCCCCACTTTTTTTCGGCAGGGTAGGATTTTCTTGGGATGTTCTTTTCGAACCATTCATATTACTAGTAATTGAGATTTATGACCTAATACAAGACATTTTTAGAAAGGGTATAAAAGGAAGCATAGCGGTGCTTGAAACAATTTTGTCTTCTCCATATTACTATATCTCTAAAGTCAATAATTTTATATGAGGAACTACTGAACTCAATCACTTGCTGCCATTACTCTTCAGTTTTCTGTCAACCTTATGGATTTTTTTCTTTTTTTTTTTTGTTATTTCTCATCAAACCCAAACAAATAGGTCAATTTTCAGTACTTCAACTAGTATCGATTGGTGGGAAGAAAGATATAATTTTCTTAGTCCAATTAGTGGTAACATCATATTCCGGATTCAAAGAGATAGCGTACTGCATCTGGTCTTTTCATTTATTGCTTCTATTTAATGGGATAGATAGAGTCTCAGACGTTTGGGTCCGTTGAAATGTGCTTTTTTTTTCTGTTTTATGCTTCGCTCATAATGATCCCAGGGAGCAAGCTTTTGGGAATAATTTTTTCGATGCAATGCCCGGGCCGAATGAAATTCGATGGGATCCGTTGAGACCATCTCTTCGTCCATAGGATCCCAAGTACCTGGATCAATCGAGAGTTCGATTCTCCCTGAACTACTCATTTTCAAATGATATCCGCATTCATCACAAACGTTCATTTTTTACTTAAACAATTTCTTATATGTAATTCATAACAATTTTCACATTGAATCCACAAATTCCTATATTTTTTAGTTACCCCAATATTCTTATTCTTACCTTTTGTGTTAGTGGGAGTCTTTTCAAAAAAAGCGCGTACAGTGTATTGATGGAACTCCAGTTACTTTGGAAATGGTAAGATCTTTGGCGCAAGAAGAAGGGGTTGATCTGTATCATCTTGACTTGGTTCTGCTTCCTCTATTTTTTTTAATACAGAGTCGTGTTCTTCTCCTACCTATATCGAATAGAGCATGTTGAGCCAAATCTTCTTCATGTAAAACCCGCTTGATTTAGATCGGGAAAATCGTACGGTTTTCTGAACCCATGTGCTATGGTTCGAATCCGTAGTCATTCCGATTTCCTAGGAGCAGTTGACAATTGAATCCAAATTTATGAAAAATGTAACCGATTCTTTCGTTTCCTTGGGTCACTGGCCATCTGCCGGGAGTTTCAGATTGAATACCGATTTTTAATATTTTATTAACAAATCCAATAAATCTAAGTGTAGTGATTGGTGTATTGATCTTTTTTGCGTAAATATTCAATTTAAAAAAAATAGAAAGTTCTAAACAATTGAGATATTTTGGAGATTAGATGCACTTATCAATTTATCCGGTAAACTACTCGGAGCTCATGTAGCTCATGCTAGATTAATGGTATTCTGGGCCGGAGCAATGAACCTTTTTGAAGTGGCTCATTTCATACCAGAAAAGCCAATGTGTGAACAAGGATTAATTTTACTTCCCCACCTAGCTACTCTTGGTTGGGGGTAGGTCATGACACTAGTACAAATATAGGGGGTGGAGCACGGTAAGTTGGGTACGGTTTTTGACAAGCGTGCTTATTTTTTATTTTAAGCACGGTTTTATATTAAAAGTGTGTTCCCAACCTCAAATTCAACTAAAAGCAACACGTCTTTACCATAAAATCGTTCTCGTTTATTTCTAAAAAAATGTTTAGACCGGTTTTCGTGTAAAGCGTGCTTAAAAAAACTTAAAACGAACACGGTTTAATTTTCAAAGCGTTCTTAAAAAAACGAACACAGTTTTATAAAAAAAAAAGTGTCTTCCCAAAACCAAGTTACAACAAAATTTCGTAGCTCAGGTGGTAGGCGTGTGAAGCGGACGAATTCGGTATGAGGGTGCGAGAGGTTGTGGGTTCGACTCTTGGTTCGAGAGGTAAGGTATTGCATTGAACCAGCGTTGAGATGGATATATCCGTTTGAGAGATATATGAAAGAGCACACTTTTTATTTAAAGTGTGCTTATTATTAAGCACGGTTTGAAAAAAAGTGTGCTAAAACTTTTTTTTTAGCCCACTTCAATTGAAGCGTTCTTATAATTCGAGAACGGATATTAGGTGTGTATGACAATTTTAAGAACGCTTCAACACAAAACCGTGCTTAAAATATGGGATCACGGTTAAATAATAAGCGTGCTTGTTTGGGAGCACACCCACTATAAGCACAATACGAGAAGTGTGCTCCCATGCATAAAAAAAAAGCGTGCTCTGGTCCCGACAAAGTTTATTTTGTACACTGTAGGAGGTTCCTTTTTTTTTTGTTAATGGGAGTTTTGGGTATTGGGTTATATGGTTATACCGAACCAACATTAAATTTGGAAATGTTAACTAATCAATCGTATCCAGCGGTGACGTGGTGGAAGTCATCAGTTCAAGTCTGATTATCCCTAAACCCAATGTGAGTTTTTCTATTTTGACTTGCTCCCCCACCGTATTGAAAGAGAATGGATAAGAGGCTCGTGGGATTGACGCAAGGGGCTAGGGATGGCTATATTTCTCGGAGCGAACTCCATGCGAATAGGAAGCGCATGGATACAAGTTATGCCTTGGAATGATGATGAAAAATATAAACAAAAATCATTATGATATGCTTGTTCCTGAAAATATTTTATCGTCTAGACGGCGTAGAGAATTGAGAATTCTAAGTTGTTTCAATTCAAGCCATCGCTTCCCTTTCTTGGAAAGTATTGACTACCTGCTCCACCGAAGATGCTTTTTGACCAATAGCTACATAAACACATATTACATTTTTTCCTTTTTGGTTGAGAATAGTATCTGTGGCTACTGCTGTTTTACCAGTCTGTTGATGTGCGCGCAAATTGCCATATTTTCTATGCACATATGAATTCATTTTGTTGTCTTTTGCATGCACATTAATGGGAAAACATGGGAATAGTGTAGTTTATGCTTAAATGTCAAATATATGGGTTTGCACGAGTTTCCATGTGATTTCGCAGAAAACAGGATGAAAATGGATGAATTCAGAAGAGCGGAAAAAGAACTCGAAGTCTTCTGAAGAGGTCGAAATCGACTGAAGACCTCGACATCGAGTACATCGAGACATAGGAATCGAGCAGAAAGGAAACAGAGCATCTCGACACAGAAGAGGTCGATATCGACGTCTGGAGGTCGATATCGATGCTGCCAGATCGACCAAGTTGATAGAAGTCGAGTAGAAGAAGGAGAAGCTCGAGATAAGATTTTGGAGGGGTCGATATCGAGTATACTGGTCGATATCGACCATGCCAGCAGAGGAATTCGACTCCGATTTTGATAGAATTATATCCAAGGCTTGCAATATCTATCCAAAGGTCGAAATTTCCTATCATCACCATCAGGGTTATCATGAGGAGGCTGATTCCACCATGAAGTTTTAGCTTTTACTTTTTATTTATTTATTTATTTATCATAGAGAATAAAGATAAGGTTTCGATTCCTTATCGTCATCTACAAATAGAAGCCAATAGGGCTGAGTTTAAGAATTCAATTTATTAAGGAAGAAGAGTCGGTTTTTAGGGGATAATTCAGTTGCAAGAGAGAGAGAGAGTGGCCGAGTGGAGTTGTAAGGCGAGAGCGGAGTGGCTTGTTCGGTTGTACTTTCTTTCGGAATTTTAATTCAAAGTAGCTTTCTTTCAATAACAATGATGATGATGTGCATGATGAGGAGCGAGTAGTCAACCCACTTCTAGGGTCGGGGTGAGCCCGACGATAGCAATGTGAGGTAAGTGCATCAAAGGTATGACTTTTATGCGATTCCGTCTCCTACCACATGCATGATCCTTTGCGAAAGTTAGGGAGATTCATTATTTGCATTGTTGAAGCGAAAGCCACTCATATTGCGAACTTGAATTACTCATGAATTGGATAGTAACTCTTAGGAATTATGCGAGAGCCTCTAATCACCTAAGTGTTGATAACGAAAGTTATTTGACGGAAAGACATTAAAGTTCATATTTTTAGCATGAAACTTGCATTGTTATCGTTGTGGCATGAAACCCCGACTTTGGAAGCCTTTTAATTCATTAAATTCTTCATAAAAGTCTTAGTTTTGATTCTGTTCATCTTCCCTCTCCATTCTATTTTCTTCGGATCCTTTTCTGACAAATCGGTTACAAAAACAGTTTCTGTGACAAGCATCGAAATCGACTTTAAGGGTCGATATCGAGTACTAACATCGATATCGAGGTCTCTGCTCGACGTCGACTTGCTGTTTTGTCTTCTGCAGGAACTGCGCTAGGAAATCGACCAGAACTGAGGTCGATATCGACCAGTATACTCGATATCGAGTGTCTGCTGAGGTCGAAAGCATTGATCGTGAGTACAACAAAGGAAGCGCTGACCTACCTCCTCGTGGATTCGATCCTGAATTACCCTACTACTACAAGGGAGGGGATTCTTGTATTATTTGTTTGGGACAGGGAGATAGTCTAGTTGTGCTTTATTTGCTCCTCTATTTTATACATACACTCCCCTTTACACCCGTAACGAACAAATTGGCGCCGTTGCCGGGGAGGCAATCAATCGCCACCTAAGTTAACCACGATCTTTTTCTAAGCTTATTCTGCAGGTTTATGCGACGTTCTGATCGCGGACCTATCCTGGAACCAATTGACGAGCCTGAACGTTTCTACCATCTTCGCAACAAAGCAATTCGCATCATGGCTGACAACGAGACGCAGGCTGAGATCATAGAGCGGTTGAGAAAGGAAATCGAGGACCACAATGCTACAATCGCTGCTGAAAGGGCCGCTGCTGCTGCTGAGCGAGCCCGTGCTGACAGGGAGGAGGATGCGCGCAGACAAGCCCAAGAGCGGCTAAATCAGTATCCACAGACGGCGATGCAATACATGCATCCGCCGCTTCATGTTCCTGAATCTGCCATTATAATTCCTCACTCCAATTATGAACTGAAAATTAACTTCCTATCTGAGATTAAAAGAAATACTTTTGAAGGAAGACATAATGAATGCCCCCTGCAACACATCTCTACTTTTATGGATTTATGTGAAACAGTTGCTGATGGAGTAAACTTAGAGTATGTGCGACTAAAATCTTTTCGATGGTCTTTGGCAGGAAAGGCATTACAATGGCTGGAAAGTTTGGCTCCACGATCGCTAAGGACATGGGCGGAAGTGAAAGATGCATTCTTGAACAAATTCTTCCCACCTTCTAAAACGGCGATGCTACGACAAAGGATCACGGCTTTCAAACAAAAGCCAGGTGAAACCCTAGCACAGGCGTGGGAGCGCTTCAAAGACTTGCTGAGATCATGCCCGACGCATGGGCAACTTCCATATGTCATCCAAGAGATCTTTTATAACGCCCTTGATGCGCCGAATAAGGAGAGGATCAATTCATATACCTCCTATCGGTACATTGAGCTTACACCAACGGAGGCATGGGAGACCATTGAGAGGCTTGTGAACTTCGACAACACCTATGGGGCTGCTGCGGCCTATGATGCAAGGCCTGCCCCATCTATGCCACTATATGAGCCTCCAAGGGAGATAGATCCTGAAGTACGGCAACAATTCCATAACGATCAAACACGCCGCCTTCAAAAGCAAGTAAGGTTCCTGAGCAACAATCAACCTTGTCAGGAGTGTGGTTCAATAAGGCATAACACCAGTGCCTGTCCACATACTGAGCAAGTATCCATGGCGGAACAACATGAGGAGGTCAAATGGACGAGAGGCCCCTATGGAGGGGGCAATCAACAAAATTGGGGTGATCAAAGGTTCTATCAAAGGGATCCCCCAACCTATAGGGCACCAGGGCACCCTGAGCGGGAGACTAAGAAAGATGACCTGCAAATCATCCTTGATGAGATGCGGAGGAACCACGCTGAGTTCAAACAAGCCAATAACTCCGTCCATACTCAGCTGCAGGGCATCAATTCTAGACTTGGGGAGATCGACGTTTGGAAGCGCAACATGGAGACTCAAATGAGTCAATTGGCGGAAGCAATGCCCAAAGCGTCCGGATCACTCCCTGGATCCACTGTGCCCAACCAAAAGGGCAAAACCACAGGTCATATCGCGGCAGTAAATCTAAGGAGTGGGCGTCAATTACAAACGCCCGAGCGAAAAGTGGAGGAGAAGGAGCCAGAACAGACGTCGATATCGACCACCCCTGTCGATATCGACCAAAGTGACATCGATGTCGACCCTCCTGTCGATGTCGACCCTAATTCTGCATCACCACAGAAGTCGACTCTTCCAGTCGATATCGACCCCACTGCTGCCGATATCGACCTCACTACAGCCGCAGGAAGGAAGAAGGTGTTGCCATTCCCAACTAGAAAGGTGACTAAGGACCCAGCGGAAAAGAAGTTCCAACGGTTCGTGAAGATGCTCCAAGGGCTTAATGTCTCTATACCATTCACAGAGGCACTTCACGAGATGCCATCTTATGTGAGGTTCCTTAAAGACATCTTGGGTAAGAAGCGATCGCTCTCTGAGATCGCAGAGGAATGCAACAGGTTGGAGCTACCACAAAAGCGGGCGGACCCAGGTAAGTTTTCTATCGCTATAGGTCTAGGTCAATTCAAATTTAATGCTTTAGTTGACTTGGGCGCTAGCGTTAGCATGATGCCACTAACCATTTGGCACAAGGTAAAGATAGGTCCTCTGGAGCCCGTGGATGCAAGATTATACATGGCTAACAATACCGTAGTTATTCCAACTGGGATAGTGACAGATGTGCCAGTACAAGTAGGTAAATTCTTTGTCCCCGCTGATTTCCTAGTTGTTGACATAGCGGAGGACCCTGCTTGTCCAATTATTTTAGGTAGGCCATTCCTAGCAACCGTCGATGCCAACATTAGCGTGAAGAAAGGATTGCTCTCACTCACAATTAGTGATGAAGTAATAGAGTATTCCTTCAACAAGACGGTGCAAAGTCAAGGGCCAATGGAGATAAAAGCCATCAAAGAAGCCCAAGTAGAGGAAGTTGAAGCAATCTTGGACGAAGGAGCTCAACAGGACATCGAAATCGACCCAGGTAAGTCGATATCGACCACTATTGTTCAAGATTCTGTGACAGGTCATAAGTATGGGGTCGACGGAGGAAAAGAGGAAGCATCGAAATCGGGGTCAAGGGTCGATATCGACCACACCCTATCGAAATCGACCACCATCAGCGCTGAGAAGAGAGGCGAGGAGACCTCGATATCGACCTTTGAGGGTCGAAATCGACCTGATCATATCGAGTCTGTTCTCCCCAAATCGACTGATCCTACAGGTGTACAACAGGGGTCGATATCGACCTCTGCACATCGACATCGACCTGAGCCACAGACGGAGAAGAAGGTAAGTCAAGGTACGGATTCTTCTTGTTCAATTACAATTAAGGACTTATCATTATTTGGAAGAGGTGTGCCTTGGCATGTGCGTTTATGTAGGATATCCGAAGATAGTTCAAGCCAATATGAGATAGGAGACAAGGTCTATGTTGCCAAATCTAAAGACCATTGGTTCCCTACAAGATTCAAGGATAAGAGCTTAGGACCATTCACGGTGAATCAAATCAATCCCGGGGGAATGCAGCTGCGGGACAAGAAAGGAGTGATATTTGAGGCCCAAGCCACATGGGCTCTACAGATGCCACCTTGAAAAGCGCAAAGGAAGAAGTCGGCCTAGCGACTTAAAAATCTAGAGCTTGTAACAAAGACTTAGTTTTGATTTTAAGACAACTTTTGTTTTGGTTTTAGACATTTTTATTGTTTTTCATATTTTGTGTTTAGTTTTCAAATTGCAGGAGAGAGAAAAGCACACAGAAAGGCATCGATTTCGATGTCGGACATCGAAATCGACCTCAAGGTCGACATGGATAGGGTTTGTGATCGAGCCGAATCACCCTGAAGCCCGAGCAGAAATCGAGAGACATCGATATCGATGTAAAGGGTCGATATCGACCTTCCCTGCTGTCTTCTTCAACTCCTGAAATTTGTGACGGTTTAGTAAGTTTTCTTCTTAACCCTAGTTCTAATACAGTGAGGACACTGTAAATTTTAAGTATGGGGTGGGGGAAAAGGCTTATTTGCATATTCATGCTTAGTTTAGGGTTGCATATTTATTTTAATGCATATTTATTTTAAATGACCCCCATCAAAAATTTTGGAAAAGAGAGAGTCATGGAAGTATAAAAAAGAGCTCTATGATGCAAAATTAGATTCATTAGAGATATAACATGAGATTGCCTAGTTAAGGGAAGTCCCAATGAAGTGCAATTTTTTTTGAGAAAATCATAAAGGAGATGAAAATTTGAAGTTGCTTTTGACATATGCATGATAAGATGATGGAGGATTTTTTATTCCGTACAAGCAAAGTTCATATCCTAGCCTTACCTGCGCATATTCACAAAGCCATATATGAGACTTATCATGATCATTAGTGCTCCACATATACATATTGTCCATTTTTTACCTTATACCCTATCCGGGGACGAAGTTTTTTGAATGGATGACATCTTTGGAGTTATATGGAGTTGTGCATTTATAAAGTTGTTGGCAGGAATGATACAATATGGAAAATTAAATGAGCGAGAAAAAATCCGATCACCTCAGGAGATAAAGGTAGGTCGACCCTGCTCGCTGAGATAATAGTTCAGCGAGATGGGACACAAAGGTGAGGAGTCCGAAGTACTAAGTATCCGGGGCCATTCATGACACCCATGTTTGCGACTCGCGAGAAGGCAGTGCTAAGGTTAGAGAGGTAAAAGCATTAAAGTGAAAAAAAGCATTGAACGATGAGTGAAAGGTGAGACATTATGAAGGAGGAATGTGGAATATTTTGGAAAGAAAGTGTACTTCCCCGGATTTAACACCACATGGCCAAATATTAGCCCACCTTTAGCCTTTTACCAATCCACTTCTCACAAGCTTGAAGAAAGTCCTCTTGATTATTAATGCAATGTCGCTAAAATTGTTTTTTGCATATTACCTCCTTTATAAGTATGAAATTGCTTTTATGCACAGGCATGGACTTGGTTGACATAAGTACCTTCTCGAGGATGGCAATTGATTGTAGGGACATATGAAAAATGAATCTATGATGTTGAGGGTTTACTTTCTTCCCCTGAATGACCATTAAGAGTATTGCTTGGGGACAAGCAAGCTTAAGTATGGGGTGTTTGATGTGCGCGCAAATTGCCATATTTTCTATGCACATATGAATTCATTTTGTTGTCTTTTGCATGCACATTAATGGGAAAACATGGGAATAGTGTAGTTTATGCTTAAATGTCAAATATATGGGTTTGCACGAGTTTCCATGTGATTTCGCAGAAAACAGGATGAAAATGGATGAATTCAGAAGAGCGGAAAAAGAACTCGAAGTCTTCTGAAGAGGTCGAAATCGACTGAAGACCTCGACATCGAGTACATCGAGACATAGGAATCGAGCAGAAAGGAAACAGAGCATCTCGACACAGAAGAGGTCGATATCGACGTCTGGAGGTCGATATCGATGCTGCCAGATCGACCAAGTTGATAGAAGTCGAGTAGAAGAAGGAGAAGCTCGAGATAAGATTTTGGAGGGGTCGATATCGAGTATACTGGTCGATATCGACCATGCCAGCAGAGGAATTCGACTCCGATTTTGATAGAATTATATCCAAGGCTTGCAATATCTATCCAAAGGTCGAAATTTCCTATCATCACCATCAGGGTTATCATGAGGAGGCTGATTCCACCATGAAGTTTTAGCTTTTACTTTTTATTTATTTATTTATTTATCATAGAGAATAAAGATAAGGTTTCGAGTCCTTATCGTCATCTACAAATAGAAGCCAATAGGGCTGAGTTTAAGAATTCAATTTATTAAGGAAGAAGAGTCGGTTTTTAGGGGATAATTCAGTTGCAAGAGAGAGAGAGAGTGGCCGAGTGGAGTTGTAAGGCGAGAGCGAAGTGGCTTGTTCGGTTGTACTTTCTTTCGGAATTTTAATTCAAAGTAGCTTTCTTTCAATAACAATGATGATGATGTGCATGATGAGGAGCGAGTAGTCAACCCACTTCTAGGGTCGGGGTGAGCCCGACGATAGCAATGTGAGGTAAGTGCATCAAAGGTATGACTTTTATGCGATTCCGTCTCCTACCACATGCATGATCCTTTGCGAAAGTTAGGGAGATTCATTATTTGCATTGTTGAAGCGAAAGCCACTCATATTGCGAACTTGAATTACTCATGAATTGGATAGTAACTCTTAGGAATTATGCGAGAGCCTCTAATCACCTAAGTGTTGATAACGAAAGTTATTTGACGGAAAGACATTAAAGTTCATATTTTTAGCATGAAACTTGCATTGTTATCGTTGTGGCATGAAACCCCGACTTTGGAAGCCTTTTAATTCATTAAATTCTTCATAAAAGTCTTAGTTTTGATTCTGTTCATCTTCCCTCTCCATTCTATTTTCTTCGGATCCTTTTCCGACAAATCGGTTACAAAAACAGTTTCTGTGACAAGCATCGAAATCGACTTTAAGGGTCGATATCGAGTACTAACATCGATATCGAGGTCTCTGCTCGACGTCGACTTGCTGTTTTGTCTTCTGCAGGAACTGCGCTAGGAAATCGACCAGAACTGAGGTCGATATCGACCAGTATACTCGATATCGAGTGTCTGCTGAGGTCGAAAGCATTGATCGTGAGTACAACAAAGGAAGCGCTGACCTACCTCCTCGTGGATTCGATCCTGAATTACCCTACTACTACAAGGGAGGGGATTCTTGTATTATTTGTTTGGGACAGGGAGATAGTCTAGTTGTGCTTTATTTGCTCCTCTATTTTATACATACACTCCCCTTTACACCCGTAACGAACATCTGTCTGTCTCAAATAATTAATTCTCGCTGACCGTGACCTATGGGGATCATCGAATCAATAGCAATAAGCCCCGTTTAAAGAGGCTCATATACAGAGCGCTCCATTTTAAAAAATAATGTGATTTACGGATTAATCAATCATTTCTTCTTTTGAATATCTAAAAAAGATTTTTTAGTGATGCTAATTTTTTAGCACCATAACTTGTTTTGTTAGGACTCATAACTTGTAATTTTTTAGCATCATAACTTGTTTTGATTTCTGATTGCATCAAGAGCTATCTCTCCCTCACTTGGTATCTAATCTTTCCTAAATTGATTGTATCAAAGGATTATTCAGTGCTACATCCGACTTTAATTGACAATAATATGACAAACCCCAATTGGGATGTCGACAATAACCAACCTCTCATCTCTCCCAATTAGGTCCAAAATCTCATAAATTGATTCAATTATCATACAACCATCTGTAATAGAAATTACATTAGTAGGAACTCGACTAATCCTAAACCTCACACATCGATCCAACAACCAATTGACCCAAAAAATAAACTCTAAACTTACCCATTGATCACCCTTGCGGGTTGCACTGCTCGTGGTCCTCTCCTCGCCGCCGCCGCACAAGTTGATTGTTTTATGTCATCGCGCCCACCCGTTGTTTGTCGACGTTTGAGCCGCCACCGCTGCTAGGTGTGCGAGGACGCCTCCATCGTTCCTTATGGTGACCGTTCAGCCGTCTACCTTCAAACTATCCTCCAAATCACAACCGACACCTTCGAAATCGCCACCTCTGCCCACTGATATGGTTGCCCTCCGCCCACTAATATGGTTGCTTTTTTTGTTACTGGAGTTCCCCTCATCGATGTCGAGTAGTGTACTCGATCTCGAGTCAAAACAGGAGCAAAAAGTGTGTCGACTCAAAATGTCAACTGATGCAATGGTGTCGATATCTACCTAAGGGATCGATCTCAAGTGCTCCTATAGAAACGTTAGTAACCATCAACAAAGTAGACCGAAGAGAATAAGGATGGAAAAGGAGCAATGATCATCAATAACAAAGGGGTGTTGGGTTATTCAGTAACTCAATGAACGGTAGGGAATGATGATGTAAACTTAATAAAAAGAAAGATCTCCCAAAGCTAGGGATTACCATGATGACAACCATGAAAGTAAAGGCGAGAAATCAATAAAGAAGCATGCTTTTATCATAAAGGAGAATTACTACCCAAGTTTCACAAATGAGTTCCTTAAATTCGCATTTAAAGATGAAGCACAAGGTAGAGCGAGATAAAAGATACCTTCTTTAGCGACATACAAACCTTACCACCATGACTATCGTCGGGCTCACCCCAACCCTAGAAGACAGGGCCACTACTTGCTCATGATGATAGAAGACATGCTTGCATAAGAGGAAACCTGCATTGAATGAAAACTTAAAATATTTACAATCCCAATGCCAACTATCGCATGCGCTGAAACCCTAAAGCTCAAAACCTGAAACTATTGCTATTGTTTATTTATTGCTTTGTGACTTGAATCTCTATAGAATTAATAAAACCAGCCCCCAAGGGCTTTATTTATAGTCTCTCAATCCTTGCTAGCCAAGAAAAGGAGTGATAATCCTAGTAAAACTACTATATCGATATTCTATCCAATATAAAAAGGATAAAACATTATTAAGGTAATTAATGAAAAATCCTAGGGTAAAAAAAATTCCCCAAGGAAGTAATCTATCTAAATCCTAAGATAAAAATGTGGCTTCGAAATATCTCCTTAATTCGGATTCTTCAAACCGCGTCTGAACCGCGGAAATCTTCAGTCGAAATCAACCTAACCAGTCAATGGTGAGTGCCTTGTATCTGCTCGACTTGCCTTGGTTTCACTCGAGCTCGGGCATTGTGTCGATATCGAGTACTCAACTCGATCTAGAGTTGTGTCGAGTGCTTCTCCAGTAGGTTGTGTTTTCTTGGCTCTGGGTACTTAGTCTTTGGGTCACATGGTCCAATCGATCTCGAGTACTCTAGTCGATCTCGAGTGCCCTTCAACGGTTCTTGGCTTCTTGTTTTGACTTTGATTCCGCTCCAATTTCTACACATTTAAATTGAAACTTATGCAGACTCTATTTCTTGCACGTTAGCACATTCTACACATATTCTCATTATTCTCAACTTAGAATTTATGAACTGGATGGATTATGAAGTCAAAATATGCATCTAAAATGGCTAGATATATGTACATCAAAATACCTCATACTTAGACTTGCTTGTCCTCAAGTAATAACCAATACCTACAACACATCTTTTAAGTCTTCGCCCTTATCAAGAGAAACATCATAAGTGAAAATTTTGATTTAGGGAGAATTGAATTGAAATATATAAATAATATACTCAACCCTGGCTACTCAAATAAATTCAAAACTCCCCCCCTGCGGTAGTAGGGAATTAGGTTCGATCCTCGAGAAAGCGGGTTAGTAAGATCCTAGAATAGCCTGAATGCACGTCTTGTGTTGACCAGAAGGCACTTGATCTAGAGTTGGGCTCTCGACGTCGATCGTGGTTGTCGATCTCGATGTGGCAGAAGACCTGCAGAGACAAAAGCAATAGTCGATATCGAGTAGTCAGTAGCAAAATCGACCAACTCAGAAGACTGTCGGTCGATAGGGGCACTTGATATCGAGTTGTTCACTCGATCTCAAGCTCAGAACAGGAGCAAAAGAGCAGTCGACTCAGCAAACGTCGATCGACGCAAAGGTGTCGACATCGACTACAGGTGTCGATATCGATTGCTCCTGCAGAAACGTTAGTGATTGTTGGCAAAGAAAGGCCAAAGAAAGTAGGATGGAGAAGTAGCAAAGATTAGCAATAAACAGTGGTTTGTTGGGTTTTTCGATAACTCAACGAATGGTATGGAATGATAATGTAAACTTAATAAAGGAAAAATCTTCCAAAGCCAGGGATTACCACGACGACAACCATGAAAGTAAAGGTGAGAAATCAATAAAGATGCATACTTTTATCATAAAGGAGAAGACTTTCACCTAAACCCGACAAAAAGGATAATATATCTTGTAATAAATTAACCTAATTTGCGTCTACATTTGTCATAATTAAGTTTATAATCTTTCGAATAGAAACCCTAATTACTACCCAAGTTTCACAATATGAGTTCCTTAAATTCACATTTAAAGATGAAGCACAAGGTATAGCGAGATAAAAGATACCTTCTTTAGCAACATACAAACCTTACCACCATGGCTATCGTCAGGCTCACCCCGACCCTAGAAGAAAGAGCGATTGCTCGCTCATGATGATGGAAGACATACTTGAAAGGATAGAAACTTGCATTGAATGAAAACTTGAATCTTTACAATCCCAACGCCAACTATCGCAAGCGCTGAAAGTGCCTGAAACCCTATAGCCCAAAACCTAAAACTATTGTTATTGATCGCTTATTGCTTTGTAACTTGATTGCTTGAATGAATAAAAGTCAGCCCCCTAGGGCTTTATTTATAGCTTCTCAATCCTTGCTAGCCAAGGAAAGAAGTTTTAATCCTACTAAGACTAGTCTATCTAAATTTTATTCCATAACAAATAGGATAAAACTTTATTATGTTAAATAAAAAAAATCCTAGGGTAAAAAGGAAAGTTTACTAGGACATAATCTAACTAAAAGAAAAGATAAAAACGTGGCTTTAACGATGGATCTTCAATTCGGATTCTCCAAACCACGTGCAAACCATGGGAATCTTCTACTCGATATCGGCCATACCAGTCGATATCTAGTGCTTCAGTTTCTGCTCGAAGTCTTGATTTTACTCGAGCTCGGATGACCTGTCGATGTCAAGTGGTCTACTCGACATAGGGTTGTGTCGAGTGGACCACTCGACACCTGGTCTTTGTGTCGATCGATCTAGTCGATCTCGAGTGGATGACTGGATATCGACTGCTTCTCGGCTTCTCGTTTTGACTCCGATTCCGCTCCAATTCCTATACATTTAAACCAAAACTTGTGCATAATCTATTTTTTTGCACGTTAGCACATTCTACACAAATTCTTATTATTCTCAACCTATAATTAATCGAATGGAATATGACGTCAAAACATGTATCTAAAATAGCTAGAAATATGTACATCAAAATACCATATACTTAGACTTGCTTGTCCTCAAGCAATAACCAAGCAACAACCAATACCTACAACACATCATTCAAGTCTTCGCCCTTGTCAAAAGCAACATCATAAGTGGTAGCAAAGCACAACAAGCGAATTTAACGTCATCACACATATATAAGTGATCCATAGGCATAGGCAACTTTAAAGCCAACCTCACAGGGATAATGTGTTTGCACTCAACTCTCAATGTGTTTAGGCTATGAAGATCAACTCTCAACTCAATTCCATACACAAACTCATAAACATTGTAATTTATAATGATCCACTTCGCAACCAATTATGTAAATGCAAACAAGAACCATCAGGAGGACTTTCGCTCAATGGAAGACTTCAAATAAGACTCCATTCGACGGGGTTGTAAAGGGGCTTGGTAAGGAATAAAGAGTATGGAATTATTTGGCTATGTGGTGCTTATTATAATTCGGGAATCAAGACTCCTAAACTTCAACACAACTTAACCAAACCATATCTCCCAAAATAATGCTCAACCAACTTACTTTCTTTATGATGAACTTCAACCTTTCTTTCAAACCCAATATACCTTTCAAGAATATAAATCTTGTATAAAGTAAAATAACTAAGGAATATTTGGCTCATGCACTTAACTATAATGTAAACAACTCTTTTTTTTTTCTTCTTTCGGATTTTTTTTGAACGAAAATAAACAAATAAATAATAATGTGCATTTATATGGTGAGCCAAAATCCTTTTACAAATATGTGACAAGATGCAAATATACTATCAACCCATAATTCTTCTTTACTCAAAACTAAATATATGCACTTTCTTTCCACAAGACATTATTCTAACCAACTTTAAGTCTCAATTCCCAAATGGGGTCAGGCTCAATTCGGATAGGGATAATTTTGTGGGGTTTACAATATAAAGGCTCAGGCTAATGTTTTGTCTTCAAGCAGAGATAATGCAGGGTAGGTAAAGAAAGAATAAAAGTAGCTTAGAAGATACCTCCATCATTTAATTCATATTCACATAAACATATGTATGCATTGGCTTTGAATAACTATCACAACATTTAGAGATGTATAGGAAGAGTAAATTCACTCAAGAAAGCAGAGAGATTTTTAATGTTGTCCCTATGAGCAAAAATTCTCACTAGGACAATTTTGTTGGATTTTTCTTTTAGCCTTGGATCATATGTGCTCAATTTCATCACAAGTTCACAATCTACATAAAAACAATTTCAAGGACTTACGCTAAACCATTCAAATATGTCATAGGATTTAAATGATCAAGTCATCCATTGAGTTTCATCATTGGACATCTAAGTAGGGTTTAAAACTAACTAAATAAAGTAAATATTTTTTTTCTTTTTTTGACATTTTCTAATTTTTTTGGATTTTCTGTATTTTTCATAAACTAATAAACTAAAAACTTAAATTTAAAATGCATAAACTTTAAACATGATGCAATGCAGAAAATAAAACATAAAGCAAAATAAGAGTTAAGCCAAGTTTTGCCAGTTTTAACCAAAACCAAAAGTCAAGCAACAACATTATAATTTCCAGTTTCAATCCCACCCCATACTTAAAAATTACAGTGTCCTCACTGTGGAAGGGTGTTAGAGTGAGAAAGCTTGTGAGAGAAACTCTCTTTTGAAGGTTCCTCTTCTCTAGCTTCCATCTCCTCGTTTTGGCCCTCCCCTCACCTCTCCTTGTGTAATCGTTGATTATTTTTGGGTTTAATCACTGCCGAGCAGTATTTGGATGAGTTTTATGGTGAGTTTGAGTGATGTGTGGCTGGGCTCGTGGCTTGTGAATGGGTTCTTCATCTTGCTGGGCTCGTGTGTTTGATGGAGTAACGTGGATCTGTTCTAGCCACGGATGTGGTTGGTTCGCGGCCGTGGCGTGGTCTCACGCTTTGGCTCGGGTGCTTTGTCTTATTTGCGATGAGTTAAATCGCTTGGCAGGGTGGAGTTAAGCTCGAGGGTGGTCTGGTGGTGCTGATAAGGCTGAGATGGGGCTTGAAGCTATGGCCGCCCTTATCAGACAGGCTGCTGGTTTTAACTTTTGTCCTTGTTAGGTGGCGTTTAATTTGTGCTCGAGTTTGGTTCGACTCCCTTTCTTGGGTGTGACTTGCATCGGGCCTGGTCTTTGTTGCTTGTGTCATTGTCCTGAGGTTTGTGATTCGGGCTCCCCCGGCTCTTTGCCCTTGGTCTACTTTCATTTTATTATTTGGGTTGAACACACATGTTGGTTGAGGGTTTTTGAGCGGTGCGTCCGGGTTCATGGCGCCTCAGGCGTGGTGGGACGATGGTGGTGTGTGTGATTTGTTGTTGGGTCATCATCGTTTTTGTGGTTGAGGTGCTCGAGTCCATTCCCACCTTCTTTTTCTACTGGGCTCGTACATATCTAGAGGTTGGGTTGAACAAGATGTGAGTTTGGGTGGCGGCGCTGGTGGCGTTTTTGTGGGTCTCCGTTGGCATTTGCAGCCTTGAGCAGTGGTTCCCGACGAGCTACAAATGTGAGGGCGGGTGTAGAGTGGAATGGTGTGGTCAAAGGTTGTGTGGGACCCTCCCGCTGCATTTATTAAAGTTGTAATTGATTTTATAACTTTGCTTTTGTCTCACTTGGTGTTTTTAGTTGGTGTGTCCGAGTGGATTTGCTAGTAGGGTGTCTGAGTGGTAATTTACTTTTGTGGTATTAGGCAGTGGTTTTAGGGTTTGTGGTATTAGGCTTTTAGGTGGTTTTTCATGTGCGGAAAATAGGTGGTTTTTCATGTGCGGCAAAGTGGTATTTCACTCTTTGTGGGATTTGAAATCTGTGGTAGCAATTTGTGGCTTAGTGGCAGTATTTCTTTTTGTGGGATTCGAAATTTGTGGTAGAAAATTGTGGAAGAAATTGTGTGGGATCCACCTTTTTTCCATAAGACTCGTGGTTTGGTCTTATGTTTTTTATACTCTAGGCTTTTTGCCTCCCATCTATATATTTACCTTTTCAAACAGTGTCCTCACTATTTAAAGCCAAAGTAAAGGGAGGGGGAATACTCACTCTCACTTACGCTAGAGATCACTCCTTAGGAGGTGGAGGAGGAGGTGTAGAGAGCTGGTGCCAGCCATGTGATGATGAAGATCCAGGATGACAAGAGGGACCGCTTTGTTGATAAAAAAAATCATCATGATAGTAGTAGTGAGGGTCATGCTGGTATGACGGACCCGGCTGTGAAAAAGATGGTCCTGGCTGACCAAAGGGTGGCGGTTGAGCGAAGGGTGGCTTACCACGTGGGTAGTAGCCAAAACCAAAGTTGTGTCGCTCGAAGACTCTGGTAAACCTCTATTGAGAGCACTGTTCTAAAAATCGCGCCTAGGCGCCGCCTGGGCACCGCCTAGGTGCTAGGCGACCCACTCCGCCTAGAGCTAAATGGCCGCCTAAGCACGCCTAGGCGTCCGCCTTGACCGCCTGGGCGCCGTCTAGGCGCTAGGCGGCCCCTCACCGCCTAGGATCCGCCTAGCGCTTTTTAGAACACTGTTGAGAGTCGACGAACCGTCGCAAATCATTCCTCATCTCGTTCAGGGCCTGGTGGATTTGCCCAACCTCCAACTCTACTCTAGACAACCGTTTAGTAACATCGTCCTGCCAGTCAGTGGAATATGCAGTTTTGCACGGGTGGAGCCTCTGGGATGTAGCTATGGTGTGACCCTTGCGGGCCAACACCACCATCATCGTCGTATTCGTCCCTAGAGGCATCTCCATAATCCCCCTTATGGATTGTGGGCTGCTGTGCGCCGTCAAAATGTGCATCAGCGTCCCATGACATGGCCTCGATCTTTCGCTCATGGTTGAAGAGCGGCGGCCTCCTCCGCAAGCTGGGGTCCGCTGTGGGATTTATATCCGCTGAATATGGTTGGCCAGTTCAGAACTAGAATCAATTCGGGATATAAAGAAAATCCATATAATAATATTTGAGATCCCTCTACGCCTCCTTCAATGACACCTTCCTGTCGTAGTATACCACCATCCATAAAAGTAAAGTCAAAGGTGGTGTACCGGTAGACATTGATGTTCAGGGTGTGGGCTAGGAGTGCCACCATACTACCGTCGAGGATGTCTCCTCGATCGGTGCGCCTGCGGTCGACTACGTGCTCGAGCCATGCGTACATGATGGGCATCGGCTCATCCTCGAAAAGCATCCGCCGCAGGGTCTCTGTCTTGCTATGTGTGGGGCGGCGGAGCTCAAGTCTGGCATAGATGGTGCTCCCAAGGACACGCAGGATCAGGACATCTGTCGTGGCAAGGTCTAGGATACCCGTGAGATAACACCAGATGACGTTGGAGTCCCTCACGATGAAATGCTTAGGTGTGTAGATGAAGTCAAATAGATCACTCAGCTGCTGAATGGTGAGGCGGTACTCCCGGTTGCTGAGTCTGAAAGTGACTCGGCGTGTAGATGAAGCGCGGGGAGGGATCTGCAACGTCGCCATGAATTCCCCACTTAAAGCGGGTTAATGCGCCAGGAGGTGGCCGATGAGGCGCTCCATCGACAGGTTCCTCATGTCATTGCGGGCGTACCATCGAGCTCGGTGAGCCCGATCAGTAAGGTAGGCGGCAAGGTCTCTCTGCTCCTCATCGGGGATCTGGACGTCATCATCAATGTTCCTGGAGCATACCATTTTCTGCAAAGAAAACAGTTTCCAACATAATTTGGATTTATGACTTATTGAGGATTTTAGGATTTTCTTGAGGATCATTAATTTATGCCTTATGTTTAATAGTTAAAATTTATTATTAATGTTTATTTAAGCATTAAACTTAGGTTTGCAAGATTTAGCACTAAAATTAGCCTGAGTTAATATTGAAAATTTTTAGGCTAGTTTCTAAACCTAAGTATGGGGTTGTTTTATATTACATAAACTTGGCAATTATCTTGAAAACCGTTTTCTTTGCAGAAAATGGGACGCCTCAGGGGCATTGATGAAGACGTTCAGATCCCGAATGAGGAGCAGAGGGATCTTGCCGCCTACCTTATTGATCGGGCTCGATGAACCCGATGGTACGCCCGCAATGAAATGAGAAACTTGGGCTTCTATACGGGAGTCCATGAAGCATTTAAGTACCTGTTGATGGAGCACCTCATCGGCAACCTCCCGGCGCATTACCCCGCTCAGACTGGGGAATTCATGGGGACGTTGTAGATCCCTCCCCGTGCTTCATCTACACATCAAGTCACTTTCAGACTCGGCAATCGAGAGCACCACCTCACCATTGAGCAGCTGAGTAGTCTATTTGGCTTCATCTACACACCTCATCATTTCATCGTGAGGGACCCCAACGTCATCTGGCGTTATCTCATGGGGATCCCAAACGTCCTCACCAATCGGATGACCAGCCCACTCTTTAGGGTGATGTTGTGCGTCCTTGGGAGCACCATCTGGGCCAGCCCTGAGCTCCACCGCCCCACACATCGCGAGATAGAGACCCTGCGGCGGATGCTCTTCGAGGATGAGCCACTGCCCATCATGTACTCCTGGCTCGAGTACATAGTCGATCGGAGGCGCACCGATCGAGGAGACATTCTCGATAGCAGTATGGTGGCACTCCTAGCCCACGCCCTGAACAGCAACGTCTACAAGTACACCGCCTTTGACCTTACTTTTATGGATGCCGGTATACTACGACAAGGCAGTGTTATTGAGGGAAACGCAGATGGATGGAGGCATCCCCAAACAGGGATGCCTCTCAGATATGATTATATGGATCTTCTGTATATCCCGCATTGGTTCCAGTCCTGGACTGACCGACCATATCCAGCGGATATAGATCCCATGGCGGACCCCAGCTTGCGGAGGAGGCCGCCGCTTTTCAACCATGAGCCGAAGATCGAGGCTATGTCATGGGACGCTAATGCACATTCTAACGGTGCACAGCAGCCCCAAGTCCATCAGGAGGATTATGGAGATGCCTCTAGGGACGACGACGATGATGGTGCTGGCTCACAAGGGTCACACCATAGCTACATTCCAAAGGATCCACCTATGCAGCATGCCTATTTCACTGACTGGCAGCACGATGTTACTGCATGGTTGTCTATAGTAGAGCTGGAGGTTAAGCAGATCCACCAAGCCCTGAACGAGATAAGGTATGATCAGCGATGATTCGTCGACTCTCAGGAGAGGTTTACCTGAGTCTTCGAGCGGCACAACTTTGGTTTTGGCTACTACCCACGTGGTCAGCCAGGACCATCCTTTTCTCATCCGGGTCCGTCATACCAGCAGGATCCTCACTACTACTATCATGGCGGCTCTTTTTATCACCAGGGCAGCCCCTTTTATCATCCTGGATCTTCATCATCACATGGCTTACCCCAGCTCCCTGCACCTCCACCTTCGCCACCCTTTGCTCAGCCAGGACCGTCATTCTCACAGCCGGGTCCTTAATATATATTATTTCTATTATATATTATATTCATACTTAAATTATTATTTTTTCACTATTTTGTTATTTAAAATATATTTTATTTATACTTTTATTATAATTATATTGTATAAAAATATATTTTAAATAATAAAATAGTGATAAAATAGATTTTAAATAATAATAATATTATTATTATTATTATCACTTATTATATTATATTATATTTCCATTACTATTATTATTTTATTACTATTGTGTTATCTAATATATATTTATTATTTAAATTGTTAATAATAATATTTATTAATTATTATTATTATATTGTATTTTTAATACAATGATTACTTTTATCAACATTTTATTTTATTTATTATTATTACTATGTATTTGTGTAATTATGTTTAAAATGAAGGGTAATATAGGTAGATAATTTCATACACAAGGTTAACTTAAGGGCAAAATAGGTAGTCAACTTTTTGTCAATCCTTCCCTTTTATATATATAGATTTATTTTTTAGGGTGAAAAATGCTACATTTCTGCTTCTCTTCTCTTTTTTTCTTTTTTTTTTCCTTCTAATTTTAGGCCAAAGCCTACCAAAGTGCAACCAATTTTATACCCTAAATTAACATAAAAAAAAAATGAGACCCTCCCGTGAGAAAAAGAACGCGCCCCTACGCGCGGGTACTACCTCTCCTACAATCCTTGCTGTGTCACTTCAGCTACCCCCCTCTCTTCTGAAAAATTTTGCGTCGACGTACACCCAAATCTCAACTTATCTTCTGAAACCAAACCAAAGTAGTGATTATTGCCCTATAATCTCGCTAATCATCTGGATCGGCTACCCTTCTAGGCCGATTGTTGGCAAATCCTTACTGGATCTATGGATTACCTCTTCGATTGGGTTTTCGTGTGCGATTAGGGTTTTCTCTAATCGTACTCCTCCGGATCTGAGATCCGTCGGTTGGGGTACTAGGTTTTGGTTAATCTTTACTGTTTGGTCAAATCGACCGCCTCCATGGCCCGATTTGTGGTGTACGAACGTCAGGAGTTCGATGGCTTGGTCGCTCTTGATTGGCTATGTTGTAATCAGTCCTGGGTTGGAAGGAGTGGAGTACTGCAACAAGAAAGCGTGGGGCGTTCTTCCTTTGGATCGTCCGGGTGGGTTTCCTGCTACTCTTTCGATCTTGGTCTCATTTGATGCTCACTATGTAAAGGTGGGGGTGTGCAACAGTTTTACTTGCACTTTCTCTTCTCCTTTCTCTAATTTCATTCTTCATATTTCTAATATTTGTGACTTTCCCTTGTGTGGTGTATTTGGTGCATGCATGGCTCCATCCGGAGTGGATAAGGGGAAGAAACCCATGGTGGCAGATGATCCTGCCCCTAAACTGTCAAACACCCGAAAGGGGATGCCGGAGGGCAAGAAACTCATGGGAGATGCCCAAGTCGCTTTCTCAGCGCAAGGAAACAATCAGAAGAAGAAGGCCGAAAAGAAATTCAGGAGGAAGACAATCAATAGAGAAAAATTGATTGCTCTCCAAGGAAAGGTCCAGGAGAACATTTCCGCTCTAAATGTCTCCTCCCTTTTTGCGACAATTATTGGTGATCCTATGGAGGCCAAAGATGTGAGGAAGAAAATTAGGTACGTGTGGAAATTTATTTCTGCTGGTTTCCAGTTGATTCCGATTGCGAACAACTGGTTTGAGTTAAGGTTCGATGTGGCTTCTGATCGGACTTTGGTGTGGGACAACCGCCCCTACCATGTGTCGGGTCAATTGATCCTTCTTCGCCCTTGGAGGCTGGAGTTTGACCCTTGGGCTGAGCCAATTACCACACTTGATCTGTGGATTCGGTTCCCTGGTCTCCCTCCAAAATATGTTCATGATGAAATTCTCCGTGACATTGTTGAGGAGAATGGTTTGGGTCAAGTGATTAGAGTTTCTGCTTTTAACTCAAAAGGAGCCAGATTCCGTTATCCACGGGTCTGTGTTTCCATCGACATCACTCTTGTCTCAGGAAGAAGCATCTTTGTTGTTAATGAGCTTGGTGAGGTGGAATCATTTCCCATCTGGTTCGAGGATTTCCCATCTGGCTGTGGAAGTTGTGGGGCATTGGATCACCAATTTGACGACTGCCCATGTCGATTGCAATGTAATGCATCTGGACCTGTGCCTACTGCCTTTCCTACTGAGGCAGTGGGTCTTGTTTCAGATGATGGAAAGAAGGAACCCAATGGAAATGAGTGGGTTAAGGTAGTTGGGAGGAAAGTGATGCCTCCTCCTCCTACCTTTGGGCATTCAAAAGCTGACTTGTTGCTAAGTTTTGGTAAGAATGTCACTCTCTCTACTGAGTCTTCATCTTCTAAATCCACTGAGAAGAGTGCTGAGATTTCTGCCACCACCGTTGCTGACCCTGTGATGATGGAGCCTGAAGCTCCTATGTCTGAGCTGGCTGTGATGATAGCTCCTGAGCCATTGGATGTGGTGCCTTCTGCGGTGCTTCCCCTCTCTGCTGCTGTACCCCCATATGATGAGAACCCAGATCTTAAGGGGGAATTGCAACCCGATCTTGATTTTTGGGCTGCCGACGATGAAGAGGTTACAGACATTGACGATGAAGCCTTTCTTGATGAAATATTGGAGGTGGGAGGGCTTGCTGACCCGGGCTTCACTCAAGCCGACTATGAAGCTATGCTTGTTGATGTGCCACCTTCGGTGGAATTCATTTTACCTGATCTGAGTCGACCTGAGTGTCTAGCTGCCTCCATCCAAGAGCACTTTGTCACCCCTACTGCCTCTCCTATGCAGGAAGTAAGTGCCACATCGAGGTTTGAGTCTGGTAAGCGCAAAATCAAGATCGAGGAAGGCGATTCGGCTTGCTCCACATTAACTCTGATGGGTGGGAGCAGCAAAAAGGGGAAGCATGTCTAGTATCCTTAACTCCGATTTCTGGTTGATGTGCTTTAATGGTTTGGTGCATCTTCCACATGTAGCTTGCAAAAAACCTCTCTCTCAGTGGCAGGAATATCAACTGATTTCAGATGAAGTACTAGTTCAAGGTAATCACACCCTACGTCTTGTTTGGATCACTTTGATGGACCTAGGGTGGAGTATGCGGGAATGGCTATGGTATTTAAATGTAGAATGTATCTGTATGCTTAGGAAGATCAATTCCCTTTGTAACATATTCTTGATCTTTTCTTTGCTTTGGCCAATTAAGTTATGGTGTTTGCATATGGACTACAGACATTATCTATGTAGAATGTATTATGGCTGGAGAATCAAGGGAACTGGTGTACTATTGCATATGATAAATGTATTTGATTTAAATATTCCTGCTTATCCTTTTGCTCTTCAACCAAGTGTTTCTATGTCACTTTCTGGGCAAATGCTTATAAATCTAATGGCACCTTGGCTGTATGCAAAATCTCCTATTAAACTTGTAATTGTATATATGTTCATGATCAACAAACCCAGCTACATCACTACGATCACAAGAAGTACTCTAAGTCAACTCACCTCCCTCCACATTCTACAACAAACTTGGATAGCTCTCAACTGTAAATGTCAAGGCAGGCATTGCTTTCAAACCTTGCGCCAATCCAATCGCTCAATCATAAAATCTTTCAGGGTATTAAATTTCCTTTTTATTTATGTTTGGTTGAGCAAATTAATTTCCTACGTCTCAACTTGTCGGAAGACAGTATGCTTGTCACTTGGAAACTATTTGTATGTACAGTTTACGAGCAATCACATATGTGTGCTCTTCATCCGTGTCAATGACTATTGTTGTGTGGGTGAGACTAGATTGTCGCTGTGCAACTGGAAGCTATACGTTTTGGTTGTCAGCTGGTTAATTTCGCGCAATAATAGGGTATATGTGAGGGGTGGAACAATTAACATTTATTTATCTAAGAGTTATGGTCAAGATTTCTTTTTTGAATCTTTCTGCCTGCATACTGAAGATGACACTGACTGCGGTTATTTTTGTCAGTCATATAGTATAGCGCCCTTTACTGGCGTCGGTTGCACATTAACCATAGAGTGGTTAACGTCTCCCTTTACAATTTCATTTACAATATCATGCGGTCTTGATATACTGGTGCTCAAATTAGGAATTGGAAAACATGACTTGTCTAAGGCAATTAATAACTACTTAATAGTCTATATAGACTTTATTAAACCTTTCACAGAAATAATTTCTTCATTCATAAAGTATTTCGTTGTCAAGAATTGGAAGTCATGTGTAAAAGGACTTGTACACTGTCGCATGTCTGGTATGGTCACTAGGGTGAACACAGTTTACTGCATCAAATGGAGGTTGGTTCTGGAGTTATTTAAAAAATCATTGGCAAAACATGACGTGTCTAAAGGCTGTACTAAAAGACTAATGCCACCTTCACTCTTTGGTCCAACAAATGTAGTGTTTGTTGGACTCTTGCATGTGGTGCGTCCTTCTAAGCATTACAGGTGCATTTATTTTTCATACCCTAACCCAAATGAGAATAATTTATCTCCGTCAGAAGCAATGCACCCTCGGCTTCGGACGAATTGCACAATAAAATAATGAAAGCATGTTTTTGGAATGTGAGAGGACTAGGAAAGCCGAATATTTGGACAAATCTTAAAGCTATGCGTATAAATGAGCACATTTCTTTAATGGCCATTGCAGAAATTAGAACAAACAAAATTCCTAAAGAAAGCAGTTGGAAATCGACTGGATACAATAATGCTGTTTGGTTTGTTGGAAACGATAGAACAGGAGGAATAGGACTATTATGGAATAACAACGTTTTACTAAATGAATCTATTGAGGTTGATGTGGTGCTACCTAGGGTGATCCGCGCAAAATATTCTTGCATGGATAAAAATTTCACAGGCGTGTTTTTCTTTGTCTACGCCCCACCACATGAATCTGAAAAAAGACATTTTCTGGTCTGAATTATCAAATATTGTCACAAGTGAATCATTACCATGCTTAGTGATAGGAGATTTGAATGAGATTAGTAGCAGCAACGACAAATATGGGGGAGTATCTAATAGTCAAGCCAGATATGTTAGAATAAATCTTTTCAAAAACCAATGCTCTTTGCTAGAGATACCATCCTCGGGCAATCAATATACATGGAGGAAAAAAAGGGACGGGGAGAACAATATCTGGGAAAAACTAGACCGAGTTCTAGTGCAACATGAATTTCTTGAAACATTTCCAGACCTTGCAACATTTAACGAAGCGTTCACCGACTCCGATCACTGTCCCATTTCTATATGTCTAACGTCTGGAACAGAATTTACGCCTCCACCTTTTAAGTTGGAAAACATGTGGTTAAAGAGGAAGGATTTTAGGAACATTGTCAAACAAGCATGGCGAGCCAGGTGCTCTGGTTCTGCAATGTATAAATTAATGTATAAAACAAAGCTTTTAAAAGGTAAAGCCAAGGAATGGAATAAAAATTCCTTTGGAAATGTCTTTCGTCAAATACAAATAGTGGAAAAGGAACTGATCAGCATTCAATCAAGTTTCATACACGAAACAGGTAGCGATAATTTAATTGAAAAACAACTTATAAGGAAAAAAGAACGACTCCTACAATTTCAAAAAGAATACTGGGGTCAGAGAGCAAAATCAAAACATCTTAAACTCATTGATTCAAACACAGCTTACTTTCATAGAGTAGCCTCTGGAAGACGAAATAGGAAAATAATAAGACATATAACGACTAGTGATGGAACTCAGATCATAGGAGAAGAAAATATTAGGGGAGAAATCAAAAACGACTTTGAGAAGCGATTTTCAAGAGAACAAATAAACATGACTCTCCTTAATGAATATCTTGAACAAATCCCACGTGCTATTACGGAAGAAGAAAATAGGACTCTTATTCAGCAACCATCTAATAGTGAGATAAAAAATGCGGTCTGGTCGTTGGGACTTAATAAATCCCCCGGGCCGGACGGAATGACAGCAGAATTTTATAAGACATACTGGGACATTGTTGGTAAAGATGTCATTAAAGCGGCCAAAGCTTTTTTCCATTCAGGTAGACTTCTTAGACAAAGTAATCATACATTTATTACTCTACTACCAAAGTGTGACAACCCAGCTAAAACTACTGACTACAGACCCATTAGTTTGTGCTCAACAATCTATAAAATTATATCAAGAATCTTAACAGAGAGGTTCAAAAAGGTAATCGGTAAGTTAATCCACCCGTTTCAAGGAGCATTTGTATCTGACAAAGCTATTCAAGATAATATTCTCATAGCACATGAGATATTTCATTCATTTAAGTCGAGAAAAGGGAAAGAGGGTTGGTTAGCTATTAAATTGGATATGGAAAAGGCCTATGACAGAGTAGATTGGTCCTTCACTGAGGCAGTTTTAAGGAAATTTGGATTTAGTGAGCATGTCATTAAATTAATCATGGAATGTGTAACAACAGTTTCCTTTTCTATATTAGTCAATAATGGGCCCACAGAGGTATTTAAACCCTCCAGAGGATTAAGACAAGGCGATCCCCTATCACCGTTCCTCTTCATCCTGGGTGCAGAAGTGCTTGCTAAAAAACTCACCTCGGAGTCCAATGTTAACCAATCTGGCATTGGCTTCCAGTTTGGTCATTCTGGTCCTAGAATACCCTTTCTTGCATTCGCCGATGACATCATTATTTTCACAAAAGGTAACATGACGGCTTGCGGAAAAGTTAAGAAAATCATTGATGATTACTGCCAACTATCTGGACAGAAAGTGAATTACAATAAATCTGCCTTTCAAGGCTCTCCAGGGATACCTGCATCGCGAATAGCTACCATTGAAGGATGTTTAAACATATCAAAACAGGTGAAATTGGATAAGTATCTGGGGTGTCCGATTGTTAATGGTAGAGTAAACAAAAGCACCTTTGAAGAACTCATAGCCAAAACAACCAACCAATTAACAAAGTGGAAGGCCGATTCATTATCGCAACATGGTAGGTCTGTGTTAATAAACTCAAATTTAGCCGCTAAACCACTCTTCTCTATGCAAAGCTTTATGCTCCCTGTGACAATTCACTCGGCACTAGACAAAATCAATAGGACGTTCTTCTGGAATAAGGACCTTCAGTATAAACCACTTATAGGATGGGATAAAGTTTGTAGACCAAAAGCGCTAGGAGGAATGGGATTACGAAAGACGAAGGAAATGAATGAGGCACTACAAATGAAACTTATCTGGAAAATTTTAGCGGAACCAGATAACTGCTGGGTCAAGATTATCAACCACAAATATTTAAAATCTACGCCGATACTCAAGTTTGAGAAAAAAGGCAATGCCTCATGGCAATGGACGCAACTTAGAAAACTTATCCAACCTTTTAAGGAAGGTTTGGCCTGGTCAGTAGGAGATGGGAGCTCCATCAAGTTCTGGAAAGACAACTGGGCTCCAGTTCAGAATATCTATTCGGTCTGCCTTGACCCAACAACAATTAACTGGGAAGAAACTGTTGATCAGTACATTCATAATGGGGCATGGGATTTGGAAAAACTTAAATTGGTAGTGCAGAGTAATACCGCAACACAAATTGCTGATATTCCCCTTCCGATAAGTAAAATACAAGACAGAATGTACTGGTGGCCGGATAAAAAAGGATGGTTTACAACCTCAAGTGCATATAAACTAAATACAAGAGCAACAGAGCTAAAAACTGATAGTAATGCTTGGATATGGAAATTGAATGTTCCACCTAAAATTAAGAATTTCATGTGGAAAATATGTTACAATGGACTCCCAACGGCCGCTCGGCTCTCTCAACATGGAATGGCGATCCCACCTTACTGCACCATATGTAATCACCATGAAGAAGACACCACTCATTTATTGTTTGAATGCAAATACTCACTCACCTGTCCAAGTTTATCACCTAAATTGAAATCTAAGATCTCAAACTGTATCACATTAACAAGAGACATTAATTCATTAATGACAAAAATGGACAGATTACTTAATACACAGCAAAAACAGCAAATGGCATTTCACTGGTGGACTATATGGATAGTCCGTAATAAACTTATTTTCCAACAACAAAAACTTCCAAATGTGCAAGGTTTTGTTAAACTCGTCGACTCTTTTTCTAATGAGTGGAGCAAAGCAGAAAAGCATATCAATGATGAAAAACATGACTTACACCGCCACATAAGTACCCCTAAGAAAAGTCTGAATATAAGGAAGAAGGGAAAATGGAAAAGACCACCGACTGGAAAATTGAAACTGAATTTCGACGGTTCCGCCTCGGGCCAAAGGCAAAGCTCGATTGGGTATATTATTCGTGATAACACGGGGCAGTCATTAGCAATGGAGAATAAACTCATTGGATACCAATCCCCTTTAATGTCTGAAGCCTTGGCATTAAGAGCGGGAGTACAGAAGGCCTTGGAGATGAGAATTTCTAATCTAATCATTGAGGGCGACTCACTGATCATCATCAATCACCTTCAGTCTAAAACCAAATGTCCATGGGAAATTGAGTTAATAATGTCTGATATTAGTTATCTACTCACTGGGTTTTACGAAGTCTCGTATTCGCACGTCCTTCGTAACGGCAACTGCGTAGCAGATAAGGTTGCACACCTTGCTCATGTTGCCTCCGGCCTCTCCTTAGACACTGACCCAGGTCTTATCGACCTCATCCGAAAGGATGCTATCGGATAGCGGTTTGCATCCGAATTTTTACTTAATCAAAAAAAAAAAAAAAATTTATACCCTAAATTTTATACTCTAATTTATTTAATAACTTTAGGATTTTCAACGGTGTTGTTATTTTCACCGTTAATTTTTACTATGTTCACCGATAATCACCGTATCAAGTAACGGTAGCTTTAATGACGATTAACGAGAGCCACCGTTGTATGTGGCGGTGGGTGGAACCGTATGAGAGGAGTCACCGATGTAGAGTGCAGTGGGTAACTCCGTTTGGGGTGGAAGACGCCGTTATAATTTGGAAACCACCGTATATATCTACGATGACCCACACCCCACACACCTACGGTGACACGGACACCATAGGTGGTCCGGACCGGCCCGGACCGGCCCGGCCCGAACAGCAAAGGTAGCCCGGCCCGGACAACATCCATAATTCGAAAAATGTCGTAAATTAACTATTAACATCGCAGCTGACGACCACCAGCTCGCCGGCGGTAGGCTCTGTATCGTGCAATCCTGGCCGCGAACTGCTCGTCCCACCCATTGACTATGGGATGGTGGTACTGCATCCACGTAGAGTACACGGGAGGTACAGGGGATCCAAGTAATAACCAAATCTGCGTAGAATGTATGAAAAATTATATTGAGAAGGGAAAAAACGAAATGTGAAGAACGGAATGCATATGAAATTCGAAACTTACCGGTACAAAGTGGTTGTTGTTGCCAACTAAAGCTATCCTATTTAACTCGTCGTACGACGGTACGGATAGGCCACCGGTGGCGTAAAGAGGCAGGCACAACATCGGCATCATCTGCGATAGTACCAACGGACGTTGGTGCAGTGTGACAAACACTTCGCTCATTATCGAAATCTCCATCCAATATGTAGCATCATGGCAAGTACCAAAGTAATTGACCCTCATGAGGAGCTCATCCAAGGCAGGATAGTAATGGTAGCGATCTGCATGCAACTGCAGCTCAATGGCCAACTCCCATCGAACTTGTGGCCATGCATCTTGGCCCAAGATTAGAAGACAAGCAAAAGATCTATATCCACAATGACCATCACTTGCAACGTTCTTGACGGCTCGAATGAAAGTAATCATGAAGTCGTCGATTGACAAGAGGAAAACCTGTCGTTGTTCCTGCCAAAGAATACTCAAACTCATAACTAGTATAGTTGTTAAGAAAGAGGATGATCCATAGGGAAATCTAATAACTTCAAGTATCAATTCAATCACAATTAACAACAAAAGAGAGTTTTGTGAGGGAAATATTCGCCTTTTATCAAAGCGGATGCAGGCAAACGGAATAAAATGGGTTGTAAAATGCAATGGAGAGAATTAGGTTCACCTACAATTTGTCACTTCAATTGATGAATTTGATCCTTGTTTCAGCCTCTAGTTCTTTTCTTTTCCTACCAATGTCCTTGTCCAGATCTTAGGTAAATTACTAGTCCTACTACAAGTCCTAATAATTCTTATCTCTAAATAACCCTAAGACGGTTAAGATTTAACCTAGAGGTAAGGTAACATTAAGACTATGAATTAACCAAGGTATCTGCAATATCAAGCTATGAGTCGATATTTAACATATATTCAACTTCCTACACATCCAATTAGTCCTACGAGTCCTAAAGGGATATGATTGCCACTTGGGTTAAGGTTCGCTACGAGAAATCTACAAAACCCTAGCAATTGAATGAATCTACTCTAACTAGTTGATCAAGCCAGAGAGAATAAAACACATTCAAAAAATTAAGCGCAAAAAAGTCAAAACATTCAAATAGGAATAAGAACTAGATTAAGAAACTCACAATTCAACAATCAAAGATCCAAACTGTAGGCGAAACCTTGAGAGTTTAATTGCTCATGCTCAAACGTTCTCTCAATATATAATTCTCTAAAAGTGCATAAGGTTAATAGTAGAATAACCTAGAAATGTCTTTTAAAAACCTAACTAAAGTTCAGATCTAGTTCGGCAATTCTGCACGGGCCGCGGGGCGACAAGGCGATCAGCGAAATCCTTCGACAAGTCTTCAGGCCGCGGAGCGGCTAGCTCGGCCGCGGGGTGGCCAGCGATTTCTTCCGCTTCTGTACTCGTCGTTTCCTCTAGCTGCTAATTCAATCTTCTTTAATTCTTTTACTCTCCTCAAGTTCACTCTACCTTGAATCTGTGATACCTGAAATAAACCATAGCATTGTGTAGATTCCGCCTCTTCCAACTCAACAAGTGATCACGTAAATACAACTAAAATATGCAATATTTACACTCAAACTATGCTAAATGTAATCTATTATGCAATACTAATCATGCTCTATCAAATTCTCCCACACTTGAACCTTTATTTGTCCTCAAGCAATAGAAAAATCAACTCTGCAGCCCCACAGAATAGCAATTCATGTGTCAACCCCAATATTCTTTAAGTGCATGAAGACTAGCAAACACAATCGATTAGTAACATCATACCACATAATTGCAATAATCAATGAGATCAGGCAACCATATCCATTCTACCTCACAAGGAATATGTGTTTCACTCTCGCTCAAGTGTTTAGGGTTAAATGTTTACGCTCAAAACTCAATCTTCAAAAGCTTAGCTACAATAGTCTTGCACCAGTGTTCTAGCTCTCCACCGCTAGTGACTCTACACACAACAACAATTATGAGGTCTTTCACTTGGGTTGTAATGGGGCCAAGGTAGAAAAAATAAGGTATGGAATAATTTAGGCCATGTGGTGCTCATAATCTGGGAACTAAGAAAGCAATCAAACCACAATACCACTCATAAGCTCATACATTAACTCTACAATGTCATACAACTCCAATCTCAAGCACACAACTTTACAAACCATACTCAACTCATTCTTTTATTCTCTTTTTTTTTTCTTTTGATTTTTTTTCATATGTTCATTTTAATGCTATATCAAATGATTTTCCTTGACTTTTACCCCTAAGTGAATTTTATCCTCCTTAGGTCCCAAGTAATTTATAAACTACTAGCAAGAATCAAAATATCTCATAAGAGTACCTCAAACATACAATCCATCACTCAAACCATCATCCACAATATGAATATCCACCAACTATTCCTAATTCCCGGATGGGGTCAGGTTATAATTGGCTATGGAAAAATCTTGTGGAGCTACAAAAGAATAGGCAATTAGGCTCAAATTGGCTTCAAACAGAGGATAATATGTAAGGTAGGAATAGAGTCAAATAGGGCTAATAAAGGTGCCTCAATCATGTTTAAGTCATTTGCTGAAATCATAATATGCAGCCTTGAATAAGATATCTAAATGCAAGCCAAAGAGAAAGCAATTAAAGAGAGTACACTCAACAAGCAAGAGGACTAAATTAAGCGCAGTCCTGAATAGGTCAAAATAAGCTCACCAGGTCATGTCTAGAACTTCAAGATCACCCAAAAACAAAGATCTTATGTGCTCAATCATTAACCAATTATGCTCACCAAATAGTGTGGAAATCATATATCAAAGGTTTTAACAATCCAAGCACATAATGGGGCATAAGTCTCAATAGATAAATTAGAGGCATATGGGAAAATAAGACCTAATATTCTAACTAATGCATAAATATAATTACATAAATAAATATAATTTTCGGATTTTTTTTTACGAGTAACATAAACTAACAACAACTTAAATATTTAAACATGCAAACTAAAGTCAAAATACAAACATAAATATAAAATACAAACCTAACATGTCATGCAAGTCTTCCCCCACACTTAATTCTGACATTGTCCTCAATGGCGAAAACATCAAAATAAACTGAAAGGGAAAAGAAAAAAAAAGAAAAAGAAAAACTAACATGATCACTGCTGAGGTGGTTGTTGCGGGTAAGGTGGGAACTGAGGGGAGGCAAACCGAAACTCTTGTCTCTGTAGCTCCTGAGCCTCCCATGAAGCCTACTGTCTCTGTAGCATCTGCTCCTGTATGCGCCGCATCTCTGCCCGGCTCTCACTCATATCAACCAGGCTAGTAGTCAGTCCACGAACATCCCGACGGATGTCTCCAATGTCAACATATAGCTGCTGCTAGTGATCACACATAGCATCCTAACGACGAGAGATCATCTGCTGATGCTCCCACATAGTATCCTAGCGGAGAGTCATGTGCTGCTGATGCTCCCACATGGTATCCTGGCAGTGAGACATCGCCATCATCCTCTACTCAAGCTCGTAGTAACCTGGATCATCACCTACTCCAGTTGTGCCAGAAGGTCCAACACCCCACCTCCTACATCCGCCTGAACATCAGGAGCACCACCATCATTGTCCTGAGCAACATCATCCCCATCGTCCCCATCCTCATCATCCTCAGGGCTTATAAAGAAATCGTCTGCAGTAGGACCAAAAGGAAGTGGCTGTGATAATCTCAGTTGAATCCCCCCAAGATGGCATGTCCTCCAGATCCACATCAGCGCTCTCCCCTCCAAATGGCCAGCTTCCTCAGCTGGGCTTCATCATACACAAATTCCTCATACAAAACATCAGGGACGGTGCTCAGATCGATACAATCTCGAGCTATGAGAGTGATGAGACCCCCAAAGCTAATCATTGTTGTCTTGCGCTTGTCGACGATGTCCTTGCAGTTGAAGAGGAACAAATCCACCCAACCTGGGTCCACTGGGCTCTCCGGCGTTAGACACCATAAATATGACATGTCTCTAAGTGAGATCTTGTTGACCTCAGCTTGGGCAAAAAAAAATGTTGGCTAGAACCTTGTGCAGCCGTAGTGCAGAGTGCCTAATACTCGAGTTATATTGGCCTTTCTTGGCCTCAAAAGATACCCTAGTCGCCGCAAGCCAAAAGGAAATAGGAACCTCTCCCTTGAATACATCAAACCATCCTGTTGTTGGCACAGCAGTAACTACAAAAATCGGTGCCACTTGCTCCTTCGTCCTCGTGAACTCCCGCCCAATCAACCGAAACTCGATAGATGTCGACCGCACACTCAAAGTTGCTAGGAACTCCTTGTCTAAACCCGAATAAGTAAGAGCATTCTTGTCTAAGAAATTCCCTAAGCATCCATGCTCTAACAATTGTCTAGTGCATACATCCATCTCCAACATCCTAAGTGTAGGCTCGTGGAGAAATTTGGTTTGAAAGAAATTACGGGTATTTAGCGCATTCCACTTCTCCTTCTGACTTCTACTCATCCCATTGGGGCCTCGACCTAGGGTGGCGACGGGGCGGTCGGCGACAGTGGTAGCTGCGGGGCGGCTGGGATGGCGACGGGGCGGCCGACAACAGGGGGCGCGGGGCAGCTAGGCTGGTGACGGGGCAGCCTCAAGAATCGCCGGATCTGATGCTCCGACGTTGGATCTGCACTCCGATGTCTCCAACTCCTCTCTCCGTGGTGGATTTGCCCAAAAACTTTGAAGTTTCCTTGAAATAGAGCCGCTTTCGGCCCAATGGGATGAGTAGAAGTCAAAAGGAGAAGTGGAATGCGCTAAATACCCGTAATTTCTTTCAAACCAAATTTTTCCACGAGCCTACGCTTAGGATGTTGGAAATGGATGTATGCACTAGGCAATTGTTAGAGTATGGAGGCTTAGGGAATTTCTTAGACAAGAACTCCTACTTATTCGGGTTTAGTTAAGGAGTTCTTAGCAACTTTGAGTGTGCGGTCGACATCCATCGAGTTTCGGTTGATTGGGCGGGAGTTTACGATGACGAAAGAGCAAGTGACACAAATTTCTGTAGTTACTGCTGCACCAACATCAAGTTGGTTTGATGTATCCAAAGGAGATGGTCCTATTGTCTTTTGGCTTGCGGCGACTATGGTACCTTTTGAGGCCAAGAAAGGCCAATATAACTCGAGTATTAGACACCCTGCACTACGGCTGATCCACAAGGTTCTAGCCAGCACTTTTTTTGCCCAAGCTGAGGTTAACAAGATCTCACTTAGGGACATGTCATATTTATGGTGTCTGACGCAGGAGAGCCCAGTGGGCCCAGGTTTGGTGGATTTGTTCCTCTTCAACTGCAGGGACATCGTTGACAAGCGCAAGACGACAACGATTAGCTTTGGGGGTCTCGTCACTCTTATATCACGAGATTGTATCGATCTGAGCACCGTCCCTGATGTTCTGCATGGGGCATTTGTATATGATGAAGCCCAGCTGAGGAAAGTTGGCCATTTGGAGAGGAGAGCGCCGATGTGGATCTGAAGGACATGCCTTCTTGGGGGATTCAGTTGAGATTACCCCGGCCACTTCCTTTTGGTCCTACTGCAGACGATTTCTTTATAAGCCCTGAGGATGATGAGGATGGGGACGATGGGGATGATGTTGCTCAGGACGATGATGGTGTTGCTCCTGATGTTCAGGCGGATGTAGGAGGTGGGGGTGTTGGACCTTCTGGCACAGCTGGAGTAGGTGATGATCCAGATTACTACAAGCTTGAGCAGAGGATGATGGCGATGTCTCACTGCCAGGATACCATATGGGAGTATCAGCAGCAGATGACTCTCCGCTAGGATACTATGTGGGAGCATCAGCAGATGATCTCTCGTCGTTAGGATGCTATGTGAGATCACTAGCAGCAGCTATATGTTGACATTTGAGACATCCGTCGGGATGTTCGTGGACTGACTACTAGCCTGGTTGATATGAGTGAGAGTCAGGCAGAGATGCGACGCATACAGGAGCATATGCTACAGAGATAGCAGGCTGTCTAGGAGGCTCAGGAGCTACAAAGACAGAGATAGGAGGAGTTCTTTCGGTTTGCCTATCCTCAGTTCCCACCTTATCCGCCACAACCATCTCAGCAGTGAGAATGTTAGTTTTTCTTTTTCTGTTTTTTTTCTTTCCCCTTTCAGTTTTTTTTTATGTTTCGTTATTGAGGACAATGTCAGAACTAAGTGTGGGAGAAGACTTGTAAGATATGTTAGGTTTATATTTTATCTTTATATTTGCATTTTGACTTTAGGTTGCATGTTTAAATATTTAAGTTGTTGTTAGTTTCTGTTATTCCTAAAAAAATCCAAAAATTATATTTATTTATGTAATTATATTTACTTTTTGCATTAAAACTACTTTTTGTAAATTTTTTTAAAAGTAAAAATCAAATGTAATCCACAATTAATTTTCACTATTCTTTTTGGTTTCTTTTCAAAATCTTACTTTTTATTACAATTTTTTTAATTGTTATAGTATTTGGCATACCAACCATTAAAGATAGCTTTTAGACACGAGAGTCTGAGTAAGTCCCGAAAATCTTAGCTGAACAGCAACAAAGAAGCCACAAAGTCCCCAAGATCGTCGCTTAGGTCAAAGAAGGAGCAGTTGGAGCTCTTCGAAATGGCAAACGATGCTCGCGGGCTCGACGTCGGCTCGGTCTAGCTGGGTTCCGAACACCAGCGATTTGATGCAGAAGCGGCCTAAGAAGGATAGGGAGGCAAAGCTGGACCCGTGGGAGGCACTCAACGGTGACGTCAGGCGCTCCTCGGTATCGGAGAGTGACGCTCCCGACGGCAGCTCCGGTGGCTAAAGCAGGGGATGGTCGACGATGACGACCCCTTTTTCCTGGCTGCTCGCGGTGTCCACTCCGTCCGACTAGGCTCATAATCAAAGGATGAGAGAGTCGATAAGCGGGAGTTAGAGTGCAGCGGAGAGACTTCACCAACGGCACCTTCGGACCTGAGCGGGCGAGCTTCCACCGGGACTTCCATCTCCGTTCACCCGAGCAGATGCGAGAGGGAGAGAGGAGCAGGGCCACATACGAGAGCAGGATGAGAGGGATCGGAGGCAGACGTGGGTGAATAGGGGATACCGACGATGGAGCTTGAGAGAGCTCAGTGATGGCGATTGAGGGAGGTGAAGAGAGTTAGGAGGGAGAGGGAGAGAATCTGATAGAGAGAGAGGGGGAGCGAGGATGGAGAGAGAGGCATTCGTAGTAGCCAGAGGTAGGAGAAAGGGAATGGAGGCCATGGAAGCTTCAACGTTTCTCCGAGCTGAGCTCAAAGAGAGCCATGGAGGAAGATGGGGCAGATCTGGGATAGGGGCGGCAGCAGTTGTGGGAAGGGGCAGATGCTACATATATGTATATATAGTTAGGGTTTCAATTTCCTAATAAAATATAGAAATTATCCGCTACTCTTGAATCGAAAAATTTTCACACCATTTATTAACAAATTGTGACCCACTAGAATCATGTCATATTTTTTTTTCCGATTTTAGATTTGATAAATTTTAAATAGATGGAGTTGATAATTCAATAGAAATACTTTTAGGTTGTTTCATTTCGCTTGGTGTCTGTATTTCTGTCTTTTTTAGGTTGTATGTTTGACGGTGGCAACTAGATCAACGCGTTGTTGCTTCTAGATAAGTTCCGATCGAAGTTCGCCGTCTGCCAACTATGTCGGCCTCTCGATGAGTGAGGTCTGTCTGACCATCGAATTATTACCTTATCAAAAAAATAGAAATACTTTTAGGCCTTGTTTAGTTACTTGGTTAAAAACCCAGGAAGTTTAAAAACCCAGGAAGTAGAATATATTCCTGTGTTTGGTTGACAGAAAGACACATGAATTCAACTTCCCAGGAATTTTAATTCTTCCAAATCGTAGGAAGTTCACTTACCTAGGGGACTAGGTAAGTTCAACTTCCACCCTTTTTAATGTAATTTTCTTTATTTTCCTATTTATATTTCTAAAAAACAAAATTCAATCAAACGACTTTTTTCAATTCATGGGAAGTAAGTTCCTGGGAATTGCACTTCCCGCATTCAACCAAACGAGCCCAATTATTAAATATAAAATTCAGTAAAGTTCTTGTTTTTTAATTTGTTTATGCTAACAAGAAAGTGTAATGCTACTTTCTATATAGAATATGGACTGTATAATACTGAATATTTTCAAAGAGGATAACTTGAGATTTCTTAGATGTGGAGTATAAAAAGATAAGTTTTTTTAACAAATTAAGATATGTCTATATACATATATTAAAACCGATGCATAGTGTCTTATGTAGCGCGTTGTAGTTGATTCTAGGGAAAAAATCTTACGTGGCATGTTATGGTTGATTTTATAAAAAAAAATTAATAAAATAATATGTTATCATAATTTATAAAAAGTTATATTAGCCACAATTTATCTATCTATCTATCTATCTATATTAGTTAATTGACAAAAATATAAATAAAAAATATTTCATAGTTAAACTTACCAAAAATATTAATAGATAAATGTGTAGCATTTGATAAGTGCTATTTTATTCATATCTAGATTATTTTTTGGTGGAAAATATTGTTATATCAAAATTAATTATTTAATCATTGTTATTTTTTTATATTTATATTATTTTTGAGGCCAAAATAATTTATCAAAATATTATGTAGCCACAATCCATCCGTGGATAGATATTTATATCTATATTAATTTTTGCTGAAAATTAATTTATCTTTAGATAATTTTTTTATTGGAATCTATCTAACTTATTTATAATATTATATTAATGTATTCTCCCCGTACACAAGACGGGACCCACACTATTACATATACTAAAACCGATGCATAGCATCCTATGTGGCGCGTTTTGGTTGATTATAGGAAAAGTGTCCTATGTGGCGCATTGTAGTGGATTTAATAAAATAATATGTTGTTATAATTTATAGAAAGTTATATAAGTCACAATCTATCTTTATATATTTTAGTTAATTGAAAAATATAAATAAAAAATATTTCATAGTCATACTTACCAAAAAATATGAATAGATAAATATGTAGTACTTGATAGGTGTTATTTTATTTATATCTAGATTATTTTTGGTGGAAAGAATTGTTTATATTGAAATTTATTATTTAATAATTTTTATTTTATTAAAATATTAGTAGGTATAATATATAGCCACAATTTATTCGTGCATAGATATTTTACTAAGGCCTTTTTGCTAAAGTAACCCACTTTGGGGAAAAGGTTGCAAGGCTAACCTGATCCGGTTTTTATTTGCAGAAAACTGGATCGGGGTCCACACTCAAGTACCCAGTGCAGTAGGTTTCCAGTAAAAAGGAAAAAGTGAGAGAGAATGGGACCAAACACAAGAGGAAGAAAACTTCAAATCTCAATCTGATAAAGGAGGAAGAAGACGTCCCCAAATCTGAATATGAAACTCGTGTTGATTCTTCTTCGATTCTTCTTGCAGGTTTGTGCAACCTGAAACTTGTGTTGATTCTTCTTCGATTAATAAAACTCGTGTTGAATCTGAAAGTCGTAATCGGAAGACAAGAGTGAGTACGAGTAAGAGGGAGGTGCAGGGCTGCGAGGTCGACAAGATCTGAAGAAGGGAGAGATGGAGAGAGAGCGAGAGAGAGGAGAACGTGGTAGAAGGAGATGTCAATCTCAGATCTGGAGGCAAACGAGAAGGAGGAGCCGAGTTGAGTTTCAGATCTGAAGGAACGGGAATAAGATGGGAGGGGAATGACTAGATCCGCCATTGAAGAAGGGCTTGAGCTCTTGGATTTGATTTGAGAAAAAGGAAGGGCGAAAGAAAGGGAGGCGGCCAGGGAAGAAGAAGGAAGTCGGCCATGGAAGAAGGGTGACAGAAAGGGAGGTCGAACAACAGTGGGAGCAAGAGCGAGAGCCAGCTCGATCTCCTGGAGGCGAACAGGGCAGGCGGCCATGGAAGAACACGGTGTGAGGGGAGAAAAACCAGTGGCGAGGCCAGAAGTGCAGAAAAAAAACCCATTAATTAGGTTTAGTTTTTAGGAAATTACAAAATTAGTCCCTTATTTTATATCATACAATATTTATGGCATTAATTTATAAAATTCTGCTCTACAACTTTTATATATGTAGGAAATGTCATAAAACTATCAAACTCATTGTAAATCCGGTATGAGTTATATGACAAGTGAAGTTCTTAGAGGTGGGAAGTAAAATAGTAAAAGGTGACATGTAAATTCGGTAGGTGCGGGATTATAAAGGAATTGAGATGTTAAAATCTTCATTTCAATAATTATTGATCGATTATTTTGACTAGGCATTGATCACATTAATTATATAGTTGAACATAAAATTTATCTCACACCAAATATAATTAAGAAAGACTAACGGGTATGAGTCTTTTGAACACGACTAAATGTATTAAATTAACTAGCTCGTTGTCGACCATGACATGCTATATTAGTTGTCTTATGAATCATAGTGCTAATGAAATTTCTTCCACGACGAATAAAAAAGCGATGTTGAATTGATCTTTAGAATCATAGTGCTAATATGTACTCCCTTCGTTCAGAAATAAATGATTTTTGACTATTTTGCACGTAGTTTTAGGAGCTAAAAACTATATAAAATCTTATTGATTTTAATTAATTTTTTTCATAGTTTAATAGTTATTAGTAATAACTATTAAACTATGAAAAAAATTAATTAAAATAAATAAGATTTTATATAGTTTAATAGTTATTAGTAATATAGTTTGCACGTAGTTTTAGGAGTATATTATACATGCCAAAAGTTAAAATCAATTGTCCACTCTATGATTTCAACTGGACACCTTATGGTTGTCTACTTGACATATAGTCCGCTAACGGATTTGCAAATTGAAATATGAAGTTTCATTGGGTCAAAGAAGTCCCTTGTTCCGGAACAAGTCCAATCATTAATGAAGTCACAACAACAAATTACAATCAGCACAAGGTTTCATCCCGAATTGAAAAAAATCCCTCATAGACAATCGAACAAATTTGAGATGCCCATTTCTCGAATTGAGCGAAAATCCTCGTAGACCATCCTTGCTAAAAACAGAGCAATTCGGGAAAATGGATTGCAAGTATATATACCAATCAATATCTATATAAAATACTAAAACAGATGCCTGAACGGGCTCTGGTGCGATGTCGCGTCCATGGAATTTTCTGGATTAAAACGGAATTATTTTTGCTTATGTGTCATTTTCTGAATTAAAATGGTATTATCTTTTTTAGTCACATCAATTAATAAGCAAATATATATAGTTAGGTAAAAAATTTATCTTTTTAAATCACATAATCTATCAAATATAGCCTTATATCTAGACCTGTCAAAACATAACCCGACCCGAAAACCCGACCCGAACGTCCGGTAAAATTTGGGCCAGGACCCGAAAATTCTGCCCAGAAATTTTTTTCCGACCCGAACCCGAAAACCCGATAATTTTTCGGGTCATCTAGGTTTCGACCCGGTGACCCGATTGACCCGGTAATTTTGACCCGATTAACCCGATGACCCGGTGATCCAATTAACCCGATTGATTTATAATTATATATGATTCATTTGTTTTTATGGAGATTCCAATTTATTTACATTTTATAATTACAATCACTTGATGTTTCATTTTCAAATCAACTTTTATATTTATTTGTATTGTGTAATACTCCCTCCAATCCATAGTATTTGATTTTTTATTTTCATCACATTTTTTAAGAAGAAAAAACTCTAAAAAATACTAAAATATTAAAATAATTATATGCTTATTACTAATTGCATGAACTTATTTTTTAAAAATTATTTAAAATTTTGATATTTTATATATTTTTAAATTTTATTAAAAATTACAAGTAATAATACAAATTAAAATTTTTTTTATCAGATATAGTATATAATTACAATCACTAAAACTTATGAACCACGTCTTTAATTTTAGCATTTTAAAATTATCGCAAAATTACCTAATCATGATTTTTTTAATTTAAAAAAGAAAATTTTGACAAACCCGAAATCGACCCCATTTGACCCGAAACCGGGTCAAACCCGAGTTCAAATCAACCCGGATCTACCCGGGACCCGTTTTACACGGAACCCGTTTTACCCGAAACCCGAAATGACCCGACCCGAATGACCCGATTGACAAGTCTACTTATATCTTAATTAGATATTTTTTTATAAATATTGAACCTTATATCTTAGTTAAAAACTTATCTTTTTAGATATAAAATATATAAATTTTAATTAGTTAAATCATATTAGTATATTGACCATTATTTGCTTTTTTTTTTTGTTTTACTTTGTATCGTACATATATATTTTAGTTCCACGTATGTTAATGGATACTTTACTTAATATAAACATTGGTTATATCTAACTAATTAATGTGGTTTTTTTTTGTTATTAAACTAGCAACGTATTGGTCAATTACATAAAATCATATCGTAAGTAAATGTTTAACATGTTGCTTTGGGCATAAGTACGTAACAATCTATAATTCATTAATTATGTTTTATACTAATTAATAAAATATAATTAATGAATTATATTTTATTATATTAATTATATTAAAATATTACATGATTAAGAAGTAAGATTTTTTTAATTAGAGTCATCAAATTAAACATCAGATTATTTAAAATATTTTTTTTGGTGCGCAGATTTTTTAAAATCTAATAAAAAAATAGAGCAAAGGTATAATATAGTTGTATTATAAAAAAAAGCATACAATAATTTGTGGTAAATATCTTATGACCCATTAAAATAAAAAGAGAAATATATATTGTTTTAGTATGTACGTATTTATTATGTATAGATTTGATAAGATTGTTTATATAATTGGATAGGGTACTAATAAATATGTATGTTAATATTTACATTTATATAATTTAGAATATAATAAAATTAACATATGTTCCGAGTAATAAAACTAAATTTGCGCAACGGGCGAGTAATAAAGCTATAGTATAAAACAAATAATATGTGGTTGAATATATAAATATTCAACCACATATTAGATAAATATATAAAAAAAACTTAATTAGTTATATGGTATTATTTTTTAGAGTCGCATCAATTAATAAACCAATATAGTTAGGTAAAAAAAATTATCTTTTTAGATCAAATAATCTATCCAATATAATCTTATATCTTAATTAGATTTTTTTATTTATAAATATTTAACCTTATATCTTAAACTTATAATACTATAAATGATAACCATATAATAGCAACTAATACTAACACTTTCAATATATTTTTTTTCCAATTAAACTCAAAAAGCATCGTCATATCAACCATTAACCTATCGAATATTACTTTCAATTTTAACCTTCCAATATACGGTAAATTTTATCTTTTAGATGAAATAACCTATCCAATATTTGGTCAATTATTCTACGTTTTAGATCAAATTGAATATAAAAAAAATTGAGCCTTTTTTATTTTCTTTTTGCTAATAGAATTGGTAGGTTCGGACTTCGGAGTATATATTATAGACATTTTTGAACCGTCTGTTCATATCAACCATTAACTATTTAAGTAAATTTCCTTAAACTATAAGCAATTAGATTTATATCAAATTTTAAATTATATTTTTTATAAAGATAAACACCCTCATAATTATTTTTAATCACCCTCAAATAATAATAAAAAATTGAATTATTTTTATTTATTGTTTGCTTACATTAAATATATATTTAGTAAAAAAAATTCAATCATCTTGAATACCCTTGAGGCATATACAACGTTGTTTTATAGCATGTATAAAATAATCAAGAAATTTGGGCCAAAGGCCGAAGGCCTTTGGGCTATTTACAATTTGTCCTAGGGTTTTACCTTTGCTAGAAAATGTCCAAAAATCTTTCATAATACCCAAAGTGCCCTTGTTATAATAAACCTACTTCACGCTTTTTCCAGATCTGAGAACTAATCCTCACATTGCTCCATCCCGCTTCGTCCAGAGCTCCCATGGCTTCTGCTCTTCTCCCTCTGACTTCTCCTTCTTCTTCTACCTTTGGTTTTTTCAAACTTAACGAGAACCACGGCCATCGACCTTCATCAGCCCCCGGATCTGCTTCGGTGTCACGTTCAGGAACCTCCTGTGCAATTCCGGCGACCAACACCGCCTAGACTTCCGTCCTCCGTCCTTACCGGCGATGTCATCCTTCTTTCTGATTTCGTCGCCTCCCCTCTCCGCCCGTCTACGGGGTTGATGATCGATGCGGTGGAGGAGTCGATGGACTAGATGATTGAGATCGTGTGGATCCTGGAGCAGAGACTTCAATTTAGGACCGCTTGATCCGGATGAGGCTTGTCGGCAACTCATTCACTGCGTCGGTGCTCGTCGGGCTTCTTCACAGGTATTTGGCATGCCATCGTTTGCAGGTACTAATTAAATCTACTTGATCTACCGCGTCTGGATGTTTTGTTCAACACCGCGTCTGAATTTTAGTTTGATTCTTACTTCTTTTCAGAATCAAATAGCACAGCTTGGCTATCATTAGCAAATTAATCATTGACGGTACTCCCATTGATCTACCACGTCATTAGCAAATAGCGCAGCTTGGCTATCATTAGCAAATTTCAATTTGTTTCTTGCTTCTTTTCAATTTGATCTACCGCGTTTGGTTGTTTTGCTTCTTTTCAGAATCAAATACCGCGTCTGGCTGCATCTATATAATTGATTGTACTCCCATTGATTCACTATTTGATTGTAGATTTTTAACAATTAATCATTGACGGTACTCCCATTGATCATCTAATCAAATACCGCGTCTTGCCGTGATGCTTATTGCTTAGTGATTGATTTCTTACCTGTTGTTTTTATTTTGGTTATAGTGTGAATGACCTTGTTTTTCTTTGATTACAGTGTCTACGACACTGTTTTTATTTTGATTACAGTGTCTATGACTTTGTTTTTGTAGTGGTGACAATGTCTATAACCTTGTAAAAAAAATTAAAAAAAATAAAAAAACTCTTGAAACGAACCTGTCATCAAAAAATTGTTTCCCTTGTCCTAGGTTTTCCCTTTGATTACAGTGTCTATGACCCTGTTTTTATTTTGATTACAGTGTCTATAACCCTGTTTTTATTTTGGTTACAGTGTGTCACCACTGTCAAAGAGTGGTGACAGTGACCCCGTAAAAAAAAACTCTAAAAACGAAACTGTAATAAAAAAAATTTCATGTCACCACTGTCAAAGAGTGGTGACAGTGACCCCGTAAAAAAACTCTAAAAACAAAACTGTAATCAAAAAAATTTCATGTCACCACACACGTGTCACCACTGTTACCACTGTCACAGAGTGGTGACAGTGACCCCGTAAAAAAAAAACTCTAAAAACGAAACTGTAATAAAAAAAATTTCATGTCACCACACACGTGTCACCACTGTTAAAGAGTGGTGACAGTGACCCCGTAAAAAAAAATGTAAAAACGAAACTGTAATAAAAAAATTTCATGTCACCACACACGTGTCACCACTGTCACCACTGTCAAAGAGTGGTGACAGTGACCCCGTAAAAAAAATATAAAAACGAAACTGTAATCACAAAATTTACATGTCACCACACATGTGTCACCAAAAGTCAATGCCTTTGACCAGTCAATGGTCAATGATCAAATTAAAAAATGGGAAGGAGGAAAATGGGAAGGAAGGGCAAAATTGGAATTTTTGGACACCCTCCTAATTTATTCACCCTTTTATCCTAGGGCTTAATTTTTGCTCAAAATATGGACACTTACCAAATTTTCCCTAAAATAATTTTATTAATATAGCTACATATATTTATAATATCACAGCTATTAATCCTATAAATAAAAGACAAGTTAAATACGTGCATATGAATGATCACCCTAGCTTTTATGTCAAATTATTTTAAAAATTTATTCTTTATGATTTTTTTAAAATTTTTTTAAAATAAATGTATATGAATTATCACGTTAAAAATAAATAAATAAATAGAGATTTTGAATCCTATTTGTCTGGTCTTGGACGAATTTTTATCAACTGCACATATAATATCATACTTATTAATCTTATAAATAAATAATCATTTTAAATACATTTATAAAAAAAAAGAAAAATCATAAAGAAATAAATTTTAGAAAATAAATAAAATTAAACTATTCAAGTTAAAATCTATCCTAGATTTTTTAAGCAAATTTTTTTAAAAATTTTATACTGTATAATTTTTTCACAATTTTTTAAAATAAATGTATATGAACTATCATTTACAAAATAAATATATTTTTGTAAATTATTTTTAACATTTTAAAATATTATATTATGGGATAACATTTTCGAATGGTCTAATATTCCCTCCTTTAATAAATATATGTCACTTTAATTTTTAACACATTTATAAACTGTATAATTTTTTTTATTTTTTATTTTATAATTTTGTACTTATTAATACTGCGTAATAATTATAATAAAATAATATATAATTAACTAAGAAACCGCAAAGCACGCGGTTTCTCCTTTAAAGTAAGAATTTTTTTTATTATAGGATTTGTTATTAATTGTTAAGATTTGTTAGTTAGAAAATCTAATTAAGTAAAGATTCTACCTTATCTAATTAAGCAAACAAATCTACTTAATTAATTATTATTTAACTAATTAAAATATTAGAAAATTATTATTTTGAATTGGATATGACTGTAATTTTGAATTTGAATAACAATTCGGATAAACTTAAATAACTAACAAAATCTACATCGGATCTCTTCAATTATTATTTATTATAAATCAAATTACTTATTTAAATACATAATTAATTAATTAATTAATTTTTTCCCTAAATCTTAACCAATTGATTTTATTTTTAAATTTCTTTTTATTAATTTCATTAAAATTATTTTGAATTGGATATGATTGCAATTTTGAATTTGAATAAAATTTTGGATAAACTCAAATAACTAACAAAATCTATATTGGATCTCTTCAATAAGATTCTTATACAAAAATACCCCTTGTGTCTTCAATTGTATAAATTATATCATCTCTCCATCAATGTTGTCTTCCTCACTGTAAGTTTTTTTTTATTGATCATTCTAATTTTATTCTAATTTCTTGCAATCTTGTCACCGATCTAATTTTTAGCATTTTATCTTTCTACTTTGTTTGTTTGTTTGTTTATAATTTATTCCAATTGACCTTAATTAGTATGTGCATGCAATGGTTTGTTTATACTTTATAGGATAGTGTAAAAGTAAAACTTTGAGAATCGACTTGATTTAGTTCAATTTGTCTTCTTCTACCCCCACTTAATAAATAACGTTATAATTTTCGAGGTGAGTAGTACTAGAGTTTAGAGTACAAACAATAAAATTTATATATTATTTTAATATGGAATATTAAATATATTAATTTTAAAAAACCGCACAATAGTGCGGGTACTATACTAGTTAATGAAAGAATATAATGTGTTTGTTTTCTTTAGCAAGTTTGTAACACATACAAAAGGCATGAGTAAGATAATCATCACTACAAGATCAATACTTTCACATGCTCTGATGTTTGGGAGTATCATATGTTCTGATCTCTGCCTTGTAAGATTATCCATCTGTCATATAATTTATTTTGCCCGTCATGTAACATATTTCATGCGTCATGTTAATTAGGGCATATAAAGGAGGAAATGGAAGCATTTGAAAACAAAAAATCAAAAACACTAAAACCGACGAGAAAGTACTATAAAATCCCATGTGATGTCAAAATCACCTCATCTGCGTATGAAACTATGATATCAAAATCACCTTGTTATTTGCCTTTGCAAATGCAATCAAGTACTTGGTGTCTGCCCCAGGGACACCTTGTTATTTGAATGACATGTTAATAGCAGTTCATGTCATGTACATCGTCTTTGAATGACATGTTAATAGCCCAGAAGAGAGGAAAAAACCTAAAACGTGTCCAGTAGACAACTGAATGGTGTCCAGTAGGAAACCATAGTGTGGATAGTTAATTTTTACTATTTGCATGGTCACCCTTTAGTTTAAGTCTCTTAGAAGGACTCTTCGATTGCCGCCCTGTCCGCCGACCCCATGCCGATTGATCTTGAACTCAACCTTGAAAGGCATATTCGCCGAAATCTGGAGTTTTTAGTTTCAATTCCTCCTCCTCCTCGGTGCTGATGCCTTTAATTTCACCTGCAAAAAATGCCTTCAATCTCAACAGTAAGATTTGGGCTACAAGTGACATAAAACAGAATGCAAGTAAGTAAAGTGTGAAGCAAACGAGCCGCTGAACTAATCAAGAAAGAGTACAACTCAGTCACAACGCAACCACATATGCAAAGCTAACTTAGTCAATTGCCTACATAGGAAGAGGAAATAAAGAACCAATAAACATTCCAAAGATATCTCCATTCTCATGAATCAGTTGAATTCCACCATTATGTGAACACTAATTTTTGCTTTGGTTTGTTTTTCAAGGTCAAAGGTCAAAGTGCAAGTAATACATATTGTACTCCGTTTACTTTTATAGTCACCTTTGCTTCATGAATCATGATATAACAATCTAATCATCTGTTACAAAATTCTAATTCACATTAAACAAGATTGGAATTTCTATCAGAGAAAAGAAGCCTGGCTCATTTCTGGAACCGTTAGCTAACCAACAGCTGCACAGGAGTGTTAATTGAACTTCCGCCTTAACATAAATGTCATAGATTTGCAATAGCTTAGCTTGCATCTGTCATAGCTTTCTCCGTAGCTTAGCTTTCTCTTCTTCGGGCTTCGTCTCAGCCTCAGCCTTCATTTCAGCATCCATATATGTCGTAGATTTGCACACAACATCCCCATCAACGCTAACACTTGCATCTGTCATAGATATCCCTAGTCCCAATCCATTTGCGAGGATGATTCGACCCCATTCAAGATGAGCCCAAGTAGACAACTCCCCTTCCTAGCCGGTGGATGAGCTCATAGCATCAAGTAAAACAATTCACGTGCCATGTAAAATCATTTAAGCGTGATGTAAAATACATTGTCACAGTGGCATTATTCAAAACAACCTTGAGCATCAAGCGATCAAAGTAAGCAACAAGTTCAAAATAGAAAAAAGGCATCTTGCCAGCCATCAGAGACAATGCTCCTACATAAATGAGGTTAACTTTGAAAAAATGTCGGATTTCTGCACAAGCACTCATCCTGTATATGACTAGATTAATGGTTTCCTACTGAACACCATTCGGTTGTCTACTGGACACTTTTGTCGCTGAGATCCAAGAACTTCACTTGAGTAAGAAAATCATAACAGACATTCACATACAAATTAAAACAACAAGGTTGAGCATATGCCTTAAACTAGATGAGCATATGCCTCGAATTACTTGAACTTATCAATCGTTATTCACTTGATATATCAAGATTTTTATTCACTATTCAGTAAAGAGAATCACATTTCATAGAGCATGCTATCACATTCCACATCACAAAAGAATAAGGAAACAAGCAGCTCTTCTAAGTTATTGCACACCACAAAATCAGATTCAAGAACTACTTAATATCAACATGAATTAAGGCACCAATATTAATGTGATCAAGAGTAATAAACAACCATAGAATTCAACAACAAAATAAGTAGCAAAAACTTTAAGAATTTGATTTTAAAACAATAGCAAACTCAAGATAATCTCATAACATGGTTAAGAGAAGCCACAAAATGTAACAGATCCATCAGATCAAAGACTTAACAGATCAAAGACGTCAAAACAAGGGATTAAGGGGGTCAATCTAACAGATCAAAGACTCAACAGAATATCTGCCTACACAAACCTATAAACAAAAGCAAATACTCAACTCAGATCATGCAAATCGCCCCGAAAAATAAAGGAAAATAATATAGAAATATTTCATTCCTTTGATGTAATTGTTTCTCAAAAGCTAATATTTTGAAATGCTTGCTACTGTTAGAGCAATTACAGATTTACAAATTAGAGGATGGCCATACTAACTAACATGTCAAAGAAAATCTGAAGCTGGGAATTAATATCTTGGCTGGTCATATCCTCCCAAAAGATCCTCACCTAGTCAATGTTGATCCCATTTGAAGTGCCAATATTTCGTGTCCTTGCTAATATATCAAACAAATATGTTGTGAACTCCTTGGAATCAGCCATTCCTATTAAACAACAAAAACAACAGGGAAGAGCAATGAACCGTGGCACTTGGGATTAAAACCAGTTGGATATCCAAACCAAACCACAAATATTACATTTTCAATAAGTTATTGAACTACTTAAAAAGTTAAAACTAAATGTATAACACTTGGGATTTTACTTGGTAGTCCATAATGAAGCTCTCTACAATAAAGAAGAACAAGGGCAATCACATTTATTAAAGCAAATCCAAAAAACCAACATAAAACAGATGGAATCAACAAGAAACAAAATCTGAGTAGCCATGGTAGTATGGTACTATCCATCAATGGATTGAAGAGCGCCGTCCAGTGTCTCATTAGCCAAATCCGCCAGACAAACGTCGTCAACTGTCCCAAATTGTAGGGGTGGGCACAAATCCCGCAAATCCCGGACCCGTCCCGGTTCCGTCCCGCAAAAATTATGCGGGACGGGACGCGGGACGAGGATTCCATATCCCGCAAAATGCCTAATTATTACTACCGTCCGATCATCTAAATCAACGGCCTAAATGTGTGTACATGATACACGTTGAGGCCTGAGTACATAATGATCTATACTCTATACATATATACATATATATATACATATATATATATATATATATATATATATATATATATAGGGTTGGGTTCGGGTGAGAAGCACCTTACCAGTGAGAAGGAAAGAAGCAATCTGATTGGTCCACGTGTCCAAAAATAAATTAAAAATACGAGACACGCGTATTCTCCCAATTAATTAGTAACACTCACCCAAATTAATTAGTAACACCCACACTCTCACAGGTAACGCTAATTAATTGCACGCGCCAATCAACAAAATTTACTAATTAATTAGACAATGTACGTACATATGAAAAGTCTTTACATGGACTTTTAAAAATTATTTTTTGGCATTTTCACTTGTTAAAAAAATATAAAAAATATATTTTTGGGTGTATTTTAATTTTATCTACACATAGACACCCACTTTGTATATGTTTTGTTGAAAAAAAATGTGGTTCAGAAGCTATAAAGAAGTGGTTCATGAAGTTACCAAGAAGTGGTTCAGCTCTTTTACTCTTAGTGGTTCAGCCCTTTTATTCATAGTGGTTCAGCCCTTTTTACTCTGTGGTTCAGCCCTTTTACTCTCACTGAACCACTCTATATTTAGTCACTGAACCACTCTTTATTTAGTCACTGAACCAATCTCTATTAAGTCACTGAACCACTCTCTATTTAGTCACTGAACCACTCACTATTTAGTCACTGAACCACTCTCTATTTAGTCAATGAACCACTCTCTATTTAGTCTTTGAACCTCTCTATTTAGTCACTGAACCACTCTCTATTTAGTCTCTGAACCACTCTCTATTTAGTCACTGAACCAATCTCTATTTAGTCACTGAACCACTCTCTATTTAGTCTCTGAACCACTCTCTATTTAGTCTCTGAACCACTCTCTATTTAGTCACTGAACCACTCTCTATTTAGTCTCTGAACCACTCTATATTTAGTCTCTGAACCACTCTCTATTTAGACACTGAATCACTCTCTATTTAGTCACTGAACCCCTCTCTATTTAGTCACTGAACCAATCTCTATTTAGTCTATGAACCACTCTCTATTTAGTCACTGAACCACTTGGTATAAACCTCTGAACCACTTGGTATAAACCACTTAGTATAAACCTCTGAACCACTTGGTATAAACCTCTGAACCACTTGGTATAAAAATCCCGAACCACTTAATATTAAAACAAGTCAAACAAAATGCTAATTACACAGGGCCAAACCGATTTGATTAACAAAAAAATCAACTATAAGTCTATAATCAATGACCTGCTCAACATGTCATCTTCTTCGTAATTAGCAAGTTTTGAGAACACTGGGCCGGTCTCGTAATTAGTCCGAATATCATCTTCTTCGTATGGAGTTGCAGAGAGCATCGGTGGCGGCGTGCTAAGTAACTTTGAGCGCGGAGACAAGCGACAACCCCAGTAGCATATCACATGGCGAGGTACCAACGATGATAGCCCTGGCCGTTCTCAATGTCTGTTTCGTCTTCGTCGTCGTAGTCGATAAGGTCGTACCTGACAAAACTCCGTCGCCGGAGGCTCCGACGAGCTTCTCGCCGGTCCTCCTCCTCTGTATCCCGCCGATGATGGCTTCGGTGGCCGGAGTTCGACTCAGCCGCCGCCCTAGCTGCCAGATCTGCCTTCGACGGCCTGCCTTTCTTCTTCCTCACGATTTGACCCATCTTCTTTCTCTCTCACAGCCACTCTCTTTCGTTCATCAGATCTAGAATCCGAATCCGAGTTGTCTCGGGATGAAATTAAAGGAGGTGAAGGAGGATTACAAAGAGGTTGAAGATTGAAGAACAAGCTAGAGAGAGAGGGGTTGAAACAAAGATGAGATTAGAACGGGATGAGAAAGCGCGTGTGACTTTATTTTTTAAATAAAAAATCAGATCCGTTTCTACCAATTAGATAACTTCTTTCCTTCTCACCGGACCGGGTACTTCTCACTTGAACTCTCCCCTATATATATATATATATATTACACAATGTATATATACACTTAATTACAGTGTGTACATATTGTATATATACACTAATACACTTACAGTGTGTATATATGTATACAACTTATATATATACAAAGAAGTATACAGTTTATGTAACGGCCCGGATATAAATATCCGGGATACGTTTCGAAGGTCGGATACCTTCGTTCGGATGTTGCAATTCAGGTACGGGTCGAGGTTTCAAACCTCTAATCAGTCGAAGTTTCATAAATTCAGTTTAAACGAAAGTGAAGTGGAAATATAATTTAGATACAAAAGCCACGGCAAGGCCGGGTCAAAACCAAAACATAACTCTAAAATTGTATGGCCAGATTAACGGGGTTAGACAGATTTCTTTGCAATCGCCGAGGGACTTCCCCACGCCATATAAACAGAGAGAAATCATACCTAAAAACAATGGGTGCGAGTGGGGTCAGACCGAGGCCCCAACACGCTCTGTCCAGCAAGCGAACATACACATACGCTAATAATAAAGATGGTGCAGATGCGGAAATTAAATCACACTAGCATGATCCTAATTTACAATATGCGAGAAATAACTGTAAAGGCGCCCAAAGAATGCCAAGTGGCATGTCCCTCTCCTACCTCTGCACCCCTTTCCGTTAGTGCAGAGACCGGCCGGTTCGATGCTATAGCATATCATATCTCATCATCATAACATAAATTAAAATAAATAAATCATGCCCGATGGTTCTGGGCTATCATCATGCTCATATCGACTCGATAGACTCAGGGCACCCGATGGGGCTGGGCTACCCTATGACCCTAGCAAAGACTCTAGGACTATCACAGATACGGCCGTTCTGTTTCATACGCGTAAAGAAATAGAATGCTCAATCACAAGTGCAACCTAGCATGATACTACATGGCATGCTTTAATGCTTATGCAACACCTAGTATGTCATACATTCACAAGCCAGTAATCTCTTTCGAATCTGAGTAAGCCCATAAAGGAACTTACCTGAATAAGCCGAACAGCAGAGAACAAGGCAGAAGCAGAATCCAAGTAAGAGTCACTGATAGCAAGCAACGTCCAACATTCACAAACACCTAATAACATATAAATGCATAAGTCTACCTATTTCACACAAGGCGCCCCTAACTATCATTCATATCTCGTCTCATATCCCTTTTCAGATTATTCCATCTCATTTCATCACAAACCATATTTCATTTCATGTTCATCTCATCTTATCATCTCATTTTCGAAACAACCTCTCAAAGAACTCCACTTAGAAAGTCAAACAACTCTTTTAAAATCGCTTATCTCAATCCCGACATTAAACATTTAAACCTTAAAATCAATTTCCAAAGGTCATATTTAAATCCTCATAACTCCTCACATTTATAATCAAAACCAACAATTCACTTTAAAATTTCTAACTCACATGTTTAAATCCTCTTAAAAAGGCATCAATTAAATAATCCAATCAATATTATTTTAAAACAATAAATAATATATAACGATAAATTTTCCAGAATATTATAAAAATCCCAAAATAATAATATTCAATTAATTCAACACTTGTTATTATAAAATCTCAAAGCAATAACCATATATATATATATATATATATGACTCCATAACAATAAATATCACTTTTAAAACCCCTTTTAAATACATATATATTAATAATCCCAGAACACTTAAATATATATATATATATCCAAAAATCAGAATAATATTAATACAACATATAAGTATATATGTATATATATATAAACATAACATTTAACATATAAATAATACCGAAAATTAATATAAAGAAAAACATAACATTTAACATATATATGTATATATATAAACATAACATTTAACATATATATAATATGCGGAAAAGAACTGTAAAGGGCCCAAGACAATGCCAAGTGGCATATCCCATATCTCTGTATTTCCCGTACCCACTCCGAGGCAGGGCGCTCGGCCTCAGCCGAACCGTAATAGATATATTCCCGTACCCACTCCGAGGTAGGGCGCTCGGTCTATGCCGAACCGTAACAGATATATTCCCGTACCCACTCCGAGGTAGGGTGCTCGGTCTATGCCGAACCGTATAAGAGATATATATATATATAGATCATACTCATTGACTCGATTGGGGACCGAAACGGTATAAGACACGAATGCCCCCATGACCCTAGCAAAGACTCTAAGACTCACAGATAACGGCCGTTCTGTATTCAAACACACGAAGTAAACACATGCTCAGTTCAATGCAATACTAGCATGATACTACATGGCATGCTTTAATATGCAACAAAACTACACATTATATGACACATCAAGCAGGAGGTCCAGGTTACTGAGTAAGTCCCGTAGGATACTTACCTGTTGATGCAGAACAGCAAGATAACACAAGAAAGGGCCCACATGCAAGTCCAAAGCAATCCAAAAGCAATACACACCTATCATCAAGTCATTTCAATAAGCTACCAGACCAACATTCATACACACGAACCCAAGTTCTCAACATTCTCAAAACCGACCGATAGTAAAACCGTTTTCCAAAACCTTTCCGATACGATCAAATCGACCAAAATCATTCTTTCAATCAAACCCATTGATAAAATCATACCAACCATATTTTCGAACTCATAAATCCCAAATTAAGTCAACTCATATTCAAAATAATTCTCAATCATACTTGGCCAAATTCCGACATTAAACATTTAAGCCTTAAAGTCAATTTTCCAAAATCATGTTATAAAATAATTCCGGCATGTTTCTTATTTCAAAAACATAAAATAAATTCCAATATTAAACCATCAAAATAATTCTATGCTCACAAATAATATTTATAAATCAAAACCAACAATTCACTTTAAAAATTCCTAACCCACATATTTAAATCCTCATGAAATGCATCACATATAAATAATCCAATTAATACTATTTTAAAACAAATAACAATATATAAAGATTAATTTCCAGAATATTATAATTATAACCAAATCCCAAAATAATAATAATGATCAAATAATTTAATACTTACTATCCATAAAGTCTTAAAATAATAACCATAAATATATTTTTATAACCCAATATCAAATAATATCACTTTTAAAACATTTTTAAATATAAATATTAATAATTTCAAAACATATAAATAAATAAATAAATATATATATATATTGACAAAACAGAATAACATAAGATAATAGTACTAATAGTAATAATAAACTACAATTAAATACTTAAACATATAATATAGCACACATATAACCCGAAATGGGAACCCGGATCCACTCCCACTCGGCCTTCCCAACCCGAACCCATAAACATTACCCAGTTGTGAAAAAAAAAGGCCCAATCCCCCCTTTTAAATTTGACCCATCCGGCCCAACAAAAGAAAAGGTTCAAGCTCTACCATCCATACACCCAGCCAGCTCATAAAAAAAAAGTGGGTCCCTCGGCTGATAAGGCGCCAGCGTGGCAAGGGGGGGGGACCCAGCCCACCTTCTTCTTCCTCTCCCCCCTGTCGACAGAAATAGAGGAACAGAGAGCGAGGTGCGGCGCTCGGCACCGGAAGAAGAGGGAGGAAGATGAGGCTCGCCTGAGGTAGCGCTGGGCTCTAACCCTTCGACCCGCACCCACACACACACAAGACAACCAGGAAGGGAAGAAGAAGAGGGGAAAGGGCTCACCGCGAGTTCGAGGGACGCCGCCGGAGGTGCTCGGGCGACCTTGGGGCTCATCGGAGTTCTTCGGGCTCGCCGGCGGCTCGGGGAGTTTTCCTCGGACCTGGGTCGAAGGTGGGGGTCACAAGGACTCAGCTTTTGAGGGTATTCGAAAAAAAGGGAGGGAGGACATCTTAGCGGACACGAATCGGGAGCAGGGGAGGTGAGGCTCTGCGGCTCGGTGTCTGGGCTCTTGGGATCGGGCTTCTTGGCTCGGATTCGTCGGATGTCGAAGGAAGCAAAGGTGGGAGGGGCTGGTGTCTGTTGCTTCAAGTTGAAGGAGGAAGGGGAAGGAGGATAAGGTTGTGGTTGGGTTTTGGATTTTTGAAAATGAAAACGTGATGGGGAAGTGTTCTGATGCTCTTTGGTATGAGATATGAAATCAGAAGGAAGGGATTGCCTGCATCAAGGTGTTTGGCATTTTGCTTCAATTGGGGGAACAAGCAATTGGGGAAGGAGATAAGAGATGTGTGTGTTCAAGCCAAAAATAGGAGGGAGTAGTGTTGGGCAGTAGCTGCGTGGGAGGGAGAGAGAGAGAGAGAGAGAAAAGAAAAGAAAAAGGAAAGAAATTAAAATATATGTGGTCCCAATAATACCCAATTCAAATTAGCAGAAAAGACTTAAAACCCGCTCGCCCGATCGAATCCCGACTAAATCAAATTTGATCAAATTTTAACTCAATTTCAAGATAATCGAAAATTAAATAGATTTCAATCAATACTCGTAGCTCAAATTAATTTTTATTAATGCTCGATCTCGAAAGCGAAAATCAAAATCCATTTCTAATACCCAATTCAAAACTATATAGAAGTTCATTTCCGAAGGATTAATAAAATTCAATTGCTCGAGGACGGAAATTTCAAAATTTCTAGAATCTTAAATTTTAAATTCGAACATAATTTAATATATTAAGAAAATAATATTTTAAATTTTTCGGTCTTTACATTTATCCACCTCTAAAAACAAGTCTCGTCACCGAGACTAAAATTATTTTAATTAAAGCAAAGGGAATGAAGTTATAAAATCGGTGAGTCCGAGAACCATGTCTAAGGATCTGGTAATCATCTCGGTTGCGTCTTCCGGGATTCTCACAATATCCTAGTCACGGTCGTGACATCTCCAATTGGCCTTGTCAAGTGTGTAATAAGCGCCCTTATCACATCCTTGCTTCGACCCTTCGGAAGTATCACAACTCTAAAAGCATTATGGCATCCGACTAGGTCTTAGCAAGCAATCTATAAGCGCCCCTATAAAATGCTTGTATCCACTTCGTGAGACGTCACAATGTAAATCTAGTTCGTAAACCTCAAAGTGTTTTGTAAGTGGAAAGATTGTCATCCAAATCATTGAAACTCTCAACTTCTTTACAACCCCAAGTTGGCCATTTAAAACCGCTCAAAATCTTCAAATTCGATGTTTAATCAAGCAACTTTACACCAAAACAAGTCAAATCCTTCCAAATCAAGATTTTGTCAAAATCTCCCAAAACCAAATCAATCAAATTCAGAATGTAGGAGGTGGAATCATCCACCTCTAAGGGCTAATCCCGTATTCTCTTCCTAGTTTCCAGAATCGAATCAATCTATCAGTCTCAATTCAAGCAAGATGCATAAGCCATAAGAAATGCATAACTGAATAATCAACCAATCTCCAATCAACACATCATAAGCCAAGTCTCAACATATACTAACGTAGTGCCACAAGGTCACATCAACATCTCCAGACCATACTAAGGGTCATAATATGCATCTCAACGACATAACACAATCATCACAACGCCTCAACATCACACCAGAAGTCATAAGAGTATCTCTCATCACAGAATTAATGAACCAAAACCCATTGTCAACACATCAACACATCAAGGTCAGGTTATTAAGATTCAGCAAAAGGGAAAAGTCAGTCAATATGTGAATCACCAAAACGTCAGCATACTTGCAAAACACCAGCTCAACTCATACAATGTCATATAACGATCACTTAGCAATCACGCACCATTATCTCCTATATATATATAAGTCAGATTCATGATCCGAATCAATATTCATCATTTAACATCCCTGATCCTAATATAACATCATGCTCTCACATAGTAACATATCATTATTTCATGATTCATACAACACATCATAACATGCTTCTAGGACAACATAGTAGGATAGCAATGTACCACTATTTCATGATAATACTTGTCACTGTCAACTAGATTTCAAATATTGTATATCAACAGGTAATATCAAGCCATATCAAGTTCACCATGGTCACTATCTAACATCATGCCATTTCATAATCACATCATCAAGAAAGCTTTGCACATTATTTCAGTTAATATAAAACGCAGCCCCGCTCGCTCGTCCCCAACTCTCAAGCCAAAACGAATCCTCATCTAAACTCACCAACTCGGATAATATCCCCAAAGAACCCCAACTCAATTTGATACTCCCATCTCGCCCCTCATTTCACCAGGCGCTCTCACTAGCAATCCACCTCTAAGAATCCAACCCTCATCTCTGTTTTCACACCCGAGCACCCCTGCATCTATGTCCTCGATACCCCCAAAGGTCATTTCTTACATTTCTCACTCTTCCCAAGATATCACAACGTAGAACCCTTCTAACCACGCATTCTCTAGTAAAATTCCTCGATCACCGCCTAGCCGACCTATTCCTAACCATACCCCTTCCGAGATTCACCTAGGAGCTCATCGAAATCATCAAGCATTACCTCTTATAATTCCCGAACCCACTCGGTCCAACCTAAGTCAACACCCCTCTTCTGCAACTTCCCCTTACCACTGCCGATCATTCTAATCGCTCAAAACCTTTCTCCACTCTTCGACCACTCTACCAAAGGATCTCACTCACATGTTCAAAGAAGAAGCAATTATGGACATTATTGCACATAACGATCATATCATATCAACTAGCATTTATAACAACAACATCATTAGTTCATCATCAAACATTGCAACGTGTATCAAAAGTCTTAATTTACTGTCATGCTCAACGAGTATTGTACAACATCATATATGAATATGGTCACTTCAAGCTAGCAAGTTTCACCATAATCTTAGCTAATAAGCAGTTCAGATTCTCGGCATTAGCAGTTCATACTATATAGGAAAGGAATTTAGATCATGCTTAGCAACTCAAAATAGCATCACATCAAGTCATCATGGCACATTAGGACTGTAAGGCATCGAATCATTCCCTCTTTTACTAAACTAACGTAATAAATATATATCAAATATTGAATAAAAAAAATATATTAAAATATTTTTAAAAATCAACTATCTATTAAATTACCTGAGATTTAATAAAAGATAGATTAGAAAAAAAACTTTTACCTTATAAATGTGAATTTTATTTATATTTAGAGAGAATGTAAATAAAAGATATTTAAATTATATATAATTTATCAAACTAATTTTTTTATATCTATATTATTTTTTGGTGGCAAAAATAATCTATATTTAGGTTATTATTATTATTATTATTTATTTAAATCCATCTGAATTATTTATAATATTATATTAATATATTATCCGTGCACGGGACGAAACCTACATTAGTTATTAGTTATGAAGTAATTCTTAATTAATCAATCTTTTCCTAATGTGCAGGACTATTAGTTAAAATGTGGGCCCATTTGGCATTTTTTTTCTAAAAAGAAATGGGCTAAAAATAATAGGTGAGCCTAAAAATTTTGAGTAAATGTAATATCTATATACACAAAAAAAAAAAAAAAATTTGGCCCAAAATTTTTTGGGCCTTAAACTATTACCCAGTCCACCCTTACCTCTGGGTTGGCCTGCGTATAGAGGGTACATGTTTGACTAGAATGAGTGATGTGAACAATAAAAGGGGTTCATTTTGCAAGTATAATGAATACAGTAAAAGGGATGTACTTATAAAGTAGGAAGAATATATATAAAAAGCTTGTTCATCCACTTCCACATTCTTCCTATTGTGGCCCAAAGGACTTCACATGTGCAACACCATACAGTCAGTACTCCTTTGTGAAGGCTCCCTCATCCTCTTGCACTATTCCTATATACGTACATTTTCCTTTTTGAAGACCATTCTCTTCTATTTTGGGCACCTCACTAAGGGCTCGTTTGGTTGAATGGGGGAAGTACAATTCTCGAGAACTTACTTCCCATGAATTGAATTCCCGTGAAATGTACTTCCCATGAATTGAAAAAAGTTGTTTGGTTGAATTTTGTTTTTTTAGAAATATAAGTAGGAAAATAAAGAAAATTACATTAAAAAGGGTGGAAGTTGAACTTATCTAGTCCCCCTAGGTAAGTGAACTTCCTACGATTTGGAGGAATTGAAATTCCTGGGAAGTTGAATTCCTGTGTCTTTCTGTCAACCAAACACAGGAATATATTCTACTTCTTGTGTTTTTAAACTTCCTGGGTTTTTAACCGAGTAACCAAACGAGGCCTAACTCGAGCATCATAGAGAAGATCTTGGAGGTTCTCATTAGGGCTTTATTCAAGTCCACCTAGTAGTTGAGGAGAATTAACTAGAGTAACACCCTCTGTCGGTAGACGAGAGACATTCTACCTTTCTCCGATCTTGTTGATTACTTCAATCAACAATCCATGTTAGTGCCCAATCCATTGTCAAGAATGGATCAAGAATTCAATACGTCTATGTGGAATTCAAACTTAAGTCTTTATACATGAGCACAATGCTCTCCCATTTGAGGTAATAGGATAAAAATAACACGCATAATGTCAAAAATGGAACTCAGAAAAAAAAATCTTAAAACTGAAATTTTAAATAGAATTAGAAACTTTAGATTGAAATAGAATTAGAGAACTAAAATTTCAATTTTGCAAATTTCAGAATTAAAAGTTGAAATAGAATTAGAAATTTTAGATAAACATAGAATTTTAGAAATATAATTAAAGAATTGAATTACATATTTACATATGCTGAATTATAGAACCGAATTGCAGAAGTGTATTTTTGAACAAAATTACATAATTGAATTTCATAACATGTATTTTAGAAATAGAATTAAGGAAACTAAATTAGCTAAAGTGAATTTTAGAACAAAATTTATAAACAACATTTAACTCATATAAATCTAAAAACTCATAAAGTACCAAATTCTCAAACCCTAAATCCCATAATTTAGGAGTCGAAATCAAATACATACCACAAAATTAGATATCTTCGAATCCATAAAATACATACCACAAAATTAGATACCTTCAAATACCAATCGGTCTTTCTTTACTTTCTCTCAATGGATTTTTAATTTGATTATTATCCCTCTTCGGCTAACTTAACTCCATTATAACGATTTTTTTTATAAAAGCCAGCTGCCTGGATATTTGGCGAAAGTTTTAAAAATCTTTGGAGTATTTGGCAAAATTTTCTAAAGTTTTGTATACCTCATAAATTTGGCTCAAGGCACTAGGTGAAAAATACGAAAAAGAAATAAAACAAGAGGTTTTTAAAAATTACTCATGACATATATAAAACATGAAAAGTTTGAAAGTTTCAATTGAAAACATATATGATTGCAGCTTGTTGGAAATGGCCTCCAACTTGGAGCTTTCTGGGTTTGCTAAATGATTGGTCTTCAACGGAGGTTCTCCATCGTTCACCATTACCGGTCTCATTAGTTGCGATTCTGAAACTTCTCTAAAAGGACAAAAAATTGTCGTCAGAAATTTTGTCGATGGACTAAGTTTTCTTTTAAAAATTCCAAAAGAAAATACAAAACACTACAAAAATTATAAGAAATCCTCAAATTTATAAATCCCTAAATAAAACCATAAATCGTACATAATTGATTACACGATTGTTAAATATTTTAATATAAATTATTGATTCAATCACTTCAGTATACATGTATGGAGTTTATTATATATCAAATTGAGAAGCTATCGATGAGATAAACAATACTACCTCCGTTCGGCAAAATTTATCGTTTACTATTCATGCATGTTTTTTTAGAATGATAAAAACTATATAAAATATTCATTTTTTTTTAAATTTTTTTAACAAGTTTGTACTTACTAATAATAACTACGAAATTGTTAAAAAAATTATTAAAAAAATAGATATTTTATATAGTTTTTATCTCCTAAAAAAGTGTGCGTGAATAGTAAAACGTCAAGTTTTGCCGAATGGAGGTAGTATACAAATTTTTGAATTTTTATTGGATAAGACATGACCATCTTTAACGCTTTAAAGGATCCACCTCTGGCTCTCATCGTTCATGATTTTCCCATCACCATTAGTTCGGTTCATTATTTTAATGGTGCATCGTTAAATTATTTGGGGTGTAATTTTACTTTGAAAAATTTTTTAAAATTTTATATTTGTGTCATACACTTATATTTACATGTTTATAAATTTTATCATGAAAAATTAGATTTTACAAAAATAGAAAAATTATTAAACTAATATAGCCAATTTTTTAATTATATACAAAGTATATTTTTAAAACATAATTTTCATTTTAAAAATTTAAAAATATGTAAATATAAGTATATGAAACATAAATATATTTTTTTAAAATGACCAAAAATAATGCGAACTTAATCATGAACCAATATTAATACAAACTTTAAAAACTACCAAAACTAGTATAAACTATTTCACATTGAACCACTTTTGATATGAAAACAATTTCAATCAATTTTTCGGTCAAAATTTTAACGTGGCAACCGAACGTTCAAAAATTTAATGATGTTGCGTCACATCGTTAAGCATTTACTGTATTTTTTAAAAAATCAAATTTAAGTTCAAATTAAATGAGTAAATTAACATTAGAAATCCAGTTTGTACTGCTAATTAGTTTTTATATGCAAACATTATATTTATACATTTAATAATATGATGTCAAGTCAATAAATTTTTAAATATTCAATTGACATGTCTGATCGGACTAAATTGAAGCTATTTTTTTTTCCGGGTTTTCTAACCTATAGTTCAAGAATATGTGATAAGACATTAAGAATCATATCTAGGAACATATTTTTCTAATTAAAATATTTTAACCGTATTTTAAATTAGATTTTTAGACTTCAATCTTTTTACTATTAAAAATATTTTCCTATTTAGATTTGTATACTATACTCTTAATAAATACGACTGAAAAAATAGTTTTTTTTTTCAATTGCGTGAATGTAATTATAAAAGAAAGAATACCAACAAACAACAAATAATAGATAAGTCAATCACATTACAAGCATGACTAATCAATTAATTAAAGGATATATATGTTTTTGAATTAAAACAAATTGGCACCAACCAACATTTAGGTTCCAACTCTTCCAACTACCTATCAAAGTTGGAAAGCAAAAGACTCTCTCACCCAAGACTGCCAACAACCATTCCACACACCCTTTCACACCTCCCTTTCCATTTCTCCATGGGCCCCACTTTATATTTTATTCCATTTTTTTTATAAGAAAAAATAAATAAATAACTTGAAAGATATCCACTATATAAAAGGATTAAAGGCTGAGCTTGTTTAGTTGGAACATCAAACTGTTTTGCAATCACCTCCATAAATACTCATATTTGAAAAAAAAAAAAACTCAGTTTCACCTGAAGAGTCCTTTGTTCACTCTCTTACTGTTTCTCTTTGATTTCATACACCTTCAGATAGTTATGGCTGATATGGATCATTCTTCCACTTCACTACACAACTCTCAAGCCTCCGGAGGTAATCGTGATGTCAATGAGGCGGGTTCGAGACCAGAAGCCCCTCTTGTCTTGCTTAGTTTTTTTTTCTAAATATGGTTAGCAGCTTCATTCACTTGCTCTCTTTGCCCACACAGGGGAGATTTCAGTTTCGGTTGCCGACGATAGCCACAGTCGAGGATCGAAGCTCGAATTTAGTGAGGATGAGGAAATTCTCATAGCCAGGATGTTCAATTTGGTGGGTGAAAGGTGGGTTTCTTTATATATATATATATAATTTTCTTCATGGATTATTTCTTATATATATATAGAGTAGTGTATGATATAAACAATTTCATAGGTGGACTCTAATTGCTGGGAGGATTCCTGGTAGAACAGCAGAAGAGATTGAAAAGTATTGGACTTCAAGGTACTCGTCAAGTCAATGGAAGGTTGGGTGCTGATGGGAAGTGGTTGTGGTTCATCAACAATTGTTTTTTTTTTCCCTTTTTTCGGTTTTTGCCCAATCTTTTTCACTCTAGTTAAGTTTTGGTGCATGGGTTAATTTCAAAATATTGTGAAAGAAAAGTTTGGGTTTCTTTTTTTAATTAAAAAAAGGTTAATTTTGGGGGTAATGAATGGTGATATGAGAATGAGAATCAATGTGAAATGGTTGTCCAAGATTTGGTGTTGTTATAGCTGTATTGAACTTATGGCATATGTGAATATATATTAAGGTTCTAGAGTTGCCCTTCTACATTTTGGTAACATGTTAAATTTGATGATTTTGTACTCGGATATGCATGTTTGAGGCACTATGTAAGATCATCTGTAAGAGTATTGTCCGCATATTGTTTACTTGCAGTGTGAGCCTATTTGAAGAGGTTTTTTATTTATATATATGAACTTAATCGAAACAAGTACACATTCAGGCGACGGACTAAAATCGTCGTCTGAAATGGGGCTTTCGACGCTAGATGATTCAAGCGACGGTATTCCATCGCCTGAAGTGTCGTCTGTTGGATGCCATCCCTAGAGCATTCAAGCGACGGTAATAATAATGTTCCTCGCCTGATGAGTGTTAGGCGACGAAAATTTTGGTCGTCGCCTAAAAACATTGTCAGACCTTGAGGGCTTTCCAAGCCCGTCCATTAGCATTCAAGCGATGAATTATGTCAGTCGCCTGAATGCTATTGTACGTCACCTTATATAAAATCCGATTATTTTCTGTTTGCAGTTGAAGCGACCACTTTATGCTATGTTCGTCGCTTGAGAATAATTTTTTTATTTTTTAAAATACATTTTGAATGATCTTGTTGCCCCTGCATTTACCAGATATGAGATACTTATACTAAACATACAAAACATGCACACATACAATACAAAACCCACGTGAACACTAACACTTGGCAAAAAATATGGACAAACTCATCCATTTACAAGCACAACCTATCCACACAGTTCACAACCATTTCACAGCAAAATTCACAACCAACGATAATCTTAGAGTTCACAACCATTTCCCATCCAAATTCGAGCAAGAAAATTTACACAGTTTGCAAAATAGTTCAACGGATAGTGTTAGTCAAGTAACCTGAGAGCTTTCTAACTTGTCAAACTCGTTCATGAGCATCTCAAATGCCTCCACACAAACCTATATAAAGAAGAGAGATAGTTAAATGAAACACATGTTATAGATACATTAAGAGAAAGTTACATGAAACAAAGTTGGCCTTGGCCTTGACACAAATAAAGAGTTAAATGAAACAAAATTGGAAATTGAGATAAACTAAATATCAAATATAGGGTTTGAATTTCATCATGAATCAAGATGCAAAATTGCAATTTCAAGTTTAAGTAAAGACAAACAGATTTAAGTTTAAGAATTCAAGTTTAAGTAGAGACAAACATATTTAAGTTTATTAAATCAGTTTTCACTAAAGTGAAACTGAAATTATAACCAAACAATTTTTACAAGTTTTAAGTATATTAAGCTTATTAAATTCAAGTTTTAAATTAGTTTTAACTTAATTAGTAAAGTGAAATTGAAGTTACAAGTTTAAGAATTTTAGAGTTGGTCATGTTTATATGTGTCGAGGTCTATTTCGAGTCGGGTTAGATTCGGGTCGGGTTCGGTCTCGGGTTTGGGTTACAAATGATTCCGGATTTTTCGGATTTCAGTCGGGTTCGGGTGAATCGGCCGGGTCAGATTTTGTCAGCTCTAACTCAAACTATGGGTGAAACTAGATTACTTTGAGATAAATCGATTACAGACTCAATTTTTCTTGTCTCTAGACATTCGACTTGTAATCCCTACCACTAAAAAAGAATCTTTGAATTGGGCAACCAATTAATTCATCATCTAAAGTAGGAATTTCTTCCCGCCTAAAGTATTTTGTGACCTAAAAATATTCATCATTAGTTCATCGTTATAGTTGCATGCCTCAATGTTAGGGCAATGAAACTTAATTTTGTCACCTTCAGTAACCCTTTGTGACGAAATCCAACAATTGTGGCTCTTGGCCTTTTCTAACGAAAACTAACTTTGTCAGACTAAACTTTTGGTGACAAAAAGTTGCTTTTGTCGTGCAAATTAGGAAAAAAATGCAAGTTTTTACAATCACCCTAATGGTTTAATCTTTTCTTCTTCATTTTTTTCAATTTATATGATATACCTAAATTAAATTATTATGAATACTACCAAAACTTTCATCATTGTAGAAGTCTTTCCCATTAAACAAAATCGAGTTATACTGATGGATATAATCAACTTTTAGATGGATATACCATTATAAAGTAGTCATATCATGTTTTACAGTAGCTTGCAAAAATGAATTTCTAATCCAAAACATGTTTAATGAACCCAAAATGTAGACCGACTTTGCCACCATATCCCTGCGACTTAAATTCCATCTCCAAATGCTCCAACCATAACCTGTTTCAACTAATATAGAATGATGAGATGTCTAAGAATAACACAAAAATTAAATAATTAATTTGCGGTACATGTCCTTTTTTTTGCATTTATTGGGAGAGTGTCCCTCATGCTTGTTTAATTAGCTTTTTGTCTATCTCTAATTTTCTGGACAAATTTGCCCCTCCTGAGATCCAAACCTAAATGTCAAATCTCTCTCCTCTCCTTTTTTCTCCCTACCGTCAAATCCTCTTTGCACTGAGCTTCTCTAGGGAGAACGCTGTAACGGCCCGGATATAAATATCCGGGATACGTTTCGAAGGTCGGATACCTTCGTTCGGATGTTGCAATTCAGGTAGGGGTCGAGGTTTCAAACCTCTAATCAGTCGAAGTCTCAGAAATACAATTTAAATGAAAGTAAAGCGGAAGTACGGTGTAGATACAAAAGCCACGGCAGAGCCGGGTCAAAACCAAAACAAAGTGGGTGATTGGCATTTGTCAAGTTAGAATATATTAGCCGGATTCTTCGATTCGCCAAAATATTTCCCCGTCACAGAAGCATGGAGCAACAAGAGCGGTACCTAACACTATCCACGAAGTCAGGCCTGGTGATCGCCTGCGGGTCCTCTGACCGCGCTGAGGCCACATAACATGCCTATGCCTAAATAAAAGATGACTAATGCAGTACAAGATTTAAATCACACTATCATGCCCCTAGTATATATAATATGCGGAAAATAACTGTAAAGGGCCCAAGACAATGCCAAGTGGCATATCCCTCTCCTACCTCTGCACCCCTTCCCGTTAGTGCAGAGACTGGCCAGTTCATTGCTATAGCATAGCATATCCTCGTGGTGGTGCACTCACCCACGGTATCATCATCATAACATAAATTAAATATAAATTAAACATGCCCGATGGTGCTGGGCTATCATCATGCTCATATCGACTCGATAGACTCAGGGCACCCGATGGGGCTGGGCTACCCTATGACCCTAGCAAAGACTCTAGGACTATCACAGATAACGGCCGTTCTGTTTCAAACACACAAAGTAAACACATGCTCATTTCAATGCAATCCTAGCATGATACTACATGGCATGCTTTAATATGCGACAAAACTACACATTACATGACACATCAGGCAGGAGGTCCAGGTTACTGAGTAAGTCCCGTAGGATACTTACCTGTTGATGCAGAACAGCAAGATAACACAAGCAAGGCCCCAAATGCAAGTCCAAAGTAATCCAAAAGCAATACACACCTATCATCAAACCATTTCCATAAGATACCAGACCAACATTCATACACACGAACCCAAGTTCTCAACATCCTTAAAACCGACTGATAGTAAAACCGTTTTCCAAAATCTTAATCCAAATTAAGTCAACTCATATTCCAAATAATTCTCAAATCATACTTGGCCAAATTCCGACATTAAACAATTTAAACCTTAAAACCAATCTCTCAAAATCATATACTAGAAATCATTCCGGCATTTTATTTCAAACAATATATAAATAAATCCCAATATTAAATCATCAAAATAACCTATGCTCACAATCATAATTATAATTCAAAACCAACAATTCACTTTAAAATTCCTAACTCACATAAATCCTCTTAAAAGGCATCAATTAAATAATCCAATCAATATTATTTTAAAACAATAAATAATATATAACGATAAATTTTCCAGAATATTATAAAAAATCCCAAAATAATAATATTCAAATAATTCAACACTTGTTATTATAAAATCTCAAAGCAATAACCATATATATATATAACTCCATAACAATAAATATCACTTTTAAAACCTTATTAGATATAAATTAATAAATTTCAGAACATATAAATATATATCTATTTTCCTAAAATCAGAAATAATAATTAACATCACACACACACACACACACACACACACACACACACACACACACACACACACACACATATATATATATATATATATAACATAACACAAAATATAAGTTAACACATAACATTTAACCATAATGTAACACAATTTATAATACCGTTCAACCCAACACTCAAGCCCAACCTGAAACCCGGATCCGGCCCAAAACCCAAGCCCAGACCCGCATACCAATTTCAGCTGTAAGTGAACCGAGAGAATATGTCCTGAACCGGACTAAGAAAAAGAAAGAAAAGAAGGACTGAACCGGCCCCCTGAACCCGTCCCCAACCTCTGCCGCTGCGCTCAAACAGAGGAGGAGAGAGGAAGGAGAAGGAGAAGGTCTCGTCGGCGGCTCTATTCCGACACCCACTCTCTCCACCCTGATTGAATCAACATTCCGAGCTCTACTGACCCAATAGAACTAGAACGAGAGTAAGGAGCAAGGAGAAAGAGAAAGATTACCAAGGAGAGTCGAGATCTCGCCGGAAAACGCTCGTTAGAGGCACGATTGGCTTCGCTGGTGGTGGGATCGGTTCGTTCTCGGCCGGAGATGGTCTAGGACAAAAAGAAAAGGCTTAAAGGTGGACCTTTATAGTGTTTACGTGTGAAGGAAGAGGGAGGAAAACTCACTGGCCATGAACACGAAACAGGGGAACGGCGGGAAGAAGGTGGCCTCGGTGGCTCGGGCTCCTGCTGGCGGCTCCAGGGTGGCTCTGGCTCGCCTTGGACGTCAGGGAAGAGGAGGTTTGGAGGAGAAATGGGGGTGGTGCGGCTCAGCAAAGAGGAGGAGATGGGGGAGAGGTTGTCTGATAGTATGTCGGAAACAAAGAGCGGGAGGGAGGGAGCAAGGAGGTGCGAGGTGCTGCTGGCTTGGAATGGAGGTGGAGGAGGCGACGGTGGTGGTGATTCAAAGGTGGTGCCTTTGGTGGCTTCTAAGCGTGAAAGGAGATAGTGAGAGGGAGGTGTAATGGTGATGAGTGTTTGGGGGGGAGGGGGGTGTTTCAGAATTAAGAAAGGGGAAAGAGACTGCAGCTGGTCCAACAAAGAGGCAGAGGGTGTGGTGCGATTTGGGTAATTTGCAGGGGACCATTGCAAGTGGTGTTTGTAATTGCAGGTAAGGCAGGCTGTCGAGGGAGAGAGAGAGAGAGAGAAATAAAAGAAAAGGGAAAGAAAATAAAAGAATTGGGGTCCACTAATGAATTAAATTAGCGGAATAGGCTCGAAACCCGCTCGCCCGATCGAATCCCGACTAAATCGAATTTAAATAAAATTTTAATTAAATTCCAAGATAATAAGAAATTAAATAAATTTATCAAAACTCGGAACTCGAAGGCGGAATTAAATCCGTTAAAATCTAAATTCTCAAAACGATGCCGGAATGTTTTTAAAATCAAACGTACACTCAAGGACGGATTTTCTCACATTTCTACCGATTGAATAAAATAAACATTTATTTACTCAAATATAATAATATAATAATATAAAATACATTCGGTCTTTACATTTATCCACCTCGAAAAACAAGTCTCGTCCCCGAGACTAAAATCATTTCAACGCAATGGGAAGAAGTTTGAAATCGGTGAGTCCGAGGACCATGTCCAAGGATCTTGCAATCATCTCGGTTGCGTCTTCCGGGATTCTCACAACATCCTGGTCACGGTCGTGACATCTCCAAATTGGTCTTGTCGAGTGTGTAATAAGCGCCCCTATCACATCCTCGCTTCGACCTTTCGGAAGTATCACAACTCTAAAAGCATTATAGCGTCCGACTAAGTCTTAGCAAGCAATCTATAAGCGCCCCTATAAAATGCTTGTATCCACTTCGTGAGACGTCATAATGTAAATCCAGTTCGTAACTTCTCAAAGCATTCGTAAATGGAAAGGTTGTCATCCAACTCATTGAAACTCTCAACTTCTTTAAAACCCCAAGTTGGCCATTTAAAACCGCTCAAAATCTTCAAATCCGATGTTTAATCAAACAACTTTACACCAAAACAAGTCAAATCCTTTCAAATCAAGATTTCGTCAAAATCTCCCAAAACCAAATCAGCTTCTCCCAACCAATCAATCAAATTCAGAAGGTAGGAGGTGGAATCATCCACCACTAAGGGCCAATCCCATATTCTCTTCCTAGGTTCCAAAATCATTCCTTCATCATTCACAACTCAACACGAACAAAAGTAAATCAACTCATAACATCATCAACCACCTCTCATATGGCAATCCTCAACATCAATCATGATAATCTCAACCAATCAACATCGTAACCGCATAACATGTTTACCCATAACATAAAGCATACCATTCTTTCAAACACATCAAAAGCAACAACAAAATCTCAACGTCATATCACGAGTCATAAAGTGTATCTATATCATACTGAAGGCATCACAAGTGTATCATTGAATTCTCATAATCATGCCAGCACACATGTCAAGAGATCAAAGAGGTTAGGTGTCATGGAGTCAGTACACTACTACAAGTCAAATCTCACGATCGCATCTCAACATCGCACACTTAGCAATCACGCACCATTATCTCATATATATAAGTCAGATTCATGATCCAAATCAATATTCATCATTTAACATCTCCTGATCGTAATATAACATCATGCTCTCAAATAGCAACATATCATTATTTCATGATTCATACAACACATCACAACATGCTTCTAGAACAACATAGTAGGATAGCAATGTATCACTATTTCATGATAATACTTGTCACTGTCAACTAGATTTCAAATATTGCATATCAACATGTAATATCAGGCCATATCAGGTTTATCATGGTCGCTATCTAACATCACGCCAGTTCATAATCACATTATCAAGAAAGTTTTGCACATTATTTTAGTTATAATAAAACGCAACCCCGCTCGCTCGTCCCCAACCCTCAAGCCAAAACCAATCCTCATCTAAACTCACCAACTCGGATAATATCCCCAAAGAACCCCAACTCATTTTGATACTCCCGTCTCACCCCTCATTTCACCAGGCGCTCTCACTAGCAATCCACCTCTAAGAATCCAACCCTCGTCTCTGCTTTCACGCTCGAGTACACTCTCACTCTATGTCCCCAATACCCCCCAAAGGTCATTTCTTACATTTCTCACACTTCCCAAGATATCACAACATCATGCCCTGCTAACCACGCATCTTCCACAAAATCTTCTCGGTCACTACCTAACCAACCTATCCCTAATTATACCCTTATCCGAGATTCACCTAGGAGCTCATCAAAGTCATCAAGCATTACCTCTTATAATTCCCGATCCCACTCGGTCCAACCTAAGTCAACACCCCTCTTCTACAACTTTCCCTTACCACCATCGATCATTCTAATCTTGAAAACCTTTCTCCACTCTCTGACCGCTCAACCAAAAGGACCTCACTCACATGTTCAAAGAAGAAGCAATCATGGATATTATTGCACATAACGATCACATCATATCAACTAACATTTATAACAACAGCATCATTAGTTCATCATCAAACATTGCAACGTGTATCAAAAGTCTTAATCTACTGTCATGCTCAACGAGTATTGTACAACATCATATATGAATATGGTCACTTCAAGCTAGCAAGTTTCACCATAATCTTAGCTAATAAGCAGTTCAGATTCTCGGCATTTGCAGTTCATACTATATAGGGAAGGAATTTAGATCATGCTTAGCAACTCAGAATAGCATCACATCAAGTCATCATGGCACATTAGGACTGTAAGGCATCGAATCATATCATCACATCAACAAGCAGCTTTCAACATCAAGTCAGTGCAATATCATTATCAACAAGCTCAGAAAGGGTTAGCAATTCGAATAGAGGACGCTCCTTCCTGCAAGTCATATCGTACTCAACAATCGTAACCCTCAAAGCGAGTTGGTTCCGTCGACATTATCGATCCTGAGGCCCGTGGGTTATGGGCCCACGCTTCCGCTGTGCTGCTCTATCGCTATTCGTCTTCCCGTTCCCTTTTCCATGCGGTCGCTCATCCGATGTATCGTGTAGGAGTCTATGTTAGCGGAGATAAGGGAGTGACAAGAGTGGACGACCCAATGTTTCTTTCGGGGACAAAATGGACCAAAGCTAAAGATGACACGACTAGAGACAAGACTCCGACTCGGGAATAGTAACGATGCCCTTAAGAAGGTCTATAGGGTCACAATTGTGACAACACGCACGAATTCATTATGGAGCATATCAATCACATCAATCCACACTAACATGTACCTATCTCGGGGCAACATTCGTATTCATATCAAAGACACGATCAAATCCGATGCTGATGTATCTGAAATAAGCTAACATTCTAGTATTTCATGGAGCAGATATGCCTAGCAGATTCAAGCAAGATAGACGGAACCAACAATGATCATATATGATTCGAAGTCATGCGGAATTTAGTGAAGATAACGAGCATCATGCATATGATCAATGTAAGAGCATGGTATAAACATCAACAATGAGTCCAAATATATCATGGCAAAGTATATTATAACAAGCAGATGACGCGTCATACAAGGACACATAAGAGCAGCATAGTAACTATCACATCTAACAACAATGATCGCATATTAGGTCAAGCATGGCACGGAATCCTATGGCGAGATCCATTTAGAGAGCATAGAGCCTACATGATACTAGCGATACATAAGGCGATACAAGCATAGTCAAGATTCATTAAGAGGAGTTCAACATAATGTTCACGAAACATGAGGCATCATCAAAAGTAACAAGATGGACATCATGGATGCTAGGTTATAATCGTGCTAAGAAAGAACCATCATAGAATACATATATGGTACGATAGCTGTCACATTATAGAACAAGCATGATATGAAATCATTCAGCAGGTCATATTGGAAGTCATAAGCTCCACATGATACTAATAGCACACACTGAACATGAGTACAACTAGAGTAATTCAACTAGGTTCATTCCGATATTCATGCGTCATGCAGGTGCAAAATCATGATATAGGGTGGTGCGTGATCATGCGAGGTGTCAAGTCATAGGTTCATGCAAGCACGAGGAGCCATCATAGAGTAACAAACATCTTAACCATGTAAGCACGCTAGGTTTGACCATCACGGAAGGCTAGTCGATCATCGAATTCAACATTAAGCTAATCAGGGCGAGTGAAACATGTTAAGAGAACGGAAAGAGGAAAGAGCCACACTATCAGGTACCTAGTTCAAGAGTGAATCAACAATAACGTAGGCAAAGTAGAATTCGCACAAGTCACAACCAAGGGCCCAACATGTTACTAGTGATTCAATATAACATATGGTACATACATGCACTTGACTGGTTAATACGACGGTATGCAAGAGTTCATTCAATCACATCTCAACGACATAGTGGCACGAGAGGAAAACGCAACGAGGTATAGAGCAAGTCTAAGCAACATGGCGACATGACTAGAATGTGGGGACATGAGCTCAAATTGATGTATACTAGGATAGAACATGTATTTATCAAGACTCGTTCACACTACCATATTCTCACTTAGCACAATTAACGCATAGCAGTTACTAGAATAATCAACAACAGTTAATCGCAGAATAGGTGGGCATGCTATAGATTCTTCTCACAGAATGAATGATAAGCATCGAGGCATCATCGGCTAGCATGCTAAAGAGTACATCTTATGAGGCATTCATATAAAGAAGAGTCGATCACACTATCATGAACCTATTCATAGAGAGTACATCAATTGTACAACTTCCTAACATATGACATGTTTATTTGTGCCCTAGTATGATAATGTAATATACTAAACAGATCATGTCGGGATGATATGGACATAATAAATGTAGTTCGAACCTATACAATGGTCATCATGAGCATCAAAGTACATAAGCACAAATTCACACTAAGGATCAATTGTAGGTCAAGGAGTAGTGCATATAGAATCACACAATCATGAACAGGGCAATCAAGATAACCCGATAGAAGTCCATAAGGGCAACATTGACTCTTCCCAACTGACTCATTACCCATCTTTCCCGTGGAACTCGGATACGAACTTTTCGTGACAAGAGGACACTGATGGATCGTCATAAGAATTGATAACGACAGCCTCGTAAACATTTCACTCTCTAGCTCGGAATTTCATCAAGGACCGTCTTCCAATACTCTCTCGGACAACCTCTATATTCAATCATGATTCCCGACACCATGTGTTTACCAACCCAATTCCCGTGGAAGACCGATATTCGAAGGGAGGACTCGATTGAATTGTCAAAAGGGTTCATAAGGAAAGGGGCGGTTCCACAAAAGCTGAGCTTAACCATATAAGAAGGAGGGTACTCCCGCTATTCCGTTCGCACAAATCGTTCAATATTCATCAAACAGTTAGAACATACCAATCAATCTTTAGCATATCAAGCACTCAACATAGAATCAGTTAATGACAATTATAATGATCTCCTTGGAGTCTTCCCAACCCGTCTGTAAAGAACAAGCTAGTATTTCGCCTACCCGTTTCCGACTACATCCAATAGGGATGGTCTAACGCCGTTTTTACCCACTCGATCCCTTATTTGGTCGGTCTTTTCCTCTTTTATAACAAGTCAAGTTCATATTTAGTCCAATTAAGTTAGGCATATTAAATTCATTTTTCCCCTTTAAATTACTTTCAAATCTTTTGAAATTTATGGGCGGTTTTCCAAAACAAACACTCGACCCTAGCGTACCCGAATTGCACAACCTGGCTCTGATACCACCTTTGTAACGGCCCGGATATAAATATCCGGGATACGTTTCGAAGGTCGGATACCTTCGTTCGGATGTTGCAATTCAGGTACGGATCGAGATTTCAAACCTCTAATCAGTTGAAGTCTCAGAAATACAATTTAAACGAAAGTAAAGCGGAAGTACGGTGTAGATACAAAAGCCACGGCAGAGCCGGGTCAAAACCAAAACAAAGTGGGTGATTGCCATTTGTCAAGTTAGAATATATTAGCCGGATTCTTCGATTCGCCAAAATATTTCCCCGTCACAGAAGCATGGAGAAACAAGAGCGGTACCTAACACTATCCACGAAGTCAGGCCTGGTGATCGCCTGCGGGTCCTCTGACCGCGCTGAGGCCACATAACATGCCTATGCCTAAATAAAAGATGACTAATGCAGTACAAGATTTAAATCACACTATCATGCCCCTAGTATATATAATATGCGGAAAATAATTGTAAAGGGCCCAAGACAATGCCAAGTGGCATATCCATCTCCTACCTCTGCACCCCTTCCCGTTAGTGCAGAGACTGGCCAGTTCATTGCTATAGCATAGCATATCCTCGTGGTGGTGCACTCACCCACGGTATCATCATCATAACATAAATTAAATATAAATTAAACATGCCCGATGGTGCTGGGCTATCATCATGCTCATATCGACTCGATAGACTCAGGGCACCCGATGGGGCTGGGCTACCCTATGACCCTAGCAAAGACTCTAGGACTATCACAGATAACAACCGTTCTGTTTCAAACACACAAAGTAAACACATGCTCATTTCAATGCAATCCTAGCATGATACTACATGGCATGCTTTAATATGCGACAAAACTACACATTACATGACACATCGGGCAGGAGGTCCAGGTTACTGAGTAAGTCCCGTAGGATACTTACCTGTTGATGCAGAACAGCAAGATAACACAAGCAAGGCCCCAATTGCAAGTCCAAAGTAATCCAAAAGCAATACACACCTATCATCAAGCCATTTCCATAAGATACCAGACCAACATTCATACACACGAACCCAAGTTCTCAACATCCTCAAAACCGACTGATAGTAAAACCGTTTTCCAAAATCTTAATCCAAATTAAGTCAACTCATATTCCAAATAATTCTCAAATCATACTTGGCCAAATTCCGACATTAAACAATTTAAACCTTAAAACCAATCTCTCAAAATCATATACTAGAAATCATTCCGGCATTTTATTTCAAACAATATATAAATAAATCCCAATATTAAATCATCAAAATAACCTATGCTCACAATCATAATTATAATTCAAAACCAACAATTCACTTTAAAATTCCTAACTCACATGTTTAAATCCTCTTAAAAGGCATCAATTAAATAATCCAATCAATATTATTTTAAAACAATAAATAATATATAACGATAAATTTTCCAGAATATTATAAAAAATCCCAAAATAATAATATTCAAATAATTCAACACTTGTTATTATAAAATCTCAAAGCAATAACCATATATATATATAACTCCATAACAATAAATATCACTTTTAAAACCTTATTAGATATAAATTAATAAATTTCAGAACATATAAATATATATCTATTTTCCTAAAATCAGAAATAATAATTAACATCACACACACACACACACACACACACACACACACACACACACACACACACACACACACACACACACACACACACACACACACACACACACACACACACACACACACACACACACACACACACACACACACACACACACACACATATATATATATATAACATAACACAAAATATTAGTTAACACATAACATTTAACCATAATGTAACACAATTTATAATACCCTTCAACCCAACACTCAAGCCCAACCCGAAACCCGGATCCGGCCCAAAACCCAAGCCCAGACCCGCATACCCATTTCAGCTGTAAGTGAACCGAGAGAATATGGCCTGAACCGGACCAAGAAAAAGAAAGAAAAGAAGGACTGAACCGGCCCTCTGAACCCGTCCCCAACCTCTGCCGCTGCGCTCAAACAGAGGAGGAGAGAGGAAGGAGAATGAGAAGGTCTCGCCGGTGGCTCTATTCCGACACCCACTCTCTCCACCCTGATCGAATCAACATTCCGAGCTCACCCGACCCAATAGAACTAGAACGAGAGTAAGGAGCAAGGAGGAAGAGAAAGATTACCGAGGAGAGTCGAGATCTCGCCGGAAAACGCTCGTTAGAGGCACGATTGGCTTCGCTGGTGGTGGGATCGGTTCATTCTCGATCGGAGATGGTCTAGGACAAAAAGAAAAGGCTTAAAGGCGGACCTTTACAGTGTTTATGTGTGAAGGAAGAGGGAGGAAAACTCACTGGCCATGAACACGAAACAGGGGAACGGCGGGAAGAAGGTGGCCTCGGTGGCTCGGGCTCCTGCTGGCGGCTCCAGGGTGGCTCTGGCTCGCCTTGGTCGTCAGGGAAGAGGAGGTTTGGAGGAGAAATGGGGGTGGTGCGGCTCGGCAAAGAGGAGGAGATGGGGGAGAGGTTGTCTGATGGTACGTCGGAAACAGAGAGCGGGAGGGAGGGAGCAAGGAGGTGCAAGGTGCTGCTGGCTTGGAATGGAGGTGGAGGAGGCGACGGTGGTGGTGATTCAAAGGTGGTGCCTTTGGTGGCTGCTAAGCGTGAAAGGGGATAGTGAGAGGGAGGTGTAATGGTGATGAGTGTTTGGGGGGGGGGGGTGTTTCAGAATTAAGAAAGGGGAAAGAGACTGCAGCTGGTCCAACAAAGAGGCAGAGGGTGTGGTGCGATTTGGGTAATTTGCAGGGGACCATTGCAAGTGGTGTTTGTAATTGCAGGTAAGAGAGAGAGAGAGAGAGAGAGAGAGAGAGAGAGAGAGAGAGAGAGAGAAATAAAAGAAAAGGGAAAGAAAATAAAAGAATTGGGGTCCAGTAAAGAATTAAATTAGCGGAATAGGCTCGAAACCCGCTCGCCCGATCGAATCCCGACTAAATCGAATTTAAATAAAATTTTAATTAAATTCCAAGATAATCGGAAATTAAATAAATTTATCAAAACTCGGAACTCGAAGGCAGAATTAAATCCGTTAAAATCTAAATTCTCAAAACGATGCCGGAATGTTTTTAAAATCAAACGTACACTCAAGGACGGATTTTCTCACATTTCTACCGATTGAATAAAATAAACATTTATTTACTCAAATATAATAATATAAAATACATTCGGTCTTTACAAACGCGCGCACAATCGAAGCTCCTAATCTCCCACTACCAAAAGGAGTCCCAGCCACCGCTCTACCACCTCCTCGCCGCAACCCCCCCCCCCCCCCCCCCCCACCCCCGGTCTCTCCGGCCACCACATCTCCAGATCGACTCCTCTCCTCCTCCTCCTCCCCACTCCTCTTCGCCAATTCACCTCTCTCCACTCTCAAGAGTCCAACCCACTTCGTCGGCTTGCCTCCTTACTTCTCCAGTTCGCCGCTTCTCCAGCCTCCGACCCGCTACACAGTGGCTTTTCAATTGACTTTCTCCAGCCCAAGGTAAACGGAAATTATGAACTTCATTTGAAGTGCTTTTAGCAATATTTGTTCTTTTGTGTTTAGTTTCAGTGCTTTTGTGACTTCTAATTCACTGATTTGCAGTGATGTAGATCCCTCCCTTCTTATCATGCAATTTGCTGCCAGATCTAGAAGTGTTGTTGCTGAAATCTCTTAATTTGCTGAAACTGTTGTTGTAATTGTTGTTGAAATTGGGAAAATTGTGGTCCGTGATTTTGAGCTTAAGCTTGACCATATTGTGGTCCGTACTTGAGTCTGAGCCTTTTCTTCTATTCAATTTGGTTACAACAGAAATTGGGCAAAAATTCAAAACTCAGTGATTGAGCAACTCCGGTTTCATCAACGTCGGCGTCAACAACTCTGATTTCAGCAACCTCGGTTTCAACGACGTCGGTGTCAGCAACTATGGTTTCAGCAACCCCGGTTTCCGCAACTCCGGTTTCCGCAACTCCGGTTTCAGCAACTTCGGTGTCAGCAACTCCGGTTTCAGCAAACAGTGAACATTTAGCTGATATGGAGAGGTTGGTGAACAAAATGCTAATAAAGGCAAAAAATATGGAAATTCTAGTAAACGCGCCAAAATTGAAAATAAATATGGAGGGACAACTATAAAAACCAAAGTAAATCGACAGAATACTAGCCATCAAAATCATGGTATAACAATTCCCCTAGATAACAAGACCAACTAATCCTTCTTAGACTACTTTTCCTTTTTAGACTACAATTAAAAGAAAATTGACGGAACTTTTATAGTACATTTCCCAATAGCTAAACAGACTAGTGAAGCTAGTTGAACTAGGGATAAACAAACTACAAGTTGAAGGAGATTATCTTATCATTATCAACCAACATAAACAAATGGCAGAAGTCCATGGGAAATTGAACTTCTTATGTTTGATATTGCAACAATTCTGTCATGAGTGAGAGAAGTTTCCTTCTCTTACATGCTTTGTTATGGCAATAGAGCGGCGAATAAGATTGCACACCTTAGCCGCTCGGTTAGGAGCCTTGATGTCTACAATGATCCAGGTCTTTGAAACCTCATCCTTTCGGATGCTCTTGGTCTTTCCTACCTAAACTTTTTGCTCATAAAAAAAACTAGTAAAGCTAGTAAATTAAGTGATGGTAAAAATTGGGTTTTGACCTATTTTTCCTCCTACCATAGGCCAAAACCCATTTTGGTGTTTTTTTTTTGGCCTATTTGGCTTGCTATTTTGGAAGGTCAAATGTGAATATCTTTTTTTATTATTTATTTTAATTTTTAATATGTATATAAATCTATAAACAACACAATTAGTTATATATAAATTATATAATTATGATTTATAATTAAAAAGAAAAGTTATAGCAATGTTAAGATATTCACGAGTTCTTCGATATGACTATAATATTTGACATGCTTGAATTATCATTACATAAATAATATTATTAGAAAATGACATTCATCTTTTTTATTATAGATTCATCAAATTATACATCGAAAATAAATATTGAGTTGGATAAACTACCAATGAAGAACAAACAAATATACAATTATTCATCATAAATAAATATTTATATGGAGGTTTTAGCGTGTTAAAATTGGCCTACGGAGAGAACTACAAAATCATATGATAAGCCAAAAAGAATATTTTCTTTGATAGGATATTTACCTTGACCATTATGGCTTACGAAAAGAGAACTACAAGTTCCTGCTCCTGAAAAAAAATTCTATGTTTCAAATGTTCAATTTGAAATCATTGCATAGGAGCGTAGGACCAAAATTCGTACCAAGCGCAAAAAAAAAAAGATTGCCATCTTCTGTTTGGAAAGATTCAAGAAATCATCCAAATTACCTAAATCCTCTGCTTGGCAATGCAAGACTGGATCTGCAATATGAAATTAAATTTTAATAAATTCATCATGCTATAATAACATGACATCTAGATTTTTTTTTAAAGATGTCGTATCTCATAGTGTTGAGGGAAAAATTTACATCTAAGCAGCAACTGCAATTCTAGAACTAGTTTTGTTTGCATCTAAGCAGCAACTATAATTCTTAGAATTTAGACCTGTCAAAACACGACCCGATCCGGTTGACCCGACTCGAACGTTTAGAAAATTTAAGGTCAAGATCCAGAAATTTTGACCGGGAATTTTTTTTCGACACGAACCCGAAAACCCGGTAATTTTCTGGGTCATCTGGGTTTAGACTCGTTGACCCAATTGACCCGGTAATTTTGACCCAATTGGCCCGATTGTTTTATAATTATATATGATTATTTTTTTTATGGAGATTCTAATTTATTATATTTTATAATTACAATCACTTGATCTTTCATTTTCAAATCGACTTTTATATTTATTGTATTGTGTAATACTCCATCCGATCGATATTATTTGATTTTTTATTTTTATCACATTTTTTAAGAAGATAAAAACTCTAAAAAATATTAAAATATTAAAACAATTCTATGCTTATTACTAATTGCATGAAATTATTTTTAAAAAATTATTTCAAAATTTGATATTATTAAATTTCATTAAAAATTATGAGAAATAATAAAAATCAAATATTTTAGATCAGATATAGTATATAATTACAAGCACTATAACTTCGAACCACGTCTTTAATTTTAGCATTTTAAAATTACCAAATCATGATTTTTTTAATTTAAAAAAATAAAAATTGACAAACCCAAAATCGACCCGATTTGACCCGAAATCGGGTCTGATCCGAAATCGGGTCAAACCCGAGTTCAAGTCAACTCGGATCTACCCGGATTCCGTTTTACCCGGAATCCGTATTACCCGAAACCCGAAGTGACCCAACCCGAATCCGACTCGAATGACCCGATTGACAGGTCTACTATAACTTGATGTTGTCCCATGCTGTATATGCAGGTTCTATACCATACAACAACTAGTGTGAGTATATCTCTCCAATGCTTATTGGTTGTCGACTATTATGGTAATGGAAACATGGACAATGAAATAATGTCTTTCCATTTGCATTCGAATAGACCCAATTCACAAAATTACACATTCTCTCCTTATATCCATCATGGCAATGCGGAGGAGTTGCATCCACCTCTTATCCATTTTTCTGCCAGTATTAAGATTCAACCAACATCTCAATCTCAAACCACAAATGAAAATTTATATATAACATCTATACCAAAATCTATATATAACAACCAAAATCTCAATATCGAATGAAAATTGGATATTCATAACATCTAATGACAAAATCTAAATGTAACCACCAAAATCGTAACATCAAGTCAAATATCCAACAAATCTCCATAAAACATCCACACAATTTAAACACATAGAAAATCTTCATAAACAAATAGCCACAAGGCCCACAACTAAATCTATTACATATATCCAACAATTCTCCGTAAACAAATATCCATAACCAAATCTATAAATTTATTCCTAAAATTTAAAAATATTTATTAATAAAATATATAAATCTTTTACAAAATCTATCACCAAATCTATCAAAAACTCTCAATCGAAATCTCTAACCACGGTTCCATCTCCAAAATCAAAACATACCATTTCTATCCAAAATCTCAATATAACAAGGGGGAATTTGTGAAATGTCCAAAAATAATATCATAATTGGTGAATTGTCCACGTTTTGAGACAAATTAGTGATTTGTCCAAAATATAAGATGCGCTCCGTCTCTCCCCTACGCGCTTCGTCGCTCCGTCTCTCCCTCTGCACCATCTCTCTCCTGCGCGCTCCCTCTGCCGCTCTTCTCTCCGATTCGTCTGGTCCTGCCGCAGAGGAGCACCGAGCGAGTTAGCAAGCGAGGTCGATGTCGAGCGAGCGGAGCGAACGAGGCCGAGCGAGGGAGCGAGGGAGCGAGGGAGGCCGAGCAAGCGAGCAGTGGCGGTTTCGGATCTGAGAGAGGCGGTGTCTGGTGGCGAGAGCAAGCGAGCGCCGGAGGCGGTCGCTAAATCCGTGTTCTTCATCTGAAGCAAGGCCGAGATCTATGGCGACATCGTCGCCTTCTCCCTCTCCCGCTGCAGATTCTCTGTGTTCCTCATTCTATGTCGCTCGAGTTATTCGGATTCCAACTCCAATCGAGTTCGGCAACTACATCGAGATTTGCTCGATTTCGGCTTTCTGTGCTCAATTTCTACGCGAGTTCTCCAACTCCACATGTATTCTCTCCCTTTCTCTTGCTCTGAATTTATTTATTTTGTTCCTTATAATATTATTTCTTGCTCTGGATTCTTGATTTTGGATCACAGAAGAATTAAAATTAGATGCATAGGTTAGTGTATTTCGATTTGACTCGATGCTCTTTGCAATTTCAGATTGTAGCTTAGGGTTTGGGTTGTTAAAGGTTTGGCTTCTTTCAATTTTGTGCTTCAAAAGAGGGGAGTTTTTGTTCTTCAAGCTTTCATGCCCTACAACGCCCTTGAATTTGATTTTGTGCTTCAAAAGAGGGCGATTTTTAGGCTATTAAAGATTTAAAGGTTGTGCTTCGAATTTGCAGTTTCTGATTTTGAGATTTTGATTTGGTTTTTGCTGTTCTATTGAATTTAATTTAGAGTTTCTGATTTTGCAGTTTCTAAATAAACCCCAATTTTTTAGGTTTTGCTAAATTGAATAAATTTGTAGAATCTTAGGAGTGAATGAGTGAAATAGGTGAAATCGATTTGTGCTTCCGACGGTTTTCCTTATCAATCGATCGAAGATCGATTGATAAGGAACTCGATCTTTGCTTCCAACGGTTCTTTCTCAACTCTTGATTTTGCTCTTTCCACTTATCCCGTTCTTTCTCAACTCTTGATGTTGTTGCATCAGATGTTTTTATCAGTTTAATGGAGAAACCAGGAGCTCTGAAGATCAGATCAAAGGAGCCACTAAATCGGAGCCTTGGAAGTTCAAGATTGCCTACGACAAGCTCGTTGTTCAGATCTCGTGAATCGTTGCTCAAATCTGGCTACAATTTGTTTTGGTGATTTATTAAACGTGCTTCTGTGTACATGCGTTGCTTCTGTGTAAATGGTTTACTAAACGTGCTCCTGTCTATCATCTTTGCTGATGTTATTTTCTTAGATGAAGAGCAACTAACTACATTATAAACTTCAAACTACCTTTCCCTGAAAAATTTGCCTACTTTTGACAGATGGGATTCCAACTTGCTGGAAAGGCTGTGTATACTTCAGTGGATAGCTGCTGTTTCATTATTCATGGAGTTGCTTGGTTTTTCTGCTAAGAAATGGCTGCTTGTTGCGCGTTACTGAAGGAATCTCCATAAGTATGTAACTCGAGCTTTTGCAATTCAATGTGTCTTACCTTGTCGTATAGTTTTATAAGTGATTTTTAACTTATCAAAAATCTTCCATTGTCAAGATTGTAAATGCTTTAAATTATGCTGACAGATAGCTTAACAGTCTGATTTTCAAGCAAGGGAAAGTTTATATCCCTTGTTTTTTTAACTTACATATGTCCTACTATCCTATAAATGATTTCTTTAGTTTAGCTCTTATTTTTAAAGATTTATGAATAAGACAAAGTTCTACCACCACTCATTGTAATAATGTAATGTACTAGTATATGTAGGAACATTTTGGATGCTTTAAGTTATTATCTTTATTAAGAGTGGGTTTATGGTGCTTTTGGTGTGTTAGTAGTTTTTGAGTTTTGTTAGTAGACATGAGGGTAGTTCAAAGCTGCACACACATGTATTTTAATGTGTATTGAGACTTTAGTAAGTTCATACATTCACAGATTCAATAAATGCCATCAAATATTCAAATGAAACTGAGTGAAGAATAAGTTGGCATTATGGGAGCCAGTAGGTGTATCTCCAAAGCTCCATGTCAGCAGAATTAAGTTATAGATTCTAGAATACCTTGAGTTTCTATATATGGCTACTGGTTGTGGCTCATCATTTAGGATTTTCTTTATAAACCATCTACACAACCGCTTTCATGGTGCTGACACCAGTTTCAGTTTTACCTTCCACAGACTCTTGATCTGTCCAGCTGCCAAAATGTAAGCCATGTTGGTTTGAGTTCCTTAATAAGGGGAGCAGGATGTCTACAATGACTCCTGTTAGCATATGGGTCGCCTGATCAAATTGCATTGGAGAAATCGAAGGATGAGGTTGGAAAACTGGAGCAGAGTTTGAAAGTTCAGCAGAGACAAGCAAAGGATGCCATTCAAATTCAAGTAGAGAAATATAGTTTAGATGTGCCGTATAGGGTTCTTCATCAGCAAGTGATGGGCAGTTTAGCCGAAGCGCATCGAGTGATTCATCAGCAAGCTGAGTCCTATACAATTGGTTTAGCTAAGCAACATAGGGTTGTTCATCAGCAAGTGATGGGCGGTATAGTTGAAGCGCATCGGGTGGTTCATCAGCAAGTTGAGTCCTGTGAAATCGGTTTAGCTAAGCAACATAGGGTTGTTCATCAGCAAGTGATGGGCGGTGTAGATGAAGCGCATCGGGTGAGCAAGTTAAGTCCTATGCAATCATGTGATGTTCATCATCTACTGAAGCACTGTTTCTTTTGTATGTCAAATGACAGTGATACTGAAACTTAACATTAGCATTAACTATGTATGGCAATGGTATCTAAGTTAATTTCCTTCCGGTTTTGACTTTGTAAATGTTTTTTACTTGTTGAATCAAGATATTACTGTGCATTCATGATTTGATGTCCATCTTATGTGAAGGGGCAAAATTTATTTCCATTCCTCGGGGAGTTGAAAACCCTAGCAGTCGAGTTTAGATTAAACCACCCAAATTACGTGACTAAGGAAGAATAATGTTGTTTATATTTGAGACATGCATCTGGCTTCATATGCGTATAATAAAAGCTTCTGAATCATTCTAATTATATTAAAATACACATTTAAGTTCTAAATTGCTCATTCAATCTAAAATTGCACATTTTTTTCCATGTCAGCACTTTTTAAAAATAAGATCATGTTGAGCATAATTCCACCAATACCCCATGTTGTGCAATTATAGTCTATTGATGAGCAAAAATAAGACCATGTTGTGCAATAATCTATTGAGAAACTATAAAATAATATATAGAAAAAATAAGATCATGTTGAGCACAATTTCACAAGTCTCAATTGTTGTGCAAATATAATCTATTGTTGAGCAAAAATAAGAACATGTTGAGCATAATTCCACCAATCCCACATGTAGTGCAATTATAATTTATTGATGAGCAAAAATAAGATCATATTGTGCAATAATCTATTGAACAAGTATAAAATAATATTGAGAAAAAAATAAGATCATGTTGAGCACAATTCCACAAGTCTCAATTTTTGTGCAAATATAATCTATTGTTGAGCAAAAATAAGAACATGTTGAGCATAATTCCACCAATCCCACATGTAGTGCAATTATAGTTTATTGATGAGCAAAAATAAGATCATATTGTGCAATAATCTATTGAACAAGTATAAAATAATATTGAGAAAAAAAATAAGATCATGTCGAGCACAATTTCACAAGTCTCAATTGTTGTGCAAATATAATCTATTGTTGAACAAAAATAAGATCACGTTGAGCAAATTTCCACCAATCCCCCATGTTGTGCAAACATAGTCTATTGATGAGCAAAAATAAGACCATGTTGTGCAATAATCTATTGAGCAAGTATAAAATAATATTGAGAAAAAATAAGATCATGTTGAGCACAATTTCACAAGTCTCAATAGGTGTGCAAAAATAATATATTGTTGAGCAAAAATAAGATCACATTGAGCAAATTTCCACCAATCCCCCATGTTGTGCAAACATAGTCTATTGATGAGCAAAAATAAGATCATGTTGTGCAATAATCTATTGAGCAACTATAAAATAATATTGAGAAAAAATAAGATAATGTTGAGCACAATTTCACAAGTCTCAATTGTTGTGCAAAAATAATCTATTGTTGAGCAAAAATAAGACCATGTTGAGCAAATTTCCACCAATCCCCCATGTTGTGCAATTATAGTCTATTGATGAGCAAAAATAAGACCATGTTGTGCAATAATCTATTGAGCAACTATAAAATAATATTGAGAAAAAATAATATCATGTTGAGCACAATTTCACAAGTCTCAATTGTTGTGCAAATATAATCTATTGTTGAGCAAAAATAAGAGCATATTGAGCATAATTCCACCAATCCCACATGTTGTGCAATTATAGTCTATTGATGAGCAAAAATAAGACCATATTGTGCAATAATCTATGGAGCAACTATAAAATAATGTTGAGAAACAATAAGATCATGTTGAGCAAATTTCCACTAATATCTCATGTTGTGCAATTATAGTCTATTGATGAGCAAAAATAAGACCATATTGTGCAATAATCTGTTGAGCAAGTATAAAATAATATTGAGAAAAAAAAGCTCATGTTGAACACAATTTCACCAATAAAATAATATTGAGAAACAACATGCTCATCAATAGACTATGATTGCACAAGATGGAGGATTGAGCAAAAATAAAATCATGTTGAGCAAAAATAATAATCTGTTGTGCAAATTTAAGTTTATGTTGTGCAATTATAATATGAGAAAATTTGCGCCTACGCATAAAAATGATGTCAGCACTAAAAAATACGTATAAAAACGATGTCAGCACTAAAAATACGCATAAAAACGATGTCAGCACTAGAATAAGTTGTGCAAATATGACCCAAGTCTAGTTTTTTTTTTATTTTTTTGTTTTTTTAATTTTTTTAACATTGTGTCGTGCAAATATAAGAGTACGTTGTGCAAATATAACCGTAAGTTGTGCAAATATGACCCAAGTCTAGGTTTTTTTGTTTTTTTTTTATTATTTTTTTTAACATTTTGTCGTGCAAATATAAGAGTACATTGTGCAAATATAACCGTAAGTTGTTCAAATATTAATCAAGTTTAGTGTTTTTTTTTTAATTTTGTCGTGCAAATATAACCGTAAGTTGTGCAAATATAATATTTTATAAATTCTGCAAAATTTGAGCTATTCGAGTTGAACTCAAGCCGAGTTTCAATTTAAATAGCTGTTGAAGACAACTACTTGAGCATGAAAAACAATGCACCAAGATTTGTTATATATAGTTAGCTATTGAAGACTTCATTGCAGGTAATGTAATAGCTGAAAGAAAATATATTTTCTGTGAGCTATGTACTGTGATCTTCTAACCTATACAAACAAGAAAACAAGAGGGCCAAGCTACAACAGTCCTCAGTATCCCAAATCCAAAATGAGCTCCAAACCGAAAAAACTGAAATGATGGAAGCTATATAGCTGCCAAGCTGCATTCATTCTAAAATTGCGAAATTGCCTCTACTTGCTACAAAATATGCTTTTGTCCTTTGGCAAGGAATCATGGCAGATTTGACCTATTGGAGGTAGCTCATGGATGGGTTTAGAGAGCTACTTTTAGCACTCGTCCGAAGCGAAGTGAAACTCAAAACTGGAAGAAGCTCAGCCTGTGGGAAGAACCCATTCGACGGCCACCATCAAGTAGGAGATCATGCTCACTGATCTCATCATCAGCATACTGAAAGGTATCAACCATGAGTTGTTGACCCTCAGTGGGTGGAGCAAACTGGATTCTGGGACTTAAGTATGAGCCATTGTTGTTCGATGTTTCCTTGGTTGCAGACCCGCTTTCATGAGAACCCTTTTAGGGATTTTTATTGTTGTTCGCATCTCTGTCATAAAGAGATTATTTAGTATATATCATCAAATAATTGTTCTAAATAATTGCTCAAGAAAACCATTTTTATTGAAGTGTAAACAAGTAATGCAAATAACTTGAATACAAGCACGAGGTACTGCCTAAAATTTTTATGATTCCCTACTATTGCTACCAACTGTCTCTAAATAGCCCAAGGTTCAAGTGCTTTTAAGACTTAGAGCTACAAGCTGAACGAGCAAATTTGGTTTCGTCTATCAGCATAAGAAACTAGAAAAATCTTATGCAATGATGGTTGTTTTTGAATAAAAGAATAAGAAAAGAGTAGTGATAAATAACATGTCTTGTTCTGGTTCAGTGATCTCTTGGTGCTTCCTAGATTTTCTGATAAGCTAGACTTGGCTTCTGATGCAACTAGATGCTCGCCATCATCATTAATCAATTTGTTACCCTGTAAATGCACAAAAAACACAAATGCTTTTGTGTTATTTCTGTTAACGGAAGCACGGAAGGATTTATGGAATGTTGTAAAGAACGCAAGTTCTAAATACAACCTTAAGTTTACTATATAGTGCCAACGATTTGGACTTGGGAAAAGTTTCGTACATAAAAATATGCATCAAAACGATGTCAGCACTAAAAAATACGTATAAAAACGATATCAGCACTAAAAATACAGATAAAAACGATGTCTCCACGATAACTTCATATTTCCAATACAAGCTCCAAAGTTACTAGAATACGCATAAAAACGATGTCAGCACTAAACAATACGCATAAAAACGATGTCAGCACATATAAATTTCACATAAAAACGATGTCAGCACTAAAAAATTGCACTAATATATCTTATTATTGAACATTTATTACGAAATTTTGTAAATTACTAGAATTATATAAACTTTAGCCTTTGTGGGAGTCGAACCCACGTATTTGCGCATAAGCACATCGCTCTACCATTGAGCTAAGAGGCTTTCTTTTAAAGCAAAAAGTAGGAAAAAGGCAATGAAAATATATGTGCAATAGTGTACGAATCCAGGCATAACAAAACAAAATGATTTGCTAATTCAAGTAAAAAGAACACAATACTAAATCCAACCAACACCATGGACAAATAATGTGAGTATGGTGCACAAATAATGTCACAAGTCTACACCAGCTAATGGATAATATTAAGCTCAACCTCTAAACCATTATTCATTATTAAAAAGCTCTTATCATGAATACCCTAACCATCATTACTAATAGAACCAATTTCCCACAATGTAACTAAAAGCATCAAAAAAGGAAAAGGAAAAATTGGGAGAATAATCAAGTATCTGGATGGCCATAATGAGAAGCTCAACCTCTAATTTGTGCACTTCTATGTGTCAGCACTTTTTTAAAAAAATTCTTTTTTTTTTCACGTCAGTACTTTTTTTAAAGTTTTTTTTTCTTTTTTCCATCACGTCACAAATTTGAAAATTGCACAATTGTATTTTACAATTGCACGACTGTATTTTATAGTTGCACAACTGCACTTTAAAGTTGCACAACTGCACTTTAAAGTTGCACAACTGCACTATAAAATTGCACAACTGTATCTTACAATTGCAAAACTGTTAATTAATTTAGTAATTTAAAAAAAATTAATTTCATAGAGTTTGAAAGCTCTAGTAGGCAGTAGTTACTATGTTGTTCATACTCCTATCCAATAAACAATTTGAATCTAATTTGTGCACTTTATAATATTATTCTTGCGCCTTTTATTCTAATTTGTGCACTTTTTATTTTATGTGTCAGCACTTTTTTAAAAAAAAAATTCTTTTTTTTTCACGTCAGTACTTTTTTTTTAAGTTTTTTTTCTTTTTTCCATCACGTCACAAATTTGAAAATTTGCGCAATTTTATTATACAATTGCACAACTGTATTTTATATTTGCACAACTACACTTTAAAGTTGCACAACTACACTTTAAAGTTACACAACTGCACTTTAAAGTTGCACAGCTGCACTTTAAAGTTGCACAACTGCACTTTCAAATTGCACAACTGTATCTTACAATTGCACAACTATATCTTAAAATTGCACAACTGTTAATTAATTTAGTAATTTAAAAAAAATTAATTTCATAGAGTTTAAAAGCTCTAGTAGGCAGTAGTTACTATGTTGTTCATACTCCTATCCAATAAACAATTCGAATCTAATTTGTGCACTTTATAATATTATTCTTGCGCTTTTTATTCTCATGATTCGGTTTCTTTTTTTTTTATTTTGACCATTTTTTTTATTCGGTTACATTCAGAGGCATAGACACATACATGTAAGAGGATTATCTATGGTCTAATTATGATCTTAGACATGCCCTTAAATTACTTAAATGGTTTATGAATTCAATTCAACATGCCTATATGGGATTCGAACCCACATCTTTGTGCAAGAGCACAATGCTCTCCCATTTGAGCTAATAGGCTAAAAGCGTTCGACTAGGAAACTCAATAACTCCACAACCAAATGAATAGCTCCAAACAAAGGCATTCAATGCAAACAATGAGTCATTTTCTGCAAATGTTGGGTCACCTAGTGCAACTAGTGCTCTTACTACAGCTTTTGAAGATGTTGATTATGATAATTGCTTATTTTCCTTGTTTTTTTTCTTAGGAGAAACTTATTGATGACTTTCAATAGCGTAGTGGGTGAAAGGTGTCATTTTTATAGATGGAAGTGATAAAAGTAAGTTTATTTGTAAAAGTAAATGTACTAAATTATGTTTATCATGTGAGGAAGGACAAGATTAAAGCAGCAACTGATTAAGAGCAACTTCTCCGCATAATATAGCTACATGATTATAAGAAATAACTAGATTGCTACTCTTACATGAACTCCATTGGCATAAGCTTATGAGATAGAACTCATATCTTACTTCCATGCATGATTTACCAAACTGTAGATCACAGATCACTTGGTGTTTATTATGTGATATGTGCTAGAGCAATAGAGAAATATATAAATACATGCCAAAGCAATCAGCATCATACAACAGAGGCATCCCTCAACTACACCTTGCAAAGAAAATAAAATGCCTCCTAAGAATTTGAGGAATTTGATGGGAAGAAGGAAAGAATAAGCATACACATGAATTTTATGAAAGAACAAAATATGGATCAACTATCTCTACAATAAACACCAAAATCATCTAATTTTCCGTTTTAAAATGGAAAATTAGATGATTTTGGTCTTAATTTTTCCAGATAGATAGATCTAAAATGTGTAACTGACATCGGATTTGATCAACTAACCACACTTGGGGCTATAAGCGCAGTTGTAAGCGCAACTACCACAGTGGGAGTCTCCTTATTCGCATTCCATCCTGTTGCCAAAGCGCAACTACCACAGTGGGAGTCTCCTTATTCGCATTCCATCTCTGCACTGAATTCATCTCTATGATGACATGTTCTGGTACAAAGGCACCTAGAGCTTATGGATGTCAGCAAAGGACCTAGGCAACTTAATCAAACTAAGGCACCTGGAGCTTGATGACATGTTCTGGTACAAATGCTGTTAGTGCTGACACCTGGAGCAACAAGTCAGGCAAGAGCATTTCACAAGCAATTTAAGAAGAATACACAAGACAACTAAGAAATTTTCAAAAAGAGTGGCACAAACCCCATGAGTACTAACCCATTTTCTGACGTGTGGTGGCCAAAATGCTACAATTTAATATAATGGCAACCTAAAGAGGGCTCAGTTTCATGCATAGAGCTTACACAGGAAGCCATTGGAGTGTCACTTGGTCGGAAAAAGGGTTCAGTTTGACGTGTTGTGGCCAAATCCCAATCAATTCATTTTCTGTTCTTGTACCACGATTTCGAATCCCAGTCAATGTAGTGAAAATAAAGCATAACGAGAAATCATAGCTAAATAAGGCAAGCAAAAACAATGTGATCAAAGGAGACAATAGACAAGCAAAGTAAAGCAAAAATAACCAAAAGAAAATGAAAGAAAAGTGCTCAAACTAGGAATCAAATTCAGAAAGATTTAGCAAATCATTCAGCTCAGAATCATCACTATACAATCTGCTTACTTCTTCAAAGTTCTCACGATTGACAAATGACTCCTGCAAGATATGTGATCGCCATTATTAAACATCATGACATGATCTGCTATAAAGATAATAAACTTATACCATTATTATGCTCAAATGCTTGTTTTGGACTCAAATTGCAACATAATTTGATTACAAAAACATGAGAAGGATATGCACTAGTATCTCTTAAGTAGGCTCAAATGCTCCTGCAAGATATGCTTTTGAATTGAACACAAGTCAATGACGTCATTTTTTTTCTTCAATCGCCAAAAATAAATTTATGCCTAGATCTACCCTTTCTTTTTTGCAAATAGAAGAAGAAGAGAGGAGTAAGAGATGAAGGTAGGGGAAGTCGTTTCTCTCACAAATGGTGGGTTTTCTCGTTATAAAAAAAGTATGGGATAACATGAATGCGGCAAGTAACAGAAATAAAAGTGATGAGTGGAAAAAATTGACTCAGGGACGAACTTAGATAAATATTGATAGCCTAAATTAGAGTGTTAAATGAGTGAAGGGATTGCTCCTACTCAGGCGACCAACATTGACGATTGTCTGTTTGTACAATGAGCTTGTCAGAAGTCGTTGGGTACCCATTTCACGCAACTAATGTGGGAGTTTCTTCGTCGCTTGAAATCGATATTTAAATGAGCCTCTTTAGGCCTCATTCACGCGACCAAATATTAGGTATTTGCTCATCGCCTGAATGACAAATATGGATGGCCAAATTTTGGCACTCAATCAAGCAACTAATTAGTCATCGTTCGTCGCTTGAATATCGGTTTTAGTTGAGAAAGTTTGGGCCTCAATCTTGCGATCAACATAGGGATTTATTCGTCGGTTGAAAATACAGTAAGTGGTCCAATTTTGGCACTCCTTTACGACCAACGTGAAGAATTACTTTGTCACTTGAACTCAAGCTTCAAATGGCCTTGTTTTGTCTCTCGTCTAGGCACGACCAACTTTGATAAATTATTTGTCACCTAAATGCTTTCTATGAGTGAGCCAATTTTGGCTGTCGTTCAAGTGACTAGTTTTGGCGATGAGAGAAAAGTTTGTCATCTGAACAAAGTCAAGTGACGAACATATCGCAAATCCGTCACATGAATTGAACCTCAATATGGGAGATCCTTGGGCCTGGTCTGAGCAACGAAGTGGCTTATGTTCGCCACTTGGAGTCATTTCAAGTGACGAAGGCAATTATGTCCGTAGTTTGAGTTGCAATCTAGCATAGCGAATGAGCCAAAAAAGATGTGGTAACTAGTGAGGGAACGACATGTGAAGGCCCATGATCCCCCAATCAACATCACCAGAGGAGATTTCTTCGGCTTTTGTTTCAACGAGAAAGATGATCCAAGATTCCACACCAGTTTTGCTGCTACACTAATCGCAAGTTTCTCGAAGGAGAGAAGCAATGGATTTGAGAATCCTCTATCTCTCTCATCTTTTAGGCTAACGGTCCAAAAAAGAGTATGCTTGTAACTAAAAACATGTTTTTTATAAATATATTTTTCTAACCGGCTCTAAGGGTATCTTAGGAAGAGGTTGTCTTAAGTTTTTGTTGTTGTTGTTTTTAAAAAAAATTGTTTTAGGGATCATTCATTTTCATTTAGGATTTTCTGTCATTAAAAAAAAAAATTATTCTACATTTAAAGAGTATAGGTTAAGAAAATCGTTACAAATATACCTAGTGATAATATTTTTTTTAAAAAAAAAATAAACACCTAAAAATAACAAAAAGAAGCTCAATGGAAACCATGTACGGGTCACCAGGTTGGGTGAACTTGAGTTTGGGTTGACATAACTGATTTTTCACTTGCATATGGGCCGTTGTGGGCTATTTGATATTTCACACATTTCGGGTGAGGTTTGTTGAACAATTGAACGGGCCTGAGAGATACAAATAATGAAATAAGCAAGGAATAAAAAAATGTTCCAAATCACACACATTTAGATCAAATAAAGTGTAAACTAAACACTAACAATTTATTTTGGAAAACTAATTAAAATATCTCAACCTTTATAGGAGTGTTAAAAAAATAGATACTCCCTCCGTTCTGCAAACTTGACGTTTTACTATTTACGCACGCTTTTTTAGGAGCTAAAAACTATATAAAATATCTATTTTTTTAATAATTTTTTTTTAACAATTTTGTAGTTATTATTAATAAGTACAAACTTGTTAAAAAAAATTTTTAAAAAAATAAATATTTTATATAGTTTTTATCATTCTAAAAAAGCGTGCATGAATAGTAAACGACAAGTTTTGCCGAACGGAGGGAGTACTTTTCAACTGGAAGAGAACAATAACTCAGCCTTTGGGGGAGATGGATTATTTTAATTAGTTTTCCCATTTACGATCAACTCTAGCATAAACATTATATACACAAACAAAAACGTATAAACTAAGGTGGTTAGATTTAAACCTCCTCAAATTTGCAAAGATAAAATAAAACAGTCTTTTTATCAATTTGTAGAAGACCTTATAAAGTGCAAATCTGTGTGGATAATATAAAAAAAGGTGAGAATATGAAATTTTGAGTCGTCGTGGGATGTTGGTTTGAGCCTGGAGGATGATACACATACACCAAGGGGGTGGGAGGGGTGCGCGGGGTGGGGATGGGTTTTCGGGAATCGGGCTTTGGTGTTTGGAAAGGGGGTGGGAGGGGTGGACGTAGACCTGTCAATCGGGTCATTCGGTTCGGGTTCGGGTTTGGGTCATTCGGGTTCCGGGTAAATCGGGTTTCAAGTCATTCAGGTTACCGGTCATTTCGGGTCGAGACAAATCGGGTTTGTCCCGGGTTCGGGTCGACCCACCAGGTCAAAAAATTCGAGCTTTTTGAATAATTTTTAAAAATATTGAAATAATATCAAAATTAAATTTTAATATAAATATGTCAAATTAAACTAAATAATAATATCATAATTAAATTTATAAATATTATTATAATAGTAATATTATATTAATATTTTAAGCATAAAATTATCATGTTTATACAAATAAGTGTTCTAAACATACTATAATTGTAAAATATATAAATTATTTAATTTATGAGTGACTTTAACGAAAACAATTGCATGACGAATCTATGTGGGTTCAATTTAGTGTCTGTGTGGCGTCTACATAGTGCTGACTCACCGGGTCGATTTTGACCCAACGGGTCACCAGGTCTTGACCCTAAAAGTCCCGGGTAATTCGGGTTCGGGTCGATTTCAAGTCCCAGGTCTAAAATACCGGGTTCAAATCCGTAAAATTACCGGGCGTACGGGTCGGGTTTTTCGGGTCGGGTCATGCTTTGACAGGTCTAGGTGGACGGGATGCGAAAAAGGGGAGATGGAGGGGGTGCTGGGGTGAGATGAATCCACCTCCTGAGAGGGAGATGGAGGGGGTGAGAATCCAAAACGTCCCCAGATTGCTCCTCTCTCCTAAAAAATACACACCAATCTGAAGCCCTTCTCTTCACTCTTCCCTGGCACGCCACAAAAATCCCAAGAAGAACAAGCGACAACCCGAAGAAGAAGAAGCGATGATTGGCGACGACAGCTTCACCAGTGTTCTGCATCTTCATCAACCGTCAACCTCCAGGCACGACCACTTAGGATCCGGATAACTTACATGTGGTCGGCGTTGCTCTGATGGGCGTCGGAAGTGCAGGGGCAAGGGCAGATCCAAACAGCGAGCTGCGTGGGGAGGTTCTCTTCGCAATGGAGCACGATTCCTTCGGCTTTCTCCAATATGACCACTGAAGAAGATGGGTTGGGGTGAGGGGCATTTGAGAGGGGCATCATCGTCCTTTCATGTGGATTAGTGGGGGCAATTGTGTCTTTTTGAGTGCCTTCATCCCCAAATATTTAAACATACAACCAAACACGAACGGGATTAAAAGGGATTCAAATCTCCACCCCGTCCACCCCGAGATTCCATCCCCATCCCTTCCACCCCCAAAAATCCATCCCCATCCACCTACCCACATCCCGTTGCCAAACACGCCCCAAGTGTAAGTTGGTGTATCTTTTTCTCATGTGTAAATTTTTATAAAATTTATCCACTACTTTTAAAATTGTAAAAATTAATCCTCAAATTTTTCCTTAATACTCTATTATACCCATATTATAAAGAATAAACCCTTAAAATATCAATAATCACTAATTATAACCTAAAATTTAAATAGTGAACCCTAGAATTTTTTTTTTAAAAAAATAATAATTGGTGTATACACTTAGTACTAGTTCAGTACCCGCACTGTGTGCGGCTTTTTTAATTTAAATAAATTTAATAATAAAACTCGTTTATTCAATTAATTAATTTCTTCCATACTTCCGATTTCTCCAATCTGAATGAATTTATACTTAATTAGTATAAAAGCTAATTTCTCCTTACTCCGGTCTTACTCCTTAATCCTTGCTAGTTAGTGCATATTAGTGGAAACAACATATGAAAAGCTATAATTTCTCAAATCTGAATGAATTTATACTTTATTGACAATATATGAAACAACATGTGAAAAGCTAGTAAATATTAGTGGAAACAACAAAATAACATACCTTGTAACCAATCAACACATTATTTCGAAAAGCTTACAAAGGAAATCGTAAACAAATTCGTAAATAACCTGCAATAACAACACCAAAAAGAAGGGAAAAGACGTCAACATTGGTGAAATAACATTAACAATCTAAATTATATATAGGTCAAAATCTAAAAATCTATCCATTACTATATATGTATAAAATTAAAAAATATATCTCATAAATATATCAATACCTTCAAGATATATAGGAAAATTTTATTTCTTATTAAATTCCATAACTTGATAACTTTTACACGGCTAAGTATTATTTTTTCAATTTACCCAAAACCTTTTATCTTCTTCATGTTGATAAGTTATTGATAAATTTATTTAATTATTATGACCATACTAAGTATTACAGAGTATTTCAATTTCGTCAAAACTTTTTATCTTCTAAAAATATTTTCATATTGATGAAGTTATTGATAAAGTTATTTAATTAGTATGTCCATGTAATATATTGATAAAGTCATTATCTTCTAAAAATATGTTCATATATAGTGAAAATAGGTAAAATCTTATCTTATATAATATTCTTTAAAATTAGTTAATACGGAGTATCTTCTAAAAATATATCCATATCTAATCAAACTGGGTCAAATTTTATCTTATGCATATATAGATATATTGATTAAATAGTTAGAATAAAAACTTATCTTATGCATATATTTTAAAATTAGTTAATATCTTCTAAAAATATATCTATATTTAATCAAATTGGGTCAAATTTTATCTTAGACATATATAGATATATTGATTAAATAGAGTAAGAATAAAATTTTATCTTATGCATATATTGATTAATTCAAAAATTTGTGATTGATTCATACGATTACGATTAAGGAGAAGCCGCTATGTGTCTCAGGCGACTTCTCCTTTATTATATATAATTGATTATATATAATTGATGATGTGTAGCCTTTTCCTTTGATCCTAGTTTTAGTGTTTGGGCCTTATAGAGAGAGCTATATTGGTCCATCATACTCGAGGCCCAAAATAAATTTCCATTAAAGTCTAAACTGGGAAAAAACCGGGAACGTACGGACACATTTCTTATCCAGGTACTTTGATAAAGGAAGTACGTACACACTACACATATTTAGATAATGAAAAAATAATTTAATGGAAGAAAATGTAAAGGGTAATGAACCCGAACAAATTGGAACCAAACATACTTTGATACCATATTAATTGGAGATCATGCACATGCGTCGTGCACAAAAAGCCTAACATATGGTTTCATATACCGAGTATAACTGATAATAAGAGAAGTAATCCATTAATCTTATATTTTATATGTTATTTAATTTCATTCTTTCTTTTTATGATTTTAGAAATTTGAGTGGTTTGGACATTAGTCGCAAAAATACTAAGGTCATGCATGCTTTCGAGACCATCAACCGCTTATATAGGTATTTACAAATCACCCACTAACATTGTCCCATTAGTTGGCTACAAGAATCAAATACACTACTTGTTTTATAGGGCTCCTCCTTACCAATTTAGCCAACATTGGTTGATTCGATCAATTCTTTTTTCTTTGTTGAAAATTATAATTTTCAGAGAGGAATCTATAACAAACGCAAAACTTCGAAAAAGGAAAAACATTAGATGACAAATCCCGCTAGTAGGAACCCTTAATATATATAAGTTTTAATAGTTCCAAACTAAGTAACATCAAGTGAGGCAACAACTAGATACGTCATTCGGGACCATAGATGTTCGATTGTTACATGTGATGCAAGTCTTACAGAAGCTCAAGGCCTTGGTTTGCGCAGAATCGAGATAGAAGGAGATAATTTGACATATCATTAATGCAACAAAAGGGTTCTTGAGTTGTCCTTTCGGGATTGATATTCTAATGTCCTCTTTCATGATATGTAGTATATCTTTTTCGCATCTTTAGAGAAATCAACTAGTAGTGGATTGAGTGGCTAGTATTTGACATTCATTGAATCCATAATCGATAGCTTTCGACTCAGAATTTCATGTTCTCATCCCCAAAAACTCCTTTGAATAGTAATCATGTCGAAGCTCACACTATTTGAACTCTTGCTTTGTTGCGAAAAAAATTCCTTCTCTCTTTTTTTTTTTAAATACTCCATCCGTTCGGCAAAACTTGTCATTTTAGCTTATTTCACAAGTTTTAAGGCAATTAACAAATGTACTAATTTACCCTCAATTATTACTCTCCTTTTTTACTTTATCGAAAACTACAACTAATAAACCATCAATCATATCAAGGGAATTTTTGTAAAGTAAAGGGCAAAATACCTATAATAACAAGTTTTTTTGAACAAAAATAACACTCTAAAATGACATGTTTTACCGAACGGAGTAGTTGATATTATTTATGTGAAATATCTCACATCTCATAGAGTCCAATCATTGGATGGATTAATTAGGTTAACTTCAATAAAAAAAATATACAAAGAGAATTTTTTACCTCATTTTTCTTCCAGACCTTATACTGTTTTAATTAAAAATAAAAAAAAGGGTAAAATTTAGAAGAAAAACAAGTTTCCGATCAAAAAATAAAAAAGTGTAAAATATGGGTGGTTTATTTAAGAAAAAAAAAGGTAAACATCATAATGATTGGGCAGCATGTTTATGTTCGTTTGTTTGTTTTTTTACTGAATGAACGTGACACACATTTATGGGTTATATTCATTGTGAATGACAGATGGTCTTATAAGTTATAACGTGGTAGATCTGTGAAGATATATATATATCTATCTATCTATCCTCATCTCGGTGGATACGTTAAGTTAATTATATTTGGTGAGTGAGTGATAGCCGATAGGGACTAAGGGGTGTGTGCCGTGGTCGCCTAAACCTTCCAGTTGTAAATAGAGTATTCAGATGAAGCATGAATTTCCACATGGGATGGGTGGCCCACCACAAGTACTGCACTCTAATATTATTATTACATATATAAGTATACATCGAGCTCATCTCACCTGCCTAATTTATTTTTTTGTCCATCACTTATTATCACTATGAATTTAAGACCATATATATATACCCACGTGACCTGTTTATTAGGGCTGCAATACATCAATTATTGAACACAATTTTACCGTTTACCACCTTCCTTTAAACATACAAGTTAGAGCATACACAAAGGAAAAAAATAATGGAAATAATAAATGTAAGAATTACGAGTCCACATCCTCTCCTAATAAAAATTACTTAATAATTTCTTAATAAAACCATCTCAATCATTTAATTTAATCAAAATAACAGTGAAGATCCTTTAATTTAAAAAATCAATTAAATACCTTCTCTCTGTGCTTAGCCGCACGCTGCCATTGCCGCCGATGCCACACCAATCTTTACTCTTTCCTTCCTATGATTTCAACAAAATTTTATATAAGATAATTCAATACCAACTTGAGTGATGCTAGGATATGGGGCTAAGCAACGTAAGTGAGATTGAATGGGTTTATAAATTTTAAAATCAACAAGTGGACATGCATAACAAAATTCCATATGCCATCATCAAAATTTTCCCAATTGAATAAACAACAAACACAATAAAATATTGAACAAGAAAACTTAAAAAAATGAGCAAACGAATAGAGGATGAAGAGAATTGAGATAGGAGAGAGATAGACTTATCACGGAAGAGAGCTAGTGGAGGAATTGAATTACCTTGTATAATTTTTTTTTGTTGAAATTATAAAAAGTAAGGAAAGAGTAAAGATATATTGAAGAGAGAAAGGATGGTGGTGGTGTGGCATCGGGGCGGCAACCAACAACGGCTAAGCAAAGAGAGATTTGGGCTCGTATAGTCGTACTGTACATGTATTTTGCTTCCAGAAAGAGGAAGCAGTGATTAATTACTTAACTAATTGAATCTATATAATCTTCACCGTTAATTTGATTCAACGGTTGAAATGGACTTATTAGAAAATTATTTTTGAATTTAATTTAATTTTATTGTGTTTGTTGTTTAATCAATTGGAGATGGTGGCAATGTGGCGGAAGTTTTATTTTATTTATTTTTAAATGATTTTTGGTTGTTTTTTCAGTTGTTTAAAAAAATAAAAAAAATATTTTTGAATTTAATTTAGTTTTATCTACATATAGACACTCCTCTAATTACATATGTTTGTAAAAAAATTCATCTGAATAATACGCATAATTTCTTTTTAAAACATTAAAAAAATATTTTTTATGATATGTTATTATAAATTTATTATTATTATTATTGAGTAAATAAGAAAGAAAATAATAGAGATAATTTAAGAATCTAAGAATAGATCACACAAACGAAAGTGAAAAATTAAAAAGTTGGAACGATCGTACGACTAGGGCTCATATAAAATCTTCACCCTTATCTCCATTGTGGAGATTGAATTGCCAAGGCCGGATAATGAGAATTCCACGTCGACATCCGTATGAGAGAGAGAGAAATTGAAATAAGTTGACAGATGATGATGCCACATGTCTCGCAAATAATTGAGGAATGGGGCTCTCATTGTTTTCGTAGTGATAGGATGTTGAAATTCAAACGTTTATAATTATAATTGATTTCACTTATATAAGAGGTGGTGTATACACGTTGGGTCTGTTTGGATTCTTAAGTGATTATGCTTTAAAAATATTTAGCTAAAAAAACTATATTGTATTTAAAATAATAGAATTTAAAATAAAATACCTTATAAATTGTGTCAATTAATTATATTAAGTTTCTAAGGTAATTACAAACTTAACACAATATTTAGTATTTTATTTATACAATCTATGTAATATTTTATTTTAAAGTTACGTTATTTTAAATACTTTATAATTTTCTTAACCAAACACTTTAAAAGTGATTATGCTTATAATTAGCATAATGCATTGGGAATCCAAACACTTGAGAGAGAGCTGAACTTGGTTGTGGAATATATATATATATATAATGATTGCGGTGTAAATTATGATCAGATTTATTATTAGTACGTAACAATATAATTATTCATCTGACGTAATGTATTTATTTGTAACATGATTATTCGTCTGAGTTATGTACGAATAATCAGATTGTTTTAGAAGGATAATATTGTTCTTTAAAGTTTTCTTAAAATATCAATCATTGATCTTTCTAATCCAACCAGATTAATTTGTTTACAAATTATAACATAAGAGGTGTTCACAATTGATCTATTTTTTTATATAGGCAATAATTTGGATGGGGCTCACCATCCAATAGCATTCTGATAGATGAAAATGTTGAGTTTTTTGTCTGTAAGGAGATCTGGCGTGGAATGGGTCTGGAAACGCCGAATGATACGATTCGTACATCTGTCAACTTCACGGAAGACGTGTGAGAAGGAAGACTACCTTGAAGTGTTGGAGGGGAAGAAGAACATCGGTGAGGAGCATCTCGATCTCCCACGGATACGTCTAGCATCCCTTCAAAGAATTGATCAACGCAAGATTGTCCCATTCTAAGGTGATTTTGGAAAGACCAATTTTTTTTTGTCACTTTGCGACTGCAAATTACCAAATTATTTTGTCCAATATCCACATTGAAGGTGATAGTCTAACTATGATGAATGCAATCAAGGGGTACTGGTTCTGCCCATGGGAGATTGAGATGTTCATGATTGACATTCTCCTGTTGCTCCGGTCTTTTGAGCATGTTAGCCTCTCGCATTGCTTCCGGGAGATTAACAGATGCGCCAACCACATCTCTTGCCTCTTTCAGTCGGACGCCTCTCCAGATGCTCGGCTTAACAAACATCTCTATATTTTCATCCGAAAAGATGCTTTTGACTAGTGGTCTAGAAAAAACACACAAATAAAAAAGTAAGTAAAAAAAAAGTAGGTGCAACTTCCCTTTACCCTAAAACTTTTGAGGTGAGTGATGTAAAAATCATACGTAGATACAGTATGTTTTTAAATTATTGGTGGTCACTTGTCACATCGAATCATTAATCGTGGTATATATATAGTGGGCCTTGACAGCTTCTCATGTTACTCATATCTTTTATTTGTTGATGATAGTATAATTTGTTTACAAGGCAAACATACCATGAAATCTAAAAGATCCACCAGTTTGTTCTTTGTTTATTTAGTATTGTTTTGGCCGGCCAACTAATATATAACATGTGAAAGGTTTGATGTAAACCCAGATTCAATTCGATGAGTAGTCTAGATATAGGATAAGAATAAGCCCAACATATAAGTCCGGTGATTAAATTTCATCTCAAAATTAATTGATTATTAAAATATAACAATAGCACACTGATATTGAATTATGCTAAATATTTGTTTGTTTTCAATCAATGTTGGTATGAATATCCATGTAGGCCTACATGGATCTTTGCATTCAAAGTTTGTTAGGTGTTCAATAAGTACGTGTTTAGTCGTGATAAATATATTGGTTTACTTATTAAAGATTGTTTTCTCTCCCATGATTTTTCACAAAGGGTAGAGGCCTTCATATGACCCCTTTACTCCATACCACTAGAAAACCCTGATTGAGGAGAAAATGATTTTTTCTTTTACTCTAAAATATGAAATTCCATAATAAAATTTATTAACACGTGAATATAAATTTGGAACATTAATTTTTCCTTGCATTTAAAAATCAAAAGAAAGATAGTTTTATTCGAAACACAAGTATATGATTAGAAATGAAAGAAACACAAATAGACCAATAGAAAACGCAGCCTCATATCAAAAGTATGAACAATATAAGTCTAGATATATATATAAATAGTCGATGTACTATTTTTTTTATTGATAATTAGTTTTATAATACAACATCCCTACACTTGTGTATTGAATTAGCTAGCAGTGCTATATATGCCACCTTCGATCATTAATTATCAGTCCAATAGGACTTACTAAAAGGTTAATTATGCTACTATTACAAGCAGGAAGGGAAGTTCATACTAGACATGACCACGGGTCACGGGTCGACCAGGGTTAAAGGGTCGAAGGGTTGGCTCGGATTGAGGGTCAGGGTTAGGGTCGGGGAGAAGATAACCCGTGACCCGGTGGGTCGAACGGGTTTGCCTTTGAAACGTCACAAAATCATCACAAAACGACAAAAAAAATCACAAAATCGTTCAATGGAAGGTCGAAACCCGCTCAACCCGGACATGACCCGGCGGGTCAACCCGGTTTCTTCCCTCTCATCCCACGTGGGCGTGACGTGGCCCAACCCGGCGGGTCGATCCGTTGAACCGTCGACCCGCCGGGTGACCCAAATCCGTGGACCCGTTGGAATCCCGGGTTAAAGTTCGGGTCATGTCCTCGGGTTCTCGACCCGGTGGGTCGGACCCGTGGCCACGTCTAGTTCATACTCCGTATTAAAAATCCACTACAAATTGTTATGCTCATGGTAGTAGACTTTGGCAGATTGGAATCGGAAAGTGCTGGAATGATTGCTTGATTTGGATTCGTAGTTCGTCCCACCACAAACGTAAATAAATACGTATTATATGATAACCATATACGTACTCTGCAACTCTGGTATGATATATGGAGTAGGTTGTACTAAGTAGTAGATCTAGAATTTTTTTACGGGCGGCTAAAAAATTATTTTACAATTTTTTATTTATGTAGTGTATGTATGAAAAATAAATTTTTTGTTGAAATATATTAGAAAAAAAAACTTAATTTATAATTCAAATAGTCATTTTCAGTAGAAATTTTTTTAATAAAATAAAAATTATCAAAAAATGAGAATTGTTTTATATGGAGTATATATGTGTATATAAAAAATAATGTTTTTGTTTAAATATATTGGAGAATAACTTAAATTTTATATTTAATTAGGTATTTTTAATAGGAAAAAAAGTTAAGAGAGAAAAAAAATTATAAAAAAGTAAAATTAATAGAATTTGAACTCATGACGTCTAAAAACACCTTCTTTCCAATTAAGCTGAGCTATTTTTATGATTTATTACTCTTTTTACATTTTTTATTCTAAAAATTAATAAAAATTACCAAAAAAAAAACACAAAAATTTATTTTTCCTACATTTTTCTTTCCGATTAAGGGGGTTGCAACCACCCCACGCCGAGCCCCCTAATTCGACCAATTTGTCCACTTGTCCTGTCAGTTTTTTCTGAAGAGGATACTTGTGCGGTAATGGACACAGAGAAATATATGCTTTTTGATATCACTAAGACATTATCATCGAGAAGTATCACCATGATACTACTTGAATTTGGTGAAAATACATTTTAAATGTCGCTAATTAATAAATGTTTACCAAAAAAACAATTATATTGTCGATCGACCGTAGATAAAGTACAATAAAATGCTTAGAATAAGTTGTGTTATTGTAATAAATACTTTGTAAACAGTGAATTGCTGATCGACAATATATATATATATATTATATTTCAATTTTATAATAGAGAAAATTGGTTTTACAGTCCATATAAAAGACATACTACATATTTTAACAAAATGTTCATCAAATATTTTAAATTGAGTAAAAGTCCATCTAATTTTTTCTTTTAAAAATCCCCCTATCCAATGGTTAGTAAGTTATGCACCCTAAAACGGACCTCGGGTGCATAAACCCTCACACACACCCAACATACCTAAAACCTGCCTACCATTCATAACATTTACATAATTCAAATGTTCACCCAAACCTGCATGCCCAACCTTATAGGCTGCCATGTCCCATTCAAATGTTCAACAAAATCAGTCGGCTGAAGGCTGAGTAGAAGAGGTAACTACCTTAGAGGCTGGTTGTGACGAGAGAATCTGTCGAACAAGCTGCTCCAAGGCCTCGATATGCTTGTTCATATCTTCATTCTCATTGATTACCCAATTACATTTTTCAATGGTGTGCTTAGCGTTCTCTTCCGTCTGCTTAGCTCTCACATCAGTCTTCTCCGTTCTCTCCTCAAACTCTCGCCTCTTTGATGAACCCTCCAGGCTCCAACATCCCCCTCTTTTCTAGGCAGGCCTTTTCACAACTCTTGCCATCCATGCCCCCAAAAAAATAGAAAGAGTCAGTCACAAACACAAGGGAGAAAAAATAGAAACAATAAGGGTGAGAAAACAGATTTTTCCAACTGTTAGAAACAGTTAGTCACAAATCTAATGTTCATTTTTTAATCTTAATGTATAAAGTTTTTACATAAATAATTGAATCTCATAAGTTATTTTAAGAAACGCATAACATAAATCAGTCATATTTTCATGGAATTTTAAGTGCTTTACAATTAAGAGAGTGTTGTACAATTAAGAAAAAACATAGAAACGTTTTATAAAAGTTTTTACAGAAATCTTTCTGGAATTTTAAGTGCATCACATATATGATGAGTGAAAATTTCAATATTATCGTCTATACTTAAATTTTTTTACCAGGAAAAAGAAATTAATGACCAAAGTAATATAATCCAAAATTTTGTATATAATATTATCCATAAATTAAAGATTTCTTACAAAAAATAACAATAAACTAAAGATAATATGAATTAATTTTCAAGTTCAGTTTATGAAAATATGAAGTGAATTATATCTCAAGTCCTCATTTTATTCATTCAATCTTCGAGCTGAATAGAATCCTGAACTGTTCATGCAAGCTAAGGGTAGGGAACATGCTTCTAGTTGTGGTTGAAAGAAAAATATGTAAACACAAATAGACATAGAAACAAAAAATGGGAGAGTTTTATGTACCTATCGATCCTTGATAGGATCTCCTCCCCGAACGACGAACAAGGTCTTGGCCTGAATTCACTCTTCCCAATGAAAGCATGACCAGCGAACCACCAAGGGTGGTCGATCACGTGGGAGTCATCTGCAGTGGCCATCGTATACCATCCTCCCACATTCATATGTTGCAGAAGTATCATTCGAACAATGAGGACATGCTTTGTACCCCTTCGCCGTTGATCCTAACTAGCATCCCAAAACCGGAAAAGTCAATAATAGTCCACATAATTGTCACTCTCCTCGTGAACATAGATTGTGAATGCCGATCAACTGTACTCACTCTACTATGCCATAACTCTAGAAGTTCATCGATCAATATTTCTCTGAATACAACTATAACACGCTCAAACACTTCCCAGGTGACTTCGGACCCGAGATCAATAAAGTCAACATGTTGAATTCATTTTTCATACACATCGACGGATACAAATTATATGGCATCAAAATGACAAACCATGTACTATAAAGAGTTCCTAGTTTTCCAAATGGATTGAATCCCTCAGTTTCCAATCCGAGCCGCACATTTCTCACATCATGAGAAAACTGAGGAAACATTCTGTCAAACTCTAGCCATGCCTCCCCATCTGCAAGGTGTGTCAAACGATCATTATTCTTCACCCTCTCGCCATGCCATTACATCTTCTTTGCAATGTATGGGGACATGGAGAAGTGTTTCAATTTGGGAATCAAAGGGAAGTACTTAACCACTTTTCTGGAGATTTTGTGTCCGTCACTACCTAGACAGGGCTTTCATCTTGAAGTATGACATATGGGAAAACCTTCCTCATTTGCATACTTCTTATAGAACAACACACATGTATACTCACAAACATGAATATTTTCATAGCTCAAACTAACTAAGATTTTACAAATCCATCCGAATATAAAATTACATGTATACAAAAAATAAATAGCATAACTAACCTTGCACAACTCAAAATATATTAGTCTTCTTTGAATCTCCACAAACCTAGCTTATGTAAATCACTTGAAATTTTAAAATGAAAAATATGAAAAATGGAGAAAATGGGAAAGACATGAGATGATGATGAAGAAGAAGAGAATGGTGATGCAGTAGGTGGGTTTAAGGTTACAGTTGTAACTTTAACGTCTTGAATGGGGTAAGTAACATTATTTAATATGGAGAATTAAAAAATGATTCAGGTGATGGACTTTGACATTCTACCATCGCCCTAATCAATGCCAAAAAAGCAAAAAAGTTGATTTTTTCCAGGCTATGAATAAACACTATATCTATTGCCCAAATCACTTTCTAGTGACGACCCTTGTATATGGTCGTCGCCGGAGAAATTTTGTTCCAATGGATTGTGCTCAGGCGATACACAAGCGATGACATGATCAAATTTCATCACCAAGATATATGCAACACAAGCGACGACGCAACAAATGTTCATCTCCAAAAAACTCTCTCCCTAAGTATTAGTCAGATCTAACTAATACTTAGGCCACGAACTTCAGTGACCACTACCTAAATCCGTCGCTGGAGGTGTATTAAAGCGATGAATAAAGGTCTTCTTTGTTGCTCTATAGCTTTCTCCCAATGGTTTGTGCTCGGTCCATCCATAAGCGATGAAGAAAGCATAGGTCGTCGCCAGGACTATATCGGAGCAACGACATATCTTATGTCCGTCGCACGAATGTAAATCTGGCGTAGTGTAATTGATGTTAACACTTTTACCCCACAATCAAATATTCACTTTATAATTATTTTCATCGTTTGAAACATCAAATATGTCTAATATATATAGAATATAGAATTGATAGTGAAGGAGAAAACAGACGAGTATGTTTATTTCATTTTGTTATTTGAACACTTTTAAGTTTATATTATACGAAATGATATTCGTTTAGATTATACAAAATGATATTTGTTTAGATTAGGTGACTGATTTGGCATTTATCTTTACTATTATTATACGAAATGATTATTTGGATACAATAGATGAGTTAAAATTGATTATAACACAGTTCAGACTTAGATTAGATTAGCACAAGGAGACGAAATTAAAGCATAATTTCTTTATTTTTTGTAGATCTATAATGGTATAAATGAACGAGTAGATAATACGATAGATTTCACAACAGCAAGAGTGTGTTCTGATAAGAAATCGTTGAGAAGTTGGGCATGTAAAAGAGGTCCTAAAAGAAATTCTGCGACCAACACATTCAAGTCGTGGAATAGTTTTGATAGGAGGTATGGAAGAATATAATTTTAACATGTGAGCATTATGAGAAGTAGTGAAAGGGTCATTGATAAGTTGTTGGCAATGATGATGATGTAAACGATGAAGATACTAATCTCGATACAAGAACAAAAAAAAGCAAGTGCAAATTTGAGTTGAATTGTCAAGAGTATTCAAAAGGTAGTTGAAAGGTTAAGGTGGTACACAGTAGACATGGCCACAGGTCTGACCCACTGGGTTACGGGTTGGGATATCCCAACCTGGACCCTAACCCGCCAAAGTCATGAGTCGGCGGGTTCATATGACCCACCAGGTCACGGGTTGACCCGCTGACCCGGCGGGTTGCCTTATTAATTTTTTTTACTATTTAATAAAAAAGAATAATATGAGAAGATTATATAACTTCATATAACTTTATTCATCCACTTCATTTTGACGTGGGAGAATTATTCATCCACTTCATGTAGACGTGAGAGAAAAACATTAGAGGTTTATATATCTTCATACTGTTTCCTATTATCCACTTCATTTCAATGTGGGAGAAAAACGTGGAAATATTTTATCTTCATACCACTTTTTATCATCCATTTTATTTCAATGGAAGAAAAATATGAGAATATTTTATATATTTTTGTACCACTTCCTTCATTGTGAAGCCTGATAGGTTGGAATTAGAAATACACATCTTAGGCCAGTGATCGTGTGAGGTTGTAACAAACTCAGATGGTGATGATGTGAGGTTCTTGAATCGAAATCTCCATTTTCTGTTGGTAGATTGAGTAATAAAATTGGTTTTGTTTCCACTTTGAGAATATGATTTCAATTCTTCAAATGGAGCGCCAGTGATTGATCTGGTTTCACTTCGTTTTGTTCTCTCTGTTTCTGCTTGGTGTTCAAGTTTTTTGTTTTCTGGAAGATTAGTTCTTTGATTGGTCGATGGCTGGGAGAGGTAATTCGATTAGGAGTCCTCAGAGTCAAGGATCAGGAGTTGGAGCCGGTCGTGGTGTGTTCGTGACAGTGACACCTCCTGCACCTGGTGCTACTGGCAAAGGTTTCAACGTCGGAGTTCCTGGATTCCAATTCGAGGATCTTGGTCAAGGGGTTGGTAATGTCCATTATAATCCCTTGTTCTTGTCGAATTCTGATCACCCGGGGATGCAATTAGTATCCACGCCATTCAATGGTGCAAATTTTACTAGTTGGAGTCGAGGTATACAGATGGCCTTGGGTGCTAAGGCAAAGTTAGGGTTTATCACGGGTAGTTGTGTTAAACCTGCTGAGAATAGTGAAGATTTTGAGAAATGGTTGAGAGCTGACTATATGGTAATGTGTTGGCTCATCAATTCAATGTCACATGATGTTGTTGAGTCGTTCATGTATGTTCAGTCGTCTAGGGAGTTGTGGCAAGAGATAAAGGAAAGATTTTACGAGTATAATGATCCATTAATTTTTCAATTGCGAAGGAATCTGTGCAATTTAAAGCAAGAAAATCTTTCTGTAGGGGCGTATTTTGGAAAATCAAAGAAAATCTGGGATGAGTTATTGCTTCTTGATGCTATTCTTGGTTGCACATGTGGTGGGATTAGCCACTATGCTTGTGCTTTACTGAAACGAGTGATTGACAGAGAAGAGAAGGCTAAGGTCATGCAGTTTCTTACGGGGATTAATGAAGTGTATGAGCCTCTTAGGAGCAATGTCTTGTCTAAGGATCCGATGCCAGGGTTGAACAAGGCATTTCAGATGGATGTGCAAATTGAGAGGTCAAAGGGAGTGACTTCAGGAGTGCAAGGAGATGCAAATGTGCTTGTTGTTGGTCAAAGTAGTAATCTGGATGTTGAGGCTGATGCTGTGAATAGGTATGGTCAGGGTCGACAAGATCAGTACAGATTTAGTGATCAGGGCAAGAAAGATTTTAAGAAACTAAGATATGACAGAAAGTGTGATCATTGCAATAAAGAGGGTCATACCAAGGATTATTGTTTCACATTGGTGGGATATCCTGAGTGGTATAAGGGACCCTGAGAGGATGAGAGACCCAAGCAGAGAGAGAAGTTTGCTGCTCACTTAGAAACTCCCCAGTTTGATAGTTCAATTGATGGTTATGGAACTGATTCCAGGCCAGATCCAGTTATGGTGAATGTTGTGTTCAATGAGATCATCAAGATGATGAAAGGGAAGAGTAAGATGGAGTATTTTGATAGTTCAGCAAATCAAGCCATGATTCATTTTGCAGGTACCTTGAGTGTTTCCTTTCTCATTGGTGCTAATAAAGCTGATAAAAATAGGTGGATTGTTGATTCTGGTGCTACAGATCATATTGTTTTTGATAAATATGTTTTTGTTAATCTGAGGAGCCTACATAATGTCATCAATCTTGGGTTGCCTGATGGTTCAAGTATTGTTGTTAGTCAGTCAGGGACTATGCAAGTGACACATGATTTGTTATTGCAGAATGTGCTCTATGTACCTCAGTTTAGACATAATATGCTGTTTATATCAAAATTTTTGCATTGCCAACAGATGGAGTTTTGTTTTAATGGGGCATCTTGTTGGTTACATGACCGTATAACTAGGAAGGTTGTTGTTCGAGGAGCAGAAGATGGAGGTCTCTATATCTTGCCGTCACATGGATTTGCTGCTACATGTATTAATGAGGTTGGTTTGCTTTTGAGAGATATTGATTCTCATGGTTGTAATAAAATAGTTAACTTGAAAACCTTGCATGCTAGACTTGGGCATCTTTCTGTTTCCAAAATGAAACACATTTCTGATTGTTCCCATAGTGAGTTGAAAGATTTTGAATGTGAAACTTGTGATCTTACTAAGTTTCACAAATTACCTGTAATAGTAGTGATTCCCTGACTGGTGGGGTATTTCAATTGATTCATGTAGATCTGTGGGGTCCATATAGATCCCCTTCTTTGTGCGGAGCTAGATATTTTCTTACAATCCTAGATGATTTCTCTAGGACTACTTGGATGTACCTCATTCAAGACAAGATGCAGGTGTTAAGGGTGCTAACTGGATTTCTGAACTTGATTGAGACACAATTTCAGTTGAAAGTTAAAGTGGTTGGAACTGACAATAAGACTGAATTTACTCGGAAGGGATGTTCAGATTTGTTCTTGTCTCGAGGTATTATTCATCAAAGGTCAGCCCCATGTGTGCATGAACAGAATGGCAGGGTTGAGAGAAAGCATCGACATTTGGTAGAAACTACCAGGGCAATTAGGCACCATGCAGGTTTGCCTATTCAGTTTTGGGGTGATTGTGTCTTGAGTGCTACATATTTGATTAATAAAATGCCTTCCAAGGTGTTACAATGGAAGTCTCCTTTTCAGGTTCTGTATAATACTTCTCCTTCTTTTGATAATCTCAGAGTACGTAGTTGGTTGTCTTTGTTATGCTATACAACCTAATGATCATAGAGATAAACTTGGTTGTTATCTCTAGGAAGTGTGTTTTCCTTGGGTATCCTTCTGGTCAGAAAGCTTTCAAATTGTTTGATCTTCAAAAGAAGATTGTTATAGTAAGCAGGCATGTTAAGTTTGTTGAACATATTTTTCCTTTTAAGGATAGGAGAGACGTCAATACTCATTAAGAGATTCATAGATTGAATCATGATCTGTCTGTTCAAGTTGGTGATTATGATGAATTGTGGGTGGGATCACCTACTGATGATTTAGTGGTTCCTGGTGAGGATAATAGTATTAGTTGTGAGAATTTGGATAATGGTCATGATCAACCTGAACACTGGGTTGTTGACAATAGCACCTCTAGCAGTGGTCATAGTTCATCTAGCAACAGTCTTGCAGGCACATCACTCCCAACAGTTGTTGCTGGTCCTTCACACATGCTTTCTAAGAGAGACATTCATAGACCAGTCAGATTGAATGATTATATATGCTCAAGTCTTCCCATTAGATTGCATCATACAGGTTTTGATTCTAACAATCAATCATTTGTTGTGTTCTCAGTTCACAATATGGCTCACTTGTCTCATGACTTTATACAATCCTTTGTTAATGTGTGTGCACTTTTGAGCCTCGTACTTATATCCATGCTAAAGGGCTTTCCCAGTGGGAAGATGCCATAAAGGCTGAGATTTCTGCTCTTGAGAAGAACAACACTTGGACAGTCACACAACTTCCCGTTAGGAAGAAAGCTATTGGCTCCAAGTGTATAAGATCAAATATAGACAGGATGGTAGTATAGAAAGGTTGAAGGCTCGTTTAGTAGCTAAAGGATATAATTAGGTTAAAGACAAGGATTACAAACATCCTTTTTCTCATGTGGCCAAGTTAGCAACAGTCAGGGTCATATTGGCACTAGCTGCTGTTAAATGATGGGTTTTGCATCAATTAGATGTCAACAACGCCTTTCTTCATGGGTTTATTGATGAAGAGGTGTATATGTAAGCTCCTGCAGGATATGACATAAAACCTGGCTATGTGTGCAAGCTCGATAGGTCCTTGTATGGTCTAAAGTAGGCTAGCAGACAACGGAACCATGAATTGACTAAGTTCTTGATCAGGTTGGGTTATTCTCAGTCCAAGCATGATTACTCTCTTTTTTTCAAAGCTGTTGGATCAGATTTGACTATTGCTTTGGTCTATGTGGATGATATGTTATTGCTGGGTAATTCTACTTCTGAGATTACTCATACTAAGTCATCTCTTCATTCAACCTTCAACATCAAGGATTTGACTGTGGCTAGGTATTTCCTTGGTATGGAAATATCTCGTTCTGCATAAGGTATTCTTCTTAATCAGAGGAAGTACATACTTGATATTCTCAAATATGCTTAGATGGAATCCTGCAAGCTTGCTGCTTTTCCTATGCAACACGGGGTCAAATTGTCATCACACATTGGTGAACCTTTTGAGCATCCTAAAGATTACATATGTCTGATTGGAAGGTTGTTATATCTTACTCTTACATGTCCAGATATTGCTTATACTGTGCAACAGTTGAGTCAGTTCCTTCAACATCCTCTTAAACCTCATTGGAATGCCGCACTTTATCTTCTTATATATTTGAAAGAAACATTTCACTTGGCTCTGTCATACTCTGCTACAATAGATCTCACTCTCAAGGCATACAGTGATGCAGATTGGGGCAATTGTCTTGATACAAGTCGTTCATTATCTGGTTATTGCGTGTTCTTTGGGTCCTCTTTAGTTTCTTGGAAGACTAAGAAACAGAAAGTGGTCTCCAAGTCTTCAACAGAGAGTGAAGACAGAAGTATGTCCTCTACTGTTAGTGAACTTGTTTGGATGCAGGGTCTGTTACTAGATCTCCATGTTAATGTTGCTCTTCCTATCAATCTTCATTGTGATAATTGAGTTGCTCAGTGTCTGGCTTTGAACCCCGTATTTCATGAGCGAACAAAACATGTTCGAATTGATTCACACTTCATCCGTGAGATGGTTCAGTAGGGCTTCATTCAAACTATACATGTGTCATCTACCTTACAGATTGCAAATGTTCTTACTAAAGCTTTGGGTGCCCATCAACATAGGTTTCTCTGTTCCAAGCTTGGACTGGTGTCTCCTACTCCTGTCCAGCTTGAGGGGGGTATGTAGGATATGTACGCTGGGGCATCTTGGAGTAAATTGACAAAATACGTGAGGGCATTTTAGTCATTTACAGTGTGATATAAATAGGAGAAGATGTCGAAGGTTTAGACGCGATTGTCAGTTGTAACAAACTCGGAAGGGGATAGTGTGAGGTTCTTGAATCGAAACCTCCATTTTCTGTTGGTAGATTGAGTAATAAACTTGGTTTTGTTTTCACTTTGAAAATCTGATTTCAATTCTTCAAAGTTAGAGTTAAAACAATTTTATTGATACCAATAATGTGTTTTTTGTTTTCTAATTTTTGCAATGAAGAAGTTGTTGGGGTTAAAACAAATATATAAATAGAGTCCCTAGTACTTGTTCTCTCTGCAACTCTAACACAGAAGATACAAATCACTTATTATTCAATTGTCAAATCACAAGATCACTTTTCCAAAATCTTGGGGTAAAATTAAACAAATCATACATAATTCCTAACATATCAGATAATATTTCAGAAAACATCACTAACACTAAAATTATCAATAAAGATTTCACAGACATTTGTCATTTATGGCACTCTATTTGGGAATTCAGAAATACAATCATATTCCGTAATAACAATAAAAACATTAACAACGTACTGAATCAAACTATTGACAAAATCTATTGCTGGAATAAAGAACAAATCAAGGAAAAAATAAAAAACAAAAGACCTCATGACAAATTATTTTGGAAACATCCACCTACAAACATAATCAAAATCAATGTAGATGCTTCAATAAAAAGTGGACATAATCCACAAATCAGCTGCGTTCTTAGAAACACCTATGGTCAAGTAATCAAAATATGCAAACATAACATTAGAATGAGTCCAATTATCCTAGCAGAAGCTCTTGCTATTTATGCAGGTATCAGACATACAATTGAACTGGGAATCAGAAGAATCATTATTGAAAGTGACTCTGCAATCGTCATCAACGGAATCAGCCACATAAACAAGACACCGTGGATTATTGCCCAAATAGTTGAAGAAATCAACTCCTTAAGTAAAGACTTCGAGTCAATCACCTTCCAACACTGCTACAGAGAAGCAAATCAAGCAACTGATTACATTGCAAAATCCCCTCTAAATTGTAATTTGATCTTGAGCCCTTACTGTTACGAATTCCAAAACATCATCTCTTTAGATGATCATGGATGCCACTAGGACATCCAAATTCTTGCATACTGTAAAAAAAATAAAAAAATAAATAAAAAGTAAAAAAAAACAATTTTTTTTATAGAGAATATATTTTTTTACTTAATTTTTTAAAAAATATTGTTAGAGATGAGATGGCTTTAGAACTTGTCAGATAAATAAATAGCCCACGTTTTAGATAATGCTTTAATTGTGACCATAATGAATAATTAATAGCTCAATTGACTTATCATTATTGGTATCAATAATTGAGCGTGTGATTCCTAGCAATTTGAGATAAGCGGCGGATCAAGGAAAAAAATTTGTGAGAGGCTATGCTATTTTTTTTTTTCACGATTTTTGTTTATAGGTTTCTTTTTTTCACGATTTTTTGTTCACGATTTTTGTTTATAGGTGTCTTTATTAGATTAAAACATACTTGTAAAAAAATGTCAAATTTATGATTTAATAGTCGTTTATAGTAAAATAAACTAAAAAATAATTAAAAATCGAGCCAAATGGGGTTTTAACTTATGATATCATGACTTAATTACCTACTCCCTACCAACCAAGTTAAATAAAGGTCGGCGGCGCTGTTTCAAAAAGGTGTTTGACTTCGTCCGTAGTTCACGTCCTCAACTTTCTAGATTTAGTTTCATCTAGATTTGTCTTTTGTAGGGTGCGTATTCGCTTGTTGTATTGTACCGTTTATATTTTTTGTTGTATATTTTGACGATTGTCTGTTTGTTGACTTGTCAAACATCGAGATTCAGGTATATCTGATTTCGAATTCTTACTTAATAAAAAACGAGTTAAATAACGTTTGTAGTTTTTGGGAAGAAACACATTTTTTTTTGTATTTTTTATGAGCAGGCTTGAGCCAACCTGGGGATGAGATTCTCTGCAATTACATAAAGTTTAAGCACAAAGGGAAATGCATTATAAAATTCTTATCTTATTATTACAAATTTTCTAATGCATTTCCCTTTTTTCATTGCATTTCTTTTCTTTTTATTAATTTTTTTATTAGGTAAGAATTCAAAAGAATAATCTATCTGATGACATCTTTGTGGATGAGGCATAGGAGACCAGTTTCATTCCATTACCTTTTAGGGTCTAAGTATAAAAACTATCATTTTTTTTCTATTTTAGATTTCTAACATGTGTCCATTTTTAGTTTGTATTGTGGACACAAGTACGAAAAACCATTATAATTATAATATAATTGTTTTTAATCCTTAAAGAGTGAATTTTTTTTAAACAAAGTAACACCTTTGTCTAAAATGCATTATATATAATTGAATCATTCAAGAGTGCATCCAAAATCTCAACAATTTTTAAGTGCATTTATAGTCTTAAAAATTAAGTATATTATATAATTATAATGAGGGTAATTATTGAACTCTAATTTTTAAAACGAGATTCTTAATAGACTTCAGATCTCAATCATTAAATTTGTTTTGAGTGGTTGAACTCTTCAGCTTTACACACACCTAATCTCATTTCCACTATTTGCTTTGATGACTTATATACGAGGGATGTCATTTAGCACTATGGCATGAGTACGACATTATAAACAACCAGATTTATTTTGCTCAAAAAAACAAAAAAAAAAAATGCGTGTGAACAATGTAACTTTGCAAGAGGGCAGGTAATTAAAGTGGTCAACGTTATGGGTCTATTTGGTGGAATACTTGTGCAGATGGCTGATAATGATTTTTGGGTAAATTGCAACTAATATCCCAACCTTTAGGGATAATTGTTTTTAATATCCTAACCTTGTAAAATTTCACAAAATATCCTAACATATACCATTAGTTGCACTTAATACCCTGGATGAGATTCTTAAATTTTAAAAATTACCCACATCATACAAAAATTATAAAAAATCACCCATATTCATAAAATGTTTTCAATAAACTCCTAATATATTTTAAAATTTGAAATTAAAAAAATCTCTTACAATTTAAGCCCACCCAACCCACCATCCAAAAATAATTATAACAGGTATATAAAATATACTCCTTTAAAAATATAATATAATTATTTTAGCATGTACTCATTTAATATTTTAATATAAGTACTCAAAATAATTAATTATTTATCTTAAACATAACACTTTTACAAAAATAAAATAATGTAGATTTTAATAAATAAATGGTATGAGATATGATAACCATTTGTAATAAATAGTTACATAATAAAGATATATTAAAAATAATATGGTAAAATTATTATTTTTACCACATTATTTTGAATATATCTTTATTATATAATTATTTATTGCAAATGGTTATCATATCTTTTACCATTTATTTTTTAAATCTACTTTATTTTATTTTTGTTAAACTATTATGTTAAACATTTCTTATAGAATCATTTTTTTTAATACCATGAAATTTATGTGTGATACATTATAAGATGTTATGTATTAGTTTTAGTATATATAACATAATATTAACCAAAAAGACAGTATATATCGTATCAAATAATATACAGGGAATATATAGATGCACAAATCGGCATGTATCGAGACAGACTTATATAAATTTAGATTTTAATTATAATATATGTTTTTTGATAAATAATTAATTATTTTGATTGATTATATTAAAATTTTAAATGAGTAGATGCTAAAGTAATTATATTATATTTTAAAGGAGTATATTATATATATATTATAATTATTTTTGGATGGTGGGTCAAGTGGGGTCAAATTGTAAGAGATTTATTTAATTCTCATTTTTTAAAAATGTATTAGGGATTCATTGAAAACATTTTATGAATATGGGTGATTTTTTGTAATTTTTGTTTGATGTGGGTAATTTTTTAATTTAAGAAACTCATTTAGGGTGTTAATTGCAATTAATGGTATAGGTTAGGATATTTTGTGAAATTTTACAAGGTTAGGGTATTGAAAGCAATTATCCCTAAAGGTTGAGATATTAGTTGCAATACCCATGATTTTTTTGCTTATAATGAATTCATTGAGGATGGTCAAATGTTTTCTTATTTTAATTGGGCGGTGAGTTGTCACCTAAAACTTATCTAGGATGTGCGATGAAAGTATTAAAGCGCACTCGCATTTTGAATATGTGTGAGTTTTTATGTAAAGAAAAACGAACTATAAAATAGGCGAAGATAGATCCAATAGCGAAGATGAAAATCCACGGGTATGTTTATTTGATTAATCTATTTGTTGCTGAAATTTAAGTTTATAGTATACGACATAATAGTCAATGTCGAATCTGTAGCAGATATCCGTTATTGACTCCTAGATTAGATGAAATCGTGATATATTCGATATTGAATATTAGATTAGATGAAATCATGATTTATCTGTTATTAAATATTAGATTAGATGAAATCATGATATATCCAAAATTGAATTTTAGATTAGACACAATCATGATTTATTGATATTGAACCCCATATTAGATGAAATCTAACTTTTAACTTCTTTTGAGGCAACGATATCATGAAAACACTTATCAATGATATCGTTAGGATTTTCCATGCTCATCTGCACTCAACTTCTTTTTAAGAGAGATAAGAGTGTCTTAGGCCCTTTGTGTTCTCATGCCTACACTTCTTCAATAAGTCTCTCAAATACTTCTGTTGATGGACTTTTGTGTCTTCCTTGCATTTGAAAACTTACATCCCCAAGAAATATGATAGCTCTTTAATAAGGCTCATTTCAAATTCACTACTCATGAGCTTCTGAAACTTCTTCACAAGTAAGGGGTTAGTAGATTTAAAAATAATATCATTAACACATACTTAGACTACTAGAATTTGTCATTTTTCTTCCTATAGGAAAAGAGTTTATCCACCACTCCCCTTCTATAACCATTCTTCAATAAGAACTAGAACAACCTCTTATACCATGACCTAAGAGCTTTCTTTAACCCATAAAGAGCCTTGTCAAGCATAAAAATGTGATCAGGCTGATCTTTGTCCTGAACACCCGAAGGTTGAGCAACATACACCTCTTCCTTCAATTACCCATTCCAAAATGTAGTCTTGACCTCCATTTGGTAAAACTTGAATCCCTTATTAGCAACATAAACTAACCAACAAGGACATCGTAAAACTTGAATCCCTTATTAGCAACATAAATAACCAACAAGAAAATGAATGGACTCAAGTCTGGATATAAGGGTAAAATCTCATCGTAATAAATCCCCTCATGTTGGTTATAGTCGCTCACTAACAACCTGGCCTTGTTCCTCATGATTTTGCCTTTATCGTCCACCTTATTTTTGAACACCTTCTTTGTACCAATCAAGGTCCTTCCCTTGGTACATTGTACTATATTCCAAACTTTTTTCCTCTCGAAATGATTTAGCTTGTCCTGCATACACATGAACTAACCAACAAGGACATTGTTGTTGGGAGTAAGTCGAGTACAAATAATAAGATGTAAATATGTAAATCGACTCCTGGCCTAAGCAAATAATTACAAGACTTCCTCCCGTTGTAGTGGAAGGGTAGTCAAGATCGATCCACGAGGAGGCGTGTCAGCGGGATCCTAGTAGCGTTTGGAAATCTCACGTCTGCGTTGACCAGAAGCCTCGATTTCGACCTTGGGCCTCGATGTCGACCTCGGCTGTCGATGTTCTCTACAGCAGAAGACTTGCTGTAAAGACCGAGTATATTTTTATATTATGATTATTTCAACTAAATAAATTATTATTAAATTCAATTGTAAAAGTGGAATAAAACCCGTCCTCGAGCGTAAGTTTTGGATTCTAAGTCATTCCGGCATCATTTAAATTTCGGATTTTGACGGGATTCGATTTTCGCTTTCAAGATCGAGTATTAATTAATTAATTTAAGCTCCGAGTATCGGAAAATTTATTTAATTCTGTTATCTTGAATTTGAATTGAAATTTGATTTAGTCGGGATTCGATCGGGCGAGCGGAATTCGGGTCTATTCCGCTAATTTGAATTTCTTTTGTGAGGACCATTCCTATTTTATTTTATTTTTCTTTCTCTCTCTCTCTCTCTCCCTTCCTCTCGGTTCTCTGTAGGTAAACTGGTCCCCCTCCCCTCTTGTCTTCTTCCTCCTTACACAGCTCCCCTCCTCCTCTTCTTTTGTCTTCAAACCCAATCCTTCCCCTGCACAAGCAAACCCATTCCTCTCTCACTCCCTCTTTTCTAATCTGCAGACCCCCCAAATAGACTCTCAAACCCATCCTCCTCTCTCCACACCTTATCCTCTCATTCACCCTTATCTATTTCCCCTCCTCCCGTCGAATCTTAGCCGCTGAGCACTCCGACGTCCGAGCACCACCCGATAGCTCCCGAGCTTGCAGCCAGCCCCGCCGTCGCCACCACCAAACGCCGCCACAGTCATCACCATTCCTCCTCTGTTTCGCAACCGCGGAACCGAGCCACAACAATCCGGGCACACACAGCAGCTTCCTCCCTCCTCCACCGAGGTCCGACGCGGCCGAGCTCAATCCGACGCCGCCCAGGAGCCGCAGCCGAGAGCACCCCGCTGCCGAGGCCGCCTACTCTTCTCCCTTGTTTAGGATCGAACACTCCGGTCCAAGGGACACAGCCCGAGCCTCCGACGAAGAAGGATTCCCGACGAGCTCCGTTCTGGCGAACACAACTCCCTCGGAATGGTTGGGTTGGGAAACCGCCGGCAGGGGCCTCTCCTTCCTCCTCCCGTTTCTCCCGTCGTCGAGCAGAGCTGCCCAGAGGTTGGAGGTGAGCTCTCCTTCTTTCCTTCCTTCTGTATGTTGGGCTTGGGCCTAATTAATTCAGGACCCGGATCCTTATCGGACCCCCCCTCTCGCCCTATTCAAATTGGGTGTCCGGGTTGTGGGCCCCGCCCTTGCCACCGTGGCTGCCACATCAACCATGGGCCCCCTTCTTTTTCCTCTTCTGAATTTCGGAATTGGGTTAAGTAAGATAGAGAGTTTGGGCCTAATTCCTATCCGGGCCGGGCCATCTCTTTTTCTCCTCTTTCCTTTGGGCTGGGTTGGTCTTCTTTCCTTTTTTCTTTTCTCCGGGTTGGGCTGGCTTGTGGTTATTTTCTTTATTATTATTCGGTTATATATATATGTATAAGTTATATGTTTTATTTTTTTTCTGACTTTTGGGAAAATGATTATATATTTATATATATGTTTATATATTATGGAATTATTAATAGTTATATTAAAAAAAAGGGGGTTTTAAAAGTGATTTTAATTGATATGGAGTTATAAATATATTTATGGTTATTGTTTTGAGACTTTATGGATAGTAAGTGTTAAATTATTTGGATATTATTATTATTTTGGGTTTTGATTATAATTATAATTTCTGGAAATTAATCGTTATATATATATAGTTTATTGTTTAAAATAATATTGATTGGATTATTTAATTGATGCATTTCATGAGGATTTAAATATGTGGGTTATTAAAATGAAGTGCTTTTGGAAATTTTATTTTATTAAATATTCCTCGAGATGTGTCATTATATAATGATTTGTAAGATGATTTTTAAAGAAGAAGATTTAACTATGTGAGCTAGGATTTTAAAGTGAATTGTTGATTTTGACTTAAACATGATTTGTGAGCTTATAATTATTTTGATGATTTAGTATTGAGAATTATTTATATAATGTTTTGGAAACAAGAAACATGCCGGAATTGTTTTATAATATGATTTTTGGAAATTGACTTTAAGGCCTAAATGTTTAATGTCGGAATTTGGCCAAGTATGATTTGAGAAAGTATTTTGAATATGAGTTGACTTAATTGGGATTTATGAGTTTGAAAATATGGTTGGTATGATTTTATCAATGGGTTGATTGAAAGAATGATTTTGGTCGATTTGATCGTATCGGAAAGATTTGGAAAACGGCTTTACTATCGGTCGGTTTTGAGGATGTTGAGAACTTGGATTCGTGAGTATGAATGTTGATCTGGTAGCTTATGGAAATGGCTTGATGATAGGTGTGTATTGCTTTTGGATTGCTTTGGATTTGCATTGGGCCCTTGCTTGTGTTATCTTGCTGTTCTGCATCAACAGGTAAGTATCCTACGGGACTTACTCAGTAACCTGGACCTCCTGCCTGATGTGTCATGTAATGTGTAGCTTTGTTGCATATTAAAGCATGCCATGTAGTATCATGCTAGGATTGCATTGAACTGAGCATGTGTTTACTTTATGTGTTTGAAACAGAACGGCCGTTATCTGTGATAGTCCTAGAGTCTTTGCTAGGGTCATAGGGTAGCCCAGCCCCATCGGGTGCCCTGAGTCTATCGAGTCGATATGGGCATGATATGATAGCCCAGCACCATCGGGCAAGAGATGAGATGATATGATACGATTAGCCCAGCACCATCGGGCATGTTTTATTTATTTTATGATATGATGATGAGATATGATATGATGATGAGATATTATATGATGATGAGATATGATATGATGACGAGATATGATATGATATGATGATACCGTGGTGAAGTGCACCACCACGAAGAGAGTGCTATGCTATAGCCCGAACTGGCCAGTCTCTGCACTAACGGGAAGGGGTGCAGAGGTAGGAGAGGGATATGCCACTTGGCATTGTCTGGGGCCCTTTACAGTTCTTTTCTGCATATTATATATATACTAGGGGCATGATAGTGTGATTTTAAATCTTGTACCGCATTAGTCATCTTTTATTTAGGCATAGGCATGTTATGTGGCCTCAGCGCGGTCAGAGGACCCGCAGGCGATCACCAGGCCTGACTTCGTGGATAGTGTTAGGTACCGCTCTTGTTGCTCCATGCTTCTGTGATGGGGAAATCTTTGGCGAATCGAAGAATCCGGCTAACATATTCTAACTTGACAAATGGCAATCACTCACTTGTTTTGATTTTGACCCGGCTCTGCCGTGGCTTTTGTATCTAAACCGTACTTCCGCTTTACTTTCGTTTAAACTGTATTTCTGAGACTTCGACTGATTAGAGGTTTGAAAACCTCGACCCGTACCTGAATTGCAACATCCGAACGAAGGTATCCGACCTTCGAAACGTATCCCGGATATTTATATCCGGGCCGTTACACCTGCAGAGACAAAAACAAGTGGTCGATATCGACTAGAAGGGGTCGATATCGATGTCTGTCCACGAAATCGACTGGCTCAGAAGACTGCCAGTCGATACAGAAGGGTCGATATCGATATCTGGTGTCGATATCGATGCTTGCAGAAGTTTCCCAGGAGTCTCGAGATCGACTCAGAAAACCGTCGATCTATCAGTTTTGGTTGATATCGACCTCTGCTGTCGATATCGATGGCTCCCTGCAGTGGGTTAGTTCTTTGTCGGCAAAGAAAAGGCCGAAGAATTAAGGATGGAGAGAGAAGCAATGAATAGAAATAACAGAGGGTTTTTGTGTGTATAAACTATGTAAAAGCAACTCCTAGGATTAGGGTTTACCACAACGTTAACCAATGCATGCGATGAGATAAATAAGACGGACAATTGCGCTATTTCACCCGAGGGACAAGCTTTCGCCGTACACCAACTCTTAGGATTACTCTTGCAAATAAACCTAATTGTCTCTACCAATTTTATGTTTATAACTCAAGTTGTTTGCATGAATCCCTTTTCTTTCGATTAGGACTAAACATATAATCGTAGGAGGAGAGATAGACACAACGATATCAACATCAAATACTTACCTCAAGCGCGCATGGCTAACGTCGGGCTCACCCCGACCCTAAGAGCTTTGGGGAACTACTCGCTTCTCATCATGGAATTCATCGTCAATTAAAAGGAAGAAACTTGCATTTAAAAATAACTTCGAAGCTTTACAACTCAACGTCAACTTTCGCAAACGTCAAACCCTAAAACTTCTCTCTAACTCTATTGTCTATTGTCTTGGGTTGTTCTATGATTGTATGATTGGATGATCTAACAAATCAGCCCCTAGGGCTTTATTTATAGGCTACTAATCCTTGCTATCCAAGGATTGTAACTCCTATCTAAACTATGAGCTCTATCCGAACAATTAGGATAGGTCTTTTATTTTGATAAAACTTAATGGTAAAAGATAAATAAAACTTCAGCTGTCCTCTATCTTGAAAGTATAAGATAATTTCGTGCCTTCTTGAAGATATAGTTTCAATTCGCATTCGAAATCGAGTCTATCTTCTGTCGAGATAAGGGGTCGATATCGACACCAGAGGTCGATATCGAGGTCTCTGTTCCTGCTCGACTTGTTCAGCTCTGGTCGATTTCTATGTTGAGGTCGATATGGGGGTCGATATCGACACTGGGGGTCGATATCTGGGTCTAAGGTCGATATCTACCTCTTCTCAGCTTCACTTGATGTCTATGTTGAGGTCGATATCTATGTTGAAGGTCGATATCTACACCAGAGGTCGATATCTGGGTCTAGGGTCGATATCTACCTCTGCTCAGCTTCACTTGGCTTCTCCGTTTTGACTCCGTTTTCGCTCGAATTCCTGCATAGTTAGCTTAAAACTTGTGCAGACCCTATTTATTGCATTTTAGCCCATTCTTACACAAGTTTATATTCTTTTGAACCTTTTCTTTGAAAATCGAATGAAATAAGGAGTCGAAAGATGCAATAAACAAAGGTACAAATATGTACATCAGACATCTTGTGCTGGCTCTTCTCTGTCTATTTGTTCTCCTCTGTAATGAGCAAATCCCCCTTATTTGAGGCATCTATATTGGGCTTCACATCATTAGAGACTTTAGACTAATGGCTCAAACTAATCGCCTCACTAGTTTGTCTTCTAGTGTCTTCACCATTCTTAGGATTTTGCAGTTGTGCTTCTGAATTCCCATCAAGACTAATATGAGAGTACACTTGACCTAGTCCACCATCCATGTTATCATCATCATCTTCTCCTCTTCTCATGTTCAAGAAATTCTCATTAGTTTCGTCCTCTAGGGTCATCCATACTTGCATAATAGTGATAGTATCAAGATATTCATAAAAGACAACATTAACACTCGTCTCTACAATCTTAGTTTTTTTTTTGTTATAAACGTTATATGCCTTGATATGGGGAGCATAGCCAACAAACATGGCCTTATAGCTTGTTGGGTTAAACTTGTCCAAATTCTTTTTCCCGTTGTCATGGACAAAGCACCCGCATCCAAAAACACGCAAGTGAAATATTCAGTTTCCTTCCCTTGAGCTCTTTGTACACCATTTTGTCCATCAAAGCACGAATCATGGCCCTATTAAAGATGTAACATGCCATATTTATGGCCTATGCCTATAAATATCTTGGAGTATTGTTGGAAATCATTATTGTCTTTTCCATATTCTCTAAGGTCCTATTTTTCCTTTATACCACCCCATTCCGTTGGGGGGTCCTAGGGCTAAAATGCTATGAGTAACAATATGTTCCCTGTAAAACCTATCAAAAATAGTATTCAAGAATTTTGTGCCATGGTCAAAATGTATGACCCTTAGAGATAGATTCAAATCTTATCAAGAAAATTTATTATGGACTCAAATTCCCCAAAGAAATTGTCTTTTGAAAGAATCCAAATTGTCCATGTGTACCTAAAGTAGTCATCACTAATCATAATAACATAATTGGTTCCCCCTATACTCTTGACTCTCATCGGTCCACATAAGTCCATATGCAACAATTTTAATGAACAAGAAGTACTTACTATATTTTATGCCTTAAAGGACAACGTACTTGCTTTCCCCTCATACAAGCATCACAAATCCCCTTATGATTTAGTGAAAAACTTAGAAGCCCATCAACAAGCTCTCATTGTTGAAGATTTTGGATCAATGAATTGCTTAGAAACCCTAATCGTCTATGCCATATATCTACAAGGTTAGTCACGGATGAAAGACACAATTATTCCTTTGGGCCAAATTCTTTATCAAGGAGATATACATTGTTATGCTTAACACCTCTCAAAGTGTCTTCTTTGTGGCTCTATTTTTCACTTTGCACTCTCCGGTGGTAAAATGTACCTTAGTTATGAGACATTTAATAACTTATAACCCAAATTCTCAAATAAATTTACGTTATCAACCTTTATCAAGTTAGAAAGCTTTACCCTACCAATACCATAAATTCCACCTTGGCCTTTGTCCCTAAAGAAAATCTTCTCTCCATTTTGTTGGTTGAGAATCATGAATTTTGACAAATCACCGGTTATGAGGGTAGAGCAATTGCTATCTAAGAACAAATCCTCACTCTACTTAGTTGAGGAATTTGTAGAACTCTTCTCAAGCCTAAGTTCATAGCTACAAAAAAAAATGTTTAGACGAAGAACCCAGACACCTTGACTAGGAGTGGCAATCAACATATGTGTCTCTTCCTCAATCATCCCTTCAGGACACATGTAGGAAAAATTTCCTTTTTGCTTGCAAGAAAAACACCTTATTTCCTTGATGGACTCCTTAGGTAGCTGCCATCTTTTCCTTTGCATGGCCACCATGATATCTTGGTGTTCCATCCTACAAACTCAACATATAATCTTAAGCATTGGGCTCTAATACCACTTGTTGGACATCAGGCAAGGTTGTGTTAATACTATACTTAATAAATTTAAGTGAAAAAAAACACAAAAAACAAGACATGCAATTTATAGGTGATAACCTTCAATCTTCAACATGTAGTGTGGAATAAAACCACCACCACCCTTTCCACTTAGTTGAGGAATTTATATTTTTTATTAGGTAAGAATTCGGATAGAAGAACACCTAACTGAGGGCATCCTTACGGATGAGATCATGTAGGACATGATTGTCTATGTCTAGGCTCTCAATCCCTAGGGCATCGTGGAAAAGGTGTGCGACCTTATTGGCCACGGCATTGTCCTCACGGGGAATATGAGAAACAAAACAGCCTCCACTCCCTGAAGGAGAAGTTTTACCTTGAACATGATAAGTTCACTTTCCCAGGGTCATCTAGCAGATTCACAGAAGTGATTGATGATAATAAGCGAGTCCTCTTCAATGCATAGCCTGGAAATCCCATGTTCCAAGGCTTTTCGTACTCCTAGAAGTAGGGCTTGGGTGCGCTTCAGCCATAATAGGAGTTTTATCCCCTATTTTTTCGAACCCTAACTCAATTGGTTTGTCATTCCAATCGCGAATGATGTAACCCCCACAACTAGAGAGATTTGGGATGGAGGAGCCATCGAAGTTAAGTTTAATTGATCTCATAGAAGGTTTTTCCCATGTAAATATCCATCTTGGCATATTGGAAATTCTCTTCCTAAGCGCTTCCTCGAGGGTGGGACTACAGGAAGCGATATGATCGCTGAACTCACAAGCTTTTTTCCAGCCGTGTTCGACAGCATTTGCCATTGAAATGATATCTATTTGGTTTATTTCCTTTATTACCAAAAGAGATTTGGTTACGGCGGAACCATAAGAACCACCATCTAGTAGCCAGAATCTTTTTCATTTCATTACTAGTCTCTTCCCCTATGAATTTCAAAATTGGATTAATGTCCCTGGATGTTCGGATGCAATCCTCAGCAAAACTATTTTCAGTAGAGAAAAGGATCCCTCGAGTGACGTGTGCATGGTTGACATTCTAGAAGGAGATGAGTGTCATCTTCCACAGAATCCCCACATAAAGAGCAATAGGCAAGGATCAACATCCCTCGTTGGGTAAGTCTAGTTTTGTAGCTAATCCGTTATAGGTAAGTTTCCACATGAAGTTTTTTATTTTGGGCATCGTATCCAGTTTCTAGACTCAGTTGAAATTGACATTGTCACTGGCCACATTGCGTGTGAGAAGGTTATATGCACTATGTGCAGTGAACCAGTCATGACGATCGGGCCACCAATATAGCCTATCCTCAAACTACGAAGATGGAATATGGATTGTGATGATATCTTTGACGATCATTTGTGGTAGATTATTTTCTAGTTTTCCAACCACCATTTACCATTGATGATATAATCACAGACTCGTTTCGCTCCCATCGAACTACGTTTGGAAATCCGGGTGAGAGACTAACGGCTTAGGCCAAACCCAGGAGTCATCCCAAAATCTGATTGTTTGGTCCTTTCCCATGGTCTAGATTAGACCGGATTTGAACTTGAGGATAAGGGGGTAAAGCTTAGTCAATTTCCAGAAGAAAGGCCCAGACTTTTTATAGTTCAATATGTCCTGATTCATGAGGTATTTGTATTTAATTACCTGAATCTAAACATTAAAGGGTTCAACAAGAGTTTTCCATAGAAGCTTCAGTTGTAAAGCTTCATTCATCTCACAAGCTTTTCTAATACCCATACCACCCTTGTTATACGGTCTACAAACCTTGTCCCGGCTATTAAGTGGTCGATGATGTAGATCTTTATTCCAGAATAATGTCTTATCAATTTGGTCTACCTCTTTAAGTATGGACGAAGGAAGCATAAAACTCTACATTGTGTGCAGGGGTTTCGCTGGCAAATTTGAGTTTATAAGAACAACCCGTCTTTGTTGAGACAAGGAGTTAGCCCGCCATTTGGTCAACCGTTCTTTGTATTTGCAGACAAGATCCTGAAATGTATCATTATTCACCCTACCGTTGATGATAGGGCAACTAAGGTATTTCTCAAGGTTTCGTTCATTAGAAATTCTAAAATGGCTTTTAATCTCAGCTCTCCTAGTATTGGAGATTCCAGAAGTCGCATGGAAGGCAGATTTATGGAAGTTGGCTTTTTGCCCTGAGACTTTACAGTATTCGGTGACCAACTGTTTGACCTCTTGGCAAACGGCTATACTTCCTTTCGAGAAGATTATGATATTATCTACAAATGTGAGAAAATGAATACGAGGCCCTTCTTTTCCAAATCAAAATGCGACCAGATTCCTAGTATCCGCTGCATGAGCTAAGTTTTTGGCAAAGACTTCAGCCCCTAGGATAAACAGGAAAGGTGAGAGAGGGTCTCCCTGGCGAATACCTCTAGTTGGTATTAACGGTTCCGTATGGCCATTGTTTACAAGAATCGAGAAAGAAATCATCGAGATGCATTCCATAACAAGCTGGATGAATTTTTTGTGGAAACCAAATTTATGAAGAACTAATTTGATAAAAGATCATTCAAGCCTGTGATACGTTTTTTACATCTCAAGCTTGGTTGCAATCCAACCTTCACCCCCCCCCCTTTTGGATTTAAACGAATTAAATATTTCATGTGCAATGAGTACATTATCCTGAATAGCTCTATCCGTAACATAAACACTTTGCAGGGGGTGAATAAGCTTTCCTATAATTTTCTTAAGCCTTTCAGTAAGAATTTTAGAAATAATTTTATAAAAAGTGGGATGATAGGCCTATAATGTGTTGCTGTTGACGGGTTGTCTAATTTAGGTAGCAGTGATATGAAAGTGTGGTTGGTCTGTTTCAGAAGTTTACTAGAATAGAAAAAGCTTTTGACAGCACGAATGACATCATTTCCAACAATATCCGAGTAATTTTTTGTAAAATACAATGGTCATGTCATCTGGCCCAGGGGATTTGTTTGAGCCTAGGCAAAAAACTGCTGCTTTAATCTCCCCATTAGAAGGAATTAATATTAATGATTGGTTTTCTTCTTAAAAAATTGAGGGAGTAATAAATTGAAGAGTGTTAGTATTGTCAATTGGGTGGTTGGTTTCCGAACAAAATCTCTTTTCAAAATCAGAACAGTTCTCTACTCTTACATTATCTCCTCCTACAATTTGAGTTTCCTCTGCGAAGATGATAGTCCGAATAATTTTCCTATTTCTTCTGACCGATGCAACTTTATGAAAATAAGAGGAATTTGAGTCGGAGAGCTTGATATGTTTTGTCTTAGATCTCTGGTTCCAAAAGCTCTTTTGAAATAACAGAAGAGCTTCCTTCTTGCGTATTAAATTCATTTCCTTTTGGATGTCTCTTTCATAAGGGATAAGGTTGTTAGTCAGACTTGTTTGAAGGCAAAGTAACTGAGATTCTACTTTGTTTGGTTGCCTAAAAATATTTCCAAAAGAATATTTGTTCTAAAATTTGGCTCTTTTTCCAAAATTTTGTCTTATATGTTAACTGGAGCACGGTCGAACCCGTGCACGACGCTCTCCTATTTAACTACGTTCCTAAATTCTTTATAGTACATCCAGAAGGTCTCAAATTTAAAGGACAAAGCTTTTGATGTATAAGAAGCCGTGAGCTCAATAGTGATTGGGCATTGATCTAATGATGAGAAAGCTCTACTAAATGTAATGCCAAATCTTAATCCAAATGCATGTAAATTAGGATCATAGGATATCTTGTGTATTGATGAATGTATAAGCGATTATAGGATCTTAGGTGGCTCGAGTGGTTGAAGACGAAGAACCATCAAAGGGCTCAAGGATCTGGCGCCAAGGTTTTGAATGGGTTGATGAAGAAAGTCAGACATTACTTGCTTCCTCAGAAGCTCCAACGGCTTGATATTGTCCTTGCTAATCCAAACGCTGCGTTTGGCTCATCTGGGACTTGGTTATAAAAAGCATCCTATACAACCCTAGAGAGCCTGTTGAGCGTCATTGTTAAGCTTCCGCTCCACAAGAGAGAGAGAGAAAGAGAGAGAGAGAGAGAGAGAGAGAGAAACCCTAGACAGTGATTCAGAGTTTTCTCCATTGGAAGCTTGAATCATCAAGTTCCAAGTGAGATCTAAAGAGATCCTATTAGAAGAAGGAAGAAGACGGAGCCTCGCTCAGGTTGCTGAACCTTTGAACTCGATCTTCATCATCCGCCAACTTTCTTTATTCCTAGATGAAGTGAAATGGAGTATCTATTCCTCTCTTCGTGTTTCTCCTTATCTGTTTCACACTCGAGCTGCTAGATCTAGGATCGTTATACTCGTTTATCTGTACTCTTTTATCCATGATCCGTACTCGATTATACTTAGTGGATTATTGGGTTTGAGTCTCTCCCTCTTGAGGCTCTACAGAGTAGGGAAACCGAATTGCATCACCAACTCTCGTGTTCTCTTTTTGTCTCTTGTATGCGCTATATTTTGATCCGTCTCTATGCTAGGGTTTAGGATTAAAATATGTTTTTACAAAGTGGTGTCAAAGCTTGAGTGTCCCATTTCTTCCTTTCTCTCGTCTTTATAGATGCGGGAAATAGATATGGGGGCATGGACATTGGGTAGGCCATATAAGGTATCCACGATCTGGCGCTATTCCTCTCCCATCCGACGTACCACACATGTTTTCTCAAAAATCAGTTTTTCAAAATCCGTTTTTTCTATGCTTATATGTTAGTTTTCTTATCTGTTAACTTGATTTTATCTGTCAAGTCTTCATTTCAGTAAACTAACTATGTGTTTTTCCTTTTACTGTAGGTACTATGGCCGAATCTTATGTTAAAATCAAGCCATTTGATGGCAAGATTGATTTTGCTATGTGGCAGGTCAAGATGAATGCCATCTTGATTAAGGAAAAATGTTGGAGAGATGTTAAACCCTCATGGAGACCCTTTAGTACAACTAACACCACCTCCTTCACCACTCACTCCTGAAATGTCAGAACAAGCACATGCAGAAATCATGCTTAGGCTCACAGATGATGTGGCCAGACAGGTAGTCAAGGTAGATGACCCCAGGGCCCTTTAGTTAGCTCTGGAGGATTTATTTCTTGTTAAATCCCTGCCAAGTCGCATCTCTCTACTCTGTAATCTCTTTACATTTAAAATGGAAACATCTGTTACTTTAAATGATAATCTGAATAAGTTTTTAAAAATGACACAAGAGCTAGAGAGATGTGATGACAACATTAAGGATTCTCACCAAGCCATTTTGTTGTTAAACTCTTTCCCCTCACAGTTTGATCATTTTAAGGATGTCATTCAGTTCTCACGTGAGCCTCTTACTAAGGAATGCATAGTGGAGACCATCACTAAGAAGAATGAGATGCTCAAAGTGTTCAAATAAAAAACTGGTGCCAAACCTGACACCTCTGAGAAATCTGAATTTCTGTTTGCAAAAGCAAACAGACCTAAAGGCAATAAGTCTAAAAAAAAAGAAGAAAAATGATGAGAATCCTAATGCCACTACACCTGAATCCAGTACCAAGGTCCCAAAGGATTCTAAATGCAACTATTGTGGACATTTGGGTCACTCAATTAAGGATTGCAGGAAGAAAAAGAGGGATGATGAAAACAAACGTAAGAATTCTATGTCTGCTTCACTTCTTGAGTCTGAGATGGGTAATTATCCTAATGAACTTTTCATGTGCAGCTCTAAGGATGGACACCAATCCTCTTGGATACTAAACTCATGCTGCACCATGCATGCCATCCCTGTCAAAACTTGTTTTGACAGCCTTGATCAGAGTAGGAGTGGGGTGGTCAAACTTGGTGACCACCACACTCTTGCCATCAAGGGGGGTTGGCAATGTCACACTGAAAATGTTTGATGGGAATACTATTACTCTTAAAGATGTTAGATGGGTCCCTGATTTGAGGAGGAGTCTTATGTCTGAATTTGTGATTGATTGCGTGAACTTTGATATAATTACTCGTGAAGCCATTAAAAGGGTCATTCAAAATGGTAATTGCATTGTTAAAACTGTTAGGAAGGATGGTTTTTATCATGTTATCACTCCTAATCCTGAATGCAATCTGTTAGTTAAAGCACCTACCATTACTCCTCATCTCACTAAACTTTGGCATCTTAGGCTTGGTCACATTGGGAACAAGGGCCTGCATTATTTATTCAAGCATGGTTTATTATCTGAAAAGCCTACTAACCTTTCTTTCTATGAGAATTGCGTGTTTGGCAAAGATACTAAAAAGGTGTTCAACAAATCCACCTATACAGCCTCCAAACCCTTGGAATACATCCACTATGATTTGTGGGGGCCTGCTCAGTTTGACACCATAGGTGGCAAGAGATACTTTGTATCCTTTATAGACCACTTCTCAAGGAAAGTTTGGCTTACACTTCTAAGAACAAAGGATGAAGCCTTCTCAACCTTCAAAGCTTGGAAGACAAAAGTAGAAGTTCAAACTGGCAACAAGATAAAATGCTTGAAGACAGATAATGTCTTGGAGTTCTACAATACAACCTTCGATGAGTTTTGCAAGGAGAATGGCACCAAGAGGCAACTCACAGTTCCTGGCACCCCGCAGCGAAATGGCACTGCTGAGAGGATGAACAGAACACTGTTAGAGAGGCCAAATGCCTTCTTTCACTGCTGAAATGAAGCATATTCTTTGGGGTGAAGCTGTTGTCACAACTGCTTATCTCATTAATAGATCTCCTTCATCTATGATAGGTTTCAAGACTCCACAAGAGATGTGGATTGGCAAAAAGCCCTCTCTGTCATATCTCAAACCCTTTGGGTGCACAACTTACCCTCAAATCTCGCAAGGAAAACTACAACCCAGAGATCTAAAGGGAGTACTGCTAGGTTGTCCAAAGGGAGTAAAAGGCTACAAGATTCTCCTAATCCAACCTGGAGGCGACAAGGTTATTGTTTCCAGAAAGGTCACCTTCAACGAGTAAGAATTCCATTTCAAAAAGGTTTTGGCTCCCAAAGATGATAATATAGGAGAATCCTCACCATCTGGGAGGTTTTTTTGTACATGATGATCAACTAAGGAACTTTGCTACTCTCAGCAATGAAGAAAATGAGGAAGAGTTTGACATGGGTCATATCCCACACTCAAACTCCTCTCATTCTAGTACTCCAACTTAACAACCTCAACAATTAGGAGGAGGAAATGAAGAAGGACATCAACAGGGAGTTCACTCAAACTCAAACTCAATCTCTCCCAATCTTGATTCTAACTATTCTCATACCTCTTCTCTTGCATCTTCTTCTACTTCTGCATCTACACATGTCTCCTTAAATGATAGTCATGTTGCTTCTGTGAATGACATGCTCTCTGAATCCATGAATGACATGCATGTTTTGTCTCAGCGTGACACATCTGCTACCTCTATCAATGACTATCAACTTCTTAGAGATAGAGTTCCTAGAACTATTATTCCTAATATGAGATATACTGATGATTGTGATATTGTTAAGTTTGCTTACATTACCGGTGAGATCATAAAATTTAATCCACCTGAAACTTTTGAAGAGGCCATTAAATCTGCTGAGTCTAGTAAATGGTTTAGGGCCATGCATGAAGAGATTCAATCTATGTTGATAAACAAAACATGGATCTTGGTCCCAAAACCTTCACATGCTAAACTTATTGATTGCAAATTGATATTTAAAGTAAAAGAAGGGGTTCAATCTGGAGAATCATCTACGTACAAAGCTAGGTTAGTGGGAAAAGGCTTTAATCAAAGAGAAGGAATAGACTATACAGATATCTTTGCTCCTGTGGTTAAGTACAAAACCTTGAGATTATTGCTTGCCGTTGCCACTGTTTTTGAGTGGCAACTTGAACAAATGGATGTGAAAACTGCCTTTTTACATGGAGACTTAGATGAAACGATTTATATGAAGCAACCAAAAGGCTTTATAGATAAATACAAATATGATTTTGTCTGCCTTCTGAAAAATTCCATTTATGGTTTAAAGCAATTACCAAGACAATGGAACATAAAATTTGACAAATGCATGAGTTCTCTTAGATTTATCAGAAGTGAATATGATCCCTGCTTGTATATCAAGGGTCTTAAAACAAAATCTCCTTTGTTTATACTAATGTATGTGGATGATATTCTTTTGATTTGTGCCTCTATTATCATGATTGTTGATGTTAAAAGAAACCTGATGAAACACTTTGATATGAAAGATCTAGGACAAGCTAGAAAAATTCTGGGCATGATAACAAGAGATAGATCCAATAGGAAACTAATGTTATCTCAACTTGATTATATTGAAAAGGTCTTACAAAAGTTCAACGTGACTGGCTCTAAGTTTTCATCAATACCATTAGGAGAGCACTTGGATCTTACAAAAGATCATTGTCCCAAAAATGAGCATGAAAAGAAACTCATGATCAATGTTCCCTATGATGTTACTCGTCTGTAATGTATGTCATGTTGTGCACTAGACCTGATTTGGCTTTTGATATAAGTGTGTTAAGTAGATTCATGTCTAATCCTGGGATCCTCATTAGAATGCCATGAAATATTTATTGAGATATCTTCTAGGAACTAATCATCTTGGTCTTGTCTACTCAGCTTACAAACTGCAACTGACTTGCAAAGATATGTAGACTCCGACCATGCCAGCAACAAGGACACCAGGAAATCCACCACTGCTTACTACGTCACTTGAGTAGGAACTGCATCTCTTGGAAATCCCAACAACAATCCATAGTGGCCCTATCTTCCACTGAAGCTGAATATATAGCAGCAATAGAATCTGTCAAAGAGGCCATCTAGCTTAAAAGCGTTATGGGGAAATCTTCAAGAGAAATTTTGTACCTGAAATCAACATGGACAGTCAGAGTGCTATTTACCTTTGCAAAGATCCCATGTACCATGAGAGGACCAAACAGATTGATGTGAGGTTCCACTTCATCAGACACAGGGGTAGAAGACATGGCACTCCCGGTTAAAAAGATCAAAGGGGAACAAAACCCAGCTGATTTTGGAACTAAGATAGTTCCTGCTAACAAATTCTGTTATTGCAGGAATTATCTTCATATATTTTATGTTCATTGATTTGCAGGTACCAGAGCCAAGGACAGACGGATTGAAGACACAAACCCTTGTATCCTTATTTAAATGATCGAGTACCTTACATGGTGGCTGGATTAGGAGGGCAAATTGTAATGCCAAATCTTAATTCAAATGCATGTAAATTAAGATCATAGGATAACTTGTGTATTGATGAATGTATAAACGATTATAGGATCTTAGGTGGCTCGAGTGGTTGAAGACGAAAAAACATCAAAGGGCTCAAGGATCTGGCGCCAAGGTTTTGAATGGGTTGATGAAGAAAGTCAGACATCACTTGCTTCTCGGCCCATTACTGTACATGATCCAATCCACATTTCCTCTGCTAGCCCAAAGCTTCCTCAGACGCTCCAACAGCTTGATATTGTCCTTGCTAATCCAAACGCTACGTTTGGCTCATTTGGGACTCGGTTATAAAAGGCATCCTATATAACCCTAGAGAGGTGGTCAAGCGTCACTGTTAAGCTTCCGCCCCACAAGAAAGAGAGAGAGAAAAACCCTAGACGGTGATTTAGAGGTTTCCACCATTGGAAGCTTGAATCCTCAAGTTCCAACTGAGATCTAAAGGAGATCCTGTTAGAAGAAGGAAGAAGACGGAGGCTCGCTCAGGTTGCTGAACCTTTGAGCTCGATCTTCATCAACCTCCAACTTGCTTCGTTCCCAGATGAAGTGAAAGGGAGTATATGTCCCTCTCTTCGTGTTTTTCCTTATCTGTTTCACACTTGAGCTACCATATCTAGGATCGTTATACTCGTTTATCTGTACTCTTTTATCCATGATCCGTACTCGATTATACTTAGTGGATTATTAGGTTTGAGTCTCTCCCCTTGAGGCTCCGCATAGTAGGGAAACCGCCCTGTGTCACCAACTCTCGTGTTCTCTTTCTGTCTCTTGTATGCTCTATATTTTGATTCGCCTATGTGCTAGGGTTTAGGATCAAAATCTGTTTTTACACTAAAGGTGCTAAGAGAAGGAAATTTTTCGATGATTTGGTAATGAACAAGAACACGGTCTAATTTTTCTTTGATATTGTCATGCCCAAATGTGCGCTTTCTCCAGGTAAATTGATTCTCGAAGGATGTGATGTCTACTAATGAGCACCAATTTTTAAGGATTGTGTTATATACACCCGCAGCAGGTGTTCTATGCACTCCTTAGAACGGATCTAGGATCCGTTTCATCCTTAGGACGACACGTGTCCAGTAATAATTACAAGTTGTTAAAAAAATACACGGACAGATCTTTTCCGTTGTAAAAACAAATAAAAAAATCACATAGGACGGATCTATGATCGGTCCTATGTAAAAAAAAATTTTAAAAAAAAAAGATACACCAAGGGCGGATCAATGATTCGCCCTTGTAAACTTTTTGAAAAAAAAGATGCACTTGCAGCTTTATCCCCTTCTCTTTTTTTTTGTAATTTATATAGGACGGATCCTAGATTCGTCCTATGTAATTTTTTTATTTTTTTATATCCGTCCGTATATTTTTTAAAAAATTTGTAACGGACAGATTTTTTATCCGTCTTAAAGAGTGCATATAGCACCTGTTATGAGTGCATATAGCCACCCCGAATTTTAAATACATCAAGTTGGGTAAATCTAGAGGGAAGGGTCTGAGCACCTCCAAGAGAAATCGTCGTTTGGGTTAAGATAGTTTATTGCTATTATCCTTGGCAGTTGGAAGCAACTGAGATGTTCTCCATTAAGCATCATTATATTAAAGTCATATATAGTCATTCAATGATTTTATCAACAATTACAGTATCAAACTACCCGTTAATGATGTTATAAAATTGAAACACTACTATTAAGCATCATTATATTATTAGTGAAACACTGTCCTCCAGTCATGTTATTAACAACGACAACAGGCAACAGTACAATTAAATGATGTCAGTATACTCATACGGTAACCAAATACGTATGAAAATCCAATTACTCTATCATTTGAATCCTTAATTAAAAAATAATAAACCCAAATATTAGTCGTATCAATGATAAGATATCAGATCTTGATAATCCAACTTTCTTTTCACAATCTATTACGGAGTAACATTAAGACCATGAGCAACGAAGAGTCTCATGACTTTAACTCATTTTAGCCAAATCAATAACTATTCCTAACACGTCAGTTTTCCACTAACTTTTTAACTTTTTATTTTTCCATTTACAATAGAGAGTCGCACGACTCTTATTTTACTTTACACTTTTTTATATGTATTAAGCTAAATATTGATTTATTTTACTTAAAATTTTATGTTAATAATATTATTAATATTAATATTAATACGTATAATTAAAATAAAAAAGACACACAATTAAATTTATAAATATTTAATTAAATTGATAAAATGAAAAAACACGGAAACAAAAAAATTACACAACTTAAACTTGCAAACAACATATTAAATTTGAAACAACACACACTTGTACGATAAAATTAAACTTTGAGGTGTAGTGGGTACTGTTATTTAATGTTCAAATTTATGTATTTTTATGGTGTAAATTTATGTTGATTTAAGTTAATGTTGTTTATGTGATTACAAATCTTTAACATATGTTAAACTTAGCAAAAAAAAAATTCTCAAACATATACAAAATTGGTGTCATTGAATAGATAAAAATAATATATCCAATTCAAAAATAATTTTTTTTTAAAATATATATTTAGCGAATCAATGGGAGGTTTTTAATTTAATTAAAAACCCTGCCAAGTGGCACATTTCCATTGGTTGGCAAAAAAAAGAAAAGAAAAAAAGTGGAAGATGCGGATCCAATATAAATGGCAGCCCCCTCTATCAAACACTCTCTCTCATCCCTCTTTCCAAAATTGCTTACCTGTCCCCATATTTTGATTCGAGGGGATCTCCATTGCCAGTGGTCTAATACAGATGCTAAAACACCATTTTCAGCTATAACAACATTTGGATTTGTTCGAATATCAATTTTTTTTTTTGTTGTTAAAAATTGAATTACTGACACCAACTTCTAGTGATTGTAATTGCAGTTGAGGAGTGGAAGAATGAGATTGTGAAATATACGTAGCGTAGAAAATTTTCTAGTGAAAGACAAATGATTCGTCGTGGGATAAAAAAAAACTGAGTCACTGCCTACCGCTGGATACTGTTGATAAAATTCTAAATGTCTATATCCCCACCAATGAAATGGAAGATAGACTATACTGGAAACCTAACAAAAATGATTGGTTTTCTACCACTAGTGTTGTAAATCACATAACGACATCTAGAAGAATCAGTTCTGACTCTTTGGACTGGGTATGGAAAATTAATTGCCCTCCGAAGATCAAAAAATTTGTATGGAAAAACCTATTAAATGGAATACCGACAAAAGTTAGATTACAAACCAAATGGATCCATATGCCCATAAAATGCCCCTTATGCATCAACCATGAGGAAGATAGCACTCATCTCTTTCTTGAATGCCAGGTATCATTATCTTTCATTGGAAGTCTCGACAGGAGGATTGAGCAAACGATCCAGAACATTGAAAAAAGAAAAAAGGTACACAAGAACATAATCTCGGATATCTTTAACCAGTACCCTCGAAACAATAGTCTATCCTTGCTTTAGCCATGTGGGGCATATGGTCAATGAGAAACAGAATAGTGTTTGACAACAATAATATCAGAACGCTGAAAGAATGGATTAAATACATAAAACAATATAGGAAGACATGGAAAAGATCTCAAAATGACGAACAAATAGATGACCTTGACATACTGAGGCAAACCCCCTCGAAAAGGACAAAGACAAAACCGAAAGCAGTAAGATGGAAAAAGCCAGTGGAGGATAATGTCAAGCTTAACTTTGATGGTACACGGACGGGATCGGGCTACGCTGGTTCTGGCTTTGTTTTCCGTGATAAACTAGGTAGAGTCCTCTCTTGTGGTGCTCATAGACTGGGCTCCGTGTCAGTTGTGCAGGCGGAATGGTATGGCCGTATCGATGGGCTCTTGGAAGCTTCTAAGCATGGTTTTGAGTGTCTGGAGGTTGAAGGTGACTGTCTCACCGTCATTAATGCTTTGCAGGGCCACTGACAATGTCCGTGGGAGATCGAATTGACAATCTCAAATACCCTAGCGCTATGTTGATCCTTTGAGCTGGTCTCGTTCGCGCACATCGTCAGGGAGGGTAACCAGGTGGCGGAGAGGCTGATGCATCTTGGATTGTCCACGCATTTCGTAGCTGAATGTGTTCCGGCTGAGATCGTTGATCTCGTCCGCTACGACACCATCGGACAGTGGGTTAGTCGCGTCTAACCTCCAATGAATCCTTGCCTTGTATCAAAAAAAAAATGATTCGTCGTCGATTTCTGTTTGATGAATCGTAAGAAGTTTCAAAAAGCTATCACAACTCGCAAAAAGTAAATCTAAAAGTAGGCAACTGATTTTTCAAGCAATTAGAATTATGTTTTGTAACTTTTTTTTTATCTTAATCCAGTTCGATCAACTCAGGGACTCTATATTTGGATCAGGTACTGTATTAAGAGGTTGACCCTACCACTCACAAGTGACTCCATGTTTTTAAGGAATTTCGAATTTCGAATCTCTTAACAAGCGATGTAGCCTCACAGTCATTACACCAACTTATGGTTGGTAGAATTATGTTTTGTAACTGACAACCATTGTTAGGTATTATTAGGCTCGATAACGAGCTTTTTTTCATTGTGGAAATTGAGCCTCCGTTATTTCGACGTGCTAGTGGCAAAAGAAAATGTGGTCTGTCCTTGTGTTAGGTCCGCGCCTTAGGAATGAGTAGGATTTTCTTAAAAATTTAGAAATTAATTGAAAGACAATTATTATTGGATTATGAGAGATTACTAGTGTTAGGTCCGTGCCTTAGGAACGGGTATTTGAATAAAATCTAATATTGATTATTTTAATTTAAATGTATATATAGTTGTAGTTATTTTTAATATAATTTTTGATAATATATCATATAATTTTAGTTATTAGTAAGAAAAATACATCAATACTATAGTAATGATAGTTCAATATTTCTTGTAAGAATTAAAAAAAGATATGTTAATGTGAAATTATTTGGAAATAAAATTTACTATAAAATTAAGGCAATATGTTTATGATAAAAATATAAAGGCTTAGAAAAAGAATTCAATGAAGGTGAATTAGTTGATGGTCGAATTTAGGTTGGATAAGTTTCAGTGTAGAAATTGCAGTGATGGTAAAAATAGATATTGAAATCTAGATCAATTATTATGTGATAGTCTCAAAAGGTAAATATAGAGATGAGGTAAATGATGATATTTTGTAAATTAAAGATGATATTTTTATGAACTAAATTAAATATAAACTCCATAATTGAAAAAAATTGGTGAATCAAATTGAAGGCGTATTCGCGTGGAAATGGAAAAAAACCTTAGTATTAGTAGTTCATAATTTAATATAATATAAAATTAGTATTTAATGTAATTAATAATATGGATGTTTATTTTAGTAGAGGAATGCAATTTTTTCTGTAAATAAAATAAATAAATAAATAAATAAGTAATGAGATGATTAGTTGGTGAAATAGTGGAATGTGTAATAGGATTATGTGATGAGTACCAATAAAGTAGAGTTTTTTTATTGGTCTATGTAGAGAGTTTTTTTTATTGGTCTATGTAGAGACAGAAAAGTGAGTGAATGGCGTGGTAAGTTATTTAATTAATGGTCGATTAGAAAAAAAATTTACCTTATAAATTTTATTTATATTTTGATAGAATATAAATAAAAGATATTTAAATTATATATAATCTATCGGACTAATTTTATTTATGTCTATATATTTTTTTGTGAAAATGTGATTGATATTTATATTAATATTTTTTATTTATGGAATTTATCTGAATTATTTATAATCAGGGACAGACTCAGGAGCAGACCCAGGTCTGGGTCCGCTCCAGCTCGTCCTATTTTTACAAAATAAAATAATAGGTAAAAAGTTAAGGAAAATTAATAAAAAAAATTATTCATTTGTTTATTAAATTAAGGGTTTTATTAATAAAATTATGCATATAAGAAAAATTTAGCCTACTAATCTATGCGAATTTTAATTTTTAGTTTCGTACCTATTTATAATATTGTACTAGTATTACTATATTATTGGGTTAAATTGTATTACTAATAAATTTAGCCTACAGTATTTTTGGTATTTATAAAGACAAAAAGCTCATTAAGTGGATCGGATCTCAACTGAGCTTTTTTTTTTTTTGGTCGGACGACGGATCTCAACTAAGGTATGCACATCACGTTCACTTTCTTACATTGAGAAATGTGATTTTGTACGTTGTGTACCTATACATTAATTATTCATTGGACTATAATAAGGACATTCTTGCCCTACGCACGAGAGATTATTATTTATACCGATTTATTTTATTAGTCTATTTTACAATATTTAATTACTTTTATTAGTCTTAATAAATACTCTCACCGTTCACTTTTATTTGTCATTTACGGTACTATTTATGTAAGTTTTCTAAAAATGATAAAAAAAAACTATATAAAATATTAATTTTTAATTAAAATTTTAATAATCTCATTCTTTTTAGTAATAAGTATAATATTATTAAAAAAATATTTTTTATAGTTTTTATCCCCTTCCAAAATATGCATAAATAGTAAAATACTCACACACATTTTCTCATGGGATTCCACTATTTTTTTTTGGTGAACAAACAGGAGGAGGATCTTTCGCCCCAAAGGGAAAATTAATTAAAAACAGATGACATTACATAGAACATAAACGGGGCATAGTGCACCCCTGAGAGTCATTAAGCAAAATTAACAAAGCATCATACGGGGGGTTAGAAAGAATATGACAGCCAAGGGGAAGGGAGAAGGCGAAAGCTGTGACGGAGTCGGCGGCGCCGTTAGCTTTGCGGTAGATATGTCGAAATTGGATAGTCCAATCTCTACGGAGGAAACCATGACAGGAGTTCACCAGGCTGAATACCGGGTGCGAGAGTGTGTGATCTTCCTCTATTTTGATGAAGCCACAAATCCCTTCAAAACCCACGTTTTTCCACATCATTTTCTAATCAATCTCTTCTCCTCTAACAAAAACTATCCACCCAACAATCAATATATATTATCCCTTTACTTCCCTTCCCTGATAAAACCCCTGAATTCCTCAATCCAAATATAGTATAAATGTTTTTCTTGTCGCATATTAGTTTTCTTATCTCACCCCTTACTATTCTATTGATGCATATTAGTTTTCTTATCTCACTCTTTACTAGCTATTCTCTTGTTGTCCACCGAGAAATGTCTCCTTATTCCATTGCACTCTTTTCATTTGTTATGGTTTGAAGATGACAGATCACACATTTAAAGTAAATCTTGTCATCAGAATGATTTCAATTGCGACGATTTTCTTCTGGTAACATGTTAATATTCTCTTGTCACCTAACGAGCATATATCATCCTCAATGTCTCCATTACTCCCTTAAACTTGTACATATGTTACGATTTTGACAACCTATATATAGGATTTAAACATATGTTATATGTATTTAACACATTGTTATACCTTTTGAACTAATAGACTTTAGTAGGCAAGATTGCAACAATATTGTCTATGGTTGCATTACATTAAAAAAATCCACAATATAACACCCCTAGTCACATGACAATATCTAGAAATGATGACATAGGAACACAATATTTATTGATAACAAGATACACTTATCAAACATAATCTTTTTAAGTGGAAAGACAATACCTTACATTAACACAAAAATAAAACACTCAAACGAAGATGTGCAAGATCTCCAACAACTAGACCTATACATTAGAAAATCTAACCTGTGGCCATGGGAGATATGCAAGACATCAAAATTTGGAGTTTTTTTTTTACTTAAGACTTGGCTATGTAATGTAAGTGTTTAGATAACTGAGTCCTTGAAGGATCTCAGAGGAGCCTACTCCTGTATATATATCATTGGGTGAAAACCCTGAGGGTACAATCGTAAATATGTACAACTCTATCTAAATCATATATACGTGCTAACATCCTCCCTCAGTCGCAGCTAGAGGTGAGCGAATAGTAAGACTGGAACGAAAAGAAGTAAAAAGAGGAGTAGGTAATCCTTTTGTGAAGATGTCCGCATACTGATGGGCAGGAGGGATATGTAACACTCGAACCTGGCTTAGAGTGACCTTTTCTCTGACGAAATGTATGTCAATCTCGATGTGCTTGGTACGCTGGTGCTGAACTGGGTTCGAGGCGAGGTAGACTGCGGAGACATTGTCGCAGTAGACCAATGTAGCGGCACGAAGTGGAATGCGAAGCTCGCAGAGGAGGTTGCGGAGCCAGCAGGTTTCCGCCACGGCGTTGGCGACACCTCTATACTCAACCTCGGCACTGGAGCGAGATATAGTTGCCTGACGCTTAGAGGACCACGATACCAGATTGTCACCAAGGTAGATAGCGAACCCAGAGGTGGAACGGCGAGTTTCTGGACAACCCGCCCAGTCTGCGTCTGAGTAAGCTGTGAGTGTGTCGAAACGGCCGCGAAAGAGGTGCAATCCCAGGTCACAGGTGCCCTTGATGTACCGGATGATCCGTTTGAGCGCCTGTAGATGATGCTCACGGGGATCATGCATGTATAAGCAAACCTGCTGAATGGAAAAAGCAATGTCTGGCCGAGTGAATGTCAGATACTGGAGGGCACCTACCAGACTGCGATAGGCGGTAGGGTCATCAACCTTGGGACTAGAGGCAGCATCAAGCTTGGACTTGCAGTCGACAGGAGTGGTAGCAGGCTTACAGGATGTCATCCTAGCCTTGTCGACAATCTCAAGAGCATATTTCTTCTGATGAAGAAACAATGTATCCCGAGTGCGAGTCACAGATATGCCGAGAAAATAGCTCAGGGGACCAAGATCCGTCATGGCGAACTCTGAACGCAATAGTCCCATCAGGCGTGACAATAATGATGGAGAAGATGCAGTAAGTACAATGTCATCAACATACAGCAATAGATAAGCCGTGTCGGACCCTGAATGGAAGACAAAGAGGGAGTGATCTGACTGACTGCTCTGAAAACCAATCGCACTGAGGTATGTGGCGAAGCACTGATACCAGGCGCGGCGCGCCTGTTTCAATCCATAGAGAGACTTCCGGAGAAGGCAGACATGAGAGGGGCGCGAACGATCATAGAAGCCTGGAGGCTGATGCATATACACAGTTTCCTGAAGGTTACCGTGTAAAAAGACGTTCTTGACGTCCAGCTGGTGAATAGGCCAGTCCTTAGTGAGAGAGATGCTCAACACAGTGCATATGGTAGCGGGTTTGACGACCGGGCTAAAGGTTTCGTCGCAGTCCACACCAACCTCCTGAGACTTGCCATTGACAACGAGGCGAGCCTTGTGTCGTTCAAGTGACCCATCAGACCTGTACTTATGTTTGAACAACCACATGCAATTAATGATATTAGAGTCCCGAGGCCTAGGAACGAGGTCCCACGTGCCATTTTTAATTAAAGCACTAAACTCATCGACCATGGCGGCATGCCAGTTTGGGTCCTGTAAGGCCTTTTGTGGTGATTTAGGTATAGGTGATATGGGAGTGGAAGGGGTGAAGAGGTTGTATTTGGGGTTGGGTTTGACGATCCCAGCTTGAGATCGCGTGGTCATGGTGGTGGCGGGCGCTGCGGGAGGCGGCGGCCGCGACACTGGGGCGGCGGCCGCAGCAGGGGCAGGTGCAGCAGGGGGTGGTGCGGCGGCCGCGGCATGTTGGCGGCGGCCACGGCATGTTGCACAGGTGCTGCGGGTTGGGCAGCGGCTGCAGCTTGAGGCGGCGGCCGCGGCATAGGTGGTTTACTGCCAAGAAGAAGACGTAGGAGGGCTGGGAATGAGGCCGATGGGCTGGATTCTTGGGGTGTGGGGACTGTGGGTTGATGGTGGGGGGCAAAGGGGAAGGTATGTTCGTCGAAAATCACGTGGCGAGATGTCACTACCCGATTGGTATCCAAGCGAAGGCAACGGTAGCCTCGATGGTGTGGGGAAAAACCCAAGAAGACACATTTTGTGGACCATGGGGAGAGCTTATGGGGAGTAGTGGCACTCATATTGGGAAAGCAAAGGCATCCAAACACTCGAAGATGATTGTAGGACGGGTGGCGGTGGTAGAGTGCCAAGGTTGGGTTGGAGTTGCCAATGGCCTTTGAAGGTAGTATATTGTGGAGGTAAGTGGCCATATGAAGAGCTTCAACCCAAAAAGAAGGGGGTAGAGAAGCATGTTGAAGTAGGGTTCGTGTCTTGTCATTGAGCGTGTGGAGAATGCGTTCCGCTTTGCCATTCTGAGGTGATATTTGTGGACAAGAGAAGCGGAGGGCTATCCCTTGTTGTTGACAAAAGGAGCGGACAATGTTGTTGTCGAACTCGCCTCCCATGTCACATTGAATGGCCTTGATAGGCAAACTAAACTGGGTCTGGACAAACTTGTGAAAGCTAATAATGTGGCCCTGTGTTTCCGATTTATGGCGTAGTGAAAATACCCAAACAAAATTGGTGTAATCATCAAGTCTAACCAAATAATAACAAAAACCACTAGCACTAGGAATGGGCGATGTCCATAAATCGCAATGAACAATGTCAAAAGGTGCAAAAGTATGTGAAAAGGAAATGCTAAAAGGAAGTCTTTTGCTCTTGACGATCTCACATGAAGTGCAGATGCCCGAGGCTTTATTACAAGAAATAAAATTGCTAGAGCGGAGACTTTGAAGCATGTGATCGCCAGGGTGACCAAGACGAGCATGCCACAAGTCGGAACTAAGGGTGATGAGGGCGGTGGGGGGGGACTTGCGGGCTGGGGCAAGTGGATAGAGGTCGTCGGAACTATTGCATCGCATGATTGGGGTCCCCGTGCGAAGGTCCTTCACAAGAAAACCAAAAGGGTCAAATTGAACAGCCACGTCATTATCAGTGGTAAATTGACAAACAGAGATGAGGTTTTTTACTATGTCAGGGGCAAGTAGGACGTTGTTAAGGTGGAGGGGTGTGCCAGTGGGGAGGGTTGCTTGACCTGAACCGACAATGGATAGTGGGGCGCCATTACCGACATAAATGGATGGTAAAGTGCTAGAATTAAAAACAGTTTGTAGGTTACCTGGTGCGTTCGTCATGTGGGAAGAGGCCCTGGTATCCATATACCAGTTGTCATCCGGCTGCTGAAGTCCCATGGTGGAGAAAGCGGCGGAGAGATCGGTGTGTTGCGGCTGGGAGGCATATAGCGCCGGGGAAGGAGCCGCAGAGGGTGGAGGGCGGTAGGGGCGAAGCATCGAAGGCGGTGGGTAGCCGGCCCACGACGGATAGGGGCAGGGAGGCGGGGAGGGGTACGAAGGCTGCGGCGGGTATTGCGGCGGGTAATGCTGCGGCCGCGGCCCCGTCGCGAGTTCCTCCCTTGCTCTCGTCCGCCGCGCTGGTTGGGTGGCTTGGATTGGGTTGTTTGAGGGTTTCGGGGGTAAGGATCCGTGGGTAGGAAGTCCTTAGAGGACACTAGGACATGGGAAGGGGCTTGAGGGCGGCCCTGACGGCTTTCCTCCCTGGAAAGCATGCTGCGAGCCACCATGAATGTCGGCAGCGGGGAAGTGTTGCTTATCATCCCGTCGACGACGTCAAATTTGGTGGAGAGGCCATTGATAAGTTGAAGAACAAGGCGCTCTTCGCTGACTTTGTGTCCGACATCGCCTAGTTGATCGACGATAGCCTTTATGGCAAGGCAATAGTCGGAGACGTTGGAGAAACTTTCCTGACGGGTGTTGATGAATTTTCCTTCAAGATCCGCAGCCCTAGCGGATTGATTGTCATGAAAGAGGCCCTTGATGCGAAGCCAAACATCACGAGCGGTTGATCCGGGTTGGAGGACGGTAATCAACACATCTTCGGAGATGGTAGCATAGATCCATCCGAGTACGATGGAGTCGATGCGGTTCCAAATAGGCTCAGGGACATCATTGGGGCGGTCGGAACCGTCGATGTGGGCGAGGACATCATGGCCCCGACAAGCGGTGGTGAAGAGTTCCGCCCATGTGTGGTATTGAACCTTCTTGAGGTCTAGGGTTAGGGGGATTTGGTTCTTGATGTTGGTAACGGATTGGGCGGAATGGAAAGGATTTTGTGGCTGCGGTGGGGGGTTGACAACGTCACCCATTGGGAGAGATAGGTAGCGGCGGCGGCAAGTAGGGGGCGGCGGCGGCTAGGGTTTTGCGGCGGCAGCGGCTTGGAGCGGCGGCCGCGGCGGGTAAGGGCAGCGGGTGTGGGCGGCGGAGGCGGCGGCTTGTAGCGGCGGCGGCGGCTGGATCGAATTAATTTGTGAAACGGAAAAATTTTAGGGTTTCACAAAGAGGTTGTGATACCATGTAAGTGTTTAGATAACTGAGTCCTTGAAGGATCTCAGAGGAGCCTACTCCTGTATATATATCATTGGGTGAAAACCTTGAGGGTACAATCGTAAATATGTACAACTCTATCTAAATCATATATACGTGCTAACATGTAACACCAAAACTCACTTTCGACAAGCCCTAGAAGTGGAAGCCATATGAAAAACGAGTAAGAGTGGACATATCACATATCCAAATTGAATAAACCCTCAAATGATTTGAGAAGAAGAGGAGAAGATCTTAGATTCAGATGTGACTCACCTACCAGTCGAAGAAGTGGTGGAGAGGAGATCGAAGAAGATGAAAAGAGCCGAGACCCGACTCACCTTCCCAATTTCGCCACCATTGTTGAACGCCTAGTTGTAGAATAGAAGAAGAGTTAAGGTGCAATTGTCCTCTCAATTTCGTTACCCAAATTTGTCTCTCATGTTGAACTCCCATTAGAAGAAGAGGAGAAGAACTTAGGGCAACTCCCCTCCTAATTTTGCCACTGCCTAATTTCGCCTTCTCCATCAAATTCCAAATCGAACACAATTCTCGATCTAAAATGTATGAGTAAGTACAACTTGTTATAACAAGCTACGTACTCTCACAAAGATGAAGATGACCTACCCATTTTTGTAAATTTGGGAGCAGTATATCTAAAATGACAGCTATTCTATATAACACCACCTCTGTTTGATATTAGATTAGTTTTTACTTTTCAACACGTTTTGTAAGAAGCTAAATGAAAACTATTCTAAATATTTTTACTTCTATTTGACAATAAAATTATTGTTTTATATAGTTTCTAGTTTCTTTAAAAAATGTGTCAAAAAAATAAAAACTTATTGTCGAACTAAAGCAATAAGATTTAAGCTCTAGAAAGACATAGGTGCGTTTGGATCGTCAATATAAAACAATAATACAATTATTTTAAATTGATTTTCGCAATTGTTTAATTATTATATAAAACTAAGTTAAAATAATACACAATAAACTAAAATATTTGTACATTTTATAATTCGTTACAAAAGAAATCGAAAATTCAAACCCTTCTCTAAACATGTAAAATATGATTAGTCGTTATAAATGCAAATTAAGTAATGAATGTGAAAGTGAAATGATGATCCAATGTAAAAGAAATCGCTTATGTAAATTGAAGGAGTGTGATGTAAAGGTAGCAAAAAAGGAGTCAAGAAGAGTAGACCATACTTTGAGAAAAACAAATTAAAAACAGAGGATGCAGGTGAGGTGAGGTGCATGTCTGTCTGTGTGTGTGGCGCTCTATCCGGAAGCCAAGTTCGGCCCTACTTCGATCTGATCTGTTCAGTTTCTTTCTCTTCCCACCTTCAAACAAAAGTATTCCCATTTCCTCCCACTTTTTCCTTTCTGGCTTTTTCCCCTAATTTCGTCTTGCTCGATCTAACACTTTCTTCAAATTCGGTTCATACTCCAATTCTTTATTTATTACTCCTAGTATATATTTTTTTCCCACGTGGATGTTAAATCTCGGATAAGATAGAGTTGAATTTTGTTAGGATTAGGCTCGGAAATGAGGTGAGTTCTTGGGCTATACTTGGTAGAAGGGTAACTCATAGATTATTTGTTATATATATATATATTAATAAATTAGTATGATATTTGACAAATTTAATTTTCAACGAGTTGATGAATATTTATAAATAGAAAATGAAAAACTTAGGTGAGTACATGTTAAAAAGCTCCTAATATAAATCCTAATTAAAACTCAAATCTTATATAGTTTTTAAAACTATATAATCAAATAAAAAAGTTATGAAAATCTTTGGGTATATGGACTTTTACCCTGATGGGGTGGTCTAGTGGTGTTAAATAAGAGGAAAGGGTTAGGAAGTCTTGAGTACGATCCCTGCATCTGTCTCTTTTCTTGGGTGAAATTTCAAGATTTGCCCGAGTCTTATCTGTTGGGTTATACACCCGAAGTTTGCCACCAAATGATAGATTTTCTCGTTTTAAAAAATATATGGATTTTTTCACTCACAAGGTAAATTAAAATTATCAATACATTTCATTTTATTGATAAGAACAATTTGACTCATAAAAGACCCAGATTAGTACTCTCTCCGTTAGGGCTGGGCAAAATTTGGATCGGACCGGAATCGGACCGGGACCGGACCGGAAATTACGGTCTTTGGATCGGACCGGGATATTACGGTCCGATCCACGGTCCAAGAAATTCTTATTTCCGGTTTTCGGTCCAAACCCGGGATCAGACCGGAATTGGACCGGATTTCTTATCATTAAAAAAAAAGAGGTGAATGTGTGTGAGGCGTGCCTCCCTCTCTCCGTTTCACTTTTAGATCTAGGTGTTTTGTGTATATTTTAACAAATTAATGTCGATTTTAGTATAGATTTGGAGAAATCATAAATATTTTAGACTAAGATTGAAGAATCTCATCCCGATTTTAAATCTAGGGTTAAGAAATTTCAATATAAGGTAAAGTTCCGGTCCAACCGATCTTTACGGTCCGCGGACCGGAAAAACCGGGACCATAAGTTCCGGTCCCAGTCCGATCCGCCGTCCAAGTTCTTGGAGATTACGGTCCACCGGTCTTGGACCGGACTGAAATCTTCGGTCCGGTCCGATCCAGACCGGAAGCCCCGCCCTACTCTCTGTCTCAAAATTGAAGTCGTTTTAGATTAATTTAATTAGTTGTATTAAAATATATGTCATTTTAGGTTTTCTAGGTAGTGGATATTACTTTATCCGGTTGAAATTATAAAGGTTGAATATTGATCATAATTGTAAGATATTTTAGAATTATAATTTTTTTAACAAAAAATATGCATTTATTAACTTCACTTTCCCAGTTTCCCAAGCTCATTTTTCACTTTTGACCCTTTGGTTTTCCCATTTGAGTGAGTTGTCATTCTTAGAGCAAGTAAGAATTAATTTTGGCAATTTTAAAGTGGGTATATTTAGCATAATTAATGCTAATTAGTGCATCAACAACTAAGAGTTTTGGTTACCTTAAGGTAACTAAAAGGTAACTCCTTAATTGTAGCTTATATCTTAAGGTAAGAAAAGTGAAGAAGTTACATTGGTAGAGAGATGTAACCCCATTTCCTTTTGTAATTTTGTTTTCTTTTTGTTTAATCAAAAAGTAAGTGGAAAAATATAATGGTACATGTAATAAAAAGAAAGAAAAAGTGAAAATAAATTTGAAAAGGGGTAAGAGGTTTCTCATGATTGTAGAACAAACATTTTAAGATAAGGTAGAAAAAGCGAAAATAAATTTAAACAAAAAAATAAATGAGGTGTAAAATTGTGATAGGAAGAGAGAATAAAATGTGTAAGAGGTTTTCCCCTGGTTATTGATGGTCTTATGCAGTACATGAAGGAGTATGTGCGTTGTTCTCAAAAAAATGTTTGTTGTCTTAGAATTGGTGAAGAAGCTTCTCATTTGTGTGTATTGATATTTTTAAAGATTTTGATTGGTTAGAAAATGTAGTATGCATTAGAAAAATTTTATAAAAAAGTTAGTGGACTGATGATGTTGATTGAGAGATTATTCTTTTATTAAAACTTGTACACAATTCTAAAATGACTTAAATTTTGAGACGGATGGAGTAATTTGGATCTCCTATAACATTTTATGTGTTACATTTAATTATTTCAGATATAAATTCACATTAAAAAAAATAAAAATTATATTTATACTCTATACACTTATATTAACATGTTTATATACTTTTATTATTGAAATATATGTTTTAAAAAATATAAAAAATATTTTATAAAATAATCAATCTTTTAATTATCCATAATTTTTAATAATAATTTCTCGTAATAAAATTTTATAAACATATTAATATAAGTGTATAGAATATAAATATAATTTTTATAAATTTTTAATGTGAATTTATATCAAAATAATTAAGTGAAACACTGAGTGACGAGCGTAACACCCGGTGTTATAGGAGATCTGAACTGAGGGTCTCTTTATATATATGAAACGAAAAGAATTTGGCTGAGAGAAAAAACCCTGAGCATCCTAACGGATGATATCAGCAAGCTCCGAATCGTCAGGGATCGAAGAACCCGAGAAGTCGACATCAAGATGCGATAGACGGTCAGCAGCTCGATTGCCTTCTTTGTAGGTGTGTCGAATCTGGACGGAGGAAAAACAACTCATAGAGAAAGAGGAGTCAGAAATATACATTTCAACTTCTCCCAGTATCGATCAGTTTCCATTAAGACAATTAATAATTGTGAGATTATCTCCTTCAATAACCAGGTGGCTAAGGTGGAGATTCGAGGCTGCTTGAATGCCTTTCTAGAGCGCAAAACCTTCAGTCCCGATGACTGATTTTAAAGGCAAAATACCCACTCCAGAGGTGATTGGGCAACCCTTATGGTCACGGATGATGTAGCCAAATCTACCATTGTTGTTGTTTGATAAGGCACCATCAAAATTGAGCTTATGTTAGTTTGTTAGGGGTTTGATCCATTTCGTCAGTTTTCTTCCTTTGCTCGTTTTAGAGTCAGTTACAAGTGCCACATGTGAAACCTCTAGTAGTTTTACCTTGTTCCAATTGTAGATTTGCTCCATCGTATAAGCGGTAATTGCTTTGGGATTTGGTTTTATTCTGTTGAAAAGTACTTTGTTACGGAAATACCAGAGGCTCCACCATAGGGTGGAAACTCTGATGAAGTTGTGCGTACCTGTTGCAGAGACAGAATCTGCTCATGATTTCAGATGATACATGAACATAGAGATGCGGAAAGATGAAGAAGAAGAAGAAGATGAAGATCAGAGAGAAAGAGAGAGAGAGAGAGATGAAAAAGTAGTTCTGATCTCAGTATGCTCTTAGCTTGATCTCAGATTTGCTTGACATCAATAACCCTTGCCCTGAAGAGTTTTTCATGTACCTTAGCAAGTGCTTTGCAGCTTTCCAATGATCTTCAGTTGGACTTTGCAAGAACTGACTCAACACCTGAACAGAATAGGTGATGTTTGGCCTAGTAAAAGTGAGGTATATCAGCTTCCCCACCAACTGTCTGTACTTTTAAGGTGACTTCATGAACTCCCCTTCATTGGACAAGCTTGCCAATCTACATCACAGTATGCTCTTAGCTTGATCTCAGATTTGCTTGACATCAATAACCCTTGCCCTAAAGAGTGTTTCATGTACCTTAGCAAGTGCTTTGCAGCTTTCCAATGATCTTCAGTTGGACTTTGCATGACCTAACTCAACACCTGAACAGAATAGGTGATGTCTGGCCTAGTAACAGTGAGGTATATCAGCAGCCCCACCAACTGTCTGTACTTTTGAGGTGACTTCATGAACTCCCCTTCACTGGAGAGCTTCATGTGTGAATCTAATGGAGTAGCTAATGGCTTAGAGTCAGCCATTCCCATTTCTTCCAACAGCTCCATTGTGTACTTCCTTTGATTCAAATAGATCCCAGTCTGGTCTCTATCTACTTTTATCCTAAGAAAGTACCTTAACTCCCCTAGATCTTTGATCTGGAAGTTCTTGTGCAAATGCAGTTTCACTTTGTCAATCTCTGCCTCATCATTTCCAGTTATGATCATGTCGTCTACATACACTAGCAATGCAGTAAATGACTTGCCTTTCTGCTTGGTAAACAAACAATAATCTGCTTTTAATTGTATATATCCTCCTGCTTTAACCACTTGGGAGAACTTAGCAAACCATTGTCTTGGTACTTGCTTAAGTCCATATAGAGACGTTGTCAATTTGCAAACCATAGACTCATTGTCTTCACTTGTACACTCCCCTTGAAGACAATGAGAATTCTGAGACTGAAGCTTTTTCAGAGCATTGTAGGCAGGAGGGAGAGACATATAGACATCTTCTTCCAGATCACCATGCAAGAAAGCATTGGTGACATCCATCTGAGAGATATATGATGTACATATTTGTACCTTTGTTTGTTGCATCTTTTGACTTCTTATTTCATTCGATTTCCAAAGAAAATGTTCAAAAGTATATAAACTTGTGTAAGAATAGGCTAAAATGCAAGAAATAAGGTCTGCACAAGTTTTGAGCTAACCATGCAGGAATTCGAGCGAAATCGGAGTCAAAACGAAGAAGCCAAGTGAAGCTGAGCAGAGGTAGATATCGACCCCTGACATAGATATCGACCTATGGTGTAGATATCGACCTTCAACATAGATATCGACCTCAACATAGACATCAAGTGAAGCTGAGAAGAGGTAGATATCGACCTTAGACCCAGATATCGACCCCCGGTGTCGATATAGACCCCATATCGACCTCAACATAGAAATCGACCAGAGCTGAACAAGTCGAGCAGGAACAGAGACCTCGATATCGACCCCCTGGTGTCGATATCGACCCCTTATCTCGACAGAAGATAGACTCGATTTCGAATGCGGATTGGAAACTATATCTTCAAGGAGGCACAGAATTATCTCATACTTTCAAGATAGATGGCAGCTGAAATTTTATTTATCTTTTACCTTTAAGTTATTTAAGTTTTATCAAAATAAAAGACCTATCCTAATTGTTTGGATAGAGGTCATAGTTTAGATAGGAGTTACAATCCTTGGATAGCGAGGATTAGTAGCCTATAAATAAAGCCCTAGGGGCTGATTTGTTGGAGGCATCCGATCTTTCATCCAATAATCCAATCCAAGAGACAAGCAAGACAATCAATAGAGTTAGAGTTAGAGAGAAGTTTTAGGGTTTGACGTTTGCGAAAGTTGACGTTGAGTTGTAAAGCTTCGAAGTTTATTTTAATGCAAGTTTCTTCCTTTCAATTGACAATGAGTTCCATGATGAGAAGCGAGTAGTTCCCCAAAGCTCTTAGGGTCGGGGTGAGCCCGACGTTAGCCATGCGCGCTTGAGGTAAGTATTTGATGTCGATATCGTTGTGTCTATCTCTCCTCCTACAATTCTATGTTTAGTCCGAATCGAAAGAAAAGGGATTCATGCTAACAACTTGAGTTATAAACATAAAATTGGTAGAGACGATTAGGTTTATTTGCAAGAGTAATCCTAAGAGTTGGTGTACGGCGAAAGCTTGTCCCTCGGGTGAAATAGCGCAATTGTCCGTCTTATTTATCTTATCGCATGCATTGGTTAACGTTGTGGTAAACCCTAACCCTAGGAGTTGCCTTTTACATATTTTATTCAGTCAAAACCCACTGTTTTATTTCTGTTCATTGCTTCTCTCTCCATTCTTAAATCTTCGGCCTTTCTTTGCCGACGAAGAACTAAAACACTGCAGGGAGACATCGATATCGACCCTAGACGTCGATATCGACCACTGAGTTCGTCGACAGTTTTCTGAGTCGACGACGAACATCGCTGCGGAGTTTTGCTGACATCGATATCGACACCAGACATCGATATCGACCCTTCTGTATCGACTGGCAGTCTTCTGAGCCAGTCGATTTCGTGAACTGACATCGATATCGACCCCCACCAGTCGATATCGACTACCGTTTTTGTCTCTGCAGGTCTTCTATTGTAGAGAACATCGACAACCGAGGTCGACATCGAGGTTCAAGGTCGAAATCGAGGCTTCTGGTCGACACAGACGTGAGATTTCCAAAAGCTACTAGGATCTCGCTGACACGCCTCCTCGTGGATCGATCCTGACTACCCTTCCACTACAACGGGAGGAAGTCTTGTAATTATTTGCTTAGGCCAGGAGTTGGATAACATTTATTACATCTTTATTATTTGTAATTACTTGACATATTAGCCTCCTGCAACAACAATATACCATTGTTTAGCTGCTGCAATGGCAAGCAAAGTCCTGACAGTAATCATTCTGGCAACTGGTGCAAATGTCTCAGAGTAATCTATCCCATGAAGCTGAGTAAATCCTCGAGCAACCAGTCTTGCTTTATGCCTCTCAAGAGTGCCATCTGACTTGAAATTCAGTTTAAAGAGTCATTTGCAAGTCACAATAGATTTTCCAGGAGGAAGAGATACAATCTCGCAAGTGTGATTCATTTCTAAGGCATCTAACTCAACTATCATTGCATCACACCAAGCAGGATCTTTGATGGCTTCAGTCACATTTTTTAGGAATGGAAAATGATGCTACATTGTTTACAAACATTTGGTAGATAAGTGTACAAGCAGCATAGGTACATGAGTTAGCAAGAGGATACAAGGAATGTACCTTAGATGAAGCATCTGCAGGTGTGGTAAGCTCCTTTGATGTATGACAGACATAGTCCTTTAGCCAACTGGGGGCCTGTGATTATGAGAAGATTGTCTAACACCAAGGACATCATGCTCAGAAGGGACAACAGGCTCAGAATGGACAATAGGCTCAGACGGGATAATAGATTCAGGCATTTCATCAAAGGATGTAGAGACAGGTGATGGAGAGTAATCATCAAAGGAGGGTGCAATGATGTTGTCATTCATAGAAGGAGAATGATCAACATAGTTTGTGTAGTCAAAAGGGAAATTTTGATCAACAAAGCCCGAGAGAGACAGAGTTGGAGAGTGATGTTTTTCTTAAGCAAATAGAGACTATGGAAATATGTGCTCATGGAAAATAACATTTCTGCTGATCATACACTTGTGAGTTTTGAGATTTAGCAATTTGAATCCCTTTTTAGCATAGGGAAAACCCAGAAAAATGCAGGGATCGGATCTAGGATGAAACATTTTGACCTCTTTTTCAGTAGATGTGGAGACAAAGCATAAACTGCCAAAGACTTTGATGTGAGAATAATTTGGTTTGACTTGAAAAATGACTTCATAAGGGAATTTGTGTTTGAGGATAGGGTTTGGTAGTCTGTTTATGATATAGGAGGCAGTAAGAATGGCATCACCCCAATAATGTTGAGGGATTTTGGATTGAAACATAAGTGACCTAGCAATCTCCAATATATATCTGTGGCGCCTTTCTACTCTCCCATTTTGCTGGGGTGTAGCTTTGCAAGAGGTTTGATGCAATATCCCTTGGGATGTAAGAAACTCAGAAACTTGGGAGTTAAAAAACTCTGTACCCAAGTCACTCCTCAGGGTTTTAACACTGGTTTGAAACTGGTTTTGGACAAGAAGAATGAAGGATTTCAGATAATTTCCCACTTCACTTTTGTGTTTCAACAGAAAGGCCCACACTCCCCTGCTTTTGTCATCTACTATGGTTAAGAAAAACCTGTGACCCTCAGCAGTAGGTGTGTCATATGGTCCCCATACATCACAGTGAATTAATTCAAATATATGATCAGCAAAAGATAGACTTGTAGGATAGCTATTCCGTGTTTGTTTTGCAAGAGGACAAACAGTACACAGATGCTCATTCTCAGAAATGTCACTTTCAATACAAGAAATGTGTTTGAGTTTTGCAATGGGGGCATGGCCCAATCTCAAGTGCCAAAGAGCACTATTATTTGGAATTACATAACTATGTTTTGGTAGAAACAAAGGCAATGGTATAGAATTTGCTGAAAGAGAATTGTGTTTGTAGTTGGGTAGTTGATCATAGATGAATGCCTCCCCAGAGTCATGTGGACCCATGTAGTAGAGATCCCCTAGAAGCTTACCAACCACAATTGTCTTCATCCTTATGGGGTCCTGGACAAAACAATGGTTTGCAATAAGGTAAGCATGAAACTGGTGGTCTTTAACAAGCTTGGTGAGTGACAGAAGGTTGTATTTGAAACTTGGGACACAGAGTACATTTGTAAGGGTATATTGGGTAGTTCCACATTACCAAAATGAGTAATGTCTTTAGTACTGCCATCAGGAAGATGAATGGCATTGACATTAGGTATAGGTATGGGGTTGGTCAGAAAAGAAATGTCACACACCATGTAATCTGTAGCACCATTGTCCATAATCCATAAATGTGATTTAATAGAAGCATTAGAACAAAGGATACCTGCCAGATGTGACTCATGAGTAGAAGGAGAAGACTTATCCAGAAAAGAAATGAAGCTTGAAATAATCTGTTGCTGATCAGATGTCAACTAAGGTCCCCTGGAGCTTGATCCAAACAAGAAGCTTTGAGTATCTTGAGTGTTGCTATTGGATCCTTCAACAGCATTGGCCTTGGAGTGAGGCTTTGACTCAGATTTTCGGCTGTCACCACTCTTTGCACCCTGCTGTGGTTTATCATTGCTCTTGTAGTGCCAGCTGGGATATCCAATCAGTTCCCAACACTTCTCAACTTTGTGATTCCCATTGTAGTGTGAGCACTTCATCCTCATAGGTTGACTCTAATCATTTCCTCGTGCATTGGCTGCCAGAGGTGTGCCAGGCACCTCTTTCTTGAAGTTCTTGTGCTCAGTAGACATCTTAGAGCTAACTTCATCTTGAAAGAGCATAGCATGAGCCACACTGGGTGATGGCAGAGGAGAGGTTATCAGAATCTGTCGACGAGCACTGTCATACTTGTCATCGAATCCCAGCAAGAACTTCATCAGTTTGTTTTCCAGATTTGCTTCCTCAGTTTTCTTTTGCAGATTACATTCACACCTTCCACATGTGCATATGATTGGATTTGAAATCACAGATAACCTTTGCCATAATCCTTTCAACTTAGTAAAGTAATCAGTTAAAGACATAGAATTCTGATGACAATCTTGAATCTCTCTTTTCACCTGAAAGATGAGTGGTCCATTTTTCTGTCCATAGCTCTCTTCAAGATCAAGCCACATTTCCAGAACTGTGTCGTACTCATCAATGATGCTGTAAATTTCTTTGGAGACAAAGTTCAAGATCCAGGAGCATACCATGTCATTGCACCTGTCCCATTGAGCAGCATTCTCAGGAGTTCTTGCAATTGATCCATCGATTGTCCACAGTTTGTTCTTCACAGATAGAGCCTTCAAAAGCGACTTCTTCCAGCACCGATAGTTTTCTCCAATTAGTTGAATTGTTGATGGAATCATTCCAGAGTTGTCTGAGGGATGGATGAACAGAGGATTCATCAGATCGACGTTGGTGATCAGATCTCGACGACGCTCAGCAGATCCACTTCCATTTGCAGTGCTTGATGACGCCATTTCTTCGAGTTGAATTCCGATGAAGAACGACAATTTGATCACTTCAATTGAGTTGCGAGAAGCCTCAGAATCGAAGAACCTAGCTTTGATACCATGTTGCAGAGACAGAATCTGCTCATGATTTCAGATGATACATGAACAGAGAGATGCGGAAAGATGAAGAAGAAGAAGAAGATGATGATGAAGATCAGAGAGAAAGAGAGAGAGATGAAAAAGTAGTTCTGTATTTTGAGATAGCTGTGTGTATTGTATTACAGATGATCGAGCTCATGTGTATATATAGAGCAACTGATGTAAAGAGAACAAATCAGAACCACACATCTGTAACTAACAGTTTGTTTATACAACTGAATATAAACTGAATTATTTAATATATCTAACAGTACCCATGTCCCTTTTTATCGAGTTTAAGGTTTTCTTGATGTCTGGTGTTTGAGGTTGAAGTGAGCGCAATTTGAAAGCCAAATTAGAGTCCACATGATGCAAAGCAGCACAAGTGACTGGGCAAGTCAGAAGGAGGTGCGGAAGATCTTCATATAAAACACCAACCAAAATAAAGGGGAAATAATAGCTTATTTAAACGGGTTGTATATCTAACCCCTTAAAATAATTTATGAAATTGGCAAACCTCTTTCAATATTTGTATAACTACAATGTAATTCACTCTTTATAGAATGTAAACGTAATGATTGTACATCATTAATAATTGTATATCAGATGTGACAAAGAGAGAAAAATATGAGAAACAGATAAGAGGATATTATTGACTCATTTATTGTGTCGAGAAAGTGAGAGCATCATCTCCCACCTACTGAGGGTATGTGATAATAACCCCCTTACGCTATTGTATGATATATGTAGTTTTCCATGAAAACCGCATTAGTTATGATGACACCTATATGGTTTTTCATGACAACACCCTCAACCCCTTTTACAAAACTAATTTATCCCACCTTCATCTCTCTACGTACCAATCCCACTGGATCACTCTTACAAAAGCAATCAATTAATAACGAATGTGATGACATTATGGTTGAGCCCATCTCGCAGCCAAATCTAGAGTCATTGTCCTCGTACAATTGCAAATCAACAAAAATCGAATGAGATTGCAAGGGCTCCATTTGATAAAAACATTGTATATTACACATGCATTAATTAAATTAACCAAAATCAACAAAGCAATTTGGATTTAAAGAATTCATAGAAAAAGAAATGGAGATGCAAGCGCACATGGTGTAGCTTGGAGGAAGAAGACGAAGAGCAATCCTGGATCTCCCCTATTTCCTTCCAAATATAAAGAAGAACTTGTATTTTGAATTTATTTTCCAACTTTCTGGCAATTTATGATAAAATAATACTCCATCCGCACACTTTTTGAGGTGTTAAAAGCTATATAAAATATTAATTTTTTAAATAATTTCATACTTGTTATTATGAATTTATAAAAACAAATTTAGAAAAATGTTAATATTTCATATAGTTTTTATCATTCTAAAAAAGCATGCATAAATAGTAAACGACAAGTTTTAATTAACATAGTGAGTATTAAAAAAGATGGGGTAAAAATGTCTTTTCACACTCTCTAACAGTCAAATTCAACTAGTAGAAAATTGAGAGCAAGTAAAAAATTGTTAACGGACTAGGTTTAAGTTTAAAGGGTAGGTTTTCTATACCCAGCAAGGGTGGTTTTCTATACAAATACCCTATTTAAAGGGCGATTTTATGCAATTTTGCCAAATATATATATAAATAATTAACTCGACTAGAACTAGAACTAGATCCAACATTTGTGTCCGTGTAGAAATGGTAAAAGTAAAGATAATACTATTATATTGAAGAAATCACATCCAACTTTCCCACAATTTGGTCCAATCTCCTTATGGTGTGCTATCAGATCAGCGCAAATACGTTTCAGTCCGGTTGTCCACGTAAATGGGTCATGGGTGGATATTGGCAAGTTATTTTATTAATTTTTAATTTGGTAAAATTTCAAATTTTCAAATAAATTATATCTTTAACATTGAAAGACCGAAAATCATCTACTAAAACACGAAACTATTATAAACCACACCACTACAACCCAATAGAACTCGAGTCAAACCAAATCAAAATCTACTGGAACACACACTAAAATTGCATCATATAAGGAAGGTTTATCATATATTTATACTACTAACTAACTTATGCTGACTGATTCGACCTTATTTTAAGAAATAGGGTGAAATTTGAATTTTCACTAGTGCATGGACAAAGGTAGGGATCCAATCTAAGATACATCTCCCCCTTATTTTTTTACCACTAGACCACCCCAATCGGGCTTACAAAATAATTTACTAACCTTGTGATCTATTAAATTTTTTTTCTCATTGTATAATTAATATAATACTCCCTCAGTTAATTAAAATATGTTGTATAGAATACTCTCTTTTGGTTTATTATACGATTCTGGCGTCCCCTGTAAACAAATTTTGACAGGCTAAACTTCCTATAAATACTAATTTTAAGAATATTCTATGGATCATATAAGCAAGGTTTATCATATATTTAGACTACTGACTTCTGACGACTAGTTCGACATAATTTTAAGAAGTAAGGTGAAACTTGAATTTCCACCAGTGGAGGGATAAAGGTAGGGATCGAACTACCCCTATTCTTTACCACTATACCATCCTAATCGAGCTACAAAATAATTTACTAACTCGGTCTATTAAATTATTCCCGTTGTATAATTATTATAATACTCCATCAATTAATTAAAATATGTCGTTTTATGAAGTAAAATCTTCTTAAAAAACGTGTCATTTTAGGTATTTGTCTTTATTTTACAATATTGTCATTGTAATGAGTAAGTAGATATTAGTTGTAGTATAATTAACCGATAGAGTATGAAAACAAATAAAAATATATTAGATGGATGATAGTATAATTAACCGATGGAGTATATATATTTTTTTCAATCATCTAAATCGCTGGTATGTTCTTATCCATCTTGAAGGCTAAGTTTATCAATAGTCACATGTGTCTAGATAAGTCAATATGGCTGCCCATTTCTTGCTAGTATTTGATATAGACCTTTACTTGAGCTTTTTTTTAAACTCATTTAAAGTATCACTTTCTCTTATTGGCTGTGGGCCATTGTTAATTAAAGTGGGTTTGTTTTGAGTTGCACTATCTAGTATAATATATATTGACAACTAAGCTTCATGATATAATACAATTGATTCAAAAAGTATATAAGATTAATACGCAACAATCATCACAAGTTTGTAATTAATACGGAATAGTAATTAAACTATCCTCCAAATCAAGAATTGTTATATTTTTAGCAAATACTAGACAGTAACCCGCACTTTGTGCGGGATTTCTTTAAATAATTTTCTTTTAACTCTGTCACCGATTATAGTAGGTTAAATTGTTATATATCAGTTCTTTGCTTTATTGCTTTTTCATTTTTGTGAAATAAGTTAGTGAGTCGTTTTCATGTCATATAGATATATTGCATGAGTATTTATTATGAGAAAATAAAATTGATCCTTTTTTTTCATATCTAGATATTTAAAAAATTACATATATTGTTAGGATTATCGTCCCTACAACTTGTTGACCTTGCTCCCCACTTTCGTCACCTTTAAATAGTATATGAGATGGAAATCAGTCATCTTAGCCATCTTGAATAAAAACAATATAGAATGATGTAATGATCAAATTTATAGATTCTCAAATTATACATATAATGTTTAAATATCGATAGACAAAATCAATTGAAAATGTGAAACTGAAATTTAAATATAAAATAAAATAGAGCGAGAAATCAAATTCAGTCTCACCAATAATTTTCACAGTTGCTAATTAGTATCATCAATATGATTATATGAATTTATCCTTCAACAAATTCAACAAACTTGAGGTAGAGATAAGAAGAAGAAAAATGGGATGGAAGTATGAAGAATAGTGATTATATAGTAAACGATGGTGTATAGAGGAAGACACACAATTAAAATCTAAACAGATAAAGAAGAAAATCATTTTTGATTTGTTAAAATAAATATGATTTTATTTTGATCTTATCTAGTGAATATCTAAACTAACCACCCAAAATATAGAGAATATCTAATTAAATAACAAAACCTAAATAAAAAATATAAAAAAAGCTACTTTAGAGGGGAAGTCGCCACATGGCGTAAGCGACTTCTCCTTTAGTATTATATACTATTGATTAGCGCAAATTTAAAGAAAAATATTATTTTATCAAAATACTCCTTCCGTTTCACAAAATTTGATACTATGTGACTTTTTATGTACTTTTTAAGAAGCAAATTTTTTTTATAAGATATTAATTTTCAAAATATTTTTTCAAAATAATTTAATACATATTACATTATGAAATTTTATTAATAAAATAATTGATTTATTATATAGTTTTTAAAGAAAATATAGAGTAATTTAAGGATTGTATCTATTACGCAGTATATCACTATATTAAATGTCTAATCAATTTTTAAGTAAATGAATGAACAACTGAATTCGAACAATAAATAATGAATAAAAGTAAATTACAAATATTATAGCTCAATTATATTAATTATAGATCTAAATTTATTTACTTGGATACTTTAATATATATCTATATATTAACGTGAGGTTCCTAGGATGTCGACTATCTAATGGTACATGTGGTAAAATATCTAATTTTATTTTTATATTAGGATTACTAAAATAAGTTTAAAATATTTAAATAATTTCATATTTAAAATAATGTTTAAAATATTTAAAGAACTTTGGAGGGAGACTCTGGCAGCCAGAGGCTTTAGAATAAGCAGGATTAAAACAGAGTGCATAGATTTCAATTGATGGAGACAGAATTAAGAGACAGAAGATTTGATGCTTCAAGGGAGTCGGATTCTTAGAAAGGATAGTTTTAGATATCTCGGTCATGTATGCCCAGAGCGATGGTGGAGTGAATAAGGATGTTAGGCACCGAAGTTAGAGTAGCTGGTAGTCTAGTAGAAATGGAGGGCAGCTTCATGCATCTTATGTCATAAGAAAGTCCTTCAAAAGTTAAACGGAAATTCTATAAGGTGGTGGTGAGGCCTGCCATGCTTTACGAGTCTCCTGGTTCTTCAAGTCTTCTGTAGGAAGATCTCTCTATTTTATTGTACTTGTACCAACATGAGTTATTTTGTGCCATGATGTGAATCTTCATTTGGTGACTCCACCATTCGTACTAACCAACCTTTAATAGTGGTGACTTGTTGCTTGAAACACCAATTCGAGGTGTTTGCTTCTTATAGCTCCTCTACACTTCTCTCAACTTATCAAACAAACAAATGCATACAATCTAGAGCAACCTTCCTATGATACCAATTGATACCAATTTTATAACCTTGTAGGGTGCTTTAGTGTTTCTAATAATTGTTAGGCGGAAGTAAACACAAGAATAAGAAAAGTTGGTTATAGTGGAAACCCTTAAACTACACGTATGTAGTGCGGGATAAAAATAACCACCTCCCTTTACCTTGTGAAAGACTTTAAACAAGTAAATGTCTTTTATCGATGACAACCTAAATACACAACTACAACTCATAATACTAGCAATTGACAATTACCACTAACAAAATCAAGAAGCATATATATTGCACATGATAATACTAACCTTACATCACAACAACTTCTTCTACCTTCTTTAACTAGGTGTCTAACATTACTCCTAGGCTGAATATATAATCAAAATGTAATCACATAAGATCAATCTAAAAATGAAACAAAATATCTTTATTCCTTACATAAAATATAAATGTATATATTTTATACAAGGCAACTCTAGGATGCTCCACGAGATTTTTATCTTTAGCGCCAAGATCTTCTCACTCCAATCTTCCAAGATGTTCCTCGCATGCGTACTCTTATTGACTCACAGATTCACTTTCCTTTATGTGCAGAGTCCTGTGTGTCCCTTGGTGCTTAGTGCGTGGGTCCTGTGACCCTCTAACTTTCGTTATGTCTCTAAACTGCAAAGATATTGCACAAGCACTTACAAGCATATCAAGTCTAACACTTGTTTATTCTTGATAACAAGAGAACATGGAGGTCATGAAGACCCTCCAACAAATATGTCGGGGATTTCGTGTGGAACCATGTGACTTTTTTACTTGTGGTGCCAATTTCATCCTTTTTGGACCTCCGCTGCCATTGTTTTCAGCAGATTGTCCATCCATTTCATCGTCTTCAGCAGATTGTCCATCCATTACACTGAGTCAGGATTGGTCGGGGTCGAGGTAATGTGTTCGTAATGGCTCTATTTCCAGGAGACACTTTCATAGAGTTTCGTCTTCATTTCTCAAAAAAATTTGAGTTTTGCTGCACTACGGCCCAATGTGATACCACAGTGGTGCTTGAATTGGTTTTTTGTCTCCTTCTTTGACTTAATGTTCCCCTCCAACCTATATGAGGACCTCCCTCTTCTTTTTTTATTGATACAAATCAATGATTTGAGGATGGTCAATCGCGGTTGAACCACCGCCTAAGCACATCCAGACGAATGAGGTCTTCAATCTCAGCTGGAGAGCGATCCTCAAGCATAGTCTCGGTGAGTTCGAGAAGTGCCATCCCGTTAGCTACTTGGTTTCCCTCCCTAAGGGTGTGTGAGAAGGAGACTAGAAAGCTTTGCATAAGACGAGGACATTCAAAATCATCATATCGATTTCCTATGGGGCCTTCCACAATCCATTAATGACATTGATGACAATCAAGCAGTTCCTTTCCATCTCAAATTATGAGAAACCCCTAGAGATCAAGACTCTCCACTTGTAGAGCAGAAACCTACCCTTGGCCCTGCATCCCGCAAACAAGAACCTTACCATGGTCGTCACGAATGACAAAACCAGAAGCGGCACGTGTAGAGGTGACTTTAGCTCCATCAAAGTTGAGCTTCATATTTCCTTATTTAGGTTTTTCCCACTTTGCAACTTTCTGTCTTGGAGTTCTCTTTTGGTGGCAGGTGGGTATCGTATTTTTCACATCTTCTTCGGGGTCGTTGGTTTGTGCATTTATCCAGGTGATCATTTGTTGTTTTATGTACTTAATCCATTCTTTTTTATTCCTAATATCAAATTTGTCAAATAGAATTTTGTTTCTAATAATTGTTAGGCGGAAGTAAACACAAGAATAAGAAAAGTTGGTTATAGTGCAAACCCTTAAACTACACGTAAGTAGTGCGGGATAAAAATAACCACATCCCTTTACCTTGTGAAAGATTTTCAACAAGTATACTTCTTTTATCGATGACAACCTAAATACACAACTACAACTCGTAATTCTAGCAATTGACCGTTAACACTAAAAAAAGCAACAAGCATACATATCGCACATGATAATACTAACCTTACATCACAACAACTTCTTCTACCTTCTTTAACTAGGTGTCTAACATTACCCCTAGGCTGAATATATAATCCAAATGTAATCGCATAAGACTATCCACAATGGTTTTGTCTATAATGTATACATTTGCACAAGGTGTGTAAAAATACACCTTACTTTTTGGTATTTTTCTCCAATGGTCAAATGTGTATTTTTTACACACCATTCAAATACAATTAATTTAAAACAAAAAAGAAAACAAAAATCATAAAAAACACACCAATAAAATTGTCTTGCTTTTTGAAAAAGTTTTTGCACATGGGGGAGGTGTTGTGCTCAAATTTGCACATTACATGCTCAAATGTGCACATTTGCACGCCCCAAAAGCAACCAATGGAGCTCAAAAATGTCAAAAAAATGCACATTTAGACATTTGCACACAACCATTGGAGTTAGTCTAAGATCAATTTAAAAAAAAACAAAGTATCTTTATTCCTTACATAAAATATAAATGTATATATTTTATACAAGGCAACTCTAGGATGCTCCACGAGATTTTTATCTTTAGCGCCAAGATCTTCTCACTCCAATCTTCCAAGATGTTCCTCGCATGCGTACTCTTATTGACTCAAAGATTCACTTTCCTTTATGTTCAGAGTCATGTGTGTCCCTCGGTGCTTAGTTCGTGGGTCTTGTGACCCTATAGCTTTTGTTATGTCTCTAAACTGCAAAGATATTGCACAAGCACTTACAAGCATATCAAGTCTAACACTTGTTTATTCTTGATAACAAGAGAACATGGAGGTCATGAAGACCCTCCAACAAATATGTCGGGGATTTCGTGTGGAACCCTGTGGCTTTTTTACTTGTGGTGCCAATTTCATCCTTTTTGGACCTCTGCTACCATCATCTTCAGTAGATTGTCCATCCACTATACTAAGAGCATTGTTTCAACGCTGTGTTTGAGATTTCCCATGATATATATATATATTTGACCCATTTACCTTGCAAGACCTTCTTCCCCCGATGTTGGTTGTTCGAGTCGATCCTTGTTGACTTTTTTGTGGTCCTAATTATTTCTTTGGTTCTATTGAAGGTGCGACGATCTGAGTCAGGATTGGTCGGGGTCGAGGTAGTGTGTTCGTAATGACTCTATTTCCAGGAGACACTTTCATAGAGTTTCATTTTCATTTCTCACAAAAATTCGAGTTTTGCTGCACTACGGCCCAGTGTAGCTACCACAGTGGTGCTTGAATTGGTTTTTTGTCTCCTTCTTTGACTTAATGTTCCTCTCCAGCCTATATGAGGACCTCCTTCTTTTTTTTTTAATTGATACAAAGCAATGATTTGGGGATGGTTAATCGCGGTTGAACCACCGCCTAAGCATGTTCAGACGGATGAGGTCTTCAATCTCAGCCGGAGAGCGCTCCTTAAGCATAGTTGCAGTGAGTTCAAGAAGAGCCATCCCATTAGCTACTTGGTTCCCATCCTATTAGCTACTTGGTTCTCGATTTGCCATTGGGCCTTCCACAATCCATTAATGATATTGATGACGGTCAAGCAGTTCCCTTCCACCTCAAGCTGCGGGAAACCCCTAGAGACCAAGACACTTTGCTTGTCGAGCAGAAACCCACCCTTGGCCCTGCATCCCGTAAACAAGAACCTTACCATGGCTGATGGCTGTCACGAATGAAAAAACCAGAAGCGGCACGTGTAGAGGCAACTTTAGCTCCATCAAAGTTGAGCTTTATATTTGATTCTTTAGATTTTTCCCACTTTGCAACTTTCTGTCTTGGAGTTCTCTTATGGTGGCAGGTGGGTATCGTATTTTTTACATCTTTTTCGGGGTTGTCGGTTTGTGCATTTATGAAGGTGATCATTTGTTATTTTATGTACTTAATCCATTCTTTCATATTCCTAATATCAAATTTGTTAAATAGAATTTTGTTTCTCATAGACCAGACTCCCCAAAGGGAGAAGGCGAAAGTCGATTTATGTTCCGATGATAATTTAGCAAAAAATTATATGATTATGTCCTTGTATGTTTAATTGGTTTTTCCTATGTTTCTTATTATTCGTTCAATCTGTTTGTTCATTCTTCCCACAATTGTCAAGGTTGTCTGGCATTCAATAAAGAAGTGCGTTGCATCTTCTTCATTGTAGTTACAAAGCGGGCAATCCAGTGGTACATGAACTCCTTTGTTTCGTAACCTGATCTTTGTTGGAGTTTCGTTAAGTATATTTTTCCAAAGGAAGTTTTTAATTTTTGGTGTACAGTCAATTTTCCACATCAAATCTAGTAATGTGGTCTAAAACACTAGTAGTTGAGAACCAACCATTTCTGCTTGGTTTCAAATAAAGCCGATCTTCAATTTCGTTTGCTGTATAAAGATTACAAGAATTTTCTCCACAATATCCATAAGAAGGATATCTTTCATTTTTCTGCGTTCTAGGTCTTTTTTGATTTTATATATTGATCAATTTTATCCCGTTCTTCAATGTGGTCATGAAGACTTTTTTCCCATAGTTCAATATCGTAGTTAATTTAATCATTTATTTTTCCAAAATTTTATGGTTTTTCCGTTACCAACTTATCATATTAGTCCTGCATAGAATTCTTATTATACCTCCATCAATTTTGCATATTAAAGAGGGAGAAGGTATAGGCAATAAAATCTTCTAAATAAATTTTGTAAATAAATTTTACTTTTACCTAAAATAGTGTGAGAAGGTATAAGGAATATTTAAAAAAAAAAAGAAGAAGCAGGCGGACAGTAAACAGTAAAATGGAAATTGCAGCTGGAACTTCGAGGTTCTTGTCTGTATTATAAACCGGAGCAGTGTCCTTGACGATTTTAAATCGGTTTGTTTGGGTCACCCTTCCCCCTCCCCTTTCCTCCTCCTCCTATTTATAGTCCCCTCCTTTCCAGGTTTCCAAATCACACTCATCTTACCCTCCTTCCTTCAATCATCCTATCTCCTCCCTCCTCCTTCCTTCCTTAATTCTCAAATCCAATGGCCGCTTCTTTTTCCCACTCGACAATGGTAAGCATATATTATTATTTCTTTAATTAATTGCATGCAACTAATTAATCACTATAATTAATTATTTAATTATTATGTTGTGATCGATGATCGATCCCGATGGATCAGATGATGGAGGAAGAGATGAGGTTCGAGGCTGAGGTGGCTGAGGTGGAGGCGTGGTGGGGGAGCGAGCGTTTCAGGTACACGCGCCGCCCGTACACCGCAAGGGACGTGGTGTCCCTCCGTGGGACGCTCCGCCAGAGCTACCCTTCCAATGAGATGGCGAAGAAGCTCTGGAGGACCCTCAAGACCCATCAGGCCAACGGCACTGTTTCTAGAACCTTCGGTGCGCTGGACCCGGTTCAGGTCAGCCAGATGGCCAAGCACTTGGACTCCATCTACGTGTCCGGCTGGCAGTGCTCCTCTACGCACACCACCACCAACGAGCCTGGACCCGATCTCGCTGACTACCCATACGACACCGTTCCAAACAAGGTATAATATATTTTACTCGATCACTACTTTTATTTTATTTATTCATTTATTGCAATTATTTGGATCAGGTAGGTATATACTCTTTTGATTATTGATTATTGATGATTGATTTCGGGTCCTGATTCCATATTCTGTTTCCCTACTGATTACATGGGTTACTTACTTTTTTGACCAATAAAAAAGGAGATGGGTTACTTACTTTGTGTAGATCTTCAAGCTATTTGAATTTTTTTTCATTAAACTATTTTAGCTGTCATCCAATGAATAATTGAAAGTTGGTTTATTTAAGGTGTGTTTTCTTCACCTCTTTTTTAAGGTGTGGAGGGGGTGGGGTAGATTTTGTACCTTGGGGGAGGGGGTGGGGGTGGGATGTAAATCCACCCACCCCATCCCTTAAAAAAAAATCTGAGAAAACTCAGCCTTAATCAATCAGTTTCTCCATGTGTCCTGAAAACATGCATAAGATAATGATACTTTATTAGTAAAAAAAACTCCTAAAAAACGAGTGAACTCATAACCTAATTTAAAAGTGGCTAAATCGGGTGTATATACGAAAAATATTTCTCAATTTAACTTCTTATTCTATATTCTTGGAGTATAAGATAGAAAATCTGTTAATCACAATATATAATAGTAAAACTGAGATATGAAATCTTATGAGTTGGATCCATGTGTCGAGCCAACTTTTTTTGACACATTATTATATAGTATATTTACACTATATTACACAATGATTATATCTATTTATCCACTTATCTTACTAAACATTATTTTTTCTTAACCTTATGAGAAGTGATCTTTACAAAAAAACTAGCTAGTTCCATTTCCAATTCTTATGGACCCATGTGGTAGATACCAGCTCTAAATTATAATAAATTCTTAATGATCCCCTGTTTTCCTTTTTACTCGTCAAAGAAAATTTCATAGATATACAAACAATTGTGACCCAACGACATATTATAAGAACACTAATTTATAAATATTTTTTATAATTTAATTAGTTTAAATTTTTATTTAATTAAATTCCTATAATTAATTTTTTTTACAGAGAATCTTTTTCAATTTAGATCCCTACCCTACAAATAAAAACACCGTTTAAAATATGACGATGATGTACGAGAATATGGCCTCCAGATCTCCTTGCTAATAGTATAAAAGATTTTTGATCCTTGCAATTATTTTGGGGGTTCGTGGTGACACGTAATCGGCCCCACAAACCGCATTATTTAAAAGACAACATGTCACATGTGTAAATCGTCTCTAAACTAAATCAAATACTCCGTATGGATTTATGTTTTTTTTTTTTTGGTACAATGTTTGTTGACTGACATACCAAAATGAAAAACAAAAGAAATAAATGAACTTTGCAGTAAAATTGTAACGTTTGGCTAAACAGATAACATTGCTAGTGACACTCTAAATTGATGTAATAATTGAAGTAAAGTAGGTGATGAATTTTACTGAAAACATATATGTGCGAATTTAAAATCTGCAGGTTGAGCAGCTCTTCATGGCCCAACAATTCCATGACAGGAAGCAGAGGGAGGCGAGGATGAGCTTGAGCCGGGAAGACCGTGCACGAACTCCCTACATCGACTACCTCACCCCGATCATCGCTGATGCCGACACCGGCTTCGGTGGCGCCACCGCCACCACCAAGCTCTGCAAGCTCTTCGTGGAGCGGGGCGCCGCCGGAGTCCACATCGAGGACCAGTCATCCATCACCAAGAAGTGCGGCCACATGGCCGGCAAGGTCCTCGTCCCGACCTCAGAGCACCTCAATCGCCTCATTGCCGCCCGCCTCCAGTTCGACGTCATGGGTGTCGAGACCGTCCTCGTCGCCCGCACGGACGCCGTGGGTGCCACTCTTATCCAATCCAACATCGACCCGATCGACCACCGGTTCATCCTCGGAGTCACCAACCCCGCCATGGCCAACCGAGGCCTCGCAGCCCTCCTCTCGGAGGCCATGGCCGCGGGTAAATCAGCGGCTGAGCTCCAAGCTTTGGAGGACTCGTGGATGGCATCCGCCAAGCTCATGACTTTCGACCAGCTCGTCGTGGAGCAGATCAAGATGATGAATGCAGGGGATGAGGAGAAGTCGCGGAAATTGAGAGAGTGGAGGAACCAATCGGGGATCGAGAGGTGCCTCTCGAACCAGCAGGCCCGAGACCTCGCCCAGCGAGTGCTCGGGTTGAACAACCTGTTTTGGGATTGGGACCTCCCCAGGACCAGGGAAGGGTTCTACCGATTCTCGGGGTCAGTCGACGCAGCTGTCGTAAGAGGCTGGGAGTTCGCAGGTCACAGCGACCTTATATGGATGGAGACCGCAAGCCCGGACTACCACGAGTGCACTCTCTTCGCCGATGGGATGAAGGTGAAGCACCCGGAGACAATGCTGGCCTACAACTTGTCTCCGTCGTTCAACTGGGACGCCGCGGGGATGACCGACGAGCAGATGAGGGACTTCATCCCGAGGATCGGGAAGCTCGGCTACTGCTGGCAGTTCATAACCCTAGCCGGATTCCACGCAGACGCCCTCGTGATCGACACGTTTGCCAAGGATTATGCGACGAGAGGAATGCTGGCGTACGTGGAGAGGATCCAGAGGCAGGAGAGGAGCCACGGGGTCGATACCTTGGCGCACCAGAAGTGGTCCGGGGCTAACTACTATGACCGCGTGCTGAGGACCGTGCAGGGCGGGATCACCTCAACCGCTGCCATGGGGAAAGGCACGTATTGACTTTCGGATTATGCAACGTTTGTTGCTTGATGATAATGCTTACTAATAATCTCTGTTTACTTTTGTGTTTGCAGGAGTGACTGAGGATCAATTCAAGGAGACATGGACGAGGCCGGGAGCGAGTGGGAGTCATCATATGGGGAATGGCGGAAGCGTGGTGTTAGCGAATTCGAGGATTTAGGGTTCGAGATTGAAGACGAAGGGGGTTAAGTTTCGACGATTAAATTATTTGATGTTTATTCATATTTTGCATATGTTTTTGTATGTTTGTTATTGTTGTGGTGCCTTAAGTCTTGGCTTGGAGTGGGCAAGCTAAGTTACAAATAAACGTGGAAAATAAAATTGGGTGTAGTGCATCGATCCGCAGTTGCATTTGCTGCTGTTGAATTTGTTGTAAGAACGTACCATTTGTTGCTTTCATAAAATAATGAATAGTGAGTCCATTTTTTATGAGCTGAAAACCGGCGGATTGCGTGCAATTTCTATATATTTTTCACATTTTGATTTTAAGGGTTATTTATTTTGATGATCATCTTAGCTAATAGCCCAACATAAAATCTCACTAAAAACCACTCCCAAAACAAACACTAGAGAATCCACAAACCAGGAGCTCCTGGGCTTCAAAAGAGGCCGGTTACCAAACAACTACTGGAGTCCATTCCAGGTTAATGGGCCAAAATGGTTCGGGAGCTTTCCGATAATATACAAGCCAGTTGCTATAACACACCTTGTGACACCTCTCGATCACTCACTGAGTCACCGATGCTCTCTGCATGTCCGCGACCCAAGTTTTCCAATCTAGGCCATGCCACCTACCACCAAAGGCCATAAAATTTCCCCAAAGATCGGTCGAAGCAGCCCCGAGTGTCCAAGAAAATGAGCAACAAAAAAAAAAACAGGCTCAAAATCATACATGACTGGAGAGAAAATAAACCGCTCAAATAGTCAACTTCCAGTCCATGGTACAAACAAATCCAAGTGTATCCAAGTGAATGATGAGTCGGGACCAAAAGAAGGCTATGCAAGGAGTATGTCAGAAGAAACAGCAGCAGAAACGGAGCCCTGTGGTGGCCGCAGCTAATGCTAGAAGTTGGTCTCTCGATCCAAATGAATGATTCCTGCACAACATGACATTTTTTGTGCGTTCCTCGAGCACCATACGATGATCTCTGCACGCCCCCGACTCAAATTTCCAACTTTATGACATGCCAAGTTGCCAACTACAGCTGACTGTCAACAAATGTCTCCAAAGATAGGTCAAAGCAGCCTCGAACGCCATGCAAAGAGAGCAACAAAAACAGGCATGGACTCTCAAACCAATAAAAAAAAAATGCCTGGTTGGGATCAATAGTCAATATTGCAATGAACATGCCAAAATAAAATTCAATGGAATTAGAGCTCTGTAGGAGCAGTGGCAGGGCTCGAAAGTTTACACTTTCACACAGTTTCTGCGAAAGAACAGCCCAGCAGCCCAATTGAAGGCCCTATTGCGTTCAGCTCAGGGAATATATGAGCCAACAGAAACTTGTGATTGATAGAGGACGTCACAAAGAACATGCAGAAACAAAAATCAACGAAAACAGAACTCTGTAGCAGCCATGGCAAGGCTAAAAATTTGACATGTTCACGCAGTTTCTGCAAGTTCTCCGGCAACGGTTCGGGGTCTGTGCATCGTGAGCTGCTGCGTCGGAACTTACCGGAGAGCCTCCTAGATGATGGGGAGCATAATGACAGTGATGGAAAACCTTGGTTATGCCTGTCGAAGCGTCTGTCCAGCTCGTCACCTACGCAAGTCTAGTTCGACGACTAATGCGGATGGAGTTCGCCATACAATCTCGACGCAGAGTCACATCAAGGGAAGTTTAAATTGTTTGCAAGAACTTTTGTGGCTTAACACTCCTGACAAGCTACTCAATCAATATCAAGTTCAACAACTATTGAGTGCTGCCTCAAAGCTCAAACCAAAAATCATGTGAAATTAGGGGATGGGGGACTACGGGTGATTTGATCCCTTTCAAAAGGGTACGTAGGACATTCAATACAAAGTCAAAGATCATCGAGTTCAATTGCCAAAACCAAATTAAAGTTGCTCCTGTAGAACTATGTTAAGTTTTGATACTCTTTACGAGCTACGTAGGAAATCCAGTAAAAACATATGTATCTCGGATTCAATCACATGTCCAAAATCAAATGATGTTGTTCCTCAAGAACTACGTAGGTTTGATGTTCTTAATAAGCTACTTAGGAAACTCGATAGCAAGTCATACAACAATCGAGTTCAACCACAAATTTCAAAATGAAATATCGAATGAAGTTATTCATCAAGAACTACGTCATGACTTGATGCTCTTGACGAGCTACGTTGGAAACTCAATGCAAATCAAATTCTCACCAAGTATAGTCGTCCCAAACCAAATCTCAAATTTTCATTAAAGCCAATGTGCCAACTGTAATTAAATACAAAGCTTTCGCTCATTGAGTTCAGTCATCCCAAAAATCAAATTTCCATCAAATCCACAGTGTCCACTCTGACTCGATACAAAACTTCCGCTCGTCAAGTTTGGTCACACCAAAAATCAAAACTAAAGTCCATCAATTCAAATTTGTCCTTTTAATATTACTACGGGTGATTTGATCCCTTTCAAAAGCGGTATGTAGGAAGCTCGACACAAAGCCAAAGCTCGTTGAGTCCAATCGCCAAAAACAAATTATATTGGTTCTTTCCAAAACTACGCCCGATTTGATTCCGACTTGTCGGATATGTGGGCCACTTGACATAAAGCTACAAGCTTGTCGAGTCCAATCATCACCCTCAAATGATCTCATGATCAAACCCAAATACAAAATTTATTTTTGTCCCGAACTACGATGACTTGATTCCACCAGATAAGTGGATATGTAGAAAACTCGGTGTAAATCAAATTCTCACCAAGTTCAGTCACACCCAAACTTTCAATCAAATCTCTCCAAATTCATTTACCGACTCTGGTCATCACAAATGTTAAAATTTCATCAAAGCCAAAGGGTCTACTCCAACTCGATACAAAGCTTCCGCTCGTCGAGTTTGGTCATACCAAACATTAAAAATCAAATTCCCGTCACTATCCTTAAATTGACATTTAAGTCAAAATAAGTCAAATCCCAAATTAAATTTCACATCAAAGTCAAATCATTTCCTATGCAAATGATATGTGGGTTACTTGATTTACCCTTCCTAGAAGATTTGTTCAGGTTGCTCGGGTGGAGTGTTGTTTGAGCTACCCTTCCTAGAAGGTGGGCTTGAACTTCATCCTCTGACGCATATAAGAAAACAAAACCAAATCCAAACCAAACCAAACACAAAAGTTAAAACACTCTGAACTACCTAATTGGCTTGGTTCTTTTCTCAGAGATACATAGACAACCCGTTCAAATTTGGGTGCAGCCCAAAGCACAAACACCACTCAAATATTGGTATTGATATGACTTCGAATTAATAGGATAACCAAAAGGATTCGAACTCAAATAAACAATTCAAATTAAAATGTGTTATGCGAGATTGTTCCTTTAACAATTTTTGCCTAACACCGTGGGAGATATTACTCAATAACTACGAAATTCACAAATCAACAAAAAGAAAAAAAAAACTTAAGCTGAACAAAATATCAAACAGTCTTACAAAAACAACATACGAGTGGTTAAATTGAGGCAAATACGACTATGTGTGCTTGTGTCAATCTATGATCCAAACATTGAAGAAACGTGGATTCACAATGGGATAACAAATCCTCAAATTCGAGAGAAATTAAATTGGAATTTTCTAGCTGTTTTTCTGCCACACCACAAACCCAAGGACATAGTTGGCTAATACAATACATAACACCAGAGGTCACTACCGCGGACAATGACTGGCTAAGCCAACCAATCTCAAACTTTGAGGTTAGGTCTGCTGTCTTCTCACTGGCAAGAGATAAATCCCCGGGCCCTGACGGTTTCCCTGCGGGATTCTTCCACTCTTACTTGCACATTTTCGGTCCCTCTGTCATCAAAGCCACCAAGGGCTTTTTCTCCAGTGGGAGAATACTAAAACAAATAAACCACACCTTTATTGCACTAATACCCAAATGTGATAACCCGCAAACGACATCTAATTTCAGACCCATTAGTCTCTGCTCAACTATTTACAAAATAATATCTAAGATCCTAGCAACCAGACTACGACATATACTCCCCAAACTAATTCACCCGCTCCAAAGTGCATTCATAGCTAAACGCTCTATCCAAGATAATATCCTAATTGCAAACGAAATATTCCATTCTTTTCAACATAAAAAAGGATCATCTGGCTGGATGGCTGTAAAAATGGATATGGAGAAAGCTTTTGACATGGTCAGATGGGACTTCCTACTAGAAATCTTGGAGAAATTTGGATTTAGCAGCAGATTTTGTTCATGGATAAAGGAATGCATAACAACAGTCACTTACTCGGTCCTTGTTAACAACGAACCTACTGGTATGTTCTTCCCATCCAAAGGCCTGCAACAGGGAGACTCTCTGTCACCGTACCTATTCCTTTTACTCTCTGAGGTCCTTGCCCGCGGGCTACAACATGACGCGAATTTACCTGGCAGTCACCTTGGCATCTCGATCAAAAGATCTTGTGACAAGATCCCGTTCCTAGCTTTCGCAGACGATATCATCATCTTCGCATCTACAACTAAGAAAGCCTGTGACCAAATAAACAAAATTACCCAAGAGTTTTGCCGATATTCTGGCCAGCGAATTAATTTTAATAAATCAGCCTTTCATACCACAACAAACATAGAAAACTCTATAAAAAATACAATAAAAAGCGAAATCCAGATAGCATATACAACCAATCTAGGGAAATACCTGGGATGCCCTGTCATATCTAGCAAAGTCACAAACTCCACCTTCAACGACATCACAACCGCTAGTAGAACACAACTAACAAAATGGACAGCAAACAACCTATCACAAGCTGGTAGATGCACACTAATCAAAGCCAACTTAGCTGCTAAACCTTTACACATCATGCAATGCTTCCTCATGCCTTCGCAGATACATAAAGAACTAGACAAAATCAACAGGAACTTCCTTTGGAACAAGGGTCCTAAACATAAGCCCTTTATCAACTGGTTCGAAGTATGTAAATCGCGTTTTAAAGGCGGATTGGGCCTTCGCCTTTCTGAAGATATGAACAAATCACTACAGCTAAAACTCCTCTGAAAAATACTAGCGGAACCAAACAATCCATGGGTTAGGCTAGTATCACAAAAATACCTAAGGGACAAAACTATACTCAACTACGAGAAAAAATGAACTGTATCCTGGCAATGGTCAAAGCTGATCTCTCTTCTTCCACTGTTCAAAAGCGGTTTGCGCTGGGGAATAGCCAATGGAAAATCAATAAATTTCTGGCATGACCTTTGGGTTGGAAAGACCCCCCTGTTGACCCAAGCAATAAACTCAAACCTAATTGACGATCATCTCATGGTGGGTACCTTCATTACTGATGACAAGGTTTGGGGGAGATTGTAATACCCCCGTCCCACATCGGATATCATAAGGATGTTGGGAGTGATTTATAAGTGATTCAAGCCCTACCCATGTTACAAGAGCTCTTCCTTTTCAGGCGCCAAGTGAGGACAATGGACCTGAGAAGGCAAGGTGGCATGGGCTGGCGCCTCTTAAGACCCCGGGTCTTACAGATGGTATCAGAGCCGACTCTGGGCCCGGAGGTACTCCGACAGTATGCTCGGGTATGCTCCTCCCGGAGGGCAGTCCCTTGGGCCTGACGGGGTCGTCAATGCTTTAAGTGGGGGAGATTGTAATACCCCCGTCCCACATCGGATATCATAAGGATGTTGGGAGTGATTTATAAGTGATTCAAGCCCTACCCATGTTACAAGAGCTCTTCCTTTTCAGGCTCACTTCTCCAAGTGAGGACAACGGACCTGAGAGGGCTAGGTGGCATGGGCTGGCGCCTCTTAAGACCCCGGGTCTTACAAAAACTATTATACAAACCCCAATACCAAAGAAAATACACCAAGATAGGCTATACTGGGCCTATAGTAAAAATGGTTGGTTCTCAGCAGCTTCAGCAATCGAACTTATTCACACAATAAAAAACCATTCCACATTTTAAATTCACTGGATATAGAATTTAGATGTGCCCCCAAAAATAAAAGACTTCTTGTGGCGAGTATCCAAGAACGGCCTACCCACCTCCGTCAAACTGGCTCCCCGTAGAGCGGGCATTCCCACTGACTGTCCCCTCTGTGGTATGAACTATGAGGACATATATCACTTCTTATTCCAATGCCCTACAACCAATCATGCAATACAACAACTCTCCCCCAAAACCCATAACACTTTTCACTGTACCTACGACACCACAGTTAACACAAATGAAACCTTATGTACCCTTTATGTCTCCCTTGGTAAATCAGAATTTTTCACTCTTGCTACCACTTGGTGGTGCTCTTGGTACTTTAGGAACAAAGCTCTTTTCGATAACCTCAATCCTAATTCTAAAACAATAACTTCCTACATAAAAGACCAGTTGTCTAACTGGGAGAAGGCAAAAATTGATGACATAAGTTCTGACATGGAAATTAAGAAAAAGGGTCCCGGACCTTGTAATACCAGAAAATGCATAAGCAAATGGACTAAACCACGAAATAATTGGTATAAATTAAACTTCGATGGAGCCCTATCCTCTGCCAAATGCAGCTCTTATGGATTTCTTATCCGTGATAGCCTTGGTAGTGTTTTGTATTCAGAATCTGGCACCTCTCCTCTTTCTTCCGTTATTGGGTCGGAATGTTTTGGCATGTGGAAGGGTATTATTAGAGCAATGGAACTCAACATTACATGTATCTGTATTGAAGGCGATAATCTCAGTATTATCAAATGCCTTAGCACAGGCGCTTCTAGATTTGGCGAAATAGAGATGCTTCTTTCCGACTCTTTATTCGCCCTGAGACAGTTTTCTGAATATGAGATCTCTCATATCCTCAGGGACGGCAACCGAGCTGCTGACCGTCTATCTCACATCGGGATCGACTTCTCCGGCTCGTCTCTCCCTCCAGATGATGTCCTTTGCAGTATTATCCGAAAGGATGCTCTTAGCTAGTATGCTTTGCTTACTGCTAAATTCTTTCTTGTTCAAAAAAAAAACTGCAAGTATGACATACGAATTTGATAAGGCTATGAACTCTTTCCTTGTTCTCTCCATTCCACCAGGACATAATGTTATCATCATAAAATAAAATGTAGAGATGGATTTAGAAGCAGTCGTGGTCTCGAGTTCATCTGCAAGTACTTGTTCGACAATAATAACCTTTCCATCATCCAACAATGCATTATAGCAATTTCTCAACAACTTCACACAATATTCATCGCTCCTATCATGGAGAATCCACTAGGAAAAAAGTATGAAAGTCATAATTTGTAAACCTTAATTAATCTAAGAAAGAGAATTATCTTTAAAACGAACATAGGAATTAATATTGAATAGATAAATACAATGAAATTCATGACATTTTGTTATGTACCTTAAGATAAATTGCTTCTGAAGGACTTGCAATTGGCACGCTCTCAAACATATCACCACTAATGTGATCGAATCCTGAAATATTTGACTATTAGAAACTCAAATGAATACAAACAAGATTGAGTTGATTTTGTAAGTGCGTACCCGGAAAAGAGATTGCATCCTCAATGACATGCGGTAAATCAAAGTTGATCCCTTTAACTGTCGGATATTTCGACATTATCATCTTAAGTGTATGTACTAAACCACCTGCCACATCGACTAGTTGTTTGATGTTCTCGAAACCCTTGTATTATTGAAGTAACTTTTTCATCAGTACAATTGTTTGGTTGAGCATTGCGAGGCTGAAGACCTTGCTAAATCTTGTATCTAAACGAGAGTACTCAAAGAAATTCATCCCATGAGCCTTGTCAAAGGGAGTTTCTCCTCCCAAAATTACTTCTTTTGACATAGCCCTAAATAATAAACATATAACATTATGTCACTATATATAAGTGTAATAATAATGATGAGAAAATATATTGGTTATGGTTATCCCATATTAAAAAATAAGATAGGATATTGAATAATATAAAATATGATTGTGCCACTTCTCTCTATCATTACTAGTTAGTTAAGTAAAAGTTTATTGGACTTCAAAATTGGCAGTGTCATATTATGACAGGGGCGATTGCTGATAAGCTATTGTAACTTTGCTTTCTCTGACCACGGTTGGCCCTCATGACGGTCATGCCCGGTACAAGCTTCACCATGGGAAGGAAAGGTCAGTCCTCTACTTATAAATTGCTTCTTTTGCAGCCTAAGAGAGGAATCAAGGAGAGCTCTGCCTTAGTAGAAGTTGAGCTCCATTAATGAGGTGACCAACCACTTGTCCAGTACGGAAGGGACAAGTCCAGTTAATGCTGAGCTAACACAAGGTATGACTTCTACCTTCTCCCTGAGTGCTAAATCTATCTCCTTTGTTCCAAAAACTAGTGAGACCGGGGTGTCTCAGCTCTCAGCTCAGATCTTAGGTTAAGATGAAAGCAATCATAAGGAGAATGGGGAGAACAGGAATGAAATATAGTTTATTGGAGCAGTCAAGAAAAGCTTTGAGGCAAGAGAGAAGAGAATGATTGCTGCAAAACCGTATGTGAGTCTGTTTAAGGATAATAGGAATATTGCTAGTGCTTTGATTCGATCCATGATGATCTCCGGCGTGGGAGAGTAAAGATTTGTAAGGAGGATGTAGGTGAATCAAAGAAGGAGTGTAATGCGGTTCTTATTGGTATAGTGTTAATATTATTTCGTATAATATTTATTCCACCCAAAAGATAAGTGTTGTTTTACCATATCCTGAGAGCATATCTTCTAGTTAAGATTAGTTCACTCATGGGATAATCCTTATCGGTTAAGGATATTAGATTAATTCTTTTTATAAAGGATTAATCATCTCTACGTGAGACATCAGAACACAGAGAAACATAACACACGTACAATTCCAGAGAACTCCATTCTCTGGCATTGCTCCTCCCGCTCCGATCTCTCATAGTGATATAGGTTGTGAATAGTTTGTCGATCAGCGGTTAGTTCCTCTGTTCTTCCACCCGGTGATCGATTTCCTAGGTGCAGAAGGTTCAAGACTTCCGTTTCGCCGATCTCAGGAATCAAGGTATGTCAATCTATTCCTGATTGCCAACATTGGTTTCAGAGCTTTAGGCTCGATTCTGCATAGGTTTTCGTTAAACCGGATTAAATTCACAACATGTTCACCTTAATGCGAAATAAATTTACGTCTTTTTTTCGGCGTTCTTGAAATTCATATGCTATGTGATATACATTGATGAGTGTTTGCTGTTATATGTATTTGTGTATGTGTTTGCCGTATATTCATACATATCTAAGGGATAATAATGATGACCTAGGATTGTAGGGATCACAGGCTTTGACTTTTTTATTTTTCCTTCATTTAATTTAAATCACAAGGAAGAAAAGGAGGTGTCCCTGTACACCTTGAAGAAAGGGATCTGTTAAACTCCCAATTGAAAAACCCTAAATGGGTACAGAGGCGGCTCGCCCCTCTTTGCCTTCCCTTCAGGCCGTCCAGCCGCCCGCCATCTGTCATGGCACTCTCCGATCTGCTCCACTGCAACCCCGAAGGCCGATCCCACCATTACCCCCACTTGCCCTGCCTCCTATCCTCCTTTACCCTCCCTGTCGAATCTGCTTTTCACAAAACACACCACCAAACTCACTTCCTCCTTATACCTACGAAAGGTTCACTATGGGGAGGTGGTACCCTCGGATTCGTGCTTTTTTTGGCGTCATCCGTCATCAAGGTGGATATTTCGGCTCCTTTTTGGGCTCTTAATGTGGGATGGGATCGGCTGGGTCTGGCCGGACGGTAGTGGTCGCTTCTCACAGAGGCGTGGGTGGTTGCTCTGGTCTCCGTCGCCTGCCTGTTGTGTGCTCCTTTCAAATCTGCAATCAAAACCCTATGTAAGTCTTTTCTCCCTCACTAACCTTCACCCAAGTGCTATGTCTGCTTACCAACAAGTTGATTACTTAAAGCCTCACCAAGGCACTTTGGTTAATAGCCACTTTCAATTAATCTTTAATCAACTTCACTGTCTTGTTGAATTCTCTGATCTTCAACTGTCTTTACTTCCATCAGTTATGACGTCTAAGTCCTTCCTTGATGATTTGTCTAAAGCTCAAGCCAATCACTCTCAAAATGTGGAACCGGCCATCGATATCCCAACCCAGGTTGTGCCTGATGGTTTTGCTGTTGTTTTATACTACCCATCTTTTGGCTTTTGGTTGGTTTTAAGGTTACTCCAGTTGCTTTTTTTTGTTAGGCGTGTTGCCTTCAATTCTAAGGTTTATCATGGTTGTTTTCTAGTTTCTTGTTGCTGCCCTCTTTATCTTCGGATGGAGTTGGAGCTTGTGTGTTTTATTTCTATTTCCATCCACATATATCCTATGTTTTATTTCTCGGTTGTTTGGCATTTATCATGCTTTGGTTATACTGTCGTTTTGTTTCCCGTTCTGCTGTTGTGTGCGTCATTTTGCAGGTTAACTGGCTTACCAGCATCTTATTCAGGTTGCTCTCGACTTGCTTTTGGGGTTTCATCCTTCGGCTGGAGCTGTTCGTGTTGCTGTTCTAGGCTTGTTCTTTCGTTCACCTAGCTGCAGATGGGGCTCACAACTGTGTCTTGGCCATTTGGGCTTCTTACCTAAACTTTTATTACATACTTTACTATTGTATCTGCCACTTTCTTGACTATCATTTGTATAGCTTTTTAACGAAATCAAATTGCTACCAGCAATTTTATAATACATGGTCGATCAATAAGATTTTTATCTCCATTACCAATTGGTTGTGTGTCCCAAACATACAATTACATTATCGGTCTTGCTGTCATCAGGTTTTGCAACCACACATTGTCTACTACCTAGACACCACTCAAATGACATATCATGTCTATCTACTAAGACGTTTGCTAATATGTATTAGTTTCCTTTCTTACTATAAGTATCATTGGGTTAATTTTCATGTAGGTTACCACTTTTTCCAATTAAAACTTGTGACAATTCTTTACTTTCTCTTTTCACTTTCCAAATATCACAATAATAAATCTCAGGTGTGGTCTCTTCACATTATATTACTAACTACCCTTATTACGAACTTCATTACAGATGAGTCTACATCTATGTTAATCACATATTCAAACCAAAAAATTTACAATAACTTCAATAAAACACCATATCAAGTTTGGTTTATGGTACCAACAGATACGAAAAAAGGTTTTTTTATGAATATCACTTCTTGGAATTCATGCGGTATCCGCAGTAGAAACTTCTGGACTAACATTGATATTTTCTGCAAAATCAATCATATCAATGTACTCGCTCTACTCGAAACCAAAACAGACAAAACACCAAAGGATGCCGTTTGGCAGAAGTGTGGATTCACAAACATTGCTTTCGACCCTGCAGAAGAATTTTCTGGGGGTATCTGTGTACTATGGAAAGACTTACCCTCATCTCAGGGTACTATCGATCTCATCTCAGTTCAAAAACGTTTTATCCATTTCAATTACTCAGATTATGTCTCTAACAAGACTTTCGCTATGATAATCATCTACGCCCCTCCAGACGAAAAACATAAAGTGCCCTTTTGGGATACCCTCGAACGCTATATTCAGTCACTAGTTATACCGTATTGTATCATGGGAGATTTTAACGAAATATGCTCTCCATCGGATAAGATGGGAGGTTCCTACCCGGGTAATTCTAGGTTCATACGTTTAAACGATCTAAAAAAAAATCTCTCCTCACACGACATCCCTTCTTTCGGAGGACAATTCACATGGAAAAGGAAACAAAATGGAATTGACCATTGTCTGGAAAAACTTGATCGTCTGCTGGTACACACAGACATCATGACTATTTTCGATTCTCTTCGTACACAAATCCATCCTTTCACAAGATCTGACCACGCACCCATCTCAACAAATTTCAGTCGTAATGCTAAATCAAAGAACAGACCTTTCAAGTTTGAATTAGCCTGGGCTAATCGCAGAGATTACAGTAATCTCGTCTCTCAAGGTTGGCGACTTGATTCTCCAGGATCCCACATGTTTCAACTTTTCCAAAAACAGAAATTACTTAAGCGCCTTTCCAAAACATGGCATAAGAAAACATTCCTTAATATTAACAATCAAATCTAGGCTACGGACCACAAGCTTCTCGCATTACAAGCCTCCCTTCTGACGAACTACAAAAGTAAGGATCTTCAAATTCTCAAACAACTTCTAAACAAAAGGTAAAGAATGCTCGACTTTCATCGTCGTTATTGGAGCCAACGGGCAAAGGTTAAGCATGCTAACCTAAATGACTCCAACTCTGGATATTTTCATAGAATTGCATCGACCAAGCGAGGGAAAAAAATAACCTAGACATATCAACGGGGAACAACCTAGACATATCAACGGACCTGGGGAACAACCTAGACATATCAACGGACCTGGGGATCCTACCTTCATTGGTCTCTCAATCTGACAATGACATGTGATGTGGCGTGCAGGGAGATCGATGCCTATGCTCACTCTAATCAAATAAATTTATACTCGAATCCCTATATAGTATAGTGGAAATCAAGGTCGATCCAAGGGAGTATGTCAGCGGTTCTATCCTAGTTGTTTTAATGGTCGAATATAGGGGAAATAAAGACACAAGTAGCGGCTGTAAAATAGGGCAAAAACACACTTAACTCGTCTCAAGTAACAAGTAACTAACACGTATGCAATATATGAGAAAGAACTTCCATGATTAGGGCTTACCACAACAAGAAACACATGTATAAATCAATGAATCATATGAGAAATCATGCTTTTATCTCAATCAAACAAATTAATTCACTTTCGCATAAGAGACTTATTTGACTATACCTTTTCTTAATTAGGTCTTTTTAACTTTCATCAAAAATCCCTAATTACTATCAATGTTAACAATCTCTTTTGGTAAATTCAATTGTAACAATGAATGCCCTAGATTTTCATCAAGGGTTAAGTACATAGGTAGAAGTAGATAAAAACATCACATAAGTATAGATTCATTCATTCACACATATGCTTATTGTTGGGTTCACCCTAACCCTAGAAGAGAGGAGAACTACTCACTCATTGCAAAGAAAAACACAAAAACAATGGAAGAATTCATAATCTCAAATTGCATAAAACCAAACCTTAACTTCACGTTCAATATTCTTCAACCTTAAAACTCCAAAAACGTGCCTTTCTCCTGCTGTAAACTCAGCTGTCTAACGTGTGTCTAATTAGCCTCTAATTGGCTTTATTTAAAAGATAAAAATTAAGACTTAATCCCCAAGGAAAAGAGATTTTATCTTAGGAAAAATAATAAAATTCATCTAAGGAAGGATAACATATCCCAAGTCTATCTAACCAAAAGATCCTAAAAGAGATTCAGATGAAAATCCTAATTAAAAAGCCCATTGAGTAATAAAATCAGCCCGCAAAAACTTCTCCTGGTGCGCAGGTACTTCGGCGCCGAGGGTCTGCTTGAATGCAGTAGCCTCTGTTTTTCTCCAGCTTTTCAACTCTGACTTCAAACGCATTTTTCTCAGTCCTCGTTTATCCGATTGATGCACATGAATATGAGTTGGAAAGCTCTTTTCAAGGACTACAACTCTCATGAAGCCTCTAGAACTTGAATCGAAGTGATGGATGACGAAAATAAGGATTTTCTCCAGCTGAACCACTTTTTGCTTTTGCTTGGCATCTCCATTGCCTTCATGATTTTTCATTAAGCTCTAAAGTGCGTCCAAACTCCTTCAAATCAGCTTCAAAACCTACAAAAACACCACCAAAGCTTGTGTAGACTCCATATCTTGAATAATACGAAAACTAACACAAACGACACACTTTCCCAACACAAAAGCAAATAAAATGACTTAAATGAGATGAAAACATGATGTAAAATATGACTAAAAATGCGGACATGAAAACACCCCATACTTAGACTTGCTTCTCCTCAAGCAATAAACAAACTATGACCAAAACCCTTAACATGCCTTCAAGTCTTCGCCTTAGTCAAAAGCAACATCAATTTAGCATAGTGCAAATAAGAACAAGCATTGAACCATCATCACATATATTTAGATAACCTTAGGCAAAGCAACTAGAATCCAACCACTCAAGGGAAATATTGTGTTTTCACTCCCTTTTAAATGTGTTTAGGCTTGGAGTACATCTCTCAACTCAATCCTTTATGACATTAAGCTACATAGAAATTGCAATTAATATCACCAATCGATTCATCGAGAGGTCAAAACATGCATTAACCATCAAGAGGACTTTGGCTCAATGGCCTTCAAAGAAGGACTCATTCGGCCGGGTTGTAACTTGGCTTGGGAAGAAAATAAAGGTAGGAATTATTTAGGACATGTGGTGCTAGAAATCCGGGAACCAAAGACTCCTAAATTTCCAAATCGAATTAACCAAACAATTCCATCATATAATAACACTTCCAAACTCATCTAATATGGCACAACTCTTCAAAAACCCCAAAATATCCAATACATCTCGCATAAGGATAAATTTGGCTCATCAATTATAAACACTTCCGAACTCATCTAAGATGGCACACCTCTTCAATAACCCCAAAATATCCAATATATCTCACATAAAATAAATAAGGATAAATTTGGCTCAGGCACAACTTCTCATTTATTCTTTTTTTTTTTTTAAAATTTTTTTTCTTCCTCATTTTTTTCGGTTTTTTTTTCTTATTTTTTTCTTGAACTCTCTTTTTTTCATAATCTTATGTGCATTTATTTAAATATAAGAGCCAAAAATACCTTTTACAATAGATCAAGTGGCGAGAAAATAAAATTCCCGGATAAGGAGGTAAGGCTAATCATTGGCTAGGATAGATTTTGTGGAGTTACAAGAATAGGATATAAGGCTCAATGTAGTTACAAGCAAAGGAAACATATATAAGGTAGGTAAAAGAGGATAAAAAGTGGCTAATAAAGAGTGCCTCTATCATTTGATCAAATTATGCAATGACCAGCTATCTCATATTGGTTTGAAGATTTAGATATACACCGCAATATCAAGAGGTAATGCATAAGGAGAGTAATACACACATCAAAAAGAAGGAAAAATATATAGATCAATTCCTCATAGGCCAAGTAACTTACTAGGACATGTTGGATTCCAATCACCTAAATCCCAAAGTTATATATGCTCAATTTCATTTGCAAGTCAAATTTCACATAAAAACACTTTGTGCAACTTAGGCTAAACCATCCAAACTATGCCTTAGGATTTTACATGGTCAAGTTAGTTATTAGGTTTCATCATTGGACATCTAAGTTAGGTATTTTTAAACTAAACTAAATTATTATGCATTTTTTTAATATGTATGAGTGTATGCAAAACCTTAATATAAACTAATCTACTTAATATAAACGTGATGCCATATATATAAGAACTAACTAATATGCGACATGTAAAACTAATATGCCAGCTAGCTATTACAATCCGAATTAGCCCAAGCAAGTTGGGACTAAGTCAAATGTGAAGTGCGGAATAGGCAGATATAATGCACGAATATACTCCAGAAGGGGGGTTGAATGGAGTATGCCAAATTTTCGCAAATACAGGAAGCTGTAAGACCTTGCCAGCTAGAGGTAAGACCTTATCTGAAATGCAGAGACAAGTTAATAGAGACAAGCTAAATAGTAAGACCTTACTGTAAGCAGGTAAGACCTTATCTGCAAAACAGATATTAGTTCAACAGAGAAACCAATTCACGAAAGTAAGAAATCAAGCAAGAGAGAAAAGAGAAGCACACTCGAATTGTTAACGAGGTTCGGCACAACCGCCTACGTCCCCGCCTAGGGTATCCAACCCGTAGGATTCAACGACTTTATTTCACTTTATCTTATGAGCCCTAGATACAACCTCTAGAAGATCTTCCCTCTTCTAGACTAACTTCCTATCTAGCAACTCAAACGCTCTAGTGAAATAAAGCTCCTAAGGATACCGAAGTACCCTCTATGATTGGGTAAAGAACCCTGTGTATAACTCTCACTGAATTGTACTATAACGCTCGAAAGAAACCTCACACACACTCAAAGTAAATACAACACGAAAAGGGTAGAGAGCAATGTGTGATCGAAGGCTTGAAGGAGATGAGTCTGCTGAAGATGTTTATGCACAGTAAGAGATGTGTCGTCTGCAGCCTCTTCCTTCTTCTTTAAATAGGCCTCTATTTGATTTTGAATTCAAACGCAGAGCCTTGAACTTCTCCTGGATGGTTGATAGACGTTGGGAGAGATTTCCGGCCGATCCAAAACCGTCACAAGGAATGCTTAGATTACGTCAAAGATATGAATGTGGGCTGTTGAAGATTTGCTCAAAATCCCTACAAAATATCAGCCAAAGCAACCAGATGGATATGCACAAGATAATATAGATGTAAACAAATCTACCCATTAAACAACATGTCCGAACTTATCTTAGGCCCAATAAATAATTGGCCCAATCTTAAACAGATTTCATAGATCAATAAAATATTGGATCTATGAGCCTGTTAGAAGACATGCCCAAAATAGAAAACAAAGGCCTAAGGTGAGAAACCGAAATCCAGTAACTCCAAAGCAATTTGTTGTCTTTTGGTAAGATCTTACCAAGTTCTGGAAACCAAAACTTTTGGCTTTCATCAACTAAGTCTTGTTATCAAGGTGGAGTTAACAATCTCCCCCTTGATGAAAGACAAAACTTGGTACCTGTTTCCAGACAAAAACAAAGTAATATATAACATAGTGCAATAGATAATCAATGATTAATGTTGGATCAAAGTTTTTAAAACCTAAAAGCAGTAAGGCCGGTAAAAGTCTGCAAAATAGTAAGGCCTTATACGAGTTAGTTTTCCCCCTTTTTGTCTTTCAACAAGAAGGGATAAAAGTAAAGAGAAACCAAGTTTTCAAAAGTACCAACAGAGGAAAAAAACGAGTTGAATCAAAATAGTTTTCAACACCAACACTTCCCAGCTCCAGACATCACTCATCATCGGACAAGACAACCACTTGCTCCGCGTACCACTGGCCATACTTGGGATGCACATCCTCCGGAGCTCGGCGTCCTTGGAAGATCTTATCACGCCATCTGTTCTTTGCATTCGTCACTGTGTGAACCTTCCACATCTTTGCTTGCCGTTTTGCTTCCTCATCTCTCCATTTTTTCATAATACCATACTCCTCCACAGTGAGGACAGTTGGCTCCGGGAAGAGAGGACGTAAGATGAAGCGTTTCAGCACCTTGCGTTCACAGTTGATGAGTACATTCTTGGCCGTCTCCTCCACATGTGTGATAGCGTCAGCATCCAGTGGCATAATCGACGTTGTGGCTCGATGATTCATGCCGCATAACATGAAGAGCTGATTCTGCTTTTCATCCATAATCAAGAGCTGCTGGTGGCTATCATCCTGTCTGTCGACAATGTCAGCTCTTGCTGCGTTTAAGTCCTTTCGAAGCGCGTCCACCTCTGCTTCCAGATCCTCGATCCTTTGCTCCAACTTTACAGACGGTGTGTCCCCTTGAGCTTGAGAAGGGGTCTTCAAAATCCAGCCTCCGGTCAGAGTTTGTTCAACACCCAATCTCTTCCAGCAATTTTCATCAATTCGGCTGGTGTGTGAGACATATTCTTCCCCTTGTGTATCAATGTCGAAGAACTCAAAGATTTTAGGAAGAAAGTTGGCATAAGGCAGTGGTGCGGACAGGGGAGTGTTAATGGTATGAAGCATGTAGGAAAGGATGAGATCAGGGACATCAACTTTAAAGCCCGCCATAATCAAGTAGAGTACATGAAGCAAATTGTCAGTGACAAGTTCGCGAGAGTTCTTTCGTGGCATAACACAGCGAGCGAGAATTGTGAACACAATCTTGGCTTCAAGCGATAAGATGTTGTGAGTGTGTTTAGGTTTAGGCTTGAAGGATTCAGAGGCAGAAACAGGCCGCACAAAGAAATCCTTTTGAGCTTGTTGAAGACAGCAGGATTTGGTAGGATGGTCTTGTGTGTTTACTTCCTCAGGGATGCCGAGAATAAGGGACAAAGAGGAGCGGGTGAGGGTAATCTTCCACTACTTAACTTGAGAAGATAGAGTAAGAACTCCCTTTTCTCTATGTGCAGAGAGATTCACAAAGAAAAGTCGTGTGAGGCGAGGGTAGGCATAGGTTCCGGGGTTGAGGAGAGACCAAACATTTGAGTTCTTCAACAGATTTACACACGGGAGTTGTGTGGATTCTAGAAAATCTAGATCCACATGCTCACAAAAGGTTATGGGTCGATTGACAAACCCATCCTTCCACATTCCCGATTTTGTGAAATTACCGAACCAAGCGAGAGGGGTGTCGGAGAATACCTCAAGATCCATTGGAGCCTGGAGGCTGTGTTGATGCGGATTCTTCCTAGGAGCGCGAGGATTCACCTGGCGCGGATGATTGCGCGGAGGATGCCGGGGCTCCCGTTTGATGATTTTCCGGCGATCGCGAGTTCCCTCGCCCTCACTCTCGGAAGATGTATCCAATTGCTGGAGCACCGCCTTTCCCTTGTAGTTATCATCGATTGCTAAGCCCTTACCCTTGTCATCGATTGAACTGCGAAACCTTTTGGAACCAGACCGGGTAGAGGGAGAGGAAGTGTTTTTCTTTGGAGCCATGGCGGAAGGGGAGTGCTTGAGTGTTCTTGGAAAGAGACGAACACAATGAGGAAGAGAGAGATGAAAAGTGTGTGTGTGATGTGACCGGATGAGTGAGGGGTTTAAATAGGGGAGAGGTGTCTTTAGAACTTCCAAAGACTTAGACTCCCAAAGTATAATCCGGCCAAATCTTTAAAGATCATAACCACTTTTCAAAACTAAAAAAGGATAAATACAATGTATTAAATTTAACAAGAGGTAAATCCGGATTTAAGAAAATCTTAACCGGAAAAAAAATCTAGGAAATAGGAAAATCCGGATAAAACAAGGTAAAAAAAATTCTTTTCGATAAATATCTAAATAGATAAAACCGAAAAGATTTGATCCATAATTTATCCTTTTTGAAATATGATTTTAATGTCATACCATGAATTAGTAGGGCATTAAAATTTCTTTCAAGATTTTGATGTAGGGAATAATACGAATATCATAAGATACGATTGCTCCCCCTACATCGATGCTTCCTTATTAAGCATTCCAAGTTCTAGCCTGATGAAATTGAATCTCTCTTCGGGTAAAGGTTTTGTAAAGATATCTACTAATTGAAGTTCAGTAGAGATGAATGTCAAAGACACATCTCCTTTTTCTACATGATCTCGAATGAAGTGGTGTCTCACATCAATATGTTTCGTTCTTGAATGTTGTACGGGATTTTTGGAGATAGAGATAGCACTTGTGTTGTCACATTTTATTGGGATGCCCTTATAGTTAATTCCAAGATCTTGGAGTTGTTGTGCAATCCATAAGACTTGAGCACAACAGGCTCCAGCAGCAATATATTCAGCCTCGGCCGTTGAAAGGGCCACTGAATTTTGCTTCTTGGAATGCCAACTTATAAGGGATGACCCAAGAAATTGACAACATCCGGAGGTGCTTTTCCTATCTACTTTATATCCAGACAAATCAGCATCGGAGTATCCGACAAGATTGAAATTAGATTGAGTAGGGTACCATAATCCGAGATCCTTTGTACCATTCAGATATCTCAAGATCCTCTTTACCGCTATAAGATGAGACTCTTTCGGGTTAGCTTGGAATCTTGCACACATACAAACACTGAACATTATGTCAGGTCTACTGGCTGTAAGATAAAGGAGAGATCCGATCATACCTCGATATTCTTTCTGATTTACCTGTTTTCCGGTGAGGTCTTGATCCAAAGAAAGAGTAGAGCTCATAGGAGTTTTTGCAACTTTGGATTCGATCATCTTGTATTTCTTGAGAAGTTCTCGAGTGTATTTTCCTTGATTAAGGAATATACCTTTAGAACTTTGATGAACATGAAGACCGAGAAAGAAATTTAGCTCCCCCATCATACTCATCTCGAATTCCTTACACAACATATTTGAAAACTCCTTGCACAAAGATTCGTTAGTAGCTCCAAACAATATATCATCCACATAGATTTGTACAACTAGGATATCATTACCTTGGGTTTTGATGAATAGAGTTTTGTCAATTAACCCCCTTTTGAAATTATTTTCCAGAAGATATTTTGAAAGACGTTCATACCAAGCTCTTGGGGCTTGCTTCAAGCCATAAAGAGCTTTGTCGAGCTTATAAACATGATCTGGAAATTCATCATTTTCAAAACCGGGAGGTTGAGCGACATAAACCTCTTCATCTAGGAAACCATTCAAAAAGGCACATTTAACGTCCATTTGAAAGAGTTTGATGCTCATGAAAGAGGCGAAGGCAAGGAGCATACGAATAGCTTCTAGTCTGGCTACGGGAGCAAAAGTCTCCTCGTAGTCAATACCTTCCTCTTGATTGTATCCTTGAGCAACAAGACGAGCCTTGTTTCGAATGATGTTCCCTCCTTCATCAAGCTTGTTTCGAAATACCCAACGAGTTCCAATAATAGATTTACCCTTTGGCCTTGCCGTAAGGGTCCATACTTTATTTCGCTTGAACTCGTTAAGCTCATTCTGCATGGCTATAATCCAATCAGGTTCTTGAAGAGCTTCGGTATACTTCTTGGGCTCTACAAGAGAAACAAACGCGTGAAAAGCACATAAGTTTCTAACTTTAGAACATGTTTGAACGCCAGATGAAGGATCAAAAATGATATCGGAAGTAGAGTGAGATGAGGCATGTTTGAATCTTCTTCGTGCAGATCCTTGGCTAGGAGTAGGATCATTGGAAGTGTAAGGATATGGCTCCTGAGGTTCAGGAGGATTCGTAGGATAAGGGCCTTGAGGTTCCGGAGGAGGCCCATCTTCAAGACTGGCTTCATTTGTAAGGCCTTGAGACATAGTTCCAAGACCTTGTGATAGATCAGTAAGATCTTGAAATGGTTCCTACATATTTCTGGATATGCTCTTCTCAGGATGATTGCCTTCTCCATCTGATTCATCTTCCTCATGAGTATTTAACTTCAAATCTGCAAATCCTTCACTCAAGGTACCGTTATCACTTTCATCAAATAATACATGGATACTTTCTTCGACGATTTTGGTACGTTTATTGAATATTCGATAAGCCTTGCTTTGAGTCGAGTATCCAAGAAATATACCTTCGTCGCTACGTGCATCAAATTTCCCAAGATTATCCTTGCCATTGTTATGCACGTAACACGTACATCCAAATGGTTTAAAATATGATATGCTTGGTTTTCTTCCTTTGAAAAGCTCATAAGGAGTTTTCTTTAAAATTGATCTAATTAAACATCTATTGAGAATATAATTTGCTGTATTTACAGCTTCTGCCCAGTATGACATTGGCAGATTATTCTCTAATAGCATAGTCCTGGACATTTCCTCTAGAGTGCGGTTCTTTCGTTCCACAACACCATTCTATTGAGGTGTCCTAGGAGCTGAAAAGTTGTGAGAAATACCATATTTCGCACAAAATAGATCAAAGTTCAATTGATCGAATTCTCTACCATGATCACTTCTAATAGAAACGATAGGTAGGTTTTTCAAAGTTTGTAACTCCTTACAAAGTTTAGAAAAATAAAACAGAGTTTCTGATTTATCTTTGAGGAAGAAGACCCAAGTAAATCTAGAATAATCATCAACAATAACTAATATGTATTGTTTACCTTTGGGAGATTTGACACGCATAGGTCCGCAAAGATCCATGTGTAGAAGCTCCAAGGGTCTAGTAGTACTAACGACCAGCTTCTTTTTGAATGGACTACGGGTATGTTTACCTCTTGAGCAGGCTTTGCAGAGATCATCCACTTTGAAGTTTAAAACAGGAAGGCCTCGAACAAGATCCCTTGAACTGAGTTTGCTGAGGGTATGCATACTTATGTGCCCAAGTCTTCTATGCCAAACCCTTGGATCTTCTGATAAGGCCTTGAGACATTTCAGATTGGAGCCTGCAATAGGATTAGTATTAAGAGCATAAATGTTAGAGTCCCTGTATGCAGTAAGAACAATTTCTCCGGTCTCTTCATCTTGTACAACACACTTCTTCTTGTTAAAGCTAACAAGATTTCCCTTATCACAAAGCTGCGAAACACTAAGAAGGTTATATTTTAAGCCATTAACAAGATAAACATCATTGATAGAATTGTTTGAATCAACACCAATGTTACCAATACCGATGATGTTGCATTTTGCTTTATCACCAAGAGTAATAGTTCCACCGGATTGCTTCTTTAGATTGTGAAAAAGAGATTCTTTCCACTCATATGTCTTGAGCAACCACTATCCATTATCCATTTTTGATCCTTGGTCTTGGTGATATCCTGCAAAACACAAAATCAACCTTTTCGGCTAGACCAATAAACTGATTTGGATCCAATTGTGGGGGTAGACCATATTTGGTAACTTCGTCCCTTTTGGAACCCAAATCTGTCTTATCCGCTCATTTAACCGAACAGGAAAGGTATTTCTAATAATGTAATGATCCGTTCTCCTATAAGGACACGTTTCCTTTACATGACCTTTCTTACAACAAAAGAAGCAAGTTGGAGATCGCCAACTTCCTTTAGCTTTAACGAACTTGGTAGTAGGCTTTGCAGGAAAGTTCCTGTTGTATCCTATACCACTTCGATTTAAGGAGAGTTGTTGTTCTCCAAGCATCTTGTCAAGAATTGCTTTGGATCGAGTGAATTGCACAAGGGTTGTTTGTTGATCTTGACATTTCTTAGAAAGCTTCACATTTTCATTCTTAAGATCATTATTTTGATTCTTAAGAGAAGAGACGTTTGCCTTAAGTTCAGAAATTTCTGATCGTAAGGTCTTACTCTCTGTGATAGCTTCAGAACTTTGGCTGTCAAGATCTTGCAATTTCTGCGACAGCTTCTTTATGCACGTTTCTTGATCCTGCACTTTCTCTTTCAAGAAATTGATTTCTTTGTTGTAGGTCTCCTCATTTGAAATCATATTCTTCAAGAATTTAGATAAGACATTGATAGGGCTAGAGAGAAGATTTCTTACAACTCAATCTAGATGTTGATCCTTGGTTTCGTCGAATTTTGCCATAAGGCACAAGTTTGCATGTTCCTCTTCAGCGTCTGAGTCACTTGAACAATCCGAGTCACTCCAAGCAGCCATCACTTTCTTGTTGGACTCCTTCTTCTTTGCTTTGTTCTTCTTCTTTATAGGACATTCTTTGACGAGATGATCTGATTCACCACATTCATAACAAGTAAGAACTCGACTCTTCCTAGAGGAGTTAGAAGGCTTACCTTTGGCAAATTGCTTTTTCATTTTCAATATGCGTGTTAATCCACGAGTGATTAGAGCAAAAGGATCTTCATCATCGTCACTATCGGAATCTTCCGATGGTTATTCTTTCTTGACCTTAAGAGCAAGGTTTTTGAGATTGGTAGGAAGTTCCCCATCATCCTCGTTGAGGATCATTTCATGGGTTATTAACTTTCCTAGTAGATCATCAAGAGCCAATGTGCTAAGATCTTGAGCTTCTTCTATGGCCGTCACCTTAGGACCCCATTTAGCTTTAGGTAAGCACCTTAGTATCTTTCTAACATTTTCTTCATTTAAAAAGGTCTTACCTAATGAGTCGAGGTTATTTATGATTTCCGTAAAACGGGTAAACATAGTTTTAACTGACTCATCAGGGTTCATCTTAAACAATTCATATTGTCTAAGAAAGATACTAATTTTGGTCTCTTTGACCTGGCTGGTTCCTTCATAGGTAACCACCAATTTATCCCAGATTTCTTTTGCTGTTCTGCATGAAGAGATACGGTTGAACTCATCCGTACTCAATCCGCAGTACAGTAGGTTTATGGCTTTGAAATTCTTAGCCACACTTTCTAAGTCAGTCTGGGTGTATTCATCCTCTGATTTGTCCACCCTTGTTCCATTGGGACCTTCTTTCTTGGGGATATTTGGTCCTCGCATAATGATATGCCAGAGTTCCAAATCTTGATCAATAACAAACATCTGCATTAGAGATTTCCAATGCATGAAGTTATTCCCAACAAAGAGAGGTGGACGAGAGATAGATCTTCCTTGGCCGAAACCACCTTGCCCTTCACCTGCCATGGTTAGACTCACAGATAGTAATATCTAAGAAACGCGAGTGAGGCTCTGATACCAATTGAAGTGTGGAATAGGCAGATATAATGCACGAATATACTCCAGAAGGGGGTTTGAATGGAGTATGCCAAATTTTCGCAAATACTGGAAGTTGTAAGACGTTGCCAGCTAGAGGTAACACCTTATCTGAAATGCAGAGACAAGTTAATAGAGACAAGCTAAATAGTAAGAACTTACTGTAAGCAGGTAAGACCTTATCTGCAAAACAGATATTAGTTCAACAGAGAAACCAATTCACGAAAGTAAGAAATCAAGCAAGAGAGAAAAGAGAAGCACACTCGAATTGTTAACGAGGTTCGACACAACCGCCTACGTCCCCGCCTAGGGTATCCAACCCGTAGGATTCAACGACTTTATTTCACATTATCTTATGAGCCCTAGATAGTACCTCTAGAAGACCTTCCCTCTTCTAGACTAACTTCCTATCTAGCAACCCAAACGCTCTAGTGAAATAAAGCTCCTAAGGATACCGAAGTACCCTCTATAATTGGGTAAAGAACCCTGTGTATAACTCTCACTGAATTGTACTATAACGCTCGAAAGAAACCTCACACACACTCAAAGTAAATACAACACGAAAAGGGTAGAGAGCAATGTGTGATCGAAGGCTTGAAGGAGATGAGTCTGCTGAAGATGTTTATGCGCAGTAAGAGATGTGTCGTCTGCAGCCTCTTCCTTCTTCTTTAAATAGGCCTCTATTTGATTTTGAATTCAAACGCAGAGCCTTGAACTTCTCCTGGATGGTTGATAGACGTTGGGAGAGATTTCCGGCCGATCCAAAACCGTCACAAGGAATGCTTGGATTACGTCAAAGATATGAATGTGGGCTGTTGAAGATTTGCTCAAAATCCCTACAAAATCTCAGCCAAAGCAACCAGATGGATATGCACAAGATAATATAGATGTAAACAAATCTACCCATTAAACAACATGGCCGAACTTATCTTAGGCCCAATAAATAATTGGCCCAATCTTAAAAAGATTTCATAGATCAATAAAATATTGGATCTATGAGCCTTTTAGAAGACAGGCCCAAAATAGAAAACAAAGGCCTAAGGTGAGAAACCGAAATCCAGTAACTCCAAAGCAATTTGTTGTCTTTTGGTAAGATCTTACCAAGTTCTGGAAACCAGAACTTTTGGCTTTCATCAACTAAGTCTTGTCATCAAGGTGGAGTTAACAAAATGCAATCCTGGACAATTGAATCTAATAGAGGTCAATCAGAACCTAATCGAATATAGTAGCACAAATCTGTAATGCCCATACCCAAAAGAAGAACATCAAAATATCGAATGAAAACATCAAAATGACAGCCCAAAATCACCCCACCCCATACTTAGAACAAATAATGTCCTCATTGTAAAAGAAAAAGTAGTAAAGGGTTAGGGATTTACTTTCAATTCTTGGCAGCTTAAGGTGTGCCTCGGCTGTCCGAATTCCCGTAGTTCCGTTCATATCGCTTGCTGCGTCTGTGCCCGAGAGCTGGTGGTGGTCCGGGACGAAAAGGGAAAACCGGGTTCAGCTCCGATTGCCACTTAACAAACTTCCCAGCTGTCCACCATCGTTCGTCGTTAGCTCGGCGGTCCTGCAGGAGTAGATCATGGACAACTTGGATCTGGAAAGCAAGGCTGCGACACTGGTGGTTCATCTCGGAAGCGATGCTCTTGGTGTAAGTTTGGAGATCAAACAACATCCCCTCGAGCCTGAGAAATGAAATAGCTATGTCGTCTTTGCTCCCGCTCCCTTGGCCCTGTTCAAAGTGCCTCGGAGGTGAGTCTGGAAGTAGGAGTCTGCTCGGGGAAGGTGAAGTAGCTGGCTGCGAGGAGGGCTGTCCAGAAGGTTCCTCAGGGGTGTTATCAACTGCTGCGTTGGGAGGCTGTTCAGAAGAGTCTGCGGCGGTGGTATCAGGTGCGTGGCAAAAGGCAACAGCTGCAGGGCTGTCTAATGGGTGCTCAAAGAGGGGAGGTCTCCGCCTCAAAAGTGGGTCAGCTGTAGGAGAAGTGGTAGGAAGAGGGTCTTTACCTGTCCAGACCTTGTACCAGTTCGAGAGGTGAAGGAGATCGCCATGCTCTTTGATGATTGGCACCTGGTGAACAGAAGACACATAGGTAACACAGTGTAACGAGAGGTGGCTACCCCAAGGGCCCTTGCCAGAATGGTGACCATGCCTCCGATTTGTATGTACCCGGAGTTGCTCTTGTAGTCAATCACATGACTGAGCCACGTATAGACTAGGTTCATCCTGGGGCCGACATCGAAAAGCATCCTGTAAAGACAATCAAGCTCGGGCTGGATGAGGCGAGAGGTGTCCTTCCTTGCCCAAATTGTGTTCCCAAGAACCCGAAGTATAATCTGGAAGACAGGATAGGCCACGTCCGAGGAATGGATGCCAGCGTGTCCGGGGAGGTCCGTCCTACCAGAAATGTAGCTCCAAATCGGATGAGGTTAGGGCTGAGTGCTTTCCGTCATATGCTCAAATCCGAAGTAGGACGCCAGCTACTCTAGAGTAAACGAATAAGCTTTGTTGGCCAGCCAGAACATAACCTTGCTCTTGTCGGCGAGAGAAGAGGGGATCTCTAGTGTAGTCATAAACTCCGCCGTAAGGTGAGGATGATGAATATCGATAGGCTGCAGAAGAACAGATGCACTGATGTATTCAAATGCCTCCACGATAGCCCCATGGAAGCCCAACTTCTCCATGTCGTCTCGATGGTACCATCGATATCGAAACGTGCGTGTGAGGAGGTTGTTGAAATCCTCGATCTCTGGATCGCTTCTGTACCATTTCGGGCCAAAAAGTGAATCTACACAAATCCAACTTCAAAGTTTCTCACAACACATCGCATCAAGCAGTCAATGCCATAATATCAGTTCTTGGCATACCCCAGGCTAATAATTTCGACAAATATCTGGGTTGTCCTATTGTAAACGGCAGGACCAATAAAGACACATTCATTGACGTCGTACTTACTACTAAACAACAACTTACTAAATGGAAGGCGTCCTGTCTCTCGGCGGAAGGCCGTAAGGTCCTCATCAAATCAAATTTAAGTGTTAAGCCTTTATTCTTAATGCAAGCTTTTTTGCTGCCTACTTATATCCACAACGAGTTAGATAAAGTTTACAGACAATTCTTCTGGAATAAGAACAATAATACTCCATCACTGATAGGCTGGGATAAGATATGTGCTGACACCTTAAAAGGAGGTTTAGGTATCCATAAAGCGGAGACGATGAATATTGCTCTCCAAATGAAACTCCTATGGAAAATTATTTCCGAACCAAACAACATTTGGGTTCAAGTAATCTCCCATAAGTACCTAAAAGGGCAGGATATCCTTTCCTACCAATCAAAGGGAAATACATCTTGGCAGTGGAACCGTCTTATGTCTATTAGGCATCTTTTCAAATCAGGGATCTAATGGAGTGTAGGGGATGGTGACTCCATTGATTTCTGGACTCATAACTGGGCCTTCCCGTATACTCTACAGTCAAGGATTACAAATCGTATTCCGCAGGAACTTATGGGAATCAAGGTCTCATATTTTCTAATTACCGAAAATGGAACAAACCCTTACTGTTGTTGAGTCTAAACACAATTCTTCCCTCAGATGATGTCAACCACCTGATTTCTATCATTTTGCCTGATAATCCGATTACGGACCGAATGTATTGGGGACCAAGTAAAAATGGGTGGTTTTCAACTTCCTCATCGAACACTCTTCTTTCTTAGAACAAGGGTCTACAAGAATTTGATTGTGCGTGGATTTGGAAACTCGATGTCCCCCCCAAAGTTAAGCATTTTCTTTGAAAAATCGCTTGTGATGGTTTGCCCACTACAGAACGGCTACAGGCATCTCACGTCTCGGTACCTTCTAGGTGCCTATTCTGTGATAACACCTGTGAATCAGCCGCACATATTTTCATCAGGTGTCCCATTGCCATCCGTCTGTACAAAGCTTTAGATATACAGATCCTGACATCTTGGCCTACCTCTACGGGCCCAACATTACCACGAGCTCTCAATAGTCTAAGGGTCATGAATGGGACAAAGAAATTTGCCGCTCTTGCCTGCTCATGGCGGTCGATTTGGTTCTACATAAATCAACTGGCTTTTGATCATGTTCAAAGTGTCTCAGTTACTACTATTCAGATTTTCTGCAATTCTATCATCCATTCTTGGAAACAAACTAAGATTTTAGAGGCCGTGAATACGGGTGCACGTAACTCGGGTTTGGTCAGCAGACATCACATGTCTCATGTTGTTCCATCTTCTAGCCGCCCGGTTGTTGCTTCCGGAAAAACAGGTCGTTCGTGTTTATGGGAAAAACCGCCTATAGGCTGCTTCAAACTAAACTTCGACGGGTCCTTCAGACATGGTGCCTCTACATCTTACGGTTACGTCATCCGGAACTGGGAGGCCGTAGTTGTTGCTATGGGTAGAAATAAATGCACCAACATTTCGGTCGTATACGCAGAGAACCTTGGACTCAAAATGGGCATTTCGCGGGCAAAACAAATGCATCTTGATAACTCCACTCCCTTGATGAAAATCAAAATAAGTTTCAATGGCCTTGACAGTCTGTTTGTGTCAAAGGTCTTGAAGCTTTAACAGTATTGATGAAACACAAAACCTGTTCTATATGATATTATGTTCGAATATTATTTTAGGTTATTATATGCTTCCATTATATTATTATATATACACTAACCTTTCAGGAAGTTTTTCGAATATTATTTCCTTCCTTATGTTGTAAATTGAGAAGATTCAAATCGGAAGATCATGGCCTCCGAAAGTTTCCAAAGATAGAAGATCCAGCTCAAGCCATGATCCTCTCTAGCCGTTGGTGAAGATCCTTAGGCGCCGATTTGTTTCAATAAAAAGAAAAGGAAGAAGAAGACAGCTAGACACCTGTTGAACACAAGCTTTCATACACTCAAGCCTTCAAGCGAGATCTGTCTTCTTCGTGTGCTCTCTGCTAGTCCTTAAGAGTCTGTAATTTCATTTCAAAGCATTTTGAGAGTTACACTGTGAGCTTATAGGATATATTTTGAGAGAGTGTTATACTCAAGAGTTTGTAACTCAGGAAGTAGACACTAGGCGATTGATTCACTAAGTGTAAGAGGATTGTACTAGATAGCATAGAGAGGTGGGGCTCTTCTAGATTGGTCTAGGACTCCAAGGGAACGTGAGTTGACTAGATTGCAATTTTATAGGAGAGAGGCTTCTCGGGGAGCTAATAGGATCCTAAGTTTTGTGAATCACTAAAAGCCGGTTGAATCCTAGGGTTGTGGAAGAACCCTAGGCGGGGACGTAGGCCAAGTTCGTGCCGAACCTCGTAAACAACTCATCGAGTCATTTACTTATTGCTTTACCTTATTTCCGCACTTGGTTCTACTATTTAACTTTGTGATTCAGGTTTTCAGAGAAAAGACTAAGTCTAATCTCAAAGGATTTTGCACGAGCTTCAAAAGTCTTGATAATCTATGAAAAACCGGCATACTCTATTCAACCCCCCTTCTAGAGTATTTCTATATCACTTTGTTTTATATTATCGAACCTTCAATTGGTATCAGAGTTTTACTCACTGCTTTTGATCTAATAATCTTGTGAGTTTTCAATCATGTCTGGTGAAGCAAGCGGAGGATTTGCACAGGGAAGGTCTACTAGCAGACCACCACTCTTTGTAGGAAACAACTTTGTCCACTGGAGATCATTGATGAAGATGCTAATCATAGACCAAGATTTGGAACTTTGGAACATTATAGAGAATGGGCCAAAGATTCCAGAGAAAGACGGACCAAATGGAACCAAAGTCGCAAAGAGGGAGTCTGAATACATCCAAGCGGATCTTGAACTCGTCTCCAAAAACTACAGGGCTATTAACTTACTTTATTGTGGTCTTAGCACTGATGAGTTTAACCGTATTTCATCTTGTAGGTCAGCTAAAGAGATTTGGGACAAGCTGGTCGTCACCTATGAGGGAACCAGCCAAGTGAAGGACACCAAGATCAGCATCTTCCTTCGAAAGTATGAACTTTTCAAGATGAATCCTGATGAATCTATCAAGGTCATTTTCACACGATTCACATAAATCACCAACAACTTTGACTCTCTCGACAAAAGCTTTACAAACGTTGAGAAAGTAAGGAAGATATTGAGGTGTCTCCCAAAAGAAAAGTGGGGTCCTAAAGTAATAGCTATAGAGGAAGCTCAAGACCTCACTACTCTGCCTCTTGACGACCTGCTTGGGAAACTGATCACGCATGAGATGATCCTTAATGAAGACGATGGAGAACTTCCAGCAAGCACTAAGAATTTGGCGCTCAAATCTACGAAGGATGACAACAAAGATGAATCTAATTCCGAAGATGAGGATGATGATGAGGATGATCCTTTTGCTCTTATCACAAGAGGCCTTGCTCGAATCCTCAAAATGAAGAAACAATTCAACAACAAGGATGGATCAGAGTCTTCTAAATTCCGAGGTAAGTCTCAATACAACAAAAATGATAAGAAGACTAAACCGTTGTCTTGTTTTGAATGTGGTGAAATAGATCATCTTGTGAAAGACGAAGAGCCAGTCCAAGAAGGGTGATAGATGGAAAAAGAAAGCCATGGTGGCAACTTGGAGCGATTCTGACTCTTGACTCCGACGATGAGAAGGCCAATGTCTGTCTTATGGCATCAGGAGATGAATCTCACGATGAGAAGCTTGAGGAGATCACCAAGGTGAAGGAGCAAAAATGGATTATTGATAGTGGATGCTCGAGGCATATGAGTGGGAAGAGGTCTCTCTTTCATGATCTAAAGGAGCAATCCACAGGAACAATCACTCTTGGTGACAAAGGAAAGTGTGACATCGTTGGTATTGGTAGCGTTGGGAGTGATTCCAACCATAGTATTAAAAATGTCTATCTTGTGAATGGTTTAAAGTATAATTTGCTTAGTGTTTCTCAATTATGTGATAGTGGCAATAATGTCAGATTTAACAAGAAAAGATGTCTAGTGTGCAGAGAAGATACAGGTGAAGTTATACTAACTGCATATCGTTACAACAACATATACGTTGTGAATGCTGATCAAGTGGCACAAGGAAGCTTAACCTGTCTAAAAGCTTTGACGGACGATCCAAAGCTCTGGCACAGGAGACTCGGTCATGTGAGTCCACATACACTACAGAAGCTTGTGTCCAAAGGGCTTGTAAGAGGACTACCTGAGATGGACTTCAAAGGTATTGATATGTGCAATGCATGCACACGAGGTAAACAAACACGTAGCTCTTTCAAACCCAAAAAGGTTGTAAGTTCTTCTAGACCCCTTGAACTTTTACATATGGATTTATGTGGTCCTATGCGAGTCAAATCTCCCAATGGTAAAAAGTACATGCTTGTTGTTGTTGATGATTTTTCTAGATATACTTGGGTTGCATTTTTAAAAGAAAAATCAGATGCCTTATTTGAGTTTTCAAAACTTTGTAAGGAGTTGCAAACTTTAAGAAACGAGCCCATAGTGTCAATTCGAAGTGATCATGGCAGAGAGTTTGATCAACTTCAGTTTGATTTGTTTTGTGCTAAATATGGCATCTCCCATAACTTTTCTGCTCCTAGGACACCTCAACAAAATGGGGTTGTGGAACGAAAGAACCGCACCCTAGAGGATATGGCCAGGACTATGCTTTTAGAAAATGCATTACCTAAAACCTATTGGGCTGAAGCTGTTAACACAGCTAACTATATTTTGAATCGATGTCTTATTCGTTCCATCTTAAAGAAAACTCCTTATGAACTTTTCAAAGGCCGCAAACCACTTATATCTTATTTCAAACCCTTTGGTTGTACTTGCTTTGTTCATAACAATGGAAAAGATAACCTTGGGAAATTTGATGCGCGTAGTGATGAAGGTATTTTTCTTGGCTACTCCACAAGTAGCAAAGCTTATAGAATCTTCAATAAAAGGACCCAGTTAGTTGAAGAAAGTATACATGTTATATTTGATGAATGCAATGACGGTTCTTTGAGTGAAAGTGTTGCAGATATAGATCTTAACATCCATGAGGAGAACGAGGAAGGTGATGATGCTGCTACCAAGAACACAGAGAAGAGGAACATGCAGGAACATATTCTCAACACTGAAGAATTGGCCCAAGGTGTTGAAGATTCGTCCAAAGCCCTTGGTGTCCAATTCAACAATGTTGAAATGTCAGAAACTGCTGAAACTGAACCTAACAGGACTATGGAGTCAGATGTACCACAAATCAATCCTGCTGGTGTGACGAATCAAGGAGCTGAGACTAGCAAAAGAAAATTCAAATACTCCTCATCACACTCATTAAAGGATATCATTTCTGACCCTACTTCTAGTGTTCAAACTCGTTCTAAACTTAAAGATCTTTGTGCTTTTCTCGCGTTTGTCTCTCTTATAGAACCCAAGAAGGTAGATGAGGCCCTTCAAGAGCCAGATTGGATCATTGCTATGCAAAGTGAGCTTAACGAATTTGAAAGGAACAAAGTCTGGACCTTGAAGCCTAGGCCAAAGTATCAATCTGTCATTGGCACACGATGGGTATTTCGAAACAAGCTAGATGAGAATGGTAAGATCGTGAGGAACAAGGCAAGGCTTGTTGCTCAAGGCTACAATCAAGAGGAAGGTATTGACTACGAGGAGACCTTTGCTCCCGTAGCCAGGCTTGAAGCCATTCGCATATTATTAGCATTTGCATCTTTTATGGGCATAAAACTATATCAAATGGATGTCAAGTGTGCTTTTCTCAATGGTTTCTTAGAAGAAGAAGTTTATGTGGCTCAACCCCCAGGCTTTGAAAGTTTGGAATTTCCTAATCACGTTTATAAACTTGACAAAGCGCTTTATGGTTTGAAACAAGCCCCAAGAGCTTGGTATGAGCGCTTGTCAAAATATCTTTTAGAAAATGATTTTAAAAGGGGGTTGATCGACAAAAATCTTTTTATCAAGACCAAAGGAAAGGACATTTTGGTTATTCAAATTTATGTTGATGATATATTATTTGGTGCTACTAACACATCTTTGTGCAAGGAATTTTCTGACATCATGTGCAGCGAATTTGAGATGAGCTTGATGGGTGAACTCAACTTCTTTTTGGGATTACAAGTTCATCAATCCAAGAAAGGGATCTTTGTCAACCAAAGCAAGTACACTAAGGATCTCTTGAAGAAGTTCAAGATGGATCAATCCAAACCAGCCAAGACTCCCATGAGCTCAACATTATCCCTAGATCAAGACAAGACTGGGAAGAGTGTCAATCAAAAGGAGTATCGGGGAATGATTGGATCTTTACTATATCTTACAGCTAGTAGACCTGACATCATGTTTAGTGTTTGCATGTGTGCTAGGTTTCAAGCTGATCCTAAAGAATCTCACCTCGTGGCTGTGAAGAGGATCTTTCGATATCTCAATGGCACTAAGGAGCTTGGACTATGGTATCCAAAGCAAAAGGATTTCACATTAATCGGGTATTCTGATGTAGATTTTGCAGGCTATAAGGTGGATAGGAAGAGCACATCAGGATGTTGCCAATTCTTAGGAGCATCTTTGATCAGTTGGCATTCTAAGAAACAAAACTCAGTTGCCCTATCCACTGCAGAAGCCGAATCCATAGCAGCTGGAGCATGCTGCTCCCATAGCAGCTGGAGCATGTTGCTCCCAAATCCTTTGGATAGCTCAACAAATGCGAGATCTTGGCATCAACCTCAAAGGCATTCCCATTAAGTGTGACAATACAAGTGCCATCTCCATTACAAAGAATCCTGTTCAGCATTCAAGGACCAAACATATTGATGTAAGGCATCATTTCATTAGAGACCACGTCGAAAAAGGTGATGTGTCCATTTCCTTTATTTCAACTGATTATCAATGGGCTGACATTTTTACTAAGCCTTTGGCAGAGGACAGGTTCACCTTCATTAGATGGGAGATCGGGATGCTTAACAAGGATGCACTTTCGTAGGGGGAGCTTTCCCTTACGAAAGATAAATTCTACTCAGTGTCAAGACCCTTGAGTTTTATGTCAAGGTTTGTGAACTGAATGATAGAAAACAGATATCGGATCGTATATATTTGGTTAATATCTTTTTAGATATTTGATCAAGTATTATTTTCATTGGATTTCAAAATAATTTATTTATGTTACATATTCTTTATCCGTTGAGATATTTTTAGAACAAAATATTTTCGGTTATTTCCCTCCTATTCTAAAATGGTTAAGAGAAGATTTGAATTTTGAATTGAAATAATTTTCAAATTGGCAATGTTATCATTACTTACATTGGAACCCTAAACCCCGTCCCATCACTCAAATCTCTCCTATTTAAAACCCCAACCCGTCTCGATTACCTCATAACCTTAGATCTACCCAAAACTATTCCAGTTCTCCCTCTCCAATCTCTCAAACTATCCAAAACCCTAGCCGAATACCTCCATGGCTCCCAAATCAAAGAAAGCTTCCACACCCAAAAGACTTGGCGCCACCCCCAAGGGACGCCAGGACACTGCTACTTCTCCTACACCTGAACCCACTCCTCAAGCCATCGTCCCTGCTACTGTCCAGAGCACCATCACTGAGAGCACGACTACAGTAACCAAGGGCTCTCAAAAACGCTCTGCTAAGAAGCCTCTCAGTGCGAAGCAGAAAGGGAAAAAGAAGGTCATCGCTGAGGAGGTGGATGAGGAAGAAGAAGAGGAGGATCTTGATGCTATTCTGGAAAAGGATGCAGCCAAGGAAGCCGGAGAAGAAGCTTTGAGGAAGAAAAAGGCCGAGGAGGAGGCCGAGCTTGCAAGGAAGTTGGTCGAGGAGGAAGCTGAGAGAATCCGGAAGGAAGCTAAGGCGGAGGCTCTCAAGGAGGTTCCTTCTGAAGAGGAGCCTGAGGAAGAGGACGAGGAGCAAGACGAATCTGGAGAGGACGAGGAGGATACCGATGGAGACAACGCTGAGGACTTGGGGTCAGAGGAAGAAGAGGAAGAGGAGCCCGAGCATGCTCCCTCTCCTTCTCCTCCTCCTCCTCCCCCGTCTCAAAAGAAGCGGAAAGCCTCTACAGCCAAGCCTCCTCCTCCCAAGCGCACCAGGAAGGGCACCCTCAAAAGCCTTGAGGCGCCTGCCAAGAGGTCTGCTCCAACACAGGCTAGAAGGAAGAACGCTGATCCTCCCGCTCTCATTCAGGTAAATCAATCCCTCCCCTCTTTATGGTTTGAAAATGCTGAAATGGCTGGTAAGTGGGTTGATGAGTTTCGAACTCATAGGATCTGCTGTTCTGATTTTTTAGATATTGCGTTCTTTGAAGCTTTGAACTTACCATGCATTGTTATCCTTAAAAAATCCCCAGCTTGGAATCTTCTCAATCTTGAAACCGTCTATTATCCCCAACTCACCCGCCTGTTCTATATAAATCTCAAAGCCAAACACACTGACGATGGTTGGTTCTTGGAATCTGTCGTCAAGGGAGTTAGAATCTCTTTCAGCTCCTTTGACTTCGCTGATTTCCTTGGCCTTCCTAGCCCTTGTCCATCCTCTCAAGAAAACCCCTCTAAAGAAGACTGCATTACCCTTGCCCGATCCAAATATCTTCTACCCGAGGCATCTACCAACACCTCAAAGCAGCTAACCCACTCATCCCTTACCCTAGAGGCAAAGATCATATTTAACATCATTGTGCGTTGCCTCTTACCCCGTCTAAACTCTGGCTCTCTCCTAACCGACAATGCCATGATCCTACTTTACCGAATCCTCAATGGCCTTGATCTTGATCTGGCCAACACCATTTTAGGATCCATGGCTCACACTAGAAAAGCCAGGAAAGGAACTCCCCTCCCCTTCGCTACCCTTTTGACCCAAATCTTCGAAGCTTCTGGAATCGATTTTAAAAATGAAGAACAACAGCGTCATATGGGTAAGTTCGACTCCTAGAGCCTTGAAAAGATTGGCATCACTCGGTCCCCCAAGGGACTTGGAGTCTTGCTTCTCCTTCAAAAGCTCTTCCCACTGCTTCAGCTATTGATGAACGCATGGACAACCTGGAGTTGGCCTTGGAGGAAGTTCGCCTGGATATCAAGGAGTTGCACAAGGAGTTTATGACGGAGATGAGCGGGGTAACCAAGCTGTTGCAAAGACTGTGGTCGCGGCTTACTGATGATGCTCCGGACGATGAAGCTTAACCCTATCCTACCCTACCCTAACCCTGAATATGAAACATTGCTGGTTTTTGGAAACTGTTTCAAAACTTTTGGTGACTGTTTTACCTCCTCCCTTTGTTGAAAGACAAAAAGGGGGAGATGATCTGTGGTGGTGTTAGACTTTTTAAAACTGTTGCGATTTAAAGGTCTTGGAAGACCTTGGTTTTATTTTCAGTTGGATGGTCTTATTGCTTTAAAATTTTGATCCAACATTTGTCTAACCCATGCAGGTACTTAGTCCGATTTTACTTATATTATATATGCTTGACTAAGTTGCAGGGATGCACAGGTTTTGTCTTTCATCAAGGGGGAGATTGATAACTCCACTCCCTAGATGAAAATCGGAATAAGTTTCAAAGGCCTTGACAGTCTGTTTGTGTCAAAGGTCTTGAAGCTTTAACAGTATTGATGAAACACAAAACCTGTTCTATATGATATTATGTTCGAATATTATTTTATGTTATTATATGCTTTCATTATATTATTATATATACACTAACCTTTCAGGAAGTTTTTCGAATATTATTTCCTTCCTTATGTTGTAAATTGAGAAGATTCAAATCGGTAGATCATGGCCTCTGAAAGTTTCCAAAGATAGAAGATCCAGCTCAAGCCATGATCCTCTCTAGCCGTTGGTGAAAATCCTTAGGCGCCGATTTGTTTCAATAAAAAGAAAAGGAAGAAGAAGACAGCTAGACACCTGTTGAACACAAGCTTTCATACACTCAAGCCTTCAAGCGAGATCTGTCTTCTTCGTGTGCTCTCTACTAGTCCTTAAGAGTCTGTAATTTCATTTCAAAGCATTTGAGAGTTACACTGTGAGCTTATAGGATATATTTCGAGAGAGTGTTATACTCAAGAGTTTGTAACTCAGGAAGTAGACACTAGGCGATTGATTCACTAAGTGTAAGAGGATTGTACTAGATAACATAGAGAGGTGGGGCTCTTCTAGATTGGTCTAGGACTCCAAGGGAACATGAGTTGACTAGATTGCAATTGTATAGGAGAGAGGCTTCTCGGGGAGCTACTAGGATCCTAAGTCTTGTGAATCAATAAAAGTCGGTTGAATCCTAGGGTTGTGGAAGAACCCTATGCGGCGACGTAGGCCAAGTTCGTGCCGAACCTCATAAACAACTCATCGAGTCCTTTACTTATTGCTTTACCTTATTTCCGCACTTGGTTCTACTGTTTAACTTTGTGATTCAGGTTTTCAGAGAAAAGACTAAGTCTAATCTCAAAGGATTTTGCACGAGCTTCAAAAGTCTTGATAATCTGCGAAAAACCGGCATACTCTATTCAACCCCCCTTCTAGAGTATTTCTATATCACTTTGTTTTACATTATCGAACCTTCACATCTTAATAATATCCTCATCGAAGGTGATAACCTTCTGGTTATTAACGGTCTGCTAGGGGATGGGAAGTGCCCCTGCAATATCGAGCTCCTACAATCGGATATTCTGTTAGATATTTCGTTCTTCTCTTATGTTGCTATTCGTCATATTTTTAGGGAATCGAATGCTGTGGCTGACTATCTCGCTCGCAGTGCGCATGCTTCCCCTGCCGAAAACAACTATGAGGATGACCCAGAACTGCATGTTCTTATCCGCAAGGATGCTCTAGGAAGGGTTCCGGCTGCGCCCGACCCAACCTAATCTTTATATTGCGTAAAAAAAAGAAAGGGATCTGTTCTTTTTCAAGTTCATATCTTCCTTTTCTTCTAGCATCATCTCTCTCTGCACATTCATCCTCATATCTTCGGCTGATCTCGCAATTTTTTTATGCTTCCAAGGTTGAGGGGTTTTGCCCCCTTTTTTTAGTTTCTCTGTTCATATTTTCGTTTTTGGATTTGGTTTTTTTGAAACCCTAGATCTGAAAATTGGTTTGAATTTGAGATTGAAGCATGAAATTGGTTAATTGAGAACACTTGACCCTTAAAACTTCGATCCTTGTCCCACAAATTCGTGTTTTGGTATGCGATTGTGCTTTGTTGTTGTTCTGTTTTTAACCCTCTTCAGAGAATGACGGTCAAGAAGATCGAAGGCCGAGCCTTGGTGGCGAGTCGAAGGCACTGGTTCGTCTTCGTCCTTCGGGCAACAAGGGACCAGTGCCTCCTCCCCATTTTGGCTGCGGGATCTGCGACTTTGAAGACACGGGGCTGCTGGTGGTCGAGGGAAAGATGGTTGACGATGCCCGCCCTTCGTGGGTGTTGGTGACGTTCGCTCCATCGCCTAGGACCATCACCAGCAGCCCGGAGCACTACAGATTGGCGAACCTGGATCTGATATGATCTCGATTCATCTTCGTGCTGAATCGGTTCCCTTGTTGACAGGCCCTGCGGAAGTCCAACCTCGGTCTGATTGGATCTCGATTTACCTTCGTGGTGAGTCGGTTCCCTTGTTGACAGACTCGGGAGATGATGTCTCAGGTTTGATTGGATTCTGATCCATCTTCGTGGTGAGTCGATTCCTTTATTGACAGACTTGAAAGATATCGTCGGAAGAACGCCATTGCTGAGCTTGAAGATGCCTGAGTTTTCTTGGGACTTGGGGCAAATTTGTGGCTTGTTGGACTCACACTTGGTCCTTTGTGTGGGCCTGATTCTTTGATGGGCCCAATTGGGGACTGTCTTGATAAATTAAATCCAGAATTCGTTTCTTGATTAATGAGGACAACGTATTTTTGCTTGTTTCGGAATCTGACTAAGTTACTTGTAACATGGGTCAATCAAGTTTTTGGATAATTTGCTCTCAAATCTAACCAAGTTTCGTACTTTGTTGGAGTCTGATTGAAGCGGATGAATCCAAAAAAATAAAACGAGCAATGAAGAGTCTAATATTATGTATATAGACTGAGCTCATTAAAATTTTTATGTAAAATTTTTGAAATTAAAGATGTTTTGACCATGATGGGTTGAATTTCTTTATGAGCTATTAATAAGTAATTTCGTTTAACTTATTGGAGGAAATTTGTTAGGTACAAAATTTTTCTCGATTGAAACTGGTTTTTTCCAGTGGGAGTATATAAAATTTCAGAACAATGTTTGTTTAGAAATAAGGCATACATTGCTTGGATGTTTTCTTGAGTTGTGTATTGACGGAATTGATTGCATGCTTTAAGTATATTTTTGTTTCGGATTTCATGATAATAGATGACATGATTTACTCGTTTTACTTTGTTTACGTAACATGAGGTAACTGACATGTTTTTCTTGTCAATTATAGATGGCAGACAATTTGACGAAGCAAATGGTTGCTGATCTGAGTAAGGCTGAGAAGCTGACTGAATCGAATTACGATATGTGGAGTTGTAAGATTAGGCTTGTCCTGGATTACCAAGAGCTTCTCGAACCTCTCACGTAGACTGTTGAACCTCCTACGGCTGAGGGTGTGACTCAGGCCCAACATCGTAAAGATGTTGAGGCATATGAGGCCTGGAAGAAGAAGTCCAGGGCAGCACGGATAACTTTGTTGAGTAGTATGAGGAACGACCTCTTGCTTCGATTTGAGGCCTATACAACGACTAAGGATCTATGGGAAGCAGTTCAGCAAAATTTTGGAGGATCCACCGTCACTAGGAGACGGCAAGTGCAGATGCGCTTTGATGGATATAGAAAGAAGTCCGATCACTCTATGGCCGAGCACATCACTGCAATGGCAAACCTAATCAGTGAACTCAAAGCTTCAGGTCTACTTTTGACAGACGAGCAGCAAGTTCAAGGTATGATCCGGTCTATTCCCGGAGGTAGGCAGTGGGACTCTTTCAAGCAGAGTCTCACTCATGATGACAACATTAAGACATTTAAGGATGTTAATCGCCACCTGATGCTCGAAGTAGACATGCTTCAATCGGAAAAGCAGTCTAATGAGTCCTATGTGGTTGAGGCCAATCATGGCCAGAACCGGAACAGAGCACCGAAAAGGGGAAGAAAGGGATCCAATGCTGGCACACACAAACAGCAAAAGCAGAAGAAAGAACAGAAACCCTCTGGGGGTAACAAAGGCCAGAAAAGGAATGCTTCCTCATCTGGAAAGGACAACAAGTTCAATGGGACTTGCTACAATTGCAAGGAGAAGGGTCACTTCTCTCGCGATTGCCCTCAAAAACAGGTACGAATTTCGTATGAGTACAAGTCTAGTTGCTTTGTAACTTCGTGTTATATGATATCTGATTCCTCTCCTTCGTGGACTGTAGACTCAGCAGCAACGGAACACATAGCGCGGGATCGCTCGTGCTACATAGAATTTCGCCGAATAAGCAGAGGGTCCATGTGGATCTTCATGGGAAATGAAGCAAGTGTGGATGTACTAGGAATTGGAAGCTGCAAGCTGTGCTTGTCCAGTGGAAGGGACCTTATGATTCATGATGTGTTATATGCTCCCGAAATAAGGCAAAATTTAGTTTCTGTTCCTGCTTTATCAAAGTTCGGTTTTAAAGTTTTGTTTGACGATAATGGTCTGACATTGTACTAGAAGCACAATTGGGTTGTTTTTGGAACTGGCTCTTTTGCGAATAAGTTATATACATTGGATGTTGATTTATCAAATGCATATTTTGAAGAATCTCTTGTTTCCGATGCTGTCGATACAAAAACTTGGCATTCTAGATTGTGCCACATTGGCATAGATCGTATGAACAGGTTAGCAGAAGAGGGTTTCTTTGGAAACACTTCTAAACTAAGGCTCGATACATGTGAACCATGCCTAGCTGGAAAGGCAAAACGGAAGCCTTTTGGTAAAGCAAAGAGAGCCACTCAACCATTGCAATTGATTCATTCTGACATTTGTGGCCCAATGAGTGTGAGTACTAGGCATGGAGCTAGGTACTTTATCATATTTATTGATGATTTTACATGATTTGGTGTTGTGTATCTAATCTCACTACGTTCTGAGGCATTAAATTGTTTTGAAAGGTATGTGAAATTAGTTGAGAATCAGTTAGATCTCAAAGTGAAGGCTTTGAGAACTGACAGGGGTCGAGAATACCTCTCTGAAGAATTCAAGGAATTCTGTGAGGAAAAAGGTATAGATCGACAGCTGACTATTCCATATACCCCTCAACAAAATGGGGTTGCAGAGAGAAGGAATAGGACCCTCATGGAAATGGTAAGATCCATGATGGCTCAACCAAATCTCCCGATTTCGTATTGGGGAGATGCATTGCTTACAACAACGTATGTACTTAACAGGGTACCTACAAAATCAGTCATTGAGACGCCATACGAGCTATGGACGAAGAATAAGCCAGACCTAAGTGTTCTTAGACCATGGGGTTGTGCCGCTTATATTACCACTACTTCTAATAAGTTTGGAAAATTGGGTCCCATAGGGAAGAAATGCGTATTTGTACGTTATTGCAATCACTCAAAGGGATACGTTTTCATCGGTGAAAACGAAAGTGGGAGAGTGGCTGAGATTGATTCTCGTGATGCCACATTTTTGGAAAATGATTTTCCACACATATCTGGGGCGGTTCAAGATCAAGAGCTCTATGAGCAAGATGGGTCTGATCCGGAAAATCTAGGAATTGATAGGAACAGGGAGGGCATAAGTCCCGAGGTTCCTGATACAATTCTAGATGAAACAGTGGGGGAACCTGCTGTTCAACCATTATGGGAACAGGAGAACATAGAACCTTGAGAGGTTCAAGTTCAAGAAGAGGATGTTGCACAACCTATTCAGGAAGAAGAACAGGCCGCACAACCTAATCCTGAGCCCGAAGAACTTCAAGAAGTACCACTCCTTCGGAGAAGTGGGAGAGCAACAGTGCCTCGTAAATACTTCGACGTTGAAGCTCATATGGTTGCTTCAGATGATGTTGTTAAGTATGAGACATTCATGTCTGCTCAAATGGACATAAATGAGCCTAGAACGGTAGAAGAAGCTCTATCTAGTTCTATGGCAAGAGAATGGATGAAAGCAATGGAAGAGGAAATGGAGTCAATGCATAAAAACCGGGTTCGGGAACTGGTTGATTTGCCTTCAAACAGAAAGGTCATAGAGAACAAGTGGGTTCTTAAGATCAAAAAGAAGGAAGATGGATCCATTGATAAGTACAAAGCAAGATTGGTTTCTAAAGGATACACCCAAAAGGAAGGGATCGATTATGAAGATACCTTCGCTCCCGTAGTCCGATTGGGATCAATCAGACTCATCTTGGCCATTGTAGCTCAACTTGACCTTGAGTTGCATCAAATGGATGTCAAGACAGCTTTTCTCAACGGAGAACTTGATGAGGAAATCTACATGAGACAACCTCAAGCTTTTAGACAGAAGGGAAATGAGAAGAAAGCATGTCGACTTCTCAAATCCATATATGGTCTGAAACAAGCGTCTAGACAGTGGAACATCAAGTTTCACGAAGCAATGATGGAGGATGACTTTGGTCAACTGTCGGAGGATCATTGTGTGTATGTCAAAAACACAAAGGAAGGATTCTTGATCCTAACCTTGTACGTGGATGACATATTACTGGCCAGTAACAACTTAGGATTGTTGAACAAGACCAAGTCTTGGCTTTCCTCAAAGTTTGAGATGAAGGATATGGGTGAAGCCAATTATGTACTAGGAGTCAGGATTTTGAGGAATAGGTTGAAACGCCTTTTGGGTATATCCCAGGCAGCCTATATCAAGACGATCCTGAACAAGTATAACTTCGGCGAGTGCAAACGAATGGATACCCCAACCCAAAAGGGTATTGTGCTCAGTGCCGAAATGGGTCCAAAGACTCCGAAAGAGAGGCAAAAATGAAGGATATACCCTACTCCAATGTTGTTGGCAGCTTGATGTATGCAATGATATGCACAAGACCAGATATTTGTCATGATGTTGGACTAGTAAGTCGTTATCAGTCAGATCCTAGTTTTGAACACTAAAAAGTCGTGAAAAGGATACTTAGGTACCTGAAAGGCACAGAGGACTATGTCATGTGCTATGGTGGATCAGACCTGCGCCTTGTTGGGTACACGGATGCAGACTGGGGAGGAGATCCTGATGAGAGAAAGTCAACATCAAGTTATGCGTTCCTGCTGAACGGAGGTGCTGTTTCTTGGTGCAGTAAGAAGCAGTCCTGTGTTGCTCTGTCCACCATGGAAGCTGAGTACATTGCATCATCAGCAACTTCACAGGAGGCACTATGGCTGCGAAGATTCTTGAAGCACTTGGGTATTGTGAGCAGTGCAAAAGAAGCAGTCACCATTCATTGTGATAGCATGGCTGCATTGGCATACATGAGAGACCCCAAGTATCACGGCAAGACGAAGCACATTCAGATGAGATACCACTATGTTAGGAAAGCAATAGCCCAGGGAAAGGTTTCTCTAGGACACATATCGACCACACGCATGGTTGCTGATCCTTTGACAAAAGCTATAGCTAGACCTACTTTCCAGAGTCATGTTAAGTCAATGGGACTTAGGAAAGGCTTTTAGGATCCTATCATTGCATGTTATTTCGACTTTTGAGGCATTTTTTCCATTAGTTGAATAATGATGATGTTTTATGACTGCCAACGTTTTATGTATGCATGTCTTGTCACTGAACCAATTGTTTATTTTCTTGCACGAACATACGTCTCTTAAGTGTACGTCACTACAAAGGTAAGGTGTCTTTATATCTTCTTAGGAATTGATAAAAGACGGAAACCGCCTTGACTTATGTAAGTCAAGATGAAGTTTCTCTAGTTGAGAGAGATTGCATGGGTGATTTATCAAGCCTTCATATGACTCCCATACCCATGGGTTCAGATGTAGCCAGGCCATTTTGTGAAGAGTACACAAGGAAGTTCATGGTTTACGTAACTGTCAGAATTGGCCTGTGAGGGTAGAGTTGACAACTTTTGAAAGAGGACTCCCCACAACATACCATCATAATGGTATGTGCTATGCGACCAATGAAGTGACAGAATGATCCCTTTTCTCTGTTACTGTGTAAGTCATTTTATGAAAAGATGTAGCCCTTAGTCACTATTGGCATAGGTCACTGATTGTGGTGTTGATGTTGCTACTTTGGTTATGTTTTCCATGGCCATGAGTGATTCGGTCTAAGTGAGGCATTTTTGGGAAAGCAGTCATCACCTCATGAAATTGATGCTAGTGCAAAAGGAAGGTGATATGAGTAGTCGTTGACATTTAATGGGATTTGCGGGTACCGGCAATCGATGGATTGTTGTAAATCGCCATCATAGTTGAAACAAACTGAAATTGACTTTTGAGGGATCCAGTTTGTATGACAACTAGTCCGACGAAAGATATGCCTGGGGTGCAGCAATACTTTGAACTAACGTTTGGTCCCTAACAGGATATATTCTTCGTACTGGTCCCTAATGGGATTTCGAGTATTGAAGTTGTGTTTGCGGGTAGTATTGCCGCGTCGCACGGGGTATACACAAAAGTATGAAGGATGAGAATTGGAGGAACAATCTTTTGTGCGAGTGGGAGATGTTAATATTATTTCGTATAATATTTATTCCACCCAAAAGATAAGTGTTGTTTTACCATATCTTGAGAGCATATCTTCTTGTTAAGATTAGTTCACTCAAGGGATAATCCTTATCGGTTAAGGATATTAGATTAATTCTTTTTATAAAGGATTAATCATCTCTACGTGAGACATCAGAACACAGAGAAACACAACACACGTACAATTCCAGAGAACTCCATTCTCTAGCATTGCTCCTCCCGCTCCGATCTCTCATAGTGATATAGGTTGTGAATAGTGTGTCGATCAGTGGTTAGTTCCTCTGTTCTTCCACCCGGTGATTGATTTCCTAGGCGCAGAAGGTCCAAGACTTCCGCTTCGCTGATCTCAGGAATCAAGGTATGTCAATCTATTCCTGATTTCCAACATATAGTTACAAGCAATGTGGTTCCGTTGAATAGAATGGAGGATTTTGTTGAAGTTGTATGGACTGAAGCTTGACCGAGAATCTTTCAGAATAATAATGGTGTGTACATCTCTAAATTTCAGGCTAAGGAGGAAATAGATTGGGTACTTCATTGTGGTCCTTGGAATATTGATGGAACAAAGCCTTTGATTCTAAAAATATGGAAGCCTGGGACGCCTATAGCATGGAGCACGTTCGAGAAAATTCCGGTTTGGGTTTGTCTACGGGATTTGGAACCTACATATTTCAATAATCAGGCGCTGAGTAGAATTGGATGTGATGTGGGTACTCCGGTCTGTGTGGATAACAAGACATCTAGATGCAATCAAATTTCATATACGAGGTTGTTAATTGAAGTTTCGGCCAAAAAGCTATGATTAAGAGCATTGCGATTGAAGACGAGGAAGGAAATGTTGGAGTGCAGTAGATAATTTTTGAATGGCTTCCTAAAGTCTGAGAGGAATGCTATTGCTTTGGGCATGTTAGAGAGCATTGTATCAAAACAAAGAATAAAGAAAAAATCGAGGGCAAAGGTGTGAAGCAAATTTGGGTTCCGAAGGGAATTGTTCAAGATAAGACAGAAAGAAATGAGAATGGAGATGGCAATGGAGCTACTGTTGGTACTGCTGTGTCTGTCTTGGATGTTGAGGACCATCATGTATCTGCTACAGAAAAGAGTGTGTATGGCAACAAAGAAGGGGAAATGGAAATGGCTGATAGTTGCGGAGCTGAACTATCGAAAGATAGAAGACAGGAAGGAAGAGTTGCTGATGCTATAAAGTGCAATCAGATGGAGAATGGCAAAAAGGTTGAGTGTGGCTCTCCTAAAAAGTTAACGCCGACCAGATTCAAAGGAACTACTACTAAGGCATGTTCACTAGAAGGAGAGGAACAAGAGATTGGGTGGACAAAAACAAAAGAAAGGGAAAACAAAAAAGATCATGGGTCGAGGTATGATAGAGCTACAGAGGATCAAAAGATAACACTTTTGAACATATTTATGCAACTTCTGTAGGTCGGTGATGTGAACTTAGGGGATGAGTTGCAAGAGGAATTGGATGGTCCGAGTGAGGGTAGCACTCACGCCGATATGACTAATGGATATAATTAAATTTGAAGCTTGGAATGTACGGGATCTCAACGACCCTGTTAAAAAATAATATTATAAATAGCTACTGTTGAGACCATGATTTATCTTTTGTTGGACTGCTGGAGACCAAAGTGAAGGCGGATAAGGTACATGATATAAAGCGGATGCTCATGAATGGGTGGGAGGTTTGCGAGAATAGCACCATTGAAAGAAAAGGGAGAATATGGGTCACGTGGAATAGGATGTTTTCTGTGTACGGGTTCTCGCTAAACACCCACAATACATGCATTACGAAGCAGAAACTAGGGATAAAAAATTGATCTTCGATGGTACCTTCATTTATGCTGAAAATTATCGTCAAGACAGAATTGAACTTTGGGAGCATTTACGAGGGATTGCAGCTAGTATGAACTCACCGGGTTGTTTTAGGAGACTTTAACTGTATACTGGAATTAGATGATAAATGGCCTTGTGTTGCAGCTGTTCATGATCATTTTGAGGAATGGAAGGGTGTTATACAGACATGTCAGTTGGTGGATATGGAGTATACCGGAGGTAGACTCACATGGTCAAACAGAAAAAAAGGAGAAGATAAGCTTGAGAGAAAACTTGATCGTGTCCTTGTGAATGAAGAGTGGTTGAATAATATTGAAAATTCTAAAGCCTTTTTTGATACTCTTGGATGTTCCGATCATAGTCCTGTATTAGTGACACTCAAAGATGAGGTTGTGTGCAGAAAATATCCATTTCGTTTAAAAAATTTCTGGTGTAAAGAGAATGCTTTTAAATCCTTAGTTGTATGTGCCTGGCATGAGGAGGTAGTTGGTTCCAAGCAATTCATACTTGCACAGAAGCTGAAAAATGTGAAGGAAGCCATTCGAAGTTAGGACAAAACGATGTTTCCCGATTTTCAGAGTCAGATTAAGCTGAACAAAGCTTTTATTCATGAACTCCAGCTGCGTATGCAAACAGAGAAAGAAAATATGGCCTTGATGGATATGATCTGCCAGGAGGAGGAAACTCTGATGAAGAATGTATATAGAAAGGTTGCTAAGTCTTACTCGGCAAAAGGCTATATTACACTAGTTGACTATAGGAGAAGAGACTTCTTCCCTCTTTTTTCAGAAGTGTCAAAGCTAGAAGAGCAAAGAATGCAATTGTCGTTATGAGGGATAACGTTGGCAGGCTGCTCGAAGATGAAGGGAGAATTAGACGCCATATCCTAAAGTTTTTTGCAGAACTATTAGCGTCCGAGCCTACCGATGGACTTTTACTAGAGCTAATTAGAGGAGTGTTAGTTAGTGAGGATGATCAAGGGAAACATACCCGCATTCCAATGGAGGAGATTAAGAAAGTGATATGGTCAATTGGTATAAATAAGTCTCTGGACCCTGATGGATTTGGTAGCAAATTCTTTAAGGAATGGTGGAATATGATCAGCAGGGATGTTTGCAATGCGGCTAAGGAGATTTTTAGCAAAGGATGTGTCCTAAAATAGCTTAACACGACCTTCATCTCGTTGATTCCGAAGGTGAAAAATCCAACGCTTGTGAAGGACTTGAGGCCTATCTCCTGTTGCAACACTATTATGAAGATTGTGAGTAAGATTCTAGTAGTTAGAATTAAGCCTTTGTTGGGGGATTCGTCTTCGAGCAAGCGATTTTCATTTATTCCTTCGAGACGAATTCCGGCTTGAACTTGTTGTTCGATTTAAAAATGAATTTATTTCGCTTTATTATTTTGAGTCTTGAAAATATTTTCGGGTTTTGTTATTTAATTCGGATTCAAATGTTTACTTTAAATTTATTTTAATCGCGTTATATTAAGATCGGAAAGGGGATTTCGGGATTTATGATAGATTACATAGGTCTTATATTGTATAGTGGGCCCAAAAGTCCAATACCTTTGTAACCTATATATATGATTATCAATGAATGGAAACCGTCAAGGAGGATTCTATGATCAATCTCGTGATCTTACATGGTATCACAGCCTAAGATCCCTAAACCCTAATCTTTTTCCACAATCAAAAAAAAAAACCTAGCCGCCCCCTAACCCTAGCCGCCACCCCTCCCCACCGCCGCCACCTCCTTGTGGCCGCCACCCCCTCCCCTCTCGCCCGCCCTCCTTCCGCCGCCCCTCCCTACCCCACTCGGCTTCCCTTTGCCGCACCCCTCCCCTCTCGGCCGCACCTCTCTCTCTCTCTCTCTTCCCGATGGCCGACACACCCACCACCAAACCGCCCTTCCACTCCGCTCTCACCATCTCCAACATCAAAAACTGCATCCCCATCATCCTTGATCACGAATCCAGTTCCTACACCATGTGGTCGCACCTCTTCACGACCCATGTTAAGGCTCATAAGGTCCTCCACCACATCGACTCCTCCGTCGATCGCCCTGCTAGTGAAGACAATGATCTCTTCGCTCAACTCGACACTATTGTCCTCCAATGGATCTTCAACACCATCTCAAAAGATCTATTGACAACCATCCTCGACCCCAAAGACTCCGCCTTGGATGCTTGGAACAAGCTTCATAATCTCTTTCAAGACAACAAGTCCACCCGTGCTGTCTATCTTGAGCACGAATTCTCAAATTGCAAGCTTTCCTCTTTCCCGTCGATCTCCGCCTATTGTCAGCACCTCAAGACCCTATCCGATCAACTAGGTGCTGTCGACTCCAAACCCAGCGCTACCCGCCTTGTCCTCTAGGTACTTTCGGGTCTTCCCTCTGAATACAACGCTACTGCTACTCATATCCAGCAGACAAAACCTCTCCCTACCTTCGAAAAGACCCGGTCTCAATTGATCCTGGAAGAGACTCGCCTTCACCGTCAGACCACCGACGCCGCCAAGGACAAGACGTCATTGGTCTCGTCAAGCGACATTGACGAGACCTATGCCCCGCAGCACAGCCGCAACAATGACCCGTCGCTGAGAGGCCGCGGCCGCAGCACTGGGCGGCGGCCGCAGCAGCCCAACGCCTCTCGCCCCCCCTATCCAAACCCCGGCTATCCACTTTGGATGCCCTTTGGCTACCCCCTGCGATGTACCTCCCACCAGCACCCTATCCCAACCGACAGTAGGGAGCGGCCTTGTTGGGTCCTGCTCCTCGTCCCGCAGGCCACCAGGCCTACCCCTCCTCGTCGGATTATGCCTACACTCCGACTGATGTGCAGCACGCCTTCTCTTCCATGCAGTTGGCACCTCCTGACTCTACTTGGTACATGGACACTAGCGCCACTTTTCATATGATGAACTCCTCAGGTGCTCTCTCTTCTATTTCTTTTAAGGGTCTTGCACATTCTATTATCGTCGGCAACGGTGGTCGCCTCGCCACTTCGGGCATTGGCCACGCCACTTTACCAACCACAACCAACCCACTACACCTCAACAATGTCCTCATTGCCCCCAAACTTGTCAAAAACCTTATCTCTGTCCGTCGGTTTACCACTGACAATAATGTTTCTCTCGTGTTTGATCCGTTTGGTTTCTGTGTGAAGGATCTCACTACGGGGGTTACTTGCCTGAGATGTAATAGCACCGGGGAGCTATATCCTGTGTCGTCGCCCTCACCATCCAGCCCGTCAAGTCCAGTCGCCCTCTCGGCATCATCATACAATCTTTGGCATGCACGCCTTGGTCATCCCAGCTCTGCAGTTTTAGATTTACTTCATTCCAAGAGTCTAGTCAAATGTAATAAAGAGCGTCGCTCTAGTTTATGTTCGTCATGTCAGTTAGGCAAGCATGCCAAACTCCCTTTTCAGCAGTCTTTAAACACTACTTTTGCCCCATTTGATATTATTCATAGTGATATTTGGACTTCTCCTGTGCCTAGCAAGGAGGGTCATAAGTATTACCTTTTGTTTCTGGATGATTATACACATTTCTTATGGGTTTTCCCGTTGCATTTTGAATCTCAAGTGTTTCCCATCTTTGCCAAATTCCATGCTTATATCAAAACACAATTTGACACCTCTATCAAGTGTTTCCAATGTGACAATGGCCGTGAATTTGATAACAAAGAGTTTCACACTTTCTTCAACACCAATGGGATCTCCTATCACTTGTCTTGCCCCTATACCTCCCAACAGAATGGCAAGGCCGAACGAATCATCCGAACCATCACCAATATGATGCGCTCTCTCCTCTTCCACAGATCCATTCCCCTTCTCTATTGGCCTTACGCCTTAGCCACCACTTGCTACCTCCTAAACATTCTCCCTTCCACTACCCTCCACCATCGCTCACCAACTCAGGCACTTTATTGCACTTTGCCTAGGTATGATCACCATCGTACCTTTGGGTGCTTGTGCTTCCCAAATCAGTCATCCACCGCCCCTCACAAGCTTCACCCACGCTCCACTCCTTGTGTCTTTCTTGGCTATCCGTCTGATCATCGCGGTTACCTCTGCCTCGATATCACATCCCACATGATCATTCTATCTCGGCATGTCACCTTTGATGAATCTCGCTTCCCCTTTACATCTCCTACCCCTCCTGTGTCTCATTCAGATTCAGAGTCATCATTCCCTCATTTTCTTCTTCCCCAGAGCTCTCCCGGTGCTCATGTCTCTCCCCCTCCACCCACACCACCACCCCCTACCCCCAGACCACACACCCGCAGCGTCTCCGGTGTCTTCCGACCCCGTCAGATCGTCTCCATGACCACCACCCATCGCCCCGCCTCTCATTCCCACACACACTCGCCCCACAGCAAGATGCCGCAGCCATGTCACCTCCCGCAGCTCACCCCCCACCCTCGCCCTACCCCGCTGCTGCGGCCGCGGCCGTCGCCCCCATGCCGCGGCCGCAGCCTTGTGTTGCGCCTGACGTACAGCCCACCGTCTCCCTATCCCCCCTACCTCCAACCCAACCTCCCTTTCCCCCATCCCTACCTCCCACAAAACAGCCCTCCTAGATCCGAATTGGCAGGCGGATATGCTCGACGAATACAGGGCCCTTACAAAGAATGGTACTTGGGTTCTGGTCCCTCGCCCTCCTGATGCGAATGTCATCCGATGTATGTGGCTCTTCCATCACAAGTTCCACTCTGATGGGACGTTGGAGCGCTACAAAGCCCGTCTTGTGGTCAACGGTCGTTCTCAGCAGGTAGGTATTGACTGTGATGAGACCTTCAGTCCCGTCGTCAAGCCTGCCACTATCTGAGTGGTGTTGAGTTTAGCATTGTCGCACAACAGGGCCATTCATCAGCTGGATGTCAAGAATGCTTTTCTTCATGGTCATCTGAATGAGACAGTCTACATGTTTCAGCCGCCGGGGTTTGTTGATGCTGATCGTCCCAAGCACGTCTGTCTCCTGAAGCGATCTCTGTATGGGCTGAAACAGGCTCCGCGAGCTTGGTTCCAGCGCTTTGCTTCTCATCTGCTACGCCTAGGCTTCATTGGCAGCTGCTCGGATTCGTCTCTGTTCATATACCACAGAGGCTCAGACATGGTCTTTCTCTTACTGTATGTCGATGACATCATTATCACCGCCTCTTCTGATGCGCTTCGGACGTCGATTATTTCGCAGTTGAGTGCCGAGTTCGCCATGTCCGATCTGGGTCAGTTATCCTACTTCTTGGGGGTTGTTGTTCAGCGTCATGCATCTGGTCTGTTTCTCTCACAGAGTAAGTATGCTGCTGAGATTGTAGCTCGGGCTAAGATGGTTAACTGTAATCCTGTCGCCACCCCTGTCGATACATCCACCAAGCTCAGTGCTCATTCTGGTCCTTTGGTTGATGATCCGACATTGTACAGGAGCCTCGCTGGTGCTCTTCAGTATCTCACCTTCACCAGGCCTGATATTAGTTACGTTGTTCAGCAGATCTGTTTGTTCATGCATGCACCCAGGGAACCACACTTTCAGGCATTGAAGCGGATCATTCGGTACATCAGCGGCACTCTCGAGCTAGGCACCACGATCACTCCTTCCTCTAAGCTTGACCTTGTTGCTTACACTGATGCGGATTGGGGTGGTTGTCCTGACACACGTAGCTCCACGTCTGGTTACTGTGTCTTCCTCAACGACACCCTTGTGTCGTGGTCAGCAAAGCGTCAGTCTGTCGTGTCTCGCTCCAGCGCTGAGGCTGAATATAGAGGTGTTGCCAACGTTGTCTCCGAGTGCTTTTAGCTCCGCAATCTCCTTCTTGAGCTCCGTTGCCCTCTTCAGAAGGCCACTCTGGTCTACACTGACAACGTCTCCGCCATCTATCTAGCTAGCAACCCAGTCCAGCATCAACGCACGAAGCATATTAAGCTCGATCTCCACTTCGTCAGGGACAAGGTTGCCATTGGACATGTCCGTGTTCTACATGTCCCGTCCTCCTATCAGTACGCTGATATATTCACCAAGGGTTTACCTCGACAGTTGTTCATTGATTTTCGCTCCAGTCTCACTGTACGACCCCCTCCAGTTTCGACTGCGGGAGTTTGATAGATTACATAGGTCTTATATTGTATAGTGGGCCCAAAAGCCCAATACCTTTGTAACCTATATATATGATTATCAATGAATGGAAACCCTCAAGGAGGATTTTATAATCAATCTCGTGATCTTACAATTTATTTCCGAGTATTTATCTTTCATTTATACACTCACACACTCCACCTTTTACCTAACCCCTACCCCCCAGCCTAGACCTGCAGCAAGCCACTCCTCCCCCTCTCCTTATTGCACCTACCAAACCCCTGCATTCCCTCTTCCTTGTTTCGATTTTACAATCAGACAAATCAATGCCCCTCTTTATTTTACTTTACCTTACCCTCTCCCTCTTCCTTCTGTTTTGAACATGCACATGAGTTTCCTTCCACTCTTTCACCCACCACCATCACAATCTCCCCTCTTCTCCACCAACTACTGGCCACCACCACCGTGCCACGAGCACCTCCAACAACCACCTCCTCCTCTCCGACATCCGACGAACCCGAGCTGGGAAAACTGAGACGTCGAGCCCTCCTCCGTCCACTGTTTTCCGTTCAAACCTCCGGCCCATGAACCTTCCCCAAGTCTCCGACGAAGCTCCGGCGAAGCATCGAAACCCGACCTCGGTGAGCCTCTTCCTTTTTACTTGTTTTTCTTTTAGCTTAGGACACTACTGTCATCTTGAATCCGGGGAGAGGGTGTCATTGTGCACGAGCAGGGAAGGACACCGGTGAGCGAGGGAGGAGCCGGAGTGAGAGCGGGAGGGTGCAAGCGTGAGAGCGAGAAAGAGAGAAGCCGAGTGGCCGGGGATGCGGGTCAAGGGTGAGGCAAGAGGGTGCGTGAGAGTGAGGAAGAAGGACGAGAGAGTGAAGTGTAGCAGAAGCGAGTGAGCGGTGGGAGCAACCCAGGCGAACAGGGGAGTCGGTTCCAAAGGTTGAAGAAGAAGGTCGTTGATCCGGTTTCCTTTTTTTTTTCATTTGGGTCTGGTTGAGTGGGTTTGGTTCCTTTTATTTCCCTTGGCTTAATTGAACCCGGTTCGGCAGGGGTAGGCTGAATAATAGGCTGGGCTGGGCCAGAAGTAAGTGTATTAAGGAGGTTGGGCCTATTTTAAATTCTGGAAAAATTAAAAAGGGTTTGGGGCTTGAGAGTCTGACCTTTTTATTTATGGTCATTTTACTTGTTTATTCAATTGTATATTTAACTTAAATATTTAATTATTTCAGATTTGATATTATTATTAAATTAATTATATATTATATGTTTATTTGATGATTAATTGTTAGAAATGTTAATTAGATGTTATTTATATGATAATGTGAGTATTGACTATTGAATTGATATTTATGATAATTGAATTATTGAGATTCTATTTGAAAGTGTTATTTATATGATTATGTTAAATATATGGTTAATTTTTATTTGAAAGCGAGATTTAAAATATATTATTTGAGGGCCGGTATTTATTAAAGTGTCGGATTTTATTTGAAACTTTAGGTTAAAGGGTTTGGAAAATACTAACTTATGCCGGATTATGTTAATACTATAATATTATGAAAGTAGCTTAAAGGTTTACATGTTTAATATTGAAATTTGGCTAAGGAGTATTTTATAATAAATGGTTTAGCTAGCGACTTGACTTACTTTGAGATCCAATGACCTTTGAAAACTTGAGAACCGGTTTAATTGGAACTTGCCTTGGTAAATTGATTGATAAACTTTGCTTGAGAATTTATATGAGTTATGGCATGAATATGAATATATGTGAATTAAAGTATGGAAATTGATGGTGATGATGATGATGATGATGATGATGATGATGACGATGATGATGACGATGATGTGACTAATTATCGATGGATAGATTCCGTGTAGCGGTAAATGGGTCCTCTATGCTTTAGACTTATATTCTGTATCTATTAAAATTGTTCGGTGATCCGTGACGTGATTGGCTTGCTTACTGCTGGTGTGTCATATAGTATGTAAGCATTATAATAACATGTCATGTAGTAGCATGCCTAGGTTTCGTATTAACAAATGAGCATATGTATTCTCAGTGTGATTGGTAGAAACGACCGTAAGTCATGAGTCTAGAGTCGTTGCTAGGGTCATAGGACAACCCAGATCCATCGCGTTTGTCTTGATAGAGTCATCTGAAATCTGATTTATATATATGACTGCGGCTATGACCGAGTGTCCAACCCCGCCTGAGGTGTGGACTGAGGCATGAGATATAATGCGGTACCGACCGAGTCGTCAAGCCCCGATTGAGGCGGAAATCTGACCACGGCTGTGGTATGGAAATGAAAGAGATACCCACTCCGATTGAGGCATGTGTTTTGAGAGATTGGGACATGCCACTTGGTATTCTGTGTGGGCCCATTTACTGTATTTCTGTCATTATATATGAACTGTCAACATGCATGCGTGCTTAATATTCCAGTATTGCATTAATATTAGATCATTCTCATCTATGCTTAGAGCGTATTATATGTCCTCAGCGAGGTCTTCAAGGCCCGCATGAGTGGCTCGACCTTGACTCGTGATATAGTTTCGGGTATTTGATCCTTGCTTGTTTCATGCTTCCATGACGAGGGATGTTCAGCTAACCGAGATACCGATTTACCACCAGACTTGACACTTGGGATTTTTTATATTTTTATTTTGGTTTTGACCCGGCTCTACTGAGGCAAGTTGTATCGTCGATTTCCTTTCATTATGTTTTGAACTATAAATGGTTTTGAGCGACTTAGTCAAATAAAACAGGTTATGGTCCCCAATGGACCTCTCGCGAATTTAGAGTACGAAATCCCTTCTTTTAGTACTAACACTTTGTTTTGAAACTCAACTCGTTCTCGAATTGCAAGATCCGAACGAAGGTATCCAATCCTTCAAAACGTAACCCGAATATTTATATTTGGGCCGTTACAACTCCTCGGTGGCGCCGCTTGCGAGATTGGTTCACACCGGTACTTGCATCTCGATAGGATTTAAGTTGTTCAATTTCGATTTGTTGATCAATTTTGGGATTTAAGTTTTTCAATTTTGAGATCAATTTTGGGATTTAAGTTATACTTTCGGTTTGCTCGTGATCAATTTTGGGATTTAAGTTGTTCAATTTGCTGATTGCGGTGATGATTTTGATCTTCTCGTTTAATTTCGAAAGTGTTGCAACTTTGAGAAACAATTTGATTTTGATCTCCCCCCTCCAGCACCTTCATCCTCTTCATCTTCTTCGTGTTCAACCGCCCTCTTTATCTACGCCTCACGCCGGATTGAACTAGCAGTACAAATGAGGGCCGGAGTGTTCAAAGAGGTTCATGAGGATGGCAAAAAAGAAGAAGGAAGCCATGAGAGAGATAGAGAGGTACAGGATGGAGATGGAGAACAAGAGAGTGCAGAAGAATCTTGGTACACATCAGAAAATAGTTGATATGATCTCTAGAGCTTTTGATGACAATGTTCTGTAGATTGTGGCAATAGGTTGATGACACTATTTTATTGTTGGTGACAACCGATTAAAGTAGGTTGGTGACAATAGGGGGTGGTGATAATGTTCTCTATTTAGGGATAATAGATTGGTGTCAATGTTTTGTAGTTGGTAACAATTGGTTTGTGACAATGTTTGGTGACATTGTTCACTTGTTAATGACAATAAGTTGGTTAAAATAATTTAATGATAGTGTTTTGTAGTTGTTGACAATATATTGGTGACAATATTTTGTAGTATGTGATAGTCTGTAGTTAGTGAAAATCGGTGGTGACAATATTTTATAGTAGGTAACAAAAAGTTGGTGATAATGTTCTGTAGTTGATGACAATGTTCACTAGCACTATAAAAAAATTTCGTTGAATGTCACAAAAAAAGTCATTTGTCACCAAAATAATTGTCACCGAAACAACTATCACCAAAAAAATATAGTCGACTGTCACCCGAAAAACTGTCACCAAAGGTAGGCATTGACTGAAATGGTCGATGTTGACTAGTCAATGTCAAAATTAAAAAGGGACAAAGTGGGAATGAGGGAGGGTTAGGGATGGGGAAGGAATGGTAAAAATGTCCAAAATGGACATTTACTTAATTTATTTTAAAAGTTGACATTTACTTAATTATGACAATTTTTATGGACATTCACTAAATTAAGCCATTACTTAAATACCCTATGAAAATATCCTATGAAAATAGATATTTACTACAGTAAAAATGTAAAATTTTAGATCTTGACATTTTAGATCATTATTATTAGACATTTTAGATCACAATCTTACTCTATAATAAAGTACCTTTTTTTGTTCATTTATTTCCCATTCATTTAACCATTATCATGTTTCACAAAAAAAATTGAATAAAATAGGGAGAAAATTTTAAAAATAATATTATTTATATTTTAGTAAAAAATTAATTAGAAAATAATATTATTTATATTTTAGTAAAAAATTAATTAAAATAAATGGTATATAGCTAAATAGCAAATGGAAAAAGATAGATTAATTTAATTTAATTGAGAAAATAAGATAACAACGGATAAAAATATAATGATTATATATATATGTAGCAAACAATTAAATTTATAAAATCAATATGTTTTTAAAACTTACTTTCTAATGAGTACTAAATAAACTTATTTCCAAAATAAAACATTAAAAATTACATAATTTTAATGTAAGCCCGTGTGTAGCACGAAATCCGGAAATCGTTTACTAGTAATTAAGAAAAAAGGGTCTTTCATCATTAATTTGATTCCAAACTGTTTACATGTCCCTCTCTCATTGTACCAATTAGCCAATAGTAAATTATTTTAAGGTAAATAAAATTTTTTAAAATTTTTTATTGAAAAATTTTGGTCAAATGTCCATTTAGAAAGTCTAATTAACTAAATGTCCATTTTAAAAGGGTAATTAAGTAAGTGTCCATAATTTTTTATTAAACCCCAAACTACCCCTCTTTTAATAAAATGAAACAAAACAATAAAAGAGATGGAGCCCCTGCCTCTACCTCTACTCCCGTTGCTTGTCTTCCTCATGAGCCCCTCCCCTCCTTGCCGATCAGCATCCCGATCTCCATGGCTGTTCCAAAAGCACCAACAGTGCCGCCACCGCCTCCGACTCCAGTAAACAATGTTCAGACACCGCCCCTGCCTCCGTCATCGAAGCCAACAGCTCCGGCACCTAGGTCGCCGCCTCGAGGAGTGAGGAAAGAGCCGAACGCAGGAGCTTCTAGAAGCGGTTCTAATCAGGTGAAGCTGAAGGCGCTTCATTGGGAGTAGGCGATGAGCAATGGATTATTGTTCTTGTGCTTGTGAATCTGTGAAGCTTTGGGGTGTTTTTCAAAGACCAAACAATGCTCCAACTCATTGGTAGAAGTTGACGAAGCTCCACCACCCATTGCTGATATTGTCAAGTCTATGTGGTTTCTCAAAAAAGTTGAGTCACTGTTGGGGAAGAAGTGAATGAGTGAAACTATAAAGGTGATGACTTTGACTAGGAAATTTTTATAAACTCAGTCGTAGATCTTGGTGAAAATGTTCTTTAGTTTGTGATAATAGGGAGAATGAGCGCGCCATTCTCAATCTATGGGGTTCTCCATTCGTTTCCCCCTTTTTGAATTTCTAGATTTGACCTTTTCCTTTTTGTACCGATTTCTATTCAGCTTCTATGATTAGGTTACAATTACCTAAATTTTCATCGATCAACCGATATTCTACTAATCAATTGTAGATGAAGAAACCTTGATTGTTGTCACTGTGTCAAATTCAATCAATTTTAATTTATGTGTATAGAAACTGATTGTCAATGATGTTTATGCTATTAGGTGTATCAAATGGATACAAAAGTGGTGATTACAGTGTTAATGGAAGGAAGCCTGGGGCTGGTTTGAACAATGGTGAAATTGGAGACGAAGGCGAAAGAGCCAATCAAGCTGATGATCGAAAAGTATGGAAATGAAGGAGTACGAGTAATTTGAATGTAAATGATTGGAGAAAAAATGGGAGTCATGGGTTTGGGAGTATAATTGGGGACTTTTTTCATCTTGCTTTTATGTTGAATGCTACTGCTGAAAGTAAATTGAAGCTTTATCCATGTAGTTCTTTGATGATTTTTTTGTTGGGTTGCTTGATACAAGTGTTGGTTAATTTTGTTTGAAAATCGGGTTTGCTAGCTTCAAACTACCGCGATTATATGATTTGGTGACATTAATTAGTGTTGGTGACATTATATATACATGATTATAGAATAAATATTTTTTGTTGGTGATAATATGGGTTGGTGACAATATCTTAGTGCAGTGACAATTTTTTATGGTTACATGTTCGTGGTGACAAATGTGTATTGAAATAATATTTTGGTGATAATTTCGGTGAGAGAAACTAGACAAAATTTTAAAAATTAATTTGGTGACAATATTTTGGTGACAAAAGTGAGTTAATATTAGGTGACAAACGGTGATATCATTAGTATTGTACACACATTTTATTTTGGTGACAGTGTTTTGTAGTTGGTGAAAATAGGTTGGTGACACTATTTTGGTGACAATTTCATATGAGAGAAACTAGTCCCTAAAATTTTATTTGGTGACAATATTTTGATGATATATAATGTGGCGGTGACATTTATTGTTATGTTGACATATGTTTTGCTAGCATTAAGTTGTATGATGTTTGTATTTTGATACTCATTACAATCTAATCATGGTGATTGTCTCAACTATTCCCATTTATTTTAAAAATTAATGTAGTCAACAATTGGGGATTTATAAATCATTTTCATTATCATGGTGACTAACTTAATGTATGATTTCCACTACTTATTGAACGATGTTTGTATTTTTTTGTGATAGTTTATTTACATTTATTTATGCTCAATCTATGATCACTAGCTATACCTAAATCATATTGTACATCAAATTTTTGTTGGCTCAGGGTCAGCCCCTCTAGGGTCTATACTCCCGTAGTTCTAGGGTTTTAGTTTTGTGACAAAAGTGAGTTAATATTAGGTGACAAATGTGATGACATTAGTACTGTACACACATTTTAGGGTTTAGGATTTAGGGTTTAGGGCCTTGGCCCTAAACCATAAAGACTAAACCCTAAACCCTGGCCCTAAACCACACTGTACATCAAAATTTTATTTGTTTAGCTTTAGCCCCTTTAGGGTCTATACTCCCCTAGTTCTAGGGTTTTAGTTTTGTGACAAAGTGAGTTAATATTAGATGATGACGATAACATTGGTTCTGTACAAACATTTTAGTTTGATGACAATATGAAGAGGATGAAGACGCTAGAGGGGAGATAAATTTGATGACAATGTTCTGTAGTTGGTGACAATAGATTGATGACACTATTTTACTGTTGGTAACAACAGATTACGAAAGTAGGTTGGTGACAATAGAGGGTGATGATAATGTTCTCTATTTAGGGATAATAGATTGATGATAATGTTGTGTAGTTGGTAACAATTGGTTTGTGACAATGTTTGGTGACAATAAGTTGGTGAAAATAATTTGATGACAGTGTTTCGTAGTTGTTGACAATAGTTTGGTGACAATATTTTGCAGTTGGTGAGAGTATATAGTTAGTGAAAATTAGTGGTGACAATATTTGATAGTAGGTGACAAAAAGTTGGTGACAATGTTATGTAATTGATGACAATAGGTTGGTGACAGTGTTTACTAGTACGAGAAAAAAATTCTGTTAAATGTCACTAGAAAAAAAATGTCACCAAAAAAGTCAGTTGTCACCAAAATAATTATCACAATAACTGTCACCGAAAAAATATACACAACTGTCACCAAATGCAGGTGTTGACCGAAATGGTCAATGCTGACTAGTCAATGTTAAAATTAAAAATGGTCAAAGGGGGAAGGAGGAAGGGTTAGGAATGGGAAGGAGGGGTATTTTTGGAAAAAATGGACATTTACTTAATTTTGTAAAAAAATGGACATTTACTTAATATTCATATCTAAAATGGACATTCACCAAATTTAACCTTTTTTATTTAAAGAAGTAAACAAAAAAGAGAAGGACAAGCATAAAATTTAAAAAGTTTTGACCGTAAAAAGGTAAAAAAAAAAAGTATTTTTAAACCTAAAACATCTAATATTAGTGATCAAATTTAAAAACCTAAAACATCATACAATATTAACCGGAGGGAGTATCCTAAATGGACATTTAACACGTTTACTAAACTGTCCATCAAACTATCCATATTAACTAAAAATTCACCATCTTAATTTCCTCATTATTTACCTCCCTTCTTTCTTCCCACTTTCCCTCATTTCTTTCATCTCTTCTCTTCATTCCTCCCACTTTTCTTCATTTCTCCCCATCTTACAATTAATTTTTTAAACTAAAATTTTATTTTGTTTTTTTAAATAAATTCCTCTCACTTTCCCCCATTTCTCTATTCTTCCATTCTCTTCCTTACTCTCCATTTCTCTCTTTCTTACAATTATTTTGTAAAACCAAAATTTGATTAATTTTTTTTAAATTTCACCGACGTCGAAGTCGACATTGTTAACACCGACGCCACTGCCGATAACGTTGCTGACGTCGATGCCGACATTGCCAACGTTGAGACCCATTTTTGTACTCTTCCCTTCTCTTCCTTTTTGCAAATTTTCTTCAATCTTACAATTATTTTTCTAAAACCAAAATTTCATTTAATTTTTTAAACCAGAATTTGATTTTTTTTAATTTCACTTATTTCGACGTTTTTGACGCTGACGCTGCTAACATTGACGTGGCTGACGCCGTTGACGTCAACGTTGCTGACGTCACTATGATGTTGACATTGTTGACGTTAATGTTGCTGACGTCGCTGATGTTAACTTTGCTAATGTTGAAGTCGTTGACGTGGACGTTGTTGATGCCAAAATTACCAATATCGTTAACGCTAACACCGCCGATGCCGACCTCGCAAACGCTGAAACTTTGTGCACTAACAACATTATTGCTGACACAATTATTGTTGGCAAAGTTATTCCAACATCGTTGATGTCAATGCGACTGACGTCGACACCCACTGACGCTAAGAAAAAATAAAATTAATTTGATTACAATAATTACTTCCTAATTAATATTACCAAGGAATTTGTTGACAACAAACTAATTGTTGACAGTAAATTCATTCATTTTTTAGTTATTACGGTGTCAGCAAAGACATTAAAATTATAATTTGTGTAATGTCGGTTCATATAACAAATTAGAATTTGCTTTCTAATGAAAATGTTATTGACTAATAATCACGAGTTCGATTTGATAGCTAGTGGCTTGTCGTATTTTAATAAAATTAATTTGCTGACATCAAATTGATTTTAAATTAATATTACCAAATTGATTTTTGATTAATAATCATGAGTTCGATTGAGTTAGAGAAGGAAAGGAAAGGGGATGAGATTTAGAGAGAGATAGGTGAGAAGGGTAATTGTTTCATTATTCATTGGATGTCACGTATCACATACAAAATTCCTATTTATACACTTAATATCTAATACCAATATCTAACATGTATTTTCCTCCCCTTACAAAAGCTTTGTTCTCAAAGAATATACAAAGTAAAAGTGATACTAACTAGTTGCAAAAATACCAAAAAAAATCCATACTAGATATGTGAACTATATGTACTACACATGTATTTTTGTTAGCAACTGAACCCCTCCATGACATCAATTGGATTTTGCCAAAAAATTAACAGCAATTGGAATCTCCAACTAATAGAAACCTCTAAAAGAATCACTCTCAGCTTTAATTTATAGCAACTTGAACAAGGTCCCCACTTGTATGGCAGGGAAACATGTACCCTTAACTCATTTTGGAAGTATGGAATGGCTAAATGGCAACATGTGCATTGGTTGCAATTATTTCAGATGAACCTAATGGAGTAACAAAGCTTTGCCTTTGAACCATGTTTTATTACAGAGTGTCATAAACGTCAGCCGTCTCCGGTATACAAACTCATCCAGCCTATGTTTACTGTTTTAACTATAATAAGACTTAAAAAGGTCCTATTATGGTTATGAAAGTTTTCTTTACCTATTGTGCAAGTCTTTTGAATGAATATTTTTTTTATTTGTACATAAAGGAACTAGATGATGAACTAGCTAGACTCTTGTGTTGCATTGACCAAGCGTTTTATATGTTCATTTTGTTACCAATGGGCAATTATAAATGATGAAAGAGAAAGATGAAATTGAGAGGGAAAATTAATTGAATTGTTGGGAGCTTCGCATAAAGTGGGGGTATGTACTCAACAAGTGTAAATTTGTTTGAAATGAATATTGTGATGGGTCTTATACTCAAAAAGTTTATTATTGTTGTCATGTAAATCCACATCTAGATATGGATGCAAATGCAGTCTCTACTATGTCGCATGAATAAATAGAGCATCTTTGTTGTTGATCAGGAAAGACTAATTAAAGAAAAGGGTAGATCTTATGGATAATTTGGCAGCGGGTTTCAACCATTTATTTCAACTTGCTTTTTATGTTGAGTTTATTCTCTATAGAATTCAGTAATTGGTTAATTAATATGTGATGATGATATCTTATTCCTTTACAATTAGTTGCATTTCTAGACTCTGTTTTTTTTTTTAAGTCTTGTATATATTCTTAATGGTTGCAAAACCGAAGTTATGGTATGGTTGTTCAAGAGGGAGTGAATGAGATATGTCTTTAGCTCTAATATGTTTATAAACAAAAAGAATGCAAATCATATGGTGGGAAAAGATAATACTATTTTATTTAAGTCTATTAGCTCAAATGGTAGAGCGATGTGCTTAAATCACAAAGTTGCGGCTTCAAATCCCGCATAGGCTACTATAATAATCAGATAAAAAAAACTATAAATATTTCATTTAACATCGGCTAAAACCTCATGTTATAACATAACAAAGACATTGGATTTAAAAATATAAAACATGTTATAATATACAAATACATCGAGCTTTAACCGATGTTAAAAAGTTTTAATTTTTAACATCACCCACATAGACATTGATTTTTTTGAAAGACAACAATTATTACCCTATGTTAAATGACAAAATTATAGTAGTATACATGCTTAAATTTAATGTGCCCTCCATGATCCAAACATTGAAGAAACATGGATGCACATCGGAATAACAAACCCTACGATTCTTAACATAACATTTGAGATAGAGATCACAATACATTAGTCTCTAAAGATCAAGACATTAAAAAGACTTTAATTTGATTGGTACACTATTCTCTAAAGAGAATAAAAAAATAAATATTACATAATAAATTACAACAAGCCATCACTAATACTTGGAAAACTCCATAATCCAGAAACTGCAAGTGTGACATACAAATTTGATAGTTGCAAATCCAGCTGCATTGGCCAAGGCTATGAACTCTTTCCTTGTTCTCTCCCTTCCACTTGGGCATAATGTCATCATCATAAAATCCATCATAGAGATGGCTTTAGAAGCAGTCGTGCTCTCAGGTCCATCTGCAAGTACTTGTTCAACAATAATAACCTTTCCATCGTTCAACAATGCATTATAACAGTTCCTCAATAACTTCACACAATATTCATCGCTCCAATCATGGAGAATCCACTGGAAAAAAAGAGTATAAAAGTCATAACTTGTAAAAATTAATTAATCTAATAAAGAGAATTGTGTCTTTAAAATGAACCTAGGGCTTATTGGTCGGATTAATCTTGAATAGATAAATACAATGAATTTCATGACACTTTATTATGTACCTTAAGAAAAATTGCTTCTGAAGGACCTGGCACACTCTCAAACATATCACCGCTCATGTGCTCGATTCCTAAAATATGTGACTATTAGAAACTCAAATGAATACAAATAAAATAGAGTTGAATTTGTAAGTGCGTACCCGGAAAAGAGATTGCATCCCCAGTTACATGCGGTAAATCAAAGTTGATCCCTTTAATTGTCGGATATTTTGACACAATCATCTTAAGGGTGTGTCCCAAACCACCTGCCACATCTACTAGTTGTTTGATGTTCTCGAAACCATTGTAGTGTTGAAGGACCTTTTTCATCAGTACAGTTGTTTGGTTGAGCATTGTAAGGTTGAAGACTTTGTTAAATCTCGTATCTAAACAAAGGTACTCAAATAAATTCATCCCATGAGCCCTGTTAAAGGGACTTCCTCCTCCCAAAATTGCTTCTTTTAACATAGCCCTAAATAAATAACATATAGTATATATTATATCACTATATATATAATTGTAATAATAATCATGAGAATATGGATTATCCCTTATTAAAAAATAAGATAAGATATTCAACACCTTGTCGAGATCTTGATGTTTTCAAGGTCAAAGACATCCCTACTTGGCTGTAGTTTCCCGGATTTCTTAGCACAAACTGTGCTAGTGGCTAGATTACAAGCATTTCCACTGTCTCTAGGCCGCACCATAGCTTCCTCCAACACAAAAACTCGTATCCCATGTGGCTAGATTACAAGCATTTGTTGAGTATATTTCTTACAAGCTTGTATAATGTAATTAGTATATGTAATATTTTTATAGGTTGATTTATATATGTATGTGGTATGATTGTAAAGGCTTCGGGTCTAGTCTTCTTTAGTTTCGGTGTTTAGCTTGTAAAAGCTGCCAAGCTAGAGTTTGGGTAAAGCTCCGGCTCCTTGGATAACCCTATTTGAAGCACTGCGTTTTACTTTAGGGTTTCCTCCGAGCTTGCCTACATAAGGCTTTAACTAGCTGCTTGTGCCACTTTACTTTGGCTCCTCATCTACGGTATGTCTCAGAGAGAGAGAGGGAGGGAGGAAACCCTAGCGTCGTTGTCTCCCTACGAGAGCGTCATTTGGTTTCTAGCTTCAATGGTCTTCTCCGGTGGTACCTTGGTGGTTAGATCTGTTGTTCTTTAAACATCTGGTTCCAACGACAAAGTTCTTCTTTGTCTTCTCTCCTTATAGCTCTTATATTCTTGTATATTTGCATATGCTTGTATCTATTGTACTCTTGTACGTCCTATACATTATGAGATGGCGAATTTAGGGCCTGATACTTGAGGCCCCAGGGACGTAAGTCATTGGACTGAATCTCGTCAACTAATCTCTAAGTTCTTTTATTCATTTCTCATTTCTCGCTTCCTTAGGTAGATTTAGTTTAATTATAATCCTAGTCGAGTTAAGCATCTCATCCCTATGGTGCTAAGCATCACCGCCTCCTCTCTTAAAGAGCACCACCATTCGTCGACTCCTTTCTTATAGAAAGCTAGAGTTTTCTAGCGCCTTTGTTGACTCTCTCCTCCCCAAGGTCGTGAGTTTTCTAAAAATCCCAAACATCATTTTTTATGAAGTGTGCCAAGACCCTCACTGCCTCCACCAAGATCGGCTTAGAACCTCTGATGGCAATGCAAGACCAAAGATCTGACGAGGATGGTCCAACCTCCGATTTCCGAGGAAGGATCTATCACTAAAGCCGATGGATTACGTGTGTTAAATATATATTAAATTAAATTATTCATGAGCTATTAAGGTGTTTCGTAACCTTAACTATTAACGTAGCTAATACAAACTAATTGATGAGAGAGGAGAAATATAATAGATTTGTAGATATAAAAAAAAAGTTATAAAGAAACATGGGGTGGATAGTTATTTAAAACCTAATTTCAAAAACTAATTAAACTAAAATCTTATATTTTTCATTATTTAAAACTATTAGGATTTATCTCATTTAAAACTAAACAATATTAAAATTACCAAATGGATTATTTTAATTTTAATTTTATTTTATATTATTTTTATTTTTAATAGATGCTTGTGAAAGGAAGGGATTGGGGTGAGTTTGAAAATCCTTGTTTGTGTGCGCCTTTTTTTTCTGTAGCTTATTAGACTGTATTTCGTCTAAGAAATTGATTGGACAAATAACTACATCAATAGGGTTCAATTGATTAAAATCGAGTTGACAAATAACTACATCAATAGGGTTCAATTGATTCTAACCACCTAATTAATATAAAATCTGATAATTTCTTTTGGATGCATCACTCGATCATTCATGACATTTTCTTTTCAAAAACAGTTGTGCTGATTTATAAGCATACTAGTATTCGTTACCCGCGCGGTTGCGCATTTTGTTAATAAATTATATTTTATTATATTAAAATATTATATTAGATAATTAATTGATGTGGCTTAAAAAAATAAAATAAAATTGACGTGGCTCACAAAAATAAAACCATATATAAATATATTATATTCAATTTGATCTAAAAGGTGGAATAACACACCAAATATTCCTTCTTCATCTTTTAAAATAATAAATAATATAGTTTATTAACAAAAGCATGAAAATAATAAATATGTATAACAACTAATTCAAGTTATATTGGATAGATTATTGATCTAAAAATATAAGTTTTTAGCTAACTATATTCGTTTATTTATTGATGTGGGGTAGAAATATAATACAACTTTAATCCAGAAAATGTCACGTAAGCAAAAATAATCCCGCTTTAATCCAGAAAATTCCGTGGACGCGAGATCGCACCAGAGGCCGTTTCTGACCTCTGTTTTAGTATTTTATATAGATATATGAAGAATTTCTCATAATATATTCAATAAAAATAATGCTAATTAAAATGACAAATAAATTGAATTAAAACCTTACCAGCTTTCAAAGAAAGCCTTCTCGTGAACCAACAATGTCCATGGCGCAAATGAAGCATCATCCTCATTCCGAACAAAGTACCTTCCTACTGGCGACATACCATAAACTCGGCATCCATTAACATCGACTGAGCACGTAACCACGCCGAAACTAGCGAGCATTTGAAGCATCCGATCCAACATATCCACAGCCTTCTGCTTGTCCAGTGCAGATAGTCGTTCAGCGATCCCTGCAGCAGTCATTTGGTGGCCAGATTCTTGTGCACTACCGATGATCTCAAACAGATTGAGCTCGATTGAGGTTTGCATTGCCATTGGGAAAGAGATCATTAGAGCTATCTGCTGGGCGTACGCAGAAACTTCATTGTCGTCGTAGGTAGGTGAGGTTTCGAAGGTGATTTGATCATTGGATGCAATTTCAGCACTTGAACTTGCCATTTCTCTGTTTCTGTTTGTTTTTTTTCCTGACCTATATGAACACATTCAGTAGTTGTAATTAAAATAATACATATGTTTTAAAAAATACTTCCTATATATCAATTTTACATATTATAATACTCCATACTTAATATGGGTCGTGTTATATTACTACTAAGTATAGTACTTCTTCTTCTTCTTCTTTTTTCTTTTTTTTTTTATCAATTGTGCTATTATAATAAACTAAGGGTGTGTTTGGCAAAATAGTAGTTGTTGGAGTAACTGAAGTTGTTGGGTACGTAGCTGAAGTTGTTGGATTATTTGTGTTAAATATAAATTAATAAGCTAGAAGTGTTTGGTAAACCTAACTATCGAAGGAGCTGTTGAAAACTTGTTAATAAAAAATCAAAAGCTGACATCAATTGCTTTCAATTGATCTCAATCAACATTGAATCAACATTGAATTAGCGAACAACAATATATTGTTGGGGAGGAAAGGACTGAAAAGAAGGGATGTAGCGAATCTGACATCTCAGTAGCACAAATCACTGGGGCATGGTTAGTAGAGGTCGACCAAGAGGGTGGTGGTCGCAAACGAGGCTTGGGTCATGGCCATGGGTGTCGCAAACAAGGCTTGGGTCAAAATATATGTCATTTTGAAAATTTAGAATATTTTAATTTCGCTAACTATCTCACATTTTAATTTTCAATAAATAATTATCTTTTCGACGGATGAAAAGAGATAATCTTTTATCACTGAATCAATAATTTAAACTATTTTAAAAATAAAGAAAAATATACGCATGTAATAAGTGCAAAAAGATCTCAAACGATATAAATTGTCAAATAGAGGGAGGAAAAAGGTTTCTTACCTAAAAAGGAGTCAAGATTAAGCAGCTGAAGTGTAGCGATAACTTAATGGAAAAGAAGATGGGAAAAGAAATGTAGACAAACGTAGCAAGGAATTGGGAGACAATGGGTCTCATTTATAGGCAATCAGCGAGATTGGATCGAATGTAACTTTGTTGTTGTATTTAATTGTTTTTAGTAAATTTTTACATTAAACCAAAAAAAAGTAAAATTTTAAATTGTAAAAAATTAATAAAAAAATATATTTATATTTTATATATTTATATTGATACATTTATAAATTTATATTATAAAAATAAATGTTTTATAAAAATAAAAAATTATTTTCTAAAATAATTAATCCTTTCATTGTTAGTAATTTTTAAAATGGATTTTTAGATTAAAAAAATTATAAACATATTAATATATGTGTATAAAGTATAAATATAATTTTGATACTTACCTTTATAACATAAATTATACCTAAAATAATGAGGAGGGAAAAGATAAATGTTCATATATTTAACCCTAATTAAATAAATATCCACCCTGATAACCTAATTAAATAAATGTCTACTAAATTTTAATAATACCAAAATACCCCTCCATCCCAACAAAAAAAAAAAAAACAAACATGCTTGCTTACCCCTCCATTTCATGATGTCATTCACGTCATACACCCCCAATCCACATCATCCCCCATTCTTTAATTTTTAATACTCTCTTAATTTATTTTATTTCTCCTCCATTACACGTCATCTTTCTCTTTTCGCTAAGCATACCTGCGGGACACTGCAAATCCAGATGACGCTAATGCATGTTCGAATTGACGTGGTGCCACGTCTGAATAAGCATGGAACTGGACACTGAAAATCACTCTGCCATGTAGAGATACCACATTCTCATGTATGTGCACAACGTTCGAATTGGCGTGGCACACTGGGCTGAGTCGAGCTTACCACGTCTAAAGCAATGTGGCACTGATGGGATGGGTTAGACGTTTTTGTCACGTTCAAAGGGACGTGAAAAAATGTCTTTTGTCAATTTATTTGTGTTTGATGAAATTTTTGCTGTCTTATTAAGGAACTAATTTGAGTTGGAAAAGAACCTTCTTTCGATTTATTTGTGTTTAATGAAATTTTCAATGTCTTATTGAGGAACTAGTTTGAATTATATTTACAATGTCAATGACATTAGGGAAAAAGTAGAATTGTACAAAATTTCTGAATAGGATATTTTGATATTTGGATTAATAGCACATAATAATAATACAAGGATCTTTGAATAACATCTATACAAAGTGTAATGTTCAACCCATATCTACTCGGAGGGCTCGAAACCTATTAAACTGTATCGGAAAAGCAACATCCCATCCATCAACGCTCGGATGATGATAAGCAACCTATTCATGCGCTGGCGACGGGATAGGTGAGGTGGGACGCAACCATGCTTGTGAGAACGGAAAATTAGATCGAGAATTGGAAACATTGATAAAAAAAATTAAATAGCGAGATGGAGTTAAAGACTAGTCATTCTTACCACGGCGAGATGATCGTGATTTCCAATGCAAGCTAAAGCAAGTGTTGCTGATTGAGGGGCATTAGTAGGTGTTGGCGTAAACACGGGGAGATGTATGAACGGATGATGCCAAGCTAAGACAACAAGGGGAACCTGATATACCATTGTGAACACTAATCCCATGATCGGTAGCTCTATCCAGCGCCTCATGTCACCATGCACTGGGTCCGTCCAACTTTGGTTGTCGACAAACTGATGCAATAAGTACCCTCTTATATAACAACCCGGCCTCGTAGAAATGTGCATGCTCCTCTAAGTGGTTGCATAGTACAACTTTCATTTCTTGGAAGGCAGATTGTTCAATTGTTAACATCAAGGTTACCAAGACAGAGTATCCGCAGTGGCCATCTCCAATGGTGTCCCTAACCGCATGAACATGAAAGGGTCGATGTTGTTCTGACCCTAGTTGAACCCTCCGACAACATCATCACGTCCACATTGAGATGTGCTGGCTTGTTCACGACGCCAACTAGCACGTGCTTCCTCTCTTTGAAAATTCGCCCTAAGTTCCTAGTATCGCAGCGGGTTGGTCCTATAAGACCAGGGTCTTAAGAGGCGCTAACCCATGCCACCTAGTCCTTTTAGGTCCGTTGTCTTCACTTGGAACCTAAAAAGGAAGAGCTCTTCTGACATGGATATGACTTGAATCACTTATAAACCACTTCCAACAGTCTTATTATATCCAATGTGGAAAGGGGTGTTATATGCACTAGCATGCACGTTAGGGTGGACATAGGCGGGTGCAGGCTCCGTAGGAGCCTTCACGTTAGGCTATGCATGCTCCTCTGCATTTGCAACATCCTAAACTATCTCTGGTTGCCCCGAGTGTACGTTCTCCACCCTCTCCTCCTAGGCCTCGTCCCTCTCCTCAACCTCATTTTGATCCCTCTCCTCCCCTTGGCCCTCGTCCCTCTTCTCCTCCGAGTAGGTTAGAATATTGATGTCTCCCAAGTACTTTGGAATTTCTCCTGATAGGCGATTTACTATGAAAGACCTATAGAATTCACTTGTTGTTAAGGATATAAACAAGCCAAGAATTAGCAACTGAGATTAAAAATAGGTTGAAAATTCCTTACAGAGACTCCAGGGATATAAAAGCTCATTCCAGTGGTATTGTGCTAGTAAGGTAGTTTAAATGGTAGATCATTGTAAAGATAGAAAGCGGAATTACTTCATGGTTCCCCTAAAGAAGCTTATGCATATTAGATTATTTACATTCTACTCACACAAGGTTCAACGAGGACAAAAGCCTAGAACGACGACAGTCGAGGCCGAGTAGAAGCAGCTGGAGCCAAGGTGGGCGACCGGAGCCGAGTTTTGGAGCTCCCGACGATGGGGGGTTTACGAAGGAGGTTTGAGCCCCAAACATAGGTTTTTTTCTCTCAACAAAGGGAGAGTTTTATTCACTAGTCTCGAGTCGGAGTTGTAGACTTCAGAGACCAGGTGGGGCAGCAGCTAGCCCGACAACGAGGATTTTCGACGGAGGGTTTGAGCCTCCCAAAAAAGGGGGTTTCTCATCTCTCTAGAAGATAGCGTTTTCCCTCAACCCATCAAACAAAATTTCAAAAATGCAGTTTTTGTGAACTCTGCCCACAACCCTAACAATAATCGCTTCTATTAAAATAAAGGCAAAATTACAGAAAACCACCCTTTAAATATGGGTGTTTTCACTTAACCACCCCTTAAATTTAAAATTACAAAAAACCCTTTAAATGGTATTTGTTTACAACTCACCACCCATTCAACTATTTTCTTTAATTTATCATTAAATATATTATATTTTAATATTTTTAAACTCAAATTTGATTGTAAATATATTCATATTTTGAATTTAAGGGCTCGGTCATATTTTAGGGATTATTTTATTTATTTTAAAAAATAATAATAAATATAGCCTAGAATTATTATCTTAATTTATGGTTGAAAATGTTTATAAAATTTTAAAATATTATGGAAATTACTCTTATTTATTTATATTTTAAATAAGAGTAATTTACATAATGTTTTTAAAATTTATAAATATTTTTAAACATATATTAAGATAATAATTCTAGGCTTTATTGATTATTATTTTTAAAAATAAATACAATGATCCCTAAAATATAATTGGGCCCTTAAAATCAAAATTTGAATATATTTACAATCAAATTTGAGTTTAAAAATATTAAAATATAATATATTTAATGATAAAGTAATGAAAATATTTGAATGGGTGGTGAGTTGTAAACAAATACCATTTAAAGGGTGGTTTTCTGTAATTTTGAATTTAAGGGGTGATTATGTGAAAACATCCATATTTAAAGGGTGGTTTTCTGTAATTTTCCCTAAAATAAATAATCACTTATATACAGGGTCGTGCCAATTTTTTTATGGACCCTGTCCTAAAAAAAGTTAAGTCTTATAGTTGTAATGAATTTAGATTTTCTATAGCCGATTGATAAACTACCTTCCCAATATAGTAACAACGCATCAATTATTTTTTAATTTAAAATTTTGACCATAAATCCATTTATAGTTATAAAATTTTTAAAGGGTAAATTGCAACTAATATCCCAACCTTTAGGGATAGTTGTTTTTAATACCCTAACCTTGTAAAATTTCACAAAATATCCTAACATATACCATTAGTTGCACTTAACACCCTGGATGAGATTCTTAGATTTTAAAAATTACCCACATCATACAAAAATTACAAAAAATCACCCATATTCATAAAATGTTTTCAATAAACTCCTAATATATTTTAAATTTTGAAATTAAAAAAATCTCTTATAATTTAAGCCCACCCAACCCAACATCCAAAAATAATTATAACAGGTATATAAAATCTACTCTTTAAAAATATAATATAATTATTTTAGCATTTACTCATTTAATATTTTAATATAATTACTCAAAATAATTAATTATTTATCTTAAACATAATACTTTTACAAAAATAAAATAATGAAGATTTTAATAAATAAATGGTATGAGATATGATAACCATTTGTAATAAATAGTTACATAATAAAGATATATTAAAAATAATATGGTAAAATTATTGTTTTTTACCATATTATTTTTAATATAGCTTTATTATATAATTATTTATTGCAAATGGTTATCATATCTTTTACCATTTATTTTTTTAAATCTACTTTATTTTATTTTTGTAAAACTATTATGTTAAAAATTTCTTATAGAATCATTTTTTTAATACCATGAAATTTATGTGTGATACATTATAAGATGTTATGTATTAGTTTTAGTATATATAACATAATATTAATCAAAAAGACAATATATATCATATCAAATAATATACAGGGAATATATAGATGCACAAATCGGCATGTATCGAGACAGACTTATATAAATTTAGATTTTAATTATAATGTATGTTTTTTAGATAAATAATTAATTATTTTGATTGATTATATTGAAATTTTAAATGAGTAGATGCTAAAGTAATTATATTATATTTTAAAGGAGTATATTATATATATATACATATATATTATAATTATTTTTGGATGGTGGATCAGGTGGGGTTAAATTGTAAGATATTTATTTAATTCTCTCTTTTTTTTTAAATGTATTAGGGGTTCATTGAAAATATTTTATGAATATGGGTGATTTTTTGTAATTTTTGTTTAATGTGGGTTATTTTTTAATTTAAGAAACTCATTTAGGGTGTTAATTGCAACTAATGATATAGGTTATGATATTTTGTGAAATTTTACAAGGTTAGGGTATTGAAAGCAACTATCCCTAAAGGTTGGGATATTAGTTGTAATTTACCCATTTTTAAATTATTAAATAGTTGTATTAAAATTTAAAATACTACTTGTATGTTTTTTTTACCAAATTCACTTTTGTTACTTTTTACTAATTTAAAATTTTAATTAGAGCTAGATATTTATTTTGAAATATTTTTATTATATAAATAATTTAAATATTATTGGACCTCAAAAATTTTAGAGATTCTATTTTATTGACCCACCTGAACAGGCCCGAATACGGACCTGCTTATATACATAAAAAAAAAATACTCCCTAATAGTTTATATACATACGGATAATCGTTTAATTAGTTGAACTTGAATAGTTAACAAGTGTAAGCCCATAAACAATTCTATATAAAAAAAAATGATAATCTCCACCATTCATAATTTCATATGAACAAAATATAGTTGAATTTGGAATTAGATTTTTCGTTTTTCTTCCTAGTTTTTCTGGCAATGATATGAAGCCAAAAATAAATAAAACACGTCTTTGTCAGTCAGTGGTCAAGAGAGGGAGGCCCGATTGATGGTGGTGTACGATCGATGGGCACACGAAGGTGGGAGGATCATCGGGCATTAATTGCTACAAACTAGGATGAGAAAATTATCGGTTTATAGTCAGTGTGATTTTCAACAAACAACCCATACACCACTCCCCACTCCACCTATTTATTTTAATATTTATTTAATTAAAAAATTATATTTATATTCTTAATATCTAATTTTATATATTCTTAATATCTAATATTTATTTAACTAAAAAATTAAATTATATTTATATTCTTAATATCTAATTTTATATATTGTCTTTTAATTTTTAAAAATTTTAAAACATAATTTTTTAAAATAAAATTTTATAAATATATAAAAATAAATGTTAGGAATATAAATATAATTTTTTACACTTTTTCAAAAATAAATAAGTGGAGTAGGAAATAGGTTGCAGAGGATCTTGTTTGGTATAGTATGTGAACTAGTGCAGGTCTCGTCCCGTGTATGGAAAATATATTAATACAGCATTATAAATAATTCAGATAGATTCTAATAAATAAAAAAATAATTTAAATATAAATTATTTTTCCACCAAAAAATAATATAGATATAAATAAAATTAGTTCGACGGATTATAAAAAAATCTAAATATCTTTTATTTAGATTCTCTCAAAATATAAATTAAATTCACATTTATAAGGTATTTTTTCTAATCTACCATTAATTGAATCTCATGTAATTTAATAGATAAATGTTTTCAAAAATATTTTAATGTTGCTTTTTATTGAATCTATAATATATATTTATTACGTTAGTTTACTAAAATATCTATTAACCGATGGATTGTGGCTACATATTATTTTGATAAATTATTTTGGTCTAAAAAACAATATGTGTATATATATAAATAAAATAACAATATGTGTAGATAGGTAGGTAGATAGGTAGGTAGGTAGGTAGGTAGATAGGTAGGTAGGTAGATAGGTAGATAGGTAGGTAGGTAGGTAGGTAGATAGGTAGGTAGGTAGGTAGATAGGTAGGTAGGTAGGTAGATAGATAGATAGATAGATAGATAGATAGATAGATAGATAGATAGTTAGATAGGTAGATAGGTAGATAGGTAGGCAGGTAGGTAGGTAGGCAGGGAGGCAGGCAGGTAGGTAGGTAGATAGGTAGATAGATAGATAGATAGATAGATAGATAGATAGATAGATAGATAGATAGATAGATAGATAGATAGATAGATAGTCAAAAGTTAATTTGTTACAGTAAAATTTTGTGGGGTGTAGAGATCTGAGTTCCCCTAGTTTATTACTCCGTATTGATTATTGATAGGGATGAAAGCATACCCTGAATAGGGGTGTTCAAAATTTGGTTCAAATCGAAATTTTGGACCGAACCGAGCCAACCAAACTGGACCTAGCATTTTATAAATGCATTTTATATTAAATAAGTCAAATTTTTTTTATATTGATTATTGACAAGGATGAAAGCATATCCTTAATTTGTGCTAGTCTTAATTTTTTTATGTTTTGATGGGACGATTTTGTTTTAAAACACATTTTATATTAAATAAGCCCAAAGCAATGCGTGCTGGCGATCGAGCTCTCTCCTCACTCTAGACATCTAGAGAGAGAGAGTCGACAACCTTGTCGGAGTTTTCGAACAACGAGCTCCGTCCGACCTCCGTCTGGCATGAGAGAACCCCTCTTCTGAGGCTAATAACCCCTCTTCGGAGGCTAGAACCCCTCTTCGGAGGTCGAAATTCTGTATCGTCTGAGAAGCTCTCGTCGGAGACATTTAACATCCTCCTCGGAGGTCAGCTACCTGTCTCGCCGGTCCATGGACGGCAGGCCTGTCCACTCGCTTCACCTCCTTCCTCCCTCCTTCTGTTTTGGCGAAGCTCATCCACTTGGTGTCGGTTAGGGCTGTGTTGCTTCCTCTTTCCGATTGCCCAATCTCAGCTCCTTCAATGTCGGATTTCGTTATGAAAGACCCAATTTGTTCAATCTTTAGTTTCGTGAGTACATGTGGTCCTCGGGATTCTTTGTGCTTGCTCCAACTGGAATTGAATCCGGGTTTGTGGAAAGAGTCCCTTTCTTTCCTCGCCTCTCCCGTCGGATTCGTTGGTAGTGGTGCACCGGCTTCTTGTTGACTCCAGCCTGATGTTTGGTGCCGCTGCCTCCAACTGTTTCTCCTTCGTCGATCGCTTCACATTCCGTTGCTTGCCCTCGAATCGACCCATAGTGCCCGTGCCTCCTGATTTACCCTCAACTCGTCCGCCCTATGGCTCCCAGTTTTGGGCCTTGGCGGCGTCGGCCGGTTGCTGCTCGACATCTGATCATGTGGTGGCACTGGCGCTGGTAGAATTGTCCTCTGGGCAGTGCTGATACAGCTTGCATACTCATTGCTGCTCCAGATTTCTCTTGGGTCTAATGGATTCCTTTAGGTCCAAGTTGGCTCGATTTCAGTTCTTTGGGCCCAAGGCAATCTCTTGGCTCAAAGCTGACCCGCATAATTAAATTAATTAATAAATAAATTGTTAAAACACAATAACACTATATATATATATATATATATATATATATATATATATATATCCTATTATATGATTAATCCCTTGCTGGCGAAGTCGATATCCCTCTTTTCGAGTGTTGAAATCCGTGCCTTGATTGGGCGGTTTTGGGGTGTTTTCGTCGGGTAGCGTTTGTCTTTGTTGGTGGGGTTCCTGAGCGGTCTTCAACTTCGTTGGGTGTGATTCGTCCAAAGTCGGAACAGGTTGAGGTTGTGGTAGTGTGCAAAGGACGACTCCGTATCCGGGAGATTGGTCCTTGGAGTTTTGTCTTCACCGCCCACAGGAGTTAGTATCCTGATGTACCAATGACCTACGGTGCTTCCCTTTGGTGGTGCTTGACTTCGTTTTTCGTATGCATCCTCAACATCATGGTTTTAGTTCTACTTAGTTTCTTTCATCTCAGAACTCTTGTTACGCGATGTTTGCGCCTTTTTTCTTTTCTTGTATTTTTGGTTTACTGTATCTTTGACGGTTCTCCCGTTTGCCGACTTGTCGACTTCTCGAGTTTCAGATATGTTTGAGCTTGAATTTTTACTTAATAAAAAAATATTTTATATTAAATAAGTCGGCTATACGTAGCATTTTATAAATGCATATATATGCCAAATTGTTTTGGGCATAAACTCCGGCTTCGGTTGGTACTGACCCAAATCCATATTATTATTATTTTTTTATTAGCTAACTAGTTCAGTATCCGCACCTTGTGCGGGCGTTTTTTTAGTTTAAAATAGTTATATGTGTATCAATGTACATAACACTATATATATATGTAATATCATGCATACCATGGGATTTGTTTTAGTTTTTATCAATTCAAAACTAAAAATTCTTATCAATTAATAACAAATAAATCCTATCATATCTTTCATTTTTTTAGCAACTAACCACCACAAATCCTACGCCATATCTTTTTTGTTTTTGGCAAGCAATTATTAATCTGCATCTTATTTTTATTAATAATCTAGATCATTTTTATTATTAATCTAATTCATTTAATTTGCAATTAATCTAATTAACAAATCCTGACAAATTAACAAATCCTATATAAAAAAATATAAAAAAACCTACTTTAAAGGAGAAGCCGCTACATGGGTCACGCGATTTCTCCTTTAGTATTATTAATTGATAATTCAAGGACCAGACAAACCTGGCTCTTCGAGAGGTCGACAAAGTCGACAGATGGCGAACCGTCAAACATACAACGCAAAATAAAAAAAAATGGTGCAATATAAAAAGCAGTAATCAAACAGCTCATGTCGAACAAACGAGTCTAACCCAAAAAAGCTGAGGACAACGTAGACTAAACCCGGAGCCAATCGCCACCAAGCGATGACACCACTGGCCAGCAGTACATCAGGAGTCCTTGTGGATGATGAAGACGAACCTCCAAGGAAATTTTCGAAACACGGAGTCGCCACGATGCACACCGCCTCGACCCCAGCCAAACCTGACACTAGACGCCAGAGCCCCAACTCAGACTAGGACAACCAAGAACAACATGAAACGCAGAAGAGAACCAACCATGTAAAAACACACCAAAAAAACACTTTCGGGATTTTAACAAGACCCTCACGTGATTATTATCAGATCCTTTAGAGTGGGTTTACTTAAGGTTGAGATAAATTTTATTGAATTATTTTTAATTTTCACAAAAGCCTTTCAAAAATATGTTATTCAAATCTTTTCGGGATTTTTCAAACCCTTGTGGGATTTAGATCCTTCACTGACCCAAATACATATGATTGTAACTTCACTTTCTTTCTTTCTCTTTGTGTTCTTGATATTTTTTTTATGAGCAGCCCCTGAGTCTATCTCCCCTTTGATATTACGTGCAATAGGGAGTTATACCAAGTAACTTCCCCTGCAACGGGTCTCTAGGCTCTCCCCACTCCCCACTCCCCACTCCCCACTCTTTCCGTTAGTTACAACTAGGCGTGGCCACGGGTCACGGGTCGACCCGTGACCCGGCGGGTCAATGACCCGGAGGGTCCGGGTCCTCGGGTCAGCGGGTTAGGGTTAGGGTTATGGTCGGAGAATTTTAAACCCGTCGACCCGGCGGGTCGACCTATTTTTAAAACTCGACCGTTAGAATGTGGGGCCTACCTGCACATCAATTTTTTTTTTTAAAAAAAACTAGCTGTTCCAACGGCTATATGATAGGCTTGGGGGCTCGGGGCTATAAAAACCCGTCTCCTAGTCTCCTTCATTTGCACAAATCACACATCCCATCCATCATTCCGTCACCTTTGATTTAATTTTCGTAATCTCGTTATCATGTCGAACCAATCTGGATCAGGTGAAAATCTTCGTACGACGTTGTTCCAAGACCATTTCGATAAGGTCGAGCAAGTCCCGGGGAAGTCGAAAGCGGTTTGTCGTCATTGCGGTCACAATTACAAGCTCACAAACAACCTGGGCTACGAAAATCTGAAGCTTCATATCACGAAGAAGCACCCCGACAAGATGAAGACTGATGGCACATCGGGCTCCGGTGGTAACTAGTACTCTAGTCTCTAGTAGTGTAAGTAGTGAGTAGTCTAGTAATTTTATGTTTTAACGTCATGTGAGTTGTGAACTTGTGCCTTGTGATGGTCATCAAGTTTGAAATCCGAAGCTCGATCCCCGTCGAGACAATGAATCTGCTCCGGGTTGTAATCGTAGATCGGTTTGAAATAAACTTGTGTTTGTCGTAATTAACTAATTATGCTTCATAAGAATTAAGATTTAAGATTATATAATTTTGTACTTACTTACCAATTTTGAAAAACAAATCGAACAACCGAAAAAAAAATCCAAAAAATTCGAATAAACTTTAGATATAAGTAAAAAAATGTTTAAAAATTTGCAAACTCACTAAAAAAAATTACATAATTTAGATATATATTTCTTTCAACATATGCAAACACAAAACATTTTTTAAAAAAATGCCCAAACGGCTAGTTGGCAACGGTCGACCCCGCACAAATCGATTCGATTCCGCCCTATAAATACCCCATTTCCCTCCCATTTCCAATCCACACCTCACTCATCTCCTCTAATCTCATCTTCATCTCTCTAATCGCTCGGTATTCTCTCTCGTAGTCCCGGACTCCCGGTTGCTTAATCTCTCCCTAATCTCTCTTATCATTCTTAATCCTCTTAACACATAATGTCGAACATCTTCACTCGAATTATCCGAGGTCGCAAGAGTGTTAGTGGAGCCCCATCATCATCGACCCCGAGCGTCGGAGGAGGTTGCCCGGCGGCGGGACCAAGCCTTCGTCGTAGTGCCTCGGTCTCGACGGGGAGCGGAACTCGACGGTGTCGAGATGATGCTCTATTCGCTGACCACGTCGACGATATTATGGAGGAGGAGGAGGAGCCCGCCCCAGCAGGAACTCCGACGTTCCCGACCTAAGAGTCCAGGTTCGTAGCCGACGAGAGTCAAGGGACTCCGGCCGAGGGCGACCCGGATGCGGCTCCGACTACGGCCCAAATGCGAGCCGTTACGTTCAAGTACTGGTTCACAAAGTGCCCTAGGGACCCCACCAGGGAAGAAACCTCGGTCTCGGCGAAGTGCAACTTCTGCGGGACGGTCTACAAGCACCCAAAGGGAGGCGGATATGGGAACTACGATTGTCATATTCGGACAAAGCATCCCGAAAAGCTCGGCCTCGCTAAAGGACAGACTCAACTAATCGGGGTACGCCTCTTCCTCCTCTCAACCTACTGGTTTATGGTCTTATGATTATCGTAGTTGTCATGATAACTATGCGGAAATGATAGCTGCCGAAGGTTTAGCTTATATTTTTTCACAACGTTTATGTTTCAATGAATTTATTACACAAAATGTTCAACCTGCATGGCAAGGTATTAGTCGAAACACGGTTAAGAGGAAAGTAATTAGACGGTATAACACCCGTAAAAATGAATTAACGAAATATTTTCAAAAGATCCACGATTTACAAGTATCGATTTGTAGTGACATTTGGACCGACCATTGGCAACATCACTCATATATGGGTGTTACTTGTCATTGGGCTGATCAACGTTTTCAATTGCACAAACGTGTTTTGGCTTTTCGAGTTTTCGACGAAGCTTACACGACACGGAACATAGCACGTTTCCTTTTAACCGTTTTACAAGAATATAGATTGACTCAAAGAGTTTTCAGGATCGGGTTTGACAACGCTTCTGCCAACACCGCATCTATTCCGGAATTAACCCAATACTGTTAGCCCGGGATAGGCGGTAAGTTTTACCACATCCGTTGCGCCCCTCATATTTTAAACTTATGTGTCCAATATGGTTTAAACTTTTTACAATCTATTGTTGAACCAATTCGATTTTTTTTGCGAGCGCTTTGGCGAAGTAAACAGCTTCGCCAGCAATGGAGCGCCTATTGTCGCGCTCACCAAACTCGCCCAAAACAATTCCCCAAGGACGTTTGCGCTTGGTGGAATTCTACTTACAAAATGATTTATGATTCCATCGCTTATAAGGATCTTCTTTCCGGTTTTGCAACACAAAACATCGAAGGGTCAAACATCTTTGCGGATGTGTGGACTCAGGCTCGAGATGTTGTTGAGGTTTTCAAAGTTTTTTACGACGCAACTCGGACTTTTAGCCACGTTTACATGCCTACATCAAACCTTTTCTGTTTTGTTGCCATGAACGTAGCAATAGGTCTTCAAGACGGGATTAACGTGCCTTCCATTCATAACGTTGTCGTTGAGATGCGGCGAAAATGGGTGGCATATTACAAAGTTATATCTGACATTTTTCTCGTAACTTGATGTTTCGACCCTAGATATAAATTAAACGGTGTTCAAAAGTTTTTAGAAAACTATTTGATAGACGATATAGCGCCCTCCACTCGAGGTTTATTAGAAGAATGATCCAGAATGCAATGTTACAATTATAGTTGCTAGAGTTCGAGGTTTATTAGAAGAATTATATACTAATTATTCGACAGATGATATAGCGCCCTCTGCTCGTCCTCCCGTGCCTTCCAGTTCGAGCGGGTCACGAACTAGTATTACCGCTAGAACTAAGACACTTGCCAGAGATATCTTTGGCTCAAAGAGGTCTAGATATTCGTCGAGCCCCCACTCGGAGCTCGACGAATATTTGTCTACTAACTTTGATTTCCACAGTGATGAGGAAGAAGATTTCGATGTCCTAGAATGGTGGAGCCGGCCCGAAAGACAAAGATTCCCGACATTGCAGGTCATCGCTCGACAAATACTTGGGGCCCCTTGCTCCACCGTCGCCGTCGAGCAGCTGTTCAGTCGTGGAGGTCATATTCTTTCGGAGAAGAGATCAAGATTGCTTCCCGAGAACCTCGAAGCCCAATTTTGCCTTGCAGATTGGAAGAGGGCGGATATGCGGATACAGAAGAACATCTTGGGGACTGATTCCGAGGACGATGACGAAGTGGACACAGAGTCCGTTGGAAGCTCCATCGACGGCGCGGTCACAGATGGATCAGGAGGTGGAGGCTCCGGAAATCAAGAAGAATAGGTAAGCGGGGTTCAGACATACACAGGTAAAAGAACTACGTGGGCTTTGATTCCTCAACCCCGGGAGGATACGTAGGCAATCGGAAAACCGATTCAAGCCTGTTTTCCTTTTTTTCCCCCACTCATACATAAATTGATAAAGTGTACATATACAGCAAACACGAAAGGCGCAAAGTTGCAAACCCGTTTTAAACCCGGGCCCTATCCGCCGGGTCGACCCGTCGGGTTCAAACCCGCCGGGTGACCCGAACCCGCCAACCCGTGGGATTTCCGGGTTAGGGTTCAGGTCACCCCTCTCCGACCCTTGACCCGGCGAGTCGAACCCATCCACCAGCCGGGTCGGACCCGTGGCCACGCCTAGTTACAACCGTTCCAAAAAGCTGTAAACCAACTTTTTTTTTTTTTTCTGATTTATATAGCTTTTTTTTTGTGTTTGGGCTACTTTTGCACCACTTAAGTTGGCCCAAGTTCCATAACACTGGCCCAAGTGCCATAACTCGCAAAAGCCTATTTCTCCAAAAACACTTCAAGCTATCTTATAAATTTGCCCTTAAACTGTCACCAACATCCCAAAAATAGAAAATATTTTATTAATGGTTAGCATCACTATTTTGTTTTTCTTTAACCTCATCACCCCAAACCCCCATTTTTCTGTTTATTGGTAAATAAACTTTACTAGGGATAGACTCAATCCTTTGTGTGATCGACCCTGACTCACTTGTTATACTAGCTAGTAGTTATGAATTTATTTTTGATAGGTATAACGACTTTAACTTCAATAACGTGCAATTGGTATGGGTCTTTGGCTCAAATTATTCTGGAGAAAATAAGATATTGCAATTACCTCCTTCATCAAGCCCTTCTTTCACCTCCAAATCATAATTTAAGAGAGAAATTCAACATGGAAGATTCAAGCTCCATCCAAGGAATTTTTTGTACTTATTTTTACTCTTACATGATAGTCATATATTTATGAGCAATGGCGGAGCCAGGGGGCATATGGGAGCACATGCCCCTTTCCTCATCTATGAGATTACCTATGATGTATTATCTTCATCGTAGGTTCGTTTTGATATATAATACGCCCTAATCAATATTTGAGTAAAAATTTATGTGTGTTTGCAAATTGAAGGTATTTTAATTACTTTAATACTATTCAATAAACTATATACTAGTATATTTTACTTATATTGACATTCATATACTATAATTTATCTCGCGAGCTTCAAAACGGGAGGTTATATTATTAATTTTGACAATTAGGTAAGAAGTTATGCAACTTTAAATTTTTTATATTCAATTATACACTATTACATGTTAAGAGTAACAAATTACATATTGACTCAATATTTATTATATTGAGTTTTCTATCCTTATTTTATTAGTTTTTTTTCTTTTTCTTTTTTCTTATTTATTTATTTATATTTTTTATAATGGGAAAAAGCAACACCATTTTATCATAAACAAATGATGATTTATCATAAAACAACATCATTTGTTATTGTATTATGTAGACACTATTGTAGGTCACGTCCCGTGCATGAAGAATATATTAATACAATATTATAAATAATTTAGATAGATTCCAATAAATAATAAAAAATAATAATCTAAATATAAATAAGTTTTCAACCAAAAAATAATATAGATATAAATAAAATTAGTTCAATAGATTATATATAATCTAAATATCTTTTATTTAGATTATCTCAAAATATAAAAAACATTAACATTTATAAGGTAAAAGATTTTTTTTCTAATCTAACATTAATTGAATCTCATGTAATTTAATAGATAACTGATTTTTAAAAATATTCTAATATTTTTTTATTGAATATATATGATATATTTATTATGTTAGTTTACTAAAATAGCTATGCACAGATGAATTGTGGCTACATAATATTTTTATAAATCATTTTAGGCTCAATATAGATATAAATCAAATAACAATTATTAAATAATTAATTTTTATATAAATAATTTTTCACCAAAAAATAATCTAGATATAAATAAAATAGCACTTATCAAATACTACATATTTATCTATTAATATTTTTGTTCAGTATGACTATGAAATATTTTTTATTTATATTTTTGTCAATCAACTAAAATATATAAATAGATCGATTGTGGCTTATATAACTTTTTGTAAATTATGACAACATATTATTTTATTGATTTTTATCTAAGAATCAACCATAAAGTGTCACATAAATTTTTTTTATCATAGAATCAACCACAATGCGACGCTATGCATCGGTTTTAGTATATGTATATAGATATATAGATATTATGAGTATTGTTATTTTTACTTATTTTTAGTCTTTTGGTTTTCTTTTTTTTTCCTATGGATTTTCTAACCTATGCCCTTGACATTGAGGCATAGGTTAAAAGGCTATATTTAGAAAGATTTTTCAAATTTAAATAATTTTAGTCATTTTCAATAATGTTTTCCTAGGATACATGCATCCAAATATAAGGAATGTTTTCCAATATGATTTGCTTATCCTATGCCCTAAGGGCATAAGATAGAATGACCATTTTAATAATGCTTTTCTAGAATACATGCATCCATATGTAGCGAATCTTTTCCAATAATTTGCTTACCCTATGCCCTTAGAACATAAGATAAGAAGACCGTTTTTTCTATTGTTTAGTAATCTTTTGTGTAGGGTTTTCTTAAATGGTGTTTTTTTTACACCCACAAAATTTACTATTTACACCCAAAATCCAAGTTTTTTTTTTAAAAAATAAACCCTACACCTCCTGAGTCATAGACGTGTGACTCAAGAGGGGTAGGGTATGTATATAGAAAAAAATAGCTGCGTCTCTTGAGTCACACACCTATGACTCAAGAGGCGTAGGGTTTATTTAAAAAAAAACAAAAACTTGGATTTTGGGTGTAAATAGTAAAATTTTCGGGTGTAACTAACAACCCCTTTCTTAAATCATCTGGTTTCTAGGCATGGTTTTTATTTTAAAAGTAGATCTAATTCTTAATATTTGTTTTTTTTTAAAATAAAATTTCATCCCACATTAATTCATACAACTCTCGCTTGATGCTACAATCTCTCAATAGGTAAAATTCAAAACTCTGCTCATCCACCAAATTCCCTCTATAATCTTTTCTCGACATTTTTCCAATCTTTTCGTTTACAAAAATGTATTTAAATTTATTCAAAAAAGACCTCCATTTATTTTTTTTAAGAAAAAACATTTTTTAAATTTTCTTGTTTTGACCCTTTGACTCGCTAATCCGACCCGGGGCCTAGTGAACCCAGCTGATGGATGGGGCGGGTAAGGGCACAGGACTAGCCGTTGACGGTCACCAGACTCGTGACCCAATAGGTCAGTCTCGAGACCTGCTAGATCTTGATACGTGGACATGTTTTATCTATAACAGAAAGGCAAGAAAAATCACAAATGTAACTAAATTCAACTCTCCATATATGAGGTCTTGGGAGTCTTATTTAATTTGACAACGTCTTAGGAATCAATACCCGAATCAAGAACTATTTTATATCTATCAAGTAATGAAGACGCTTTATCAGAAAAAAAAACGTTTTTTTTCATATTTATTTTTTAATCCATGTCGAATCTTAGAGCCAAGATTCATAAGTGGAGCAATCTTGACTTCCTCGTCATTGTGTACTCTTCAGTAATAGCACTTTCTAGGCTGTGCCATCTGCAACAGTTTAAAATAGAAAAAAGTGTCACTAACACAACTCAAATTTCCCTTACAAATTTCAAAATTTAGGTATTGATAATCAAGCTCGAACACGCACCTTCACCAAGTAAACCCTTTCTTATCTTGTTTATGGTGTATCCAATAAGGGTGTTAACAATTTTCATGTGTTCGCCACTGACCTCAGCGCCCGGATCAGATTCAGCCAAGATCTGGAATGCCAATGTGACCAAAGAACCTCCAGCTTCAACCAAATGATCATCTGAATATATTCGAGTCGGACCATCAGGAAATATGGCGAATCCAGAAGGAAGTATGTTCAAACGATCAGGGTTTCCACCCCATAGCATCACGTCCATGGCCACAAAGTCCACAGGCGCGTATATAACAAATGATCCAGTCGCATCCTTGTAGCTTTCTTGAAGTATTAGCATGTCTCTATGCCACACCCGCGGTCGACTCTAGAAATATGTTCCCAATAGTTCACAATTAGACATCTACATGGGTAGAACTTTAACTACTTATAATCATATATATATATATATCCAATGTAGCGAATGTAATGATGATTGAGGAAATGACATGAATCAAATTAACTTACATTCACACTAAAGATAGAAATGTAGCTACTTGGGTCATGACCATTTGCTATGTGTGCAATTTCTTCTACATCTGCACCAGCTGAAAGAATGTCCCACTGCATTTTATGAACCTTAGATTAGCCGTTTTTATAAGTGAAGTATCTTACACTATTGCGAGTAATAAGCAAGTAAGAAGGAAATGTATGTATACTTACACCATTGCGAGTAGTCTCATCGCAGAGGAAGTCATAGACTCGAGGAGGAGGAACTGAGAGCCAAAAGGAGGAGGCGACACTAAGAATGGTACCATGAGGCCTACCAGGGTCATCTATGTTCCGAAAGACCATCATTCGGAGATCTTCTACTTCAGTCTCTGAGATAGTAGTCCATATTTTACCTGTGGAAGCACTCATTCCACCAAAGAATCCCGTCACCATTCTTTGTGCCAAATTGAACAACCTTTTTCTTCCTTCGACACTTCTCGTCACTTTACACATCGAGTATGTAGAAGTGTTATAGTGTTATATTTGGATAAAGTTTATGTTTTGATATACAAGACCATATATAATTACCTTTAAGTTCACTTATTGGAATATTTTTTGACTGGGTACATGACAATCGTTCACAATAGTGACTCAAAGTCGCAAGCCATCGCTTGGCCCCAAAAGCTAGTCCGCTGTCAACCAGAGACTTGTATAGGTAGCTCACCCCCTCGTCCTCAACTTCAACATGTTCTACCCATGTAATCTGCAGATGAAATCCGACACAAACAATAAAGTACTTATTGGTATGTGTATGCATATACATAATACATACATGAATCCAAAGGTATCATGAGTATAGTAAAATCATCTCACCTTAGAGTATCCATTTGGCAACTCTTTTATCAAACAACCCGACGGCCTTCGTTGACACCTTATTGATGAACTAGGATGTAAAGCATCCAATGATACATCGACAACTACCCAGGTCCCTTCAATCTGCTCTTTGCAATAACGTACAAAGTAACTCTCCCGTTTCGGAACAAGGGGGGATGAGATGTGGTATCCAGCACTTACCTAACAAGGTAACTTAATCAGAACTTCAAAGCACCATTTAGGTATTTGATATGAAACAATCAATGGTAGATAGCATATATAAGATATACCACTTGCATCACTCCATCATAAGTCCTTGTTGCTCCAGTTGATAGTACTTCAAGCATCACAGATTCTGATACAATCGCGGAGAATGTACTTGACCATTGATTTTCCTATGTGTGAGCAGTCGAGAAACCAACATGTCACGTTTAAATCATAGATTAGCATTGGGGAATTTGTGAAATCAAACGGTTTCGTGGTGGCTCTACAACAAATTAAAAGAGGAATAGAATTAAGTGCTTACCACATCCATTAAAATTGGAACAAGATCAATGGGGCTCATACTCACAATAGCACTCTCCCTTGAAGCTTCACGTTTGAATTTACTACGTTTTGTCCCAAATATCGTCGAGTGAGTTGCCATGTATTCCTCATCATTCAGGACATCGGTTTTTGATCCGTCAACACTTGGTATCCATAAAGGTTCATTTGTTTGGACCATACGAACGAGCTCTTCCATTGCTGCAATAGCCATCTCGACGATGACAAGCTTATCGTCGCTATTAAATCGAGAAGCTTCTTTTGTAGAGTGACCTTCAACTGATAGCGGTTGCGGAGGTGCAAGTAGATAGTTGGCAGTGGGTTTGCCAACATACCAAGCAACAACCGCTGAAACTTGGCTAACCTGAGAGATTGGAGAAATATACAATCATAATATATATATTGCTGCTTTGGGCTGATTAATTCAAGGTCCAGTAGCAGTTATAACTATAGGCCCATGGTATAAATGATATTCCTGTCGAGCGCTTCGATATAAAGTCTAAACCGTTCATTCGAGTGAAAAGTTATAAATGTTTGAAAATTGAATCGGTGAAATTCACTTTCCTCCATTTAGTTAAGCAGGTGTTGTATAAGAAAATTAATCATCTAGTTAGACAGATAAATTGGATTGGGGTCTAAATCAATTTATCTATTACATGTTTTTTTCTATATATGGTTTATATATATGAGATTTATTATATATGATTTTTTTTTATCTAAAATATGTTATAGATAATAGATTTTATCTATATGTAGGTTTATCTATAGGTTGTACTTAAGGGATTTCATATTATAAATAAAGGGGTATAGGGTTGGAATTATTGTGTGTACCATCATCAAATCATCACAGTAATAGGAAACCCCGGCCTAGTTAGAGATAATTTTTGTTGTAGGGTATTAAGCACGGTTCTTGGCACAACAAGAAAATCTTTTTTTGTCTCATTGTTCTTTCTTTCTCTTTTCTTTTAACTATATTCACTTACGGAAACTCACAACAATTGGTATCAGAGTGTAAGTTAGTTGATGTCATTCGGTGTAAAATTCAAAGGTTTTCTAATTTGATGACACTAGAGATATTCACTAGATATTTAATGAGTTTTATTATATATATATTATTGAATTAATATTTAGGAAAACAATCATTTAAGGATGAGCATTGTGTATATTGAAATAAATGATGAATATTTTTTTTATCAAGTAAAGATTTGAGATCAGACAAGCCTGATTCTAGAGAGGCTGACGAGTCGGCAAGTGGAAACCGCCTAAATGTACAGTAAAAATAGAAAAAGAAGCACAACATATAAGCAAAAATAAACTCTACAACAAGACGACCAAAATAAATCAACTCCCAACTAGTCGAGGTTGTCATTGAAGAACGAAGCCAAGCACCACCGAAATAGTATCACCGTGGGCCAGCGGTACAACAAGAAGCTATCTCCTATGGGCAGTGTATACGAAACTCCAAGGAAGCTCATTATCGAATACGGAGTCACCCTGAAAGCACCACCATGACCCCAGCCAGTCTCGACTCCAGAATCCACGACCCCAACCAAGTAAAAGGTCTCATAGAGACGCTAGAAGTGGAGCCACACATCGCTTGTGCAAGAACGCCAAAAGATTCGGTCACCCGAACACGAAAATTAATCAAGATCCTTTTGGGATTTAATTCAAGCCATTTCGAGTATGATTTCAAGCCTTTACAGGATTTATGAGACTCTTATATATATATATATATATATATATATATATATATATATATATATATATATATATATATGGAAACTGAATATATATATATATGTATGTATGTATAAAATTAGTTTTGTGTTCATTTTTTTTATTTTATATATATTGTTTTTAGGAGACTTGGCGTGCAAGGGACATTTTGCACCTTGCACGCCAAGGGTTGTTAGAGCCTTCAGTCGAACCACAAATCCCAATGGGAGGGGCGGCACCAGTGCGGGGAGGGAGGCAAAGAGAGGATGTCCACACCGAGAATGGAGTCACCATCATTAGCGACGTAGGAGGATTGGTGGCAAACACGAACAGGATAGAGAATACCCAACGATACGAACAAGGTGAACCGAGGAGGTGGAAGCAGGGAGACACCCGGTAGAGGGATGCCATGTCGAAATGGCGCAACACGAGCAAGACATTGTGGCTAACAGTGGGTCAATCTGGGAGCTTATGGATTCGAGAAAGAGGCGGCTTAGGTGGTGAAGAGAAAGTCATAAACCCAATTGGGGTGTTGAAATTCCAATCCAGACACAATGTGGGAAGGAGGAGGAGTTCCCCAGTCTTTCAGTGTTCGACTATGTTGGCGGCAAGCTGAGAAAGAGTGCACAACTTCACGTGACAGTACATTTTTTCAGAACCCCAAAGGGTGGTTTATAGCTCCTGAAGGAGGATTGGAAATCTACCTCAAGCCAGACGAGCAGAGCAACTAAGGAGCGGGCGTGAGCACTGATTCCACATCCACAGACACCATAGGAAGTGAGATTGGGTTCTTCAATTGAAAAATTTGGTGTAGACAATGAAAGAAAGGGGGAGGGGTAAAAGGGTATAGATTTGAGTACAGGTGCACAATACGCCCATGGAAAAAAAGAGTTATATTTATTGGGTGTACTTTGGGGGAGCTCAAGCCACTTGACGCCAAAATTTTATCATATTTACCCTATTGGATGTGACATGTGTGTGGTTGAAGTATGAAAAGGTCGGGTGGGAGGGCGAGATGTTTTCGTTGTGGATAGGAGGGAATCTTTCGTTCTTGAAAATAGGGGAGAGCCGGTGGCAATTGAAAATTTGTACCCATCCCCTAGGTGGTTTTTTAAAGGTTGAAAATCTTTTCCCCCATAACCGCTTAACCCTCTCTACTTTCAAATCTCTAATCTTACCTTCTCATTCCCTACCACCACATCCTTCAATTCCTCCTCATCTCCTAAGCTTTCTTCCCCACAATTGCCCTAACGACCGCCACAGATCCACAAAATGCCATCATTGCCTTTACCTTCCTTCTCACAAACCCAGCAGTTCCAGTTGCCTTGTCAAACCTTCCATCTGAGGCAAGGGAAGCGCTTACCAATGTCACTTACCTAAACACTTGCACAAAAAAATCAAACTCCCATCCCTCTCCATGGATGCAAATGTTTCTCCCGCCAGCATTGGAGCCCCCGCTACTTCCGAGCCAGTGGAGAAAAGTAGATCCTGCTCTCTTCCTTTGTCCACTGCCCTTGCACCTTCGGTCATTGAACCCTCTCTCCCCTCAACTCTTGTTCTAAAAGTGAGCAACATAGAAGGCTCGAAGGGTTTTGATGGTTAGCTGGATGATTTATTACGGCAAGCTAATGGAGGTATCTTTGGTATGTCCCCACTAGATAATCCCTTTGGGATTTAATTGGAAGAGGAATTGGAGAGAAACGCGGAGTTGCTGGTATAGGACATCCTTCCACCCCCTCCCCCAACCATGAAAAGATCGGGATGATTGTTGTGAAATCTAAGGATGGCCAAGGGGATCTAGAAGAAACTAAGACGATCCAACATTCTAAGGGTAACAAGACCACTAGGGCCTCTCTATTAAGGAAGAGAAAAGAGCTAGCCAACCACATAAGAGTTTATCTCGTTGAGCGCCCTAAGTCTCAAATTAAGATGATGGCCAGAAAAGGTGATGGGTCCTAAACAAGGAGGGGATCCAAGTTCGCACCCACCTCAAGGATCAGGTCAAAGATTAGGGATGCGCCTTCCGTATCTATAAAAATCGAGAGAAAGTCATCTGTTAGGGAGATTATCCCCCCTCTCCAATGGGATATGAAGTTCCTATGGGCCTTGGAAAAGGCCTACTCGATACCCACATTCCGAGAACAAGAAATTTTACATACCAACAATACCTAGATCAATGTTGATCTCATCTATGAGTTTTATGAGGGTCCCGAGTTCAAGAATGATGGGGGTGCACTCAAATTTGTCTTGAAAAGTTCATATGCAAGACCACCCTCATTGGGGAGAAGCTAGTGGGCAAGATATGTAGGGTCAATATTAAAGGGTTCTAGGAAAAGTTAAACCTCAACTTTTTGGATGACAGTGCGCAATTCTCCAAGGTAATTTTTGAAAAACCTAAGCATCCACTCGTGAATTTAGTCATTAGAGATCTTGAATGTCTTCCTTAATATTCTACATTAGTTTGTTATTCGAGCTATTAGTCCTCATATTTACAAGAGGTCTAGGATCCTATTCTTAGTCTTTGTTATCCTCGGACACATTCTACTAAGGTAGAGAGTCAACTTACTTGCCCTATCGATTAACCACAAAGGTGTTGCTGCCGGTAGCCCCACTACTGCTCTCTCTTATCAAACGTTGCTAAGCATATCATGGAGAAATACAACATATATAATGCCCAAAGCAAAGTCAAGATGAGTTTTTTGGTGTCTAAGGAAACTGTTGGGAAAATGAAGGTCAAAGGACCCCATAAGCTGAAAAAGGCAGACATGCAGACCATGTGAAAGTTGGTAGGAGAACTCTTTGTCGGAGTGGAGAGTTTGAAAAAGGGAAGTGAGGAAGCCGAAAGAAGAGGACAAGCCCTCTGGGGATGTTGATGAAAGCGTTTCTACTAATAGCTACTCCTTCTTGGGTACCGACAATGAAAGTCGTTCTGACTAAGTGTTGTCTGACCCACTTCTTTATGATCCCCTCTTTTGAAACTTTTTATGGTTTCGCCTACACTTTATGTGGTTGTGAACAATCTTTCCTCCCCACTTGGTTGTCATGTTTTGTTTCGCCTACACTTTATGTGGCGGTTATGATTGTTGTTTGATTAAATTTGCATCGCTAAAGACAAAATCATGGAAATTTTGCTAATAAGGTAAAACTTTGCAGAAGACATAAAATCATTCACTTTAAATCATCTAATTTTCTTTGAAAAAGCTAGGCTGATTATCTTTTATTTAATTTGATTCCTAAAAATTATCACTACCTTTTTCTTCAACGAAATAATTATTTTTTATCATAATATTCAACGAAAATACATGTATCATATCCAACCCTACTCAATGAACAAATTATAAGATCTCAAATCAACAATGATAACCAGAAATTTTAAAATTAAAGAAAGAGTAATTGAATAAGATGGTATATTAAGACTTTTTGGCAACATATATGGTATATTTTGCTAAATTACTTGTATATATATATAAAAAATGAAAATCATACCTCTTCCCTTAGTCGAGCATTTTCAATATTTAACTGATGCTCATCAAATGTAGTAGTCGGGCGGCCACAATTATAGCATGATGCATTGCTCAGAGCCTCTCTATACCTTCTGTTTTCCGAACGCAGCTTCTCAGTTTCAGCTCGAAGTTGAGAGTTGTTGTTGTGCTCAAGCTCCATTGTTGCGCTTGTACGGTAAATTCGATCTATATAAACTACTAAACTGGTAAGAAGGAAAACGAAGCAATGAAGTCACCGTCATTAATGTAAATTCACAATGAATGTATATTTTTAGTTTGTTTATAAAGTAGTTGTTGTTTTCTACCCAACTCAAAAACTGCAATGAATATAATTTGTTTACCTTTAGGTGGGTTCATTTGTTTTGGAACCAACACTATACTTGTAACGGTTCAGTAGCAGAACAAAAAAAACGGGGATGGGGGTTAATACGTACTTGTAACGGTCCAGTGGCAGAACTTAAAAAAACTAACGGTGTGTTGTTAACAGTTTAAAAGATTTTAATTTGTTAAAATATTTAGTGAGTATTAAAAAATTATAAAATTTATATAAAAAAATTAGAGAAATGATGATGTATTTTGGAACGAGAGAATATCTTGTAATATGTATTTTAACCTCAGAATTGTATTGGACCTTTAGCCCATGAGTTTGGTCAAGGCCCAACACATCAGCCCACCTTCAACATCATCCCAGCTTTCACCTTCAACTCCAAGCTGGCCCATATGCTTCAACACAGCGTTTTTGCTGTTGTAGAGCATCGCCTCTTTTCCGGTTCAGCCACTATAGACAGAGAACACACAGGTCACAGGTGACACTCACAGAGGGAATTAGGAGAGAGCATCCCGAACGCACCACCGAGAGAGCTTGGGAGCTTCTCCCATGGAGGCTCCAGGGATGAGAAGTGCAGGGATGTTCCAGGTGAGTGAAAAGAAGAGGTAGAGAGACAGAGACGGCGGAAGCGCAATAGCTGCTGCTGCGTCGGAGAGCTCGAGAGCCAGAGGGTTTGGTGAGCGAGATCGTTGGGGGTCGAGCGATCTCTGGGACCTTTCTTGACCTGAACGAGAGGAAGAAGAAACGAACGACGAAGTGGAAGATCATTGCATCTTGGCCTCGATTCACAACCGAAAGACGACAAACCTAACAGGAGTTTGAAGGACGACCGAGGTTGGGGACAGTGACCTACACAAATTTGTGTGATCTTAATGTGTGAGGTATAGAGACAATGTATACATTTTCTCATCACAAGAGTTCTCAGTCTCCTTTTGTTGGGGTTTGTGGGTGAAGTCCCGCATTGAAAAAATAGGAGAAAACCAAAGTAAAATATAAGAGGAGGTGAAACCTTAGACCATCCACAATGGTGGTGTGCAAATGTGCAAATGTGTATTTTTTAGACATTTTTTAGCTCCATTGGTTGTTTTGGGTGTGTGCAAATGTGCACATTTGAGCATGTAATGTGCAAATTTAAGCACACCACCTCCCCTATGTGCAAAAACTTTTACAAAAAGCAAGACCATTTCATTGGTTTATTTTTTTATAATTTTATTTTCCTTTTTGTTTTAATTGAATTGTATTTGAATGGTGTGTAAAAAATGCACATTTTACCAATGGAGCAAATGACTAAAAAGTGATGTGTATTTTTACACATCTTGTGCAAATGTGTACATTTTACCCAAAACCATTGTGGGTGGTCTTATATAATGGCTTAAACATTTGTGTTAGAAAGGTGAATCTCGATCTTATAACAAAAAACAGAATAAATCTAACACTACTGCCGTTCGTCCAATAAGAATAACTATGTTTGTAGTCTTGATCCAGCGGGTGATCTTCTAAGGTCTGCTTCAAGCTATGTGTAAGCAAAGGCCAGCCTTGAAAATTTTAGGGCTCAAGGAGAATTGAAAAATGGTCCTCCCAAGGTTGGATGGATTTACGTGATGTTTAATAAATAATTACTATGTTAGGAGTGGTTGTGCCTAATGAAATGGTAATATACATAATTAAAAATAATCACAACTTTAAAGTAAGACGAGTTAATTATATATGCAAGGAAAGTTATGTCATACATTTCCCTTTGTTTGGTTGCTGATTATTTTTTAATTATGCAAAGCGATTTTTTTTTTAATAAGGAAAAAATTCGAGAGATCAAGACTGAATTGATCCTCGATAGGTTGACGAGTAGACATATAAAAACTCCGTCAAACATATACAATAGAAATGATGTCGGAGAGGACCAATAGACGCGTGACGCCCAACCGAACCCGACAGACGCGGGATGCCCAAAACGGCGAGAGGACCAACAATGAACTGCCACGCCGAGAGCAGCCGAAAAGGAATGATAACGGAGATGCCAGAGGTAGAAGCGAAGCCAAAGAAGGCAACGAAGAATCACACAAACGCCCGAACATAGGCGGAAACCAGCATAGGTGAACGTTTCCCTACAAAATCAATAAAAATTAGGCGAAATTGCAGGAAACTACCCTTTAAATAGGATAGTTTGCAGGAAATTACCCTTAAAATTTAATTTTGTGGCAAATCACCCTTTAAATATAATATTTTGCGGAAAATCACCCTTTAAAATACATTCATTTAAAAAACACCACCCATTAATCCATTATCACTTTTCATCAAGAATTTATTAAGTAAATCAGAATTACCCCTTATATATATATATATATATATATATATATATATATATATATATATATATATATATATATATATATTATTTTAAGGTTGTTAGAAAGAAAATTTTGTTATCTTTTTACGTTATCAATATAGCGATTGTAACCTTATTTAAAATATTTAACTAAATATAATTTTATATCGATCCAGGGAAAGAATAAACATTAAAAAATGCACGTCTCATACTTATTACATTAATTAAGTATGAATGTATAAAAACAAATGTAGAAAAAGTGCAAAAATAGTAAACGACAAGTTTTAATTAACAGAGGGAGTATTAGATATAGATTTAATATAATATATAAACATTTAAATATAGATTGCAAGGATTTCAAATATAATATTTGAGAAAAGAAAAAGAAGAGATTTCAAATGTAATGACATATTCATTAGATTGCAATTAACAGCATACAAATATAATTTGTTTTCTTTCTAACAACCTTGAAATATAATATATATTTTTGGGTGTAAAAGGGTAATTTCGATTTACTTAATAGATTTTTAATGAAAAGTGTTGATGGGTAATATTTTTTAATAAATGTATTATAAAGGGTGATTTTTCGCAAAATTAAATTTAAAGGGTAGTTTCCAGCAAAAATACCTTATTTAAAAGGTGGTTTACTGCAATTTCACCTAATAATTATGCTAATCAAAAGGGTTGAATACTCCAACAAAAGGGCTCCAAATCCCCTGTCCTTAATCTTGTCCCCCCTCCTATCCCCCAACCCCCTCCCCCTCACAAACCCCAACTTAAAAGAAAAATAAAAAATAAATTAAATTAATAAAAGAATTAAAAAAAGGGATTTATGTGAGAGGGGACAGGAGAGGGGGACGGGATCGGGGATACATGATTTACACCCCGCATGAACGGATAAATTCAAAGCCCAATTTGATACAAAATACACTGATTTTGTAGGATAGGATGGAAATTTTTTAGAGTTAAGGTGGGGGAAAATTGGGGTTTTTTTTGCCCCTTTCGGGATGGGGTACCCATGCAAAGCAAGTGTTAGCGAATACGCAACAAAACAAAATCTTTAAATAATGATGAATGCAATTTACATTTGTTAATTAGGAAAAGTTTGTCCTACCAAATGCAAACTATCTACAACTAAAGTTAGTTATTATTTTTGCATTATGCACAATTTTTTTCCCTTGATTGATGTGAATATCGCAACTTCATAATTAGTACGTTGATGCAATTTACTTTACTTTTATTTATATTTTTGTCGCACTGGAAAGTCCCGGTCGAAACACAAGGGTCGTTACTCGTTAGGCGCCTTCGGACAGCCAAACAACCGACCCCAACTCCTTTTTATTATTTTATAATTTTATTTCATAGCTCCCTTTTTTTTTGGACAAAATTTTAATTCGTAACTACTGAATAGCATGGTCCTGCACGTTCTCTCTCCGAATCAATTGAATTTTCCTCTCTTTTTGATGAATTAATGGTAAACTTTTAATCAACTTGCATTTTCTTATGATTTCAACTCCCATGGAATAGGCCCGGCCTAGTACCCATTCAAGACTTTTTTTTTTTGGATGAAAACACTCAAGATTCTCTTTACATTTCATTGGAAATTACATTGTACGGTTAAATTCACACCACATACACAATCAGATAAAAAAAATCTCTAACAAAGACCACTTATAAACTGGGATAGAATCTGCAAGCCAAGAAGTAAAGGTGGGATCGGGCTCCGAAAAATCGAAGGATATGAACGAGACTCTCCAAATGAAATTACTAAAGAAAATCCTTGCTGAACCTAATAACTATTGGGTTTAATTGATAAGATATAAATACCTGAAAAAACACAAAACTTCTACAATATAAAGCAAAGGGCAATACATCATGGCAAGGGAGAAACCTAAGCCGGCTCATTGATAAATTCAAAAAAGGCCTCATTTGGTCTGTAGGAGATGTGAGATCCATTAACTTCTGGACAGACAATTGGTTGTCAATGACCCCTCTTTTAGGAAGAATAAACCCACCACAAGGTTTTAACATTAATCAAAAGGTCAATGACCATATGATAAACAGAAAATGGTGGATTGAAAGACTAAACCGAGATTTCAATAACACAATCGTAAAGGAAATAATAGAAATTCCTATACATGTCTCCTCACTCCCAGATAGACTCTTCTGGTGGTCGGATCGAGAGGGCTGGTTCACAACAGCAAATGCTATGAAACTCATTACAAACTCTGATAATATGACAAACGTCCCCAACTCATGGATTTGGAAGCTAAATATTCCCCTAAAGATTAAAAACTTTTTATGGAAACTGGTTCAAAAGGGGCTCCCAACAACAACTCAATTATCCCAAGGGGTGTTCCTGTCCCAACCCACTGTAAATTATGTAACCACCATTTTGAAGATGAAACACATCTTTTTATTGAATGTTGTTTCGCAAATTATTCAGCTCTCCAGATACAGGCAATCCAACACATCATACCCAACATACTAAATAACACAAGAGACATTAAAGTAATCATGAGCGCATTAGGTGATAAACTCAATCCCACAGAAAAAGAAGCACTAGCGCTAAAATGGTGGGTCATTTGGTTTTACAGAAATCATATTACCTTTCGAGATGACCATATTCCATGAAATAGGGAAATACAATTTTTCATAAATACGATTTATGAGAACTGGAGAAAAGCATATAAACAAGATGAGGACATAGGAATAAAAATACAAAAGACAAGTCAAGCTGGAAAACAAAAAAATAAAAAACAAAACAAAAATCAAGAGGACAAAACCGGAACGAGGAGTCTTGAAACTAAATTTCAATGGTTCATCTTCAAATTTCGATGGAAGCACCACGGGGTACATTAGTCGGGACTGGGAGGGGAAACCCATTACATTGGGATACAAACATATAGGTAAACAATCTCCTCTTATGGCGGAAGCTCTCACCATGAGAGAAAGAGTAATTAAAGCTAAAGAACTTCAAATCAGAAAACTCGTGTTAGAAGCAGATTCACAGATCATCATCAATCATCTAGCACATAAAGGAAAATATCATTGGGAGATTGAATTGACTATGAGAGATATCAAAACAATCCTACAACACTTTCATGAAGTATATATCCTTCTCGCATGTCCCCCGTACTGGGAACAGACTGGCTGATAAGGTTGCATACCTTAGCCGCTCTTTGTGGAGGCATGCACTTGAAACACATCCAGGTGTGTTAGACCTCATCTGGCATGATGCGATCGGCTAGGTTTTGGCCAACCGAAATTTTACCATATTAAAAAAAACAATCAGATAAAAAAAATGTGTATTTTGAATTCGCAAACAACTAATGAGAGCGATGTAGAATGCACGAAATATTGGCGAATGCAAAGTCCAACTGATGAGAGAGATGTAGAACGCATGAAATAGTGTTGAATCTGTTCTCTATTAATCCATTTGAGATTTGATTGAATGCTTTGAGTTTTAATTAGATTTGTTCTTCTATTTGAGTTTTGGGTTTAGATGATAAAGAGTACAAATATGCTCAAGAAGGTCATTTTAGATTAAGGTTTGAATTTCTTGAAGTTGGCGATTGTGAGCTCTTGGTTGCACTGGTGGAGTGCCAAAGGCCCTCTGGTGGAGCCACATCATCGGGGGAGGCAATCTCTTGTTCCCAAAACTAGAATTTGAAATTTGGGGCCTTTAGATTCATGTTTTTCAGATTGGGGGGTTTTGGATTGGATTACAGTTTTGGATTGGATTACAATCTTCTATTTTCAGGTGATGTTGGCCGGCCTCCAATATGTCGAAAGAACGAATATTGGTAAGTCTCTGAGCCTGTGTATTCGACTTAACATACTATTTACAAATATTTTTTCTTTTGGGTTTCAAATGCATATGTTTTGAAGCCAAATCATCTTGAACACTTAATTGAGTGGAGTGATAGATTACATAGATGTCATATTGTATAGTGGGCCAAAAGACCCAATATCTTGTAAACTATATATATGATTGTCTAATGAATGAAACCCTCAAGGAGGACTTTACATCAATTGCATCTCTCTACATGATAGATTACATAGATGTCATATTGTATAGTGGGCCAAAAGGCCTAATATCTTGTAACTTATATATATGATTGTCTAATTAATGAAACCATCAAGGAGGACTTTACATCAATTGCATCTCTCTACATGGTATCACAACCTTTTCTTCCTTACGGAACCCTAATTTGATCCTCCCGCCTCACCTCTCTACTTACCGCCGCCGACCTCGTACCGCCGCCGCTGCCCTCCCTCTTTTCCGCCGCCACCCTACCCTACTTCCGCTGCTCCTGTCTCTCTCCGCACCATGGCCGACAAGCATACATTCCCCTCCTCCCTCACTATCTCCGGCATCAATAATTGCATCCCCCGACCCGTCTCCTGCCACTTCAGAAGCCCTACCACCGCCTACTCGCCCCTTGCCTTCGGTCACATTCACGAGTTCTCTTCGACGCAAGGCTCCGTGCGCGTCACAAGCGGCGGCCGCGGCCGCAGCACTCCGCAGCGGCCGCAGCATACGTCGACTGGTGGCCCTCGATGGTCCCCGGTGCCTGGCTTCAACCCTCTTTGGATGCAATCTGGCTTTCCTGCCCCTCGACATGCCGGTCCTCAGGCCTATCTGACTCTTCTTGGTACATGGACTCTTCTTGCCCCTCGACATGCCGGTCTGTCTGATGGGCATCACGCCTTCTCCTCTATGCAGCCGACATCTCCCGACTCTTCTAGGTACATGGACACTAGTGCCACTTCCCACATGACAAACTCCTCAGGTAACCTCTCTTCTATTTCCTTTAAAGGTCCTGCACACTCTATTATCGTCGGCAATGGTAGTCGCCTTGCTACTTCGGGGATTGGCCAAGCCAAATTACAGACCCCAACCCACCCACTACACCTTAACAATGTCCTCATTGCCTCAAAGATTGTCAAAAACCTTATCTCTGTCCGTCGGTCCACTATTGACAATAACATTTCTCTTGCCTTTGATCCCTTTGGTTTCTCTGTGAACGATCTTACTATGAGGGTTACTCGCTTGAGATGTAACAGCACCGGGGAGCTCTACCCTGTCACACCACCTTCTACATCCAGTCAGTCGTGCCAGGTCGCCCTCTCGGCATCGTCGTCCAGCCTGTGGCATGCACGTCTGGGCCATCCCAGTGCTGCCATTCTAGATGTCCTCCATTCTCAGAGTCTTGTCCACTATAATAAAGAGCTATGCTCTAGTTTATGCTCTTCCTGTCAGTTAGGCAAACATGCAAGACTACCGTTCCAACGGTCTTTGACCTCCACCCTTGCACCTTTTGACATCATTCATAGTGACATTTGGACCTCTCCTGTACCTAGCAAGGATGGTCACAAGTACTACCTTTTATTTCTTGATGATTACACTCATTTTTTCTGGGTTTTTCCATTACAATTTAAGTCCCAAGTGTTTCCTATGTTTGTCAAGTTCCATGCCTACATTAAAACATAGTTTCACACCTCAATCAAATGTTTCCAATGTGACAATGGCCGTGAATTTGATAACAAGGACTTTCACTTCTTCTTCACCACAAATGGCATCTCATATCGGTTGTCATGCCCCTATACCTCTCAGCAAAATGGCAAGTGTTGTTGCAGGAGGCTGATATGTCGAGTAATTACAAATATAAAGATGTAAATAAACGTAAACCAACTCCTAGCCTAAGCAAATAATTACAAGACTTCCTCCCGTTGTAGTGGAAGGGTAGTCAGGATCGATCCACGAGGAGGCGTGTCAGCGGGATCCTAGTAGCGTTGGAAATCTCACGTCTGCGTCGACCAGTAGCCTCGATTTCGACCTTGGGTCTCGATGTCGACCTCAGCTGTCGATGTTCTCTACAACAGAAGACCTGCAGAGACAAAAACAAGTGGTCGATATCGACTGGGGAGGGTCGATATCGATGTCAGTCCACGAAATCGACTGGCTCAGAAGACTGCCAGTCGATACAGAAGGGTCGATATCGATGTCTGGTGTCGATATCGATGCTTGCAGAAGTTTCCCAGGAGTCTCGAGATCGACTCAGAAAACCGTCGATCTATCAGTTTTGGTCGATATCGTCCTTTGCTGTCGATATCGATGTCTCCCTACAGTGGGTTAGTTCTTTGTCGGCAAAGAAAAGGCCGAAGAATTAAGGATGGAAAGAGAAGCAATGAATGGAAATAACAGAGGGTTTTTGTGAGTATAAACTATGTAAAAAGGCAACTCCTAGGATTAGGGTTTACCACAACGTTAACCAATGCATGCGATGAGATAAATAAGACGGACAATTGCGCTATTTCACCCGAGGGACGAGCTTTCGCCGTACACCAACTCTTAGGATTACTCTTTCAAATAAACCTAATTGTCTCTACAAATTTTATGTTTATAACTCAAGTTGTTAGCATGAATCCATTTTCTTTCGATTAGGACTAAACATAGAATTGTAGGAGGAGAGATAGACACAACGATATCAACATCAAATACTTACCTCAAGCGCGCATGGCTAACGTCGGGCTTACCCCGACCCTAAGAGCTTTGGGGAACTACTCGCTTCTCATCATGGGATTTATCATCAATTGAAAGGAAGAGACTTGCATTAAAATAAACTCCGAAGCTTTACAACTCAACGTCAACTTTCGCAAACGTCAAACCCTAAAACTTCTCTCTAACTCTAACTCTATTGTCTATGTCTTGTTAATTGATTGTATGAAAGATGATCTAACAAATCAGCCCCTAGGGCTTTATTTATAGGCTACTAATCCTCGCTATCCAAGGATTGTAACTCCTATCTAAACTATGAACTCTATCCGAACAATTAGGATAGGTCTTTTATTTTGATAAAAACTTTAATAACTTAAAGGTAAAAGATGAATAAAACTTCAGCTGCCATCTATCTTGAAAGTATGAGATAATCCCGTGCCTCCTTGAAGATATAGTTCCAATCCGCATTCGAAATCGAGTCTATCTTCTGTCGAGATAAGGGGTCGATATCAACACCAGAGGTCGATATCGAGGTCTCTGTTCCTGCTCGACTTGTTCAGCTCTGGTCGATTTCTATGTTGAGGTCGATATGGGGGTCGATATCTACCTCTTCTCAGCTTCACTTGATGTCTATGTTGAGGTCGATATCTACCCCAGAGGTCGATATCTGGGTCTAGGGTCGATATCTACCTCTGCTCAGCTTCACTTGGCTTCTCCGTTTTGACACCGTTTTCGCTCGAATTCCTGCATGGTTAGCTCAAAACTTGTGTAGACTCTATCTCTTGCATTTTAGCCCATTCTTACTCAAGTTTATATTCTTTTGAACCCTTTTGAATGAAATACGAAGTCAAAAGATGCAATAAAAGAAGGTGCAAATGTGTACATCAAAACACCCCATACTTAGACTTGCTTGTCCTCAAGCAATAACCAAGCAATAACCAACACCTACAACACACCCTTCAAGTCTTCGCCTTTGTCAAAAGCAACATCATAAGCGGTAGCAAAGCAAAGCAAGTGAATTTAACGTCATAGCACATATTTTGGCGATACATAGGCGTATGCAATTTTAATCCAACCTCACAGGGATAATGTGTTTGCACTCAACTCTCATGTGTTTAGGCTATGAAGATCAACTCTCAACTCAATTCCATATACAATCTCATAAACATTGTAATTTATAATAATCCACTTCGCAACCAATTATGAAAATGCAATAAGAATCATCAGGAAGACTTTCGCTCAATGGAAGACTTCATAGAAGACTCCATTCGGCGGGGTTGTAATGGGGCTTGGTATGAAATAAAGGGTATGGAATTATTTGGCTATGTGGTGCTTTTATAATTCGGGAATCAAGACTCCTAAATCTCAACACTTGCAATACCCAAACCATAACTCTTCAATGTAAGCTCAATCTCTATAATGCTCTTTCCCAACTCATCTTTCCATAATATGTTCTAAAGATGCATTCCATCAACCCTTCTTCCAAGTTCTAATATACCCCTCAAAAATATAACATTTGTATGAATAAAAGACTTAAGGATTTTGGCTCATGCACTACATATAGATATATTTTTTTTTTCGGATTTTTTTTTTCGGAAATAATACTAAAGCTGTGTGCATTTATATGGTGAGCCAAAAAATCCTTTTACAAAATATGACAAAATGTAAATATGTACCATCCTATAATTTCCTTGCTCAAAACTAGACATTATGCTCTTTTCTTTCCACAAGGCATTAGTCCAACCATTCTAAGTCTCAATTCCCAAATGGGGGTCAGGCTCAATTCGGCTAGGGATAATTTTGTGGAGTTTGCAATTTCAGGCTCAGGCTAATGTTCTGGCTTCAAGCAGGGATAATGCAGGGTAGGTAAAAAGAGGATAAAAATGGCTTAAAAGATGCCTCCATCATTTAATTCTCGTAAACATAAACATATATATGCATTGGTTTTGAATAACTATCACAACATTTAGAGATGCATAGGAAGAGTAAATTCACTCAAGAAAGCGGAGGGATTTTTGATGTTCTCCCTATAGGTCAAAATTCTCACAAGGACAATTTTTGTTGGATTTGCTTTCTAGCCTAGGATCATATGTGCTCAATTTCATCACTAGTTCACAATCTACATAAAAATTTTAAGGACTTAGGCTAAACCATCCAAATATGCCATAGGATTTACATGATCAAGTCAGCTATTGAGTTTTCATCATAGGACATCTAAGTAGGGTAAAGAAAAATAAACTTAAAAATAAACATGCATTTTTTTTTGTATTTTGACATTTTTATATTATTTTTTTTTGATTTTTGACATTTTATAAAAGTATAACTAAGAACAATAATTTAAACATGAATGCAATGCGAAGAAGAAACCAAGTTATGACCATAAGACATGTCTTTCCCCCACCCCATACTTAAAATATACAGTGTCCTCACTGTATTAAAAAGAAAAACAAGGGTAGAGAGAGACTTACAGTGCAACCTGCGGATTCAGGTCGATTTCAGGTGAGGTCGATGCCAGAAGTCGATATCTAGGTCAGTGGTCGATGTCGACTGCATCTGTCGAAGTCGAGGAAGAAGATGAAGACAAGGGCTGCCTGATTGGGGTCGATATCGAGTATTAGGGTCGATATCGACCTCTCTTTTTCGCTCCTGAGTCCTCGATGTCGACTCCAGGAGATGGCTTGACCCTGGGGGGGTCGATTTCGACTGGCCTGGTCGATGTCGACTGCCTCTGCAGAAGCTTCTTTTCTTCTTCGTCATTCCTTTTGCTTGATAACCTGAAATCTCGTTAGAAATCTAGATAAAGCACGAATTATCTCAGTTTTAAAAGTTTCAAACAGCCAAAAATTAAATCCTAAAAACCATCTATGCGAAATTTAAAAGTTTTATATACATGCTCTAGATTTTTGAGTCGCTAGGCCGACTTCTCTGTCAATTCTTCACGAGCCTTTTATGTAGGGACCCTTTGAGCTTGAGCCTTTTCCTGGATCATCAAGGTCCTTTTGGTAGTAGCGAAGTTCGGCGACCAAGGCTTCTTCATCATTAGGTTCTTCTTTGGGCGCTTTTCTTCTCTTTCTTGACCTAACTTTAGCAATATAGGCAAACCATGGAGCTTTGACCCTCTCTTTAGTAGAATTATCAATAATAGGCTTAATTGATTTATCATTAAGGGACAGAGGAGGGTTAGGAGTCGTACCTGCGCTTACCTGGTTGGGCCCGAAACAGAAATCTTCGGGCTGAGGGGTGGTCGATGTCGACCAAGAAGGGTCGATTTCGAGTGCTTTGGTCGATGTCGACATGTTGGGGTCGATATTGACCTCTGTGACCCCATACTTAAGCTCCTGGCAGCGATCTAGCATACTCGATTTCGACCAAGGGGGGTCGATTTCGATGCTTTTAGTCGATATCGACTGGTTCCAGTCGATGTCGACCCTGCTTGCTGTTTCCGTCCTCGCCAACAAAAATTTTCGAAGCTTTTCTTTGGCCGGCGAGAGGACTACTTGCTCCAGGTGCTTTGTTTCGCTCATGGTTGGGTTGAAAGAGAATTCTATCACTTCGTTCCCTATAGTAAAGGTTAGTAACCCTCGACGTACATTGATATTGGCATCAGCAGTAGCTAAAAAGGGCCTACCAAGGATAATAGGTACTACAGGATCTTCAGGCATCTCCAATACAATGAAATCAGTAGGCACAAAGAACTTACCTACCTTTACCGGAACGTCATCAACTATACCTGTGGGCCGGACGAAGGAGTTGTCAGCCATATAGAGCTTCATGTCCACAGGTTCAAGGGCATCAATGTTCACCTTCTGCCAAATAGAGAGAGGCATGAGACTTACACTTGCCCCTAGGTCACATAGGGCTTTATAGCGATGTTGGCCAAGTCCCACAGTGATTGCGAACTTCCCTGGATCACTCTTCTTCTCAGGGAAGTCCATCTTCGAGCACTCCTCCGCGATCTCTGCCATGGATCTCTTCTTGCTCAGGATGTCTTTGAGGAATCGCACATAGGCGGGCATCTCGCTTAGGGCTTCTGTTAGAGGGATAGTGATGTTGAGTCCTTGAAGTATCTTTATGAAGCGCCTAAACTTGCCTTTGGTGGGATCCTCCAATGCTTTGGAAGGGAATGGCAACGTCTTCTTTGGAGTAGGGGCCGAAACGGAGGTCGGAGGGGCCTACTGGACATCGATGTCGACTGGGCTCTGATCGATATCGACTGCAATGGTCGATTTCGACCTCTGTTGTGGCTCTGATGGCTCTGCAGTGTCATCGACGTCGACCAGGGGGTCGACATGGGTGTCGATTTCGACCTCTGGGTCGACATCGACTGGTCTGTCGACGTCGACTGGGTCTGCTGCTTTCTCCTCTGTTTCCGTCCGTGGCTTTTGTACTTTGGTGCCACTCCTTAATTGTATGGCTGCGACATGGCCCATCCCGGATTGTCCCTTAGGATTTGTAGTGGGTTGCCCAGGGAGTGTTCCGAACGGCCTAGGGATTTGTGCCGCCAATTGACCCAGTTGGGTCTCTACGTTCTTCTTCCAAATATCCATCTCCCCAATCCTTGTGGTAAGGTGATTGAGTTGAGAATGGATAGCATTGTTGGATTGATCATTCTTAGCCTGATTCCGCCTGATTTCGTCCAACACAAGTTGAAGATCATCCTTCTTTTGGTCTCTCTCCGGGTGCCCAGGAGCTCTATAAGGCGGAGGGTCCCTAGGGTTAACCGGGTTCCTTTGTGGTTGATGGAACCTTTGGTCTCCCCAATATTGGTTGTTGGGACCCCTCATGTAGCGCGCCTCTTGGTGAGTCTCCGCTAGGTGTACTTGTTCGGCATGTGGGCATTCGATGGTGGTGTGCCGCTGCGATCCGCATTCGATGCAATCTTGGTTCGCTGAAAGGAACCTCACTTGCTTTTGGAGCTTTCTAAGTTGATCTCTATGGAATTGCTCCTTCACGTCCGGATCGATTACATTGGAGGGTTCATATAAGGGCATAGATGGGGCAGGCCTCGATGATGATGATGTGTCGGAAGCCTCAGGAGTCCCATATGTGTTGTCAAACTCCACCAACCTCTCTATGGTCTCCCAAGCCTCTTGTGGGGCGAGTTCAAGGTAGCCATAAGCGGTGTAGGTGTTGATCCTCTCTTTTTTTGCAGCGTCAAGAGCATTGTAAATGATCTCCTGAATTACATATGGTGGTTGGCCATGCGTCGGGCATGATCGTAGAAGGTCCTTGAACCTTTCCCAAACAGTCGCCAGAGCCTCACCAGGCTTTTGTTTGAAAGCCGTGATTTTCTGTCGGATCAACGCCGTCTTAGAAGGAGGGAAGAACTTGTTGAGGAACGCATCCTTGACTTCATTCCAGGTGCGGAGCGATCTTGGGGCTAAACTCTCCAACCACTGCAATGCTTTACCTGTAAGAGACCATCGAAAGGCTTTTAGTTGGACATATTCAAGACTTCGTCCATCAGCAATAGTATCACAAAGGTCTAAGAAGGTTGATATATGTGCCATAGGGCATTCATTAGGTTTTCCTTCATATTGATGCCTTCTTATTTCAGTCAGGAAGTTAGGTTTAATTTCGAAATTAGAGGCAGGGATAAGAATTGCCGATTCAGGCACTGTGAGAGCGGGGTGCATATATTGCTTGGCATTCCTAGGGAGGGCATTGATTTGGGCTTCTATTTGCTTCCGCCCTTCCTCCTCCCTATCCGCACGCTCCTTAAGTGCCGCCTCTCTAGTCGTTAAGTCCTCAACCTGCTTCCTTAGTTGTTCAATAAGTTCTGCTTGGTTCGCGTTTTCCGCCATGATTCTTTGAGCTTGGGCCCTTAGATGGAAATAACGCTCAGGTTCGTCTACTCCTTCAAATTCAGGTGGGCGATCAGCGCGTCGCATACACCTGCAAGACCAAACTAGAAAAAGACGTGAGATAGACTACTAGGGCGCGATTGATTGCCTCCCCGGCAACGGCGCCAATTTGTTGTTGCAGGAGGCTGATATGTCGAGTAATTACAAATATAAAGATGTAAATAAACGTAAACCAACTCCTAGCCTAAGCAAATAATTACAAGACTTCCTCCCGTTGTAGTGGAAGGGTAGTCAGGATCGATCCACGAGGAGGCGTGTCAGCGGGATCCTAGTAGCGTTGGAAATCTCACGTCTGCGTCGACCAGTAGCCTCGATTTCGACCTTGGGTCTCGATGTCGACCTCAGCTGTCGATGTTCTCTGCAACAGAAGACCTGCAGAGACAAAAACAAGTGGTCGATATCGACTGGGGAGGGTCGATATCGATGTCAGTCCACGAAATCGACTGGCTCAGAAGACTGCCAGTCGATACAGAAGGGTCGATATCGATGTCTGGTGTCGATATCGATGCTTGCAGAAGTTTCCCAGGAGTCTCGAGATCGACTCAGAAAACCGTCGATCTATCAGTTTTGGTCGATATCGTCCTTTGCTGTCGATATCGATGTCTCCCTGCAGTGGGTTAGTTCTTTGTCGGCAAAGAAAAGGCCGAAGAATTAAGGATGGAAAGAGAAGCAATGAATGGAAATAACAGAGGGTTTTTGTGAGTATAAACTATGTAAAAAGGCAACTCCTAGGATTAGGGTTTACCACAACGTTAACCAATGCATGCGATGAGATAAATAAGACGGACAATTGCGCTATTTCACCCGAGGGACGAGCTTTCGCCGTACACCAACTCTTAGGATTACTCTTTCAAATAAACCTAATTGTCTCTACAAATTTTATGTTTATAACTCAAGTTGTTAGCATGAATCCCTTTTCTTTCGATTAGGACTAAACATAGAATTGTAGGAGGAGAGATAGACACAACGATATCAACATCAAATACTTACCTCAAGCGCGCATGGCTAACGTCGGGCTTACCCCGACCCTAAGAGCTTTGGGGAACTACTCGCTTCTCATCATGGGATTTATCATCAATTGAAAGGAAGAGACTTGCATTAAAATAAACTCCGAAGCTTTACAACTCAACGTCAACTTTCGCAAACGTCAAACCCTAAAACTTCTCTCTAACTCTAACTCTATTGTCTATGTCTTGTTAATTGATTGTATGAAAGATGATCTAACAAATCAGCCCCTAGGGCTTTATTTATAGGCTACTAATCCTCGCTATCCAAGGATTGTAACTCCTATCTAAACTATGAACTCTATCCGAACAATTAGGATAGGTCTTTTATTTTGATAAAAACTTTAATAACTTAAAGGTAAAAGATGAATAAAACTTCAGCTGCCATCTATCTTGAAAGTATGAGATAATCCCGTGCCTCCTTGAAGATATAGTTCCAATCCGCATTCGAAATCGAGTCTATCTTCTGTCGAGATAAGGGGTCGATATCGACACCAGAGGTCGATATCGAGGTCTCTGTTCCTGCTCGACTTGTTCAGCTCTGGTCGATTTCTATGTTGAGGTCGATATGGGGGTCGATATCTACCTCTTCTCAGCTTCACTTGATGTCTATGTTGAGGTCGATATCTATGTTGAAGGTCGATATTTACCCCAGAGGTCGATATCTGGGTCTAGGGTCGATATCTACCTCTGCTCAGCTTCACTTGGCTTCTCCGTTTTGACTCCGTTTTCGCTCGAATTCCTGCATGGTTAGCTCAAAACTTGTGTAGACTCTATCTCTTGCATTTTAGCCCATTCTTACTCAAGTTTATATTCTTTTGAACCCTTTTGAATGAAATACGAAGTCAAAAGATGCAATAAAAGAAGGTGCAAATGTGTACATCAGCAAGGCCGAGAGAATTATTCGAACAATAACCAACATGATGCGTTCTCTCCTTTTTCACGCATCCATTCCCCTTGCCTATTGGCCTCACGCCTTATCAACGACATGTTATCTCCTCAACATCCTCCCTTCTACTACCCTTCAGCATCGCTCACCCACTCACGCATTATATTGCACCATGCCTAGATATGATCACATTCGTACATTTGGGTGCCTGTGTTTTCCAAACCAGTCCTCCACCGCCCCACACAAACTCCACCCGCGCTCCACTCCATGTGTCTTCCTTGGCTATCCGTCAGATCATCGCGGTTACCTTTGCCTCGATGTTCAGAGTCATAGGCTTATCCTGTCACGTCATGTCACTTTTGATGAGTCTCGCTTTCCTTTCTCTTCCCCTCCTCCCTCCTCTCCCACACCTACTGTCTCCCAGTCTGAGTCAGAGTCTCACTTCCCACACTTCCTCCTTCCCCAGAGCTCTACCGGTGCTCCTGCTTCTCCCCCTACACCGCCCCCACCACCGCCCCCACCACCGCCTCCTCCTCCTACCACCAGACCACACACCCACAGCGTCTCCGGTGTATTCAGACCTCGTCAGATCGTCTCTATGCACGCCTCCGATCACCCCGCCAACACCTCCCCTGAGCCCTCCCGAACACACCTCCCATCACCCCCATTGCCGCGGCCTCCTTACCGTGGCCGCAGCATTGTGCCGTGGCCGCCGCTCTGTGTCGCGCCCGCCGCACAGACTAACCCCGCCCCCACCGTTTCCCAAGTCCCTCCAGCCTCCAACCCGACCTCGCTCTCCCCCATCCCCACCTCCCACAAAACATCCCTCCTCGACCCGAAGTTGCAGGCGGCTATGCTCGATGAATACAGGGCCCTTACAAGGAATGGTACCTGGGTTCTATTTCGTCTCCCTCCTGAGGCGAACGTCATTCGCTGCATGTGGCTCTTCCGCCACAAGTTCCGCTCTGATGGGTCATTGGAACGCTACAAAGCTCGTCTTGTGGTCAAGGGTCGATCTCAGCAGGCAGGTATTGATTGTGATGAGACATTCAGCCCCGTGGTCAAGCCTGCCACTATCCGAGTGGTGCTAAGCTTAGCGTTATCGCGACATTGGGCTATTCATTAGCTGGATGTCAAGAACGCCTTTCTGCATGGCCATCTGAATGAGACAGTTTACATGTTTCAGCTGTAACGGCCCGGATATAAATACCCGGGTTACGTTTCGAAGGTCGGATACCTTCGTTCGGATGTTGCAATTCAGGTACGGGTCGAGGTTTCAAACCTCTAATGATCAATCAGTATTCAAAGCGGGGATTTCGAACCCCAATCAATCAAAGTTACAGAAATTCAATTTATACGAAAGTAAAGCGGAAATACGGTTTAGATACAAAAGCCACGGCAGAGTCGGGTCAAAACCAAAACATAAATTCACAGTCATATAGCCCAATTAGCGGGGTTAGACAGATTCCTGGCAATCGCCCGGGGGATTTTCCCACGCCATAGAGACAGGGAGCAATCATACCTAAAAACAATTGGTGCGAGCGGGATCAGACCGACGCCCCAACACACCCTGTCCCGCAAGCAAATATACACATACGCTAGTATAAAGATGATGCGAATGCGGAATTTAAATCACACTAACATGATCCTAATTTACAATGTGCGAAAAAGAACTGTAAAGGGCCCAAGACAATGCCAAGTGGCTTATCCCTCTCCTACCTCTGCACCCCTTCCCGTTAGTGCAGAGACTGGCCAATTCGGTGCTATAGCATAGCCATTTCCTCGTGGTGGTGCACTTCACCACGGTATCATCATATCATATCATATCTCATCATCATATCATATCTTATCATCATATCATATATCATGCTCATGCCCGATGGTGCTGGACTAATCATATCATATCATCATCTCATCTCTTGCCCGATGGTGCTGGGCTATCATATCATGCTCATATCGACTCGATAGACTCAGGGCACCCGATGGAGCTGGGCTACCCTATGACCCTAGCAAAGACTCTAGGACTATCACAGATAACGGCCGTTCTGTTTCATACGCATAAAGAAATAGAATGCTCAATCACAAGTGCAATCCTAGCATGATACTATATGGCATGCTTTAATGCTTATGCAACACCTAGTATGTCATATATTCACAAGCAGGTAATCTCTTTCGAATCTGAGTAAGCCCATAAAGGAACTTACCTGAATAAGCCGAACAGCAGAGAACAAGGCAGAAGCATAATCCAAGTAATGAGTCACCAATAGCAAACAATGTCCAACATATCACAATCACCTAATAACATATAAATGCATAAGTCTATCTAATTCACACAAGGCGCCCCTAACTATCATACATCTCTTCTCATATCTCGTCTCAGATTATTCCATCTTATCTCCTCATAATTCAATATCATTCCATGTTCATCTCATCTCATCATCTCATTTTCAAAACAATCTCTCAAGGAACTCGACTTAGAAAATCAAACAAATCTTTTAAAATCGCTTATCCAAATCCCGATATTAAACACTTAGGCCTTAAAACCAATTCCCAAAATCATATTATAGAAATCATTCCGGCATTTTACCTATTTAAAATCCTCATCTTAAAATCACCTTATAAATTATTATATAATATCTCTTCTCAAAGAATATTTAAATATAATAAAATTGTCAAAATCACTCCATTTTCATGACCCACATTTATAAAACAACAACACTAAATTACTTTATCATTTCTAACACATTTATTAAAACACATAATAATATAATAATATCGTAATAATATATATATATATATATATATATATCAAATAATACCATTTTTAATCACTTTTATAATATCAAAATAAAATACCAACATCTCATAGGTATAACATATATAACCCAATATCAATTAACATTACTTTTAAAACCTTTTCAAATATATAATAAAGAATCTTCAGAATATATATATATATATATATATATATATATATATATATATATTCCCAAAATCAGAATTTACAATTAACATAACATATATATATATATATAACATAACACATAACCGAATTTAGCCCAAAACAACACCCGGACCAAGAGAAAAAGAGGAAGAAGAGGAGGCAAACCCGGCCCAACTGGCAAGCCCAAGGGGAAGGAGAATGTCCGGCCCACCCGAGACTTCAGAAGGGAGGGACCCGGCCCAAGGAGGAGGCTAACCCAGAAGAAGAAAAGAAGGGGATCCGAATGGGAATATGGGTCTCTCCTTTGTCTTATGCCCAACCCGGTTTAAAAATGATATAACCCGTAATGGGTGGGTGACCCGGCCCAGCCCACTACAGAAAGGAGGAACCTTTCTTCAAGCTCAGGCCGAGCTTACGACGGAGAACAGAGAGAGGAAGGAGGGAAATAGCTCAGGCCCCCGGTGAGTCCTTCCCGTACCCAACCCTCACCCAGATGACCCGCCCCACAATCCGACCTCAACTAACTCAAAAGAACCGAAACGAGAGGAAAGAGGAAGGAGGGAGAGAAAGCTCACCGAGGGGGGGTTTTACTTCGCCGGAGATGCGCAGGAGGCTTCGATTTGAGCTCGTCGAAGACTGAAGGCGAATCGGTGCGAAAGAAATCGGGCGCATTGAGCTCGCCGGAGGCTCGGAATGCTCCTGGAGACTCGGCGATGCTGGTGGGTACGTTTCTGCTGCTGCTCGGATGAGGAAGGAGGAACACGGAGCTGCTGGCGGCTCGGTGGCTGCTCGACAACGAGGAACAGAGGGGGGATGTGGTCTGGTGGTGGTGGTTGTGGGCTCTTCGACGACGACTGTAGTGGCGGAGGAGAGGTGGTCCGGTGGTGTGGGTTGCTCTGTCGAAGATAAGGAGGAAAGGGGAGCTTCTTGGTGGTTTGCAAAACACAAAAGAGGGAGGGAGGAGAGGCTGAGAGAGAATGGAAATGGGGAACAGGACAAATATGAATTGCAAATGGGTGAGGCAGGGGACCAAGCTCTGATTTTGTGTGGGAGGTGAGCAGCGAGAGAGGGAGGGAGATAGAGAGAGAGATAAATAAAAAGGAAAATGATTAAAATAGAATTGGTCCCCACAAGATATTTTGAATGCCCGACTAATATCTCGAAACCCGCTCGCCCGGTCGAATCCCGACTAAATCAAATTTAAATAAAATTTCAATTCAATTTCAAGATAACGGAATTAAATAAATTTCAATCAAAACTCGGAGCTTAAATTAATTTTATTAATTCCCGGAACTCGAAAGCGAAATCAAATCCCGTCAAAATTCTAAATTAAAATGATGCCGGAAGGATTTTAAAATTGAACTCGTGCTCGAGGACGACTTTTTCTCCGCTTTTACAAATTGAAATAAATACTAACATTTTTAATTAAAATAATAATATTATATATATAAAATATATATTCAGTCTTTACATTAGCCGCCGGGGTTCGTTAATACTGATCGTCCCAAGCACGTTTGTCTCCTAAAGCGCTCTCTGTATGGTCTGAAACAGGCTCCGCGTGCCTGGTTCCAGCGCTTTGTATCTCATCTGCTACGCTTGGGCTTCGTTGTCAGCCGCTCGGATTCGTCTCTGTTTATCTATCGCAGAGGCACAGACATGGCCTTTCTGTTACTATATGTCGACGACATCATCCTCACCGCCTCTTCTGATGCTCTTCGGACATCTATTATTTCCCAGTTGAGTGCCGAGTTCGCCATGTCAGATCTTGGTCCGTTGTCTTACTTCTTGGGCGTCGCCGTCCGGCATCATGCGTCTGGGTTGTTTCTCTCTCATAGTAAGTATGCTGCCGAAATTGTTGCTCAGGCCAAGATGAGTAACTGCAAGCCAGTCGTCACCCCTGTGGATATGTCCAACAAGCTCAGTGCTCACTCTGGTCCTCTGTTTGATGATCCGACGTTGTATCGGAGTCTTGTCGGTGCATTGCAGTATCTTACATTTACTCGGCCAGATATCAGTTACGTCGTTCAGCAGATCTGCCTGTTTATGCTTGCGCCCAGGGAACCGCACTTTCAGGCATTGAAGCGGATCATCCGGTACATCAGCGGTACCCTCGAGCTGGGCACCACGATCACCCCTTCATCTCGGCATGACCTCGTCACTTACACTGACGCGGATTGGGGTGGTTGTCCTGACACACGTCGCTCCACGTCTGGCTACTGTGTCTTCCTCAACGACACTCTTGTGTCGTGGTCAGCGAAGCGTCAGTCTGTGGTGTCCCGCTCTAGCGCCGAGGCTTAGTGCAGGGGCGTCGCCAACGTTGTCTCCGAGTGCTCATGGCTGCGCAATCTCCTCCTTGAGCTCCGCTGCCCTCTTCAGAAGGCCACCCTGGTCTATACCGACAACGTCTCCGCCGTCTATATGGCCAGCAACCCAGTCCAGCATCAGCGCACGAAGCACGTTGAGCTCGATCTCCACTTCGTTCGGGACAAGGTTGCTATTGGACATGTTCGTGTTATTCATGTCCCGTCCTCCTATCAGTACGCTGATATCTTCACCAACGGTTTACCTCGGCAGTTGTTCCTCGATTCTCGGTCCAGTCTCACTGTACGGGACCCTCCACTTTCGACTGCGGGGGTTTGATAGATTACATAGATGTCATATTGTATAGTGGGCCAAAAGGCCCAATATCTTATAACCTATATATATGATTGTCTAATGAATGAAACCCTTAAGGAGGACTTTACATCAATTACATCTCTCTACATGGAGATGAAACACATGTTCAATTTCAGAAAGGATAAGATGCTCAAATGAACTAGTGGTCGTGTCTCTTTTATGCACAATGTAAGTTATGCACAATGTAAGTTTGGCGTGCTCATTGCTTATTTGTGAGGATAAGAAGCTCATTTGGGAAAACGATCTTGTGTTTAATTTTAATTTTAAGCAGCATAATCTGAAATCTCTACTTAATTTAAGTCATTGATGAAGCATAGTTGCAACTGCTTTATTCTCCACCCTTTCCGCTCACTTTTTTTTTTAATAATATGGAGGTTTCGAGGTTATTGACTAATTTTTCACGGGTCGAGCACTAGTCTAACACAAATTGCTCATAATGGGATTTGAACCTTGAATTTGGTAAATAAAGAGCGGTTATCCGGGGTTCGAACCGAATACCTTTGGGTACTACCCACAAGTCTTTTCCGGTTGAACCATTCCGGCGCGGAATGATTAATGGGATTTGAACCCTTAACCTCATAAGCACCTCACTCTTACCACTAGATCAAGAGATCATTGGTTACTAGATTCACTTTAATTATATGCATCATATATCTCGTTAGCTCAAAAGATATATTTAGTGAATTCAAAAGATAAGTAGTGACGACTTGTGCATACTTACCGACTCAATTATTATTTCATGCTTTTTCCTAATAGGAAATCTATATATCTCATTCTTGTAGGGAAAAGATTATAGGGCACAGTGGTGCATTGTTTGGTGATAGCTAGGTACAAGTAAGATTAATGATTTTTCACAGTGTAGTGTATGTCTTATTTGCGTGAAATATTAAATTCCAACCGGCACATAATTGATATGCAGTACGATTGTGTTGTGAAAGAGATTAAGGGTGTGTATGGCATGTCAAATGTTGCACTTGTTGGATAATAGCCCTGTTGGAACATTCGATAAGTAACAAACTTGTTATAGGGCGTTATGTTAGTAGTTTGGATAAAAGTTTTTAAACAAAAACAAGCCTAACGGCGGCAGCGAGCACATATGTGGGTGCCCCATCTCCTACTCTACCTATCAATATAGATAGTGAAAGAGTCTTCTTAAAAACACCTTTAAAATACACTTGAATTTTCGATGTGGGATGTTGAATGTTCAAGAAACACCTTAAACCCACAAACTAAGCATTATATCCAACAACACTTAGGACAATGTGGCGGTAGTGGTAATGTAGTGTGTTAGACACTTAGACCGCTTCTTTTGATACTGGTAAAATGTTACTTCAACCATTAGTTGAAATACTAACTACTTCAACCACTAGAAGATGATGGGATAAATCTTGAAAAATAATTCCTTATGTTGGGTTGTCTTTCACGCCCTCTAAATCCTTGGCATTTTTTGTTGGAAAAAGTGTTGCCTCACCAGCTCTATATAAACTAATTATTATAAACTAATTAAGCTAGTATCTATATCTATATAAACTCTTAATTTAGAAGAGTTTAGGATGATGTGTCAATCTTAGAGGCATTTTATGAGTCTTGACCAATCATATTTTTTTTGCCATTTTTCTTTGATTTTCTTTAATTTTTTTTTCTTCTTTTCCCTTTAATTCTCTTTTTTATTTAATTTTACTAACTTCTATCTATATCTATATAAACTCTTAATTTAGAAGAGTTTAGGATGATGTGTCAATCTTAGAGGCATTTTAGGAGTCTTGACCAATCATTTTTTTTTTGCCATTTTTCTTTGATTTTCTTTAATTCTCATTTTTTTCTTCTTTTTCCTTTAATTCTCTTTTTTATTTAATTTTACTAACTATCTATATAAACTCTTAATTTAGAAGAGTTTAGGATGATGTGTCAATCTTATAGGCATTTTAGGAGTCTTGACCAATCATATTTTTTTTGCCATTTTTCTTTGATTTTCTTTAATTCTCATTTTTTTTCTTCTTTTTCCTTTAATTCTCTTTTTTATTTAATTTTACTAACTATCTATATCTATATAAACTCTTAATTTAGAAGAGTTTAGGATGATGTGTCAATCTTAGAGGCATTTTAGGAGTCTTGACCAATCATATTTTTTTGCCATTTTTCTTTGATTTTCTTTAATTCTCATTTTTTTCTTCTTTTTCCTTTAATTCTCTTTTTTATTTAATTTTACTAACTATTGGGCTTAATTCAAAACATTGAATTCAATCTAATATAACTATTGGGCTTAATTCAAATTTATTTACTAACTATTGCACTTAATTCAAAATATTGAATATAACTATTGATTATGACACATCACATTTAAACAATGTTATAATTGGTATTATTATTACTGAATAATTTAAAATATCTATATTTATGTATTATACTTTACATAAGATTTTAAAAAAATAATTTTCTGAGATAATTATAAGATACATTTATTGTAAAGTTTTTTATAATTTTATCTTAACATTTATTAATATTTTATATTATTTTTATATGTAATATTTTAGTTTTAAAAAAAACGCGTCATGGCGCGGGAATCGTACTAGTTTCATTTTGTAACAATAGACAATTTCGCTCTTGGTTGATTTCGCAAAGGTCTCGAGTTGCAGATAATTAATACCGTGGGTTTGAAGTTGGGGGCTTCGATCAAGCTGTCTTCGAGGGTGCCCTATCGATTCCATCGCACCTTCATAAGCGCAGAGGATTTACATAAACAAGCAAACAACGTGGATTTGAAGTTGAAATGAAGGATTGAAGGCAAAGGTATTTTTAACTTTTTATCCACAATACCCACTTATAAATCTTATAACCACCAAATATTATTCATGTTTTTTACTAGATTATTTTTTTTAAAAAAAAAAACCCAACCTTCCACAACTTCATAATACATAAAAATAATCTCCACTTCCTAAAAAAACCCAACCCCGAACCTGGTTCATAATGTAACTAACCCTCCTTTTGTTTTATGTTGAATGAAAATTACTAAAATAAATGGGACTTATTCTTTGTAAAGGACATTTCTTTTTCACATATACTAGATAAAAATCATAGAACTTGTATGTGCTACTTTTTTCTATTTGGATGTCTAGTTAAACATGTGTGGGCCTAGTGATGGAATAGCTTGTGACACTTTTAGATTATTCCCAAGGTCATCAAGGGTACGGTGATTACAATCATGTTTAACTTTGATTGTTACTACCTTTTGCTACTTGAATTGAAATGTATTTGGTATGTTGTGATCATTCTCATGAATAGTTACTCCTAGCTAGTTGGGGTGTGGGCAGTACTTGGACTTTGGTCTCCTCACTCAGTTGTTACTCGATTTCAAAATCCGACTCGGACTGATGATTGAGGTCGTGTGTAAGGGTGCACATGCGCTAGTAGCCTAACACAAAAACCGATTGATGTTCCATTCTAAAATCAATGTGCTTTAGAAAGAATAGTCTGTCGGCTTATATACTAAGACTCGTTATGTTCAACTTTTGATGTGAAACTTTTTATGGTCTTATTCACATCTCCCAACACGCCCCCGCAAGTGCAACTAGGAATGACTCATCTAGTTGACACTTAAACTTGAACCAGGATCAAAAGACGAGTCGTTAGGCTAATCGCTCTGATACCATATCAAAGTCGGACTCGGAGCAATGACTGGGGGTCGTGTACACGGGCGCACATGCGCTAGTAGTCTAGCACACAAGCCGAGTGAGGTTCCATTCTAAAATCAATTGGCGTTAGAAGGAGTAGCCCACCAAGTTATATACTAAGGTTCGTTATGTTCAACTTTCAATGTGAGTCTTTTTATGGTCTCATTCACATCTCTCAACACTCTACAAGCATATATGTACCATTAACTGACTCCATAAACCTTATTAATTTTTGTATTTTTCTATTATAAAAAAGTGTTCATCGACTAAGGAAGTCTATAGGAGTTGTAGCTATTTTCATATCCCCTAACAAGAGTGCAAGAGAGACATCAACCAAAGGAGATGCTAGCCCCGGTGATTCAACCTAAAGGGTATCAAAGGAGTGTTGAACAAGCTACAAAATGAGATGGTTAGGATGCTCTATAAGCTACTGAAAACACAAACTTAGGAACATTGTGCTTTGTTTTGGCTTTTTTGTATCACATCTTTTTTGAGAAAAGTTAAACTTTGAACTTGGCAAGATGTCCAGGTTATGTACTTTTGTTTGACGTTCGCTTTATATAGAATTGTGTTATCTGGAAAAAGCATCTTGTTATGCTTGATTAGAGAAGATCGGTCTACTAACCGGGGCAATAAGGTAAATTAGCAATGCCAACTTCCACTGCAAGTTCATATCATTGAGCAGCTGGACACCAGTGGAGATCCCCTTCAAACTTTCTATACTCCCCTCCCTACAACACAAAAATATTTTAACATTTATTTTATCTTTAAAAAAAATTATATTTATATTACTAACATCTAAATGTATATATTTATAAAAAAAATTTAAAAAAATTATGTTTTAGAATTTTTAATAATTGTATTTTGTTAAATATTGCCTTTTTCATTTTTTAAAATTATAAAACATAATTTTTCAAAATAAAATTTTATAAATATATAAAAGTATATAGTAGTAATATAAATACAATTTTTATAATTTTTTTAAGATAAAATAAATGTTAAAATATTTTTGTGTTGTAGGGAGGGGAGTATAGGAGGGAGTAGAGGATCTGTACTGGCTGGACACTATGAGAGTCGTACTTCCTGAACATTGATTAAAAAAAATGTTTGGATGAATTTATTTTTTTAATAGAAAAATCGGGGAAGAAAAATAATTTACGTTAAAAATGGTGGAAGTGTGATAGCATATGCAATGGGTTTTATAACTTTGGGTTATATTTCTGTATGGGCCGGCCCATATTTTGTATTGATTGGGCTTGTTATAAATAGGCATACACCCTTTGTAATCTCTCTCTTTTCAATTGAATGAAGCATCTGAAATCCAATTTACAGAAATTCGAACTTCGCTCCATCTTCTCTCTATCATCTCTCTTTATCATAGCTCAAATTGCAGATCTGATTTGGTTTCCAACATGGTATCAGAGCTAGATCTGTTGATTTGATCTCGAATCCACTTCGGATCTGAGTTTTATCTTACTTCTCTTGTCATTTTTTGTTTTATTCTGTCTTCTTCATGGCTAATGATCAGAATAAGTTTGTTCCACCTGATCTGTATTATCTTCATCCTAGTGATCATCCAGGGATGATCCTTGTCACTCATTCATTTGATGGCAAGGGATTTGGTGAGTGGCGGCGGTAAATTCGGATTGCGCTGTCAGCTAAAAACAAAATCGGTTTTCTTACTGGTGCTATTGAGAGACCTACGACAGATGCAGCTAGGCTTCAGTGTTGGGAGCAATGTAATGACATGGTCATCTCTTGGATCGCCAATAGCCTGAGTCCGGAGATTAGATGAAGTGTTATTTACAACGACACCGCTAGTGCTATCTGGAAGCAGTTGATCTCTCGCTATAGCAAGATCGGTGGAACTCAATTGTATTCTATTCAACAAGAGATGTGTACCACTTCTCAAGGTACGAGTTCTTTTTCTGCATATTTTACCAAAATTAAATCGCTATGGGATGAGCTTGATAGTATGAGGAGTCTGCCGAAATGTTCTTGTGGAAATTGCACTTGTGGCTTTGTTTCGCAATTCTCTCAGTATTCTGAAAATCAGCGGATCGTTCAACTATTGATGGGACTTAATGAGTCTTATACTTCTGTGTGTGGTTCCATCTTGCTCATGGATCCTCTTCCAAGCGTAGATAGCGTTTATTTTCTTCTTTCTCAGGAAGAGAATTAGCGAGAGGGGAAATCCAGCTCAGCTAATGGGACAGTAGATGGTGTCTCTATGCATATTAAGGCACCTGGTAACTCATCAGGTGCTAAGAACTCTGGATCTGGATCAGCTCCGACTTCTAATTCTCGATCCAGCAGCAATCAGCCAAGGAATTTGAAATTCAATTTTGAAAAGAATTCTGATAAGCCTCGTGGTGAAAGGAAACCTTTGTTTTGTACAAACTGTAAGAAGACAAATCATACAGTGGATAGATGCTTCTTTATCATCGGTTTTCCTCCTAGTTATCCTGGTAGCAGGGAGAAGAAGGACAGTACAGATAGACGATTTTCTGGCTCAGTTTCACAGGCGCAGAAATCTGAGTTTTCCAACGAACAAATAGCTCATCTGGTGGCATTATTACAGGCTTTTGGTTCATCGTCTTCACATGGAAAGGAACCTGTCACTGATGATTTTGTTGGCTTCTCAGGTACTACCCTATCTACACAGATCCTTGATGGTCATGTTTGGATTATTGATAGCGGTGCGAGTGGTCATATGTGCAGTGATTTGAACTTGTTTGTCAGTACTTATGCTCTCTCTCGCCAGTTTAAGATTACTTTGCCTACAGGGGACACAACATTGATCACTACAGCTGGAACAATTGAACTTATGCAAGGCCTTAAGTTGCATAATGTTCTATTTGTTCCAAAGTTTGTGTGTAATTTGGTGTCTGTGGGGAAACTGATTAGAGATCTTAATTGTTTCGTGATATTTACTGCAAGTGGATGCTACTTGCAGGCTCCTTCCATGAGGACCCCTATGAAGATTGGTGAGTTGATCAAGGATTTATTTGTGCTGGGGCTCACTTCACATACACGTTTTGCTGCTCATTCTCATATTGTTTCGAATAACATGTCAGTTGTTGTGGATGCTGCAACTTGGCATAAAAGGTTAGGTCATTTACCTTCCCATAGACTGCATACTTTGCCTTGTGTTCCCATGGCAGACAATTGTGTTCTTGATTTGAAAACCTGCTCTGTTTGTGCACGTGCTAGGCAAGCACGTTTGCCTTTTTCATTGAGTTCAATTAAGACCATGGATGCTTTTGAAATGGTTCATGCTGATGTCTGGGGTCCCTACCAAATACCTACTTATGATCAGTTTAAGTATTTTCTGACTTTGGTAGATGACTACACTCGCACTACGTGGGTTCAATTGCTCCCAAACAAGGCTATGGCCTTTACTGTTTTAAAACAGTTTATTGCTTTTGCTGAAAGGCAGTATGGAAAGCAAGTTAAGATACTTCGTTCAGATAATGCTTTTGAATTAGGAGCAAGACATGATTACTCTCAGTTCCTTTTGGACAAAGGGATTGTTCATCAACAGTCATGTACTGCCACTCCTCAGCAGAACAGAGTTGTTGAACGAAAGCATCGGCACATTCTTGAGGTTGCTCGGAGCCTTATGTTTGAATCCGGGTTACCAAAACGGTTTTGGGGAGACAGTGTTCTTATAGCTATTCATATCATCAACAAGTTGCCCAGCAAGTTGTTGAAGATGAAATCTCCGTTTGAGTTGTTGACTCATAAGCCTCCTTCTTATGATTATTTACGTTGTTTTGGCTCTCTTTGTTTTGCATCTACTCTTCAACAAGGAAGGGACAAATTTTCAGCAAGAGCTTCCTCTTGTGTGTTGCTTGGTTATCCTGGGGGGAAAAAGGGATATAAACTCTTCAATCTTGAGACAAAATGTGTATTTGTCTCAAGAGATGTTATCTTCCATGAGAAGGTTTTCCCTTATAAATCTATGCCACCTCAATCTGTTGCAGACACTCCTTCTTTTCACTTTGGCTTCTCCCTCTTCTCAGTTGGTGGCTGATGATTGTGATTTCCATCCTTCTGTTGCTCATGATCAGATTGTTGTCGCTCAAGATTAGACTGCAGCTGCTCCTATTTTTTCTCCTCGTCGTTCCACTCGAGAGCATCATCCTCCATCATATCTAGTAGACTATGTGTGCAATCAATGTACAGAAGTGGATGTGGGGGTTTGTTTTCACACCATTACTTCCACTTTTGAGTTTCCTTCTGCCTCTGCTTCTGCAGACTCTTTTCCAGATCATGAACCTCTTACTTTTTCCGAAGCTTGTGAGTACTCAGTTTGGAAAAATGCTATGAAGGATGAGTTCAAGGCCCTAGATGCCAATGACACATGGGAGATTGTTACTCTTCCTAGAGACAAAAGAGCTATAAGTTGTAAATGGGTTTACAAAGTGAAAAGGAAAGCTGATGGTAGTATAGAGAGATACAAAGCAAGATTGGTTGCGAAGGGGTTTACACAGAAGGAAGGGGTAGATTATATTGAAACGTTTTCTCCTGTTGTAAAGATGACAACAGTCCGAGTTTTGGTCTCAGTTGCTTTACATCATAATTGGACGATTTTGCAGCTCGATGTAAATAACGCTTTTCTTCACGGAAATCTGGATGAAGAGGTTTATATGAAGATTGCTCCAGGGCTTGATGTTCATGGAAATAATTTGGCTTGCCGTTTGAGGAAATCCATCTATGGGCTTAAACAAGCCTCTCGTCAGTGGTATGCTCGGTTGTCCACTGCTCTGTTTAATCGTGGTTACTCCCTTTCTCAGAACGATCATTCTCTATTTTTCAGAAAACACAAAGGCTTAACTGTGTTTATTGCGGTTTATGTGGATGATATACTCATCACTGGGAGTGATTGTACAGAGATGACAGCTCTCAAAGCTTTTCTGGATTTGGAATTTCGGATTAAAGACTTGGGTACACTCAGTTTTTTCTTGGGCATTGAGTTTCTCAAAGTTGATGGTGGTTTGTTACTCAGTCAACAGTGATTTATAAACGAAATTTTCCTAGACTTTCCTTGCTCAGGATCTGCAGTTGCTTGTCCTTTGGAACCGCATCTTCAATTATCTCCGGATTCTGGTGCTTTGCTTGAAGATCCCACACAGTACAGGCGGCTTATTGGGAAACTGAACTTTCTTGTTCATACCCGGCCTGATCTTGCATTCACTGTGCAATTCCTTAGTCAATTTCTTCATTCTCCTCGCGTCCCTCACATGGATGTTGCACTCCATGTTCTTCGTTATCTCAAAGGCACAGCTTCAAAGGGTTTGTTGTTGTCTGCCAATGATTTGCTCACTCTTCGTGCTTATTGCGATGCGGACTGGGCCAGTTGCCCGTTCTCTCGTAAGTCTGTTAGTGACTATTTGATATTTCTGGGATCCTGCTTGGTCTCGTGGAAATCCAAGAAGCAGCAAAGTGTGTCCTTGTCCTCAGCCGAAGCTGAGTATCGTTCCATTCGTCGAGTTTGCACAGAACTTGCTTGGATTACTCGCCTATTGGAGGATTTTGATGTGTCTGGTGTGATGCATATTCCCGTCAAATGTGATAATCAGGCGGCGGTTTATATTGCTCGGAATCCTGTGTTCCATGAGCGCACCAAGCACGTCGAGCTTGACTGTCATTATGCTCGGGAAAAATTGCTTGAGGGTCTTATTTCGCTTGGTCATGTGCCCTCCCATGCCCAGTTAGCTGAATTTCTACCTAAGAACATTCCTGGTACCCATCTCCGGCCTCTGTTACGCAAGATTGGCGTCGTGGAGTCCCCGTCTCCATCTTGAGGGGGGATGATAGCATATGCAATGGGTTTTATAACTTTGGGTTATATTTCTGTATGGGACGACCCATATTTTGTATTGATTGGGCTTGTTATAAATAGGCATACACCCTTTGTAATCTCTCTCTTTTCAATTGAATGAAGCATCTGAAATCCAATTTACAGAAATTCGAACTTCGCTCCATCTTCTCTCTATCATCTCTCTCGATCATAGCTCAAATTGCAGATCTGATTTGGTTTCCAACAAAGTGAAACTTATCTGATCCCCTTAAAGTATTTGAACTTCTTTTAAAATGGAGGATTTGAAATTTACAGAAATTTAAAATCTCTGTTTTTTATAATAATTTTTTAATCAAACACATTACTCGTTGAGTTTTTTTTACTGGATGATCAAACGAGGCCTAAATGAGTTGGTCTCACCTTTGAGATTACCAAATAGATATATTCAACTTTAAAATACGGAGTACTTACACAGAAAATGAAAACAAATTAAATTTTCAATTCAATTATCTCTTGGAATTTGAGAGAGAGAAAAAAACTTGTGGTTTCTCTACAAAATTTTCCTTATTTATTTATTTTTCCCACCATTTCTCTTTTCCATCTCTTTCCATCAATTTATAAATAATAGAATAGACCCCCTCAAATAGTAGAACAAGTCTTTAATTAATTTCCTAGCAAATTTCTCCCATCTATTTCACCTACTCTCTCTCTCCTACCCTATATCTTCATCATTAATATACTACGAACCTCCACAAAAACCAGCCAACAATGGAGAGCTCCATGATTTCATCTGAAAACAACTCAGGCTTATCCTCCGAACCCACTCGGAGTCTCAGCATCGATGATCACGTGGAAGAAGGCGAAGAGAAGGATGAGGAGGTGTCGCCGGAGGAGAGTGGCTGGACCGAATACCTTGAGGATTTCTCAGATTACGTCCGAAGATTAGAAGGGGGAGGAGAGGAGGTGGAGGAGACCAGCCATGGTGATCATGAGTATAGTAATCATACTATGATGAGAAGTGCTTCAATGGTGTCGGATGCAGGCTCCGGCCCTGAATGGAAGATTCGGAATTATATTCATCCTAACATCCCCAAAAGGTTGAATATGAAGAGGGCTATGGAGATGTCTTATGATGATTCCTTGGAGGATACTGCTAGCTCTCCAGTTAATAGTCCCAAGGTTATTACCTATACTAAAATTAAGTTTTTTTTTTCTTTTTCTAGAAAACAATTATACTATTTATGTTTTTCTTATATTGATACACAAATTACTGTTTCTATATATGGCTGGGTTTTAATGAAAATTGACACACAATCTGTAAAGTTGAAAAATTCTTTAGAAAAAAGGGGTTTGAATTTATAGATATTATTAGACAACTGATAATTGTTAAGAGTTTGATCAACAGATTACCATGGGTTTGAAGAGGATGGATATCAATTGCAGGAGAGCAGATGAGACGTTTTATCATGTGAGATATTATATATTTATGTTTCATGATTTAATTAAATTAGTGACTATTATATTGTTTAGAGATATTGAAAACTTCCAATAACACGCTATATCTATATTATAGGAGGAGAAAATAATAAACAACATGTATTTTCAAACTTTGCTAATTATATATAGGAGGAAAAGGATTTCACAAACTCAATCTCATCACCCACCAAATAAATTAATGGCATAGATTTGAATTATTATCATTCATTTTGTTAAGATTACAAATTAAACACATGATCACATATGTGGAGTTATTAATCTGAAAAATGAATAAAAATTCGCAATTTGAAGGGTCACATATATGTATGTTCGTGATTAGGTGCTGCAGGGGAAAGGAAGGGCAATAGAGACTCAACACGACGATGAAGGAATGGATGTGGCTGCTACAAACATGAACATGAATGGAAGCAGTCCATCTGTTGATCAACAAGGCAAAGTTTTGGGAGAAAAGGGATTGTGCTTGGTTCCTCTCTCCATCTTCATGAACTTCAACTACCACCATCTTCCTCGTTTCTAAAATCCTCGATTTCTTGTGAATTTGTATACATACATACATATACATAAGTATTATGTACTGATCGATCGATCGATCAATATTGTTTGTAATTATATGTTTGATTTTTGTACCCTTAATTTCTCTCTTCTCTTGGATATGCAAGAGATAGAAGAGCTTAATTAGGTGTTTAATTTTGGATTCTCTGGCTATATGTATAAATATTGTCTATGTTACGCACAATGGACCCATGAACATATACAGGGGAGGCATAGGGGAGCATGAGCCCCCTCTCTCATTCAAAAAATTACCTATTTGTATTCTCCTTGTCGATAGCTTCGTTTTGATATATAATATGTCACAATCCGACATCTGAATAACAAGTTATAAATGTTTGAAAATTGTAAGTATATTAATCACTTTTTTTACAGTGGGCATATGCCTTGCCTTAGCAAGGTTCACCCTTGATCACCCCGGAGAATGATGTTATATTAATCCTCGTGCAAGGGGATATTCGACATGTTACATACACTTCTATTCTTTGCAATGTATAGTCTACTGCTATGTTTGACTCTCTGAAGCAATATCAAAATTCAATTCTATCGAAGTTTGTCTTCATCAGCTTGATCTTTTCAATCACTCTGTAGACTTCCCAGTCAACACTGGTATCTCCATTAATGGCTTTAACAACTTCCATGCTATCACATTCTATGATAACGTTCCGAATTCCCCTGTTCAGAGCAAGCTGAACCCCCATCCAGAAAGCTGCAGCTTCTATTTGGAGGATAGATGCCACCTCTGTCTTTTTTTGAAAAATGTCAATCACCTAACCCGCACTGTCCCTAATAATGCCCCCAATTTGGCAATTATCAAGGGCTCTAACCGAGGCATCTGCGTTAATTTTGTAGATGGCATACGGTGGTTTTTGTCACCTTGTGTTTCTTCTACTACTTTTACAACCTCTAGTTTTTTCTTCGTTATGGGTCCGTTTCTAGTCTATAATTTTGGTAATTATTTGTTGAGTAATTGATGCAAATGGTTCTAATTTGGCATTGTTGAAGATATTCTTGTTCCTAATTTCCCATATAATATGTCACATAAAGCATAGATCCTCAAATTTGTGTTATTATGCTTAATTGAGATTATATCTTGCACTACCGATTGAGTAGTCCCCAATCCAATAAACATCTTACCTACCGCATGTTCATAGATTCTTATGATCGCCCTAGTAACTAGACACTCCAAGAGTATAGATATGATGAGCATCTTCATCAGCATTATGACATAAAGTGCATTGTGCATGTACTTTGTTAAAGTACCTATTTAAGCACAACATAGTGGGCAGTCCATCAATCAGAATCTTCCAAATCAAGTTTTGAGTTTTGGGTGGAAGCCTAAGCTTCCGAATCCATATATTTTTATTTAATTATTGTGTGAGTGGACTTAGTGGTGAAGTCTCCATTTTTATTTAATTTCCACACTAGTCTATTTGTGGTATGCCAATTCGGAATAGGAATATCATAGATGATTTGTGCTATCTGAGGAGGGAATATCTGATTTAGCATTAAAATATTCCATTGTTTTTGAGGAGTTGGGGTTGTGCCACTTTGATATTAGGAACATGGTTGCTCTTAAAGCAATCCAACGAGAAGTTGTTAATCCAAAGATCTGACCATACATTAATAGAATTCCTATTACCGGTGATCCATAGTAGCCTTTTTTTCAAAAGTTTTCCTTAGATGTAAAAGTCGTCCAAATTGCCAGGATGTGTTCAACTTTGTATATTCAAGGATTGCTTCGTTTTATAGATATTTTTCCTTAATTACCTTAACCCATATATTTTCAGGATTCGTGTAGATCTTCTAAATGAGTTTCAGCACAAGACTAACATTCATATTTTCTGCTACCTTTAATCTAAGCCCTCCATGTTCCTTTGGCGAATAAATCTTTTACCAGCTAATTAATGGTGTGTAGCGTTCAGAGTTAAGTTTGTTACAAAAGAAGTTTTTGTTAATCTGGTCTATTTGTTGCATAATCCCCTTTGAAAGCAAAAAGTTTTGCATAAGATAGTTTGTTTTTGAACTAAGATTTGCTCTAATTAAAATAATCCGGCCTTCTCGCTTGTGACAATGTTGATGTTTTCCATTTAGATAATTGTTTTTTAAGACTTTAAATTGCTTCTTCAAATACACAATTTTTAACTCTGCCATTAATAAAGGGATACCCCAATATTTCTCTAGTCCATTTGAGACCAGAATGTTCATTTCTTGAGATAGCGATCGTGCCAAGGTTGTACTGACATTTTTTAAGACCTGGATGGAGTTCTTATTGTAATTGTAGGTCAGGCCTGACATATTTGAGAAATTGTTCATCGTATTTTGGATCATATGAAGACTTTTGTGTGAAGCCCTAGCAAAGACCAAAGTGTCATCTGCAAATGTTAGAAAGGGGATAGGGTTCCCATTCGGCGTGAGTTTGATACCCACAATAGCGTCTTTTAGTAAAGCCTCTTCATTGAGTTCCCTTGCTAGATTTTCCATTACAATTACAAATATGTAAGGGTCAGCGGGTCACGTGGACAGATTCCCCTTTGTGGTTTGCATTGCTCACCCGGACAGTTGTTCGTCAGGATCAAAAAAGTTGAATTTGTGATGCATTTCATAACCCAATTTATATATCCACTTTTAGTGAAAACCAAATTTTTTGAGGACGGCTTCCATGTATTTCCAATTGATTTTATCATATGTTTTTTCTATATCAAATTTAAGGGTCATCCCTCTGTAAATTCTACATAGCATCAGAGCGGGTTTCAGTCATAGCCTACCATCTTCATGAATCACTTCTGCTACTCTACTTTTTCCTATCCATATATGTTTTTTCACCTTCTAATCTCCACCCATATTCTTCGTCGTTGGCTCTACTTGTCGTGGTTGATCATTTATTCTCTACCTTCTACCAATTTTGGTTACATTTTACCAATCTTTCTTGCCATGGGAGCATTTTTTTTTTTGATTAAGTAAGAATTCGGTAGATCAGGATTATCCTTGTGAACCGAGACCATCCTTTTGGATGAGATCCCTAAGATCTTGATTTTTAGGTATTAAGGAGGCAGGAATAGAAAAGCCAAGGTGTGCAACCTTGTCAGCCGCTCTGTTCCGAGAACATCGAATATGATTTATTTTGACCTCACACCGGGACTGAAGTAAGGCCTGAATGTCTGAAATGATTCTTTCGATTTGCCACGGGGGTTTCCAAATTCCATTGACAGCATTAACCACCGCCATGGGAGCGTTATTATTATTATTATTATTATTATTATTATTATTATTATTATTATTATTATTATTATTATTATTATTATTATTATTATTATTATTATTATTTTAAGAATAAGAATAAGAGTTTACAAAGAATTAGTGGGGAGCCGAGAAACAATCTGCACCCCCACTCCTTTAGCAATAGAAAACCCCACCCTAGTGAAAATATGAGCCACATTCCGGCCTCCAATATCTTGAGTTTGAGAAAATTTCTGAATTCTCTTTAGAAGAGCTATGTCATCTGACTCAAGTTCCCTCACCGCAGAAAATGAGAAGGGTAAGAAACCATAACCAATGGCTTTGCACTTAGCTTGATACTAGACCCGCTTACAACAAGCCGCCTCGGCCCCACATGCCCGGGAACAAAATCAGTCATTCCAGATTGCGTCAAAGAGGATGATCCTGTCAGGTCAACAAAAACATCTAGCTCTTCATCCCACGCGTAAAGAAGCATGTCCGCAGGTCGGAGGGGTTTCTCATCTCCCCCACACAGACCAATATCAACCTCTTTACCAACTGAGATCCCAGAACGATAGCAGACATTCACCATTTGGAGATCACGCTCTGCATTGCAGTCGAGGCATCGGGATGAAGCACCGACACAACATGGTTCGAGATGTTTTGGCTGCATTTGTTACAAAGCGGGCATCGCAGTTCAGAAGGAAGCGCATACGGGTATGAGCAATGAAGATGGTGTTGAGTTGAGGCCAGGATATTGGTTGGTTTATGGGTGGGACAAGGGTAGAGACACTTGTGTGGATGTGGTTGGGGCTTCACCGTTCACAACTAGAGCCAATGATTCCTTTGTACCCGGCAAGGCAGTATCTCAAGCCACTGAAAGAAAGGAGAAGAAGTACGCGGATATTTGTGCTGCTAAGGGGTATGGTTTTATGGCATTTGCGTTCTCTACTTTTGGAGAACTGGGGGGTGATGCTATTGGTTTTCTGAAGCGAGTTCAATTGGTTATGAAGAGTCATAGGGCAGGGTCTGATAATGGTGATTTCATATTTCATAGAGTTGGTTTTACTATTCAAAAAGGGGTTGGAGCTCAATTTGTTACGAGGCTTCCAACTAACTTTATGTAAATCTTTTTTCATCATCATAATAATAATAATAATAATAATAATAATAATTATTATTATTATTATTATTGTTATTGTTATTATTATTATGCGAATGTTCAAATCACTGATGTTCGTATCTAGGTTTGTCGGCTCGATCTATTTTCCCAATCTCTAGCTTATCTAATTGTGGGGGTGGACTTCCACATTATTCATCGTTGGTATGGCTATTCATACATATTCTCGATGTTCTTGATCTATCCATCTACATCAACTGGTTCTAACTTGTCGATTATGTTTCCAATCTTCACTGTTTGTTGCTCTACTCTCACTTCAACTACGGGGTCGTATTAGAGATATATTATGATAGATTTATTTTGAAATATTTTCTATTATTGTATTAGGATATATAGAATTATCATTGATATTATTATATTAGGATAGAAATATATATTTAATAGGTTTAGTTTATCGATACCTATATCTTACTTATTCCACAAGCATTATAATCTCCCTATATAAAGGATTCAATAATAACATTGCAGATGTGAGTTTTACCTTCTCTAATATAAGGTTTCCTCCACCAAAATATTAGGTGTGTGTTTGGATTCCAATGCATTATGTATTATGATTATAAACACTTGAATAGTGTTTGGTTACACATGTTATAATGTGTTTAAAATAATATAAATTTTAAATAAAATATCTTATAAATTGTGTTAGTTAAATACTCCTATTTAAGTACTGTTTATAATTATAATTATGTTATTGCGTAAAGTTTATAATTACATTATAAACTTAATATAATTAATTAACATAATTTATAAGTTATTTTATTTAAAATTTACGTTATTTTAAACACATTGTAAAATGAGTAACCAAACACTATTTAAGTGTTTATAATTATAATTTCATTAAAAAAATGATGCAATGGAATCCAAACACACCCTAAGGTTTTATCCCTCTCTAAATTCTACAAAAATATTACTAAATTTAAAAAATGCTAATGACTTGTAAACTTATTTTAATTCTAATTAAAAATAGTTAATAAAATATTTTTAAAATTTATAACCATTTTTAGGAATAAATAGGAGAATTTGTTCATATAAACATCAAGTTTTTTTAAATATTTTTTTAATTTAGTAAAATATATTTTTAAATCTGTTTTAGATTCTAATTTAAATATAAAGGTTAAAATAATATAATATTCTATATATTTGACAAACCCCTAATAGAAATAGGCAACAAGTGGTGATTTGTTAACAAAAAACATTTATTGGGTGGTTTTTTGTAACTTCGTATTTAACGGGTGGTTAACTGTAAAAGCCTATATTTAACGGGTGTTTTTTTTTGTAAATTTTCCTTAATTTTAATATTATATACTTTTAAAATTAAAATTATAGTTTAATTAGACTAATCATTCTAAAAATTTTGGAGCTTTTCATTATATATTAAAAAATCTATTTATTTCTTCTCTTTAATCAACTAATTTGTATTAGTTACCCTATTACAAAATAGTTTAATTTAACATATACTATATGTTTAACATACTTACAAATAGTTTAGTTATTTTCAAATGATTAAAAATTTTTGAACTTTAACATGTTTGTTAACTCTAAAGTCTAAACTAGAGAGAGTCTTTTCACTAGATCTTTTAATTTGTAAGAAACACTTATTAGTTTAATCGGTAAGAGGTGCACCATTAATTGCTTTTCAAAAATAACTTAAGTATATATATAAAAGATATGTATGCTATTAACATGGTGATTAACGAGACTGATGTTTAATCTACTCCCAAACTTTTCTCATTTTGAAAGAGAGACTTTTGTCCACCAACACGCAAACAAAATGCTTTTTCAATTTATCTCTTTTTATTTGAAATTGTAAGGGTCAAGAAGTAACAAAGGATTAGAAAGATAACAGAAATATTCCCAGCTTCAATTAGATAGTGGCATATATGGGGCCATCTCATCTGTTAGATTATACAATCAAATGTAATTGCCGACTTAACTACTAGATTGAGATTTTGACAATAAAACTACTAGATTGAGATTTTGACAACAAAACTACTAGATGGGGATTCGTTCTTGATAGCTTAATTAATATAATAATTTATTAAGTGATCAATTATCTTTATTTAAACCAATTTTAAAAGGATGTCATTTTAGTCACACACCTTTTTGACATTCTATATACATCCACATGATAATCCTATTTCTCTTGTAATTAAATTAATAATGCAGGCGTGATTTTTAAATTAAAAACAAAACAAAACAAAACAAAAAAGACTGTGCTATATTTGTCTCTAAGATTTTAATTATATTTCAGTCATTAAAAGTCGTTAATATTTGGGAAATTATAGCTGTGGAATCAATTCACTACTAAATATCAGACCTAATGTAATGTCAGATATCGATTACAATAGGTCTCAAAATTTTTACCGTAGGTTTATGATAACAGTTGTCGCACCGCTACAGTAGCTGGTGTTGACTTAGATATATGATAACGGTATGCTAACCTGTTGCAACTGTTATATATAATAAGTTACATCCATTGCTAGACATACAACCGTTACCATAGATATCTACGGTAACACATAGCACCAAATACACAATTGTTAGGTCAATAAAGTGTTACGTTAGGTAGATAAATCAAATGCAATAGCATGCTTTTTAGCCCAGACCTTAAACACCCCCAGGCTAAAATGTCCATTTTTATATTAAAAAAATTAAAGGGCATATTTCACCCCACCACTCCTCACCTCTGTTCAAGCAAGAATATATTCCAAGACAAGATAATTATGGCATTGGCTTCATATTTTTCAGCCTATTTGAAGATATACAGATTAACATTATGCAACAAACAAATAGCACAAATATAAAAATGTATCTCAAGTTTCCAACTATTTTATTACTAAAGAAAAAAGAAGAGGATAATTGTCCTTGTTATTCAAGGATCAACATCTATACCATCCATAAGGTCAAAACCAAATACTTTCTAGAAGAAAGAAGTATCTCAATTGGTTCAAGTCTACTTGAATATGAGTAATTATGTGTATAGACACCTAGAAGCCAATTATAGTTCAAAACTCCGAGGCTAGAAAAAACTCATATAAATAAGATCATTTACCTACATCAGCCTTCGGAAAAATGTCAGAGTACAGCTCACCACTATTCCCATTCATTTTTTAAATACACAAGTAGTGTTCTAAGTATCCTTATAAATGAACATTTCCATTAGCCTTACAACCTAAGAAACTTAGTTAGAGAGAGTTAAAATTAATGTAATTGTTCTTCCCAACTTTAATTTGACTGTAGTTTAAACTCAATAACGGCGGGCACAATTTGCTCAATTCTTTATAAATCCATTTGGCCTGAATTTTTAGCAACAAAGTTGTGGATAATTCACATAATCGTCCAAAAATGTCATTTACACATTTGATCAAATGGGTGTACTTTTGCGTGAATTCTTGCTTTTATTGGATTGTTCATACAGAGAGTGGAAGGTAGGAACACATGAATTTATAGAAATACTATTTAATCCACGTAATGCTGAGTCCTAATAAAGAAGGATATTGAATAGCTATTAATGCACTAAGAGAAGTCCATTCTTATAATTAGAAAAGAGTGGATCGTCTTTGCAAATTGCTACTGCTTTTATTTCAAAAAAGAAAATTATTCTATTTTAATAATACTATATATACATATATTTCGATCATACTAATATACATATATATATATATATATATATATATATATATATATATATATATATATATATATATATATATATATATATATATAATCAATCAGAGTATACTCAAAACCGTTTAAATGATATATCATGAAGAGTATTTAAACTTGAACAAATGTGTGATAGTTGCAATTAGAGTAAGTCCAAAAGCACCTATAAAATAGAAAAAAGTGAAAATTTTAGAGAAAAAATGCATTTTTTCACCACAACAGTTTTTGCAAACCTATTTGTAAAATAGAGAAATGAAAGGAGGGAGGAAAAAAATCTCTAAATTTAGAGAAAGAGAAGTAATCTCTATAATTTAATGTTTTACTTCTCTTTATATAGAAATTTAATTATTACCCTTCACCTTGGCACCCATATTCTAGATGAATCATCCATTCTATCATTTTTTAACCATCAATTATCTATATATTATAAATTTTTGTATTTATTATAGTGTATAATAAATGTAAAATAGAGAAGCTGTTGGAGTTTAAGTGGATTTTTTTTAGAGATTTTGACATTTTTATCTGTATTTTAAAGATTTTTTACAATAGCTGTTAGAGTTGTTCTTAGGACAAAATCGACCATCCTTGGAAAGATTCTCACGATAGAACTTGCTGGCTAGGCTTGTTAGTAAGTATTAGAGTTTCGACATATTTTTATTTTTCGTGAGGCAGATTGTGTCGTAAACTACTTTGCTAGCTTAGTCAACTTGTATAACATTTGTTACACTATATTATTTGACCCATCAACGAGTGCTTTAACTACTTACTCTTTTTATTTAATTATTAAGAAAATGTATTAAAAGTACGGAAGGTTCCGTCACTCCTTTTAACCCCCAAAAAATAAAAGTCAAAGTATATGATTTAGCAATTTGACAAAGGACAAAGCTGCCGCCCAAGGAACATATAAAGGAATCTTTGGGCTATTTCCATGTGCAATCCCTATCAATAAAATCCTCCCTAAGATTTCAATTTCCTTTTATATATGTATGCAAAGGAGAGATACTTCACTAAAGATGAGCTGAATCCATCAATGCAATCTCAAATAATCTTATATAGATATACGTATACATGCAATCAATTCAATGTATCTAGTATTTAGTATTCATAAGTTAGGGCCATTTGGTATCGATATTTAAGTTATCAAGATAAAGATATTGATATCGGTATCGATATTAAGTTATCGATATCGGTTGATAGCTTGATATCAAAATATCGGTGTCGGTATCAAGACACTACTAGAAAAGCGCAATATAGCTTCGAAGTTATTGGCAACGAAATACTTCGAGGGTACGTTTGTAACTATTACCCCCCAAAGATGCCCTTAAAAAAATATTTCAGGTGTAATTACCATTGAAATAAAAACGAGACTATTTTTCCATGCTAAATACTGTCGAATATATATTTGGAGGGCCAATTCGAGTAGGGTAAATTAGGCACGAAAAAAAAAATTCAAGGGCACTTTTTTTAAGGCTATATATGGCGAAGAGATTTTACCAATGAGTTTGATAGATGGTACTCTCGAGACTACTGTCGAGGGTATACATGATCAAATTTTATTTCGAGGGTAAAAACGAGGGTATAATCACTCAAATTATTTATGAGGCTAATTTTGAGGGTACATTCGATACTAAATGGTTACGATATTTTTTGGTGGCGAAGAACGTGGCTAGATAACCTCAAAATATATGGTCGAGGGTAAATTCGTTGGCGTTTAACCTCGAAAAATTGAATTTCTATTTGAGGGCCATTTAGAGGGTAATATTCTTTGTCATATTTAATGCATTAAATAGCCTCAACTACTTACTTCACTTTATCAACCACAACAAATCCGAACCCTTTACACTCTTCCCTCTTCATACAATCTTCTTTCTCCCATTCTCCCACAAATTACAGATCTCATTATTGTTCCTTATTTTTCTTGTTTTGATCAAGAGTTTTGTAGTATTCTATATTCGTTTCTTATATGTATATTATCATTTTGTTAATTATTTTATTATTTTCATAAAGTTGTATATTATGAAAGGAGAAAAATGTATTTGTGTTTGAAACTCTTCCAAAGATAGATATAAAATGTAGTGTGATTACCTTGTAAATATAGTGCAATTATTGATTACTCTCGTTAATAGCCTTGAGTTTTTATTTTAGAGGGTCAATATAGTGTGATTATTGATTAGCCTCGTTAATACTCTCCGGTTCTTATTTTCGAGGGCATATCTTGTGTGATTATTGATTACCCTCGTCAATACCCTCGAGTTCTTATTTTCGAAGGTACCAATGTTTCATTACCCTCGTTAATACCCTCAAGTTCGTATTTTCGAGGGTACCATAGTTTCATTACCCTTGTTAATACCCTCAAGTTCGTATTTTCGAGGGTACCATAGTTTGCACATTTTTCATGCCTTGTAGCTACGAAATTGTGATTTTGAGGTTATATGCGATGCTAAATGGCCCCTAATTGTCCTTTCAAGGGTAATGTCAAGGGTATATTCCTGGGTAAACGTATAATATTCTTTTTGGGCCATATATCATTATATTAATTGTTTCTTAAAATTTCGTTCCCTTTGTAATATAATGTCATTGCTAATATTTGTAGATGGGTAACCGTGATTGGATGTACATAAGGCATTTACCAAATGGAGGTGGTTGGAATGAGGAATTTCTCGATGGAGTTGAAGAATTCCTCAATTTCGCAAAATCACAAGACCAATATATGGATAAAGAGAAGATCATGTGTCCTTGTGCGACATGTAAGAATGGGAAATTTAAAGGTGTTGAAACGGTACGTGTTCATCTTTATAAAAAAAGGTTTTATTGATAATTATTATCGATGGATTTCACATGGAGAATCACCCTTGATTGAAACTCCCCTAACTCAAGATCAGCCTAGATCCGACATAGATGGTTTGAGCTTCTTTGGAGTAGGAATGGATATATTTGATAATTTGAATCCTTGTCAAAGAATGGTATTTGATGCAGCTGGGCCTAGTTTTGTTCCTCCTCAATGGTTCGATGTTGGTACTTCAGATAACCCTGTTAATGATATAAATAGTCAGGGAGAGGGGTTGGAAATAACAACAGATCTTGTCGAAGAGATTCCATATCAAACGGAGACTTTTGGTCTTACTGATGATAGCACTTCATATTTATCTGATAGATTTTTTGATGTGTTGAAGGCAGCAGAAGATCCTATTTATCCTGGTTGTGGTGTTTCACAATTGTCTACAGTGAGCAATTTTTTGTCATTTAAAGCTGATTACAACTTGCCACAAGCCGGACATGATAGACTTATGTATGAAGTGGGTAGACTCTTACCATCGAACCATAGCCTTCTTACGAGCTACTATGAGAGTGGGAAGTTGGTTGCAGATTTGGGCTTGCCAGTGAAGAAGATACATGTATGTCCCGAAGGATGCATGCTATTTTGGAAGGAGGATCGTAATGCTACACATTGTAAGTTCTGCAATAGTCTCAGGTACAAGAAGCATCAGACTAGGAAAGGGAAATATATTCCTCGAAAAGTGTTTAGATATTTGCTCTTGATCCCACGTCTGCAGCGATTATATGCAATGGAGGACACAGCCCCACACATGCGTTGGCATGTTGAGCACGAAACCGAAGAAGGACTCATTTGCCACCCTTCGGACGCAGAGGCTTGGAAACATTTAGACAATACATTTCCAAATTTTGCATCAGAGGTTCGAAATGTCAAGTTAGGTTTATGTTCAGATGGATTTGCTCCTTTTGGTATGAGTGTCCAACAATACTCATCATGGCCAGTAATTATTACTTCATACAACCTACTGCCGAGCATGTGCATGCAATCTGCTTATTTGTTCTTGAGCACCATTATTCCAGGTTCGAAAAATCCGAAAAGGCTAATAGATATTTACTTGCAACCTTTTATTGATGAACTCCTATTGTTGTGGAATCGGGGTGTCCTAACATATGACGCCTATGCAAAGGAAAGTTTTAGGATGCATGTTGCTCTTTTATGGACAGTGAATGACTTCCCAGCATATGGGATGTTGTCTGGGTGGAGTACCGCTGGAAAATTTGCATGTCCTCATTGTATGGAGCACACACAAGCCTTTCGATTAGAACATGGACGAAAGACTTCATGGTTTGACTGCCACAGATGCTTCTTGCCAACAGACCATCCATTCAGGAAGGATCGGAATAACTTTTACAAAGGGCGTGTTGAGACTGGAGCTCCTCCTCTGTATTTATCCGGCCATCAGATATGGGAGCGTGCTCAACACATGCCGACTGTTGTTGAATCTCCTACGCAGTATCCAGATGGTTACAATAGTACTCACAAATTCACAAAGCAGAGTATTTTTTGGACTCTTCCTTATTGGAGACATCTTCTTCTCCGTCATAATCTTGATGTGATGCATATCGAGAAAAATGTATTTGACAATGTGTTTAACATTCTCATGGATGTCAAAGGGAAGACAAAGGAAAATTTGAATGCAAGGAAGGACCTTCAGGAATATTGTAAGCCACCAGAGCTTGAAGTAATGAACGGTCATAAGGGTTTGAAACCAAAAGCGGTGTACAGCTTAAGTAGAGAAAAGAAGACAGAGGTGTTGAATTGGCTGAAGGGTTTGAGATTCCCAGATGGCTATGCCTCTAACATTGGTCGATATATGCAGGCTATTTATAGAAGAATGTGGTGTGGATGCTCTTTCAAAACATTTTCTACAATGGTTTAAAGATTATGTAAGTATTCATATGTATTTATACCCAAATATGATGTGATATTTTTCTAATAATTTTTATAAAATGAAATAAAGATAGTTTTATAGAAATGAGACATTTGATTCATTTGTAGGTTTTCAAAGCACCCCAACATACTATTGATCCTCTCATACTTAGTCTAGCTTATGGACCAAGTAGAAAGGTGATGTCATGGCCTGCATACTACATAAATGGTTACAAATATGAAACCTTGGGACGTGGTAAAGACAAAGTAACCATGAATAGTGGTGTGTGTGCACAAGCTTCAATTGGTGAAATACAATCAGATTTCTTCGGGATGATTGAAGAAATTTTGGGATTTGAGTTCACCGGTTTTCCATGCAAGAAGATTGTGTTATTCAAGTGTTTATGGTATGACCATAGTATTACAGGGACAAACATCCATGCACAATACCGATTGCAAGAGATTAATGTGAGAAGACGGTACACCAATTATGAGCCTTTTGTTCTATCCCAACAATGGATTCAAGTGTACTATGCAGGTTACCCTGGAGCAAGTCGTAGTCGTGCAGATTGGAGAGCTGTGTGCAAGATAAAGCCTCAACGCATAGTAGAAGAGAGATGGACAATGAAGAAAATTCCAGACGAGCCATTCATTTTGTTCCTACATGAGGCCTATTCATTTTGTTCACATTTACATGTCTTTAGGAACAATATGCAGCCTAGTGAGACAGGAAAACGTCGTATTCTTCTTCAACGCAGCCTATTTTCCACAACTCCTAGTGTCCCACCTAATCCTCCTCCCCTCGCCGCGACTCCTAGTGGCCAGCCTAGTGCTCCTGCCCTCGCCTCAACTCCTTCTGGACAACCTAGTGCTCCTGCCCTTGCCCCGGCTTCCACACCTACTGATGGTCAGCAACGTAATACTCCGATAAATGAGGATGAACACGACTCTACCCAAACTTCTGTTGCTAGATCCGTTGCTGGATCCAGTGCTCTACCTTTGGGTGGTGGACAGAAGAGGGAATACGTAGGACTTTCTGGGCCTGATGTCTAGTAAATGTTGAATTATAATTTATTTAAAGCTTTATTTAATTGGATATAATAGTTTCTTCCACCTTTTTTCTCACTTTTATATGTTTCTTATTCGTATAGTTGCTTTGAGCCCCATCAACCAGCATATAAGAAGATGACTGAGATCGTCCGTGGCTACTACAAGGGTGATTGGACGAGTGTGAACATAGTTCCTGTAGATGTGAAGAATGTATGGTTTAAAGAGTTTGAGGTGATGTGTTATTACATGTTTTTTATTTTCAACAATTAACATGCTTCAAATTGACTTCAATAATATAATTTATATCTTTACTGTTTGAATTAATACAGAAGCATTTTTATTGGGATGTTCTTGATGTGCAAATGAGAAAAGCATTTCTCCATCAAGCGGCGAAACACATTTCCAATGTCTTTAAGGGACATTGCCAGAGGGAGACCATTCCTGATTTTGTGACTGCAGAACAATGCGCCAGAATGGAAAAGAAAAGAAAAACAGATCCAAATATGATCAAACAAGATGAGACAAATAAGCAAAACAAGGCTTCTCAAAAGGCGATTGATTCTGGTGTCTATCATGGGGGTTCTCGAAAGTTGACAAAGTGGCTCAAAGTAGTTGTAAGTTTACAAAGTTTCTTATTCAATTTACTATTGTTGTTCAGTTTTGCTTCTCTTGATTAATATATGTGTGCAGTTGTTTCAAGCTATTGGTTCTTATTATGGGGCTGCATGAGGCTTGATTGTTTCAAGCTACTGTTTTGTTGGGTGCTTAGAGCTACTTTTGATTTCAAGCTATTATTTTTAATTTCATTTTAGTGTTGGTTTTAGTTTGTTTAATTGTTTGATTTCATAATGTTTTGGTTAGGTTATATTATAGTCGAGTTGAACTTTTAGCTACTGTTTTGATTGATTTTAGCTACTGGTGTACATAATTGCTTGATTGATTTTAGCTATAGTCGAGTTGACTTTTAGCTACTTATTTGATTGATTTTAGTTTGTTTAATTTCATAATGTTTTGATTTCATAATTGCTTGATTTTAGCTACTGTAAACATGTTACTGTTGACTTTTTTTTTTTTTATTTCTTTTACATATTTTTGTTTTTGTAGGAGGAGAAAGAAGGGAAGAGGCTAAAGATTTCTGAAATGGTGCAGAGGTTGTTCTCAAAGGATGGGGTTTTACGGGATCTCCACCTGCCGCCATTGTGGTGAGTTTCCTTAATAATACTATTGATTTAAGTTATATGGAAAATGAAAATCTCTTAAGTGATGAAATGGCTTGAGCTTTTTCCTATTCGAAACTATCAGTTCAGTGCTCACTTGTGGTTGCTAAAAATGCTTATTGATTTGCTTATTTCAATCTTTGCATCTATTGCTGAAAAACAACTTATTTATTGCTACAAAATAGTTATTTGCTGCTGCAAATCATGCATTGCCTTGTTGAATTTTTGCGGAATTTTTGAACTTGTTTATGCTGCTGAATTGCCTATTTGTTGTTGTTGCAAACAACTTGTTTATGCTGCTGAATTGCCTATTTTAGAAGATGCTGCTGAATCTTTAAGTTATTTGTTGTTGTAGCAAACAACTTGTTTATGCTTTGCTGAAATTTTTAACATGTTTGTTGCTAGTGCTGAATTGCCTATTTGTTGTTGAATATATAGGAGAATTATGAAAATCTAGTTGCTACTCGGCCACAAACTGATCCGATTTCAGAAGATGGAGTTGAATGTGAATATCAAGAGAGAGAAATTGAGAAGCAAATGTGGATTCAAGCGTGTAGTGGACCTAGTCATGGAAGAATATATGGATTAGGGGAAGAGGGTACAACCCTTATTCGCACCGGCAAGGTGAGTGCTCCCTCCATCCAAGGCCAATCTTCACAAGCTCGTGATGAAACTCGTGAGCAAGCCTATCGAGATGAGGTAAAAGAGCTACGGAGTACTATTGCCGATCTTGTGAAGAATCAACAAGAATTTCAATCCACCATTATTCATCTACTTCAAGGAGGTCAAGTTCCACCATCTACTTCCGGCTCTTAGTTCTTGTAGGTAGGTAGTATGTGTAGGTTGTGCAAAACTCTAACCATTACACTAATTCATGTGCAAATATTTTGGAATCGATTTGCACCTTTTGTTTAGGGAGTTGGTGGGAATATATATGTTGGTTGGGATTATGATAGGCCATTTTAGGTAGTTGAGTTTGACTTGTGAGATTGTGGATAATTATTACCACAGGGGTTACTGTTGGCTATTCAAACTAGCATTAGAGTTACTGTTGGCCATTTTAACTAGCATTTTGTGATGACTTTATTATGAAATTTAGGATTTTTCTATAATATCTTGTTTATATTTGTTAATTATTGTCATTTAAAGTAAAATTCCCATTTTATATAGCCACAAATTTAAGAACAAAAAGAATTCGATGCTAGTAAATTTAACCTCGAATTCGGTCAAAAAAATTAATGATTAAATAAATTTAACCTCAAATTTAGGAAAGAAATTACTAAACTTAACCTCCGAATTTTTTTATGAAATAGGTCATTTCGATTTGTTGTACCACCCTTTAGCATCGTTACTACCCTTAAAAAAATCGGTAGCTAAATTGGATGCTATTTTACCCTCGAATTTGCCCTTATTTTCTTTAGAAGCTATATATCGATCCTACTTAGCCTCGAAAGCTATAACCTCGAAAATACACACAAATTCTAGTTCAAGGCAATTCGAAGGCTAAATAGCATTAAATTTAGTTTCGAAATAGTTCGAGGCTAATAGTCTAGAAATTACCCTTGAACGTATTTTGGGGCTATTTTACCCTCTAAACAATATTTTCGAGGCTAATGTTCGTGGCCGCATTTAAACTCGCTCTTCTAGCCCTCAAATCTATTTCGAGGGCAAATGTGGTGGCGGTTTCGAGGGTAGCATATTTTCGAGGCTATATCCGAGGTTGTATTCGATGTGAAATTCTAGACTATAGAAGCGTTTTATAGTAGTGAGATATCGATTTCGGTATCAAGATATCGATATCAGGTGATATCGATATTAAGTGGTACCTCCCAAAAACTCAGTATATCAAATAAGACTAAATTTGATATCTAGATATCACTTGATATCGATATTCGGCAATATCAAACACAGACAGGGGCGGAGCTAGGGGTGCTTGGGGGTGCTCGAGCACCCTCGGCCCGGAAAAAAATACAAAAAAATATTTTTTTACATATATTTAGTATTTTTAAGGTAATATAACATCTTTAAAGTATATTTGAAACAAGAGTGTTGTTCTAGCTCAAATGGTAAAGGAAGGAAAGAGAACTAAAAGGTCTTAGGTTCAAATCCCAAATGCTTCACTTTTTATTTCTTTTACTATTTCATTAATTCTTCTTCATTTCTATCTATATTTTTTTTGTTTCTATCAACTATTTCATTAAAAAAATGTCATATTTATGTTTTACTTTATCATTAATTCTTTTTTATTTCTCTCTATATTTTTTTTGTTTCTATCGACTATTTCATTAAAAAATATCATATTTATATTTAAATTAAAAAATCACAATTTTAGTGTTTTTTCATTAAAAAAGTCATATTTATGTTTTACTATATCATTAAATATTCTTCTTGATTTCTCTCTGTATTTTTTTTCTATCAACTATTTCATTGAAAAAAATGTCATATTTATATTTAAATTAAAAAAATCACAATTTTAGTGTTTTTTCAATATTTTCTTAGAAAAAATCTTCTTAATAAGTATACACCAAAAAAAATATTTCACGAAATTTTTTTAGCACCCCCGGAAATAAATCCTGGCTCCGCCACTGAACACAGATATCAGATATCAAGTAATATATGGGGATACCAAACAGTAGATATCAATATCACTTATCAAACACTAGATATTAGATATCGGGGCTGATATCCGATATCTAGATATCAATACCAAAAGGGCCCATAGATATAGAAATATAATTTATCTAGTATTTTAATATAAAAATTATTTATAAATTATATAATCAATATATAAACAGGTTGGATCTATTGGTGCGCTTCGGTTTAAAGATTGGTCCAAGCCTAGCCTTACAAGTCTATTGGAATGGACTTATCAACTCGCGTAGGCGAATTATCTTGCATAAACCCGTGAATTTAGTTGGATAAATTGACATAGGTATGCTCAAATCTAGGTAGTACTTGTTTAACTTAATGAACATGGTGGTTCGATTGCAACATGAGAAAAAATGAGCTAGCAAACAACTATATTTCAAACTTTTGTCCAATTTCTCCAACCCGAGTTTGTGTAGTTAACTTGAATATGGGGAAAGGTAGAGTAAAAGGAGGAGCCCTTTTCTTTAGTTCTTGGGATGAAAAAATTGTGTATGATCGAGTAAATTTATAGGTAAATTTTGTAAATGACGTTCCCTTTTCGGGAGATGTGGGCGGCAGCATGAATATTTAAAGCAAGTGAATGATTTGAAATTGAATGGATTCTTTACTTATAGCTTTCTTATCGGTGTAAAAATATGTCCAACTTTAATATGGTATCAGAGCGGTTAGTCTAACGGTCCGTCTTTCGATCCTGGTCTGGGTTATCAGTTGTCCAAGTGTCAACTAGATGAGTCATTCCTAGTTGCACTTACGCAGGCATATTGAGATGTGAATGTGACCAAAAGTGTCCCACATCGAAAAGTTGAACATAACAAGCCCTAGTATATAAGTCGGTAAGCTACTCCTTCTATGACCAATTGGTTTTAGAATGGAACCTCACTCGGCTTGTGTGCTAGGCTACTAGCGCATGTGTGCTCGTGCACACGACCCCCAGTCATTGGTCCGTGTCGGACTTTAATAAAATATATTATAAGAACCGGTATATCTTACAATAAAGCATGGTTTAGGTATTCAGATATATGTACCCTTATAAATTCTTCCAATTGAAGACCACCTATACTGGAAACCAAATAGACATGGATGGGTTACTACGGCATCGACACTAGAAAGTACCCCTGAACCTCCATTCCTACAAGAAAAAAAGACTGGTTGACAAAGGGGTGGCAATCCCCCAAACGTGTTGCCTATGCAACTAATGTGACGAAGACTCGATACACTTGTTCCTAAATTGTCAACGCACAAGAGACCACATATGAAAAATTGACAACCAAATAGGAGAAATAATAGAGAATATACAAATGGTGAATAGAAATATAAAGCAATTGACCACTGAGGTATTTGAAAAACTATCTACAAGACAAAAAAAACAAAGCTAGCCACTATCTGGTGGTGCATTTGGACAATCAGAAAATAGATTATTTTTAGGAGGATCGAAATTTTCAAAACTAAAAAAGACAAGACCAATATACAAGATATCACCTAACACAATGGAGTTCTTCTAGTGTGGCGACTACTGAGATTGTGATTCGAGAATATTGTGGATCGATTGTCTGCTTGCATTGTGGAGAGTCATCTGCTCTCAAGGTGGAAGCTTTGGCTTTTCACCAAGGTTTGGTTGCAGCCCCGTAGCTCGGGATTTCGAGGCTTGAGGTTGAAGATGATTGCCCGCGGTTATTAATGCAATTAATGGTGTCTATAGCTGCCCTTAGGATATCGAGATCATCATGGCGGACGCTCGGAAGCTGATTTGGGACTTCCACACCTTTTCTTGCGTTCATGTGTTCAGGGAGATTAATATGGTTGCGAATAAAGTGGCGCATATTCGGTTCTTCCTATATCAAGACCCTCCCGTATCTCATTCCGAGCTCTATATTATCGTCTGTAAAGACGCTCTTGAGTGGAGGGTCAGCAAGGCCTGACTCCACCCAAACTCTTTTTGTGTATTAAAATAAAAAGATATATGTACCCTTATCTCAAACTAGTTGAGAAAGGTTTTTCAATATAACCGAAGACAACCAACAGAAAAGGGAAAAAACAGAGAGCAAATGAGAATAATCAGTGACAAAATGCATGGAATATGTAGAAAAAGAAGAACACATAAGCAGGAAAAGTCCAAACAAGTAGGTACCAAACTAAAAACGAATTGAATGACACTAGGGACTAAATATAAATAGCCAAAATACTCCTCTTCTAGTAGTCTCGATCAATCCATGGCCATATAAGTCATGGGGGTTATGAGATAAAGGTCTTCACAAATAACTTTCATCCATTTCTTATTAGTTCCCATATTTCGTATGAAATCCACTAGGGCCAAACTCTCCCACCTACGCACATTGACGGATACAGGGGTGGGCTTGTATGGGTTGAAGCCCACCCCAATCCGGATAAATAATATATAAGTATATTTGAAATAAGAACCCATCTTACAAGTTGGTATGTTGGTTTATTGCACATCAGGCTTTCTGATAGTTTTGGTTGTGGATATGTTCGAATCTCATGGACCACAATCTTCCTTTTTTTTATCCGTTCATTAATTTGATTTCCTTATAAAATTTTAGGTAAAGTAGTATAAAAATAATTTAAAAATACCATGATAATTTTTATATTACTTTAGTTTTACTATTATAAAAAAACAATTTAATTTGCAAGAACAAATTGTATAAGGGTTTTTCCTACATGTAAGCATTATTAACTCTGCCCCTAATTTCGCACAAGCACTTAAGGCTACCTATTATGTTGATGTCTAAACCAACGCAATCCAAACTCTCGCATCTTATCTCCAATGTTGGTAATACCAACCTTGTTACAAATGACTTCGTTTATGATCCTATCTAGTTTCATTGACCACATATCCAATGCAACATTCTCATATCTACCACCAATAACTTCAACTTCGGTACCTTAGTGATCGACCAACACTCCACGCCATACAACAAAGCAAGTTGAATCACAACCTTGTAGAATTAAGCTTTTCAAACACCTTTCCGTCACAAAGAATGCCACCACTCTTCTATTATGTCACCCCACCTGAATCCAATGTTCAATATCGAGGCTTATCCCACCTTCACTTTGCCTAACAAAACATACATACTTAAATCTCTTTTACCTTGGAACAATATATATCACCCCCCCCCCCCCCCGGTAGAACTTCTTGTTAAAATATTAGTATTCTCTAAGTTTAATTAATGAAAGAGAATCTACCATTCATTTAGAAGGCATTTTTTAAATAAAGAAAATAAAACTGGAGGTGAGTATTGATGATAGAATTTCCACCACCAATTTGATTTCTTGTAAACCTATATAAACCCATACGATTTCATTCATTAGATATCCCAATCCAAAACACAAAGAGGAAAGCTTATACTTTACGGTGTTAAATAGAGAGAAGCTTTTGAGAGAATTTTGTGCGTAAAATTCTAGAATGTAATTGGGGTAAGTGTTGTAAACACATTTTGTATCTTTACCTTTCAAATAAATTTTTTGAAGAAGAGTTAGAAACAAACACGTGTGTGTGTTTTGTATTATTTATTTTCCTTCTCAACCAATCTGATAAATCGGAATAGTTCCGGTGTTTTCCCATCAACTGGTATCAAAGCCAGGTTGTGAACAATCTAAAAGGGGAATCAGATTTGAGTAGGAGCGATGACTGCATATGATAGAAAGGTGAAACTTGACAAGTTCGATGGTGCATATTTCGGATTTTGGAAGATGCATATCAAAGATTACTTGTATCAAAAAAATCTTTATCATCCTCTCTAAAAAAAAGAAGCTAGAGGGCATGAAGGATGAAGATTGGAATCTTCTTGATAGAAGCCCTTAGATTTATCCGACTGACGTTATCATGCAATGTTGCCTTCAACATAGCAAAGGAAACAACCATGGCGGGTCTTATGGTAGTCATTTCCAATATGTACGAGAAGGCGCATCGGTAGTTCAACATCTCAACGAAGTCAAGACAGTCACAACCCAGTTGAGTTCAGTTGGGATTGAATTTGATGAAGAAGTATGAGCCTTGACACTTTTGTCTTCTCTTCCGGATAGTTGGAATGCTACTTTCACGATTGTGAGTAGCTCACCGGAAAGGAATAAGTTAAAGTTTGATTATATTTATTATCTGGTGCTCAGTGAAGAGATCCGACAGCGAGGGTTGAGTACTTGGGTGAATCATCAATCTCTTCAGTTTTACATACAGAGTCAAGAGGAAGAAATTCAACCAGAGGTAGGGGTAGAAATGGGGCGGGTTATGGGTGAAAATCTCAATTCCATCTTCTGCCCCTCGAATATAAACCTTCACCCGCCCCACTCCATCACCCGCAAATCCTTCACCCACATCCAACCCGTGCGGGTGAGCAGGTGGAGCGGGTGATTATTGGATATCCAATAAAATGAACCAAATATTTTTATTTTCAAACATTATATGAAATATATACCTTATAAACACATACTTGCATATCAAGTTCGAGTTCAACGATACATGGAAAATACACAACTTGTAAAATAAAAAATATTCCGAGATCTAGTTCAACAATAACTGAAAAATGCATAACTTAGAAAATAAAAGAAGACGGGAATATCTTCAATAAGAACACAATATATAAGGATTTTCGGATTAGCTATATAGAAACATTTTCGGATTAATTACATAATCTAATTTTCAAATTAACTATGGAATCTACTAACAATATAAACCCAAATATAAAACCACAATATAAAATCATTGTGAGAAAATGACAGCAAAAGAAAGGAATTTAAGTAAAATCATATGTTTAATTGGGTTATTGTATATATTCTTATTGGGTGATTATTGGTGCGGGTTAATAGGGCGGGTTATTGGAGCGGGTACTGGATGAAAAATTGTCATCCATACCCGCCCCGTCACCCATTTCACCCGTCACACGCATCACCCGTCACCCGCTTTTTGCGGGTTTTCGCCCGCAAAAATGGTGCGGGTGAAATGGATATACGTGCCCCATTTCCGACCCTAACCAGAGGAAATGGACACGAAAGATGAAACAATCAAGCCAGACCAAAAGACAAGAGGTCGATATCAAGGAATCCCATTAGTTCATCTAGCTCGAAGACCATCGAGTGTTGGAATTGTGGGAATACCGGGCACTACAAAAAACAATGCAAGAGCATTTCAAAGAAACAAGAAATGAAGGTTGAGGCAAATATTAGCTTTAATTCTAGAGGAGATGATGCATTGATATGTTCCTTGGAGAGAAAGGACGAATATTGGGTGTTAGATTCTAGAGCATCATTTCATGCTACATCGAAGAAAGAGCTCTTTAAGAGCTATGTCCTGAGAAACCTTGGAAATGTGTATCTTAGAGATGATCAACCTTGTTTAATTATCAGCAAATATGAAGTGAAGATTAAGTTGAATGGCATTGTCTAGAAGCTAAAGGACATTTGACACATTCCTGATCTAAGAAAGAACTTGATATCAGTACGGAAGTTGGCAGACGAAGGCTACAATACAATTTTTAATTATGATAAATGGAAGATTTCAAAGGGTGTAATAACAATAGTTCATGGAAAGAAGAGAAGTACTCTTTACATGACAGCAGGGGTAAGCTGTTCAATTGCAGTTGCATCAAGAAATGAAGATTCCAAAATGTGGCACTAGAGACTTGGCCACATGAGTGAGAAAGGGATGAAACTCGTGTATTCGAAGGGAAGCTTCCAGGTTTACGGTCAGTAGAAATGGGAATGTGTGAAGATTGCATACTTAGAAAGCAGAAGAGGGTAAGCTTTCAAACAAATGGCAAATCTCCAAAAAAGAATCGACTAGAGCTTGTCCACTCCGATGTTTGGGGGCTAACTACTACTTCATCCATTGACGAAAAGCACTATGTTGTGACCTTAATCGATGATTACTCTTGGAAAGTTTGGGTGTACTTTCTAAAACAAAAGTTTGAAGTTTTTTAGGCTTTCAAAAGATAGAAAGCTATGGTTGAAAATGAGACAGGCACGAAATTTAAAAGGCTTAGAGCCGATAATGGCGGCGAGTATGTAGACACCATGTTCAAAAGCTTTTGTTATAAACATGAGATCTGAATGGAGAGAACGGTTTCAGGTACACCTCAATAAAATTGCGTGGCTGAACGTATGAACCGAATATTGATAGAAAGAGCCAGAAGTATTCGTATTCAGTAGGGGTGATATACGAGCATAGGATCTCGAGTATCGTGTGTTCAATCTCGGCTCGTTTACAAATGATCCGATCTCGAGCTCGAGATCGACTTCTATTTGAGCCTAAAATATTGCTCAAGCTCGGCTCGCGAGCTGAATATGAAGCTCGAGCTCGAGCTCGATGAGCTCGTTTATTTTTCAGCCGAGCTGGGCTTGAATTTGCTCTAGCTCGTAAGCTCGTTTTTACAACATTTGTTCAACCAACTTGAATTAACAAAGGGCAAACTAATTTGATTAGATTGTTGCTACAAACTTGAATCAAACAACTTCAATCATTTCATGATTGAATTACAATTACAGAATAATGGTAAACTAATTTCAATTTTATACAAATTGAAATCAAACAACATAGAATTGAATGAATCAAACAGCTTACAATTACAGAGAAAGAACTTAATTGCACATACAAATTGAATGAATTAGAAAACATGAAACTGAATGGAGGAGTAGGACGACAAGCGAGCAAAGGAGGGAGTTCAGAGTTGGGAGGACAAGAGGAGCGACGGGAGGACAACTAGGAGCAAGGAAGGTGATAGCACGATGACGAGGAGCGATATCCAGATCCGAAGAGCAACGAAGAGCAATGAGAGGAGATGGGAGAACGACGAGGAGCCAGATCCATACCTGAAGCAATGAGGACGACGAAGAGCATTGAGAGAAGACAGGAGAGACGATGAGGATCTAGTACCAGATTTGAAACAACGAGGACGAAAAAAGAGCGATGAGGGGAGACAAGGATGAAAAGTAGCAACGACTGACAAGGGACGACCGGAGAGTGGATGACTGGAGCACCATATCTGAAGAGAGGGGCGGCGGCAGCTTATGAACGAGAACCCTAGGGCTGGCCGGGTGGGATTGTGTGAACTGGGAATAAAGGCATGAAGCGACATAAAAAATCAACATAAAAAGTGTGAGGGGCAATTTTGTCAATTCTAGTGGAGACACGAGCTGGCGAGCTACTCGAGCTCAGGAATAGGCTCGAAATCAGCTCGTATATACATTCGAGCTATCCCGAGTTGAGCTTTTTTCGAGTCAAGCCCGAGTCGATCCGAGCTACTCGACTCATGTATCAGGCCTAGTATTCAATAAGGACTATCAAAGCATTTTTTGGCAGAAGCAGTCAGTAGATCATCTTACTTGATCAATCGAGGTCCATTGGGTCTGTTAGATTACCAAATAGCAGAAGAGGTATGGAGCGGAAAAGAGATAAAACTTTCACATTTGAAAGTTTTCGGTTACGTAGCGTATGTGCATGTTAGTGATCATGACAGGAATAAGCTTGATCCAAAATCTAATGAATGCACTTTTATCGGCTATGGCGATAATGAGTTTGGCTATCGTACTTGGGATGATGAAAAGAAGAAGATGATCCGTAGTCTAGATGTAATTTTCAACGAGTCAGTCATGTATAAGGACATGACAAAAGGTGACACAATCAACTCAAAGAAAAGTAGGCCAGTATTTGCAAATGTAGATTATATTCCAGATTGTCCTATGACAGAACCGATTGCAACAAATCCTCAGCTAGAGGAGCTCATTGGATAAAGTAGCGCACAACAATCTGACATGCCACAACTTCCAACTCCAACTCCTGTATTGAGAAGGTTTTCGCGTCCTGATGTTCCTAACAGGAGATATATGAACTATTTGTTGTTCACTGATAGAGGGGAGCCCGAATGTTACAATGAAGCTTTCCAGAGCAATGAAGAAAGCCAGTGGGAGCTTGCAATTAAACATGAGATGCAATCTTTGATTTCTAACCAAACGTGGAACTTGCCGAGTTGCCGATAGGGAAGAAGGCACTTCACAAAAAATGGTTGTACCGGGTGAAAGATTAGCATCATGGCTCTAAAAGGTACAAAGCTCGACTAGTTGTCAAAGGATTTTAGCAAAAAGAAGGTGTTGACTACACAGAGATTTTTGCCCCGGTTGTGAAGCACACTACTATTAGATCAGTGTTGAGTACTGTTGCCGCTGAAGATCTCCATCTTGAACAGTTAGATGTGAAGACTACATTTCTTCACGGAGACTTAGATGAGAAGATATACATGAATCAACAAGAAGGTTTCTCTAAAGATGAAAAAGAGAATATGGTGTGAAAACTCAAGAAGAGTTTGTATATCCTAAAGCAAGCTCTGATACAGTGGTACAAAAAATTTGATGGCTTCATGCACAGGGAAGGTTACAAGAAGTGTAACGCCGACCACTGTTGCTACATCAAAAGATATCAGTCCAATTATATCATTTTACTCTTATATGTTGATGATGTGTTGATAGCGGGTTCTAATATGAATGACATTAGAAGGTTGAAGCACCAGTTATCAAAAGAGTTTGACATGAAGGACTTGGGTCCAGCAAAGAAGATTCTTGGAATGCAAATTACAAGAGATAGGTATATGAGGACATTGCAGGTTATCTCAAACAGAATACATCAAACGTGTTTTGCACAGGTTCAACATGGGTAATGTCAAACCAATTGGTACACCCAGTGGCGGAACCTGAATTATTCATTCGAGGGGGCCAAAAAATATTCGGTATTTTTTATTGTTTTTATATCAAATTCATACTAATTTTTAAAATTATTGTTCTAAAAAGTTAATATTGAGATTTGAACCCTTGATTTGTAGATTAAAATACTTCTCTTTTACCAACTAAGCTAGATAATTTAGTTGTTAAAATACTTTTTTACTACTAAATGAAATAACAATTTTGTTACATATAACATTAATTTTTTTCCGCCCGGAGGGGCGACGGCCACCTCCCGCCCCCAAGGAGTTCCGCCACTGGATACACCTTTGGCTACCATTTTTGCTTATCAAAGGATCAATCCCCTAAAACAGAAGAAGAAAGAGCTCACATGGCTAAGATTTCTTATGCCTCGGCCATCGGGAGTTTGATGTACGCAATGGTCTTTACAAGACCGGATATTGGACAAGCAGTGGGAGCTGTCAGTATATTTATATCAAATTTGGGGAAAGTTCACTAGGAGGCGGTGAAGTGGATTCTAAGGTATCTACAAGGAACGATAAGAAAATGTTTGTACTTTAGCATGGGTGAATTAAAAGTACGAGGATATGTAGATGCTGACTTTGGAGGCGAAGTCGATCACCAGAAGAACACAACCGGTTACATATTCACTGTCAGAAATATAGTTGATAGTTGGATGTCACAATTGCAAAAGTTGTTGCTCTATTGACTACAGAGGCTGAGTATGTAGTAGTGACTCAAGCTAGTATAGAGATGATATGGCTTCAAGGCTTGATAACAGAGCTAGGATTCGTGCAAGAGAATAACGTCTTGTACAGTGATAGTCAGAGTGCAATACATTTGGCAAAGAATTCAATGTTTCATTCAAGAACCAAACACATTGGACTTTGATACCATTTCATCAGATCGTTGTTGGAAGATTAAATATTACTACTAGAAAAGATCCAAGGCAGCAACAATTCAGCAGACATGTTAATAAAGACAGTAGTGACGCTTGATAAATTGAAGTTGTTTCGACTTCAGTTGGCCAGCAGGAATGACAAGACCATAGAGTTTTGTGTGAAGACATATTGAAATCAATCTTCAAGTGGGAGATTGTTAAAGAATTAGTATTCTCTAATTTTAGTTTAATGAAAGAGAATCTATCATTCATTTAGAAGACCTTTTTTAAATAAAGGAAATAAAATTGGAGGTGAATATTGATTATAGAATTTTCACCACCAATTTGATTTCTTGTAAACCTATATAAACACATACGATTTCATTCGTTAGATATCCCAATCCAAAACACAATGAGGAAAGTTTATAGTTTACAGTGTTAAACAAAGAGAAGGTTTTGAGAGAATTTTGTGCATAAAATTCTAGAGTGTAATTGGGGTGAGTGTTGTAAACACATTTTGTACCTTTAGCTTTCTAATAAAAGTTTTGTAGAAGAATTAGAAACAAACAAGTTTGTGTTTTGTATTATTTATTTTCATTTTCATCAATCTGATAAATCAGAATAGTTTCGGTGTTTTCCGAACACTTCTACCTCTTGGAAAAAATAATAAAATAAAATAAATTGGCTTTGGGCCTCGAGGAAAAAAAATTATTTTGAATGTGCTAGGTCGACCAACTATTTATTTTTGTGTACTTTATAGCTAGAGGCAAACAAATCAAATACAAATAAGAATAAGTGGTATGTTGTTACTCATTTACTAAACATATGCGGATCCAATCACGATCTAAGTTGTTCACGAGTTGGAACGGGAGGGTATGGGTCACATGTTGAACTCGGCAAGTCCATTGTTCTGAATGATAACTTGATAAGGGGCAAAACCTATCCTTGAACATCCAAGACTCGAACTCTGGTTCGTTTGTTTTTAGATGAGAGAATGGAAATGAAAGAAATTAAATTTTACATAGAAAATGTATATGATCATCATTTTTTGTGAGTCTAGAAGAAGGGATAGAGAAGATTATTAGAGCATCTTGTGGGTAATAGTTACCCTCCATAAAATTAGGGTATGAAATATGGAGAAAGGTAACAAATTTTATGTGAAAGATGGGGAAGGAGGGTAATGGTTAAAATAATGACTAATGAATCTTAATTTACATATGGACTGGATTCATTAAGGTAATCATTATCTTTCCCCCTGAATTTGGTAAATAAAGAGCGGTCATTCGGGGTTCGAACCGATGACCTTTGGATACTTCTCGCAAATTCTTTCCGGTTGAACCATTCCGGAATGGTTTAATCATTATCTTTCTCTAAAAGAAAACAAACGGGGGGTTAGCCCAATACTCGTTGGGTCCAAGATGGGTCAAAACTCAAAACCCATATGGTCCCAAGCTATCCGTGACCCATGGACTGGTCTAAATTATGATGAGGCACTCCAATAGAGCATATCATCCAAACACAATATAACATCCCAAGGTTAAGACCTAAAAACCATATTTATTTGGAACAATAGATTGACTACTGCAGTCCAACCAGTTTGACGACAAGGCATAACACTCTTCAAGATCTTATCTTCAAACGAAGACGCAGAGGGTGAAGCTTGTGAGTGGTTAGCCCAGCAGTATCAATGTCCCCTTTATCCTCATCCTTGAGTCTCAGTTCAAACTTCTGTACGAGCCTTCCGACCATTAAACATGTTGTTAACATTCCTAGAGTAGCGCCGAGGCACACCCTTTTTCCAGCTCCGAACGATACTGTCTTGAACCACTCCTGTTGATCGAACTTGTTGGGCACAAATCTCTCCGGGATCCATTCATCTGCGTCTTTCCATTGCATCTTGTCTTTGTTGCACCCAAACACATTGATCATAATCTGCGTTCATACGTCGTCCAATGGAGAGGATTAACTCATGTCGCTATATACAATTCGACTTATATATGAAGAGATATCAACCTTAGTTCCAGCTGGAATATGGTATCCCCCGATTTGGGTATCTTCCTTGACAAGTCGAGGAGGAAGAATCGGAGAAGGATGATGAGTCCTCAAAGTTTCTTGGACGATTGCACTCAGATACGGAATCTGGTCCAAGTGTTCTTCGCACAACATTCGTGTTCCACAAAGCTTTTGGATTTCTTGATGCAACTTCTCCTATTCGTCATACAAATGGTGTAGGATAAAACGGGGAGAACTTTATTATATCAACACATAAGAATTATGGTCACTTGAATGTGTTGTGATGACACGAAAATGCTGAAGTCGACGTACACACACCTGTCGTTGAGCGTCCTTGGCAAGCTCGAAGAGAGCCCACTCTACTGTAATGGATGAAGTATCTGTTCTTCCAACTATTGACTCCCATACAAACAACAAGATTTGTGACTCGGATAACTCGTTCGTGTCAGGCTGAGATTTCAAGTAGTCATAGTAACAACTCATTCCCTGCATACATTGAATGCATAAACCATGTAACTAAAAATGTTAGTGTTAAGATGATGAGGGCATCACCGTCGGACTTTATTATTTAGCAAGGTTGGTATATATACCTGTCCAATGTCGCATAGCCGCTTATGTTCGTTGACAAGAGCCTTCAACACAGCCATCATTCTGAACACGATCTTCTTCACACTCTTCTCTACCGTAGATGGAAATGGAAGCCACCTCAAGTAGGGGAAGAGATCTCGAATATCAATCTCAGCAACAGCCTTGAGGGTGTCTAACACCAGAACTTTATAAACATCGTTCCTTGATAGCGTTTCGCTAAGTTCCTCCACATACACGGATTCACCATCAAACCCTACCCCCTGCAGATCGGTCAATGTTATCCGTAAATCTGCACTTCTATCTCAAATAAACAAAAATAACAGTAGTACTAGAAGAACTCACTTCTTTTAGAGCTGATTGAAAGAGCGCGGATTCAAACATCTCCCTGATGTTTACAGTGTTTGTAGGACTGATCTCAACCGATGAGGTGAGCTGGTTTATGATGTGTTCAACCATGGCCTCTCGCAAATGCTGACTGCGCTTCTGTATGATTTCATTGCAACACGACATTTGACATGGAATTGAGAACAAAAAAAAAAAAAAGATAACTCAACTAAATAATATATATATATCGAATCGTATCACATACCATAGCTTTGGATCCTACAATGTAGGAGACCAAGTGCCGCTTTGCCATTCTATAGTAGTCGTTATAATCGCTCATAGAAAGCGTAAGTTTGTTCAGACTAACTATCCTTAGTCCGGTCGTTGTATCCTTAGATGGCACTGCATCATATCTAGTCACAATCGCCTATTTATCCAATTGACAATGAGAGGAGTAGCACATTGTCATTAGTTAAATCCGAAGCAAAAAACTGGATCAACCAACAAAGTTGATTGGAATTATACCTCCTTGACAAGCTCGGTCGAATTAAGAACAATGGCGGTAGAAGGTCCGATTCGAATAGAGTAAATCGGGCCGTAAACATCAGCCCAGCGAGTGAATGCGAGGAAGGGGTTGGTCCCTTTGAGTTGCATCAAATTGCCAAGCAAAGGCAACGCCCCATCCACACCTGATCGACCATCAATTTCGAATTATTTACTACTCATTCGATCACTGAACAAATCGAGGTATGTGATAGGTTTATTATGAAAACTCTGAAGAAATCAAAGTTAAAATAAAGATAAAAGAAGAACATATATATATAGATAGCAGCAAAAACACCAAACAAGGGGGAAAAAAGATAGCAGCAAAAACTCACACAACCTAGCTACCCTGAAAGAAAGCACAAATCAATTTAAATATCAAATGATTAGTTGAAGTTAATTAGATATATGCTTAACTGGGTACTGCAGGTAGACGATTAGAAATCCTCCGGCGTGAACGTCGGATGGAAAGCACAAAGAAGAAGAGCACAGAGAGAGCTCCGAGGACAATTGGAATGGCCATCATAGGACCCCATACGAAGCTGCTGTTGATCTCCATGGATGGATAAGAATAAGATGAAGCAATGGGAGATCGATGAAAGTAACTGAAAAAATGGGGTTCAGTGTTTTTTGTGAGGATCGGAGCGGCTTTCAGTACTGCTGACTGTTGTAACGTCTCACATAGGCATTACAAATTTACAATATAGTCCTTCGGTGTTTGATTTTTTTTAATCACTTGTTATAAGAGGTAAAATATCAATTTTTTTCTCAAAAAAAAATCAATTTTTATTTTTTTTATAACTTCACACTTGATATCAATAAATATAAAATTATATTATAAATTAATTAAAGGTTATTTTTTATAGTTTTTAATTTTTTAAAAAAAATTGATAAATAAACGACATTTTTTTACATATAAAGCAAAGATTTGAGGTGGTCAACCACGGTTGATTCACCGTCCAAGAGCATCCTAATGGATTATGGATGATATCTTCGATTTTAGCCGGAGAGCGCTCCTCAACGAATGTAGAAGTAAGTCCTTAAGATAATCCATTAATTGTATATAATCCAAAGCAGAAATATATTTATTAAATGCATATAATATATGTACACAAAGTTGTGTGCATGCATATGTACGAAATTAATTAATTAATTAAGTTTAAAAGGGAACACACTTATTACACGTAGAGCGAGTTGAAGTGAAATTCAGCGCCATTTGCGAGTTCTGAAAATAATGGTGAAATAATTCATTCAAATTTTATTATTTTTTTATATAAAGTAAGAATTTGGTATCAGACAAGGTTGAATCTTGATGGACTGACAAGTCAGCAAACGAAACCCGTCAATACATATAATCGAAAATCAGAAAAAGACGCAATACAACAGACAGACTACACTCTACAGCAGGCCAAGTCAGACACCACCATGAAGTAGCACCACTCGTCAGCCATACATCTAGAATCTCTTGTGGATATTGAAAACGAACCTCCAAGGAAGATACTTTCCGAATACGGAGTCGCCCCGTACACACCACCTTAATCCCAGCCAGTCCCGACTCTAGACGTCAAAACCCCAATGAAGAAGAAGATCACCCAGACACACCAGAAGCAAAGTCACACACCTTCCCGAGCAAAATGCACCAATAAGACCGACCTAAACAGACATGGATTTAGATCAAATCCTTTCGGGATTTAAGTCAAGCCCTTTGAGATTTGTTCAAACCCTTTCGAGATTTTGTTCTAGCCCTTTCGGGGTTCTTTTTTTGAACTTGGCGTGTAAGCCCCAAACGAAACCTTGCACGCCAAGAAGCACCCTAATTGCATGCCAAGGTCTTGGCGTGTAAGAAACAATTACTTAGCCTTGCACGCCAAGGACGCCGCAATAGCACGCCAAGGCCGCCCGATGCGGAGGTGCATCTACAAACTGGCGGCGACAGCAGCGGCCCGGTGGCAGCAATGGAGACGGCAGTAGGAACTGGTGGACGAGGGTTGGATGTGAGGCAACATTGATGGGACAACAGTTCAGGAGGGGGTGTGGGTGTTGAACAATGATGGGACCCATGGAGGAAGGGGACGACGAGGAGGACAGGAGGAGGTAGGGGAAGGAGAAGAAATCGATACAGGATGGCATAGGCAACTCTGGATAGAAAGGAGCTTCCAGTAGTGGGAGGAGGGAGAAACAACAAGTCGGTGACGATGCGCTTGGAGGAAATTGATAGGCTTCGGTGGGGGAGGACGGAGGCAAAGAGGACGATGTCGCCGGTAATGGAGTCAATGAGAAGGTAGAGGATGACAAAGGTTGGGTAAGGCGGCAATCGAACTGATCGAAATTTATAGAATTCGGGGGTGCGTGGCTTGGAAGCCATCGCGTACTCCAACCCCAAAATGGGGTTTTCTTGAAATAATTCATTCAAATTGGGTAGTGCAATTAGACTAGTAGGTTTTTTTACAGTATTCAAGACAAAGGAGATCTTTGATAAATCAAAGATCCACCTATAATCATTTACAAAGTTCCCTATATGAGGGATGGATAACTAAATTACAATTTCTAATAGATCTAACGATATGAACTGTTGTCGCATTAACCTCTCGATAGTAGTGCTGAAACACAATATGAGTGAAGTTGCTTCTTAGCCATCCAATTTCTTGGATGGTTCTTAGAATCTATCATAGAATATGTCATTCTTCCATTCAATGGCGTTGATAACTAACATGCTATCACTTTTCACAACTAACTTCGTTATGACCAGAGAGATGGCTCTCTTGATCCCTATAGCTACCGCTAAGGGCTTCTACTTGCTTCACCGAGCCAGGAGTAGTTTCCCGACCAAGAATAACCACAACCTGACCCAAGTCATTTATGATAATACTTCCAATAGAACATTCTCCAGAATTCTTAACCGAGCCATCAACGTTGAGTTTGATGTGGCCTCTAGGTGGTTTCTTCTAGCTTATTGTGTTACCCCTTTTTCTTTTGATTTTATCCGATTCTTTTTCCACCAATCTTCTCTTTATATCAGAGGTCCTAGCTTGTACCACAATTTATTGAGAGTTAATTTGGGGAGACCTGTTGAAGATAATTTTATTCATGTGCTCCCAAATAGTGTGCCATACAAAGCATAAGAGCTAGAAGTTCTTATTTACGTTATACTCCGTATGTGTTTGTTAGGTTTTCTATGAAGCTTGTGTTATGGTAGGTTTGGGATGCTCTGGTTTGGTTTTGAACTTAGTAGGTTAATGAGAGTGTTGGTGGCATGGCAATTAAAGAAGAGGTGATTAATGTCCTCATCTTCGCAGTTACACAAGGGGTGATGAAACTTTCTCTAGTCTCTAATTTCTTGGTAGAGTACTTCTATTCATTTCTTGGCTAGTAATTCTTGTAGACCCCCAACAAGGAAGAAGTTATGTTCTTAGGGCGTCATTGATAACACTACGCATGCAGCATGAAGAAAAGAAAAGTCATGTCTCGTTACAATGAAGTTTAACAAACATTAGTTATTGGCTTCACATGGTGATCAATTTGGATGCTCATCCCTAGAGGCACCTTTGATCCATATGGAACCTCTATATATTTACATGGTTTGCGCACATTAGCTCAAAACAAGAGACGTATATGTCGTGCTCCAAAGTAAACTACTCTCTCTCAATCCAATCTCATTTGGGAGGAGAAAAAAAGTGGTTTTCAAAAGGACATGTTATAATGGATTACAACAATCTAATTTGAAATAACAACAATCCCAGTATATCCCCTCAAAGGAGGGTTTGGAGTTAAGTTGCATTGTATGCACATTTTCCCCAAATATATTAAGAAGGTGTTTTCTGTTATCCATAATTGTCATGTAAATAAATAGAAACAAACATAAATAATTAAGACATACAAAATTACAAAAATAACCCCAAACAAAGCAATGTAGTTAACGAGTAAGGGAATGAGAGAAAAGGAGGAATGATAAAGGATACTTCTCCAGAGACCCATACGGTGCGTGTGCCTAGCTCTCTACAACGCAGATAGTGCTTCTCCACTATGTCATATCCTGCATCATCTCTTCGGTAACAATGTCATGTTTAATTACCTTCTTTTGGCTTTTTTATGTCTCCCTCTGCCACGGTAGACTGTCTCCATAGCCATATTGTCTAATCGCCTTTATATATGACCAAACCACCAAAATCTCGACTTGGACAACTTAACCCTAATGTTGATCACTTCTACCTTTTCGTGGATAGACTCATTTCTGATTTTCTCTAGTCTAGTATGTGCTCACACATCCATCTCTGACCATTATCATCTCTACTACCATGAATCTTTGTCTTGTGCATTTGTAGTCACCTAAAACCTTGCCCCATATAGTAAATTGAGTTCCACTACCACTCTGTAAAAATTTACACTAAGCTTTGGTGGGACTTGTTTGCCACACAAAACTTCTGACACAGCTCTCCATTTCTATCACCGCACCTATATTCGGTGCTTTTAAGGGTTAAATTATGTCTCAATTCATCTTATTCGATTCAACAAACTAAGCAATATGTAAGAGCTTGTTTTTATATACTTACACTTTCTAGTAGCAAATTAAATCAGTAAAGTGAGAGGACAATTCAAAAGAGTGATGAGCTATGCATACAAGGAGTTACATTTGGCATGAATCGCATCATGTTGTTCTTTGAATCACGTGATCATCAATCTGAATGAAAGGGAGGTGAGCAATCTTGTGCCATATCACCTCCATCCATGCTGCATCTCTCCCTCAAGAGAGGACATTGAATGATGTTCAATCTCGTTAGTGGGGTGAGGCGTCGCATTGCATCTATGGGTAGCAGATTCTTCAACTTTTCACATCTTGAAATGTATAATTCCTGTATAAAAGAGAGGTTGCCTAGCCATTCTAGTACTGTTTCTACTCCGTCGAATACAACTAGTCCTAAAAACTAAAGCTAATTGAAGAATCGGAGCTCGTTTGGTAGGGAGGTTATCTTCGGCCACCCATGTATATTCAGCTCATTTAAACATGTTGGAAGGTGTTCGACGCCATCAAGTTTATTAAGTTCTACACTGAAAGCTCCAATCTTCAAACATCGTAGGCTGGATAGATGACTTAGGCATCCAGGTATCGACATTTTCCAAATTTGGAATCAGATGTAACTTAGAATTTCGCAATCTTAAGGCCTCAATTGACACACAACTTCCACACGACCGCAAATTGTGCTTAGATTCTTGCACCGCATAATCGTCAAATTGCACAACCACAAGAGTCCTAATTCAATGTCCATAAAAGATCCTAGACTATCACAATTCACAAGATATGACCTTAAGATCTTCTAGAGAACTCATATGTCGTAAAGTAGGACACAATTCTCCCAATCCCTCGCAATTTGATATATCGACTGTTCTAAGAGAAGTGCATTTCAAGAACGGATGGGAGAGCAATGTGAGCTGCTCAATTACAGTAATATCAAGAGAAGTAAGGTTACTAACATTCCTTAAAGTCATCAACAATGGCTCTGCACTTCTGATCCTTCTAATGGACAAGGATAAAAAAAAAGATTGAAAGCAAGTTGGTGCACTAACCCGTGAAAGGCAATCGTCTAATTCCAATTCCTCGAGGCATGGGAATACAACATATCTTAATCTTGATGGTTGAAGCCAATGTCTGAATCTCTGCATATTTTCAAAATGAAGACTCTTCAATCGGGGAAAGAAGGTTCTCATGCTCGTGCCAACACGAGTACTACTGTCGGCACCAGCATCTTTCTTATAGAAATCCATTTCGATGACTTCAAGACCGCCTATTCCACAAATACGAATCTCCTCAAGAGAACCAAGTTGTCTAAGTGCTCAAAGTTGTTGAAAATGGCTGCAGGAGTGCAAGTTGATCATCTTTAAATTGTTCAAAGTAAGAAACCAAGATGAGATTCTCATACCATCGAAGTTTGCCAACCACAATCCCTTCCAAGTTAGGGTGGCCATCCATTTTCTCTTCATCGTTACTAACAATATCGGTTTGCTACCGAAAGGGCCATAATAAGCTCAAATATGTGATTCCTGGTTTTCTATTCAAACTGGCTTCCACGACATCTTCTTTGCAACATATGTTGTCAAGCTGTCTAATAGCGATTTCACTACTAAGGAGTGGTAAACTCCTCAGTTCCTTTATTTCAAACCCTTCCTTTTGTTCCAAAGTAATTTGAGGCAAAGCAATTCGAGGCAGTGTCCTAAGACAAGTTAATTGTCCCATCTCTTTCGGCGTTTGCACAAGCTGTGTTACAAGTATATGCCTTAGACTAACTTGGTCATTGTTGACAGAAATGCAACAAGATTGGGATGGGACATTGTTTAAGATCTATCGTTTGTAAATTAAACAATTTCCCAAATGGACTCAGGCAACTACCTAATCAGATTGCCACAAAGACTACGGTATCTGAGATACTTTAACCTCCCAACTGAACTCCAAACCTCTTTTATGCCATGGTCTATCAACCGAAGATCACGCAAGTATCTAGCTTGAGCTGAAAAGTCTATATATAGATACGGTGATCTGGCTACATATTAGTGTGTCGTAACTTACGCAATGCCTTGCCTTTAGGGATGACTTGTTTAGACCTCCAAATAACCTCACTGCATACCCGTAGATGCTCCAATTCATAAGCATTTTGTAGATCATAATCCAGATCATGAATGAGGTCATGCATCCACAAGTAATAACCATTAGAACGAATATCCGTCGGTAAAAGACCATTGGCTACCAAAGTTGTTATGCAAGCGTCACCAATCTCCTCCGTGCTTATGCCACCTTCCCCTTTTGATTCGATAAATCCTTGAGCCATCCAAGGTTGGATCAATTTAGTCCACTGAACAAAAGCGCCTCTCTCCATGAGAATAGAGCAATGAACAAAACATTGTTTTAATGTTGCATTAGGAAGATGATGGAAGCTTAACAACAACCAAGGGATGATCTTGGATTGGCTAATCAGTAAATCCCATATTTCGCTTATTTTGATCAATTCCCTATCGGGGAACAAAGATCCCATTGCTCTAATTGCTAATGGGAGCCCCCCACACTTGCTGAAAATTCTTCTCCCAACATCCTCCAAACTCGAAACCCGCTCTTTGCTCTTGTTAGCAAATGTTTTTTCCCTTGAACAATATCCAAGCATCGACGTCATGTAGGTCCTGTAAGTGATGAGCTGGAGCTGCTCGCATTGTCGACGCAGCACTATAGCTTTGAGTGGTCACCAGCACCCTACTTTTGTAAAAAGAGTGACTTTCACCAAAGAACTCTCAACGGATTTCCTTAGCTGCTCGTCTTTATTCCATACATCGTCGAGAACAAGCAAATACCCCTTCCTTTCCTCTTGCAGACATTGTTGGAGCTTCTCTTCCATTGCAACTTTGTTGGATAGATTGTGACTCCGCCCAGTTATAGATTTGGATCATGTCATCCAAAATCCTTTCCAATTTAAAATGATTGAAAATGAAAATTCATGTTTTTCTAAAATGCTCTCTCACAGTTTTGTTGTCTTCCCCACCAACCAACAATTACCATTTGCATTTAAATACACCACCCAAAATCGATTTTGAAAGCTAATCTTATCTTTCAAGATGAATGAACAATTACCTGATCTTCTAACTATTGCAGCGACATGTAAATCATGATCGTCCTCATCAACTTTCCTTCCTACAACATGCGATCCTACGACATACGATGTATCTAGAGTTCCGAACTCTCTTTAAATCTCTTTGATTCTCTGCGATAGTTACTTACCGTAGATACACCACTGGAGCTTTTGCAATGAGATCCGCTAGCTTTAGCGTGGTTTCAGCTTCCTTATAAATCTCAGCAGTCATAGACATAAACTCCTTCAAATCCTCACATAAGCTATTTCATCAATTAGATGGTCAGCGAAACAAGCAACCATTTTGACGCTAGTCAAGACAAGAACAAGATCGTTCTTGTCACAATGCATAGGATCAATGCTCATGGCTATGCATAAAACCGCGTCCAGCTTGGAGATTTCAGTTTGAAGGCGACAGAGCCTTGCCCCAAGCCCCCAAAGATTGCATACATGAGGCCTTCCGACTTTCTGGTTAAAGAATCTCTTTCCAGTTGCTCAGGAACAATTAGAAGATTTGAAGTTTAGTTCCACATTAGAAGAACGAATGAAAAACTCTCTCAATCTTAGTTGCTCCCTACTTCACCTTTAGATGACAAGAGTTTGTTTCGCCAGCGGTAGTGGTTGACCAATAATCAGCAACAATAATAACATCAAACAGGGCAAAAGTATTGGATCATGAAAAAAACACAGCGAAAATATAAATCAGCAACCTTAACATGAATATTTCCGTTATGCAGAACAAGATCAAAATCACCAACAGTTCTGAAAATTTTCAAACAGAAGGAAACAAGAACATATACGAGAATCAAATAACTCTACTGTGAATTTGTGATTGACGAGTCCTAAACAAACATGTTGGTTTTCCCTAGTTTCAAAAGCTTCCAAGTTGAAGAACTTAAGCCTCGGTCCTTGGGACATCCTCAATCAGAATCGCCTTGCTAACAGGCTTGGCCAAGAGGTCAAAGTACTCTTGCAATGGAGATTTTGTGAAGCGGGTTTCCCTCCAGAGGTCAGGGGTGAGGAAACCATAGGTTTTCAACAAACAGTCGAAAGTAGCCTGCAACAAGAGCAAAATTGAGAATATTTCAAGGACACAAATAAACAAATTCAAGATACACACAGCAAAAGTAATATGCAATAGCACTGATAACCGATTGCTAGGTTTTAACTTATAGTTGCTATGATGATGACTTAATCGATTTTCCGAGACTGTATCTTACAAGGAAAAGGAGCTCAAATGTTAAAAACTTACTCCGAATTACAGTAAAATACAACAATTACACAAAGGCCAAATAAAAAATGTCAGCAACTAAAAGCAATCAACAAACGTTAATACATGATGGTTAAGGTGAAAGAAACGCAGTTTACCATACAAACAAGACAATCAAACTCATCTACTGAACTCTCATAAGGAACCCGCACATTTATAGATTGCTACTAAAATTTAACTTCCAACACCTCAAGTTGAGCAATAAAATTCATATACCACAAACATTCACAAGCTCAAACACTAAACTCAATCCAAACATACATATTTTATAGCATAGAATCAATCCAAATGTAGCATTGACCAATTGAACAATGAACTAACAAATATTATATGCTATTTCAGGACTACAAAAATCTACACTTTGAAGACACCAACTTAATGCATATAGACAAATTAAAAAAAAGCACATCCTTGGAGACAAAAAAATTGACAATCCTAAATTAGCAGATAGAGCAATAAGCAAAATATATATGTATATATATTGATTAAATGAAACCGAAATAAGTCAATTAAAAATCATACCTTGACAAAGTTTCCAAGGGTCTTGGTGGAGCCGCGGGAAGAAGTGAAGACATCCTCAATACCAGCGAACTGCAAGACCTTCTTAGGCACCCGAGCAGCAACGATTCCTGAACCACGGGGAGCCGGAACCATCCTGACCGTAACCGAACCACACTTTCCGGTCACCTTGCAAGGGACTGTATGCGGCTGCCCGATCTTGTTACCCCAGTAACCTCTCCTGACTGGTATCACAGAAAGCTTAGCCAAAATGATGGATCCGCGAATGGCCGTGGCCACCTCCTTGGAGCACTTGACACCGAGCCCGACGTGTCCATTGTTGTCGCCAACGACGACAAACGCCTTGAAGCGAGTGCGCTGACCGGCGCGGGTCTGCTTCTGGACCGGCATGATCTTCATCACCTCGTCCTTGAGGGACGGGCCGATGAGGTGGTCGACGATCTGATGCTCCTTGATCGGGAGAGAATGGAGGTAGATCTGCTCTACGCTCTTGATTTTGCCTTCCTTGACGAGACGGCCGAGCTTGGTGACCGGCACCCAGGCTTCCTCCTCATCGCGGCGGCCACCACGGCGACGGCCACGTCCGCGATCGCCACGGCCTCGTCCACCACGGCCACGGTCTCCACGGTCGAATCCGCGTCCAAATCCGCCCCTCTCGCCACTCTCGGCCATGACTGCTGGGAATTTGGGTTTCTAGGGTTACAGATGGAGAGTGATGGGGAGGAAAGATGGCGGGGATGAGAAATGCGGGCATATAACATAGCGGTTAGGGTTTTCTGATTTATTTTTCTCAGGCGTTAATGCGAAATGGGCCAACCGTTTTGGGCTTCAGGTTGTGGCCCATTTTTGTAACAAACGGGCAAGAAACCATATAACCGCAATATGGGAAGTTTAAGAAAGAGCAACCACATAAACAAACACAGTAATTGGCAACTTTATTTTATTTTTTTAAAGAAAAGAGATTTCAAGTACCAGATCTTATAACGTTTGGCAAATTGAGAGGTCAAAAACTTAGATGGACAAAGTTTTATAACAATGGACAAAAAAATTAACAAAAGAAAAGCATTGGAAAAAACATTTATATCAAATAGAGTCAATAGTAGAGAAGCTACAATTAGTATCGACTCTATCTGAGTGTGATTTGTAGCTTCTCTACTGGTCTTTGCCCTTTTGTACAAATCAAGATCAAATAGAGTCGATACTAGAGAAATTACAAATTGTAGCTTCTCTACTATTGACTCTATTTGATACACATGTTTTCCTCTGGTGCTTTTCTATTTTCTTTTCTTTTTATTTTGTCCATTGTCATGGAACTTTGTCCATCTAAATTTTTTGACCAGTAGACCACACAAGCTCAAAGAAGCAAAGAAAGAGTGTGATCCAAATCACATCCATAGATAGCAATTACTTTTTGTCCTAGTGGTAAAAGAGAGGTGTTCTTTTGTGTCTCGTTAGCATGAGGTTAAGGGTTTAAATATCACTAGTGGTATTTGTGTTAAGGTGGTTACTCTTATCTTGACATGGATTAAGCCTATTTGACATTTTGTCGCTTGGATTTTCCTGTTCAAATGCTCTGTTGGAAGATTAGTTGATAATCTCATAATCTCCACGTCATTAAAAATAATTAAATTAAAACATCCATTTATGCTTTAATGATTTGTAGTTGAGTTCAATTTTAATTAACTTTAAAGGTACTTATTTTTTCATACTCGGCCATTGGGAACACACATGTGTCTATTTGCGTTACTTCCAAGAGAGTGATACATTTTACTAGTTTGATTATTTACCGTCTTTATATTAACACCTTTGATCCACCATATAAAATCTGTTTAGTTGTAGATCGAACAACTTTCCGTTAAAAAGTAATACAAAAATTTTTGAGCTATGATTAAAAAAGTTTTGAGCATTCAAAATGAACTCCTAATAGATGCAGGATCTGAGGAACAAGCAATACAAAAATTACAATCCTGGTGCAAAGGAGGGAAATACAGAATCTGTGAAGCCTATGACTATTTCAGCAGGAGAGCTCCAAAACCACCTTGGAATATTGTAGTATGGGACTCAATTATAACCCTCAAGCACTCCTTCATCTTGTGGCTATCAGCAAAAAGAAGACTCTCGACAAATGACAAAATAAAAACAATGAAAGTAAGTCTAAACTGTCATCTGTGCAATCAAGCAATAGAAACACATGAACATATATTTTTTGCTTGTAATTTTTCCCTTCAAGTGTGGACACATGTAAAGATTTGGCTAGGCATTTGGAGAGGAATGAGTATCTTACAAGGTGCACTTAAATGGATGAAGAAGGACGCAAGAGGACGAAGTTGGCAATCTAAATCTAAAAGAATTGGTCTAGCATGCACGATCTACTTCATTTGGAAAGCCAGGAACGAGAAGCTCTTTGAAGAGCCTTGAGGAGATCATATATCTTATCAAAACACATGTGTACAAGGTGCTAAGCCACTCACATTCCCTGCACTTTCACTCCACCCCCTTACTGCAAGATGGGCTTATCAGAGAGGATTTCAATGGGGGGCGCACCAAGAACCTGAATGAAAACATAACAGTCTTTTCTGTCTTGATGCTATGCTAATATGGTGAAGACAATCAAGATCAGAAGAACTGAAGAAGGAAGATAAGCCTTGGATACAGTGGCAGATCTAGGAATTTTTGTAAGGGGGGGCTGCAATTTTTTTTCGAGAAATGACGGTTTGATTGAATTCTCAAAACTATGTCTTTAAAATCATAAGGGTTGCTAGTTCAAACCTCTTAATTAGGGTTTAATTCTGCCAAAACAATGTTTCCGAGAAATGACGGTTTGATTGAAGCACATACTTAATTTGATAACCAAACAAACCTTATCCAAAAATTCAGGGTTGCTTTTTTTTATATACATTGAGTTTTAGTAAAATTTATTGTAAAAATGCTTTAATTATGCCAAATCTAGGAACTTTCAGATAATGAGGTTCAACAATTTTGCAATATCAACCCAAAACTACCCCACAAATGATCTTTTTGTATACATTGAAAGTGAAATGTTGTCCGGGTGTGAAAAAAAAATGTTGTCCGGGTGTGAAAAAAAAGAGCATTTTTTATGTGTAAAAAAAACAGATGCAAAATAAGGGGGTAATGGGATTCGAACTAAGGTTGTGAGCCTCCGTCATCCCGTGTCCTAACCACTAAGCCAACGCGTCTTTATGTTCACGTTGAACTTTAATTTTATATATTACAGAAACGAAAGATATATAAAAATATACATATACCTTTTTTTAGGTGGGGGGGGGGGCTTCAGCCACCTCGAGCCCCCCGTGGATCCGCCACTGCTTGGATATGATATCATCCAGCAACCTTTTGCTCTCGTTGCTAGGATAATTTATAGGCTTACAATTTGTTTGAACATTGTTTTCTAAGTTTCCTTGCAATATGCAATCTTAGAGGTATTAGGGTGCTCAGTGTTGTGTGCTATATCTTCCTTGATGGCCGAGCCGAAGGAGAGGATATAGTATACCACACTTGAGATGTGTGTCCGACTTTTGATAGCCGTGGCTAGAAGAGATAGGATCCATATAAGGACATTGTCCTACACACCCTTATTTTGTTTAGTAGGAAGTGATCCATCTAAGGACCTGTCAATTGGGTCATTCGGGTCTCGGGTAAATTGGGTTTCGGATCAATCGGGTTACCGGTCATTCTAGGTCGAGCCAAACTGGGTTTGTCCCGGGTTCGGGTCGACCCACCGGGTCAAAAAAAACTCGAACTTTTTGAAGAATTTTTAAAATTATTAAAATAATATCAGAATTAAATTATAATATAAATATGTCAACTAAAGAAAATAATAATATTATAATTATATTTATAATTATTATTATTATAATAATAATATTATATTAATATTTTAAGCATCAAAATCATATTTATACAAATAAGTATTATAAACATACTATAATTATAAAATATATAAGTTATTTAACTTATGAGTGACCTTAATGAATACAATTGCATGACGAATCTATATGGGGTCAATCTGGTGTCTGTGTGGCGTCTACATAATGCTGACTCACGAGTCGATTTTGACCCAGCGGGTCACCGGGTCTTGACCCTAAAAATCCCAAGTAATTCGGGTTCGGGTCGATTTCGGATCACGGGTCTAAAACACCGGGTTCAAACCTGTAAAATTACCGGGCGTACGGGTCGGGTTTTTCGGATCGGGTCATGTTTTGGCAGGTCTAGCGCGTGTTTGATACCCGGTTAGATTAGGTTTTAAGAGGTTAAAAGTTTTTCCCAACTGATTTGTTGGTGTTTGGAAGCGGCTTCTTGAGCAGTTGCCGGAGGTGGAGTTGCAGGTTAATTTCATGAAAACCTGAGATGGGGGGGGGGGGGTGTAGCTTCACGGAGGTTCTTTAATCAGGTGCCACAACAAAGTGCAATTTTGCCCTTGAAGCTCAAGCGCTCCACCTCTCCTTCGATCGTCGCTGGTGGTCACTCTCCCAGGTATGTGCCCTCCTCGTCGACCTTCTGCCCTCCTCGTCGATCTTCTGAACCCCCTTTTCCTTCTCATCCTTCCTCTGCTCCATTATTGGTGTCGAGTTTTCTGGGTAGAGAGGTATGGACACCCCTTCCTCGTCGACCTTCTGCCCTCTTCGTCGATCTTCTGAACCCCCCTTTTCCTTCTTATCCTTCCTCAGCTCCATTATTGGTGTCGAGTTTTGTGGGTAGACAGGTATGAACACTGATGTCCAAATTGGGGGAAAACGATTTCGGTTAGGGTTAGGGCTTCGATTGGGGGAAATCGTCCATAGATCTGGGTTAGGGCTTCGATTGTTGTTTGTGATAATTAGCTCCCCAATAGTATGCGCAGACGAAAGCAAAAACCTAACCTGCAAGCTTCATCATTGCGTCTCTTAGCATCCATCTCTTTGCTAGGAGGATATTTTGGAAGTGAAGAAGGAAGTACTGCTATGGTTAAAATTAGTATTATGATCTTAAGGGAAAGCAATGAAAGATAACATGTGGTTATGCTTGAAGAAAAAGGTGACGATTCTAGAAGAACTCACAGCACAAATCTGAACTTTTTAGTGATTCTATTTTTTTGTTGCTTTGATTCTGTTTCAATTTTCATTGCTGAAAAAGGAAGTTGATTATGTGAGACCTTTGCTGAATTGTGAGTTTGTTGGGTTTTGGTTGATCATATTGGTGTTGATTGATTCTATACTGCCTATTTGATCTTGTCATGGCGTTTCCGATGTAATCTTTCAATTCTTTATCATTTGATTGATGCAGCCAGCAGAAATGTTGGCACTGTGCTGATGGTCCTGGGCTGTGCGCCTTTGCCATTTAATGGTGTCTAATTTGCCTTTATGTTCAATTTAATTCGTCCATGTAGTTCAGTAATCCACCTTATTCACATGTTTAATGTTGAATGTTCATGACTATCATAGAAAATGTTCTTGTAGAAAATGGTTTCGAACTCAGCATTTGTGATTTAGGGTTCTAAAGGACTTCTTGTAGAAAATGTTCTTCGCTATGTGGTACTTGCCATTGAGTCAGTCTCAATTCAAACTCTTTACCCATTTTGCTACCGAGTAGATAGTTTATTAGATACTACTTTGGTGTCATTTGGTAATTTAGGCAAGGCAAAAGAAGGAAGTAGTATTCCTTTGGATGGGTTACTGTCTTGTTGTTTAGCTGCATCAAACAAAATTCCTTCAACTGATCAGAACTAATTAACACTACTACAGCAACCCAAAGCAGCAATATTGGAAGAATATTGGAAGGATGCTCTACTTACTTCACTATTAAGAGCATCTGTAGTTGTCCTCCGTTCAGCAGGATCAATTGCTCATTCTGAGATTGATACCTGCATTGTTATTTCTCTTTTTTTTATCTTTGTTACCACTAGTTGCAGGCTGTAGTTGGATAGCAATGACAACAAATATTCTTACAAAATATATACTTCTTTTCCTTACAACTTTACTTATCACTTGTATTGATGAAGTATGATTCAGGATGAATCAGTATTGTGATGCCACCTTCTTCTGCTAACAACTTCACTAAAATCACTTGTATTGATGACGATTGCACTTATACTCACTAATGTTTCCTCCACAGGCATGTCAGACAGTTCCGGTAGTTGGCCGAGTGGTTGTCCTGAAAAGTACCCTTGGATCGGAGGGGAAGAGCGTATTGACCCATTTGAGGCGGAGGTAAACCCAACCTTCATGTTCATATGTCCTAATTACCTGATGACTTGCAAATATGTGACATTTGGAGCTACCCTGTACTATATTATTGGGGGATAAATATAGATAGGTACAGAGAGGAAGGCAAGCTGGTTTCTGTTGGTTATATATATATTGTGTTGCCTTCACATTATATATAAATATATTTAACAATTATACATATAAGTACAAAGAATCAATGTAATCATCATCAGCTTATATATAAATATATATATATATATATATATATATAACAGAATATATGTAAATATATTTAACAAAGAGGAAGGGTCAGCTGGTTTCTACCCTCATCAGTCACCATATACAATAATTTGAGATAAAACTTAAATGATAACCTTTGTTGATGTGACAATTTGTTATTCTCTAGCTGAACTTTTTTCTTTACACACCTTGCTCATGGAAAAAAGGCAAATAGCTCATGAAATGAGTATATACTGTGATTGGAAAAAGGCAATTAGGAAAGTTAAATGTAATTTTTAACTAAACATAAGGATCATAGTGCACTGCTTTTTACAATATTTGATTTGGAATAATTGCCTTGTCCACATGATTGGAGCATTGAAATCAAGTTCTCAATTGTTTTCTTGTTGTTGCTCCTAGTTTCATGAAATGCATGTATAAGCTATAGTTGTTCCATTATGCAAGATCTATTTATTGAATTGTTCACGAATTTGTCCCTAATGACATAATGTTTCTGATGAATGAATTTCTTAACAGTTACAAAAATCTAGTAATGAAAGCATTTATAGTTGGAGAGGACATCATCTTGCTTTCTCCTGTTTCCCTGTTTTTGGCAATTAAACCATTTATATTTGTACATCTCTCTTGGTGCAGAATTTTATCTGTGTTCAAAGTAGTCTGATGCTCCTAAAGTATGGAGGCACGTTTGGAAAAAATTATGAAAAATGAATATTAGACATTTCTGTAACTTCACTGATGGATACAAATAGCTCATTAAAAGTTCTTGCATTTTTATGACATTTATATAACTTAACTCATGGATACAAGTTCAAGATGGCCCTAGAATGGAATGAACTCTTGCCATGACATATGATGAGAAATAACAACCTTTACAAAGCCAAGGGATATGCCTTGTTACCTTATTCCAGTTATTATTTGTGGAAGCTTTGATCATGAGTCTCTATCAATTACGAGCTGTAGGAGTCCATGTCTTGCATTCATCCTAAAAACAGCATTTATCCTTAATGATACATGAGATTGTTCTTTCCTCTGCGTTGTAGTGGGCCGCTTTCCGTGCCGAGCAGGATGATGCAACAAGCAGCCGCAACCCAACGCTCGTTCACATGGAAGAAGTCAACCGGGATCTAATTGCATTAATCAACCGGGATGTAACCGAGCGCAACGAGGCTCTCACTCAGCGCAACGAGGATCTCACTCAGCGCAGCCTGGATCTCACCGAGCGCAACCAGGACCTCTCTCAGCGCAACCTGACTCTCACCGAGCGCAACCGAGATCTCACTACTCGCAACCTGCATCTAGCTGACCGGCTCTATGCTACGGAAGACACCTTAGCTCAGCGCGAGGAGGAGTTGATGAGGGAGTCTTCCATGAACCAAGAACTCACGGAGAGGGTTGCGTCACTGAGCACCTACATTTGCAAGATGTGGATGGAGCTCGCTACTTCCAAAGGTCGTGAGAGGAGGGGTCGTACGGTTATCATCGTCATGGTCTTCGTCTTCCTCCTTGCATTTGTCAAGAAGTAGATGTCTTTCGGTAGGATGTGTTGTAACTAGGGAAGACTTTTGTGATTCGGCTGACATGTGTCGTTAGGATTATGGTGTAACTAGGCAACGACTTCTCCGGTGACCATGTTTTGGTAGGAATCGGTTGAACTAGGTAAGTCTTTTGATTACATTGTCGTTGCTCTTGGGCACTCGTCGTTTTGGTAGGAATCAGTTTAACTATGCAACGACCTATCATCTTTTCTATATCCTTGTCATGGAAGTTGGTGTGTTTGTGGTCTTTGTACCATACTTCCTTGGTAATGGTTGTAAAGCTTGTTTTTGGCTTGTCATGGAATGTAGGTGTGTTTGTGGTCTGTCCTCGTGAGTTCCGTCGTCTTCTTGTTGTCTCATTATACCTTATTATTTGGCCATGATTGGAGATTTATTTACATTGAACGTCTAACCACTAACGAATATCATGAAATCTGCTAACCTTGTAACATTAAACCCACAAGCGCAGTTGCACTTGATGTCATCATGAACATGCAAAAATTGATTGCGTCTTTCCGAGCTACTTTACCATTAGAGTACCAAACACATGGTGAAATATATATATGACAACCTACCAAAAAAGAATGTGTACCCGAGATGATGGTTTCCGAATACATTGGACGTACGCAAAAGGGGTGCTTTCCATTCACCTCGACCATAGATAGCGTACTACTAGCGACGACCACGTCGGTCCGCCCAAATCCTGCGTGTTATGTTGTCCTGCAGGGACCTCATCACCCCTGCGTTGTCGCCCTCCTCATCGTCGTTGCTGGAGGACTCCTCTTCCTCCTCCTGAGCATCAACGTACGCATCATCATCGTCATCTACTTCCACGTCATCCGGTGAGGGCATGAGCTCCTCTTCGTCATCCGAGCTGCGGCGCATGAAGTTATGTAACGCGAAGCAAGATAGGATGATGTCAACCTGTTTCTGCACTGCGTACTTTGGCATTGTTCTTGTGATCTTCCATTGACCTTTGAAAATGCCGAATGTGCGCTCGATCGCTCCCCGCAACGATGAATGCCTCGAGTTGAAGGCCTCTTTCTCATTGTTCGCTGGCTCTTCGACGAATGTTGTGCGATGGTACTTCGTCTTCGGGTAAGGCACCATGTAACCCTCACGATCGGGGTAACCCTTATCACACAAGTAGTATCTTCCTACATGATCAAAGTTTTTTGAAATGCGAATGTGGCTGCTAAGCGGCAATAAAGAACATGGAGATTACATATGGATACACAGACCTGGAGGAGGGTGTGGGAAGTGGAAAGCGGGAGTCTTCACAGCATGGTCAAACACCCGAGCATCGTGGGCACTCCCCTCCCACCCGGCGGAGATGAAGGTGAAGTTCATATCGAAGTCGCAAACCGCCATGATATTGAAAGTCGTTATGCCCTTTCGACCCCTATAGGGCACCTGCTCGTCTCGAGGGATACATGCTTGGATATGAGTTCCGTCTATGGCTCCGATGCACCCCTTCGAAGATAGATTACCAACACATATTATAGAGAGTCTCCAAATATTACATCAACACATTCAACTTAGAACAACAATTAGAACAAGCTGATACACGAAGAGAGGAATGCATAAATCCTTTCCGTAGGACATGAGAGGGCGTACCTTAAAGTATCGATTGTAGCGGGTGTCGTTCAGTATTTGTTGGGGGACGTCTCGAAAAGTCGGGTCTATTGGGCGGATAACATCACGACATAGTCCATTGAAGCCACGTCCACGCCCAACCATCGCCTCGAGCACGTCACTTATGCATTCGCTGATCGTCGATAGAGACCGTTGGAATCTTTCGCATGTGTTACGTTGTGATACCCCCCAAGCCATGGTGTTCACAAAAATCGCAACTTTTTCCATCACATGGACGTTGTGGGAACCACGCAATCCATACCGGTGTTCAAGCACTTCACACAACCTAATGAAAGTCGCTTTTCTCATACGAAAGGCTTGGACTGACCTGAGATCGGTGGCGTGCTTGATGATGTCATCCACCCACATAGCACTTGTATAAGTGGAGATGTAGCAAGGGACTTTCACAACATGCTTGTAGTAGTGGTCAGCAATCACACTTGATTGTTGTTGCAGGAGGAGCAAGATGATAGTAGCTCGTTTACGCTGACGTTTCCGTTCACGTGTAGGAGTTGCATCATCCATCTCCATCTCCCTGCAATCCCAAACAGGCATGGTGAGCACTTACTAGTTCACATGGCATGACTGAATCCCTCTACTTCTAAACCAAATGACCATGTGTAGGTAAGGCTCAAGTGCTATTGACGTAGACATGTAATATCATCCATACAACATCTCAACAACACTTACAAACAGACACAACCATAAATGCAGTTTCAAGCTCCTAACAAAGTAGTTCAGAATTATGAAATGCAGACAAGGAGTTCAATGACAATAAGATAGCACACAAGTTAAGGCAACAACACACTTAGAAACAAGCATAAACTCGCACACAGTTGCACTACGATTGCCCTCCGTTCTTCTGACAATGCCACTGGAGCCGTGACAGCCGCGAGCTGTTTTTCGGCATTGCAAGGAAGAACATGGAGGCACGTTCACTGTTGATCAAGGCGTCAACTGCATAACACCACAACGGACTTCCATCCTCGACCAAACCCTCATCGACCATAGAGGCAAGCACGTCCATAACCCGCTGAGCATGTCCTTCCTGTTTGTTTGACGACTCTTCATCTTTTAGAATAGCTAAGAGTTCCCTTTGAGTTTCCTCCACCCCTTCCATATGTCTTTGGTAAAGAGACGATCCTGTCGACTGCCGGTTAGATCGCTTCTTAGCTGTCTACGTGGTTGCGGTTGCAGCAACTCTCTTTCCACGCGGGTCTGGTCCGGCCGTTGGACCATTGGGGTTGGATCCGGTAGGGTTCATGGGGGTCGATCCAGTCGGGTTGATTGGAGCAGATCCACTGATCCCTCGAAGGATATGCTGGAAGCTTCCGTCCCCGTTCCCAAATTCAGCTGTAAGGTCGTCAAAATCATCCGCCAAGTCATATTCGGTATTCGCATGTTCACTGTCACCACACCCAGTGGCCTGAGCAAAGGCGGAGGACGGAGGTGGAGGTGGCGCATCCATGGAGGGAGCCACACAATGTTGCCCCGTGGCAACAGTCCCTCCAAAGATTTGGTCCCACAAGTCCTCTACGTCGGGTGAGATTCCCCTCTTTCGGAATTTTTTGAAGTTGTCATTCTCCTACATCAACCACAAAGCTAAGATGATCAACATACGAATTCAAAGGAGCATACGATTTAGCACATTTATGACAGCATACGAATGCAAAAGAGAAAAAATTCATAAGCTTGCGTTCATTTTATCACATTATACGAATTCAAAAGAGGAAAAAAAATGAAAATTCTTGCGTTGATTTCGACAATTCTTGCTTATTTCGATAAATGAATATTTATCAACACAAAAGCACCAATTCAGAAATACATATAGACCATCAGCAATAATACTCATGATGGTGTCAACACAAACTTATACAACAACAAGACGATCATGCAAATGAGGAATCCACCAGCCAACGAACATCTCAAATTTCTAACATGAAAACATAAAATGAACAAACAAAGAAAAAAGAGTTGAGTGTACCTGTATTTTCTTCGCCCACCACTCCTTAGTTGCGGCGATTGTCCCACTAGCAGGGTACCAACCAAGACCGGTCTCCCCATGTTTCAAGTCTTTCCATTCCCTCCACCTCTCTTTCATTACAGTATGCTTATTCTTTAGAGTTTCTTTCCCACACTTCTTGCCGGTAGCTTCCTCAAATTGAGCAGTGAGTTCAACCCAACTGAATTGTTGCTCTCGACCATACTTGCGCTGATATGCAACAAGGAGATCAAGGAACTTTCGCATCAATTCGTCAGTCCACAGAAAACACTTGTCTTTTGGAGGCGGCTTGTTGCTTGACGCCATTGTGGAAAACACAAGTTGCTCAACACTTTCGACACACAAGCACTTTCATCAATGAATGATTCAATGTTTCTTCATATTTCATAGGGCATACGGGCTATAAAAACATGGATCTTATATACAACATTATGGTTAGGATAGCTCACCACAAACTAATAATATGAACAAACATACAAATATATATCAATGAACATACAATATCATGACACTCATCAAATATATATATATACATCTAAACACATATCTTCAACTGCACATAATATATGTATACATATATACATCTAACCCCCGAAAATCATGTAAAAACTCCAACAGCACATAATATATATACATCTTCAACTGCACATAATATATATACATATATACAATATCATGAAACTCAATGAACATACAAAAAACAACTCCAACTGCACATTATATATATATATATATATATATATATATATATATATACATCTAAACACAAATAACATCCACATTGACACCCGAAATCGAGTAAACACAAATCACCTCCAAGTGGACACCCGAAATCAGCTGGTAGACTTGCACACAGAAATGAGAGACACCCCAAATGCACACCCGAAATCGAGTAAACACGAAATGGGGTCAAGCCCAACACACCGACAATCCAAAATCCGAATTCATGAAAGACGAAATGCACACCCGAAATTCATGACAGCCGACAGAACTTTCGCATCCCAGCACCCGAAATCCGAAATCCGGCACCTGAAATCTGAAATTTTCAAGAGGAGGAAGAGGAGTCCTTACCTGTACCACCACGAGAGAGCGCCGTCGCCAAGGATTTCTCCTGGAGGCACCACGAGCGAGCGCACAGGGCCGAGGGTTTCTCTGTTCACACGGTTTGCAAAAGTCCGAAAGTAAAGATAGAGGAAGAGGAGGATGGGTAGGTGGGAGTTAATAACATAAGGGTATTTTCGTCATTTCTCTCATAAATATATCTCCTACACCTCTTACCAACCAAACACTAATCAGCTTTCTTACAAGGTTATTTTTAAAATATAATCTCCACCTCCCACACCTCCGTAAACCCCAAATAAACTTCAACTCCTAAAAAAATACCCAACTCCTAAAAAACCTCCCAATTACCCAACTCCTAAAAAACCTCCCATGCTTAAATATTTTGTTCGCAGCCCGAAATTTCCACAGGTAATCGGGACTGCAGAGAGATAGAGAGAGAGATGAGCGCGAGCCCGGTGAAGAGGAGAGAAAGTCCATGGGGTTTGCCGGAGGGCGAAACTCGAGAGCCCAAGCCCCACCGTTGCAATGACCGTGCTGAGGACATTATCCAAGTATTTCCCCCCACTCCTCTCTTCGTTTCTTATTATTTTTCCCCCATTTTTCATTTCCTCTTCTTATTTTCACATTGTTATGATTACTGCAAGATGTAATTTCTGCGTTCCGTTTAGTTCAGTAGATATGCCTGAACTTTCAAAACACTTGGATTTAAGATCAATCGTTCTAGGGTTTTGTGGAGACTTTGTAGGCCATCAAAAAAATTAGAAGAAAAATTGCCCGAATTGGCTGTAAATTAGGGTAAGGCTTGCATTCGGGAGAGTGTTGGAGGGGTTTGATGTTGGATACAACCTCATTTGTATCTTGAAAATTAGAACACTTTGGTATGCTTCCCATAGGGTTAGGCATCCAGTTATTTGAGGTATTTGGATGATAGATTTGTTTTGTTTGTCACGCAGTAGTGTGCAAGGTGTTGTGATAGTTGTCCTGATTGGGTGTTGATTTTGATCATGGAAAAGAACATGAAATAAAGTTTTGAGAACTTATCAAGGCAAGATATTTTGGTGTATGAGTGGAATGATTAACATACAAGTAGAAGTATGGTTAAATAGTCTGTGCTGAAGAACATATTCGTTTAGTGAGTCTCACATAAAATTGCGAGGTATGATACTTAATTATTTGGATGTAGAGCTTAATCAACAAGATGCATGAAAATTTTGCTCATCCCAAATCTTTGATGTAATTTGTTATTCCTAATGATATCCTGCCATTCATTGCTTCAATTGTTGCTTCCTTTGATCTTTTGTAGCCTCATAATAGTATAGTAAGACAGTGAGTGTTGGTTGGTCACTGCAAGAGTTAGAGCCTTAAGGTGTGCGGTGTCCCCTTTGTTTTATTTGTTGTAGACTGAATAAACAGAAGCTGCAAGGTTGAAATAGTAGAGGCATTGATCAGTTTTAGTGTCTGAACTCTTGTTTGGGTAAGGCAATTGTGTAACAATGCAATTGATAAAGATTAGGGAGTCATGGTTTCTCTGGATTGAGTGTTGAGAGCTTGGATTAGCATGAACTGGTCTATTTCCCGTACATTGCACGGATTTAAAAATATAAATACAAGATAAGCATGCAACCTGTGGTGGTTGCAGAGATGATTCCACCATTTCTCCCAATCTCATAAATAACGTTTGAGTAACTTGATCGTCCTAGCCCTTGCTCTTGTGATTGGTCCCTCGAATGTGAGACATATTTGATATCCTTGGGTGTCATGGGCCTCATGGGCGGATTTTTGCTATAATGAACTGTAACAAATTTGTGTTGTACACTCGCACCCAACACTAAAAAAAACATATCGATATACAGTTTTTTGGATCAACCTAGAACAATTTGATCTGTTTAGAAACACTATAAAGCAAACTAACCCAACCCTGGCATTATTTGACTGTTGCTTGAAATTAAATCATATCCAAATCAGAATTCACTTTTACGTTCAGAAACAATGGATCAGGAATATCTAGAAGCTCAAATATACCTCATACATTTCCCACATTACTGACTTGACTTGACTTAACCCAATGTCTACATTAGCCTGAAATTTGTGTTAATTAGAATCAAACTAGCCCGAGTTGGCATAAATTTAATAAATAACAGAAGTCTTATTATACCTAACTCAAGCGAAACACATGTGCTTCTGCAAAATGAGCTAGACCAACAACTAGATGTACCAAAGTGAATTGACCTAAAATAGGCTCAGTCTTTTAGTCTTCCACCTGTACTTACCCTAATACTTTTCATCTTTTCTTTTAGGTTGGTGTACGAGGATTATGTGTGTTGTTGTTTTTTGTTCTAATTTCATGAGCTGTTGTACTTGGGCTCTATCTAGTAGTCAGCGCAAGATTTTTCTAATGAGTTTTGTCCGTCTATGTAGTTCGTGTCTTAGTCGAATATTCTCATCGTTTTCACAGGCTTGCTTTGAAGGAAACCCATTTAAGACTGTTCCAGGCCCTTTCAAGCTCTTCTGGCAATGTATGCGTTCAAAGCCTGGGTGCGTTTCTGTCTAATAATATAGCACATACTGCCTTTTGTCATTGATTTTGTTTTTACATGAAACAAATATGATGATTTTGTTTTTACATGAAACAAATATGATAATTTTGTTTTACAGGGAGGAGCCTACTCAGCCTTTCTACTACCTTGAACTGGATCCTCCGACAAGAGAGGTTAAGCTGGAGTGATAATGTTGTCTGGTTTCTTGCTTGAGAAGGTCCAAGCATTAATCTTTGCTTTAAGAATTAGAATATACGAATGACAAACCGATATTTTTTTAATAAGCATCTTGTTTAAGTGCATCATCTGTTTTCGTTGTGAGTTATTTTGCATGCTTCATATAGCTGTGTGTGAATTCTTGGGGTCCTCATTTCTTCCACTTTTGCTTGGTTGCCCAATACAGCATTATGTCTGAAATCAGACCATCAGTTACAAGTGACATGATTTGTGTTAAGGATGACTTCTTGTGCTCTTCTGGTTGCCAAATTTTCAAATGGCCCTCAGTACTGAGTAGGCACTTTCTGATGGCATTCTAAGATCCTATTTATATACAAATGAGATCAGTAACTAGTTTAACCATATGAACAGTTTGAAGGGTAAATGTATGGAGACGTTTTCCATATGCAATTAATGTGATTGAATTTGGTTTCAGCCCCTTGCATATACAAAATCATAATGAACAAATTTAACCCTAACCTCTCCCTCCCCTCCCCTCCCCCAAAACAAGTTGGCAATTCCAGTAATAAAAGTGCTTTGACTACTACCACAACTCATCACCTCCGCTTGTATAAACAATCAAGTTCAGCTGAGTTAATAAAAGATATTTCAGACCAACACACTAGAAGCTTTATTCATGGATTGAAGGTAAACTACAATATACTCCTGGGTAAACATAAAACTAAAACCAGCAAAGATCTCTATTAAACTGCATATACAATGAAATAAAACTTCACGTAACGAATTTATCAAAAAAAAAAAAATTTTGACAAAGCTCTAGACAATTATCCTAGAAGGTTTATTGCAAAGAATAGAATTTGTTTTCATTCACTCAATTCGATTAAAAAAAATTGCTACAAACTATTGACTTCTAAATTCTAATCCAAATTACACTATGTTATGGCATATCACCAAATGAACCCTAATTTCACTATGGTTCCAGGCAATTGGGTGAAATCAGAAACTCAATCACCAATCAGACACGACTAAGCTCATATGATGATCGGAAACTCAGTGAGGTGGTGCAGTAGATGTCATTGATCGTTGAATGGAGAAGATGAGAGGGATTGAAGCGTCTAGAGAACCTAGCTTCTCGAAAGGTGGTGGTGGTTCTCTTGTTGCATCAATCATAATGGAGATCTTTTTCGTCATAGGAAGAAGTTGAGGAGGACGAGGAGTGGGAGAAGAAGCAATCACATGATTGAACATGGATACTTGACCAAATTTCTCCCTACCAAAACCTCTTGTATAACCTATTCCAGCACTGATTCAAATCCAAATTACCCAAGAAAGAACCAAATAAACACATAATTGAACATGGTCCCTGCTGAATCCGATTAAATGGTGTTGATCGCGTCTATCCCCTGGTGTTCACTACCCAACACTGGTTATTATGTTAAGGACTCGTTACTGGTTGGCTCTGTTTGATAAGTTTGGGACAATGCCTGATTTCACCAGACGCTTAATTGGTTTCTTGCACTTGTCACTACACCCACTTCGGCTCATTCAAAATCAAAAGAAAAGTAATACACTAGAGAGTTGAATAAACACAAGTATGAACTATGGAGTTCCCCAGAAATATTCAAAACATGTTCTGCGCTTCAACCCAATACCCGAATTTAAACCAATCGCTTTGGATTTAGATACCGGGCTACGATTTTCGAGATGAAAGAGGTCTTCCACGGCCATGGAGAGAGAGAGAGATCCTGTTTGCATCTCAAATGGCCAAAACTACATAACACAAAAACACTGAAAAGCAGCAGACAATTTGAATTTCAAGTACAAATTCAGCAATGTTCTCTGCTGTCTTGCTGAAACTGTCATATGATTCACACTGCTTCTGGATTGTTCAATGAAAACATGTTACGAATAAAAAGGGAGGACATTGTGGGCTGGCCTCATTGCCTGCCTCCGAAGCAACACTCCCAATCTCTCAGCTGCATACCTTCAACTCTCACCAGAATTTACATTGTTCTGGTTGGTCGGCCCTGTATGCGTTGACTGAGAGCAGACTTTGATATGTACAAAGAACGGATTGCGATATCTGTTGTTTGGAAAACACGGAAAGAGATGCCAGATGCAAGCAACTAGAAATCAATGATGGGTTCACCAACGGTGAGATTGCGCTCCACACTCCAAGGCAGATTGAATAGCTTTGCTGTTATGAACTTGAACACCTTGTTCACATTTATGTTGTATGCAGAGCTAGAGAAAAACAGCGTCGCATTAGCAGCTTTTGCATACTTCCTCGCCTGTAAAAATCAAAAGCAAGTCAAGGATAAGTAAACATTTACTGATCTTTATGTTTCAACTATGAAGATTCCCTTGTGAATAGGGAAGAAATTACTAGCACAGGAACAGCAAATCATAGTCCAATTCATTTTGGGGGGCTCCATTTAACAGGTAGGAATCCAAGAAGAAACAGTGGTATATCATTGACAAGCCATACATAGAAATGCTCTAAAACACATTACTCTCGAGTAGTCGAGTACAAACCTTTTCAACAAACCAGTTAGGGCCTTTAACAACTTCAAAAGGTTGGTCAACACAGATTCTCAGATAAGTTAGATCCAAAGAAGAGGTAAATTTAAGTCTCTTAGAATCAGTAGGTTCCAAGAATGGAAATGAAAGAGTACCATTAGGAATTCTTATATATTCTACAGGGGTGAAGAAAAAAGGTCCACAGCTTTCCTGTTACCAATCAATTATTTTTTTTCTACTCAAATTTTCTCACACCTCATCATTCTGGTCAAATCATAGCCAACAAAATCATAAGCAATCAAAGCTCCTTTTATCTAAATATCTAGTTATGAATTTTTATTTTCTCCAGAGCATCTTTCACATATAAAAAATCACCAACACATTTACAAATTCATGATCACAACCGCAATTATCTACCCCACATTTTTTTGACAAAATTGAGACACAAATCATCACAGAGGAGAGAATTGGCTCTCCTGTTTAAACAAGATCATGGACTGAATCCAGAATGACCCATCAAAAGATCAATCATGAATCACATGTGTTCTACTTCTACCATTCAAACCAAGGGTCTTAGGGTAGGGCACTGCCACAGGCCCGCAGACATAGCTAACATGTAAATGCATCAATGAATGATATACATTTTAAACGTTGTACAGAAGAAGAATTACCTCATCAGCTATTGCCCATTGGAGATCCATGGGTAACTGGACGAATTCATCAAACTTGGTGCCTATTAGAACTGGGATCGCAGTCTGCAAGAATTTAACACAACAGCATTTGTTACCCTCTAATATATCATCCAAAACCATCAAGAAAGGACATATTACATCATAAACAAATATTGGCTATTCACGCTTCATAAGGAATGATTTATGATAGGGACTAATAAGTTGGACAACAAGGCATATGAAAATCATCAGTGATGATTGTAACCCACCTGATTCCATTTTCTAGCTTCTTGGTACCACCTCACAACGCTGCAATTCAAGGTCATAACTTTGATAAGATAAAGAGTGACGAAATGAAATTCGATAATGAGAGACAATAAAAGAATCTATACATATGGTAGAACTGTCAAAGATGATCATTAAATTGATTGATATTTACTTAGTCAGGGTGCGGCGACTTGTGAGATCGAACATGAACAGAATTGCCACGGAATCTTTAGATGAAACAGCCAGATTATCCTGGAAATCAAGATCACCTGCAGAGGAGAACCAGTCGACAAGAAATTAGTCAAAATGGAAATTCTCACAGAAATTATCCGGCTACAAGAAAGGAGGATGAGTAGATAATCTAACCTCCTTCTTCGCAAATCCGGAAAATAAGATGAGCTCCTTGAACAGATTGAATCTTATCAACGTAGCTCAATCCATCGATTTCGCTCCTCTTCCCCTTGTCATTGCCTACATACTTGGTCTGCATTCAATCAAAAAGGAGGAAATTGAATCAATCGATCAGATCTGAGAGAGAAATGTCAAGACTTATAGAGATCAGGAAACGGACCAAAAAGCTGGTCTTGCCGATCTGCGTGTCGCCGAGGAGGCAGATCTTCATGGAAACAAGATCGGAGTCCTTAAAATCACGAGCGTGATCTGGCACGGCGATCTGGCCGGAATCGAGGCCATCCTCAACGGAATCCTCGAAGGGGAGGGATGGCGTGGCGTAGGCAGGAGAGTCGGAGGAGGTGGGGGTGGGGGTGGCGATGGCAGTGGCAGTGGAGGAGGAGACGCGGTGGGGGATGTGACGGTAGGGGCGGGACTTGCAGCGGGTGGAGTTGAGGAAGGTGCGGTTCCAGAGGAGGCGGAAGTAGCGACGGACGATGACAACGCGGCGGCCGACGTCAGACATTTTAGGGCAAAGCTGGGCCATTCAGCTGGGGGAGGGTCGTCGGAAGGAAGGAGAGAAGATATACGAGAGAGGCGAGATGGAAAGGGATGGCGTGGAGGAGAAAGGGGGGTGATGAAGGCGGGAGAGAAGGCTCTCTCTCTATCTCTCTCTTTCTCTCCACCTTTCAGCCATGGAAATGGGGGTGGAGGTCATATGTGTTTTCGTTTTTCCACCCTTTTCCTTTTTCTTTTCTTTTTCTTCTTTCATTTTTAGGTTTTCTACTATTTTAGGATTTTGCTTTTTAAAATATACATTGTATTATTTGTATAATTGACACCTTTTAGTTTAAAAAAAATTATATGCACCCGATGACCGGTGTTATGTATACGAATCTATGATCTGTTTCAAATTTATGCTGACACGTGTTCATAATCATTGCATAAGAGGAGAGAAAAAATAACCAACAGATTCAACATCTTTTCGACTTATTAAAAAAAATTATAACAGATCCATTTGACTTATTAAAAAAATATATATAAAGAATCCTAGATCTACTTGAAATATTCAAACTTTTAAAATTTTTAATAAATTCAAATGGATATGGGATCCGCTACATGTATGAAAATATTTGGAAAAAACTAATAACGGATCCTACATTTGTTCTATATATAATCTTCTAATGAAGATTATATATAGCGGATCTAGGATTCGCTACATATATGAAAGTTATAACGAAGCTTTCCTTGTCATATAAAAACTACATCTAGAAGGTGTTGGCTAGGTTTGTTATGTCTTCTTCGAAGCCTATTGACAAAAGTTGCTAAGGAAATCTGGCTAAAAGTATTGGTAGTGATTTGAGTCTACATCATGAGCAAGCTACGGTGTTTCACGATAGTCAAAGTGCAATTTGCCTAGTAAAGAACCAAGTCCGTCATAAGAGAACTAATCATATTGATGTCAGGTGTCATTTCTTAAGAGCGAGAAGAATCAAGGTGAAAAAGTAGACATTGTTGACAATCTTGCTGTTATGTTAACCAAGCCATTTCCGTAAAGCAAGTTCCAACACTATTTGGACTTGCTCAATGTCAAAAGTTGTTAATATTTCCCTAAGGGGAAATATGAGGCAAAGGAGATTTTTGGAATTGTAATGGTGCATCTGTATTAAGAGAATTCAATTAAAGGTGGAGATTTGTTGAATATGCCTTGAATTATATAGGTTTTATCATTTATCTAGTTTGGGCATGTGGTCCAAAGCCTAGTCTTAGTTTGATTAGGGTTTTAAGAGTGTCTATATAAACTCTTGAAACACCACATATTTTGTATCCTCGAAAAACTGTATTTGCCTCCAAAAAAACTTGATCTCCTTCTGTCATGGATTAGCCAACACTATGTTGGTTAACCAATAAATTTGCGCGTTTTTATTATTTGTGTTCTCAAATCTTTCCATTCTTTCATAATAGATCAAGTGATAAATGTGTACAATATATACACACTTAAAGAAAACCCTAACTACACAAAAGGTAAATATGGAAAATAAGATAAACTAATTACATACTACACATAATATAATAAGTCTTAATACTCCTCCTCAAGTTGGAGCATGCAAATCATGCATATTTAACTTTTGGAGGAGATAAGTAAATTGTTGTCGACCCAATTCTTTTGTTATAATGTCTGCAAGCTGCCCATTAGTGCGGACATGTGAGGCCTCAATGATGCTAGTAGTGATGAGATCCTAAATGAAGTGATAATCAGTCTCAACGTACTTAGTTCGTTCATTAAACATAAGATTCACTGAAAGGTGGAGTGCAGACTGCCTATCACAAACCATGCACATAAGAGAAGTGTGGACGACTCCAAGAGAGTAGAGAAGTGATTTGAGCCACAGAAGCCCGCAAAACACGCACAACCATCATGGCCCTATACTTTGCTTTAGCAGAAGATCTAGAAACCATAGGTTGCTTCTTAGTCTTCTTAGAGATGGAGACTCACCAAGGAAGACCAATGAAGATGAAGAAACTGGTAACAGAATGGTGAGTAAGAGGATATGCTACCTCATCAAAATCACAATAGAAAGATAGTCGGAGAGAGCCCCCCCCCCCCCCCCCTCCCCCGACAAGAATAATCCCTAGCATGGATTGCCCTTGATATACTGAAGGACCCAAAGAGTTATCTACCAATGGTCCTCTTTTGGAGCTTGTATAAATTGAGACAAAGTATGAATTGCATAGCTAAGTTCAGGTATTGTGATCATAAGATAGATCAAACGATCAACTAGACGACATTATTAGCTTAATATAGAAGGCTTGAAGTAGTGTCTAAATCATGATTATGAGACATGGGAAATTTAGCGGGTTTTGAACCTAATAGGCGACCTCAATAAGAATCTCAAGTGCATACTTGCAGACACAGAATAATCCTTCTATAAATGATCTCATTTACAAGAAACCCAAATCCTTCATATGAAAACATGTATGAAGATACTCCTTGAGCCAAATAATTAATCTCCATAGGATCGTTCCTTGCAATAACTAGACCAACATTGGGAAGAACAAAGTAAAAAAAAATGTCCTTTTTTTTAAGGAGATTAGGTTAGGCTCTAATGTCATGTAAAGAGGTTATTGATCAAGTGAAAATAATCTATATATATCTATATACATATACTAAAATCAGTGCAGAACGTCCTATATGGCGCGTTGTGACTGATTCTGGAAATATTTAATAAATTAATATGTTATCATAATTTATGGAAACTTATATATTAGTTAATTGAAAAAAATATAAATAAAAAATATTTCATAGTCATATATACTTACCAAAAATATTAATAGATAAATATGTAGTATTTAATAAGTGCTATTTTATTTATATATAGATTATTTGATAAATGCTATTTTATTTATATCTAGATTATTTTTTGGTGTCAAGAATTATTTATATCAAAATTAATTATTTAATAATTTTTATTTTATTTATATCTAGATAAATATAATGTAGCCATTATGTGTAACCACAATCTATTTGTGCATAGATATTTTAGTAAACTAACATAATAAATATATACTATATATTTAATAAAAAAAGAATATTAAAATATTTAAAAAATAAGTTATCTATTAAATTACATGAGATTCAATTAATGACAGATTAGAAAAAAACTTTTTTACCTTATAAATGTGAACTTTATTTATATTTTGAGATAATATAAATAAAAGATATTTAGAATATTATATATAATATGTCAAACTAATTTTATTTATATCTACATTTTTTGGTGAAAAAATGATTTATAATTAGAGGGTCACACGTCTGAGCACACCATGCACTAAGCCGAGTACATATGACCGGTGGGATTTCATCATAAAATCAATTAACATTAGAAGGAGTAGTCACTCACTTATATATCAGACTTGAATTTCTTATATTATCAATATGGAATGTTCATTTCACATCTTCTGCAATCGTGACATAATTGTTCTTAAACAATATTTTCAACACTGATTCACAACCATTCGGTTCTCGATCAATTCAAATTCTCATATGATATTGCTCTACTGCAAACACAACATTTTTCAACAACTTTTATTGGCTTTTGTTATCTAAGACTCCACAATATATATCCGTATTTTTTGTAGAAGGTGAATTCGAGACCAGTTATTTTGCCTTTCATTCCCACCAAATGTACATGGAATTAAGTTAAGGTGTTTTAGTTTTTGTCCATTAAAACGGTAATGTATTGCGTTGATTTAGTGTGAAAAGATTACACCTCATATATACAACAAAAATAATAGTTTAAATCCAAGCTCGTCCATTGATTTGAGGGCAAACTTAATGGACGTTTGATATGCCAAATAGTTGGTGTCGATTAATGGACAACATGACCATGTTACCCACGAGTATCCACTAGTTTAGATTGAGTTATTGTTCTAAGTAAAGGGTAGTTAATGATTAATTAAAAGGTGTGTTATATAGTAGTATATATACCGATTATTATAGGACGGTGCTTGTGATGATGGTAAATGTTGTATCGGTGGGGATATTGACAGGTACGTGCGAATCTGCTTTGGAAGCCACACTCTCTTATGTTGGCCCTTTGTTCCCCATTCCCTCCCTCCCCACCATGTGCTATTTGGCCCTTTAACCCATTTCGACGGAATAAGAAATGAAGTTATTCGTGTTAAGATGAGAGTGACTAATAATTAGGATATGCTCCATCAGTCGAGACTTCGATTATTTGGACAAGTAAAGAGGAGACGCGAATGCGCCAGTCCGTAGCTATGACATTCTTGAATTTATACTAATATTTTTGTTATCTATTTTAGTTTGTGTTATCTATCTACATATGTTCTCTTATATTATTGCTTCCTTTTTTCACCTGTTCTTGGTTTTTTATGCATGTCTTTTAATGTTTTTGCCGGTGTGTTTATTGACATTATTCATGAGTCACTCGGAAACACTTTATCGACTTCAAAGACTCTGTTTTGGACTCTATATTGGATTTGTTATTGTAAACCCGTTTCATCAATCTCAATTGCTTTACATCTTAGTTGTGTATTATATAATTCATTTAAGTGGTTGGTTCTTCCATTCATAAACGACTTTATATTCTAAGAGTATTTGAACTTTAAACTTTTTAATATGAGATGTTGCATCACAATCATCAAAACACTTGTGATTGGTTAGCATTCATACTTCTTAGATTTTGACAAATATAACATTCCAAAAATCTTCCTAAATTTAATTAGAAATATTGTCATGAGTCAGTAAATAAATATAGAAAATTTTCATTAAAAAAATCTAATAAGAAATATCATACTTATTAAGGAATTATTGTATAAAATCTTTAATAACCTCTTTTCTATTAAAAAGAAAATTAAAATAACATATTTTTATTTACACAACTCCCTAAAGTGTTGGAGAGATGATACATTACAAATTGCCAATATTTCTAGCGATACAATTAGCTGCAAAGTTTGCCTCTTTATAGCAATATTGAATAATACATGATGACATTAAAATGACTCTTCGAAGCGTCAATCTCCTCTATGGTGAGTAATATCTCTCAAAGAATACTTGTTTTTCGGTTGAGTGCATTAATGACTCCTAAGTTGTCTCCTTCCACGATCAGAAACTTGATGTCCCTTGATTTTTTGATAACGAGGGTAACTCACCTTTGGTGGTAAACCTTAAACATGTGATCCAAACAGGGATCGAACCCGAGATCTCAACCCCTCACTCCTTACCATTGAGTCACCCCATCAAGGACTATGTCCCTCGCATTAACTTGTTAATCCCTATCTAACCTTCTATTTGTAAGACTAAATCAGGAATATCCCCATTTATCCCCTTCCTCTATTCTCTTTCACAATAATCCAATTTTGTTTTTTCTTTTAATCTATATTTTTATTTTTTCTTTTAGGAGCTTGGTTTTGAAGGAAGACATAAGTGGGGATAAATTTTAGAAACAAGTGTTTTGGAGACTTTTATTAACGGACTTGCTATTCGCACTGTACGTACTGTCTCGCCAAAGGCACGGTGCCGAACTCAGTTGTTGGTGTCGGTGGACCCAATGCTGACCCCGGCTACGGGTGTTGAGGAAGCATTAGCCGATGCCGACCGTAGGTATGGGTGAAAGAAAGTTGTGGATTTTTGGAAAACATTCATTGTCCTAAATCCACGCAATATCACTTACTTATCGTCCTTGGTATTATGTTATCCTTTTTATGAAATGGTAGTCGAGAACCAACCATTCCTACTTGCCCTCCTTTATAGCCTGTCTGATATATCATTTACAGGTAGTGTAATATTGTTTTGTATCTTTTGTACTATCACATTTGGTAGGCAAGCATTTTTTTTTTGAATTATAATTGGAGCCATTATTTATGGTTAAATAGTAGTATCAAAATATATACTAATCAGTACTATATTTAGATATTTTGGACGCACGCCTTAGTCATGGGGTCAACGATGCTCAAATCAAGAATCATTCAGATTTTGTTGACCTCATTCATTAGGAGACTGGAACTAGGTAGGCAAAGGATTATTCTCTAACTACTAATCCCATTTTTTTCTTATAAAAAAATTAGATATTTTTGGTATATAAATTAAGGGGGCTAATACACGCACGACCATTTTTTTTTTTTGCCAACTGCACAGTGTCGAGCCCCCGGAGTCGTTAGATTTTTTTTGCTTGAAAACAGTCTCTTGCACTAGCTTTTCGAGTCGAAAAAATGATTACCGACTCGAGAAGCTAGCGTCGACATGATATCTTTCAAGTAAAAATGCTTACTAACTTCATAGCTTGTATTGACATCACCGTGTAGTTAGTAAAAAATGAACTGTACAAATATCAAACCGGTAAATTATGTGGACTACTATTGGTACAGTGAAAAATCTCACATAATACATGGTGCCGATAACTTTTTCAAAACGTTATCGGCACATTTAGGTGGCAACGGTTTCATAAACCGTGAGGAGGTCATGTGGTCACAATTTTAGAAACCATAGTAATATTATCCTAATTAAAACCAATAAAATGAGTAAAAAAAAAATCTCTAATACTACAACTTCCAAAATCACGGGCCAATCTTTTTCTTTTCAATCTTTTCATCTTATCCAACTGTGATCAAATAGGAAAATAATTGGAGTTTTCTCATGGTTTGTGAAACCGTAGTCGGGTTAATTTTCCATGGTTTTCAAAACTGTGCGAGCAGATATTCTCACGATTTTCAAAAGGGGAAGTCTAACGACAAGATGAGTTTTGTCTATTGACAAAACGAAGTTTTTATAATTACAATTGGGTCTTTTTCATTTTTCTTGAAAGGAATAACAGATTGGCCCAAGAGAGACAAAGAGCCGAAATATTGAATTCGCGAAAATTTTCTCAATCTCATTGAATGTAGCAAAAATATTACATCGTGTAGATTTGTTTTGGATTTTTTACATTGAGGTTGGTGAGTTTCGACAATTTTTTTTGGTTTTCGACACGAGGGCTATCTCATTACAATTCTATGAGTATTTGCTATAACCTCGACAAAGTTCACCTTTCGTCAGTTTAGTCATCCTAATAATAACAGATTAAAAGCACAAACGATAAACGAACAAAAATTAATTATCATATTAAAATTAAATAGAAATACATAAAGCAAAAGCCACTCCGATCACAAACCCTTTGGTAATCAATCCCCCATTGAGATTCGACAGCGATCAAGAATTTCAATGGAGTGCTTCCTCAAGGCGAAGGTCATCCGTCTAAGGAGCAACAACAACAAGTACTTGGTGGCTGGTAGTGACGGCAAGTCGGTGAAGCAGAGCCACCAAGGGAACACACACAATGCCTAGTGGACAGTGGAAATCGTTCCCTGCAACATGATCCGCCTCTAGAGCTGCCATGGCAAGGACCTATCGGCGTCCGACAAGGCCTTTTGCTAGGGGTGACGGGGCACAAGGCAATGCAAGCATCGTCGACCTTGCGTTGAAGGCTGAAGATAAAGTTGAAGATGAACATACAAGTTGAAGGAGGAGGCAGGTTGTATAAATTTTGGGTTAAAAATTTTTTTGTTTCTGGTCAATTATTAATTATTTTATAAAAAATAAAAAGAATTTTAGTGTAATTAAATAAAGTTTATCTTGTCAATAGACGAAATCTATCTTACCGATAGACTTTATATTTTAAAACATAGCAATCATTATATATTTAATAATAGTTTATGGATCATTTGTACACAATCTTTAGGGTGTACCTTGTACACAAATATTATTGGGTGAAATGTGAAACATTATTCGGTGAAATTTGAAGCATTATTAGGTGAAATGTGAGTATTGTTTAGGAGAATGTGAAACATTATTTGGTGAAATTTGAAACATTATTCGTATAAATTGTAAATATTGTTTAGGGAATTGAGGTTTCTTTTATTTGAAATAGATGAATAAAAAAAACTAAATATTATTCGGTAGAATGTTATAAATTATTCAGTGGAATTGGGATGTTTTCATCTGAACTGAACGGAAAAAGAAAACATAACATTATTCGGTAGAATGTTTCATATTTCACCGAATAATGCTTCAAAGTTCACCGAATAATGTTTCAAATTTCACCGAATAATATTTCACATTTCATCGAATAATATTTCACATTTCACCGAATAATATTTATATACAAGGTACACTCAAAGGGGTATGTACACCCAAACCACAATAAACTAGGGATATATTTGGAGTTGCAATAGGTTGTATCTCAGTTATCCCACAATTTTCAAGTGAATACAAATGATGTGAAATGTGATGGTAGCAATAATAATTCATGAATTAGAGGTCCTATTTGTCAACGATCAACGTCAACATCTTAAAACAAACGAATGCCAAAATACGTGGAATTATTTCATTGCTATGCCTTTCTCCGTCTGCCAATAATATCGTTTGGCAAAATTACAGAAAACCACCCTTTAAATAGGGTGTTTTCACTTAACCACCCCTTAAATTTAAAATTATAGAAAACCACCCTTTAAATGGTATTTGTTTACAACTCACCACCCATTCAACTATTTTCTTTAATTTATCATTAAATATATTATATTTTAATATTTTTAAAATCAAATTTGATTGTAAATATATTCATATTTTGAATTTAAGGGTTCGATCATATTTTAGACATTATTTTATTGTTTTTTAAAAAATAATAATAAATATAGCCTAGAATTGTTATCTTAATTCATGGTTGAAAATGTTTATAAAATTTTAAAATATTATGGAAATTACTCTTATTTATTTATATTTTAAATAAGAGTAATTTACATAATTTTTTAAAAATTTATAAACATTTTCAAACATAAATTAAGATAATAATTCTAGGCTTTATTGATTATTATTCTTAAAAATAAATACAATAATCCCTACAATATAATTGGGGCCTTAAATGCAAAATTTGAATATATTTACAATCAAATTTGAGTTTAAAAATATTAAAATATAATATATAATGATAAAGTAACGAAAATAGTTGAATGGGTGGTGAGTTATAAACAAATACCATTTAAAGGGTGATTTTCTATAATTTTAAATTTAAGGGATGGTTAAGTGAAAATACCCATATTTAAAGGGTAGTTTTCTGTAATTTTCCCATATCTTTTTGGTCACGACACATCCGGCCAAGGCCCAAGGGAGTGTTAATTACTTCGTATGATAATATCGTTTTGGTCACGAGCTAAAAACGTTAATATTTCTATTCATTTTTATTTACTCTCTCCGTCTACCAATATATACTTATCTTTTTAGTCCATCTAGGAAATTTTTGCTAAGTATCATTTTTAATATTCCATTTTACAAAATATCCAATTTTGTAAGCCATTTTGCAACAAGTTCTATGACATTTTTGCTCTTCCTTTCCATTTTTAATTTAACCTCCTTCCTTTTCATTTTTAATTTGATCATTGATCGATTAAGGTCAATGACTTTGGTGACACATGTATGGTGATAAACAATTTTTTAGTGACAGTTTTTTTTACGAGATTAGTGTCACCACCTTTATCAGTGATGACACATGTGGTGACAATTTTTTTGGTGACAACTTAATTTTTCGAGTTTTTTTATTATTTTTTTACGGGGTCATTTTCACCACCTTTATCATTGTCACCACTGTCACCACCCTTATCACTGTCACCGCTCTTATCACTGTCACCACCCTTATCGTTGTCACTACCCTTATCAGTCGTCACTTTCACCACCTTTATCGTTGTCACCACCCTTATCAGTGGTCATTGTCACCACCCTTATCGTTGTCATCACGCTTATCACTGTTACCACCATTATCACTGTCACCACCCTAATCGTTATCACCACCCTTATCACTGTCACCATTGTCACCACCATTATCACTGTGGTGACACATTTGTTTTTAGTTTTTTTATGAGATCACTGTGGTGACACTATTGGTGGTGAAACATGTGGTAACTTTTTTTGGCGACAGATTTATTTTTAGAGTTTTTTTTACGGGATCACAGTCACCACCCTTATCGATCAATGGTGACACTGTTGGTGATACATGTAGTGACAACTTTTCTTTGGGTGACACTCGCCAACAGTGTCACCACCCTTATCAATTCAATGGTGACACTGTTGGTGACGCATGTTTTGATAACTTTTTTTGGGTGACGATGACAACTTGTAGTTGTCAAGATACAACTTGTAAAATTACAGATCTGGCTACAATGCAAGGACAAGGTGAAAACAAAGTAAAATATCAACCGATAGAAAATTATGTTTAGAAGGAAAATCTACCCATAAGATAAAGCTACCAACAATCTGCTCACACCAACTCGTATTGTAAAGATAATGTTGCTAAAAAATTCAGCATCCGCCCATAAGATAAATCTTTGGGAGCCAAAGGGAGTAAAGTTGACATTGTATCCAGTATCGGTGACACTTTTAAGGGGGCTGGAATCACTAAATCTTAATGTTCACCTGAACCAGAAACTAAGATCAATTTCTTCGTTGAAAACCTCAATGGATATCAAACCAGAACTCCAAGAACTATAAATTTAAGTGAGAGAGTAAGAAAAGAAGCGAAAATTCAACTGTTGAATCCAATCAATGGAAAAAATCAAATGAATTGACGGTCACCGAATCACAAAATTACCGATCTATAATAGAAGAAGAAATCAAAAGGAGGTGGAATTCCGGCAACTCCTCCTGTAATCCAAATCCATCTTCTTCATAGGAGAGAGGAGCAGTGCAGCAACAAAGAGATGAGAGCAGCCAGAGAAGAGGTTCGAAATCGAGATAAAAGATGGAGGTCCCTAACCTACCGAGCAGAGAGAGATGAGAGTATAGACGGATTGATGAGAGATTTGAGAGGTAGCGGCCAGAGGAGAGACTCGGCGAGCAATTCCGGCGCCCAGCCAGAGATTGAGAGAGGAGAGAAGAGAGGTCAAGAGCGCCCAGCGGGATCGAGAGACAACAAGATGAAAGATTGGATCTCTAGGAGGCGCCCATTGTGGATTTGTGGGGAGGGTACAGTAAAATTAAACCAAGGGTAAACTTGAATTTTTTTTGAAATATTCATTAAAAAATAAAAATTTACGGATAAATTCACACATTGAAACTATTTATACAAATATTCAAAATTTGCAGATACGTCAGAGAAACGCGGTCTCAGACCGCGTTTCATGTGTTAATTGGGTATTTATCCTCGGTGTTGGAAAAATACCCAAGGCCGCGTTTTACTTACAATTTTTTTTTTAAAAAAAAAAAGGAAAGAAGATGAAGCAATACCGCTTCATCTTCTCCGGCCGGCCATGGCACTCCTCCGCGCTTAAATGACCTGAAACCCAATTTTTTTTAATTAAAAAATCTCTAGAATGTGTTATTATATCCAAATCCATATAATTATAAACCTATATAACACTAAAATTAATTAATCAAGACCGGAGAGGTTCGCACTCCTCCGCGCTAACCGCCGCCATGGCCGCCGCCGCTTGAAGGCCGACCGGAGAGGTTCGCACGGGAGGTTGAATGACGGAGAGGTTCGCGTTTGAAACCGCCGACATGGAGTTGCTTCATCGCCGCCATGGTTCGCACTCCTCCGCGCTCACCGCCGCCATGGAGTTGCAGTTGCTTCATCTTCTTTCCTTTTTTTTTTTTAATTTGGTAAGTAAAACGCGGCCTCGCGCCGCGTTTTACTATATATGTATATTTTTTTTTATTTTTTAAAATTAAGAAATACAATTGTAAAAGAAACGCGGTTTAAAACCACGTTTTAGGAAAGAAACGCGGAAATTTAATTTTTTTTTCAACTCCGATGATAAATACCCAATTAACATATGAAACGCGGTTTCAGACCGCGTTTCTCTGACATATCTGCAAATTTTGAATATTTGTGTAAATAGTTTCAATGTGTGAATTTATCTGTAAATTTTTATTTTTTAATGAATATTTCGAAAAAAAATTCGGTAAACTTGGTATTATGAAATTTTTTTTTGACATTTAGCAAAAGGGAGATTAGGGTGGACATTTAGCAAAAGGACTATATGAAAATGGACATTTTACCAAAATATTTCTTTTTTTATATCTAGATTATATTTTTTGTGGAAAGAATTATTCATATTGAAATTAATTATTTAATAATTTATATTTATATCTATATTATTTTTTAGGGCCAAAATAAATTATTAAAATATTATGTAGCCAAAATCTATCTACAATGCAAAGATATTTTAGTAAACTAACGTAATAAAAATATTTAAAAAAAATTGGTGAAAAAAATTATTTATATTTATATTATTTTATTTATTGAAATTTATCTGAATTATTTATAATATTGTATTAACATATATTCTCCGTGCATATGTATAAGACATGACCTACATTAGTATAAAGTATTACATGTATTTTTTTTCATAATAAAGGTATTTTAGGAACTAGTAGGGTACATAGACATCGCACTCGTTAATTTTTGTGTCAACGTTACACTAAATATTAGAGTATGATTCATCGATTCAAATTTTTGTATAACCTTTTAAAATCTTGTTGATCCGCCACCGCCATTGTTTAAGAAGGATCAATTAATTTAAAGTGGGTACAAGACGAGCCTTGTCCAAGCCTTTAGATTGTCCCCTTACTAACCTACAACCTTATGACACCTCCACATATTTAAATTTCATTTGTTTTCAAATATGACCAAAATTATAAAATAATTAGATGTTTGTTTCCTAACATGTCACGTCATCTTCCATGATTGATTTTAGAAAAGAGTATAATCATTGATTATATATAATTTTATAATATTATGTTAATATATTTTTATATATACATATATAAAAGATCCACGTCAAAAATCATTTTTATAAAAGACGAGGATTTGGGGTGATCAACCGCGATTGATTCACCGTCCAAGAGCGTCCTCACGGATGAGGTCTTCATTCTCAGGATGAGGACGGTCAAGCAGCAGCGGCGTCGAAAGACTCAGATGCGTCAAACAGTCTGCAACACGATTCTCCTCACGGAAAGTGTGAGCGAAGGAAATGGACTGAAAGACACAACAATGACGGAGAGCATCGGAGATCAACATCTCGATCTCCCACGTACACTTCCACGAACCCTTCATGGCATTGATGACTGACAGGCAATCACCCTCCACTTCAAGACGAGAGAGTCCCCGCTTAGATGCTTCCGTTAATCCAGTCAGGAGACCAAGACATTCCGTTTGAACCGCGGAAACTTTGCCATGTCGATGTGCACCACAAAAAAGGACGGCTCCTGCGTTATCCCGTAAAACGAAGCCAGAGACAGCAGAACCAGAAGCATTCTTGGTTCCATCAAAATTTAGTTTGGCAAAAACCCACAACAGGCTTCCTCCATTTTACCGATTTCTTTTGTTTGGCCCTCTTCTCTCCGACCTTCCTAATTGTTGTAGTCGTGTTGACTTCTAGGTCTTCGGTCTGCGATATATTCCAACTATCCCTGAAAAGTTTAATGTACGTCACCCATTCTGTCATGTTTTTGCTTTCATTTTCATTAATAAACCAACGTCCACCCTTTTCCAATTTTATGAAAATTTAATTGAAATAGCTTACAATAATTATTACTCAAATGTGCAAAAAAATAGATTACTTTTCAAGTAGGTATAAAAATTCAATGTAATTCATATTTATTTATGTTTTTTCATATTTAAAATAGTTTTTGTTATAGATAATATATATACTTCTCGTATATATATTACTATTAACAACAAAAGATCCGCTTCAATAATTAATCAACCAACAGTCCGCCCTTTTCCAGTTTTATAAAAATAGATTTGAAATAGCTTACAATAATTACGACTTACATGTGCAAAAAATAGGATACGTAGTACTTTTCAAATTGGCATAAAAATTAGACAAATATCACGCTCCTAGTATAGTTGTGTACTTGTGTTTAGCTATTATCATCATCAACTTTCAAAGTGAAGTATCAACTGGTGTAATGGTTGTGAGGCTATATTTCATACTAAGATGGATGGAAACTTGAAGTCGCTTGTAAGTGGAAAGATCAAACCTTTAGATGGATCACACAGTAGCCGATCCAAATATAGACTGAATCGATTGAACTGGACTAAGATAACAAAAAAACTTTCAAAGTGAAGTATATATTTAGAAGTACCATTATCAATTTTTAAAGAAAAAATTTGGTCAAATGTCCATCTAGAATATCTAATTAGCTAAATGTCCATTTTAAATTGGTTATTAAGTAAGTGTCCATTTTATTTTTATAATACCCAAACTACCCTTATTATAATTAAACCACTTTAATTAGTTAAACGTCATCACAACTTCTTCTTCCTCCGTCCATCCCTCCTCTGCTCGCGGCTCCTCTCGCTCAATCTCGCTCCTCCTCCGCCTCATCTCACTCGCTCTCTCGATTGACCTCGCCCACTCAACCTCGCACCCTGCTCAGTCTCCCTCGTTCTCGCACTCACTGCTCTCGGTTTTCGACCTCGTTCGCTCTCGCTCACAGGCCTCGCACTCTCCTCTCGCTCACAGGTGTCGATGGAAGCCGATTGATTGTGCCGATGGATATTTTAGATCGGTGGTTTAAGAAGTTCAAGGACAAGGTGAAGAGGGATCCCGATTATCTCAAGGATTCACTTTGTAATTTTGATTGTAATATGTTGCAACTCCCACTTTTATGAAATTTTGATTTCTAATGGAGTAAAACTTTATTCCATCAATGTCAGCTTCAAATTGTTGGCTTTCTTTGGTCATAATTTTAATCTTGTCTTAAAGATTCTTGACAATCAAAGAGATCGAGCTCCAGATCATGGAGATTGCGACCAAAGAGGTTGATTTGTATGATTGTAGCCCTTCATTTTTACCTATCTAGATTCACCAGTTCGAAGAATTTCTGAAATTAGTATGTTGATATGAATCTGTTGTTGCGCCCAAAGAGGTTGATTTGTATGCTTGTAGCCATAGTGATTGATCATGTTTTTCAATTTCTTCAAAAGCTTTGATTTGATTCAATTCGATGTGTGGGAAAATTCAGGAAGTTGAATAATTTGTGATCGGTTTGGTGACAAAAGTTGAAAATTTTTGGAAGTTGATTAATTCGATTTGATGCATGGGAAAATTCAAGAAGTTGATTAATTCAATTTGGTCTATGCTCCCCTCGTTCCAATTTTTTGTGGATATGATATGCAATTATAGGGTGCTTTAGATGGATATGATCTCCAATTACAAGTAAAGTTGATGATTAATTGTTGAAAAAATGGGTTGGTGACAATATCTTAGTGTGGTGACAATTTTTTGTTGTTACATGTTCGTCGTGACAGATGTGTATTGAAATAATATTTTGGTGATAATTTCGGTGAGAGAAACTAGACAAACTTTTAAAAATTAATTTGGTGACAATATTTTGGTGACAAAAGTGAGTTAATATTAGGTGACAAACGGTGATGTCATTAGTACTGTACACACATTTTATTTTGGTGACAGTGTTTTGTAGTTGGTGAAAATAGGTTGGTGACAATTTCACATGAGAGAAACTAGTCAAACTTTTAAAATTTTATTTGGTGACAATATTTTGATGATATATAATGTGACGGTGACATTTATTGTTATGTTGACATATTTTTTGCTAGCATTAAGTTGTATGATGTTTGTATTTTGATACTCATTGGAATCTAATCATGGTGACTGTCTCAACTATTCCCATTTATTTTAAAAATTAATGTAGTCAACAATTGAGGATTTATAAATTATTTTCATTATCATGGTGACTAACTTAATGTATAATTTCCACTACTTATTGAACGCTGTTTGTATTTTTTTGTGATAGTTTATTTACATTTATTTATGCTCAATCTATGATCACTAGCTATACCTAAATCATATTGTACATCAAATTTTTGTTGGCTTAGGGTTAGCCCCTCTAGGGTATATACTCCCGTAGTTCTGGGGTTTCAGTTTTGTGACAAAAGTGAGTTAATATTAGGTGAAAAATGTGATGACATTAGTACTGTACACACATTTTAGGGTTTAGGATTTAGGGTTTAGGGCCTTGGCCCTAAACCCTAAAGACTAAACCCTAAACCCCGGCCCTAAACCACACTGTACATCAAAATTTTATTTGTTTAGCTTTAGCCCTTCTAGGGTCTATACTCCCCTAGTTCTAGGGTTTTAGTTTTGTGACAAAAGTGAGTTAATATTAGGGGATAACGATGACATTGGTTCTGTACAAACATTTTAGTTTGATGACAATATGAAGAGGATGAAGACGCTAGAGGGGAGATAAATTTGATGACAATGTTCTGTAGTTGGTAACAATAGATTGATGACACTATTTTATTGTTGGTAACAACAGATTACGAAAGTAGGTTGGTAACAATAGGGGGTGGTGATAATGTTTTCTATTTAGGGATAATAGATTGATGACAATGTTGTGTAGTTGGTAACAATTGGTTTGTGACAATGTTTGGTGACAATAAGTTGGTGAAAATAATTTGATGACAGTGTTTCGTAGTTGTTGACAATAGTTTGGTGACAATATTTTGCAGTTGGTGATAGTATGTAGTTAGTGAAAATTAGTGGTGACAATATTTTATAGTAGTTGACAAAAAGTTGGTGACAATGTTATGTAATTGATGACAATAGGTTGGTGACATTATTTACTAGTACGAGAAAAAAATTCTGTTAAATGTTACTAGAAAAAAAAATGTCACCAAAAAAGTCAGTTGTCACCAAAATGCAAGTGTTGACCGAAATGGTCAATGTTGACCAGTCAATGTTAAAATTAAAAATGGTCAAGGGGGAAGGAGGAAGGGTTAGGGATGAGAATGAGGGGTATTTTTGGAAAAAATGGACATTTACTTAATTTTATAAAAAAATGGACATTTATTTAATATTCACATCTAAAATGGATATTCACCAAATTGAACCATTTTTAAAAGGAAAAATGACTCAAAATAATACCAACTATGAGATATGAACAAAAAATAATACGAATTAAAAAAAGTCTCAAAATAATACAAACTATCCATCTATAAACAAAAAATAATACAAACTTTAAAATCAACTAAAAATAATACAAACTATGAACTTTTAACTCAAAATAATACAAACTTTTGAACTTAAATTAGGATAAGATTCAAAATAAAATTTTATTTATCAAAATTATAAAAAATCTATAATTATTCATACTTTTCACAAATCCAGCTTTTATATTTTAAATACATCAAACCCACTATTTGATTGTCCAACTTTGTACTATAATACAACCCCAATTTTTAGAAATTACACAAAATTACATGACTTTGAGGATATGATTCTATTTTTTTAATAATCATGGATAAAGTGGATGCGATTTTATTTAATTTCAAAATAAAAAGTGGTTTTTTGTAAAGTTGAATAAATAAATAGTGGTTTTTGTGTATTTAAAAATAAAGGGGATGCATTTGTGCAAAGTGTGACTATATACTCTTATTTTTGTAAATAATGTTTTGTGTTGATTCTTCTCCTAGTCCAACTTCAAAAATTTGTATTATTTTAAGTTAAAAGTTCACAGTTGTATTATTTTTAGTTAATTTTAAAGTTTGTATTATTTTTGGTTTATAGGTGGATAGTTTCTTACACTAGTATTATTTGTAAAAGTTAATTATAATGATAATCAATAGTTTCTTGGTAAAACAAAATTCGTGTTTGGATAAGAACAAAAACATAATTACTTATATGCCTTCATTCCTTCCCAGATCAATATACAAAAAAACATAATTGCTTCAATTTCTTTAATAATTTTTGAAATTTCTTCAATTGCTTCTTCATTTCTATTGTTTGAACTTCAAAACAGCAGAAATATTGAGCTTCGACTGGATGACTTTAAATAAGACACTAGTCAGTTGAAAACGCGCCCATTCAAAAAGAAAAATCATCAAACAGCAATGACCTTACGTTAAGAGTTTCAATAACGTTAGAGTTCACCTATTGAAACGTTCATCCCATAGCCTTTGTGCGATGTAGTCTCCAGTCATCCTCATCCCTCGTCCACTCGCTAGAGGTGTCTGTTCTTCTGCTGGGATAGGCTCGGTCTCAGTCAAGCTAACAACAAACTCATTCCCCACTCTAGGATACCTAGATTCATAACGGACATACACATCGGGCAATGAGTGACGACAAATATAATTGTGCAGGGCAAAACATGCAATGGTGATGTCAGTTTGATCGGCCAATGAATATGCAGGCATCCTTGTTAGAATCTGCCAACATTGCTTCAGAACCCCAAATGCTCATTCTATGTAACTCCGTAGCGATGAGTGCACCCGATTGAAAGCTTCTTTCGCAGATTTCGGCCGCCTCGAAGCGAACTCGTCAAGATGGTAGAGCAACTTAGGAAATGGGGTCAAAAAACCTTCGCGGTCCGGATAGCCTTTATCAACTAAGTAGTACTTACCTGCATTTAGTCAAGTTTAGTACACTAGTTTGTGGAGACTCTTTCTCCTATGTAAAAGCATTCATTACGTGGAGGAGCTCGTGGAAACTTCAGTCCCGGTGTCGACAATGCATGGTTCAGGACACGGGCATCATGCGCAGAGCCTTCCCATCCAGCACAAACATATGTGAAGCACATGTCGAAGTCACACACAACCATGACATTGAACGAGGTTGGCCCTTTGCGGTTACGATATCGTCGTTGGAGTACATCCGGAACACATGCACTGATGTGCGTTCCATCAATGGCACCAACACAATCCTTAAGTGACAAGTGCAAGATTCAGTTCAAGAATCCAACTAAGTTTAGAGGAAGTAAAATCTACCAAAAAAACTTAAATAAGCAAAAGCTTTTGATCATGTAAATTAATATGCATACTAATTCAATCATGCTTAACAAGATAAGAAAACATTTTTGAATTAGAACTCTACAATCGAGGAAGAACCAGAATTCATGTGCTCATATATAACTAGTGTAAGAAAGACATTTACCTTGAAGTAAGGATAGTACATAGAGCTCTTCAAAATGTTTTCAGGAACATCATTGAATGTGGGATCCTTTGGATTTAGGACATCAGTTGCAAGCCCCTTAAAGCCTTTTCTCCTCCCAACTATTGCTTCCAAAACTTCATGGAAAATACGACTTATGGTCTCACCAGAGTGTTGGAATCGTTCTTTACCTTCCCTATTAGATGCACCCCTTGCTATGATAAACAAAAAAGTCCCAACCTTCTCCATTACGGACACATTTGATGGCCGCAATCCGTAGTTCTCTTGTAAGTCATGACAAAGTGCAAGAAACAAATTCCTATCCAATTTGAATGCATCTATGCAGCGCTGCGGATCAGAGTTGGGATGAAGCAGGTCTTGTATCCATAGTTCACCGGGCAAAAGCTTCGACAATGAGTATTCTTTGTAAAAGTTTGCATAGTAATAGATGCCACAGATACCTCGAAGTGTAATCAATTGTCTCTTTCATAGCAAGAGGAGGAGGAGCATCTTCTTGCATGTATTCTCACCCATCCTGAACAGACCTACAACAACAAGTGTAAGGAAAAGTAATTGATGTTAGTAGCTACAAAATGAATAATGGAAACTATATAAGCACATCAGAAATGGCTAGCTACCTATATTGAACAATATATACAAACCTACCTACACAAATGACCAATATCAACTATATACAGACAACAGAAAGACATTAAAAATGTAGAGCAAATACTAAACCAAAACTAGACATTACAAAATGCTACGAGTTCACCATTTACATAAGCAGATACGAGTTGGTGTCCTACCCTACTCCAAACACATTACAAAATGTGGAGCGAATACTAAACTAAAGTTAGTGAAACTTGATGGAAATACATAGACAAAAACACATTTATATCCGTCAAAAGGGCATTAAGCTGCCTAGGATGCATTATAAAACATTATCTACTTGTCTTTCTTCATTTGATATTTGAGCCAAGCCATCCTATCACTGTTAGAACAGAGGAACATGAATCCTTGGCGATTGGTTTCATCCAAAATCTTATCCGCAGCAAAGCAAAATTCATCCGAGCCACGTGCAAGTAACCCCTCATCAGTCATCTTGTATTGATGGAACTCGATTAACGACATGAGGTGGATGAGAAATAGTGGTAGAGGGTGGTGTCGTAAAGTGTCCAGCTGCGCAAATTTTTTCAATGACCATATTCGTGCGCTTTCCCTCTTCTCGAAGCTCTGACACAACATCTTGGAACATTGTTGCAGCCCGTGACAACTTGGCTCTCTTGCTCCCATCAGAACTAGACCCTAACGGTGATGAATGTGATCCAACCGAAGGGATGGGCGATGGACGCTTAGGTGCAGATGGCCCAAGTGTGCAAGCGAGAGATGTCAGTGAAGGTGAGTTCTGGTCTTCTCCATGACTTGTGTGCACACCCTAAAGAACCCAGGATCAAGGCGAGCAAGATCATCCGCCAACTGGTCACACTCTGCCATTGGGGTGTCTAGATCAAGCAACGGACTCTCTGAATGAGATGGCTCATTTTCCGGAATCGTAGAGGTAGTAGTAGGTGGGATATCCATTCCCGGAACCACACAATGCTCCCCAGTCGCATACGAGTCACCAAAAACTCGCTCCCATAAGTCTTCTATTTCTGGATCAACCCCATGGTCACGGAACCGCTTGTACTCGGAATTTTCCTACATATGTGGAACCCAATTTCATGAAAAAAAATAGATTATGCAATCAAAAGTTCATGGAATAAGACCATGCCATCATCAATATATGTAAGCACAATATTAAATAAATTAGTATACCTGTATTTTCATATCCCACCATTCATCATCGTTAATGAGCCTTCCAGTCACTTGGTCCCAACCAGCACCCAACCAGCACCCGTAGATTCTTTCAAGCGACTCCAATACTGGTAGTGTTTTTTCTGGGTCTCCAAACGGTTGCGCAAAATTTGAACAGTTACATGTGTACCAGAGAGTTCCTTAAATTGTGCAATGATTTCAGGCCACTTAAATTGTTGCTTTCCACTATGAGAAGCTAGGTAATCGGCACAAATTTGTAGTAAAATCATGGTAGTCTTCTTATCCCAAGAATAACTCGCTGCACGTCCACCTTTCTTGGTCGGTGACACAGTCTTAGTCTTTGGAATTGTTTGCCTCTTACTCGGGGATGCCAAATTCTTTGATGGAGATGCCATACGGACTAGGGAGAAATTACATGTGATCGAATTTTATAATTCTTGCAAACAAACTGAATCTAATAGATCAATTAGGTGGCCTAAAAGGCAACAACCCATACCTGGCATAAAGCCAAACATGGAACTCTACGGAACATATCTTATAAACACCACTATATGTAAATCATGTAAAACAAACTAAGCAATCCAAGTATAGAGACCATGTCTTATAAATACCATATATATAAATTGTAAATTATGTAAAACCCCACTCAAACCAATAGGAATGCAGCACACCAGCCAAACTAAATATACTAAGAGGGAAACAATAGTAGTAGTCCCTTTCAGCCCGCACAGTCATCAAATCAATTGGAACTAAAAATTGATGAAAGTGCAATCAGAAGCAAACATACCCAACATTTTACACCAACGGAAATTCATTATTAGAACTAAAAATTGAAAATTGAAACCTTAAAAAGGCAAACCCATAATAACATCTCCACTCCAACGAAAATCACCCAATCAAATGATTCAACCACACAAGTTGGATACAAATCTTAGATAATGAAGGTTATGTTTGGGAAGGAAAGTAAAGATGGAGTTTTATACCTTATGGAAGGAGGATTCACGGCAACCCTAAACGGAGAACGCTACAAGCATCGATAGTCGAAGGAGGAGAAGGCTTTTGGCACCGATGAGCCTCCTCGTAGCCCAGCCGGAGACGAATGGAGTCGGCGACCTGACAACGTCTCTCTCCCCCAAGCGTTTGCACTGCTACCTGTAGCTTCTCTCTCCCTCAGTAGTCCCCCTTTAGTTAAAGTTTTGACCCTTTGGCTTCTTAATAAAAGGAATAGGGATAAACGTTTTTTGATATAAAATATTTTCCACTTTTTCCATCCAAACAGCATTTATAAATTTAAGTAAATTATAATCAAAAGCAAGTGTTTATAATAATAAACACATGCAATCCAAACAGACCCTTTGAGTCATTTTTCTTTTTAAAATGATTTTACTTTATACATAAAGAGACTTTCTTACAATACGGAATTACGGAGTATACTACTATGGAGTAATTATGTTATTGTTGTAACATACTCCGTATTCCGTAATTGTGTTGATAGTAATTGTTGTAACATACCTCGTACTCCGTAATTACATAAACTGTAATTAAGTTTAAAATTAGTGACGTAAGGCATAACTTTGTTACAAATTTGAAAATTAATTGGTGACGTAAGGCATAACTTTAAAAAATGTTGGCAATGTTTATTGTAAGCTAGCTAATTAAGTCCGGTGATTGATTTCCTGGGATTGATTGGTAGTCTGATTCATGTTCATCTAGATCTATATAATCATCTCATTTGAAAGGCCAAGTATGGCAGCCAGGATCACCTTACCCTTTCCTGTGCTGTCACCTCCCCTCCTCCGAAAATTTAAAAAAAATGAAAAATAATTAAAAAGAAAAAAAAAAGAAAAAGGAAATATAGAAAGGGGGTGTTTGTGTGAGGAGGATAGGGGAACAGTGAGGGAAAGGGCCCAGGTGATCTTCACCGCAATTATTTTTTTTTATTAGGTAAAAATTCGAGTCCAGACAAGCCTGAAGCTCGAGAGGTCGACAAATCGGCGGACGGACTAAACGTCAACATACCACCATAAGTAACACAAAATAACAAGGAAGAAAGAAAAAACTCAACAACCCATAAAGGACGTCAATCAGTGGAGGAGTCGATGAAGATCCAAGACGAGCCACGAATACCAAGAACACGGGTGAGTGCGAAGACTCACACGGTGTCTCGACGCTGAGAAGACGGAGAAAAGTAACCCCTAACGGAAAGGGCGAAGCCTAGGGATTTGCGGACCACCGACGTTGCCCCCACCTAAATGAGGGATCTTCGAAGACCACGAACACAGCCACGATCCTCTCGATCAAACAGGACGCCCGATACTGCAACCCAACTCGAAACTAAACGTAACCACACCAAGACAGCGACCTGAAGCCAAACGACGAAGCAAAATACGGGCCAAAATAGGGAAGATCAATCCTCCGATGAAAATTTGTGAGCAGAAATCCCAGGACCAAGTAGATTATTTATATAAATACATATAAAAAAATGAGAGAATATACATAAATATAATGTATTTATTTTATTTTTATTATATTATTTCTAATGGGTTGAATTAGGGCCCAAGACAAACAATTGGGCTCAAACCCATACTATGGGACTCTCTAGGCCCTAAGAAAGCCCGAGACATGGATTCCAAAGGCAGCTAAGGAGAGTTGCAGCTTACAACGCAAGGAGTCCTTTTTTTTGGCAATCCTATCCTTGCAGTTGCAGCGCAAGGATAATTATTTTTTTTTCAATCATCCTAATCGCTAAGAGCAAAAGAGGGGAACGTGGAAAGCCATAGTTAGAGGTGGCGACAGATCAAGGATTGCCTCAGCGAGAATTCGACAAGCCGAGAAGGAGGTGACAACTCCTGATAGCAAGGCAACATGCCGAGAGCATATCAGCAAGAGGCGAATCGAGGTGAAGGCCAACTCCGACGACAACGACGACGGACAAGGGCACAGCGTAGGCGGAGATTAGGACTCAAATTGGGGATATAGATCGGGGAGAAGGGGAATCGATTAGATATTAGGAGCACCGATTGAGGCGAACCAAACAATCGGGCATGGATTAGGCCCCGAAGGGATGTTCTCAACCAAGGAAGGAGGAATTACTCCAATAAGGGATTTGCAGGTGAAATTGACGACGGAGGAAGGGGGCATGAAAGATCCGGTCCGGGATCCAGGTAGGGGACCAGCCACATCAAGGCGGCGCCCCCGCCAAGAGAGAAGCGGTGCACGAGAGCTAGTGGCGGTGATTTCATCACCGACGAACAGATTCGATTCAAACGCGGTGAATGGACTGGTGGCTGAACCATGACCAAGTGGTAGGAGGCAGAGAGGGTGGGTAGGCTAACAGACCTTGGTTTTGCGAGGTGGATTATCGGCCTCCAAAGAGGGGTTGTCGCCTCCGAAGAGGGGTTGTCGCCTCCGAAGAGGCGGTGTTTAGTCTCCGAGGAGGAGGTCGGCAGCGAAGTTATCCAGCCCCAAAAAGGGGGTTTTCTCAGGCTCTCAAAAGAGAGCGTTTTTACCCAACTATTAGAGTTTTGGCACTCCACCGTATATCAATCCGGATTGTGAAAATGAACATTACGGAGTACTCCGTATTAATTTCATGTTGCAACCTCTCCAATGCATGGCAGGAGCATCTTCACCGCAAGTATGGATGCAAATAAACTGATTATATAGGAAAATTAGTAGAAATATTCAAATTTAGAAAAATTGGGATATGCTTTTATACATAGAAAAAAAGTTCGAAAAAAAACTAGGGCGACGCATGTGGTTGTCTCTTGACGATTAACAATGTCCCTCATTCGTTCTGGTCTACGATTGTGGGAGTCGAGGTCTTCCCGTCAACAACGTGCGAGGTTCACCTTATCTTTAGAGGTTAATGTTTATTGTTTCAAGCAGTTTGTCTAGGTTTGCGATGTCATGAAAAAGAAAAGAGGGAGGAAGGGGAATTTGGTACTGTCTAGGTTTGCGATGTCATGAAAAAGAAAAGAGGGAGGAAGAAGAATTTGGTACTTATAGAGGAAGAGGGATTGAGTTGGAGGTTGAAAACAGAGAATAGCAATAGGAGTTGAGGAAGGGTAATGTAACCCTTATTGTCGGCGAGGTCGTTCAATGCATATGCTTTGCAACCAATTATGAAGAGAGCTGGCACTTGAAATATGTATGGGTTTGCGTTCAGGTAGATACGATGAAATTTATTCCTATTTTAGTTTAGCAATATTAAGACAGATAAGGTTAGGGTCATGAAGGGAGGACATTGGGATTTCAGTAAGACTCTTCGTGTTGGAGGAGTCAAGTATGGAACAATCGTCCAAAATAAAATTTGATGAAGAGTGTATGATTTGCCTTTTCATTTGGCGTTGTAGGAAACGAGAAGGTCTATGGAGGAATGATGCAAGTTGTTGAAGTTGATATGATGGGAGGCTCAAAATTTTTGCAGTTGAGGGTTGTGGTTGAAATCGGGAAACTATTGCGGAGATGAATTTTGATCAGGGCGGATGAGAGGATATATGTATGTGTGTGTGTGAATGTTTACTGAATTTTTTCTATTCATGTGGATGTTTAGATCATGCTGAGACGGACTGTGGTAAGGAGGAGTCATAAGGGCAGTATGAGTACAAGGAATGGTTAAGGGTGTAACCGATGAAGTGAAGCTAGGATAGGGGAGTAAACGGGGTGCGAGGGGTAAGTGTGAAAAAGAAGGGGACATGGGAGGGGGATGTTGGAAGCGAAAAGGGAAGAAAGAGGATGGGAGCTAGGAGAACTCTTGCGGGCATTCTGGGGTATGATGAGAGGGGTGATCAAACAAGATGGCAATTTGTGTAGCGGCCCAAATATAAATATTCAAGTTACGTTTCAAAAGTTGGATACCTTCATTCGGATCTTGCGATCCAGTTACGGGTCGAGGTTTCAAAACCTCAAATGAGAACGTTTTAAAGTGGGGATTTCAAACCCCAAAATACACACGGGCCGTTGGGTACCTAGAACCTGTCCTAGCTGACTAAGTCGCTCAAGTAAGTGCATTAATCAATTCACCAAGTTAACTCAAGTAAATCGGTTCTAAAGTTTCTCAAAGCTATTTAAATCTCATCAATTTAATATTGTAACGGCCCGGATATAAATATCCGAGTTACGTTTCGAAGGTTGGGTACCTTCGTTCAGGTCTTGCAATTCAGATACGGGTCGAGGTTTCAAAGCTCTAAAAGGTTAGTATTTAAAAGCGGGGATTTCGAACCCCAAAACAGTTGAAGAGCTATTGGGTAACCTTAACCTGTCCTAAAAGCCTAAGTCGTGAAAATTCATTTGAAGAAAAAAGGAAAAGGAAAGTAGAGTACAACTTGCCACGGCGAGGCCGGGTCAAAACCATGGCAGTAGAACACAAGTCGGAAAGTACTTAGCCAAGTTAGTGGGTGAGTCCGGTTCTTCGCAATCGTCCGGGAGGATTCCCACGCCATAGAAACATAGAGCAAGCAAACCTAAAAACAACTTGTGCGAGCGGGGTCAGACTGAGTCCCCCCAACGCACTCTGTCCCGCAAGCAAGCATACACATATGCTATACCTATAATAAAGATGCTATAATGCAGTACGGAAATTTAAATCACACTAGCATGCTCCTAGTTGAAAGAATATGCAGAACAACTGTAAATGCGTCCAAAGAATGCCAAGTGGCATATCCCTATCCTACCTCTACACCCCTTCCCGTTAGTGCAGAGACTGGCCAATTCGATGCTATAACATATCATATCTCATCATAGCATATCATATCTCATCATCATATCATATATCATGCTCATGCCCGATGGTGCTGGACTATCTCATCATCATGCTCATATATCGATAATACTGACTCAGGGCACCCGATGAAGCTGGGCTACCTTATGACCCTAGCAAAGACTCTAGGACTCACAGATAACGGCCGTTCTGTTCTCAAACACACAGAGTATCCGAATGCTCAATCACAAGTGCAATCCTAGCATGATACTACATGGCATGCTTTAAATGCATATGAATCACCTAGTATGTCATATGATCACAAGCAGGAGATTTCTCTTTCGAATCTGAGTAAGCCCATAAAGGAACTTACCTGGAGAAGCACGAAATCCAAGAATAATTAACAATAGCAAGCAATCCAATCATGTCACAAATCACCTAGCATATAATATAAGATGTGCATAAGTCTACGTCTAAGTCACACAAGGCGCTCCTAACTATCGTACATAACTTCACATAACCATAGAATATCGTATCTTAACATTTCATCCTTATCACCTCAACTCATCTCATCATCTTCCTTATTCATTTCCATCAATCAACCCATATCATCTTAATCCTTCCATTTTATCTTAACTGTCCTACTTCATCATATCTCAGCTTATATATCATCATATAGCATCTTCTATATCATCTCAACACATGTCGTCACATAATATCATGTAGCATCTCATCATGCTTCATAATTCAATTCAAGATTCTAATAGGTCAAATAATGCTTCAATTCACATAAATCCATATAATAACTTATCACAACACAATTCGCACCATTTTCATAATTTAAGATTCAACAATTAATTTACCAAGTTAAATCGAGTAAGTCAATTCCCAAGTTTCCCTAAACCCTTAAGCCTCAAAATAAGTCAACACAATAATCATACAATTCTTTCAAACTAATTCCTAGCCAATATAACCATTAAACCCTTGAATAACTCATTAAAATAATAACAATATATTTCTTATTCTAAATCATTATCTAAATAAATTCTGGCACTTGAGAAACATTTCAAATAACATATATATTACCATTTAAAATTCATCAGTTAATCAAATAAACACCTAAATTTTTAACACATAAGAAATTGATCAAGTAAATAATAATTAGATAAAGAAGTAAATAGAATCCGAAAATTAATATAACCCCAAATTGTTTCAACCCAACCATTTAAAGAAAAAGGCCCACACTCTATAAGGCCCAACCCGGATCTCTGGCTCCAAACCCGAGCCCATACCCGACCCAACCTCAAACTCTCAAAATCTGATTCTAAAGGAAATGAACCGGACCAGTCACCCTCCTCATCCGCTCTCTGCAATCGAAATCGGAGAAGGGGAGGACCTCGCCGGCGTTCTCTCTCCCTCACTCCCCGACCAGCTTTCTCAGTCAATGGATGAATGCAGCATAGAATCGGAAAGAATGAGAATCGAAGAGAGGGCTAGATGTGCTCACCAAAGGGCTCGAAAACGCCGCCGGAAAACTCGATCGGTGCTCGTCCGGAGTCGGAGATGCGTAGGCCTTGGCCTAGTATGGCAATAGGAGATCAAAAGGCGGATTTTTATCGAGTTTGAGAGCGAAAGAAAGGGTGGAAGGGACTTACCGAAGCTAGATCAGAAATCGGGGGAGGTGTGCTCGGGGAAACGACGTCGGCGACCTCGGGCTCCGGGGCTGTTAATGGGTGCTCCTGGCTCGCTGGGACGGCAGAGGTAAGGAGCTCGGCTGTTGGCATGACTCGAAGGAAGGAGCGGAGAAGACGAAGCTGCGAAGCTCGGCTGTTTGTTTCGAAACAGAGGCATGAGGCCCGTTGGTGGTGCTAACGGAGAACAGGGGAGGGGAGACGCTTGGGTGTGCTCGGATGGCACTCGGTTGTGCCCATGGGGGCGCTCGAGAGGCGTTCGGAGACAGAGGACGGGGTGCTTGACATTTGAAATTAGAAAGGAGGTAGCTTGGTGTTAAAATTGAAATAATAAAAGGGGTTTAAGTGTGCAGGGAGCTAGGTGGATTTTGGGTTGTTCTTGAAGGGGAAGAGAAAAGGAAAGGGAGATGTGTTGTGGGAGATTGTTGTTTGGAGGCTTGAATCAACTAAAAGGAGGGGAGGCTGATATTAAAAGGGCTAGCAGAGGGAGGGTTGCTGCCATCCGACATCAGTAGGAGGGATAAGGGAACCTGCAATGGGCTAGGATGTGTTTGGCTTTTGCCAAAAATGAGGGAATCTACAAGATGAGGGAGGTGGGTGTGAGGGAAGTGTTTAACCAATATTGGTAGGACACAGGCTATGCTGCAATCGGATGGTGATGGGGAAGAAGACAAAGAGAGGAAAAAACAAAAGCAAGTGGTCCCACATAAATTAATACCCGGAAAATAATACCCGAAAACCCTCTCACTCGATCTCATCCCGACTCATCGAAATTTCAAATCGAATTCTCGAATCCGAAATAGAATAATAAGATCCATATTATATTTCTAAATCTCGAAATCCGAAAGCGGAATAGAAGTCCGTCTAAAAATCTTTCTAAAATAATGTCGAAACTTGTTTCAAAAGATTTTAGAGAAATCCAATTGCTCGGGGACGGAAATTTCAAAAATTTTCTGAATATCAAAATTTGTCCCTTATAAATTATTATTTAATAGAAAATATTATTTTAAAATCTTCCGGTCTTTACAAATATCTCAACTTAAATCATGCTTCAACATTTAATCACATCACATCATATCATATGCTCTTAGTCAACTCATATTCACATATATCACATAATTCTCAAGTTCAAATAATCATGATTAATTCACCTTAAATCTCAACATCTTAAAAGTCATAATTTTTATATAACATATAATCCGGCCAACAATTTATAAAGATTTAGACACCAAATACTCATACAAATCATCAGACCATTCAATAGTTAAATCAAGTAAGTCAACTCTATAGTCAAACAATTCTTTCAAAAATCATATTTAGTCAATCCCATTTATAAACATTAAACCCTTGATCAATTTATAAAATCATACTTTTTAAATTAATCCCGGCATTAATTACTTTATTTTAAAATCACCTTATAAAAATCACCTTATAAAACATTATATAATAACGCTTCTCAAATAATATTACTTTTAAAACCTTTTATAATATATTTTAATATTTTCAGAATATATATATCCCAAAAATCAGAAATAACATATAATGATGATGATGATGATGATGATGATGATAATAATAATAATAATAATAATAATAATAATAACTACAAACACATCATATAATATCATAATATATATATATATATATATATATATATATATATATATATATATATATATATATATATATATAAAACATAACCATGACATAATGTAATATAAAACAAATACAATGTAACAACAACAACAACTCAACAACCGGAATCACCCAGCCCAGAGGGAAACCCGACCCGAGCCCACACGGAAGCCCACCCGGAAGCTGAGTCCTCCAAATTAGATTTTTAAATTGAATCGGCCGGTTCAAAGAAAATAGAAAAAGAGAGGAGGGAACCGGCCTATGGACCCGTCTCTCCCCAAATCAGAAGAACAGGGCTCTGCACATTTGATGGAAGGAAACGGGAGAAAAGAAGGTAAGCCAAGGCCTCCGGCGGCCACCTTTTTCCGACCCAACCTATCCCACTCTGGTCGACAACGAACTCCGACTACAACCCACAGAAAACAACTCAAACGTAGAAAGAGAGGAGGGAGGAAGAAGAAGATTACCGAGCGACTCTGAGGACTACTCCAGGGCTTCGAGGGCGGCTCCGGCTGCGACGACGATGGAGGAGGGATCCTAGGACCTGAGTCGAACGTGGATGGTCATAAAGGTGCCCCTTTACGCGGATTCAAGTCGAAAGACGATGGATTCGAGGCTTACCATACGGAAACGGAAAACAGGGGAGATGGTTGTGCTTGGGGCTCCAGCGATCGACGGCTGGGCTCCTTCCTTCGTCTTCTTCAAGGACCTAGAGGTGGAGGGGACCCGGAGGTGTGGTTATTAGAGGCTCGGCTCGAACGGAGGCTCCGCTTCTTCTTCTTTTACTCACGGCGCGCACAGGGGAAGTGGGGTGGCGCTTCTTCAACGACGGAGATGGTGGTGTGGCTCGCTGGTGGTGCTCGAGGATGGAAGGGAGGCTGGTGGTTGACGGAAACGGGAAATGGGAGAGTGAGGGTAGTTTTGAAAGAGAGAAGTGGAGGAGAGAGTTTTTGGTATGATTGGAATGAGAAATCTGGAGTGGAGATGGAGGTTATAAAGGAGGGAGCGTGTGACCGTGTGAGGGATGCAGGGTTGTGAGGAGGAGAGATGCTGCAGGGGTGAGGGAGGGGCAGTGTGGGTGGGTGTTGCAGGGTGCTGAGTGCAGGGCTAACAGAAATCCCAGGGAGAGAGAAGAAAAGAAAAAAGAAAAAGAAAAGAAAGTAGGAGAGGAGTGGACCCACAACGACAAATTTAAATCCCACAATTAGAGACTCGAAACCCGCTAATCCCGACTTCTAACGAAATAAATCAGAATTTAAATCAACTTCCGAAAATGAGCTAAAATGATAAACCCTAATTTATTTTTCCAATTCTCATTACTTGAAAGTGAAATTAAAATCCGTTTTAAAAGTCCGATTCAATTATGCCGGAATTTACTTCGAAAAGATTTAGAGTAAAACATGTTGCTCGAGGATGGAATTTCCAAAAAAATTTCTGAATCTCCAAATCTAATCAAATATAATTAATTACTTTTCCAAAAATAATAATTTTAAATATTTCCGGTCTTTACAATTTGGTAAGCATGGAAGTGGAGAAATGATCGCATATTCAACTACACCAACCGAAACATCAACATGGTGAGATAAGGAGTATACGACTGCTTGGAGGAATTGAATGCAAGCTGTTCGGAACAAGGATAAATAAGAAATGTCGGTGACTTGGGAAAAAACAAGAAGTGGTTGAATAAAGGTGAACTCGGATGAAGCATTAAATTGTGCAGGCATTGCTATTGCAGGGGGTGTCCTGTGAAATGAGGATAGGATGTGGATCATCCTTGACGGCTTATGCACTGTCTCGATGGTAGAGCTTTAGAGCATCCTTGGCGGGTTGCGCATCGCTTGGGCCAAAGGATTTCATAAGATTGAAGTTGATTTGGATTCACTAATGGTTATTAACATGATCAAGGGGAACGTGGCTAGAAGCCACTAACGCATTGTCAAGGCTTGCTCGTTCGGGATTGGGAGATTCAATTCCGGGATGTCTTTCGGGAAACGAATCATGTCGCCAACTTCCTTTCTTCCCTCGCATATTCTTTTCCTATTGGACTTCATATCCTAGTGGATCCTCCCGATGATTTGATGCTTTTAATTTCAGAGGATTGTAAGCTGCAGATAGGTTAGTCCTTGTTTAACGATTATGTAGCCTTTATCTATTGGAGAGTTTCTCTTCAGTTTTCATTACAAAAAAAACAACCAACATCACCCTTACTCGAAAACCCTAAACCGAGACCACCCGCACACTACCAAACACCACTTGCATGCCTTTGCACATCCCGCTCATATAAGCGCTCAGTTGCACTACCATCGAGTCGAAGCCCCTCACCGTCGAGTCAACATTCTTTACTGTCGAGTTGACATCTGACCACCATTGAGTCAACGTTGTTCACATCAAGTTGATAGGTTGCCTTATCGAGTCAATCTTGTTATCTTTCGCAAACCTTAGATGATTGCCAAGAAGTTGGAGTCTTGACATTCAAGAAGCCTTTAGAACATTACAAGATCGGGCGCAATCGAGTTGGTTGAGACAATTCAAGCCCTAAATGTGAAGGATTGGATTACCCACGCATCACTCTCCCCTTACTTCTCCAACTTGTAGCCTTGCTCTTGTTTCCGTCACTCCTCCCCCACATTGTCGTCATTAGTGCTTGCAAGTGCTCGCTTGACCCTTGTTGGTCGTGGCTCGCATTCTCCCCTCACTTCTCCAACTTGTGACCTTGCTCCTGCTTCCGTCTCCCTTAAACTTCACATTCTAAAATTCATTATAGGGTGGAAATATGATATTTAATTATAACGCTAAATTAATATTTGATACTAAAAAATTATTAGGGTGTTTTTTTAACACTACACACAACATCCTTAGATCAGACCCACTAAATGCGATGAATGAAAGTTTCTGCATTTTAAAACACTCCGCTCGCATGTTTTTCTCCAAAAAATTACAGAAAATCACTCAATAAATGGTTTTTGTTAACAAATCACCACCCACCATATATTTCCATTAGAATTCCATTAAAGTATATTTTAATATTTTATACATAAAATTTAAAGTATAAACTTGAATATATTTAAATTATATTTATGATAGGGATAAAAAAATTATATTAACATGTTAGGGGCCAAAAATATGTAAAAAAAATAAATTCTATATTTATTTGGAGAGTAGAGGTTATAAATGTGAAAAATATTATTTAATTTTATTTAAAATTTTAATAAAGATACTTTTAATAAAATTGCGTTTATTTTAAAAAATATTTAGTTGACTTTTTTATTTTTACCATATAGACTAGGTGTTTACAAATAAAAGAAAATGAGACATTAATTATTAGTATCAAAAATATTATTCAATTTAAACAATGCTAATGACTTATACACTTATTTTAATTTTAATTGAAAAGTAATTTATAAAATATTTTTAAAATTTTAATCATTTTTAGGAATAAAATAGAGAATTTGTCTTATATTCATCAAGTTTTTTAAAAAATATTTTTAAAAAAATTAATAAAATATAATTTTATATATATTCGAGATTCTAATTTGAATATAAAACTTAAAATATTATAATATCATATATATTTGACAAAATATAATAGAAATAGACAATGGGTGTTGATTCGTTAACAAAAAACATTTAATGTGTGCTTTTATGTAATTTCGTATTTAACAGATGATTAAGTTTTTTTTGAATAAGTAAGAATTCGGTTGGAAAGCCTAACCGATAGCATCCTTGCGGATGAGATCAATAAGATCAATATTAGTCTCAAGTGCGACCCCGCTAACAAAACGACCAAGATGTGCAATCTTGTGTGCCGCTTTGTTACCCTCTCGGGGCACATGAGAGAAAGTAACTATCTGAAAAACCTGAACAAGCCTTTTTATATCGCCCATTAGCAACTCGATTTCCCATGGACATTTACCATTTGATTTTAGGTGGTTAATAATAACAAGCGAGTCCCCTTCTATTACTACTTTTTCGTGATTGGAGTTCCTTGCGGTAATAATTCCTTCTCTAAGCGCTAAAGCTTCTGCTAATATGGGTGATAGTTGGTCTAACTGCTTGCAGCCCCTTTTCATGACAGTTCCTTCGCTATCTCTAATTAGAAAACCAGCAAAGGCAAGTCCCTCACTAGTTATTGCTCCGTCAAAATTTATCTTAACGAATCCCCTATTAGGTTTGCGCCACCTAACATTTTTCCTACTTAATTTTTGTTTTCTAACTTTATGCAAGTTGTTATAGTAGTTTGTTTCTTCTGTTTCCTCCTTCAATTCTATCTTCCAATTATTCTGAATCTTATTGATGAACATTTGGGCCTCTAGTCTAGTTGGTTTCATCATTTTGCCAAAGGAAACCTGATTCCTATAATACCATATTGTCCACCATTTAATCGTCATTTCCTCTTTCTTTTCCTTATTTAGCTGGGTACCCAGCCACTCCATTATGGAGTGACCACACCAATTTCTATTGGGGGAAGTTTGAATAATGGAAACTAGATCAAGGGAGTGTAATCCAATATTTTGAATAAAAGGGCAATCCAAAAATAAGTGGATCTCGTCTTCCATCAAATTATTACAGAAAACGCACTGATTAGGAATAGAGGAACCACGTCTACTTAATCTGTCTTTAGTTGGTAAACCATTTTGAGCTATCTTCCATAAAAAAATTTTAATTTTTGGGAGAGTATTAACTTTCCAGATCCAGTTACAACTGTCATTAGAAAAAGAATCCCTGTTTGTTATGAATTTGATAGCACTCGATGTGGAGAACCAACCTTGTTTATCTGGCCACCAATAAAGCCTATCATTAGTAGGATTAAAAGGAAGAGGAATCGCCGTTATCTTATCGATCCAATTTTGGTCCAGAATTTCTGAAAGCTTGTCTTGGTTCCATTCCCCATTGCTAATAAATTCACACACTTTGGTGTTCATATCAAGGTGCAGGGGGAGGGGGGGGGGGAATCTGTTGACACAAGGGGATCTGAGAAACCCAGTTATCGGACCAGAACTTCATCGTTTATCCGTTACCAATAGACCAAAACAACCCTTCTTTAAATTTACCTATTAGAGTAGAGGCATTCCTCCATTGCCACGAAGTATTGCTTCTCTTCTTGTAACATAATATGTCCCCTTCCTTAAGATATTTGTGTTTAATAATTTTTACCAACAGTTCTCAGGTTCTGCAAGAGTTTTCCAGAGGAGTTTCATTTGGAGAGCAACATTCATAGATTTAGATTTTCTGATCCCCATCCCCCCTTTACATTTAGGTTTACAAACCCTATCCCAGCTAATTAATGGTTTGTATTGCAAATCTTTATTCCAGAAGAAAGTTCTATTTATCTCATTCAAGTGAGTGTGAATTTTTGGCGGAAGCATGAAGCTTTGCATAACATACATAGGTTTAGCAGATAGGTTTGAATTGATTAGAATAGATCTACCTTGCTGAGAGAGAGAATTGGCCCTCCATTTAGATAGTTGCTCTTTAGTTTTACAGATGATTTCTTCGAAGGTATCCTGATTGACTTTTCCACTAATAATAGGACAACCTAAGTATTTTTCCATTGTCCTCATATGAGGAATCTGAAGCGAGTTTTGTAACCCTTGTATTCTGGTAGCCGGAACACCTATCGTTGTTTGAAACGAAGATTTATGAAAGTTTACTTTTTGCCCCGATAGGAAGCAATATTCGTCCAAAATCTCTTTCATTTTCTGACTTGCTTTTAGACTAGCCTTTGCAAAGACAATAATATCATTAGCAAAGGCGAGGAAAGGTACACGAGGACCCCCATTTCCAAACCTAAATCCTAGGCAAATTTTTGGTAATATTGATGCATTTTAAAGTTTTCTCGCTAAGAGTTCAGCACCTAGAATAAATATAAATGGAGATAGAGGGTCACCCTGTCGAATACCTCTAGAAGGAGAAAATATTTGTGTTGGGGAGTTATTGACTAAAACGGAGAACGAAACAGAAGAGATACATTCAGTAATCCAGCTGATGAATTTAGGGTGAAAGCCAAATCTCCTCAGAATTTCAAAGACGAAATCCCAATTTATTCGATCATATACTTTTTCCATATCCAGCTTAATTTCCATCCAGCCCTCTACACCTTTACGAGTTTTGAAAGAGTGAAAAATTTCATGTGCTATCAGTACGTTATCTTGTATTGCTCTATCTGCGACAAAAGCACCCTGCAGTGGGTGTATCAGCTTTCCTATGACTTTTTTTAGTCTTTCAGTAAGGATTTTAGAAATTATTTTATATATGGTCGAACACAAACTAATTGGTCTGTAATGACTTGTATTACTCGGATTATCAATTTTCGGAAGGAGTGTTATGAATGTATGATTTATTTGTCGAAGCATCTTCCCAGAGATAAAGAAACTTTTTATTGTCCTAGTTACATAAGGGCCTACAATATCCCAATAAGCTTTGAAGAATTCCGCTGTAAAACCATCTGGACCTGGGGACTTGTTCTTGCCTAAACTGAAGACGACATGTTTAATTTCACTATTAGTAACAGGTTTGATTAGATCAATATTATCCGAATATGAAATCTCATTCGTAATTAAGGTTAGATGATTTTCCCCAATGCACATTCTCGTCTCTATCCTTTTTGAATCTTTTTTCGAAATCATGTTGGATTTCTATCTTTAAATTTTCTTCCCCAATGATCTGGGTTCCTTCTACTGTCGTGATAGACCTAATGATTTTCCTATTTCTACGACCCGTAGCGACTCTATGGAAATACGACGAGTTAGTGTCATTAAGCTTAAGATGTTTAGTTTTTGCACGTTGGTTCCAATAAGTTTTATGAAATTTGATAATCGCCTTTTTCTTTTTGATAAGATTGTCTTGCTTCTTATATAGTGCCTGATCAACCTGCAAGGCAGGGGACCCTTGTAACAATAAAAGATCATTCTCAACTTCCTTTAATTGTCGAAAGATATTTCCAAAAGTCCTATGGTTCCAATCTTTAATCCTAACCTTAAGCACTTTCATTTTGAAGATCAATTGGTACAGGGCAGAACCACCACAGCTTACTCTCCAAGCTTGCTTTATAATGTTTCGTAAATCTTTTCTGGCTAGCCACATATTTTCAAATCTGAATGGCATTTGTTTGGGGAGATCTCCCAAACATAAATCAGTCGTTATAGGGCAATGATCAGATGATGAGAATTTGTGATGAGAAACTTGGATGTCAGGGATAGCTTCCAAGATACCATTTTGTACCAAAACTCTATCTAAACGTTCCATTATATTGTCAAGACCTGCTTTCTTTTTCCTCCAAGTGAATCTATTTCCTCTAAAAGGAAGATCAATCAATTCGCATTCATTGCTAATGTCTGATAAGCGCTGCAATCTAGCAAGAGAAAAATCTATCCCACCCACTTTATCCTCACTAGACAAAATGTCATTTAGATCTCCCATAACCATACATGATACTGCTGATTCCGCAATCAATCCTTTAATCTCATTCCAGAAACTTGGTTTATCCCTTTCTTGAGCCGGAGCATACACAAGAAAAATTCTACATCGAAAGACCCGCTCTATATTAAAGTAGTCTACACAAACATACCTTTGTTCGTTACTTACAAACGAGATCGTCTCCTAAACAAGAAGATTAGATTTCCATAATACCCCAATACCACCCGATTTCCCAATAGCTGGCACCCAATGTGCTTCATCGAAACCTATTGCTTTCCAGATTTTTTCCTCTGGGATTTTATCCAACTTGGTTTCCGAAATTGCTAGCAACTGGATGTTTTGAATTTTGCAAAAAAACGTTAATTTCGGCCCAAAAATTTGGCCTTCCTATACCTCTGACGTTCCAAGATCCAATCCTCATAAGCAAACTACTTTGGCACTTTCCCTATAGATTCTACTCGCAGATTGAATACTCTTCCAATCCAACTCCCATGGCTCGTTGAGCAAGCTAGTTTTGATAAGAGGCATTAACCTAACAATGTATTCTTCTATGAGTCCAGAAGGCCTCTTAATTTGCCAATATAGCTTAACATCATGAGAAGAAGCGAGCATAGAAAGCATCTTACTCCTAATCCTACATCCAATCTGTACAGAACAACCATTCCACCATTCTTTTGTTGTAACTAAGATCACATACTTCCCAAAAGGATTATCACTAGTATATCTTGTATTGTACCCTTTTTTGTTTATAAAATCTTTCACCAGGAAACTCACAAAACGGAAAGGATTCTTATATGAGTACCATCCTACCACCAAGCATCTACACAAAGATGGAGGAGGGATAAGTAGCCAGAACAAGTAGTCAAGAACTAACCACCACCACAAGTTGTACCTAGATTCAGGTAGAGAGTTAGTTGAAGACATATCCTTTAAGATGTTTAGCCAATTACCCCTAGAGTGAACTCTACTTCCTAAGGAAACATGAGCTAAACAAACCCAGTTTACACAAGAAGCTTTGATAACTACACGTTCATATAACATTATATTAACCTTAATGCTTAAACAAGGGAAACACATCCTACAAGTCCGACCGCAGACACAATCATTAGAAGAGGGATAAACCCATAAACCATATCTTATACAATACATAAATGTCAACTTGAGGGGCACAAACAAAATATAGAATTGACAATAACACCAACTTAATAATCCTAGACTACAGATCCTAGACTCCAAGTTTATTGCTCCAAACCGAGGAAGGATCAACCCCGATTGGCTACCATAATAGAGAACCAGCAGACCTTGTTTAAAGCAGGGAGTATTGTGAAACATAGCTAAACCAACATCCCACTCCCTAGAGAAACTGGTAAGCCTACTTACTCGAAGATTAGTTATCATTCTTACCCCTCTTACTGCCTCCACCCATCAGCTTGGAGCAGGCAGAATCACCTTCCTCGACCCCGAGTTTCCGCTTGGCAGACTTAGACTTGACAACTCCCTCAACCCCGAGCTGCTCAAACCTCAGGACAGCCGTAGGAGAGCCCGAGGGAGCAACTAAAGGGTTGAGAGACGAAGGTAGGAGAGCAGAAGGTTTGCACAGATTAGGAAGGATAAATTCAGCAGAGGCTGGAATATTACCAAGCATGCGATCAAAGTCTTCCTGGGTGAAATCCGCAGGGATGCCATAGCCTCCTTCGCTGCCATACTCACCTTTGTATTCAACCATATCCTCATCGTCACCTTCGTAGTACTCAGGGTCTTGGAAGTCAGCCTCAATAGCCACCAGGTTTGCATCATCTGGGTGGTCAGCAAGGGGGGCTTGGATAGTGTTGACAATGCTCACAAGCACAGGATCAGGGACGGCTGGTTGAACAGAAGAGGTAACCAGATTCCCAACCTCCTCTCCAATAGTAACAGTGGCTGAAGTAGTAGAAACTTTAGCAGATAAGGGAGAGGAGGTGTCAGAGGAGGAAGAGTCAGAATTAATTTCCACATTTGAGCCAAAGCATTTCCATAGCTCAGTTTTAGAATGACCAAACGTAGGAGGAGGAATGGGTAAAGATTTTTTAGCAGCAACCTTAACCCATTCACCACCTACATTGGAAGGATCGTTATCCACCGTGGGTTGAGGAGGCGCCCCCGGGCCTGCGCCCATAACACCTCCTCCACCATTGCTGCACTCTCTTCTCTTAGGACAATTTTCGAAAGCGTGATCCACGAGGCCACAGCAACCACACCCCTCGGGAAAGTCTTCAAACCAAATTGGATAAGCCTCCAATTCTCCCAACTCATTTGGCACCATGATATTTTTGCTAGGAATTCTTGTTAAATCAATGTTAACACAAACTCTGGGGTACCTCATTCTGGCTCCATTCGGATTAAAAGCAGCTACCCGAATCACTTTTCCAATCTTGTTCTTTTCCACTATGGACTTCAAGAGGGATTCACTTACAAATTTTATCGGCAGACCAGGGAAACAGACCCAAAGATCAATTATGGACACTGACTCAGTCCAGGGGTCGAAAGCCTGACACCATGGCCAAACCAACATCAGTTGTCCAGCAACATGGAAAGGTCGACCACTCCAGAGCTTGTCTCTGTCCTCTTTCAGATCGAAGCGCAGTTCGAACCAGTGATTAGCAAGAGGAACCAGTTGGAACCCCACATCCAAAAACTTCCAAACCACCTTTATCTTCCTCCGAATCTCCTTGGCCTCAATGGGATTCCCCACAATTGTTGCAAAGAGAGACGTACTATTGAGCGTGGAGATATTCTGTTGAACCTCCGATTGAATCTCCTTCAGCATCTGGACATCAATCTTTGCTTTCTTGAGGATTTTCTGCAAATGTTTTTGGTTGGCTGTTGGCACACCACCAGAAGGAACCGAAATCCCCTCTGAAGGAAAGCCAACCGCCATAAATTTTGGGCCCTTTCGGGAGTTTTTCTCAGGAGAAGCGAGGGACTCACTCTCCATAGGTTTTTTGCCTTTGTCCATAGTGGACGCAACCATGAGAGAAAAAACAAGAAGATGATTAGTAGATAGCAGTAGAAGAGAGCTTTCGGAAAAGAGAAGGTGAAAGAGAGTGTGAGGAGAATCAACACTCTTAGGTTATTTAAAAAGATTTGAAGAGAAGAGAAGGAGAAGCAAGAGCCGCTGACCTTCCAAGAGCCGTACCACTTCGATTCTGTGCGGAAAAGAGGAAATCGAGCACTCTGAACTCCGAAAAGACAGAAATCGCTCAGGAATAACCACAAATCCAAACTTCGTACACCCAGGGATCGTGGATTAGGCCACGGGGGAGGCCGACTACACATAGCCCCATCGTTCCTAGCCAGACGGACCCCTAGCCCCGCAACAATAGCTTGAATCTCAAACGTCAAACCGTACACCCCTCCAATCCATTCCTCAGATTTTCTTCGAACCTTCCTGAGAGAAAGAACCACCCCAGCAAGGCAGCTCCACATCCAAATTTTTGCAGGAGATTGATTGCTGCCAAAGAAATCATCATTATTGCTTGTTTGAGCATGGATTATAGAAGAGATTTGATTTGAGAGAGGATTTAGGCGAAGAGATTTTAGGAGGCTAGGTTTTTCTTCAGGCTGAATTGGGGATTTCTGGGTTTCGTACAAAGGAGAGATTAATCGAAGCGCGTACTGCGCGTACTTCCAACTTGGGTACTCCATCTCTTTTTATCAATTTGTCCAATAACAAATGATTAAGTTTAAAAGCCTATATATAAGGGGTGATTTTATTTAAATTTTCCTTTATTTTTCATCAAACTCCCTTTTCTCTCTATCCTCCCTCTCTCGTTTCTCTTCTTCCACCCACTCGGGTGTCCCATCGCCGAAAGCTCCGGCTTGCAGCAGCCCACCACCACTGGTGACTCACCCTAAACCGGTAAAACCACTTACCTCGCCTTCGTCACTCTTCCCTCTACCTCGCTCTCAGATCTCTTCCCCCTTGACCCTCACCTGAACCCTAATCAATGGCAGAGCTGGGGTGTTCAGGAGTGCTAGAGTACCCTCTTGGGAATTTTTTTTATGTTTCCAGTGCTATTTTATAATAAATAAATTGTGGTTGAAACCATTGAATGGTCAATCAACTTGCTCGACTAGCTCAGATGGTAATAAAGAAGGAAAGGCCTTGCTTTAGGAGTATTCATAATTCGGTTCAAACCTAAATTTTGGATTGAACTGAACTAATCAAACCGGATCTAAACCGAACATAATAGATTAGGTTCGGTTTTCGGTTCGAAATTTCTGAAAATTCGGTTTTCGGTTCGGTTCGGTTCAAACCTAACTTTTATTAAATTAAATAAAAAACATTATACAACACTAGTTCATGTTGAATCAATTCTCATAAAAAAAGTTATAACCTGTTATAAGATATTGTATGTATTTTTAAGAAATTTTCTATAACATAATTTTTTTAAAATTAAACATTTTAATTTTTTACTGTATAATTAATTGTAAATTAGGTTCATTTAAGTTCGAAATCTAAACCGAACCTAAGGTGTTAGGTTCGATTTTCGGTTTGTAATTTTTAAAAATTCGGTTTTAGATTCGGTTCAGTTCGGACTGATTCGGCTCGGTTTGAACCTTTGAACAACCCGGGCCTGCTTGCTATGAGTTGGACAAAAAAGGACCCGGGTTCGACTCCCCCATTTTGTATCTTGACGTATTTTTATTATTCCCTTCACATTTGGAACAAAGGGTAAAGTGGTAAACCCACTCTCTCTGTTCTGTTTTTTTTTTTTTACGCAGTGAGCCAGTCCGCCCTCGACCTCCTCTTTCCAGGCCCTCCTCCTCCGCTCTCGACCTCCGTCCGGCTACCGCCGCGGCGCCGCACACCTTCGACTTCAACGCCGGATATCACGACTCCGGCCGGCCGTTTTCGACCTCGACGCCAGTGGCCGCCTTCTTCCGGGATTCACTGATATAGGGTAAATTTCAATTCAAAGGTAATTTTCCAATTTCCTATGACAAAGTTTATGCTAGAATGTTAGATTTTCAAATTGAAGTTTAATTTCTGAAAAGGGATAGTTAGGGTTTGTGAAATTTGAGATTTCTGTAGAGAATGTTCATTTTGTGGCTTGTGGCTTGTGAAATGTGAATTTATTTTTTATAGGAGAAAAAATGGAGAAATTTGTTATTCGAACTAAGAATCAATCGATTCCGATTTCAAGTTTGGGTCTTCTAGTCCTTCCGTTGCTCAATCTCCAAATGTTAGTATCGATGTGGTTGAAGATGATGTTGTTAGAGGTGACGTGATTGGCAATGAAATTGTTAGAGACTATGTGGTTGAAGATCATGTTGTTAGAGATGATGTCCCTATAGAAAAAAGAGCTCGTTTGGAAAAACAGTGGATTATTATTAGTGAACCGGCATTACAAAAACCAATTGAGGAATAGGATCCTTTGTATGAATGTATCTTTGTCGTATTTTTTCATTAGGTCTAAATATCATGTAAGCAAAATAGTTTTTCGTTTTTAGTTTTCAGCCCCCCTGCTGATATTCCTGCTCCTCCACTGACCCTAATCACCAACCCATATCATTGCTTCTCTCCGCCGCCGACAGCAGCACTTGGCCTTCGCCTCTCCTCCTTCTCCGGCATCGGCCATGAGCAGCCACATCTGATTTGCCATCACAGCCGGCCTCGACTTCAAATCCGGAGAGGTATATGCAGGTTTGAACTCTTCCCCTCATCTTCCCATTAAAGTGTTGCCCATTGTTAGATGAATTTTATCAAAATTGAGTTTTAGTAGGTGGAAGGATTGATTTGTGTTGCCGGAGTGTTGCTGAATTCGTTGTTCTTTTTCATGTGTTGGTTGATTGATTGTTGTTGCTCTGATTTGAAATTGCAGATTAATCGAGTGTTTGTTCAATTTGATCTTACCACCCATGATTAATTGATGGTTGAATTGGGCTGAACTGCTGAATTTGATCTGTAGTTTGAACACTTGAGTTGATCTTACTTTCATCTACTCTTTTGTAGAATGCTTGGAATTTTGATAAGATACTCTATTGCTGGCTTTGTATCTTGTTAAAGTTTGTATTTGAGATTTAGGTAGATGATTTGTATCTTGTTAAGGTTTCTAATTGTGATTTGGTTATAGATGATTTGGCCTTTATATAGTAGACATCTAACTATTTTCCATTCCACACTTGAAATGATTAGCTCCAATCTTATCTAGGCTCCCCTCTTCATCATCCCCTTTTGGAATTTTTAAATGGGCCTCAAATGTTAGAGGCTTGAATTGAGCTAAAATATGGAAGTTCACTCATTGTCTAATCCTACAATGAAGAGGGCCTATTCAAGCTTTGGATAGAATTGCTTTTCTTTTTTAGTTGTTTGGACTATCAATAATCTAGGTATCTTGTTCAATTAAATAGCTGGATATTATAAAGTTATCCCTCTTAATACTTTTCACATCTTTTCTTTTTTTATTCTAATAGAAACTTGGACAATAACATGCTTGTTCTCCTAAAGTTTTATATAGATCAAAGATAACAGATTGTTAAGCTCTTTGCCTTCTTCCTTGATAGTGGGCTTAAATGTGGTGGATGTAGTATGTTATTAGTACTAACAGCCCAGATTGTGTGTTGCTAGATCTCTCACTTGAGAAGATATGGAAATGAAAAAAGTAGGATGTGAAAGAATTGAGAGAGATTGTGAATGAAAGGCTTAAATTTATTCATAGGCAACTAGCCAATTTATATTACAACAGGGCAGATGAGAGAGAGCATTTAATACTCCTAGACATTCTAAATACATCCATGGGAACTCTGCATACAGAATATAAATGCTGACTGTAAACAATTACAGCAGTAATTGTTTACCTAGGGAGTCAATTTGTCTAACAAGAATGAATTAAGTTTCTTGTGTTTACGATTTGTGAGTTTGCTGTATTTCAGTTGATTAATTGATGATGTTTTGATCCTGAATAAGCTTATTTGGCAGTTGCTGACTGAGTTTGGGGTTAACTACATTCACTGCTTGCTGATTATGCTGATTATTTCTGTTTGAGTTGCTGCTTTCATGGGATATTTTTGCTGTAAGATTAGAGTGTTTTGAATTTAGATAGTAATCTGCTGCTGAACCGGTGAATGATCAATTTGCTGAGAGTTAAAAATTTTGATAATTTGTTCTTGCTGTTTTTGCTTCAATTGTGCTGAAATTTGGATTTTTTAACTTGTAAAAAAAAGAAGGGAGAAGAAAAGAAACTAGTCAGTCGGCCACTCGGCCGCCTCTCGAGCCTCACGTAGTTCACGGCATTTACCGTCTCTCAGGCTCTCCTCTTGCCTCAAGGAGTTCACCAGCCTCTCAGCTCTCGCGGTCTCACCTCCTGGCTTCATTCAACTCGCCCAAACCTCTCACCTAATTTCAAGGAATTCAAGGTTCTCTCAATCTCTCTTGGTACATCTCTCTTTTTGATTTGTTGTTCTTGCTCTAGAATCTAACTTTTGTGGCCATAGGAGACCCTAATAGGCTAAAACTGCTCTGAAAGGTGTACAAAAAATGGCTGAGATCTGACTCTGTATAATTTCTAAAGCTACTACTATGCTAATGCAGTGTTGTGTGATTGAATGCTGTTAAAACATAAGAGAGGAAGTTCGATTGAGTTCATTAATATATATTTTTTTGGTCAAATCCTAATGGAAATTTTTCTCAGTGTATGAATCCGTTCTGTTTCTCCTAATGATTGGATTTTTGTATCAACAGGCCCTTTGGTGTCTCTAATGCAAGCGTCTTTAATGGCACTGCCTTCCAACTTCCCCTTTTATCTTCTCGAATCCTCTAACCCGAGGCCCGAGCAAGCAGTCCAGCTCCATGGATACTCTCTCAAAACCGATACTTTCAATCATCCAATAGTCACCTCTAAGCTTCTATCTCTTTACACGTCTCGCACAATCAACAATCTTACCTACGCCCGCTCTGTATTCGACCGAATTCAGTGCCCCAGTTTGGTATGTTGGAACTTGATGATTAAAGCATATGTTGATAGCCACCTATCTCACGACGCCCTCATCCTGTTCAATCATATGGTTTCAGAGTCATCAGAGCTCAAACTTGATAATTTCACATTGCCTTGTGTGATTAAGGGGTGTGGTCGATTGGGGGCGGTGGAGGAGGGGAAGCAAGTTCATGGGCTGGCTTTGAAGATTGGCTTGACAGATGATGTGTTTGTCGATGGGAGTTTGGTTAGTATGTATTCTAAGGTTGGTGATATGGTGTCTGCGAAAAGAGTGTTCGGTAGGATGGGAAAAAGGGATTTGGTTTGTTGGAATGCATTGATGGATGGGTATGTCAAAAGTGGGAAAATTGAGATTGCAGGTAAGATGTTTGAGGAAATGCCTGACAGGGATGTTGTTTCTTGGACTATACTGATTGATGGGTACTCGAGGTGTGGTAAAGTCGATGATGCTAGAGAGATATTTGATAGTATGCCAATTCGCAACTTGACTTCTTGGAACGCCATGATTAACGGGTATATGAAATCAGGAGATTCTGGATCCGCTAGAATGTTGTTTGATAATATGAATGAGAAGAATTTAATCACCTGGAATTCAATGATTGCTGGCTATGAATTCAATCAGCAGTTTATGGAAGCTCTAGAGATGTTTGTGATGATGATGGAGATGGGAGCTGTGCCTAATCATGCTACATTAGTTAGCGTGTTTGCTGCTATTTCAGGATTGGCTCTTGTTGGGATAGGGAGATGGGCTCACTCGTTTATGCTCAAAAACGGTTCTGGCTCTGATGGTGTGGTAGGTACATCATTGATTGACATGTATTCGAAATGTGGGTCTATTGATGATGCTTTGAAAGTTTTTAGCACAATAACGAACAAGAAGGCAGGGCATTGGACTGCTATTATTGTAGGATTAGGATTGCATGGTATGGCCAAAGATGCTCTAAAACTGTTTCACGAGATGTGTAGAACAGGATTAACTCCAAATGACATTACATTTCTTGGCATTTTGAATGCTTGTAGCCATGCGGGATTTGTCGATGAAGGTCGTCACTACTTTAATGTGATGCAGAATGATTATGACATACAACCAAAAGCTGAACACTATGGCTGCCTGGTGGATTTACTGTGCCGTGCTGGTCATCTTGACATGGCAAAGGATACAATAGAGAAGATGCCCATAAGGCCAAACAAAGTAATTTGGATGAGCTTGCTAAGTGGTGCCAGGAACTATAGAAGGATAGACATTGGTGAATTTGCTGCTAAACGCGTGATAGAGCTGTCTCCGGATACTGTTGGATGTTATATTCTTCTTTCTAACATGTATGCTAGAGCTGGTCTTTGGGACAAGGTTTCGGAGGTTAGAGAGACGATGAAAAAGCGAGGGCTGATGAAAGACCCAGGATGCAGTTCAATCGAACATGAAGGCATGGTGCATGAATTCACTGTTGGTGACAAATCACACCCCCAAACTGGAACAATATATTCGAAGTTGACTGAAATGAGGGAAAAATTGAATTGCAAAGGACATGTTCCAGACACGACACAGGTTCTGTTGTGTATAGATGGACTGAAGGAAAAGGAAGCTGAATTGGAAAACCATAGTGAGAGATTAGCAATTGCTTTTGGTCTTATAAATGTTCACCCGGGGAATCCCATCCGAATAATAAAGAATCTTCGAGTGTGCAATGATTGTCATGCTGTTATCAAACTGGTGTCTGATATTTATCAGCGTGAAATTATTGTGCGAGATAATAGTAGGTTCCATCATTTCAGAAAGGGTTCTTGTTCTTGCATGGATTACTGGTGATAGCCTCACCAGTTGGCATTAAGATATGGCAGTTCAGTAACTTCAGTTGGTGTGTAAACATAAAGCTTGGAACAGATACATTGACGTGTTCTAATACAATTTTTCTATTCAAGAAAGTAGATCCTTCTACACTAAAAAGGTTCGTTCTCATTGTACATCTAACTTGTTTTCCTATTTATAAGATTTGTCAGAGGTACTTGAGCTGGTCTAGAGATAAATGTTAGGGAAAAACTTACAATTATTTTATGACTTCACGGATGATTTGCTGCCTTCATAATTTTCGGACTGCAATTTCTGGCACCTCCTCCACTGGAGGAGGTGCATTCGGGGTGCTGATGTGCCTTCATAATTTTCGGACTGCAATTTCTGGCACCTCCTCCACTGGAGGAGGTGCATTCGGGGTGCTGATGTGTAGAGTTTTGGGATATAGTGTTGTGTCTTGTTGTCTTTGATTCTTGCCTGCCTCTTTTTTGTCTCTTTTACCCTTTGTTTGGCCTGTATCCATGTGGTTCTACTTGCTCTTTTGTTCTGGGTCTATCGGAAACACTCTCTTGACCTATTCGGGGAAAGAGTGCGTACATCCTGAACAGACCCCGCTTCAACGTGGGATTTACTGGGTAGTTGTTGTTGTTGTATGAGGTGAGAAAACAAAAGAGCATACGAGGAATGCTTGTGGATATTTGTTGTGCTTCCTGTCATTCCCTCTACTGGTCTGAGATGTGCTGGAAAGGTAAGCTTTCTCATCACTGAACTTGGTTAATTACCTGGAAACTGCAGTTATTGTGCAATTGCTAAATCTCTGACGGTTCTTTATTGAATTCTTCTGCTATGAGTGTGGGTAATTGCTTGTTAGATGCCACTTCAAGAATTCGTTTATCCATACAATATACATCCTAGATTCTGTGGCTCCTTGATGAAGTAGATTTCATTCATTTGACATGTGTTAAGAGTACAAAGGCTCATTTATAATCTTTTAATGGTTCTTCCATTTTGCTTGGGTAGGAAACTCTCAGTTTCTTCTTTGGTAGTTTAATACTATGAATTTAAAAATAAGTTTGATTTTTACCTTTGGTGAAATTTTGATCCTTTTTTGTGACAAATTATATGGTTCTTCGAGCTAAGTTCGTGTTTGGTTTTGTCGCTACTCATTCATCTACATGTACTTGTTTCTGGAATTAGATGCAAGCACAGTCTCATGTATTTTTTTTATTGGCGCAGCCAGGCGTTATACTAGTAGTTGTCCAGTAGTACCAATGTACCATTCCCCTTACGGGAGTTACTGGAAAACATTCATCTTACCTTTGTTTCTTTGTTGGATCTTAGCCCTTTATCCCACAGGATGGATGACATGATCGTTGGTGTCTACAAAGGATTTGAAAAGAACCTTCAATTGGTTGATGTTAGGCATCATGCCATGGTAGAAGTAAAAAAACATAAGAATCTCGGATTTTCCCACTGAAGCAAAGGGATATGGTTCAAGTACTACTTGTATATGTTCTTCCATAAATAAATTGTTGTACCATCTGTTATTGTGGTTGATTGAAAACTGTTACTGTATTATATTCAGTAGGTTTCCTTTGATTATCCGCATATCCTTGTGTTATTGCATCCTAAGCGCAGCTTAATATTGTAGAATATATTGCATTGTTATTTGATCAATCGGTTTTGGCGGGAAACTTATGCAAGTTGGTCCAAGTTGTTAGACATGTGGCCTTCTGTAAACCACTTATTTGTTCATTAGAGGTTGGTTAGCTCTTTGTATAAATAGGCTTAGCTGGAGATCAGTCAGTAGCTTGTAAGTAACAATTTCTCTCAATTCAAGAAAATTTCTCAATTCTCTTTCTCTGCAATTCTAGATCGAGTGATTTCCACATGGTATCAAAGCTCTGAAAGCTCGATTGAGAGTAATTCATCTGTCTTTCCTTCTGAAATTGCTGTTTCCGCAAGCAATTGAGACGGAAGATGAGGGTGATAGAGGAAGGATCTGGTTCGAGGCAAAACACCGAAGTTCTCTCGCTCAACAGCATGATGCAAAGCGATCCGTTGATGTTATCCAACTCAGATCATCCCGGAATGACGCTCACGACGGTGCCGTTCGACGGTGGCAACTATCTGGGATGGAAGAGACAGATCCGGATGGCTCTTGGAGCGAAACAGAAGTTAGGCTTCGTTGATGGTGTTATCAAGCGACCAGAGGTAGGAAATGATGATTTTGAGCGCTGGATGAGGTGCGACTATATGGTTAGTTGCTGGATTCTGAATTCTATGGTGCCGGAGCTGTCCAATGCCTTCCTGTATGCGAATTCTGCACGAGAGCTATGGCAAGAAGTCGCTGAAAGGTACGGACAGTCGAACGCTCCCTTAATCTTTCAAATTCGTCAAAAAATTGGTAGGATTGCACAAGTTAATGTTCCTATTGCCACGTATTTCTCAAAACTGAAGCGTTGTTGGGATGAGCTTGACAATCTCTGTGGTTTGCCGTCTTGCTCTTGTGGAAAATTGGAATTATGTTCTTGTGCTATTCTGTCTAGAGTTTTGGAGACAGAAAATCAGAATCGTCTCATGCAGTTTCTTATGAATCTGAATTCGGATTACGATCAAGTGCGCAATCAAATTCTTGCTATGGATCCCCTTCCGAATGTCAACCGAGCTTATTACTTGCTTCAGCAAGTGGAACGCCAGAAGCAGATTGTGCATTTGGTTCCTGAGCCATCTGCTTTTATGGCAGCCAGCAGTTCGGGGAAGAAGGACAGCAAGAAATCATCTAAGATTGGGGGAAAGAAAGTATGTGACCACTGCAGGGATGAAGGTCACACGATTGACCAATGTTTTGAAATAATTGGTTATCCGGACGGGTACAATGGAGCTGGTTTTGGCACTAGCTTCGCAGGTATTGTTCTCAAGACTCCTTCTATTATGAAATGTTCCACTGTTATGGATAAGAAGAATCATGCCTGGATCTTGGACACGGGTGCCACAGATCATGTTTCTTCTTCTCTTGTCCATTATGATTCTGTGGAACATATGCAACAGCGTGTCTTTGTGATTTTGCCAGATTTGTCTAGACGGGAAGTTAAATTGGTGGGTACTGTTGTGCTTGGGAATGGAATTACTTTGACAGGGGTGTTGTATGTGCCTGATTTTCATCATGATCTAATTTTTGTGCATAAACTTGTTAAGACTCACAAGTTGGGGGCCTTCTTTACTGAGCATCACTGTGTCATACAAGACCTTCTGAGTAGAAAGATCATTGCCTCTGGAGCGGCTTCTGATGGTTTATACAAGCTCAAGTCAGTCAAGGATGTTTCGCCAGTTGCTTCAACCATTGCTGCTCCAGCTATCATGGCCACCAAGTCTTGTAGTTCTGAGAGTTCTCTCCTTATGTTTCATCGTAGATTGGGACATTCCTCTCTAGGAAAAATAAAGCGTATTGCTGGCTTTCCCTTTTCTAGTTGTAAGGAAATGGTCTGTGGTACTTGTGATGAGGCCAAGATGCACAGATCCCCTTTCCCTGTGAGTAGTAGTCATTCGCAAGTATTGTTTGAGTTGCTACATGTAGATGTATGGGGTCCCTACAGAGTTGTTGCTCTTACAGGAGAAAGGTACTTTCTCAACATTGTAGATGATTGTTCTCGAGCAACTTGGACTTACTTGTTGAGGTCCAAGTCTCAAACAGTGGATGTTTTGAAAAGCTTTATTGCATATGTGATGAATCATTTTTCTGTGTGTCCAAAGTTTGTGAGATCTGACAATGGATCCGAGTTTGTGAATGCTGAGTGTAGAGTTTTGTTCAATACTCATGGTATTGTGCACCAAAGGACCATGGTGTACACGCCTCAGCAAAATGGGATTGCTGAAAGAAAGCATCGCCATTTGCTTGATACTACTCGGGCTATCAGTTTGTATGCTCATTTTCCATCTTATTTGTGGGGGGAGTGTGTCCTGGAAGCAACATATCTCATCAATTTAATGCCTTCAAAAGTTTTAGGTTGGACTTCTCCTTTTGAGAGGCTGTTTGGGAAGAAGCCAAATTATGATCATCTTAGGGTGTTGGGATGTTTGTGTTACATGGCTGACAACACTCCTGATAAGGATAAGTTTTCTCCTAGAGGCAAGAAATGTGTTTTAGTTGGATATCCTGCTAATCAGAGGGGGTACAAACTGATGGATTTACATACAAAATCCATTGTGTTGAGCAGAGATGTGATCTTCAGGGAATCTGTTTTTCCCTTTTCTAAATCACAAGTTGCACCTCCTCTCCCTGCTGTTCCTCAGAATCTTCTTGTTGATGAGTTTGATCATGTGGGTGTCTCTCCTCCCATTCTTACTCACCAGGATCCTTCTACTTCTGATCACATTCCTTGTCCCTTGCCTGAGCAGATTGATACTTCTGTACATATGTCTCCTGACTCCCTTCCACAGAGCTTTGCTAATCCTCCTGATACTGCATCTAGTTTCGATTCAGGATTGGGATCTGATTATGTTGAAAATAAGGGTACTGCTTCACCTCTTAATGCTTCAACACAAGTGCCTGATGTTCAACCCCTACGACGGTCTTCTAGACAAACAGGCCCTCCTGTTTGGCATGATGATTATGTCATAAATTCAGTGTCATCTATGTCTTTTGTGGATAAACCAGCCCCTTACTTTGTGTCTTTGTCAAATGTTTTGAGCACTGTGGAGCCGCAGTATTACAAGTTTGCTTGTAAAGATGACAATTGATGTCAAGCTATGTCCAAGGAACTCTCGGCTCTTGAGGCTAATTCCACTTGGGAGCTCACTGCCTTGCCACCAGGTAAACGTGCTTTACCTTGCAAATGGGTGTATCGTATTAAGTATAATCCTGATGGCTCCATTGATAAGTACAAGGCTCGACTGGTGATAAAAGGTTATAATCAGAAAATTGGAAAAGATTATAAACACACGTTTTCTCCCGTTGCTAAGGTAGCCACTGTTCGAATTCTGATTGCTATGGCAACTGCTTTTCAATGGCCTTTGTTTCAAATTGATGTAAACAACGCCTTTCTTCACGGGTTCATTGATGAGGACATTTACATGAGTCCTCCAGATGGGTACACTGGGGCTGGTTCGGGGCACGTTTGCAAGCTCAAACGCTCTCTTTACGGGCTTAAGCAAGCCTCTAGGCAATGGAATACGGAATTGACTAAGTATTTCTGCTTATTGGGTTTTGTTCAATCTACCAATGACTACTCTTTGTTTGTTAGGAAAACTGATTCAGAAATTACTGTTGCCTTAGTATATGTGGACGATATACTCATCACAGGCACTTCAGTTCCTCACATTGAGTTTGTCAAGTCTGAATTGCACAAGACTTTCACTATCAAGGACTTGGGTTTAGCCCGATATTTCCTTGGGGTTGAATTATTTCGCACAGATTCTGGCACTTTTATGACTCAACGGAAGTACATTCATGATATTTTGAATGATTTTGATATGTCTGAGGCACGGCCATCTGGGTTTCCTTTCCCCTCGGGTACTCGTCTCAGTAGTGATGATGGGGAGTTGCTTTCGGATCCTGAGAGATACAGAACTCTGATTGGGAGGTTGTTGTACTTGACTCTCACTCGGCCTGATCTCTCCTATGTGATTCAGCACTTGAGTCAATTTGTGTCCAGTCCTCGTCTTCCTCATATGAATGCTGCCAAGCATGTTCTTCGCTATTTGGTGGGTTCAAGTTCAAAAGGGTTGTTCTATCCGGTCCAACAGCAGCTCAAGGTTGTGGGTTTTACTGATGCGGATTGGGGTTCGTGTTTAACCACTCGAAGGTCTCTCACGGGGTATTGCATCTTCTAGGGTCATGCTTTGGTATCCTGGAAAACTAAGAAACAGACCACTGTTTCTCGAAGCTCTGCGAAAGCCGAATACAGGAGCATGGCTGCCACTACTGCTGAGCTAATGTGGGTTTCCTTCGTTCTTCAGGATCTCCATCTTCCTGTTCCCAGGCCTATCACTTTGTTCTGTGATAATAGGGCTGCACAACAGATTACCGCTAATCCTTGTTTCCATGAACGCACCAAGCATTTGGAAATTGATTGCCACTTTACTCGGCAAAAGGTTCAAGATGGTTTCTTACAAACAGCTCACATCCCTTCTCGTATACAGTTGGCTGACATCATGACAAAGGGGCTTCCTGAAGCTCAACATTCATCATTGTGTGTCAAGTTAGGCCTCTCAGAGGCTCCAACTTGAGGGGGGGATGTAGAATATATTGCATTGTTATTTGATCAATCGGTTTTGGCGGGAAACTTATGCAAGTTGGTCCAAGTTGTTAGACATGTGGCCTTCTGTAAACCACTTATTTGTTCATTAGAGGTTGGTTAGCTCTTTGTATAAATAGGCTTAGCTGGAGATCAGTCAGTAGCTTGTAAGTAACAATTTCTCTCAATTCAAGAAAATTTCCCAATTCTCTTTCTCTGCAATTCTAGATCGAGTGATTTCCACAAATATGCAAATTTGCGAGTTCAGAATCGTACAAATCGGTTCTCAATCTCATCTGTCATGCTAACTCAAGTAGCAACCAATTCAAAATGCAATCAGCACCAACTACTGTATGTATGTTTTCAACGAAAGCAAATAACTTATTTTAAAAAAAAATTGAGACTCGTGTGATATTAATGAATGTCTCTCACTTGTGAGAAAGTACAATCATGGAATTGAAAGCCATCTGTCTAAGAACATGGTTCCAACAACACAGGAACACAGTGGGAACCCTACAGATTAGTATGAGTCATTACCAGCTCAATAAGAGGCTCGGGACTGTTTAATCTACCAATCAAAGAACAAAAAAATAATTCATCACCTACTACTACTACTACACAAAAAATCTAGCTACTGAATTACTTCCAACTTATCTGAACTTCTTTGAGAACCTCTGCAGGATTTGGATAGCTGTTAGGACTGAACAAATTCATCACAAATGACCCAAATTCCGCCACTATAGGACACAAATTTCTGCAGGATTTCTTGCCTAATGGTGGTGCAAGAAGGAAGCTAGGAGATCACGGTCCTCCTCCCACTGTATATCGCAAAGATAATTTCCCCACTGAGCATCCATATCTGCATAAGAAGAACAAGAGGTCAGCTGTACATCACTTCGCACATATCGATCATTCATCGTCCCCTCTCCCAAGAACATCAGTTGGTTGTCTCCATCAACATCAACATCAACATCAGTAGCTTTTGCAGCGACAATATTATTTTATTCAAAAAATTACTTCTTAAAATATGAATATATTAAATTGTTTAAAATGTGAATATAATTTTTAAGTTTTTTTAAAAGATATATTTTAAAAAAAATAAACAAAATGACACCCTAGTGCACATAAAGGGGAATATATTGTTGTGTACTATTTAACTAAGGTGAATGAACCACCTTCTGAATTCCATCCCGGATTCCATGCTCACACACACACACAAAATGTATGCATGCATCCTCCCCTATAAATAGGGTGTGTACTCGATGTAAATGAAATCAGATTGGATACATTCAAGCTATCTAAAACTTCTATTTCATCCCAAAAATTCCACAAAATATACAGCACGTTATCAACACGAGATCTAAAACCAACTGAATTTTTGAGATCTAAAGGTAAAAATCTCGAATCTCAACTCTTTAATGCGAAAAACGTTTTTAACAAAATCGATTTTTAGAGGAGTATGCTCTGTAGTTGCCCAAATTGGGATCCTCTACATCAGAAACTCATGAAACCCTCAGATCTTCACGTTTTACATCATTCTCGTTCAGATCCGTTTTTCAAAACTCACAAAAGACGGAACACCGAAAAAGGCTCAACACAACTTCATGAGTTTTCATACAAAACGAATTTTTCAGAGCTAAAATACGAGAATTTCATCATAGTAGATCTAGAGTTATTACAAGATATTTGTGAAAAATACTACATAATACAATAATGTTTTGAAGTACATTCTTTTCGAAACTCGCCTTGTTGGAACCCCCATTGCAAAGCCTAGTTACACTTGCAGTTCTTGGTCACCCACACAACGAAAGAAACTGTCATAACCGCTATCGTCACTCCACAAACGAACATCCTTATCCAAACACGATCGATCTCGTTCATTTTTTTTTGCTTGAACGAACGACGGAGAGAGGATGAGGGAGATGGAGGATGATGATGATGAAAAAGGAGGGAGGTGTGAAGCTGAAGGGCGGTAGTGATGAAGCTTTAAGTTGGAAAAAGTAAAGGGAAATAGGGGAAAATAAAATATATATACTAAGACTACCATTTCTTTCGGTTTAATTTTTGAATGCATGAAATCGTACGTTTCCTTTCTTCTTCTTAACTCAGTAAAGGTTGAAAAGTGTAATCAAATGACAATTAAGTTATCTTTTAGCCTCTGCATGCAGATTAAATATATGTATGTATGTATGTATGTATGTATGTATGTATGTATGTATGTATGTATGTATGTATGTATGTATGTATGTATGTATGTATGTATGTATGTATGTATGTATGTATGTATGTATGTATGTATGTATGTATGTATGTATGTATGTATGTATGTATGTATGTGTTCTCAATAGAGGTCAAGTGCCTACGTAACTATCCGTATGTATATATGTATGTATGTATGTATGTATGTATGTATGTATGTATGTATGTATGTATGTATGTATGTATGTATGTATGTATGTATGTATGTATGTATGTATGTATGTATGTATGTATGTATGTATGGGGTGTCAGACTTTCTCCAAACACGTACTACCTAACATGTACTTTCTTGCAAACTTGAAAAACTTCTACCTACTCCATATGGTCAAAGCCCAAATGCATATAAATATATACAGTATTTCACATCCTGCATGCATGATGTCATACGAAATGATGCCATATGAATGATATTTAAATGAATATCACATCCGAATGTATACATGCATAATTACTACGAAGTATTTAATTATATACAGTACATGTTAGGACAATGTAACCATATGATTAGTGCATTAATTAATGTTTTTGCAAACATGCATTACTTTATAATATTACTCATATCCCGCTAATTAAAATTATATCTAGTAAATTATTTCCATGATATTTACACTCACATATACGTCTTGTAATTTTTGTAGTGCTAGCTATTATGACAGACATCACCAAGAGAGAATTCGATATTCTAGATCTCTCAAGAGACAAGTTCCTTGAGTGGAGGGTGGATGCCTTAACACACCTTAAAGCTAGAGGTCTTGAAAAGACCATTGAGGCTAACAACAACACCACTCCACAAGAAAGGGCACAAGCCATTGTGTTCATTCGCCACCATATTCATGAAAGCCTGAAATCAGAATATTTATTGGTGGAAGATCATAAGGAACTATGGGAGAATCTAAATGAAAGATATGACAATCAGAAGAATATCTTACTCCCAATGGCCTTATATGAATGGAACTCTTTAAGGGTTCAAGATTTCAAAAATATCAGGGAGTATAGCTCCGTTGTGCAGCGAATCACATCGCAGCTAATGCTATGTGGTCATGAGGTTATAGATGGGAAAAATATGGAGAAGACATTCTCCACAATGCATGTATCTAATGTGCTGTTACAGCAACAATACAGGCAGAGTGGCTTTAAGAAGCACTCTGAACTAATAGATGTAATGCTAGTGGCGGAGAAAAACAATGAGCTCCTGATGAGAAACCACAACATGAGGTCCCCTGCTGCAGCACCATACCCCGAAGCAAATGTTGCAGATGTCATGAATGCTAACCTAAAGGGGGGTAGTAACCTTAAAAATTCACGAGGGTACAAAAGGGGAAAGTATCGTGGCAACAATCACAAACAAAGCTATGGGAGAAACTGGTTCTTCCATAAGAACGGCAACCATGGAGAATCATTCTCTAAGGGGATGAAGCTAAAGGTCCAGAGGGGTTCAACAAAAACCCTAAACAAACCAAAGTCACAATGTTATCGTTGTGGGATGACTGGTCATTGGGCCAAAGTGTGTCGCACAACAAGACACGTGTGTGAGCTATATCAGGCCTCTCTCAAGGAAAAGGAAAAGGATATGGAAACAAACTTTATTGCCACTAATGTCCCACTGATGCCGAGTGACCTGGATATCAATGACTACATGGATAATGAACTTGGTGATGGATTTGGCCAAGATGAAGGCACTAGCTTTTAAATTTCTATGTAGAAAATAAATTAAGGATGCTTGTAATATATGTTTTCCTTGTCTTATATTGTATCCATGTGATGTAAGATATTTGTCATGTGATGTAAGATATTTGTGTAAGTTTAATTTCCACCATGTAATATAATGTCTACCTCTGTGTTTTTCTTAATTCTTGAAGTCATGAACTCATCTGGAGTTAAGTCTGATTATAAGCAGCAATGTCCAGTGTACAGTGCAACAACCCACACCATCCTAAAAAACAAAGAATACTTCACTCAGTTGACAATCTTTGAAGGAAATGTCAACCCGATATCAGGTGTGGCAAAAATGATCGAAGGATCTGGAAAGGCTTGCCTTTTGCTTCCGAAAGGGACAAAATTGGTAATAAAAGATGCATTATACTCAAGCAAGTCTCAAAGAAATTTATTGAGCTTTAAAGATGTGCGTCGGAATGGTTTTCATATTGAAACCATGAATGAAAATAAAAGGGAATACTTGTTTCTGATAGCACATGTATCTAACAAAAGGAAAGTGGTAGAAAAACTACCAGTTTATTCCTCTGGACTATATGATACCTACATTAGTCCATTTGAGGTTAATATGGTAACCAGACCAAGTCTGGACGACCATAAGGTCTTTACCCTCTGGCATGACCGATTGGGCCATCCAGGTACAGTGATGATGCACAGAATCATTGAGAATTCACTTGGTCACACATTAAAGAACAAGAGGGTTATTCAAAAAAGTAATCTCAATTGCACTGCTTGCTCGTTGGGCAAATTGATCACCAGGCCCTCGAAAAATAAAATAGCAGTCGAGGCTCCTGCATTCTTAAAACGAATTCAAGGGGATATATGTGGGCCAATTGCCCCACCGTGTGGACCATTCCATTATTTTTTGGTGCTAATAGATGCATCCACACGATGGTCACATGTGAGTTTATTGTCAACAAGAAATGTAGCGTTTGCTAAACTTCTTGTTCAAATCATACGATTAAGAGCACAATTCCCAGACTATATAATAAAGAAAATCTGTGTGGATAATGCAGGAGAATTCACTTCCCAAGCATTTAATGACTATTGTATGTCCATTGGGATTACAGTTGAGCATTCAGTAGCACATGTACATACACAAAATGGTCTTGCAGAATCATTAATTAAACGATTACAACTAATTGCTAGACCATTGTTGATGAAATCCAAGTTACCATCAGCGGCATGGGGACACGCAGTATTACATGTTACAACCTTGATTCGACTCAGGCCAACTGCATATCATAAATATTCTCCGATGCAACTTGTGTCCGGCAAAGAGCCGAATGTGTCACACCTAAAGGTGTTTGGATGCAGTCTATGTCCCAATTGCACCACCGCAACAGACAAAGATGGGTCCTCAAAGGAGACTGGGAATATATGTTGACTTTGACTCTCCCTCAATTATTAAATATCTTGAGCCAACAACAGGTGACCTATTTACAGCAAGATTTGCCACTTTGGTGAATATACATTCCTAACTCTAGGGAGAGAAAAGAAAAAAATTGATCCTAATAAAGATAAGGTCACATGGGACGCCATGTCATTGTCATATCTTGATCCTCAAACAAAAGTGTGTGAACAAGAGGTGCAAAAGATTATTCATTTGCAAGGAGTGGCTAATTAGTTGCCTGATGCATTTACAAATATAGCAAAAGTGACAAAGTCACATATACCTGCTGTAAATGCCCCTGCAAGAATTGAAGTACCTATGGGCTATGGATCTACCAAATAAGCCAATCACTAATGAACCTGCTATACGTAAAAGGAGAGGTATACCACTTGGTTCAAAAGATTTGAAATTAAGACAACCGAGGAGGCAAAAGGGCATGATTGGTAATCCCATAATAGTTCAGCCAAATAACGAGGGAAAAGAGGTCAATAACGAGGATATCTTGAAAGACAAAGCAGATTCCTCGGAAGAAGAAAATCTTGTTGAACAAGGTGAAAAAGAGAATCTTCTTGAAGAAGACAGAACAATCGACAACTATGAAATTTCCGCAAATTATGTATCCACAGGAACACAGTGGAACAGGAAAGATGTTTTTGTCGATGGAATTTTTGCCTATTCAGTAGCAGTTGAATTGATGGATGAAGACGACGATACTGAACCAAAAACAGTTGAAGAGTGTCGTCGTAGGAAAGATTGGCCTAAATGGCGAGAAGCAATTTAGGCTGAATTAAAATCACTTGAGAAGCGTGAAGTTTTCAGTCTTGTAACTCATACACCAAAGGGGATAAGGCCAGTGTGCTATAAGTGGGTCTTTGTGAGGAAAAGAAACGAGAAAAATGAGGTAGCAAGATATAAGGCAAGGCTTGTGGCACAAGGTTTTTCATAAATGCCAGGAATTGATTACAAAGATACGTATTCATCGGTAGTTGATGCAACTAACTTAAGATTTCTAATTAGCCTGGTAGTGGCTGAAAAGATACAGATGCGCTTAATGGATGTCGTGACTACATATCTATATGGGTCACTTGACATTGACATTTTATTATATGGATTGAAACAATCTGGGCGAATGTGATACAATCGTCTTAGCGAGTACCTTTTGAAGGAAGGATACAAGAACGACTCCAAATGCCCATGCATCTTTATCAAAAGATATAAATCGGGGTTTTCCATCATTATATGTTGATGATCTAAACATTGTTGGAACCAAGTACAACTAGGTACTTGATGAAAGAATTTGAAATGAAGGATCTTGAGAAAACCAAGTTTTGTCTCTGTTTGCAAATTGAACACGTAAAAGATGGAATCTTTGTCCATCAATCAAACTATACCGAGAAAATTCTAAAAAGATTTCACATGGACAAAGCTCATCCTCTGAACTCACCTATAGTCGTTCGCTCCCTTAATATACACGATGGCCCAATCATACCTCGAGAAGATGACGAAGAAATACTTGGCCCAGAAACACCATATCTAAGTGCTATTGATGCCTCGATGTACCTAGCCAAAAATACAAGGCCCGACATTGCCTTCGCTGTAAATTTACTATCGAGATACAGCTCAGCTCCTATAAGGAGGCATTGGAACGGAATCAAACATTTATTCCGTTACCTTAGAGGCACACATGATCTTGGCCTGTGTTACCAAAATTGTCCAAATGCAACTCTTGTTGGTTATGCAGATGCAGGATATCTATCAGACCCATACAAGGCTAAATCCTAAAATGAATATGTCTTCACCTTTGGAGAAACGGCGATATCATGGAGGTCCACAAAGCAGACTTTGACCGCGACATCGTCAAACCATGCCGAATTGATAGCATTATACGAAGCTGGTAGAGAATTTGTATAGCTCAGAAAGGTGATAAAGTACATACAGAGTGAGTCTGGAATCAAGTCCATCAAAGGCAAACCAACTGTCATATACGAAGACAACTCAGATTGTGCTACGCAAGTGAAGGAAGGGTATATCAAAAGAGATCGGACTAAACACATATCGCCAAAATTCTTCTCTACTAATGAACTTGAGAAGAAAGGGAAAATTGAAGTCCAACAAATTCGATCAGATGAGAACCTCGCTGATTTGTTCACAAAGTCCTTGCCACCAAAGAAGTTCGAACAACTAGTGCGCAAGATCGGAATGTGTCGTCTTCGAGAAGCTCATTAAGCATGTTAAACTCAGGGGGAGAATCATACGCGCTGCACTCTTTTTTCCTTTGATCGGGTTTTTATCCTATTGGGTTTTTCCTGACAAGGTTTTTAATGAGGCAGCATTACCAATGCATATGACAGAAGCAAATTTGTATCTAATCCCTAAGAGTCACAACAGAAGGTGATTTTTCAGGGGGGGTGTTGTGTACTATTTAACTAAGGTGAATGAACCACCTTCTGAATTCCCTCCCGGATTCCATGCTCACACACACACACAAAATGTATGCATGCATCCTCTCTTATAAATAAGGTGTGTACTCAATGTAAATGAAATCAGATTGGATACATTCAAGCTATCTAAAGCTTCTATTTCATCCCAAAAATTCCACAAAATATACAACATATATGAAATAGATAAATAGTAACCACAATATTGTCATCCTTGTCACTTTAAAAGACATGTTTACCACAACATTGTCATCCTTGTCATTTAAAAGACATGTTTATTAAGGGATGTTAGGAATATTAGAAATACTATTTTTTTATTATTCTCTCTCTGCCACATCATCTCAGCATTTCAATCTTATTTTTTTTCCATTTTATCAATATCATCTCTAGCTTCCTAAAACCAATCTTTTCATGCCAATTCAATTTTCAAATATACCCCTCTCCAATAATTATTTTCATTCTACAATTATATTCTTATATTTGTTTTTAATTATCAAAATATTATAACTTCTTTCCTAAAATATTTTAAATTAACTATTAAATAATATTTTATTCAAAAATAACTTCTTTCATTTTTAATTCTAACTATTAAAAAATAATTTAAAATAATTTTTTGGGTATTATTGTACATAATTGTATCAAAAAAATAATTTTTAAAAGTTTTTGTCAAACATATTCGTATTTGATGTCTATGTGTAAAGAAAATAAATCTAGTATTGTGATAGTTTTTTATTTGTAGTTTTTATATTTTTAATGTTGAAATTTTCATTTTTTTTATATATATGTAAAATGTACCATCAATGAAGTGATCTAGGTTGTTCATTGTAAGGCAAGTGTTGCCCATCTGTCGCGTGCCTCTGCGTAGTCAACCATAAGTCGACACATGTCCCCCCATTGCATCAGAGTTAATGAAACGTAGTGTTCCATTACTTTTTTTTGTCTAAACAACACCGTTTTGATCTCGGAATTTTGAAAAAAAAAATAACCGAACGAAACACCATTAATTGAGTGAGACTATCTCAGATACTCGAGGTAGTATCGCAAAAGGGCGATGCTTGAACTCTCTCCTTTTTTAAATAGTAAAAACCCAAGCATCCCGCTACTTTTTATACGGATAAGCATGCCCTTAGCCCACTCAGATTGTGTTGTTTCAATAGTGTTGCTTATATTTAACAATGTTTTATTTTCAACCGTGGTTATTATTTTTCTTACATTTGACATTTTCTAACTGATGTGTACTTTGTGGTCATTCGACTCTTATTTACTATAAATGTGAGTTGCATATTGAATGCCAATTTTCTAGGCTAAGCTAATCCCTTTAGGGTTTATGCTCATGGTTTTAGTCCGGTAACACAAGATATATTGTTAACATATTTTAGGGTTTAGGGTTAAATTTGTATGGTTTAGAGCAAATGCTATAAATCCTAATTCTTAAACCTTAAATCCTAAATCCTAAGCCATACTCAACGCTAATTTTCTCGACTTAGCCTACCCTTCTAGGATTTATGCTCCTTTATTCTAGAGTTTTACTTTGGTAATCCAAGGTGTACACATTTTTCTTCTTTATACGAAGATAATCCACCTTGTGGCATGGTTAAATAATAGTCACATATCAATTGGTAAGCCAACTTGTTGGCATGTGAGCCAAATTGCAATTTGTTTTTAGAGATCAACTAATTTTCTCGGCTTAGCCTACCCCTTTAGGATTTACGCTAAGATTTTAACCCATTTTAAGAGAGGTTAATCAATTCGTAGATAGACTTGCAAACCTTTTTTTTTTTGGACTATTTTTTTGGATTAAACATTTTCCAATGGCTTAGTCCATCTTGTGGGTAGACCCAATAAAGAATACTCCACTAATCCGTTCTCATGATTCAAATCTGAGTATCTAGTCAGAACACTCTCTCCTCTCTCTAGAAAATCTACAGAGAGGGAGCATCAACCCCGGCTTCGGCCGTCGGATCTCGGTTTCGGCCGCCTTACCCCCACTTCGGCTGCCTTAAACTACCTTGGGCCGCTTTCGGGCTGCCGTGGTGCACATCCGTTCTCGTCATATCCGTTCCTGGGACTTGCTTCCCGGCGAACTCTAACACTTTCTCCGACACAAGCTCTCCTCCCTCTTCTCCTCCTGGATCACCATAGTCGTCGTCTTTTAGGTATCAATCCCCCCAATTTTGAATCACAGGCTCGTTTGATCTCTGGCTTGAACCATTCAACCCATTCCATCGGTACCCCGACTTCCTTCTCTTGGATGGTGGTGGTGTCGTTCTTCGCCGTCGGCGTCGTTGCTGCCCGGGGTTCCTCCTAGTTTACCGTCTCTTAGTCTACTCTCCTTTGTCTCCATCCCTTTGCTTCGGTCCCTTGGGTCGCTGGTGTTGGGCTCAAGCTCTCCTCTTTGTCGCCTTCCACCCGGCCTCCGCCGACCTCCCGTGCGTCGTCGTTCCTTCCCCCCTGGCTGCGTGGCTTCACTCTGGCGTCGGTTGTGACGGTGTCCGTCGCCGCCGTCCCTCACCTGTGTTTTGGTCCTGTCGTCGTACATTACATTTATTTATATAAAAAAATATGAGGGGAAAATATTTGTTTTATATATATGTCATTTATAAACACACCCGAAAGGGTTTGACAAATTTCCCGAAAGGGCCTTACTTAAATCCCGAAAATGTTTATTTACGTACCACTTTCGGAAAGGGTGAAAACCAAATCTCGAAAGGGTTTGATTTAAATCATCTTAATCCCGAAAGGATTTGAACTAAATCCTGTAAGAGCTTGACCAATTTCCAGTTGGCTAAATCTTTTGGCGTTGTTGCTCGAGTGTTGTGTGGCTCTACTTTCGGCGTTTCTTTGAGGTCTTCTGCTTGGTTGCTTGGTTGGGGGCTTGGTGTCTGGAGTCGGGACTTTACTTTAATAAAAAGAAAATCTGAGTATCTAGTTAAGGGTGGAGAGTCTCCAACTAAATCACACGCTCTTATGGGTATAGAGTTGCAAACCTTACTTAGCCGCATCAGCACACACCTGTAGAAACAATGCTTTCACATGAACTAGGATGGTCAACCCTTGGGGGAAGGCCTTCAAATCACTTTCCTCCATAGATGAAGGAACGGGAAAAAATAGAAAATTGTATAACTAGCACACAGGACACAGTGTAGATTCAACTACCAAAACTAATTCATCAGATCATTCATCCATGGCCAATAGCTGCAAAACCGAAGAGTTAGATAATATCACCATATGGTTTTCATACAAGGTTTCTCTTTCACATCTATTCTTTTAGAAACTAGTTACATCAGTCGGTATCATCACCTTCTTCTTGCTCGAAACTTAAGCCTGTGATTGTCATTGGGCCAATGTTAACTGCAAGCACAAAAATAAAATTCAGTTTTTGAAACCTCTATAGTCTAATCTAATACCTCGGTTTTTTTTTTTTTTTTTTTTTTTTTTTACATATGGTACATACCAACAGCATCCATTCCTGCTAACTTGGGCATGAACTGCTTGATGTGATCTTCTGCAGACTTTTCAGCTTTCAATGTTTCACAATCGAAAGATACTAGAATTCGGGTCTTCTCGTGCTTATGTGCTACTACTGTGTCCATAACTTCCTTCTCCCATCTGTAAAGTCCATATCAGCACTCTATACAGTCAAATAAACCGAAAATAAGCAGGATGGCAAAGGACAAAAACTACAGAGATAATGAGTACATCAAGAGAAACAGAGAAAGTATTAACGTAACATAATTAGTGATTGAGTGAGAGAGGCAGGGACAGTAAAGGAATAATATTTGTCCAACGAGCGTTGAAAAACCATCCATCGGACTATCCTATAAAAGCATTGTTCATTGGATTTCCATCAATTTGATCAAGAAAATGTTTAACATGGTAAACTAGGAAAACTTGTGTGTCAATGGGGTATTGACATGGATGAGATCCTTTTAAGAGCGCCAAATAGAATAACATACCCATGAGCATGTTCAACATTACGGATTCGGGCAGCATCATGGCCTTTACATTCAACAACCACATCACGTTCTTGTTTTCTCTGACATAATGCAATTCATCATAATCAATTTGGTTAGTCCAGAAATCTCACATAGTGCTGTCATACAAAGATAGGAAATGAAACACGTTGTAAAAGACAACTCTTACAATGAAGTCTGTAATAGTGAGTTTAATCATGCGGTAATCTTCACCTCTGCTGCATTCTCTATCACACTGCAACTCTTCCATGAGAAAAGAAGGCATTTAATGGGGGAGAAAAGAGAAGAAGTAAAAGAGAGAAACGAAGGCTTATCAAGAGAGATCCAATTGGCGCCTGCTACTTAAATTCCAGACAAAGTTTATGGTCAGTTTTTGCAGGTTCAATCAAAGGTGCAAACCTCTTCCTTAGCCCAGTACATCACATATTAGTCCCATAATCAAGTTTAGAGAAAATAACACAACTACACAATACCCTACGTCACTTAATTTTGTGTTAGTGTACAAAGCGACAGACAGACATACCAATTCCATGAAGGCCGTAACAGGTAGAGTGTGGAAGATGGATGAAGTGACCAGAGATAGATCCAGATGGCAGCAAAACTATTGACGCCACTCCTTCCATAACATTGGCCAGGTTTTCAGTTTCTGCGTTCTCCATCAAGATAGTTCGAGCTGAAAATAAACAAATAAACAGTTTAGTAGATAATCAAACTCGCCAATCTAGTTACTTGCAGTACATGGAACAACCTGCCGAGTTATTTTAGAATCTAAGATAAGAAAAAGTGGAAATTGGGTGGATTCAAGGCACATTTTCAGGCTGACCTTAGCTTTAGGGATTTCAAAGTTGAAACTACAGATTAAATGAAGAAATGAATTCAACATAACATAAAATAAAATAAAATAAAATAAGATACCCCAGTTCCAAGAACAAGGGTGTCCAGACTCCAGAGAGTTGTTAAATGCATATAAAACCAGATAAACGGTCCTTAAACAACTGAGACCAGCATTAGTATTTGTTGCTCTATGCGTTAGTAAACTAGGGAGCTCGGGATGAGTACTCAAACATCTCAACAAAGCATCAAAACCACATAGGGAACTCGGACACTTTTGAACAATATTCTATCAAGAAGAGGTGGTAATGGGAAAATCTGCAACACTAAACAAGAGAGTATCCGCAACAACATTCCATCAAGGGAAGGTATCTAAGAACAAAATTTCAACCTCTAAATCATGTCATAAATTCACTTCACCATTCTATTATGGGGTCTGTAACAAAGGGACACGAGAGCAAGCTTTGATCCACAATCAACAACTATGAACCACCATTTAGCCATCTTAGCTCCATTGCCTACTGTGACAATGGGTGGATTTTCAATGTCTCCTCAAATGGAGACCATTTTAGCTTGCCACTAGCTCATAACAACTGAGTCAAAGGACCACCAAAAGGGAAATTGGTGGCATGTGTAACACTATTGTAACCATGTTAAAAGCATCTCAATGCATTCATGTATTGGGTTCGGATCCGGTTGAGCTGTTTTACTTAACTTGTTTGGAAATTCATCATGAAAACTTCACAATGTAACATTGTATCCTATGCGAGATACATGAATTCATTGAGTGAATCGTCCAGACAGTTGTAAACAACAAGATCAACAAGGCAGCAAGTATGGAGACAAGCAAGATCAAATTATACAAACCCTAGAATAATATCTATAACCCATTCAGCAACACACACTATCAGAAATTGAGAATCAAATGGAAAGGACAAGTTGAATCATCAATACCGGAGCCTTAATTCAGATGAGAGAGAGAGAGAGTTGGAAGGAGGGCGACGGTTGAGGCGAAGAAGCACCGGCGGTGGTGAAAAGTGTCGGATGATGAATCCCTCTCTCAACTCAATGCGAATCCTGAATTTATGTGACACATTCATTTTTTTTTTAAATTAAGTAAGAATTCGAGATTAGTTCGGGCTTGCTATTTGCACGGCCAAAATTTGCAATCCGCACGGTACCAAGCTCGAAGTTCGGTAAGGTGGTCTGCCTACTTGGGAATTCGGCATAGGCAGAGGAGCCGACTTGATCCAACGGTGATCTCCCACCCAGTGAAGGGATGCCGACCAATGCAAGGGTTGCCGACTCGGGAACTCGACATCGACATCGTGCGAATGGCGAAAAAATGGTCGTGAATAACAGGACCCTTTTATTTTGACTGCAAGATTAGCTAATATTTTAGAAATTTTAAACCCAAATAAGTAAATTTTAGCTTTTATAATGGGAGGATGAAATGGAGGTATTCTTAATATTTTATAGCTTTAAATAAGTTAAATATAAAATTTTAATTTAATTAGTTTTTTAAAATTGGATTTTCAACGACTCACCTAAGTTTTTCATAACTTTTTTTTATATTCACAAATCTATTCATTTTCTGTTTTCTCCTATTGCATCAGCTAATTTGTATTAACTACTCGGGTTACCAAACATCTTAATAGTTTATGAACACTCTAATTTAACATATATTTAATCTATCAGCTTTAGCTATTCTATTAGCTTCAGCTACTCATCAGCTATGTATTACCAAACAAACTCTAATAAACTAGGGATTAAGGTTGAACTTTGTAAGATCATAAACTTTTTTTTTTTTAAGAAAAACTTATCGTGTCATTCCATGGAGTTGATGGGCAAGATGATACTCCGTATTTTGTAGTAAGACACTACCTCCATTCGGATGTAGCACCTAAATAAAACCTCTTGCGGGAGAATAAAATAATAAAAGTTAATTAAAAAAGTTAAAAACCATATAAAATAATAAAAGTGAATTAAATTTTATTATGAAACTATATAAAAAATTAATTCAAAATTATTATTTTATATAGATTTTTAACTTTTTAAAAGATGTGCTAAAAATAACAGTCTATATATTGTCAAACGGATGTAGTAATTACTGAAAAAAATTATTCATAAGTTTTTTCCCTTGCACAAAATAATTTTACAAACTGGTCTGAAAGAATAAAATGGGGGTAATAGAGGTCAAATTGGAGATTTTGATTGAATATTTTTTCCCATTTCCCATTTTGTTTGATCTTTATTATGCCATTTTTTTTATAAGGTAAGATTTCGGTTGTGACGGGCGTAACCGATAGCGTCCCGATGGATGAGGTCAAGCAGACCTAGATCATTTGAAACCTCTTGCCCCATGACGAAGTGGCTAAGATGTGCAACCTTATGCCACTTTGTTGCCATCTCGGGGAACATGAGAGAACGAAATTTCATCAACTCCTCGGAGGAGCAGTTTGATATATGACATAATAAGTTTAATTTCCTATGGACATCGCAAATTATCCCTCAGGTGTTTGATAGATTTTCTTTATTGTGTCATTGTTGTCTATGATAGATTCTCTTTATTCCTAACCAATTTATCTTTTTATACTATATATTTTTCACCGATAAAATTATATTTTCTTCATCGATTTCATGCTTAAGTAATGTCTTTATCCTTAGATTTTGTGTGGACACTTGTGTGCATGCTACGGAATACGATTCAAATTTCAAATCTCAAATCTCTTGGAGATTTCTAAAACCTATGTGAGATTTATCCACACCTATTGGCTATAGCACCTAAATAAAACCTGTTGCGGGAGAATTTACTCTCATATCATTCAAATCTTAGCTGTGGTATTAGCAAGCAATGAAAGATGTCAAAAGGAAAAATGCATTGCCAAACCATTACTGACAATTGGGTGTGAAGCAACAAAAGTAGTTTACTGTAGCAGCTTACAACTTACAAGGAAGTAAAAAAATACAGCGGCTAAAACATCGAGCGCGTGCAACGAAAAATGTGGCTTACTTCTTCTTCCCAGCTTTGCCTTCTTTCAATCTAATCACCTCATCAGCATATCTCACACCTTTACCCTTGTATGGCTCAGGGGGTCTCCATTTCCTGATCGACGCTGCAAACTGACCAATTGCAGACTTATCATATCCGCTTATGGTGATTCTGGTGTTCTCATCAACCTTCACTTTCAGGTCATCTGGGATCTTCATCTTGACCGGGTGAGAGAAACCGAGACTCAACACTATCTCTTTTCCTTCCACCGTGGCACGATATCCAACACCAACCAATTGGAGCTTCTTTTCGAAACCTTTGGAGACACCAACAATCATGTTGTCTGTCAGCGTCCTGTGGGATAAAAGGGTAAGATCCATGGGAAACAGTGTGTAGAATAACATGGTTTGTTAACAAATTTCCACAGGTTTCTTTGTTTACTAATTTCAAATTCTAACAAGAAGAAGATTTTAGACCAATCAAATACACACTGAAATTTGATTGAAGTTCAATTTATAACTCAATTATACCAGATCCTATTTCATTAAAAAGAAAAACTGCCTAATCCATTTAGTCATTGCACATTCATATGATGAAGAGGTAACAGTAGGTGCCTTTATGTTTTAAACAGACTACCGCTTGTGCCGACTTCTTGTTTATTTCTGGAAAAAGGGAACTAAAATAAGTTTTCATACTCCAACGCTTTTGAATAGAAACTCAAAAATATATGTCAGGAGTTGGAGGGTTAGCTAAAAGCATAGCAAACCTCATTCCTTCAGAACATTCCAAAAAAACAATGGGTCAATTTGGACACCAAAATGAACTTCAGAACAACAGCATGAGGTTAAAGACCCCATTGACCATGAAGGATGATGAATGAAATGTCAAAGAATAAGTGAGTTTACAAGGCACTAGGCTGACACGAAAGTCCAAGCAGCCTAGTCTTAGGGAGTATAAGCTCAGGCTATTTACAATGGTAACAACTCAATCTATCCACAAAAGCAAAGCAACCTTTAGGACTAAGCCTTTCAAAATAGAAGATTGGTTCTGTGTATCAAATATGCTGTTAATAATTCAACTTAGGTACATTCCAAATTAACCATCATCACACATTGCATGCTTATAGTTTGATATAAAAAAAAATTAGAAATTCAGCAAATTATATATAAAAAAATGAAAACAAGGTAAAAAGGACACAGGATGAAATCCTACTGAAAAATAGGTGCAGGCATAAAAATTAAAGTTGTTCAGGGAAAATTATACAGTATCTCATTTATCAATTCAGACTTCTAACATATCCATTGTTTGGTGAAGTCTAGTAATGAAAAATCAAAATTTCCTTTCAACGCCATAACATATTATAGTCAAGGCATAAGAGAAATCTGAAAACAAAATAGGTAATTTCCGAATTATAACCTTAATAAAACTAGTCTAAAACATTAATGACTAGAATGAAAGCTAAGAAAGGGAAATCAAATTAAGTACTCCTTACTGTTAGACAACTACAACATATGGCAGTGTCCACATAAACAATACATGAGAGTGTGCTTGCAGCTTATCTGAATCATGGAACTTTTCCAAAAAGGGAATGTTTGTGCAAAGGAAATTCCAAAGAGAACACTTCATAATTCCTTCACTAAAAAAAAAATGCCTCAGTATAGTCAAGGGGTCTGTCCAGTTAAAACTAAAGGTTTCTAGCAAATATTTTGTCATTCTGAAGATAGTTGATCACAGGTAAAGTAAACAACAAATGTGAAACATCAACATTTTGATGTCCCAGCTTGCAAACAACAAGTCATATACTATATTTCAAAGTTGAAAAAGATAATCAAATAAAAATTTAAATTACAAGCAGTTCAGATGTAAAAGGAGTGTAATTTCATGTGCTCACATAATTGCTTTGAAAGATGCAGAATGAATAATAGAAAAGGACCAACACGGAACTGGTCACTAGTGAAACAGCAATGAGATTAAAAAGCCAGCAGGAGTTAGTGCTAACAAATTCACATACCTGAAAAGCCCATGCATTTGACTGGCCCTTCGTGTATCCAGTGCCTTTTTAACCCTTAGAGTTCCAGATTCCTCCTTTTCCACTTTTACTTCCCGGGGGTAGCTAAGTGAAAGTTCACCCAAAGGACCTTTCACTTTTATGAACTGTCCATCTAATGTAAGTGCCACATTAGAAGGCACAACAATAGGCTGCTTTCCTATTCTTGATTCCTTGCATTCCACAGTCTTCCTTCCAAATCCAACTCGATTAGTCGAAGTGCAGGAAACATTCAGGCTGATCTTCTCTCCAAGGAACGGTGATCTCAAGTCACTGGAGATTACAAAAGCACAAAGCCTCAGGGGGTCACGCACAAAAAGGATCCATTTTTATTATTCTCATACATATCATTTGTCTATACATAATACAATGGAGTCCCCCAAAAGTATATTGTGTAAAAGCAACCTACAAGATTGACACAGATAATAAATTCGATACTTGAAGATACAAGAACCAAGTCAACCAACCACAAGGAGATGCCATCAATGTCATGGAACTAAACTTAAATTAGGTACTAATGTGACTCCAAATTGTTCAGTAAAACTTCAAAAAAAAAAAAAATGCTACAATCACCATGAAGACGCAAAATTCATTACATTAAAGGCATGCCGAAACAAGTCATAACCTACACAAGAACAAGAATGCAAGCAAGGAGGCCTCTAATCGAAAATAAACCCAATCGGAAGCACATTTAGAGCTCCGAAACATCATACCAACAGAAATTACACCACTCGACATACATAGGGAAATTGAAGACCGGAAACCAGGAAACAAAAAGAGGTGATTGCTGGTTCAAATTCTCAAAATAAAAGTGAGAAATCACAAGTAATTGCATAAGAGGAGAGAGAAAGAAGGGGTAGAGAGTAACCAGGTAGGCAGAGAAGAGGTAATTGAAGAAGCCATGGACGACTTCAAAGGAGGAGAGTTGCGGCAAAGTGAAGCCCCTTCCCTTCACGCTGGGTGTCCTGTCCGAGCAGAGGAGTGAGGAAATCGTTACTCTGCTGCCATTCCCATTACCATGTTCCATTTACAAGGCTTTCTCGTTATCCATTGGCTGTTCAAATGACGCATTTGCCCTCCAAGCTATTGCAAGCTGGGCGATATTGGGCTCCAATCCGGCCCATTATAATTAGAATTTTTTTGTAATGAAAAAACAATTCCGGGCAACCAACCTTAAATTTCAACATGATCTCCTTTTTTATTCATCTTGGGTTCAGAAATCCTTGCCAGAAAATTACAAGCCGAGGCCTCAACGGGTTCAGGTTCCGTTGGCTTTAGATTCGGCAGGGATGGTCTCACTGTACCTTTCCTTGCTTTTGCGGATGACATCATGATCTTTGCAAAAGCCACATCAACTGCAAGCGAAAATATCAAGAAAATTATCGATGAATACTGCAAGTTCTCGGACCAAAAGGTCAATTTTCACAAATCCTCATTCTAAACAACTAGTGGCGTACCTAGAACTAGAGCTCAAGAACTAGAGCGAAGTCTACAAATTCCACATACAAGATCACTAGAAAACTATTTGGGATGCCCCATTGTTAATGGAAAGGTAAATCGGGAGACCTTTGAAGGAATTGTATGCAAATCAAAAGATCAACTGTCTAAATGGAGGGCGAATGCTCTCTCCCAACAGGGTAGATCCATACTAATCAATTCAAATCTTTCGTCAAAACCTTTCTTCACTATGCAAAGTTTTATGTTGCCGACCAATATACACAAAGATTTAAACCAAATCAACAGAACTTTTTTCTGGAACAAAGACCTTCAACATAAACCACTTATAAGCTGGGATAGAATCTGCAAGCCAAAAAGTAAAGGTGGAATCAAGCTTCGAAAATCCAAGGATTTGAATGAGGCTCTACAAATGAAATTATTGTGGAAAATTCTTGCTGAACCTCATAACTACTGGGTGAAACTGATAAGATACAAATATCTGAAATCCACAGAGCTTCTACAATATAACATAAAAGGCAATGCATCTTGGCAGTGGAGAAACCTATGTCGACTCATAGATAAATTCAAAAAAGGCCTATTCTAGTCTGTAGGAGATAGAAGATCAATTAACTTCTAGACAGACAACTGGTTGTCAACGATCCCTCTTCTAGGAAAGATAAACCCATTACAAAGAGTCAATATTAATCAAAAGGTTAGCGAATATATAATGAATGGAAAATGGTGGATTGAGAAACTGAAACTTGAATTCAACAACACAATCGTAAAGGAAATAACAGATATTCCTCTCCCTATCTCGCCATTCCCAGATAGACTTTTCTGGTGGCCAGATAGAGAGGGTTGGTTCACAACAGCAAGTGCATTAAAACTCATTACAAATTATGACAATGGGACAGTCGATCCCAATTCATGGATATGGAAACTAAAGATTCCCCCAAAGATTAAAAATTTCATGTGGAAATTAGTTCAAAAGGGGCTTCCAACGACATCTCGTCTATCTCAGAGGGGTGTCTCTGTCCCAACTCACTGTAAAATGTGTAACCACCATTTTGACGATGAAGCACATTTGTTTTTGGAATGTTGTCTCGTAAAATATCCTTCCTTGCAGGTACATTCTATCCAAAACATCGCACCCAACATACTAATAAACACAAGAGATATTAAAGTGATCATGAGTACCTTAGGAGATAAACTCAGTACTATAGAGAAAGAATCACTAGCTTTTAAATGGTGGACCATTTGGTTTTACAGAAATCAGGTAACCTTTCGGAACGACCACATTCCATCAAACACAGAAACACAATTCTTCATCAACACCCTCCAAGACAACTGGAGAAAAGCATGCAAACAGGATGAAGATACAGGAATTGGAAATATAAAGGGCAAATCTAGTCGAAAAATCAGTAAATAAAAAATAAAATGGAGAAGGCCGAGGTTTGGTTTCATGAAACTAAACTTCGATGGATCTTCTTCAATAAAGGATGAAAGTACAACGGGGTATATTATTCGTGATTGGGAAGGAAACCCCTTTACTTTGGGATACAAACTTATGGGCAACCAAATTACTTTAATGGCGGAAGCCCTCGCCTTGAGAGAAGGTATAATTAAAGCTAAAGAACTCCAGATAAGAAAACTCGAGATTGAAGGAGACACTAAGATCATCATCAACCACCTCGCAAATAAAGGAAAATGTCCATAGGAAATTGAGCTGACTATAGGAGATATCAAAACGATCATTCAATACTTTCACGAAGTATCCTTCTCGCATGTCCCCTGCATTGGTAATAGAGTGGCTGATAAGGTTGCACACCTTAGCCGCTCTTTGCGGGGGCATGCACTTACAAAAAATCCAGGTCTTTTAGACCTCATCCGTCAGGATGCGATCGGCTAGGTCTCTGCCAGCCGAATTCTTTCCTTATAAAAAAAACTTAAATTTCAACAATTTTTTTTAGTGTTATAATATTATTTTGTACAATCTTACTCCCTCCGTTCGTAAATATAAGGCTCGTTGACTTTTTGACACGTTTTTTAAGGAGTTAAAAACTATATAAAATAATTATTTTTTATTTTTTTACATAATTATATACTTATTAGTAATATATACTCCATAAGACTATGTAAAAAATTAATAAAAAAATATTATTTTATATAGTTTTTAACTCATTAAAAATGTGCCAAAAAGTCAGCGGAATTATATTTCCGAAAGGATGGAGTATTAGTTTTTGATAAACTCTAAGAAAATCTTATTCCCTTATAAACTCCTATATAAAAGGTCATTTGAAACCCAAATAAACACATTAATTTCTTCTCTACTTCTCCTCTATATTTCTATTATTTTATCACATGTTATCAGCACAAATTATTCCAAAGAGATTAACTAATGTTTATTTTAACCCATTTTCGTATCTCTTGAAGTAGATATAAATCAATTTCAATTCCTGAAGTGGGCGAATCAATTAAATTTGGTATATCCCCTAACGTGTGGATAAACCAATTTCAATCCTGATGTGGTTGAATTAATTAAATCTTTTGTATTCCTTGTCGTGGTTTTCATATCTCCTGAAGTGGATACAAACTAATTTCAATCATAAAGTGTTGAATTAATCAAAATGCTTCTCCTTCCTTCACATTACTTTGTTACCATGCCGATGGCCATGATTTTCTCATTTGGATGACTTAGGTCTTAGAGATCTCATTCGCAAGGATGTGCCCAACTCGCTAGCTTAAGTCAAGCTTAAAACCTTGTTCAGGCTTGACTTGTTTTAGAAACTTGAATGAACCTGATCCGAACTCGAGCTATTCATTTCACATAACCACCCTACTAAGGTTGCATTGATCTCCTTGTATTCTCCAACTTCTTCATCTTCATTTGATCTCTCTGATTTATAACCCTAACCCTTCTAGTCTCCACTCTCCTTATTGAATAATTATTTTACCCCAAATTCAACGCCAAAACACCATTCTTTTGTAACCCTAACCCTTCCCTAATTTCTCCCGAATTTATTTAAAAAATTAAATAAAATTGATAGAAGGACCAAATAGTGAAAATATATAAAGAGTTAGGGACTAAAGTTAATATTTAAAAAGGTTAGAGACTGACTAACCCTGGAAGGTTAGGACCACCAAAGAAATTTACCTTTAAAAAAATGCATATAGTTAAGTTGCATTCGAGGTTACAAAAGCAAGAAAAAATAAGAATATGGAACTGGTTTAATTTGTAGGAATTGAATAAATGCCGACAATGGGAAAAGCAGATGGAATAAGAATAATTTATTTCCATTCTCACAAGATATTAATACAGCTTTTGTAGCATCTTCTTGTCTACCTTTGTTTTAAAGCAATTAGTAATTGATAATATTAGTCTCAAGGAAGATAATATACCCAACCCAACTACAGGTAAATGAAGTGTGTTCATGGTCTTCATTTAGAATAGTTCCAAAGTAGATGTGGATTGGTAACTGACTATTCCTTTTCATTAGAGGTCTCAACAATTTATGGGTTAAAATTGGATGTATACTCTCTCTTCTGCCCCTCTCACAACTTTTTTTTTAATTTTTTTTTTAATTTTAATTCTCCTAGAAGAAGATGATTGGGAGATTGGAGGGATTGAGATCACGTGTCCCTAAAGAGATAGCTCTCTGTATGTTCCTCCTCACCCAAAATCTAAAAAAAATAATAAAAATTTGAAAAAAAATAAAAAAAGTAAAGAATATGGTGGAATGTGAGAGTGTGATAGGTACAGGGAGACGAGGGAAATTTGGGGACAACGGATCCGCTCTGGGATAGGGGGCACACAATTGGAGACATAGGATTTAAACCCAAGATTTGTGATAATATTTTATCCACCCAATTCATTTCAGCTAAAAAATAATTTTAGCTTTGCTAAAACTATTTATAAAATTGATGTTTAATTTAAAAACATTAGTTTTAATTTATGTTAAAGCTTATGTTATACACAAATGTTTAACTTACACTAGTTTACATTTTAAGTTATGTTAACCTTAAACTCGTTTACGTTCTTTAAAATTTTAACTTAAAATTCATATATTCATGTAGTTGTATTAAATTGCTTCACAATTTTCATAAACTTTAAGGATAACTAAAATTAAAATGACCTTAAATTAATCGAGAGTATTTATAATATGTAATAAATGCAGAAATTTATAAAATAGAGAAACCACTGGAGTTGGAATATAAATTTTTTTTTTTAGAAATTTTGATATTTATTTCTCTATTTCAGATAATTTTGATATTGGAGATACTCTTACAAATTAATAATAATTCCAATATCTAACCATACATGCAAGTTTGTGTGGCTTGATTGGCCGTTTACTTCACTCCCCTCCCCTGCATAGGTAATATGTTTACTTAACGGTCCTTTAAAAGCCAAAAATATGAAAACCACAAACCTGCACAACGTACTGTCAGGCTTGTTTCGAATCTTCTGTGTATTGTTGTTTAATTAATTGCAGGTTTTTTTACATTTACTACCCCTTTTTCTTTGATTATTAATCTCTGATTTTCCCAAGTTGCTTCTCAACACTCTGTAATTGAACCCACCATCACCATGAAACCCCTTTTGCTTCTGATCATTTTATTGGGAGGATTAGGAGCTCCTCAAATTCAAACTACTGCCCTTAAATCTGCAAACCATAAATCTTCCATCAACATAGGGGCTCTTTTTACCTTCGATTCCGCCATCGGTAGGGCTGTCAAGCCGGCCATTCAGGCCGCCGTTGATGATGTCAACTCCGACTCGTCTCTTCTTCGTCGAACCACTTTGAATGTCACCTTCCATGACACCAACTGCAGCCCCTTTCTTGGCACTATGGAAGGTAACCGTCAAATACATATGTTAGAAAAATCGTATATAAATATATAACTCGAAGATTTTCCTTTCCATGTCCTATTTATTTTTCTATATACAAAGCCCCTTAACCAAATCTTGAAAGAATTTTAAATTACTTGTAGGATTTTTAATGTCAGCTAGGAAAAAGAAGGCATATGTTTAATTTTAAAATTGTTAATGCAGCATCTTTCTTGCAGCAAACCTTTCTTTATTATACTGACATGATTCATCGATAGATCACGGAAAATTCGATTCTTGATCATATAATTTTATTTAATTCCATCAAGTGATCATGTTTGTAGCTCTTCAGCTAATGATGAAGGATGTGGCGATTGCAATCGGTCCACAGTCGTCCGGAATCACCCATCTGATTGCGAATGTCGTAAACGAGCTACACGTTCCGCTCTTGTCCTTCGCGACAGACCCTACGCTGTCTTCCCTGCAGTACCCTTATTTGGTTCGAACAGTCCAGAGTGACTACTATCAGATGCACGCGGTTGCTGATCTGGTTGATCACTTCAGGTGGAGAGAGATCACAGCTATCTATGTTAACAATGATTACGGAAGAAATGGGATCTCTGCATTGGGCGAAGCTCTATCTATGAAGCAATCCAGGATCTCTTACAAGGCCGCCTTCCCGTCTAGTCATTCGACGAGTGACATCAAGAGTATGTTGCTCCAAGTGAATCAGATGAGGTCGCGAGTTTATGTTGTCCATGTGAGTCCTGATTCGGGACTATCTATATTCGCTATGGCAAAGTCGCTTGGTATGATGGCCAATGGTTATGTTTGGATCGCGACAGACTGGCTTCCGTCTTTTCTGGATGGCCTAGGATCCCTGGAGTATAATGCTACTGATGTCTTACAAGGAGTGCTTGCGTTTCGCCATCATACACTAGATTCTGTTGCCAAAAAGGATTTCATTTCGAGGTGGTTGAGCTTGAAGGATGTAGGGAGTTCTGGCATCAGTTCGTATGCGTATTATGCTTATGATTCCGTTTGGCTCGCAGCTCGTTCTCTTGACACATTCCTCCATCAAGGCGGAGATGTTGCTTTCAAGAATGATCCTAAGGTGAACAATGTCAAGACACTGAATTTGAGAGCTATGCGCGCTTTCGTAGGAGGGGACCAGCTTCGTCGTGTACTTCTAGCAACAAACTTCACAGGACTATCAGGCCTTATTCAGTTCGATTCGGAGCAGAACTTAGTCCACCAAGGTTTTGACATCCTTAACATTGTTGGAGCCGGATACAGTAAGGTAGGGTATTGGTCAAACTACTCTGGCCTTTCGGTTCTTGCTCCCGAATATCTCAAGCCTTCAAACACATCTGTTAGAGACCAACAACTCCTAAATGTGACATGGCCTGGTGGTGAAACTCGGAATCAGCCTCGAGGATGGGTTTTCGCTAACAATGGCCAGCCACTGAAGATTGTAGTACCCCTTCGGGTTACTTATAAGGAGTTTTTATCGAAAGACAATAGTACCATTGGAGCTAAGGGCTTCTGCATTGATGTCTTTGAAGATGCACTGAAGTTGCTTCCTTATTCGGTTCCCCACACTTATGTGTTCTATGGGGATGGCAACAGAAATCCAAAGTATGATGATCTTGTCACTCAAGTTGCTCAAAATGTATGTGATACCAATTCATTTACAGTTACAGGTTTCATAGCAGAAATTTCAATTGGATTCCTTAGAGAGGTTGAATCATCTCACACATGCTTTTGCATTGATCAGAAATATGATGCAGCAGTTGGGGACATTGTGATTTCGACGAATAGGACGAGGATCGCGGACTTTACACAGCCATACATGGAGTCTGGACTAGTCATAGTAGCTCCTGTTATAGGTTCCAAGGCAGATCCATGGGCTTTCCTACAGCCTTTCACTCCTCTCATGTGGCTTGTCACTGCCATACTTTTCCTCTTTGTAGGAGTTGTTGTTTGGATTCTCGAGCATCGAATTAATGATGAATTTCGCGGTTCGCGATCACAACAAGCCATTACGATTTTGTGGTTAGATTTCTTTCTTCAATCTATGCATATTTCAGTACCTTGCACCTTGCTAGATAGTATAGCAGTTATGGTGGCAATTTGGTTGATTGATTGTTTACAAGTTGTTTGTGTACACAATCTGATGGATAAAGTTTGATCTAATCTGCAGGTTCAGTCTCTCAACAATGTTTTTTTCACACAGTAAGAAATGATATTATCCAATTTCCTTATTTAGCTTCCCATTCCCAATCTTGTAAAATGGCTAAGTTATTTTATTGATTGGTATGCCTATATATATAGGAGAGACCGCGGTTACCACCCTTGGGCGCGTTGTGCTCATCATATGGCTCTTCGTCGTACTAGTCATCAATTCAAGCTACACGGCCAGCTTGACTTCTGTACTCACAGCTCAGCAGCTAGCAACGCAGATCGATGGACTCGACAGCTTGATATCGAGCAACGAGCCAATTGGCATTCAGGACGGTACATTTGCAAAGGAGTACCTAGTTGTTGAACTCAACATAGCAGCCTCCAGACTTGTCAGCCTAAGGAATCAAGAAGAGTACCTCGTCGCCCTCCAACGTGGCCCCCGAAATGGCGGAGTTGCTGCTATCGTCGACGAGCTCCCTTACATCCAGCTCTTCTTGTCCAACACCAAATGTAAGTTCAAGATCGTCGGGCAGGAGTTCTCAAAGTACGAGTGGGGTTTCGTAAGTACTACAACACCTAATTCACCACAATGCACAATGTGTTTGTTAATTTTGGGATGGAAACTCACCGTGCTTATAATCGACTGCAGGCATTCCCAAGGGATTCGCCGCTTGCTGTGGACATGTCGACAGCCATCCTGCAGCTCTCGGAGAGCGGGAACCTGCAGAGGTTACACGACCAATGGATCCAGCAGCCGGCTTGCAGCACAGAAATAGGCACAGTAGAGGAGAGCAAGTTCTCGCTCGAGAATTTCTGGGGGCTGTTCGTGATCTGCGGGGTTGCGTGCGTTGTGGCCCTCGGGATCTTCTTCTGCAAGGTCGTATTTCAGTACTACAGGTACGGCCATGAAGAGCCCTACAAGGAGCCAGCACCCAGTTTGAGACGTCTCAGGAAATGCAAGCGTTTGATTGATTTCTTTGACAAGAAGGAGAGAACCGGAACAAGTTCCGGAGGAGCAGAAACACCGAGAACCGCCTAGCCGGAGTTCCTGTGCCCTGTGCTAAATCCGAGTCTCACACATGATATTCAACAGGTTGGTTCATTACACTTACAGGATCGAGTTTAGTTATTTTAAATGTTTGAGAGAGTTCAAAGGAAAACGAGCAGAAAAAATAAAAGACAAACGTGGACGGCAGGATTCGAACCTGCGCGGGCAAAGCCCACATGATTTCTAGTCATGCCCGATAACCACTCCGGCACGTCCACATTGTTGTTCTGAGTATCAGGAATAGATATTGTTTCAAATAACAATTAAAGAGAATTTTGATATAAATTGCATCAACCAAGTAATTTGGGAATGTTGCTTTTGATTGTTGATTAGATTGCTTTTGATATATATCTTGAAAAGTTGTTATACTTGTGAACTTATTGTATTGTGATGTCTTGTGACCTTATTTGAGTAATTTACTTACAATTGTATTTATAAAGGATTTCTTAAAGCGATGATTCACTTTTGTTCACTCCTTGAACATGATTTATTAAATATATTTTTTTACAATAGGCAAGAAATAGATCGATGAAGTAATCTTGAATCCATCTAAAAGATGGCTTGATAAACCCTATGCAAAGGGTCGCCAGTCAAAATAAAAAGATACTAGTTTAAATCTAAGATTACAATTAAGATAAATTTATATTTTAAAACGTCAAAAAATTTGAGCAATTGATTCTTGATCTCTAGTCTGGTGGCTTATAGACGCCATGCATGCAAGCCAAGAAAGTTGTTGACTTATGCATAGTTGGCTTACTAAGCGGTGACGTTGCGGTTCTGGTACCGGATGTTGTACCTGACGAAGCACTTGGTAGGTCGGGTGGGAACGCCTTGTCTTTGTCATCGTCAGTGGCAAGGATAAAGAAAATCTGGGGATTAATATGGATGGTCAAACTAGATTAAAAAATCTGGTTTACATGCAATTTGGGTTTCACAATTTTTTTTGGTAGAAAGATTTTCTGGAGATTTGTTAGACATTTGAGGGGGTTGGGTTGGTTTTTGAGTTGAGTTTTTTGGGTTGGGTTTATTTCTGGGTTGGTTTTTTTTCCTGGCTTTTTTGAGATAGATCTGAGCAAATGGAAAGAAGGGGGAGAGAGAACTCGTCAGTGGGAGGTTCGAGAGGGAGGAGGTGCAGGTAGAGTTGCAGGTCTCCGGCAGCGGAGGAGGTGCTACTGTAAGGGGAAAGCGTCACCGTCGGGCCATGTTGTGAGATCAAAAAGGGAGAGGGCGGAACCCGGTGAGGTCGACGACTACGTCGGAGCCAACAAGGGTCAATGAAGAAGGGAGAGCTGGTTTTTGTGCAGTAGGTGGAGGAGAAGGCTTAATGAAGGAGGTAGAAGAGAGTAGAAGAGGGGTTAGGAGGAGCATGAGGAGTGGGCGTAGCAAGGGTCGAGAATTCGAAAGTGTCAATGACAGGGGCTGCTGAGACATGGTAGTGGGAGGCCGGTGTGACAGTAGGAGATACAAAAGAGGACTCAACATATGCGGACACAAGAAAAGAGGATGATCTCGGGGATGCATGATGAAGTAAATTCATCAACATTGGCAATTCAGGACATACGAGAGGTGCCACTGATTTTTTAATGGATGGGAAAACCGACTCATGGTAGACGACATGTCGACTTATGTAAGATCGTTGGGAAGATGAATCATAACATATATACTCTTTATGAGTAGAATTGTAACCCAAGAAGACACAAGGTTTGGTTTTAAACTCAAGTTTATTTTGTTGATAAGCTCCAAGATACGGGAAGTATAAGCAACCAACGGATCGAAGAAAGGAGTAGTCAGGGGACCGATGATACAAACAACCAAAGGGAGAGTCCTTTTGAAGAATGGGTGTGGGAGTTCTATATTATGGAGGTAGAGAGTGGTGTGAAAGGCATGTTCCTAAAACTCGGGTGGAAGTTTGGAATGAGCAAGTAAGGTGAGTCCTTTTTCTTGAATGGTTCGATTTCGATGCTCAACCATTCCATTTTGATCGAGTTGGTGTATAATGACATGACACTCAATGAAGAATGCCTTAGGAGGATAGGAATGATGAGATATTGTGGTACTCACCTCCCGAATCCGTTTGGAGCTTCTTGATAGAAGAGTTAAACCGAGTTTTGACCATAGATTGGAAGAGTTTAAAATAGTGTAAAACTTGGGACTTATGAGTCATAAAATACACTTGGAAGTGCGTACAATCAACCACAAATAGCACAAAGTAATGACGTCCATTTATTGATAAATGAGGGGACGGTCACCAAACATCAGAATAGACAAAGTCAAAAGAAGTAACACTAAACTCATGACTTGAAGTAATGGGTAGACGACGACTTTTACCTAAAGAACATGATGTACATGAAACATGCTCATTCCTATACGATAAAGGCAAATTGAGTTAATAAAAAACGTAAGACAACTTGATTATGATGACCAAGACGATGATGCCACTGGGAAAAGGTAGTGCGTTCTCCGCTAAGGGAGGTAGGCGAATGAGATACGGAAGTGGAAGGAAGACTATAGAGGCCTTTGTCAACGACGCCTTTGAGAAGTACTCGTCCTTGCATATCGTTAAGAAGATAAAATGTGGGAAATAGCTCAATGTGAATATTATTGTCCTTCGTAAGCTTGGCAATGCTAATAAGATTTTTGCGCATGGAAGGAATAAGTAATATGTTTATGAGATTAATGGAACAAGTGGAAGTGTGAATGAAAGTGTGGCCATAATGCGAGATAGGAAGTGTCATACCATTTCTAAGGGAGAGTTGGTCACCACCATTGTAATCCGAGTTAATGTTTATCTTACCAAAGTCACCAGTGATGTGGTCTGTTGCACCTGAATCCAAGTACCAGGTCGGGTCATGATGCGAAGAGGATGGGGCTTCCATATAAGCAGCAGGAGCGACCGGTGTTGAACGAGCAAATCGTTCAGCAGGATGATGAGAGAGGAAGCTTTGAAGATCAAATCGACCAAAGAAATCCTTGGCAGGATGTCCAAGTTGAAGACATTCGGCCAGAGAGTTCGCCATATCGCGTTTCTTCTCAAAGTATCCTATCATGGGAAGGCTCCCCTTCATCATAGAGTGGAGCTGCTGCTTAAGTTGCATGGACCGAGCTCGAGACTGAGCTTGGAACATTCGCTTAATGGTTATCCATGGTTGAGAGGAGGTGTCGGCATTGGTAAGGTACCCAAGAAGAGAAGCCGACATGGTTGTACAAAACCATATGAGAATATACTTGTCCCGCCGTTTCCATGTAGTGAATTCAGGATTTGGAGCAGTGGTTGCGGGAGAAGAGGTTGTAACAGCCATCAGAATGGTCTTAGGAGGAGGCATTCCGTTAAGAACGAAAGCCTTGAGATCAAACGCATCCAATGCATCGAGGACGTTGGATCTCCAAATGGGGTAGTTGTTTATGTCAAACTTGAAGGAGAATACAGGAAATTGAAGTCCAGTATCGGAGGAGGTGCCGAGAGCGGCATGAAGGAGATTGACTGAAGCGGTGTTGGTGGGGGTAATAGGCGTGGAATCAAGGGGAGATGATGTGTTTGATTGATTTGGTGTGAGGGATGGATCAATGTTTTTGTTGTTCATGGCGAGGACGATTGTGGTGGGAAAAAAATTAGGGTTTGTGGATTTAGACTCTTGATACCATATTAGAATAGCACAAAAATTATCAAAAGCACTGTTAAGATCTCCCTAACGAGGGATTATATATATATGCACTTACACAAACCCAATGACATAAGACAAACTATACAAGGCAAAAGATAATACAAAAAGATTTCAGAAATTTCACCAGGTACCCCTGAGGTATGACTTTTTTTGCGAGGTGTACAAAAGTTTTCGTAATTTCGCCTGCTACCTTTGACATTTGGGTGAAATACACAGCGTTCTATTGGGGGGTTAAATTTAACATAGTTCTATTTTTTCAATTAAAAACGTTAAAAAATAAAGAGAATAGAAAGAGAGAAAGTCGACAGACATTACAGAGAGAGAGAAGAAGAGCTCGCGATGATGGAAGGGCTCGATGATGGAAGGAGGGCTGACTGAGGAGTTCGATTGAGAGAGGAGAAGCCACAACTAAGATGAACGAAGCGAGCACAACTGAAAGAAACAAAGACGAACGAAGGCACCGTGTGAAGGAGCACGAAGGCAGAAGGAGTTCAAAGTGGCCACCGGTGAGAACGGTGAGAGAAAGGAAGACGAAGACCAGAGAAGCAGCTAGAGGGTGGCGGCGGTGATTGAGGGCGGCAGCGAGACAGGTGAGTATCTTTCACTTTAATCTAGGGTTTGGGGATTTAGGGGTTAGGGTGAGGATTCGAATTGTTGAAATTGATTGGATGATTCGAACTCTTGGGGATTTAGGGGTTAGTAATTGGTGCCAAATCATCCACAAAGCTTTTGTTTGGATGATTCGAACTCTTGTGTGAAATCTCAGTGAGCATTTGCATTTTTGTGAATGTTGAATGGATGTAGAATTGATGTGAATTAGGTGTGTTGAATGGATGCTTTTGTTTGATGCTTTAGATGAGCATTTGCATTTTTGTGAATGTTGAATGGATGCTTTTATTTATCTAGAATTGATGTGAATTAGGTGTGTTGAATGGATGCTTTTGTTTGATGCTTTAGATGGGCATTTGCATTTTTGTGAATGTTGAATGAATGCTTTTATTTATGTAGAATTGATGTGAATTAGGTGTGTTGAATGAATGCTTTTGTTTGATGCTTTAGATGGGCATTTGCATTTTTGTGAACGTTAGCATGTAGCTATGTTATATAGTGAGCATTTGCTTTGAAATCTCTATGAGCATTTAGCCATTTTGCATTTTTCTGAATGTTAGCATTTAGCTATTATATTCAGTGAGCATTGTTGATTTGTCTCGATAAATTGAAGTGTCACAAAATCACTACATGATGAGTGCACAATCGTCCACAGATTGGGAAAGAATTGAAAAAAAATTCACGCGAGTTCTTTGCAAACACGAGGTGCATGCTGTGGTTTTAACGGTAACTGACACGGCTAAACCTTCATATCTAAAATGCTTTTATCGATGTCCATTTTGGAAGGTATGTTCTAGTCACTTGTGTTGATTAAAATGCTCTTGTAAGATGCATCTACTTTGAAATCTGATTATCATTTTGCCAATGATGTTGTTCGTTTATTGTTTATAGGGGAAATATGACTGCACTTTTTTTTCAATGGTGTGAGAACGACGCACCTACTCCGAAATCTAATATAGCATTGACGAATAATACTTTTGAAGATTACAAAACAAAAGTGGAGTGGCTTGATTCGAGATTCAAAAGAGAAAAGAAAGTTGTTACAAATGAAGGTGAATTCACTTGAAGTTGAGAATGCCTCTTTGAAGACAGAGAATTCAATCCTGAAGGCGGACAAAAATTCGAATGTTGCAAGGGAGAATTTCGCTACAGGACTTGTCTTATATTCTTAGGGTGTTGTTTTAATTGTAGCATTAGGTTATGTTGTATCGTTGATATAACCCAATTATCTCTAAAGCCTTCTTCTTGCTTTAGCTGGTCTTCCAACTCCCCTTTTCATGATTGGTGGGTTTACTCTTGGAAGATCAAATGAGGGCCACTGCTCTTCATCTGGGACCGCCCTGTAATAACAACAACATCCATATGTTCTTTTATACATTCTTTTATAAATAACATAATAAGTTCTCATAATGTAGGTCATTGTAATAACAACAACAGCTTGTACATACATTCTAACAGCAAAAACAGCTTCTAAATGGCCTTATAACAGCAAAAACAGCTTGTACATACATTCTAACAGCAAAAACAACTTCTAAATGGCCTTATAACAGCAAAAACAGCTTGTACATACATTCTAACAGTAAAAACAGCTTCTAAAATGCAATATAACAGCAAAAACAACTTATATATACACCTTGTAACAACAAAAACAACTTCTAAAATGTCATAGCAACTGTACCTGCAACTTTCAAGATGCCTTAACGGCTGCTTCCAACTTTTCCTTAGCATAGTTCGTTATGCCATCTAGAGGTAAACTTCTCGCATTTTCTTGTGGATTGCAATGCGTAACCATCATAGTTCGTCTAATCCCTACACAAGTGTAATGACATGAATCATCTAAATATTATATCAAAAAAGCAAACGATGAATTGCGAAAAGCATGAAATAATATATTAAAAGTGTAATACGATCTCAACCCTCAAGCAAATATAGTACGGGAAGGGATCTATCCGCTCCTAGCGTGGAATTAAAGGATTCCACAAAGTTGCTTGAGGTGTGCGGTGCATGCAATGTGGGATCATAACAATACCTGACCCAACACTGAAATTCACCTATTTCTTTAAGCTATAAAACAACCCCCTTCCCTGCTCCCCTCTCAACTCTTTCCATCGCTTTCCTGAATTTGTGCTCAGAAAATGCCTTGCAACATGACCAGAACACTTCCTTCACCGGTAATCCTGGAAATGCCTTCTTGAAATTCACAAAAAGGTGTTTACAACAATAATGTCTGCCAACAGATGGTCACACTTCCGCAAGGGCTAGCTCGACTCCCTATATCAATTGAAATACAATAAATTAGTAGTTATAGACAAAAGAATTGAAACAGAAAAATGTAGACTACAAAAAAGTGACCGATACCTTTTGTCTATCTGATATGATACACCAATTGACTCTATCAACACTCCTCAAAACCTCTCTGAGCTGATAGAAAAAAGATGACCACGTGCTCTTGCATTCATTCTTGTAAATACCATATGCTAGGGGGAAAATCTCGTTGTTTCCATCAACTACAATAGCGGACAAAACAACACCGCCATATTTCCCCTTCAAATGCATTCGTCTACTCCAATCAACCCACTACACCCATGAATTGCTCCATCAATCATCGGCTTCATAGATATGAACATGCTCTTAAATTGTAAGGGCTTTTCATGATCATCTCTAGCTTGTACCCAAACAATATGAGCTCTAGAGCCAGGGTTAGACGATTTCAACACCTCACAATAACTCGGCAAACTCCCATAAGAAGTTTCATGCTTTCCATTAATGATCGAAAGAGCAAGTGTCATTGCTTTACACAAGGATGTGGGTTTCATGTTTATTCCATATTTGTTCATCAACAGATTTTGCATTGTCGGTCCTGTGATCTCATCATCCGCTCTCACATAGTCCAACAACTTGTTTGCCACTCACTCTAGAGTTGCCATTGAGTTGTACTTTGTGAGTTTGAGACAAGTATGAACATCATCCAACGCCTTTATTGCCCATGTAACTCCATCTGCAAGTCTAGATGCATGAATCCTCCAATTGTATTCTGATGCTCCACATACAGCAGTGTACGTAATTTGATATGCTTTTACTACCACAACAGAGAACCCCTCTTGGATACAATAGTCTCTTAAAGCATTCATCAAAGACTTTTTGTCTAAAAAAATCATCCATACCTTCAACTTAATACTCCCGAAGCTATTATCACCATACAATTCTCCGTTGTCATAAATTCGATCAAAGTAATCTTCCGTCTCAGTATCATTACCTTGAGCACCATCGAAACCCCCACTCTCATCATTAGAGGCCAACAAAACTGTATTACTCACAACCAAGTTAGCATCGCCCACCTCACAAGCCAAATCAACACCATCTGATGCATTAGAAGCCAAATCAAGATTGGACAATTCAACACTAGGAAAATTAGCATCAACCAATACACAATCGAGGGTTGCATAATCATTTACATTGTCCTTCATCCTACTAACTTCCCCGGATGTGGGCTCACTGTGTGTAGACTGAATCCGAGATTTAGGTATAAAAGTCCCTTTCCTTCTTGCTGTAGTAGCAGGTACCTTCCTACTGTAAGCGGATTGACTACCATGGCTTGATCTTTCTACCTGTCTTTTTGACTCATTCAAACCCCTTGCTAATTCTAGGTTCTTAGATGGTGAGTCACCGGATCTGATGGCTAGTTTAATCAGTCTATTGTCACTAAATACACTGACCATATTCACCACATATATGCCACTTTCTAACTGAAAATTTTGACAATTATATGCATACCATAAGGTTGGATTCTCGAGAAGGAACATGCATTTCTTTTCCGCCCCCTCTAACAATTCAACAAAAATATCAAGCATGCTACACTTATCCGGGTCATCCACTTCAAATTCAACATACTCACGGTGAATATAACGCATTTGAATTACTATCTTATCTCCCATCCTACAAAACGTAATTGAAATAGACAAATTTAACAAACTGCATAAACCCTAATTCATAACAACTGATTAGAAAAGGTGTATTTACAAACTACATTAAAATCAAAATTTACACCAATGTACCTAATGACTATCAAATCGATGCTCAATCGAAATCCTAACTGTGTACCTAATAACTATCAAATCGATGCTCAGTCAAAACCTAATGACTATCAAATCGATCCTCAATCAATGCTCAATCGAAATCCTAACCTAAACCGTAACTGTGTGAAAATTGCAGAAATTGAAGAAACTAACCTGAAACAACCCGAAGTGGGCGAGCTATTGGAGGTCGGAATCATGGTCGTCGACCTACCCCTATGGTCACCATCGGCTTTGCTCTGAATCGGGGCTGTTTGTTTGGATTCTGCGACATTCTTAGTCGAGCCTCCTTCCATCATCCAAATTGCAGAAATTGAAGAAAATAAAGACCGAAATTGAAGAAGGTGTCTCGGTTGTGGCTTCTCCTCTCTCAATCGAACTCCTCAATCAGCCCTCCTTCCATCATCGAGCCCTTCCATCATCGTGAACTCTTCTTCTCTCTCTCTCTCTGTGTGTAATGTCTGTCGTCTTTCTCTCTTTCTATTCTCTTTATTTTTTAACGTTTTTAATTGAAAAAAATAGAACTCTGTTAAATTTAACCCCCCAATGGCACGTTGTGTATTTCACCCAAATGTCAGGGGTACCAGGCGAAATTATGAAAACTTTTGTACACCTCGCGAAAAAAGCCATACCTCAGGGGTACCTGGCGAAAATAAAGAGAATAGAAGGAGGACCCTCAAATTCTATCCTTAACAATTCTCCCTTTTTTTTTGAACCGAAAATAATTTGGCATAGAGGGAGGACCCTTAAATTCCAAGCGCATCCAGATGAATGAAATCACAAAGTGCATAATCATCAGGGGGCAAGGAACCGGAGAAGGCAAAATCGAGGTACGAAAGGCAATCGACAACTCGGTTGGTTTCTCTGCAAGCATGGCGAATCTGGGAGGATTGGAAGTGACCAAGTGAGAATAGAGTGTTAGAGACAATCATTTTAGAATCTCCTGGGGGCTTCCAAATGCCCTTAAGGCAGTTGATTATGGTGAGGTTATCATCTTCAATTATGAGTTTGGGGATACAAAGGTCTACTGCTGCATTAATCCCTTTCCAGAGTGCAAACCCTTCAGAGCCTGACACATAAGCGAGGGGAGACTAGCCCGCACCCATATAGATAGATGTTCCTCAATGGTCTCTAATGATGAAGCCGAAAGAATCCTTCAAGGAGGAAGAAATAGCACCATCAAAGTTGAGCTTATGATATATATCCGCGCCAGGTGTAGGTTTAGCCCACTTCGTTATAGGTCTTTGTTTAATTTGTTTGACGGTTTTATTAGGTGTTGTATTTATTTCATCATAGTGTTTTGAGGCTAACCAAGCGAAGGCTTGGTCATTACAAAATGAAACAATACTCTTTATATCAGGCTTTAGATTGTCAAACGAAACAGGGTTTTATGTCATTAATACACCACCTGATCAGATGTTGAATTTATGTCATCATAGTGTTATTTTGATGAGAGTGCAACAACCAGCATGGGATAAAGAATTTTCTTTCCACTTATTCAATTGAGCTTTGGTTGTAGTAATTAGTTCATTGAAAGAATCCTTGGTAACACGCCCAGGAAGAATGGGGCAGCCAAGGTACTTACCTAGGTTATTTGTGTAAGGTATTTCTAGTTCGTTATGAATCATTGTTTTTAACTGTGCTGTTGCATTCGGGGTTGTTTAAAATTGGGATTTACGTCTATTAATTTTTTTCATGGAGAGGGAAGAGAATTCCTGAAGAATTCTATTTATTTGATCACAAGCAATTTTAGTGGATGAGGCAAAGATGACAATGTTGTACGCAAAGGCAAGGAATGAAATTTTAACACCATGGCGTGTGATCGAAATGCCTAAATGGATATGAGGTTTTAACGCTTCTTGCCGAAGGCCTAGGGCAAGGATTTCGAATAATATAAGGAATAGGTATGGTGATAGTGAGTCACCTTGTTGGAGGCCACGTTTAGGAGCAAACATATCATTGGGTTCATTATTTACAAGTACCGAGTAGGTTACAGTGGTTATACATTTGCGTATCCAGATAGTGAATTGCTGGGAAAACCCAAACTTGTCCATGACAGAAAGGAGGAAATCCCAGTCAACTAAATCAAAAGCTTTTTCCATGTCAAGTTTGATGGCTATCCAACCAGTTTTGCCCTTCTTTTTTTGAAATGAGTGGAAAATTTCATTTCAAAAAATTTACCAATGTCACTGAATAATTTGTCACATGCTACCGAATAATGTTTTTTTATTCATCAATTCAGATAAAAGAAACTTCAAATTCCTAAACAATACTTCATATTTCACCGAATAATGTTTCAAATTCCATCAAATAATGTTTATTTGTGTAATTATACTCGTGTAATGAATGTTTTTTTATGTTGTTCGTCAAACCGAAAAACTCCATATACTGACGAATAATGAATCAGATTTCATCGAATAATTGACCAACTCATTACCAATAGTAACAAAAAATCGACACATACATGTGAATAATTGACGAATAATGAATCCAATTATGCATCTAGAAAACCCTACACTAAATTCGACACATACGTTTGAATAATTCTTCGTTTTCCCTGAATAATGTGGGAATAACATGTTGATTAAGCAACAAATTTCAGCCCTAACCCAATTTTGCCAATATCGTAACACAAACACAAACCACCCCCACCCCCGCCCACACACACCCCCCACCACCACCCCCGCCCATTCCTCCACCCAAATCATTTGAAACACATTCCTCCACCCAAATTGATCACCGCACATTCCTAAATAATCTCCACAAAATTTCAATACATGAATGAACATTGAAATTCTGAAGCAAATTAGAAGTCCACCTTGAACAAATCAGTCGCGAAAAATGGCGAAGATGGGGGATGACGATGGAGCTAGGTCCTTTGTGGACCCCAACAACTCCTTTGATGAATCCCGGTGAGTCATATGACGTGGGGGGTCCACACGTCAGAGCGCATCATGCGCACCCAAGCCAAGCACACAAGACCAGCGGGGTTCCATCCTAAAACCACTTGGCAATAGGAGGAGTAACCCACTGACTTATATGCAAGGCCCGGGGGATCCGTATTTTTCGATGTGGGACAATCATCCACACATTACAACACACCCCCTCAAGTGCAACTGCCTCGCCCCGCAATATATGCCAGTTGCACTTGACGTATTGCCTTAAGGCCGGCTAGCCCAGTAGTTAGACCAGGGTCCCGAACCGCACCGCTCTGATACCATGATGAATCCCGGTGGGCCATATGACCTGAGGGGTCCACACGTCAGAGCGCATCATGCACACCCAAGCCGAGCACACAAGACCAGCGGGGTTCCATCCTAAAACCAATTGGCAATAGGAGAAGTAACCCACTGACTTATATGCAAGGCTCGGGGTTCCATATTTTTCGATGTGGGACAATCATCCACACATCACAACATCCTCTCATACACGTCCATTAATTGAAGAAGCAGATCGTCCGATAATCATTTGTCGTCGTGCATCTCCTCTTCAAACGGCGCCTCCTCTTCGACTTAAATCATCTGTCGCCGCCGCCATCGGCCCTTCGACTTGATTTGCCCGGACGCCTCCTCACCAACCTTCAACTCAACTTTCCAACTCCGAATCACCGACCTTCAACTCGACTACCCACCTCCAAATTACTGGCCTCCCAAATCCCACCCCCGCTTTCGCCGCCGAGCTGGAACTGCCACTCACACTACCGATGTGCTCACACTACTAGAATTTTGTTATTTAACATCGGGTAATAGCCGATGTCTTTCAAAAAAAAATCGATGTCTATGTGGGGGATGTTAAAAGTCAAAACTTTTTAACATCGGGTAATAGCCGATGTCTTTGTATGTTATAACATCTTTTATATTTTAAAATCCGATGTCTTTGTAAGTTATAACATCGGGCTTTGGCCGATGTTAAACATTTTTTACTTTTAACATCCCCCACATAGACATCGATATTATTTTTTGAAGGACATCGGTTATTACCCGATGTTAAATGTTATATTTGTAGTTTTTTTTATTACGGGAACCTATGCGGGATTTGAACCCGCACCTTTGTGCTTGAGCACAACGCTCTACCAATTGAGCTAATAGGCTTAATTACATCAACCAAAAGTAGGAAGATTCATAGAAAAATAACAAAGGCTCTCAATGCAGAGAGTATGTACTAGTGCATACTTACTACTCAACAAAAGTTACAAGACAGTCAAATGACCAAGGTATCATACAGGTTGGTTGGTCAAGTGATACACGGATGAAAAAATATATTTAAATCATAAAAACTCTCCTTAGCAAGCACCCTCTAATCAAATGCGAGATTATAGCACAAAGGTGTATCAAAAAACAAAAACAGTGCACTGTGCAGTGTGTACTAAAAGCAATAGATAGCACTAGGAAGCCAAGATAAATAGTGAATAAAGCAGAATATAGAGTTAACTCAGCTCAGCAAAGCTAGATAGCTTTCAGTTCAATTTCGAGTTCAATTCATGCTAAGTGCCTAACCTTTAGATAGGCTCGCGTCTGAAACGACAAATTAATCAAAAGAATATTCTGACCAAAAAAAATTCAAAAGAATATTGGATGGAGAAAGTGAACAGAGGTGGTTACTAGTTAACAGCTCGATCTTACTCTTAAGAGATTCCAAATGGAAAGATACAACAATACACCATAAGTCATTGAAACCTCACACAGTCACACAGTCACACCATAAAACAAACACATTGAAGTGTTCAAGGGTGTAGGTAACTTCTATTAATATTTGAAGCACTAACTCAATAAATCTTCTTAATGACTAGTGCTACTAATAGGGATATGAATCTAATCTGTCCTGCAGACAAATTTTAACAATCCACCGAGCTTTCAATAAAAGAAATGGGAATAGGAGATCTACAAGGATACCATTATCAAGATGTGAGCACTGAGCAAATACCAATACACATTATATTTATTTTAATTTGGGAATTGACTCACTTCTAGGTCTTTGAGTTCGAAGTATGCCCTCCAGCAGTTATAGCACTCATCCTCTTCCAGTGTTGTGCAGTAATCTAAACAAATTCAAACCAGATTCAGGGATTCAGATTCAGAGGAGACGATCATATACCAAACACACTTTATAAAAAAAATGAAATCACCTATGGCTTGCCCAAAGTGACTCTCATCAGATCTAGAAGTTGCTTTTTTGTCCAGCAGCAATCTTTGGATTAGTGCAAATACATCTCCCTGCAAAAATGTGTTCTAAAGATTTAGCAACTATAAAAACAAAGAAATTCTAGTAAGTTTTCACTTGATGATGCCAAAAGTAAAGGGGAGTTTCAATCCATATCCCGATTCCTGGAAAACAAACATAATCTTATCTTGCACCTTGAAAGGGGAGTTTAATAAGACCTCATTTCTTATATTCTGCAACTAAATAGATTAATTCAATAACATAATGATCATGTTTTTAAACTGATTTTTGCCAACAATTAATAAGTTTCTCATAAGTTTCTGTTTTTTTGCCAACAACTAGTAGTATGATTTAAGTGGTAATGATTTTAGGTGGTAATTGCTGTTTTTCATAAGTTTCTGCAGTCAAGTTTGACTTGTTGTCATATAACTGCTGTTTTGGAGTAAAATCAAATAACTTAGTCTTCATACACTTACAACTTACTCAAACACATAAGAGACATAATCAGTACTCAAACACATAAGAGACATAAGTTTCTGCAGTAAAGCTACTGTTTTTTTTTAATTTTCTATTGAAGTGAAGCTACTGCAGTAAAGCTACTGTATTGTTGTTGTTTTTTTAATTTTCTATTGTTGTTTTGAAGTGAAGGAGCAAAGCTAGTGGGCAATATTGTGGCTGATCAAAAGGATATGCATTCACCTAATGTGAGATGAAGAAATCAAATACTTAAATTAAATCAAATACTTAAATGATTAAATCAAATACAATAGCACGGTAATGCATTCACCTAATGCATTCTCATTAGCCAAATCTTGAAGTGAAGATACAGTAGCACACTATGGGCAATTATTAAATCAAAGCTTGTTGTTTTGAAGTGAAGGAGCAAAACTTTGAGGAACTTAACCATGTTCAAAGAGTCATTGAAATGTTTAGACTCACTAACCTGCAACATTCTGATCAAGAAGTTTCCATACACGATCAACCACCTCCTTCAACAATGAATCAAATGTTTGTCTTGCAGCCGAGCGATGTGCTTCAAGAGTGTTCTCATCACAGTTTCAGGAGAGTTTTTTCTAGGTCTAGTCGATCAAAAACCTGCAAAGTCAGGGATTAATAACTGAAGAGTACATCCTGGATGCAAGAGAAAACGTGACGAGAAAATATATTCGGCTAACTAGCTAGATACTTTAGGTTCTAAAGAGAATCTAAAAATTGCCCCATTTAACTTAAATAAAAGGAAATCTCTATGTTTGAGATAATAAATACAGTAATGGAATTAAGTTTCCATACCTGCACAATTGACAAGGGATTCAATTTTTGCATACTCCATACCATCTCAAAAAAATGAGCAAGATGAGACCCTGAACGGTGAAAATCAATGCCACCTAAGATACCCTATGTCAGCTTATCACATCTTGTATATCAAGTTTAAACCTTCATTTAATAGCAAAATTCACCAGTCAAAACTACACAGCCAGCTGCAGCTAAAAACAAAAAGCATCTGAGATTCCAATTGCCAACCTTATCTTAATTCACCTATTATACAAGAGAGTGCTTCTGATACATTATGATCCTTTAAACCAGGAAATGCTACGCTACTAAAAAGAAGCACTTCTATATTAATTAATGGAGAAGAAAAGTTTTAAAACATAAACAAAACCAAATTCATCAATCGAGTTATACCACGAGTGGCCAGAATCACTTCATGTACAAAGCAACAGCAAGAGCAAGAGCATGAGAGATCTGCATGGACAAAAAAGATATAAAGATCAATGCCAAGCCGGATGTTAAGAAAAAGACCAAGCAAGCAACTAGGATAATTAGCAGGAAATGTAGTCCTCGAAGATATTATATGTGTATATCAGCAGCTACAGAAAATGGGTAGATTAGATCCTAGAAATCGATTTCACAAATGAAAACCTATAAATCAATTTCACACAATAAACCCTAAAAATCTAATTCACAAACAAATAGACTTCATAAATAATCAAATCCCTAAATTGAAACCCTAAACCACTGACTTCTAAATAATCAAAATCTCTGACCTCCGAAAAATCAAAACCTTAAGCACTAAATCCCTAACCTCGAATTGAAAAGCAATTTCAAATAGATCAAGCAAAGTGGAAATCGAAACCTAATCTAAAAAGGAACAAATGAATCGAAGGCAGCAATCTTTCTTTCTCGAAAGATTTCAGCGGCTACCAATTCCGCCCTCCTCTTTTGAGTTCACCTGCTAGCGGTGGGGTGGCGGCGAGCATGTGGTTAGGATGACGCACCGAGAATCCTGGATTTCCAAATCGGGATTAGCCACAGATTCCAACCAGCGAAGCAAAGAAAGAACAGAGCAGAGAAGAGAAGAGAAGAGAAGAAGGAAAGTGTACCTGTTGCTGAGAGAGCGAAGAATGCTGTCTGCCAGAGGAGCGAACAGAGACGCTGGAGTATACCAGTAGCTATTAGTCAGCCAATGAGGGAAGAATAGAGACGCCGGAGAACAGAGGAGCGAGAACGCGACATGCCCGGACATAGGAGATGGAAGAATGAAGCGGCAGATGGGATCTGGCCACTGGAGAGGTTAGGGTTCCTGGCTTCCATTGACGGGGCGAGTGAAGGAGGTCGAGGTCGGTTTTGATTCTGAGCAAATGAATGGAGTATTTTTGGGATAAATTAGAGAAGTGTTTGAAATTTTATTTTGTCAAGTGATGGAGGGAACAAGTTAGAGGTGAAAATTTTATAAAGTGTTGGGATCCCGGGTAGCGGGCTTTTAAAATGTTTTGGAAATTCAATTCCGCGCTTGAGTTTTTTTTCCAAAAAAAAACTTTTAACATCAATCGAATAAAAATGATGGTGTCTATTTTATTTTTAACATCTCAGATTTAAAAAGCGATGTTAAAAAGTTATCTAACATCACGCGTTTTTCTGACAGATGTTAATCATCCGATGTTAAATGACAGAATTCTAATAGTGTCAGTTCTTCGGGATGTCGGTATCTTCGGCTCCACCACTGAATCTTTGGGTTCAACATGTCCACTCAAATGAAGTTGGGTTCAACATGTCCACTCAAATGAAGAGACGACAAATAGGAATTTAGGATTTTAATTCCACAACACAACACACGTGCCCCACGTACTCAAGTCTTTCATTGTAGATTGGGTTTCATTTTTTTCAATTATCGGACACGTGGGGAAATCCTATTCATTCATTTCATTCCAATCAAAGGCTCAGATTTGCGTACAAGATACACAAAGGGGTGAGTACAAAAGATTCATACTCTATATATATTTGACAACTATAATATTAAATCTAAAATAATTTTATTTCATGCATTTGATTTGATTTAAATATACAGTATTGATTTATATAAGCTTGGATTTTTAACAATTTGTGATAAATTGAATGATTTAGAACGATGTTGCAATAAAAACACATACACCCTTTATAGCTACTTTATTTAAATATGCAGTATTCGTATTTTATTTGGTGATGAGGGGTGATTTGGAAGGGAATATGGCAATATGGAGTGGCCGGTTTTGAATCTATTCTCAACATGGATAGCTATTTGTAGTTGAGCAGCTTTGTTGAGTTAAGAGACTAAAAGTCGTATTAAAAAGGTAAATAAATAAGTCTTAGTATATAATTAAGTTTAGTTTTAGGATGGAACCTCACGCTACTAGTGCACAAGCGTCTGTAATACACGAGTCCTAACGGACTTCAGGAAGCTTTACAACACATATATGCACAGATGGATGGACTTGAAGATAGCTAGCTTAAATTGGTATGCTTCTACTACTACTCGATCCCATTTAATAACCAATTAAGTAGCTATAGGTAGGTGTTGTTGTGGGGGGTTAGTTTCAACATTGAATGCCGGCCTTATATTTTGGGTTTAAACTGATCGATCTCAACCCCAAACCCCGGCCTCCAAATTAATTAAAACACTCCTCACTCTCTCTCTGAAAATGCCTAAACGCAAGAATGTAGAACAAGAAGACGGAGGAGGAGATCAAGTTATAGGATTGGTGATTGTGGATCAGGTACGTACTTGCATTGCCTACTTAGTTAAATATATACATATATAGCATTAATTTCTTATATATGAAACTTTTTGTAATTGATCGAATATATATGTATATGTGTGCGTAGGAAAACAATAGGATATACTTCAAGGTGAGGCGGGACACGAAGATGAAGACGGTGTTCCGTTCCTATGGAAACAAACGCAGGCTAAACCATCGGGCTTTCGATTTCTTTCACGGAGATAACCGAATCACCCTTAAACACAGTAGTACTCCTGCCATGGTAATGTAACTATATATCTATCTCTTATGAACATCTATATATATCTTCTCACCAAGTCACTCACTGACGTACTATTAATTGGTTACTTCAATTAAAACCAAATGTATATATGCAGCTGGGAATGGAAGATGGAGATGTGATCTCTGCTTTGGAGAACAAAATGGGAGCTTAACTATGCTAGCTTGCAACTACCTAACTTTTCAAGGCCAGGAAATATTATATATATTAATTAGTTAATCATCTTAAATTATATATATATTGGGCCTGTAGGTTTCTGAGATAATTGCTTATAAATCGTAAGGATTTATTTCAGAACCAAGTACGTTGTAGCTATTTCAGTTAATTCCCTCCCTTAATGATATGATTATATATATATATCATCATATTAACATATATTATATATATGGTTCTTGTATTGACACTTTTCGGTTGTATGCTCTCTCTTGACGTACTGGTATGTTTCATTATTCCATATGATATAAATCGATCTATTTCTTGAATGTCATTGGTATATACATAGGCGGAGCTAAGGGGACAAGGGGAATCGGAGCATTCACCCCTTCTTTCCTTCGACGAACTACACATATATCTTTTTTTTTCGTCGATATCTTTATTTTGATATATTATACGTTCTAATTCAACATCTGAGTAAAAAATTGAGCATTTGAAAATCAGATGCGCATTAATTGCATGCTGTAATTGTGTATATCAATACACTAAAATGTGTTTATATGTTGGCGTTCAAAAAAAACTGTGTTTTTATGTTACTTACATTGACATTTTCTATATCATGATTCAGTTCTAGAGCTCGAAATGAGAGGTTATACTATCCACATTTTTTTGTATGAACAACACGATTATTTCAAAGTGGATGTTGTTAGATACACCACAAATCACAATGTGGTTCATGTTTAATTAGACATGATATAATTTCTAATTAATCATGCTTTTAATCGTCTTTGAGAAGACAAGTAGTCCACGCCCAATGTGATGTTTTTATAAGTAAACGAATAAATTAAGTGATGCCATTTTATTCCAAAACGATGTACCATACACGTACAATTCCATTCCTTTGGAAAAATTTCTGGCTACATCACTAGGTAGTAGGTATATATGCATATGGTTAGTTGAATCTTATACATGAGCTGTTGCTCTACTACATGTAATTAATTAAGAGCTGCTGAGTGCTGTTCTAAAGCCGATTTATACACAGTTCTTAGTTACACGAGATCGAAAATGTTTGACAGTGACACAAAAGGTGGGGCGATATCGATATATATGGATGTAGGGCTCAAGCTTGAAGAGAGGTCAATAGCTGGCTATATATATCTAGTTTCTGGGTACGTGATTCATGCAGTTCAGAGTTGGGTTGGGTTTATGGGGTAACTGCGCGCATTGATCGATCATAATTAATGGGTTGCGTGTATGACAGTGTATGAGATGATTTCTAATTGAATGGGTTGTTGAATTGATCATCTGCCTGCAGCAGGCTAATTCTAATTCAAGGGTCTCCTGGGTTTGTTTTGGGAAAGGTTCTCTGATCGCTCTCTTACCTTCATTTATTGATTCCCTCCATCTCCATCTCCATCTCCTTGGATTGGACTTTAATTAATTTGGAGGTGATGGGTCATTGGTCTCTCTCAAGTTCTTCGATCGTTTGCTCTTATTAGGCACCAACCAGCTACAAATTTAAATTTGGATTTGACCTACTAGGTAATTAGATTTTTCATATATGAAGAATTCGAGATTTGCAGAGGAAATTGAACAAAATTTCTATTGAAGAAAGTTGATTATTACAGCTTACAATCTAAGAAATCTTAACAACCATATTTATAGGCAAACTACTATCTAATCTAACGATCTAGAATCTTCCACGTGGAGCTGGTTTCCCGCCAAACTCAACTGCCTTTGACTGAGCGTTGAATCTCCGGGGAGCTTGAGCTCGAAGGTGAACGAAGCTGATGAATGTTGAAGAAGGTTGCAACGACGTCGTTCCTCATCTGTTTCCTGATGTTCTTCATTTAACCAAACGGTGCCGTTTTACTTGTGCGCCTTGATTTGTTTCAAAACTGATTTTATGCTCAAACGACGTCGTTTTACTTCTTCTTCTTCTTTTGTTTAAACTGTAACACACAGTACTCAACATCCCCCCCTCAAATTGGAGCCGATTAGAGACCCAATTTGGCGCAAAGAAACTCAAGCTGCGCCTGAGAGAGGCCCTTGGTGAACATGTCAGCTAATTGCAGCTGAGAGGGAACGAAAGATGTGCATAGAAACCCTGATTGGACCTGTTCCCTAGTGAAGTGACAATCAATGTCTAAGTGCTTCGTTCTCTCATGGAAGCACGGATTTGCAGCAATCTGTTGAGCAGCTCGGTTGTCACAAAAAAGATTGACCGGCAAGGAGACTGGAATCTGAAGGTCACGAAGGATATAAGAAACCCACATGAGTTCTGCAGTTGTAGTGGCCATACCTCGATACTCAGATTCAGCAGAACTCCTGGACACAGTAGCTTGTTTCTTGGTCTTCCATGAAACCAAAGCATGTCCCAAAAACACACAATACCTAGTAAGAGACCGTCTTGTGGTTAGGCAAGAACCCCAGTCAGCATCTGAAAACCCCACGAGCTTGAGGCTAGACTGTACTGGATAGAACAATCCTTTGGAGACAGTACCACACAAATAGCGCAACACATGTTGAGCCGCATGCCAATGAGGAAGTCTCGGAGAAGACACAAATTGACTTAAGTGCTGAACTACATAAGAAAGATCAGGGCGAGTCAATGTGAGATAGAGCAACCGACCAATTAGAGTTCTGTAAGTCTCTGGATTGTCCATCAATTCTCCTGAATCAGCTGATAGCTTCAACCCTGTAGGAAAAGGAAACCCAGAAGCTTTTGCTGAGATCATGTCATAATCAGTGAGCAAATCAGTGACATACTTGCGCTGAGTTAGGTGAGTGCCCTCAGTTGTTCTGAACAATTCAATCCCCAGAAAATACCGAGCAAAACCCAAGTCCTTAATGGTGAATTTGGTGTGCAGAGCCTCCTTGATTGAATCGATATGAGACATATGAGTTCCAGTGAGGAGAATATCATCAACATAGACTAAACCTGCAGTAAACACCCCATTTTTGTTGTACACAAACAAGGAGTAATCATGAGTTGACTGAACAAACCCCAGAGAACAGAAAAATCTTGTGAGCTCAGTGTTCCATTGCCTTGATGCTTGTTTGAGGCCATATAATGAACGTTTGAGCTTGCATACCAAGTCAGGAGAATCAACTGCATACCCATCAGGGGGCTTCATGAAGATTTCTTCATCTAGAAACCCATGTAGGAAAGCATTGTTTACATCAACTTGACATAAAGGCCATTGATAAGCTGTTGCCATGGCTATAAGAATTCTGATAGTAGCTATCTTAGCAACAGGGGAAAAAGTGTGCTTATAATCTTTTCCCAACCTCTGGTTATAGCCTTTAATCACTAACCTAGCTTTGTACTTGTCTACTGAGCCATCAGGTTTGAATTTTACCCTGTAAACCCACTTGGATGGCAAAGCTTTCTTGTCAGGGGGTAAGGGGGTGACTTCCCAAGTGTGATTCTTTTCCAAGGCCTGGAGTTCAACATCCATGGCATCTCTCCAGCAATCATGCTTCACAGCTTCTCTGTAGAACTGATGCTCATTAGTGCTCATGACATTAGCCAGAGAGACTGAAAAGGAAGCAGAATCATCAACCAAGCCTGAAGCAAGAGCAGTGGTGTTCATGACAAAATCATTGTGCCAAGCAGGTGGTTTACCAACCCTTTTGGAGCGAGAAGGAACTATGAGTGCTTCAGGAGAGGTGTGATCAGCTGAAGGTAGTATAGGAACATCCTCAGAAGAAGATGATACTAATGGTGAGGATGATACAGGAGATGAAGGTACAACTGGAGACAGTGAAGCAGAGGGCAAAGGGGAATCATGAGAGTTTTGTTGTGAAGAGGTAGGAGATGGAAGACCTTTGATTGGAACACAACTCACATCCTCATCTGAAGGGGTAGGTACTGAAGGAAATAAGGCCCCAGGAGATACTAATGTAAGAGCTTCATCTGTCATACTTCTGAAGGGGAACTGATCCTCTCTAAAGAGAACATCTCTACTACAAAATAATTCCCTTGTAGTAAGATCAAGAAGACGATAACCTTTCTGATTAGGAGGATAGCCTACAAAAATGCATTTATGACCTTTGACAGCAAACTTATCAGTTCTAGGACCAGCATGAGCAGCATAGCAAAGACACCCCAAAATCCTCAAATGATCATAAGAAGGAGCCTTGCCAAATAACTTTTCAAATGGAGTTAACCAATTCAAGGCTTTTACTGGCATGAGATTGATAAGATAAGTAGCTGCTAATATGCATTCTCCCCAAAGAAAGGAAGGAAGATTAGCAAACACAGATAAAGATCTAGCTGTATCAAGCAAATGTCTGTGCTTTCTCTCTGCACAACCATTTTGCTGAGGAGTGTAAACCATAGATCTTTGATGTAAAATCCCTAGGGAAGCAAATAAGGCAGAACATGCTTTATTCACAAATTCAGATCCATTATCAGATCTAATAAATTTGGGTGTGATCCCAAAATGATTCTTAACATAAGCAAAGAAGGACTGCAGCAAGGCACAAACTTGATCTTTTGATTTCAACAGATAGGTCCAAGTGGCCTTTGATCCATCATCTACAATAGTGAGGAACATCCTTTCATCATTCAAGGTACAGAACTTGTAAGGACCCCACACATCTACATGAATAAGCTCCAAAATCTTGTGAACAGAAGAACTAACAGGAAATGGAAGTCTGTGCATCTTGGACATATCACAAGTATCACACACAAAATCCTTAGCATTACATGAACTAGACACTGGCAAATGCCTTATCTTCCCAACAGAGGGATGTCCTAAACGATTATGAATCATAGACATAGATTTCATGACAGTAGAAGCTCCAGCAAACTGAGAAGCCACACCCTTGGATCTCTGAATGACACCATCAAGCACCAGCTTGTATATGCCATCAATTATCCCTCCTTCAGCTAAGATTTCCTTACTCAAAAGGTCCTGTATGCAACAGTAATCTTCAGTGAAATAAGCTCCCAACTTGTGAGTTTGAAGCAACTTGTGTACAGAAATCAGATGATGATGAAAATCAGGAACATATAGCACACCAGTCAGCACAATATTGTTCTTGATACGCACAGAACCAGTAAGCTTAACCTCTCATCGAGAATGATCAGGCAAAACCACATATATAGGATTTGAGATCTTTTCAACAGTAATAAAATGATGCATAGAACAAGTGACATGATCAGATGCACCAGAGTCAAGAATCCAGGAAACACCATGAGAGTCACACAAGGTAGCATTCATGACAGATGATTCAGAAAAGATAGTACCTGCAAATCCAGAGTTGCTGGATGAGGGACCACCATTGAAATATCCAGAATTATCCACTCCTTTCCCTTTGATGACACGAAGAACTTCCTGACATACAGCCTGCACAAAATCTGGATTCATATGCACATTAAAAGAAGGAGCATCATCTGACATAGGAGTATCCTTCATTTCTTGACCATTTGTGCTCACTTGAGCAATCACTTTCCCTTTCTTATTCTTCTTTCCTTTGTACCAGTCTGGATAGCCAATTATCTCAAAGCACTGATTGATTTGATGACCTTCCTCCTTGCAATGATCACAAAACCTCTTCCCTCCAGTTTTCTGCTTTTTTGAATCCTTCTTAGATCCTCCTCCACTGGATCCATTTTGAATAGTGAAAGCTGTTGGTTCTGATGCGATGTGCACCACTTGATTCTGCCTTTCAACTTGCTGCAGCAGATAATATGCCTTGTTCACAGAAGGCAAGGGATCCATAGCCAAGATTTGGCTTCTCACTTGATCATAGTCAGAATTAAGATTCATTAAGAACTGCATAAGTCGGTTTTGATTTTCCATTTCCAAAACTCTTGACAGAATAGCACATGAACACAAATCCAGATTTCCACAAGTACAAGTAGGAATTCCACACAGATTATCCAGTTCATCCCAACATCTTTTCAGTTTTGAGAAATAAGCAGCAATTGATACATTCACTTGCATAACACGACCAATTTCTTGTCGTAGATGAAATATAAGAGGAGCATTAGACTGACCATACCTTTCCGCAACCTCAAGCCACAGCTCTCTAGCGGAATTCGCATACAGGAAAGCACTGGAGAATTCCGGAGCCATGGAGTGCAAGATCCAGCACGTAACCATGTAATCACACCGAATCCACCTCTCATAATTAGCACTTCCTGGTTCTGGCTTGACACAGGTTCCGTCTATGAGTCCAAGCTTCTGCTTAGCACCAAGCGCCATCCGAATATGTCGCTTCCATCCTAAGTAGTTCCCTCCATTGAAAGGAATTCCTGTGAGGCTCATTCCAGGATGATCGGAATTGGACAGCGACAGCGGATCACTCTGCATCGCATGATCGAGTGCATACGCTTCCAGATTCCTTCTAGAACTGGATCCTTCTTCAAATGCCGAATTGTTCTTCTGCGAACCTTGACCACTTGGCTTCGTGTTCGATCCTTCCTCGAATGTCGTCTTCATTGTTGAAAGGTGCAGCGGAAAACGATTGACAACTCAAAATCTCAGAGAATTCTTTGAATTAGCTCTGATACCATGAAGAATTCGAGATTTGCAGAGGAAATTGAACAAAATTTCTATTGAAGAAAGTTGATTATTACAGCTTACAATCTAAGAAATCTTAACAACCATATTTATAGGCAAACTACTATCTAATCTAACGATCTAGAATCTTCCACGTGGAGCTGGTTTCCCGCCAAACTCAACTGCCTTTGACTGAGCGTTGAATCTCCGGGGAGCTTGAGCTCGAAGGTGAACGAAGCTGATGAATGTTGAAGAAGGTTGCAACGACGTCGTTCCTCATCTGTTTCCTGATGTTCTTCATTTAACCAAACGGTGCCGTTTTACTTGTGCGCCTTGATTTGTTTCAAAACTGATTTTATGCTCAAACGACGTCGTTTTACTTCTTCTTCTTCTTTTGTTTAAACTGTAACACACAGTACTCAACAATATATACCTAATTTTCACTAACAAAACTCAAATAAATAAATACATGATTTTTTTTTAAACTTTTAAAAAGACAAAATTGCAGAAAACCACCCTTTAAATATGCTGTTTTGCATAAAGCCACTCTTTAAATATGGTGGTTTGTAGAAAACCACCCCTTAAAACTAAAATTGCAGAAAACCACCCATTAAAACCATTTTATTTGCAAAGTCACACCCATCGCCCAATTTCCGTTAATTGAATGTTAAAATGTGTGAAAATTCAATTATACTCCTTATTTGTATTATTAGTTTACTCTATTCAATTGGTATTAGTTGATATTTAACTTATTTGTATTATTAGTTTACTTTTTGCTTCCAGGGATTCGGCGCCGCCTCGCCTTGGTTGGGTTCTGTCTGGTCTCGCCGGCGTTTCTGGCTCCCTTCTTCCTCAGTCGATCTCGTCTTCTACCTACGTGACTTGGTACCTCCCTCCTCCTCGCTCGTCTTCACTCCAAAAGGCTCCGTTTTCTGCAAAATTAAACCAAAACTTGTGTAGACCTCTATATTTTGCAAATGTATTCAAACTATACAAATTCACTACTTTCTCAACCCGAAAGTATAAAATATGCATGAAAACGGAAAAGATGTAAACCCCCCCCCCCCCCCATTCCATTCCAAAAATAATTTATATCTTCTCCATCCCTTAAAAATAATCTTCACCCCTTAAAATTTCACCCGCAAGAAAACACAACCTAAATTGAGGGCTTATTTTAGATAATATTCAGGTCTTTTCCTTTGGCCTAAGATTTTGCCTTGGGCCCGGGACAGCTCTAAAATAAGCCCCTCCCAAAAAAAAAGTTGTCAGATTCATATATATAAGTTGTCGGATTCATATATATATATATATATATAGAGAGAAGTTGGATCCCGTGTAAGCAACCCTTACGGTGTAATTTGTGAGCAGAAAAATTATTCGTATGTACCAAGCGATTATTCGTGTATAATAATGTAATTATTCGTATGTATGAACAAATGTAATTATTTGTAAGTAACAAAAGATTATTCATATGTATGTACATACGAATAATCACTCTGTACCTACGAATAATGTTACTGTTCACAAGTTACTTTTAATCTCATCCGTTTGATCTTCTTAATCCGACGCTCTAGATTTGCTCACAAATTACACAGTAACACTTGCTTACACAGGATCTATCCTCTATATATATATATACACACACACACATATATACACACACACAATAGATCAAATGTACACAACTCTTATTGTGTATCATGTTAACAAATCTGGGCCATTGAATTATGAAGATCAACGGATGAGATTAAAAGTAACTTCTGATTGTTCATTGGTATTGGGAGATTATTCGGTGGAATGAAATTATTCGGTGGTATTGGGCTATTATTCGTTAGAATAAAATTTATATTTTTTACACTTTTTTACAGATGAATAATTATGTGAAAATAGACTAATAATCATGAACAAATAGACGAATAATTTCTTAGTACATGATACATGATAAGGGTTGTATACACCAGAACTAACCCCTATATATATATATATATATATATATATATATATATATATATATATATATATATATATTGATTAAAATCCCGCACGGATATCTAACCCCACTCGTATGGATGCGTACTAAATCCCGTTAGGGTTGACTAAATCACGATAGAGTTTCTGGGTGCTCTTTACTCAAGCGGTGTGTGGCTCAGCAGTGGCGTGGCCGACTTGGCGATCTTCTACGTGGATTTGGTTCTGGGTGTCAGAGTCGGGATAGGTTGGCATCGTGGTAGTGTGTATCGTGACATCTCCACTACTTGGGTTGACTGCTTCCCTGGAGTTTTGTCCTCACTACCCACAGGATGATCGGATCCTGATGTATCGCTAACATATGGTTCTGCTTCGACGTGGGGCTTGGCTTCGTCCGTCGTCTTCACCCACATCCAGTTTGGTTTAGATCTGCTTGGTTTCGTTTTTTAGAGTGCGTTTGCCTGAGTTTGTATTGTTATATTGTTGTATGTTATTGTTTTTAGACGGTTGTCCCATCTGCCAACTAGGCCGACCTTCGAGTTACAAATATATCTGAACTCGAATTCTTATCTAATAAAAAAAAATGGGCATTTACTAGGATGGTCATATTTAAGGCCTTTCTTAATAAATTGTCCACCAATGTTTCCAAATTAGCAAAATGTCCACCTCCCTTCTCCTCCCCCTTTGCCCCCCCCCCCCCACGTGTGCCCCTTGTGCCCCCCTCATGTTTCAGCATTTTTTTCCCGTGTTGCTGAAACCGGAGTTTTTTTTTTCCGCGTCAGCACTTTTTTTTTCACGTCTGCACTTTTTTTTTTCGCGTCAGCACTTTGACACCAGATTTGCTGAAACCGTACCAAAGTTGCTTTTTTCCGCATCAATAAAAAAATACTAAAATGATGAAATGATAAAATGTTGAAATGCTGTCATATATGCTTGTGTGTAAGATATAGTAGCTCATACAATTTTATAAGAATTAATTTCAACATTTCAGCATAACAAATTTTGCTAATAAGAATTAATTTCAACATTTCAACATTTCAGATCACACAAAAAAATAAAAAACTAATAAGCTCTCCAAAAGTTTCAACAAGGCAAAAAAAATTGCTGAAATTGCCAATATCCAAAGCTCTCAACAAAGCAAACTCAACGACAGTAACAAACTAACCACAAATTCACTGTTTGCTACCAATGAAAATGCTAATCATCAACACATTCTCATTCTCAAAATCGAAAAATTATACAAATATTCAGCAGCGACAAAGCAAACTCAAACCGAATTGAAGTAGTTGATCATGCAACATCACATTTAAGATAAAATTCTCCTCTTCCACATCTGAAGAATAACAAAATTGTAGACAATTAACAAAATCAGAAGCCGTGGGATAAGGAAGCAAAGGACTTACTACTCGGAATTCATGGCGATTAACACGCTCTTCCCCTCCGACGTCGATCTATCTAGTCTCGACCTCGCCGCCACCAGCGGCAGATTCGACTGTCGTCGATTTGTGCAGGTCGGATGAACGGAAGACGAAGAGGTCGATCCGCCGACAAGCAAGACAGGAATTCGACGAAGCCGTCCAGTGGTGATCGGATCTGGAAGTGACAGAGCCGTCGACTATGGCCTCCCCCTTGCCCGCATTCGAAGACGGAGTCGCCAGAGACAGAGAAGAGGCCGCTACCTTGTTCCTCCGCCGATCGAAGGACATTTTGCGAATCTGGAATTAATTCTGCCAGAGACGGAAAGCTCTTCTTCTTCATCCTCCTCATTGTCGAAATCGTCGTCGTCACAGTACAGAGATCTCTGAAAATCTCGAATAGGAACTGATCGATGTCCTCCGCGTCGCCTCCACTGCCTTGTTCCTCCGGCCAATTCCCGCGGCCGATTCGGAGGCGGCCGTTTTCGATCCTTGCGGCTCACTCAAGCTGCTCTTCTGGTGGCAGAGCAACTTCCCGATCTCTTCTTCCCCTAATTTCAGTAACTTCCCGATCTCTTTGATGGAGATGGAAAGGGGGGGCCAACCAGAGAGCGCGTGATTAAAAACAAAAAAAGCTGAACTTTAACCTAATTTGGATAGATTCGTGGACAGTTGTCCAATTTAGACAAAAAAAATGACATGTTTGACAAATTAATTCTTAAAAAAAGTACTGGTTAGCTACCTATCAAAAGATAATGTCATAAAGAGAATTAGATAAGACTAATTAGAGATAGAGATGAATAAACTGAAATTGATCAACTAAAAATATTATTCTAAATTTCTAATTTATATAAATTTTCAATAATGATAATAAAGCATATGAAATTTTTTTTATCAACAAATATAATTCCATTAAAGTAAATAATCTTCATCCAAATTATAGTTGCTGCAAAGATAGTTTTGATTAAGGTATATAAAACTTAAAAAGTCGTCAACTCAAAGCTGAAAATATGAAAGAGAAAATTTGCACCGAAGGCGCAAATTTTTGACCAAACTAGAAAATTGTCCACGTTTTTGAAATATTTTACAAACTGTTCACTCGACCACTCCTAATTTACACAACCCGAGCAGCTTATCCTAGTTCTTCTTCCATCTCGCCAATTCTCCAGATCTGATGCTCCTCCTTCCCTCCCTCTCTCTCTCATCCTTGCCCTCTCGCTCGTCGCCGGATCTGGAGGCGAAGCTTCGATATCGCCGAACATGGCAGCCTTCACATCTCTCGAATCCCGTCTTCTTGAAGCCCTCGCCCTCTCACTCGTCCTCGCACCTCATTCCCAATCGTCTTCGCCTTTCTGAGATTTCCTCACGCATCTCCTTCATTGAGTCGCAAGTTCGACGGAGGTTGGACTCCTTTGTTTCAGATCTCAACGTCGGCTTTGGAGGCTAAGCTTCGATGGAGGTTGGACTCTGCAATTGATGCTCGAATAAGACGATCTGCACTGAAATTGTATTGATTGCACTATCAATTGCAGTCACCTGCTCCTTCTCCTCCTTTCTCCTGCTCGACTTGCCGTCCTCTCCCTCTTCAACTCTAATTCCTCCTATTCCTCAATCGAGATCTGCTCTGGCAACTGGTGAGTGCTTCAATTCCTTCAATTCCTTCTCCAGAAATACCAGACATTAGGTTTTAGAGTTGAATTTGTTCTTCCTATCGCTGGCGTTGTGGATCTTTGTTCAAGTGCTCCTACCTCTGTGTCCTTCACCTCGTCCATCTCAGTTTCTTATTTTCCAAACTGCATACTTTGTTTTTCTGTTCAGGTTTGGTATTGTTGAATTATACTGACAAATTTATATTATGGTTATGCTCATCTGACTAATTCTTGTATGATTAAGCTTCTGATTTGTCCCCCTTCTATATTATGAATTACACTATTACTGATTGTGGAACTAAGTCAGTCAGTCAGGGTGATAGGATAAAAGACGATTGTAATATGTTGTAACAATTATTGTGATTAATTGATGTCTACTCCTTAGTTTGATTATCCTTTGGTTGGTGTTTAATTGATGTCTCTAGTGGTTCCAAGTTACACTGTGAACTGTAAAGTGCTAGATCTTTTAGCTAATGATAGAAGATATGTGTTTGCATAGATGAGTTTAGTGGTAATGTATAATGAAAGTAATATGTGATGAATTTGCAAATTGATAAGAAGAATTTGCAAACTGATTTTTTAGGTTGCTGATTTTTTAAGTTTATGATTTTTTAGACTTTAAAAATTGGTTTGTTTTTTAGTGCTGACATCTTTTTTATGCGTATTTTTATATGTACTGACATCGTTTTTAGTTGGATATTATATATGTAGATATATATGTATGCTTGAGTCCTTAAAATTTATTTTTTTAGTGCTGACATCTTTTTTATGCGTATTTTTTAGTGTTGACATCGTTTTTATGCATATTTTTATGTAGATATATATGTGCTGACATTGTTTTTGCAATATAAGAGATGAAGGAGGAAGGATGTACAGTGATTTTGAGCGATTCGGTGGCATCGGCGGACGTCAGCGGAGGAGCCTCCAATGTCACCGTCGGTGGAGCTAGGAGGAAGATGTATAGTGATTTTGAAATTTTATTTAATTACACTTTTGCCTAACATCTTTATTTATTAAACATTTGTGGTTTCTATTATGTTAAATTGTATTAGCAAAATTAAATATTTCAGTCTTAGCAAATATTATAAAACATCAGTGTTAGCAAATGTTATTGTTAATATTCCCGTCAACAATCGTATATATTTTTTTAAAGTTTCTCGTTAGCAATTGTTTTCTCCAACATCAACGTCAGCATAGTTGGCGTTAGCATCCCCGACGTCAGCTTCATCGACATCCCCGGTGATAGCATCGTTGACGTCCCCCACGTCAGCATTGTCGGATCGAGTCCCCGGTGTCAACGTCAGCGTCAGCATCTCCGACGTCGGCGTCAGCATCCCCGACATCGGCGTAAGCAAATTCGATGTACTTGTTGTTGGCGCCAGCATTGTTGACGCGCGAAAAAAAAATGCGGATGCATAGGGGGGCACAGAGGGGCACAAGGGGGTAGGGGGCACATGGGGATGGATACTTTGTTAATTATTTCAATAAGGTGGATACTTTGCTAGTTTGACCACTATTTTTTGACACTTTTGCAAAATGCCCCAATATGAAATGGATGAATGAGAGAAGTGATGAAAACTTAACGCAAAGCTTTAAAACTGAAGAGGAGTGACTTTTATATGTTGATCGGTTTTTCACGGTCTTATATACATTCGATGTGAGTAAACATAACTCCATATGACTATATCAGCCTATAATTTAATTTTATTTTTGTTTCAATATGAACCTTTAAATTGTACATCCTTTAACCGTCAATTAATTAATTACTAACTTCGACAGATTTTGTGAGAGATTGGTGTGTTTGGAAAACATGCATTTATTTAACAAAAAAGTTAAATGACATTTAACATATATAAGAGTAGAAGTAGCAATCGGGATGTACAGGTGAGGTTCGGATATATCCATTCGGGTTTGGTCATATGTCGGGTTGGGTCATATATGTCGAGTATATTATCTGTTTGGTTGGGTTCTGATTAGGTCGAGTAAACTTCCGGGTTGGGTAAGTTCAAGTCTAATGGATTTCGGGTTGGATCGAGTTGGGTCAAGTCGGGTTACATTTAGTTTTATTATCAAATAATAATTATTTTTTGTTTATCTTAATTAGTTACTATTAAACTTTATTTATTTAGTTATATTAGGTGTCATTTTATGTAATTCACATTATTTGAGTATTATGTAAAAATAAGAAAGTTAAAGTAATTATAAGAATGAGTCGGGTCTTGTTCAGTTCAGGTGATCAAGAACAAGTCGGATATGGGTCGGGTTTATCTATGTTCTTGTCCATTCAGGTATCGGTCTGATTCGTTTATTACACGGTGTTTTAGAGTTGTTTGCATGAATATTAATTATAATGCATAATGCATAATATTGCATTATATTAAGTTATAATTAATGGTCTTCCAAACCAACTCTTAACGTCCTTACAAAACAAGTAAAACTTGTATCACACATATTATAACTTTATGGCATTGATTAACCATGAAACAATTCCAAATATTAATCAAATTCAAGTATACGGAGCATGTAATTCTTACAACCGATACCAAATCCTCCATGTAAATAAACACATGTTAGTGTTACTACTTCCTTTAATGGAGCTAACACATGTTTCTAAAGTAAGCATTGAAGATGAGGAAACTGTTACATTACAGGAAACTGTTATCAAGAGTTGACACCATCTAATACCGTTGGACAACTCCACAAAGCGAAGGGATTTGGATTTCTTTTTTTTTTTAACAGAAAAAAAAAAACATTCTCTCTTGAAATTTCTTGATCTCAAAACTGGTTTAGCAGATTAAGGTTGCTGCTGCTTGGAAGCTTGATGTAATATGTCTATGAAGAGCAAAGGCGAGACGCAATCTGCGACCCGTAGATGGACATTGTTTCTCTGCCTTGCTTGCTTCTCTTCTGGGATGTTCTTCACCAACTGGTACATTTTTCCCCCAATTGTCTGTATCAACATTTCAAAACCAAGTTACCAATCTTGGGTAATGATTTATGATGGTTGAATTTGCTATTTCTTGTACTGTCTTCATGAACATGTTTGTTTCAATGCGGGAGGATTTCGTTTTGTTCATCGCTTATCTGTTGATCTGAAGCAACAGATCATGTAAAAAGACTTTTTTTGCTAGATGAGTTCATGACAATTTGGAACTGAAAGCAGGTTGTGGATTACTCCAAGCTCTAAGAGTATTACAAGAATTACAGCTACAGGAGCCGAAAAGCTCGAATTGTTATCAGAGGGGTGTCAACAAACTTCTGTAAGTTCGATTCAGAAAGCCTCGGTCATGCTTGATCTTCGTTTGATTTCCTTCGAATTTATGTTTTCCGCGCTTCAATCCTGTCCAGATGAGGCATAAAGGACCAAAGCAGTTACTTAGATACATCAGCAAACCCCATCAGACTATGCAGTAAGTTAAAACTCGATTTCTTGTGTCGTTGTCTTATGTCATGTATCATGTATGTATCTGATTGCATCGGCTAAGGAAAATGTGATTTCTGTGCCGGATTTTGTAGGGTGTTGAAAGAAAAGATTTCAGATTTTGAGAGAGGATTGGGAGCTGTAAAAGCAGCTCAAGTGTCGTCTGTTAATGATACTTTCGTGCCCAACGACGCAAGGAAGACAGTTGAGTCATCTGCAAGGAAGAGATATTTGATGGTTGTTGGGATCAATACAGCCTTCAGTAGCCGACAGAGACGAGATTCTGTTCGAGCAACTTGGATGCCTCAAGGTACATTGCTTCCGAAACTTGGGACTTCCGACGTTTTTTCTTGTAGATGATTGCTCTAATCATTCCGATTACACCAGGTGAGGAAAGGAAGAAACTAGAAGAAGAGAAAGGCATTGTTATGCGATTCGTCATTGGTCACAGGTATCAGTTTTCAGTGCCAATGTATCTGTTGTATTCGACACATTTTTCTGCTGATCTTTCGATTGTGTAATAGCTCTATAGCCGGGGGAGTCCTGGATAAAGCAATTGATGCAGAGAATAAGAGGCATGGAGACATACTTAGACTGGTATCTAAAGTTCTTGCACGCGTCTTTTCGGTTATCTGATATTCGTCTCTAACGAGATTTCGGAATCTCCTTGAGCAGGACCATGTCGAAGGCTATCTTGAGCTGTCTGCCAAGACAAAGACATATTTCACCGCTGCTATTTCCCTGTGGGATGCAGATTTTTATGTCAAAGTCGACGATGATGTCCATGTGAATATAGGTACTGTGTTTCCAGTCGACTCTTCATCGAATCAAAGGGAAAACTATGTTTATTGACATGAACTATCTTATCTTCCTATGCAGCAACTCTTGGAGAGACACTGGTTCGATATCGTGACAAGCCCCGTGTCTACATTGGCTGCATGAAGTCGGGTCCTGTTCTTGCTCAGAAGTAAGGCGCTCGCTCTTCTTATTCTAGTTTGTTGTTATACGAAAACGACTTACTACAGAATCGTCGTATTGATGGAACAGGGGAGTGAGGTACCATGAACCGGAGTATTGGAAATTCGGGGAGGTCGGAAACAAGTACTTCATTCACGCAACAGGGCAGCTCTATGCCATCTCCAAAGATCTTGCCAATTACATCTCTGTAAATCAGTAAGGCAATCCCTATCTTCTTCCTTCGGCGTTTCAATGGCAATATAGCTACTTGAGCATTCACTTGACGGATTCAGGCACGTTCTACACAAGTATGCTAACGAGGACGTGTCACTGGGATCTTGGTTCATTGGACTCGACGTGCACCACATTGATGACAGGCGCATATGCTGCGCCACTCCAGGTGAATGCCTTTGGAGCTGAAAACTCACTAGCGTGCTTTGATGACTTAGTTTTCCATACACTTTTTTGGTCTCGAGATGCAGATTGTGAGGAGATGGCACAAGCAGGGAACGCGTGCATTGCATCCTTCGACTGGGAATGCAGCGGGATATGTAGGTCAGTGGAGAGGATGAGGATAGTCCACAGGCGATGCGCTGAAAGCCAGGATGCTATTTGGAATGTGTCTTTCTGAAGACGGGATTACTTGTTTGTAGTTCTCATTTTGATGTATCCAAACAAATGAGGCCTTATAGAAGGTGTGAGGTTTGCTTATAAACAATGTTCTTGAACCAAATTTTAGATTCAAACCAAACCAACCGCTACTGAGTAAATGTGAAATGCATTCCTAGGGTTGCTAGTTCAAACCAGTACCAGGAATTAGGGCTCATTTGGTTGAATGCGGGAAGTACGATTCCCGGGAACTTACTTCTCATGAATTGAATTCCCGTGAAATGTACTTCCCATGAATTGAAAAAAGTCGTTTGGTTGAATTTTGTTTTTTAGAAATATAAATAGTAAAATAAAGAAAATTACATCAAAAATGGTGGAAGTTGAACTTACCTAGTCCCCTAGGTAAGTGAACTTCCTACGATTTAGAAGAATTGAAATTCCTGGGAAGTTGAATTCTTGTGTCCTTCTGTCAACCAAACACAGGAATATATTCTACTTCCTGGATTTTTAAACTTACTGGGTTTTTAACCGAGTAATCAAACAAGGCCTTAGTGAAGCCTGCAAAGCGGAAATGCCCATGATAATCAGAAGGGCCAACTGACTTGCACCAAAAAGCTATGTAACCTGAATTGAAACAGCTGAATCCCAAATAGGATGATGCTATGGCTCCTAAGAGCATATAGACCAAAACTATACCGATACCCAAATGATGTTAGTTGCCGATACGTGAAATAAGAGATTACTAGATTAGGATTATCACCTAAGATCAAACTGCTAAATGACACAATCGTCATGAAACGATATCGAATCTGGATATATAGGCAGAAGTGAATTACGGTACTCTATTCCACAGAGGAAATGAATAATCTTACTAATTCATCTATATGAACAGAGTTTATCTAGCAATTCAGATGAGAGATTTTTAGTTACAAGGACCATAGCAACTTTATAGATTCATATACCCACATTGGATGAGAAAGAACAAGAACTTAAGAAGTAATAATCTACTAAAACAGCATCAGCAAGATTATAAAGTATTTTTCATATTCATGATATGATGATGAATTCACACACCTTGGATGAATCATTCCTGTTTGGGATACCGCTGCAAATGGTGAATCCATTGACATTGAACCAGCAACCATTACAAAAGACTATCCAATCTATTTTTCCCATTTTGTAGCGCAAGCAAATTTACAGCCCTTCATAACCAAAAACTGGTTCTTGGCAGTTGGCAATATAAACTTGAAATATGTTTCAAGTGAAATCACAACAAATCTTTGATAAAATCAAGGTTCAAGGTGTCCCTAATGATAAGGTATACCCCCAGCAAAAGAATAAGCATAATGCCTGAAGACATTATTCGTTGTTCAATCTCCAAGGGCAACTTCCTACCGCCCCTAGCAGCCTCGACAAGGATCAATGCCAATGACCCTCCGTCTAGAGCAGGCAAAGGAAGAAGATTTATCACAGCAAGGTTAATGTTTAAAACAGCTGCAAATTGATAGAGTCCGTCGATATTTGATCTTGCCACTTCAGCCCCAACCGCAATGATGGCCACCGGGCCAGAAACCTTCTCAGCAGTTTGTGAGAAATTGAGAAAAGTTTGCTTCAAGCTGTCCAATACATTAAAAGTCAAGCCCCAGAATTCCTTGCCAGTGTAGTTGAAAGCCTGAGTGAGATTCGTAGGCTTCGCATTGGAAATCTTGACATTCGGTGACAGCTGAACACCAATCCTACCATACCCATCAGAGCTCTTATCAGGTATCACACCCACTTCAAAATTCTGATCACCTCTCTCAACTTTCAGCAAAACCTTTCGGCTAGGGCTATTCTTGATCACATTAACAATCTCAGCCACCGAATCTGGCCCGGTTTTGGCCAATCCAACACCATTGACAGAGACAATCACATCCCCTGGTAGCAGCCCATCTCTAGAAGCAGCTGAGAAGGGTCTAACCTCAGGAACCCTCACACCAGGAAAAGCTTCTTGAATAGGCAAACCAACATAAACAACTTGGGCAAAGATTATAGCATAAGCAAAGATGATATTCGCAATCACACCGGCAGAAACAACTATAATCCTATCAATAATTGGCCTGTTCTTGAGCAGATTCTCATCATCCACTGGTATATCACTCTCTGGATCATTATCAGGGAAGCCCACAAACCCACCTAAGGGGAATGCCCTAAGGGAATACTCTACATTGTTGGAGTTAAATTTAGCCAAAATGGGACCAAACCCAACAGCAAATTTACTTACATGTATACCCTGAAGATAGGCAGCCAAGAAATGGCCACTTTCATGGACAACAACTATGGCTGTGAGCACAGCAACTGCTTCAATTACTGACTGGGCACTCTCAAACCCAGCAAAGTCAAGCCCGGGAAGTGCCAAAGCCCTAAAATCTGAGGATCTCCTTTGTGGGTTCTCAGCCCTGTTGTGCAAAAACCCACTTCTGGACTGGAAATTGAACTGTTGGGAAGTGGGTTTGAGGATTGAAGTACAGTTCAAAGAAAACCCAGTTGGTAAAGAATTCAAACCCTTGTGCAATCTCTTTGAAAACTTACTGTGTATGCATCTCCTATTGCAAGCTATCTTAACTTCCCTCTTCCAATTCAAGGAAAACCCATTTGTCTTACTGCCGAAATCCTCGGTACCCAGATGAGAAATTACAGTTCCCCGGAACGCAGGACCCTTCAGAGCCATCGAAATCCCTTCAGAACTCCAATGAGCAATCTAGAGAAATGGGGTGTGTGTATTTGGTGTAAATGAGTGCAACTCATTCAACACTCATTTTGAGTCAAAAGGGCAACTGAAAGAATCATCTGGGTAAGAGGGAGATACAGAAGAGGGATATGGTTTGGTGATAGAGGAGGGAAAGAAAGGATTTGGATTCTGGATAGAGCTCGTCTGATTAGTCTGTGGAGGGGAATTGCAACTGGCTTTTAGAGAGAGACAACCCCCCTCTCTCTCTTTGAATACCGATTTCCACATGATTTTGTGGTCTAGGGTAGGGTGGCTCATCCGGGTCGACCCGACCCGAACATTCCGGGTGGGGTCAACCCGAAGGCCCGGGATTTTTAAAAATGTGACCCGTCACCCGACCCGAACCCGAGATTTGTAATTCCGGGTTTTCCGGGTCGGGTCACGGGTTCACCCGAAAACCCGAGTTTTAAAATTTTGTTAGTTGTTACAAAATTACAAAGGATTTTATTTTACTTTTCATCCGCATATTAGTTATTCGTGAATCAAAATTAAATAAAAAGGATTTTTTAAGGGTATATGTAATTGTAAATAAAAAGGATTTTTCATCCGCATGTTAGTTGTTACAAAATTAAATTTGCAATCAAAATTAAATAAAAATGCGATCGTGATTCGTGAATCGTATTATTCGTATATGTAATTGTAAATTTGTAATCAAAATTAAATAAATAGGATTTGTTTTTTACTTTTCATCTGCATATATATATTTTAAGGGTGGGGTGTCTAATAGAGCACACACAACAATAAATTTTTTTTTTTTAAAGCCGGGTCGGGTCAAACCCCGAGACCCGCGGGGTCTGACCCCGACCCGCCCGTTGACCCGAGATTTCTTAAAATTCGACCCGAGACCCGACCCCTAGGGGTCTCGGGTCAACCCCGACCCCGTGTTTTCCGGGCCGGGTCGGGTCGGGTTTCCGGGTCGGGTCCATTTTGAGACACCCTAGTCTAGGGTTGTACAAAACTCATGCTTTAAAACTACTCACTATTATAGTTACTCCGTCATGATACGTTTTTATAATTTTAAATAAAAGAGTGATTTGTAATACATTATTGAGATAAAATAAAATAAACACTAAAAATAATTTAATATATTTAATTTGTACATAGTTTTCAAATTGAGAAACTCTAATATGATGTTATTGTATAGATAGTAATTTTGATAACTATTGTAGAAATAAAATAGTTTGATAGATCTTATTTATATAGATTATCAAGTATGTCTTGTGACTCATTTTCTTTTAACTTCTTTGACCCGATTAACCACCGACTCATTCGACCCATCCGATCGATTGGTGATGGGTGAAACATTAGATGAGTTAGTGATGGGTCTGGTGAAATTTTTTTGTGATGGGTCGAGTAAAAAAATGGATTCACTCATCCATCACCTAACCCATTTCCACTCCTACCTTATGCAATTTTTTATATTAATATATTGCTTGACACTAAAAAGACGGATAAAAATGTTTGTAATAAAACCTTAAAAGATAATGAAGTATTATATTTGATGAATATTTTGATAAATTAAATTTATAGTGAATATGTAGAAAACCAATTTTCAACTATATAATAGATTGATAAACTTATACAATAAATTCAAATAAAAGATTGATTTTTGGTGGGGTTATAAGATTAATTTTGGATATAATATATGCGTCGATATAATTTTTAGGGTAAATTACATATAATCACCCATAAATTAGGCTAGTTTTCACATAACCACCTATAAATTTATAAATTATAAAAATCACCCATAAATTAGATTTGTTTTCAAAATACTACTCATCCAATAAACCTAACTAAAATACCCTTAATTCAAGTTTATTTGTTTTGAAGGAAAGTCGTATGTATTTTTACTATTTAATTTATCATTTCGCCTTGAAAAAAACAAAAAAAATTAAGCAATGTAGAACATATATAAATGCCACAACCAATATATCTGCATCAAATTTGCAATGTGAAGATTAGAGATTTGCAATGGCTTTTGCTGGTCTCATCTCCTTAAAATGTTGAATAAGATGTGGATAATCTCTAAAATAAACTTAACCCAAATTATTACTTAAAAAACCCAAACTATTACTTTTAAAAAACTAAACTATTGAGGCATTTTTGTCTTTACAAATGGAACAAACGGACATTTAAAAAATGGGTGGTCTTTTGAAAATAAATGTAATTTACAGGTGGTTTATATAATCTTTTTATTTTTATGGGTGGTTATGTGAAAACTAGCCTAATGTACGAGTGGATATGTGTAATTTACTATAATTTTTATTAATTATTTTAAGGGGCAGTTTGCAAACTGTCCAAATTAGGTGCCCTTATTAACAAGTTGTCCACCATAGTGAATTAATTAGCAATCCCTTCTCTGCCCCCCGTGTGCCCCCGTGCCCCCCACGGCGCCCCCTCGATTGTCAGTTTTTTTTTTCGTGTCAGCACTTTTTTTCAAAAAAATTTCGCTTTTCAACACCTTTTTGCTAAAAAAAATTTCTTTTTTCCACATAAGCGATTTTTTTCCTCACGTCAACAATTTTATATGTTTTACCGATACCAATAATGTTGTCGACGCCGATGTTGCTGACGCTGATGTCAGGGACGCCAACGTTGTTGACGCCAATGCCGAGAACGCCGACACTGGGGGCGCTGACTTTGTTGATGCCGACACCGGAGATGCCGACGTTGCTGACGCCGATGCGGAAAATGCTGATACCGGAGACGCCGACTTTGCTAATGATGATGCTAATGCCGATATTGCTTATGCCATTGATAATGATATTTCTAACGTCGATGTTGCTGACACTGTTAATGTCGATGTTAATGTCGATGTTGTTGACGTCGATGTTGGTGACGATGCTTTAATTTACGAACACCACAAAGTGGGTTCATATAACACATTATAATTTGCTCCCTAATGAAAAAAATTCTGGAATACATACCTGTGTTTAAAAAACCATCCTATAAGCCCAAGGGAGAGTGGATGTAGAGAAGGACAAAAAATAGTTGGAATCAAGCACTCGATCGATCTAAAGTTGTAGAACACATGTCCCACTCGATCGAAGAGATCTCAAAACAACACCAATTCGTCCAGATCCCATAGGAATCTACACGATCTCACCACAAATGCATAATCCTCACAATCAACAAGACATGATATAGAAACAATCTCATCAGTCTCGTAACCGACTAGATCTCATAAGCCTTCCCAACCTCTGTTTCGACTGGATCTCATTGGTGGGGTTCCGAGGATATAGAAACGAGGATTTACAATAGATATAGAAATGAGGATTTACAACAGATAATCCTCGATCATAATCAACAAGACATGATATAGAAATGAAGATTTACAATAGATAATCCTCAAATTTGCGAAATAAGTAATCACGAACCTCCAAATTTTGAAAAACAAGGGAGGGGGGAGAATAGAGGGGGAGGAAGCTCCATACAAGTAAAAAATCGATAATCTAGAGCGAGACAGAAGGCAACACTAGTAGCGGTAGATTTATTGTCGAAGAAGCCAACGAAGATGCATAGAGGGGAGAAAGGCTGGTCAGGGGCGGCGGAGAGAAGGTTCTGATCAAACAACAGATCGTAGAGCTTCAGATTGGTGGTGTTTATCGGAGCTGTATCATAAATCAGGCGAATCTTCGGCATCGAGGAGGCAAAACTGACAGATTGTGTAGGGCGAGAGAGAGAAGAAGAGGGTGAAAGGAATTAGAGACAAGGTTAGGGTTAGTTTCTTTAAAAAAAAAAAGATGGACAGTTTGTCAATTAATTCAAAAGTGTGAATAGTTTATTAATTTCAACATCCAAATACTCCATCCTGTCAAAATTTCTCTTATTTTAATTAACAGATTGATTGTAAACAAGACCATGTTTCCATATATTAATGGATTATTTAATTTAATTAATCAAAATATCATAATATGAAAATTTTTATTTTTTATTTTTGGCTCAAACTTTTTAATCAAAATATCATAAGAAAATTTTTAATTTTCTTTCATCTCCATGGCATACCACAAGTTATCGTGTTGGATAGGGATCATCATCACAGCAGACGTCGGCAGAGGATGCATGGGCACTATGAGCAAGATAGTCAGCCACCACATTCGATTCCCTGAAAATATGACGAATAGCAACATAAGAGAAAGACGAAATATCAAGAAGAATATCTGATTGTAGTAGGTAGATATCCCAGGGGCATTTCCAATCCCCCAGCAGAGCCTTTATAACCAATAGATTATCCCCTTCGATCAGAAGGTTATTAATGTGCAGTTGTTTTGCACGTAGAATACTCATTTTGAGGCCAATGTTTTCAGCATACGGCATCGAGATAGCGTTACAAGTACCCCGGCCCAAGGTAACTACCTCACCTCGGGAGTCCCGAATAACGAATCCATAAGACGCAGACAAACCATGCCTAACAGATCCGTCGAAATTCAGCTTGTAGCAATCCGGTGGAGGTCTATCCCAAAGACCAGAATGGCGACGAGACGACCTCGAAGGTGCGTCGTTAGAACAATTTCGATTTTGATTGCCAGGCCTAATTACCCTAGCCTTAGGCCTCTCCGAAACAGGCAACCCATCGTTTAACAGTTTAGTCTGGTTCCAACAGTGTGTAAAAGTTGTGTAGAATAGTTTTATCTCTGTAATGGTAACACTTGTAGCGTGGTTAAATGCCAATTGATTTCTGAAAAACCACAGAGACCACCAAACGCAAGCTAATTCGCCCAATTTCTTTTGACCAATAGTTGTTTTAATGTTATTGAGAGGAAAAGGCATACCCGCCCCCAGATTTAAAGTCACAGAATTTGGTAGCTGGATGCGTAAAGCCTTATGAAGGCCAATAGCCATCGGGCACTCAATAAATAAATGCGCAGCTGATTCAGTGGTGTTACCAACAAATCCATAACCGGAGGGAACGAACACATGTGACTGCTGTAATCTATCAATGGTGGGGAGGCCCTCACGTGAAATTTTCCAAAGAAAATGACGAACTTTTGGCGGAACATCCAGTTTCAAGATCCAACCACATTCGAAATTTGGAAAACTACTATGTTTTGACAGCAAAGAGTTCGCAGAACTGGTGGTAAACCAACCATTAGTACTTGGACCCCAGTAAAGGCGATCGTTCATAGGGTTATTAGGCAAAACAACACCTAAGAGATGAGTAATGTCAGCGACTGACAGAATATCTGTTAGAGAAGAGCGCACCAACGACTCGTTCCACTTGTGCTCTATGTTAAGAAAATGGGCCACCTTAATACCGTTGAGGCTAGTTGGGATAGGCTGAAGAGATCGAGATTCCAAACTGGTCGGAAACGCCCAATTGTCAGACCAAAAATCGATGGACTGACCATCCCCTACACTCCACTGAATTGCCAACTGAAACAAACGTGTGATAGACATTAGGCGATTCCACTGCCATGAAGAACCATTCTTCTTTTGATAAGAGAGCAGATTTTGACCCTTAAGGTATTTCTACGATACAATACTTACCCAAATGTTGTCCGGTTCGGCCATAATTTTCCATAAAAGCTTCATCTGAAGCGCCGTATTCATAGTCTCAGCTTTATGGATCCCAAGACCCTCGCTCAAGGTATCAGCACAGATCTTGTCCCAGCTTATAAGCGGCGGAGCTTTTGAATTTTTGTTCCAAAAGAATTGTCTATAAACCTTGTCCAGTTCATGTAGGATATTGGTCGAAAGTAAAAATGTCTGCATAAGAAAGAGCGGTTTCGCACATAAATTTGCCTTAATTAAGACTTTTCTTCCCTCAGCCGAAAGGCACAAGGCTTTCCATTTAGTAAGCTGTTGTTTGGTTTTAAGCACTACCTCAGAGAACGTGTCCCTGTTGACCTTTCCGTTGACAATGGGACAACCTAGATATTTGTCAAAATTATTGGCTTGTGGAATAACAAGCACAGAGATTATGGCATTGACAGCTGTTGTAGTTGTATTTTTGGATGCTTGGAAAAGAATGAAAAGCCTCATGAGCTATTAGGATATTGTCTTGTATTGATCTTCCTTTAGTAAAAGCTCCTTGTAAAGGATATATTAATTTGTCAAAGATCTTAGTTAGCCTAGCCGCTAACACTTTGGCAATAATCTTGTAAGCAGTAGAACACAGACTAATTGGTCTGTAATGGTTGACCGAGGTAGGGTTGTCCCGCTTTGGTAGTAAAGTGATGAAAGTATGGTTGATTTGCCTTAAAAGTCTACCACTGGTAAAAAAAAGGCTTTAACTGCCTTGGTTACAGAGGGCTCCACAGTCTTCCAGAACTTTTGATAGAAACCTGCAGGAAAACCATCCGGCCCCGGAGCTTTGTCCGGACTCATAGAAAAAACTGCATTTTTAATTTCACTATTGGATACTAGTGCTGTGAGCATAGTATTGTCTAGTTGAGACACTTGGTTCGGAATAACCGCAAGATCAGTTGAAAGGTCAAGACCATCCACCAGCGAAGAACGGAAACGAGCCTTAAAATCTCTTTCGAACTCTTGTTGAATAATATGAAAATCAGCCGATGATTCCTCATTCTGTAGGGTAATAGACTTAATCATTTTTCCCCTCTTGACAGAGGCAATTTTGTGAAAATAACCGGAGTTGGAGTCATTCAACTTAGCGTGTTTGACTTTGGCCAGCTGACTCCAATTACGTTGATGGAAATCCAACATTCTTTCTCTTTTGTTCAGTAGCTATTTCAGCAGCAATACATCTTTGTTGTTGTAGTTAGTAATAAGGGACTCTTGTAATTGTAATAGTTTATGATCGGTTATCTGAATTTGATTGTTGATATTAAGGAATGTTTTCTTATGCCATGTTTTGGACAGACGTTTTAACAGTTTAGTCTTTTGGATCAGTCGGAACATGTGAGAGCCGTGAGAGTCAAGGCGCCAAGCTTGGGTAACCAAGTTGTTGTAATTTGGCCGGGTGGCCCAAGCCAACTCAAACTTAGACGGTCTGTTCTTTGGTGTAATATTATGACAAAAATCTGTCGATATTGGTGCATGGTCCGACCTTGTAAAAGGGTAGATTTGAGTTCGAAGTGAGTCAAAAATAGTTAGAACATCTGTGTGTATCAATAAACGATCCAGATTTTCCAAACAACATACAGAACCATTGTACTTACGTTGCCAAGTAAACTGGCCCCCAAAGGAGGGGACTTCTAGTAACGAGAGATCATTCCTCAAATCATGTAGCCGTGTAAACCTTGATGTAGTAGGAATAGTTCCCCCTAATTTGTCCGCTGGGGAGCTGATCTCATTATAATCCCCCATAATACAGAAAGGAAAGATCAGACTATTTAAGTACAACGAGATGGAGTCCCAAAATGCAACTTTCCGATTTGCGTCTGGAGGCGCATAAATGACAATGAAAGCAATCGTTCTGTGAGAAACATAATCCGAGTAGTTGAAATGTATGAACCGGTGTTGGACCGAAATAAGTTCGACAGAACCCTGTGAGGAAGGGATATCCTTCCAAAGAAGACATATGCCTCCGGAGAATCCTGACGCTGGGTCGAAAGCTAAGTTTGTAAAACCACACTTTCTCCACACTTTATCATTTGGTATCTTATCCGTTTTTGTCTCAAGTAAGGCAAGTACATTGATGTTATTGTTTTTACAAAAAATATCGATGTTGATCCAGAAATTTCTGCTACGGATACCCCACGAATTCCAAGTGCAAATATTCATAGTAAACTACTTTTAGTAACTGTTTGGACCTTTAGATAGTTGGGAGAACCAGAAGCTTGAGTTTGTAAGACGTCCATACAATCCGTATAAAAAGTATAAAAGTCGAAACCGGCACAACCCTTTTGTTTTATGGGTGGACTTCCCCATATAAGGATTACACATACATTGCCTTGTAAGGCATTTGTTTTTGTGGTGACAAAAACCCGTCGATGGGTGAACCTGTCCGGTAAGTACAAACCGCTCTGCAAAGCAAGCATACCTATTGTTGGATAACCAACTTTTAAGTTAAACAACAACTACATAACAAAACATTGGTGTGTACTAACATTAAGAAAACAATGATTTTGGTGAATAAAGTTTACAAGGAAAACAATCTGATCACAGATCAGAACGTCCAGAGAGTAGAACCAACATGCTGAAGCCATCTCCGAAAGCAAAACATGAGACAACCATCTCTCGGAAGCCATCCCAAGGGCAGAAGACAAGAGCTCGGGAAAGAATTGAAACCAGCAGGCCACCAGGGGATGCCAGTAGCAATAAAAAAACAGCTAGAGGAGCCCTGAACCTGAGATACCACACAAAAGGCCGAGCATGACCTACAACCAACATAAAGCGAGAGACAACAAAGGCAAAACAAGCAGCAGTAGTGCTGAAACGAAGACAAACTTAGAAACAAATTATATTGATCAAAAGGCAAGTCAACAAGAGAGCCAAACCAACAAAACAAGCACCAATGAGAAGAAGTAAGAAAAACATTAAAACTGTAGAAGAAAAAAGAACAAGGCCACTGTCTAAAACCAAGCCAAAAACCGACAGACTGGGGAGGAAACCCAAAGCAAAAGACAGAAAGGGGCGGGATAGCAGTGATCGGAGCCTTAGGAGGAGAGGGATCAACTTGTGTTTTGGAAAAAGCATCAAGAAAGGGCTTAGACGCCATGGTTAAGAGAAAGCACATCAAGGAGGAATTGCAGTAGATTGTGAACAGAATTTGAGAATCAGTAGATAGGATTAAGAAGTTGTAAACTGTAATGCCTTGGTTAGGCGTTATATAGCCAGTGTGCTTGTGAGCGTCGAGAGTACTTGAGTGCATATTAGGGATAGATAGGAGACTTACAGAGCGAAATAATTTCCGAAGTGACTGAAACAAGCAAGAGGCAGCAAAAGGTGACCGAAAAAGCCATCCACGCCAACGTGAGAAGCGCCAGCAACCGTCCGGCCACCACCGGCCGATCCCATCCCACATGAATGACCCATACAGAGGCTGATAAAACCACTTTGAAGGCAGATCTCGCCTTATTAAGCACGAATCAGGAGGTGCCTCCTCCCCAATTTTCACCTTTTGCAGGTTTAGGGAGACAGAGGCGTTGTTGGTGCAGGTTGAGGGTTTCCAATTCGACAGGTGAGGTAAGAGTGGAGCAAGGGCAGGGTTCATGGGTGTTTCATCGGGACCGGCCTTCGGCGATTGCAGGTGAGCGGAGTGGAGAGCGCTATGGCTGGTGGTGGGCGGCTTGGCGGCCTGAGGGGGAGGAAGAGGAAGGCGCGTTACGACGCTTTCACTTTGGAGCATTTTTTAGGGGTTTTTCACCTTCGTCTTCCTAGTTCTTACATGTCTCTGATTTTCTTCTAAGGTACTATCGTGTTATTTGAACTTGAGAATTATGTGATATATGTGAATATGAGTTGATTAAGAGCATGATATATTGAGAATGAGAATTTGAGTTTATGTGAATTGTGATATGATAGGAATATGAGTTGAAGCATGATGAGATATTATATGTTGAGATGATATATGAGAGTTTATGTGATGATACATATTGAGATGTTATATGAGCTATTATATGATGAGATGATGATATTGATATGAAATATGAGACTATGTTGATGATAAATGAGTTATTTGCTTTTACTTAGACTCTGTGTAGCGGTAAATGGGTCCTGTTGTTCTTTAGACTCATACTCGCTATTTAAATTATTAGGTGATATGTGACGTGACTTGGCTTGCTATTTTGCTGGTTATTGCCTTGCTGTTCTGCTATTCCAGGTAAGTTCCTTATGGAGCTTACTCAGATTGATCAGATTAATTTCCCTGCATGTAGTCGCATGATATACTAGGTGTTGCATATGCTTAACAGCATGATCATGTAGTATCTTGTTTTGGTTGCACTAATTGAATGAACATCTGTTTACTTTATGCGTTTGAAAAGAGAACGGTCGTGATCTGTGAGTCGTAGAGTCTTTGCTAGGGTCATAGGACAACCCAGTACCATCGGATTTGTCCTGATAGAGTCTGAGTGATTTATGGTGCGGCACGACCGAGCATCCTACCTCGGTTGTGGTACGGACATTTATGGTTGATTATACCTGGTTTGGTACGACCATGCGTCCTACCTCGATTGTGGTACAAACATTTATATTTGATTTTACTTGGTGCGGCACGACCGAGCGTCCTACCTCGATTGTGGTACGGACATGTATGGTTGATTATACCTAATTCGGTACGATCGTGCGTCCTACCTCGGTTGTGGTACATACATGTATGATACAGTTGGAGATATGAGGATATACCACTTGGAATTTTGTGTGGGCCCATTTACTGCATTTCCGTCATCATATTTATATCTGTCAGCATGTCTTGTGTGTTTAAATTCCGTCTTGCATTAGAAGCATCTTTATTTAGGATTAGCGTATATGTGTGCCTATTTGTGGGGACTAGCCGAGTGTGGGCCTCAATCTGATGATTCTGATCCCATGTCTGCCTATATATTTTTATGTTTATAGGTTGATGCTTGCTCTTCTACGACGGGGTACCTTTTTGGACGATTGTGGACTGAGAGACTGACTTTTCGACTTATAAACTTAGACGTTTTTCTATACTCGTATTTCTCGCATTTTGGTTTTGACCCGGACCCGCTGTGGCGAGTAGTACATAGATTTCCCTTTATCTTGTTTTGAATTCCAATTGTTTTGAGCAACTTAGTCAACTAGGATAGGTTATGGGTACCCAACGACCCTTCATGTATTTTGGGGTTCGAAATCCCCTCTTTCAAAATTAACTTTTCGAGGTTTGAAACCTCAATCCGTAGTTGGATTGCAAGATCCGAACGAAGGTATCCAACCTTCGAAACATAACCCAAATATTTATATTTGGGTCGTTACATTCACGATGGTCTCCTAGAAGCTATTAAGAGGGGCTTCTCTTGTATTGAGATGAAGGGCAACTATTTGAATGTGATCAATGTCATGATCATGAAGGGGATTTTGCAGTGCCTTTGGGAGATCGAGATGGCAGTTTCGGATGTCCTCGGTCTTTGCAACACCTTCAAGAGTGTCATCTTCTCGCATACCCTCAGAGAGGGGAATCTTGTAGCTGATAGGTTGGCACATCTTGGTCTATCCTCGCAGATTGCCGAAGTGTGTGCTCCAGCTAAGATCGTTGACGTCGTTCGCTAGGACACCCTTAGGCGGTAGGTCAACTGTAGTTGACCACCCCCAAATATTTTCCTTGTATTTAAAAACTTTATATTTTTGCAATATGAATTTATACACAAAATACTTAAGTGTAACAACAACCGGTGTTCTTTTTCCGGAAGAATGGTTCATTGGAGGTTCGTTTTCACTGCCCACAGGTGACTCCTGATGTGCCGCTGGCCTACGGTGCTTCTCCAGGGTAGTGCTTGGCTTCTTCCTTCGTCTACGTCCTCGTCTTGTTTGGATTAGTTGTGTTTCGTTTCGTTTTGTAGAGCACGTTTGTCTGTTTGTTGCACCATCTTTATATTTTTGGTTTGTTTTTTGATGGGTTTCCGTCTGCCGACTTGTCGGCCATCGAGATCCAGGTATGTCTGATCTCGAATTTTTACCTAATAAAAAAAAAACAACCGGTGTTACATATATATGTAAATAGTTTAGTTATGTAGGGAGTGTCATAAAAAGTGTTGTAGATGATTTGGATTGATAGATTACGGTATAACAGGATCTAGGATGTCCAAATTTTTAGTTGTATCATTTTTTATACAAAGTAAGAATTTGGGAGGCATTAGGCCCTGCTGATACGTCACTCAATGGCATCCCTCCTAACGAGGGAAATAAGCTCTGGATGCGACATAAATGCCTCGTGCCCTATCATATGTCGTAGCTGCGCCACCTTGTCTACCACTTGATTGAGTTCACAAAATACGTGTGTACAGGACGACCACTCAAAATGACAAAGCAACTGCAGAATGCCCGTGATAGTCATCTCAATCTTCCAAGGGCATCTCGACTTGCCAATGATGGAGTTGATGACCGCTAGGCTATCTCCCTCAATATTAATGCGTCAGAGACCAATGTCTTTAGGAGATACAAGACCGAATATGAGAGCGAGAGCTTCCACTTATAAAGGGGAGACACAACCACACTGGATGCTACCCGAGGAGATGATCGATCTTTTCGCATCTCGAATGACAAAGTCATACGTGGCAAGGCCAATATGAAATTTGGACCCGTCAAAATTGATTTTAAAGTGTCCAATAATCATTTTTTTCCACCTTATGTTTTTCTTTTTCCTAGGTTGGTTCCGTGGATGAATAGCTTCTTTGTAGTGGTTTCTTCAAGATTGGTTTTGGAATGGTAGAGTTGCTTAAGAATTTGTTGGAGGTATGCTTCATGTTTCCTATTATATGTGAAGTTGTCATCATGAAAAGTTATTTTGTTTCTAATAGTTCAAATGCCTCACCATAATGTCACCAAAGTTATTTTTTGTGTTTTACTTAAGCGGCTAAAGATGTCATTTGTAATTTTTCTAATTGTTCGATCGATTCTGTTTGTCGCTTTAATGACATTGGTCGTCCTATTGTCAATATTTGAGAGTAGTTGTAACAAGTGTGTGGATCTAGTGAAGAGATGAGTGTCATGTTCATAAGTTTGGTTATAAAATATACAAGTTAGTGGGACCGCTACTTCTTTTTGTGCTAGTCTTATTTTCGTTGGCGTTCCATTAATGACCATTTTCCAAAGAAAAATTTTAACTTTTGGAAGGTACTCCATCTCCTAGATCCAGGCATTATCATTTACTTGATTTCCTTGGCTTCATGTGATCTTGTCTAGAGTTGATGGTGTCGTGAACCAACCATGTCGATGGACTCGCCAATATAGACGGTCCTCAATGTTTATCACTGGTATCTTGTTATTTTAGATCATCTGTACAATATTTAGTGGTAGTACCTGAATAAGTTTTTTTAGTTTTCCATTGTTTATTTGGTCCTATGTACTAATAACGACCCAAATATAAATATTCGGGTTACGTTTCGAAAGATTGGATACCTTCGTTCGGATCTTGCAATGCGAGTACGAGTTGAGTTTTTAAACAAAGTTTTTAGTGCTCAAAGAAGGGATTTCGCACCCTAAATTCGCGATATTTGGGTACCCCGAACCTGTCCTACTTGACTAAGTCGCTCAAAACCAATTTTAGTTGAAAACATAATAAAAAGAAATCGACGATACAACTTGCCTCGGCAGAACCGGGTCAAAACCAAAACAAACGAGTATAAACATCCAAAACGTCAAGTCTGGTGGTAAATTAGTCTCTTAGTCAGCTGAACCTCCCAAAAGAAACCCTCGTCATGGAAGCACGAAACAAGCAAGGATCAAATACCTGAAACTATACCACGAGTCAAGATCGAGCCACTCATGCGGGCCTTGAAGACCTCGCTAAGGACATATAATATGCCTATACCTAAATAAATGATGCTCTAATGCAGTACGGAAATATTAACACACAAGCATGCTAACCGTTTATATATATGCAGAAAGCGATTAAATGGGATCCCGCACAGAATGCCAAGTGGCATGTCCCTCTCCTACTCCCGCACCCATGCTCGTTAGTCCAGGAACCGACCACGTTCCATTCTATATAGCAACATTTCATCATGTCATATATCATGTCTAATGTCTCATTTCATATATCATTATTTTCTTTCTTTCTTTCACATGGTATTATATCAGACTCGATTAGGAACAAACCCGATGAGACTGGGTCATCCTATGACCCTAGCAAATGACTCTAAGACTCACAATTTAACGACATTTCTACCATACGCAAAGAGAATACGGGTGCTCGATCAGTTGTGCAACCTAAGCATGCTACTACATGAATATGCAGAATGCAACACCTACACACTATATGACACATCAGGCATGAGGTTCTAACTTGAGTAAGCCCCGGAGGACTTACCTGGAGGTGCAGAGCAACAAAATAAGGCAGCATGAGTAAGCAATCCAACCAATCAGAGATCACCTAGAAATTTCATAAATAACATAATAAGTCAAGTCTAATTTACACAAGCACACAAGTTACATATGAAACATATAAGATACACATAATAATATAACCCATCCATTTCATCGTTATCAACATTATCATCTCATCTCCATTTCTCATTTCGTCTCATCATATCTCATAATCCGACACCTTTCTCAATTCGGTCATAATATCATCATCATCATTAGTCTAACTCATCACATTCTTATTTCCATGAATTATTCCAAAATTCCAATAACTTAAATCATGCTTCAAATCTCATTGTACTCATGTAGTAACAATATCACCTTACAAGTAATTCACATAAGCGGATTATAATCAAGTCCAGTTAAGTCAACTGGTCAACTATTTTTTTTAAAAATATTATTTTTGACCAACAAGTCTTTATCAACATTTAAACTCCTTTTTAAATTCATCTCAACGAGTCAAGTTAGTAAAATAATTCCGGCACTTATAAATCTTTATAAACAATCCAACAACCCAATATACCCATTTTAAATATCAAAACTTAGCAATTAACTTATTGATATAAATCATTCTTAACAAATCAATTTATATAACTAAATAAATAAATCAGAGAAAAGATAATTAAATAACTTAGCCATATAAAGAATCACAATTTATAAAGTATTTAAATAACCTTCACAGATTAAAACAATATAATCAATTAACTGAATAATAATTAAAATTAGATTTTAAATTTATTAAAATAGATTATTAAATATTCAATATAATTCAATATAATATTGAAAATAAAAATTCAGAAATAAAATTAATAATAATTAAATAAATAAATAACACAAGTTATAATGTTATATAACAATTATATACTAACACAATTATTTAATAACAAACCCAACCCAAATCAAAGCACAAACCCGAATCCAAACCCGGCTCAAAACCCAAGCCCACAACAAGCCTCAAACCAGATTTAAAAAAAACGAACCGGGATTTTAAAGTGAACCGGACCAAAGAAAAGAAAAAGAAAAAGGAGGGGGGAACCGGGTTCTGAACCCATCCTCTTCCTCCCCCGTTCAACTGCTCTGTTCGGCGCCTGAAGGAAAGAGGAGAGAGAGGTGAGGCCCTGCCGCCAATTGGCTCACCTCGCTCCGCTCTCGAGCTCACACTCCTCGACCTAAACGAACCCAGAATGAACCAAAGGAAGGGAGAGAAGGTTGGGGCTCACCGAGAGATTCCGAGGTGGTCGGGTGTGCCGAAGCTTCGTCGGAGGCTTAATTCGGCTCCGTCGAAGAGGGAGGAGTCTCGGGACAGGCCTAGGAGGAGTGAAGGAAGGTTAGTGGTGGAGCTTTACAATGGTTTTAATCAGGAAAGGGGGGAACGAAACTTATTGGGGAATTGAACGGAAACAAAGGAAGGAGAGGCGAGGCGGCTCGGTGGCTCGACGGCGGGGTTCCTGGGCTCCAACGACAAAGGAGGAGGCTTTTGGGTGATCCTCCGTGCTTGTGTTGGAGTTGCTGCTCGTTGAGGGAAAAAAAGGTGGTGGAACGTGGTAGTGCTTGGTGGTGTCGAGAGGGGCTCAAAAGAACAGGGGAAGGGCTGAGATTTTGAAGAACAGAGGCGCAGGAACGGAGCCTCGGCCCTTGATGGTGGACAGAGGAGGTGACGAGGTGGAGTGATTAGGCGAGGGATCGAAGAACAAGGAGGCTGGAGGTATTGTGTGGATTGAGGATTGTGTTTGGGTGTGAATTCAAAGGGAGAGGGGAGGTGTGATTTACAGGAGGTAAGGTGAAAATGTAAAGGGAAATGGAGGGGGGAGCTGTGTGACTTGCAAGAGATGGGGTGAAGATGTAAAGGGAGATGGAGGGGAGTGGTGATGGGGAGTAGCTGTGAGTGAACAGGATGGGGATGGGTTAGGAGACTTAGCAACCGAGCTAGGGGAGGTAGGGAATGACTATAGGGGTAAGGGTGAGATTGACTGTGGAATTGGTAAAAGAAGTCAAAATTACTACCCGAAAATAAATCCCGAAACCCGCTTTCTGAACTTAACCCGAAGCGATTAAAATAAATTTAAAATAGATATTTGAATCCGAATTAAATAACGAAACCCGGAAATATTTTCTAGTCTCGGAAAAATAAAGCGGAATTATTTTATTTTCAAATTGAGTAACAAGTTTATGCCGGAATTGTTCGAAAGAATTTAAATAAGTCGTTTGCTCAAGAACAGAAATTTTTGAAAATTTTCGGAGTCTCATAAATTGAATAAATTTTAATCGAAATGAAATTTATAATTATAAAAATATTATTTAAAAATCTCGGTCTTTACAACTGAATTGCTTTTTTTTTTTATATATTTTCATCTATCTTGGAATTTGGTAATGATTGATCTATGAGTCTACCCCCTTCAATCCATAGGTCCTTCCAAAAACGAATTATTTTTTCATTTCCGATTTGCCAAATAAGTCCTTCGAGGAATTCATCTATTATTTCCATAAATTTTGTCAATTGCCAAGACGTATGTGTCTTCTTTTTGTATTTCCAGAGCGATTTATCTTTCATGTATTTTTCTTTAGTTATTTTCAACCATAGGTTATCTGGCTCTATAAGGATCTTCCAAAATAGTTTCATCGGAAGTGCTTTATTAATGTCTTTCGATTTGTATAGTCCTAGCTCCATTTCCTTTTTTTTTGTCTTATAAATTTTGTTCCATTCAATTAGGGGTTTATACGCATTAACTTTGTTACAGAAGAATGATCTATTTATTTTATCTAATTATTTGTGGGTTTCAGTTGTTAGCATAAAGCTTTGCATCATATAGTTTGGTTTCATGGATAGGTTAGATTTGATGAGAATTGTTCGTCCCTATTGGGACAATGAATTTGCCTTCCATTTGGTTAGTTGGTTCCTTGTTTTTTTGGGTTATGTCTCCAAATGTATTCTTATTTACTCATTCGTTTATAATTGGGCATCTCATATTTATCAAGGGTAAGCTCCTTGGAGCGGGTAAATAATTTTCCAAAGCACTCCTTTTATTGGTTTATATTGGGTTGTTGTACTTGGATTTTCGTATTTTGGTATTAGTGATATGAAAGTGTGGTCTGTCTGTTTTAACATTTTTCCGAATTCAAAAAATCCTTTGATCGCTCTTATGACATCATATTATTTTAATTAGATAATTGTTGACTTATTTTTTTTTGTTTTGAGCAAATTTTTTTATTAGCTAAAAATCAAGTGGATCAAAACTCAAATGTCTCAATCAGTTACTATTGATCGAGTGTGTAAAACCACCAACGCCGCGGATTTCATACGAGCATCTAACCGAATTAGTGATCCTAGTTTGGAAAAAACATGGTCAATCACAAGTTCTCAACTACGCAATTTTCTACCTAATTCCCCTCGCAGTATATCTCCTCTGCTTATAACGGAACCCCAAACGAGTAATTTCGAGATTTCATTGTCTCCTTCCGTTCCCGCACAGAGCTGCCACATGCTCTCACCAAACAAAATCCAGAATTCCAGATGCGTCTTTTCAGTTCCCTTCTAACTCGTTTCAGTGTTGAATGACCGAAAAAAACTGCTTAATTTCACACCAATCACCCAATACCCCCATTTTTATAGGTTGATTGAATCCCCCCCTCCTGGGTCTTTGCTTATTGCAGTTCTGGTTTAGGGTTTTCGATCGATGGCTTCGAAGGCTGCTGCGTTCCCCCGAACTGTAATTTCTCATCTGGGTAGTGAAGATTTGGGTTTTAAACCAACTGGGTTTGCGTTGAATTGGAAGAGGGAAGCCAAGGTTGTTTGCATTAGGAGATGGAAAGATCGGTTCACATGTGGTATGAGGTCGGAGATGGTGGATGATAAGGACAGTAAGCTATCCAAGAGATTACACAAGGATTTGAATTCATTACCAAGTGGGTCTTCTACTGCTTTTTTCATATTTTTAATTTAGGGTTGATTTTTTTTTTCCTCTTGCATATTGTCTTTCTTTTGAGACTATCTATCTATATATCTCCTAATCAATTGTTACTGCATTATTTACGCTTCCATTGGGGGAAAAAAGTGAATTTGTTGTTTGTCTATGACTTGGGGGTTGTTCGACTCTGGACATTGGAAAATTAGATAAAGTTTAGGGGTTTATTGGTCAAGATTTAAGGCGGCTAGTGCGAATTCAAGATGGGTTACATCTTACATGTAAAGAGGATTGCTTACCTTTTACCCTTATAACGGGTTTGAAACATGGATGGCTGTGACCTGTGAGTAGAGTTAGCTGACTTTGTATTGAAAGATATTTAGGGCGTTGAGTATGTGCATCACATGTTGAACAATCCAGAAAAAGATTCACAGATTGAATTTCTCAGCTTATTTAAACTGTCTACAAACTGATTATTTTAAATTTGCTTTCTATCTTCGTGTTAGCCCCATATTTGTGCCACAATCTTAAGATACATGTTAAATAAAACTTTACAATTTCAGAGTTAATGAAAATCGGCTGGGCTGTTCCATGAACTAGTTCAAAGATTATGCTTTTGTTGGTCATGATTGATAGCTTGGTCTTGATCAAATGTAAAATGTATGTGGTATTTTGTACCTTCATTTTTGTGAACTGCTATATCAAATACCAAACTACCATAGCGACTGTACCATATAGTGTTTATGTACCTAATAGTTATATAATTTTTTGTACTCACCAAGAAAGACTAGTATTTTGCTCAGTGACTCACATATGCAAAGTCTATCTTTTCTGCATATATTTTGCTTATCTAGTTACGGAACTGTCTTTTAGTATTCTTTTCCGTTCATGCTCATACATCCATTTCTCTTATTGTCCGCAACTTTGATTGTTTCTTCTGCACAGAGCCCTTGACCATGGCTGATCTTTCTTCTAGCTCAAATGATGGTTCAAAAGTACGCATTGCGTTTAAAGTAAGTTATTTAATCTGTATCAACCAAACGAAGATGAGCCTTTTTAACAGTTGAAATCTGAAAAGTGGATACTTATTAAGTACTTTTGATTTTCTCCCCTTAATTGACATCGTAGGGAATACCAGGTGCTTACAGTGAAGATGCTGCTTTGAAAGCCTATCCTCAATGTGAAACCGTTCCTTGCAAAGAGTTTGAGAATGCATTTGAGGTTCATAATCATATCAGTGCCTAACTTTGTATCTAAAGTTGAACTTCTTGTGCTTAACTCTATTTCCTTGGTTCTTTTTTTGCAGGCTGTTGAGTTGTGGTTGGCTGATAAAGCAGTTCTTCCTATAGAGAATTCATTCGGTGGAAGCATTCACCGGAACTATGATTTACTTTTGCGACATAGACTGCATATTATTGGTGAGGTGCAGTTGCCTGCCAGTTTCAGCTTATTGGGCCTACCAGGTGTGGGATTGGACCAATTAAAGCGTGTCATGAGCCACCCACAGGTTAACATCTTGTCTATAAATTTTCTCCTATTATTTATTAGTGCTTGACTTGGGTAGGCATCCTTCTTGTACATGTAGAGGATATTATCAGTTTGAGATGTGGCTTTTTCTTGTTTCTGGTAAAGAGGGATAGTGATGGTATTATTAGAGGCAATTTAGATATGTTTTGCCTTAGATTTAATGGCTAGTTTGTGTTGCTTTTGTTACTGGTAGAGAGCTATAGTAATGGCTTGGTTAGTTTTGCTTGTAATTAAGTGTAAAATTGACACTAAATGAATTTTTTTGAATTATATTAATGTGTAAAAGGTGAAACTAAAAAAATCAACAAAATTACATTCAATTACACCCATTATTGAGACTTCGTTAGCAATTTAACACCCATTCTCATTTTAATGTTTGTAAAGTGTAAAGAAATAGCATACAATGTTCAAAATACCTCTTATTCATACATGTTCAGTGTTTTTTTCCTTGCATATGCCCGTTGAATATTTGCAACATTTCACACTTTCTATTATGGATAATGAGTGGTTAAATGCAATATTTTAGAAAGTTCATTGGTTGCAAAATGGCCTGTGGCTTTGCCTAGCTTACTCTGTATAAGATGTTAAATGTGAAAAAGTATCAAAATATGACCTGTCATGTTAATTAAGTTGTGCATTGTCAAAAGGCAGACATTCTTTGTAGGGATGCCAACTTACTGTGAAGTGCAAACACAACGTACCTCTAGTTTAGCTCTCAACATTATCCTATATATAATCTGTGTGCATCAGAGATGTAAACTTGTTTCTACTTTCGACATATCTAAGTATTACTTTTGCTCCAGGCACTTGCACAGACAGATCGCTTCCTTAGTAAGCTGCGTGTCGTTAGAGAAAATGCAGATGATACTGCCCTTGCTGCTGAGGTATTTGGTCCTTGTCTTGTCTGCTTTATTGCTCATAGTTGGGTAATAATATACGTCCCTTGTGGTTGTGGTGACCTTGCTGTGTTTATATATCAGTTTGTAGCAGCAAAGGGCTTGAGAGATGTTGGTGTTGTTGCTGGTGCCCGAGCAGCACAAATTTATGGGCTTAATGTACTTGCAGATGACATCCAGGTGAATTTATCTTTAAACTTCTCTTTGGATAATTTAAAGGTGGTTGTAAAACCTGTTACTATGAGCACATTATTAACATATCAGTGAATAGTCACCTTATTATAACAATATGACATAAAACTGACCCTTGTGGTTATTTGTATGCTATAATTTTTGCAACTTTCTTATTCAGAATGCCTGTCATTGATTAGTAAAAACGTTCTGAAAAGTGGCCAAAATGGCTTTATTTTTTCGGAATCCGAACATACTCGTGTTTGTTTTAGTAGATGTGTATCATTTGTGATCCATGCAAGTTTTAGTTTCTCAACTGATAAAGCTTCACAGGATGATCCTGACAGCATAACTCGTTTCATTGTTCTCGCAAGGGATCCTATTATACCCAGAACAGATAAACCATTCAAGGTTCACTTCATTTCTCTTTTTAGTATTCCAGATGTTGTGGGTTTCTTTTGTTAATGCTCTCTCATTTTTGCAGACAAGCGTTGTTTTTTCATTGGAAGAAGGTCCCGGTTTGTTATTTAAAGCATTGGCTGTGTTTGCTTTGAGAGAAATTAATTTGACAAAGGTATATCTCAGTGACTGGTTTCAAATAGTTTCCAGTTCTTGAGGAACTGATCTTTAATACAAACTTTATTTTTTCTTAATTTAGATTGAAAGCCGACCACAGAGAAAGAAGCCATTGCGAGTTCTTGATGATTCTGATACCGGGAGTGCCAAGTAAGTGATATTTAATCCAGCTTACTTGGAGCTACCTAACTACTTCCAAGGACATGGCCATAGACATTTGTGCACATAAATGCACATGCGTGCTTCCTATGCAGTATGCACTTCTTTCAGTTTTGAATTTGACCAACAATATCATGCTGATGGAACACAGTGTAGGTGGTCTTTGCTCACATGTCCAAAATATCACTGTTAGGCCTTCTCTATCATGTCAGACCTGTCCTTAATGTAACCAGATTAGACCTGTCAAACGGGTCATTCGGGTCGGGTCACTTCGGGTTCCGGGTAATATGGGTTTCGGGTATTTTCGGGTCCCGGGTAATACGGGTTTGACCGGGTTTTCGGGTCATTTCGGGTCGATTTCGGGTTGGTCAATTTTTTCTTTTTTAAATTTAAAAAAATCATGATTTGATAATTTTGCGATAAATTTAAAATTCTAAAGTTAAAGACGTTGTTCATAAGTTCTGGTGCTTGTAATTATATACTATATTTGATCTAAAATATTTGATTTTTATTATTTCTCGTAATTTTTAATAAAATGTAATAATATATAAAATATCAAATTTTCATATAATTTTTTAAAAATAATTTCATGCAATTAGTAATAAGCATAGAATTGTTTTAATGTTTTAATATTTTTTAGAATTTTTACCTTCTTAAAAAAGTCCGTTGAAAAATAAAAAATCAAATACTATCGATGGGACGGAGTATCACACAATACAAATAAATATAAAAGTTGATTTGAAAATGAAATATCAAGTGATTATAATTATAAAATGTAATAAATTAGAATCTCCATAAAAAAATTTAATCATATATAATTATAAATCAATCGGGTCAATCGGGTCACCGGGTCAAATGGGTAAATCGGGTCAAAATTATCGGGTCAATAGGGTCACCGGGTCGAAACTCAGATTACCCAGAAAATTTTCGGGTTTTCGGGTTCGGGTCGGAAAAAATTTCAGGGTCGAAATTCCCGGGTTCGGATCGAAATTTTTTCGGGCGTTCGGGTCGGGTCGACCGGGTCAGGTTGTGTTTTGACAGGTCTAAACCAGATCCTATCTTCTTTTTACTTACTCTAACAGCCTTCTTTTACTTAAACATTCTGGCACATGGCTTACCCACCAGTTTCTTCATCGTTTTGGATGGTTCATTCTAAATATCTCAAATTCTCTTTCAAAAAACTTGCATTCCAATTCCCTACGTCAATCTTGGATTCTATCTCATTATGAACTTTGCTTTGTAGTGCACTTGTAGGATGTCATCAACACTTACTCTTGCACCTGTATTAAAATGAAACCATTATGAGCTTTTAGAGTTGATGAAGTCCAAAATTGGATTGTTTCTGTCTTGCCTCAAGTTTTCTCATGTCAAAGAATCATCATGTGTTCCTTGTTATCGACACAGGATGCAGTGACTGTATTCAGATCCAATTACTTGATTTCTCCTTGTAAACTGTCGCTAGCTTTCTCCTATTTAATACCATGTGGTCATTAGTTCATCACCCATTATCTACCACTGTTTTAAAAAAATGGTGAATTTGATTGAAATGGTCAACAATGTGAGCAAGAAACTGAAACTGAAAGAAGAACAGAAGTTCTCTCAAGATCACATCCCTCCGATGGAGTGGGATGGGTCGGTGTTATGACTGAACTATTGACTCTGGTTCAATAGAGATTTCATCCCAAGTGTTTATAGTACAAGTAGCACCTTGACACAATAACAACTAATTTTTTTTAAAAATGTCACTAAACAGAACAAAATAAACTAGTTTATCTCCAGCAGTTTCATGGAGCAATTGAACTGCCTCCATAAATTAACTTCCTAGTGGATTGGAGACTTGGCAGCAATCTGTAATAAAAACTTCTCCCTCCTTGCACCTATGTTATTGAATTGTTATATTTTAGTGTGTGTCATTATCTGAATGGATCTTTAACAAATTTGGAAGTTTCCTTTGCCTTTTCTCTTCACAATTATCTCTGGTAATTCATCTTGTGTAGGATGAAATCTTAATTTTGTTTAACTATGCTGTATTTGCAGGTACTTTGACTATATTTTCTACATTGATTTTGAAGCTTCGATGGCTGATCCACGTGCACAAAACGCTTTGGAGCACCTGCAGGTTTGTATTAAAGAGTTGAAAATAACTTGACAATTCACTCTAACAACTAATACTTCTATAATCTTTATTGAATCGCTATGGTTGTGGTTCTACTGGGTACTTTCTACACAGTTGAAACTTGAAAGAAGTACGGGTGTTGGTCTGAAGGAGCACTTTCTGATTGCACTCCCCCCCCCCCCCCACACACAAAGGAACTCAGGGATATGTTGAATAAATTTCACAGTAAAATTTGACCAAAAGAATCTCACCATAAAAGAGCTCCATAAAATAAGATCCAAAAATTTATTTTTGTCATCATGGTGTCTAGTATGTTTTGGAAACACCCTCTCGACGTAGTCGGGGAAAGAGTGCGTACAACTTGACCCTCCGGACCTTGCTTGTAGTGGGATACGGCGGGATTGTTGTTGTTGGTGTCTAACATTTCAATCCTATTGCAAACCTTGAGAATAGCCGAAAACACTTGTACTGCATAAAGTTGGTAGTATCCCACATGACGTTAAGCAGCAACAATATATTTAGTTCATTGTCAAATCAGCTCCATTTTGGAGCACAAGTATAGATTTTGTACTACCTTTTTTCTTTGTCAATGCTTTTGCATTTTGTATAATGTGGTGGCAGTGCCAACTCTCTCTTGTGTTGTGTTAGTAACTGAATTTATATTCTTGATTGCTTTTTTTTTCTTTCCTACAGGAATTCGCAACGTTTCTTCGTGTTCTTGGTTGTTATCCTGTGGATACACTGTGAATATCGATCAACACCCATTCTGGTAGAGGTTGCTTTTCTTTTGACAATGTATTTGATGATCAAATCAAAAGATTTCACTCTTCTCAATCTTGTCCGAGGGATTCAATAACTTGTAGATGTCGAGAGGGAGCTACTCAAACAAAGATTCAAGATTTCAGCAATAAATGAAGAGTGTTTTCTGCCGTGATGTTCAAAGAGTTACTCTGTGCACCGCTTGTTCTTTACTGGAATTTCGGTAGTCATTGATTATTAGGTTGTAAAGATGTTGCACTTTTGTGATCTTCATCAGAATGTATTATTTATGGAGTGAATGAATTCTTTATTCATAGAGGGATCAACTCAGCATCAACAATCCCCCATTGTTTTGTGGCTGTTCGCGGTTCTGTGGTTGCTTCTGCCTAAATTTCAGGTTGGTAAAGTTGCTCTTGATTTGGACGGTCCTCGTTCCGCTAAAGGTATGTTTTTCTCCTCTCCTCTTTCTACGTGCTGTACTTGCGAATAATCGGGCTTTGCATAAATAGCTTTTGGACAAAAAACAAGTAGCCAAGCTTTTGATACTTTTCAAGTGCTTGTAGGAATCCTTTACACGTTATGTTTCCATTTTGGTACTTGTTGTCATGTGCATTAAGAAATTTAAGTAATACTATGGGCCAATATCGCCCAATCGGGGACTAGATCGCAATCAACGGGTCCCGCAAGGTCTGGTCCAGTCTGATCTTTCTGCACTGAACCGACTGTGATTTACGGTCCGGTCTGGCCCGATAGTCATTGCTTTTGAGTTGAATGTCGCTTGACGTTTCAAGACTCGGTCATTAGGGATTGGTTCATCTCAAGTTAGGTTTATCAATCTCAGAAACACCATCTTGATGTGTGTACAATGTGAAGTTAGGTTTTTCAAGTTCGGGTAAGTGTGCGTACATCCTGACCTGATGTGTGTACAATGTGAAGTTAGGTTTTTCAAGTTCGGGTAAGTGTGCGTACATCCTGACCTCAAAACCCTGTAATTGTTGTTTATGGGTTCGTTGGAAGCATGATGTGTTGTGCTGAATAAAGAGCCTTTAAAATATTCTACCATAACCTGAAATTCCCGGGTTTAATAATTAAGAGTTTGGTCACATGGTGACAAAGTGGCAACTATATATGAATATAAATATAAATATGAAATATGCCTTTAAAGATTTTTGTAGTCACTTAAGGGCCATTGGAATCACCTCTACTTTTTATAAAGTGACAATACAAATAACAAAGGGTGCCCTACTCTTAAAAGTTGCTAAATAGAGTCCAAGTTCAATGAACCTCTCAAACTCTATTAAGCATCACTTCCCCCTCCTTGCTACATCCTTCCTACTCAACTCAACAAAGAAGGCCATGGAGGGCGAGGTCGCGATCGGCAAGCTCAAAATGTCGGTGATCAGGAATGGCGAGCTTCGGTACCGAGATGAATATAATGAAAAGGATTGCGATAGGAAGCTATGAAGAAAGCTCTCCAAGTGAGATGATCACCATGAGATGAGTTCCCCTGTTGACACTTCATATATATAGATATATATGTTTGTTTTATTCTATTTTCCTTTAAAACTATTGTAATATGTTGTAATGAAAAACAAGGCAACATCCATGTGGATGAAACACAGGCCAATTAAGGGTTTGGAAAAATGGGGCAAGTTGGTTTGCTTAATTATATTTTGGGACATGTATGCCCAACTGATTTCCATCAACGTACGGTTATTACCAAGATAATAAATTATGCTTATATTTGTATTTTATTAGCTACTGCAAGTCTGCAACGAGTGTTTGTTTACGATTTTGTTTGGTGCAATCCACTTATTGTTGTATATTATATGATCCGTTTTACCGGAGAGGAGAGGGTTGAATCTGCAACTTGTTTCATAGAAATGGCATGCGTGTTTGTTTAATTGCACTCACTAAGCAACTTTTGTTAGTGACATTTGCTTTTTGGAGTTACCATTGTTTTGTCAAAAAGTTTGCATGTACTTTGAGCTTTACGGTGTCATTTTAGATTGTAGATAGTAAGCTGATTAGGAAAATCAAGAGACGAATGAGTTTTTAGATTGTGTGAACATGTGAATATTAATTTCCCCCTGTCCTTGTCTCATTATTTCTCTGATATTCAAGTATGGGAACATTTTTTTAGAATTTTATCAATTTCACCCATATTTGTACATTCCGTACATCTATTTTTGTAATTATTTGCTTTTTTTCCTTATTACTCAAAATTATAAATTCATTTATTTATTAATTTTTTTTATTAATAATTATATTAGAGTATGATAAAAGTTTTCAACCCTTATTTAAATTATTAAAATAGCATATTATATTAATTTTTTTATTAAATATTTATAATATATAAATATTTACATGTAGATTAATAATAAGCATTAGATTATATTGAATTCAATGTTTTAAATTAAGCCTAATAGTTAGTAAATATATTAAAAATAAAAGAAGAAATGTGATTGATTTAAAAGGAAGAAGAAGAAAAATTAAAGGAAAAAAATAGATTGATTTAAAGAGCTAAAAATGTAGGGATATCATATAGGTTAAAACTCTTTTATTTTCAGTGTATATATATAGTAAATGTAATAAAAATAAAAGAAAAAATGTAATTGGTTTGAAAGGACAAAAAGAGGGAGAAAAAATAATTAAAGGAAATAAATTTGAGTTAAGACCAATAGCTATATTAAATTGAATTCAATGTTTCGAATTAAGCCCAATAGTTAACAAATATGTTGAAAATATAAGAAAGAATGTGATTGATTTAAAAAGATAAAGGGAAGAATAAAACTAATAATTAAAGGAAATAATAATTAAATGTAGGATAGGGGAAAAAAATATAAAAAGTAGAAAATAGGGGATCGGTTGAATTAACTAAAATCAAAGAGAATATGAAACGTCAGCAAAGTCTTCTAATTTAAGATATTATATAGATAGTTAACAAATATGTTGAAAATATAAGAAAGAATGTGATTGATTTAAAAAGATAAAGGGAAGAATAAAAATAATAATTAAAGGAAATAATAATTAAATGTAGGAGAGGGGAAAAATATAAAAAGTAGAAAATAGGGGATTGGTTGAATTAACTAAAATCAAGGAGAATATGACACGTCAGCAAAGTCTTCTAATTTAAGGTATTATATAGATTACTTGATAGAACTAATTTATGCTTAAAGGATCTTCCTTTTCAAAGTTCTCTTTACTCGAATAAGTGTTTAACATATCTCTTTTGAGTTCTCTCTACAAGTTTTAGTGGTTTTTAATACTGGTGTAAGGACCCTTTAGGGTGCGTTAGAGTTTCTACCAAAGTTAGGCTGAAGTGAATGCAAAGAAGAGAAGTTGGTCACAATGTAAACCCTAAACTACACATAGGTAGTGCAAGATAAAAATCACCATCTCCCTTTATCTTGGGAGGATTTTCAAAAAGTATACTTATTTTATTGATGAAAACCTAAACACACTAGTATAAACTGTAGAACTAGTTGTTGGCCGTTAACACCAATAAAACCTTAAGTACATATCTAATACAAACTAGGCAACTAACCTTGAAAGTACATAATTGTTCTTTTTTTTTTCCAGGCATGACCTCACTAAAAATAGCGCCCAATGTATATAAACCCTAATACACACGCTTAAAATTTAAACATAAAAGGAATCTCAATTATCTTCTTTCCCTTTGGATAAAATATAATCTTATATATCTAAACATAAATGAGTTTCGTTACAAGACAAAAAATGCGGTTTGAAGGCGAGGAAAGAAGCCATGACAATAATGAAGGGGAAATGCACTTTTGAAAATATATATATATCTTGTTAGGGAGTATAGTTTAGGTGGAGCTACAACTATAAAGTCTGAGTCTCATAGTATAGATCTGTAGCACATGAGCCTTGGCACAATCAGCGAGGACGACATGACTTCATATGGGAGGTTTCCTAGTTGGTGTAAAGAGTTGTAAGATGGAATTATGCAACTTTTGCAAGATGGGAAAGCATTCAAGAGTATTGTTCAATACATGTAAGCACAATATAGGTGATCCGCTTGACTATGTGCATTCTCATGTGTGGGAGGCAACTTATGTAGAGTCATTAGGAAGATCGAGGTATTTTGTTACCTTTATTGATGCTTATTGAAGGAAGGTCTAGGTGTATTTCATGAAACACAAATTCGAATCTTCAGCAAGTTCAAGTTATCAAAGGTAGAGGTAAAGAACCAAACATGGAGGAAGGTGAATTATGTGAGATCAGATAATGGCATTAGAGGCATTTTACAGCTCAAAAGACACCACAACAGAATGATGTTTCAAAGAGGATGAACTGCTTTATTATAGAGAAGACTCATTGCGTAAGGTTGCAAGTAGGGCTTGCAAAGAGTTTCCGGGCAAAAGAAATTAGTATTGAGGTTTATCTGATCAGTAGTTCACCATTGATTTCTCTAGATTGGAAGGCCTCTGAGGAAGTATAGACCGATTCAGATTTAGATTTGTCAAATCTAAAGATCTTTGGTACTTTGGGATGTGTTGATTTCAAGTGATGAGAGAATAAAACTAGATGCAAAGTTTAAAAACTGCATGTTTTTGAGCTTTGAGAAAGGTGTAAAGGGTTTCAAGTTTTAGGACCCTAACTTGTTGCTAAGAAATGAGTGATCAGTCGAGATGTTGTATTTGATGAGTAATATATGATTCAACATGCTAAAGAAGATGAGAGAAGTATGTGTTTACGAAGAATGATTTTAAGACGAAAAAGGTGGAGCTTGGGGAAGAGACTAACACTAGTACTCCTATATCAATAGGAAGTGAGCAACAACAACGAAAGGCAGAGAGTCTTGTTCATGGAAGAACCAAGTGTGTGACACCCAATCAGATTTGATTTTGATGAGATGGTTAACTATGCTCTTCTTACTGGAAAAGGTGATCATCTAACTTTCACGAGGCTATTTAGATTTACGAGAAAGAAGGATGGGTACGTAAGTGCTATGGTAGAAGAGTTGAAGTCTCTTAAGAAGAATCTAACATGTAAACTAGTTAGCCTTCTAGAAATGAAGAAGACTATAGGGAGCAAATGGGTGTTCAAGCAGAAAAAGGGTGTCTCACACAAAGAAGGGGTGAGGTACATGCCACACTGAGTAGTAAAGGGATACTCACAGAAGAAGGGATCTGACTATGATGAAATATTTTCCCCTGTGGTCAGACACACTTTTATCAGTATGGTGTTGGCACTGGAAGCTAGTTGGGATCTCCATCTTGAGAGAAAGGTGGTGAAGACTGCTTTCTTTCATGGTGATTTGAAGGAATAGATTTACATGGAGCTACCAGAGGGTTTTGTCCAGCTCGGAAAGGAGAAACTTTATATACAGTTTGAGGAAGTAATTGTATAGGTTGAAGTACGTAGGCTCCTAGGAAATAGTATAAGAAGCTTGACTCTTATATGCTTCAGATTGGCTACCAGAGATGTGAGTATGATTGTTGTGTTTATATGATGTGTCTTCATAAGGGACCCCTTTGCTTTTGCTGCTATATATTAGGGATATGCTCATTTCTGGGAAGAACATTGATAATACTATTGAGTTAAAAGCCTTGTTGGGAAAAGAGCTTAATATGAAGGATATTGGTGTTGGAAAGAAGATCTTTGGCATGAAAATTCACAGAGAGAAATTATGGGAGATTATGGCTATATCAAAAGAGTTATATTGAGAAAGTGCTTGTTTGGTTTGATATGGCAAAATGTGTACATATTAGCACTCCTTTGATGAACAACTTCAAACTCTCTTCCATTAGTGTCTGAAGTCTAATGAAGAAAATCAGAGATATGTCAAAAGTTCATTATGCTAGTGCAGTTGGTTATTTCATGTATACTATGGTGTGCACAAGACCTGATTTGGCCCAAGCTATTAGCCAAGTTAGCAAGTACATGTCTAATCTTGGGAGGGAACATTGAAACACATTTAAGTGGATTCTTAGGTATTTGAGGGGTACTATTAACCATGAGATCATCTTTGGTGGATAGAAGAGTGGTCTTTCAGTCAAGGTACGTTGATTTAGATTATGCCAGTAATCGTGGCAATTGGAGGTCCGCTACGAGATATGTCTCTACTCTTGCTAGGGGGACTATTTGTTGGAGATCCATTTTGCAGTCTATGATAGCCCCTCTGCTACGGAGGTACTATGAGTCAAAGGAATTGTCAGGGGAACCGAGTGTGGAGTAAGCTAGAGTTAAGATATACTGTGATAGTCATAGTGCTATATATCTAGCTAAGAACCAAGTATATCATGCTCATATGAAGCACATTTTAGGGAACAAAGCATAGGAAGATTTGGGGCAGACAAGGTCCTAGAGGTGTTTCTGTTCGTTGTTATAGATATAGATTATTTATCTAGGTGGAGATTGTTGTATAAAACAATTAATTATTTAGATGCTCAAATTAAGTCTTCTAATCATCATACCAACTGGTTGTTTGGTTACAAACTAATCAACACCGTTATTATCGATATCTTTCGCATTTAGGTTCTTTACCTCTTCTCCATCATCTACCCCCACTCCATTATTTTCTAAGTCTTCTATATCATCAAGAAAATCCAACAAAATTACATCTGCGTTGTCATTTAAATTATACCTTAAGTCTTCTAACTCATCACGAAAATTTGACAAAATTACATCTACATCATCATTTAAATTAAACCTTCTTGTGCCCAATTCTTCTTATTCTTCTTCATCTCATTACTTTATAGTTAAACCCAACCCTCTCATATAATCCATCCATCTAATAAAATCAACACATAATTACAAGACCCCTACACATATTTACAACCACATGTAAGCTTTAAACAAACATTGTGCACTCTAGTTCTGTTTTTTTTCTCTCAAAACACATCCAGTAAGAAATTTACCTTTCGAAAATGTTCATGCTCTAGAGTGTTTTATTGTTATGGTTCAAGATTGAGTGGCAATGTCTTTATTTTACAAGTTCACTTCTTTGACTTCTTTGACAGAGGAATTGTTGTGGGTTTAAAACTATGGAAAGTTGTGGATGATGTGAACACGTTCATGTGTTGTTCTTGAGGGAAATTGAAGTGAAGGGGCTCTATGTTTACCTAATAATTACATCTGGTTCAATCTTTCTTGAAAACCATATTCTTATACTCACAAAACCAAAATGGACTAGGCAAATCCATAATTTCGGACTAGATCTAAGACTCGAAAACAGATTGGATCTATTGTGATTGAACTAAACTGAGTTTTATGGATATATTTTATATCCCATTATTGGTCTGGCTCACTAAAAAATCTGATGGATTTTCAACTCATCTAAGCCAAACCATAAACTACTAACGAATCCCTCCCCCCAAAAACCCTAACACGTCACCAAAATTCAATCAAAATATGACATGTAGCTAGGTTCACTTGAGCTAGCCATGGACATGCGGGTCCTAGTTAGGAAAAATGTAATCTAGTGGAATGTTGAGATCTCCACCTAGTCATCAGGTACACAAATTGACAAACCAGATGCGGAGCCACCCAAGTTTATGCAGCAATAGACAGCTCAAGGACGTACATGCCCCCCAACCACGTAATGCCCAAGCCTCCACCATCTGGCATTCATGGATCAAGTGTATGCTCGGTAATTCGTACAATCCTAACCTTATAAAACGTGAATCCAAGCCTAATGGAAAGGGATATTTGGAGAAAAAGAGAGCAAATATCACAAATAGACAAAGATAACATAACGTCAATCCAAGTCTTGAAACACTGGCTCCGCGAAGTCATTTATAAGTATTTTATATTACATCTTGAGTATTATTGTCGAAAACTACAAAGTTAAAGATAAAGTGTGTAATTTAGAATAAAGTACGTGTATCTTTTGAATATTATAGTAATTAGTTTGAAAAGTTATTGAGAAAATTTGATAAATTGTACCTCTTACATAGTTTAATTAGGTAATTAGCCTCGTTCAATTTTATTTTTGGTTGTGCAACACCCTTTTGAAAATTAATTAGGTATATGTACCTCTCCTTCGTTTCCACGCTCTCTCACTTGTCCCTCTCCTTCTCGTTGCCGGCGAATCCAGAGCGCCCTGTTGCAGATGCCATCACCTTGCACTTCTGGTTCCATCCGCTCACCCGCGAGGACGAAGCCAGACTCAACCTACCCCGATTTTGCTTCTAGGAGGACAAGCAAGGCGGCGATCCCTCCATATCCATCCGTTGTTGGAGAGACCAAGTTCCTACGCCCTCATCCTCGTTGTTCTCTTGTTGCTCGCCCTTTCATGGCCTCACATCTGCGTCTTTCAGTCTCAATTTGGAACTCTCCCCGATGATGAAGGTTAGATCACTTGCCCGCCTTTCTTCTTGCAACTCTCTTTCTATGCCTGCCAAGTTTACTTGTTCGATTGTATACAATTTGTTTGATGAAATGCGTCACCGGGCTTTGAGCTCCACGCCCTTTTGTTCAAGTTCATACTTTATTTGGTTTCAAGTTTTGATTTGATTTCGATTTCCCGATCTTCATTTCTAGGGTTTTGCTATGTACGTGTTTGTAGCTAATTCGACATTGATTTAGTAGCGAAGAGTGCGATTTACTACTTGATTCATCTTGAGGTTGGCAGTCTACTTCTAGGGCTGTTATATGAGCTGAACAGCTCGAGCTCGGCTCGGGATCGGCTCGAAAAAAAGCTCGACTCGAGCTCGTTCACTTACCTAAGCAAGCCGAGCTTGAACATGATTTTAAGCTCGGTTGAAAGCTCGGATCGTTCGATTTAGGCTCGAATAGCTCGAATGTTATGACATTTCTAAAATTTTCTTCAAGTTAATATGTTATAACCAAGTAAAACTACTTAGAGCTCGAAAAAAGCTCGGCTCGAGCTCGTTCATTTACTAAAACAAGCCAAGCTTGAACACAAAAGAAAGCTCGTTTAGAAATTGGGCTCGGCTCGGCTTGAGCTCGGTTAACAAATGAACCAAGCTCGAACATTCCAAGCTCAGCTCGTTCGGATCGAATGACACCCCTATCTACTTCTGATTATTGCTCATTCCCGTTGTTTCGTTTCAATTTTGTGATGTTTTAGTGTTTTTATCTGTTTTTATATGGTGCAGGGTGTTGATTATTACTTGTTTCTTTTCAATTGAAGTCTAACTAGAATAAGATTCATTTTCAAATTAATTGGTCAACACTTCAATTCATCAATTTTAAAAAGTTTATGCCAATTGCATCTCTTTCTAACGAAAAGCTAGATGCCCTTTGTTGTCGAAGTGATTTTCAGGGATTAGAAGGATTGGCCCACTACACCAGAGTGTGTGATGCCCTCTGGTGTACTACGTCTTGTGTTTTGTAGTTTCATCAATTTATAATCCTACATACTCCACCAAATGTAAAATAGATTCAACAACGCCCTTTTATCTAATATGCACCAATCTTTTGAGATTTACCTAAGTTTTCAAAAGACTTGGTATTCTATCTGTCAATAGGTATCTCTAGGTGACACGGAAGAGCTTCTGAATGCAAATTACAATGCTGATCAGCTGCCAAAAGGAAAGCTAAGGTATGCTACCTGAATCATTATTTATGTTTTATTCACCATAATGAATGTTTTGTTCGCCGCTGCCATGGCTTGATGTGACTAGTTTCATTATCAACAGAATTAAAACAACATAAATGTATTCTAGCTGTATCTATTCATTGAGGATGAGTTTCTTGGTGTTCCTAATTTAACGTTAGAAATTTTGTGCGGTACTACCATATGCAAAATCATGTCGTTTGGTTGTCTTTTGGCAGTATCCTTATTTAATCATTTCCATCAGGGTTTAACAATGTTAGCCTGACGATTGGGAATCAACACTAGATTTGATTGAACACACAAACACAAACTTGGGGAATAAATCCACTCAGCCATCAGTGAGATAACTCCAAATCTAGTCAGAGTCATGCTCAATTGACCAAGAAGGCTAAAGCCTTCACAAACCGTATTGCTGAATCATGAGCTAACAAGCATAATGACTTGTACTAATTCCTATTATTTAGGTCACTCACCTGTCACATTAACATTCCCTTCCTCACTGTAGGCTAAATAACCATTGTCACTTACATACTAAATTCACATGCCAGGGCATTCAAATGACATATGTTAAATATGACAACTTACCTTAGTGGAATGTTTAACACTTATAACTTTTTGGGCTGATACTACCTAACCATTTAACTTTCATATGAACGTGAAAACTTCTAGGTCATGTGAACTTTTGACCTAAAAAATTAACATGACACACATTCTTGTCTCATATTTGGCTATTATTCATGGTTTAAAAAAATGCACCAAATTTAATAATGTGAAACACATTTAGTGTTGATTAAGCTATTCATTTTCCTATCTTTGGATTGGAAATTCCTTTTTTTTTTTTGGAAGGAAACCCTAACAAATGAAGAGGTTGTTTATAGCTTTAGCATGTGTTGGTTTCTTGATTCTCTTTAAAAGTTTAGCAAGGTCGATTACAAGGAATCTAGGTCAAAGGTACTTCTAGAGTCACATTACTTGTGGTATTTGCAGGTACTACAATGGAGCTTTCTCGTTGGATTAGAGACATGTTCTGTCGCTGCTTGCATACGGATAAATGTATGTTACACAACGCCATTTAACAATGATGAAGAGAGTGCCCCAACTTTTTGGTATAGGACTAATCAAAGTTGGCCTAGCTTTTATAGGGAATTGCCCATGGGTTCGACGAAATGCATGAGAGGGATAGATGTTATTTCATGGAACATTATGATCTAAGGGTATGTGTCTTGTCATGGGTGTTATTTAATGGAAGCTGTTTGCTTTGGGGAGATGCTTATTGATTTTGTGCCAACCACAAATGGTGCTGTTTGTGATGGGGCTGCTGGCAAGTGTGTCCTAAAGATGGTGCAAGCGCAAGTTAAGAGGGAGCTATAGAGAAAAGAAATATGACAAGGAGCATGACAGGTATGACAACTAGAGCCTCGAAGGCTGGTTCTGTTGCGATGCAATCGAGGGTGGGGCCACTGAACTTGGGAAGCCCAAGCAAGATACAATGGGGAAATTGCTTAGGAGTCAATTTGCACAATATACAGGAGCAACAAGGATGGCTTTTGGATCTGCTGAAAATTGTATAAAATCGATGAAAATTTTATATGTTTTTATATGTGCAACAAGGTTTGATTCCACATTTAATGCTCCTATATCATTAATTGTATAAAATTGACATCACAAATAATTGAGATTAATGAAGTTTAATCATAAATATGTTATTAGTGAATAAAAGTCATCAATGAAAGATATCATAAATGAAGTGTAATCACATTTTATGGTCTTATGTCATCAATTATATAAAAATGTCATCAACGAATAAAAGTCATCAATAAAAGATGTCATCAATGAAGTTTAATCACATTTTATTATCTCATGTCATCAGTTGTATGAAAATGTAATAAAAATGTCATCACAAATGATTGAATCAATGAAATATAATTACAAATGTGTCATCAATGAATAAAAGTAGAATCAATGAAAATATATCGATATACAATTGACTAAATTAAAAAAGTGGCATCAAACAATTTGATTAAAAAAGTGACATCAAAACACTATTTTGAAAAAGTGGCATCACATTAAAGAAAAAAATGTCATTAAAAAATGGCATCAAAACACTACTTTGAAAAAATGGCATCAGGGTAAAAAAATGACATAAAAAAAATGGCATCAGTGGTCAAATGTGAAAAAATGGCATCACAAAAAAGTGACATCAATGGTCAAAGTGGGAGGAAGGAAAGAAAGTGGGAAAGTAGGAGGAATGAAGGGGGAAGGAAGAGAAGGAAAGGAGGAAGGGTATATCCCACCTAATTTATTTTATTTAGGGTCTAATTATCTAATTAGATTTTTCATAAGAGACTAGTTACCTAAATCAAAGTTATTTTTATTTGATTTTTTTAAAAGTGGATAAATATCTAAAATATCATTTTTTCTATTATCGGCGGAAGTATAAAAAAAAAAAAGAAGAAGACTGAATAAGCTTGAATTTATCGCAAAGGAATGGCTTCACTCGGTGTGGCGTCGAGATTCCTACGGCGATCGGTATCCAACGCAATTCGTGCCGGCGGGAGGCTCTTCTCCACCGCTGCCTCTCCAACAGAGATTCAGCTGGAGTTTCTTTCGGTATCTTCTTCTTCCTATAATCATATCGAGCAAAATATCAGGCAAGTCACTAATTAAATTGAGCAAACCTGGAATTTGAATTTTGAATATGCGTAGCCGACGCCGGGGAGCGACGGGGAGTACGCGGTGGAAAAGGTGACGGCGGCAAGCGGCGAGAAGCGGCTGAGGAATATCATGCTTGACAACAACATCGACCTCTACGCTACCTTTGTAAGTGGATCGCTTTCGTTAGATTTCAGTTGTCGTTTTTGTTGTTGTGGTTGAAATTGGCTATTTTGGAGTGATGGATTTGGGCGTGGATCTACCGAATTCCAGCGGAAAGTGGTCAATTGCGGCGGCCGTGGACTCTGTGGGACTTGTATGGTTGAGGTAAACCCCGACTGAATCTTAATTAATGATTGAGATTTGTTTGGACTTTGGTATAAAATTTTGAAAGTTAAAACGGAAACGAAGGTAGACTTTTTATACAAATTTTTAAAAAGGTAGATTTGTTTGGACTCTAATCATTATTATGCTTGATCATGGGTCACGGATCACCCGGTGGGTTGTTCAGGTCATGGACCCGGTGGGGCGTATGGGTTGGCGGGTCAAGGGTTGGCGGCTTTACGGGTTCGGGTTAGGGTCGACCTAATTTAAACCCGTGATCCGTCGGGTCATCGATTTTTTTTTTTAAAAAGGCTATGTTTTCACGAAAAAAATGAATTTGTTTTTTTAAAAAATTTGGCGGGTGGACGGGTCGACCTGTGACACGACGGTGACCCGTTGACCTGCCTTATCTACGGGTTCGTGTCATTACTTTCCGACCCATGACTAGTGGACAAGCCTAATCAATATCTCTTTATCTTATTTTTCATACAAAAATAAGTATTTTTTCTCTCATTTAGACTCACAAAACAATATTTTTTCATACAAAATTTGTTTATATTCTGTTTGCCTTATATAATCTTATATCAAACGGGACCTTAGCTTCTAACTGTCATTTTCTAGTGGAATTTCAGGGCCCTTTATTTGAAGAACTTAGGCACACAATTTTGTTTTTGACATTGAATTTTTAGGCCTATTTGGTATAAAATTTGAGGAGACGAAAAGGAGAGATAGATATGTTAGATAAGTAGTAATGCTTTGTGATTAATCACTACACTTTCACTCAACTCACTCCATTTGCTCTTATTTTCTTGATTGTTTTGGTTCACTCTTCCCTTAGTCATTGGCAAACAAACAAAACAAAGAAATTAGTACCACATTTTACCATCCCTTTCTAAAAATTTGACTCTGTTGTTTCATAATTTGCACCCCTAAAACTGAACTTGAGTTGCAGTTCAAACTAGACACAGCCATGGGTCACGGGTTGGGCGGGTCGATCCGTGACCTGTCGGGTCCGGGTCAACGGGTCGTCTCGGGTTAAGGGTTAGGGTTAGGGTCTGGGGAAAGTGAACCCGTGACCCAGCGGGTCAACTCGGCGGGTCAACAAATTTTTAAAAAAAATTTATGAAAAAAAACTAGAATTTATATTTATAATTATTATGAATTTTAATTTATTCATAATATATAAATTCTCATACATTGCATGTTATGAAAATCCTACCCACCCTTTGCTTCTTTTATAGACTTAGCACCTTCCCCTTTCCTCTAGTTTTCAATGTGGGATGGGATGTGGGACAAAAATAAGTAGAAACTAAATCATATCTTCAATCTCGATCATTCGGTTTTTTCATGTCAATCCATATAAATTTTTATGATATTCAAACACTAGTACTACACTTTATATAAATATTATTTTTTTGAAAAATATTTTACCTATCAATTATGAAAGATTAAAATAACGAACGGGTAAAAAGAAAGTGTGAAGTTCAACACAATACCTTAAACATTTGTGTTATTTGGTAGTTCCACTATGAAATCATTATATATGATACTAAGTTAGGAGTCTTTATGATATAATTTCAAAGAATGCAAATATTGTTGTTGATAAAGTTGTTACACATGTATGGTATCCTTAATGTCGATTTTCACTTATTTTGAAAATGTTATATATATAGAACTTCGGATTTTCAAGCACAATAATGAAAAATATTATTGGGTAATACTTTTCCAATGTGTCTTTTCATTTCATAACATGCAACACAAATAGGTAATCCAATAACATCATCATTATGTGTATACACAAAATATGGCTAATTCAACTTTAAACGAGAAAGATTATCGTATATCTATATGAAGATGAGCCTAGATTTGAAATCAGCAACCAAGAAATTACCATAATGCAAGTAAAATAAAACACTTATGATTAATCAATGGATCAACACAACTATCAATTGAATTAAATAGAAAGATTAATCCAACAAATTTGATATAATGTATCATGATGTTCCATCACCATGTGTTATTCATTTCATTAAATCCTAAGAGGTAAAGACTTTAATTATATTATAATCCAAAGACTTAAATTACATTATATATTCCACCATATAATCCAAATACTTTAATTACATTATATTTTACATCATATAATTCGATTCGTCGAAGCATCAATTTCTACAATTTCTTTCATATCTCATATTTCTGTCCCACATCGAAAGTGAGACAAAGTGATTTAGTGCATTGGATATATATATATATATATATATATATATATATATATATATATCTTCCCATTTCCCTACTTGTCATTCTCACAATCTAACTTTTTCTTTCCCACATCTAAAGTGTGATGAAATGGAGTGGAATGAAGGTATATATATATATATCTTCCCACATACCTTGTTTTGTCCACCTTAAATCTTTCCATTTCGAAAGTGTGGTGAAATAACCTCTCATTTTCAAGCTCTCGATGTGAATTATATTATTAGAATGTCAATCTAAGTAAAATATAAAAACATTATAGTTCATTGAAATAAAAATTAAAGTGATTAATATATACCTTCAAATTTTCAAATATTCACAAACTTTTTAACCAATTCAAATAAAATATTCTTTCCTCTTAGACATCATATAATTGTCTTTGATTATATTACTATCCCATTCATATTGCTTGTATAGATATTTGGGGTAACTAGGAAGTTGTTCGTAGATGCTTTCTGCAATATTTCCACTTCACTATCTCCCAGCAATTCTTGCATCACTCCCTTGAGCCAGTTAGTTATTTGGGATTTATGTAAGGACTTGCATCTCCTTCACCTGAATTTGCGACGACATTCGTGTAATTCCCTTGAGCCAGTTAGTTATTGAACTTGAAAGCCAATAGCATCTATGAGAATTGCACGAATTAAGAATTTGTCCAGCCAAGTATTGATCTAGGAAACGAGTCCAAGAGTTAGATCTTCGACTAACATGGAAGAAAGAAAAGTTCAATGGACCAGTTGATGGCCAAGGAGGAGATGAATCGCTCGCTCTATATCAATAAAATAAAGTAGAATTAATAAGTTATGTTCATCTTTTTGGATCCCTGTAAAGATAAGAGTTGGTATTCCAGAAATTTGGGTTAATTAGGGTGTTTGGCTTTTATATAGGTCAAGATTCAATAGATTTCTCTTGCATTTTGTTAAATCTCACTCGAGCAATATCATGAGCAATCATCTCTTTCTTATGAACCACATCTTGGTTCCCTGTGATCAAGTTCAACCATGATTCATCCTTAAAATGTCAAATACACTTCAAATTTGTGTGCGTAAACCTAAACACAATTGAGTAATTGGGGTTATTTCTACTTATATCATTATATCTAAATATATCCTAGTGTATGAAATTAATACTCCCTCCGTTCGACAAAACTTGTCATTTTAGGGTGTTATTTTTGTTCAAAAAAACTTGTCATTGTAGTTATTTTGCCCTTCACTTTACAAAAATGCCCTTGATATGATTGATGGTTTGTTAGTTGTAGTTTTCGATAAAGTAAAAAAGGAGGGTAATAATTAAGGGTAAATTAGTACATTTGTTAATTACTTTAAAACTTGTGAAAGAAGCTAAAATGACAAGTTTTGCCGAACGGAGGAAGTATCTATTACATCATACTTGAGGATTGTTTTCGCGTGCAACCATGGGTTCATTGTAGTTTGCACAACATGTCACTAGTCGATATTATTCTTTCCAAAGATGCAGGTGTATTTATTTTTGTACACGGCAAATTGTTGGGGATTGCTGAATGCAGATTTTTCGATACTATGAATCTTAAAACGTAAAATTGCACAACATTCAGATTGATGACCAACTCGTTTGTGGGTAACCTTTGCAGATTCTAGAGGGAATGGATCTTCTAAGTGAAAAAACCAAAGCTGAGCACCGACATTTGAAGAAGGCAAGTTCTTTCACTTAATGTTACTGCCATAAACTCGTATATTTCAACTCTTTTTGCAGCTTGCTATTTGCTGATATTAGCATTCTATTGCACCTCCTCCTATCATTTTCCTTTGACTGCTTTGGTATTTGGCTCATACAAATTCGCTACTAACGTGAAATCTCGGTGAACTTTAGAAACCTGAATCTTGGAGGCTTGCTTGTCAAACAGTTGTCGGGAACAGGGACAATTCGGGCAAGGTACGTACATCATCTTGAGATCTTTCCCTTCATTGAAGCTACTATTTTAAATTCTTGCTGGTTTCATGTAATCTGTGTTGGTATGAATCCAAAGGTGAAACATTTTATCAATCCAGTATTAGACATTCCAAAAATGATCAACATGAATTGTATTTTGTTTCTGTTGAAGAAATATCAAATTCTAATTTTAGTTTTAATAAAAGAAAATAACAACTATTCTTTTATTAGGTTGGGTAAAAAAGGGCAATTACAATGAGAGGTGTTTGTGAGTTCCACCATTTGTTTCAAATATAGAGAACCTATATAAGCCCATAGGATTTCATTTGTAAATCATTCAAAAACCACATAGAGAAAAGCTTAGTTTAAAGCATTAAACAGAGAGAAGCTTTTGGGAGAATTTTCTGGGTAAAATTCCAGAGTGTAGTTTTGGGTGTGAGTGTTAGGTAATTGAGTTGTAATCACGTTATCATTCTATCAAAGTTTTGCGGCAGATTAGAAATATCTCGGGTGTGTTTTCTATCATTGCCATTCTCATTAGTCTGATTTTCGGGAAAGTTGAGCGTATTTTTCCCAACAATTGGTATCAAAGCGAGGTTATAATCAATCCACATAAAGTCAGATTTGAGTGGGAGCAATGGCCGTAGAAGATATAAAGGTGAAACTAGACAAGTTCGATGGTGCAGATTTCGGATTTTGGAAGATGCAAATTGAAGATTATTTGTACCAGAAAAATCTTTATCAACCTCTGTCAGAAAAGAAACTAGAGGGCATGAAGAATGAAGATTGGAATTTTCTCGATAGACAAGCCCTTGGAGTTATCCGACTAACTTTATCACGCAATGTTGCCTTCAACATAGCAAAAGAAAACAACGACAGGTCTTATAGCAGCCCTTTCTAATATGTACGAGAAGCCATCTGCCCCTAACAAAGTTCATTTGATGAGGCGATTATTCAATTTACGAATGGCAGAAGGCGCATCAATAGCTCAACATCTCAATTAACTCAACACAGTCACAACCCAGTTGAGTTCAGTTGGGATTGAATTTGATGAGGAAGTACGAGCCTTGATACTTTTGTCTTCTCTTCCTGATAGCTGGAATGCTATTGTCATGGATGTGAGTAGCTCATCAAAAAGCAATACGTTAAAGTTCGACGATGTTCGTGATCTGGTGCTCAGTGAAGAGATCCGACGACGAGAGTTGGGTGAATCATCAACCTCTTCAGTTTTATGTACAGAGTCAAGAGGGAGAAATTCAACCAGAGAAAATGGACACGAAAGATCGAACAATCAAGCCAGACGAAAAGACAAGAGGTTGAGGTAAAGGAACCCCAATAGTTCCTCTAGCTCAAAGACCATCGAGTGTTGGAATTGTGGGAATACCAGACACTACAAAAATCAATGCAAAAGCGCTCAACAGAAACAAGAGACGAAGGTGGAGGCAAATGTTAGCTTTAATTCTGGAGAAGATGAGGCATTGATATGTTCATTGGAGAGGAAGGACGAATCTTAGGTGTTAGATTCTGGAGCATCATTTCATGCTACTTCAAAGAAAGAGCTCTTTGAGAGCTATGCCCCGGGGAACCTTGGAAATGTATATCTTGGCGATGATCAACCCTGTTCAATTATCAGCAAAGATGAAGTGAAGATTAAGTTGAATGGCTTTGTTTGGGAGCTAAAGGACGTTCAACACATTCCTGATCTAAGAAAGAACTTGATATCAGTAGGGAAATTGACAAATGAAGGCTACGATACAATTTTCAATGGTGATAAATGGAAGATTTTAAAGGGTGAATGACAATAGTTCATGGAAAGAAGAGCGGTACTCTTTACATGACAGCAGGGGCACATTGCTCAATTGCAGTTGCATTAGGAAATGAAGATTCCAAAATGTGGCACCAGAGACTTGGACACATGAGTGAGAAAGGGATCAAACTCATGCATTCGAAGGGAAAGCTTCCAGGTCTGCCCTCAGTAGAAATGAGCATATGTGAAGATTGCATACTTGGAAAGCATAAAAGGGTAAGCTTTCAAACAAATGGCAAATCTCCAAAGAAGAATCGGCTAGAGCTTGTCCACTCCGGTGTTTGGGGGCCAACCACTACCTCATCCATTGGCGAAAAACACTATTTTGTGACTTTCATCGATGATTACTCTCGGAAAGTATGGGTGTACTTTCTAAAACACAAGTTTGAAGTTTTTTAGGCTTTCAAAAGATGGAAAGCTATGGTTGAAAATGAGACAGACGTGAAAGTTAAAAGGCTTCGAACCGACATGGTGGTGAGTATGTAGACACCATGTTCAAAAGCTTTTGTTATGATCATGGGATCCGAATAGAGAAAACGGTTCCAATTACACCTCAACAAAATGGTGTAGCTAAACGTATGACCCGAACGTTGACAGAAAGAGCTAGAAGTATTCGTATCCAGTCAAGACTACCAAAGCATTTCTGGGCAGAAGCAGTCAATACATTAGCTTACTTGATCAATCGAGCTCCATCGAGTCTATTAGATTACCAAATATCAGAAGAGGTATGGAGTGGTAAAGAGATAAAACTTTCGCATTTGAAAGTTTACGGTTGCGTGGCATATGTGCATATTAGTGATCATTGCATGAATAAGATTGATCCGAAATCTAAGAAATGCACTTTCATCGGCTATGGAGAGGATGAGTTTGGCTATCGCATCTGGGATGATGAAAAGAAGAAGATGATTCGTAGTAGAGATGTGATTTTCAACGAGTCAATCATGAATAAGAACTTGACAAAAAGTGATGCCATTAACTCAAAGCAGAGTGAGCCAGTATTTGCTGATGCAGATTATATTCCAGATTGTCTTATGACCGAACCAATTGCAATAAATCCTCAACCAGAGGAGCTCGTTGGACAAGGTAGTGCACAACAGTTTGACATGCCACAGCCCACTACTCCAACTCCTGTATTGAGAAGGTCTTCTCGTTCTCATGTGCCGAACAGGAGATATATGAATTATTTGTTGTTGACTGATGGAGGGGAGCCTGAATATTACGATGAAGCTTATCAAAGCAGTGAAGCAAGCCAGTGGGAGCTTGCAATGAAAGATGAGATGCAATCTTTGATTTCTAACCAACCATGGGAACTTTCTAAGTTGCCTGTAGGAAAGAAGGCACTTCACGACAGATGGTTGTATCGGGTGAAAGATGAGCATGATGGGCTCTAAGAGGTACAAAGCTCGACTAGTTGTCAAAGGATTTCAGCAAAAAGAAGGTGTTGACTACACAGAGATTTTTGCCCCCATTGTGAAGCATGCTACTATTAGATCAGTGTTGAGTATTGTTGTCGCTGAAGATCTCCATCTTGAACAGTTAGATGGGAAGACTGCATTTCTTTACGGAGACTTAGATGAGGAAATATACATGCATCAATCAGAAGGTTTCTTTGAAAATGGAAAGAAGAATATGGTGTGCAAACTTAAGAAGAGTTTGTATGGTATAAAGCAAGCTCCGAGACATTGTTACAAAAAGTTTGATGGCTTCATGCACAAGGAAGGTTACAAGAAGTGTAACGCTGACCATTGTTGCTACATCAAAAGATATCAGTCTAGTTATATCATTTTACTCTTATATGTTGATGATATGTTGGTAGCGGGTTCTGATATGAATGATATCAAAAGGTTGAAGAACCAGTTATCAAAAGAGTTTGACATGAAGGACTTGGGTCCAACAAAGAAGATTCTTGGAATGCAAGTTACAAGAGATAGGAAAAAAGGGACATTGCAGTTGTCTCAGTCAAGAGTACATCAAACGTGTCTTGCAAAGGTTCAACATGGGTAATACCAAACCAGTTGGGACACCATTGGCTAACCATTTTCACTTGTCCAAGGATCAAACCCCTAAAACAGAAGAAGAAAGAGCTCTCATGGCTAAGATTCCTTATGCCTCAGCCATCGGGAGTTTGATGTATGCAATGGTCTGTACAAGACCAGATATTGGACAAGCAGTGGGAGCTGTCAGTAGATTTATGTCAAATCCGGGGAAAGTTCACTGGGAAGCGATGAAGTGGATTCTAAGGTATCTACAAGGATCGACAGTAAAATGTTTGTACTTTAGTAAAGGTGAATTAAAAGTACGAGGCTACGTAGATGCTGACTTTGGATGCGAAGTCGATCACCGGAAGAGCACAACCGGTTACATATATTCATTGTCGGAAATACAGTTGTTAGTTGGATGTCACAATTGCAGAAGATTGTTGCTTTATCAACTACAAAGCCTGAGTATGTAGCAGTGACTGAAGCTAGTAAAGAGATGATATGGCTTCAAGGTTTGTTAACAGAGCTAGAATTCGTGCAAGAGAATAATGTCTTGTACAGTGATAGTCAGAGTGCAATACATTTGGCAAAGAATTCGACATTTCATTCAAGAACCAAGCACATTGGACTTCGATACAATTTCATCAGATCGTTGTTGGAAGATGAAGTAATAAAACTAGAGAAGATCCAAGGCAGCAAGAATCCAATAGACATGTTAACAAAGACAGTGACACTTGATAAATTGAAGTTGTGTTCAACTTCATTTGTCCTGCAGGAATGACAAAACCATAGTGTTTTGTGTCAAGACAGATTGAAATCAGTCTTCAAGTGGGAGATTGTTGAAGAAATATCAAATTCTAATTTTAGTTTTAATAAAAGAAAATAACAACCATTCTTTTATTAGGTTGTGTAGAAAGGGGCAATTACAATGAGGGTGTTTGTGAGTTCCACCATTCGTTTCAAATGTAGAGAACCTATATAAGCCCATAGGATTTCATTTGTAAATCATCCAAAAACCAAAGAGAGAAAAGCTTAGTTTAAAGCATTAAACAAAGAGAAGCTTTTGGCAGAATTTTCTGCATAAAATTCCAGAGTGTTGTTTTGGGTGTGAGTGTTAGGTAATAGAGTTGTAATCACGTTATCATTCTATCAAAGTTTTGCGACAGATTAGAAACATGTCGTTTGTGTTTTCTATCATTGTCATTCTCATTATTCTGATTTTCGGGAAAGTTGAGCATATTTTTCCCAACAGTTTCAGAGAATATGCAAATGCAATCGCTTATACATGAATCTTGTATGACATTTCTTTCATCAGGTTGTGGTTCAGAGGATGCCTCAGATGAAGACATAATTTTGAGGATGGAACTTGACACTCTCGGGCAACCACTTTGCTAGAAATACTGAACGACCATGTATGTATGTAATATGTATGAATAGTACCTTTAGTTTGTCTTCTCGTTATGTTATTCATGTGAATATATGTATATAGAATACAAATATTCTACCTATATATGTTATATTACGGACATGTACGTTGGAAATAAAAAAAATACATATCTCACATCAGTTTGGGAGTGACACATATCTTGTTTCATATAGCTCGTGTTGGATTACCTCGAAGGTGTGTTAATACTACTAAAGATTATTGGTAGGAAAAGCAGCGAAAATTATCAAACTACAAACATGTAATACGAAATGAAAATCATTATCTTTCTTTTCTTTCGAGAGGATTTTCAAATAAGTTTATTTTGTAGACTTAACTAGTGTGACTAGACTAGTCATCCAACTGTAACATAGGCAATAAACTTGTCGACGCTCCAATCACAACTAACACACAAGCACATGAACTCATGAACACCTTCAAGGCACGAGCAAGCTCTTCACAGTTTGGCATCTATCTCACACACACTCTTCCCCGCCCTTTACAAAGAAATATATAACCCTAGAACAATTCCCTAAGGAAAGAAGCAAAGGACAAAATAGACAAGTCTTAAGATCTATTTTCTTAGATAAAATAATATTGCATTTTATTTAATCTAAGATCTTCTTGTGCTCCTACAATATATTTTCTCTTTCCATATAGGCTTTAGACACGTCTTCAATATCACCAAAAAATGACCAAAATCTTAATTTTGCAGTTATATATCATCGTTTTGGCACATATTTATGGTCGGAAAAAAGAATCAGGATATTTTTTTGCCACATCTCTCAAAGGTTGGGTTATTTTTCTTACGGTCGAAGGGTGATGATATTTTTTTAACACCCCTCCAAAGGTGATGTAATTTTAATTACTTCTGCCATTTAAAAATGATAAACCTTGTAAATATTTTAAAAGATGCTACTCCAAGAAAAATCATCATGTGAGAAAGATTATTTATAGATTTAGGGTGATTTAGCTAATTGTATCTTTAGGAAAATCTAATTAACTAATTGTATCCAAAACAAATAAAATTAGGTATGTGTACCTCATACCCCTTCCTGCCCTTTCTTCCTCCCACTTTCCTCTCTTCCTTCTCTTCCTTACATGTTGTTCATTGATACCACTTTTTATGATACCATTTTTTTTTACCGTTGACTACTTATGTCACTTTTTTGATGTCATTTTTTTACCGTGATATCATTTTTTCAAAATAGTGTTTTGATGCCATTTTTTTAATGATATTTTTTCTTTAATGTGATGCCGCTTTTTCAAAGTAGTATTTTGATGTCATTTTTCTAATGTAATTATTTGATGCCACTTTTTTTTTTAATTCAGTCAATTGTATATCGATATATTTTCATTGACTCTACTTTTATTCATTGATGACACATTTGTGATTACACTTCATTGATGCAATCATTTGTGGTGACATTTATTGCATTTTTATACAATTGAAGACACATGAGCATAAAATGTATTTAAACTTCATAGATGACATCTATTGATGAATTTTATTTATTAATGAAATTTGTAGTTACACTTCATTGATCTCAATCATTTTATGATAACATTATTTGTTGATAACATTTTGATTTATACTTTGTAGATGACATTTTATATTGATGAATTTTAATCATTGATAAAATGTGATTACACTTTATTGATGGACTTTTTATTGATCGATGACACAACATTGAAATTAAGTGTAAAAGGGGAAGTAAAGGTCAAACTTCATTAATATTGTAACACAAGAATCCATGAACAAACAATGTAAGCACATTCCCACTGTTTCTTTGTCCTTTTCTCAACAACTCCTTTTTCCTTTCCCTCTTCATTTTCTTCTTTAGCATCAGTTGTCTCAATGCTTCAAGTGTTGCAAGATTGGGTTGTGTTTGATCGTGAAGGAGAGCCAAGAATCCAAGTCTTGAAGCCTTCAGACACACATCTCTCCACGTCAGGTGTAATTTGCAGTGGATTTGCTTCCAGCATTTCTAGCCCCATATTTCTCCCCACAAAATCTTCCTCATCGACCATCGTTGTTGCCTTTCTTTTCAGGGAAAAAGCAGTTCCTCCATGTAGTACAACTAAGCCTCATGCTGCAATCTCATATCACCAAAACAAAGGCAAAGTGTAGTTTTTTCCTAGTGTGAGAAGACCTGAACCAAGAAAAAGAGCAAAGAGGCGAAAAATGAGAGCAAACACATAATTAAGGATGGCAAGACAGCGGAGCCCACCTACAGTACAAAAACAAAACATCATCAACAAATCATGCCTTTGGTCAATCTATTACCTAGTTTTGAAGTAAAGAGCTTTAAATCTAGAAACCAAATTGTATTATACTTGCTTTTAGCCCAGGTTAAGAAGCATTCCCTCTAGGCAGATAAATTTCACAACATGGATGCTAAATTGCTAGGCACCCAGCCGATCATTTCTCAAAAACCACAAATTGGATGGATCAAATATGAAAGGGATAAATTGAGATAAAAGATTTGTCTACAAATGTGACATGGAAGTTTGTGGCTTTGTAGTTAAACTTTTCATCTTTCTTTTCATATGAGAATGGTGTGTGGTGGAAATCACATGGAGGAGGGACCAAATGAACCACTATCATCATGGTCAAAATTATAAAAAGGAAAACAAAACTATTGAATAAAATGAAACATAAAGCAACATCTTTTTTCTAAGGCTCATGAAAATATACGGAAATCAAGTGCTCAAGACAGGAAGGATTTCCATGGTAGTTTAAAGAGAACTAAACAAGTAAAAGAATTTAGAGTAGAAGCTAAAGAGCTTGAATCTTTGTAATGTAATCAATATCTTAAAACAAATTTTATTTTCTAGGAAGGGTAAAGTTACCAAGTCATCCTAGATTGTAACTACATTCTGAATTAGAGCTGGCAAAATCTGACCCGACCCGAGAAACCCGACCGATTCACCCGAACTCGAACCTGACTGAAACCCGAAAATCTGGAGTCATCCATAACTCGAACCCGAGACCGAACCCGACCCGAACTTGACCTGACTCGAAACAGACCCGAACACAGATAAACCCGACCCGACTCAAACCCGACCCGACTCTAAACCCGACCCTACTTTGAACCCAACCCAACTCTGAACTCGACTCGACTCTCAACCCGACCCGACCCAACCCGACTTGAAATGGTTGTTTAACATCAATATTTTAATGCTTGAATATTAAATGTTTTTTTTATTTTAACACAAGTTTATGATTATACTTTTAACATATAAAAAACACCAATTATTTTTGTTAACTTTTATCATATGAATAAGAACCCAAGTAAAATCAATATATAAGCGGATAAGCCAATGAGTCAAGTAAGTCAACAACCATACATCAAAACATCGATGCATACTATGAGTCACAAATGCTAAAAGTTCATTAATCGCTAGCTTGCTGCAGATGATCTCAATTCTCAAATCTTTATATATCTTAACCTGAATCTCAAATCTCAAATATCAAATGTCCATATTTGTCCCAATCTTAAATCTCAATCTCGATCTAAATCTCTATCTCAATTCTCAATATTAAATTTCAAATCTCAAAACTTTAAATACATCGAATATTCGAATCCATCGAAGATGAAGTATTTATAAGTTTTATTTATAATTTTGATTTTTTTCAAACGTGTTTCTTTTTATAGGTATAAGTATAATAATTCTATTAGTTTTCATAATTAAGTGTTAATAATTCTATTAATTTTCATAAATTTAACTCTTTAAGGTTTTTTTTCACCTAAAAAATTAGATTATTAGTGTTAATGATTTTATTAATTCTAGTAGTTTTCAGTTTTTATAAATGGATTTCATTTTATAAATACAAGTATAATAATTATATTACATTCCATAATTGTGGTTATTTTCTTTGTTCACATTCCATAATTTGTATGAATTATGATACATGATTATTTTTTGGGTGGAAAGAATTATTTATATCCAAATCAATAATTTTATAGTTTTTATTTTATTTATATCTATATCTATATTATTATATTTTGATAGAATTAATTATTTATATCTAGATTTGTTCAAAACTAATAATAATAATGAAAAAAAACTAATGGGCGAAAAGCTAAAAATAAAATGGGTATTGAAAATGAAATGGGTCAAAGATATAGTCAAACCACAAATAAGCTCATTTGCAACTTGCTAGTTAAAATAAGGTGAAATCCTAAATGTACAATTAATTTCATTTAGTTTTAGCACTGATCAATTGGTTTAAATGTTTAAAAAAGGACGATGTTGCTTGCCGAATACTGAATTTCCAATTATGACTTTTTGAAAACCGATTGACAACTGATGAATCAATGAGTGTATTCAACCGAGTCAAAATTACATATTCAAGTATTCAACCAAGTCAAAATTATTTATTTTAAGTAAATTACATATTTAAGTATTCAACCAAGTCAAAATCAACCTAATTAATTATCCAAACGGGTCGAATATGATTCGACCGAAAACTCAAACAAACTTTACCCACTTTGATTCGAAACTCAAATGAGACCGACCCGCCTCTTGACCTGAAACCGCGAACGAGCCCGACTCGCTTGACCCGAACCCGAATGAGCATGACCCGATTTAACCCGAAACCCGACCAATCTAAAATTCATTATGACCGAACCCGACCCGACTAGTACCCGACCATAAATTTTACCCGAACTGACCCGACCCGTCATTGACCTGACCCGAGCAAGCCTAACCTGAACCCTACTCGAACGAACGAATTGCCAGCTCTATTCTGCATCAACTACATCATATTTTTACTCCTAATACTGCCATAATTGGATAAGATAATACTAAACACCTCTCTTTGAAGCACAGTAGTTGTTTTCAACCACTTTTAAGCATTCATGCCTTCTTGAAACCAAATATGCAACTAGGGTTGGGCTTCTGGTCTGGACCGGATTGGACTGGACTGGAACTTTCGGTCCGGTCCAAGACCGGTGTACCGGAATTTTTAGGAGTATGGACCGCGGATTGGACCGGGACCGAGAAATATGGTCTCGGGTTATCCGGTCCGCGGACCGGAAATAAGCTGCATCCATTTTTTTTTTAGTTGATCAATTTCATCAAATGGAGCTCAAATTAGGGGCTGAATATTACATTTGTCTTCACCTGGCCTTTTTGGATGATGTATTCGTTCAAGTTAGGGATTTAATTTCATATTCAAACCAAAAGAAGATGACAATAAATGAATGGACAATCCATCAAATTGAACTCAACCCTCTTTCCAAAAAGTCAAACCCTAAATCAGCAATGGAGATGCTACATAACAAATGTTACTCATCAAGCTCAGTGACCCCAAATCCCAAAAATAAAAACGATGAAAAGAACAAAAACACAAAGTTCCTAATTGAAAAAGGCCTCAAATTTCACTGGTTGTAAAGGAATGTATCAACCCAACCAAAGGACAAGATATTCAGCATACCTACCTACGATTATGCTCTTTGACGGCAAAACGGGCAAGGCTTATAGAGCTCAGATTCAGGAAGAACATAAACAAATATTCTTTAATGTCCAAAACCCTAGATCTGAAAAATATCTCAAATCTTACTCATGTTTATACTTTCTCCAAATCTAGACTTGAAATCGACATTAATTTATGAAAATAATCAAAGTATACCTAAAACAAACCTAGATCTAAAAGGGAAAAGAGTGGGAAGAAGAAGAAGAAGTGAAGAACGCAACGGTTACTGGCAAGCGATGTGAGCGAACACTCGAACTACTCGAACAGAGAGGCTTCGGAACAACCGAGAGGGAAGAAGAAGAACGGAAAAAGGAGGGCCGACTGAGAGCAGGGCACCTTCGAGACGGATGGAGGATGGATGACTAGAGCGGCCGTGAGCAAAGAAGAAGAGAGAGTATGGCTGAAACTTGAGAGAGAGACTTGAAGGAATTGTATCCTTTAATTTAATGTGCAATGACTAAACATGGAATAGGACAATTGATAGAGATATTAAATCCGATTATTTTAGGCCTCATAATGCTTTGCTAGAAGTCAATTACGATTAATGGGGTTAAACGATTTAAGTCCATGACTATTATAAACGGGTCCTATGAGGTCACACACTTTGAGTTTACGGACTAGATCAATGAGATTAATGATTGATTATTAATATATAATATGTGATTTATTATTAATAAGTATTATTATTTATTTTGGAAATAAATAATAAAAGTTGTTAATTAGGAAGAGGTAACGGACAACTTAATTAGGAGAAAGCTGAAAGGCTGAACGGTTGATGCTTGGTAGCTTGTAACTCCTAATCTCCTCCTAATTAAAATGGCTGCCTATTCCTATAGAGTTCAATTGATTTTTTACGGTGGCTTTGAGTGTGTAGAAAGAAATAGGCAAAGATTTGCTATTTTCTTGCTAAACTACACGCATCAACAGTAGCAATAGGAAGGAAAAATCAAAAGGTTGATTTGCAAACCATCATTACCATCCAACGTAATTCGATTGCTCATCTTTCGATCTTCGTCCTAGCAGTCAAAGACAAGGGAGATCTAGACACCGGGCTCGTGTGGAATAATTAGAGAAGTCACGTTTAGGGCTTTCGATCTCTTCCGATTCCTACCCGATTCGATTCGGTTCACACATCAACAAATATTTTCTATGAACAATGATTGATCTATAGTTTATGCATGAAGATCTTGATGATTAGATGTTTAGATATGATCTGAAATTTGCTTAACGCATCTAATTATCCTTCAAGACTGTCTGATCTGAACGCTAATTGTGTAAGCGTGTTTCTTCTTCTTTCTTTATTTTTTTCTTTTTTTTTAAAAAAAAATCAGGTTCCGGTCCAATTCCGGTCTGGTCCCGGGTTTGGACCGGAACCCGGAATACAGAATTTCTTGGACCGTGAACCATAACATAATTTTCTTGTCCGATCCAAAAACCGTAATTTCCGGTCGAGTCCCGGTCCGATTCCGGTCTGATCCAACTTTTGCCCAGCCCTATATGCAACAGTTGGAGCTTTTGAAGAATCTCGTAAACGGTAGAATGGATTCAACCGGTAATCAATAATTACTATACTACAAAACACAACAACAAGATCAAACAGAAACTTGAAAATACTTCCTCATTGACAAAATTAGGTCTAGAATCACAAGAAATTCCAAAATTAGTGTTCGATTTAGAATCTCATGGAGGCTTACTCGATCTCGCGATCAAAATCCTTTCTAATTCAAGTGAATCGGACAGAGTAACAGAAAATGGAGCAAGAGAAGAAAAGAGAGTTTCAAAACCTAAAACCAAAGTACCTCTCAAGATGATAGGTGGTCGGAGACAACCTCTAGAGTGCGACCACAATAGAAGCAGCGGGGTGACGGTGAGGACTGGCGGTGGCTGAGCTGCTGAGGCTTCAAGGTGATCGGGGACGCCGATGGCGAGATCTAAGCCGGAATTGGAAGCGGAACTGGAGGAGAAGCAACAGAGAAGGAAGGGAGAAGATAGATGGCGATTGCGAATCCGGGAAGCGAAGAAGGAAAGGAATCCGGAAAGCAAAGAAGGAAAGGCTGAGGAAAACGCCATGAGAAGCTAGCAACGGAGAAGTTGAACAAAGGAGGGGTACATGAGACAAATTAATTTTCAAGAGAGGATAGCACAACTAATAAAATTTTCAAAGGGGATAAAGACCTAATTACCTTTTCTGAAAGGCATATTCTACCAAATTTCCTCATAGATTTATATGTTTAACATTTTTTTTAAATATGATCATGGAGTTTATCTTACTATTCATTCTACTACTTACCTCACTATTTATCTCATTACTTATCATTTATTTTTATTTGTCTTATCAATTATATTAACGAATAATTTTATTTTATAAAAAATAATATTAAATACTAATATCGAATGTTTTTACATTTTCATATACTCCGCTTTATATAATCTCCTAAATAATACTTTTATATTATAAAATATATTAAATAATACTACTAAGTTTTGTTTATTGTATTTGACAAAATAAATTATAATTTATAATATTTAAATTAAAATACTTGTGGCATAGGAGCGGGTTTAAGTTAACCAATGAGTAGTATACTTACCTTAACAACCAATCTCACCACTACTAGTCCACCACAATCAACACCCACCACCACCAGTACATCACACCATCAACAACAATAACATCTGGGGAACAACCGAGATTTATCAATCTCAACCCCACTAGTACATCACCATCAACAACAATAACATCCGGGGAACAACCGAGATTTATCAATCTCTACCCCAAAAACATCCGGGGAACAACCGATATTTATCAGTCTCAAACTCAACAACTAATTTTGGTAAAAATTAATTACTATTTGGGTAATCCCCATCAACATTAATAAAATTAACATACTTTGCAGTCCATCACCAACAATGCATGGGATTATCTCCTCACCACAATCACCACCTTCTGCTGTAAATATTTCATTTCAACTGATCTCCGTCGATTTCATTTCAACAAAAACGCATATCATCGATTTCATTTCAATAAAAACAAATTGGAATATTCGCAGCAAAAGAAAGAGGTAGGGTAAACCCACTGTTTGACTCCTCCTTCTACCTCCTCTCTAGCCATCCAATAATATGGAAACAATTGATCTTTGTCGCACCACCACACCATAATCGGAACACCACAGCCACACCAGCAGAATCCTTTGATCTCCATCGCACTCCAAAACACTACCACCCTTCTCTTGAAAAGGCCAACTCAGAATCCAAGCCATCTTTTTACTTGGTTTCTTGGTTGATCTTGCAAAAGGTTTCCATTGAAGATAAAAGCCCCAAATTTATCCATATTCAAGAACCCTAAACCATTCAATTTGGTAGCCTCGACGACGACTTTGTTACCTGGGTTCCTTGGATTGTCTTCTTTGGGTTCTTGACTTACCTGGATTTGTATTCTCGATCGCTTGATACACACTCTTGTTCCTAATTGATTTCATCGGTTGTTTCTAGGTTCAAATCCCAAACCTTTTCGACTCACTGTCGTTGCGACTTCCTACTACTCTTGGAAAAAAGAATTGAACCCTCTAATTGAAGATCCGGGGGTGGTGGTCTCACGACTTTCCGATGTCGACCGTCTTCCTGGAGATCTTTGTCGTCGACCACCTGCCGCCTTCACTTATAGGTGAATCCTTTAACGTGAATAATCCTTTCTACACATAATAATAGTAACTCTAATACTACTCTAATAGGCCTTCCAACCCAACAAGCCTCTCATTGTGTTGGGCTCAATATCAACTTAAGCAAGTATTGTGATTACTAATTGATGATGATATACAGAGTATTTATTAAAATAAGAAACGTGATTATTTGAAGAGAATATTGCATGTTATTTTACCCTTTATAAAGAGATATAACGTGCACATCTATCATAAAGATTTTTGCCCCGTCCTTTCTAGAGTGTTTACTTGTCCGTTTCTAGCGTGGGTATTCTTTGAGCTTTGTGGTCTTTCTTTGCCATCGTGTGAGAGGTCGTGGACGTGATCGAGATCTAACGGCTCACCGATGAGATGTCTCACCAACTGTTAGAAGAGATGTCAGATGAGATGTCTCACCGACTGTCAGAAGAGGTGTTGCCTCTACCAACTATCAGAAGAGATGTCTCTATTTGTCCCGGTTCCAACTTGTTCACCTTTGCTAGTTTCGACATTGTTCTCTAGTTTGTTTGTGGTGGATTTGTCTTTATTGACTTTTCTTGTATTTTTCGGTTCTTTTGATAACGATATGTCCATTGCCGATCTTTTTGTCCCCTCGACTCACCAGGCATGTCCGATTTGTCGAATTTTTTTTTTTTTGAAAAAAAAAACACTAGTATACTTACTAATGAATAATGATCCGAATGGGCAATTAAATGTACAAAAGTTTCAACCTACTCCGATCCGATTGACTAATTTGCCGACTTTAATATAAAATAAATGAATGAATGCGCATGGGCCATGTCAGTTTGAGTAGTAGCAACTACTCCGTAGTATTTGACCAAACAGCTGATGATGACATGCTGAGTAGTAGCAATTACAAGTTGCTCGTACCATTTGTTATCAAATACTGTATATTTCAATTTATAAATGTAATGAACCTTACTTTGCATAATAATTAGAAAAAAAAAATTCATCTCGATTTTATTCGTTTACTAAATAAGTCGAGTATGAACTCAAATTCAAATATAAGTTCGATTTGAGCTCAACTCGTTTCTAAACGAGCTAAATATATATAATCAAGAAATACTAGACTCGTTTGACTCAAATAACAATCCTAATCAATATGTAACTTGTTGACTCTTAACATATCAAATATAAAATTTTTAAACTTGGGTACTTCTTATCTAATCATTGAAATAATTAGTATAACCTCTCATTTCGAAGCTCTTGAGATGAATTATATAGTGTGTGATTGTTAATTTAAGTAAAATACAAAAGCATTATAGTCTATTGAAATAAAATTAAAATGAATAATTTACCTTTAATTTTTAAATATTTATAACTTTTTACTCAGATGTCGGATTAGGGCATATTATATATCAAAACGAAGCTATCGATAAGGAAAACACACTTAGATAATTCGTCAAATGAGAAGGGGCACATGACCCAGACCCCCTGGCTCCGCTTATGTTTCAATTCAACAAATACTCCATATGTTCTAATGAAATATACATATATAAGTTTGAAATTATTAAAAAAAAATATTTTAAAAAGATTAATATTATATACAATTTTTTTCTCATATTTAAAAAAATTATATAAATAGTAAATGACATTTTATTGGAATGAGTAAATTTTATGGCTTTATAAATTTAGAGAACAAACTCGATATCTAAGTAGAAATCCATACATATGGATTGCTTCCACTCCTAAGATGGGTTAGGGAGCCACTTGTTTGGGACAATAACAAGGGTTGAGAACTCATGGTTCTCGTAACTTGCTAGACTGCTAGTAAAAGGTCTAAAAGATTAAGATCGCTAGAGAAGAAATAATTAAGATCAAACTGAGCATTTGGGGATTGGGAAAGAGTTGATTGCTAAGGGTTGAGATGTGTAGGCAAGAAAGGGGGAGGAGATCACAATGCCTGTAACCCCCTAAGATTTTGATGACATTAACGTAAGTGAAATGAATAGATAAGTTCAAGTTGATTTAGATCAATCGGTGTCATTGAGTAGTGAACTTCTTTTCCCGGAGAAGAAGCAATCCTAGGAACACTACGCCATTTTGCAACTCAGACGACGGATATAAATGGTCACTTGAAGTCGAATTGGGTCATCTGAGAATTCAGGTGACGAATAGTCGTCACCTGAATGGTGGTCACATGACCGTCGTCCCCTGAGCTTATAGGTGACGACTCTATCAAAGTTGGTCGCTAGAAGTGATTCAGCACATGGAGGTCAAAGCCCGACAAAAGCCCGACCCGGACGGTTCAGGCGACCAAGTTTTCGTCGCCTAAAAGATAGCAAACATTGTCAGAGAGGGCATTCAAGGGACGAATATGTTCGTCACTTGAACATTCAAGTGACCAAAATGTTTGTTGCTTGACCAATCAAGTGACGTAAGTGTTTGTCACTTGAGATTGTGAAAGGACTAGTATGTTCGTCACCAAGGTATTCAGGTGACCAATAATTTTCTCAATATTCGTTGCCTGAATCAATTTTGAGATTTTTTTTAAATTCAAGCAATTATTATATACTATGTTCGTCGCCTGAGTAAATTTTATAATAAAAAATATATATATTTACAATATTGTCGGTACGTCGCCTGAATGCTTCGACTCAGGTGACGAAGATGTATATGGTACGTCGCCTGAATGCTTCTCAAACGACGAACCCACAAATGTACGTCGCCTAACTTGCAAAATGGCGTAGTGACGAAAGTCGCTAGCTTAATTTGTATGAAAAACACTATTACGTCTATAGTTTTCTCAAATATTATTTTCAGAGGTGGCCACAGCCCACAGGGGGCGCGGGGGGCAGCCGCCCCTCTCTCCGGCGACGAAATTTCGTAATATTTTTTAAAAAAATTTTAAAAAAAATTTAAAAAAAAGGTAAAAAAAAATGTGGAAAGTAACACAAAAGTTGTCTAGCTTGTTTGGTAAAAGGAGGGAAAGAAGTATAATGGAAGCAAGAGGTCATGGGTTTAAATCTCATGCTTTACCTTTTTGCACTACTTTTTATTCCTACCAAAATTTTCTCTATTATAAATGTCATATTTAAATCAAATTTTTTATTTTTCTTTTAATATTTTCATAAGATTATTCATTATGTTACACATATTTTTAAAAAAAAATCTTCTAATTTTTACTTCTATGAAATATTTTTACTATTAGTGTCATATGTAAACCACAATTTATGAGTTTGTTGGCTATATTTTTCTTTAAATATTTTCATAAGATTATTCATTATGTTACACACATATTTTAAAAAATTCTTCTAATTTTTACTTGTACGAATTTTTTTTACTATCAATGTCATATTTAAACCACAATTTATGAGGTTTTTTTGTCATACTTTTCAATCCTATCATTTTTTTCCATTTACCAATGACAAATTCTTTAAAAATTTTATAATTTTCTTTCAATATTTTTAAAAAAAATCTTAATCATGCTACACATATATATAAATTATAAAATTATTGTATCAATTTTTATAATAAAATATCATATGTATACCACAATATATGGTTTTCTTTCAATATATTTTTTAAAAATTTCTTTATTATATATATCGAGAAAAAAAATTTCCGACCAAAAATTTCGCCCTCCCCTCCCGCAATTCCTGTGGCTGCCACTGATTATTTTTACTTGTCTACTTCTTTTATTGAATGCGCACGCGTTATTAAATACACCTTAGGAGTATTGTAAGCTATCTAAAATCTCATTAGAGAGATTCAGCATGCACATTTAACCCTAATAACAACTCAACTCAATCCAAGCAAACATAGATCAATTCTTACCCACATCGAAACTCTTCCATTGATCTAAATCAAGCAGTCATTCACACTCAATCAACACCGGCCTCTTCTCTGCACGTTTGTGCAGGTACACATACCCATGCATTGCATAAACATCTTTACCCGTATCTACTTGTAGAACACTGCAATGTACAACAACTACTCTCTTCTTTTCTTTGAAGCTTTTGAGATCACCAATTTTCTTTTCTATCGATTTTTCTCTATTTTTTAGTAGGAAGAAGATAACCTAAAACTCCAAAGTCCAAATCTTTTCTCCTTTTTTTCCATCTCTCAAAAGCAATATCTAGAGCTGGCAAAACCCGACCCAAACCCGAAAACCCAACCCAGTCGACCCGAAATCGATTATTCTGAACACTGATCTAACCCGACCCATTTTGGACCCGAAATCGGAATAACCGATAACCGAGACTCACCCAAATCCGAATGAACCGAACTCGATTCAACCGAAACCCATTAAGACCCGAAGTCATTATAACCGAAACTCGAAATAACCCGAACTTTAAGATATATTCTAGTAAATTTTTTAAAATGAATAATGAAATAAAGAAAACTTGAGATAATCCAAACCCGAAATAACTGAAATCCGAGATAACTGAAACCCGAAATAACCAAAACCAGAGAAAATCGAAACCCGATACAACTGAAACCCGAACCCGACCTAACTGATTGACCAAATTATTAGACATTACCCGAAACCCGAATGACCTGACACCCAACTAATCAAAGTCGAACCCAACCCGACCCGCCCGATTGCCACCTCTAGCAATATCATTTTCATACAATAATCTCTCAAAAAGGATAGCATATCAATTTACAATAAAAAAGTTACAAGGTATTTCCTAAGATATACTATATTCTATGAATCTAGATACATTTAAATACATTGTTTGAGATATGTGAAGAAATCAAATAGTACCATATTAAAAATATAAATTAACAAACCTTAGTATATAAGCTAGTTGACTATTTTTTTTATTGTCAAATGGTTTTAGGATGGAACTCGCTCGACTTATAGTCATGAGCGCGCCCTAACGGGCTTTAGCATTAATAAATTGAATCAATGATGTGATACTCCTTCTAATTTCGACACTAAAATATATTTCGTGTGCGCGCTCCAAGCTCCATACGTACGTCCATTGCTGGGCTCTAATTAATACAGTAAGATTTGGACTAGTTTAATGTAATGTCCTTGTTATAGACATTAGAAGTTAAAGGGTATAATTACCTATTGATTGGAATTGGAGGGTATATATGAAAGATATAATCAAAACCTTTACCTCTCATATCCCTCCTGAACTCTATCTCTCTCCTTTGTATCTTCTTTCTCACTCTTATCTTTCTCATCTCCTTCACCTTTCTACTCAAGATCAACCTGAAATCACCTTAAATTGACTTCGGGACATGACATTAATTTAATTTGCAAGACACCTTTCTGATATGAAATTATCACTTCTTTATACAATCACTTTAAATATGTTTTATCATCTACAAAATATCTAAATAAATACATCAAATACTAAAATTTGCTACTATCAAAACATATTTTGGATTAACATTCTCAAAATATATATGAGCGATAAAGTGAGTTATTACACCAACTCACTATACGAACATGACACTTCATTAAAAATAAAAAAATTTTAAAAAAAATTAGACAATCGTATATATTTTTTTTTGAAATATATGCACATGTTAAACCTAATACAGATTGAAAATTTTCAAACGTAGGGATAACTCTCCCATGCATGATATATTATTGTGTGTGTATATTAATTGACATACAAATTAAAGATCATATATAATATAATATATATTGTAAAATGAGATAGATAGATAGATAGATCCATGTGGAAATAGATAGGATGTGGATTAAATGGAGATCACAATCTCCTAACGCCCCATACGCGTAAGGCCAACCATAAACCATAGATACCATTAAATACAAAAGACCCCATTAGACGACGACCCAGTGTGTGCGTTGTACGTACAAACCCCATCATCAGTTTTCTACTGCGCGCAACCCCCTCCTCTTTAATGCATCCTCGATCTTGCATTCTTATTATATATAAAGCCATCCCTTTTTCACTTTCTAAACAAGTATCTACTAATTATAAGCTATACCTCTTCTTATATATACATGCTCTAACTAGCTAGCTGCCCAAGTGTGTGTTGTAATTGGTTGTATTACTATTGAATTGTTGCCGGCCTTTTTGGTGTGCATTGAGCCATTAAGCTTAGTATGGTTGTCTGCGCGTCGTCTCCGGGGAGACGCTATGTCGTCGCAGTCCTTCTCGTCTTTGTCGTCGCTCTTCACTTGAGCGCCGCGGATGGGTTTGGTGGGCGTTATGACCACGATGGATATCCCTACGGGGGTAGGCCTCGTGGATGGGGGTGCGGCCGCTTTGGTTGCCACGGCGGGCGTCCTAGCTATGGTGGGCGTCCCGGTTATGGCAGGGGTCCTGGTGGAGGATATGGTGGCGGTGCTGGTGGTGGATTCGGCGGGGGTGCTGGAGGTGGTGGTGGTCTAGGTGGGGGTGCTGGAGGAGGATATGGGGCTGGTGGAGGAGTAGGGGGAGGTGCCGGAGGAGGTCTTGGAGGCGGTGGTGGTGCGGGTGGGGGTGGAGGGGGTGGATTAGGAGGAGGTGCGGGTCATGGTGGAGGGTTTGGGGCTGGGGGAGGAGTGGGAGGTGGAGCTGGAGGAGGACTTGGTGGTGGTGGTGGTGCAGGTGGAGGGGGCGGTGGTGGACTTGGTGGAGGATCGGGTTCAGGAGGAGGTTTCGGAGCAGGAGGAGGCGTTGGCGGTGGTGCGGGTGGAGGTCTAGGTGGGGGAGGAGGTGGTGGTGCTGGTGGTGGGGGAGGCGTTGGTGGTGGATCAGGTCATGGAGGAGGTTTCGGTGCTGGTGGAGGTGTTGGAGGCGGCGCTGGTGGTGGTCTTGGTGGGGGAGGAGGTGGTGGTGGAGGTGGAGGCGGAGGTGGAGGTGGAGGCCTCGGTGGTGGATCGGGTCAAGGTGGAGGTTTTGGAGCTGGAGGAGGTGTAGGTGGTGGCGCTGGCGGAGGGCTTGGTGGTGGAGGAGGTGGTGGTGCAGGCGGAGGCGGAGGCATTGGCGGGGGATCGGGTCATGGAGGTGGTTTCGGAGCTGGAGGAGGAGTAGGAGGTGGTGCTGGAGGAGGCCTTGGGGGTGGAGGAGGTGGCGGAGCCGGTGGTGGAGGTGGGCTTGGCGGGGGATCGGGCCACGGTGGAGGGTTTGGAGCTGGAGGAGGAATTGGAAGCGGTGGAGGAGGTGGTCTTGGTGGTGGTGCCGGAGGAGGCGGCGGCTTAGGAGGAGGTCATGGAATCGGCGGCGGAGGAGGAATCGGAGTCGGTATCGGAATTGGTGTCGGGGTCGGAGTTGGAGGAGGTGCCGGACAGGGAGTTGGGACGGGTGTTGGTGCTGGTGGTGGAGGTGGCAGTAAACACTAAGGAATACTTTTAAATAATATATTAATTAAGGAAGAGTTAAAAATATTGATTTACGTCGGGTTGAAACAAGCCCTAAGAAATTAAGTATAAATTTGTATTTTGATTGAATTTGCTGGTGAAGAGATCACAATTTGTATTTTGGACTGTCAAGCAAGGCATTTAATCTCATTTTTAGCAAGATATTAAGAAGGTACAAATTTGGCCGTGTTATTTTTAATCACATTCTTAATTTGGCCGTGTTATTTTTGGACTTAGTTAAGAATCTCAATTTTTTTTTTCGATACAAGAAGAAAAGGATTTTGGTAGTGTCAGACTCTGCCGATCCACTATCCAATCGCGTCCTTTCGGACGAGAACAAGAAACTCCCGATGTGAAGAGAGAGCTCCAAGGTCCATCTTATACCCGAGCCTACCCACCAAATCCGCAACTTGATTCTTTTTATAGAAAACGTGTCGATAGGTGGCTTCCTCGGAGCATTAAGAATCTCAATTGAAAAAGATTGCGAACTTAAGAAATCAATATATATTAAGAGAAACTAAAATTTTTAATTTTAAAAATATTTTCCGAAAACCGTGACACTGATATAATGTACTTACTCGACTAATATCACCAAGGGCATATCATTGCATGTATTGATTTTTAAATTAAATAAAATAACATTTTAATCAATGATTAATAATTTTAAAATCAATAATATTACGCACATAAATATGATGAGCTTTCATTCTAAAACCAGTTGGCAATAGAAGAATTAACCCACTAACTTATACTAGGTTTTGTCTCTTCACATCGATAAGAGACAAATACTCATAAAGATATAACTGACTAAGATGATGGAAGCTCCACCTTCTCACTAACAATGGAAGCCTGAAATCAATGAACAAATAAGAATGAGGCAGGGCTTGTCTCTCCCGGTAGACTCTTTGATGCGGAAGTCAGATTCTTTCTTGGAGAATTCTCAAAGAACAATTCATATTGGAGGCTACGGTTTAGTGTATATATGAGGGTCTTTCGGAGGAGAAAAGCCCCGCTCCATTCTCATTTGTTCATTGATTTTAGGTTTTCACTGTTAGTGAGAAGGTGGAGCTCTAATCGATGCATGCAGTTGGTTATATCTTTTTTAGGATTTTCTTCCGTACAACATCTCAACAACATTAATAAAGATAAAGCATGTGTTTGTATCACAAGAGATATGGGTAGGTACTTATCTATCGCATTACCATAATTGGTATATAGTGTTTTCAAACCAAATTAATTAAGGGAAATTTAGGTATATATCCATATAATAGAACTTAATTAGCTAATTTTCTATCAAACAATCCTGATTATCAAACTATCTATATATATATATATATATATATATAAAGCACTTCTTAACCTCCTCCCATGTCCTCCTATAGTCGACATTACATTTTCTTGCAGGTCAAGAAAAACTCTCCCTTCCTGACATTATCCAATGCAATTTTAGAGCTAATGCAACAATTGAAGCAATCAAAGCTGATGGTAGTACGATTTATTGACATGAATTCTCATATGCTGATGATATACTCTGTTTACGATCAATTCTGATGTTATCAACCAACTCTTTTTTTCATATCCAACGAACTAATTAAATAAGTTGACATCTTTGAGTTTTTATTGAAGGTATAACAACTATTTCAGATCTCTACCTCACTTACTAACATATATAATTTATGCGAAATAACATCAAATTCTTGAGATTTCTCCACATCCTCTTTGTTTTGCTAAAGTCAAAAATTCTATTTCAGCATGAGATTTCATATTTCCTGTGAAAAATCTATTTTAATGACGATTCCTTATGAGTTTTTATCTCTATCTCGATTGCTACGTAATTCAAGCGAAATAGCATTAAATCCTTGAGATTTTACAACTCTTTGCTTTGTTGTAGATTCCTTAAGATTCAAATGTTGTTGACCTTCATTTATATGTATTGTTGATATTTTAGTTCTTGTCTTTTTTTTTTTGGGTGATATTTGATAACATGTTATGGCTAATTAATTCTTATTTTTAGTGCATTTAAAATTATTGAAAATAATTTTAATTGCAAAAATGTTGTCACAATGATGTATGGTGGTGAGTTGGAGTTTGTTGAAAACAATTTATCATTTGTTGGTACAACTGTCAATCGGTTCATTCGAGTCGGGTTCGGGTTATTCGGGTCCTGGGTAAATCAGGTTACTGGTCATTCCGGGTCAAGCAAAACCGGATTTATCCCGGGCTTGTCTCTCCCGGTAGACTCTTTGATGCGGAAGTCAGATTCTTTCTTGGAGAATTCTCAAAGAACAATTCATATTGGAGGCTACGGTTTAGTGTATATATGAGGGTCTTTCGGAGGAGAGAAGCCCCGCCCCATTCTCATTTGTTTATTGATTTTAGGTTTTCATTGTTAGTGAGAAGGTGGAGCTCTAGTCAATGCATGCAGTTGGTTATATCTTTTTAAGATTTTCCTCCGTACAACATCTCAACAACATTAATAAAGATAAAGCATGTGTTTGTATCACAAGAGATATGGGTGGGTACTTATCTATCGCATTACCATAATTGGTACATTGTGTTTTCAAACCAAATTAATTAAGAGAAATTTGGGTATATATCCATATAATAGAACTTAATTAGCTAATTTTCTATCAAACAATCCTAATTATCAAACTATCCATCTATTAATTAAAAATAAGCACTTCTTAACCTCCTCTCATGTCCTCCTATAGTCGACATTGTATTTTGCTTGCAGCTCAAGAAAAACTCTCCCTTCTTGACATTATCCGATGCAATTTTAGATCTAACGCAACAATTGAAGCAATCAAAGCTCAAGGTAGTACGATTTATTGACATGAATTCTCGTATGCTGACGATATACTCTGTTTAAGATCAATTATGATGTTGTCAACCAACTCTTTTTTTCATATCTAACAAACTAATCAAATAAGTTGACATCTTTGAGTTTTTATTGAACGTAACAACTATTTCAGATCTCTACCTCGCTTACTGGCATAATTCATGCGAAATAACATCAAATCCTTGAGATTTCTCCACATCTCTTTGTTTTGCTAAAGTCAAAAATTCTATTTCAAAATGAGATTTCATATTTCCTGTGAAAAATCTATTTTAATGTCGATTCCTTGTGAGTTTTTATCTCTATCTCGCTTGTTGACGTAATTCATGCGAAATAGCATTAAATCCTTGAGATTTCACAACTCTTTGCTTTGTTGTAGATTCCTTAAGATTCAAATCTTGTTGACCTTCATTTATATGTATTGTTGATATTTTAGTTCTTTTTTTTGGTGATATTTGATAAGAATTTTAATTGCAAAAATGTTGTCACAATGGTGTATGGTGGTAAGTTGGAGTTTATTGAAAACAATTTATCATTTGTTGGTAATACTAATTCGAAAGCTTTTTTCATATATGGATGATTCAATTACAATGGATTCCACTAGAATGAAGGTGCAAATTCAAGGTGGATGCATCAATTTTCGATATGCATTTCAACCACTTGCATCCATTGAAGGATTTAAAAGCCCCCCTTGTAGAGGATGGTGATGACAATTTAATTAAGTTCATAAGATTAAGTAAATTGAATGGGGTCATTTTTACTGTGGAGTTGTGCATGATTTGAACTGAGAAGTTAGTTACTGACATCTCACTTCTTTCAAATGAGAATGTTGGTATTTTGTTTCTTCCTACAACAAAATATAGAGAGAGCCTAATATCTGATAAGGAGAATGATGTCTCACTTCCTTCAAATGAGAATGTTGACAAGCTAATTTGGGAAGAAGATTATGACTATGGCTATGATGGCTATGGAGCTAATGATGTTACTCTTGGGTATGATTAAGGATATGCTAATTTCGCTTATATAATAAGAACTATAAGTGTTTGTGTTCGATAAATTATTGCTGACAACAATGGGAGATGTGCTTTTGTTGGAGTTAAATATGTAGGTGATTATTTTTCTAATAGTGATAGCAATGAAGGAGATGGTATATGATGGACAAAAGTTATGCTTCATTAATGAAACAAAAAGGTATTTAAAACAAAGAAAACACTGTGAATTGATCATGAGTAGAACAAAGTTCATGATCAGATGATTGTGAAAAGAAGAAGAAAATATGAATGTAGGAGGAAAATGATGTAATAGAGAGGGAGATGAAATGAGAGAGAAACATATTTCATTCAGAGTGTGCTATATGTTATGTTTACATGAAAAGCTCACCTCAACTTATATAGTGTTGAGATCAATGTATAGAGGAAATCTCAACCACACGATTTACGTACAACTGAATTTTGTCTAACTATCCAACAGTAACAACCTTCCTTTTCCTTTATTTCTAACATTTCCTTCAAGCTTAGAGTTATTTGAACTTCTTAATAACTTTAAGCTTGATAGTCAACTTCGTCATCTAATCCTGACTCACCACTTTAGTGAATACATTTGTTCGTTGCTGCTTAGTGTGTGTATATCTTTGGCTTGTATTTCTCTGTTTAGGATCTTGTCTGTCATAAGGTGATTATCAACCTCAATGTGTTTCATTCTTTCATGATTCCAACTTCATCTCTATCCACTTCGATCCCAATAAAGTACCTTAACTCCCCTAGATCTTTTATCTGAAAATTCCTATGCAGTTGTTAATTTCCTAATCTCTTCCTGATCATTTCCAGCAATTATCAGATCATCTACATCCACTAATAATGCAGTGAATGACTCTCCCTATTGCATGGTGAATAATGAATAATCTGCCTTGAACTATTTGTATCCACCTACTTGAATAATTTGAGAGAATTTAGCAAACCACTATCTTGGTGCTTGCTTGAGCCCATATAATGATTTGGTGAGCTTGCATACCAAAGAACCATTGGATTCATTCATTGTCTCCCCATGAAGGCAATGGTTAGATGCCTTGGTTTGTAGGTTCTTTAGAGTGTTATAAGCTGGTGGAGTCATGTAAAAATCCTCCTCGAAATCTTTATGGAGAAATGCATTTGTGACATCCATTTAGGAGATGTTCCACTATTTTACAGCTGCAACGATAAGTAAAGTTCTGAGACTGATCATCCTAGCAACTAGAGCAAACGTCTCAGAATAATCTATGCCATGCAATTGTGTAAACCCTCAAGAAACAAGTCTTGATTTATGCCTCTTTAGAGTGCCATTTGATTTGAACTTCAGCTTGAAGAGCCATTTGCACATCACTAGAGATTTGTCATTAGGAAGAGGGACAATTTTCCAAGTATGAATCCTTTCCAAAGCATCCAACTCAACCAGCATTGCATCACACCATAAAGGGTCCTTTACACCTTTAGTGACATTTTTATGAATAGAATAGGATGCTACATTGTTCACAAAGATTTGGTAATCAAGGGTACAAGAGGCATAGTTACATGAGTTTACAAGAGGGTAGAGTACATGGTACTTGAGATAAAGCAACCCCTGAAACACATAATTTTGAAGTCAAATGGGGGGGGGGGCTTGTGATCATGGGTAGAGTATCTTACAGGCTCAGATGGACCAATAGGAGGTAGGTCTTCAAAAGTGGTAGATATAGGGGATATATGGAGAATAGTCATCCAAAGAAGGAGGAACATGAGATAGATCTTTAATTGAAAAAAGATTGTCAGATGAGCCTGTATCAGGAGTAACGTAGTCAAGGGAAAATTTTAGATCAATAAAGTTTGAGAGAGATAAACATGTGTCTCCTTTAAACCATCCCATTTTGTTGTGATGTGGTTTTACAAGAGCTTTGATGTATAATTCCTTGAGAGGATAGAAATTCATATACAACAATATTGAAGAATTCTATGCCTAAGTCACTTCTCATGGCTTTTACTTTGGCTTGAAACTGGTTTGGGACAAGGAGGATAAAGAAGGACGTTAGATAGTCTTCCACTTCACTTTTGTGCTTCATAAGGAAGGCTCACACCCCCCCTGCTCCTATCATCCACAATGGTAAAACAAGAAGTTATAACCTTCACCAGTAGGTATGTCATAGAGTCTCCACACATCACAATGCAAGAGCTCAATTTTTTTATCAACAGAAGATGTACTAATAGGATAATTGTTTTGTGTTTGCTTTGGAAGAGGACAAATTGTACACACGTGATCATTTGCAAGAATGTCATCCTAAATACAAGAAATGTGTTTAAGCTTTGCAATAGGGACATTGCCTAGTCTCAAGTGCTAGAGTGCACTATTATATGGAATTACAGAGCTTTTCTTGGGTAGAAACCTAGGTAAAGAAGTGAAATTTTCCAAATGAGATTTGTTTGAACTTGGGGAGTTGATCACAGATGAATGGATCAAAAGACTCTCTTGGATCCATGTAGTATAGGTCCTCTAGAAGGTTACTAACTACAATTGTCTTCATCCTTATAGGGTCCTAGACAAAACAGTGATTGACAATAAGATAAGTGAAAATTATAGTCTTTGACAAGCTTGGTGAGTGACAGTAGGTTGTATTTGAAGTTGGGAACACATAGGACATTTGTGAGTGTGGAGTTAGGCAATTTCACAGAACGATAATGAGTTATGGTTTTGGTACTACCATTAGGAAGATGTATAACATTGACATTGGGTATGGGTATGCGGTTTGTCAAAAAAGAAATGTCACACATACCATGTGATTTGTAGCACCACTATCTATCCATATATTTGATTTCGTAGAAGCATTATTTAACTTATAGAAACCTTGTGGGGGTTTCTTCCAATTCCAACATTCTCGGTGTTTTAATTTACGCTTCTTATTAAGCCTAATCTCAAATTTTGCTTCAACACACACCCTCGATCTTGGCAACTACCACAAAGTTGGAATTTTGAGGTAGCTGATCAGAATTTGTATCAAGGATTTTCTTATTTTGATATTCCTAAACAAAAAGCCAGAGGAAGTAGAGGGAGATGAAGTCTCTATCACTAGTACAAATTAAGTCATTAATAGCGAAAATTTAAAAGCGCTTATTCAAAACCGTTGTTAATGTATGGGAAGCATAGCACTTTATTCAAAACCGCTGATAGCACTTTATTCAAAACCGCTGTTAATGTATGGGAAGCATAACGCTTTTTCTAAATAAGCGCTGAGAATGTATTTAGTTTATTTTAAAAAAAATATATTTTTTTCAAGCATAGCGCTTGTATAAAACAAGCGCTATTAATGTATGGGAAGCACATCGCTTTTTTAGAAAAAGCGCTGAGAGTGTATTTAATTTTTTTTTAAATACATTCAGAAACTTATTTTTTTAAAATATATTTTTTCAAACATAGCGGTTATATAAAATAAGCGCTATTAAAGTAAAGCTTTTCTTAATGCTTTTTGTTAGAAACCGCTGTCTAAAAATGAAGGTGATAAAAATATTTACACGAACAGTTTCCCACTTGTCCCTAATTCGATTTCCTAAAATCCAAAATCAACCAGCCCCCAATTCTCCAAATCCCTAATTGACTACCGTGATTCTTCTCCTACTCCGTTTCATCCAGTCGGGCCGGTGATAAGCGGTTGTCGCCTATCTCCTTGTTTGCCATCAACGAGCACAACTCCGACCCTTTGTTTGCTGTCTCCCTGTTTGTCGTCGACAAGCACCACCAGAAAGTGCAGCACTCCTTGCCGCCGCTTCATCCACGTACTGCTAGCACTTCGTCGAGCACAACCGACCGCTGTCGACTGTCGCTGTCAATTGTTGTTCCTTGTCCCGGTTAACCCCTTCGATCTGCTTGGTGACGATGACAACGACGATCCCAGCCTCCTCCTTTCCGCGCAGCAGCACAAGGTTGTAGCCGCCATCACCGCCACCAAGAAGGTGGCTCCGCCGCCGCTCAGGCTGCTAAGTCGGCCTAGCTACCGACGAAGCCTCTTCCTCCTATTCAAGCAGGTAAAAGCTCAAACCTATATTAGGCCCCTTTTGTGGTTCTTTGTTTGTTAGGTAATGCTTATATTATCTTAGTTTGGATGGATTGATGAACATTCCGACTATTTGTCTTGGATTTGTTATGGTGTAATTTGTATTTGTCTTGGATCTGTCATTGTAATGTCAAAAATGGAGGGGTAAGGACCAAGTAGATAGGGTGACATGCAGACTACTCGTTTAGATTGTTTTAATGTGTCTTAAGTGCTTACTGATGGTTGCTTCTTGGAGAAATAGATTGCTAGTTAGTTCAAGGTGCTAAGTAACACATTTAGTAGAACATTATTACCTAATCTGATTTATGAATTAGCATCTAGAATTGCTTTACTTTTAATGATGCTAGATTGCAACTTATAACACACAGCTTAGTGTTGAAAACTTCAAAGCAGCCATGGTTGTCCCTGCTGCACTTGGGCTTGATCCAACTGTAGCAAATACAGGTGATTTCCCTGTTACCATATATCGTATTTTTGGTAAAGAAGTGAATCTTAATGCTCGGTTTCTGCATTTAATTTGGCATGAGGATTATAGATGACACATCATAGCCTTTTCAATAAAAAGATACTAGATTTCTTATGGCTATTCATTGTTTTGCCTATTGCATTTTGACAGTACATCATGTAATTTCTGATGGTGTCGGATCAATTCTGCCATCCCGATTCCAGAGACTATTGTTAGTTGGAGTATTCTCCATAGGCCGGTCACACCTCGCAAATGCTATTTTAAATGACAAGAACCCACTAGGGTCTTCAAGACTTGCCAAATTGAAGCACATCTTTAAAGAAGGAAAGAGCCTTCAACTCCAATTTCCCGCAAAGGATCTAGGCTTCAGGTAATCTCCTGTAGTGCCTTCTTAAATCCTTGTCTTTGCAGCTGCCCATCTCTGTTTTTAAATTAAAGGCCTTTTGACATACTCGCAAATTGATGTAAATAAAGCTTCACCATCTTATTTTGTTCAGATTTCTTGAAGGAGTTATTGCCCGTGACAGCAATGGCACACATGTTCTACCAGAAGCACCTACTGGCCGTAGAAGGGCCTACATTCCATCTGCTGAACCAGGATCCAGGCTCCCTCATATGGAAGAATGCTCGAGGACGAGTCCGATGAGCTTAAGGTATTATTTATGTGATTATTTTATATCGGATGAACTCATGCTATTAGATTTCTGTTTGTCAAGGAAATCTAAACTCGAGAAACAATGTAGATTGCCTTTTCCTGAATTGTTGATGCATATTCATCACTTGGGTTGGGAATATTCAAATGATTGATGATATAGCTTATTTATTTTTGCATTGTCACACCATTCTTTGTTTTTTAGTAGTTGTAGTCTTTCCATTGTTTTGTAATTCACCCCCTTTTATTATGCAGAGTATTCTTGGAAGGAAATCCGTATCTCCTAGTAATCACCATGGTTGTCTCCATACTTCACTCCGTATTTGACTTTTTTGCCTTTAAGAATGGTGAGGGACAAGATTGCATTTTTAAGGTCGTAGTTCTACTGTAATTTCAGTTTTTTTTAGCAGTTTAATCTGAATGATCTTGCTTACTTGATTATATTTTAATGTCACAGATATTTAATTTTGGAACAAGAACAAGTCAGTGGAGGGTCTATCACCCAAGTCTGTTGTGGTTAACTTTTTCTGTCAGCTGATCATCTTCCTTTATCTCCTTGATAACGATACTTCATGGATGATACTTGCGAGTTCTAGGGTCGGTTGCTGTATTGAGTTATGTAAAATAGGGAAAGCCATGCACGTAGAGGTACACATCTTTGATTCATAATCATACTGATGCTTATCCCCTACCCTGGTTATGCCACAAAGTAAATTACAGATAGTTTTTTTTCCCTCAATTTTGATTTGAGGTAGATGATTGTGTTATAACTTATAGTTGCTTTTTGTTCAGGCTTTTTGCACTCTAACCATGCCAATTGGGATTACGGTTGTTAACTATGTGAAGCAAAAACACCTGGTGAGTATAAATAAGCACTTTTTCTCCACATACCTATTCTTCCAAACTTGGTTATTAATTCTGATGCCCACTTTTCTTTGCTATTGCATGTTAATTAGCGATGTGTGTTCAAGCCATGAGCATACATATTTCGAGTTAGCAGATGAGGAAGCAGAAGTTGAATATGGTACATAGCTAGAATAACAGAAGTTATATGGTATGTAGCTAGAATACCAGAAGTTGGATATGGTAGATAGGTAGCTAGAATTCCTTCAACTTCATTTCATTAATTAGTGCATATATATATATAGTATATATTCCTTAGATTTTTAATATTGTTGTAGTTCAACTACCTTCAATGTATTTTATTTTGATCAATGGAAATAATTTATGTTTTATAATAGTTGGTATATTTTATTATTTAATTGTGGCATTGCTATAAGAAGATTCAAGTATGCATGTGGTAATTCCATATGTGTGGAAATTTGATTGTGGGATTAGTTTGCTCATTTACAGACATTCTGGTGGGTTGGGCAGATTTACACAGGTGGATTTCAATAAATATCAGATGATATAACTAGGTAAAAGACAGAGTTAACAGCGGTTATTTTGTAAAACTGATATGATAAACCACAATTTTAATAATAAAAAACAAGGATATAGATAGCGGTTTTTTTAAAAACCCGCTGTGCTTCCCCGAAAAAAAATAGAATGTAGAAAGCGGTTTTTAATAAAAACCGCTGTGCTTGCTTTTTTAAAAGCGCTTTCTAATTACCGCTTTTAAATATTTAACAGCGGTCTGGTTAACAGCACCCCAAAACCGCTCTCCTTCCCAATAAAAAACCGCTCTTAAAATGCTCTTTTGTACTAGTGTATTCGTACCTAGCGTTTTTTTGATATTGTCGTTGAAATTTCCACTCAATGATGGTAAGATGATATCCATTTTTAGATGCTTATTTATACTAATTATCATTGCTTTAGTGAAGGTTCATTCGAAAAAGAGGTCGTTATTGTCCTCTAAAGTATTATTAGGCAATCCGAATAAAAAAAGTACTATTAGGCAACACTGTGAAGTTAATCGTTAGTAGTGTTTATTTAGATGTTCCTTGGTAGGCAGAGTGTTAATGCAAAATTTTTAAATGAACTTTAAAACTTTTGGTGTAATATTTAGTTTCCAAATCCAACTTGTATCAAATTGGGGAAGATAGCTAGAGATCAAGCACTTGTTAGTTGATTTAACAAAGAAGAACCTATCAATTGTAAGGCTCCACAATAGTCTATCCAGGACATTAAATTTATAGACTTCATTCTAACTATTTTACCGATGAAGTTGTTAGGAAAAATGTTTTTAAGAAAGGTATAATTCACATTCTTGTATTGATCAATAAGTTACAAGACGCTCATCATTTTGTCATTATCTTCTAAAAAAATTATATGGTCCATGATCCGGGGATCAATCCACACATTAATAGATTCACCATTCTCAATTAACTAGATTAATTCTTTATGTTTTTTTTCCCGAATATTTAGCATTCTCCAAATTTGTCAAGAGACGTTCTTACTTTTGGTTTTTATGGAATTTCTTATGAGGTATTTGACTCTAATAGTTCTAACCCATGTGTTGTCGGACTATGTGTATATTCTCTATGTGATTTTTATATAAGGGTAGTGTTAACATTTTCACCTTTTTAAGTCAAGCCCCCCATTTGCTTAGGGAAACAAAGGTGGACCTAGCTAATGAAAGGGTGGGATCAATCAATTTGCAATTTGTTTCAAAAAATAACTAAAAAAGTTATTTTTGTCACTCCATCCGTTTCCAAATAAGTGACTTTTTTAAGTCAAATACGTATTTCTAGCAGAATAAAAACTATATAAAATATTAAAATTTTAATTTTTTAAAAATAATATATCTTATTATTAATTAGTATGAGTTTATCAAAAAATATTATTAAAAAAATTAATATTTTCTATTGTTTTTATCACATTAAAATACGTGCATAAATAGTAAAAAAATCAGTTATTTGGAAATGGAGGGAGTATTAATTTGATCCAACACAAATTTAGGGAGGAGAAAGTTTTGCATTAGATAGATTATTTTGAAGTTCAAATTTTCTTGGGTAAGGATAAAACTCTCGACCAAGGATAGGGAGAAAGCATTTCACTTGCACAATTATTTTTTAGGTTATATAGAGCATCACTGAAGATAGAGTTTTTAACTCTACAACTAATGATGGAAAACAGTGTTCTAAAAATTGCGTCTAAACACGTCTAAGTGTGAATCTAGATCGTTTAGGCATTACCTAGGTGCTGCTTAGGGCGTTAGGATCCCTCACCTTTTAGTACCCGTCTAGTGCTTTTTTAGAACAATAATAGAAATAAATTTTCTAGTTATTTTGTTTAATGGGATATTTAACTCAATTGTCATTGAGCAAACTTGTGGGATAATATTTTTTGAAACTAGTAGGGTGAGTTTTTATTATAGTTAGAATTTTTTTTTAGACTTTTGAATTTGATCCAAAATAAGTGTCGTTTTATGTTTTCTAGGTAATTTAATAGATTGATTAATGAAAATTGTTATTGAAAGTTGTATTTGTTGACTACTTTTTCTTTCAAATTCTCCACTTATTGGTTAAAAAAGTTGGTAAGCATTTAATAAAGGGAAAACTAATTAAAATATCCCCACTTTTGGGTATATGGTAAAAATATATCATCACCTTTTAAATGAAATAAAAATACCCAACCTTTAATAGTAGTGGTAACATATTGCCACCGGTTTTTCATGAGCCAAAAATGTTGTTAATTTTTTTTTAAAAATAAAATACCAGACTATCCTATTTATTATTTACCTTAGAAATTGCAAGAATATTATCTTAAATTAAAAATAAAAATAAAATACCTATAATGATAAAAGTTTTAAAAAAAATCAATTTGTTTACAAATCAGTATTAATGTCCGATATAATTATTGGTTTCTTGGAAAAAAGGAAATGAGGTTAGACCGGACAAACAAAATAAAATTTTGATTTTATTATACTCATCCGGTTATTTTAACAGATAACCTAGAAAACTTGGACTCTATTGATGCACCTGCTCTCTTTATCCATCTTTTTGAAACCCTTTTTTGTCCCTTGACACTTACCATCATCGCCACTTAGATGAAAGTGGTGCTTGTTCAAATTAGCAAAGTTTCAGTTTCATAAAACCAAAATTTTATTTTGTTAATTTGTCCAGTCTAACCCCTCATTTCCTTTTTTTTTCCATGAAACCAAGAATTATACCAGACTTTTAGTGCTGATTTGTAAATAGGATGATTAAAAAAAACTGTTATCATTATAGGTATTTTATTTTAATCTTGAATTTAAAGTGAATATCTTTACGCGTTTAAGGAAACTAATAAATGAGATAGTCCGGTATTTTATTTTAAAAAAAATTATCAACATTTTTTGTCCATGAAAAATCGGTGGCAATAAGTCAACACTACCCTTAAAGGTTGGAGTATTTTTATTACATTTAAAAGGTGGGGATATATTTTTACCATACCCCAAAGGTGGGGTATTTTAATTAGTTTTTCCCTTTAATAAATGCTAAGATTTAGAAAAAATGTATAAAACTAATAATAATTAATACTTTACTTAAAAATTGTGTCAAGAGCTAAAACGACATCGAATGTAGTATTTTCTAGGGTACTTTTTTTTTTTTGCTAAACTCCACTAAATAAATGTTTTCCTTCTAGAAAGTAGAAACTGGTCCAAAAGCCCATTCGCATTCCACTATTTTCGGCGATAAATTTTGACAGTTTGCATCCCAAATTTGAATTTCTCTACAAATATTACGTTTTAGCTTGTGTTTTAAATAAATAACTAGTATGATCCCCGCGCAATGGCGCGGTTTTTTATAAATAAAATCTTAATAATATGTTAAATCAATATTATAAAATAATAGTAAAAGTTCATATAATTAAATGTTTTGAATTAAACTCATTGGTTGAAAAAGCAATTAAAGTAGTATATATAGATATATATATATATATATATATATATATATATATATAGATTACTAATATTAATTTCATGATTTAAATTAATCCTATTGTTTTTTTAAAAAATTACTAAAATTATAATTTAGGCTAAGATAATGGATTAATTGATTTTTTTAAAAAAAAATTGATTGAATACCCTACATTTAAGGAGAGAGTGACACCTCATCAAAAATGCTTCTCATTTAAAGTATTATATAGATTGTTTTTTTAAAAAATTACTAAAATTATAATTTAGGCTAAGATAATGGATTAATTGATTTTTTTTTAAAAAAAATTGATTGAATACCCTACATTTAAGGAGAGAGTGACACCTCATCAAAAATGCTTCTCATTTAAAGTATTATATAGATAATACAGAATAATAATGAATATAGTTCCCACATCATAACTCAATTTTTAAACAATAAAATACTAATAATAAAATGAATTAATATTATACAATTAAATAAAATATTAATAAAACTTTTCTTAGAAATCCTTTTAAAAAATTTATTTTTATTTAAAGTAGTAGTATATATAGATACAGATATTTTACATCACCCGATTATTTTAGTCGAATAAAGAAATAAACTATTCTATAAAATTTTTAAATGAATATATATACTAATATATTAATGTATTAATGTAATTTTAACAAAAAGGAAAAGAAAAAAAGAAGAAGAAGAAGAGACCGGTAGGTACCGGTTACCTCAGTCGGCAGAAGAAGAAGAAATGAAGACGTTGCGGAGAGAGAGAGAGAGAGAGAGAGAGAGAGTTGTTGTATGAAGTGGAGCCCCATCCCTTTCTCTCTCTAAAACCCCTTCGAATCTCACTTTCCTCTCCATCGCAACAAGACAAATCCATCTTCGTTTTTCTCCGATTCCATCTCTTCTCTCTCCTAGGGTTTTTGGTTTTTTTCTAGATTCAGCAAAGATGATCCACTTGCTGTTCTCCGTGATCTTCTCCGAGATGTTTGTCATCCTCCTCCTCCTCTTCCGGACTCCTTTCCGGAAGTTCGTTATCATGGGGCTCGATCGGATGAAGCGTGGTAGGGGCCCCGTCGTTGTTACCACTGTCGCCGGGACAGTGTTCGTTGTTTTCGTTTCCACTGTCAGTGGCATCGTTGATATCTCTAGGCGAGAAGTCGAGCCTGGTGCTATTAACCCCACGGATCAGGTTCTCATGACTCGCAACCTCCTTGACGCTTCTCTCATGGGTATTACTCTTAATTCATCTCTCTCTCCCATCCTTTTTCAGCTCTTTGCGCGTTTATCGACTGATTCCTGTTTTTCCTCACCTTTTTTTTTAGCTATGATATTGAGGGCTAGATTGTGTAGTTGGTGTTTTATTGGTCGATCTGCTACTTATCTGTGCTAATTTGGATGTTCTAATTTTTTGTTTTTCCGATTTTCGAGCAGAGATATGCGAATTGCCTCGATCTATGTTAAATGCAGTTTATCCTTGAGTAAGCTTTGATTTGTAGAGACGATATTTATGTTGACCTAGTTCATCGAGTAAGATTTGATTTGCAGAGGGGGATATGTGCGTTGATCACCTTAACTTGAAAGATAATCAGCTTTTATGACATTTTTTCAGCACTCATGAGCATAGGTTTAACCTGCATATGTTGCTGTTAATCAGTCAATCGTGATATATACAACTGGGATCCAAGCTTTTTACTATGTTGAAGTGGCGGGTGTTTCCCTCGTGTTAGTGCTGTGTTATGGACTTATGGATATGATGTTGAGGCTGTGAGTGTTTAGGTGCTAGTATTACAAAACAATTGTCAATAATTATATTTAGGTTAACATTTGATCAGATAGAGGCCTCCATCAAATTTCCAATTGGAAGATGTTTTGCAGTTGGAATTTGTTTGAATTTTTCCAATTAAGTGCTGAAATCGTGGTTCTTTACTTTGATTACAACGACAACAAACCCAGATTACCACGCAGGAAGGGCTCACATATAATGTTTAAAATCATTTGTCAAGCAGGAAGGGATCACATTCCATTGTGTAAAGATTAACTAACTTTTCAGTGCCATGATAAGGTCGAAAATAATTGTGGAAGCTGACAATGACACTGTTTACACTTGAAAATTTTTTTCCCCTGAAAAAACAGTAAGTTCTTGGATGATTTTGAAGCTTTGGACATGATAGGCAATTAGGCATGCCCTCTTGCTTTTCCCATTTCCTTTCTTAAATAGTCATTGATAATAGTTGTTGAATATATGATTGTCATTATTGTATATCTTTATATAAAAGACATTTGTTTGCATTGTGGTTTTTCTCTTCATCGGGAATGATTTGGTTAGAAGGTGTGCTATAGTTTTAATTGTCAATACTAGTCCGTGGCTACCTGTTAGCAGCCAGTTCATGCATAATTATGGTTGGAATTGAAAATAATTGTTATTACCTGATCGAATGGTGGACAACAGTACTTTTCTTCTCTGTATATTCAATGATAAATAGACGTGTTTTTCACTTACCTGTGTTAAATACATTTTGGTTACATCCATTTTGATTATGTTACCTTGTATGTATGATTGTTTATGCCGTATACTTAGAATGTTCATTTCTCGGAATGAGAATTCCATCTCTTTCTATTACAGGACTCCATTTGCAGTACACCTAAATTCTTCTTACTTCTCAGTTTCCTAAGCATAATTTGTTTGCATATGTTTATATGAAGAAAAGAAACTGTATTTGAAAAAACTCTTTGAGAACCAAACTTCTATCCATTACTCGTGTAACGACAAGAAAGACAGGTCATGAATAACCTTGCAATGCTGGCTACTTGTAAATGGAAATAAATATGTTATGCTTGTACTTAAAGGTTCTTCACAGCTGTTTGATTTGTGAATTCTTGCTAAATTAGCTACAAACATGATTATTTGTATACAGGTTCGGGTAGATTTAGAAACTTACTCCTGTATTTTGATCATCATATTGTGATATTTCACTTATGAAACTTCACATAAGGTAATGCGCAGATAGAAATGCGCAGATATGGTAAGTATCATTTATGGTCATTTTGTATTTGATCAAGTAGGGCTATAAAAGTGAAAATTGATAGATTGTGGTGCTGTGCAACCTGCTTATTTCAATTTTTACCTGACTGTCCTGAGTCCTTACCTTTGCAGTGTAGGACGTTTTTGAATTTCTGGTCCATTGGCATTTTGATAAGAACGAATCACAATTGCTTACACTTCTCATTTGATATCTTATCAGTGAGACTAGGAAGCAATGTCATCTTCTTATTACTCTGGATATTAGCAGAACTCGAGCATTTGTGCATGCTATCTTAATTCTTTTGTTACTGATTAGAGTTACCTTCAACCAGTGGTGTTTTCTCCACACCAAAAAAGGATGCACTGCTGGTTGATCAATGGTGTTCTCTACAAGTACCCACTCTAAATGACATTGTATTCTTTAATTGTTTTGTGGAGCTTGATACGAGTTCTTTATTTATTTGATTCTTGCAGGATTCATCCTTTTCCTTGGACTGATGATAGACAGATTGCACCATTACATACGTGAGTTACGTTTACTCAGGAAGGCGATGGAGGCTACTAAGAAGCAAAACAGAAGCTTTGATGAAGGCAACAATGGGAATGGAGATGAGTCCAAGGGAACGGGCGACGAGCTTGTTGCTTTGCAGAACAAGTTGAAGGTCCTGGAGTCCGAGTTCGCTGCAAAAAAAGACGAGGCAAAAACTGCACAGACAAATGCCGATGCTCTGAAGAGGCAATCTGAGGGCCTGCTTGAGGAGTATGACCGGGTGCTTCAAGAAAACCAAGAACTTCGAAGCCAGCTTCGGGAAATGGATGGAAACGTCTCGTACTCCGATGGCAAGAAGAAAATGTAGATTACATACATGAGTGTATGTGTGCAATGAACAACATGAGCTGCTTCGTTTCCTTTACTGAACGTTTACATTAATTAAAGAGGCCAGGGGGGTTAATGATCAGATAACTAGGGCAGTGGAACATGTTTATGGATATTTCGATTAGGTAAATGAGAGGTGTTATCACATTTGAGTAATGTTTGTAATGTAGGATCCCATATGCCGAGCTATAGGTATACCCAGTGTTCAAAGAAGATTTCCAATCTTTGTTATTGTTTTCGAATGGCGAAGCTGATGTTTTCCTGTGGGGTGCTTTCATTTTGCTTGTTGATTTGTCTGTAAGCCTACATTTCCTTCTCTGCAGGTCTTTTTATTGAAGCATTGAAAACTCTTTAGTTATTAGCTTATGAGAGTATTTTCATAAAATATTTGTAATTGCTTATAACTCTAAGAGTTATTTAAACTTATCTTTTAGTTGCTAAGTTGCAGTTTATACACACAAATAAGTTATGTTCAAGTTCCTGTATTTATTTCAAGGATTTGTATGCTTTGTTTACAAAAAGGTATTCAAACAAACGGTATAGGGAGTTTTCCTTTTTTTTAATTTTTTTTATTAGGGAAGCATTCGAAGGCCAGACATAATTGGCATCTCAAGAGGCTGACAAAGTTTGCAGAGGGTGACCCGTCTAACATACAATGGTGCAAAACAAACGGTGACAAGCATATAAATCTGGACTAACCAATGAACTTAATCCTAACATGATGTGGACAATTGATTCGGGGTTTTTCCTTTTGAAAAGGAGGGGGAAAAAAACAAGTTTAGGGTTTATGGTTTTGGGTTTCAATTTTAGGAGAACGCTCGCATTCCTGGTTGAAATGAGGTAAGCTAACTCTTTCTTTAAAAATTGACAAAAGTAAGGAAAGAAAAAAGAAGGGACTTATATTTTTTGGGCATTTAGCGAGATTTTTTTAAATCTCATAGTACCACATGAATTATATAAGTGTACATCATGTAAAATAGAGGCTTTACTTCAAGATATCTTGCAAAATTTCCAAAGATTTAATTATATCTATAAATACATGTTTATTGTTTTTTGTACACCTATTAATATCTAACATAGCAACTAATAAATTAAATGTCACTATTATCTGAAATGTTTTGCTAATAAATGTCAATATAATCTAACATAACAACATTGCATTAAGACCAATTACTTTGCCGTACACTTCGCTATGAGTGTCTCCATTATAAGGAGGGAGAGGGATTAATAGAAGGTTCTGGTTCGATCTCAAATCAAGATTCACCTTTTTTTTGTTTTATCATTGTGGGTTATGTGTGCGGGATTTACGATGAAAAAAATAGGTTACCCTCGTTATTAAAAAAAAAAAAGATTGTCGTGTATATTATTATATTATACTCCGTATAATTAAGCATGTAATAATGTAATACAGTATTAAACATTAAAAAATATAATGCGATTGAAACTCAGACGTTGCGTTAAGTTTGTTATGAAATGAGATTGACAACCCTTTTGTGGTCAAAACTTGGCAAGCCTAGTCAATATCTTCACTTTAACAAATCTTTTGAGACACTTGAAATTCATTCATTATATAAACGTGGAAACAAAAGTCACTTTTACTCCACTGCACGTACACCTCGCCCCCCTACTACTAATTTCTAACAAATACTCTTAACAGCAACACCTCTGCCGGAGACAGTAAAAATGTAATATGGGGTGCTCATTTAGCTGCCAAAACATTCATATAATGAAAACTGTAAGAATATTTTTTGGGTAAAAAAGAACATAGGTAAATGAAACGAAATGCTTCGAGGAGACCACTTTGAATTCCATAGAGTTTTACAAAAACTTTATAAATAGAGTTGACATAATCTTGACCGTTGATTTTTAAATCCATGATTAAAAACTCTTGTCCCTTCCTTTTTTCTTAACCTCACCAGTCAACCACACCAACCCCAATTTTCTTTTAAAATTTTCTGTTATTATGGTAGGAGTAGAAAACGGGACGACCTCATATTTAATCTCGCATCATCCATTTTCTTTCCTCCTCTACTAATCATGTTCAAGAATAAATTAAAATTAGATTCGAGTCCGGTTTTAACATAAATTCGAGGATATAGGATTATAGTATAGGTTGCTAATGGAGTAAGAATGGACCATCCGGTCAAACTTTTGTAAAATGATAATGTTCATATTTGTCCATATTTACCGATGAGTCCGAATTCACTATCCCTTATCCACACTTTGCAAAATTGTAATGCCTTAACGTAAAAATCAAGTTTTTTTTTTCCTTCTCGAAACCATTCAACGCAAAGCCAAATAAGTAGGTAAAGTGATATCATGTGAAATTGCTTAATGTTGCAAATATAGTTTCTGATATTGGAAACTAATGTAAATCAAAATGAATTGTATCACAATGAAGATCCTCTGCATCTAGCAGTATAATTTAAAATCTAATAAACTCAAAACTGATCTCTTTCACATTACTTTTAGCTAGTTATTATAGTGATTTATCATATGACTTATAATGTGAAGTTAAAACACACTGATAAAGTATAGTAATCTTTTTTGACATATTTAATCAGGATGGCTATATGCACCCATAACAGGTACTATATACACTCCGTAGGACGGACTACGGACAGATCTAGGATCCGTCCATTATAAAAAAAAAATAAAAAAAATTACATAGGACGGATCTTAATGTAAATTACAAAAAAAAAAAAAGAAAGAAAGCTTAAAGCTGCAAGTGTGCAGCTTTTGGTTGTTTCAAACTTTACAAGGGCGGATCATAAATCCGCCCTTGTTATCTCCCTTTTTTTTTGCTTTTAAATTTTTTTACATAGGGTGGATCATAGATCCGCCCTATGTAATTTTTAATTTTTTTTTACAATGGACGGATCTAAAATCCGTCTGTATATTTTTTAAAAAACTTGTAATTATTATTAGACAGGTGTCGCCCTGAGGATGAAACGGATCCTAGATCCGTTCTAAGAGTGCATATAGCACCTGCTACGGGTGTATATAGCACTATCCTATTTAATCAAGGGCTCAGGCGGTGTTTGATTGATAACTCAAAAACCTAGAAAATTGAAAATCTATAATAGAAAAGTATGTGTTTGATTGATATTTTTAAAATATAAAAACTCAAGAATGCATTTAATTTCGTGGAAAATTAAATTCATTCAATTTGGAGGAAGTTCATTTATCTAATCCTTTAGATAAGTTCAACTTCCACCCTTCTTAATTTGAAAAAATTCTCAATTGCCACATTTAACAATTTAGAATAAAAAATTAACCAAATACATGGGTGTTGCTATATACACCGCAAATCCGGGTTAAGGATTTACACGTCCTTAAGGACGTGCAAGCCTTGTGACTAATTAACATTTAAAAAAAAATAATTAACTCATTTTAACCATGCACGTCCTTAAAGACGTGCATGATTTGGGGTGTATATAGCAAGGGCGAAATACATTTTACAAACTTTATGATAATTTAATTCAATTCCCGTGAAGTTTCTAAGAATTTCAATTCCCACCTCACGTCAAACCAAACGAGGCCGTCTTAATCGTCCTAAGAGTTTTTCATAAATGCTTACAACTCATTTTTTTTTTGAAAAAAAAAAACAAAATGGCAAATTATTCTAACTTCTAACTTCTAATGATTCTCCATCAAATTACACGGCAAAATCACTTGCAATCTCAATTTCTAAACACCCTACCAACCTAATCCACCAATCTCTCCTAAAATTACCCACCAAATATTATTATTAACAAATACTTACCAAAACATTTGACAAAATTACAATTTTACCATCTCCCCTGTTCTAATGGAGATCCAATCTTCTTCCAATTCCCAGCTTGGCTCCCCACTTGACATTGTTAACTTCCTGATTCTCTCTTCCCATTTCTCCCTCAATCTCTCATATGATGGAGATGACGACGACGACGCTGACGACTCTAAAGAACTCCAAATCCCCTGTTCCAATGTGCTTGTTGGAGAACTGAACACCCACTCCTTACTCTCTGAGAACTCAGCCCCTTCTGTTCTCCCCTCACCGGTGCCGGCGGAGTGTCTGCCGACAAACGGGTGCCGGAGTAGCTCGGCAGCCGTCCACCTTTCTTCCGGATCTCTCCTCAAACATTTCCCCAAGAAATCCTTCGCTTCCTCCGATAACCAATCCGGGATCGCCGGTGACTCCGATGAGGAGCCGATCCGATACAAAGCCGCCACCGGGTCACCGGAGCAGCCCACCCACGGTGGCCTTCCGGTTGCCAGTTCCCTCACAGTGCAACCCACCGACCACACATCGGCGGCGAACCCCTGCAGCTCGCCCCGTGCGGCCTCCGGCGCCATGTACATGGGCGACCCCGCTATCCCCGCCGGAGTCGAATCGGCCCGTGCACAGCCAAGGTCGGCAATCTTAACCCCATCGGACCCAATCAAAATGTTGCGTGGCTTAATGTCGCAATGTACTATTCCCATCGAGTGAAGGTACTCAAGACCCATCAGAATCTGCCACGTGTAAAACCCGATTGTCGGCTCATCTAACCGGCCTGCCACGTCAGCGAGGGTGCCACCGGGCGCGTACTCCAAGAAGAGGTTATAGTAGAGCTCGGAATGGGTGTCTTGAGAAAGTGCATATCCTTTGTAGGCAACCAAGTAAGGGCTAGAGAGGGTGGATAGGATGGCTTGCTCCCTTTGCAACGAATCGGATTCGGATAGGGTCACGGTTTTTACGGCCAATAGGCCTTCCGAGGGTGACGTGGCCAACGAGACGGTGGCCGACGAGCCCCGGCCGATGACGGGGCCTCTGATCCAATCCATTGGTTTTGGGAGGGAGGGTTTTGGGGGATTTGGTAGCTAGCAATTTGAGTTTTTATTTGTTGGGTTTCTTTGTGTGCCTTATGGGAAGTTATATATATGGAGTAAAGAATTGGGGTCGGTTATTTTTTGGTTGGGTGCGTGTGGAGGGAGAAGAATTGAGGTGGGGAGGAGCGACGTGGCAAGTTTAGAGTGGTGGATATATGGACAGCTAGGATTGTTGAAACGTAGAGGAATGTAAGTGATGTGGCAAGAGTGGACCAATGAGAGGACTCCACGTTGAGAATACTATAAAAGTGTAAGAGAGAGAGAGAGTTGGGTGTGTAAAAGAGAGTAATTGGGAGGGCTTCTATGGTTGGTGGACGACGGCAGGTACTTTGGAGGGACACTTGTGCATCCAAATCTTTTGTTCTAAGATTCAAAACAAAAACAAAACAAAACATCTAAATTACTTGATTTTTTTTTTTTGCATTTTCGTGTATATTTTAGTCCATTTTGGCAATTTATGAGGTTAAGGGCTCGTTTGATTTAAATTTTGAAAAGATAAAGAGAGAAAATAAATATCGTTCGTTTATAGTTTAAGATATATTGTTGACAATTTTAATCATTATCATCTCCTCTCAACTTTTCATATAAAATCGGTTTTGTTCCTCCTTATTTCAATCCCTCATTTGAATAAGGAGAATTATATCTCCTATACTCTTTTAATCATTACCCCTCATATGTTATTTTTCATACAAAAAATAGCATTGTTCTCTTATTTAGATATATTTTCATATATATAATTTATTTTCATTCCGTTTACCTTGCATGCTTACAACAAACGAGCCCTAAAAGTACTCTCTAGTATGCTATTTTAAGACCAATCACAAATTTAAGATTGATAATCTTAAAGAGACGTTTTTACGACATTCATCAATACTTTTTAGTTTGTTAAGTTAAAATAGTTTATTTAAATTCTGTTTACTATAAACAAAAACATGAATTTAGGGTCCGTATGAAAATGTATTGAAAAAATGACTAAAATTTATAAACAGGTTAAAGTTAAAAATTTGTTTGAAATAAGGTTAAAAATTTCTGTTAAATATAAACTCCGTATGAGGTGAAAAACAATTTATTTGTAAAAAGTTGAGTTTATTTGGTTGTTGTTAGAGGTATACTTGTATTTTCAAATCAAATAAACACCAAAATAAAAAAAAAATATCAAAACAAGCTTATGAAGAATGGAGTATATATAAAATTAAAGCTACTCAATATATATAAATATAAAATGTGAATGAAATGAATCAAAGCAAAGGTGTAGTTAGATTGGGTGGATAAATCCGGAGCAGCTGGGATGGTTGTGTTTGTGAGTTGAGAACTGGTGGGGAATAGAAGTTAGGGTGGGTTGAACCACCGAAGTAGTTGAACTTTTTATTTTTAATTATTAATGATTTTAAAATAAATATTCTACAGTGGATTTCCGGTGAATTTGTGGAGTTGGAGTTATGCCCTACATACAACTAATTAAGAAGTCATAATCTATAGGTTGTGAAGAAAACACCCATCTTAATCAAAAGTCCAAAATCATGCATTTATCTTCAACTAATTTGTGGGTAATTTACCATGACTACTGACAATGTGAAAAATACAGCTAATTAATTAATTTCTAACTTAAACAGTGTTTCCATTTAATTCAGCTGCAAGTAATGTTCAAAATAAGTACATTAATTTTTTTTTCTGACCCAAAAAGAATGGAAAATAAATAAATGAATGAAAATTGTTTATTGTGTGCTTTGACTCTCTTCATAATTTGACTACTATTTGAACACGGGGATCCCCTTAATTTGGCCTATACTACATTTGGCAACTCTGCAATATAATTAATCAATCAATCAATAAATTAATCATCATCAACATATATCACATATACTTCTTGTGTAATAGGCTAACTAAGAGATAAACTATGTTCGGTAACAGGATAACTAATGAATAGCTGAAACTGGTGAATTATTTGTGTTAAATATATTTTAATAAGCTAGTATTGTGTCTGATAAATCTACCTGTTAAGGTAGCTGATTGAAACTTATAAATAGAAAATCAGAAGCTCCAAAAAGCTTGGATAAGTAGTTGTTGAAAAGCTATTATTCTAAAAATTAATTAAACTAAAATAATATAATGATTTCATTTTAAATTATATAATAGCAAATTCATAAACTTTGAAAAGCTAGTAAAATCGTTTTAAAGTTCAAACGACTAAGTAACGATTGAAAGGAGTGGAAGCAAACACAGATCAAAACCAAACAAAACGAAAGGGACACAGAAGATTGTTTACGCGGTTCGGGTATTGCACTTACATCCGCGAGGCCTCATGAGTCGAGACCCTAAATCCACTATGTAAGATCAATCAAGGGTACAAGAAGGGCAATCGAAGACAATGTCCTAAGGAGTACAGTAAGTAAGGCAAACAATGACGAGGACTAAAGGAAATAAGGAAACTCCCTTCTAATCGACATGGTCATCGCCCATCTGATCCTTGAAGGGTTGTATCTCGGAACGCCGTCTTCAATACCAGCAATGGAGCTCCTCCGAAGATCCTTGAATAGCAAGGGAACTTCAAACCACCAAGGGATTCACCAACCTCGGCCACCACAAAGATGAAGCTTTTTGGATAACGCCGTTTAGGGTTTTGGAGCTTACCTTTTCAGAGAGTCGGTGAGGAGCGTCTCGGAATTGGGCCTATAAAGAGTCGGTGAGGAGCGTCTCAGAAAACCCTAGCATCAAAGAGACGTTGGGAGGCTTGTGTTTGGGCCGGCTACAACAGGCTCGGATCTCTGGCCCAATAGGTTTGGATTAGCAACCCAAACTATTTAGACTTAAAGGATCCGGGTTTAAGCCATGACCCAAACTTTATGCCCATAGTCTCCAAAGCTAGGATCAGATGGTACCTTATGTTACACAAGTACATCACTTAGGGTAATACATTATCTAACAATTGCCCTCCTATTTCCCTAAGTCTACAAATAATGTAAACAGACTAATACAATTACATAGTTTGGGTTGGATTTAGGGTAGCTCGGGTCAGTCGTTGGCCCTTGTAGCCAGAGGCTAAGTGATGATGTCCTCCACATGGAGAAAGTCCCTGCAGAAGATGAAATTCTCTTTGTCACAATCTTTGTGCCAAAGTCAGCAGGGTTGTGTTCACCATTAATCTTCTTAACCTGTACCACTCCCTTCTCAACTTTGTTTCTGATGAAATGGAAACGAACATCTATATGTTTAGTTCTCTCATGGTACATAGGAAATCTACAAAAGTAGAGTGCACTCTGGCTATCAATGTTGATCACTGAGGTGTAGTTCTTCCTTTCAATTTCCTTCAGTTGACCTTGCAACCAAATTACTTCCTTACATCCCTCTGTAGCAACTATATACTTTGCTTCTATTGAAGAAAGAGCAACTATAGGCTAATGCTGAGCTTTCCATGAAATACAATTCCCTGCCCATGTGAACATGTAGGAAGTAGTAGACTTCCTATTGTCTTTGTTTCCTGCATAGTCTCAATCAACATATCCAATCAAGGAATTGCTGGAAGCATGGTTAGTGTATTTGAGACCAACATTAAGGCTTCCATTTAAGTATCTGAAGAGATACTTCATGGCTGCCCAATGTTTTTCTCCAGGTTGAGACATGAAATGACTTAAGGCACTCACAGCAAAAGCAAGATCAGGTCTAGAGCATATCATAGCATACATGACAGAGCTAACAACAACATCATAAAAGGTATGGTTTTCATATAATCAGATTCTTTATTAGATAGGGGAGTCTTAACTTTGGTTAAGTCAAAGTGCCCTCCTAAGGGTATAGGAGAGGATTTAGCAGATGAAGCATGAAATATGTCAAGCACTTTGAGCAAGTAATCCTTTTGAGACAAGCAAATAAGATTTTTAGACCTATCCCTTTCAATCTGAATCCCTAAAATTCTTTTAGCAGCACCCATATCTTTCATGTCATAGTTTTTTTTATAGAGATCCCTTTTTAGTTGTGTGATCCTGTCCATGGTTTTACAAATAAGCAAAAGATCATCTACATACAAGAGCACAAACATGGGTTCTCTACCTCTGACTCTACTAATATAGAGACAAGAATCATAGCAACTTCTCTTAAAACCTAGACCTTTCATACAAGAGTCAAACTTGATGTTCCACCATCTTGGTGATTGCTTAAGGTCATATATAGATTTCTTGAGCAAGCATACATAATTTGGATTGAGGTTATCAACAAAAACTTTAGGTTGACTCATATAAATAGCTTCATTTAAAACACCATGCAAGAAAGTTGTTTTCACATCCATCTGTTCAATTTCAAGATTATAAACAACAACCATGGCAAGAAGCAGTCTTAAGGTTTTATATATATTTGACAACCGGAGCAAAAATTTCAGTGTAATCTTCTCCCTCTCTTTGAGTGAAACCCTTAGCAACTAACCTAGCTTTAAATCTGGGTGGTTCTTTAGGCTTCATACTTTATTTTAGTTTATAAATCCTCTTGTTGCCAATAATCCTAGCTTTTTTAGGGTTTTGAACCAATTTCCAGGTATTATTTAGCTTCATAGAGTCTATCTCTTCATTCATTGCAGACATCCATTTCACATGATTTGCACATTTTAGGGCTTGTTCAAAGGTGTCAGGGGTATAATGCTTAATCACATCAGACATAACAAGAGCAAACTCAGCAATGAAATTGGCAAAATTTTTACTATAGGAATCTTAACCCTAGGTTCTCTGTCCCTAGTTAACTGATAGTCACAAAGATTATGTCTACTTTGCAAGTCATGAACATCAGAATCAGATAAGGGCACAAATGAAGGCATAGAAGCATTAGAAGAAGTAGCATTTAACTCAAAAGAAGCATCACGAGAATATTTAAAAGAATTTAGAGAAGAAGAAGATGAGGAGGAGGAAGAAGTTGGATTGTCCTCACCCACTTGATGGGTTTGCTTATTATCCACCGTTGGGGCCCTGTTCACATAAGCTTCATCCTCGAAATATCCTTGTGTATGCTGAGATTTGTCAGCGGGAGGGGAGGGGGGTCATAGAAATGAGGAGTCACCTCACCTGTACCTTTGTCAATACTATCATCCTTGGATGTAGCTGAGGTTAGTACAGATTTAAAGTGAAACTCATTTTCTTTAAATATCACATTTCTACTAACAAAAACTTTATAGCCACCAGGTTGTATATCAAGCAACTTATAACCTTTCACACCATCAGGATATCCAAGGAAAACACACTTAACATATCTGGGATTTAATTTTCCAGTATTTTGATGAGCAAAAGCAGTGCATCCAAAAGTCCTAAGATGACTAAGATCATGTTTTTTCTTGTGCCACAACTCATTAGGTGTCTTAAAGTTAATAGCAGACGAGGGTGATCTATTTATGAGATAGGCAGCAGTGACAAGTGCCTCACCCCACAGAGAATGTTTCAATCCAGTAGAAATGAGCATGCATCTGGTTTTATCAAGTAAAGTCATATTCATTCTTTCAGCAACACCATTTTGTTGTGGTGTACCAATAACAATTAAATGCCTTTTAATACCATGTTCTAAGCAATGGTTGTCAAACTCAGAGTTGTATAATTCAATCCCATTGTTAGTATTTAAACAATTTACTTTACATGTAGACTCATTCTCAACTCTTACTTTCCATAAGTTAAAAGCATCAAAAGCATCACTCTTATGTTTGAGGAGCTAAGCCCAGACTTTTCTACTGTAGTGATCAATGATAGATATAAAAAACCTTTTTGCTCCTACAATATCTATCTGAGAAGGTCCCCACAAATAAGAATGAATATACTCAAGTGGAGAAGTAGCAGTGTATGATGACTTTTTAAAACTTAGCCTAGTTTATTTACCAAGCAAGCAATTGTCACACACATCAAGAGCAGTAGGTTGACAACTAAGAATGCCAGATTTATGCAAATGATGCAAACCAGTATTACCAATATAACCTAACCTATTATGCCAAATAGAGGTTAACTCTGAAGACATAGGTTTATCACATACGGCAAGTACAGAGGATCCAACAAAATTGCATTCAATTTGACAGATAACATAATACAAACCATTCCTTTTCACACTTTTCAATAGGACTCTGCCATTTTTTCTAACATGCCTCATGCCATGGAAAACATCAATGTGACAACCCAGATCATCAAACACACTCTCAGATAACAAATTTCTCTTAAGATTAGGGACCCATCTGACATTTTGCAATATTCTAGTTTTCCCATCAAACATCTTAAGAGCAATTGAACCTATTCCCATCAAACATCTTAACATGCCTTATCCATAAGAGCTTCATTTTTAGCCTCTTGTTTAGTCTTAAACACCTTTAAAACCTCATTTTTCTGAGCAATAGACTCTAGGATCTTAACTTTACTCAAGCTTTCATGACTGAACTGAATAACATCCTTGAATGTGTCAAATTGAGCAGGTAAAGCATTCAATAGCAAAACACATTGATGGGTCTCATCTATAATGTCACCACATCTAGCAAGGTCTTGAGTCATAGCTAAAAAACAATCCAGGCTATCAGGCAAAGACACAGAGACATCTATTTTGTAGTTAAACAACCTACAAAGCAAATTTATTCTACTAGGGAGAGATTTCACCAAGTAGAGCTTATCAAGGGCCTTCCAAAGGTCTTGAGAAGTCTTCTTAGTCATTACCTACCTTACCACTTCCTTCGTGAGTCGAATGAGGATCTCACCGTGGGAAACTTGATCCATCTCATCCTTCTCTTCATCCGTCATCTTCTCAGGGTAGCTTCCAACCACTGTAGGCCAACATTTTTCTTTGATTAGCACTGCTTTCATCTTCAGCTTCCACATAGCAAAATCAGAGTTACCATCATATGGCTTTATACGAATGGAAGATTCAGACATGATTCAAGTAAAGGGTAACAGCAGAAAACTGAAATAGATCTAAGGTGGATCTAGAGTATGCTGTCCCGAGATCGTAAATAATATATATTGTCCCAAATTTTGGTTTTGAAAACAAAAGATATCAGAAAAACAGGTTCCTAGGGTTTCAACAAAACCCTAACCCATAGCTCAGAAGTAACCTGGCTCTAATACCAATTTAAAATCGTTTTAAAGTTCAAACGACTAAGTAACGATTGAAAGGAGCAGAAGCAAACACAAATCAAAACCAAATAAAAATAAAAGGGACACAGGAGATTGTTTATACGGTTCGGGTATTGCACCTACATCCACGGGGCCTCATGAGTCGAGACCCTAAATCCACTATGTAAGATCAATCAAGGGTACAAGAAGGGCAATCGAAGACAATGTCCTAAGGAGTACAGTAAGTAAGGCAAACAATGACGATGACTAAAGGAAATAAGAAAACTCCCTTCTAATCGACATGGTCGTCACCCATCTGATCCTTGAAGGGTTGTATCTCGAAACACTGTGTTCAATACCAACAATGGAGCTCCCCAGAAGATCCTTGAATAGCAAGAGAACTTCAAACCACCAAGGGATTCACCAACCTCGGCCACTAGAAAGATGAAGCTTTCTGGATAACGCCGTTTAGGGTTTTGGAGCTTACCTTTTCAGAGAGAGAGCACACTAAGTGTTGTAGCATCCTTATGCTTATAAAGAGCCGGTGAGGAGCGTCTCAAAAAACCCTAGCATCAGAGAGACGTTGGAAGGCTTGTGTTTGGGCCGGCTACAATAGGCTCGGATCTCTGGCCCAATAGGTTTGGATTAGCAACTCAAACCATTTAGATCTAGAGGATCCGGGTTTAAGCCATGACTCAAACTTTAGGCCCATAGTCTCCAAAGCTAGGATCAGATAAGAACTTTAGGCACATAGTCTCCAAAGCTAGGATCAGATGGTACCTTATGTTACACAAGTACATCATCTAGGGTAATACATTATCTAACAGCTAGCTTATTCGTAAAACGGAGACAATGTATATAAACTCAAATGTTGGAAAACACTTCTAAAATTTTGAAGTGAACATTTTGCTCAAAACTAGTAGTACTGTATTACTCCGCATCTTATCTAATAGTCCAACTAAGGAGATAAATTAATATTTCCTTATTTGGATTTTTTTGTCATTAATTATGTCAAAGTTGAGATCACTTATTAAAGAAGAGGCTACTATCTGCATGATTCATTTCTTGCTCCAAAAAAAATAAAAATGAAATCGATCACCCTGGGTGCTTCGAGGTAAATCATGGTGACTCAACCGATATCATGATGACTCAACCGGTAAATCATGGTGACTCAACAGGTAATATGAGATGGGGTAAATCATGGTGACTCAACCAGTAATAAAAGCATGGGACCAGTGCTCACCGCGCACAAGGAGTTCCCTCATTTGAGTGCACATTCATTTCTCGCTAGATGCAAAATTGATTCATCACCTTCTGGTATTGAATAATATTTTTGTCTGAAAACAGCTTGGCGACATCGACTTTTTGTGTCGATAGACATCGACAGTTATTTTACCGATATAGGTAAGCTATTTTTAGGTAAAACACTTATCGACACCAAAAGTCGGTGAATTGATCGTACATTTAATAAGAAATTATTCAAGAATATAAGAGCAACCCCAACGGCTCTTGTAAAATAGAGAAAGTTAAAATTTTTAACAAAAATATGAGCTTTTTTAGGTGCAACATCTTCTCTATATTCATCTCTAAAATAGAGAAAACCTTAGGAGAGAGAAAAAATTCTCTAAATTAAGAGGAAGATGACAAAAACTTTAAAATTTATTCCTCCTTAATACCAATACAAATTCGTTGTTATTCATCAACAATTGGACAAGTATGTTATATTTATACAAAAATTAAGTTAGGAGTATTTTTCATAAATAAATGAAATTGAATGTTTTGCTAGAAATTAACTCGATATTTAATTTAAACATGTTATTTTAAGTTATATTAAAACTCATGTTATACGTAAATGTCAAACTTATACTAGTTTACATTTGAAGTTATGTTAAGCTTAAATGTTAAATTTCATATTTCAATTAAACTTATTAACGTTTTGAAAATTTTCACTTAAAATTCATTTTCATCTAATTGTATGAAATTATTTAACAATTTGCATAAAGTTTAAGGATAGCTAAAATTGAAATTGTTTGAAATAGAGAGTATATGTAGTATGTAATAAATGCAGAAATTTATAAAATAGAGAAGCTGTTGGAATTAAATTGTAAATTTTTTAGAGATTTTGATATTTTTTTCCTCTAAGTTAAAAGAATTTTTAGAGAAGTTGTAGGGCTTGCTGTAACAAGTCGGTTTTAAAAAAAAAGAGCTACTTGAGAATTTACTTCTACTCCATCTGTGTTTAGATAACAATTTGACCAGATTTCAAAATCTTGCCTTCAAATAATAAATAATTTTTTTTCCTTTTACAAGTGCAAACCGGTAAAAATATATGCTTATTTTCCCACTTTTCGTTGTCTTGGTAAGGAAAGTTGTTACTTTTGCATCATCAAATATGATTAAATGATATGCTTTTTCAATCGTACGCTTTGAGCGTTTGACAAAGTTGTCAATAGGGAATGCCTCCATTGGTGGTAAATTGTTATCATTAATAATGCACTAATTAATTAACCAATGTGGGAGCCACTATGATTAATGAAGTGTTCATTCATATTCATGTATAGTTTATTAATTCGAAAGTCTCATTCATCTTTCTCTCTGGCTCAAAAAGTTTGGTGTGCCCATCTTCATCTGTACATTCAATCAGTACGTACTTCGACCCTTCTTATTTCTTAATACTCCCTACCTTCTAAATGGTAACCGGCTTAATACAAGATAAAACTTATTTTTTTAAAAAATGTAAATATGAGAAAGCGGAGTAACAAAAGACTCAAGGAACATTGCAGGTAAAATGAACCTTAGGAAAACCATCCACCCATTCAAGAGATTTATGTATCTGGAAAAGGCTATTTAAGACGACGTTCTGATAACCTATGAAGCTCTTTCGAAAGTAAAAAAAAAAAGAAATATAGATTGCTATCGAGAGGGATGGAGCCATACTTTTTTTGGGTACCATAGTAGTAGACAATAAAATTGAGAAAAAAGTCGTAAAACACACAACGTGTTCAATAGTACAAACTAATACCAAACGATATTACAAACTAATGTCAATTGTCAAACAATATTACAAACTACTACAAAGAGTGTTTATCATTTCTAATTAGATGTATATTCTACTAAATAGTTCAACTCGAGGATGAAGGAGGTTAATCCATTTCTAATTAGATATCTATTCTACTAAATAGATTTATAAGTTTAACCATTACCTTCCCATACAAGTTAGTCTATATCCTTCTCATTTAAGTTAGAAAACCCGATTCTTTAATAGGATCTCTCCCTAATAGTTTTGTGAGACTCCCCCAAACAAGCCCCTAAATCTAGGCGTTTGTTTCATTCTCATCTCACCCGCAAACGTCGTCATCCAGATCAGCGTGGAATCAGGGATTAAGTCCTTCTACGGCACCCCAAAATTTCCAGAAAATATGGAATGGAAACCACGAGTGCATGGGGACCGGAGTTACAAATGAGGTTTATCTTGTGAAATTCACCGTTGGAATCCACTCCTCGTTCAACCCACTATAGACATTCACACTTCATATCATATGGCACTTCCAAAACTGTATCATTCTATGTAAAAATATAGTTGGAGACAGGGAAGTGTCGTGCGATAACAACAGCATAAGAACATTCACATCTTCAAACAGAGTATGATCCTTCTATGGAGGATGCATCAGGTTCCGCTTACAGACAATTCCTTGAAAGCCAAACACACATACGCACAGATATTTACATATACGGGCAAGCATGGTCCTTGAGGACATTACATCCTCTTTCTCTGGCCATTCATTTGTTAGCTGCGACTAAACATGACAAGTTTCATGGATGATAGAGGAAGAGATTTATTTATATGCCACCTATGCAGCTTCTGCAAAGCCGACTTGCATGTTTCCGTAGTCAAACACCGTGTGGTACTGGCCCATGAAAATGTCTCCCAATATCCTGCATTCCAAAAACAAATAGAAATTGTCAGCAAAGCCTATGCATTTTTGTGACCATATCCAAATTTCTCTCTATAACATTGAATCAAGAAACAGAATCATATATCCATGGGCACGGTTCTTTTGGATTCAAGAAGATGCATATTGAAGTTTCATTCGATGTGGTTAAAGAAAATCAGGGACTTCTCGTCAAAGTGGGATGTGCCATGAGCGATTGAGAGGCAAGACATTTTTCAAGTGCTAAAGGTGTAGCAGGGATTGTAAAATAGAAATTTCCAGTCAAGTTGAAACGTACCAGAGGGGACCAAGTGGAGGAGGAACATCAAGAGCAATGAATCCACTAATACATTGTGCTGCAGCTCCTTCACCAACTTTGAGGATATACTGCCGAGGAAAGGAAAAATTTGTAGGCAAAGACACTTGTCAATAGATGCACATAGAATAGCCATAACTTCATATACTTGGGTAATTGAAGGAAATCAATATTGTTTGCAATTGATACCAATTTTTTGTCATTTACTCCTACAGCTAATTCAAAATCAAACTTAAAAAATGGAAAGCTTGACATGTAAATACTTTCTTCTTGCATGGAAAGGACGTGACAAGGTGGGGGGGGGGGGTGTAGGATGATAATATTATGGAATATAGAGTATTAAATATGACAATAAATCACAACCATGTAGAGCAAGGGCTTTTGGATAGAGCAAATGCCTTTATGCCTGGGGAGTGGCCCATCTAATTCTTCAACCTTTTAACATCTCAAGATGATATTCCCATGAAACAAACAAACTGGATGTGGATTTATCTAATATCTATATTATGAACAAGTGTATAATAACGTGGTTTTGTGAAAGGACAAGTTACTTGGGACTGTAGAATAACATGTTAAAAGTATTGCATTCACTATTCATCAAGCAAACAGCAGCAAAGTAGAATCCAGATAGACAAAAGTAGAGAGTTGCAGAACATCAAGAAACAAAAGACTCAGATTCAAACAGTAATGATCAATAAAAAAAAAAGTCAGCAAATGCTTGGTGCATTAGCAGATATACTCTGAAATTTCTGATCTGGCAGCATGTAAATGATATTCCTAAGACAAACTTTAGCAATGCAACAACAAAAGAAGCGGAAGTGGATTCACTCAAGCCAAGGGGGTGATTTAATTACCTGCTCGGGAGCCAAGTCAAAAGTTTTCCCACCAATAGCGAAAGAAACAGTGGGCAAGGTTGATAGACTACCACAATCAACGGCTGATTCTCCCATTGGACTAGGCAAGCGCTCACATAACTGCAATCAAAATTACTTTAACAAGCTTGCCATATCTGTAACATTACTGAACCTGGCTAGGTTGGAACAAATATTACCTGATTGGCATAATCTAAAATTCTTTCTGTAGTTTGATTTTGCCTCAGCTGATTTTGCATCCAAACAACTGCCATCTCGCATGCAGAACACGTGGCATCCTTCAGGCCACCAGATGACTTGTCCACATTCTTGTCAACAACACTCTCAATACCCATGCTTTTACCAATTAAAAAAAGAAGGCCAAAATTAGGAACCTACATGAGTGAGTTAGGATAGTTGATGGAAGCAGATTTCCCTTTTTTCAGGAAAGTAGAAGTCTTCAATATGGAGTGGCATATGTTTACACTAAAGATGAATGAATTGCATAGATAACTTCAAACCTAGATCAAAATCATGAGAAAAAGGCTTGACTAACCTAACTCCTCTCGTTCCATCAAAGGTGCATAATCCTATTTGGGAACAGATCTTGCGTGGTTGAGTCTGAAGAGGAAAAACAATCAAACAAGAAATAAGATTACCCTATATCAAATATATACACAATTATAATCAAAGAATTCATTGAAGATGTGAATGCAACATCAATAAATCAGTGCATCATACCTCAGATAAAAGCAACTCAAGTATTTGTTTCCCATATTGTGAAACAACTGTTTTGCATTCCTGACTCACTACTCCAGAGGCACCGATTGCATGATTGATTTGTGCTACCACAGTCTGATGATATTATGTTGTTAGTATGAGAAACAATGTTAGTAAATAGGGCAGCTCTTTCAGCAGATATTACTGATTAGTGCACTTACTAAGACCATTAGTCCATGAGAGTAAATAAATGATCGAAAAGCATTGAAATATTTTTTTTTCATTGGGGAGTATAATAACAAAAGTAGAGGCACAGCATGGTAGAGGACAAGGCAGGAGTATGCACTGATTTAGCACAACACCACCTCCCATAAAACAATATTGTAATTAGGAACTCTCAAGCATGTTGTGTGAAAATGTAAAGAGGAAGAATAGAAAAAAAATCAAACTATTACGGAATACATACCGTTGGACCAGCCAACAAAGAAGTCCCAGAATCAGCTATGGCTGAACAACCATCAGAACAAAATCCTGAAAAGCATTTTTCCCGAGATTCAATTCCAACTTCAGAGAGAGGTTAAAACAATCAAAAGATCCAAAAAAATGCAAAATGAAACTTCATATGCTCACCAGTAGATTCACCACCGACAAGGACATCATCCATATCAAACTGTCACCGAAGAATGATTTATCAGATTCAAATATTAGTAGTAAAGGCATGAGAAAAGATCAAGAAAACCAACCTGCCAGTAACCCTTATGGGTCACAGGAACATAAGTGTGTTCGCCCTTGTAATGATCAGGATCAGCTCCTCCAAACACAATCTCACCACCTTCTTCCTCATCAGCATTGCGATTGAGCCAAAATGAAAATACCGGTTCATTAATGAGACCTTGGTTGACCATGTTGTACCTGTGGGTGAAAATTTTTCTTCTTACATGTTTCAACTTTCAATTTGTACAAGTATTTGGTCCACTTGTACTTCAACTTCAAAGAATAAGAACTCACAAAAGAAAAATCTTCCTTTGATATGCTAACCACAAATGTAGAAACTTCGCAAGTGTAGTAAGAAACCAGTTATATGGTGGCAATATTTTGACTTACCACACTGGTACAGCTTTCCCCACTGAGATCTCTTGAAACCCAAGCCCAAGTATTCCGTCAAACTTAGCTGCCACAAATGTGAGACCAGGCTCCCTTGTTGCCTCAATGAATTCCTATATGATGATAGTATTATCTCAGAAATATCAAATTATATATCCAAGACAGAAAAGTACATCACGGCCATATATCTAACCTGATTTTCAACAATAAGGTCCCCAACTTTGACATTATCTTGGCTAAAGAACCCTGAAATGGCTCCAGTTCCATAATGAATCTCAGCTGACTTTCCTGCACTCCCCCAAAAGACGAGTGCAATCAGAAAACTTAGGATGTAGCATGATATGGGCACCACCAATTGGTCTACCCCAAAGGGAAAAATTATTCTTAAGGACCAATAATTAGGAAGCTCATTGCCTCCTTCTATTCCTCCCGTCATCGATGATGCATACACCATTTGGTATAAATGGATATTGCAAGATCCAATAACTCCATATTTACAGTTGAGCAATTTGACTCGTATATCAAAACTACCCAACGAAAAAATGAGCCAGTGCATAAATGACCAGATATACAAATGCCCCAAAGACCAAATATGACATAAATTTAGAACTGCAAAACCCTTAAGTTGTAACTGGATTGAAATCCAACAAATCCAAAATGACCAACTTGGGAATTTTAGGGTTGAAAGGTCAAACAATTGTTAACCTTTGAAAACTACTCCACCCCAACACAACAGTGGTCCACTTCAACTCAAATGATAGGTTTATGGATGCAGAATAAAAAAGGAATCGAGATAGCATGATCCAATGGAACTAGACATCCCCTGCTAACAAATATTTTGACACACTCGTTGATTTTGATCATGCCAAGACTACTCATATTTGGAATGCACAAGAATACTGAATTATCAATGCACTTTATTCGGAAATATATCAAAATTCAAAACCATTTGTCAACTTGTATCTAAATGGAAGGAGTGGCAATTGATGATCAAGATGAACAAACCCAGAAATGGAGAAACATAGGATAAAGTTCCAATCAAAAGAAAAACCTTCTGATTAAAATGGGGAAAGATTGCAATAACATGACAGTTTCTGATCAATTCCGTGCAACAAAATTTAGATAACTGACTCACATAAAAAGTTTTCAACTTATTGCAACTAAAATGGAATTTCATTATGTTCATAATTTCCGATCATACATCAATATACTTTCCATGTCCCTTCATCAAAACTATTTGCCAACTTGGAAAGGCGGCAATTAAGGGTCACCACTAGGATAAACTTCCAAACTAAAGAAATAAGTACTGATTAAGATAAGAAGCAATCAATAAAACCCAATAATTCATTGCATAACATCAAGGCCATCAGTTAAAATCCTGATAACTTCATCAAAAACATATTCCAATAACTCTTCCAATTATAAAGGAAAAAGTTCTAATAGAGTCATACCATTTTTCACGTAAGTGCTGGAGTGTCCAGACCTGTACTTTGAATGGAAAAAACAAGCAACCTGTAACATAACGAAAAGCTTGTTATGCACTTATCAAACACAATCCAGTGACAATTAACATTACCATTCAATATTCAATCAAGAATATTTACCGAAAGGTAACACTTTCCAGAAGGGACCCACAGGTTTGAGCTGCCAGTGTCAAATATCACTGTAAATTTCTGTGGAGGAGTTCCAATTGCAACCTCACCAAAGTATTGGGCATCCATATAGTTCTTCAGAGTTATGATACCAGTATCATCATCTCCAAAACCATTACCAAGACCATACTTCTGCATCAAATGTGTTTTCTTACATCCATAATGGGAGGAGAGGCGGTTGGTTGGATCCAACTTACTCTTCTTCAAGCCCACTCTGACCAAATCATTGTTTGCCACTGAAAGGGCAGTAGGTGATACTAGAAGCACAAGAAGAAGAATGGCAAAGATGGTCCGAGAAATAATCGTCATCCTGGAAAAAATTAGAAAATTCATGAATCAGAACCTGCAGCATAAGAACTCCAATTCTACATACAAAGGTGACACGAAATGCCCCTTTGGACCAGTCCAAAATGCATCCAAGTGTGAAGAATTTCCCTTCATCGTGTTCTTAACCATTAAATTTGTGTTGTCAACACTATATCCATCAAAGTTCTTCACTCCCCCCAATATATAATCGGAGTAACAGACACCAAGAGAAGTACACACATGATCATAAATGACACAAGCAATTACACAAATTCCCAGATATTTACACTGTCAAATTTCTACTTTTTTCCAATGCATATGATTTCAAAATACATCATCTCTTTTAGTTATCGATAATAATCAAGCTTATAATCTCAGCGGTTACCTAGACGATTTAAACTTGTAATTAATAAGCAAAAGCACCGGATCAGAAATACTATTCTCACCGCTCAATCCAATTACTCACCACAAGAATTATAAAACACAACAGGAAAAATCTGAAACATCTTCATCAACTGCCATCTATAACTTACACTAGTTTCCAAAATTCAATTCAATTTCCTCTACATCCCAAGAACTTCCAGAAACATCATCTCTTTCGTTGCCAGTTTCAATCAACCAGATAATCTAAGGTGTCATCAAAATGGTATAGTACATCAACCGTAAAATTGACACTTCCCTCGCGAGAAAAAAAAAATGAATGAGGATCGGATCAAAGGAAGTAACGCAGACTAAGTACAGATGTACGCGAGAAAAAAACACGACGAGTATCGATCAACTAAAAGAACACCAAATTACGAAAGTAATCCAACTACATAGTCAACTCAAGGCCTAATTTCACACCGCGAATGCCAAAAATCCAAAATTAGACACCAGTTGATTGTTACTATTCCAATTACTGCACAATCCAGTAGCATCCGATCGGGAAGAAAACGAAAATGAAGAACGAAATCGGGAAAGAGCGCTGGGTTGATTACCTGAGAGATTGTCGCGAGGATGAGAAAAGTTATTTGGGGGTGGTGTATCTTCGGTGATGGGGTTCCAATTTATTCGGCAAAGCTTGAGGTCGGTGACACGTGGTGTGTTTTTATTGGTTAACATTGTTAAGTAATTGTTTTTAATTTTTTTTGATGGGAGGGTAGAGTCGTCAAGTTAAAAAGTGACGTGTCGTGATGGGTTGAGCCTGAGAAAGTCCATAACTACCAGTCCACAGCTGTCGGAGTGGAGCCGCTCAACTAGCAGTCAGAGGGTGGCGTGATGAATAACGATTTGGGCATCTAATTTAAAGGTACAACACGTTTGATGGTGGCTTTGCAGAAGCTGATTTAATTCATCACATATTCGTAAGGAAGACAAAGGTGATGACTGATGAAGGTAACAAAACGTGCATTAATAGTAATTTTATAAAAGTGTTTATTATTGCAGAGATTATGGTTTCTCTTATTGGCCTTGAAACTAATTAAATGGGCAAGAAGAAAATTGAGGTGGTAAAGGGTGGACAGTGGACTTATAGAAGGGTGGGAGATTTGTACCAATGAAGGTAATGGAGGGTAAGGGTGCATTTGGCTCACATGGGATCCTGAGGTTTTCAATGTGCAGGTTTTGCAAAATCTGTGAAAAATGATTCATTGCAAAGCTGAATCAATGGCTGGGAAATTCAAATTTCTTGCAACCTTTGTGTATGGCTTGTGTTATAAATATATAAGGAGGAGCTGCTCTTCAGATTAGTGAATCATGGGGTTGTGCTTGGGGAGATGAACTGCATTCTTAGCATTGAGGAGAAAGGCCGGGCCTATCAAAGTGTCTACAAAAGATGATTTTGATGAATTGGGGTCTATTTTTTAGGATTGCAGCTAGTCTGTCAGATTTGGAGTTTTCTGGGACTTTCCTTACCTGGAACAATAGGAAAAAAAGGAAAGGACATAATTGAAAGAAAACGGGATATAATACTAGTGAATGATGATTGGTGGCATGTTACCCGGATAGGTCTCTCAGCCCCCCTTATCACGTACCGTATCGTATCCAGTACGAGGATACGGTAGGATACGCGTATCCGGAGAGAGGATACGGTCAACATATCTTAACCATCTGAAATCAGGTATGGATACGCCCGTGATACAGGTTGGATACGGATAGGATACGAGTATCCTATATTTATTAATATTAAATTAAAAAAAGGGGTATTTTTTGACCTAGATCGAGTCTTCTTCTTCAATCGCCGTCTGTTTCAGCCCAGCTTTTGAAGCATTTCTTCTACAAGTCGCCGCCTCTCTCTCGTCCCAGTCTCCGGCCGCCGGCGACAGTGACAATGTAGCTCAAGGTCCCATCTCCTTCTCTCACTTTCTGATGCGGGTTGATAGATTTGTGGAACCAATTAGGAACAGAAGGTCTGAAACCAGGTAATATGGTGATAATGGTATCGTTTGGGGAGAGCCAAAATAAGGGAGAGGGAAAGAGATAGATTTGGAAGGAGATTAGAGAAAAAATAGTTCTTCGTTTCTTAGTTCTTACCTTTCTGGATAGATGAGGAGGAAGAGGGCTAAATTTTTCTCTCGAAAAAAAGGAAGAGTTATAGATGTGGGTCATAGGTCAAAGGAAAGGACTAGCCTAAAAGCTCAATACAGAAAATAAGAGAATGGACCATATCGAATGTAAATGAAATATAAAACTGAAAATAAAGAGCAACAACAACTATATTCTGATAAGGTGGTAGATTTGTCATTTATTCACAGAGATCAGTTCACCCTCCTTTGTAGGTAATGTAATGGATTTATTTCATGTATATAGTTATGTATATGTATATGGTAGTGATATATCTACTACTCATACATAGAGCTTTAAAACAAGGTATTATTTGTAAACGTATCCCCGTATCCTATATTTTTGGGGATTGGCGAATCCTCGTGTCCTCGTATCCGTATCCGTGTCCGGGTAAGTGGCCGGCCTAGTGGTGTGGAGCAAGGGGCCGGACTGCCGGAGGAGTTAGGAGGTTTCGGTTTCAATCCCTACCATTTGTCTTGCTTCCTGCTAGTGGGTCGAGCCGGTCAGTGCAAGCTGATTTACCTGATACGTGGCTCTTGCCGGCTAGATCACGTGTCTGGGGTTTGCCTCCAAATGGTGGGTTTTCTCGTCATAAAAAAAAAATGATGATTGGGTGACCAATGGTGGCAGTAGGATTTGAATATATAGATTGATTTTACAATTTATGGAGATTGATTATTTTAGGGTTATAAGGTTTGTTTTAATTTATTAGACCAGGTTTAGGGTTATTATTTGGGTTGTATTTTAACTAAATGGGCTAGATTTAGGGTTAGAAAACTCTTCCTTTCTTTACTAATCGTCTTCCTTTCTCTGTCCTTTGTAACCCTGTAAGTTCTTCTCCGTCTCTCTCTCATATGTCCTTCTCAACCTCTTTTGTCATTCCCTTCACCCATCACTACCCCTCCATCAAAGAGGCACACCTGGGATATCATTCGATGTAAGTCCATGCCGATATCCTCCCAAATTGGGCACGAATTAAGTATCCGATTTGAGATTCACCCCCACTGTGTCCCGTATCTCGCTTTTATGGGTTTAAATATGACATTTTTATTGCAAAAATTTATACAATAAAATTTAATAGATTTTTTTATACGCATAGCATGATGAATACTTTTTTGATCGAGAAATATTGAAAGATTTTTTTTAAATATGTCATTTTTAAATGGAAAAAATTGATATGATTGAAAAATATTGAAAAAACATAAATTGTGGTTTAAATGTAACATTTATAATAAAAAATTATAGAATTTTAAAATATATATATATATATGAAGCATAATGAATACTTTTATAAAAAATACTAAAAGAAAACTATAAAATATGATTTAAATGTGCCATTTTTAATTGGGAAATTTTGTTATGAATGAAAAGTGTTGTAGAAAGGTAAATAATAAGATTTAAACTCTTAACTTTTGCATTGATTACTCTTCATTCCTTTTATTTACGAACTAAACTAAACAAGACTTGTATTCTTTCCCCTATTTTTTTTATTTTTTTTTTAAAAACTACTCTTCCGCTAGAGGGGGTAGTTGCCCATCCACGCCCCTTGATCGCCCCTAGGCGTCTCCATTCGTTCGATGAGGTCACCTGCTCGCATTCATTCAGAGAAGACAACATATGGTGGCTGATCGTGTGACACATTTTGGCTTGGATGCGGTTTCTCCGAATTGGAGATGTCATACAGAGCTCGATGCTTTCGTCCGCAAAGACACTCTTGGGTGGTGGTACAATAGGGGTTGATGTCACCCAAAATCTCGCGTTGTATCAAAAAAAAATAAAGGCTTTTTTTATGACCCCCTTAGCGCCCCGGGACGGGAGTGGGGGACGGCCCTACGCGCAGGCAAAAGCAGCAGGATTTATCAAATCACTCTCTAGCAATATTGTAACCATCATTCTCAGGACCCTGATTCTCTTACCCAAAATTTGGGTTACCCAAGGGCATTTTATGGTCATTTTTAAAATATGATAAAAGAAAAAAGAGAAATAATAAAAATAGATAAGCTTTTTAGGTCTACCCTATAGAAAAGGCTACACTCTAGAGCTAGGTTTCCCTTGTAATTTATTTATTTATTTCTTTTTGGCTAAGACCAAGTTAAAATTCGACTTTATTTTTTTTATATTTCCTTATATTTTAACTTAATGTAATTAATGAATATAAGTTATAATTAACGTTTTTTTATAATTATGTTTATTTCACTTATATTATAAAAGTTGGTCATATAATTCACGTTTTTTTAACACAGTCTAAGTTATTTATTTGACCTTTATTTAAACGGGATCGAATTATTGTAAAATCCCGAGTTCGCCTAAAAATAATAATTTAAACTCTGTTTAATGGGTACCGAGTTGTCATAAAATCACAAAGTCGAATAAATACCCCGATAATCATTTTTCCATATAATTACCCATTTTATAAATTCTACAAAATTAATACTAATGGGAATCGAAAACCACCCTTTAAATATAAGGGTTTTCACTTAACTACCCCTTAAATTCAAAATTACAGAAAACCACACTTTAAATGGTATTTTTTACAACTCACCACCCCTTTATTTTTTTTCATTCATTTATCATTAAATATATTATATTTTAATATTTTTAAACTTAAATTTGATTACAAATATATTCAAATTTTGAATCTAAAGGCTCGATTATATTTTAAGGAATATTTTATTTATTTTTAAAAAATAATAATAAATGAAGTCTAGAATTATTATCTTATTTATGTTTGAAAAACTTTATAAATTGTTAAACTTTTTAAATATTCAAAAAGTTCTATAATTATATTTAAGTTATACGATTAATCAATTATCTATTTTTTTAAATTTAGGGAAATTTAAAGAAAAACGTTATCTATAACAAATAAAATGGATCACACTCATATTTTAAGTTAAAAAATATTAACTTTTTTAATAAATAACTTTCTTTTTATATAAATTTTTTTTTATATATATGGGGAAATTCACGTGCCTTTTACCTCAAAACCTCAGGGGCACCACGCGAAATATGCAAAAGAGTTGTATACCTCGCGAAAATTGCAATACCCCAAGAGCACCTTGCGAAATTTCCATTTTTTAAAACAATTTATTTATTAATCATATATCTTTAATATAATTATAGAACTTTTGGAATCTGTATCAAAGATAATTATTGAAAAAATATTTAAACTATAAATCAATAATAATATTTTTAAAATATTGAAAATATCAATAAATAAGAATAATTTACATAATATTTTAAAATTTATAATCATTTTCAAACATAAATTAAGATAATAATTCTAGACTACATTTATTATTATTTTTAAAAAATAAATAAAATTATCCGAAAATATAATCGAACTCTTAGATTCAAAATTTGAATATATTTATAATCAAATTTGAGTTAAAAAATATTAAAATATAATAAATTTAATGACAAATTAACAAAAATAAATAAAGGGGTGGTGAATTGTAAAAAATACCATTTAAAGGGTGATTTTCTGTAATTTTGAATTTAAAAGGCGGTTAAGTGAAAACCCTTATATTTAAAGGGTGGTTTTCTGTAAATTTCCCAATTTATTATTACAAAACCTAGAGTGTTCTAGCTAATCACAATGCTGAATTGCTCGGGTTGCTTCCCGAACTTTCTAGCTCCAATTTTACAATTTGATTTGGCCCATACCAACAACCCACTTATTTCTAACTCGGACCAAACAGCCCATTATTTTGGTATTTGGATATGTAAATTAATTCCAACAGGTCCAACCAGTTGATTCTGGTAATTAATTATGAATTTGAAGAATGTCAAGACGTTTTTAAAAACATGGGACAAGGCATATATGTTTCTAAACTCAACAACCATCAACCATGTAATGGTGGCTTATTCCAACTTGCTAATTAATCAGGCAAGAGAGGATCAAAGCTTAACATGGCCTGGCCTAGGCTGAAAAGTTAGACAGCACAGAATTAAAGCTAAATTGCATATTAATTGGCTGAAAAGGGGGGGAATTAAGAAACCTCCTCCATGTACGTTGTTTCGAGATGTCAAAGAGAGTGAAGACTCCACCTTGATTGTTAGATCTTGAGAGTTAACCTACAGGTCTTTGAGAAAGGTTGATGAAAGACAAAACAAGACTCTGGTTTCAAGATTATGGAAGATTTAGTGGCTGAAAAATCTTTTAGAAAGGGTTGAAATTTTCTATTTAAGGCAAGAGATGATATAAAGATAAGGAGAAGATTTGTTGAAGATTGTGGGATGATTTTGTGGAAAGAAAAGATTTTTCAATTCAAATTCAAACGTTCAAAAATCAGCCCAGCCCCTGCAGCCTATAAAAGAGACGGTGCAAGCGGAGAAGGAGAAAACACACGAGCATTCAATCTACAAGCAAAGCGTTCTCCATTGCAATCATCCCCTTTGATTCTCTCTTTCTCCATTGTTGTTCTTGCTTTATCTTTTGAGAGTTTGAGAGTTTCTAGAGCTTCATTGTACAAGTCTAAAGTGTTATACTAAGAGTACACATCTACTCAAACGTATTCACTAGGCTATTATTTCACGAGTGTTTTGGGTTGACTAAATAGTAGCGGGTGAGGCTACGAGTTGAGAGAAGGGTTGTTCTTCTAAATTGTATCTAGGACTCTAAGGGATCTGAGTTGACTAGATAGAAGCGGGTGAGGCTTCGAGGATTTAGAAGAAGGAAAGATCTTCTCGGTTGTATCTAGGATCCATAGGAAGTGAAATAATAGTGCTTTTGAATCCTACGGGTTGGAGAACCCTAGGTGGGGACGTAGGCCAAGTTGTGCTGAACCTCGTTAACAATTCTTGTGTTCTTTGAGTTTTACTTTCATATTTAATTTCTGCATTATACTTTGATAAGTTTTATTTTCGTACAGGTTCTGCTGAAAAAGTTTCTGGAATCATTTCAAGACCTTGAGTTCTGGTTCAAAACTTTGGGATTCATTTCAAGGCCTTGAAATCAACTCTGCAGAAAGTTTGCGAAAATTGTCTAAGTTTTTCTATTCTATTTACATCACCTTTTACGACTCTTCAATTGGTATCAGAGCTTGGCTCACTTTTCTTTGATTTAACCATCTTGTGAGATTTATCATGTCTACCATAGGTGATGGAGGATTTGCACAAGGAAGATCGACCTTTCGACCACCACTCTTTTGTGGTAACAATTTTGTGCATTGGAGATCACTAATGAAAATGTTTATTATTGATCAGGACTTGGAGCTTTGGAACATTGTTAGGCAAGGACCAAGGGTGCCAACTAAGACGAATGCAGCCGGAGCCGTTGTTCCCAAAGAAGAAAGCGAATTTAATCAAGCCGATTTGGAGAATGTGGCCAAGAACTACAAGGCCATGAATTTACTTTATTGTGGACTAGATGCTGATGAGTTTAATCGTATCTCTTCTTGCAGGAGTGCCAAGGAGATATGGGACAAACTTGTAGTAACCTATGAGGGGACAAGCCAAGTCAAGGAGACTAAAATCAGTATCTTTCTTCGACAATATGAATTATTCAAGATGACCTCCAATGAGACTGTCAAAGAGATGTTCACTAGATTTACCCAAATCGTGAACAATCTTGACTCTCTTGGAAAGGTCTTCACGAATGAAGAAAAGGTCAGGAAAGTACTGAGAAGTCTACCCAAGGCTAGGTGGGGTCCAAAGGTCACTGCAATTGAGGAAGCTCAAGACCTTACAACACTAGCGTTGGATGACCTTCTTGGAAAGCTTATCACGCATGAGATGGTCCTCAACGAAGAGGACGGCGAACCATCCTCTAGTGTAAAGAATTTGGCGCTCAAAATCAAGGAGGATGTGCCATCAAAGGACGACGAAAGTGATGATGATGAGGAAGATCCCTTTGACTTGATCACAAGGGGACTTGCTCGGATTCTAAAGATGAAGGAACAATTCTCAAACCGAGAATATCCGAGATCATCAAAGCATGAAGGCAAGTCTTCTAACCCTAATAAAAGGACAAAAATTCTAACATGCTATGAATGTGGTGAAACAGATCACTTGATGAAGGAGTGTCCTCAAAAGAAGAAGAACAAGCATAAGAAGAATGATCAAAAGAAAGGCGATTCGGATTCTTCAAGTGAATCGGATTCGGAAAGTGATCCAGCAAATCTTTGCTTGATGGCGGACCAAGAAGAAAACCCTAGAAGACACCTTGATGTTATTGTAAGAAAACTTATATCTAGTCCTACTGCTGTTCTCTCTGAGTTCTTGCAAAATATGATTATCAATGAAGAGAATTACAACATGGAAACTAACACCTTCAAAGAGAAGCTAAAGGATCAGGAGAAAAGCATAGGTGAAATGTCGCTGGAAATGAGAAATCTTAAGACTTCTCAGTCGGCCCTTGACATTAAAGTCAAGGCCTTGATATCAGAAAACTCTGATCTCAAGCAAAACCTTTCTTTTATGAAACGTTGCAATGACGATTTGGAGAAAGAAAAGGTTAAGCTGACTGAAAAGTGTAAAGACCAGCAGACAACACTTATTCAATTCACTAGATCCAAGGCTAATCTCGACAAGATGTTAAGTGAACAACAATTATCTCTAAACAAAAGTGGTCTTGGTTATAACAAGAATTTTCCAAAGAAATCTACGACCACTTTTGTGAAAGCTAAAGGATATTGGCGTTCACCTACAAGTTTCTTTTGTTGTAAGAAGGGTCATGTCAAAGAGACTTGTCCATATAGAAGAAAGGACCCTTATATTATTCAAAATACTTTTCCTTTACGTTTGAAAGAACAGGTGAAGCAGATTTGGGTTCCTAAAGGGACTAGACTACCAAACATGGTCTATCCTAATTATGAATCTGAGTTTGTAACTTGGTCTAGCCGAAAAGGTTGAAGTTTGGTTGTTTTGCAGGAGATCACCAAGATCAAAGAGCATAAATGGACGGGAACAATCGGTCTTGGTGATAAAGGGATTTTTTTTATGATATTTGTTACGTGCTGCTAACGATTCTCTTTGCTTAGTATTTCTTTTTTGGAGCTTGGTATGTTGAACAGGGAAGCATTTTCGTAGGGGGAGCAATGACTGCTGAATTTCAATTTTTATAATGCTGTCTGCTAACATCTCAAGGCCTTGAGATCAACTCTTGACTTTTTGCTGAATTGTTTAAACATGATTTCTTCCCTTACTTGTTGGAAGACAAAAAGGGGGAGAAATGTTATATGGTGTTGTGCTTATGCTTATGCTCTGCTTGTTATATGATGCTTATACATATGTTGCAATGCTTTATTTATTTGCATAAATGCCATGGTGTTGTGCTTATGCTTATGCTATGCTTGTTATATGATGCTTATACATATGTTGCAATGCTATATTTATTTGCATGATTGATATTTATTTTGTCTTCCATCAAGGGGGAGATTGAAGACTCCACCTTGATTGTTAGATCTTGAGAGTTAACCTACATGTCTTTGAGAAAGGTTGATGAAAGACAAAACAAGACTCTGGTTTCAAGATTATGGAAGATTTAGTGGCTGAAAAATCTTTTAGAAAGGGTTGAAATTTTCTATTTAAGGCAAGAGATGATATAAAGATAAGGAGAAGATTTGTTGAAGATTGTGGGATGATTTTGTGGAAAGAAAAGATTTTTCAATTCAAATTCAAACGTTCAAAAATCAGCCCAGCCCCTGCAGCCTATAAAAGAGACGGTGCAAGCGGAGAAGGAGAAAACACACGAGCATTCAATCTACAAGCAAAGCGTTCTCCATTGCAATCATCCCCTTTGATTCTCTCTTTCTCCATTGTTGTTCTTGCTTTATCTTTTGAGAGTTTGAGAGTTTCTAGAGCTTCATTGTACAAGTCTAAAGTGTTATACTAAGAGTACACATCTACTCAAACGTATTCACTAGGCTATTATTTCACGAGTGTTTTGGGTTGACTAAATAGTAGCGGGTGAGGCTACGAGTTGAGAGAAGGGTTGTTCTTCTAAATTGTATCTAGGACTCTAAGGGATCTGAGTTGACTAGATAGAAGCGGGTGAGGCTTCGAGGATTTAGAAGAAGGAAAGATCTTCTCGGTTGTATCTAGGATCCATAGGAAGTGAAATAATAGTGCTTTTGAATCCTACGGGTTGGAGAACCCTAGGTGGGGACGTAGGCCAAGTTGTGCTGAACCTCGTTAACAATTCTTGTGTTCTTTGAGTTTTACTTTCATATTTAATTTCTGCATTATACTTTGATAAGTTTTATTTTCGTACAGGTTCTGCTGAAAAAGTTTTTGGAATCATTTCAAGACCTTGAGTTCTGGTTCAAAACTTTGGGATTCATTTCAAGGCTTTGAAATCAACTCTCCAGAAAGTTTGCGAAAATTGTCTAAGTTTTTCTATTCTATTTACATCACCTTTTACGGCTCTTTAGAGAGGAGGGCGAAAAATGCTATACAATTTATAAGAGATGGTAATTACTAATTAATGATTAGCTTATGTATGATGAGGCTGAATTTATACAGCACATACTCCAGTTTTAAGTGTGCTTTTGGTTTATTTGGACCCTAATTTAGCATATTATTATTAAGGTCAAATTGTATAAAGACACATGTTGCCAGTGCATATATTTCAATGTAACCATAATAATGGAAGTTATCTTGAAGTTGAAAGTGTTTGCGTTTTCCATTGATTTCAGTGTTGATTAATTACATTACATGGATATATATATATATATATATATATATATATATATATATATATATATATATATATATATATATATATATATATATATATATATATATATATATAGGGATTGACTCCGGTGAAAACCTCAAATTGTGGTAAAAACTCGTGAGGACTATTTTATATCTTGGTTTTTTTGAAACCCGTGCTAAAAACCTCAATCACACGGTGACTTTACAACTCGGTTCAACCTAAAAACCGTGCTAAAAACTCCAGTTTTAAAATAACACATGACTTTATAGTTCGGTCAAACCGAAAAATCGTGCTAAAAAGCTAATGTTTTAAAATTACATAGTAACTTTATAGCTCGGTTTTATTCAAAACCGGGCTAAAATTTATGACTTTATAGATCGGTTCTATTCATAAGCGGACTATAAAACAAATGAACCGGGCTAAAAAGCCGGTCCTCACGGATTTCTACCGCAATTTTGATTTTCACCGGAGTACATCCCTATATATATATATATATATATATATATATATATATATATATATATATATTTTGATGTAACCCTAGGAGCTAGCAATCTTGTGGTGCCAAGTGTTTCAATCCTAACCTAGCTTCTAGAAATTAACTGTACAAGGAAACGTCATAGACGTACAGTAACGTGTAAATGGGCTTGATGGATCAAGCTGGGTAGGTAGTATGTGCTGGGCTTCATTCCAGTATCCCCCATCGATCCAAACTTCAACCATGGAGAGTTTGGAGTGTAGCAATTATGCAAAACAAGGAGCTGCGTGGGGATTCGTCAGGGCATCAACGTACTAAGACAAACGCAACTCTTAAGTGTCCTGTTGGCAAAGCTATGTGTTTTGTGCGTTGGTGGAAAACTGGATTGGCGACGAGGTACGTAGCACCCAAGTTATCGCACCAAAGAGTAGGCCGGAGGAGCTCGTAGGAAGACTCCGACCGAGCCCTGCAATAAAGTCTGGATCAAATGATATCACATGTAGCCAAGGCTAGAGCTCTGTATTCGCCCACGTGAGCGATTCAAGCTCTAGCGTGCTAAGCGAGACATGCTAAGTGAGCCACATGAGCGATTCGAGATCTAGCGTCCTAAGTGAGCCATGCGAGCTCTAGTGTGTTAAGTGAGTCATGCGAGCGATGCGAGCTCTAGCGTGTTAAATGAGTTATGTGAGCAATTTGAGCTCTACCTTGCTAAATGAGCCACGCGAGTAATGTTGCGAGTATGGTGCAGCTTTGTGCTCAAAGGCATACAATCTTTAAGCGTCGAGTCCGACTACTTGGACATAAATTTTATTCTCCAGCATACTCTGCGCAAAGGCGGGTTTGCAACTTCGTGTTCAAAAGCATGCGAGCGCTAATTATTCTATAGCATACTCTACGCGGAGGTGAGTTTTATTCTCTACCATACTCTACGCGGAGGCGGGTTTGCAACTTCGTACTCAAATACATGTGAGCGCTAAATTTTATTCACCAGCATACTCTATGTGGAGGCGGCTTTGCAGCTCCAAGTGTCGAATCCGACTACTTAAGCATAAATAAACTCAATCAAGTAAATAATAAATAACTAAACCCAATTAAGGTAAAATAATATCTCCTTAACGAATCACATCTAGGGTGAATGGGACCCGGTTTTTTGTATGGTCCACCCTCGATCAAACACCGGGTCTCCATTGTTCGGTGAACGCCAATCGATATAAATCCCGCACGCTGAAAATTAAAAGGCATGCAAATCGGTGCAATTTTCGCTATGAGAAAGACTGAAAATATGATCGGGAAGGTCAAAGCTAACTCCAGCGATGCATGCAAATCGATGTAAACCTCGCTCTGCGAAAGACCGAAAAGCTGATTAGGAAGGCAAAAGCCAACTCCGGTCTCCAAACGCCGACCCCTTTGTCTAGTTGGCACCTCATGCCCTTTATTTATAGAGAATTTTGATTGATATTTAGCTAGATATTTTAGTTAAATATTTAGCTAGTAAAGTTTAACTTTCCTTCCTCAACCATTAGATAGTTAGGTAGCAAAGTTTGACTTTTCATCCTCAACCTTTGGATGATTATCTTCCAATTCAAAAATGATCTCACGGGTTTGATCTCGTGCGCCATATATATAATCCCTTTTCGGTTATATTTATATAATGCGTAACCAACACTATTTTTAATTAGGGTATTGTCAGCCAATAAGGGTTATGCTTAAAGGTTATAAAATGAAATTTCATCCTTTAAAATATTATAAATGATTTAATTATCCATTGTTGATTTAAATCATGGATAATTATATGTATTTATCAATTAAGGTGAACACATAGGATGACGTGTAGATAAAAGTAGATGAGATAATTGGTTCTCATGGATAAAAACTGTATGATCATTAATTAATGTGACTAAAAAAATATGAGATCAAGCTGTGTCAAAATATGACACATAAGTAAATTCAATCAAAGCTCAACACAGAGGAGTTTAGGTTTCTATTATATAAATATATATAGGTCCTGGTACTAGCATAGTTAAAATTTTGACAATTACACGACTAGTTGTCGACTTTCAATGTCAGGCCGGCAAAAAAGCGAAGTATTACAATGTTATATTCCATGAGATTTTTTTCACTTTTAGAAAATGTATAGTTCAATTAAAGTTGATGATAAAATAAGATAAGAAACAAGCAGAGAAGGTGGATTCTATTGCATTGTTGTGTATCTCAAATGAGAATATACAAAACATTATATATGCATAGATATTGGAGGGGGTTACAAAGGATAAGTCATAAATTGAGACCTTTTATTTTTCACCATGTGGGGGTTATAACCTTTGGTTTAACCATGTGGGAGTTACAAAGAGGTGTAACATCACATAGTAATAACTAGCTAGTATTATAACACCCCCCCTTGATGTGCACCTCGTAGTTTGCGTATTGCCTTATTAAAAACCTCGCCTAGAAAAACCCAATGGGATAAAAACTAGGGCTAAGGGAAAAAGAGTACATATGTCGTTCGATACGCTTTGTTGATACTGCCTCGATAAAAACCTTGTCAGGAAAACCCAGTGGGACAAAACCTGATCGAAGGGAAAAAGAGTGCAGTGCGTATATTCTTCCCCTGAATTCAACATTCTTCTTGCAACATTCTCATTCCGATATGCTCATCAAATTTCTTGATAATTCTAACTTCATGAGCTTCATGGTCAAGTATGAACATTGTCTTTGATGTGTACAAGCCGAAATGTCTTTATATATTGCAATTGACATCGACGCACTCGACTTGTATGTCTTGGTGTTAAGCTGCTTTCAATGCACAATCATAAGATACTTCAGGACCTAACGTGCACTTCATCATTTGATCAGGATTCAGGGGGATCTATTGTATTAAATGGTGTGTAAGTTGCCTCGTTAGAAAAACCTTACCTTGGGAAAACCTAGTGTGATAAAACCCAAGATTAAGGAAAAGAGTACAACTTTGTATGGTACTTCAGGACCTAATACAATGTCACCACTTTTACAATTATAGGTACTTCAGGTACTCTTATAAGGATCTTTAATCAATTACATGTGACGGGACTTTGACATTAATGCTTCACGTATTTTCAATACACAAAAATATAAGGTACTTCGGGACCTCGTATGTTTTTCATCGTTTGATACGTGGGATTAGATGTATAGATGGTGTATAAGTTGCCTCATTAAAAACCTTACCTTGGAAAAACCCTATAAAAACCAAGATTAAAGAACAGAGTACAACTTGTGCATGATACTTCAGGACTCAATACACAATGTCACCCTTTTCACAAATACATGATCCTTCAAGTACTATAAGCACCTTTGGGCTTAATCGCTTAGATATGACGAGACTTTTTATATTGATTCTTCAGCCACTTCAATCATTTTCATCTATGTTCGTCAATTACACATAGAGTCAGTTCATCGACAACCAAAGATTATATCCACTGCTGGTGAATATATTTTCATATAACCTTTAATAGACTTTTGTATAATCAACTTGGCTTTATATTTTCTTTTGTACGAACACCCACTTAAAACCGATTGATATTACACTTTCAGTATTGGAACTACGGGTCCAATACTATCATGCTTAGGCACTGCCTAGGAATTTTTAAGCCTAGGTGGGAGGGGACTTAGGAATTTTTAAGCCTAGCCGGCCCTCTAGGCGGAAATCTGCCTAGGCACCGCCTAGGCGCCGCCTAGTCCCGTCTAGCCCGACGATTATTTAATTTTAACTTTTGGGCATGTGATTAGTCAACTTAGGGTTTTTTTTATCCCCCAAGTCGAGATATATTTGCTTTTGAGTCAAACCTATGATTTTGAATTTTAGGAGTTTTAGAGTCGTTAGTCGGACGCATACTTTTGCGTTTATTTACTTAAATGTTAGTTAAGCACCGCAACTTTGGGTTTATGAGTGATATTATGGATTATTATTACATTATATGAATCATTGACATGTGTTATATGTTAAAAGATGAGGAAATAATCAAGTTTGTTCTAAGTCTGCCTAAGCGTCGCCTAGGCACCCGCCTAACCGCCTAGGCGTTAGGCGGTCACCCGCCGCCTAGCGCCTTTTAGAACATTGATAGTAATAACTAGCTAGTATTATAACAATTGAGTCATTTTTCTTGTTATAACAAAAGAGCGGGTATTCAAACAAATAAGATTGACACACATAGTTTATCATGGTTTACCAAATGGCTACATCAAAACCTAGAGATTTCATTGAGGAGTTTTTCAAATCTACACGAGGATTACAAGATGTGTCATCCACACTAACTAATAAACGATATACCTATGAAATAGGAAACATAGTGTACCATTTATGCGAAGCCACCGCTAGTCCCTTCGACCCTAGCCTTACTGGTTCGGGACTTCACCCTTAAACTCCCTAGACCCCTTATGGCCGAGGGCCCCACTTTTGAACCCTTGGTGATTATCAGTCACTGAGTTAGGATTAAATTGAATTGCGTTAAATTGGGATGAATACCGAGGGTATGCCCATATGAGATTATATAGCTTTACATAATTATAATCCTACTAGGATAAATCCATCAATAAGGCCCAAAAGAATAACTTTAAATCTAAAAAAAAATCTTATCTAAATCCTATTATAGATAAATCTATCTATAATAAACCCCTTAAATAAACCATATTAGATTCAAGTTATCTCAACAAATCTCCACCTTGACTTGATGTACTAGATACAATGCTAGATGTACTAGATGCAATGCAATGCCAAGTGTACCCATGTACCAGATGCACTACAATGCTGATGTACCAAATGCACTTATGCAACGCTAGATATACCAAAATCTCCTCTATCTCGCTATGAACATGGTGAACATCTATGAATAAATGAAATTTCGACAATTTGTTGATAGATTAATGAGTAAAATCTTATTTTGTATGACAAACTTCATAACTTTTTTTTTTGTATATATGCATTTTTTTAATATTTGAATAATATAATATTGATGAAAATTGTTTTAATAAAATTGTTATGACAACTTAACCATTATAAATTTAAGAATCTATTAATTAAGAGAGCTTTTTTAGGTAGATAACAATTATTAGAATATTATATATATATATATATATATATATATATATATATATATATATTAATACGGAGAATCAATATATAGGCTATTAATATATACTAGTGTTGATCTCTTTTCTTTTCTTTTATGTAAATTGTCTAAACAATCTTTATAGAATTTTAAATATGAAACCAACCTATGTACATATTTTTTTAAATAATATATAGTTTATATTTTTAAGAACTAACTAGTAGAGTCCATGCACCATGATGTGATTTAAAAAAATTCTATCTAAAAAATATAACAAAATAATATTATAAAATATTAATAAAAGTTAAGATAAAAATCATAAAAATCAGTATCATAAAAGTATCTTAGAAATAATTTCATAAGTTTTTTTTTAGAAAAATCTCGCTTAAAGTAGCATATATAGATATAGATATTTTAAATCACTCTTTTTGGTTAGTAAAAAAATAATAATATCATTGTAACTTTGGTATTTAGAATATATACATAGATAGTTACTAAATAAGTTAAAAATAAAAGAAAAAATGTGATTGATTTAAATAGATAAATAAAAAATGAAAAATAATTAAAGAAAAAAGTATTTGATTAGTTTAAAGAGCTAATTATAAAAAGTAGGAATGACATGTAGCCTAAAACTCTTATGTTTTAAGAATATATATATAAAGATTTACATATAGATTAATAGTAGACATTAGATTTAATTCAATAATTTAAATGTTATAATTTTTTATTTAATTTATCAAATCTACCTTTCTTATTTTATGCTAATTTTAAAAATATTTTATTCAACTTTTTAATAGTAATTTTTTATACCAATAAGTTTTTATTTTATTTTCAAAAAATACTTGTCATATAATCCGTTGAACTTTTTATACTAACGAGATTTTATTTTACTTTATCAACAATATTTTATTTTATTTTATTTTAACTGATGATGATAATGATTTGGTCGATATTGATTGACTGATTAAATTGATGATTGAATGATATAAGATAAAGTTTTTGAAAGCAACGTTTTTCTTTAAGTGGAAAAAAGAAGACTCCAAAATCTTGTAGCCAAAAAAAAAAACTTAGACACTAAAAAAAAGAGACCTCAAATCATTGACACAAGTCACAACATTGTATATATAATAATAAATATATATATACACCACACACCATAACAAGGACACATATTTTTACTAGTACGTTACACACTATAAAGATGATAAAGATGAAAAAGTAGGTCCAGGCTTTGGTACAACAAAGTTGTGGTGGTAGTCCCATAACTTTGAGGATTTCTAACTGTTAGAGAAATCCCTTTGCAAATGGAGTAACATCATCGAAGTTCCAAAGGTCGATGGTATTGATGACATCATCCTCAGTCTCACCTCCATTATTAAGGAAAGCATCAATTGCCCAGTTTTCATCAAGAAGAGCAGGAGCCATGAGAGGCTTCAACTCAGCCACATAATCGAAACTCTGATCGATAGCGAATCCCTGCAGCCCCTCTTCCAAATAGGAGGGATTCATTGGCTTCTTATCCTCCACAAAACTAACGATGGTAGGAATATCATGAATTGAGCAAGTCTTTGCGGTTGGGTTTCGGGGATTGACGACCCTATTACCTTTGCGCTCTTGGGGGGTCGGACAACCTAATTCGTCGGGGAAATTGACCTTGGCTTTCTTGCCACGGATCTTACGAGCCTCAGCATCGTAAGCCTTGGCGGCTTCTTCGGCGGTGTTGAAGGTCCCGAGCCAGAGCCTTACGCCCTTCCTAGGGTCTCGGATTTCTGCGGTCCATTTACCCCATGGCCGTTGCCGGATGCCATGGTATTGATGCTTCTTCTTTCTTCTAGATCGCTTCTCAGCTTGCCCACTCAGCTCCATGGACTTCATTCCTATTTAGCCACAAAAATAATAAACATCAACGCAAAAGATGATGGAGGGAATATATAATTTCAATACGCCGGTAAAGCCAAGTTGTCAAATAAATTTAATTTAAAAAAAAAATATATATATATATATATTTATGTATTATTATTAATTAATTAATTGTTACTATATATATATATAGTACTTCGTATGTTTTAGTTTCAACTCAAGTGAGATTGGTAGCCAGACCCACATCGAGACAAAGTGTTAACCTTGGGCAGAAGTAGGGACCGTAGGGTTGTTGGGGCTGAATCCGGTAAAGGCGAAGGGCGTGACATGTTGGAGCACCTCAACGTTGTTGAAGCCATGGAAGTTAGCCTCGAGATGATTGTCGATCTCGATGGCATCTGAGGTCGCTGGCCAGATATTGAGGGACCGAGAGCCTCTTGCCTCTGTGAAATCGGAAATAAGCCAACCGCCACACATGTCTTAGATCAACCAAACACCACCACACTCGTAATTTTGCTAGATATATATATGGTAATGGTAAGTTGAACAATGTTGTTATGTGAAAAACAACGTCAAGCTGCGGTTGTTATTTATATAGATGAATGCATGTACGGTCCTATTTTTTTTTTTTTAAAAAAAAATAGGTAAAAAAAATTTGAAAAAAATATAATCAAAACTATCTATTTATTTATTTATTAAAATATAGGTTTTGGTAATGAAAATTATATAAAAAAATTTGCTTATTTATTCCAACAAGTTTTAATTTCTGATTTCATACCTAGAGGAATTGGTAAAGATAATTTTTTGTTACTTTATGGGGTGTTTTTATTGGCTCTGATTTTCTACCCCACATTCCTATCTCAAATTCTTATATCATGAAATTATTTTACCTTTAAATTTTTATTTTAAAAAATTTTAAAATATATATTTACTTTTTGCAAAGTGATTATAATATATTTGAAAAAACTAAAAAAATCACCTTATAAAAATTTTAAAAATCTTTCAACTTTATTATTATTATTATTATTATTATTATTATTATTATATGGTAATTTTTGAACCAAGCCTGTTACTTCATCCGTCCGTGAAAACTTGTCATTTTAGAGGTTTGATTTTGTTTATAAAAATATGTCATTGTAGGTATTTTAGCTTCTACTTTACAAAAATGCCCTTAACATGATTGATGGGTTGTGAGTTGTAGTTTTTGATAAAGTAAAAAAGTAGAGTAAGACCATTTGCATTAGTGAACCCTTTTCTGGACTCATAACTTACTTTTTTCAGTGCCACATCAGCTTAAAAACCCAATTTCAGTTTTTTTTTTAATTTTTCACCCTCATTCATGAACTCCGACCTTGGATTCATAACTTACTTTTCTTTATTATTTTTTATAATGAAATCTTCTTATATTTAACTCATAATATAATCAATTCTCATTAAGTTTATAGATAATACTAATTATTAATTTTAATTATTAAATATTACTAATTACTAATTAATAATTATTCATGATTAAAATTACATATACAACATAATTAAATATTACATATTATAATTACGCGTATTAATAATAATAATTTTTATTATTAAATATTATTAATTATTTACAGTTAATAATAATAATGATTTTTATTATTAAATATTAAATATTATAATTAGCATATCTATCGGAAAATAAATTACATGTGTCTCATACGAAATAGGGTAATATCTTGAATTTTTTTTTCTTCAAAACATATGCAAAGTGGATGTCTATAGGTAAATAAAATTAAATTACATTCAAAAATATAATTTTTATTTTTTTTATAATGTTAAATGGCTAAATTAACCATTTTAAAATGCCCTCGTTTTACGCGCCTATGAACCCCACTTTTTGGGGTGTTCGCAGACGAATCCATTAACCCGAGTTCATAGCATTTTCCTTTTTTTTCCTTACTTTTTGTACACGTGGAGCAGTGATGAACCTTTGAGTTCACCACTGCGGGTGGCCTAATAAATGAGGGTAAATTAAAAAAAAAAGAGTATATTATTGTTTTTTTTTTAAATTGTGTCTGAGACTAAAATGACAAGTTTTCGCATACGGAGGGAGTATAACTTGTAATAATCATAGAATATATATATATATATATTATATATAGTACAGTATTAATTTTAATGTATACTCCGTAGTCCGCACTAATTTTTTTTTGGCACAGGAGTTGGGATAGGGTTTTGGGTAAATGATTTTTGGGTCCAGTATTAATTGAGTTGAGATTTTCTACAACACATGATGTACCTTATGGTACACCATAAAATTATTTTTGTTATAAAACAATGTTAAAAAAATTTTTAAAAATTATATTTAACTTATATACATTCATATTTTATATTTATAAAATTTTATCATAAAAAATCATGTTCTAGAAAAATAGAAAAATCATTTTCTAAAATAACTCATATTTTCATTGTTTATAGTTTCTTAAACATGATTTTTTATAATAAAATTTTATAACTATATAAATATAACCGTATATAAGTTAAATATAATTTTAAAATTTTTTTTAAATATTGTTTTATAACAAAAATAATTTTGTGATGTACCATAGGGTACACCATGGGTTTTAGGGGATCTCAACTCGTATTAATTTTAATGTATACTCCGTACTAAATTTTTTTTTGGCACAGGAGTTGGGATAGGGTTTTGGGTAAGATGATTTTTGGGTCGTTCCTATTGGTATCTCCCTTGCAATTTGCAGACGACATGACGAGCAACGTATCAGAACTTTCCATTATTTAATTTATAAATTAATTATTTTAATTTACATATCATAGCTAGTTACCTCCACTTGACATTTGATTTTACGCCCGATTGATTATCCGAGGAGGAATGGGGGATGTATCTAAACATGCAAGTTGAACCTTTTTGTACGGACTAGATAATTTGTATGGTGATCCAATTGACAAGTTGCCAACTTGCACATGTTCCATTTAAGCTTTAGGGATTGTTTTTCAATCTAAATGGAGTATCAATTACAGTAATTTAAAAGGTGCTAGACTACGTTTCTTTCATTTTCAATCATCTTTTTCTCTTCTTTCTTTGTTTCATGAGAATGCTTTTGTTTTGAGCTCTTGTTTCACTCTATTGTATGATGTATGATGTCTAGTGTTTTGAATTTTTTTTTTTTTTTGATCTTAGTCCAGTTCGATCGACTCAGTCGCTCTACATCTGGATCGGGTACTGTGTGGCCCATTTAAGGGGTTGACCCTCCCACTCACAAGCGACTCCATATTTCCAAGGGGATTCGAACTTTAAACCTCTTGGCATGGGATGTAGCCCCACAACCACTACACCAACTTGTGATTGATAGTGTTTTGAATTTCTTTGTTTTGAAAGAATCTTATACATTATTTCAATTTGTGGCACAACCTTGGAGGTATATATGATGCTACGTACCCAATTATTTTTTCGATTCTATGAATATTGCGAAGTGGATATATAATAACATCAGAAGGGGAGATAAGTGGAGCATCCGCTTCGAAAATATGTTGTGGCTTAGTTTGAAGGATCGGATGATACACGTGTTGTATTGGAGTATAATTATTTAGTAGCAAGTCCAAACAACCTGTATCAAATTAAATTTATCCAGTTTTTAAACACACACAAGTGTAAGCATAAGAAAATGATTGATCGAACACAAGGAATTAACTAGTAACAATTTGTTCACTTCTAGACTCAATTCAGCTATTAATAATAAACACACAAATTTTAGAGGTTTAATACACCAATGTCTTCCTAACATGATCATATGAACAATTAAATGATAGTTTTGTTTATAACTAAAGACTTCACCTTGATTGTAAGAACTTGAGATACTAACCTGCAGGTCTATATGAGAGGGTGATGAAAGACAAAACAGGATTTGGTTTCAAGGTTTTGAAACCAAGGCCAAAATGTTTGGTCGCGTATTAATCCTAAGATGCATAGTTTATATGATAATGTTTTTGCAGAGAATATTATAAGGCAAGAAGGTTGAGTCATGGGTTTACACATATGGGCCTCAATATTGGGCCTTATCTCTTATTGAATCCGGCCAATCAAATATACTTATATACATGTCTTTCCTAACTCGTTTTTGTAGAAAGTTTGGATATTGTGAGATCTTTCAGATTTGGACCCAAGATCTGGTTAAGGACACTCCTTCATATGGCTCCTATAAATTGCTTCATCAAATCTTCCAGAAGCATGCACGACAAGGATATTGAAGATTTATCAAAGATCGTGTGAAGAAGATATGGAAAGAAAAGATGTGAAGAGTTTCAAATTCAAACGGCTCCATATCATCCCGGGTGATTGAAACATCTATAAAGAGATGATTGCAAGAGGAGACATAGACAACACTGCAATCCAAGCTTAAGACGATCACATCCACTCCATAGCATTATGCATTTGTGTCTTCCTAGTTCTCATTGTTCTTAGCTAGCTTCATTTGTTAAGAGTTGAGGGAAACACGTGAGCTCATAGTACAATTCATTTGTCTTACACTTAGAGTATCTCATACTCAAACTAAACACACTTAGGTGTGTGGTGAGGGCTTTTATTTCATTGGTAAAGTTGAGTTGCTAAAATAGAAGTGTGAGGCTTTGTATAGAAGAAGGGAAAGTTCTTCTAGGATATTCTAGGGCTCAAGAGGAAGTGAAATAAAGATCTGTTGAATCCTACGGGTTGGACAACCCTAGGCGGGGATATAGGCCAAGTTGGTGTCGAACCTCGTTAACAATTCACTTATTCATTTACTTTTCCGCAATTACTTTTGTTTCATCGGTTTTCACTTTGTCAAGTTTTGATAGCCATATCAAGGTCTTGACAACCGTTTTGGTAAAACTGTGAAAAGGTTTTTATTTTGAAAAAATCATGCATACTCTATTCATCCCCCCTTCTAGAATATTATTTATCACCTTATAGACTCTTCAATTGGTATTAGAGCTTGGCTCACTATTTGATCTAACAATCTTGTGAGTTTATCATATCTAACCTAGGTGATGGAGGTTTTGCCCAAGGGTGATCAACCAACCGACCTCCACTATTTTGTGGAAATAACTTTGTTCATTGGAGATCTTTGATGCAAATGTTCATCATTGATCAAGATCTGGAGCTGTGGGATCTCATCAAGAAAGGGCCACACGTACCAAAGAAGCCCGATGCAACTGGAGAACAAGTTAAAAAAGCTAAAGATGAATATAATCAGACGGATCTGGAAAATATTGTAAAGAATTATAAAGTTATGAATTTATTATATTGTGGACTTGATGCTAATGAGTTTAATCATGTTTCCTCGTGCAAAAGCGCTAAGGAGATTTGGGATAAGCTGGTTTTCACCTATGAAGGAACTAGTCAAGTCAAAGAAAGCAAGATCAACATCTTCCTTTGACAGTATGAGCTCTTCAAGATGAACTCTGGTGAAACAGTGAAGGAAATGTTCACGAGATTCACTCAAATCGTGAATAACCTAAACTCACTTGGAAAGACTTTCTCCAACACAGAGAAAGTAAGGAAGGTTCTAAGGAGCCTGCCAAAAACCAAGTGGGGACCCAAGGTTACAACGATTGAGGAAGCTCAAGACCTTACCACATTGCAACTGGATGACCTTCTAGGACAGCTCATCACCCATGAAATGGTTCTCAACGAAGAAGAAGGAGAAGTCCCCCCAACAACCAAGAATCTTGCTCTCAAAACAAAGAAGGAAGAAGCTCAATCTGATGATGATGATGAAAGTGATGATGAGGAAGATCCATTTGCTCTCATCACTAGAGGACTTGCATGGATCTTAAAGATGAAAAAGCAGTTCTCTAATCAAGAACATGCTAGATCATCTAAATACAAAGGTAAGTCTTCTAATCCTTCTAAAAGGCCAAAAGTACTAACTTGCTATGAATGTGGTGAAACAGATCACCTTGTGAAAGAATATCCGCTTGAAAAAAAAGAAACAAGTTCAAAAGAACAGAGGAAGAAAGCCATGGTAGCCACTTGGAGTGACTCAGACTCACCGAGTGACTCAGACACAGAAGGAGATCAAGCAAATCCGTGTTTAATGGCTGAACATAAGGAGACTAAGAATCAAGATCTTGAGGAAGTGGTAAGAAGTTTGATGTCTAGTCCTCCTATTGTCTTATATGAATATTTAAAAAATATGATTTCTAATGAAGAGGTTTACAACAGTGAAATCAACATTTTGAAAGAAAGGCTAAAAGATCAAGAGAAGAGAATTAGTCAAATGTCGCCGGAAATGAGAAATCTTGAAACTTCACAGTCGACCCTTGACATTAAAGTCAAAGCCTTGACATCAGAAAACTTTGATCTCAAGCAAAACCTCTCTTCTATAAAAGGTTCCAATAACAATTTGGAGAAAGAGAAGGTTGAGCTGACTTAAAAGTGTTAAGACTGGCAGACTGTACTCATTCGATTCACTAAGTCCAAAAGCCAATCTTGACAAAATGTTGGGTGAATAACAACAATCTATCAACAGAAGTGGTATAGGATATAACAAGAATTTTTCGAAAAAACCCTCTACCACTTTTGTGAAAGCTAAAGGAAGTTGGCGTTCACCTACATGTTTTTACTGTTGCAAAAAGGGTCATGTGAAGGAAACTTGCCCCTATAGACGGAGGGATCCTCACATCATTGGAAATACTTTTCTCGTACGATTAAATGAACAGATTAAGCAAGTTTGGTTTCCTAAAGGGACTAGGCTACCCAACATAGTCTATCCCCATTATAAATCTAAAAGTGCTTATTGGTATAGCCGGAAGGACTGATGATTGTTTTGCAGGATATCACCAAGACAAAAGAGCCTAAATGGATAATGGATAGTGGATGCTCTCGTCATATGAGTGGAAAGAAGTCATTATTTCATGATCTAAAGGAGCAATCCACTGGAACCATAACACTTGGTAATAAAGAGAAGTGCAACATTATCGGTATAGGTAACATCGATACTAATTCCAAAAATTGTATTAAAGATGTATATCTTGTTGATGGAGCAAAATATAATCTTCTTAGTGTTTCTCAATTATGTGATAAGGGTAACAAGGTCGGCTTTGAAAAGCACAAGTGTGAGGTTCGAAATGAAGAGACAGGAGATCTAATTCTCACTGCTCATAGGTATAACAATACATATGTTGTGAATGCTAACCAAATTGCAGGAACCAGTCTCAAGTGTCTCGAGGCCTTGACCGACGACCCAAGTATTTGACATAGAAGATTAGGCCACGTGAGCATGCATACCCTAAGCAAGCTGAAATCAAGAGATTTAGTAAGTGGCCTACATGATCTAAATTTCAAGAGTGGTGAGTTGTGCAATGCATGCACCAGAGGTAAACAAACCTGTGGCTCATTCAAACCCAAAAAGGTTGTAAGTTCTTCTCGTCCCCTTGAAATACTCCATATGGATTTATGTGGAATTGTGCGCGTCAAATCTCCAAGGGGTAAAGAGTACATCTTAGTTATTATTGATGATTTTTCTCGGTTTACTTGGATCTCATTTCTTAGAGAAAAATCTGAGGCTTTGTTTGAATTTTCAAAACTGTGTAAGGAGTTGCAAACTTTGAAAAACATACCAATCGTTTCTATTCGAAGTGATTGTGGTAGGGAATTTGATTAATTAAAGTTTGATTTATTTTGTGAAAAGTATGGTATTTCACATAACTTTTCAGCTCCTAGAACTCCTCAACAAAATGGGGTCGTGGAACGCAAGAACCGCACCCTAGAGGATATGTCTTGAACCATGCTTTTGGAAAATGGTTTACCAAAGTTTTATTGGGCAGAGGCAGTGAATACTGCCAATTATATCTTGAACCGTTGTTTGATTCGCCCTATTTTAAAGAAAACTCCTTACGAGCTCTTCAAAGGAAAAAAAATCAAATATCTCTTATTTCAATCCTTTTGGATGTACTTGCTTTATCCATAATAATGGCAAAGACAACCTTAGGAAATTTGATGCACGTAGTGATGAAGGTATGTTTCTTGGTTACTCATCTAATAGCAAAGCCTATAGAATTTATAACAAGCGCACCAAGATTGTTGAAGATAGTATCCATGTTGTGTTTGATGAAAGAAATAATGGTGTGTTGAGTGAAAGCTTTGCAGATCTAAATCTAAATCAGCATGACTCTAATAGGTAAGAAGAAAAATCAGACCTTAAGAAGGATCAAGAACGCAACATGCAGGAACAAATCCAGGATACCAACGAGTTGTCTCAAGACCTTGAGAAGCAACTTCAAAGCCTGGATATGAGCAACACTAGTAATGAAGACTCAAGGGCCTCAGCTCAAGACCTTGAAAACAGACCTGTACAGGTTGAGAATGAGCAACGGCTTAAGCAACGAAAGTTCAAATATACTTCATCACATTCAACCCAGGACATCATCTCAGATCCAACATCCGGTATTCAAACTCGGTCTAGTTTAAAAAATCTTTGTGCCTTCTATGCTTTTATGTCTCTTGTAGAACCAAAAGCACCAGCTAAAGCACTTAAAGACTCGGATTGGATCACTCCTATGTAAAGCGAGTTGAATGAATTTGAAAGAAACAAAGTATGAACTCTCTAGCCTCGACCCAAGCATTAATCTATCATTAGCACTAGATGGGTGTTTAGAAACAAACTAGATGAAGATGGTAAGATCATTCGGAACAAAGCAAGACTTGTGGCTCAAGGCTACAACCAAGAGGAAGGTATAGACTACGAGGAGACTTTTGCTCCCCAGGTTAGAGGCTATTCGAATATTACTTGCATTTATTTCTTACATGGGTATTAAGCTTTTTCAAATGGATGTCAAATGTGCCTTTTTAAATGGTATTTTGGAAGAAGAGGTATATGTGGCACAACCTCCTGGCTTTGAAAATGAAGATTTTTCAAATCATGTTTACAAATTGGACAAGGCACTTTATGGTCTCAAACAAGCCCCTAGGGCATGGTATGAGAGATTTGTCCAAGTATCTTCTTGAAAATGGTTTTCAAAGAGGTTTGATTGATAAAACTCTTTTCATTAAAACTTGTGGGAATGATCTTCTAGTTGTGCAAATCTATGTTGATGACATACTATTTGGAGCTACTAACAATTCCCTTTGCAAGGAATTTTCTGATATCATTTGCAGGGAATTTGAGATGAGTCTTATGGGAGAACTAAACTTCTTCCTAGGTTTACAAGTACATCAATCTAAGAAAGGTATTTTCCTTAACCAAGGGAAATACACTAGGGACTTGCTCAAGAAATACAAGATGGATCAATCAAAGATAGCAAAAACCTCTATCAGTTCTACTCTCTCACTTGATCAAGACAAAAATGGTAAGAAAGTGAACCAAAAGGAATATTGAGGTATGATCGGTTCACTCCTCTATCTCGCTGCTAGAAGACCTGATATCATGTTTAGTGTTTGCATGTGTGCTCGATTTCAGGCAGATCCTAAAGAATCCCATCTTATTGTTGTAAAGAGGATCTTTAGATACTTGAATGGGACTCAAGACCTTGGTCTTTGGTACCTGCAAAGTAATTTTCATCTTATGGGATATTCAGATGCAGATTTTGTAGGATACAAAGTAGATCGAAAAAGCACCTCTGGATGTTGTCAACTCTTGGGATAATCCTTGATAAGTTGGCACTCTAAGAAACAAAAGTCAGTTTCCCTATCCACAACAGAGGCATAATATATAGCAGCAGAAGCTTGTTGTTCACAAGTGTTGTGGATTGCTCAGCAACTTTGAGATCTTGGGATTGATCTCAAAGGTATTCCTATTAAGTGTGACAATACTAGTGCAATTTCTATCACTAAGAATCATGTGTGCAACATTCAAGAACTAAGCACATTGATGTCAGACATCACTTCATCTGAGATCATGTGAAAAAAGGTGATGTGTCTATCTCTTTCATAACTACAGAATTTCAATTAGTTGATATATTCACTAAACCATTGCATGAGGATCGTTTTAATTTCATAAGGTTAGAACTTGGTATGCTTAACAGGGATGCACTTTCGTAGGGGGAGTATTCACTCTATTACGAGATTCAAATTTGATGTATATCTCAAGATCTTGAAATCCTATGTTCTTGAGAAAATCAATATCGAATAATAATAAAATATTGGATAAAAAATTCTGTTACTATCTCGTTAGACAGTGATAGAATATTTTAGTATTTTCAAAATTATGTTATGAAAAAATTTCTTTTATACTATATCCCAATATTTTATAAAAAATATGTTCTAAAATTTTCCAAAATTTGGTTTATATGATTTTCATAGTTTTTCCTTAAAAAGGATTATTTGCTCCTTTTATATAATCTAATTTGAAGAAATAAATCAACTCTTGATTTGGGGGTGGCGTTTCAACTTCCTATGTACTTTCTATTTAAACCTCATCTCTCCCTTGTCAAATCATTTCACTTTTTCCAACTCTCTCCCCCTCTTCTCTATTGGCCCCCCCTCTGATTTCAAAACCTTTCATCGTCATCCTTCTCCACCACTTGCTTCCATGGCTTCGAAGAGACCCAGCAGTGCTTCTCTTGCTCCTCTGACCAAGCGTCTCAAAATGTCAGCTTCTAAAGGGAAGAAGCAGGTTCTAGAGACACCTGAAGCCCTCTCAGAAGACTCCAATTCCCGTTCTCCGTCTCCAACTCCACTTGTCAGAAAATCACAGAAGGTCCCAAAGGCAAAATCGGGTCCTGCCCCGTCAAACCAGGTAAATCTCGACATCCCTGACTCTTGGTTCACCTCTGTCAAGGCAGCCGAGTCCTGGAAATAGGGTTTTGGTAACCGTCGTTTATGTTTTTCTGATGCTGTCAACACCTCTCTCCTCCAATCTATGCCCCTGCCTTGTGTAACCCTCCTAAAATCCACCTGCCTTTGGTCAATTTTAAACCCTGGAACTGTGGCTTACCCGCATCTCACCCATCTCTTCTACGCCAACCTCAGTGATCACCGTATCAAGGGCACCCTTACCCTTGTTTCAAAGGTCAAGAATACCAAAATTCGTCTTACCGCTGATCTTCTGACCTTCATCCTTAACATACCCAGTGAAATCCCCATAAACGACTTCCCAACAAGAGTCAATTACGTCAATCAAGCTTGAGAGGACTTCTTTCTTGTCCCACCTGAATCCAACTCTGCCCCTCACAAAAGCCTACCCATACTGTCTTCAAGCTTCAACCCAAATTGATCTTTACCATTTTGGCTCGCTGTATCTTCCCTCGAGTTCACGGGAGTGAACTCGTGACCGAGAGTTTGCTTGAGATCATTTTCCTTGTCATGAATGGGTATGAGCTGAATCTCCCTGAACTTATCATCAACTACATGCTTCATGCTTCAACGCCTTCTCGACCCATGCCCCTCCCCTAAGCAAATCTCCTCCCCAAAATCTTTGAATTGTATGAGGTCGACACATCCTTAGAAGAAAAACAAACTTAGAGCGGTGTCATTGATGAGGGTTGCCTTGAGAGATTGGGGATTGTCAAGAATCTGCGAGGGAAATGGATGTTGAAACAAGAATCTAAGGGGAAAGAAGCTTTGGCATAGAACATTTCAGAGGAACGACTTGCTGCTCTCGAATATGATATTTAAGACCTTCGTCTGGACATGGGGAGAATATGGACAGACATTGTCTCATGATAGGACAAAACCCATCAAATGCTCTCCATCATGGATGCAAGATGAACCAGATGTTGCTTCTCAATGCGCTCACGTTTACTGCAACAGGTTCTATCATGCCCTTGGATGAGGAGGGTGCTGATCATGTGAGGGAGAAGACAGGAAAAGTCATCCTCAACTGTAAGAACTTGGTGAAGAAGAAGCCCATCCTGCGCCCCACTCACACTGAACCCACCATTCTCACTCTTGAAGAATTTGGTGTGGTTAAGAAGTACAAGGATGTAGAGCGCTAGAGAAAGCTTGCACAAATGCTGAAAGATAAGATCACCAAAGAAGCGATGCAAAGGTGGCAAGGGAAGGCTCGGGACAGTGTTCGCAGGAAGTACATTGGCCCAGAAAAGCAGTACCCTACCTTTGGAGAATGGCATGATGACGACACTACAACTGAGAAGACTCTGAAGAAGACATTTGCCAAGAAATCATCTACCAAGAAGTCTTCTGCTGATGCTGCCTCCTCAAGGCCTTGATCTCACATCTTCTGTTTTGAAAACCTCTGACTCTTTTGCTTCAAACTCTCTTTTGTGGTTAAAACTTCTGATGGTCATTTGTGTAACGGCCCGGATATAAATATCCGGGATACGTTTCGAAGGTCGGATACCTTCGTTTGGATGTTGCAATTCAGGTACGGGTCGAGGTTTCAAACCTCTAATCAGTCGAAGTTTCATAAATTCAGTTTAAACGAAAGTGAAGTGGAAATATGATTTAGATACAAAAGCCACGGCGAGGCCGGGTCAAAACCAAAACATGATTCTAAAGTCGTATGGCCAGATTAGCGGGGTTAGACAGATTTCTTTGCAATCGCCGGGGGACTTTCCCACGCCATATAAACAGGGAGCAATCATACCTAAAAATAATTGGTGCGAGTGGGGTCAAACTGAGACCCCAACACGCTCTGTCCAGCAACCGAACATACACATACGCTAATAATAAAGATGATGCAGATGCGGAAATTAAATCACACTAGCATGATCCTAATTTACAATATGCGAGAAATAACTGTAAAGGCGCCCAAAGAATGCCAAGTGGAATGTCCCTCTCCTACCTCTGCACCCCTTTCCGTTAGTGCAGAGACTGGCCAGTTCGATGCTATAACATATCATATCTTATCATATCATATCTCATCATCATAACATAAATTAAAATAAACATGCCCGATGGTGCTGGGCTATCATCATGCTCGTATCGACTCGATAGACTCAGGGCACCCGATGGGGCTGGGCTACCCTATGACCCTAGCAAAGACTCTAGGACTATCACAGATACGGCCGTTCTGTTTCATACGCGTAAAGAAATAGAATGCTCAATCACAAGTGCAACTTAGCATGATACTACATGGCATGCTTCAATGCTTATGCAACACCTAGTATGTCATACACTCACAAGCCGGTAATCTCTTTCGAATCTGAGTAAGCCCATAAAGGAACTTACCTGAATAAGCCGAACAGCAGAGAACAAGACAGAGCAGAATCCAAGAAATGAATCACCGATAGCAAGCAACGTCCAACATTCACAAACACCTAATAACATATAAATGCATAAGTCTACCTATTTCACACAAGGCGCCCCTAACTATCATTCATATCTCGTCTCATATCCCATTTCAGATTATTCCATCTCATTATCTCATTTTCAAAACAACCTCTCGAAAAACCCCACTTAGAAAATTAAACAACTCTTTTAAAATCGCTTATCTAAATCCCGACATTAAACATTTAAGCCCTAAAAAGCAATTTCCCAAAAATCATATTATAGAAATAATTCCGGCATTTTAATTCAAACATTATATAAATAATTCTCAGTACTAAATCATCAAAATAATTTCTATGCTCACAAATAATATTCATAAATCAAAACCAACAATTCACTTTAAAATTCCCAATTTACATATTGAAATCCTCATAAAATGCATCAATCAAATAATCCAATTAATACCCTTTTAAAACCATATATAAAATATATAAAGATTAATTTCCAGAATATTATAAAAATCCCAAAATAATAATATTCAAATAATTCAAAACTTGTTATCCATAAACTCTCAAACAATCCATAATGTATACATAACCCAATATCAATTATTATTTCTTTTAAAACCTTTTAAATATATTAAATATTTCAGAATATATAAATATATATATTTATATATTTTCCCAAATCCGAAATAATAATCAATATAACACGTAATATATATATATATATATATATATATATATATATATATATATATATATATATATATATATATATATATAACATAACATTTAACAATATATGTAATGCAATACCGAAATTAAAAAAAAACACAACCCCTAAATATAACCCAATCAGGCCAGCCCAACCAAAAAGAAATTCGAGGCCCAGAAATAATAGGCCCAACCCGGATTAATTAAAATCCAAACCCGCTACCCCTATTTCGGATCCAGACCACCCTCAAACCCAACTCAATTAAATAACCGGCCCAAAATGCATTCTTTCTGTTTAACCCGGATCCGGCCCAGATGAACGCTGTTCATCGTCTTCCCCGTGAGCGCCACCCGAGAACGAAGAAAAGAGGGGGAGGGTGGGGCTCGCCGGCGGTTTCTGGTGGCTTCAACCACCTTCCCGACGCCGTTGGACACGAAAAAAAGACAAGGAGAGGAGAGAGAGAGAGAGGGAGGTTCTCACCGCAAGGGTCGAAGGTTCGCCGGAAGAATGCTCGTCGGGCTCGATTCGGTTTCGTTGGATACTCGGGACAACGCGGCCGTGGTCTAGGATGGAGATAAGGGTCAAAGGTGAAACTTTATATCATTTCCAATCGAAAGAAGAAGCAAAAGGGCCCTTACTGAACGATTTGAATCAAAACAGGGGAACGGAGAGGTCCGGCGTCGGCGGTTTCTGGGGTTCGTCAACGTCATAGGAGGCTTCTGCTCGGAGGAATGGAGAGAGGAGGGAGATGCAGCTGCTACTGGATGTTAGGAAACGGAGCTGTGAGGGGCTGATTTCCAAGAGCAAAACAGAGGACCAAAGGGACTTGTGCTGAGGTGGTCGGCGGCTGCGGGGTGGCGGTGCTGGCGACGGTGTGGCGGCGGCTTTGGAGGCTGGTGAGCCCATTGGAATGGAGGGCAAATGGGAGTGTTTGGAATGCAATGGATAAGGGAGGGAGAGATGGATATTCTGTAAATGGGTTTTGGGTTGAACAAAAATGGAGGAAGGGAAAAGGGGTCTGTTGAATTCAGAAGTAAGGAGGGGGTGGGCATGAGGCAGACGACAAGAGAGGAGGCAGGGGGTGTGTGCTGTGTGGAAGAGGACAAGTGAGGGAGGGGACCATTGCAAATTGAGTTTGCAATTGCAGTTTTATGTGAGGTAGGCAGGCTGCCGAGAGAGAGAGGGGGAGAGAGAGAGAGAGAGAGAGAAATAAAAGAAAAGAGAAAGGATATAAAAGAATTGGGGTCCACTAAAGAATTAAATTAGCGGAATAGACTCGAAACCCGCTCGCCCGATCGAATCCCGACTAAATCAAATTTAATCGAATTTTAATTCAATCTCAAGATAATCGAAAATTAAATAAATTTCAATCAATACTCGTAGCTCAAAATTTTTTTTTATTAATGCTCGAGTACGGAAAATTTCAAATTTCTAGAATCTTAATTTTAAAGTCGAACATAATTTAATATTTTAAGACAAATAATACTTTAATTTTCCCGGTCTTTACATTCTGGATGGTTGAAACATTTTCCTCTCTGCCCTTTGTTGAAAGACAAAAAGGGGGAGAATGGCTGGCTAGTTTTATCTTGTTCTATGGTTTGTTTATGGTTTTTGATGTTTTAAACTTTTGATCCAAACATTTTATGTGCATAATATTTGTCTCATATACTTTGCCTATTATGCCTGATAGTGGATCATATATGCATTATGTTTTGTCTTCCATCAAGGGGGAGATTGAAGACTCCACCTTTGATTGTAAGACCTTGAGATACTAACCTGCAGGTCTATATTAAAGGGTGATGAAAGACAAAACAGGACTTGGTTTCAAGGTCTTGAAAATAAGGCCAAAATGTTTGGTCGCGTATTAATCCTAAGATGCATAGTTTATATTATAATGTTTTTGCAAAGAATATTATAAGGTAAGAAGGTTGAGTCGTATAGGTTTACACATATCGGCCTCAATATTGGGCCTTATCTCTTATTGAATCCGGCCAATCAAATATACTTATATTCACATCTTTCCTAACTCGTTTTGTAGAAAGTTTGGATATTTTGAGATCTTTCAGATTTGGACCCAAGATCTGGTTAAGGACACTCCTTGATATGGCTCCTACACATTGCTTCATCAAATCTTCCAGAAGCATGCACGACAAGGATATTGAAGATTTGTCAAAGATCGTGTGAAGAAGATATGGAAAGAAAATATGTGAAGAGTTTCAAATTCAAACGACTCCATATCATCCCGAGTGATTGAAACATCTATAAAGAGATGATTGCAAGAGGAGACATTGACAACACTACAATCTAAGCTTAAGACGATCACATCCACTCAATAGCATTTTACATTTGTGTCTCCCTAGTTCTCATTGTTCTTAGCTAGCTTCATTTGTTAAGAGTTGAGGGAAACACGTGAGCTCATAGTAAAATTCATTTGTCTTACACTTAGACTATCTCATACTCAAACTAAACACATTTAGGTGTGTAGTGCGGGCTTTTATTTCATTAGTAAAGTTAAGTTGCTAGAATAGAAGCGTAAGGCTTTGTATAGAAGAAGGGAAGGTTCTCCTAGGATATTCTAGGGCTCAAGAGGAAGTGAAATAAAGAGCTGTTGAATCCTACGGGTTGGACAACCCTAGCTAGGCGGGGACGTAGGCCAAGTTGGTGTCGAATCTCGTTAACAATTCACTTGTTCATTTACTTTTCCGCAATTACTTTTGTTTCATCGGTTTTCACTTTGTCGAGTTTTGATAGCCATATCAAGGTCTTGACAACCTATTTTGGTAAAACTGTGAAAATGTTTTTTTTTTGAAAAAATCGTGCATACTCTATAACCCCCCCTTCTAGAGTATTATTTATCATCTTATAGACTCTTTAATAACACTACTAAAATTATGTCATTAGACATTCTGCCATTTAAATCTGTAAACAAAAATGCATGAGGTTTAACTATTCTTTTCCATCAATTATTAAATTTGTGAAAAAAATTATAGTCATTTTCGATTGATTCTATCCTTTCTTTCTCTCTCTTTCTTCCCAAGAAGCCTTTTTTTTTCCACCCCCTCCCTTTTGAACTCAATTCAACTACTAATAATAAACACACAAATTCTAGAGATTTAAGACATCAATGTCTTCCTAACATGATCATATTAACAATTAAATGATAGTTTTGTTTATAACACTAATAGAATTATGTCATTAGACATTACACCATTTAAATATGTAAAAAAATGCATGATAATTAACTATTCTATTACATCAATTATTAGATTCGTGAAGAAATTGCGGTCATTTTTTATTGATTCTATCCTTTCTTTCTCTCTCTCTTTCCTCCCAAGAAGCTCCTTTTGTCCACCCCCTCACTCATTTGGATATTCTTTAGTTTTTGGTGGCCACACGTGAGTTAGAGTTCGATAATAGCAAAAAGTATGGGTATTGAAATAGTTATATATTATAAACAGTGTTATAAAAATAGCGTATAGGCGTTAGGTGCTAAGGTCCGTCGAAACTTTTTAAGCTAGGCAGGTATCTAGGCAGATCTGAAAGCTAGGTGGGCTAGGCGGTGCCTAGGCGGGCTAGGGCTTTATTCACCCCCACCTCAAATTGCTTTCCAATTTCAGCTCGCGTTCACACTCTTTTTAACTCGCTCGTCGCTCCCAACCCTTAGTCGACGATCCTCTTCGTCTCTCCACATTGATGCCTACGTCAGTAACAGTTCCTCCTACTTATGTTATCTTCCCCCTCTTCGTGACAGGGACTACCAGCGCCTACTAGAGTTCTACTCATCACCGTCCTTAGACTCCTCTTCGTGAATTTGTGTTGATTTTCGACTGTCAAGTATTCTTCTCATGCAATATCCTCTCTCTAAAATTTGAGCATAGTTGGTTACCACTTTCACTACCTTTTCTTCACCAATATTTTCAATGCAGTCATTCACATACTCAAATATGTATATAGTAATCAATATGTGAATTAAGGAGGCCTCCTTAGAACCAAGAAAAATCGTGGAACTAAGAGGATTCACACACAATCTGCCAAATTCAAATCTGCCTAGATACCCACCTAGCATAAAAAATTACTAGGGACCTTAGCGCCCAGTGCTTAGTCGGTGCCTAGGTGTGATATTTAGAACACTTTGTTTTTTAATAAAATGGCAAAAATTCAAAATATCAGACACGAACAGATCGCCGAAGAAGAAGTCGAACATGAGACATTGACGCTAAAAGAAAGATGACGAATCCAACCAAGCGTCAAACTGAGATAGATTTTCCGAGCGAATATGATGCGGGAAGCTAAGCACTACTGAAGTATCATCGCCGGAAAGCATGACAGCAGGATACGATCTCCTATGGGTAGGGAAGATGAGACTCCAAGGAAGCATTTCACATAAACCAAAGTTGTATGGGACACAAAACCACGACTCCGATCAGACATGACTCGTACAACAACACCAACAATAGTAAAAAATGAAGACCAAGGCATGTTAGAAACACCGAACCAAACTGAAGCCAAAACATTTGTCCACAAAAGCAAAAAGTCTTAACACTTTCAAAGTTTCAATAATTTAAAATTTTAATATAATCATAAATTTTCTATTTGTCAAAAGACTTGGTGTTGGATCCAAAGCTTTAGTCTAAACATTTTTGCAAGAGCATGTATTCTTCTTTGTGTGCTTTGTACATCTGTATTGGGTCAAAAGTATGCTTTCTTTGACACCAACAAAGTTGATAATTGTCTTTTTTTGTGATACTTTTTTTGGGTTAGAGGTTTTTTTAATGATAGGTGTTACCATTGTTGTCACTAAAATAAAACATGTGTCACCAAACTAAAATTCTAGGATAAGGGGACTAAGATTTAAGGTTTAGGGTCGTAACTGGGACGTTGTCATAATAGTCACCTATTTGAATGTGTCACTACTAGTGTAAAAAAACACAAACATGTATCACCAAACTAAAACTCTAGGACAAAGGGAGCAAAAACCCTAGAGGATCTAATCATAAGCCAATAAAAATATGGTGTCAACTATATGTCATCTAACAATACCACTACCAGTGTCACTACCCCATTGACATTGTCACCATTGGTGTGACTAAAATAAAACATGTGTCACCAAACTAAAATCCTAGGATAAGAAGAGATAAACCCTAGAGAAAGTTACTCCGACAAAAATCAATGTTTAGTATGATTTAGGGTTTAGGGTCTAACCCTAAAATTTGTGTAGCGGTACACATTGCGTTGCTCAAACTAAAACACTAGTTGAACATGTGTTGATGTTATTGATATTTGATCAATTGTTACCAATATTATTCCCAAAGATTGTCATCTAAATAATGATCATCCACTTACCTTTACTTAAAAAAAACAGAGTTGTTTTAAACTAGAAGAAGTTTAAACTAGTCCTATGAAAGTAGAAAAAATCCATGATTGGGCAGTATTGACATTCCCAAGTGTGCTTGGATTCCACAATGCATTAATGATAATATAATTATTTTACCTCGTTTTATGTAAGCGTTTGTTTATACAGTCATAAATCTCATAAAAACCTAGATAAAATAGTAATTTAATCAAACAATCATATAATAATTTCATTTGTAGAGCTTTATTCATATCCTTAGTTTTATGTATTCCTGCTCAACCATCTCTTTTCTTTTACATATCTTGTCCTATCTAATTAGTGGTTTTTATGAAGCATCTTTGTTCCAAAAGAAGGATCTATTCAATTGGTCTAGTTATCTATGGTTCTCATTTGGTAGCATGAAGTTTTGAATTATAAAATTCGGTTTTGCAGCTATGTTTGATCTAATTAGAGTTGATCTTCCTTCTTGTGATAGTGCATTAACATGGCGACCATGGGGTAATTAAGTTGGTTTTTGGTTTTACATACTGTTTCTTCAAATGTTGTTTTGTTTATCCTCCTATTGATGATTAGACATCCTAAGTATTAGTCAAGTTTATTACTTTATTTTGATTGGTGAGAGCATCCACATCCATGGAACCCAATTCGGTTCCTTAACTCTCCCTTTTATTTTTCTCTCTCCGTAAGAAACCCACCTTAATTTTTTACCCACATTCCTACAATCATTTTATTACAAACTAAATAATATAAAATTAAAAACAGTCCCACCACCTATCCCAAATCCCTCTCTTTCTCTTTCCTACCCTCTCACTCATGTCCCTCACCTTCTTTCTTTCTTAAGTTTTTAAGGGTTTCTTACTAGCAAACACATCACATCATTCCTTAATAAAATACATCCCTTCTTTATTATTTTATTGTTAAGTATCTTATTTTTCTCCTTTAAACACCCCAATGTGGGTGCTCTGATGTAGTTGATTGTATTTTGAATTTCCTGTTTTTATAAGTACGTCATCATGGGTGTGGTTTAGAATGCTAATTTATAAAAGTTGACTAGTTGTCCTAATGGTTTATAATTTTAAAAAATTAAGGATCATCAACACCCTTATTTGTAATACTACATGTTACAAAAAATCACTTAATGTTATAAACCTATTATACAAAAATTGCCAAAAATTAATGAAAATACATGTTTTATAATTTTTTTTATCAAATACTTCGTATATTTCAATTACTTATTTTTCATTTATATATAAACAAAATTTAAAAGATGTTTTCTCATGAAATTTTTATACAAATATATGCGCGCTAACAATAGTTTGAAATTGTAAGGAATAAGAATAATAGGAGTTGTAATTGTAATTAGTAGGAAGTGAATATTTGATAGATAAATACATATGCATTGTATGGTACAAATTATTGAATGATTAATCCAATCCCTTTTCCTTTCTCTTTTTCCTTTCCCTTTTTGAATTTCATCTTCTCCTTCCCTCTAACCTCAAATTTCTCTTTTTTTCCCTCTCAATCCTCTATGAAAGCTTAGGCTTTCGCCTATCCGTCCTTCGGATCATTGCAATTTGGTATGAGAGCGAGATTTGAGAGAGAGAGGGATTAAGAGAAAAGATAGACAGTAGGAGAAGAGTTTGTAATATTCCTTGATATCCCATTTTGACTATAGACAAATGCTTTATACTAATGCATATGGTTTATGGGCCTCCCCTTACGAGACTCTAGGCTCCAGCCCTCTCCACTCAACCCACAAGCTACCCATTTCCTAACAATACCCACCCTTTATAAAAACATTGTTCTCAATGCTTAATGGGTGTAAAACGTGCTACAACTAGACTAATATAGCTAATACAAATAGAAATAGAAAAAAAACATCAAGTAGAAACCATTACATGTCCTAATTTTTATGACAGTGGCAAACTTTGCTTCATGTACTCACTTTGCAGCTAATGAACTACTTCTCCCCATCATGAGCACTCTATTGGACCTCAACCCAATAATACTTGCAACCCAATGACCCATGTAAATCCAGCCTTAATAACAATCTTTAGTAATTTGCAGCACCTGGGAATAAAGCATTTTCATATCCCTTGTAAGACAAGGTATGATAGAAAGTTGTAAAATATTTCGCTTTTTGTTGTTCAAGAATAGCAATTAATTAATCCACCAACATTCCTACAATCTCTCATTGAAGTGATTGAACCAATGATAGTCGCTCAGCCAAGAATAAGCTTCTAATAGTGTCTTTAATTGTTGCAATTTGAGCATTAAGCATCATTGCTTCTATATTCAGCTGCCCCATTTCTTCATGGACAACAGAACAGTTTGTAATATGCTATATCGTAGCTGCTCTTTGACCTGTTTCTCCCATCTCTTTCAGCACACTTCCTAGTGTTGCCTTTAGGATATACAATAGCTGCTCTCTGACTTGTTACTCCCATCTCTTTCTGCACACTTCCTAGCTTTTCCCTTAAGGAATCCACTCGGATCAAAAGGCAAAAGGCATAACCTTGGACTTGTAATGCCCTGATGAGTTCAGAAAGTTGTCTTAGGTATGTCCCCGTCTACCATTCGCACTTGATGATACCCTGCACCCAAATCCAACTTCCACTACTAGAAAAATGCAATCAGACATCTATTGTGAACAGATGTCTTTCAAAAAAAATTCTGACCTTATTGTGCGTGTAGTAAAAGATCAACTTTTCCACATCGGTTTTAAGCCGATGTCTTTTCTTCGTTAAAACATCTATTTTATTTAGAATATAGATATAAATCAGCCTCTCAAATTTATTTTTGACATGTTCATTTGTTGTTAAACCCTCGTTATTTTTCATTTATCAGCTTTTGAAGATGTCCACACCAAGCCTAAATTTTACATTTACATTGCTATTTTTAAAATAATCAATGTATTAAAACAAAATAGACATCTTTGTTTATTATATTGATTTTGTGTATATTAATTTCATATGTATAATTTGTGATTTTTTTATTGTTTTAAAATAATCTATCGTATGATATATGTACATAACTGATGTATTAATATGATATAGACATCACTTTAGATTTTTATAAAGATGTTGTTAGCAATATATATCAATTTATATTAACATTGTGATGTAAAAATATATGTTACAAATTGGTTTAGATTATTTAGACGATGTCTATAATGATACTAGCATCCGTTATGTAATGATTCGATTTCATAGCTATTCAAGCACAACACTTTTAATCTATAATTCAATGTTTTTTCATTCGATACACAACATCCTTTGTTCATATAATAAGATTTTGCAAATGACGACGTACTTTAATGAACATATACATTAAGATAAACGCGAAATCGACATTTACAAATATTTTACAAAGGACAAGCACTTAAAAGATACACTTTTTACAAATCAAGCACTCTCCAAGTCCAGTCTAGAAATCGGACTTGGAGAGTGCTCTCATCACCAAAAATAACCAAGTAATGAGATAGAATAACAAAGTAATGAAAATAAATGCATGATTTTATTTTGTTCATGGAGTTGCCTCTGTTTGCTTTAACCTGGTTCATCCGGCCACACCTGCAAAATACCATGTTAAAACATTGCAAAGTGATCAATTCACTCCCCAAATGCATAAGAAAAGGGCGGAATCACCGGTCAAACAACCAGTAAGCCAAATGATTTGAAGGGTTTCGAGGTAAAAGTGAATAAACCAAACCTAAAAAAAAGTACCTCACATATACTAAATTGATCTAAGATAAAGAAGGGAGATCAACAACTGTCGAACTAACTTACCAAAGCTTTGAACATTTTATTTCTTATTTATTGCTCTTTCACCAGATCAGCCACATGAAATGTTGAAGGTTTCAAATATGATGCCATACTCCCTGTCACTACAGGTGCATTTCTTGTCATAAACCTTGCATTTGCTGCCTTACCTACTGCCATGACAGTGTTCTTATTTCTTCTTGCATAATCTGTTAAGTTTTGCTTACATTTTGGCTATCTTATCTGCTGATGAACTACCATGGCACTCAATTTCCTTTTTTCTTTTTTTTTGCTGTCATAATACACACTATGCTCTCTGTATTCATAAGCTCTCCTTCTTTCACGTTAACATCCTCCTTTTGCTTGCTGCACTCAACTCTTTGGACTGCAACAGACCTTTCTCACATATAATTGTGATAGCAGGATTGATAAATGCATGCTGGCTCCTTCTTATCTGAATCAAGGAAGTAAAGAATTAGAACAACATAGTGGTTATTTTATGTCAGCAATATATACTGACAGTCTAATATGTGAATATCTGGAAGAAAAACTGACCTCATCTATATCTTGAAAGGGGATAATTACCTGTCAAGTGTAGATGCAGGAATGATCAATAAGGCAACTTAATCACGACGATAAACATAAATAAGTAGTTTTACATGGTATTGCAGCCAATTAGTGCATTTTTTAAGCTTCCATGAATCATCTGATGAAGACATTTGAACCCATCAGCCTCCTTTCAAGTTTTGAATCAATTAATTCATTATAACAACTCACAATGCCACTTAAACATGTGAGGAACATTCAGGTATTTTCAGTGTTTGAAAAAGACAAAGCCACAAAGGCATCCTTGTATGCTCTCCATCAACACTTACGTGAGTCCACATGAATTAGCTCTACACGAGTCACTCAATAAAACAAATGCAATGGGTGTACAAAAGAAGAAACTGGCAGCTCGGCTTTCTGCTCTACAAAGAAGAAAAAGGCTCTTTCTAACCTTAAATCTCTATATTTTTTTTTGTACCTTCACAGTAATAATAGGAACACAAGGGAACAAATACTTGGGAAGTCATTCTATTTGCAATGATATGATATATTTTTGTTACAGTCGTTTTGGTTATTTTTTCCTTTTTTTTGGGGGGGGGGGGAGCGGCGTGAGTAACCGGGAGTTAGTACTTGCTATTAAACTGATTGGGAAACCTAAGGGTGGAGCTCAGTTTGAAAACCTTCTTAGAATCTTAGGCGCTGGGAAACCTTCTTAGATTCTAAGATTTTGAGATTTATGTGGATCTTGTGAAGAATTCCAGATTATTAGAAATTAATTTTGGTTTACCATGGAATAATGAAGGCGTCATTCCAATATCTGGTTATATACATACTTGTACATGTATGATGTATGCAAGCAGGGAAGTACCCTCGTGGCCCACGAGGGTACTTGCCTGCTTGCATACATCATACATGTACAAGTCGTGGGCAGCTAAGGCTCACAAAGCTGTGACACTGGAACACGTTAGGGTTGTCTGGTAAGAGCTACGAAGAGACTCATTTACAACAGGTTTTCCCCCATACTGCCCAATCGTCAATTGAACATGCAGAATATCAACAACAACTATAAATGAAGCATAAAACTACTTGCCAAAATATGGATAGACCCACCGAAAAGCAAACATTATCAAGTAATAAGATAATACAAACCTTTATTTGCTTAGAGAACACATTTGAGTGGAAGCAAATATGGTATGCAGAAACATACATACGCCCATGATATAAAAACAATCTCTCCAATGCACATGAATAGTTGTGATGGACAATCTGCATCACCAACTAGCGAGTTACACTATGCCAGGCATGCAGATACTTTGTATTTAGAGGTTACAGACCAATACTATGCTAAAGCATAACCACCACTGACCTCACCGGGAGGTAGGTCAAATATTTTTTGAAAAGGCCTTGTTTTCCGATGAACCTCCATGGGCTCATCTTTTTCCATTGAAATTCTTTGAAGAGAATTAGTTCTAGCAAGATTATTTCTGAAACGAACAAGATTTCAGAGCAAAATACAATGTGACGGATAATGGTAGAATATTATCACCAAAATTTATCATCACACATTCAAATGAATCATTTTCAAAAATTATCAAAGGAACCCAAAAGCATAGGAATAGAGTCATGATATTTCAAAAGGCAAATGGCAAAAATACTACAAACTATTAGCTAGCCTTTCAAGTGATCTACATGTACTTGTTTGAACTTGGCCATCTGTTGTCATGAGCTTGACCTTTGCCCCATCAGATAATTTGATTTCAAATCACCTCCCTTTAATCTCCTTGAAATTTTTATTTGAGTATGATTATTTATCAACCATTGTCCATCATCCCAGCTGTAAATTATGTAATTTAGTACTTTTTTGGGGGTTAAAATGTAGTTTTAGACATTTTATTGTATATATAAATTATATAATTATGTATATTTATTGTATATAAATTATGTAGTTTTTGACATTTTATTATATATGCAAAGTTTGTATAATTAATAAAATTTTATTATATAATTAAATTGTTTGTATTATTTTATTTTTGAAAAGAAAATAAATTGTGTTCTGATGTTCCCTGGCTACCTGTAGAGATAATGAGATCATACACTGTCACAATTGTATGTTGAAGTTTCTTTGGTTCAGATTGATTTTTATTGTCCAATATAATTGCTTATATGAATTTTGATGCTTTCACATCTAAAGAATCCTTTAATTCTGTTTCTGTTTGATCTTCAAACTGATATAAGATTTATATTTATGACTCAAACTTGCAGTTTCTTTGAGCTCAGAAGACTGCATGGCTTAGAGGAAGAGAGATTGTCTAATGGGGCAACAGGCCTAAAGAAAATGGTAACTAGCCTTCTCTATATGTATATGAAACTTTCAGGGATGAGATTGCTATAGTTTTTTTTTTTTATAAAAAAAAAGATTAGTAGTTTAAAAGAAATGTTTCCCTCTATTATCCATTTTTGCAGCTGTCACTCTCAAGTAAAAAAAAAGATTAGTAGTTTAAAAGAAATGAATATTCAGTTAATTCAAACATACATAGAAAAATTAATAAAACCCCTAACTCAATTTAACAATCAAACTCAAAAGCCCCAAATCGATTTCTAGGGTTGGAGTTCTTACTACAATTCAATGGGAAAAAGCTTGGTTCATGGAGGGAGGCCACCGACTCCGGGTTAGGCTCAAATCTCGATCATCCATGTCGACAAGTAGGGATCTGCAAACATGAAGAAATATGTGGGCGAGGTTGAACAACAGGACAGAGAGAGAGAGAGAGAGAGAATTAGAAACATCCCAATTCGAACTCCAATAGAAAATTAGAAACATCCCAATTTGAACCCTAAAAATAAGCCACCTACACGAAACCCTAATCGAACCCTAAATCAAGTTATATGGATCATGAATTGAAAGGGGATGAATTCACAAGGGTTACCTGAATTTCGCCAAGAGCAGAGGGATTCACATGGCTCGCGAATTGAAAGGGGAGGGATTCACATGGAAGTGGCGACTGGCGATGAGAACACTGGCGAATCAACTCAGATCTGAGGAAGGAGAAAGGACGAGCTCCAACATCGACATATAACCAGTGGCCTTGATCTCGATGGATCTGGTTCGATTATTCCTTGTCGGCGTCAACGAGAAGAAGATGGAGAGGTCAAGAGTTGGGCTCCTCTTCATGTTTTATCTTTGTTCGCCTGGATGTTTGAGAGTGAGAAAGAGAGAAGCAGTGGTGAGGTTCGGGGTTTCAGGAAAAAGAGATATCAGATCTATGGGCGGCGGCGGTGGTGGTGGTGGTGGTGGCGGCGGCGGTAGGGGCGGTGGTGACATCCAGGCCAGGGTGAGGACATGGAATCTGTAACATCTAGGGGAAATTTGAGAAACCCTCCCGACAAAGAAGACGACGAGCAGAGGTGAATGAATGTGAGGGGGAGAGTGAAATTAAGTGTTACAAAGTTTTGAAAGGGGATCAGATTTTTTTTAAGTGTTGGGGGACTTATTTCAAAAAGTGGGTCAAATTTTTTTTTTTTAAGTTTTAAACATTACCTCCAAAATTTCGAAACCCGGGCTCCAATTTTTTTCTAAGTGTTTGATTCCGCCCTTTTTCACTAAACGCGCACGTTTTTATTTTTTTCATAACCAATAATTTTATATCTGTCCATATAGTTGACCATTGTGTAAAATATTTTAAACATCACAAAAAAAATTATTGATGTAATAGATTAATTTAACATCTGTTGCTTTTTTTACAGACTTAAATTACATGATGTCTAATTGCAGTATTCTAGTAGTGTTCGAAAACACCATTGTCCCATGGAGTTCTTCCAACAACTCCTCAATGTTGAGAATGGAAAATTTATCCTTTACCGTAATATTGTTTAGGTGGCGATAATCTACGCAAAAACGCTAATAACCATCCTTCTTGACAAGGAGTGTGGGTGAAGCAAACGGGCTCTAACTATGCTGGAAAACACCGCAATATCTCAATCACCTGGGTTTCAATCTTGTTCTTCTGATGATAGGGATATCTATATGGCTTGGACAAAACAGGAGTCACACCTGGCTTTAACGGTATGTTGTGTTCCAATCTCCTTTCTGGTGGCAAGCTCTTTGGTTCCCCAAAGACATCCTCAAACTGTGTAAGGAGTTCTATAATGGCAAGCACTTGATGAACGGACTACGATCGACTTGCCTAAGTTGAGCAACATGAGCTATCAATGGTGGCACCTCATTTCGGAGTATCTTTCACAAGGATTTCCCAGTCACCATCTTGGTGGACGATATCTGCACTAGGTTTTGACTATGGTTGAAGGTACGCGCATGAAGACGATCGAAGAAAACGTTCACCGATTGGAGATTTAGTTACAAAAACTTCAACAATTCGCTTCATGAACCCAACAACTGCTTAAGGATGAAGCAAGACACCAGGAGGAATTCCAAGATTCATTTGAATGATTTTAGACCAGACGGACCAAAGGTTGGAGACGTTGACGATGCTAATCAAGAATCTCCTTCCTTAGAGAAAATTACTGCCTGAATTTGGAGAAGTGACAGAGGCTTGGGTTTAGACTCAGCTACTTTGGGATCTCAACAAACATCAACTGATAAGTGCTTCATATGCGGATTATATTTCCAAAGACGTGTAAGGATACAAGAGAGTCTTCACAATATGGGGGAGTTGCTACAAGAAACGCAAAAGTTTTCCTATGGGAGTGAAGATCAGGCAACCACAAAGGATGTAGATGACCCCTATTTGGACAAAAGTGTGTGTGAATCTCAGAAGGTTGGGAAAGAGAATGAAGCCTCAATTGTTGTGGAGAATTGAAATGGGAGCCCCGGTCGCGGACGAGAACCAAGAAATCGAGGCTCCGCTAAATTCAGATGTTGATTCAATTTAGGATGTTATGGGCCCTTCTCGGATGGTGAGTTCTCAGATTCTTTAATGGTTTTGAGTCCAATTGATAGCAAGATTGTGAGTTCAGATAGGAATCCCAGGATGAGTCTTCAGTCTATTAAATTGCTTATGGATTTGGAGATTGAGCATGATAGGTTTGGTCTTGAATTTTCTGAAATTTTGAGGCCTAAGTATGCCCGCAAGCTGTTTATGGTAGGGCTGGACCTTGGTACAAAAATTACCGTACCAACCGATTACCAACCGTACCAACATAAGTTGGTTATCACCAAGTCGGTACCCGAAAAAATCAGTATATATAAATATGTTTTTTTAAATCCCTTACGGCCAGCGTATGTATGTAAGTGTGCATACGTTGAATTTGTCCATTTGCATAATGTATAGTTAGTATTATACTATTATTTTTAATTATTTATTTATTTGTTTAAAAAAATGACAACCTTCTTTGCTTGAATCCCGATTAATCGTATTCCCCACTCCCCAGTCCCCACATAACCCTTTCTTTCTTCTTCAACCCACAACCCTAAACAGTAAACCTAATCCCTTCAACCCACCACAGCGGCGCTGTCGGCGCACACTCTGGATCTCTTGTAATCTCCCTTGACAACCGACACAGGTGACGAAGTCTCTCTCAACTCGCTCTCCCTTCGATCTCAAGCAGTTTGGTGATGATGGATGAGTGTTCACACACAAGAGATACTTTGCTACTATCATGGAAATTATTTTCCCTTGTCATGGAATTGTTGTTGTCTTGAATGTGTGGTAATTGGATGCTTAGTTGATATCTTTACTACAAGTTTGCAACTTCGAAGCATTGTGATAACGCTAGCTTAATGGGTTGATTTGCTAAGGTTGGAAAGCAAGTCAAATGGCAACTTAAGGTGTGCTGAGATGGACAACAACCAAATAATAAGCTGCAGGCCTATTAGGAAAGGCTTGAGATGGATTTTACGTCATAACATGTATTAGGAGCAATTGTTGTCGTAGATATAAAAAAAAAGGAGTACTGATTTTGGGTTACACAACAGTGTCTTATGATAATTGCAACCATGCTTGATATTTGCTGCAATTTCGGAAGGGAGTAGGAGGTCACAGTTGCTTCAAGAACCTATTTTTTTAAGGTAGGATGGATGTTGAATTAGGCTGGCAAGCAATTATAGAAATTGGGCCTTCTTCCAGCAGACCAGTAAAGGTGAAGTTAAGTGGCAAAAAACACCATGTTTGCCCAAAATTGCTTTCATGGAGCTCAGGAAAGCTGTTGTAGAAGGGTTGGGATAGTTCTTGTGAAGCTGCTGCAGATGTGTGTGTTCTTGTGGGTTTTGTGAGCTGCCGCAGAAGTGGGTATATAGTCTTGTGAGTTGCTGCAAATGGGTTTTTAGATGTCTTTCATTTAGTTGTTGTAGTTTTTTTTTTTTACATTACGTATAAGCTTTGAGTAAAAAGCTTGTATAAGGGGTGTGTAGTGTAAGGAATAAGAATAATAGGGGTTGTAATTGTAATTAGTTGGAAGCGAGTATTTGATATATAAATACCTATGCATTATATGGTACGGATTATCGAATGAATAGTCCAATCTCATTTTCTCTCTCTTTCTCCTACCCCTTTCTAAAATTCATCTTCTCCTTCCCTCTAACCTCAAATCTCTCTTTCTTCCCTCTCAATCCTCAATGAAAGCTTAGGCTTTCGCATATTCGACCTTCAGGTCATAACAACTGTTAAGGAATGGGTAGCTTGTGGACTGAGTGGAGAGGGTTGGAGCCCAAAGTCTTGTAGGGAAGGCCCATGACCCATATGCATTATTATAAAGCATATGTATGTAGTTAAAATGAGATATCAAGGAATATTACAAACTATATTCTCCTACTATCTATCTTTTTTCCTAATCCCTCTCTCTCTAAAACCTCGCTCTGATACCAAATTGCTATAAACCAAAGGTCGGATAGGCAAAAAAGCCTAAGCTTTCATAGAGGATTGAGAAGGAAGAAAGAGAGATTTGAGGTTAGAGGGAAGAAGAAGAAGTTCACAAAGGGAAAGGAGAAAGAGAGGGGGAAAGAGATTGGACTATTCATTCGATAATCCGTATCATATAGTGCATAGATATTTATATATCAAATACCCACTTCCTACTAATTATAATTACAACCCCTATTATTCTTATTCTTTACAAAAACACATATATAATTAAAAAAAAACGTTATTGTGGATTTGATATTCTGGCCAATCTAATCTAGTATTGCTAGAATTATCCAACTTTGCATCTTTTTCCTTGGAACCCTTATTTGTTGGGAGAAAATAAAAGATTTCATATTTTCTAATGGTGAAGATTGATTTCCCACTTTAAGAGAGGTTATAATGAAATTCATGGCAATGTGCAACTGTTGTTGAGCTCAAATTTTAGTTATATTATATTTGTTGCTATTGGAAAATTTTATTGTTATCTTTGCCAATGCATCAAAGTTAAGGTGTGTTCTATTTATAATAATGCAATTATGTCATTAGTGTGTTTGAACAAATTTAATTATATTGGGTAGGTCTTAACTAACAATTGTGTTATCTTCTCTTTAGTTTATAATTCATGATATCTTACACTATTAATTTGTGATATGATTTGTGATATGAGATACTTGATATATTCAAAAGTTAGGAACATGTTTTGGATAACTTGATGTATTATCTTTACTTTACAACAAAATATTTTTTTTTCATTCATTAGAGTATTAAGTATATATGCATGAAATGTATTACTAATTAACTACCATAATATAGTTTTATTTATATTTTTTTTATATAAACGTGTCATGGCACGGGAATAATACTAGCTAGTAACTTTGGTTTATAAAAACCGATTTATTATTATTATTATTATTATTATTATTATTATTATTATTATTATTATTAAGTAAAGATTCAAGATCAGACAAGCCTGATTCTCGATAGGCCGACGAGTCGGCAAGCATAAATCGTCGAAAACATACAATACAAACAAACCAGGCACAACGAAAACAAGCAGAAATAACTCTACGAAAAAAACAACCTAAGCAGAACTACTCCAAAAAGGTTGAGGGCTACGACGAAGAACAAAGTCAAGCACCACCAAACAGTAGCATCGCGGGCCAACGGTACTGTAGGAAGCTATCTCTTGTAAGTAGTGGGGTCGAAACTCTAAGGAAGCTCATTCCTGGATATGGAGTCGCCCTAAATGCACCACATCAACCCCAACCAGTCCCGAATCCAGACTCCACGTCCCCAGCCAAGCAGAAGAACTCCTAGAAACGCCGGATATATACAAAGCCAAACACCACTCGTTCAAAAGTGCCAATAAAGGGATTTTCATGCCCTTTTGGGATTCGTACAACCCTGTCGGGAATTTTAATCAAACCCTTTTGGGATTTTGGGATATATATATATATATCAATATTTTTTAATTTATTATTTTTCCACTTTTTTAATTCGGTGAACAACCTTGGCGTGCAAGGCCAAATCAAAGCCGTGCGCGCCAAGTTCTGTACAGTTCATGTGACACCATCATGACCAGAGAACTGTGGGGCACACGGGATAGGCAAGAGACCGAGAACGGAAGGTCACCGGCCGTTGATGGCAACAACAAACGAAATCGACCAAGATCGAAAGGTCATTGGGCAACGACGCTGAGAACAGTACGTGCTCTACCGAAGCAGGAGGGGGATTTGAAAGCAAAGGGGTTTCAAATTTGGGGCTAACCGGAGCACAAGACCAAATCCTCAGGGAAACCGAGGTAGCAAAGAGCACCAACGGCACAACCGAGGGCCCCGATTTGGGTGGATGGTGGAGATGAACATCGGCCCGGAGAATCGGAATCAGATTCCACCGCCAGCGAGGCCTGAGACGAGAAGGGAAAGGCGGAGAGAGAGTGGGACGACACTACCATGGCTGGGACGACGACGATGATCGATGACGAATCGAGCTCAAACACAGAAGAATGGGGCGATTTGAGAACAAATTGGGGGTTTGGAATTGGAGATATACAATGAATGATTTGAGCCCAAAGGGAATTTCACCAGAAGCACCATTATTCACCAACACCACAAGGGAGGTTTTCTCAAAAAGAGAGAGTTTTCTCTCTCTTCCCACCCACTAATTTATTATTTATGGTGCAATTATAAATATTTTTTTACATATCTTTTTAATAGCAAATGTATTAACATTTAAAAATAGTTGAAATAATAATGTTGAGACGCTTGCTCTACGGAACGAAGTGCTTCATGCAAAGGAATTGATCATCGATAATCTGCTTATTGAGGGGGACAACCTCCAAATAGTAATTAACTCGCTTTTGGGAGATTATTGTTGCCCTTGGAGTATTGAACTACTGGTATATGACACTAGGTCCCTTTATTTTTGTTTTAATTCTGTCTCTATTCGTCATATTTTCAGGGAGTTAAATATTATCGCCGATCGGGTCACGCACCTGACGTACGATATCCCTATACCGACGAGCATTTGCTTAACATTTTAGGATATAGTCATTTGTGTAGACGATAGCTATTAGCTGTATTCTAATTTCTTTCCTTGTATTAAAAAAAAGTTGAAATAGTAATGTTGATATACAGCTAAACCTCTTGTACAAAAGGCTGTTTATTATAATTTGGCCTTTTCCATTATATTGATAAAGTTCTGGAAAGGGTCACCTTTCCTTCTACAAAGAAAGAAGACACACACCAACAAGCATCGTGGCCAGCCAAACTTAAGTAAGACAGCACTCCAAAAAGATAGAAACCTCGATCGACTCACCGACACACAACATTATATACAACGTACAGCAAGAACGACGCATATTTCTACAAATTACAAACTAATTAAACAGCATAACATAATTAAAGATATATGACTCCAAAGTTGTGGTAATCCCATAACTTTGAGGATTTCTAACTGTTAGAGAAACCTTTTTGCGAATGGAGTAACATCATCGAAGTTCCAAAGGTCCATTGGATTCACATCATCCTCAATCGCACCTCCGTTTAGGAAAGCGTCAACTGCCCAACTCGCATCAAGAACAGGACTCTCGATGGACTTCATCTCAGCCTCAAAATTGAAACTATCATCAACGAAACCCAATACCTCTTCCAAACCGCAGATATTATTCTTTGCCTTTTTTTGGGGGCTACCTTCCTCTAAGAGGACGACTTCAACATCCCGAGGATCAACGATCGTTGATACAAACGACGACATATTGTCTTGTTCTTCATCGATACCTTTATGATCGGTATCGACGTATTTTCGGCTGAGAGGTTTATCCTCTACAAAAGTACTGAAAGTGTTGTTAGGATCATAAGTTGAGTAAGTCGTCTTTGCAGTTGGCTTTTGGGGACTGACCCTAACTTTGCGCCTTGGAGAGGATTCCTCCGGGAAGTTGACCTTCGCTTTGCTGCCTCGGATCTTACGAGCCTCGGCGTCATAAGCCTTAGCGGCTTCTTCAGCGGTGTTGAAGGTCCCGAGCCAGAGCCTTACGCCCTTCCTAGGGTCTCGGATTTCAGCGGTCCATTTCCCCCATGGCCGTTGCCGGATACCATGGTACTGATGCTTCTTCTTTCTCTTAGACGATTTCTCAGCTTGGCTAGGGATGTCCATGGACTTCATTCCTAAAGGATTAATAGACCAAGTTTTAATTAATAATTAATTGCAGCTAAAAATAGAAAAATGGTTTAATCAAAAGAGTTAGATTCTAATTAACTACCTTGGACAGAAATAGAGTTGTAGGGATTGAAGTTGAATCCATTGAAGGCGAAGGGCATGGCGACATCTCGGTGCACCCCAACACCAAACCCATCCTTGAACTCAGGGAAATCAGCCTCAAGATCATCGACCTCGATGACATCTGAGGTCGCCGGCCAGAGATCGGAGGTGTTGAGGCGTCGAGGGCCTCTGGTCTCTATGAAATCGGAGATGATCGCACCACCACACATGGCTCAGATCAATCAAACACCAGGAAACCTAATTTTAGTTAGAGATGGCAATTGGGAAGGAAGCAGGGCAGTGTTATCTGAGATACAACTTGGAGCTGCGGTTCTTATATATATATACGACAAGGGGGCGAGGATCTGTTCCAACTGTACGGATGCTTTTTATTGATGAATGTGCAGGTAGGGCCCGGCCCGGCCCGGCCCGGCCCGTTGGGCTCATCTACTTGGTTACCTTATCTTCTTGCAAGTTGGAGAGATGACGATTAACACAATGACCTTTGTACTATAACTTTATTTTATTTCATTTTAAAATAATTTTATTTACTAACTCTCCACTTGACATTTGATTATACGCCCGATTCAATTATAATTATAAACCTTCCGAGCAAAATATGTCATTGGAAAATTGAATTGATCTTGTTAGATATTAAACTCTTATTATCGACTATAAAAAAATGTTTCCTTGTTTCATATTCTCCGGTTAGGAAATAGAGTGGCGGATAGGGCTGCACACATTTGTCACTCTGTCTGGGGTGTCGATATTTACAATGATTCTGGTCCTCTAAACCTCATCTGTATCGGGTAGAGTTCACTCACCCGAATTCTTCCTAATAAAAAAAATTATACAGCCGATTCATCGAAAGGTAACGAGTGGAAATTAGCTGTGGTTTACCGCACCATATATTTACACCTTTATTCATATATATATATATATATATATATATATATATATATATATATATATATATATATATATATATATATATATATATATATTTTATCAAGTGAAAATTAGAAATCAGATAGGGTTGATTATCAATAGACCGGTAATATTGGTAGATGTAAAAACCATTGCAAACAAAGGCAATAAAAAAAATTAATAATCTGACAATCCGTAGTTGACTGAAGTCAAAAGGAAGAAAAGTCGTCAATGAACCCATGGAAGCCAGATGTCAACACTTCAACCGAATACATTAGTGGAAGGCGAGTCAAACATTATAAGAGTAGCACCGCTGGAGACTAGGTACGGTAGGGTACGATCCCCTAGTGGTGTGAGGACAAAACTCCATGGAAGCGTCGACTAGCCGAGATCCACTCTACAGCCAACAAGGAATGAAATACCAGATAATAAAGGTACACCAAAAATACAAACTAAACCCAACTTATAAGTAATCAAGCAACCGAATCAACGTGATTTAAAACGGTTTTATTTTATTTTTTTAATTATTTTCACAATACTTGGATACCAAGTATTAAAAATGTAAGAAACAATTAAAATAAAATATTTTTTTGGGGTTTTTATGAAACTTGGGCCCCAAGGAGTGATCTTTGTAGCCAAAGAAGTTGCTTGGTGGTGGTGGCCGGTTGGAAGAGGAGGGCGGAGGCGAAGGTGGAGGCGGTGACGAAGAAGAAAGCCAACGAAAAAACGCACAACCGCCAACATCACATTGATCGACTCTTATGTGGTTCAATCCGTTCTAATTTTGTTTTCGAAACCATTGGGCCTGATATCCAACTAGATGATTTCAAAACCTCTTAAGTGGTGGTTCGGGTCTCCCAAAGGAGCTGGATTTGCCATAGAAACTAAGGTGGTCTCAGAGGCGGAGTCGATGATGGTAATTTTAACAATGTAAAACTAAACATAAGTGATAGTATTTATTAAAATTAATTTTCTCACTTTTGAATTTTTGTTTTGTTTTGTATAATTTTTAAAATCAAAATTCACTAATTATTACATGACCCACTTCGATCACCCTCACAAGGTGAATAAAGATAAAAGTTTTAACAGGAAATGAATGATGCAAGTGGAACAATTTTTATTTTTTTTAGCAGCAAATGATATTACATATCTCTCTAGATCAATTGAAGGAAGGTTTTCCATATTACAAATAAACTCAGCTTTAGCTATAAATGTAATCAGCTGTAAATCTGATGCAAGTGGAACAACTGACTTCAAATTATGGGTAATAGTATGACTATTTTAACCTATAGTCGACCCCACTTCCACTTCCACCCTTAAATGGGAGGGAGAAAGGCCATGGGGGATGCATCTCAGGATGCAAGTTGAGCCTTTTTTAGATTTAATAGAACCAAAAAAAATGGATATTTTTATTTTATTAAATTACCATGGACAAGTTGCATGCCAAGTTGAAGATGTAAGATGTTGATGCCTCTTTCATATATTTTTTAATCCTACATGCATTATTCCATTTTGTGGATAAACTATAACACCAAACAAACCAATTATTTTGACAGTAAGCTTAAAGTAAAAAAGCTGGTGCTATATGCCCCGAGTCTGGTGTACGGCTGCTGCTATATGCGCCAAGTCTGGTGTATGGGTAGGGTACCGGTTGTTATTCGAATCGAACGAACCGACTATTGCTTGTTTATATTCCATTTATTAACTTTATTTAGGATATAAACGAGTTCGAGCCGAGCCTAAATTTTGACTCGAGCTTAAAAATGTGTTCATATATATTTATTCAGCTCATTTAGGAAATAAACGAGCTCAAGCTGAACTTTTTTTCGAGTTTTAAGCCGTTCTAATTGCTAATTATAAAGCAACTTAAAGAAAATTTTAGAAATTCATAAAATTCGAGCTATTTGAGCTTAATTCGAACAAGTCGAGCTTTGGACCGAACTTAAAAATGTGCTCATACTCGGCTCGTTTAGAAAATGAACGAGCGCGAGCCGAGTATGAGTCGAATTCGAGCTACTCGTATTCACATAACATCCCTATGTACGGGCATTCATTCGTGTGGATCTTAAATATGTTTTATTATTAAAGGGAGCTCTCTCTATATCCATTTCCAATTCAAAAATCAAACCATAAAAGAATCAACTTTCCACTCTCTCTTTCCTCTTCAATTCTTCAAACCCTTCCTCAAATTCCATATTTTGTGTTTCTCTAGCCTCTAAACCCTCCAAACACATCTCAATCATCACCCATTTGAAGATCGAGCCCAGAAAACGAAGGTCGGACGTCGATTCAAGTAAGACAGCAACTTTTGAAGGATTTCAACGCCACGAGTTCTATCTTGCCGCCGCGAGAAAGAACCCAGAAAACAGGAAAGCGCCTTTCGCGGCCGCGAGTTCTTGTTCGCCGTCGCGAGTAGGAACCCAGTTCCATTGTAGCCTCGGTAAATCGCCTCGTTCTCCCTCGTTTTAACTCCTTTCTCTTTCCCGTTTCTTCTCGCTTGATCCTTACTCTCTCCTCTACCTTCCAAGGCCAAGAAACATAAGATCTAATGTTCGAGGGAGCATCATCGAGCCCATTTTCATCCCTTTCCCTGTTTTGAGAAGGCGAGCTCATTTCTCTTCGTTTGCCCGCGTTTTTGATCTCAAACTCTATAAAGTTACTCTTTTAACCATGCTCTATCATTCCTAGACCTTTCCGTACTCATATCTCATTGGATTGGAGCTCCAAGGACCTTCCCCTTTGAGGATCTTGAAGAAGCCTCTAAGAGGCTAGGTAATCTCTCTTCCGCTCCCCTCTCTAGTCCTCATTTGTGTCTTTTGATGTTGGTTGAGGTCGGAGTATATTTATCGATGTTTTGAAACAAGTTTGGGATGGAACATAACTGATTCAAGGCAAAAACGAGCCAACAACTTTGAATCTCGCCGCGGCGAAACCATGGTCGTCGCGGCGAGTTAGAACTGAACCCAGGAAGAGGAAGGTCATCTCGCGATCACGAGTGCGGCTTTCGCTGCGGCGAAAGTGGCCTTTCGCGGCCCGCGAGCGCCCTTCCTCGCGAAGAGTCTAGGTGGGTTTTTGCCACGGCGAGTGGCCATCTCGCCGCCGCGAAAACCACCCCAGTAGCATAATGGCTGAGGCTACTCCCTTGTCCCTTGGGGTTTTGTTTGGTTTTTGGGTTGGACCATTTTGGGTCGAATTTTGGGTCAAAGGTCGATTTTGAGATTTGAGTTTTGGAAAATATTATTTAAAAGGATTATTTAATGATTATTCTAATATTTAAATGAGATTTTAATGAAAATTGGAAATATCGATTCATTGAGTTAAATAATTGAATAACGTTTTGGAATTTCATTTCAAGTGCTGGAATTCTTTATACTTGACTAATATTTAATGATGGATACTTGGAAATGGAAATTGACTTAAGTATTAATGGATTTGAAATATACGGATGACTTGGCTTTTGACGATTTCCCGATTTGGAATGGTTTGAAATGGTTGGACTTCGGATTGGTTTTGGAGATGATTTGGGGACATGGTCTTGGTGTGTGTGACTAGTAGTCTTGTGCCTTATCGCTTTCTTTATTTATATAAAAGGTGCTTGTTGATTGAGTGGATTATGCTTGTGCTATACTTTGTTGTTCGGCTTTTCAGGTAAGTTCCTATACTTGCTTAGACTGATCAGATAAACCCTCCTACATCTAGTCGTATGACATACTAGGTGTTGCATAAGCATTAAAGCATGCCATGTAGTATCCTGATTAGGTTGCACAAATTGAATGAACATTTGTTTACTTTATGTGAGAACGACCGTTATATGTGAGTCCTAGAGAGTCTTTGCTAGGGTAATAGGACAACCCAGTCCCATTAGGCTTGTCCTCAATCGAGTCTGTATAGAGTCGAGCTTGCGGGCTCGATTCGCCATATGAGCATGATGATGAGATTATTGATGCGCACATATACCACTTGTGAGTGGAATTGCTATGCTATAGCCCGAGCTGGCCAACGTTTGCCCTAACAGAAAGGGGGCGGAGGAAGGAGAGGGATATGCCACTTGGCATTCTTTGGGTCATTTATCGTATTTCTGCATATTATATCCTGACAAGCATGACTTGTGTGTTTAAATTTTGTACTGCATTAGAAGCATCTTTATTAGGTATAGCGTATGTGTATATCTGTTTATGGGAACGTAATGCATAAGGGCCTTGGTCTGATCCCTTGCCCAGTATATATTTTTTTAGGATTGTTTGCAGATTATGTTTGCTCCATGCTTCTATGGCGGGGAATTGCTTGGGTGTTCGCAATCGAACTCACCTTATCACCTTGGCTTAAGTATTTTCGTAAATCCGAGATTTCATGTTTTGGTTTTGACCCAACCTCGCCGTGATAAGTTGTACTCTACTTTTCGTTTGCACTCGTTTACTCAAAATGAATTTAGCAATGTAGTCTCCTAGGACATTTTAAGGGTACCCAACGACCCTATGATTGATATGAGGTTCAAAATCCCCACTTTAAAATGCAATTAATTGAGGTTTGAAACCTCGACCTGTACCTGGATTGCAAGATCCGAACGAAGGTATCCAACCTTCGAAACGTAACCCGAATATTTATATTTGGGTCGTTACAGGTTCGATGGTCAAAAGTTTATTGTGGTATTATCTTCCCAAAATATGGTCTTAGAGTCCTTGAATTGTCTTAAAAGTTGTTTCAGGTATGATTCTTGTTTTCTACTATCTGCAAAGTTATCATCATTAAAAGTCAATTTGTTTCTCATGGTCTATATTCCCCATCTAGAGTTGCTAGAGTCGATATATTTTTGTGCTTTGTTTATTTGGGGAAAAATGTCATTTGTGATTTGTCTAATTGTTCGATCATTTGTGTTTGTGGTTTTTATATTTTAGTTGTTGTGTTATCAATCTTGGAGAGTAATTTGGGGTTCCATTCATGGCAATTTCCAATGAAAATTTTTTACCTTTGAAAGACTATCAATTTCTCAAATCCAAGCAATATTGGTTTTTTGGTTCCTCGAGTTTCATGTGATCTTGTCAAGAGTTGTTGCTATTGTACGTGAACCAACCATGTCGACTGGGTTGCCAATAGAGTCGGTCTTCAATGGATGGCATTGGTATCTTGATGTTTTGGATCCTTTGTACGATATTAGAAGGTAGTACATGGTTTAGGTTGCCAATTTCCACTGCTTATTCAATCCTAAATAGGAATTAACTATTTCAGTCTCATCAAATGTGTTATTCGGTTGTAGTTGATTCATAAGATTCCGTCCTAAATAGGAATGAACTATTTCATTCTCATCAACTGTATTGTTTTCCCAATTCCAACTTGCCAAATCAGCCAATTAATAAACTCATCTTTAATTTCTATGAGTTTTGTCCATTGTCACGATGTGTGTGCCTTTTTTTCGTACCTAGAGGGGTCGATCTTTCATGTATTTTCCCTCATAATTTTAATACAAAGGTTACCTTGTTCTACTAGGATCTTCCATAATAATTTCATTTGTAATGCTTTGTTGATGTCCTTTAATTTGTTTAGTACTAAACCTCCATTATTCTTAGTTTTACAAATTTTGTCTCATCCAATCAGTGGTTTGCATGTGTTGTCTTTTCTTTGTGAATATCTGTTGGTAGCAGAAAACTTTGCATCACATAATTGAGATTCATAGCTAGGTTGGATTTGATAAGGATTGTTCGACCTTGTCGAGACAATGATTTTGCCTTCCATTTTATCAGTTGGCTTCTTGTTTTCTAAATCATGTCATTAAGTATGTTCTTATTTACTCTCCCATTTATAATTTGACATCCCAAATATTTTTCAAGGGAATTATTGTTTGTGATGTGAAAAATGCTTTGTATTTGTTGTTTAAGTTGGTTTGGTACTCTTGTAGTCACTTGAATTGCTAATTTACTGAAGTTCACCTTTTGTCCTGAAATACTGCAATGGTCATCAATAATTTGTTTCGCCTTGTTGCATGATTCTATGCTTGCTTTGGAAAAGATCATGATATCATAAGCGAATGAATAAAGGGGATTCTGGTACCTGATCTAATTAATGATATCAAAACCTATTGTTTTTCTATTCATCACATGTTTTTCGTACTTTTCAAGCCATAATTTATGCACCTATTATAAAGAGGTATGGTGAGATAGAGTCCCCTTGTCTAAGTCCCCGACCTGGTATAAAGACTTTCGTTGGCCCATTGTTGATCGGGATCGAGAAGGAAACAATTGTCACACATTCTTCAATCCAAGTAATTAATCTTGTCCAAAAGTCGAATTTAGCCATGACAAGGAACAAGAGTCTCAATCTACTTTATCATATGTTTTCTCCATATCAGGTTTGACTGCCATCCATCCTTCTTAACCTTTCATTCATCTAAATGAATGAAATATTTCGTGTGCAATTAGTAGTTGTCCTGGATGGGTTTGTTGGTCACAAAGGCTCCTTGGATTGGGTGGATAATTTTTCCTATGACTCATTTTATTCTATCAGCAATTATCTTAGCTATTATCTTATAAATTGTTGAACATAAGCTAATTGGTATGTACTAGTTTTTGTTATTTGGGTTTTCATATTTTGGAATAAGTGGTATAAAAGTGTGGTTGATTTGTTTTAGTATTTTTCCCGATGTAAAGAATCATGTAACTTCTCTAATTATGTTATGGCCTACAATGTCCTAGTATTTTTTGGCAGAACTCAACTATCATTCCACCGGGACCTAGTCATTTGTTTTTTCCAATTGAGAACGTGACTTGCTTGATTTCATTGTTAGTCACAACTCTAGTTAGCATCTATTTATCCACATTTGTGATTTCAGTTGTAATTAGATCAAGGTAATCATTTAGTCGACTTATATTAATGTTCCTTTTCTTGAATCTTTTTTGAAGTCATTTTTTTATTTGTTTTGCTATGTTGTCCTCCCCTACCACACTTTTGCCTCTAGTTGTCCGTATTTCCGTGATTGTTTTCCTATTTCTTCTTCCTGTCGCTATTTTATGAAAATATCCTGAATTTGTATCCACAAATTTGAGGTGTTTTGTCTTTTCTCTTTGATTCCAGTAGATCTTGTGATATTCTAGTAGTTTCTCCTTTTTTTTCATAGAAGTCATAGTTGAAGTGCCCTTACCAGGTAATCTTGGTTGCTTGGGTTTTTTCGTTGGACTTGGAGTAGTTGATCGGCTACTTGTTTCAATTGTCTAAAAATATTTCCAAATGTTTTTTTGTTCCATTCTTTAGAAAGTTTCTCAAGTATTTTTGTTTTTTGGGAAATGGTGAACTGTGTAGGATCCTGTTACGGTTGTCCTCTATGCTTGTTTTACAATGTTCGTAGTCTCGCCTAATCTTTTTACTTTTTTTATACAAGATAAAGATTTGGGTAGCATCAAACCCTGCTGACCCACCACCCAATTGTATCCTTATGAACGAGGTCCATGAACTTCCGATGCGAAGTCAGAGGACAAACGTCCATCACGTGCCTGAGCTAAACCACCTTGTCCGCAACATGTTTCACTTCACGGAAGATATGTTTGCATGTAGCATCCTCAAAACTCTATAGAAGGTGTTGGGCGTCTGTGATGGCCATATCGATCAATCAGGGGCAATGTCACACACTAGAAACTGAATTATTCACCGTTAGGTTTATCGCCTTCAAGCACGATATGTCGGTAGCCCGATTCAATGGCCGCAGTCAAGGCAGAATGGAGTGCTAGAGCTTCAGCCATTAAAGCTGAGATGTGGCCACATAGGGAGGCATTAGAGGATGTAACTCGACCATGGGGTCACATATAACATAGGTTGTCGTTGCCTCTCTAGTTGGTAGCTTGGAGTCATGAAAGTTAATATTGAGCACATCAATTGCTGGTTTGGTCCATCTAAGGTTTTTCCTACATCTCGGTGTTGGATCTTTCATCTCTTCTTTTGGCCCAATCTCTTTCCAATATAACATTTTGGAGTCCTTTAAATATTGTAGTTGTTGTCGTAGATACCTCTCTTGTTTTCTTTGGTCTGTGTAGTTGTCATCGTTGAATACAATTTTGTTTCTCATGGTCCATAGACCCTACTAGACGGTAGCTAATGTTGAGTTTCAAGAAGATCTCATTTGTACTTTGTTTGATTGTTTGACCCATTATAGTTACACCTCAAATGATTTGTTCAATCCCACGGTCAATCTTCGAAATCATCTGGAGTGAATGACTGCAGCTTCTGAACAAGTGTTCCGAGCTTTCATCCACATTATTGCGCAAAGAGGCAGGTGAACGGGATCGCTACACCTTTTTCCACTAGTCTAGTCTTCGTAGAGGTTCCATTCATTATAGGTTTTCAAATGAAAATTTTTTACTTTTGGAAAGCAGTCCAGTCGCCAGACCCATGAAATATCACTTTCATGTTCTCTATAATGTCCCGTATTTTTTTCTAATGCTGCTGAGGTAGAGAACCATCTGTGGCGACTTGTTTTCTAGTCAAATCGGTCATCAATATTGATAGTTGAGATTTTGATATTTAGTATTTTTTGTACAATATTATTCGGTAATACCATTTGAAATTGATCAATTCTCCGACATTTGTTTGGTCCTATATAGTGTTCAACCTTGTTCACCTCGCTAATTGTACCATATGGGTCTTGAAGACCTATGAATTTTCCTTCTTTCATCCATTCATCTTTCCAGAACCTTATTGTCTTTCCATTTCCTACTTGTCAAGCGCTAGTTCTAGGAATTCATTCTTAATTTCCATAAGCTTTGTCCATTTCCAAGACGATTGTTTCTCTTTTTCGTAATCCCATAGATGTTAGTTTTAGGTAATGTTGTTTTAATGGGTTGAAGGTAAATTCGGTTCTTGTAGATCCTTATGGATAATCAACACCATTTGAGTAGACCCAAAAAGGGTAATCTCATGGCTAGACCTCGAAAGGTAATCCCGAGCGAGTAGGCCAAAAAGGCAATCTCCACCGAATTCTTTTAGGCAACAACACTAAGTGTTTAAGCCCTTTAGAAAAGATATATAAAATGTCTTGGATAATGACAAATGAGTCATTCAAATAAATCGAGTTTTCCTTCAACGTTTATTGCCCCTATTTATACCAAAGAGTTGCACTACAATAACGTTGTGGGATAAAACGTTTTCTATACAATAAAAGGGTGGCATCCCATTTCATTATTGAATATATACATACCTTGTTTGTGTTTTAAGTGTTTGTTCTTTTGATTGAAAGAGATATCGAAAAAACTCATGCCTTTCCAAGTGGATGGCAAACGCCTTATAGGCAAAATGGGGTAGTAGTTTTGGGTGGTTATGGGTAGTTATTGGTAGTTATTGGTGGTTATGGTAGTTATGGTGGTTGGGCGGTTACCACCCAATAACTACCCCAACCGCTGGCCCAATAAAGTCCCAATAAAACCTCAATAAGAACCGGCCCAATTAAGGACAAGCTAGCATGACGAAGCTAGCATGGTGGAGCTAGGTCACTCATAAAATGTAAAATGTGCATGACATTTATACGAAGCAGAGTGTAGCTACCATGAAGCTAAAATGACTAAGCTAAAGCTTCAATGAAGCTAAAACCCTAATTAAGCTCAAAATTAGAGCTAGGTCATTTTTAAAGTTTCGAAGCTCGGTTAGCTCTCAAATTTTGCATCAATGATTCAGAGCTTATTATCTTTCTTTATAAATCATGAGATATTGGTTTAAGTCACTATAAGTGATCAAAACTTGATCATAACCATATCATATCAAGTGTCGAGCATATCCCTATTGCTTACTTTTATGGAATGCGTCCGAATAAGCTCGAGACTGACTTTGTCGATGTTGAGACTATTGCATGGGTCTTTCCTCATGATTTCCTTTCCCCTTAAATTCTTAGAATTACTTAGGGCCTATCACATGAGACGTGCCTCCCTCACACCCTAAGCCAAAGTGATGGTCTTAGTAATTCTCACACTTAACATTTATGATTTCAGACAAATGGATTAATTACTTTTCACAAATCACCAACATTCCTCCCCCATTTGAGCAATTTCATAAATCTTTGAACAATTTACAAACTCTTTGTATAGACATAAATATCCATTGGATTTGAATTTATATCTTGTAAAAATTACAATCAACTTGTTTAAGCACACGTAATAAAAATTACAACATGAGTTACATAATGTATATACACTAAACTTGACGTTTTGAGGCTTTACGTCCCTTATCCTTCACATATGCTTCGAGACGAGTCATCCTTGAACTCCCAAGTGTTGAGAACTCATTGCCTCGGTGAAGGTGTTAGGATCCTCATCCATATGCAGATATGAGATGATTTGACCTTCTTTATTCCTAGAAACCTCCATCAAGAAAACTTGAAATATTGGTTCAGGATACGTATGTTCGACTATGAGTGCGGAGTGCACTCGTTGTCGCTTGGGTGTATGGGATGTCGAAGTAGGAACTTCGGCCTCGTCGTCGCTCGCATGCATTGAGTGCAAGTCCTCACCATCGCTGCTATCGCTAGTGTCTTCCCCTGGTACTCCCATGGCCATGCGTTTTAGTGCCCTTGGCTCTGCAACGGGGGAGTCTTTGTTGATTGGTGGCTTCAGGCCAGCGACGTCGATGTTTGGTGCTTGCAGCAAGCTAGCGTGTGTCATAGACCCGGTGACCCTAGGTCCAAGTAAAGGCGTCGGCTCCTCGGTTTCCATTGGATCCGATAATGGGTCGACATCCTCTTGGTCTATCTCCCTAGGCCTAGGACTCGATGTGAACCTAGTCTTATCGAATATGGCATCACGTGATTCTATCACGGTGTTAACCGATATGGCGTGATTTAGTTCTATGAACCTATAGGCCTTAGAGTTATGTGCATATCCAATGAATATGCACTCAACACCTCTATCTCCTAAGGTTTTACGCTTAGGGTCCATTAGTCTAACAACCGCACAACAATCCCATATACGAAGATAAAGGAGATTCGGTTTTCTTTTAAACGAAAGATCGTATGGTGATTGACAATTTCTCTTGATCGGCACCCTATTTAAGATATAGTTGGTCGTTAACATCGCCTCACCCCAAAACGAGTTCTTTAACCTGGAGTAGGACAACATGGCATTAACCATGTCCTTAAGCACACGATTCTTTTGCTCCACCACCCCATTTTGTTGTGGGGTATGTGGAGCCGTCGTCTCATGAATTATGCCACAAGAATCGAAATACTCCATGTCCATGTATTCACCACCACGGTCGGTTCGTAGCCTTTTAATTTTATTTCCTGTTTGCAATTCAACTTCGGTCTTGTATGCTTTAAACCTATCTAGTGTCTCACTCTTCGAGTGAACTAAATAGACATAGCAAAACCTTGTTACATCATCGATGAACGTTATGTAGTAACGTTTTTTACTCAGCGATGGTGTTGCATGCAAGTCCCCTAGGTCCGAATGGACTAGGCCTAGGACCCCTTCCTCTCTTTCAATTGCCTTAAAAGGAAGCCTTGTTATTTTTGTTAACAAGCAAGTTTCACACTTTTCGTTCATTGGTTCAAAGGTGGGAATTATATTTTCCTTAGCCATATCTAACATACGCTTCATATCTACATGTCCCAACCTTGCATGCCAAAGATCATATAAAGAATCATTAGACACAATCATGTAATCAAATAATATTTTATTATTATTGATAACATTGAGTAGGAACATATTGTTTTTATAATGGCCGAAGCCTACAAATATTCCTGCCCTACTTATCACTAATCGATCGGCTTCGAAAACCAATCTATAACCTAACTTGTTAAGCACACCACCGCTTACGTCATTTTTTAGGATGGCGGGTGCATATAATACATTATGTAATACAAGTTCCTTCCCACTAGTAAAGTTGAGATGTACGTCCCCTTTACCTAGGACCGGGGTTGTTGACTCATTTCTCATGTAAAGCACTAAACTGTCCTCTACATCCTTCATGTGCTTCAGCCATTTCCTTTCCATGCACACGTGGGTGGTGGCACCTGAGTCAAGCCACCAAAAGAGTTTTTCATCCTTCATGACAAGACATTGATCAATGTTAGATACAAAGAATAATGACTCATTTGTAACTAAAGACACTGAAGTGCCCTTACCTTGCCCGGGGCTTTGTGCCCGAACCCGACGCTGATGTCATGACACCTTTGTCCTTTGACCCCTTGGACCTACAGTCCCTCTTCATGTGTCCTACCTTTCCAAACTTCAAGCAAGTCCCTTTGGCCTTAGCCTTCTTACTAGATCCTTACTTACCGTTGTTTCCTGATTTGGGTCGCTTGGAGCCCTAATTAGCGTCCATGGTGCGTTTACTATTTCCTGCCTCCATTGTGTTTATTGAGTGGGCTGGTTTGTCTTCACCTTTCTTTCCCTTGTCATTCGCCTTGAATTCCTCCTCTATACGTAGATGAGAATCCAATTGGATAAGGTCCATGTCCTCCTTCGAATGCTTCAAGAGATGTTTTGCCCCTTCCATGAGTGAGGTAACTTATCGATTATGGATTAAACGGCGAAGTTCTCATCCAAGGTGATCCCATGTTGGGTAGTTGACCCAATACTTGGAGCAATTCAGGGTATTGCTCCATTACCGGTCTATTTTCAACCATCTTGTAGTTGTTGAAGTTAGACACAAGAAACTTCTTTGAAGAAGCATCTTCCGCCAAGTATTTGGCTTCGAGGGCTTCCCACAAAATATGTGATGTCTCATGATTTTGATACACATCGAATAGGGAGTCGGCCATACCATTGGGTATGTGCCCGGGACAAATGTAGTCGTCATTCTCCCACTTCCCAACATGCCTATGTTGAAGCATTATAGCATCCCTTTCGGAGATTTGAACCTCGGTTTCTCCGTCCACTTTTTCCGGAATCGGAGGTGGCTCTTCGGGACATGGAATTGAGAGCACATACGCCACCTTAAATGAAATAAGCATGAAATGCATCTTCTTTTTCCATCGATGAAAGTCTTGCCCTTCAAACTTCTCGAGTTTCGCAAATTTGGATGCTATCTCTGCCATTGGTAATTTCTTCGTTCTTGCCATTCCAACCTTGTTCCAAAACAACAAAACCAAACAATAAATAAATGTTGAAGATTGTTATTTTTAGGTAATGTTGCTTTAATGGGTTGAAGGTAAATTCAGTTCTTGTAGATCCATATGGATAATCAAGACAATTTAAGTAGACCCAAAAAGGGTAATCTCATGGGTAGACCTCGAAAGGTAATCCCGAGGGAGTAGGCCAAAAAGGCAATCTCCACCGAATTCTTTTAGGCGACAAAACTAAGTGTTTAAGCCCTTTAGAAAAGATATATAAAATGTCTTGGATAATGACAAACGAGTCACTCAAATAAATCAAGTTTTCCTTCAACGTTTATTGCCCCTATTTATGCCAAAGGGTTGCACTACAATAAGGTTGTAGGATAAAACGTTTTCTGTACAATAAAAGGGTGGCATCCCATTTCATTATTGCATATATACATACCTTGTTTGTGTTTTAAGTGTTTGTTCTTTCGATTGAAAGAGATATCGAAAAAACTCATGTCTTTCCAAGTGGATGGCAAAGGCCTTTTATAGGCAAAATGGGGTGGTAATTTTGGGTGGTTATGGGTAGTTATTGGTAGTTATTGGTGGTTATGGTAGTTATGGTGGTTGGGCGGTTACCACCTAATAACTACCCCAACCGCTGGCCCAATAAAGGCCCAATAAAACCTCAATAAGAACCGGCCCAGTTAAGGACAAGCTAGCATGGCGGAGCTAGCATGGTGGAGCTAGGTCACTCATAAAATATAAAATGTGCGTGACAATTATACGAAGCTAAGTGTAGCTACCATGCAACTAAAATGACTAAGCTGAAGCTTCAATGAAGTTAAAACCCTAATTAAGCTCAAAATTAGAGCTAGATCATTTTTGAAGTTCCGAAGCTCGGTTTGCTCTCAAATTTTGCATCAATGATTTAGAGGTTAATATCTTCCTTTCCAAATCATGAGATATTGGTTTAACTCACTATAAGTGATCAAAACTCGATCATAACCATATCAGATCAAGTGTCGAGCATATCCCTATTGCTTACTTTTATGGAAAGCGTTAGAATAAGCTCGAGACCGACTTTGTCGATGTTGAGACTATTGCATGGGTCTTTCCTCATGATTTCCTTTCCCCTTAAAATCTTAGAATTACTTAGGGCCGATCACATGACCCGTGCCTCCCGCACACCCTAAGCCCGAGTGATGGTCTTAGTAATTCTCACACTTAACATTTATGATTTCAGACAAATGGATTGATGACTTTTCACAAATCACCAACATTCCTCCCCCATTTGAGCAATGTCATAAATCTTTGAACAATTTACAAACTCTTTGTATAGACATAAATATCCATTGGATTTGAATTTATATCTTGTAAAAATTACAATCATGTACTAAAGAATCGTGGTGTTCTAAGACTTGAACCACATCAACTTGTTTAAGAACATGTAATAAAAATTACAACATGAGTTACATAATGTATATACACTAAACTTGACGTTTTGAGGCTTTACATCCCTTATCCTTCACATATGTTTCGAGAGCAGTCATCCTTGAACTCTCTTGGAAGAAGCCTTGCACTTTCACATATGCTTAGTTGAATCTCTAATTTGCACCTTCAAAATACATTTGCCAAAATTCATTAAGAAACTATGTTTCAACCTTTCTTTCGACTTCTTATTGTGATAGTGAATTGACTCTCCACTTTATAGTCGAGTTCTTATTTTGTCTATTGTCTCGTAATCTTTCGACTTAAATATATCTTATAAATGAAATTACTTTTTCTTTTTTTTTGGTGCAATGGAATTACTTTTTCATTGAAAATAATCAAAATTTGACGCTTTAAAAATACTTCGAAGTGGAGACATGAAATTAACATTTTGAAATATACGTGGTACCCGGACATTATCTGGAAAGATTGGAACTGAAGTCGTGAGTGGCCCAAATTCAAGTGCAACTTGAAGCTTCGTGGTCCCTTCTATAATATATAATTATACTATAATTATAATATATAATTATACTATTAAATTTCCCGTCATCATGAGTTTCCTGCCAAGTTTTAGAAACAAGAAACCGGTACGAGGTTTTCTTCGATGTAGTAGTCTTTTAGAAACAAGAAACCGGTATGATGTTTTGTTCAGAGTAGTTTCTATATATTAAATTAATTTTTTTAATAAATTATAGTACTTTTTAGTACATAAGAGATTATTAAAAATAGTTAATAAAAAAATAATAGTATATATATATATGTTTTATATTATGCTTTTTTATATTTAAGTTTCTAGGCCCTATGGTAACTAGTGTGCACTCACTCTTAGGTGATCACACTTGTAGTATAAATAAGGGAAGAAACCCTACTTGAGAATCAATTTTGGGAATTGTTCCCTTTCTATTCCTAGACTGTCGTTATGATGAAATCAATGCAGTGTAGAGCTTGATCATCTCAGTCCCTCATCTTTCACCTCTCTTCAGCTCAAATCTCTCTGTTGTCACTCTTGATCTTTCGATCTTCATGGTATCAGAGCCAGGTTGCTTTGAATCGACAACAATCTGAGCTGAAATCTCCGAGTGACAAGCTCGCTGCAAGGGTTGTTCACTCATCTTCAATCTGCTTCTGAGGAAGGTCTCTTAACTCTGCTTCATCATGTCAAGAGAGCAATCTGGTGAGAACTCTGCACCACAAGAGAGACGCAGGGGTGATTTCATCACTTCCGCTGATCTCAACAACCCTCTGTTCATACATCCTTATGAAAACTCAGGTATGACTCTTACCACCATTCAGCTAACTGCTGACAATTTTCGACGATGGAAGAAGGCCATGAGCAAGGCCTTATCTGTGAAAAACAAAATGGGTTTTTGTTGATGGAACAATCGTTGAATCTCCTGAAAATGCGGCTTTGTGGAATATATGTAATGACATGGTTTGCTCATGGATTCTCAATACTGTGTCAAAGGAAATTTACTCCACACTAGATGAATTTGACACAGCAAGGGAAATGTGGTTGGACTTGAAGGAAAGTTATGGTCAGAGAAATGGCCCTTTAATCTTTCAAGTGAAAAAAGAGATTCAGGAATGTGAGCAAGGAACTGTAACCATGACTGAATACTTCACAAAACTGAAGGGATTGTGGTAGCAATTATCCGGTCTTGTTTCTCCCATTCAATACAAATGTGGGAAATGTGAGTGCAATCTCAATTCTCAAATTGAAGCCTATGATCAGGAGAATAAGCTCATGAAGTTTCTGATGGGTTTGAATGAGGGATATGCAGCAGCAAGGAGACAGATATTGCTCAATGTTCCTCTTCCCACTGCCAGTGCTGCTCATGCTCTTCTATTGCAAGATGACATAGGGAACAAGCCTACAGGGTCCACTATTTCATCTGATTCTACTGCATTGAGCTCAAATGCTGGAAAAGAGAAAGGAAGAAAGGAAAAATGTGAGCATTGCAATGGAAACCATAAGACTGACAGATGTTGGGAAGTCTTTGGTTATCCTCCTTGGCATCCAAAGAGCAAGTTCAAACCTCAACTCTCCAAATTTGGAGGTGGAAATGATACTAAATTCTTCAGAGATAGGGATGCACTGGACAAGAAATACAAGGCCAACAGTGCAAATGCTGCTATGGACAAAACTGCAACTCCATCTGGAAATGAGTGAGGTGCTGCTCAGAGTTTCTCATCAGAAAATCAACAGTTGCTCAACACCATTATGAAGTTGCTTGACAAGAGAGACAAAGCCTCTGAGATATCATTGGCAGGTATTACTCATTGTCTTAGCTCTTCAATGTTTTCAAAGATTTGGATTCTAGATAGTGGAGCCACTGACCACATGACCTGCAACCTTGATTTCTTATCAAACACAAGACCTCTAACCAAACCACTATCTGTCTTTCTACCTGATGACACAAATAGAAATGTCACTCTCACAGGAGATGCTATCATATCAGAAAACATCACCCTAATCAATGTCTTATATGTCCCTCAATTTCAATTCAACTTATTATCTATAAGCAAACTAATCCATGACCTCCATTGCTTTGTTTTCTTTTTCTTTGACAAATGTGTCATTCAGGACCCTGCAAGGAGGACAGTGATTGCAGTTGGTAAAGAGATTGGAGGACTATATCACTTGATGACTGATGCTAAACTGGATGCTACTCTCCTTGATGACTCTAGCAATTTTGTCCCACACAAAACTCTCAAAAATGCCTATCAATGTAAATCTAGACTTGACATTCCCTCTTTTCTGCCTACTCCTACAAATTCTGAATTAAGTGCCATTTGGGCATTACAGACTTGGTCATGCTCCTTTTGAAAAATTGATGCATGTACCCTCTATCTCATCATCTATGAACAAGTTTAAAACTGAGTTTACTTGCTCTATTTGTCCATTTGCTAGACAGAGAAGAAATGTTTTTCATTCAAGTACATCTCATGCTGATTCTGCATTCTCTATGTTGCATTGTGATTTATAGGGACCTTTTGACACCCAAAGCTACAATGGTCATAAGTATTTTCTGACTGTTGTGGATGACTATAGCAGAAGTGTTTGGGATTTTCTAATGAAACACAAATCTGAGACACCTTCCATCATCAAACACTTCATTGCTTTAATTGAAACCCAATTCTCCACCACTGTCAAAACTCTTAGGAGTGATCAGGGGACAGAGTTTTTCAACTCTGAGCTTCTAAACTTTCTACAGTCCAAGGGCATCATTCATGAAAGCTCTTGTAAGGGCACACCCCAACAAAATGGTCGTGTTGAAAGAAAACACAGATACATTCTTGAAACTGCCCGTGCTTTGAAATATCAATCTTGTGTTCCTATGACCTTTTGGGGTGATTGCATCCTCACAGCCACATATATCATAAACATGTTACCCTCTCCTCTTCTAAAACACAAGTCTCCCTATGAAGTACTCTTCAATACTCCTCCAGACTATGGGGAAATTAAAAGTTTTTGGATCCTTATGTTTTGTTTCAACTCATGCTTCCTCCAAAGGAAAATTTGATCCAAGATCCTCTCTATGTGTCTTTATTGGATATCCTTTTGGCTTCAAGGGATATAAGGTGTTTAACTTGCCGACAAAGAAGTGTGAAATCAGCAGAAATGTCACTTTTATTGAGAATGTCTTCCCATTTGCCACTAGTATGGACAACAACTCTCATATATATCCACCCTCTCAACCTCCTACTTAGGAGGAGGACTATCTAAACCCCTTCCCTAATTTCACTCCCATTGATATTCTGCATGACCAATCTCCTCCATCCTTAAATCCTTCAAGTCCACACTCACATGCAGAATATTCTCCATCACCTGTCCCACCAGGTTTTGATGAAATACCACAAATGCCTGAGCCACCTCAACCTAACCCACCAATGCCTCGCAGATCATCAAGGACTGTACAACCTCCAGCTTGGCAGAAGGACTATGTGTGTACCTCCTCCAAGACTCTCACAAGTGCAATTACTACTCCTAGTAAGTCACCCTATCCCATTTCCTCTGCTATCTCATATAGCCTCTGTTCCTCTCCATATCAAAATTTCATCAATAATGTGGCTTCCATGTCTGAACCATCTACTTTGGATGAGGCATTGACAAAACATGAGTGGATAACTGCCATGATCACTGAATTAAATGCTCTTGAAGAAAATAACACTTGGTCTCTTGTGCCAAAGTCAGCTGCTACCTCTACTGTCAGCTGCAGATGGTTATTTAGACTCAAATTCAATGCTGATGGATCTCTTGACAAGCACAAGGCCAGGCTAGTTGCTCGGGGCTTTTCTCAACTGGAAGGCATAGATTACAGTGAAACTTTTGCTCCTGTGGCAAAGATGATCACTGTCAGAACTCTCCTAGCAGTAGCCAGTGTGCAGGGTTGGGACATCACTCAAATGGATGTGGCCAATGCTTTTCTTCATGGAGAGTTGGATGAAGAAGTGTTCATGGAGCTGCCACCAGCTTATCATCTTCTAAAGAAGCATTCTTGTCCTCAGGGGGAGAGTGCAAGTGAGGCCAAGAAATCAGAAATGGTGTGCAAATTGAATAAGTCTCTCTATGGACTTAAACAAGCACCTAGACAATGGTTTTCTAGGTTCTCTTAAGTGGTAAAGGAAGCAGGCTTTGAGCAGTCCAAGGCCGATTACTCTCTCTTCTTCAAATCTCAACCTCACTCATACACTGCTCTTCTTGTCTATGTTGATGACATGATCATCACAGGAAATGACTCTGAGGAAATCAAGAAATTGAAGGTACGCCTGCAAGACCACTTCAAAATGAAGGATCTTGGAAATATGAGATACTTCCTAGGCATTGAAGCTGAGAGCACCTCTCAAGGATTGATGATCAATCAGAGGAAATACACACTGGAGTTGCTGCAGGAGACATGAATGAGTGATTCAAAGCCTGTAGCAACACCTCTAGATCCTAAAGTAAAAATGTCCTTGGAGGATGAAAGGATTCTAGTGGATCCAGTGGCATACAGAAGATTGGTTGGCAAGCTGATCTACCTTACAATCACTCGTCCTGACATATGTTATGATGTCCAAGTACTCAGCCAGTTCATGCACAAGCCAAATGATGAGCATTGGAAGGGTGCCAAGCACATTCTAAGGTATCTCAAAGGTGCTCCTGGACAAGGTATCTTGCTCTCAAACAAATCAGTGCTGCAGCTGAGTGCCTTCTGTGATGCAGATTGGCAAAGTTGTCCTATGACTCGAAAATCTCTGACTGGTTTTTGTGTGATGCTTGGAAACTCTCTCATCTCTTGGATGACAAAGAAGCAATCTTATGTTGCTATGTCCTCTGCTGAATCAGAGTATAGGGCCATGGCCACTGTCTGCTGTGAGATTACTTGGTTGGTAAAGTTGCTTGCTGATCTTGGAGTGAAGCAAACAGAGCCAGTGAGGTTGTTCTGTGATAACATCTCTGCCATACACATAGCTCGTAACCATGTGTTCCATGAACGCACCAAGCATATAGAAGGTGACTGTCATCTTGTGAGAAACAAAGTGCTGAGCAAAGAAGTTACTCTGGGTTATCTACCAACTAAGGAACAACCCGCAGACATCTTCACAAAGATTGTTTCTGTTGATTAGTGCCAGAAACTTCTCTCCAAGTTAGGAGTCATCAACATATTCCAAGTTTGATGAACTCCTCACTTGAGGGGGAGTGTTAAATATATGTTTTATATTATGCTTTTTTATATTTAAGTTTCTAGGCCCTATGGTAACTAGTATGCACTCACTCTTAGGTGATCACACTTGTAGTATAAATAAGGGAAGAAACCCTACTTGAGACTCAATATTGGGAATTGTTCCCTTTCTATTCCTAGACTGTCGTTATGATGAAATCAATGCAGTGTAGAGCTTGATCATCTCAGTCTCTCATCTTTCACCTCTCTTCAGCTCAAATCTCTCTGTTGTCACTCTTGATCTTTCGATCTTCAATTTATCATCTTAAAAAAACATGTGTGAATAATAAACGACTTATAAAAATAAATGGATGGAATAGTAATTTAGATTAGATCGGTTAATTAGGTTATTTGGGTCAAATTCGAATTTGGATTGTTCTAATTTTGGATTAATCGGGTTTAATTGACTAATTTGTTTTAATAAGCATACAACTACCTTTTGTTATAGATTGTTTGTCTTCCATTACCTTATACTCCGTAGTTGATAATAGGATAACCATGGTCTTTCCCAAAACCTATCAAATAAGCCCGCATAAATCATTTTATAAGAGATTTCTTGTTTGAATTGAAATATTATTTTATACTTCAACATCTTTTTCAAGTGTTGATCAATAGGTTACAGTAAGGCTACTTCAAAGGAAAGGAAGAAGGGTGATATGTGTCGACTTATTCTAACAAGTATTTGTATTACACTGTTTTGGTATGAAGAACCCGGTAGGATTGATAGAATAAACTTAATCCAAGTTGATATGACTTAAGACTTGAATTTACTCGATCAAGCAATAGATCGAGATCCAATCACAACTAATTCTGATGTAACTCACGGAGAAGAAAAGAGAGACCGGTTTTGGAACGGGAAAGAAGGGGGATCCGATCCGGAGCTTTCATATTATTCACGAAAATTCAAGAATGGAAAGAGAGAAGTCAAGAGTAGTGAAAAATGATCTGTAATTCTAAATTGATTTTTTATTAATATGTATTAGTTCATACAAATTATGGCCTTAATGGAAACCAAAACGGAGAATTCACCTCCTGAAGCGGCATGGCAAAAAGCTGGTTTTGACTCCATGCCATCTGCTGGTCCCCTGCAGTGGGCAGATCGGGAGGAATCTGTGTTTTGTGGAAAAACTATCAACTAGCAACTGCAAAGGTTGAAATAATGAAAATAGATGAAAGATTCATTACAATGAAAATTGAAGATACCAAAAGATACAATTTTTGCGCTTTGTTTCATTTATGCACCCCCTCAAGAAAATAAGAAACCGGATTTCTGGGGAAAAATTACTAACCATGTTCATAGTTTGAATATCCCGACTATCGTGATGGGGGATCTGAATGAGATACATAACTTAAATGAAAAACAGGGGGAGCTCAAATAAACCCAATCAGATTCGAGCGCTTATTAAAGTTTAAAGAAGAATGTAACATGTTCGATATTCCAACAATGGGAAATGAGTTTACGTGGAAGAAAAATAGGACAGATATAAATAACATCTACGAAAAACTTGATAGGACTTTGGTACAAGATCAAATATTACAATGGTACCTAGAGCTGGCAAAGCCCGGCCTGAACCTGAAAATCCGACCTGGTCGACCCAAAACCGATTATTTTGAACACCGATCCAACCCGTCCATTTTGGACCCGAAATCCGAATAAACCGAACCCGATTCAACCGAAACCCATTAAGACCCGAACCCGTTATAACCGAAACCCAAAATAACCCGAACTTTAAGATATATTCTAGTAAATTTTTTAAAATGAATATTGAAATAATGAAAACTTGAGACAATCCAAACCCGAAATAACTGAAACCCGAGACAGACGAAACCCGATACAACCGAAACCCGATATAACCGAAACTCGAACCCAACCCAACTGAATGACCAAATTATTAGACATTACCCGAAATCCGAATGACCAGAAACCCGACTAACCGAACCCGAACCCGACCCGACCCGCCCGATTGCCACCTCTAATGGTACCCAAATGTAGCAACCAGAAACCATGCATTTTCCTCTTCCGACCATTGGCCAATTTCGATTCAAATTGAGTCCAGTGAACACAGAAAGGCGAGACCATTCAAATTTGAAAAAATGTGGCTCCAACGAAAAGACTACAGAAATATAGTAATATAGGCATGGAGAATGAGATGCGAAGGATCTCAAATGTTTCAAGTAGTAAAAAAAACCCCAACTCCTGAAAAGATTAACAAAAGAATGGAACAAAACAACCTTTGGAAATATATTCCGACAACTAATCGAAATTAAAGACAAACTAGTACAATTACAACAAGACCACACCCCAACAAATCAAAATGAAAATAGCAAAAGACAACAAAAGCTTATAGAAAAGAAGAGCAAGCTAATACAATATCACAACACATACTGGCGCCAGAGGGCTAAGGTTAAGCACCTAAAATTCTCAGACACCAACTCTGGATACCACCATAAGGTGGCAACTGGACGAAGGAATAGGAAAATAATTAGAGAAATAATGAGCTCAGAAGGATTACTGATACGTGAGGAGAAAAATATTAGAAAACAAATTAAAGAAGAATTCGAAAAAAGATTTGAAAATGAACAATCGAACGGAAATCGATTGGAAAAATATCTCAACCAAATCACCACATAAATTAATGATGAGGACAATGAATGGCTCATAAAACCAGTCACAAACCAAGAAATTAAAAATGCTATGTTCTCGATAGGGAAAAACAAATCCCCTGGACCTGATGGCATGACTCCTGAGTTTTACCAACATTATTGGGATGTGGTCGGCCCTTCAATTATTAAAGCAATTAAGGCTTTTTTCTCATCTGGTAGGATGCTTAGACAAATAAATGAAATCTTCATCACGTTGATCTCAAAATGCGATAACCCACGAACGATGAATAACTATAGACCAATCAGCCTATGTTCAACCATATATAAAACTATAGCAAAATTACTGGCAGAAAGGATGAAAAGGACGATGGGGAAAATAATCCACCTGCTTCAAGGAGCGTTTGTGACATATAGAGCAATCCAGGATAATGTGCTTATCGCACATGAAATATTTCATTCATTCAGAAGCAGAAAAGGAAAAGAATGATGGATTGCAAAAAAACTGGACATGGAAAAAGCATACGATAGAATTGAATGGGATTTTCTCTTCGCAATCCTGGATAGATTCGGGTTCTGCGAGAGATTTTATGGATGGATCAGATAATGTGTACAAACTATCTCCTTCTCAATTCTGGTAAAAACGATGAACCCACTAAAACCTTTCGACCCTCCAGGGACCCCTTATCCCCGTACCTTTTTATCTTGGGGGCAGAAGTGCTAGCCCGAAAACTACAACAACAGAGCAATATATGAATCAAGGAATACAATTGGATTTAAGATGACCATTAAGGGACCACAAATCCCATTTCTATCATTTGTTGACGACATAATGATATTCACCAAAGCAAACCAATAAGCATGTACAACTGTGAAAAAAATACTAGATGAATACTGTCAAATGTCTGGACAAAAGGTAAATTTCCACAAGTCTGCTTTCCAGGTGAAAAAGGGGTCTCTATCAACCAAAAGCAAACAATCCAAACGATACTACAAATTACGAACCAAGTAACTCTTGAAAAATATTTGGGATGTCCGATTATTAATGGCAGAGTAAACAAGAACACATTTGAAGAGATTCTTGAAAAAACGAGAACTCAGCTAACCAAATGGAAAGCAAACCCATTGATGCAACAAGGGAGAACGGTACTAATTAAAACAAATTTGGCGGCAAAACCGAATGATATGATGCAAAAATTTATGCGCCCGACAAGCATTCATACCGAACTTGATCGACTAAATAGGTGTTTCATTTGGAACAAAGACAAAAAATTCAAACCCCTGATAGGGTGGGATAAAGTATGTAGACCAAAAAAGGAAGCAGGATTAGGTCTAAACAAGGCAAAAGATATAAGCAAGGCTCTACAGATGAAACTACTCTGAAAAATCTTGGCTGAACCGAAAAAAAAGGGTAAAAATAGTCTCAGAAAAATATCTAAAAGGAAATCCCTTATGGGAATATAAAAGAACAAAGAATACATTTTGGCAATGGGCAAAACGTATGGAAATAAAACAAGAATTTTGTTCAGGTCTGATCTGGCAGATTAGAAATGGAAAAACTATTAGATTCTGGAAGGATAACTGGATAAACAATGACACAAAATTAATAGATTGTCGGATACACGATAACATAAGCGAATGGGAAACTGTTGAGCAATATAAACACTGACTGAACTTGGAACGTGTAGAAACTAAAGGAAATTCTTCCCATGGACACAATTGAACAAATCTGTAGTATTCATATACCAATAAATGAATTCGAAGACAGACTCTATTGGAAAACAAGAAAAAATGGATGGTTCTCTACGGCTAGCGCATTAGATTATACCACAAGAGCGCAAAGAAACACAGCTGAATCTTTTGATTGGATATAGAGAATAGATTGTCCGCCAAAAATGAAAAATTTCTTATGGAAAACCATTCTCAATGGTACACCAACCAAAGAGCGGTTACGAGATAAAGAAATCAATGTACCAATGGAATGTGCTCTGTGTAATCACACTCATGGAGATGGAAAACATTTATTTACAGAATGTCAAATCACTTTTACAATTCTACGAAAGATGGATCAGCAGACTGAAAAGATAGTTCAGGATATAAACAAAACTAATAGAACCTATAAAGACATTATTGTAGAAATATTTGCAAGATCATCTGCTGAACAAAGATCAATCCCTGCTTTCTCCCTTTGGGGCATTTGGTCTCTACGAAATAAAATTCTCATTAATGGCCACGTGCTTCGAGGGACAGAAGAATGGATAAAGTACATAAACAAGCATAAGGAAAGCTGGAAGAAGGCAAAAATTATAGATCTAGATGAGGAAAAGAAAACCAGAGAACAAAACAACAACCGGAACAAACCACGTCAACCAAAGATTATTAAATGGAAAAAACCATGTGAAGGGATCATGAAATTGAACTTCGATGGTCCTAGGACTAACTCTGGAAGCGCTGCTTGGGGGTTCGTTATCCGTGATGACCATGGCAGTGTTCTCGAGTGCGGGATGTAGAGTCGTGGTAGGACCTCTGTGTTACAAGCGGAGGCCCTGGGTCTTCTTCACGGGATGTTAGAAGCGCACCGTATGGGGATAACATATCTCGAGGTGGAGGGTGACTGTCTGACGGCTATTAACGTTGTCAAAGGGGTATGGACGTGTCCATGGGAGATTGAGATGTCGGTGTCGGACATTCTTGCCATCGGACGATCTTTCGACCATGTTTTGTTCTCCCATACCTTTCGCAAGGGCAACCGGGTTGCTGATCGACTGGCGCACCTTGGTTTGACGTCTTCATCCTCTGATTGGAGATCTGATGATGTGATAGACGATCTCGTCCGTAAGGACGCTCTTGGGTGGTTGCTCAACCGAGGTTGACCACCCTCAAATTTTCGCCTTGTATCAAAAAAATTAGTTCATACCCATGCCCTGTACAATATTTTTAAATTTTATTTAAATTAAAGGTATGATTTTTTAATATTTACAGTAATTTAATATTTTAAAAGTATAAATTTTTTTACAAATAGATATAGTTATATATTACAAGTAATTTAATATTTTGAATTAAACCCATTGGCTATGTGAAAGATGAAAAGCAAAATTGCAAAAAAAAGGGAAAAAAAGGAAACAAAATGTGATTGATTGAAAAAGAGATCATTGAGGTGAATGTGGCACGTGGGTAAAAACTCTTATGTTTTAAGAATTTATACAGATATAGATATATAGATTCAAGATTAACTGTAACGACCCAAATATAAATATTCGAGTTACGTTTCGAAGGTTGGATACCTTCGTTCGGATCTTGCAATCCAAGTACGGGTTTGGGTTTCACACCTCGAAAAGTTAGTTTTGAAAGAGGGGATTTCGAACCCCAAAATATGCGAAGAGTCGTTATGTACCCAGAACCTGTCCTAGTTGACTAAATTGCTCAAAACAATTGAAATTCAAAACATGATAAAAAGGAAAATCTATGTACAACTTGTCACGGCAGAGCCGAGTCAAAACCAATATACAAGTATAGAAACGTCCAAGTTTATAAGTCGAAAAGTCAGTCTCTCGATCGACAATCTTCCAAAAAGTACCCCGTCATATAAGAGCAAGCATTAACCTATAAACATACCTAAAAAAATATAGACGGGCATAGGATCATATTGAGGCCCGCACTTGGCTAATCCCCACAAATAGGCACACATACATGCTATTCCTAATAATATGCTTCTAATGCAGTACATAATCTTAAACACACAAGACATGCTGACAAATATAAATATAATGACGGAAATGTAGTAAATGGGCCTACACAGAATGTCAAGCGACATTTCCCAACTCTCTCACTCGTGGGATCCTCGCCTTAATCAGAGCGAGGCATATGTAACGCAACGTCCCTACCTAACATCGAGGTCGAAGTACATATGATCTATGTAACACACCATCCGCAACTAACATTGAGGTCGGAGTACATAGCTTTTATGTAACGCTTCGTTCGTACCTAACATCAAGGTCGGAGTACATAGGGTGAAGGGGGTCTATGTAACGCACCGTCCATACCTAACATCGAGGTCGGAGTACATATAGTATCTATGTAACGCATTTTCCGCACCTAACATCGAGGTCGGAGTACATAAGTATACATGAGATCAGGATGTGCCCTCACCCACTCCATCAGAACAACCTAGTGGTGTTGGGCTGTCTTATGACCCTAGCAAAGACTCTACGACTCACAGATCACGGTCGTTCTCTTTTCAAACGCATAAAGTAAACAGATCCCCATTCAATTAGTGCAACCTAAACAGGGTACTACATGATCATGCTTTTATGCATATGCAACACCTAGTATATCATGCGACTACATGCAAAGAAATTAATCTGATCAATCTGAGTAAGCTCCGTGAAGGAACTTACCTGAGAAAGCCGAACAACAAAGATATAGCGAAAAGCAGAATCCAAGCAAGTCAAGCACGTCACAGATCACCTAAGAGTTTAATAGAATAATATAAGTCTAAAGTACAACAAGACCCATTTACTGCTACACAGAAGCTAAGTAAAAGCAAAGAACTCATTTATCATCCACATAGCCTAATCTCGTCTCATATTCCATATCAATATCATCATCTCATCATATACCATTCCGCATCTCGTCTCATTATATCCTATCTCATATGTCATCTCATATGTATATCTTATCCATCAACATATAGCATTTCATTTTTTTCATCATAACATCATAGCATGCTTCATAATCGTTCTCATAATTAACTCAACATTCCGATATTAATCATGTTGGCAACTCATAATTATTTCACTTCATAATTCACATAATTCATATTATTTCACAAGTAAGAGTCATAATTCAATTCACCAAGTCAACTCAAGAAAATCAATTCAAAGCTTCTCAAAATCCCTTAAATTCCAAAAAAAATCAATTTAATAATCAAACAATTCCTTCATAATCGTACTTAGTCAAATCCCGACATTAAAAATTTAAATCCTTAAACCAATTTTCCAAAGTTGTATTATTAAAATAATCCCGGCATATTTCTTATTTCAAAATCATTATCTTAATAATTTATGACACTCTAATAAATACCTCAAATATTGTATCTGAATTTTTTTTCAAAATATTCACAAAAAATATTTATTTACGAAAATATTCACAAGTTCAAAATATTTACACAAATATTCATTTTTTGCAGAATCGTCAGAAAAACGCGGGTTAAAACCGCGTTTCTGGTATAAATAAACAATTAAGTGTAGAACTGAAGGGGAAATTACATTTTACTGTAGAAACGGGGTTTGAACCCGCGTTTTATTTACACTTGTGAATAAAACGCAGGTTCAAACCACGTTTCTATATCTTTTGCAATTAAAAAAACAAAGAAAAAATAAATACATAAGACCGGGTCCTAACCCGCGTTTATGCTTTTAAAAAAAGAAAGAAAGAAAGAGAGAGAGAAAAGAAGATGCCCAATATTGTCATGCTCATAGGCCATAGCCATGGACGACGTTCATGCTTCCACCACCCCCACCCATGCCTATAGCCTACCCCTTCGCCACCCACGATGCACCACCACCACGTTTGCGTCGTCGCCAACCACAGCACCACCGTCGTCTTCTTTCTTCCAATCGCCACCCATCCTCCTCCCCTCAATCTGCCTCAATCTTGTGCACGAAGCACCACCACCACGTCTGCGCCGCCGCCAACCACGAACCACCACCGTCGTCTTCTTCCTTCCAATCGCCACCCATCCTCCTCCCCTCGATCTACCTCGTTCTTGCGCACGACTCCACCGATTTAGATAAACCACAGCACCTCCTCCCTCCTGATCGATGAGTGGCGGCGAAGCAAGGGCAGTGTTGGTGGTGCTTCATGGGTGGCGAAGGGCTAGACGTGGGTGGTGGAGCAGTGGAAGCTGACGGTTCTCCATGGTTGGACAATTGGGTCTTCGTTTCTCTCTTCTTCTTTTTATTTGAGTTTAAGCATAAAACGCGGCTCCAAACCGCGGTTTATGTATTTAATTTTTTTAATTTTTTTTAATTGTGAAATATATAGAAACGCGGTTTGAACCCACGTTTTATTCACAATTGTAAATAAAACGCGGGTTCAAACAGCGTTTCTACAGTAAAATGTAAGTTCCCCTTCGGTCCATGATTTAAATTGCTTATTTATACTAGAAACGCGGGTTGAAACCGCGTTTCGCTGACGATTCTGCTAAAAATGAATATTTTGTGTAAATATTTTGAACTTGTGAATATTTTCGTAAATAAATATTTTTTTGTGAATATTTTGAAAAAAAAATTCATTATATCTTACCATTTAAGTATCACAATTAATCAACCAAATAATTAAACACTTAAATCATTTCATTTTCTAATAAACCACATTTATAAATTAAAATTAATATATCAAATTAAATATATTTAGAACACACATATAAAATCATTATATAATAACCCACATTTATAAACTAACATCAATAAATCACTTTAACACATTTTAAAACACATTTCAAAATCACCATATAACATCATAATATATCCCAAATAATCTATTTCTAAAATAATTTATAATGTATGTTTAAATACTTTACAGAAATTATAATTTATATTCATAAATCAGAAATAATATATAATAATAATAAATACTTAAATGAATAAACACATAACAAGGATGTACAATAGTTGTAAACTAACAAGACAACTAAATAACAATTAAAACAACACATCAAAGCCGGCCCAACTGAAAGAGGCCCAACCCGCACCCGGATCCGAGACCAAACCAAGCCCATACCCAGAAGCTTATTTTCTGATTTTTGGACAAAACCGAACCGGTTTAGCTATTTAAAATATTTGAACCGGACCAAACAAGAAAAACAGAAAACCCAATCCCGAACCAGGTTACTGTTCAATGCCTCCTAGCTCTGTTTGAACGGGAAAAGGAAAGAGAAGGAGAGTAGGAGAGTAGTGCTCGCCGGCGGCTTCCTCCTCCTCCGTCCTCACCGAATCTCACTCCCCGACCACCCTCTAATTCCAAGAGAAACCAATTTTTGAAACTAAGGAAAGGAGAGAAGGAAGGGTCGAAGCGCTCACCGAGGGTTCTCTAGTGTGTCGAGCTCGCTGGAGGCTCTTCGGGCTTTGTCGGAGGCGGGGCTGTGTTTCGCGAAGCTGGGTCAAAGGTGGGGTTGAGAAAGGAGCGACTTTACTAGGTTTCGATCGGAAAAGGAGAGGAAGAATCTTACCGGGGGTTTTCGAATCAAAACAGGGGAAGAGAGGGGAGGAATGGCGTCGGAGGAGGTGGAGTGGTGTTGTTGTGTTTGGGCTGCTCTTCGAAAAACAGGGGGAAGCTCTCGGTGGCTCGGCTTGTGGTGCTCGGAGGTGACAAGGAGGAGATGGCGGTGGCGAGCTCAAGAACAAGAGGGTGTTGTGTGGTGGAAGCTGGCGGCTATGGAAAACAGAGAGGAAAAGGGTGGTGATGGTGGTGTTTGAAGGGAGAACAGGGGAGATGAAGAGGGGGGTTTTGTGGGTGTTTGAAAGGGGAAAGGAAATGGAGGATGGAGTGAGAAGATGTGTTAAAAAGTGAAATCGGGGGGGTCTTGATGCTTGGGATTATAATGAAAATGAAAGGGGGAGGGGAGATGGAGATGGAGATGTGCTCCTCTGTAAATAAACAGGGGGAAGTTGCAGATGGGTTGGCATTTGGGGCATTGCCACAACTACAAGGGGGAAAGAAGTGTAGGAGAGGAGGTGGAAGAGGGGATGTGTGTTGGGCGCCATTTGGGAAAGAATCAAAACGAGATGTGCTGCAAATCTGAGGGAGGGAAGAATCAAGTGATCCCAAAACCCAAATTCAAAAATACCCAAAAATTAAATCTCGAAACCCGCTCATTCGACTTGATCCCGAATCAATCCGAACTAATAAATAGTCCGATAAATATTTTCAAGTCTCGGACTAAAGTTAGCTGAATAAAATCCGCTTTTAAATCTAATTCAAAATTATCCCGGAATTCGCTTCGAAAGATTTAGAATAAAATATATTGCTCGATGATGGAATTTTCCAAAAAAAATCTCGAAACTCAAAATCTAATCAAATACATTCAGTTATTTTAATAAAATAATAATTTAAAATTTTCTATCTTTACGTCTTAATAAAATAGTAGTAATTTAAAATTTTCGGTCTTTACATGAACTCCATTATGATACCATATAAAGATTTACAAATATTATATAAGTTATAGATTTATTTAATATTTTGAATTAAAAAGATTGCTTATGTGAAGGATGAAAAACAATTGAAAAAAGAAAAAGAGAAAATGTGATTGGTCGAAAAAAAAGAGAATTAAGGTGGATGTGACATGTATGTAGAAGAAGCTCTTCTGTTTTATACATGTATTCTTTCATCTTATATATATTCTTTCATTTTTTTTTTCAATTTAGATATATTTGATTTTTTTTTTAAATTAGCCAAAAAAAAAATTAGCGAAATGGTCAAGATCCCAAACTATTTTGGGATTTAGCCAAAGTTGGGTAAAGTCGCTGTTTGAAACAGTGACTTTACCCCAAGTTTAAAAAAAATAATATAATATACAAGTCGATGTTTCAAATAGCGACTTACTATTTTTAAAAAAAAAAATTAAATTAATGTAAAAAATAACGAAAGACGTAAAAAATACATACAGGAAAAAATTACCTGACAAAAGAAACCCTCATTCCCCCCTCTCTTCTTCCTAGGGATGGCAATGGGGCGGGGACTCCTCGATCCCCGTGGGGAATCCCCGTCGCGGGGACAGGGATTGGGAAATTAAATGGGAATCGGGGCCAAACTAATTCCCTGCGCGAGGACGGGGATGGGGACGGGGACAATAGTCCCCACCCCGATCTCCGCCCCACCCCCGTCCCCGTTGGGGACCCCCGCTGGGATCCCCGATGAGGAGTACAAAATCCCCATTTTATTTTAATTTTACCTAAGTTTATATAATTTTTCTTTCACTTTTAAAATTTTACCTTATAATTTACGTTTATGAAATATTATATGTAATATTTATATCATATTTTTAACATAACTTTAATAATATCTTATAATTTTATATTAAATGGGGGGAAACACACAGTTTTAAACGGGGAGCCCGACGGGGAAACCCGCGGGGAATACAAAGGGGGAAAATTATACGGGGACGGGGACCCGCCGGGAACGGGGACGGGGTGATTTATTGTCCCCGAGCAGGGACGGGGATAGTGTTCATAAACGGGGACGGGGACGGGAAGGGTACCCCCACCCCGAACCCGCCCCGTTGTCATCCCTACTCCTTCCCTCCCTCCCTCCCGTACCCCACCCTCCACCCTCTCTCTCCCTCCCTCCCTCCCGTACTGCGGTCAGTAGTCACTCTCACATCCCCTCTCTCGCATCCCCTCTCTCTCACATTCTCTCTCTCAATCCATTTTTTTTTTAAAATAGGGAGAGTCGATGTTTGTAACAGTGACTCTCAAGTATGTATTTTTTACGTCTTTTGTTATTTTTTACATTAATTTAATTTTTTTTTTTAAAAAAAATAGTAAGTCGTTGTTTCAAACAGCGACTTATATATTATATTATTTTTTTTAAAAACTTGGGGTAAGTCGTTGCTTCAAACAAGGACTTTACCCAACTTTGGCTAAATCCCAAAATAGTTTGGGATTTGGCCATTTCGCTAATTTTTTATTTTTGGATAATTTTTTAAAAAATTCGATATATTTGGTATTAATTAACAATCCTTCTATTAATTGATTCTTTTCAATATTTTTAATTGTCATATCAACTTAAAGATAATAAACAAATATTCATATAAGAAGAAATCAATTTACATATATTCTTTCAAATTTGAAAATTTTAATAAATTTGGTATTAACATCCATTACTCAAACACCTCTTAGGGTGTACCTTGTGCACAAAGCTGGGTCATGATTAATCATGGCCTTCCATCTTCTTTCAATAAAAGGCTCAGATTTATGCACAAGCTACACCCTAAGAAGATAGAAGGCCATGATAAATGTAACGGCCCGGATATAAATATCCGGGATACATTTCGAAGGTCGGATACCTTCGTCCGGATGTTGCAATTCAGGTACGGGTCGAGATTTCAAACTTCTAATCAGTCGAAGTTTCATAAATTCAGTTTAGACGAAAGTGAAGTGGAAATATGATTTAGATACAAAAGCCACAGCAAGGCCGGGTCAAAACCAAAACATAATTCTAAAGTCGTATGGCCAGGTTAGCGGGGTTAGACAGATTTCTTTGCAATCGCCGGGGGACTTTCCCACGCCATATAAACAGGGAGCAATCATACCTAAAAACAATTGGTGCGAGCGGGGACAGACCGAGGCCCCAACACGCTCTGTCCAGCAAGCGAACATACACATACGCTAATAATAAGGATGATGCAGATGCGGAAATTAAATCACACTAGCATGATCCTAATTTACAATATGCGAGAAATAACTGTAAAGGCGCCCAAAGAATGCCAAGTGGCATGTCCCTCTCCTACCTCTGCACCCCTTTCCGTTAGTGCAGAGACTGGCCAGTTTGATGCTATAGCATATCATATCTCATCATCATATCATATCTCATCATCATATCATGTCTCATCATCATAACATAAATTAAAGTAAACATGCCCGATGGTGCTGGGCTATCATCATGCTCATATCGACTCGATAGACTCAGGGTACCCGATGGGGCTGGGCTACCCTATGACCCTAGCAAAGACTCTAGGACTATCACAGATAACGGCCGCTCTGTTTCATACGCGTAAAGCAATAGAATGCTCAATCACAAGTGCAACCTAGCATGATACTACATGGCATGCTTTAATGCTTATGCAACACCTAGTATGTCATACATTCACAAGCCGGTAATCTCTTTCGAATCTGAGTAAGTCCATAAAGGAACTTACCTGAATAAGCCGAACAACAGAGAACAAGGCAGAGCAGAATCCATGAAATGAATCACCGATAGCAAGCAACGTCCAACATTCACAAACACCTAATAACATATAAATGCATAAGTCTACCTATTCCACACAAGGCGCCCCTAACTATCATTCATATCTCGGCTCATATCCCATTTCAGATTATTCCATCTCATTTCATCACAAATCATATCTCATTTCATGTTCATCTCATCTCATCATCTTATTTTCAAAACAACCTCTCAAGGAACTCAACTTAGAAAATCGAACAACTCTCTTAAAATCGCTTATCTAATTCCCGACATTAAACATTTAAACCTTAAAATCAATTTCCAAAAGTCATATTTAAATCATCATAACTCCTCATATTTATAAATCAAAACCAACAATTCACTTTAAAAATTCCTAACTCACATGTTTAAATCCTCATAAGGTGCATCAATTAAATAATCCAATCAATATTATTTTTTAAACAATAAACAATATATAAGGATAAATTCCAGAATATTATAATTATAACCAAATCCCAAAAATAATTCTAATATCAAAATAATTTAACACTTAATATTCATAAAGTCTCAAAACAATAACCATAAATATATTTATAACTCCCTATCAAATAATAACACTTTTAAAACCTTTTAAAATAGAAATATTAATAATTCCATAATATATAAATATATATATATATATAATCATAAAATCAGAATAATACTCAATACAACATATAAGTATATATATATATATATATATATATATATATATATATATATATAAACATAACATATATAATTATGCATAACATAAAAACCAACCCTTTTAGGAAAACCCACACAAAACCAGCCCAATGCCCAACCCGAATCCGAGCCTAAAACCCATGCCATACCCGGAATCAACCCAGCCCACCTGAAGAAAGGGTAAGAACCCAGAAGGAGAAAAAGAAGGGGATCCGAACCCAAAAATAAGGATCCAATCCGACCCGGATCCAGAGAAGGAAAAGGAAGGCAGGGGAGGCCCAGAAATATAACCCAAAAGAAGAAGAAAGGAAGTTGACCCAGCAGCTGGCCCATACCCAAAACCCAGCTCGGACAACCAAAATAAAAGAAGTGGCCCAAACCAAGAGACCCAACCCGGATAGCCCAAAATGAAGAAAGAAGAGAGGGAGATCCGGAATGAAGAAAGAAGAGGAGATCCGGATCCAAACCAACCCGAAGCCCAAACCCGGAAAATAGGCCCAACAACCCTACTGTTCATCTCCCTCCCTCCCTCAACCTGCTCTGCCATCGACGGGAGAAAAGAAAGAGAAGAAGGAAGCTCCAGAGCTCCGGCGACCATCCTTTCTGACCCTAAACTCACCCCAACAGACCGAACCACTAACCCAACCGTCATGGACCCGGAGAGAAGCAAACGTGAGCAGAGGAGAGGGAGGAAAACGAGACTCACCGAGGATGTCGAAGGTTCGTCGGAGATTCATCGAGGGCGGTTCGTCGGAGGCTTGAGGCTGCGATTATAAGCCTAGAAAAAAGGGAGGGGTCAAAAGTGTAAAGACCTAATATATTCCGTATTATATAATTATTTTAATTAAAATTATTTAAAATACGAATATTTTTCGTGTGATTGGAAGAAAACTTGTCCTCGAGCAAAGTCTATATATTTTTATATATAAGATCCGACCGACCTTATTTTAAAATCTGGATTTTGACGGGATTAAATTCCACTTTTGAGTATTCGAGGATTTATTAAAAAAATTATTTTATTGCCCGATATGATTTTATTTCGATTAAATTCGAGAGTCGGGTTTCGGGTTAGCGAGCGGGTTTCGCGTTATAATTTTCGGGATTTCAATTTATCGTTGTGGGACCACTCTCTTTCTTCTTTTTTCTCTCTTTCTCTCTCTCTCTCTCCCTCTCTCTCTCTCCCACGCAGCTGCTGAACCCCAATATTACTCCCTCCTATTTTTGGCTTGAACACACACCTCCTTTACCTCCTTCCCCACTTTCTTGTTTCCCCCCAATTGAAGCAAGAAGCCAATTGAAGCTCAGGCTTCCCATGCCAATTCAGACCCCTCTGTACCTGATTCCAGATTCTGCAGTGTGGCCTCCTCACCACCCACTTTCAATTTGAACCCCAACACCCACAAAACTTCCCTTCCTCCTTGCCTCACCTTCTTCCAACTCTCCAAACCCAAGGGAAGAACTTCCCCCTTCCACTGAATCGCCTCAACACCACTCCATCACCACCAGTCCACCACCTCACTCCACCGTCACCACCACCCCTCCGCCTCCTCGCCGTCGAAGCCGAGCCCGTTGCCTCCCCTGTTCGGCCGAGAGTGCGGCACCCATGAGCCTCCTCTTGCTTCCCTCCTCCCACTAAAGTCTGGCTGCAGAAGCTCCTCCGACACCACCTCGGACCCACCCGTAGCCCCCGCAGCAGCCGGAGCGCCGCCCCGACATCCATCGCCCTGTTTTCGATTCAACGGTAAACACCTTGGCTTCCCTCCTTTTCTCTTCCTTTCGCCTTTAAACTAAGCAAAGGTCCCCTCTTGACACCCCCTCCGCCTCCTAGGTGGATTCCGGTGAGAAGCCCACCTCGACGAGCCCCGAACGCCGCTTCCGAGCTCGTCTTCCGGCGAAGTGAAGGCCCTCGGTAAGCCCTTTCTCTCCCTCTCTTTATTCCGTACTTGTGCGGGTGTCGGTCTACGGTGGTCGGAGTCGAAGTCCGGGCTGTCGCCGGCCATCCCCGAGCTCCCTCCTCCCTCGTTCTTGAACGCTTCCTCTGTTCCAAACTGTCGACAGGAAGGGAGAGGAAGGAGAAGGTGGGCTGGGTCCCCACCTTGCCACGCTGGCGCCACCTCAGCCGGGCCCATCTCCTTTTTTTTTAAAAAAACTGATTTCGGTAAGGGGTGTTGGGCCTGTTTTTTTTTGGGCCTTTCTGCCTCTTTTCTTTTGTTGGTTCGGGCTGGGCTGGGGAGTGTGTGGGCCCATTTCTTCTTCTCTTCCTTTGACCAGGTAACACACTCAAATCCGGGTTCTGGGCTCATGTTGGGTTGATGGGTTGGGCCGGCTGGGTTTGGGTCTCCTTATTTTGTTGGCTTGTATATAGTATATATATATATATGTCTATAATACGTATTGTGTTCTTTATTATTTACTGTTATTATTATTATTATTATTCTTATTATTATTATTATTATTATTATTATTATAAATCTGAGTTTATGAAAAATCTGGAAAGTATTATATTATAAAGTGAATTTAATATATATTAGTTGAGAACATTAAAAGGATTTGCTTATAAAATGGGAGGTATTATTTTAATTAACATTATATTATAAGTAATTGTTTCAAAAGGAGTTTCTATGTTTGGAATTATTCTTTTGTGGATTTTGTTGGAGGCAAAGTGTTAGAAATTCTACCATAGCAACTTTGACCGGGTTGACCTAGAATGGGATGTTCGGATAAATCCTCGAAATCTAGTTATTTTTTTCTTTTGTGATTTGTTTGGGGATAGTTTCCACGTGTTGCTAGTAGAATAATATCTCATGGCGCCTTATTCGCTTATATATTAGGTGTTTGTTGATTCTTGGATTCTGCTTCTGCTGTATCTTTTGTTGTTCGGCTTTTCAGGTAAGTTCCTTATGGGCTTACTCAGATTCGAAAGAGATTACCGGCTTGTGAATGTATGACATACTAGGTGTTGCATAAGCATCAAAGCATGCCATGTAGTATCCTGCTAGGTTGCATTTATGATTGAGCATTCTATTTCTTTACGCGTATGAAACAGAACGGCCGTTATCTGTGATAGTCCCAGAGTCTTTGCTAGGGTCATAGGGTAGCCCAGCCCCATCGGGTGCCCTGAGTCTATCGAGTCGATATGAGCATGATGATAGCCCAGCACCATCGGGCATGATTTATTTACGTTATGATGATGAGATATGATGATATGATATGCTATAGCATCGAACCGGCCGGTCTCTGCACTAACGGAAAGGGGTGCAGAGGTAGGAGAGGGACATGCCACTTGGCACTCTTTGGGCGCCTTTACAGTTATTCCATGCATACTGTAAATTAGGATCATGCTAGTGTGATTTAATTTCCGTATCTGCATCATCCTTATTATTAGCGTATGTGTATGTTTGCTTGCTGGACAGAGCGTGATGGGGCCTCGGTCTGACCCCTCTCGCACCCAATGTTTTTAGGTATGATTGCTCCTTGTCTCTATGACGTGGGAAACTCCGGGCGCTTGCAAATAATATGTCTAACCCCGCTAACTCGACCTTACCATTTCGTAATTATGTGTTCTGGTTTTGACCCGGCCTTGCCGTGGCAAGTTGTACTCGATTTCCGTTTATTTTTCCATTTGCAAACGAATTTCCGCGACCTAGATTTAGGACGGCTCGAAGACTCCGCGTGGCCATCAGGCTATTTTGGGGTCCGGAATCCCCTCTTTTAAATACTAATCTTGGGTTTCAAAACCCCGACCTGTACTCGAATTGCAAGATCCGAACGAAGGTATCCAACCTTCGAACGCAACCCGGGTATCTATATTCGGGCCGTTACAAAAAGGTGTGACCTTTACAAGGTTTTGGATCGAAATCGAAGGATTGAAAGCTTACCGTTCGGTTTTGAGGGAAAACAGAGGAACGAGGAGAAGGTGGCACCGACGTTGTCCTCGGGGTGCTTCTGGGTGGCTGTAGGACGTCGTCGGACGTCGGAGGTGCCATAGCTGCTGCTGCTGCTCGTCAAGGATCCGAGAAGGTGTAGGAGCGCGCTCCTGCTTCCGGCTTGAGGCGGAGGAAGGTTGAACAAAAAGGGGTGAGCCGTCGCTTGCTCTCGGCAACAGGGGAGGCAACGAGGGTGGCTCGGTGGTGGCTCAGCGGCGGCTCGGATTGAAAAGAAAGAGAGTGAACGGATGAGGAGGAGAGAGGATGTGTGAATTGAATGAAAGGATGAGGAGGAGAGAGTTTGTGGGTGCAGGTTCAGCTGAGGGCAATTTGAAAGGGAGAGGGACATTGGATGAAATGCAGGAGTGAGGGCAGGAGGAGGGGACCATGGCTGTTGGCGTGGGGAGTGAGCAGAGAGAGAGAGAAAGAGAGAGAGAGAGAGAGAGAAAGAGAGAAAAAAGAAAATAAAGTAGAAATTAAAAGAGGTCCCCACAAGATATTTTGAATACCCGACAATTATCTCGAAACCCGCTCGCCCGGTCAAATCCCGACTAAATCAATTTAAATAAAATTTAATTTACTAATCTCAATATAACGGAATTAAATTAATCTCAATCAAAACTCAGAGTTTAAATTAATCTTTATTAATACTCGATCTCGAAAGCGAAAATCGAATCCCGTCAAAATCCGAAATTTAAATGATGCCGGAATAACTTAAAATCCAAAACTTACGCTCGAGGACGGGTTTTATTCCACTTTTACAAATTGGATTTAATAATAATTTATTTAGTTAAAATAATCATAATGTATAAATATACTCGGTCTTTACATTTATCCACCTCTAAACACAAGTCTCGTCCCCGAGACTAAAATCATTTAAAACAAAGGGGGTGAAGGTTGAAATCGGCGAGTCCGAGGACCATGCCCAAGGATCTTGTAATCGTCCCGGTTGCGTCTTCCGGGATTCTCACGACATCCTGGTCACGGTCGTGACATCTCCAATTGGTCTAGTCAAGTGTGTAATAAGCGCCCCCATCACATCCTTGCTTCGACCTTTCAGAAGTATCACGACTCAAAAAGCATTATAGTGCCCGACTAAGTCTTAGCAAGCAATCTATAAGCGCCCCTATAAAATGCTTGTATCCACTTCGTGAGACGTAATAATGTAAATCCAGTTTGTAAATCTCAAAGTGCTTTGTAAATGGAAAGATTGTCATCCAAATCATTGAAACTCTCAACTTCTTTAAAACCCCAAGTTGGCCATTTTTAAAACCGCTCAAAATCTTCAAATTCAATTTTTAATCAAGCAACTTTACACCAAAACAAGTCAAATCCTTTCAAATCAAGATTTTGTCAAAAATCTTCCGAAAACCAAATCAGCTTCTCGCATACCAATCAATCAAATTCCGAGGGTAGGAGGTGGAGTCATCCACCTCTAAGGGCTAATCCCATATTCTCTTCCTAGGTTCCAAAATCATTCCTTCATCATTCACAACTCAACATGAACAAAAGTAAATCAACTCATAACATCATCAACCACCTCTCATATGACAATCCTCAACATCAATCATGATAATCTCAACCAATCAACATCGTAACCGCATAACATGTTTACCCATAACATAAAGCATACCATTCTTTCAAACACATCAAGAGCAACAACAAAATCTCAACGTCATATCACGAGTCATAAAGTGTATCTATATCATACCGAAGGCATCACAAGTGTATCATCGAATTCTCATAATCATGCCAGCACACATGTCAAGAGATCAAGGAGGTTAGGTGTCATGGAGTCAGTACACTACTACAAGTCAAATCTCACGATCGCATCTCAACATCGCACACTAGTAGAACCAGTCATAACAAGGGATCTCATGTAAAGCATAAGTTCACATAGTCATCCTATCCAATTTCTATCTCGCATTAACCTAACATATTATCCCATTAATCCAACAAAATCATGCTATTAAGATTCAACCAAAAAGGGAAGATCAACAGTATATCAACATCAAAATGTCATCATGCTTTCCAGACATCATCTTAGCTCATCACAATGTCATATAACGATTAATAGCAGTCTTGCACCATCATCTTATATATACACATAAGTCATACTCATCACTTACCTATTCATAATCAGGTTTATCAACCATATAGGATAACAATGGATCATTATATCATGTTCATAGTTGTCACTACCAATTATGATTCAATATTGCATATCAACATGTAATATCAGGTTGTATCTGGTTTATCATGGTCGCGATCTAACATCATGCCAGTACATATTAGTTAATCACATAATCAAGAAAATTTGCACATCATACAAGTTAAAATAAAACGCAACCCCGCTCGCTCGTCCCCAACTCCCAAGCCAAAACCAATCCTCATCTAAACTCACCAACTCGGATAATATCCCCAAAGAACCCCAACTCATTTTCATACTCTAGTCTCACCCCTCATTTCACCAAGCGCTCTCACTAGCAATCCACCTCTAAGAATCCAACCCTCATCTCTGTTTTCATACCCGAGCACCCCTGCATACTATGTCCTCGATACCCCCAAAGGTCATTTCTTACATTTCTCACTCTTCCCAAGATATCACAACGTAGAACCCTTCTAACCACGCATCTTCAATAAAGTTTCCTCGGTCCTACCTAACCAGCCTATCCCTAATCATACCCTTATCCGAGATTCACCTAGGAGCTCATCCAAAATCATCAAGCATTACCTCTTATAATTCCCGAACCCACTCGGTCCACCCTAAGTCAACGCCCCTCTTCTGCAACTTTCCCTTACCACCGTCGATCATTCTAATCACTCAAAACCTTTCTCCACTCTCTGACCACTCAACCAAAAAGGACCTCACTCACATGTTCAAAGAAGAAGCAATCATGGACATTATTGCACATAAGGACTACAGCATATCAACTAGCGTCATTAAGCATTGCAACAAGTATCAAAAGTCTCAATTTACCGTCATGCTCGAAATTATCACATAACACCATATATGAATAAAGTCAATTCAAACTAGCAAGTTTCATCAGAACCTTATTAAATAAACAATCCAGGTTTCACAACGTTTGCAGTTCATACTATATAGGAAGGAATTTAGATCATGCTTAGCAACTCAGAATAGCATCGCATTAAGTCATCAAGGCACATTAGGATTGTAAAGCATTGAATCATATCATCATAGTCAACAGACAATCAAGCAACAGTTGTCACATCAACAAGCAGCTTTCAACATCAAGTCAGTGCAATATCATCATCAACAAGCTCAGAAAGGGTTAGCAGTTCGAATAGAGGACGCTCCCACTTGCAAGTCATAACGTGCTCAACAATCGTAATCCTCAAAACGAGCTTGTTCCGTCGACATTATCGATCCTGAGGCCCGTGGGTTATGGGCCCACGCTTCCGCTGCGCTGCTCTACCGCCATTCAACTTCTCGATCCCTTTTTCCATGCGGTCGCTCATCCAAGGCAACGCGTAGGAGTTTAAGTTAGCGGAGATAGGGGAGTGACAAGAGCGGACGACCCAATGTTTCTTTCGGAGACGGAATAGACCAAAGGTAAAGACGACATGACTAGAGGCAAGACTCCGACTCGGGAATAGTAACGATGCCCTTAAAAAGGTCTATAGGGTCACAATTGTGACGACACACACGAATTCATTATGGAGCATATCAATCACATCAATCCACACTAACACGTACCTATCTCGGGGCAACATTCGTATTCATATCAAAGACACAATCAAGTCCTACGCTGATGTTTATGAAACAAGCTAACATTCTAGTATTCCATGGAACAAATATGCCTAGTAACTTCGAGCAAGGTAGGCTGAACCAACAATGATCATATATGATTCGAAGTCATGCGGAATTTAATTGAAGATATCGAGCATCATGTATATGATCAATGTAAGAGCATGGTATACACATCAACAAATGAGTCCAAATATATCATGGCAAAGTATATCGTAACAACAGGGGAAGCGTCACACGAGAACATATAAAGGGCAACATAGTAACTATCTCACCTGACACAATGATCATATATTAGGTCAAGCATGGCACGGAATCATATGACGAGATACATTTAGAGAGCATGGGTCCTACATGATACTAGCGATACATAATGCGATACAAGCATAGTCACGATTCATTAAGAGGAGTTCAACATAATGTTCACGAAACATGAGGCATCATCAAAAGTAACAAGATGGACATCATGGATGCTAGGTTATAATCATGCTAAGAAAGAACCATCATAGAGTACATATGTGGTACGATAGCTGTCACATTATAGAACAAGCATGTTATGAAATCATTCAGCAGGTCATATTGGAAGTCATAAGCTCCACATGATACTAATAGCACACATTGAACATGAGTACAACTAGAGTAATTCAACGAGGTTCATTCCGATATTCATGCGTCATGCAGATGCAAAATCATGATATCGGGTGGTGCGTGATCATGCGAGGCGTCAAGTCATAGGTTCATGCAAACACGAGAAGCCATCATAGAGTAATAGACATTTTAACCATGTAAGCATGCTAGGTTTGACCATCACGGAAAGCTAGTCAATCCTCGAATTCAACATTAAGCTAATCAGAACGAGTGAAACATGTTAAGAGAATAGAAAGAGGAAAGAACCACACTATCAGGTACCTAGCTCAGGAGAGAATCAACAATAAGGTAGGCAAGGCATAAATGTGCGTAAGTCATAACCAAGGATCCTACATGTTACTAATGGCTCAATATAACATGTGGTACATACATGCACTTGATCGATTACTCGGCACTAAGCAAAACTTCAATTCAATCACATTTCAATAATGCAGAAACAGGAGAGGAGGTGTAGCGAGGTATAGTGCAAGTCTAAGCAACATGGCGACATGACTAGAATATGGGGACATGAGCTCGAATCAACACATAATATGACAAAACATGCATTCCTCAAGGTTCAATTATAACACATATTCTCCGTTCAACACAACTAATCACACACAATATTAACTTGCAAAATAATCAACAATAGTTAATCTGACGAATTCGGAATAGATGGGCATGCTATAGATTCTTGTCACAAAATGAACGATAAGTATCGAGGCATCATCGGCTAGCATGCTAAAGAGCACATCTTATGAGACATTCATATAAGGAAGAGTCGATCACACTATCATGAACCTATTCACAGAGAGGGCATCAATTATACAACTTCATAGCATATGACATATTTATTTGTGCCCTAGTATGACAATGTAATATACTAAGTAGATCATGTCGGGATGATATGGATACGATAAATATAGCTCAAACTTATACAATAATCATTATGAACATTAAAGCACATAAGCATAATTCCACACTAAGGATCAATTGTAGGTCAAGGAGTAGTACCATATAGTATCACGCAATAATGGACAAAGCAATCAAGATAACCCGATAGAGATCCATAAGGGCAATATTGACTCTTCCCAACTGACTCATTACCCATCTTTCCCGTGGGACTTGGACACGAATTTTCCGTGACAAGAGGACACTGATGGATCGTCATAAGAATTGATAACGACAGCCTCGTAAACATCTCACTTTCTAGCTCGAAATTTCATCAAGGACCGTCTACCAATACTCTCTTAGACAACCTCTATATTCAATCATGATTCCCGACACCATGTGTTTACCAACCCAATTCCCGTGGAGGACCGATATTCGAAGGGAGGACTCGATTGAATTGTCAAAAGGGTTCATAAGGAAAGGGGCGGTTCCACAAGGCTGAGCTTAACCATATAAGAGGAAGGGTACTCCCGCTATCCCGTTCGCACAGATCGTTCAATATTCAATAAGTAGTTAGGCATATCAAGCACTCAACACAGATCGTTCCACAAGGCTGACAATTATAACGACCTCCTTGGAACCCTCCGGACCCTGCTGTAAAGAACAAGCTAATATTTCGCCTACCCGTTTCCGACTACATCCAATAGGGATGGTCTATCGCCTTTTCTACCCACTCGATTCCTTATTAGTTGTTTCTCCACTTTTATCACACGTCATGTTCATTACTTAGTCCAATTGGAGTTAGGCATCTTAAGTTCATTTTGTCCCTTTTTAAATCTTCAAATCCTTTGAAATTCATGGGCGGTTTTCCAAAACATACACTCGACCCTTGCGTACCCGATTTGCACAACCTCGCTCTGATACCAACTTTGTAACGGCCCGGATATAAATATCCGAGATACGTTTCGAAGGTCGGATACCTTCGTCCGGATGTTGCAATTCAGGTACGGGTCGAGATTTCAAACCTCTAATCAGTCGAAGTTTCATAAATTCAGTTTAGACGAAAGTGAAGTGGAAATATGATTTAGATACAAAAGCCACAGCAAGCCCGGGTCAAAACCAAAACATAATTCTAAAGTCGTATGGCCAGGTTAGCGGGGTTAGACAGATTTCTTTGCAATCGCCAGGGGACTTTCCCACGCCATATAAACAGGGAGCAATCATACCTAAAAACAATTGGTGCGAGCGGGGTCAGACCGAGGCCCTAACACGCTCTGTCCAGCAAGCGAACATACACATACGCTAATAATAAGGATGATGCAGATGCGGAAATTAAATCACACTAGCATGATCCTAATTTACAATATGCGAGAAATAACTGTAAAGGCGCCCAAAGAATGCCAAGTGGCATGTCCCTCTCCTACCTCTGCACCCCTTTCCGTTAGTGTAGAGACTGGCCAGTTCGATGCTATAGCATATCATATCTCATCATCATATCATATCTCATCATCATATCATGTCTCATCATCATAACATAAATTAAAGTAAACATGCCCGATGGTGCTGGGCTATCATCATGCTCATATCGACTCGATAGACTCAGGGCACCCGATGGGGCTGGGCTACCCTATGACCCTAGCAAAGACTCTAGGACTATCACAGATAATGGCCGCTCTGTTTCATACGCGTAAAGCAATAGAATGCTCAATCACAAGTGCAACCTAGCATGATACTACATGGCATGCTTTAATGCTTATGCAACACCTAGTATGTCATACATTCACAAGCCGGTAATCTCTTTTGAATCTGAGTAAGCCCATAAAGGAACTTACCTGAATAAGCCGAACAACAGAAAACAAGGCAGAGCAGAATCCATGAAATGAATCACCGATAGCAAGCAACGTCCAACATTCACAAACGCCTAATAACATATAAATGCATAAGTCTTACTATTCCAAACAAGGCGCCCCTAACTATCATTCATATCTCGGCTCATATCCCATTTCAGATTATTCTATCTCATTTCATCACAAATCATATCTCATTTCATGTTCATCTCATCTCATCATCTTATTTTCAAAACAACCTCTCAAGGAACTCAACTTAGAAAATCGAACAACTCTCTTAAAATCACTTATCTAATTCCCGACATTAAACATTTAAACCTTAAAATCAATTTCCAAAAGTCATATTTAAATCCTCATAACTCCTCATATTTATAAATCAAAACCAACAATTCACTTTAAAAATTCCTAACTCACATGTTTAAATCCTCATAAGGTGCATCAATTAAATAATCCAATCAATATTATTTTTTAAAAAATAAACAATATATAAGGATAAATTCCAGAATATTATAATTATAACCAAATCCCAAAAATAATTCTAATATCAAAATAATTTAACACTTAATATTCATAAAGTCTCAAAACAATAACCATAAATATATTTATAACTCCCTATCAAATAATAACACTTTTAAAACCTTTTAAAATAGAAATATTAATAATTCCAGAATATATAAATATATATATATATATATATAATGATAAAATCAGAATAATACTCAATACAACATATAAGCATATATGTATATATATATATAAACATAACATATATAATTATGCATAACATAAAAACCAACCCTTTTAGGAAAACCCACACAAAACCAGCCCAATGCCCAACCCGAATCCGAGCCCAAAACCCATGCCATACCCGGAATCAACCCAGCCCACCTGAAGAAAGGGTAAGAACCCAGAAGGAGAAAAAGAAGGGGATCCGAACCCAAAAATAAGGATCCAATCCGACCCGAATCCAGAGAAGGAAAAGGAAGGCAGGGGAGGCCCAGAAATATAACCCAAAAGAAGAAGAAAGGAAGCTGACCCAGCAGCTGGCCCGTACCCAAAACCCAGCTCGGACAACCAAAATAAAAGAAGTGGCCCAAACCAAGAGACCCAACCCGGATAGCCCAAAATGAAGAAAGAAGACAAGGAGATCCGAAATGAAGAAAGAAGAGGAGATCCGGATCCAAACCAACCCGAAGCCCAAACCCGAAAAATAGGCCCAACAGCCCTACTGTTCATCTCCCTCCCTCCCTCAACCTGCTCTGCCATCGACGGGAGAAAAGAAAGAGAAAAAGGAAGCTCCAGAGCTCCGGCGGCCATCCTTTCCGACCCTAAACTCGCCCCAACAGACCGAACCACTAACCCGACCGTCATGGACCCGGAGAGAAGCAAACGTGAGCAGAGGAGAGGGAGGAAAACGAGACTCACCGAGGATGTCGAAGGTTCGTCGGAGATTCGTCGAGGACGGTTCGTCGGAGGCTTGAGGCTGCGATTATCAGCCTAGAACAAAGGGAGGGGTCAAATGGTGTGACCTTTACAAGGTTTTGGATCGGAATCGAAGGATTGAAAGCTTACCGTTCGGTTTTAGGGGAAAATAGAGGAACGAGGAGAAGGTGGCGCCGACGTTGTCCTCGGGGTGCTTCTGGGTGGCTATTGGACGTCGCCGGACGTCGGAGGTGCCATAGCTGCTGCTGCTCGTCAAGGATCTGAGAAGGTGTAGGAGGGCGCTTCTGCTTCCGACTTGAGGCAGAGGAAGGTTGAACAAAAAGGGGTGAGCCATCGCTTGCTCTCGGCAACAGGGGAGGCAACGAGGGTGGCTCGGTGGTGGCTCAGCGGCGGCTCGGATTGAAAAGAAAGAGAGTGAACAGATGAGGAGGAGAGAGGATGTGTGAATTGAATGAAAGGATGAGGAGGAGAGAGTTTGTGGGTGCAGGTTCAGCTGAGGGCAATTTGAAAGGGAGAGGGACATTGGATGAAATGCAGGAGTGAGGGCAGGAGGAGGGGACCATGGCTGTTGGCGTGGGGAGTGAGCAGAGAGAGAGAGAGAGAAAGAGAGAGAAAAGAAAATAAAGTAGAAATTAAAAGAGGTCCCCACAAGATATTTTGAATACCCGACAATTATCTCGATACCCGCTCGCCCGGTCGAATCCCGACTAAATCAATTTAAATAAAATTTAATTTACTAATCTCAATATAACGGAATTAAATTAATCTCAATCAAAACTCGGAGTTTAAATTAATCTTTATTAATACTCGATCTCGAAAGCGAAAATCGAATCCCGTCAAAATCCGAAATTTAAATGATGCCGGAATAACTTAAAATCCAAAACATACGCTCGAGGACGGGTTTTATTCCACTTTTACAAATTGGATTTAATAATAATTTATTTAGTTAAAATAATCATAATGTATAAATATACTCGGTCTTTACAATAAAAATGGAAGACCATGATTAAATGGAACAACAACAACAACAACAACAACAACAACAACCCAGTATATCCCGCTAGGGGCAGGGTCTGGGGGGTCTCATCGTTCGCACCCTTTCCCCGACAAGGTCGAGAGGATGTTTCTTAATGACCCAGAAGGAAGGGAGAATGCAAGATGCCCGCAGTCCAAGCAACACACCAAGACATCGAAGAATAAATATTACCACATAAAGAAACACAGAGAGGGAAAAGCACAAAAAAAAAAACTTTATGCTACTGAAGGGTGTATGGTGTGGGCGACACGAAAGCAAGTGACGTTGGCAGACAAGTAAGAACAGTGAAACGTAGGACCCAACTACTGTTCTCGATTTCTAATAGCAATCCTCCACTGCATCCTATCAAGAGTCAGCTCCTCCGTTAGCCTTAAATCCATCAAGTCTTTTCTGATCCCTCCTCCCACCTCTTCTTCGATCTCCCTCTCACTCGACGGCCATCACTAATAACCAGGTTTTCACATCTGCGCACAGGCGCACTTGGGTCCCTCCTCTGCACGTGACCAAACCATTTGAGTCTCGATTTCCGCATCTTCTCCTGGATACTCGACACCCCAACTCTTTCTCTGATGGACTCGTTTCTGATTTTATCGCGTAAGGTAAGTCCACACATCCACCTAAGCATCCTCATCTCAGCCACCATGAGTTTCTGTACATGCGCTTTTTTTGTCGCCCAACACTCCGCCCCATACAACATGGCCGGCCTTACCACAAATCTGTAAAACTTACCTTTTAGTTTGAGTGGCACATTCTTGTCACAAAGAACCCCCGACACAACCCTCCATTTCTGCCAACCAACTTGAATTCGATGCTTGATATCCAAGTCCACCCATCCATCGCTCTGCATCACCGACCCTAAATACCTGAAACTTTCGCTCTTCGTGACGATGTCCCCTCCTAGCAACACATCATCATCCCCCTCTCCCTCTACACCAAGATTGAATTCCACATATTCCGTCTTCGTCCAGCTCAATCTGAAACCTTGCTCCCCAAGCTTGTCCCTCCATAGTTCCAACGTCCTACTGACCCCTTCCCTCGTCTCGTCCACCAAAACAACATCATCTGCAAACAACATGCACCACGGGACCTCCCCCTGAATACTCCCCGATACTACATCCATCACAAGTGTAAAGAGGAACGGGCTCAAAGCCGAGCCCTGGTGCAAACCGACCCTAACCGCAAAGTACCTGGAATCCCCACCTGGTGTGGAGACACAAGTCTGAGCCCTGTCGTACATGTCTTGAACAATCCTTACGTAAGTATCTGACACCCCCTTGTCTCCCAAACACTTCCAAATAAGCTCCTTCGGCACTCTGTCATAGGCCTTTTCTAAATCAATGGAAGGCCATGATATATTCTTAAAACTTTTTAAAATTTAGTATTAACACTCATTTTACTAATTAATTCCTTTCATTAGTTTTTAAGTATTACATTTATTTGTTTAATATGCGCTTATCACTTACAATATACTATTCCAAATATTTTTTAAAAAAAATAGTCATGCTTGTTACTTTGTTAGATAGTCAAATAAGAAAAAAAAGAATTTTTTTTTAAAATATTCACTCAAAAATAAATAATTGATGAAATATTCACACTCTCTAACTATGTACCAAAATATTCATTTTTGTCGGATTAGGAAGAGAAATGTGGTCTCATATCGAGTTTTATTAACAAAATAGAAATTTTGAAATTGGAGAAAAACAATAAAATTAATGTTCTTTCGTTATTTTTATTAAAAATTATATATATATATATATATATATATATATATATATATATATATATATGTGTGTGTGTGTGTGTGTGTGTGTGTGTGTGTGTGTGTGTGGGTGTGTGTGTTATTTGAAATTATTTGTTGTTGTTATTTTTTTGCACAGCGTGGGGAGAGAGATCACCTTCTTCGTTTGTTGTCTCCTTGGCTTCTTCATTTGCACATGCTAGACTCTGACTACATCTGACGCCACCGCCCTCAATGCTTCACCTCTGGCACAGCCTGGGCTCCGTTCCTCCTCCTCTAGTAGCCATAATCACCACCCCTCTCCTTCTTCTTCCTCCCCCAATTGTCTGTCCTTCTTCCTCCTTAATTGTCTAAATCCGCGCCTCCCTCCTTCTTCGTCGATCCCCCAAGTCAGGGGTCGGTGGATCATGATGACCCGTCGGGTCACCCGTCATGTCAAGACATGTCCTTTTTTAATATATAAAAATGGTTTTGTCAATTTTTTTAAAGGAAGACGATCTTGGGCCGGTTTCCCAATTGTCTACGTATCCTCTAAGGATAGCTCCGCCCATGGTCGGACCTAAGGCGAGGCCCAACAAGCCCTCGCCTTGAGCCTAATCAGCCTAAGGGACCCATAGTATGTATTTTATAATAAATAGAAGTAAAGTGGATTTTGAAACAAAAAGGTGACTTGGTTCAATTGCAAGGTGGCAGAAGGTATTTAATTGAGATTGCAGAGAACTGAGGTTCGAATCCTCTCCCTCACATTTTGTATCTATTTTTTTTAAACATCAAAACCCTACTTTATTTTTTTAGACAGAGCCAGACTCACACCCGAACACAAGTTGCACAACAAACTCACTCGACAGAGCAGAAAAGGGACAAAATCCGAGCCTGGGAATCCCCAAGCCATTGACCCACCGCCGCAAGCTCCACTTTCAACCGACCTTGGCACCGGCACACCGCACCCAGCCCCTTGGCAGTCGGTGAACCCCCCCTCCCCCCCCCCCCCCCCCGCACCGTCTCCTGCAGGCCATAGCAGCCGCCAGCCTCTTCTTCTTCTAGAATATAGACCTTCAACCTTCATTCTTCAAGGTTAGTTTTTATTCCTCTACTTTTAATTTGAATATTTTTAAGTTGAATTGGTTGATATTAATTTAGATTAAATGTTGTGGATTTGTGAATCGATTTGGGGGAAATTTCGATTAGGTTTGGTGATTTAGATTATAAATTTTGAGAAATTGTGATTAGATTTTGTGGTTTTGAGAAATAAATTCGTGGTATATGTTTTGGAATTGTGGTTATGGTTGTGATTGTGAGAAATAAATTTGTGAATTTTGTGTTTTGTGACTTAGAATTGGTGAATTCGAAGGTAAGTTTGTCGAACTCACCCTTGAATTATCGCCTTTATAGTTTTCAAGCCCTAGACGAAAATCTTGGATTGCCTCAGGATGTGATTATGTGAATGTACAAGGGCTAATTAATTATGCAAGTTGTTGTTAGTTTTCTCGAATTCAACACATATAACAAATTGTTAGATATATTTAATTGTGTACATAGTTTATTGAAATTTGATGTATATTGCTTCTAAAAAAAATTGATGTATTTGTTTTAGTTTTCATTAGCCTCACTATATGAATATCACTTTTTTGAAATTGGTCAATGATGTATTTTGGAACTTTGATATACAATATTTAACTATTGATATGTTTTTTATCGTTCGATATTCGCTTTGTTATTATTTAAAATAGTAGAGGGCCCTATTTTGAAATCTCGCCTCATGCATTAAAAATCTCAGGTCTGGCCCTGGCTCCACCATTCTACAATATCAAATTTCTCTTCCTCCTCACATCAAAATTCAAAGTTAGTAGAATAATATTTGTTGAGCTTTGAAGTGGTACTCGATGAGGTCCTCTCTCACTCTTCATTCCAAATATCTCTAGTAAGAGCCCTAGTTTGCAGCATGATTACTGCGCGAAGAGATCAAAAGAGCGGGACCGGTTGATATGGTTGAACATCTCTAGTATAGTGATCATATAATTCTTGAACTAAAGGTCTAGTCTTGATGTGATCATATTAGCATATGAGCCTGAGTCACACAAAATCTCAATTGAGAAAACAGATTGGCGATGATGTGATCCTAATCGTCAATGAGCTCGACTGCTTTATCTTACAAAGCTTTGTCGCTAGAGCCGTCGTATTTTGGCTCTCTTGGGATGCATAAAATTTCGATTGAAGCCGACGAGCACTTGTTGGAAGCTATTTTAAGTGGCTACAACTTCGATGAAGGACACTTCCCTTAAATCAGCCTCGAAGATGCTCGAATTGGACATTCTTTCTAAAATCTCAAATCTAGACGTTTTTTTCATGCTTTAATTTCTATCAAAATAAATCCCACATCGATTAGAGATGCTTGGGGGCTATATTTTCAGCCTATATATTGCTTGTAAAAACATCATTTTGAATCAAGTCAAGTTTAGTTGAGTTAAAGGTTAAGCCACTAATAGCTTCCTATGATTCTGGGTTAAGGATCGAGTTCTTGGTGAGAGGCAAAGACCAAACCCTTTGGTGAGAGGTTGAGAGTGACACCCTAGTAAGTGGAGAAGGTGTCAAAGGGTCGAAATCCTCGGAGTGAGATTCCGAGAAGATTGAGATCGAGTGTAGGGGGTTCAAGGGTGAGAGGCCTGCGAATCTTGCTCCACATACCCCTTCTTTTCAGTTTTCAAAAATCCTAGAAATTATCCCCACAAAAAGAGTGTTTGAAAGCTCGAGCCTTGGTCGATCCCGGTCCTCGGGTCTCATCAAGTGGTATCAGAGCTAATCGACTCGAGTCCGAGCTTTCGATAATTGATTTGTTTCTTTCTTGTCAAAATGTTCAAGAAGACGAGTTCCAAGCCTTTGTCCGAAGAGAACATTCGATGGGCTATTCGAGCCTATGATGATGGGTATCTTCATTGGAGCGACATGGATGGTGCTACATATGATGCAGTTGATCAAGAGCTCCAGAGGAGATATCGAAGTAGAAGGGTTCGAGAGGATGAGGCTCGGTGTAAGAAGAAGGTTGAACCACCTTGGCAAGAGATCTGCAAGCTCGCGGAAGACTCAATGCAACAAGTACAGGAAATTCAAAAACTTTTCATCTCATTGGGGTAGACGCTATCGAAGCCCACAACACCACCACCTCCCTCTTCAAAGACGACATCCTCTACGACCATGGGTGAGGCACATGAGATTAAAGAAGGCAAGTCCAAGGATTTTCCGATTGAGATTGCAAAGGTCAACCCTGAGCTTAAGAAAGATGAGGAAATCATCCAAGTTCCCAAGGTTGTGCTATCCATGAAGGAGAAACGAACGCCATCGGATATGCCTAGCTTTCTGAATTCCAGTTCGACTAAGTGGTTGGATGCGCGCAAACCCTTTCATTCCCTCTTACTTGTCTTTCACGATTCAAGAAGAAGAGAGGATTCAAGATCCGATCAAGGAAGAAGGAACACGTTCGAAGAAGTCACTTGTCTCCATCATGGATTCGAGGATGAATCCTTTTCAAGGGGAGGAGGATGATGTGATCCTAATCATCAATGAGCTCGAGTACTTTATCTTACAAAGCCTTGTCGCTAAAGCCAAACATCATCCCTCGTTTGAGAAAACTGTTAGGTGACACTGTCGTATTTTGGCTCTCTTGGGCTGCATAAAATTCCAATTGAAGCCGATGAACACTTGTTGGAAAGCTATTTTATGTGTATACAACTTCCAAGAAGAACACGTCCCCTAAATCAGCCTCAAAGAAGCTCGAATTGGACGTTCTTTTCAGCAGCTCAAATCTAGACGTTTTTTTCATGCTTTTATTTCTATCAAAATAAATCCCACGTCGATTAGAGATGCTTGGGGGATATATTTTCAGCATATATATTACTTGTATGAACTTCATTTTGAATCGAGTCAAGTTGAATTGAGATAAAGGTTAAGCCACTAATAGATTCCTATGAATTCCGTGTTAAGGATCGAGTTCTTGGTGAGAGGCTAAGAGCGAACCCTTTGGTGAGAGGCCGAGGGTGACACCCTAGTGAGAGGCTAAGGTGTTAAAGGGTATAAATTCTCGGAGTGCGATTCCGAGAGGATTGAGATCGAGTGTAGGAGATTCAAGGATGAGAGGCCTGTGAATCTTGCTCCACATATCCCTTCTTTTAAGTTTTCAAAAATCCTAGAAATTATCCCCACAAAAAGAGTGTTTGAAAGCTTGAGCCTTGGTCGATCCCGGTCCTCGGGTCTTATCAAGTCTTATCAAGTATATTATGAACATTGTATATGGAATCTTCTTCAATACCTAAAACGCGGTATGAGAGCACATTAATTATGTAGCCCAAGAGAGCCAAAACAAAACCAATAAGGAAAATTAATTATCCACAATAACCCTAATTATAATAATGTAAACATTTAAGCCTCATCTCCCTCACCCCACGATGTAGGTGAAGCATGGTACATTCAATCCATTTTTTAAGATGACTCGACAGATTGGGTCAACCCTTGACCCCTACTGACCCTAACCCGGTTGGTCATCAATTCTTCGGGTTCCTATCGGGATGAAACACATCGGCTTTGGGTTGACCTTTTATCCTTGCTCATGTCTAGTTACAACTCAAGTCTCTGGTTAAAAATAAGAAATATATACCCATAATAAAATTAATGAAAGAAACGCGGTATCAAACCGCATTTATTTTGTTAATTTAATTATGTTTTTCCTCTATATTTAAATTTTTTATTTTGTTAATAAAACGCGGTGTGAGAGCATATTATTTTATTTTTGAGTGAATATTCTGAAGAAAAAAATTGGAAAAAAAAACATTTGGCTATCTTGTTATTACCATTAATTCCTTCTATTAATTAATTCTTTTCAATATTTTTTTTATTTTATATCAAGTTAAATATAATAATCAAAGGAGAAGAAATTAATTCATATATATACTTTCAATTTTTTGAATTTTAATAAATTTGTTACTAACACATGTTTCACTAATTAATTAATCTATTCTAATATTTGTTAAAGATGACAATCAAAGAAGAAGAAATCAATATATATATATATATATATATATATATATATATATATATATATATATATATAAGGGGAAATGCCAAATCTATTACTAACTATTAAAACAAAAGTCTTACCGATGACGTGGCACCCTCTCCTTAATTCTAGGCCTTTTAACCAACCACCTTAGCCTAAATTAAAATTTTAGTAGTTTTAAAAAAAAACATCTATTACTAACTATTAAAACAAAAGCCTTACCGATGACGTGGCGCCCTCTCCTTAATCCTAGGCCTTTTAACCAACCACCTTAGCCTAAATTACAATTTTAGTAGTTTTAAAAAAAACAATGGGATTAATTCAAAATATAAAATTAATAATAAGGAAACATAAAATTAATATTAGTAATCTGTATCTATATATACTACTTTAATCTATATATTAATTAAAACTAAAGCACATATCCCACGTGTCGTCCTCTCACGCAAAGTTATTTTTGTAAGGTATTATTTACACAATATCATTTAATTAAGGTAATTAAACTATCTAATATTATTTACACATTATTAATATAATATTATCTCATATTATATTTTTAACCAATCTATCTATATATTAATTAAAACCAAAGCACTTGTGCCACGTGTCGTCCCCTCACGCAAAGTTATTTTTGTAAGTTATTATTTACACAATATCATTTAATTATGGTAATTAAACTATCTAATATTATTTACACATTATTAACAAAATATCATCTCATAATATATTTTTAACCATCTATATATTAATTAAAACCAAAGCACCTATGCCAAATGTCGTCCCCTCACGCAAAGTTATTTTTGTAAGGTATTATTTACACAATATCATTTAATTATGGTAATTAAACTATCTAATATTATTTACACATTATTAACATAATATCATCTCATAATATATTTTTAACCAATGGGATTAATTCAAAACTTTTTTTTAGTAAAGGTAATATTAACTATATGAACTATATAGTATTATTTCATTATATATTAATTACATGATATATATTATAGTAATTAAAATATCTAATATTTTTTTTGAATGCAATCTAATGCCTACTATTAATCTATATGTAAATCTTTATATCTATACCTATATCTATATATTTATTCTTAAAACATAAGAGTTTTAGCCTATGTTATCCTTGCCGTGTTTTTAATTAGCTATTTAAACCAATCAAATATTTTTCCTTTAATTATTTCTTCTTCTTTCATTTATCTCTTTAAATTAATTTTTTTTCTTTTATTTTTAACACATTTACTAACTATCCATATATATTCTTAATACCAAATTTACAATGATATATATTTTTTTTTAAAAGTTACAATGTTTTTATTATTTTTCTAACCAATAAGAGTGATTTAAAATTTCTATAAATTTTTATATATGCTAATTTAAATGAGTTTTTTTTAAAAAAAATATATATAAAATTATTTCCGTGATACTTTTATGGTAATTATTTTTATGATTTTTATCCTAACTTTTATTAATATTTTATAATATTAATTTTTTTATATTTTTTACAAAATCGCGCCATGGCGCGGGTACTGTACTAGTTGTTTTTTAAACCAATGGGTTTAATTCAAAACATTTAATTATCTAAACTTTTACTATTACTTTATAATATTAATTTAATATATTACTAAGCTTTTATTTATAAAAATTCACGGGGATGTAATATCATTTCCTTTTTTATGATAATTTATGCTTTTGGTAAGTCAATTATATTCTGAAATAGCTTAATTGATTTGATAATTATGGAATATTTTTATTTGATTTTATTTAATTCTATCTACAAGATTTTTTTTAATTTTCTTTTTGCCTTTTACTTTTGCCCAACTATCTTATAAATAATACACTCGGTATTGAATATTGTCAGTCATTCCAACCGTTTTCTATTACCCTTATTTGCTAGATTCAAATGACAAGAGTAGTTTCCTTGGATGAGCACTTTGTAGGCGTTTACGAAATCATCACCAACCGTTTACATACTACGTATTATACACTTTACTTTATTATTTTCTAACCGTTAATATGTGTATTTTTATCGGCAAATTTTTGGTATTATTTAATATTCACAACTTTACTATTAAATTGCGCGTCATTGGCGCGGGTATAGGACTAGTATTCTACATTACAAGACGTCGGTAATGTTTTTAAGATGACAGTTGAGGTAGTTAATTAACTACGGAAAGAGGCGTAATTAATAAATACGGAAGCTCAATCTGAAAGGAACACTCTCTATTCACACAATTTGATCCAAGGATGCAGTAAGGTTCTATAATAAAATTAGGGGATTGATAAATACACTCGTAATTTTTACTGGATACGTCACTAATCTTTGCAACTCATTGCGAAAAGGGCTTCGCAACCTGTTGTGGAATGCATCGATGGCCGTTCCAAACATGACCTTGGTGAAATTTGAAAACACTCCACAATGAGTTGTGGAATGGATTCCACAACAGGTTGTGAAACATTGGAACATCTGGACCAAACGAGGAACAACGTACGAAGGTGAGGTCCGTTATTGGGTGTGAAATTCGATGTGTTAGTTGTTGTGGAATAAGGGCTGCTACTAGTTGCGAACTAAGTTCCAACATTATGATGCGAATTATCTTGATATAAGCAGGACCTAGGATCAGATAAGGTTGTGATAAGGTAAAACACATAAGTTATCAGGACAAAGTAAGAAGACAAAAAAACATAGGAAAATCAAAATAAAACATAGGAAAATCACAAATAAAACATAGGAAAGTATATAATTGTTGTAATAAGTGTTGCAAAGTATAATCGGTGTAAATATGAGAGATTAAAACCAATAAAAAAAATAGGAAAGTCACAAATAGAAAAGGGGGAGGGGGTCCATCTCGAAGCCGATAAGGACAGGAGAGCTAGAGGTGTCTCTTAAAGGGATCATTCCATCCAAGAACGCTTGGGTGTCGGTACTGATACCACTCTAGGTAAATGGGTGGGAGGGGAGAGTTCTCACGCAGCCATACATGTAGAAATAGTAAATTGTAGTAGTGAGCATTTGTGTGTGGAAAGGATGGGGAATAATGTTCAATATAATCTGGAACTCACCGCCACCCAACGAGTTCTATTGTGGATGAGGCAGATGGCCAAAGTTGCCCTTTGTAGGGTCGTAGTAGACTCGCGTGCAATCAGAGGGAGTGAAAGCATCGGATAGTTCCTAAACAGTACCACCAATGGCAGCTGAAATCTGGTGGCAAAGAGGAAACCCATCATAACACACTCCATCCAGCATATGTGGTCAACTGAATGGCCAAGGAAGTTGCAGTTGAAGATGTAGTCGTCCAATTAGAGGTGGTAATCGGGCGGGTCGGGTCGGGTTCGGGTTCGGTTAATCGGGTCATTCGGGTTTCGAGTAATGTTTAATAATTTCGTCATTCGATTGGGTCGGGTTCGTGTTTCGGTTGTATCGGGTTTCGATTGTTTTGGATTTTGATTATTTCAGGTTTCGGTTGTCTTGGGTTTTAGTTATTTCAATATTCATTTTAAAAAATTTACTAGAATGTATCTTAAAGTTCGGATTATTTTGGGTTTCGGTTATAACAGGTTCGGGTCTTAATGGGTTTCGGTTGAATTGGGTTCGGTTCATTCAGATTTGGGTGAGTTTCAGTTATCTGTTATTCGGATTTCGGGTCCAAAATGGGTCGGGTTGGGTCGATGTTCAGAACAATCAGTTCCGGGTTGACCGGGTCGAGTTTTCGGGTTCGGGTCGGGTTTTTCCAACTCTACGTCCAATCATTCTTCATGCTCATAAACTTGTCGATGCTCCGTCATCTCTTGGTCGAGGGCGAGGTGAACATCCCTCCATTGGTTTGCAGGCATACCGAGGAGCTCAGCAAATGCTCAATATCCACAATGACCGTTTGCACCTACATTCATCACTCTAATGATTAAGATTGTCGTAAAAAGGTCGACGCCATCCTATGTCCAAGGACAATGCAGTTGCACAACGGGTACGATAGGAGGGCATCCACGTTGACCACGTTGGAAGCCGCCTCATCGTCGCATGACCCATCTGCGAAAATGTTCGGGTGTCGACCACAACTGCGACCGCAATCGCAACCTTAACCCCATGGACAAGGTGATTGGGCCTGCTTCTGGCATCTCAGTTCCGCCGATTGTGTTTGCTCTCATGCCAATCTGTTAGTCCGACAGGGATTACAATGTCCTCCTCCCCGAGTTCTGCCCCTTGTTAGCTCCGGGGGCTTGGGTGGAACTAGGTTGGTGGTGGCAGGGAATTGGCCATCGACAAGCGTATTTGCGACTATATCCATCTCTGACTCGGATGCGTCGTCTTATTGGTATCTTGCGAGGAAGTTGTTGATTGTGAGTTGTGCCTCCGTAATGGGGATGGAATTTTGCTTTTCAAACTGCTATGTATCTCCTAAATCGACTTTTCACTCCCATCCTTAAAAACGAGTCTCCATATTTTACTCTTTTCAAACACAATCCGAATCACAAGTTCCTTAAAGTATTTAGGTTTTGTGTTTTCCCAACTTGATAACCTATGACTCTCACAAACTCAATTTTTGCTCCAACCTACCATATTTTTGGGTTATGGCTCCCATCACAAAGGCTACTTGTATTATGATCAGTCTGACAAAAAACCTACATCTCACGGGATGTGATATTCATAAGATAACTTTTTCCTTTACATCACCCGACCCAAACACACCCTCTCCTCTTCTTCAATCAAATTTACCCTTATTTTATAACCTCTTAGCACAAGATGCAGCCCAAGAAGGCCCAACTTCCATCTCCACACCAAGGTCATCATCAACGAGCCTAAAACCATCCATCCCAACAACATCCCTCATCCCTCACCACCCAACCTCCTACTTTCTCTATTTCTTCACCCTCAACAACAGCCCTCATCTCTCATCACCCAATGATAAATAGATAACACACCAACAACCTCAAAACCTTAATCGATCCACAATGATGGGACTATCCCCTGGACACAATGCTTGGATTTATCAATTGCCCTGAGGAACCCAGTTGTTTCACCGAAGCCTCAAAGTACCCCGAATGGAGAGATGCCATGAAGAATGAATTTCGGGCTTTACTGAACATGCAGTCCTGAAAATTGGTTCCTCCTTCCCCTGCGTACAGTTCTTGGCACAAAATGGGTGTTTAAAACCAAACGCTGATCTGATGGATCTATTGAAAGGCAAAAGGCACGCCTCATAACAAAATATTTTAATAAAATTCCTAACCTAGATTACACCGAGACATTCTCTCCAGTTGCCAAACCTTCCACCATAAGTCTTCTTCTATGCCTTTCAGCTATGAATGATTGGTCAGCTCAACAGCTTGAGATACAAAATGCCTTCTTACATGGCTCCCTTGATGAAGACGTTTACATGCATCAACCTTTAGGTTTTCCAATCCTATTTTCCCCTCCTATGTCTGTTCACTGAAGAGGTCCCTTGGTGTGAGGTAGAGTGTCATGTGCTTTACCTCGCCCAAAAGTAATAATAACCTGAACCTATTATTTCGTATAAGTGGTAAGTCCAGATGTCGATCCACAGGGAGAATACCTTTCCCGTCCACTTAAATCGCTAACAAAGGGAATGAGATCAAAGTATAATTGAGTAAAAGGACAATTGAATATGGCAAAAGTAGTAATGGTGAATTGTGATAATCAATAGTAATGAGATAGTTTCACTTGCAATTCATCAACAATAGTTAGGTCATTGATCCTTGACTCTACTCTATTTATCCTTACTTGATTATCCGACCTTGGATCACTCCAAAACTTTGGCAATAACGCAATATCAATACCATAAACAATTAGAAATAGAGGCGCAACTCCCTAACCCGAATCTCATATAATCAATATAGCACGATTGTCAATATCCCACACACACCCAATCGATGCTTTCACGGGATCGCTTGATTGTGGCTGCTACGCAGATTCAATCAAATCGCAACAAATAATCAAACCTTAACAGGAGAACAAATTCCGTCAAGGTAGCTAATCAACAGGTAATATATGCAATCAATCAATTGAAGAACAAAGATATTGAATCAATTAGACATAGAATAGATAGAAATCAAATCTCACAAATCATCTAACCATGTCTCCGAATCACAGACGAAACAAAAGAGGTTTAGTTCCTCATAGGCGTTCTTCCTCTCATTCTCTCTCAAAAACTAGGTCTGAAAATCGTGTCTCTCTTCAGCAGAAAGTAATAACCTAAAACATAACAAATTGTTCCAAAGATGGAATTCGAAAGATTTCGCATCAGCGTTGACCGACGGCGTCGCTAGAAAACCAGCAGGCACTGCCTTGTCAGTACCCTCATTCTTCAACTCCTTGCTTCTGTTTCTGTGCTCAGCTTCTCCTCACGTGTCTTCTTGCCTTTGTAATGCTTTTCTCCAGCTCCTAACTCCTCATACTCATTCCCAACAAAGCCATAACCGCATCCTCACAAGAGTCGGAATGCAGATCTGCAAATAAGCACGAAAAGTATGTAGATTCCACACTTGAAAGATGAAATACTAATAATGTGAATTAATCAATAATCATGCCATATGCACCCCTAAATGCAATAATACCTACCTATAATGCCTATCTAAAATATGCATTATCATCCCTCTATGGCAAAAAACAGGCTTCCCGCGCCTGGTTTTTCCAAACTCTGTGATGCTCTCATCTCTATGGGTTTCCCATCATGTCTTATCGATTTTTCCTTATTCTTTTTTTTTCGTCGTGGTAATCAATGCATCTTTGTTTTTGTATATGTGGACGACCCGTTGATTGTTGAATTTAACCCACATCTCTCTACAAGTTTTGTGTCTTCTCTCGATATGCTCTTTCCAATTAAGGACCTAGGTTCTGCAAAATTCTATCTTGGGATCCAAATATTTCGGGATGCCTCTGGTTTCACCTTGTCTCAATCCAAGCACATCACTGAAATTATCACCAAGTTTGGAATGATGAATTTCAAACCTATTGCAACTCCGATGGCTATCGATTATAATCCCTTACAATTGTCACCTTTATTTGACAATCTAAGTCTCTACTGCAAAATAATTGGCAGCCTTCAGTACCTGATTTTCACACGGCCTAATATAGCCTTTGTAGTTAACCGAACTTCCCAATTCATGCATAATCTAACAGTTTTTCATTCGTAGGGTGTTAAACGTCTTCTTAGATATCTTCATCACACTAAAACATATGTCTTCAAGATTTACAAGCATCATTAACATCATCTATCCGTATTCTCTAACGCGGATTGGAGCGGAGATCGATTTGATCGTAGCTCATCAGTGCATATTATGTTTTTTCACGACCCAAATCTCATCTCTTGGATGTTTAAAAAGCAAGCTATTGTCTCAAGGTCTTCTACGAAAGTTGAATATTGAGTCCTTGCCTTGGCTACTTGTGATACACTATGGCTGCAATCGATCATGGCTTCCATGAAAGTCTTACTACAGACATCACCAACCTTATGGTGCGATAATCTTGGAGCCACATATCTCGTTGTCAACCCTATTCTACATCATCGCATAAAACATCTCTCTATGGATTATCATTTTGTTCGTGAGAGAGTCGCCAATGGATCCCTTCGTGTCACCTTTATCTCTTCCAAAGATCAAGTGGCAGACATGATCACCAAGCCTCTCTCATTCGCATCCTTTCAAAAAAAAACCGCTCAAATGTCAACATCGTGGGAGCGACAAAGGGTAATAGCCCACATGATTCTGGATCCCAAGATGCAGCCCTCAATAAAAAAGAGTCCACTATTCTCAGTGAGCCCATGAAGGTGAGTCCGGAACATCATCAGCACAAGATGTCAAGAACATTACTACTGATTTCAGTAAAGACAAATATAGGAATGCTCTAGAATAGTATTGACCAGATTACATTTGTATAGCACCTTTTACATCTTCCCTAAGAAACCTTGTGTATAAATATACAAATCTAGCAATTGGAATGTAAGCTCAGAAATATTTCCAATCATCAATCAAAATCAATGGCTCGTCATTTGCCTATCTGTCTGTATCGAACACACAATTAAACAAAGCAACTTATTATAAAAAAAAAAAAAAACAAATGAATTTAACTCCCTATTCCTGCTTCAAAATATTAGGAGGATTTAAAAAATAAAATATAAGAAAGTTCTCTCCCTTAGCATCTCTTTATATATTTTCCCATCTTATCTAAAAAATAAAATCAAATCCCTCTAAAAAATAGTTAATGGTGTGGAATTAAATCTCAACTGCCAAATATAAAATAGTAAAAATTACTTCCCATTGCCGGTACTATTGCTAGTGCTCATATTATTGTTCCCACTCCCCGTCGGAGCACCGCCGCCACCACCACCAATGATAGAACTAATGGCAGCGGCTAAAGCGGTCGTAAAGTTGGGGTCAGCGGCGATGGCAGCATTGACAGTCTCGGCCACAGTGGCATCGACGTCGTGGTGCTGGGACATCTGGAGGCCGGAGAATTTGGACTGATTGTAGAGTGCCTGGCCGAAGATCTGGGGTAGGAGGGCGGCGGCGGCGACGGAAGAAGCAGGGTTGGAGGCGGGAAGTTGAAAGTGGGTGGCGGAGGTGGCGGAGGAGGAGGAGGAGGCACCGCGGGGAGGATAGGTCTGAAGGGGGTTGGAGGGGGATTGGGTGAGGTCGAGGGTGACGGTGGGGAAAGGGGCGGACGCAGAGATGGTGGCCATGCTAGAGGAGCACGGAAGAAGGGTCCGGGCCAAGAAGTTAGGGTTAAGAAGGCCGTCGGCGCTTGGCATTGAGCCAGAGAGGAGCATGCGCGCAGCGGAGGAGGTAGTGGAGGCCATTGCCATCGCCGCCGGCGGGAGGGGGTGGTTGTGGGTCCCCTCATATGTTGTCATTAGTATGCTCCTGTCCTCCGCACATCTTTGTACCTGCCGATTAGCATGATCGTTATATACATATATCGATCAGTTTTTATTTTTGCTCCCAAAATGGTTTTTCGGATTGAATTAGTTGGAATTTGTACACATTTGCTAGTAGTTCAATACTCCCTCCGTTAATTAAAACTTGACGTTTTACTATTCACGCACGCTTTTTGAGGTGTTAAAAACTATATAAAATATTAACTTTTTTAACATATTTTTTAAATAATTTCATACTTGTTACTATTAATTATGAATTTATAAAAACAAATTTTAAAAAATGTTAATATTTCATATAGTTTTTATCATTTTAAAAAAAACGTGAATGAATAGTAAACGACAAGTTTTAATTAACAGAGGGAGTATATAAATGAGACGACATTCCATCATACAATCAATTGACAATAAGAGTAGTAGTCCATTAGCTTATATAACACGCCAACTAAGAATAAGATTATCTCGTAGAATCGAGAGTCATGTCACTTAACTTACCGCTTTGATTTCGATCATACAAAAGTATATTGAGACTCATGATCGGAGGTTGTGTATACAAACACACATTCACTAAAAGCGATCATCACATAAGTAAGTTTTCATCCTAAAATCAATTAAAAATAAAAGGGGTAGCTAGTTGGCTTATATGCAAGGCTTATTGAGTTCAAACCGTTGATGTGGAACTCTTTTAAGCATTGTGTACTCTTTTAAGCATTGTGTGTTTGAGTAAAAGGGAATAGAAGAGAAATGAATCAAATTTTATAGAGAAAATTTGTATGATGATCATTTTTTTGGGGAGTTTAGAGAATGAGAGAGAGAAATGGTTAGAGCTAGTATCGTAGGGAATATGGTTACTAGAGCTACCAAAATCTAACTCAGCCCGAGAACCCGACCCATCCAAACCCAAACCCGACTGAAATCCGAAAATCTAATGTTATGTACAACCCAAATTTGTACCCGAGCCCGACCCATTTTTACCCGATACCGAATGGACATGAACATACACAAACCCGACTCAACCCATTCTTGACATGACTCATCCTTATAATTACTTTAATTTTCTTATTGTGAAACACTCAAATAACGTGAATTATATATAATGAGATCTAATATAACTAAATAAATGAAGTTTAATAGATAACAATTAAGATAAACAAAAATAATCATCATTTTATAATAAAATTAAATGTGACCCGACTTGACCGAACCCCAACCCGACCCAACCCAAAATCAATATGACCCGAACTTACCGAACTCGAAAACTTACCCGACCCGATTTGAACCCGACTGAACATATAATATATCCAACATAGGACACCACCCGTTATATGACCGAACTTAAATTGGTATACCCGAACCCGACTTGAACATCCTGATTGCCACCTCTAATGGTTATTCTATGCTCAAATTAGGTGATCAAATAAGGGGAAAAGAAATAGATTTTGTATAAAAATAAGGGGATGAGTTAATGGTTAGAATATTGATCAATTAATTTTAACTTTAAAATGGACTAGATTCGGAAGAAACAAGGGGTTAATCTATTTACATCTCATATCTAAACAATGTCTTTACATTCAACAATGTTGCGGGCACAATTAATATTCTTAGATAGTTTTGGGTTTAGGATATAGTTCCATTGGTAGATTTTGGGTTTCAAATATGCTATGCTTGGATGATTTCAATAATCCTGACAAATCTAGAATAAGGGAAAGATTGAAACAAGAATTTTGTTTTTTTATTCAAACAAGTGACTGAATAAAAACATTTGTTTTTTTTTTAAAAAAAAAAAAGGAGAAGCGATATATATGTATGCAAAAATCCAAATAATAATAGAAAAAAATGAAGAAGTAAATAGAAAGGCAGGGAAAAGAAATAAAAAAACAAGAACCTGCTTGCGGACAGGGCAGCCACCGGCCATGGTGCAGCGGTAATAGGCGCGAGGGCAGGGGTTTCCCTTCGCCATCTTTTGCCCGTACTTCCTCCATTGGCATCCGTCCGTTATCTGATCACCACCATCACCCCACCACACCACATCAACCAATTTCTCTTTTTTTTTTTATATGCAAAACTTTTATTCTTTTTAATTTAGTTTAATTACTTATTCTTCTCCTAGAAGAAAACAAAAATCCATCTACAAACCTATAAATGGAAAGGTTGAAACAATTCCACATACACATTGATAATTACCAAACATAAACGAGAGATGGCCCATTTTATAATTGTCGTATAGAGTGACTCATCAATACATCAATATCTCTAAAAATTTTCAATAAAATAAAAAAAATTAATTTCACAAGTAATATAATAATAATAATATTAAATTCAAATCTAACCAATATTAACACCAAGGATCCAAACTAGAAAAGTTTATATACATTATAAGACAACAATTTGATTAGTTTGTCACTCTTTCAGAATCAGGAAATAAATTTGGAAAATGGAGTGGCAAGTAAATGGTAGGATCAACTCCTTAAGTGGGTAATAAAAATACTCAATCTAAATATAGAATGATCGAATCCAATTAAATTGAACTAAAATCAAATTTCTTTTAAATATCAGTGATGGAAAAAATATTTAATTTACTACCTTAATTAACGGCGTCACACATAAGTTAAAAACACTAGAAATTTGGATCCCTTCAGTGCTAACCTTTGACTAAATCAATCGCACACATCGGAGCTTCTATACATAACTAGATAGTCAGTGTCTCATCTCATATAATGTGCTACACTATAGCTCGAACCAAACCGTAAATGATGATCCTGGTTTACATTTACACATTATATATATAGTTTGAGACCTAAAATTTTAGGTTGGATCCATATATATGTTTGATTTATTTAATTTTTAGTTGTCTTTTAAGAAAACGGTTTATTACGATCCAAAATCTCGTCAAACCATAATTTTTCAATTTCAGAATTAACATACTAACGAGGCCAAGAAAACACAAACATACCATAGCTGCTTCGGATCGGGCTCGGACCGAAACCCGAGCCTTCCTCATGGTGGCTTCAGCAGCACTTTGATCGACACTACTCTTGGACGGACTCAGCCTCGGAACCTTGTGTGAGTTCCAGCCATGGGAAACCGGATCCTCCGGCGTCCCCTCCCTCATTTGCTCGATTCCTCGAGTAGCCTGCATCTCTTTCCTCGAGCCCACCTCCGAGTTATTCCCCGGTGTGATGGACCTCTCCTGGCTTCTCTGGTCTGATGTCGACAGCGATACCTGATCGTCAGTTTCGGCTCTCCCTTTGCCCGAAGATAGAACAAGATCCAACAATTGCCTTGACACTATTTGGCCCCCGTTGCTACTATTCATCGTGATGCTCGGTTTTTGCTCCTGTATGGATATTGCTTCGTTCGTGTCTTTATTGCTTTCCATTTTCCGACACTCTGGCTGTTGTTGCTGCTGCATCATCGTCGTCAAGTGGACCTGAAGATCGTTGTAGTTGCCTGTTACTTGAGCCAGCATGTCTTTCAGTCTCTGGTTTTCGGTGTTCACCCGCTGTAGCTCAGCTTGGATCATAACAAGCTGATCATAAATTTCAATAGTTTGTTATCGAAAATTCACTGTAAAGATCTGATTGCTCTAAGCCCAGTGCATCCTAAAACCAATTGACAATAGGAGGAGTAACTGGATTATATAATAGGTTTGGTACTTTGTTTAAACTTTCGTTGTGAGACAATTTTTGTCCTTCACATCCGCAAGTGTAAATAGGATTCTAGTTAAGACTTAGATAACTAGTAACATCTCATTCGCTTTTTAGCTAATCCGAAAACCTGCTCAGATATGACCAGAGGTCCTATGTATCTGTGCATGTATGATCAATTAAGCCCAACACATGAGTATAGTGATATTATATCCTAAAACCAATTAACAACAGGAGACACAGGCTTAGTTTGTTCAAATTTTTGATACTTCATATCTCAATACTGATTTCGCGATCTCTTGATCAATTGTAACAGACTTTATAATTAGAACACATGTAACGTTATATATATATATATAAAAATCCTTAGAACAAATTATATATAAGGATCATATGTACCTCATTGTTTTTGGATCTCTTGTCCTCGCAATTTGAAGAAGTCCCGTCATCCACCATGGACTGATCGCTGCTGGTGTTTGTAGTGAGCAAGTTCAAACCGGTCTACACGGATCAATCGATCAAAATTAGGTGAAGATCGATGGATGAATCTACCTACAAAAGGGAGGGTTTTGGGGAAAATTACATTAACAAGGCAGTCCATCATGGAGGGGCTATCAGGCTCCTTAGTATCGGCGTCGCCCGACTCCTCCTTGTTAGTGTTGGCGGCGAAGAAGTCGACCTCGTTGATGTTCGGGAGCTTCCCCGATTCGTCGTCTTCATCGCGTTCCTCCTGGTGATTGTTGTTGTTGTCATCGTCGTTGTTGCGATTGAGATTGACCTGGAATTGGATGGTACTTGAAGAAGGCATCCTAAATCTTGATTGTGGTTGTGTTAAGGAGAGGTTTTGAAGGTGAATCAATGGAGAGTCCACAGGCCAATAAATCTATGTAGAGGATAAGTATGAAGATTGAGAGAGATGGGGGAGAGAGAGAGAGAGAGTCAATGTGGTCTTTGGAAAGATGCAAAGGAATAGGCAACAAAGGAGGGGTTTATGATGAAGACCCACCAAGTGAGTGAGACTCTGTGTGTGTACTTTGACTGCATTTTTTTTTCCATTCTTTGATCATTTTTTTTTAAAAAAAATTCTCATATTGTGGAAATTTTGGGATTTAATTTTGATAGAGTTTTTGCATTTCTTGTTGATTCACACGCTTTTTCCCTCAGTGTTTTTCTTGTTGAGGTTTTCACTTTTCACACTTCCAAATTGAAAATATATGCTGTATATATTAATTCGATATTTTTATCTTTATGTCATGGGAATTGAAAAAATTTTCATATAGAAAAAAGTAAATTCTAAGAATCTAATTTTAAAAATGGATAAAGTATTTTAATTACATAAATATTTTTTAAACAGAAAGCTTATTATATACCCTTGAAACATAGGTTAAAAAACTCGTTATTAATTCAGTAATTTCGATCACCATTTAGGTGGAAATTCAAATTTGAAAAATGAAATTGAAAAAATGGCTCAACCCTGAATAATAATGATAAGACTTTGAGTTTTAAGTTTTATTATTATTATTATTATTATTATTATTATTATTATTATTATTATTATTATTATTATTTAGTTCTTAATGAACTAATGAAGTAAACGTAAGCTTGAGTCATTCATTCAACACAATTTATGCGCGCTGTATATAATTCAAACTGATAATAAATCTATTTATATGTGGATAAATTGTTTATAAAATATGAATAAATATTAGAGTTAGAATTGAGAATATATATTTATATTTATCTATGTATTTCAACATATTATCTTTACATTGAAACCCGATGTATATCTAATAAGCTTATATATATAGTTAAAAAGTTGTAATTTTCAATATTCTCTCAGTCTAATCTAATATATTATTCTAATTATAAGCTGAAAGGCATATTTATTTATTTTATTTCATTCAACTGAAGTGACAAATCCCTCAACCATTTTTTATAACATAAAAATTTGAATGATGTCATGTTTTGCTAGATAATTATCCAAGTGTATCTTTAGGTAAGAACACCAAGTCCTAGGTCGAAGAGAAGGATGTGAGGGTCAAGCACATACTCCACATAGAGAAGGTCGATCAGCAATCCAATCTACGACTGTGTTGATATGAGACGTACTCTGTTGAGTGATTCTGTGTTGGAATGTCCTTCTCATATCGATTATAAAATATTAAAAAATAATAAGTTATAAGAAATGGTGAAACCCTATATAATAAATTAATCTTTTATATTAGAGGATAGATGCCGACCTTATAGTTTTTTGAAAAAGGGCTCTTTGCGTAAGTAGACCAAAAAAAGGGCCCATTTGCATAAGTAGGCATGTACTCTTTTTTTTTGCTAGGGGTAGAAAGTGGTCTTTTTTTGCAAATGCAAAACTACCACCGGGAGAGGAAGTAGCAGGTGAAGGGGAGGCCAGCACTGTAGCTGCATCAGTTGGCCGAGACAAATCAGGAGGGGGATGTACTGCACATGTCAGATAAAGTAAGGAAATAAGGGGGGAGCATTTATGAGGGGAAATTACAATAATTGGAATTAAAGGTGTCAATCAAACCTTATAAAATCTTGATTGATGTGTGTCATTCCTTATTAAATGCTCTGCAAAAAAGAGAGTCAACATAGGAGACGAGTGGAAAGGTGAGGGCAAAGCATCACCTTCAATTCTGGGAACTGGACACGTTTGGCTTACCAATAGAACACAATCGTCTTACCAATAGGCCAAAACTGTCCTACAATACATGGAAATTTTGGAGATCATATGGAGGGGAATGTCCGTAGCGGTTTTGGCGGGATGTCAGTGTCAATTTGGCGCCAAAACAGGGTTCTTCATTGGGGGAAGAGGAAGAGCATCTGTCTGACCAATATGGTAAAATTATCTTACCAATAGCATAGAGTTATCATACCAATAGGCGTAAGACGTCCTACCATAGCTGAAAATGTTGGAGACAGTTGGAGTGGATTGACCGTAGCTGTTTTGGCGGGTTGTCAGTGTAATTTTGGCGCCAAAACGGGGTTCTTCATTGGGGGGAAGGGGGGAGCATTTATGAGGGGAAAATGCAATCATTGCATTGATGGGTGTTCCCCAAGCACATATATAAGGTTGAGAGGAGGATCTGAAACACCCCAACATGCCCTGCAAAAAGTGAGGCAGAGCAGGAGAGAGGCGGAAAGGTCGGGGGAAAAGGCACACGTGCATCCGAGGAAACGATACAGTTGCTATCCTACCAATAGTACAGTGCTGGCTTGCCAATAGTGTTCAACTGTCTTTCCATTTCAGGAAAAGTGCAACAAGCTTGTTGGTGGCAGTGGCAGTGATGGGTAAGTCATCTTGTACCTTTCCTTTGTAGTTGTTCCTCTTTCCTACATCAGAACTACCCCCCAGGCTGATCCTCTATTCCCGTGGCGTACCCCAGGTGATAGGGTATGTATCAATGTCGTGTGCGGCGGTTGGTGGGCTCCCGGGAGTGGGAGCTTGGTGTTCAAAGGAGAGGCACGTACTGCAGCTATGGTGGTGGGACAGAATATTGGCTACGACCAACTGAAGGAGAAGATTGTTTCCAAATTCGACGTGGACATGGTATTGTACGACATTGAGCTCACCTACCTCCCTCCTTCGATGGGGCGGGCCACTCCGATTCGGGTCCGGGATGACGATGACCTAGAAGCCTTCAAGTTCTACAACACTGAATCCGGTGCACGAGCCTGGCCAATTGCACTGCACGCCACCTTACGAATGAAAACGACAACCCCTTCCACACCCACCAAAGAACATGAGTCGGAGAACTCCGACTCATGGGCTGAGGACCTGTCGTCTCCCACCCCTGGGGAAATACTCCTAACCGGGCCTCCCACCACCCAGGAAGACTTCGATCATGGTCTTGATGGAGGCGGAGGGGCGGATGAGAAGGTTCGAAGCTCCATCGAGGAGAAAGGGAAGTTGGAAGACCTTAGCAGCGAAACTGGAGGGACCTGTCTGTGTGCTGAGTGTGTAGCGGGGGAGTATGAGTGTTGTCCCACTGAAAAGGACAGCGTCAGTGGGATGCAGGGGGAGGTTGCTGGGAGCGGTATACATTCTCGTAATGGTAGGATGGATCACAACATAATGGTCGGCCAGGCGGACGGAGTTGGTAGGATGGATGACAACATAATGGTCGGACTGTCGGAAGGAGTTGGTAGGATGTATGAGAACTCAATGGTAGGACAAGGCGATGAAGTGGGACAGCTTCAGAAAGTGGATGACCTAGAGAACGGTGGCGACGTGAGCAGGTCTGATGCCATCCGACGAGGAAAGCAAGTGGTGATCGTTGATACCGACGACGATGTGGACGTCCTACCCCCCCACGGAATGGAGGACATAATAGACGTAGGAAGCTCCGACGATGAAATGATCGGGGGTGGTTTCCCCGTGAAAGTAGAGGGTGGGAGGCCGAACGAGACATCCGGATCGTGGGATGAGGAGGCTGAGGCAGCGGTGAGAGAGATAGAGCGAGCATACCAAGGACACAAACAACCTATGCCGACATTGGAGCAAGTGGAAAATGACGTGGCTCGGTTCATTCCTCTAGTCGGAGACCCTCGGGAGAGTGTGAAGGTGTTACGTGAGGGGGAGATGTTCGATACGAAGGCTGCCATTCAGTCCATAGTGAAGTGGGAAGCTTTGCGCGGGTGCTACGCGATCCAAGTGAAGCGATCGACAACAAAGGCGTACGTGGTTGTATGTCCCGAACCGAACTGCTCATGGTACTGTCGGGCGTCAACGTATCGGGAAACTAAGAAGTGGGTGGTCCGTAAGTTCGTGGACACACACACTTGCAAGGTTAGTGTCGTCCGCAACTACCAGCGCAACGCCAATTACAAGCTGATGGGGCAGAGTTTGGTGTCCGAGTAAGTTTCTAAACCGGCGTCTTGTTCCCCGTATATATACTATGTGTTGGTGGAATTTTTTTGGTGTAACTCGTATGTTGGCATCTTTGCATTTTTGCTGGGTCAGGGAAGGAGCTGCTTCCCCGTCAGATCAGGACGATGATGAAATCTCGGTTGGGCGTGGACTGCAGCTACTGGAAGGCACGCAGGGCGAAGGGAGCCGCACGAGACGGCTTGTACGGGACCTACGAAGAGAGCTACGATCGGATGGCCTCATACCTTTACATGCTTGAGCAAGCAAACCCCGGGACCATAACCACATTAGTCCGTGATGATAACCAGCAATTCAAGTATGCGTTCGTGAGCTTGGGTGTTTGGCGGACAGCCATCCCACACCTCAGACAGGTACGCCCTTGCTACTTTAATGTCCTACCAAATGGCACATGTTATCTTACCAATAGTATACACTTGTCATTCCAATACATGTATTACCAATAGGCACAGTACATCCTACCGTTTATTATCCTACGAACTGTGTCCCTGTATCCTACCAATAGGTCAATTACATCCTACCATTTGAAACTGTTACATTGGCAGGTATTCTCGGTGGATGGAAGTTTCTTGAAGGGGAAGTATCGTGGTTGCTTGATGTTTGCGACTGCCCAAGACCCAAACCACAACATATACCCCGTTGCATTTGCAATTGTCGACGGGGAGAATGACGCATCCTGGGGTTTTTTTTTCCGTCAAATGAAACGCGTGGTCCCGGATGAGACCCACGTGGTGTGGGTAAGCGATAGGCACATGAGCATCACCAAGGGGATTCGAGCAAGTTACGATTTCGCAAAGCATGGCCGCTGCACTTACCATCTATTTCAGAATGTGAAGGCATATCACAAGGCGGGTGGGCTACAAAAACTGTTCTTCCTAATGGCAAACGCGTACACCGTTGCGGAGTTCAATGGGCACTTCGAAGCATTCAGACAGAAGTCGCCCACTGGTGCTGACTACATTAAGATGGCCGGGTTCTCCAATTGGGCACGGGCTTTCTATCCCGCGAATCGGTTCAACGTCACCACCACGAACCATGCCGAGTGCTTGAACTCGGTATTCCTTCAACCTCGTGACCTGCCCGTAACCTCCCTCATGGACAGCATACTCGACAAAGTGGCTGAGTGGTTCGTGAAGCGCCGGGAGCTAAGTTTACATCCCGATAAGGTTGTGACTGACCATGTGGACGCCGTTTTGAGGCAAAACGCCATGCAGGCTATATGTCTTCAGGTGAAGACGTTGAGCGAACACGAGTATGACGTCCGTAAAGGGCTGTCCGCTTGGCTGGTCAACCTTTCTGCTCGGAGTTGCACATGTAAGCACTTTCAAATTGACCAGATTCCTTGTGCACATGCCCTCGCCGCGGCCAAGGTACGTCAGATCGACCCATACTCCCTCGTCCATCCTCTATACAGGGCTGACGCTTGGCGAGCGTGCTACGTCAACGTAATCTACTCAGTGCCACCTCGTGACACATGGGCGGTGCCTCCAGAAATAGCTGCGAAGATTTGCTTGCCGCCGGTGGTGAAGCGTGGGCCGGGAAGGCCGAAGACGAAGCGTTATCCGTCGAAGGGCGAATACAGGGGGCCAAAGCGCCGTCGACATTAGTGTTGTTTGGTGGTCTCTGAGGTCAGCTGACGGAGTTATTTTGGGAAGTCATCGATGCGCCCTCCAATTTTTGCCATGTGTATGATATTATGTATGGGCTAACTCCTAGTTGCGCCAGTATTTTGTGCCTTGTGTCTCATATTGTCGGGTTGTTAGGGGGCTATTTGTAATGGATACTTGTCATGGATGTCATGGTTTTGCGACAGTCGCAAGAATTATCGGATCTATTAAGTAATTATCATTTTGTCCTACCACTATCTTGTTTGTATCTGTCAAATAGTCTATACATAACCTACCAATATTGTTCTGTTATCTTACCAATACCTTCCAAACATAATTCAAATTCAAACAATGAATTATCGGATCTATTAAGTAATTATCATTTTGTCCTACCACTATCTTGTTTGTATCTGTCAAATAGTATATACATAGCCTACCAATATTGTTCTGTTATCCTACCAATACCTTCCAAACATAATTCAAATTCAAACAATGAATTATCGGATCTATTAAGTAATTATCATTTTGTCCTACCACTATCTTGTTTGTATCTGTCAAATAGTCTATACATAGCCTACCAATATTGTTCTGTTATCTTACCAATACCTTCCAAACATAATTCAAATTCAAACAATGAATTATCGGATCTATTAAGTAATTATCATTTTGTCCTACCACTATCTTGTTTGTATCTGTCAAATAGTCTATACATATCCTACCAATATTGTTCTGTTATCTTACCAATACCTTCCAAACATAATTCAAATTCAAACAATGAATTATCGGATCTATTAAGTAATTATCATTTTGTCCTACCACTATCTTGTTTGTATCTGTCAAATAGTCTATACATAGCCTACCAATATTGTTCTGTTATCTTACCAATACCTTCCAAACATAATTCAAATTCAAACAATGTAACCGTGGGTGTAAGCAGAAACTAATTACCAGTTAAAACCATTACAATCACAACACATAAAAACCGTTAACAAAACACATTACAACCTATAACATAAGTTTTAAAACAAACATAAGTGTCAACACGTTCGAAGTTTTGAAAATATCATAAGTTTCCAAACAAAGAACATCACAATCCAACAACATAGACAACCATGAGATCATGTCACCATTACGTTCGTTGTATGCAGAGGCCCAAGTATTGGCGGTAGGGGCCAATATATGCGTCGTTGACGGTGTCGAATGTTTCAACGCCCTCTGCCACCAGCTGCAACGTCCTAATCACGTATGCTCCACAGTCACCACTGCACAATAAATGATTTTTACAAAAATACATTCATGTTTCTTACCATTTCAATCATTTTTTCATACCAATGCGTGGATTATATCCTACCATTGTTAGGCATCTATCATACCAATAATAGTAGACTTACATAAACCACGAGTTGAGAGACACTTACGAGGTTTCGTTCCTGGGGATCTTGACTGTGCGGGATATGGTGAGAGGGTTGGGGACGTTGACGATGTGCCTGGCACGGAGCTCCACAGAAAATTGCATCACCACCGGGATCAGCTTCGCAACGGGCTGCAGGTGGTTTTGCAGCTCCTTGTCCTTGATCTGGTACCAGTCACTGTCCAGCACTTCTATGTTCCACCTGACAAGGTCGATCACGAGGCCGATCCAGTGCTTCGCCTTGTAATTCCAAGGCGCTAAGATTTTGGCGCTCGCCACCGACCAGGTCCTGCCGTAGTTGTCAGGAAGTGTCCCCGCAAAGTACTTAAGCAGCGCCTTCGACACATTGCGACCTGTAATGCGGCTCACATCCCCGCTCACTGCGTCCAACTGCTTCACAACTGCGTCCTGCCAGTAGGGGTCGAGCACGACGACGCCCGACTTCTTGTCACCCTCCCGGGCCTCCATTGCCTTCCGGACCAAGACTAGGGACTGCTGGATGTGCTGCGTTATGGGGTACGTTACAAATTCCCATTACCGTTGGTCCCATGACGTAAGTGAATAACGAAACAAGTGGAAGAGGACGATCGTTTGCGTACCTCGGTGGATGTCCATACGCCGGGTGAGATGAGGTTGTTGAAGAAGTCCTTGTTCAATTGGGTCCCATCAGGGCCGTTCACCTGCGTCGGGAACTTCTCCAGCCACGCCAAGAACTCGTCTTTCTGTGCATCCATGACCATCCCCTCCGCAGCCGCGTCGGTGGCTGGACACGTTGCCTTTGCACCCTTCTTGGCCCGCTTAGAGGTTTGAGTCACGAAGGATTCCCCCACCTTCGTTGTGACCTTCCTTTCGCGCTTGCCTCTCCTCAGCTCCAGCTTCGTCTCCTAACAATCAAACACAAACCCGAGTTATTGTCAAACAGCAGACCTTATCCTACCAAAAGGGTAAATATATCCTACCAACTACGTAATTATATCGTACGAAATGGGCATGCCTATCCTACCAACACGTAAGAATCTTACCTTTACACATTTTTCCCAACCTACCAACACGTAAGAATCGTACCAACAAGCTACATCTTTCTTACCAAATGGCCATGCCTATCCTACCAACACGTAAGGTTTACCTTTTCCTCGGCAGCATCTGCATCAGACTCATCCTTGGAACCCTCCCCTACAGATGGTTTTACAGCGTCCTTGCCCTTCACGTCCCCACCCATGTCTCCCTGCTTACTCTGACCCTCAGCCTTGACCACCTTCTCTCCCTGGTCCTTGTCGTGATCATCCTTGGTGGAAGCCTTGTCCTGGTCGCCCTCCTTTACCTCATCCTCCATGTTATCCTCCACGTTGTCTACCTGCTTGCCCGGCCCCTTAAGACCAGTGTTCACCTGTTCGTTCTCCGCCGTTTGCGCCTCAACGTTCTCTCCCTGCTTGGCCGGCCCCTTGTCATCAGCATTCAGCTCTTCCGTCTCTTCCGCCTTGTCCTCAACATTATCACCGTCCTTGTGAACCAGATCCTCCTCAACCTTGTCAAAATCCTCCTGAACATCCTTCTCACCAACATCGTCATCCAAAGACACGTACACCTACAAGGAGATTCAGTCATTCAGTCGCATATTATGGGGTATCCAACACATCATTACTATCCTACCATTTACACATAACTGTCATACCATTTGGCTTACTATGGTTTACCAACACGTCAACACTATCCTACCATTTACACATAACTGTCATACCATTTGGCTTACTATGGTTTACCAACACGTCAACACTATCCTACCAATTGCACATAAGATGGGCAAAGAAGCACATACCTTTCCCTTGCCGGCCCTCTCAGATAAAGCCTTCTTGCAATCTCTGGAAACTTCACTGATCCTCTCCTCAAGCACCTTGAACCTGCTCCCCATTTCGACCATCAAGCCCCTGCAGAGAGCCTCAACCTTCGCCACAATCCGGGCCTCCATACCGACGCTCGACGCGTCTGACCCTGACTGGCTGGTTCCCTGACTGGGTCCAGCAGTGGCATCCTCTTCTCGTCGCTTCTCTCTCCAGGCCCTCATATGCTCGATCACAATCTGGTCAAAGAAGACGTCTGGAGAGTCTTTCTTGTACGAGGAATGCAGGTGGGCAGCTTTCTCCTTCTGGGTTGGGTGCAATATGGGCTCAGGCTTCGCGAGCAGAACGTGTTCATCTATGTCGTCGTCGGCGGGGGCGACCAGGTTCAGGAAGGACTTGACGTTCTCGTATCGGATGTGGGAGTTTCGGGTTTCCCATCTCAGACACCTCGGGATGATCGTGTCGTTGATGTTGCTCCCGAAATGATTCCCAATCTATGGGAAGGTCTCGTACACCCAAAGCTGGAAAGACAATATGGTAAGATATGAGAAAACATTGTGCATGACAAATTCAGGAAGTTGGTAGCACAGATTTTAGCCTTTTGGTAGGATATTCATATCCCATTGGTACGATATATATATGTATATGGTAGGATATTGATACCCCATTGGTAGGATACAAATATACATTTGGCATTCGACAACAACACATTTTGACAATTGGCACCGGATTATAACATTTTGTATAACTTCACTAACCTGGAAGGCCAAGGGGAACCCGTAGAGCGTGTACGTCGGCCTGTCTTTCAAGTGACTGTTTGCAGCCACCATGTCCTTCAGCGTCCCATTGAGGCTTTCATGTAGCCTCTCGTACACCAGCCTTCCCCAAGGGAACTCCAGAAAACGGTTTGTGTCCTCAAGCAACAGATTCACAACCCACCCCCTTATTTGTGTCTTCTTCTCCAACCCAAACAGGATGCCCTCCACTATAACTAGGAGGGCAAGCTTGTACTTTTTCATCAGGGACCCTGACTCCGTCAATTTTTCGTGGGCCCAAGCGCTTTCCACATCCTTCAACTTCACCCCCCCCCCCCCCTTCTTAAACAGCTGGTTAATGCACTCCTTGTGGTCCCCCTCCATGACATCCCTAGGGGGTGGTGAGCAGTTGAGGCCCGTCATGAGCGCGAACTCCTGAAGAGAGAATCGAACGTGATGCCCCTGGAGGGAGTACCACGTCTCATGTGTCTTTCGAGTCTTCAGTTGGTGGAGAAGGCAGTAGTGCACCAACTGTGCAGCGAATTTGTTTCTCGACCCCATCTTCACAATGCCCCCAAACTGGCTCTTGCACAAGGCTTTGTAATCCTCCCGGTCAATGGTTACGTCGATGCCTTCCAACAGCTCGAAATTTGCAAAAGACTGCGCCCTCCCTGAGAAGTGCTGTGTCTCTGGAACAGCCAGGACAGCCTGCAAAACATGTAAGAATCTTACCTTTACACATTTTTTCCCAACCTTTACAACCACAACCCAAGCAACTATCTCAGTTTCCTTACCCCCTGGCTGCTTGGTCCTGCACGGGCTTTCTTGTTCCCTGACTTCGTCATTTTATATGATGTTTAAAGTGGGGGTACCTGCTACACAATCACCAAACACAAATTCAGACATTCAGGTCACCTCATCTGTCATACATACCAACAGTCAAAATTTATTCTACCAACTTCATTTTCCTATCCTACCATTGATGATATACTCTTCTGTCCTACCAAATTCACATTTCAGACAAGTTTGGTTCATTTTACCTCTTTCACAACACATCATATAGGCAAGGAGATTAATCAAAATAAAATCACCATTTATTCATCATATTTTTAGGCATTTCATCAAACACTTGGTGGGCACTAACGTTTTCAACACTAAACAACCAATCAACCAAAACTTCCTTCACCCCTCTCGGCATACCAGATGTTCAAATTTCTCCAGCCAATATCTTTAGCCGGTCGTACCAAATCTGCTACCACAATTTCAGAAACAACCTTCGAGAATCTGTCCTACCTCATGTGCACATATACCCTACCGATTCCCCCCAATCTTGTGGATTCCCTACTCATCCGACCCCCTCCTTGCCCTTTTGTCCCCAATTTCTTACCCAACATCACCTAACCCTTACCCTTCCGTATCCCGACACCCACAAACCCTAAACGCACCCACCTCCCCAAAATCGACTCACATTGGCACCCCTAACCCCGCCTACTTCATTAATCTACTGCTAAGCAACTATAATGGCAACCCAATGTCTCAATTTCTTCACAAAACCGCATGTAACCGCACCCCCATTACCCCAAATTCGCAACTCAAACAAAAACACCAGTTGCTTACCTTCGTCTTTGTCTTCAACCTTTTCCTTCCTCCCTGCTGTGACAGATGGCCCTTCTTCTTCACCCGTTTCTTCCTCCTCTCGCTCCTCCTTTCTGGTTTTTCCTCTCTCTCTGTCTGTCGCTTGTAAACCGTCTCTCTCCCTCCCTCCTCTTTTTATTTTCAGAATTGTAAACCGTCTTTGCCTCCCTCCTCGTTTTAATTTCAGATTTCCCGTACCCTCTACAGCCGGTTACAAATAGTGCCTCAAAACCGACAGTTATATTTGCATGGGGGTAGAGAGTTTAGTTTGGGCCAATTTTTGGGCTTGTGGTCTAGATGTGCAAATAGGCCCATTTTTTGGTCTAGTTGCTGCCCATCCCTCTTTGAAAAAAAGTATGTATGATGATATATTCCGACTTTATAATAATAAAAAAGATTATTAATAAATTAATTTAATGTAATACGTGTTTACTGCGAGAACAACCCGTCAGATATTTCAGATACTCTCAAACATTTCATTACTACGTCAAGTTCAACTAATCTAACATATTTGACTATGAGCAAGTCTAACTTGGATATCAATCCATTCATACCTAATAGCCCAAATAAAAAGGTCTTCCATCTCCTTCAAAGCATTAATACCTTCATATTCCTCATTCATAGCTAGCTCAAATATAACAAGATATAAACAAACTTGTCTCTGACACCTATATCCAATTATTTTATTAATAATAAAAGTGGTTTTGGGATACATTTTTATTATTATAATTCTTATTTATATTTATTGTAAGTGTGAGACGCATCGATCTTCTAGTTAAAATTTTGAGAGGCTTCAACAAAAAGGTAGGAAAAAGAGAGAAAAATAACAGATGATCTGTGAGAAAACAATTATCACAAATAAATTAATTATGTAATTAGCACATTGTCCATATTTAATTTAGTAAATCTCCAACCCATTCTCCTAAAACTTGTGATCTATCTGTTAATATTAATCCTAACGAGGGCTCTTTATCTAAATCTTTGATCGGCGCTATGCCGCTTGATCTAGAATACTATGTTTCTCCTTGCTCCAATTGGTGGGTGAGTAATTACTATTGCAGCAAACAGATGTTTTATCGCTGTCTACTGGATTCTGACGGTCCGTTTACGGGCTATTCAGCTGTGTGGAGAGAAATAACGACAGCTTGCATTTGCTTAGACACATCCTATATGGAAATCCCACACACAACAGTTTTTTGGATACTCAGTTTTTCAGGGCATGAATTACCCAAGTTCTTCACAAAACGAGGCTCGTCTGGGTCATCTTGCACCTCGAAGCAACAACATCTATGGCTTTCAACTACTATTGCATTGGCACTAAATCCGCCCAATGGTTCAAATTGCCATCAAATATGTGTGGTTTCGGGCGGTCTCTGTTTTCCTCTACAGATGGTATACCCCTTACTTCTAGAACATACATTACTGTCAAATGGTTCTATCAAAATGAGTTCTAACTACTTGCCTCTCATTATCTCCTTAAATTATTACTTGGATGAATTTGTTTTTGAGATATGTAGTAATTCAAAGCTTAAAGATATTTCCAGCCCTATTTCTAGTCTATGGTGTGGCTTACAATCTATACTTATCATCTCATGGCTAAAAGCTTGGATCTTTTCCCAAGTTATGACAACCTACTGTATCTCCAAGGCTATTGAATCAACCCTTCCTCATCATAAGATTTCGTTAAGGATTAATTTTTCACATCTCCTTTTGGATCGTCATAATTCTATTCTGCCAGGCAATCACCTTTCGGTGCCAACCGTTTCCTTAAGTGTTGCTGCTCAGATGATCAACTTAAAACACACCATTTCAAATATAATGTAATTACCCATAGAAACATCTCCATGTACGCAAATATGGCTTTAAGGCTTGCTCTCAAGAACTACGGAGATACTATATGGAATCAATCAAAGATACAAATTCATACAAATAGAGTTCCATCCAAACAATTATTGCTCCATCATCACTGCCGAATTTACTCTTCTCTCCTTGATCTTCATGATTTAAATTTAAGGGTTACTAAATTAACATCCAGTTGGAGGAATCTAACTCATTTCCTAAACCTTTCTCAACTCTGTCGCATGAGATTTCCCACCCGTTCCTCTCATGCATACCAAAGTTATTCATGAAAATAAGTTTTTGGAATTGTAGAGGAATAGGAAAAAAAACTTTCTGGATAGACATAAATACTTGGTGCAAAAATAAACATATTCAACTGGTCGCACTAGCAGAAACAAAAACAGAAAATATCCCGGAAGAGAAATCTTGGAAATATGCTGGATTCGATAACGCTGTCTGGTCTCCGGCCTCTGGTAGATCCGGTGGTCTTGGAGTTCTTTGGAAAGACCATCAGCTCCCTTCGGAGAACCTCACTGTGGAAATCCATCTCCCTCGAATCATCGGGTTACGTTATGACAACCCATCTGACAATGTAAGCTTCATGCTTCTCTTTGTCTACGCCCCACCCGATCCCCGTGAGAAGGACACCTTCTGGGAAAACCTTACAAACACAGTCCTAGCAACATCTATCCCGTGCATTATTATGGGCGACCTAAATGAAATCAACTGCAGCAATGACAAGCTGGGCGGTGCCACCATCAATCCGTCTCGGTTCTCTAGACTTATTCGCTTTAAGAATGACTGCTCGCTTGTGGATATCCCCACTTTTGGAAACCCGTTCACCTGGAGGCAAAACAACGTAGGACACCAAAGTATCCTAGAAAAGTTGGATCGTGTGCTTGTGCATCAGTCGATTCTTCACAAATATCCCAATCTCATTACAAAAAATGGTGCATTTTCTACTTCGGATCATTGTCCTATCTCGATCACCTTCGACAACAGTATAAACCTAAAAGCCCCTCCATTTAAATTCGAAAATATTTGGCTCCAAAGAAAGGATTTTAGAAACATAGTGAAACAAGCGTGGCGTAGTACATGTTCGGGGTCTGCTCTGTTTCAACTAATCTTCAAGCAAAAAATTCTGAAACAAAAGGCGAAGGAATGGAATAAACACACTTTTGGTAATGTCTTCCGACAACTTCAGGAAGTAGAAGATAATTTGTTAGAAATACAAACACGAGAAGCTAATTATACAAATTATTTACCTAACCTAAAAGAAAAAAATCTTTTGAGGAAAAAAGAACAACTACTCTTATTCCAAAGGAATTTCTGGAACCAAAGAGCCAAAACCAAACATCTAAAACTATCTGATTCAAACACGTCTTATTTCCATCGAGTCGCGTCTGGAAGAAGACACAGGAAGCAAATCCGAAACATAACGACTGCGGAAGGAACACTTATTGTTGGAGAAGAAAATATAAGATATGAAATTAAACAAGACTTCGAGAGACGTTTCAGAAAGGAACAAAATGACGAAAACCTCCTAAATGAGCTTCTTGATATCATCCAACCCTCAATAACTATGGAAGAAAATCTCTTTCTCACTCAACACCCTTCCAATACTGAAATAAAGAATGCTGTGTTTAGTTTAGGAAATAACAAATCTCCTGGTCCCGATGGCTTCACATCAGAATTTTACAAAAAATACTGGGACATTGTTGGTCCATCAATGACAAAGGCCGTCAAAAGTTTTTTCCTTTCAGGAAAAATCCTCAAACAAATAAATCATACTTTCATCTCCCTGCTCCCAAAACGTGCAGATCCCACATCCACAAATCACTACCGCCCTATTAGCCTCTGCTCCACACTTTACAAAATTATCTCTAAAATTTTAACTGAAAGACTGAAGAAAACAATTGGTAAACTAATTCACCCCCTACAAGGTGCTTTTGTCTCGGATAGGGCCATTCAGGACAACATCCTAATCGCTCATGAAATATTTCACTCTTTCAAGTCACGCAACGGCAGCGAAGGCTGGTTGGCAATCAAACTGGACATGGAGAAAGCTTATGACAGGGTTGATTGGAACTTCACCCAAAAAATTCTGAACAAATTCGGTTTCCACCCTACCTTTGTGGCCTGGATTATGGAATGCGTTACAACTGTCTCTTTTTCAGTATTGGTTAACAATGGACCTACAGAGGTGTTCCATCCATCTCGAGGTCTGCGCCAGGGAGATCCCTTATCCCCATTCCTTTTCATCTTAGGAGCAGAACTCCTTGCTAGCAAACTCTCTATGGAGGCAAATTCATCTAACAGCCCTATTGGCTTCAGATTCGGCAGACATGGACCTTACGTTCCCTTTCTGTCGTTTGCTGATGATATCATTATTTTCTCAAAAGGCAGTTTATCTGCTGCTCTCAAAGTTAAAAGAATTATTGATGATTATTGTAAAGTATCGGGCCAAAAAGTGAACTATCACAAATCGTGTTTCCAAGTAACAAAGGGGATCTCACATACTAGAATCCAGGAACTTATTTCCAGCCTAAATATCACAAATGAAAACTCATTAGAAAAATACTTAGGATGCCCAATTATTAATGGGAGAGTGAACAAAGAAACCTTTGTGGACATCATCTGCAAATCAAAAGAACAATTGAGCAAATGGAGAGCAAATACCCTTTCCCAACAGGGCCGGGCAGTTCTCATACGCTCAAATCTATCCTCAAAACCGCTTTATGCTATGCAAAGTTTCATGCTGCCATCCTCTATTCACAAAGAACTTGACCAAATAAATAGATGCTTTTTCTGGAACAAGGATTTTCAGCACCGACCACTCATTAGTTGGGACAGAATATGTAGACCAAAGAAATTTGGGGGACTTGGCCTTAAAAAATCGAGTGACATGAATGTAGCACTTCAAATGAAGCTACTGTGGAAAATCTTAGCTGAACCTGAAAATGCTTGGGTTAAGATAGTCACATATAAATATCTGAAAACGACAAACCTGCTTCAATACCACAAACGGGGTGGAGCCTCCTGGCAATGGTCGAAACTCACCCCACTATTGGAGAAATTCAAGTCCGGATTAATCTGGTCTGTTGGCAATGGCAAATCCATTAATTTTTGGAATGACAACTGGATAACTACTTCCTCTATTCGCTCTAGGCCCGACTGCCCACGCTCCTTCAACACCAACGAGGTTGTTGGCGACTATATCCTGGGTGGCCAGTGGTGGATGGAGAAACTTCAGGCCTGTCTCCCCGATTCCATTATCCAAGACATTATTGATATCCCGTTACCAGTACATCAAATTGAGGATCGTCTCTATTGGTGGCCCGATAGAGAGGGATGGTTCACAACATCCTCGGCTTATAAAATCATATCATCACAAAGCAGACTTGAAGTGGATAACAATGCCTGGATTTGGAAGCTTAACATTCCTCCCAAAATTAAGAATTTCCTATGGAAAATTACTCAGGATGGTCTACCCACCGCTGACAGGCTTTGCCAACGAGGAACTCCGATACCCAGATCTTGTTGTCTATGCAATCTCACTACCGAAGATGACATGCATTTGTTGCTTGAATGTCCCTCTTTAAATTCATTTCAATCCATCCCTCTACACGCTCAACAACAGATCCTCAATCTAATTGTCCAATCTCGCAATATGAAGCCTATTTTAGCCTACATAAGTAACACCTTCACAACTTCTAATAAGGAAAATCTTGCATTCACTTGGTGGACGACTTGGTACATAAGAAATCAACACTTATTTAAACAAATTCCCATTCCTAACAACCGAGTTATAAAACAACTTATCCAAATGCATATGGAAAATTGGAGGAAAACTTCTACTGTTGATGAGGATCTTACAGAGACATTTGAGACCACGAAGCTTAATGTCAATCGTCATCAAAAACTTCAAAGCACAAAGAATAAAATTGTTAGATGGTTGAAACCTCCTCCTGGAACATTTAAACTTAATTTCGATGGATCCACCCTAACTGATAGAATGAGCTCGACCGGAATTATTATTAGAAACTGGTTGGGAGACCCTATTCTTATCGAGCACCAAAACGTCGGACGTCAATCTCCCCTGATGGCGGAAGCACTAGCCCTAAAGAATGGTGTTCAAAAAATTGTGGAATTACATATCGATAAAGCACAAATTGAAGGCGACTCCTTGATAATCATAAACCACTTGACAAACAAACAAAAATGTTCTTGGGAAATTGAAATGATCATGACAGACATTCAAATCCTAATGTCGAAGGTGAAAGAAGTATCCTTCTTTCACACGCCTCGCATGGGCAATAGAGTGGCTGACAAGGTTGCACACCTTGGTCACTCTGCTCGGGGCATTGACATATCAAACAATCCCGGTCTTCTGGACCTCATCCGTATGGATGCCCTCGGGTAGAGTTATCTCTCCCGAATTATTACCTGATCAAAAAAAAATTAATCTTAACGATATAGAGACTTTCAAACAAAATATAGGTCTGAAAGTAGATCCAATTAAATCTCAATCAACTACAACAAATTGAATACTTCAACAAGAAATTGACGAGGTCAATTTAATATTTAAATTCAATAATAGAAACAAAGGCGAAAATGTGTGAATATTTGAAGAGGTAGTTGTTGTGGAAATTGCATTAGAATGGGGAGAAATGTATTAACAAGTGAGGGGCCAATGGACCATGTTCAGTCCACCCTAGAAGAGATTGTGTGAGAGAGAAACCAGAATCCCGGCCCATACCCGAAACTGTCCATGGGTAAGACTTGTCGGGTGGAGTTCACTGGTTCGAACCGGTGGGTCACAGGTCGAGAAACAATACTAGAAAAGCGCAATATAGCCTCGAAGTTATTGGCAACGAAATACTTCAAGGGTACGTTTGTAGCTATTACCCCCAAAGATGCCCTCGAACAAATATTTCGGGTGTAATTACCATTGAAATAAAAACGAGACTATTTTTCCATGCTAAATACTGTCGAATATATATTTGGAGGGCCAATTTGAGGGTAAATTAGGCACGAAAAAAAAAAGCAAGGGCACTTTTTTAAGGCTATGGCAAAGGGATTTTACCAATGAGTTTGATAGATGGTACACTCGAGGCTACTGTCGAGGGTATATAGGATCAAAATTTATTTCGAGGGTAAAAACGAGGGTATAATCACTGAAATTATTTATGAGGCTAATTTTGAGGGTACATTCGATACTAAATGATTACGATATTTTTTGGTGGCGAGCAACGTGGCTAGATAACCTCAAAATATATGGTCGAGGGTAAATTCGGTGGCGTGTAACCTCGAAAAATTGAATTTCTATTGGAGGGCCATTTCGAGGGTAATATTCTTTGTCATATTTAATGCATTAAATAGCCCCAACTACTTAATTCACTTTATCAGCCACAACAAACAATCCGAATCCTTTACACTTTTCCCTCTTCATACAATCTTCTTTCTCCCATTCTCCCACAAATTACAAATCCCATTATTGTTCCTCATTTTTCTTGTTTTGATCAAGAGTTTTGTAGTATTCTATCTTCGTTTCTGGTATGTGTTAATTATTTTATTATTTTCATAAAGTTATATATTATGAAAGGAGAAAAATGTATTTGTGTTTGAAACTCTTCCAAAGATAGATATAAAATGTAGTTTGATTACCCTTGTAAACATAGTACAATTATTGATTACTCTCATTAATAGCCTCGAGTTCTTATTTTAGAGGGTAAATGTAGTGTGATTATTGATTAGCCTCGTTAATACCCTCGAGTTCTTATTTTCGAGGGTACCAATGTTTCATTACCCTCGTTAATACCCTCAAGTTCGTATTTTCGAGGGTACTATAGTTTCATTACCCTTGTTAATACCCTCAAGTTCGTATTTTCGAGGGTACCATAGTTTGCACATTTTTCATGCCTTGTAGCTACGAAATTGTGATTTTGAGGTTATATTCGATGCTAAATGGCCCTTAAATGTCCTTTCAAGGGTACTGTCAAGGTTATATTCCTGGGTAAACGTATAATCTTTTTGGGCCATATATCATCATATTAATTGTTTCTTCAAATTTTGTTCCTTTTGTAATATAATTTCATTGCTAATATTTGTAGATGGGTATCCGTGATTGGATGTACATAAGATATTTACGAAATGGAGGTGGTTGGAATGAGGAATTTCTCGATGGAGTTGAAGAATTCCTCAATTTCGCAAAATCACAAGACCAATATATGGATAAAGAGAAGATCATGTGTCCTTGTGCGACATGTAAGAATGGGAAATTTAAAGATGTTGAAACGGTACGTGTTCATCTTTATAAAAAAGGTTTTATTGATAATTATTATCGATGGATTTCACATGGAGAATCACCCTTGATTGAAACTCCCCTAACTCAAGATCAGCCTAGATCCGACATAGATGGTTTGAGCTTCTTTGGAGTAGGAATGGATATATTTGATAATTTGAATCCTTGTCAGAGAATGGTATTTGATGCAGCTGGGCCTAGTTTTGTTCCTCCTCAATGGTTCGATGTTGGTACTTCAGATGACCCTGTTAATGATATAAATAGTCAGGGAGAGGGGTTGGAAAGAACAACAGATCTTGCTGAAGAGATTCCATATCACACGGCGACTTTTGGTCTTACTGATGATAGCACTTCGTATTTATCTGATAGATTTTTTGATGTGTTGAAGGCAGCAGAAGATCCTATTTATCCTGGTTGTGGTGTTTCACAATTGTCTGCAGTGAGCAATTTTTTGTCATTTAAAGCTGATTACAACTTGCCACAAGCCGGATATGATAGACTTATGTATGAAGTGGGTAGACTCTTACCATCGAACCATATCCTGCCTAGTGGGAAGTTGGTTGCAGATTTGGGCTTGCCAGTGAAGAAGATACATGTATGTCCCGAAGGATGCATGCTATTTTGGAAGGAGGATCGTAATGCTACACATTGTAAGTTCTGCAATAGTCCCAGATACAAGCAGCATCAGACTAGGAAAGGGAAATATATTCCTCAAAAAGTGCTTAGATATTTGCCCTTGATCCCACGTCTGCAACGATTATATGCAATGGAGGACACAGCCCCACACATGTGTTGGCATGCTGAGCACGAAACCGAAGAAGGACTCATTTGCCACCCTTCGGACGCAGAGGCTTGGAAACATTTAGACAATACATTTCCGAATTTTGCATCGGAGGTTCGAAATGTCAGGTTAGGTTTATGTTCAGATGGATTTGCTCCTTTTGGTATGAGTGGCCAACAATACTCGTCATGGCCAGTGATTATTACTCCATACAACCTACCGCCGAGCATGTGCATGGAATCTGCCTATTTGTTCTTGAGCACCATTATTCCAGGTCCGAAAAATCCGAAAAGGCTAATAGATATTTACTTGCAACCTTTGATTGATGAGCTCCTATTATTGTGGAATCAGGTTGTCCTAACATATGACGCCTATGCAAAGGAAAGTTTTAGGATGCATGCTGCTCTTTTATGAACAGTGAATGACTTCCCAGCATATGGGATGTTGTTTGGGTGGAGTACCGCTGGAAAATTTGCATGTCCTCATTGTATGGAGCACACACAAGCCTTTTGATTAGAACATGGACGAAAGGCTTCATGGTTTGACTGCCACAGATGCTTCTTGCCAACCGACCATCCATTCAGGAAGGATCGGAATAACTTTTACAAAGGGCGTGTTGAGAATAGAGCTCCTCCTCCGTATTTGTCCGGCCACCAGATATGGGAGCGTGTTCAACACATGCCAACTGTTGTTGAATCTCCTATGCAGTATCCAGATGGTTACAATGGTACTCACAAATTCACAAAGCAGAGTATTTTCTGGACTCTTCCTTATTGGAGACATCTTCTTCTCCGTCATAATCTTGATGTGATGCATATCGAGAAAAATGTATTTGACAACGTGTTTAACATTTTCATGGATGTCAAAGGGAAGACAAAGGACAATTTGAATGAAAGGAAGGACCTTCAGGAATATTGTAAGCGACCAGAGCTTGAAGTAAAGAACGGTCATAAGGGTTTGAAACCAAAAGCGGTGTACAGCTTAAGTAGAGAAAAGAAGACAGAGGTACTGAATTGGCTGAAGGGTTTGAGATTCCCAGATGGCTATGCCTCTAACATTGGTCGATGTGTTCGTTTGGATGAGGGAAGGCTAGTTGGGATGAAGAGTCATGATTGTCATGTATTCATGCAGAGACTCATCCCAATAGCGTTCAAGGAGCTTCTTCCTTTAGGCATATGGGGGCCATTGACAGAGTTGAGCTTGTTTTTTCAGTCTTTATGTTCATCAACACTAGAGAAGCGTCGTATTGAGGTGTTAGAACGTGATGCACCTCTCATATTGTGTCAGTTGGCAAGAATCTTTCCACCGTCTTTCTTCGATTGCATGGAGCATGTCATTGTGCATTTAGCATATGAGGCTAAATTGGCAGGTCCTGTCCATTATCGGTGGATGTATCCATTTGAAAGATTCATGTTCAAGTTGAAAGAGAAATTGAGGAATTCAAATATGAAAAGTGTAGAGGGAAGCATAGTGGAGGAATATAAGCGAGAGGAGACGGCGAATTTCACCAAGCATTATCCAGATCCTCAAGATCCATACAAGAGAAAGAGGCTAATCAAGAACAAAGATGATAGAATTGATGATGACTATCCTCAAATTTCGATATTTAATCGTCCAGGTTACCCAAGTGGTAAGGAAAATATTTTATTCATATGATTTTGAGATTAAATTGAGTATTTATATATAAGTTCATATGTATATATGCAGGCTATTTATAGAAGAATGTGGTGTGGATGCTCTTTCAAAACATTTTCTACAATGGTTTAAAGATTATGTAAGTATTGATACGTCTTTATACCCAAATATGATGTGATATTTTTCTAATAATTTTTATAAAATGAAATTAAGATAGTTTTATAGACATGCGACATTTGATTCATTTGTAGGTTTTCAAAGCACGCCAACATACTATTGATCCTCTCATACTTAGTCTAGCTTATGGACCAAGTAGAAAGGTGTTGTCATGGTCTGCATACTACATAAATGGTTACAAATATGAAACCTTGGAACGTGGTAAAGACAAAGTAACCATGAATAGTGGTGTGTGTGTACAAGCTTCAATTGGTGAAACACAATCAGATTTCTTCGGGATGATTGAAGAAATTTTGGGATTTGAGTTCACCGGTTTCCCATGCAAGAAGATTGTGTTATTCAAGTGTTTATGGTATGGCCATAGTATTAGAGGGACAAACATCCATGCACAATACCGATTGCAAGAGATTAATGTGAGAAGACGGTACACCAATTATGAGCCTTTTGTTCTAGCCCAACAATGCATTCAAGTGTACTATGCAAGTTACCCGGGAGCAAGTCGTAGTCGTGCAGATTGGAGAGTTGTGTGCAAGATAAAGCCTCAACGCAGAGTAGAAGAGAGATGGACAATGAAGAAAATTCCTGATGAGCCGTTGCAACAAGATGGCATTGAGGTCATCGGGGAACAATTTGTAGGTGCAACCGTTGATCAGTTACCGACAAATCTATCAGTTTCGAGTGAACTAGATGAAGGAGCATATAGTGAAGATAGTGATAATGATAATTTTGAGCTCAAAAATGAGAATGAAGAAGAAGATTTTCCTTCCGAGTCTGATACAGAAGTAGAGTACGTGGACAACGATCGTGTAGTTGAAGATGATGATGATACATCCGATTAGAGTAAGTCAATTTATTTATTCCTATAATTTATTTTGGTTAAAATTTATTTCTTAAATTAAAATGAGCGGTACAACAAAATTTCAATCAATGTAATTTCCCGGCTTATGAAAATTTAGGAGGCAAATATGTGCGTTTTTTTTTATTTTTAGCAGTAGGTAGTGGTCTAAAAGGAACTATTCACTTTTTCTAACCCTAGATCTATTCACTCCTCTCGCTCGCCTCCATCAGACGTCTCCTTGTTCTTGCCTGAGAGGGGCGCCTCTCGCTACTGGCTTCTCAGAATCGAAGATGGCTTGAAGACTGGTCCGTTGCCGCTCCCTGTTGCCGCTCGCTACTGGCTTCTGGCTTCTCGATATCACAGATGGCTTGAAGTCCGAGACCAAGACAGGTCCGTTGCTGCACCCTGTCGCCGCTCAGTACTGCTCCCTTGCGCTGCTCCCTGTCGCCACTCCCTCCGAGCGCGCTGCTTCCTCCGCTGCTCCCTCCTCCCTCCGCGCGTGCTGCTCCCTCCTCCCTTCACGCGCGCTGCTCCATCAGACGTCTCACCGTTCGTCTCAGCCGCTTCCACCATGGTAAGCAATCTCGCTGCCTCATCTGTCTTCTATTATATTTTAGGCTTGATTTGCATTCTATTGAAGCCTAGATCCCGACATCTTGTTTTGTTGTGTCATTTGCAGCCTCCTTTTACATCTCTTATGTCCTCGGTTTACCGATTTGTTGTCACTCGCAGCCACGGAAACAAGGGTTTTTGTTGGAACGCAAATTAGAGCCCTACTTCTCCTACTGTTTTTGCATCACCCTCAAATAGGTATTTTTTTAAAATTTCATTTTCTGTTCTTGTAGGGCTGTGCAAAGGGGCTGCTTGAGGTTTTTATTGTTTCAAGATACGCTTTTGTACATAGGGGCTGCGTGATGCTTGATTTCATTGCTTCAACATGTTTTTAATTTCATTTTATGGCTGTGCAAATAGGCTTGTATTGTGTTAAACAAGATTAAAAAATGTGTGATATTATAGTTGAGTTAAATTGAAAATGTGTGTTATTATAGTTGAGTTTAAAGTCTTGTGTTTAATTAGGGATTATAAAAATCAATCTGTTTTGGTTAAAAAAAATCAATCAGTGATTAATATGTGTGCGTTTATGTTTTTGGTTGTTTATGATTTTGTAAATATCCAATCTGATTTTGTATGATTTGGTTAGGTTATATTATATTTGAGTTTAATTGCAAATTTGTGTGATATTATGTTCCTACATGAGGCCTATTCATTTTGTTCACATTTACATGTCTTTAGGAACAATATGCAGCCTAGTGAGACAGGAAAACCTCGTATTCTTCTTCAACGCAACCTATTTTCCACAACTCCTAGTGTCCCACCTAATGCTCCTGCCCTCACCCCGACTCCGAGTGGCCAGCCTAGTGCTCCTGCCCTCGCCTCAACTCCTTCTGGCCAACCTAGTGCTCCTGCCCTTGCCCCGGCTTCCACGCCTACTGATGGCCAGCAGCGTAATACTCCGATAAATGAGGATGAACACGACTCTAACCAAACTCCTGTTGCTAGATCAGTTGCTGGATCCAGTGCTCAACCTTTGGGTGGTGGACAGAAGAGGGAATACGTAGGACTTTCTGGGCCTGATGTCTAGTAAGAGTTGAATTATAATTTATTTAAAGCTTTATTTAATTGGATATAATAGTTTCTTCCACCTTTTTTCTCACTTTTATATGTTTCTTAGTTGCTTTGAGCCCTATCAACCAGCGTATAAGAAGATGACTGAGATTGTCCGTGGTTACTACAAGGGTGATTGGATGAGTGTGAACAAAGTTCCCGTAGATGTGAAGAATGTATGGTTTAAAGAGTTTGAGGTGATGTGTTATTACATGTTTTTTATTTTGAACAATTAACATACTTCAAATTGACTTCAATAATATAATTTATATCTTTACTGTTTGAATTAATACAGAAGCGTTTTTATTGGGATGTTCTTGATGTGCAAATGAGAAAAGCATTTCTCCATCAAGCGGCGAAACAAATTTCCAATGTCTTTAAGGGACATCACTAGAGGAAGACCATTCCTGATTTTGTGACTGCAGAACAATGGGCAAGAATGGAAAAGAAAAGAAAAACAGATCCAAATATGATCAAACAAGCTGAGGCAAATAAGCGAAACAAGGCTTCTCAAAAGGCGATTGATTCTGGTGTATATCATGGGGGTTCTCGAAAGTTGACAAAGTGGCTCAAAGTAGTTGTAAGTTTACAAAGTTTCTTATTCAATTTACTATTGTTTGTTCAGTTTTGCTTCTCTTGATTAATATATGTGTGCATTTGTTTCAAGCTATTGGTTCTTATTATGGGGCTGCTACTGTTTTGTTGGGTGCTTAGAGCTACTGTTGATTTCAATCTATTGTTTTAATTTCATTTTAGTGTTGATTTTAGTTTGTTTAATTGCTTGATTTCATAATGTTTTGGTTAGATTATATTATAGTCGAGTTAATTTTTAGCTACTGTTTTGATTGATTTTAGCTACTCGTGTACATAATTGCTTGATTGATTTTAGCTATAGTCGAGTTGACTTTTAGCTACTTATTTGATTGATTTTAGTTAGTTTAATTTCATAATGTTTTGATTTCATAATTGCTTGATTTTAGCTACGGTAAACATGTTACTGTTGACTTTTTCTTTTTTTATTCCTTTTACATTTTTGTGTTTTTGTAGGAGGAGAAAGAAGGGAAGAGGCCAAAGATTTCTGAAATGGTGCAGAGGTTGTTCTCAAAGGATGGGGTTTGGACGGGATCTCGACCTGCCGCCATTGTGGTGAGTTTCCCTTAATACTATTGATTTAAGTTATATGGAAAATGAAAATCTCTTAAGTGATGGAATGGCTTGAGCATTTTCCTATTCGAAACTATCAGTTTAGTGCTCACTTGTGGTTGCTAAAAATGCTTATTGATTTGCTTATTTGAATCTTTGCATTTATTGCTGAAAAACAACTTATTTATTGCTACAAAACAGTTATTTGCTGTTGCAAATCATGCATTGCTTTGTTGTATTTTTGCTGAATTTTTGAACTTGTTTATGCCGCTGAATTGCCTATTTTTTGTTGCTGCAAACAACTTGTTTATGCTGCTGAATTGCCTATTTCAGAAGATGGTATTGAATTGCCTATTTGAGAAGATGCTGCTGAATCTTTAAGTTATTTGTTGCTGTTGCAAACAACTTGTTTATGCTTTGCTGAATTTTTGAACATGTTTGTTGCTAGTGCTGAATTGCCTATTTGTTGTTGAATATGTAGGAGAATTATGAAAATCTAGTTGCTACTCAGCCACAAACTGATCCGATTTCAGAAGATGGTGTTGAATGTGAATATCAAGAGAGAGAAATTGAGAAGCAAATGTGGATTCAAGCGTGTGGTGGACCTAGTCATGGAAGAATATATGGATTAGGGGAAGAGGGTACAGCCCTTATTCGCACTGGAAAGGTGAGTGTTCCCTCCATCCAAGGCCAATCTTCGCAAGCTCGTGATGAAACTCGTGAGCAAGCCTATCGAGATGAGGTAAAAGAGCTACGGAGTACTATTGCCGATCTTGTGAAGAATCAACAAGAATTTCAATCCACCATTATTCATCTACTTCAAGGAGGTCAAGTTCCACCATCTACTTCCGGCTCTTAGTTCTTGTAAGTAGGTAGTATGTGCAGGTTGTGCAAAACTCTAACCATTACACTAATTCATGTGCAAATATTTTGGAATCGATTTGCACCTTTTGTTTAGGGAGTTGGTGGGAATATATATGTTGGTTGGGATTATGATAGGCCATTTTAGGTAGTTTAGTTTGACTTATGAGATTGTGGATAATTATTACCACAAGGGGGTTACTGTTGGCCATTTCATTTAAACTAGCATTTTAGTTACTGTTGGCCATTTAAACTAGCATTTTGTGATGATTTTATTATGAAATTTAGGATTTTTCTATAATATCTTGTTTATATTTGTTAATTATTGTCATTTAAAGTAAAATTCCCATTTTATATACCCACAAATTTAAGAACAAAAAGACTTCGATGCTAGTAAATTTAACCTCGAATTCAGTCAAAAAAATTAATATTTAAATAAATTTAACCTCAAATTTAGGAAAGAAATTACTAAACTTAACCTCCGATTTTTTTTATGAAATAGGTCATTTCGATTTGTTGCACCACCCTTTAGCGTCGTTACTACCCTTAAAAAAATCGGTAGCTAAATTGGATGCTATTTTACCCTCGAATTTGCCCTTATTTTCTTTAGAAGCTATATATCGATCCTACTTAGCCTCGAAAGCTATAACCTCGAAAATACACACAAATTCTAGTTCAAGGCATTTTGAAGGCTAAATAGCATTAAATTTAGTTTCGAAATAGGTCGAGGCTAATAGTCTGGAAATTACCCTTGAACGTATTTTGGGGCTATTTTACCCTCGAAACAATATTTTCGAGGCTAATGTTCGTGGCCGCATTTAACCTCGCTCTTCTAGCCCTCAAATTATATTTCGAGGGCAAATCCGCTAGCAGTTTCGAGGGTAGCATATTTTCGAGGCTATATCCGAGGTTGGATTTGATGTGAAATTCGAGACTATAGAAGCGTTTTCTAGTAGTGAAAGCTCAATTCGAACCCTAACTCATGGACAAGGCAAGTCGACAGGTCAAACTAACCCGTCGGTCGAAATACTAAAAAATTCAATTTTTAAAAAAAATTATACTAAAATAATTTTGGAAAAAATCAAACTTAAATGGAATAGAAAATGTGGGAAGATATATCTTCATTTTACTTTATTCTTTCACCATATTTTCGATGTGCAATAGAAATTGTGGGAGAATGTGTGGGAATATCTTCATGCACCACGTTGGAAATGAGATGATAAGTGAGAGGATCCTAACCCTATAAAAGGAGTTAAGCAAATGTGAAACTTACCATGCATCACATATTACATAAGGATTTATATATTATAACTTTTATTTAAAATAAAGTTCATAATAAAAAATATAAATTCTAATTTTTTATAAAATACTTTTTTTAATTAAGTTGGGATGGGTGCTGGCCGGGTAAACTCGACGGGTTAGACTCAACAGGTCAGAGGGTTCGAGATAAATGACCCTAACCCCAAACCCGCTAATCCGCATGCCTACTCGAGCACCCGTTGGACCTGGACCCACTGAGTCACAGGTTGACCCGTGGCAGGACTGTCCAAAATCTAAAGTGGCTTCCCAGCGCTGGTGTACTACCCCCCTAACCAAACACACCACCATACCCGAAAACTAAAAACAAAAGAATACCATCCCTCAAAAGTGAAAGATGATTGGATTGTTGATAATCTTTGCTCTAATCCACCGCAAGATTAAACAGCGGAGTTTGTCAGGACCCGTATAAATGAACAACTTTCTATCTTACATTTTTCTGTGAAATCAACGACAGCCAAATCTTCTTACTATCGAAACACAATCAATTATACGATCATCCATACTAGTTACTCATAAACAAAAAAGTTGTTACACATAATGAAGAAGATGGTCCATGCAAATGAATGTTGGTACAGATAGAAGATACCTCATTTTATAAACCATGTTGAATATGTTACGATTATTCAAGATTAAAGTACGGATATTCGATTGACACCGTACACGAATTTTTAGGTACTCTATCATGACGTTTTTCATGTTTGAGGGTGTCATGCTTTGATCAAACTCACGAGAGACGAAATGTATATCAATTAATCAAAAAACAATATGTATAATTTGTTCTATTTTAACAGATATTGTAATGAAAAAAGGCATTATATGCACAATGTCATGCAAACATTAGTAATATCATCTACACCGGCGAGTCTCGCCCTACGATGAAGCAGTAAAATATTTGTCCCCCACAACATATCCCTCAACCTTTGTCTGTCTCGTCCTAGTCGCATGGGATTCTCCCTAGCCGAACCTACACCAGACTCACTCTGGCCAAATCCAATAACTACAACATCTTCTACCGAAATATGTATAGTAGAGCGTCACTCCTCGAGAACTCGATATATCATCAAAGGAATAGGCTCATGATCTGACGTTGAGCTTCCAAATTTAGTATAGCCCTTCCAGTAGCACTACACATACTTCATAATACAATTCTAGTATCTAACCCACATGATACATTCCTCAGTGTACTATGGGTCGACTAGATTATACAAAAAATACCATATAAAATAATTATGAAAATAAAAGGTTAATGATTGCGTTTCAATGATCTATACTCCAATTATAAGTTTCATTAAACAAATATCACATAACACTTAAGATAAGTTCGTGGAAATCGAATACATGTCATTGTCATACATAAAGGCTGATAAGGGGTAATCTTAAGTGTTGTGTGAAAATTGGTGTTATACCACCATTCCGCTAAAAATATCCATTGGGACCATCTTCGAGGGTTGTCCAAAGTCATACACCGAAGGTAAGTCTCTAAGCATCTATTCACCCTCTCTGTTTGGCCATCCGACTGAGGGTGATAAATGGTACTCATGTCCAGGCTAGTGTGCATAGCTTTGAAGAGATGTTGCCAAAAATTGTTGAGGAATATCTTGTCCATGTCAGACAAAAATGCTGCAAGGCAACCTATGTAACCGAAACACATTCTCCATGAACACAGAAGCTATCTTTACAGCAGAAAATGGATGGTTAAGCGCAATGAAATAGGCATACTTAGTCAATCTATCAACCACTACAAATATAGCATCTCTCCCCTGAGATTTAGACAAACCCTTAATAAAATCCATGTTAATATGGCTCCAAGCTTGAGAAGGGGTCAACAAATGTTGCATTAAACTCGGGCTAGCCACACACCCGGTTTTATTTCATTGACAAACATCACATTCTCTGACAAGTGTTGTTACAACAACCTTCAGCCATGTCCAATAGAACACCAGTTTCACCCTTTGATAAGTGCCATTAATTCCAGAATGACCCCCAACCAACTGGGTCTTCATGCATGTCCTTCAACACTTTGTCCTTCAATTGACCATGATTTTCAATGACCAGCTGGCCTTTGTACCTGAGCAAGCCACTCAATAATGAGAAAAGACCAGGATCAACCGATACTGCAGTAAGCATAAACTCCTAGATACTCTCATCCCCCTGTAACTGTCAACCACCTCCTTAACCCATGTAGGTTGGATGGTCACCATAGTAGCACAAGCACCCTTTTCATGAACCCTTGACAAGGCATCTGTAGTTTTATTTTCTACTTCCTTTTTGTACACAATGTCATAATTGAGCCCCAAAAGCTTCCTCACAACCTTCTTTTGAATCTATGTGGACAATCTCCTGTAATCAATACAGAACCGTAAAGATCCATCTTTCTTTTTAACCAATAATGTTGGCGAAGCAAATTAGCAATGGCTAGGTCTAATCACCCCATTTTCAAGCATCTCAGACACTTGTTTCTCAAATTCAGTTTTCTGAAAATAGGGATACCTATTTGGTCTAGCAGCGACTGGTTGGGCACCCTTCTTTAAACTGATGGCATGCTCATGATCTTTTAGAGGAGGTAATCCTTTTGGTTTCTGAAACACATCCTCATATTCTTTCAGCACGACTTCTATCCTGGGAAATAGTCTTTTTTCTGTTGCCATTACACTACAAATGTGGGCAACCTTAGCTAGTGCAACCACCTCCTTTTTATGACACAATTTCTGCACTTGCTTCCCAGTAAAACATTCGGACCACTGCAGACTTCTGCTTCTTACCCTCCTTGATGCCTTTAATAACACCCCTTTTTCCTTTGTTTTTCAAAGAAAATCTGTACCTTCACAAAATCAAATAGAACAGGGTTGGAATTTACGAACCAATCAGTCCCCAAAATCATGTCACTTTTTTCCATCCTCAACAATCTAATATTTTGCTCATAGTTGCACCCTTGCTTTTCCCAAACAAAACATTTACAAATCTTGTTGTTAAACATTGTCTCATTGATAATGTTGACCTACATCAAACCCGCTTTCACGGCTTTGAACCCCGCTTCTTGTGCCACCCTTGTATCCAATAAACTGTGAGTGGCGCCATTATCAATCAAGATGGTTATCACCCGGCCTCTTATAGCTCCTTTAACTCTGAAGGTATTCCTAGAGTCCCCACTTGTCAAAGCATGGACATAAACCTCATATTCCTCTGGCTTCGGTTCTAGGTCTTTGTTCTCCTCCTAATCTTCTAGTTCTTGCACTTCCTGAGCCATCAAATTGAACAACGATTGAGTCTTACATTTGTGCCCATAAAAAAACTTGTCTCCGCACTTGTAACATAGTCCTTTCTTAGACTCATTCGATCTCACAATACTGTTTTCTGACACTGAATGGGAGATTGCAGGTTTGATGTTGCTTGAGAAGCTCTTTTCTTTCTCCTCTACTCCCACCTTCACAACTCTAGCTCCTTCCTTTAGGCGTAAAACTGGATACCCCAGTCACTTGTTTCCATGGAATTCGGGTTACCCTGATCAAGGCTTGAATCGCCCTGTTATAGAGTCGTGCTTGCTCAATCACCCCTGCCATGGTCTTCGGTTGACCTAACTTGACCAAGGATCGAATATCCTCCTTTAGGCCGCTAATATAGATGGACACAAAATATGACTCTTTAAGGTAAGGATTGAATGCTTATATCCCTGCTCTTAACTCTTCAAACTTATCCGTGTAACTTCAAGCTCGTCCGATTGCTCGAGTTTATTGAACTCTCCAACAATCTCCAATTCTCACCTATTACCAAATCGGATGCACAAATCTTCGCAAAATTCCTCCCACCCAACCCTGGGCTTTTGCATCATATACCCTTGCAACCAATGTCGGTCTTATTGTTGAGATACATGCCCGTGATTTCTACCTTCTGCAATTCTTGATTTGTAAAAATTCCAAAATATTTCTCACACTTCGGGATCCAGTTCCTCGATTTCTTGTCGCTGAAGGTTGGAAAATCAAGCTTTGAAAGCATGTGAATCCGGTTACTGTCCATAGTTCCACTCGTTACACTACCGTTGGGAACACCTTGGCCTTGGTGGTAGGCGTGGCCACAGGTCCGACCCGGCGGGTCGATGGGTTCGACCCACCAGGTCAAGGGTCGGAGAGGGGTGACTCGAACCCTAACCTGAGATTCCCACGGGTTGGCGGGATTGGGTCACCCGGCGGGTTGACCCATCGGCTAGGGCCCGGGTTGTGTTAAGTTTGCAACTTTGCGATGTTTTGACTTTTTGAAAATATCGTTTCATGTTTTCTGTTTTCGTATTATGTATATTTGAGTTAGGGGAAAAAGGAAGAAGGGCTTGAATCGGTTTCCTGATTGCCTACGTATCCTCCCGGGGTTGAGGAATCAAAGCCCACGTAGTTATTTTTACCTGTGTAAGTCTGAACTCCCACTTTCCTAATCTGCTTGATCATGGGATCCTCCTCCATCTCGAGCTGATCCGTCACCGTCAGTGACCGCACCATCGATGGAGCTCCCAACGGACTCTGTATCCACTCCGTCATCTTCCTCGGATTCAGTAGATAAGATGTTCTTCTACATTCGCATATCCACCCTCTTCCAATCTGTAAGGCAAACTTGGGCTTCGAAGTTTTCGGGAAGCAATCTTGATCTCTTCTCTGACAGAATTTGGCCTCTGCGACTGAAGAGCTGCTCGCCGGCGACGGTGAAGCAAGGGGCCCCAGGTATTTGTCGGGCAATTACCTGCAATGTTGGGAATCTTTGTCTTTAGGGACGGCTCCACCATTCTAGGACATTGAAATCTTCTTCCTCACCGCTGTGAAAATCAAAGTTAGTAGGCAAATATTCATCGAGTTCTGAGTGGGGGCTCGACGAAGAACTCGACCTCTTTGAGCCAAAGATATCTCTAGCAAGTGCCTTAGTTCGAGCAGTAATGCTAGTTCGTGACCCGCTCAAAATGAAAGGCACGAGAGGACGACCGGAGGGCGCTCTATCGCCTATAGAATAATGAGTATATAATTCTTCTAATATACCTCTAACTCTAGCAACTATAAGTTGAACATTGCATTCGGGATCATTCTCAATTTCTAAAGTCAGAAAATAGTTTTCTAAAAACTTTTGAACCCCGTTTAATTTATACCTAGGGTCGAAACAAAACGCTACGAGGAAAATGTCCAGTATAACTTTGTAATATGCCAGCCATTTCTACCGCATCTCTGTAATAGCCAAGGATATGGAAGGCACATTAATCTCGTCTTGAAGGGCGAGGGCAATGTTCGTGGCAACAAAACAAAAAAGGTTTGATGTAGACATGAAATCATGACTAAAAGTCCGAGTTGCGTCGTAAAAAACTTTGAAAACTTTAAAAACATCCCGAGCCGAGTCCACACGTCCGCAAAGATGTATGACCCTTCGATGTTTTGTGTTACAAAACCGGAAAGAAGATCTTTATAAGCTATGGATTCATAAATCATTTTGTAAGTAGAGTTCCACCGAGTGCAAAAGTCCTTGGGGAACTGCTTCGAGCGAGCTTGGTGAGCGCGACAATAGGCGCTCCAGTCGTTGCGAAGCTGTTTGCTTCGCCATAGTGCCCGCAAAACAAATCGAATTGGTTCAACAACAGAATGTAAAAATGTTAACCCATCTTGGACACATAAGTTTAAAATATGAGGGGCGCAGCGGATGTGGAAAAACCTACTGCCCATCCCAGGCTGACAATATTGGATTAAATCCGGAATAAATGTGGTGTTGGCAGAGGCGTTGTCAAAACCGATGCCGAAAACTCTTTGAGTCAATCTATATTCTTGTAAAATGTTTAAAAGGACATGTGCTATGTTCCGTGTCGTGTGAGCGTCGTCGAAAACTCAAAAAGCCAAAACAAGCTTGTGCAATTGAAAATGTTGATCAACCCAATGATAAGTAACACCCATATACAAGTGATGTTGCCAATGGTTGGTCCAAATGTCACTACAAATCGATACTTGTAAATCGTGGTTTTTTTTAAAAATATTCGACTAATTCATTTTTACGGGCGTTATACCGTCTAATTACTTTCCTCTTAACTGTGTTTCGACTAATACCTTGCCATGCAGGTTGAACATTTTGTGTTATAAATGCGTTGAAACATAAACGTTGTGAAAAACTATAAGTTGAATCTCCGGGACCGGGCCGCCTCCGCCGCTCGAGGATGGGGTTCCGCTAACACTCTTGCGACCTCGAGTAATTCGAGATGTTCGACATTATGAATTCAAGAGGCTTAAGAGCGATAAGAGATTAAGAGAGATTAGAGAGAGATTAGGAAACCGGGACTACAAGAGAGAATATCGAGCGATTAGAGAGATAAAGATGAGATTAGATGAGAATATGAGATGAGTGAGGTATGAATTCAAAATGGGAGGGAAATGGGGTATTTATAGGGGCAAAACCGAGCCTTTGAAGTCAGTTTCGACCGTTGGAAAATAGCCGTTGTTGAGTTTTTTTTTCTTACCCGCAGCCTATGCTAAAAAAAATGAACAAATACTTATTTTATAAAGTTTGTAATTTTTTTGACATTTTTTAAATTTATATTGAACGTTAATTCGATTTTGTACGGATTTTATTTTGTTTGTTCAATTTTTTTCAAAAACTACATAATCTTAAAAACCGCAATTACGTGAAACACAAGTTTATTAGAAACCGAACTATGATTACGCCCAAACCGGATTCATTGTCTCGGCGGGGATCAAGCTTCGGATTTTAAACTTGACGACCATCACAACACGTTAGAACTTAAAATTACTAGACCACTACACTACTAGTAGTACTAGTTACCACCCGAGCCCGTTGCACCACCGGTCTTCATCTTGTCGGGGTGCTTCTTCGTGATATGGAGCTTCGTATTTCCGTAGCTCAGGTTGTTTGTCAACTTGTATTTGTGACCGCAATGATGACAAACCGCTTCGACCTTCCGCGGGGCTTGCTTGACCTTCTTGAAATGGTCACAGAACAACGTCGTACTAAGATTATCAGCGGATTGGTCGGACATGATAATGAGCTTACGAAAATGAAATGAAAGTTGATATGGGATGGGATATGTATATATGTGATGAATGAAATGATGGATTGACGCGTATATATAGCTCCGGCGCCCTCGCGCTAGCCTGCCCAACAACTATTTTTTTTAAAAAAAAATTGTCCTCATGGTGGGACCCACATGAAACGGCTAGTTTTTTAAAAACGGTTGACCCGACGGCCACCGGGTCGGACCCGACGGCCACCGGGTCGGACCCGCCGGGTCAGCGGGTCGGACCCGCCGGGTCAGCGGGTTCAAAACCCCCGACCCTAACCCTAACCCGCAACCTGCCTCTACCCGCTTACCCGAGGACCCGTATCCGCCGGGTCATTGACCCGTACGACACGCCGGGTCACGGGTCGATCCGTGACCCGTGGCCACACCTACTTGGTGGCATCACGCTCTCGGAATCTCACGATCCGCAGGACCCATCCCCATCAAGGAAGGTCTTCCTCCCACCGAACTAGGCGAATCGTTCCCGTTATCTCTAGTATTCCTTCGATCGCTCCCCATGGATGCTTCTTTATTCCTTCGCCCACCTGAATCATTCTCATCTGGTGGTCGTTCCCTTCTCGGAGGGTTCCTGATGTATTCAGTAAGTTGTTCCATACGCTCCTCAATCAACTTCTTGAATTCCTCCAACTGTCGACCTTGCTCCTGACTGTGTTGCGAATCAGCCATAAACTTGGCCGTCAACGCCATGAACGCCCGAGTGTCTTGAATTCTTGCAACTGAATCTTGAGTCTTTGATCTTGTCCCCTCTTCCATTGCTGACGCATGTTGATCGAAAACGAAGCTCTGATACCAAACTTGCTGTGGCCCAAAGTATGTACACAATTGATCTGGTATTGATCAGTCGTAACCGAATTGATGGTGAAACAGATAGGGAGAAAGAGAGAGAATAGAGAATAAGAGATAGACAGGTGTAGAGAGGAAGAGAAAGAAAGTGAGGTAAGAGGGAATTTTGATATTTCATTCGACAACCCTTACATTCCCTCATCCGAGTCTATTTATAGACCTACATGACTGGCTAATCACTCTGCCTATAACAGACTAGACCTATCAATAAGGTAACAGAAGCAAAATCCCATTAAATTCAAATCATATTTAATAAATCTCTACCTTGACTCTAAATAGGAAATTACTTCAAGCTGTTGTTTGTTGATACTGAGGAGTTTTAAACAAAATATGTAATCAGTCATTTTTCTGGTAGCTCCTTTTGTAGATTTTTTTAGTCATTAATGATGGGTAGAAAACCTTCCGCAAGCTCACGAGAGCTGTCCAAAACACAATTTCTACATACCCCGCCATCAATCCATAATGTTCAGAGACGGGAACTGGAGAACCCAAAAGAAACTAAAATCCAGAGTCATATCATCTCTAAAGAAACACTTGAAACATTATTTATTTGCTCTTGGGGGATAAAATCCGGAACATACCAAGTAGTTCCCAGTAGCAGAAAGACCAGGGCCCTTAGGACAAATACTTAGCCATCCATGAGCGGAAACGGGACCAAGCCAACTCAACAGCGGTATCATCTTCGTCACTCAATCCCATACCCTTCCTCCTCTGCACGCCCTCAGGTGACCTGTTCATGAAAGCATGTCCGCAGCCAGGGTAGATGTGAACCTCGTGTGGCCCACCTGTGGCCTTCAGCTTCTCTTCCAAAGCTTTTGCTGCCTGCAGATGTAGAGAAAGAGCGAGACACACTTTAGCACCTGATTGCCAACCTGTTTTTATTCTTATGGTGGTGCATGCACAAGGAACCCTGCAGATGATTTTAACAGAAATACGAGAAAAGGAGCACACTTCGTAGTCAAGTGCATGCACCCTGTGGATGATTTTATTTTTAACAGAATTCCGCAACCAGGATCACACTTCATAGTCTACGTGATAATACAGTAACAGGCTAGAAACAAGCATCAGTTTGCTTATTAACAAAAACCAATTTCAGCTTTAAACAGATGATAACTTCTGGCCTAACTAGCATGTTCAGTTACAAAAAAGCTCATTATTTGCTGTAAACATTTATCCTGATGATGGGGATTGAATTACTCAAGGTCAGCATTAAACAAAAACTAAATGATGAATGTGAGAATTTTAAAGCAAGTGTCACCTAAGCAACAAATATCATGTAAACCAATGCTTTCATAGGGTTCTCTAACAGTATCAGCTTAGGTAACTATCAATTAAAACCCCATTTTCAACAAAAGCTGCAGAAAACTCTTCTGCAACGCATTTCAAAACATATATGTATAATAAGTGATTGCGACTTCAGCTGTAAACGTGTTTGACCCATTATTGATATGGTCTGAAATAAGAAAATAAAAAGAAAAATGGAAGACCAAACCAAGTGGACATGGCCCATTATTGATATGGTCTGACATTTTGGATAATTCCTCATTTGTGCTCTATGACAGCTATAGAGGCAATTATCTTCAATTTTACCATTGGGCTTATATTCTTGAGTTAAAAGGTGCATTAATATAAAGGCTTAAATCTCCAATAGTTGGCTGCATAATTTTTTTTGAATAAGCATGCCCTCCCTGGACAGGGAAAGAAGAATATGTTGAATCAAGTTTTCATTAGAAGAGGGAATGTAATAGGTAATCTGAGAAGAATATATATATAGACGTTCAAGATATATATGCCCTGGAGATGGAGCAAATTTGTCATTAAAACGTGTGGGTGTATAAGTATTTACAAACTAGCATATTAAAGTACTATATTAGAAGACGAGTTTTGAGGAAAATTTCAGCATATGCATATCAACATAAATTTCAACCCAAGCAAGCAAATGCTACACTTTCTTTACTCAATTAAGCAAGCAGAAAAAATCTCATTGCATCCAAATAAGAACATACCGTGACATCTGAAAACCCGACAAAATTGTCAAGCTCCCCAAAATGAGCTTGAATAGGTGCCTTCGCTTGTGCAGGATCCGCAGACTCTTGTGGAGGAACTCCATAGAAGGCAACAGCAGCATCAACACCAGGGACATTTACAGCACTTATGATGGAGAGAGCACCTCCCATGCAATATCCAGTTACACCAACCTATGGCATGTAGAATATCTAATTAGCCAAGAATACTCATTAATCAAATCCAACGGCACATATAATGATCTTTCAATTTTTTGAAATTGTATTTATGGTAGTTTAGTTCCCTCAACACCCAACGGGGGAAGGATACCTACAACTCTAAAATTACCTAAGCTGGTCCGCTTAGGTACACATAAGAAGACCAGAGAATGTAAATAGCCAATGCTACCATATGATCATAATGCAAGGCCTAACCAATCAATCCAATCAATTCTAGTATTGTAGTGCACGTTCATAATTGTCGATAAGGATAAAATAAACTTTAAGTACTTAAGAAATTGCATTTCCAAATAACATTTTTATCAACATACAGGTACCGCCTTCTTTCTAGTCATCCATAAGCACATTTCATTAAATACCAGTATAATCTAGATTATATAAATACCATTATAATCTAGATTATATAAATATGCAAATAATTTAGGGTGTGCTAATGCTGGGCAATATGTAGTTTAAATAGAAGACTTCCATATCAGTTAGCTTCTTAGGTCTTCTCAACTACCTTTTCAAACCTTATCAACACCCTTTTACATTATATGCATGTCTAACAAAAACACTCCTTAAGTCGGTAATTACCTTCTTGGAGCCGTTTTCCTTGAGCCACTTAACAGAAGCTTCAATGTCTTTGACAGCGCCTGCCCAATCCAAATTGTCCATTAAATGTTGTGCCTCAGCTGCATCCAAACCTACTTTCCCACGGTATAAGCTACAATATCAAGGGGGGAAAAACAGAATCATTCATCCACCAAATTCTACAACTAAACTGAATTATAGCGGATGGCGAGCAAAAAAAAGTGGAAAGGTAAAAATATATTACTCAGGGATGAGTGCTTTGAAGCCGGGCTCTAGCTGAGAAATCTTGATGGCGTGATTCTTAATCTCAAAATCCACACCCCACCATTCTTGGAGCACAACAATAGCAGGAGCATCGTCTTTCCCAACCACATAAGCATCGAATGTCTGCAGATACACAAGCGTGTCGAGTTGTCAAGTCAATTCAAAACAAGGCCAGCCAGATAAAAGACAAATCACCATTTCTTCGGATAAGGTAAACCGCTAATCATCGGCAATAGCACAATCGAAACAAGTAGAACGATAATCAGTTAATAATTAAACTCAATTACAAGCGACCAAATCGGATAGCATAAACGACAAATTAGGTCTTATGTCTCCAGAAATCGAGCATCGAAATTGGTTGGCAGCAACGAATTCCGTGATGGATTAATACGGAAAAGCTCACCGTGTCGTCTCGCTGAATCTGGACTTTGGTAAATGCAGAGTCGGCCATTGATCGGACTTGGAGAACGTGACGAGAGGAGACAGAGCGGAGTGGGGAGACCGGGATCGTCTTCCTGGTAGCTCTGGTGAAGTAGGCGTTGACGAAGAAATGGTTGGGTTTGGAGGAACATTTATACAGGGTTCTGGAAGCTGTCAGTAAAACCTCCATGGTTTTAAGTTAACCCTAGTTCACTGTTCACCTCACTCAACCAACACTTTCTCTACCTTTAAATTTCTTTGGATAATTCTATTTTCCGAGACTTACATAAAACAGCCCTTGAAATATAGGGTAAACGGCGGAAAACCACCCCTAAAATATGGCACTTTGCCTTAAATCTCCCCTTATATAGTTATTTACCGAAAACCGCCCTTATTAACAACTCTTTTAGCAATCAACCATCCCTCTCAATTTTTCATCCAAATTTTCGTTAAAAAATAGGCAAATATCTATTTACCCCTATCTTTTTAATACTCTATTCGTTAAAAAGTAAACATAATTTAATTTTCTGGTACATTTTTGTAAAGTAAAAACTATATAAAGTTTTAAATTTATTATTATTATGAACAAAAATCATTTATATTATTAATAAATATAAAATTATTAGTAATAAATATGAAATCATATAAAATCTTAAGAGGGGTGGTGACACATTATTAAATACAACAATCATTTCGTATTTAATTTAGTTTCTTATTTCGAACTAGTTATATACACATTATTGTTTTTATTTTGTTTATTATTATAATCTAATATATATATATATTATCTTAGATTACATATCTCTACATATATATAAGAAGTGTTGTAGATGATTGAGTAAAATCAGATCTAACTTAAACTTCTTTAATTTGATCAAATCCTAGTTTCTTCAAAAAATTAATTTATTATTTTTTTCTTACATTAAAATCTTAAGAGGGTGGTGACATTTTGCTAGGAGAGGTGTTCTAATGGGTGGTTTGATGCAATTTCGTATTTAAAGGGTGGTTATTTGGAACATGACATATTTAAATGGTGGTTTCAACTAATTATAAATACAAGGTCGGATCGAAGAGGGCTGTAATAGTCAAGGGGCAAAATTGTAAATTTATACTATTTAACGGTGAACTTAACGGAATAGTGTGTGACGTGGCTCGTTGCCAACAGAAAAGTTTTAATGGCTGGTTTGCTACAATTTCGTATTTAAGGGATGATTATATGCAATATAACGTATTTAAGGGGTGGTTCCTGCAATTTACCCTAAAACATAGGATCTTTTACAAAATCATCGATAAAATACTAGTGGAGATTACCTGTTACATCTATATACTCCCCTCCCTACATCACAAAAATATTTTTAACCCTTATTTTATCTTTAAAAAATTTATAAAAATTATATTTATATTACTAACATCTATTTTTATATATTTATAAAATTTTATTTTGAAAAATCATGTTTTAAAATTTTTAATAATTCTATTTTGTTAAATATTGCCATTTTAATTTTTCAAATTTGTAAAACATGATTTTTTAAAATAAAATTTTATAAATATATAAAAATAGATGTTAGTGATATAAATATAAATTTTATAAAAAAATTTAAGATAAAATAAATATTAAAATATTTTTGTGTTGTAGGGAGGGGAGTATAGGAGGGAGTAGAAGATATGCACTGATAAAATACCGTTTTACTCCTTAGTAAAGGTCCGTGTGTTGTTTTTTGATACGCATTACAAGGAGTTAAAAATTATACAAATATAAATTATTAGGGATTAATTTAATAAATGAAAAAAAACCTAACTCTCATGGCTGATGGCCCTAGACTAGAAAGGAAGTAGACAAGTTGGGGTCGTGGTAGTGTGCATAGGGCGACTCCGTATGCGGGAGATTGGTCTTTGGAGTTTCGTCTTCACTGCCCACAAGAGTTAAAGTCTACCGCTGACCTACGATGCTTCCCTTGGTGGTGCTTTACTTCGTTCTTCGTCAGTATCTTCAACATTACGACTTTAGTTTTGCTTAGTTTCGATTTTTTCAGAGTACATGTTACGCGTTTGATTGTACCTTTTTTCTTTCCTGTGTTTTTTGTTGTTATTGTATGATCGACGGTTCATCCGTCGGCCGATTTGTCAACCTCTCGAGTTTTAGACCGGTGACTGTCAAGGAAGTAGACAACCGGTGACCGTCAAGGGACGATTGTTTTGTGCCTTCTGCGTGGCCTGCCTGTGCCCTTGGTGATTTAGTAAGGTCTGAAGTGCTAGTAAGGGTTTCTGTATAGGTAGTCTTGTTAGTGAATGTAGTGTGCTTTCTGTAATACAGACATATTATCTTATCTTATCTTATCATTCAACATATGATGTTCATGGGCATAAAAATAAACTAGAAGATGCAGGATGAAACTATTATACAACATGTCACCTTACAAGCGAGCAACATGAGTCTTTCTTCACCGAGTATCGCGAATGTCGGGAAAGTTACATAACAGAGGCGCACGCAAAGGCCATCATGGACTGAGAAGGCCTTCACATTCTTATTGGCTGATACTCATCCTCACCTTCAGTCCTCCTTCGGCATCCGACAATAGAAGCAACAGCTACTGAGAGTGCTCCCAGGATGAGTATGGATGAGGCAACAAAGTGCAAATTTATGCCTTTAAGCAAAGGCTCGGCATCATTAGCGCTGACCGGGAGTTGATCAGCAACCAAGATGTAGAAGAGCCCCATCACTCCAGTGTGCTGTCTGGTGCTGCTGTAATTGGAGACGAGAACAAGAGTCTCCCCGTCAGATATCTTGACAGAGCCCGGCTGTGGATAACATGTGGACATTCCCACGATATATCCAGCCTCGTTTCCAGCTTCCTCGCCCTTTCCGTAGGTTGGGACTGAGGAGCATATGACTCGTCCATCCTTCCCGTAGAGAGTCGAACCAATGCCCCCTGAATGTTGATGAGCTACGCCATAAACTACATGCCCTCCTTTTGGCATAATGAAGCTTGTTTTCTTGGAGTGTATGCAAACATCACTATTTGCAACCGAGGAGTCACACTTCTCAACTCCGTACTCTACCAGGCAGTGATGCTTTCCACCAGGCACCTTCGGATCATTTTCCCAAGTATCTGTTACATCAAATATGAAAATTTTAACAGGTAGAAGCTGGGTGTTCCAATCAATCCACTCGACAGTGTATCTCATATACAATTCCCTTGAGGCGGTCTCAAAACCAGGCTTCAATCTGCATTGTGTCTGGTCGTAACAGCAATACAAGCCTCCTACATAGTCTGGCCTCAAAGGTCTGCCATATTCATCTATGGTAACATTGTAGAGATCGCACTTACACTCAGTGCACCCCAGTTTGTCAGCCACACTACGAGTGTCGATTGCATGAACATTGAGGACCCATCTCTCCTCATACCCATCTGGTATTTCATTAGGATTACCGACCTCAATTGCATAGGGATCTGGCACGTCTGTGAGAGTTTTTCGAGTCTCAGATCCCAGACCGAAATACTGTCCTAGATTTTGACATATGCCATTGTTCCCTGCCATTATACGATCTGGGTTGTGAGCTTGTCGATGACTGGTAAGGAGAAATGAGCCATTACCCTTTATTTCTTCAACACCTTTACGTTGATAGTATCTCACAACAACCCAATGATGAAGATAAGTTTCTTGAAGGGGGACGGGGATTCCTGAGCTATCGACTACTTCAGCGTTGAAACTCTTAATGCCAATGTGCCCCTTTGGAAATTCAATATTGTGGTAGTATCTATTCACCACTGATCCTGGAGTCATTACAAACTTCGGTGATTGGAAAACTGCTGATTTTAGGGTGCCCTTGTCGTTTACAGACAGTGAAAGTAACGGGCACAAAGCGATCATCAGCAGAATCACAAAATGAGAGCATGTTTGCAATTGCACTTGCTGACAACTCATAGTTCTCCTAGTCAATCAACAGTATGTAGGTGAGTAGAAATTGTAATACCAAAATCAAATAAGTTAATTCAAGAATAAGCTCAAGTAATAATTTTAATATCGAATTCAATTGCACAGCACATGTATTTGGCTGCTAAAGATTTTGAGACAGGTAAATACACAAATAGCAGCAGCATATCAATGTTTGTACTTTGTACATACCGAGACCACAAAGGGCTAAATGAAACACAAATGGCAGTAAGATATGCATCAGAGAAATAAGACAGACAATCTACCGAAATAAAATTAGCAAGGGGCATGATAGGAACATATATAGCAGGAATTAGAGAAAAGAATCTAAGAAATTAAAATTAAAACCAACAACAGACAATGTATTTACATGGACTTGAATCTAGCAACAATTGGGAATTCGGAGTAACAAGAGGTTGCCTATCTCATCGCGTAGAACACAATCTATAGAAAAACATCTATCTCTTTTTCACCTTATTTCCTCCCACTTCCATCTGTTTTGAGGCAACAATTTATAAAACCTATCTCAGGCTTCAATTTGACTTTGCAATTTTTATTTTTTCTTGAAAAACAGCTATGATCTTGTTCAGATTAAGGTTCTTGGTTTGTATAAGGTTGGGTGTAGTTTCATATTGGTTTTATTCGTTAATTATATCCCTAAAAGCAAATATACTTTCTCAAGACAGATTTTCAAGAAATCCATAGACTGTTCTTGGCTCAACCAGATTAAAATTGATTCAGACAGCCACCGGGATAAGTATTTAACAAAAGAAATCTAAAAAATTGCAATGGCCCTCTGTGTGAAACTAGTTTCAAGGATTCAATTTGTTCCACTTCCCAAATCATTCCAGAACCATCGTATGAATTTGATCAATCAACATGCAATCAAACAATCAACTGAAATAACACAACAAAACGAATATTGATCCAACTACGAACCTAAAAATCCCCATGGCGCAACAATTGGGGCAAGTTTACTTTCAATCGGAAACAACAAAAGCGCAAATCCGCAGGAATTTGAATTTGATCTCACTGTATGAGTTCCCACACAGTTCCACAGTAGCAAAACACAGGAAGACGAGCATAAAGATGAGAAGCTCAAAACCGCAAAAACAAAAACAAGGAGGGTTACCTGAGAGAGATAGAGCGCGCCAAGGCGTTTGGATGAATTTGGGGATGGTGAGAGAAAACCTAACGGGGGATTTCTGGGCTCTGTTTCATACACCTTGCAGACTTATAGGAGAGCCGTACATGAGGGGGTTAAGAGATTTGATTGGTGGGAACCGTCAAAGTTGAAAATACGGAGATGATGAAGATGAGATAAGGGATTAGCTCATCAATGCGATGAGTAATGAATATTGATGGGCAAACCGACACGAAATCTCGATTCCAAATTGGCCTGAAAATTTCGAATGGTAACCTCAAAAATTCGATCCAAAACACGATAACGACCTCTTTGGCTTGAAGGATTCTGGAATTTTGTGGTTGGATGATGGATCAATCTCGAGTCTCAGGTCGCTTCATTGACTCTAAAGTCAATGAAGCGAAACAGGATCTCACCGACCTTAGCTTCACCAGGGATTCTCAAGTCTCAGGTCGATTCATTTTTGTGTTCCATAACCATTACGTTTAAGAAAAAATAAAAATAAAAATACGGTGTGGCTATATACACCCCAAATCATGCACGTCCTTAAGGACGTGCATGGTTAAAAGGGGTTAATTAATTTTTTTTAAATGTTAATTAGTCAAAAGGTTTGCACGTCTTTAAGGACGTGCAAATCCTTAATCCGGATTTGCGGTGTATATAACAACACCCTAAAAATATTTACCTTTCTACTGTATGTTAGTTTCATCTTTTTGAAAAAAAAATTAAAATGTACGAATTAATGATCCATTTATTTCCGAAGTTATATAAGTTTCAGTCCTTAGAAAGAGTGGGAGAATATTAATGTATTTCCTAAGGTATCCTTTTAGACGATAATTTGGTCTTAGAAATGAAGTTGGGTGGAGGATTATTGATTAGGAGTTCTTAGTTCCTACAATAAAAAAAGCAGTAATGCAGTCTACTTTGTGTAAATATGTTCACTTATTTATTTACAAAGTTTAATTTTCATTGGAATGGTTTAAAGTTGAAATCTCCAAATTTTTTGCTAACTCATCTTGTTTTGAAATTAACTACATTTTTGTTTTATATTTCAAACTAAATGGACACCGAGGGTTGAAGCTTTCTGATGATAGAGGAGAGATGAGATTAGGGGTGTTATGTGAGACAAACTACTCGTGATCGGCTCGGGTTCGGCTAGTATAAAACTCGGCTCGAGCTCGTTCATATTTAAAAACGAGCGAGTATGAGCAGAATTTCGAGCTCGTCACGAGCTCGAGCCGAGCTCGTCACGAGCTCGAGCCGAGCTCGAGCTTTATACAAGCTAGCTCGTATTGCTCGTTTCGGTAGTGCAATTAATATTTTGTCCTTTAGGTTTAATTTATAACCCTCCTCTACTAAACTTCCCGAGTCAGTAGTTGCCCTCCGTTTCCTCGAAAGGACGCCGCTCCCCCTCCGTATTTGAATCAAGATCTGGATCGTCCTCCCTCATCGTCCTCTCTTGTTGGCTTGTTGCCTCTTGTCTAGATTCTCCTGCGTCTTAAGGAGCGCTCGGATTTGGATATAAGGATATCCTACCATCGGTATTTCTCTCGAACCAATTCTCATCATCATTTCATCTCCACATTTCAGATCTAGATCTAAGGATGTCGAATGGTACTTGTATCCCGCCTGCTCGTCCCACCGATGGTAACTCTCTGTCTCCTTGTCCGTCCTCACTCCTCCACTCTCCAGATCTGGATCTGAGGAACTCTCACAAGCTGCTTGTCTCACATTTGCTCATTTCGCCGACGGTCCTTTGGCCTTCTTTTATGAGTTCTATTACTTTTGTCTTATTCAATCTTGCTATGAATGTTTTTCAGTGAGAGGGTCAAGTATCTATTTGGCTTTGAATTGGTGAGGATTTGGGCTCGATTGTGATGGAGATTAGTCTAAACAGAGCAAAATAGAAAGGTAAATAAAAAGAGCTCTAAAATGAGCAAAACAGGGAAAACGAACCCAACAGAACAAACAAGCTTGTATTCCCAACAAAACAAACAAGCTCGTATTCCCAACAGAACAAACAAGCTCGTATTCGAGCTCGAGCTCGGCTCGAAAAAAACGAGCTCGAGCTCGAGAGCTTGTTTCAATGCTCGCGAGCCGAGTTCGATCATATTCCTAAGCTCGATAAAAAATCAGGCTCGAGCTTGGCTCGATTATAAACAAGCCGAACATGAGCACTCCACTACTCGACTCGTTCGACTCGAATAACACCCTAGATGAGATCATGAGAGCTGCATCCTTCAAATTTACCACATTTTTATGTTATATTATACATTATATAATTGCTTTTGCTTGGATATTTCTATACCACTATAAATGGTGGTTTTAAGGTATCTTTTGGTCTTTTTCCATCTCACCTGAAAAGTTCAAGGTTATCCTAAAGAGGATTTTATTTTTGGTCTTTTTTCTTTCCACATGGAAATTTTAAGGTTATCCTGAAAATAGACTGCTTGCGGTTAAGGATGATTTTTGCAGCTATATAAGGAGATCACTTGCTAGGGTTTCAAATACAACGAACTCCCTCTCCCGTTTTCTCCTACGGATGATTTTTGCAGCTATATAAGGAGATCACATGTTAGGATTTCAAATACATCGAACACAAATCGCCTCTCCCTCTACTATTTTCTCCTACCTTTTCTTGTTTTGAGCCCTGTTCCAGTTCCAACTTTCGCATACCATACCACGCCTCACCACAACCCTAGCCTTTTCACAAAAACGAGTTCGGCCTACATCCACTAACGCGCTATAAAAATTTGTTACTTGTCGTTAGTTGCAGCAGAGTTATTATCCAACAGTGAGAAATGTATTTTTTTTCCCAATAGCCGCCGTCGAGATCTCATACAAGTGCAGCCACGGGCAGTGCAGCGTGAAGATCCCACAACGACATGAACCAATTTCGACAGTGCTGGCCGAAATGCAATCGCAAGAAGAGATCGCCGCATCAGGACACCGTGATCTAGGGTTGCGATCAAGATCTTTGACTTCGATAAACCCCGGTGATCGAGACATTGAAGCCGCTGGTTCTGCAGGCGGCTATGGGGCACCTCTACTGCCGAATCGGTTTTGTGATATGTGAAGTAGACCGATTATTCTTAACGTCAATTGGAGGCATCTCGGCTGCGAATCTGCGATCATACCGTGGAGTCATGAACGTCAATGTAAACAGCAAAGAGTTTTGATGGTTGGTGAGAGTGGTCCGGCGTCGATGCCGATCGATATTGATGTCGGACCGATGAGCTATGCCGGGGCACTGCCGACATCGACCACCGCATATGGCCAAAACGCAACCACTTGATCAATCCTTTGCCACTGCGATATCAGGTACATAATGACTTAATTCATTGTCAATTACCTTTGTTTCAATTAATTAAGAATTGAAAGTGTGATGAATTCAGAAATGAAATGAATTCTTAATTTGAGTAATTTGATGTGAATTTCTAAATTACATTCATGTTACAATTCAACCACAACCCTTTTCTTAATTTGACCAATTCATGTTGAGTTATTCATCAATTGTACCAGAATACGAGATTAAGGTTAAGTGATATATGGTTTCACTAAATTGGAAAAGCAGAACTCACGAGTTGGGTTTTACATCCTAAAACCAATTGGTGTTAGGTGGGGTAGTCCACCGGCTTATATGCAAGGCTTGGATTCATCGGATTTATCATTTTTTCAATGTGGGATACTGTAAAGAAGCTGCAACCACTCCAATTTGTAGTAACCGGCACTCCAATCTGTAGTAACCAGAAGCAGCTTCAAGGTGATCAATGGAAGATCACGTGAGGAAGAAGAAAACCATTTTGGGAATTTTCTGTTATTATTTCTGTGTTCCCAGAATGAGCAAGATACATGTATATATACAAGTATAAACTGTCCTACCTAAGCGCATTATAGTGAGCTCGACACTCCGACTAACTAACCTACACCTTACTCTTTGCCGTGCTTTGGCAGCTCGTGGTGGAGTACTCTCTGACAGATTCGCTCTATTATTGGCTCCTATTCAAGAGGGAGTGATCAGGATTAAGCCGCGTGGCTATACCCTATAATAAAAAAGGACTCTTTTATTCACTTTTTAAGGTATCTATACCCTATAATAAAAAAGGACTCTTTTATTCACTTTTTGAGGTATCGTACTCAAATCCGTAGGGGGAAAGGATAATTATTCAGCGCACTTAAAGTGGATCTGGTTCACTATTAAGCCAACGCAGAAGCGCAACTGCCTGACCACGCAATGGGGGGGCCACGCACGCCCAAGCGCACATGCGCAATTAACCAAGCCGAGCACACAAGCCGAGTGAGGTTCCATCCTAAAACCAATTGGTGTTAGGTGGGGTAGCCCACCGGCTTATATGCAAGGCTTGGATTCATCATTTTTTCAATGTGGGATACTATCTCATTTCATATTCTAACACTACTAAGGTAATTAAGCAACTAATGCTAGCCTTGACTATTTAATTTTACCAGTTAGCAAATGCATATTTGTTTAATTAAGTTGAGTGCATTTACATCATGACTACATATAGTCGACCATGATGGTAATTGGCAAGGTAGCATTAATATATAGTCATCTATGTGATGTGATTATCATTGGATTTATTATCTAAATGTGTAATTTGGGATTGGATAAATCTTCCAAATGATACTCAAGAGTGAATATTATTAGAGCAATTTCCGTACGATTGAACCAGGCATGCATGCTAATTAACGGCAAGCTCGTTGTAGATTTGTACAAACAAGTTAATTATATGCATATGGAGTCTCGACTTATTAGGTGTTATGTATAAAGTTGGTCTTGACTTCTATTTCATTGTATATCTTTTGACAGTGATATATAGTGATTTAGATCAGATAGAGACAAGAAATAAAATACCACCCGAGAAGTTAGACAAAAACCCCATATAAGGTTTGTAAATAACTTAGGGTCTATCTAGTGTAGATGAGAAATGTGGGGATGTTTGACAAAAGTGGTAGTTTATGGCTTTCAATGAGATGACATTGGATCTAAAATAGTTGAGGATATATATATGTGTGTGTGTGTGCGCGCGCTTGTTGATTATGATGAGAACACTTATATTGCTTGTGAGCGTATATGTTTGCATGATAGAAATGTTTGTGAATATCGTGTTGCTGAATTTTTTAAGTATATAATTCATTTGAAGAAAGATCATGATAGTATTCATACTATTGTTGCACCTGCATCTTTGTCTTTGCCTACTTTTGTTGATGTTGGAGAACCTAGTGAAATTATCTATTTTGCATAAAATATCTTTTCTTGAGGCTGAAGATAGTGTTTATCCGCGAATATCTATTTTTCACTGAAATTATCGTTTGCGTAAACTTATCTTTTTGGTTTTGGATAAGCCATGATCTTTTGAAGATAGACTGAAATCTCCTTTTGCTTGCGGCTTTAGGATGATTTTTGTAGCTATATAAGGAGATCACATGCTAGGGTTTCAAATACAGCGAAAACAAATCGCCTCTCTCCCTCTCCTACACTGATGTTTTCTCCTACACTTTTCTCGTTTTGAGCGCCTGTTCTAGTTGCAACTTCTCCCCCTCGAGTGCATCTGTGAGAGAAGCTGGTGAAATCCTTGGGGGATGTTGCCTCGCTTACGATCAAAACCTCTGTCGGAGGCAAATACGTTTCTCATTCAGTGGCTCCCATACCACGCTTCACCACAACCCTAGCCTCTTCAAATAAACGAGTTCGGCCTATATGCACTAACGCTTTATAACAAGTTTGTTGCTTGTCCCAAGTTTAGCAGGGTTATTGTCCAATATAGTTTGACTATTTAAAAGGACCTTGGTCGTTGTTAATTAGTATTTAGTAGGCCTAATCTATGACCACAAATGCTTCTGTTGAAATTCATCGTCATTGCCTCTTGGTTTGCCTCATATCAATGCAAAGAATTATGAGCATGTGGATCATGTAAGCCATTTGGTTGAGGTTATGGAAGAAAATGGAAGTGCTTTTGGATGTTTATATATGGCACCGACCTACAGAATAGAGTTGTTCTCTGAATGTAATAACTCAGGTGAGAGTAACTTTTATTTGTTTCTTGTTTTGAAGTTCTTTTCTTGTAATTGCTCTTAATTCTTGCCTTGAAATTAATTAAACTTTTTATTGGATATTGCTGCAGATCCTTTAATTGGCATATATGAGAGTTCCGTGAAAAGCTCTTGAGTATATTAATGACAGAGCACACTCATGTAGGGGATCCTTGTATTGTTTGTGCATTCTATAAGATCTTGAGTGCATATTATATATTAACTATTGAAATAGACATCAACACGCTTTATCGCAGTGTAGATCCGAAGAATATGCATTGTCTGGTTTCAGTGGTATGCAACCTTCTAATCCATCATTCTCTTGTGCTTCTTATATACATGTAATTCAATATCTTTGAACTGTTTCCTGTCAAGTATGATTTTCTATTCAAACTAGATATGAAAACCACATTAAAGATGGAAAGTATTTCTTGTTGGTTGCTTCACTACAAATTAATTTGGTTTTAGCCACAGTACTAGCCACGGATTTGACACACATTTAGCCACTCATGAGCCATGGATTTAGCCATACTTAAGGTTCAGCCACGGCGTTAGCCATGGTGGCTCAGTCCGTGGGATTTTTGCTCGTGACTAATCCAAGTCATAGTTCAACCATGGCAATAGCCATGAAACCGACCACACCTAATGTGAGTTAGAGGCAACTTAAAATGACTACGACCAATTAGTGGCAAATGATATGAGGCCATTCGTAATGCTCTGGGCATTGCCATGGTCCTGGTCAATACCATGTAATTCTTTTGCGAAATCATGTATTTAGCTACTATTTTCCGCTAGGGAAGGCGTGGCTAAATCAATAGTGACTATAAATAAAATCAATTAAGATTAATTTATATAAAAGTAAAAATAATTGTTACGCCTATGGATATAAGGTTGTGGCCAGTTCAATCACGTGTCGGATTATTTTTATTAAAATAATAAATAAAAAAATTTCATAATTTTTAACCTTACTAAATATTTACCAGCTACATTTTCTTTTAATGAATAAAATTTTATTTTCATAATTTCATTTTAATGAGGAAATATTAATTTGGAGCAAAGAAAAAAGTAATAGATAATAATAATTCTTATTTTATAATAGTCATAATCTTATTACATAAACTTCATAACCTTATTGAGTACTTGTCTACCTCCATGAGAGAAGGTTCAAATCCTTGACTAGGGTGTAGTGAATTGAACATCAACCTATTCAAGCCACCAATAATATTTGGGTTCAACAAGCGGGAATGCATGTTGATGTCATTAGCCAATGAAACAGCAGGTTGCATATATAGTCGCTTGCATCGATTGACTAAAACTCTGCATGAATGGTGTCTGTTGGGATGTCATAGCTTGTTGCTGTATAAAAGAAGACAATTCAGCAGTAAGAGTTTCAACAACTCCAGCCATAGTCTCCATCTTTTCTTCCATATTCAACACTTTCTCTTGCATCCCAGCATCGTTCTCCTTCAACACAAGCATAGGTTGAGAAGGTTGCCCACTAGCAAAGTTGTATTTCTCTAACAACTCTTGAGGGACATCCGACACTTGCGAACCCAGTCCGAAGACACGTCCCTTCTTAACCCCTCCTGCAGCTTTCACCCATAAAGTTGTGACATCTCCATCTATCATTTGGCCATCCTTCTGGGCATCAGCAACCAACACTTACAATTTATATTGGAATAACTTTGCCCAACACTTACATATGATTTAAACCATGGAGTAAATTTTTGGTCAAGATTTTCATTGGTCGCACCAAAATGCTCTACAAAGATTTTGCACATTCCAAGAAAAGCAATTTACACAAACTGTAGACATTTGGATCAGTAATACTCCCTCCTATAAAAAATATTAGATGTTTGACTTGTTGACATGTATTTTAATGTGTTAAAAAATTATATAAAATATTATTTTTTTTAATTAAATTTTTTATAGTTTAATATTTATTAGTATGAAGTATTAAATTTTAAAAAAAGTTTAATAAAAAAATTAATATTTTATATAGTTTTTAGCTCATTGAAATGCATGCCGAAAAGTAAAAAATCTTATATTCTAGATCGGATGGAGTATAAATTACAAATAAAATATATTACCTTATATATGGCTCAACTTCAAGACAATTAAAAAATATACGTCTCTATAGTATGTTTTCCCTTCATATCCACAAGCCATCTAGTTTTCGATCTACCGCAACCTTGCCCATGATAGTTAAAAATCGAAATTGGCTGATAATTGTCTTCATCAATATGTATATCATTTCGTTGAGGCCTCCTTGATCTAGACATAATATGTTTTTCAAAATAATGCTCTGTCATAAAAGTGTGATAAATCTAATAAAATAGAGGTTAGAGAGACAAAGGCATAGAGAGAAGAGAGGGGAAACTGATGATCTCATTAGGGTTCCAAATGACCCATTATATAGGATTATACAAAGGGAACTAGGGTTTCTAATGTTTATCCATCCCAATATAATAATACAAGATAATATTATAACACTTCCCCTTGGATAAACATCCCTAAATATTACAAAACTGTCATATTAAAAACCTCGCCTAGAAAACCCAATGGGACCAAAACTAGGAACAAGGAAAAATACAAATGACATGTGATACACTTTAGTGATACTGCCTCATTAAAAACCTTGTCAGGAAAACCTAGATTCAAGATATAGGAAACTAAGCAATCGATAATCAAATATGATAAAGAAGAATAAAATAAATTATCATCGACCGAAACTTATCTTTCAAATTGACAAAAGCTTGAGAACATGCTACGATCTTGAAAACCTAGTAAGAGCTAACTCGTGCTGATAACGTGGGATAAATCAAAGAAAATAGAGGTTAGAGAGACAGAGGCATAGAGAGAAGAGAGGGGAAACTGATGATCTCATTAGGGTTCCAAATGACCCATTATATAGGAGTATACAAAGGGAACTAGGGTTTCTAGTGTTTATCCATCTCAATATAATAATACAAGATAATATTATAACAAAAAGAGATTTCTTCCTGAATATATGAAGAGCATATGGATGCTTCTACATATGCCTTGTTGTCTACTTTTTTCTTCAGATGATACAAAAATCTGGATGGTAAAATATAGTTAAATGTACAAAAATTAAATTCAACATTGTTGTATCATGTACTTAAATCAAGAAATATATATAGAAAGCACATATTACCTTTCAAATGGATACATCTATCGATATTGCACCGGCCCACCAATTTTAGCTTCATATGGTAGATGAACCACCAAATGTTCCATTGCATCAAAAAATGCGAGATGGAAAATCATTTCCAACTTGCAAATGATCAAAGGAACAACTTCCTCTAATGCTTGCATTTCTGTAACTGATAATGACGGTGAACACAATGACTGAAAAAGCATACTTAACTCTGTAATTGGTCCCCAAACTGCACTGGGCAACATTTCTTTGAAAGCTATTGGTATCAACTGTTGCCTAAAAATGTGGTACTTCAAGTTCAGGACGATTGCAATGTAATCCAATATCCTTCCGTGCATTTAAATTGTCCTTCGACTTCCCCTTGATGTCCATAACTGTATTGAAAACATTTTCAAAGACATTTTTCTAAATATGCATAACATCAAGATTGTGAGGAATCATAAGGAGTTCCCAATATGGTAGTTGCCAAAAGATGCTCTGTTTGTCCATTTATGAGAAACACAATACCTATTAGGAATTGAATGAGGATCTTCAACCACTGTTGGCAAACAACTCACACGCTGTCGAATTTCAGCACCACTCAAACGTTTGGGAGCATTTGACTTCACAACACAACCTTTAAGAAAATCCTTATCGTTCTTTCTAAAAGGATGGTCCTTCGGTAAGAATCTCCTTTGATAATCAAACCATGTTGTCGTGTTTCAACCTCAACGTCTTAATGTCTTGTGCACATATTGGACAACTCATTAATCTGGTTGTCCTCCATCCAGATAACATTCCATACGCAGGAAAATCGTTGATTGTCCACAATAAAGACGCCCGCATTCTAAAAGTTTCATTTCTAGATTTATCATATGTGGAATACCTTGATGCCATAATATCAGCATCTCATCAATCAGAGGTTTTAGGTAGATATCAATAAGTTTCTTGGGGTTGTTAGGACCAGGCAAAATTGTTGTCAAGAACACATATGGAGTTTTCAAGCACATTGATGGTGGGAGATTGTAAGGAGTAACAACAATAGGCCATCATGAGTAATTCTTTCCATAGAGCCCAATTGGTGCAAAACCATCTGCACATAAGGCCAAACGAACGTTACGTGGCTCTGATGCAAAACCAACCGACTCTTTTACGTGGCTCTGATGCTTCCAAGCTTCACTATCAGATGGGTGACACATTATTTCCTCCTCGTACTTATGCTCACCATGCCATCTCATATGCTCGGCAGTAGCTCTTGAAGCATATAATCTCTGCAATCTTGGAATTAGAGGCAAATACCGTAATTTCTTATGTGAAGACAACAATGATCCTTCTCGGGGCTTATACCTCGAATGACCACAAAATTTGCAAGAGTCTCTATTAATGTCCTCTTTCCTATACAACATACAACCCTTTGGACAACAATCAAACGTTTGCACGAGCAAACCTAATTCTTTCACAAGCTTCTTTGTTTCATAGAAATTTGAAGGAAGTGAATGACCACGAGGCAAGCAATCTCCCATGAAATAAATAATTGAATTGTAGCAAGCTTTAGACAAATTAAACTCGTATTTAATACTGATTAGCCTAGAAATAGCGGATAACTGAGTATGGTTTTTGCAACCTGGCCATAATGGTTCATCTATAGATTTCAAAGCATCCCAAAATTTCTTTGAGTTTGACATATCTTCATCTTGATTGCTATCCATATCTTGATGAATGTTAGGGTTACCCATCGGACTGCTTGACGAATGATCAATGTTTGGAGGGAGACCACTTTGTTCATTCTCATCTAAGCAAGGACTACTCGGTTGATTAAGATTAGATGCCATATTTGCAGCTCAATAATGAGTAAAATTCGAACCAGCAACATCAAACACCATTCTTTGTTGTGGATTTAGATTATCATACTCCTCTTGCCTTGTTTGGTGACTTCTAATCTCATGTGAACTAGTTTGCATAGAAGTAGTCCTTAACTCCTCGTAATTTATTGACTCTCCATGACAAATCCAATAATAATAATATAGAGTAAATCCCTTCCTATATAAATGCTTCTTAATGGTTTCAGTATCCTTGTACTTCTTGTTAGCGCACTTAAAACATGGACATCTAATTTCACTTCCACTAGCACCCGATGTAGCAAAATCTAGAAATTCATTTACCCCTTTCAAAAAATCTTTTGTTAATCCACTTCGATGAGGCCAATTTCTATTATACATCCAATTCCGTTTCAATTTTTGTTCCTGTAACATGTATTTGCAACATTAATGTGGGTGTATATATAATATCCGGTAAAAATTACTCTAAAATCCCTTATGTATATAGTTTTTTGCTAGATTTAAATAAACATAATAATCAGTCCTTGATTCGTAACTAGTATTTTTTATTCCTATATAATACTTACATGTTAAATTGATCAAATAAATGAACATGTTATAATATAATTAAAGAGCTTGACAAATGAGGGTATGGCTAAGGTTGCAGTGAATTATTTTGAGAATTTGTTTAAGTCAAACCTGAACATGACCCCATAAGTGGCTTCTCAAGGAATCTCGCAAGTGCTGTCGGTGGAGGACAACCAAGTGCTCCTGCGTCCGGTTTCTAGTGAAGAGGTAAAATCTGCCCTTTTCTCCATGCATCCCACAAAACCACCTGGGTCGGACAGTATGTCAACACTATTCTATCAATGGTACTGGCATATTGTGGGGCTTGAGGTTACTAAATTCGTTCTTGATATCTTGTTTGGTGCTCCTTTTCCAGATGGTATGAACCACACATTTATAGCTTTGATTCCGAAGGTGGCTTCTCCGTTTAAGATGAAGTATCTTCGGCCAATGTAATGTGTTGTATAAGATCATCTCTAAAATTCTAACAAATCGTCTACAGTTGTGTCTTAGCAAGGTAATTTCCCTAAGTCAGAGTGCGTTCGTGCCGGGAAGACTCATCACCGACAATGTGTTGTCGGCTTTTAAGATTTTCCACTGCATGAAGAACAGGAGATGGGTATATGCAGGATATATGGCGCTCAAGCTGGATATGTCGAAAGCGTATGATAGGGTCGAGTGGAGTTCTTAGATCACTATATGGAGAAGACGAGTTTCCACCAGGACGGGAGGAGGATGATTATGAGATGCATGTCCTCTGTGACATTTTCAGCTCTTGTGGGGGGGGGGGGGTCGCCGTCTCAGGTCTTTGTGCCTGAGAGAGGACTTCGACAAGGCGATCATTTATCCCCATATTTGTTCTTATTATGCGTAGAGGCTTTTTCAGGTCTAATTAGAAGGAGTGAGAAGATGAGAAAGTGAGAGGGGATAAAGATTGCTCCGTCAACACCTGTGGTGTCTCACCTATTTTTTGCGGATGATAGCATCCTTTTTGCAAAGGAAAACTGTCAACAAGGCTAAAAAATTGTGAATATGCTCTGTGTCTATAGAGAAGCATCAGGACAACAGGTCAAATTTGCAAAGTCGGAATTATCATTCAACAAGAACGTGAGCGAAGAGGTTCGAGAAGAGTTTCAAGGATTGGCGGGACTGGTAGAGGTCGAAAAGCATGAGAGGTATCTAGGGCTCTCGACTATGATCGGGTGATCAAAGAAAGTGATCTTCGATGGGATTCGGGATAAAATTTGGAAAAAGCTGAAGGGCTGGAAGGCTAGAATCCTATCGAAAGTCGGTAAGGAAGTCTTACAAAAGTTGGTGGTGCAGGCGATACCGATGTACACCATGTCATGCTTTCTTTTGTCGAGCTATATGTGTCGGAATATCGAGAAAATGATGAGTGACTTTTGGTGGGGGGATGAAGAGGGGAGCAAAAGGATGCATTGGCTATCATGGGAAAGGATGAGCAAGTCAAAGGACATAGGGGGGTTAGGGTTCTCGTGATATGGAGCTTTTCAATTTAACCTTGATTGCCAAGATGGGATGGAGGATTATGACAAACCCAGAGGCGCTCTTGTCAAAGATCTTGAAGGCACAATATTCCCCTCATTCCTCCTTCCTCGACGCGAGATTGGGGAGTGGGTCGAGATACGTATGGCGGATCTTTCTGAGAGCACGAAGTGTGCTGGAGTAGGGTATATACTGGTTGGTGGGGAATGGCACAAATCTTTATGCATGGGGAGATCGATGGTTGCCGATACCAACCTCCTTCAAACCGATTGCGAATCCTACCAACCAAGGGGAGTTGACGAGTGTCCTGGATTTCATTGATTGGGGATCGGGCAGGTGGGATGAGCAGGTTGTGAGGCAAGCTTTTGTGCCGTGTGACGCTGAGGTAATTCTCAATATCCATCTGGTGGACCCGCTCATGGAGGATTCACTGACATGGTACTTCACAAAGAACAGAAACTTTTCTGTGCGCTCTGCCTACCACATGTTGGTGGATAGGAGGACCGAACAGGAGGGTGGTGGGCAATCCTCAGATGGAAAGAAGGGAGGCGAGCACTGGAAGAAACTTTGGAGGATTCCGAATGTACCTAGAGTTCGAAATCTAATTTGGCGAGTGTGTAAAGGAATTCTGCCTAGCAAGGAAGCGCTGAGCAGAAGAGGAGTACCTGCGGAGCCCTGGTGTGATGTATGTGGAGGGAGGAGACCACAATGCATGTGTTACGTGATTGCAAGATTGCCCGGGATGTGTGGAACCTCCGACCTGAGCTAAGGAGAAGGGGAAAGAAGGCAGAGGGGTTTAGGGAATGGACTAAGACTATGGTTCATCAACAGGAGTGGGAGAGGGTGTGTATCTGGGCGTACGCAGTGGAGGCAGTGTGGCAAGCAAGGAATCGCCGGTGCTTCGAAGGAAGGTGTGTATCGGCTGAGATGGTGGTTGAACAGGTAATGGAAAAGCTCGAGAGGCATAAAGAAAGAAGGGAAGGGGGTGCAACAACAGCGAATGAGTCCCGATAGTTGGAGGGATTATGCACAATGGTATCTCCCGGAAGATGGCATGTTAAAGGTCAACTACGACGCTTCTGCGGATGCCAGGAAAGGGTGCGGAGTTGGGGCGATCGCTCGAGACGAGTTTGGGTTGTTTGATGGGCTACAGCGGAGCGAATACAGGGGGGATCCAAGCCCCTTGTTGTTGAGCTTGAGGCTATTGTATAGGCTCTCTAGTTGGCGAGAGATAGAGGAGAAACAACCATTGTCGTCGAAACCGATTGCGCATAAGTTGTCCACCTTTTGCAGGGAAGGCTCTCCTTCAAGGGAGTTGTCGAAAGGCTTGGATACAAGGCAAGGCTACTGGCGAGGGGTTTTCAAGTGTACAGATGGATTTTAGTTAAGAGGGGGGGGGGGGGGGGGGGGCAATAGTGCAGCCCACTTTCTTGCAAAGATTAGACCTCAGGCTCATTTAGTTTGGTTAACTGAATTTGATTTCCCGTCTGAACTTTTCGACATGGTATTTGCTTATTTGGTTTGCGAATAAAAGCTGCGTTTCTTATCCAAAAAAAAGAGCTTGACAAATATTTATACAACTGCTTCCATAAAGCATAAATATAAAGTGAGAATTATAAATAAATACCTCTAATCCCATGGTTATTCAATTGGCGGATATGATGATCGAGCTTGTCATGTACAATTGCCTCCACTTTACAGTTGCTTTTCCAATAGATCGATCGACACAAGAGATTGGTTCCACCGAAGAAGAGTGATCAGTACAAGAGAGGTTTGTAGATAATTAATAGGAATAACCTCATTATTTGAATTTCAACATGTAGTGATTTCAACGGCTAGATCTAAAATGGCTACATGTAATTTTTGAAATCTTTCAATAACGGCTATAAAATCTCACGCTATTAATTTTAAGGATATAATAATAAAACAATTAAATGATATTAAGTTTTATTGTGTTTCTTATTTAGAATATAGCCATTGAATTACTATTATTAGACTCATTCATTTTGTGGCTAAATCAACTTTAGTTTCATAGCCACTACTTGTTGGGTCTCTAATCATGGTGGCAAATTTACCCGCATCCTCGGCCATAGGATAAACGTTGCAAAAGTCTGTGTCTAATTTAGCTATTACCCTGCAATAGCGATATAATGCTAAATTTTAGTTATGTCTTATATGTGGCCACTAACAATGGCTAATTTGCAATGAATTACAAGGTTTGTGTCAATAGTCGTAGCTAAACAGTCGTGGTTTTAATTTTGTGGCTCATATTTCCATGGCTATATCCAAATTTATTTGTAGTGCTTTTATTTATTGTGTACATGCTGACAGAGCCGGACCTGAGATTTAAAAGGCCTGAGGCGAGATATCAAATTGGGCCTTTAGCTCATATAATAATTAACTTTTTTCCTACAAAAACCTTATTAAATCACATAAAAATTTAGTGAAAGTATCGATTTTTCCCTAATTCCTTACTCACATAATAACGTTTAACTTGTGCTAAATTTATAAATTATATATAAAAATTCAAAGATTTATGAATGAAACAAATTATTTCAATAAATTATCCTAACAAATCAAATAGTTATAAAAAAAACATATTCTTAGGGCTCGTTTGGTTGAATGCGGGAAGTACAATTCATGTGAACTTACTTCCCATGAATTGAATTCCCGTGAAATGTACTTCCCATGAATTGAAAAAAGTCGTTTGGTTGAATTTTATTTTTTAGAAATATAAATAGGAAAATAAAGAAAATTACATTAAAAAGGGTGGAAGTTGAACTTACCTAGTCCCCCTAGGTAAGTGAACTTCCTACGATTTGGAGGAATTGAAATTCATGAGAAGTTGAATTCTTGTGTCTTTCTGTTAACCAAACACAGGAATATATTCTACTTCATGGGTTTTTAAACTTTTTGGGTTTTTAACCGAGTAACCAAACGAGACCTAACAAATTAATGTAACGGATTCAACACATAATCGAAAAAAAAAATTAACTGATTCAACTTCATTTTTATGTACTATAATAATGGAGGCACGATTTTTTTAGGAGAAGAATTTTTTTTAAGCAGATTATTTTTTAATTTATGATAATTATGTTAGAAAGAGAAAAAAAAAAGTTAAAAGCATGAGTGTGAGTAGGCCAAGGGTAGGCAAGGAGAGATCGAGATGTGTTGTGTCAGAACACTTGTGAGGAAAAGCTGTGTCATGTGACCCATTTGGGCCATTTAACTGTTTTTCCCTATTCAGTTTGAATGTCTTTCAGCACACGTAGCGTCTGCCACACACATGTATATATTGATTGACAAACACGACATTATGCATAGCACGGTTCATATACCACTCTTTAAATTTCAAAATAGATTAGAATTCGGACACTTTACAAAGCGAATTTTTGTTACACTTAGATCTGATCGAGCTAGATTGTAAATGATCAAAATTACTTGTAACTTAGTTTATGGTTTGGATCGCGAGATAAAAGTTTTGAGATTACGGTCCAACTAGATTAACCCGAATAATATATATATATATATACACACATCTTGCCATCTTGGGCTATATATAATTATATACACACAGTGATATCTGTATATTCTTTTGGATTGTGTTGAGTTCAACTGCAACATATGAAAGGGGATATTAATGGGTTACTGGGGAACCCTCATGTTGTACATGCACCTCATATATTCTCATCTTATATGGTGTCTAGATGGCGAACCAACCTCAGGTTCTCAATCAGAAAAGTCATCATCAAAAACATCCTAGTCTCCATGATCTCATTCGAAATGATATTCTTGAATGACACCGTATGTAATCTGGAGACATTTTCATACATTAATAGCCATTTAAAACCACACTCCAGTCTCCAATATATATAGATTTATTTCAATCATATTTCCAACAGTCTCCAATATATATATAGATTTATTTCAATCATATTTCGCACCCTCTTAATGTATTATCAATCAATGGGATGCCTTAACTGCGGCGGTGACAGACCCAGACGAATTAACCGTTAAGGTATCATACCGTTGTAGCAAGTACGCCACAAGCAAGCAGCCCGTTAGCACCACGGTGTCCTTGCCCGCACACTGCTTATTATTTGGGCCTGGGCTACCACTCTGCGGCCCATTAGACCAGTACAGATAGTCCAGCAGCCCACGGCCCATCTCTCCGTAAAACCGGTCCGCCACAAAGCTCTCCGGGTCATTGAACACCTTAGGGTCTCTCATGACCAGCTTCTGGTACCCGCACAGCAGCTCGCCCTTCTTCACCTCGAACACCGAGTCCCCTGAGCTCAGCATGAAGTCCTTCCTCGCCCGCCCGTACTGCATCGGCACCGGTGGGTTCAGCCTCAGGGTCTCATAGACGAAGGATTCGACGAGAGGCATCCGTTTAACCACGTCAAAGTCTAGGTTGGACATGGTGCTCGCCTCTCGTACCTCCTTTCGGAGCTTGTCTTGGAGGTCGGAGGAAGATGTGCCTAGCTGGTTTAGCAAGGTTGGTAGGAAGACGGAGAAGCCGCCGTAGGCATTGAAGCCGAGTATGAAGAGTATGTTGTGGATAGCTTGCTGTTCGCTTAGTCCAAACTCGGTTTGAGCTCGTTGGACCGCTTCTTTCCCTTCCGTGGCGACGAAATTTGCGAGCTTGTTGTAGTCACCTAAATGTGCATTGTTGAGTTCGCAATATGATCGCATTAATACTTATAACAAGAACTTCTATGCCACCAAAATAAATTCTATGCACTTTTAGCAACAATATTTTTGTTGCGAAAAATATATATTTATTGCAATATATGCGAGTGTCGTTGCAAAAACATAATGTCAATTGCAACAACATTTGTTGTTGCCAAAACATGCCATTATTAGCAACAACAAAGAGTCGTTGCAAAATGTATATACTCACAATACCTAATGAGTCGTTACTATAGTCTTGAAGTGCAATGACAATGCAACGGTAAATGTTGTTGCAAAATGTGTCTACTGCAACGAAAATCCATCTATTGCAACGAGCAACATGTTTTATATTCACTTAGCAAAGTGGGTACGTACCTCTAACCAAGGCGAAGGGGTAGGCAAAGGAGTGGAGGAAGATCTCTACGAGGGGTTGCAGGGCGCTAATGGGGATGGTGGGGAGGAGCTGAAGGCCGAGCCACTTATCCATCATGATATAGCCGGATTTGGAGATCTCGGGGGAGGAGGCAGGATCAGCTCCGACGATGCTCATGGTGAGGAACCGGAAAAGGCACTTTTGCAAGGGAATGAAGGCACTAACACTCGAGTCCTTGGTGAGCGACTCGTCGATGGAGTTCCACATTGTGTCTAGGCTCGATAGTAGCGATGTTACCCACACCCTTGAGCTTCTTTTCAGGATATCTATTGCAAAATTCTTAACCTGCATCATGCATTATTTTGTCCCCACAAATATTTATCATCATTTATCAAACCGTTATTTCTATCTTGTCACAACAAATAAATATTTCTATCTTGTCAAAACGTTATTTCTCTCTCTCTCATATGTACACCAAATCAAAAAGTATCTAATTATATGGATGTAAAAGACAGCCAAGTCTTATCATCATAGTGTTGACTAGTACAATATTTCGTATTTTGTTATTTACAATTGGCCAAATCATTTAGTTGACATTCAATCGGGTACGGAATTAGGACGGTTGAGGTCCGCTCTAGTCCGTCTCGTTTAAAAAAAAATAAAAAAAATAGATAAAAAAATAAGAAAAAATTATTTATTTTCATTAGAATAAGAGTTTTCTTAATGAAAATTATAATAGATGAAAATTTTAATCTATTCAATCTAATCATATTTTATTTTCTAGTTCCGTAACTTTATTCAATAATCCCAACTTTTTGGTATGGAAAAATGGGGGACCTCGTAGAAATGCCGCATTTAATGGTACTCCGTATGAATTTACGTGGTGTGCAAAATGTGTGGGTTTTGTTTTCTGTTGCAATCTCAACTCCGGAGGCCATCACCTCAATATATAACGTTAATTATTTCTACCACGTCCAGTATAAATTAACATTATAAAAATTAAAAATTTTAAAGTACTATATAGACTTATATTGGAATATTTATAAACTCTTATTAAAAAAATTTATATTTTTAAAAAATAAAACAAAATATTTTCTAATATAATGGATTTTTAATTATCAATAATCATTTAAAACATATTTTTTTCCTTGATAAAATTTATAAACATATCAATAAAGTGTATATAGAGCATAAATGTAATTTTAAAACTTTTATTAATGTTAATTTATGTCCAAAATAATTAAATATTATACCAAATATAACATTTAGTGTAATAGAAGATCTTTATTCTCCAATTAGCACTTTATTTCTTGTAGCGAAAATAATTGAATCCAAATATTTATGTACACACATTGTTAATTATTAATAATACTCTCTCTATTTTAAATAGACACTATCTTTTACTAATATTTATGTACACTTAAAAAAAGAAATTATACCATGTATAAATTATAAACTACGGAGTAATATTTATATTTATTATTAATAAGTATAAAATTATTTTAAAAAATATATTCAAAATTTTATTTATTTTTTAATTCCCACTACTCTTTATAACCAATCAAATTTGGCTACAATATCAAAAACACAAAAATCAATACACATCATTACTCTTCTATACCTAGAAAATCTAAAATATCTTATATTGTTGATAAAAAAAACTTCTTCTAAAACATCTTACATTTCCGACCGGAGGGAGTACTAAAAAGATTTATATACTCCGTAGAAATGAAAGTAGTACAAAGTACTAATTTATTCGTTCAGTAAAACATGTCACTTAGTATCCACATACGGTTTTGTATGATGATAAAAAACTATATAAAATATTAATATCTTTTGTAATTTTATAATAAAAAAAATTAATATTTATTACTATTGAGTAAAAAAATTGTTAAAAGTTAGATATTTTTTATATATTTTTATTATTTAAAAAAATTGTACATAAATGACTTTTTTTTTCTTCTTAAACATAGATTCTTCCTCTTCGGTGGCCGGTGGCCCCCTACGTGGCTCCGTCCTTAAAACACTGCGCCCACTCCACAGCTTCACATGCCTCGAAAGCAAAATAAGGACGTGACGTGTTTCGATTGCATCACCTTCTTACGTCGTACTTTTATTTACTGCGTACTCCGTAAATAAGAAAATTGGGGAAAAAGGAAAAAAGAACTGATAAATGGTCGACTACCAAATAGTACTCCATAGTCCATAGGCCTATCGAAGGGTCACGGGTCAACCCGTGACCCGGCGGGTTTGACGGGTCGGCGATCCGGCGGATAATGGACTCAGCGGGTCCGGATTAGACAGGTCAAGGGTCATAGCGGGTTACGGGTTCGAGTTTGGATCGGGGATTTTGTGAAATTAACCCCCGGGTCGATAATTTTTTTTTGAACGGGTTGTTTCTGGGTAGAATTTTAAAAAAAATTGATTTTTTTAAAAAAACAGGTTGACCCGCCGACCCGCCTATCCCACGGGTTCGGGTTCGGCTCCTGATTTCCCGACCCGTGACCCGCCGGGTCCGACCCGTCGACCCGGCGGGTCTGACCCGTGGACATGCCTAATAGTCCATACTCCATACTATAGCGGAGTAATTTTTTTTTTTATTTTTGTAAGGAGCAGAGTAAATGTATTGTTCTTACGATATTGACAAAGAGGCTACTCTCTCCGTTTGCGAAAATATGTCACTTTAGAGTATTACTAATTTTATTTATAAAAATGTGTTATTATATGTATTTTTGTGTTTACTTTATGAAAATGTCATTATAATGATTATTTGATTGTTAATTATAATTTTTGATAAAAAAAAATAGTGTAATAAATGTGGGTAAAATAGTATATTTATTACTTTTCTTAAAAGTTGTACACAAAGCTAAAATAAGATGTTTTGACGAACGAAGGGAGTATTTGTTACTTCGTATTTGTAAGTAAGTGTCTATTTTGTTCTTCTTGATTGTTAAATCCAAACCTTTTTTATTATTTGATATTTTTAAAATGTAAGTATATACAATACTATAAAGATTAAATTCAGTTATAAATTCGGGAAGAAAAGAGAATAAACGAGTTTGTGTTAAAAAATTATTTCAACAAGACAAAATTGCTGAGTGATGAGGAAAGAAGATTGACGAGATCTTTAGTGGGATTCAATGCATATCTCTTCAACATCTATCCGACTCTTTTCCGTAACCTCTTGCAAACAACCTATTATTATTATTATCCTATTTGTTTACACTGTCAGACTAATTTGAAACTTCTTACAAAACTGAATCTGCGTTACCTTACGAAAATTTATAGTGTATCCACAAAATATTAAAGGTGTACTATTAACAATTTTTTTTTCAAAATGGCCAAAAAGGGGAAAATTTTGGAGAATAATCAAAATCTCAAAATATTTTGGCAATTAGCCAAAGTGGGGTAAAGTCGTTGTTTCAAATAACAACTTTACCCCAGGTAAAAAAATACATATAATATGTAAGTCGTTGTTTAAAACAATAACTTACTATTTTTTTAAAAAAAATTGCAGTAAAATATGAAAAACACTAAAAAACAAAAATATATAAATATGAGGGAGAGTCACTGTTTTAAACAACGGCTCTCCCTTTTAATTTTTTTTTTAAGGTAAACATGGAAAGGAAAAGAGATAGGAGAGATGATGAGAGAGGAGAGTGGGTGTGGCCAAGGGAGTCCTAAGAGAGAGAGAGGAGGCAGGGGGGTTGTGTGGGATTTTTTTATATTTTTTTTGTTGATATTCTGTGGGATTGATTGACAGGGAGAGAGTGAGATTTGTTTTAAAATAAAAAATAAAAAAAAAGGGAGAGTCTGCCATATATATATATATATATTTTTCGCTTTTCACATGTTTTAACATTTAATCAATAATTAAAAAAATAAAAAGTCGTTGTTCTAAACAACAACTTTGTTATTTTAATAATTTTTTAAGTTGGGTTAAAGTCGTTGTTTCAATCAGCGACTTAATCCAACTTTGGCTAAATCCCAAAATAGTTTGGAGTCTTGGTTATTTTGCAATTTTTTTAAAAAAATTTTTGGCTAATCTTTAAAAAAAATTCACTATTAACACACTTGTAAAAACCACACTGCAATAAAAAAAATTAAGGAGTACTCCCGTGAGTGCCACTACAGAGATTAGGGGTGGAATTGGTAAATTACCCATTCTTTTTTTCGTTTACCATGTACCAACCAATTTGAATTGGTAATCGTAAAATCTGAACCATTACCAACCATCGAATGGGTTGTACCAACTTAATTGGTTACCAATTAAGTTGGTTGGTACGTGTTGGTAATGGTATTTTACCATGTTTTGGATGCTGATGAAAAAAACATACAAATAGTCAAATACAATATAATTTAATTAAAACTTACGGAGTATAAGTTATTACAATTCAAGCAGAAACAACATAAATAATTAAATTATTCATGCATTTAAGCACTAAAGCAAAATAAAAACTTAAATAGTCCCGGCGATATTCAAAATAACATGTCCACTTCCGATTAAAGCTTAGGGGTTAATCTAAACCGAGGCCGGGCTAGTATTCCTCCATTGATTAAAAGTATTTTATGAAAATAACAAATATAAAAAGAAATCAAGTTAATAGGTAATACTTAATATGAAAAACAGTAAAACAATATACACCTTTTGGGCCCTAGCATAACATAAGTAAATGAACTCATATCTCATAGGGTGGCCGCCATTGAAGGGATGAAGCCGAATGGTGAAAAACCTAGATCTGATTTCTCAATCCGAACTAAGGCTATGTTTTTTTCCCTTTATTTCTCTAATTAAGTTTTAGTGTTTTACATAAAAAGTTAAGAACTTATAGTTAAAACTTAAAATAATTAATACATAAATTAAAAAATAATAAGAAAAACCTAAATATATACTCTCTCTTATTTTTAATATAAGGCATTTGACTTTTCTTCACGTAGTTTAAGGAGCTAAAAACTATATAAAATATTAATATTTTCAATTAAATTATTTTACATTATAATACTTATTAATAATAAGTATTATAATGTAAAAAAATTTAATTGATAAAAGCAATATTTTATGTAGTTTTCAACTCCTGAAACGACGTGAAGAAAAGTCAAATGCCTTATAATAAAAATCGGAGGGAGTATATTGATAGGAATTGATTGGTAATTACCGTACCAACCAATTTCAAATCAGTTGAAAATGGTAATACCAATTTTTTCCATTTTAATTACCGTTATCGTACCAACTTCTAAAATTTGGTTCGGTATACTGAATCAACTAAATTGGTAACCAATTGGTTACCAATTTAATTGATTTTGGGTGACAAGTTTTGGTGTGATTTTCGTGGGAATTTTTGCCCAACCCTAACAGAGATAGAGGATCTGGCTTAACCAATACGAAGTAAGATCCGCCTTTGGGTCATTGTACGGACTTACACTCTTCGGTGGGCCCCACGACCTGCTTGAAATAATGGAGTATGCTCAGCAGGTTTACAGCGTGGTCAGTGGTCACATGCCGTTTGACGTGTTTCCAGATCCACATTTAATTGCACATACTTTACAAAATTCTACTCCTTACCCCGTATGAATCAAGAGATATTTTACCAAAAAAAAAAAATGAATCAAGAGATAAAAATTACTCCCACCGTTGCAAAATAGATGAGATTTTAGAAATAGTTTTTATTTTAAAATAGATGTTTTTTTATTTTTTCTATATAGAGGATTATAATGATTTGTATTAATTTGTTTATTGTTGATTTTTTAAAATAATTTAATTGGTTAAAATATCTAGTAATTATTAAAAAAAATAAAATTTATGAAAATTTTTAGTAGAAAGATGATTTTTTTTAAAGTAGAGGGTTTATTACACTCGTGTCAGTCATTAAAAACTCAAGTATTTTCGAACGGAGTGAGTATGTCTCTTCTAGCTCCTTAAAAAGCGTATATAAATAATAAAGTGTAACATATTTTGATTAATGAAAAGAGTAGATATATAAATTTGATGATGAGAAATGATTTTTTTAACTAATATTACAAGAAAATTTCTGAATTTTAACAATAATGGAGGGAGTAGTGAGAAAAATGTGCGCTAAAATTCTGGATTTTAAAGGTAACGGAGAGAGAATAGTGAGAAAAATGTTCACATGTCATGTTTTGTTAAAAAAGATGTTTTTTTTGCCTATTGTGTTCATCGCTTTGAAAATGTCAAAATTTGTCCTACTACCATAATCATTAATAAAATATACTGTAAAAAGTACATTAAGTCGTTGCAAAATTTTAGGGCTCGGCTTTAATATTTATTTTTAATTTTTTTATTACTCCCTCCGTTTGAGTATAATTGTCGTTTGACTGTTATACACGTTGTTTAAAGAGCTAAAAACTTTATAAAATATTATTTTTTTTAATCAATTTTTTTTTATAAATTGATACTTATTACTCCCTCCGATTTTTAATATAAGGCATTTGACTTTTGTGCACGTGGTTTAAGGAGCTAAAAACTATATACAATATTAATTTTTTTAATCAAATTTTTTTACATTATAATACTTATTATTAATAAGTATTATAATGTAAAAAAATTTGATTAAAAAAATTTATATACAAATAAGTATTATAATGTAAAAAAATTTGATTAAAAAAATTAATATTATATATAGTTTTTAGCTTCTTAAACCACGTTCATAAAAGTCAAATACCTTATATTAAAAATCGGAGGGAGTACTAAGTATCAATTTATAAAAAAAATTGATTAAAAAAATAATATTTTATAAAGTTTTTAGCTCCTTAAACAACGTGCACAAAAGTCAAACGACAATTATTTTCAAACGGAGGGAGTATTATTTTTTTATCCATCCATTCTCTTCTCTATCTCCATCTCTTATCATGAATCGAACCTCAGCCTGAGACGTTCTAGATGAACAACTAAAGCCAGCCAGACAAGAGGTGACTCCGGTGGCTTTAATTCCACAATCGTAAAGTTCTTGACCACAAGCACAAACCACACCCCAATAAAATCATAAAGTTTCAGTTTTGGAAGAACAAATGGAAATTTCATCTTAAAAAGCAGGTTTTTGTATATCATTTTAGATGAAAAAAAAATGAGGGAAAAAAATAGAATTAGTAGTTGGCGTTGTATAACCCAGATAGCTCAATTTATTAGCTACGCAGAAAATTTCTTGGTTCTAGTGGTCGACTCTACCTTCAAAAAGATGGCTTCCAAAATATAAATAAATAAATAAAAAAGCTTAACTCCAATAGAAAATTAAATAACTAATTTTAGATTGGCTTCAAGGAGTGGGAAACTTTCATTTTAGTAATTGGGAGGTTTGATTTACCAAAAAAAAAAATAGTTTAATTTTTTTTCTTTTTTGGTGAGGAACAAAATAAAAAGAGGGTACCTTGGCATGGTCTTCCTCTTGAGTATCAAGGTAAGCACAAACCCTAGTGTCTCCGGTGTACTTGACACTGGGCATGAAATCCCCAACAAGTACGTTCTTCTTATCGATGACCTCTATGTCGAAGAGGTGGGAGAACGACTTGCAATCGAGCAAGGCGATGACGTTGGGGTTGACGCCGGTGAAGAAGGGGAAGCACGGCGGTACGTTGGTCCTAAACACCGTGCTCTTGTGCTTCTCTATCCTATTTCGGAAGAATTTGTCCTGCCCACTGAACCACGAGTAGTCCAGACGGTCCGATAGGGGTCCTAGTATGGGCCACCCGTACGAGCCCGGAATTGACCGGACCCCTTGTCTCGGCGCCATCGAGGGGTTGGCGGTCGCCGGCGTGGAGGACATCATGATGCTCATTTGTAGTTGTGGCTTTGAGGAGCTTCAATTACTTTGGAAAGCAATTGGGGCTTTAATAATTGTACTTTCACAAACTTACCAAAAAACAAAAAATAATTGTACAATATCATGGTGAAATTATCCGATTTTGGATCTGATGCACCATACAATTATTTAGTGTATTATTCATAATAATAAAAAAATTTAAATATATATATATATATACTACTCCCTCTGTTCGGAAATAAATGATGTTTAACTTTTCTGCACGCAGTTTTATGAGCTAAAAACTATATAAAATCTTATTTATTTTAATTATTATTTTTCACAATTTAATACTCATTACTAATAGATACTCTGGACGGATGGAGTGTATTAAAAGAGAAGCATTTATTCCACATGTCCTCTCCATGTTCAAAGTTATTTTTGGAAAATTATTTACATAATATCATTTATTATGGCAACTATATTTTCTAATATTATTTTTTGTGGAAAATTTTCTAATATTAATTACGCAATATTATTGATGTTACATTTTTTAACCAATGGGATTAATTCAAATATTTTATCTTTCACTATTTATTACTTATTTTTCTCTTTATCTCTTTAACCCAGTTGTATTTTTTCGATTATTTTTAACACATTTACTAATCAATGGGTTTAATTCAAAATATTGTATTAAATTTAATGTCTATGATTAATCTATATCTAAATATTATTTATAAAAAAACCGCGCCATGGCGCGGGGATCGTACTAGTTATAATTATATGCTAAACGTCTAATTAGAAATATTTGAATATTTATAACATGAAAAATTTTATTCTAAAAAAATCTTTCAATTATAATATATATTATAATTGAGAGAGTTTTTTTTTTGTCGAAACATAATTATAATAATTTAAAAAATATAATTTTCTACAATCGTAAAAATTACTATAATCAATTTTGTCAGCAATCAAAATATCAAAATCGTAAAAATAATAAAAAAAATATTAAAATATTTTTTAATCACTATAATAATGTTTTCAATAATCTCATATTTATTGGCGATAAGTATAATATGTATAAGCGAAATGCATCGAGAATGACAACAGTTGTCCAATCCAAGTCGTCGAGTACCATACATTATATGCGTATAACAAGATCAAAGCATGTTATAAGAATTACGTCAGATGTCATAACAAGGGAAACTCATATAAACAAATATCACACCAAGTCATCAAGAATAACACACATGAGGCACCAAACTTCGCCCGCAAATTTACTTATCTCTAAAATCAAATTTACGAATTACCCAAACAAGATTCTAAATGTGTCTTCCATGCCCATCCATAAAGTATAAAGCTAATGGTCTCTACCAATCCCAATCTTTATCCGTAAGGGATAGCTATCGCCACGACTACCCGATCAAGTCACGATTCTCACTTCTCAAGGTGGTTATCTTAGTTATCCATATTAAATTCATTTTGCCCTTTGAAAACATTCAAAACTCGTGAAAACCTTTGGGCCATTTTATTTCCAAATCTCAAAATCACCAATTGTTTTACAACTCATTTGTACTCGGATTGCATTACCTGGCTCTGATACTAACTTTGTAACGGCCCAGATTTTAAAAATCCGGGTTACGTTTAGAGGGAAGAATTACCCCTCTGCCAGATCTTGCAATCCAAGTACGAGCTGCTTAATTATCAACTTCAAGTTATAATCCTGTCCTAACTCAACTAGTCAAAACTCAAAAGAGATAAAACGAGTTTAAATCAATATAAATACAACATGTTTCTAAATGACAACTTAACCAAAACATTTGTGTAACGGCCCAAATATAAATATTCGGGTTACGTTTCGAAGGTTTGAATACCTTCGTTCGGATCTTGCAATTCGAGTACGAGTTGAGTTTCAAAACAAGGTGTGAGTGCTAAAAGAAGGGATTTAATACCCTAAATTCACGAGAGGTCCCTTGAGGACCATAACCCGTCCTACTTGACTAAGTCGCTCAAAACCACTTATAGTTCAAAACATAAAGAAAGGAAATTGACAGTACAACTTGCCTCGGCGAAGCCGGGTCAAAACCAATATAAACGAGTATAAAACCTTTAAAGTGTCGAGTATGGTGGTAAATCGGTCTCTCGGTTAGTTGAACGCCCCAGAAGAAAACCCTCGTCATGGAAGTACGGAACAAGCAAGGATCAAATACCTGAAACTATACCACGAGTCAAGGTCGAGCCACTCATACGGGCCCTGAAGACCTCGCTGAGGACATATAATGTGCCTATACCTAAATAAAGGATGCTCTAATGCAGTGCAGAAATATTAAACACACAAGCATGCTAACAGTTTATATATATGCAGAAAGCGATTAAATGGGATCCCGCACAGAATGCCAAGTGGCATGTCCCTCTCCTACTCCCGCACCCATGCTCGTTAGTGCAGGAACCGACCGCGTTTTATACTCCCGCACCCATGCTCGTTAGTGCGGGAACCGGTCGCGTTCAATATCATAACATCATCAATCATATCAACAGTCATGCTCGTCAATTTAACAGTCTGACTCGATGAGGACTAAGCCCGATGGGACTGGACCGTCCTATGACCCTAGCAAATGACTCTAGGACTCACAATTTAACGGTCGTTCTGCCATACGCAAAGAGAATATGGATGCTCAATTAATTGTGCAACCTAAGCATGATACTATATGATTATGCAGGATGCATCACCTACACACTATATGACACATCAGGCATGAGGTTCTAACTTGAGTAAGCCCCGGAGGACTTACCTGAAGAAGCGCAAGATCCAAGCAACATAGCGGCAAGAGTAAGCAAGTCCAACAGATCAGATGGCCTAGTAATTTCATAAATAACATAATAAGTCTAAGTCTAATTTACACCAAGCACACAAGTTACATATGAACATATAAGATACACATAACAATATAACTTAACCGCTTCATCGTTATCATCATTAATTATCGTCTCATCTCTATTTCCCACCTCGTCTCATCATATCACATAATACGACACCTTCCTCAATTCGGTCATAATATCATCATCATCATCACTAGTCAACTCATCTCGTCATCATCATCACATCACATCATATCATATCATCATATTTTATCTCATCAATTTCCATAATTTAATTTAAGATTCTATCATGTCAGATCATGCTTCAATTCACATAGACTTAGGAAATAACTCATATAATTTCACAAGTAGGAGTCATAATTCAATTCACCAAGTCAACTCAAGTAAATCAATTCGAAACTTCTCAAAAACCATTGAATTCCCAAGAAGTCTATTTAATAGCCAGATAATTCTTTGAAAATCACACTTAGCAAATTCCACTTATGGAACATTAAACCTTTTTTTTCCAACTTGCAAATTCTTATCATCAAAATAATCCCAGCATATTTCATTTCCCTTCAAACTTAGTATTCTCAGGTCCTAATAATTCCCAACATTTTATTAGGTTTTAAATAATATTTATATATACATATATTAAATTAACCCAACAACTCAAATCACCCATTTTGAATATCAAAACTTAACAACTAAATTATTCACATAAATCATTCTCAACAAATCAGTTTAAACAACTAAATAAATAAATCGGAGAAAAGATAATTAAATAACTTAACAATATAAAGAATCACAATCCATGAAGTATTTAGGTAACTTTCCCACATTAAAACAATATATAAAAAAAAAGTAAATAATACTTAAAATTAGATTTTTGATAACTTATAATAATAATTTAATACCCAGGAGATTTCAAAAGAATATTTATAATAATATTTCATTTTAAATATTTCTAAAATACATATAAAACCACCATATAATAACATACTATATCCCAAATAATTATACTTTTCATCCAACTTATAATATATAAATTATTTACATAAAATATTAATTATATCAAACTCAGAATAATGTATAATAATAATAATCTAATAATTAAATAATAATTATACACTAACTATATAACATAACATAATATGTGAAAATGTAAACAACCTTTTAACACCACCAAATCGGACAGCAAGGCCCAAAGCAGAAGCCCGACCCATTTCCGGATCCAAAAACCGAGCCCACCCAAACAAAAGCCAACTCAGATTTTTAAAGTGAACCGGACCAGAAAAGAAAAAGAAAAAAAAGAAGGGGAAAACCGGGTTCAGTGGCTTCTTCTTCCCCAGCCACGCACCTGCGCAACACGGAAGAGAGAAGGGAGAAGCCAGGCTCGCCGGGCCTGCCTCGCCCTCACCTGATCACCCTTATCGACCCCGTCACTCATGATACATGGGAAGGAACCGAACTCAACTCAAAGAAAAGGGAAGGAAAGCTCACCGGAGGTCTCGAGATTTCGCCGGAAATCTTTGTCGGAGGCGCGGATTGGCCTGTCGGAGACGGAATCGAAGAGTTCTCGGCCTAGGACGGAAGGAGGGGGGTTAAAGGTGAACCTTTAAGGCATTTTGGAGTGGAAAAGAGAGGAAGGGTGCTTACCGGTCTTGGATCGGAAAAACAGGGGAATTAAGAAGCGAGGGCGGCTCGACGACGGTGCTCTGGAGGGTGCTGTGCTTCGTGCTCGGGCTGCTGGACACGAAGGAGAGGAGGATGTGAAGAGGGGCCTGATTGAATAAAACATCGGAGGCGCTCGGCAGGAGGTGGTGGTGATGCCGTCGGCGAACAGAGGTGGTGGTGGTGCTGGCTGCGAACAGAGGTGGTGGTGGCGCTGGCTGCGTACAGAGGTGGTGGAGATGAAGGAGAAGCTGGGCCTATGGAGGTGATGGTGTGGAGGATGAGGGCTGAAAGGAATGCAGGAGAAGTGAAGATTGATGAAATGAAGGATGAAGGGTAGGAATGTGTGATGGTGATGGGTGGTACAGGCTGAGATGGCTAGGCAGCCGAGCTAGGGGGTAGGGAATGGCTAAGGCATTAATTGTGGTAAAGGTCAACTTTTATACCCGAAAATAAATCCTGAAACCCGCTTTTCGACCTCAATCCGATATAATTTAAATTAATTAATCAAATCCGAATTAAATAACGAAACCTGAAAATATTTTCAAGTCTCGGAAAAATAAAGCGGAATTTTTTTTTCCGTTATCAAATTAAGTAACAAGCTTATGCCGGGATTTGTTTAAAATAATTCAAATAAATCGTTTGCTCGAGGACGGAAATATTTCAAATATTTTTAGAGTCTTAGGAATCTAAATAAATTTTAAATCGGAATGGAATCTATAATTATAAAGATAATATTTAAAAATCTCGATCTTTACAATTTGTGAAGTCAAGTTATAATAGGTGAAGTCTTCTTAACACTCTCGTCCCATGAGAAAACCTCCCCATAGAAGCAAATCAGCAAGCAAAAGGGAGCGGGTACCTGAAACTATACCACAAGCCAAGGTCGAGCCACTCATACGGGACCGGAAGTCCTCGCTGAGGTCATATAATACGCCTATACCTAGAATAAAGGATGCTCTAATGCAGTACTGAAATTTAAACCACACAAGCATGCTGACAGTTTATATAATACAGAAAGCGATAAATTGGATCCACACATAATGCCAAGTGGCATATCCCTCTCCTACCTCTGCACCCCTTCCCGTTAGTGCAGAGACTGACCAGTTCGGTGCTATAGCATAGCAATTTCCTCGTGGTGGTGCACAAACCACGACATCATCATATCATATCATCTCATCGCTTGGCTGATGGTGCTTGGCTATCATATCATGCTTATATCGACTCGATTGACTCAGGGCAAACCCGATGGGGCTGGGCTACCCTATAACCCTAGCAAAGACTCTAGGACTATCATAGATAACGACCGTTCTGTTTCAAATGCATAAAGAATAGGGATGCTCATTCAAAAGTGCAAGTCCTAAGCATGATACTACATGGCATGCTTTTATGCATATGCAACACCTACATACTATATGACACATCAGACATGAGGTCCAATCACTTGAGCAAGCCCCGGAGGACTTACCTGGAGTCTTCACATCCAATTAGCGAGCAAACAAGTCACTCAGAGAATAATCCATCAGCAGGCAAGCCACTCAGAGAACCATCCAATCACAATAGTAAGTAATAAGCAAGGAATAACTCATCAATACATATTTAATCAACACACCAGCAAGCCTCAAGTCATCACATGACTAAATCACATTTTATTCAAGAAATCCCGCATTCTCAACATGATCATCATTCCCAATCAATCTTGCTCCCATCAAGTATGAAACTTAGTTTAAAGCCTTACCAAGATCATCACTCAAAACATCTTACTTCAGATCAAGCTCAGGTTTTCCCTTATATATTTGCTCAAGCCAAACCATAAATTCTCAAAACCAAGAATCACAAGTCTTATTTATCAAAACTCGCATAATAAATCATGCCTAATGAGTAACCAAGGTAAGTTGATATTTCAAGAAATCAACCATAATTCCAATTACAAGAAACCACTCAACCACAAGACTCTACAAGCAAGCTTAAAAGCACACAAGCATCTTGATTTGCAAAACGCCCTTTGTCTAGTCTTACTACACAAGTTCTTAGGACACATTTTATAATCTCTTAATGAAATTAGCCATTTATAAACTACTTAGCCTCCTCATATCCGCACCATGTATAACAATAGTCGTGAAATTTCTATTCTAATTGAAGTCAGCTTATAAATTCTCCCTAACTCAACTAGATGTTAAGTATCGAGTCAATTATTAAGAACCTTGTAATCACACTAAATGACATGACAAGACATTTATCTACCGCTTCAAAACTTAACCATTTAAATCGAAACAAGCCATTAAACCCAACTACCTAAAGTAACTTATAATCATTATAAATTCCCACAACCAACTTAACTTTAACTAAGAGATTTGTTTAGTAAGCAAAATCAAAACCAAATAATACATGTACACATAATTCTTCATAAATTCGATATTGTGACTAACTACTCAACACGTTTAAAAGACGTCGCAACAAGTTCATCAATACAATGAGGTTACCTAAAATGAATTATTTAACTAGTTACGACCTCCAACTTTATCTATTTACAAATCAACTTATGTCTTTGAGGTAAACAAAATAATCTAATCAGGTGAATCAATTAGCCGGATAACTTCAAGTTTAGATTATAGCCAAGGTAGAATCGAAACACTAATTGATGGGATAGATTTAATATTTTGGTAAGAGCAAACCAAGGCATATAATAGCAACGATTACGCCAAAGTCAAAGTCATTTCCTCAACTCATAATGTCCAAATTATTAGCAAGACATAAAACCAACCCACTTGACAAATCTTTAAAAATAAGCTAAGATTAGATCTCAACCTATTTGATTTTCACCTCCTACACTTAGTCAAGTCTTTAAAACAAAAACGGACTAGTGTCATACTAAATAAAATAGTGCGGAAGAAGATTAGTTAATAAGTTAACCAATTTAGCTTTTCTATTCTAGGATAAAACATTATATTTGGGAGAATGCGATCCAGTTAAGTTACTAAATAACTAAACAAGTTTTCACCAACTCTTAAGGCATAACACCTTCTACATCTACTGAAGTATATATATTCCTAGTATAACTTGAATTGTCCTCATTTTATAAACTACAAATAAGCTTCCAAGTTAGCAATACATCCCTTATTTCATTTTATTAGACAAGGACACTCAGTCAAATTTAACTCATTTAATAAATACCCTATTGTTAGCTTAGTCTAGGCTGAAGTCAATAACAAATACATTCATAGCAAAGTCATGGGCGAGAAGCAACTAGGTACCCATAAAAGTTGGAACTGAAATTAGTTTAACCAAAACAAAATTCAGCAAGGATGCAAGCCTACGAGCTTTACCCCGATCCCGGATTCAAGGTGTTGAGTTGTGGTGGTATAAGCTTAGAACAAGCGCTCGGGATCGCAGCAGCTTCGGGCTCCCTATCCGACCGAGCTGAGCACGAGAAGAGATGGGGATAGAAGATGGGGCTCATCGGCGTCGATCTCCGGCTCCTCCTGGAATCAACGATGGCGAGGAAGGAGTGGAGCGGGGGGCACTGTAGATTGGGGCTGAATGAAGCTTATGAAGGTATAAATACCCCATTCAATTAGGGTTAGGTTAGGTCATGCAGAATTTACAAAATCTGTCCGCTATTTCTAAGTTACAAAAATCCCGCCACGTTTAATAATATATTCAACTCGATAAATTCTATTAAATCTTAAAATGTCTCAAAAGTTGTCATACACGCGTCAATGTGTTCAAAACAACAGTCACTTCTCAATTCGTAACCAAATTTATATATATAAAAGAAAATATCATTTTGACCAAGGACGGAGAATTTTTCGAAATCTCAAAATTAAATATTGAAATCAAGTCATAATTCATAAAATAATATTTTAAAATTTTGGGTCTTTACACAGTCTCTCATTCCTCATGGTATTCACTCAATCTCTCTCTTGAATTGAAGCTGGAATCGATGGAGTAGTTACATTCGATGGAGTTTTGAAATATGCCAAATGATTCGAGCTCTTGCTGACATCTCTCATCCTTGATTTGTTCTCCTTCATGAATTAGAGCTTGGCAGTGGTGCGGATCAACCTTGGAGAAGACTTGGAGTCGGTGAAGGAGCAGAGAGGTGAGGCGTGCTGACACTGTTTTTTTATTTTTTAATCAACTGTTCTCTCATCCTCCATGTATGCTCATATGATTTCTCTCATCCTCCAAGTATGTTCCGGTAGATATTACTAGCTAATCTTCCCAATATACAAGGAATTTCTACTGGATTGCTTTGAAAAGCATAAAAGTAGCCTATCATTTTGCTTAAAAAGGAGTATAGAGTTGTGTCTTGTATGCCTATAATACTGCAACTATAATTTAAATATCAGGAGTTGAATTACTTTTTAAGATTTCCACTACTTCATTTTTAAGCAATTTCTTGAATTTGATGTAGTAGGTAGATATCATGTAGTATGTAGTAGGTATGTGTTAACAGTACTGATTTTTTGTACCAGTACTGATTTTTTTGTAGTGGTTTTAGCTTGTGAGTCCTTAAAAATTTACTACCATGCAAGCACATGAGAGTGATTGCAAAGGGTGATGGAAAGCAAGAGTTGCTGTTGGATATTGACAATTTACTACCATGGATATAGTACCACGTATATCAACTGCAAATTTGCTTTGTTTGTTGTCATTATTAGTTAATTCCATTACTTATTTATGTTGTTGTCATTGTTTGAAGGGAGAGTTTGCTGTCATTATTACGGAGTAGTTAATTTACTATCATGGATATGAACCTTCTGCATATTGTAATTAGGGCTTTGTGTTGTTTTTTTATCTTTATTTTTTTTAGTTTTTTTGGCAGTGGCTTAGTTTTAGTCTTAATTTATTTTTTATGAAGGCATATTTGTTTGGATAGTTTACACGTTTTAAGGTGTATGAAAGCATAAGTTATGTTTTAAGTTAATGATTTTTAGCTATTGATTTTTTTAGGTTGTTGATTTTTTTTGTGAGTAATGCAATTTGTATCCCATTTATTTTAGTGTTGACATCGTTTTTAGTACGATATTATATATGTAGGTATAAATGTATATTTGAGTTCTTAAAAATTGGTATTTTTAGTGTTGACATCGTTTTTATGCGTATTTTTATGTGCTGACATCGTTTTTGCAATATAAGAGATGGAAAAAGGACGTCAGCATCGTCGGCATCAGCAAATTCAGCGTATTCGGTGTCGGCGTCAGCAAACTACTTTTGAGAAGATTGAGAAAGTGATTGGGACTTCAATGGCTTCAATGCTTTCTATACTGAATTTGTTTTAATTGCTCACCGATATTCTTTGTTTCTTTGTTTCTCCTTTACCAAAAATAAAATAAAATATTTCTTTGTTTCTTTTTTTTTGGTAGAACATTCCTTTGTTTCTTTACTTTCCCCCTTTTATATTTTATATAAAATTTCTAATGTTATTTGATTTGTGAAATCCAAATCATTGGTAATGACTTAATACGTCAAATATATTGATCTCCGATGTCAGCACCGTCGGTGTCAGCATCCCCGTAGACGGTGTCAGCAATGTCAGCAATGCTCACGTCAGCATTCTCGAAGTTGGCGTCAGCATTGCTGACGCGCGAAAAAAAAAATTTGCTGACGCGGAGGGGGGGCACGCAGGAGTACAAGGGATGGATAGTTTACTAATTATTTCAATAAGGTGTACAATTTGCTAATATGACCACCATTTTTGGACATTTTTCAAATTGCCCCTTCATTTTAACAATAGCACTCGAAATTCTATTCATTAATTTGCACAAACTTGCACTGACAAACTAACTGATCGAGTAAAAGGAAAGCCTAATTTTTATTTGGATTTTGACCATGCAATGCATCATAATTAGAGGATGTATTTTCATGCATTTTTCATGAAGCAAACTTCTATATATTTATATTTTTTATTTTTTATTTTTATTTTTTAATTTATAGTTTTTAGTTTTTAGTTTGAGTGAGTCTATAGGCAAAATGTCAAAATGTCTATTGACAAGATGAAATTTAGGAAAACTGCACACAAATCCTTTTCAGTTTTAGAAAAATGTTACGAATCAAGTCGAGACTAAATTGAAAAACCTAAGCGTATTCATCCAAATACTCAACATGTTAAACAATTATTATCGAAATCTTCGATTGAATTTTGAAAATATGTTAAACTAGTTTTATTACCCGCCCGTTGTGCGGGTTTTTAATAAATTTTATTTTATGATATAAACCATTAAATTAATATTCCATATAAGGTAAATATATAATTTTTAATTATGTTTCAATGTAAATATATGTTTGTTTCTTAATTAATTATGCATATTCTCTTGTTTAAAAAAAGTTTAAAATCTATTTGTATACATATATAATACATATGTGAAAAAAACTTCCTATTTACTTTATTATTTATTAAAAAAAAGTTTCATTGGTTAGAAAATATCACAATTGTACAATATTTGTTTCAAATATATATATTACTCAATAAACTTACCAATTGACATTAATTTTTAAATGATAATATCAAATATTATATTCCATTCAAATTCTATCATTTTCATGAAATATGAAATAAATTTAAAAAATATATACTATTGACTATAAATTAGGATTTTCTTAAAATAGTTACAAATGGGTATTTATATTTTTATTTTCTAGGAAATATTAAATTACAATTTACAATAGTTTACTAAATTATTTTTATTATACGGAGTATATATATATATATTCTCTGCCAACATAAATTTAAAATAAATATATATTGCTATGATATTATTAAGATATGATTAGTTTTTTTTAGGAGTCTTAAGGTTATTCAAGTGATTATTTTTAAAAAAATTTATCATAATGATAATTTTACTATCAATCATAATATTTAATTTTAAATCCCAATTTTTACCGCTTTTCTATCATTTAATATATTAATATATGGTATTCAATTGATTATTTTCTTAAAGAGGCTTAAAGAAACGGAAGTTTGATTTTGATTATTTTAAATTTTTTTATAAGATTTCACCGTTTTGATAAGTAACACTTATCATTATATATATTTGTTTTGAATAAAATGTCATTATTGATAGTAAAATTAAACTAACATTTTTAATATAAATTAATTTAGCGTTTTAAATATTTATAGCATTTATAAGATGATTTTTATAAAATTTAATTGCTATAATGCAAGTTTTAAAAATATGAGATACCTGTGTAGTGACCAAGGAAGTGGTGGCTCTCAAATATTTCTTTTGAATCGAGTCAATTTTTGAAAACTTATCTAAGCGTAAGGTTAGTTATAACTTTTAAGGAAAATTATAAAATAAGTAAAGGTAAAATGATAAGTTTTGTAACCACTTAATTTATAAAATAATATATAATATAATATGCTATTTAAAACAACTTGTTACTATTCATGCACCAAAGCGTAATTGTTTTAAAACTTGTTCTTTCATAAAAATATAATATATTAGCACTAAAAGTACGTAGGATTTAATATTAATCACACAACGGCCTGAAACATATTACTCCGTATTATTAACAATTTCATTATAGATTAAATAAAATATATAATATTAGATAGATGTATCGAATTAAGATATAAGGTTATATTGGATAGATTATTTGATCTAAAAAGATAAGTTTTTTACCTAACTATATTGGCTTATTAATTGATGTGGCTCAAAAAGATAATACCACTTTAATCCAGAAAATAACACGTAAGCAAAAATAATCCCACTTTAATCCAGAAAATTCCGTGGACGCGAGATCGCACCAGAGCCCGTTTCAGGCCTTTGTTTTAGTATTTTACTAGTTTTACTTTATCCGCCCGTTGTGCGGTTTCTTAATAAATAAAATGATGATTAATTTATATTGGATATAATTAAGATATAAGGTTATATTGGATATATTGAATATATTGCCGTCAAATTTAGCTCAATTATAAACATCTACCGATTACGAAATACTCTATGATAATATTTTAGGTCTAAGGATGTGCGTGTCTTTTTTTTTTAAATCATTGGTTCTCTTTTAAAAAAAAAACTAGTATTTGTTACCCGTGCGGTTGCGCGTTTTGTTAATAAATTATATTTTATTATATTAATTATATTAAAATATTATATTAGATAATTAATTGACGTGGCTTAAAAAAATAAAATCAAATTGACGTGGCTCACAAAAATAAAACTATATATAAATATATTATATTCAATTTGATCTAAAAGGTAGAATAACGCACCAAATATTCCTTCTTCATCTTTTAAAATAATAAATAATATAGTTTATTAACAAAAGCATGAAAATAATAAATATGTATAACAACTAATTCAAGTTATATTGCATAGATTATTGATCTAAAAAGATAAGTTTTTATCGAACTATATTAATTTATTAATTGATGTGGACCAGAAATATAATACCACTTTAATCCAGAAAATGCCACGTAAGCAAAAATAATCCCGCTTTAATCCAGAAAATTTCGTGGACGCGAGATCGCATCAGAGCCCATTTCAGGCCTCTGTTTTAGTATTTTATATAGATTATTAGAAGTTTGAATTAGTTTTTGCATGATCTTTTTATGTTAAATATTTAATTATTTTGCATGATCATATCATATCTTTTATATTATATATTTTTAAAATTAATTTGTAACCTAAAATATATATATACCTAAAATATAATTAAGATATAAGGTTATATTAGATAGATTATTTGATCTAAAAAGATAAGTTTTTTACCTAACTATATTGACTTATTAATTGATGTGGCCCAAATAAATAATATCAATTTAATTCAGAATATGACATGTAAGCAAAAATAATCACGTTTTAATCCAGAAAATTCCACGTAGGCGAAACGCACCAGAGTCCGTTTCAGGCCTCTGCTTTAGTATTTTACTAGTTTTATTACTCGCCCGTTGCGCGATTTGTTAATACATTTTATTATATAAACTATCTTTGAATTAATATAAATTACTAATCCATATAAAGTAAATATATAATCTTGAACTGTGTTATTTTTTTAGAATGTAAACACGTGTTTAACTCTAGATTAATCATGTTTGTTCTCTTACTAAAAATAGTTAAAATATATTTTTATCTTGAGTGTTGATTTTATACTTTTTAATAAAAAAATATGATTTGTGTAGTTTAATAATGATATTGTCGTTTACAAATGGTTGGTGCAAGAGAAGAGGTCTACAAAACCCTAATCTCATCCCCAAATCAAAGTCATATTTTATTAAGAGTCCACCTTCATTAATCAACATAAATAATTAAATTGAATTGAACATGATAACTAAAATAAATTGTTATTGGATGAAATTTTATTTAATATATTTGTAATTTTATAATATAACGTCATTAAAATGTAAATTGTACCCACTTCCATTGACATTATTATGCTACTTTGTTGATTTTGATTTCTCTATTAATCGTTTAAACCATACTTAGTAAATAAGTTGAAAGCTAAATACATTTTTAGTGTATACGTATTTAGCGAATATTAAAGATAATTTCTTAAAGATTAAGATTTAATTTAATTAATTTTATGAAACATTAAGATTCTTTATCTTATCAGAAAAACTTCACAAAGATAACTTTTTTTTTGACAAAAAACACATATTTATATATAGATATATTATATTTAATTTTGACCAAGTATTGGATAGACTATTTGATCTAAAAAGATAAGTTTTCTACCCAACTATATTGGGTTATTAATTAATGTGGCCCAAAAATATAATACCACTTTAATCCAGAAAATGACACGTAAGTAAAAATAATCCCGTTTTAATCCAGAAAATTCCATAGACGCGAGATCGCACCAGAGCCCGTTTCAGGCCTCTGCTTTAGTATTTTACTAGCGTAGTACCCGTGCGTTACGCACGGGATTTGTAATATATATTATATTTTATAGAAGATATTACCATAATTTATTTACATTATATATTAGATATATTATATTATTATAATAATGTGAAAATGATATAGCAAAATAATATAAATTTGGATAAAAAAAATAATGCTTATATTATATCAATATATAATATATGTGGAAAAACGTCAATGTCTCATCTTCCTCGTAGGGTCGAGTTTGAGATTTGAAATGATCGAGGCAGGATATAAAAATGTGGCCCTCTACTATTTTTTTTGTTATTGTGTTAATGGATTGGAAGGTAAGACCAAATAATTTGGTAGTTCGACTACATATTACACAAACTCTAGGTGAATGGAGCTTTAAGAACTTTTGGATGGAGAGCACATAAAAATGTCGGAGAAGAAATATTCCTGTAATAAAATTAAAAGTAAAAAAAATTGCTTCATCCGTCTCAAAATATAGGTCATTTTATTTTTTTTGCCATGTTTTTTTAAGAAGTTAAAAACTCTATAAAAGATTATATTTTTATTGGTTTTTAAAAATAATATTATGCTTATTAATAATAAGGATATAGTATTATTTTAAAAAACTAATAAAAAAAGTTAATAGTTTATAAAGTTTTTAGCTCCTTAAAAACGTGCTAAAAAGTAAAATGGCAGATATTTTGAGACAGAGGCAGTATAAAATTTATAGTCACCACTGATGTTTGAGAATGAGTTTTTTTTAGCTTTTAGTAAGTTGATTGATTACTTTGAGCATTAAAAACACATTTGTTTTGGTAATGGGTTGGAAGGTAGAACCAAATAATTTGGTAGTTGGACTACACATTCCACAAACGTTGGTGAATGGAATTTTCAGAACTTTAGGATGGAGAGCACATAAAAAAGATATATTATATTAAAAAAATCCTTTCATCTCGAATATAGGCCATTTTATTTTTTGACATGTTTTTTAAAAAGCTAAAGACTATATCAAATATTATCTTTTTATTAGTTTTATTTGAGCATATTATATGATTTGCAATGTCTAAATAGAAGCTTTATTATTATATATTAGGCCAAAGGATGGATAGTTAGTTTAGTGTCATAAAACATATGACAAATAAAAAATGAATGATACACTACTTTGGATTTAAGCTTGTACTTTCAATTCATTTGTAAAAAAGAAGAAGAAGAAGTGGAGGAAAATTCATTAAACAAAATGGGGATTGGGAATCGAGCTCATAATCTATTGATAATGAAAATCTTGAACCTGGATTCAAATTTTATATTTCAGAAGAGTATTTTATTTGCCTAAAATCAACAATAAACATTTAATAATTCATTTAAATATGAAATTTTAAATTGTTTTAGGTTAAAGGAAACATACATACTCTAATCATACTAATAATCTTCAATTTTCATTTTTGAAGCATACATACTCTAATCTTGTAGAGTATATGTGTTAATTTTCTTTAGATCATTGCGGTTATGAAAATTAACCATTCATCGTCATCACCATCTTGCATTAAAAAAAAACACAAAATCAATTTCAGAATATAAACGTTAATATATGAGAAGAAAATATACACACGGATGAATAAAAACACTGTTCATAACCATCAATTGAATTCAAATACACAATTTATTACAACAAACATAAAGTAGGAGTTTGAAATTTTATTGTGGATAATTGAAATTTTGATTAGTATGATGTGAATAACCCAAGCCCTTATATATAGAAAGAGAGATTAAAAAAAAGAGTATTCTCTTGCAAAATTGATAGAGATTAGATAAATAAATTGGTTTTATTTTACTCAATCAAAAAATTTAATATTTTAAAAATTGGTTAAAAAGTTCATAAGATGAATAATAAAAAAAATGCAATATTACCTAAAAATCCAAAGAATAATATTTTCTATTTGATTATTTTTATTATTATTATACATAATTGTTGATTAAAAATAATAATTAATTAACTAAAAATTTCATTGGTAGATTATATATTTTTTCATGGAATTAGTTTTGTAATTAAAAAGAGATTGAAATTGAAATTGGAAAACTTTAAAAGTGCCGCTATAGTTTGAATTGGAGAAAATCTCTAATAAAATCAAATATCAAATAAAGGTAATACAAATTAAAATATTTCCTATTTTGTTAAGATTTTATGGCAAAAAGAAACAAAAATTTATATCAAGTCATTAAATTCAGATAAAATTTAAACAATTCCTTATTTAATTAAAAACAACTTAAGATAATTTTAAAGGAAAATTATTAGATTTTATAAAAAAATTCTAAACAATTGAGTCAATAATTTCCCAATTACGTGTGTGTGAGTGCATAGTATTTAGCTTGTAAATAAATTATTCTAAAAAATATCATATATAAATTAATTAGATTTATTAATTTAAGAAATAAATTAATTAGATTGTTTTACACGTATTTCATGGTAGTTAACTTATAAATAAAATATTCTAAAAAAATATTATAAATAAATAAATTAAATTAATTAATTTAAAAATACATAACTTCTAACATAACTCTTTGACAAAAAAATGAATGCAATTTATGAATCCAATACTCTTTGCTAAAAAGTGTGCATGAATAGTAAAAAGTCAAAAAATATGGTAGACATGATTTAAGAATACAACCAACTAATTTAGAATGATGGTCGAAGAGAATTACCTAAATAAATGCTAATTGTAAAGGTTACTAAAAGATATAACATGACAACTTAGATGGTTTGAAATTTCTGTCAAAAAATTATGGTAGACATGGTTTCTTTTTTAAATAAGATTTTAACCATTGATTCGACTACACAACTTCAACCTCATTTATCCAGAATTCACTGAAAGAAAAAGGGTAAAAGTAGTGTATAGTAGGTCTATGGATATAGTACATGACTATTTATATGGATATTTTGTACAAAAAACCCACTTAACATTATATACCATAATCACATTTCCGTAAATCCTAGCAAGACTTATTGGAACTTTTGACCTAAGGATTGCAAAAGAATGAAGCATGTCTAAAGAGATAAAAATAAAACCATAGTTGTAAATAAAGTTAAATAAAAAAACCTGAAAATAGAGTTAAAGCTTGCAAAGTAGATCAATCGAGAGAAAAAAAAAAGTCAAAGATGTAGATATAGAAGAGTTTACTCATATTTGCACCAATAACATAGAAAATAATTATAAAAAAATAGTTTCTAATCAAAACACATCAAAGTTGTTTAAAAATGGATTAAGATAAGTAATAACTATTTTATTTATTAGGCAAATTATTAAGAATTGGTTTAAAATTCTTGAACGTTTGAACTATAAATTAAATTCAAATAAATATTCGTGCTTTTTTGTTAATACTCCATCCGTTTCACAATATATGTCCTTTTGCTTTTCGACACATTTTTTAAAGAGAAAAAACTCTATAAAATAATTTTTTAATTAAATTTTTAAATAATTTGATACTTATTAGTAATAAATATCAAATTATATGAAAAAATTAATTAAAAAAATATTTTATAGAGTTTTTCACTCTTTAAAAAGCGTATTGAAAAATAAAATGACATTTTGTGAAACGGAGGGAGTATTTAATTAGGTTCCATCTGAAAGATTTATTTTTTTTAAATTTAATCTTGCACTTTACGTTCAAATTTTATCTTGACATGAATGATTTGATTTGTTTCATTTGATTATTTTTAATTTTTTAATGGATTAATAAGATTTAATCTTAATTTTTTTTGAGTATATAGATTTAGAAATTAGACAGATAGATGATTTGATTAAATGTCATTGATTAATCATTAATGAGAATTGGTTTATGCTAGATAGATGAAATAATTCATTTTAGGTGGATAGGCCTTAATTTGTATATGTAATTTTTTTACAAAAAATTGAATTAGTGAGAAAATTATAATTATGAGTCAAAGTTATTTGTACAGTACGTAAGTTCAAACAATTGTTTATTTGTACGACAATTTGGAATATGGAGATAAGCTCCATTACTATTTTAATCTATCAGTAATTATTTTAGATATTATTTAGTTAATTAAAAAATATAGAGAATTGGTAAAACAAACAACTAAATTTACAATTTGTTAAATTTATTTATTTAATTACTAATGGATAAAGTGGGACCCATAAATAAGTATAAAATAATAAATTTATAATTTTTTTTGTCAAATACACTCAGAAAAATAAATTATTTGATAAAAAAAAATGTAAGAATACCTATTTGGATGAAAAGCTTCTTAGAGAAGATTAACCCCCCGTTTTTTTTGGGTAGAGAAATGTAATGATTACCCTTATGAATATAATCCATATTTAAATTAAGATTCATTGATCACTATTCTAATCATTCTCCTTCTTCTCCCATTTTTCATACAAAATTTGTTACCCTTCTATTCCCTAATTTGAAGGAGGATAACTAATACCTCTAGGATGGTCTAATAATCCCCCCACCCTCTCCTCCAAGCTCACAAAAAATGATGATCATATACATTTTATATGTAAAATTTAATACCTTACCTTTCCATTCCCCTCTTATATAAACAAACGACCCCTAAAAGTTAACAAATATTAGAATGAAAAGAAATTTTTGTTTTTTAAAATATTTAATAAATATCACTAATTGATTAATTTAAACAAATACATAAATAACTTTCAACCAATAATAATATTTAACAATTAGAAAAAAGAAAAAATTAATTTATTAATTAATTAAAAGTGGGGCCATGTTAAATGTAAAGCTGCCACATAGCCTATTTTTAAGGAGTTGCTGCCATGTGGCACTTACAACAACTGTTTTAGTATTATATTAGATATAGATTTTATATAGATATTTATAAGATAAGATATAGAAGATATATAGATATATAGATATAGACTTATTAATTTGGGTATATTTCATAGTTAATCGCCATTGTTGTCCAACGCTTCTAGCTCCAACGGGAGATCATCGTCATGTCTATCGCTGCTTTGGTCATTGGCCGGAAAATTTTCACCATCACACTTGCCATAGACTGGTCGATGGTTGATTGGAATCGCATCTCTTCGATCTCGGATCGATCAATTCCAAGCACAAAATCCTCTTCCGTCAAACTGTTGAGGTACTTATGCGAGAAACCCTAGATTTGATAATTGGGTTGCATCTTATTCGACTTTGCTTGGAAATTGATCGATTCATGAACCGCACCGAAAATCTATGATATATCCACCTTTATCTTCTTTATATCGGGCGGCGACTGGTTGATCGATTCATGAACCACACCGAATTTGCTTGGAGATTGAATGGGATTTGGAGGAAAAAGATGAGTTTCTCTTCCGCCATTTATACTAATTAGTAAAAAAAAAAGCTAATCCTAATCCTAACTCTAATCCATTCTATTTAAATTTGGAATAAGTTTGGTTGGGTTCATTTGAATTTAATTGTTGTTTCGTAACCATCAAAACTAGGATGAGTGATTTTTTTTCTATTTGTTGCTACAATGAGAGTTGGGGGAGAAGTAGATACGTGTTCCAGAGAGATTAGGGACAAGCGCAACCAAGGTTCCGAAAATTTAACAAGTATTTGTGTGCAATTTAGTTAAAATTATCTTGCTAATAGTCATTTTGAGATCTTGCTAGTAGCCCTTATGTTTTTAATTTTTAATTTTTAATTTTTAATTTTTAATTTTTAATTTTTAATTTTTAATTTTTAATTTTTAATTTTTAATTTTTAATTTTTAATTTTTAATTTTTAATTTTTAATTTTTAATTTTTAATTTTTAATTTTTAATTTTTAATTTTTAATTTTTAATTTTTAATTTTTAATTTTTAATTTTTAATTTTTAATTTTTAATTTTTAATTTTTAATTTTTAATTTTTAATTTTTAATTTTTAATTTTTAATTTTTAATTTTTAATTTTCAATTTTCAATTTTCAATTTTGAATTTTGAATTTTGAATTTTGAATTTTGAATTTTTTGATTTTGTTATAATATTATTATATGTGTAGATATATATGGGAAACCTAATTGTACTTGGGTCCCAAGACTTGTAATCCTTATAAGTAGGGTTCATTGTTTACCCTCATGTATATCAGTTTCTCCTCTTTCTCTCTGCCTCTCTTCTCTATTTTCTTTTATTTATAATACGTTATTAACACAAGATATGCTCGTTAGGATTCTTATGAAAAAAAATGGAGAGAGTTTCACATGACAGATGCTTCAAAGATTTGTGCACACAATGGAGATCTCAGTTTTCATCCCAATTATGTATGTGTGTGTATATATATATATATATATATATATATATATATATATATATATATATATATATATATATATATATATATATATATATATATATATATATATATATATATATATATATATATATATATATATATATATATATATATATATATATATATATATATATATATATATATATATATTTCCTTCATAATTGAGATCCAAATTGATGAAAAACTAAGACCAACACCGATCATTAAAGTTATAAATCAAGAATATAATTAATTTGGATCTCAATTATGAAGGAAATATATATACATACATATGTCGATCGGTGTTGGTCTTTGATCTCAATTATGAAGGATATATATATATATAAAATGTCGATCGGTGTTGGTCTTTGATCTCAATTATGAAGAATATATATGTGTGTGGAGCAGTGTTGGTCTTTACTTTTCATTAATTTGGATCTGTGAGATTGTTTACACACATATATATATATATGGATCGGTGAGTTTGTAGGGCAATTTCATTAATTTAGATTTGGTTCATAATTGGGAATTTTCAACATTGTATAATCGTACGTATAAGGTTATATATTAAGTTTTTGTGGGAAATTGAAATTTGAGATAGTTGTTTATTGAAGCAAATGATAACTATTCGAATCGATATCTACCTGAAGTGGCCAACTATCTCAAATAAATTTGAGATAGTTGTTTAGTGTATTTATTTTTATTGAGATTACTATCTCAAATAAATTTGAGATAGTTGTTTAGTGTATTTATTTTTATTGAGATTACTTTTGTTATTTACTTGTAAGGTGTATATATTTTAATATAAATTCAACACGCAAACTGTTTCCAGAAGAAACAATTTATTAATAGTTTTTATACCATAAGCATATATGGTTTTATATTGACAAGGATTATTTATGTTATTAGTGTTAATAAAAGTTATCTATTGAATGAAGGAGCCTAAATGATCCAAGACATTTGATTATGTAAACTCTACCATTTTTTGTTTGTTATTAGTTCAATTTGGCTATTTTAAAGTACATGGAATCTTTATTTTATTTATCTATTATATTTGATCTGCATTTGCATTTTATGTATATGAATATGCATTGGAAATGTTTCTTGAAGAAACAATTATGGGTAGATAATGCCAATTTTATTCAACAAATGATGATTTGAGAGAAGAGTTTGATGCACATCCTTGTTAAATTGTGTGAAATCGATAAAATTAGTTCATGAGAGCCCGAAGACTCTTTATTTTGAGATCTTGTTCTTAATCTACTTGGGTTTGGTAGAAATCAAATGAATAGGTAGCTAAATAACCTATGGTTCATAACAATCTCTTATATTGACAGATGCAACATATATTGTTACCTCTAGCAGAGAACATAAAGAGGATACGGTGCGCACGACCTTTATTAAGATACTGGTTATAATTTTGAAAATGATTATAAATAATCATGTATGAGTCGACTCCCACGTCAAGGAGAATGTGGAAGAACAAGACAAAGATGATGGTTTACCTCGATTTGTAATCTCCCAAACTGCGAATGGATCATCGTAGGAGAATTTTAGAATGGTTTAGAGCTTAGTCTCATTTATATATTGTGCCAAGAATGATATGGAAAATTTGAAGTTTTTTTGTGATGACATAAATGATAAATATTTGTATAAAGACTATACTTGACACAATTAAATGTTATGCATGGCTCCAGAAGAGCATCAAAATTTGTCCTCGGATGGCTGTTGATATAATCAAGCAATAAACTCATATGAGAAAATGGCTCTAGAAGAGCGTCAAAACATTCTAAAGGGAAGGAGTGAGAACAGTTAAATTGAGATCATAAAAGTCAATGGAGGACTAATAATTGCCAGAAGCAGTGGCTTTCCTCTAGTTGAGAATGTCAAAAAGAGGATCCGACATAATAAATAGATTACACATGTTGGCAATATGAATGTAATATGAAAATTCTATCAATGAAATTTATATGTTGGATACATGAGCATTGAGAAGCAAATGATTAAATCGACTAAGTGAAGTCGTTACTTATGAGATTATCATTTAGTGTAATGCCAACACATGAAATGGCCCAGTAGAGTCATCAATAATAGCTAGCAAGCAGGCATGAATATCAAGAGTTTGATTCGATTTTGGTCAACAATAGAATAAATTCTCCTTTGTAATTTATCTCCAGGAGAGAGCTTTATATTTACAAGGTTTTAAATATTCGGTATGGGCACCGAAATCTCCCTAGATTACACTAAGTTGTTGTAAACCAAGAAAGTTGATGTATATGGAGGATTGAGTCCCCATAGATGATCAAATACCTAGAGTTTATCATAGATGATAAAATACTCGGTATTTAGGGGGAGATGAAAAGGAGATGAAGAAGTAATATGTTGCAAGGACTAGAAGTGAACCAAAAGTTCAATGAATTATATAGCAAACAAGCCAGTAAAGACATTAGTAAATGTAAAAGATAGTGATAAAAGTCACATTTATAACAAATAATGCACTATCATGATTTAGATCGAGGTTCTAGTAGTAACTTTGAACAATGGTGATGTGTCTACAAGTATAAAACTCTGGAAGAGATTTCTTGAACATTGACAATGTTAGAATCAATTATGGGTTGTCTTGAAATGACATTATTCTTGATTATCTTTGATGACACATATCTAAGTTTGCGCTTGAAGTGCTTGATAAGAATAATTAAAGCTTCTAAATAGAAGTATATCTACATTAAAAGGATGAATTTAATTGAATTCTTGGATAAGTTAAACATTAATATTTTGGACTCATAGCTCCAATATTGAAGATGTGAAATCATTTGATTAGGAATGAATGTCCTTACAAAACGCTAAGAGCGTAATGCAATTGGTTTATTGAACAATTCATAAGATATCCAATAAGTAGGTAATTGGTTGAAAATTAGTTGAAAGGTCTAGAAATATCTCTATCTGTAGTTCGAATGTACAAAGAGAGATATATTACAAAATGAAGACAAACGACCTTTTCATTTATGATAAGATTGTGAAAGGATCTTAGGTCCAGAAGTACAATGTCTTTATAAAATTGGTGATTTATATGTAAAATTGAGGAGGAGAAAAGTTGTACTTTTTTCCTTAACTTTGGTTTTTGTCCCATTTGGGTCTTTCCAAAGCAAGGTTTTTAACGAGGCAACCCCTTTCATAAGGATACATTGTATATCCCAAATTCAAGGAAGAATTTATCAAAGACAGTGTTGCGGTGCCAATACTTTATAAATTCAATCAAATGCATGAGGACCCAATGTTTACGAAGCTACTACCTCTGATGAACCATGAAGACATCCCAAGAAGTTTGAAGAGCCAGACGTCCAAGACATTGAACTCAGGGGGAGCATTATACGCACTGCACTCTTTTTCCCTTCGATCAGGTTTTTATCCCAATGGGTTTTCCTGACAAGGTTTTTAATGAGGCAAAACAACAAGAGCATACGTAGAATGCTGCACTCTTTTTCCCTAAGCTATGGTTTTGTCCCATTGAGTTTTCCTAGCTAGGTTTTTAACGAGGCAGTAACAGCAAAGCGCATCACATGGTCATTTGTATTTTTCCTTGGTCCTAGTTTTGGTCCCATTGGATTTTCTAGGCGAGGTTTTTAATATGACAGTTTTGTAATATTAGCGATGTATATCCAAGGGGGAGTGTTATAATATTATTATATGTGTGGATATACATGGGAAACCCTAGTTGTGCTTGGGGGTCCAAGACTTGTAATCCCTATAAATAGGGCTCATTGTTTACCCTAATAGACATCAATTTCTCCTCTCTTCTCTATTCTCTTTATTTATAGAGGAAATTGCACAAAATGAACTTAAATCCAAAAAACTTTGCGTCCATAACCCATTATCTATTGCTTCGATTCGTTGACATTGTACTGTATAATCGACGGTTGCAGCTGTGGGTGTATGAAGCCCTCTCTCCTGTGGTCGTCCAATGCGTGAACATCATAGACGAGGACTTGTACCCTAGGTGTCTGTGTTACGAGTCTAAAGATGGGAACCTCGAATACGACGCCATCGAAACCTGCATGTGGACGGCTAAGGACCTCGGGTACTTCGAAAACCCTGACGATGCGAGGCCGGTTCTCATCCCCGACACGGTAGAGGAAGCTAAACTTGTGGCCCGTAATGCACAATACTCTCATGAGAAGCGGGACAACTTCTTTGACGACATTGCCCGGGCGTTCGTAGCATTAATACTGAAACCCCCACGAAACCCAGTAGGGGAAGCACCTGGGGCAACGCAAGAATCCGGGTCGCGTACGCAGACACAAGCTGACATATTAGGGATGTAGTCAAGGTTATTGGTGAAGATGGACGACATGACGAGAAGTATAACAGCGGAGTTTGGATCAAAGTTGGCCATGTTTGAGTAGTCGATCGAAGACTTGAAGAGGGCAGTGATGGGGAAGGGGACTAGAGAGTCTGAGGAGCAAGGGGAGGTCCGCTCGAATAAGGAGGTAAGGTTATCCATGTGTCATGGAAGTATATGAAGAGCGTCATATAATTTATTAGTAATGTCATGTTAACAAATTCTGTGTATGGATAGGTTGATGAAGCAGGGAAGGAAAAGGATAGACAACCCACCAAGCGGAGGGACCATAGGAAAGCCAAGGAGGGTGACTCAGAGACACCTAATCTGGGCACCGCAGAGGTATGGGCACATTGACTGTCATGTCATTTTGATAACATGTCATGTAAATGTCATTAGATGTCTTGTCAAAATCAGTATCTGTCAATTTCATTAGCTGTCATGTGGATAGTTTGATGGAGCAGTGAAGCACAAGGAGAAGAAGAGACAGGCCACCAAGGAGGACAAGGACGAGGGTCAGTCGGAGACACCTACTCTGGACACAGACGAGGTATGGGCACTGTACTGTCCTGTCAAATTTATTGTATGTCATGTATGTTTCATTATCTGTCATGTTACATGCGTTGTAGGACGAGTTGGAGGCACCTGAGGCCTCCCGGGTTGAGGTTGGGGTGCCCCTGAAATGGCGCAGTAGGAGGATCCGTCGACATCCTACAACGTTCTCCCCGTCTGAGGTAAGTCACCCAGTGAAGAAGTCGCGTGTGGCCAAGGGCAAGAAGCCATCGCCAACAGTGGAGGTTGTGGACCTAGGCATGGCTACGAGGGTAGACGTTGATGCGTTTTATGCCTGGATGAATGACGGAAGTGACCCCGTCCGGTCGGTTGAAGGCACCCTACTACAGAGGGAGTTCTTCGGGGCTCTCCAATCACCGAACACTTGGGTCACATCCGAGGTTAGGTTCTCACATAGTGGTTTTATGCATCACCTTCCTCGTCATATGTTATTCCATCTAAATGGTTTTCCATGCGTGCATCATATCGAGTAGGCTTGTGCCCTCCTTTGGAAGGACATCAACGTAGATGACAAGTACGCAGGCGTCGCCATTCTTGACTTCTTTTGGGGTATCTAATACAGAGGCAATTGGGGGAAGCAAAGGGGAACCTTGACGTGGTCAAGGCGGATGAGAAGCTGAACAAATACTTCAACGGCAAGTTACCGGATGTTCGGTGAACGGGAGGTGCGATTCAAATATTCAAATATATATCTCAACTATGCCAACTCCCTGTTCAAGCAAATAATACAAGAATCCCTCCCGATGCAGTGGTAGGGTAATTCAAGATCGAATCCTCGAGGAGGTATGTCAGCGCTTCCTTTGTTGTAATCACGATCAAGCTTTCGACCTCAAGAGACACTCGATATCGAGGTGTCTGGTCGATATCGACCTCAGTTCTGGTCGATTTCCAGCAAAGTTCCTGATGAAGACAAAAGCAAACACAGTCGACGTCGAGACAGACCTCGATATCGATGTTAGTGCTGGATATCGACCTTTTCCAGTCGATTTCGATGTCTGTTACAGAAACTGCAATGCGTAACCTATGTGTCGGAAAAGTAGTCCGAAGATTGTAGAATGGTAAAGGAAAGATGGACAGAAACCAAAACTCAAACTTTTTATCAAATTCAATTAACTAAAGGCTTCCAAAGTCGGGGATTCATGCCACAACTATAACAATGCAAGTATGATGCTAAGGTTATGAAATTTAATGTCTTTCCGTCAAATAACTTTCATTACCAACACTTAGGTGATTAGAGGCTCTCGCATAATTCCTAAGAGTTACTATCCAATTCATGAGTAATTAAAGTTCAAAATATGATTGGCTTTCTCTTCAATAATGCAAATAATGAATCTCCCTAACTTTCGCAAAGGATCATGCATAGGATAGAAGAAGGAATCGCATAAAAATCATACCTTTGATGCACTTACCCTACATTGCTATCGTCGGGCTCACCCCGACCCTAGAAGTGGGTTGAATACTCGCGTCTCATCATGGAACTCATCATCATCATTGAAAAGAAAACTACTTTGATTAAACTAAAGAGAAAGTTACAACCGAACCAAGCCAAATCTCCGCTCTCGCTTCACACCCAACTCACTCGGCCTCTCTCTCTCTTTACAAATTCTCTGTAAAAACTGATTGCTTGGATGTTAACTTCATGCCTAACTCAGCCTTAATGGCCTCTAGATATAGATCTCAAATCTTGCTAGCCAAGGATTCGAAAACTTATCTTTATTCTCTAAGATAAAACTTAATAAAGGTAAAACTAAAAAACTCCATGGTAAATAACTCAAAGGATGAAGTTTGGCATTGAAGATAGAAGATCTCGACTTTTGGATAGACGTGCAAGCTTTGGATAGAATTCTATCAAAATCGGAGTCAGACTTCTTCTGCTGGTAACATCGATATCGACCTTAGACATCGATATCGACCTCTCTTTAACTCTATCTCGAGCACTCCTTCTTCTCCTCGGACTGGCACTCGACTTCTGTCAATATGCTCGATCTAGACCACTCGATATCGACCATCAGACATCGATATCGACCTTTGTCTGTGTCGACATGCTTTGTTCTTTTCTTGCTTGATTCCTGGCTGCTCTGATGCACTCGATGTCGAGGTTCATAGTTGATTTCGACCTCTTCAGAAGACTTCGAGTTCTTTTTCCGCTCTTCCAATCTGTCCATTTTCGCCCTGTTTTCTGCGAAATCACATAGAAACTCGTGCAAACCCATATATTTGACAATAATGCATAAACTACACTAATCTCATGTATTCCCCATTAATATGCATGCAAATGATGATAAAATGGACTTAAATGTGCATAGAAAATATGGCAATTTGCGCGCACATCACCGGAGAGGTTTCCAAAGGGTTGGACCAATGTCGGCCGGGTTTTGGCGCCTTGGAATCTGAAGAACGAGCACTCTGTGGCGCTAGAGATCAATCTTGTGGAGTGGACCTTGAACGTCTACGATCCCGACATCCACTTTGTTGCTGAGCGCCATATGGAGTGCTTTCTGAAGCCGGTGACCTACCTCCTCCCCATTATGATGAGCATCCATCCACTCGGGTTGAATGGGTTAGTGCTTTGACACTTTGATTTGAAAATACCGTTTCATGTTCACCGTTATGTAATGTTTTCAGCAAACAAAAATAAACCGAAAAAAAAATCTAAATCAAGTGTCAAGTTACTAATGTCAATATTTTAAGTGAGAAACAACACCAAATTTATTATTTTTCTTTCAAATTCCCTTTCCTGAAATGTTTTGCAAAAATATTGAAACCTTGGTAATCCAATATTTTTGCAAAATATTTTAAGAAAGGGAATTTGAAAGTAAATAATAAATTTGGTGTTGTTTCTCACTTAAAATATCGACTTTAGTAACTTGACACTTGATTTAGATTTTTTTTTTCGGTTTATTACTTTATTTACATTTTTTGTTAGGAAAAAAAAAAGAATAAGAAGAAGGGCAACACCAAACCGATTCAAGCGCTTAAATCGGTTTTTCGATTGCCTACGTATCCTCCCGGGGTTGAGGAATCAAAGCCCACTTAGTTCTCTTACCTGTATAAGTCTGAACCCCCGCTGACGGCTTTATACTTATGCATCTTTGGCCAATGCTAGTTTCTTTGGACGTTTTAAGTGGATATGACGTTTGTAGTTCATATATCCTCCTCCCTTCGGGTGCTTAAAGATTGTCCCGCAGAAGTTACACTTGGCAGAGCAACTGGTTTCATACCTCAGAGACTTCGTGAACCAACATTTGAATATAGCTGCCCGATATTGGGCCATAGTCAATATGAGGGGACGATTGGTTTCTTTTATACGGGGAAGAGTGAGTCGTTGTTCAGAATAACAATTCACTGGGAATATATTCTTTGTGGCGCACAGAGCACATGAGGGCAGGGAGAGCAGGGGAATTTGGTTGACTTGAGGAAAACCCTAGAGTTTTTTTTTATTAGGAAATAATTCGAGGTCGGACAAACCCGGAACCTCGAGAGGCCGATAAAATCGGTAGACGGCTAGCCGTCTAAACATACAACATAGAACCAGAAAAATAAATCATAGAAACAGGAAAAAAAAGGTGCAGTACAAACGGGGGGAGGCACACAAGTGTAGTCAAACAAGCGAACCAAGCCCGACCATGCTGGAGACAACGTAGACTAAGAGCCGACGCCAAGCACCACCAAGCAGTGACACCGCTGGCCAGCGGTATAACAGGAGTTCCTTGGACAGTGAAGACAATCCTCCAAGGAAATATCCGTAACGCGGAGTCGCCTCGATACACACTGCCTCGACCCCAGTTAGACCCTACACCGGATGCCAGAGCTCCAACTCAGATGAAGAACGCCACGAACAACCAGCCAGACCCTAGAGTTGTTGTTTCAAACACCAACTCTAGGTTTTTTTTAAAAAAAAAATTGTAAATGACGACTTTGTTATTTTTTTTCTGGGTCTTGGTAGATACACTCATACACCGCAAATCACATTCTTTAAGTGCACGGCAATTCCAACGTGCAAGCCCTTTTTAATTAATTAGTACATTTTTTCAATTAATTAGCCCACTGCAACTCTGCACGCCTATTCCAACGTGCAGATTTGTGGTGTATTTAGTTTCTCCGTTTTTTTCTATAGTCGTTGTTTGAAACAACGACTTAGCCCTCGCTTTAGCTAAATCCTAAATTAATTTTGGTATGTGGTTATTTCGTAAATTTTTTATTTTTTTACCATTTAGAAAAAAAATTCCCCCCTACTCTAATTAATTTTTCCTAGATTTCTCTCCAACTCACTGGAACCGCTGAAGGTCCGGTTTGGAATCATCTGGTCCATATCAGGCCGGATCCCCTGCTCCCCTCCGGTACTCCCTTCGATGCAACACAAAATTATATCGGGTATAAATAAACATTGAAAAAAATAAAAAAATATATATTTTTAGATTATATACCCTTATATTAATATGTTTATAAAATTTTATTATGAAAAATTATGTTTTAAAAAATAATAAAAATTATTTTCTAAAAGAATCGATATTTTAATTATCTAAATTTTTAAAACATGAATTTTCATAATAAAATTTTATAAACATATCAATATAAGGGTATAGAATCTAAAAATATTTTTTTAAATTTTTTTCAATGTTTATTTATACCCGAAATAATTTTGTGTTGCACCGTATGGAGCACCGAGGGGAGTAGAGTATCCTGACTGGGTCCATATATATTTGTTGGTCCAACCATGTCTTTAATTGGTCCATCTTGCATCGATCAATACCTTTTCTTTTTTAACTTTTGTAATGTGGCCATCTATATACATATACTAAAACCAATGCATAGCGTCCTATATGGCGCATTGTGGTTGATTCTAACATAAAAATTCCTATGTGGCACATTATGGTTGATTTTAGGATAAAAATTAATAAAATAATATATTATCATAATTTATAGAAAGTTATATAAGCTACAATTTATCTATATATTTTAGTTGATTGACAAAAATATAAATAAAAAATATTTCATAGTCATACTTACCAAAAACATTAATAGATAAATGTGTATCATTTGATAAGTACTATTTTATTTATATCTAGATTATTTTTTGGTGAAAAATATATTTATATAAAAATTAATTATTTAATAATTTTTATTTTATTAATATCTATATTATTTTTTGAGGCTAAAATGATTTATAAAATTATTATGTAACCACAATCTATCCGTGCATAGCTATTTTAGTAAATTAACATACTTCGTAATAAATATACCATATATATTTAATAAAAAAAATATTAAAATACTTTAAAAAACAGTTATCTATTAAATTACATGAGATTCAATTAATGTTAGATTAGAAAAAAAAACTTTTTACCTTATAAATGTAAATTTTGTTTATATTTTGAGAGAATCTAATTAAAAGATATTTAGATTATATATAATCTATCGAACTAATTTTATTTATATTTATATATTATTTTTTGGTTGGAAAATTTATTTATATTTAGATTATTATTTTTTATTTATTGGAATCTATCTAATTTATTTAAAATAGGGTATTGTATTAATGTATTCTCCGTACACGAGACGGGACCTATACTAGTATAACATATACACTACAGCATTACATTAAATTAAATTAGTTAAAATCAATTAAAGTGAAAATGATGAGATTTAACTGTGATCCCTCAAAATTGAAGAAATTGAAGAAATGATATGTATATCTAAATTGAACAGGGGTTTATTGTTGTTATTCTTTGCCATTGGCTACACTGCAGCTTCTCCATCCAATCCACCTCAGCTCCTCTCTATTTCAGTTGTTCCCTTTCATATTTCAACTAATCTATCAGTTGGTTCACACAACCAAATGTCCTAATCAATCTACATTTTTCATTCTACAATATATATGATTCATTATCTGCCCTAAAGAAATATTTTTTTTAATAAAAAATTACTTCATAAAATGGAATTTTTTTTCAAAATATTCACAATAAAATAAATATTTAACAAAAAATTCACGATTTCAAATTATTTACCAAAATATTCATTTTTGTCAGAACAATCAGAAAAACGCGGTTTTATCCCGCGCTTTATGTATAAAATAAAATTTAAATTGAAGAAAAAGCTGGAGAAAAATATAAATGAAAAAAACGCGGATTAAACCTGCGTTTTTTTACTTTAATATTATTTTCAGGTTACAATTTTTTTTTTTGTTAAATATAGAGACACGCGGCTTAGAGCCGCGTCTCTATTCATCCTCCCCGTGGGAGCAGATGGGATCGACGGCGGCAATGGCTGACCCGAGACCTCGCCTTCGATGGCCCTCCCTGTTTAGAAGGGAAGAGGATGGAACCGCTTACAGCGCCCGCAGCCATGGGAGAGGCCAGCAGTGGTGGTCCTAGCAGCCATGGGAGTGCAAGGGAAGAAAGAGACGGTGGCGGTCCTGGCAGCCATGGAACCGCCTACAGCGCCCACAGGCATAGGAGAGGCCGGAGGAAGGAGGAGATGCCAGATCTGGTGGAAGGAGGAGAGATCGGAGAGATCGGAGAGGCCGGAGCCCGGATGCAACCTCCGATTTTCGGATGCAACCTTCGGACAGCCACCGGAGAAGGAGAGAGGAAGAGAGGGTCGATCGGATATGTGGTCTTGCCTTCCTCTTCGATTTGAGACGGGCTTCGATCGATGATGGGCGGTATCGCGAGCCTCGTCACGAAGCGGCCTTTGATCGGATTACTGCTCCTTCCTGGCGAGCTCCGGGCTCTGTTCCTCCTCCGGCGTCCATCCTTCGTCCCTCCCGATCCCAGTTTTCTTTTTTTTTTAAGAGACACGCGGTTCCAAGCCGCGTGTCTAATGTAAAAAAAATTATATATTTTATCCCGAAATAAAATTAGTAATAGAAACGTGGTTTCAACCCGCGTTTGTTTTGTTAATTTTTTCTCGATTTTTCTTCAATTTTAAAATTTTCACCTTTCAAATAAAACGCGGTATGAGACCGCGTTTTTCCGACACCCCTGCAAGAAATGAATATTTCTGTAAATATTTTAAAAGTTTGAATATTTTGTTAATTAATTTTTTTAGTGAATATTTTAAAAAAAAAATCCATAAAATGGGCCTTGATAATTAATATATACAACCCATCGTCGTGAAGCTCGATACTATTTTGCCATTGAACGACACCATTGGATAGTTTGGTGGTCTGGTCCACCACAGGGGAGCATCCGCCCCTCCCTTCGATGGGGAAAAACATGAAATTTAAAAGAATAAATAAAAAGATTAAGGTAAAAAAAAATAAAAAATGTGAAAAAGAAGACAAATGTTGTTTAAACCAAATTTTATAATTTAATAATATTTATTATGCTACACATAAATTAAAAAAAATATTCTTCATCTAATTTTTATTCCTTTGAATTTTGTTACGTTCAATTAATGTCATAGTTAAACCATAATTTATAGATTTATTTGCCACACTTTTCTATCCTATCAAAAAAATTTCCATTTACAAATGACATATTTTTTAAAAATATTATAATTTTCTTTCAATATTTTTCAAAAAAGTATTCATCATACTACAAATATATATATATATATGCAAAAATTATTAAATTTTATTGTATGAATTTTTATAATAAAATACCATATTTATATACAATTTATGACTTTTTTTTAATATTTTTTTAAAAATTTCTTCATTGTATATACCGAGAAAAAAATTCCGAACAAAAATTTCGTCCCCCCTCTAGAAAATCCTAAAACCACCACTGCTACTGGTCTGGCCAGTGCCCATGGTCAGGTTTGAAACTGGAGTTAACGTAGTCAAAGGAAGGAGAACTTTAATTTATTTTAATCTGATTTTGAAGAATTTTGGTTTAATTAATATTAATAGATGTTAACGATAATTAGATTCATTATATTATGGTTAGAATATCTTTGTATTGCATATTTCTATCCTTATATTGGATTGTTATCTTCTTATAATAGGATAAATATATTTTAGGTTTAGCTTAAGCCCCAAGCATAGCTCTCTTCTTGTATTATATAATGGGATGAATCCCTAATAATAAGTTCGATCGGATTGCAATGAGTTCGATTGGACTGCAATGAGAAGGGAAAAAAAGCAAAAAAAAAAACTCTCTTAGAAGCCACATTCACTAAGCGAGAGCTAGATGGATGATGGTCGACACGGATGGAGCGCTTTGAATGTACGGCCACGCCACGGCTGCAGGGGTTCTCAGGAATAATGTTGGTGAGTGGGATCGTGGGTTTGTTATGAATACAGGCAATTGTACGGTCCCGAAAATTGGGCTTTGGAAAGTGCTACAGGGGCTCAAAATTGTCTGGGATAGTGATTGCAGAGATGTAATTCTTCTGGAAATGGACACACAACTTGTAACAACTATCCTAGGTAAGGAGATGTTATGGTGCCACCCGCTGGCTAGCCTTGTTAGTAAGTGTCAAGGCTTTTTAAGTAGGAACTAGACTATCCAGTTTTGACAAGTGTTCCAGTAAGCTAATCGCATCGCGGATCACCGGGCTAGCTAATTAGCTTTTGATTATAACTTTGGATTAACTGTATTTTGACCCGCCGGAGGGTGCTTTAAGGGGTCGGGCTATCTTTCGTATGCTGACTACTTAGCCCTTTTATTTCTTATAAAAGCACGACTAGATGCGCGGAGAGTAAGTCTCTCTTTTGACCAAAAAAATTCACTTGCACCGATTGAAATCATCGTTCAAATTTTCTCAATTTAGCAGATAATGGTAGAGTCTGGTATTTCAAAAGGGGTTGCTAGAAAGTCCATATTTTGGACCCTAATTTGTATTTCATTCATGCCCCAGATTTAATTGTCAAAAAGTCCACCCACGTGCGCCCCACCCCCCCCCCCCCACCCCGCGCATGTCAGATTTTTTTTCGTGTCAGCAATTTTTATTAAAATTAAAGAAGAAACAAATTGCTGACACACCAACGCTTAAACACATGGCACATAGCAAGCTCATTTTATAATGGATAATCTAGCATCAAAAAAATTGCTGACATAATTTATCATAACAGAAACAACAAATATATACACAAATGTTTGTTGTCATAAAATTAAAATATTGACACCGATAAATTGCTGACACGATTAAAATTAATTTTTTTCATAATTTTTTTTCTTTTTCTTTTTTTTCTCACGTTAGCAATTTTCTCTGTTTTGCTGACACCAAGAAAATTACTGACCCTGAAACTGATAAATTGCCAATCCTGTTAGCAGATCTTCTCCACAATTTGCTGCTAGTAACTTGAGATATATACTACTGTCTGATGTCCCAAAGTTTGTGCCAAAAATTTGCTAACACATATATGAACATCCTCCTCGATTGAGCGGGAAAATGATGTGGCCTGAAGCCATATCTTATAACAGTTGATGTCATAACACAACTGCTGAAACTGTACAGAGGATCATATGACTGGTTTCTCATTGCATCAACTAATACTAGTTTGTATAAATTCATATCTCAAAGTTCCAAGTTTACAATACACCCTAAAAGGCCAAAAAAGGAGTTGGATAATCTACAAGAAATTGCAAGGTCATGAAAGAATCTACTTAAACTCAGTTGTATCTTACTAACTTGCTAAATAACCAGTGGATGAATAGCGCGCACCTGAATCGACTTCAATCGACTTTAGAAAAGTGCGGACATGGAGCTCGATCAAGCAGCAAAAAAGTGGAGACACCGCGCAAACATCATCAACATCGAGCTCGAGTGCTCGATTGCGCTCTCGATCCTCGTTGATTTAGTTACTGACATGGATCAAGACTCGTTCTCGATCATCGGTGACTGTTTTCGACATCAATGGAGATGGCAAATTTGGATCGGGAGGTTGTTGCAGACACTCTCTGATTTAGTTGCTGACATCGATGGAGAACATCAACTCATCTCGGATCTGATTGATCATTGGTGTGTTTACGCAGAGACTTGATGACGGAGAGGCCCTTTTCCGTGAACCTGAAGTTCAGAGATATCAATCGTCGGTTCAAGCTTCGGGGAAGGGGAGGAGGTGGAGGAGGCAGAGCGAAGTCAGATCCGGTCAGGATTCGGCGATCTCGCAATCGAACCAGATTTGAGATCCATCTTCCAGATCTGAGAACCATCATCTGGTGGAGGAGGCGGAATCGGAAATGGCATGGGTGGATAGAGGCGACGAAAATGAGAGAGCGAGCAATTGAGGAAGAGAGGAGCGCCTGACGGTGTAGGTGGAGGGATTGCGCTTGTCATCGTCGTCTTCCTCCACGACGGACCCTCTCTTGCAACACCCGACGAATGGAACCGCCTCAAAATCGCATCGAAATAAAAACAAAAATGGAACTGCCTCAAAATCGCCGCCCGCTCGAATCAGTGATGTTGTCTGTGATCTCGAACAAATCGCACCATGGAAGTGATATCCGTTCTAGACATCACCCTCGCGATCTCCCTATGGAAGAACAACTAGATCCGCTCTCGTCTCAGCAAATTAATCACATGTGAGCAACATCACTTCAATTGGAAATTAAGTTAAATTTATGGATGTATTTTTTCCAATAAAATCCCCCGTGTAGACAGTTCACCAATTTGGTCCGGGAAAATGGAGATGCAAATCAATAGTAAAATACTAAAGAAGAAGTCGCTTACGTCATGTGGCGACTTCTCCTTTAAAGCAGGTTTTTTTTTAATTTTTATTTAGGATTTGTTACTTAATTAGATTAATTACATTGATAATAAAAAAGAATTAGATTTAAAAATTAAAATAGTAATTGATTGTTATCTCACTTATCCGATGGTTAGGATTGTTATCCCACTTATCCGATTAGTTTTAAGATATGTCGATTAATTGATTGTTAATGTAAGTTTTTTTTGAATTTGTTAATTAATTACTCTAATTAATTTAATTAAGTACTCTAATTAATATATGTCGATAACCAATCTATGGGAGCCTATGGAGATAATTAATATATGTCGATAGAATTTGCCGATCAGGTGGTTATGATTTCATATATGCCAATAGGATTTGTTAATTAATTAATTTCAAATCAAATCAATGTCCTTATAAATGATAGAGTAATTAATAATTAATAAATAGAAATAATCATATATACCGATAGGATAAATACAAATAATCATATATACCGATAGGATAAATACAACTACACATTATTTGTTAAAAAAATATCTACATATATTTTTATACATCAAGATTGTTTGTTATACTATAATATTATATTCAAATCATGATTATGTATAATATATTAATTTCTTTTTCTTTGATTCTCATATTTAAATTGATATAATAATTAACAAATATTAGATGAAATTAATTAGTTGAATGGGTGTTAAAACATAATTTTTTCGAAGTTTAAAAAATTGAAAGTATATATGTACGTTTTTTTTGTTAGAACGAGGGCACTACCCTTACAAATTATTATTATCTAAGTAGTTTCATACATATAAAATATGAGCATCATAAAATATAAATTACAAACTTATATCAAAATCAAAATCAAAACTATCGAGTCTATTAGCCTTCATTTTGTTATAAATATATTATAATTAGTTTAGTATTTGGTTCCATTTCATCATAAAGATTATGATATGTTTTGTCTCTAATTAATTATAGATATATTCTATACGTGTTAGTTATGATTTAAGGTTTAAATTACAAATATTTTTGCACATTTTTTTAATGTTAAATATATTATTATTATTAAAAAAAAAAAGAGCTCACAAAAGTGCGGGTAAACTAGTTTATTCTATTTCAAATTCCCACCTTGATCATTAAAAAAAAATGGTCCAGACTTCCGGACCACACTATTGTGTGTGCGTGGTTTTTTTCATATTTGGGTTGGTGCAAGTCTATTAGCCGGAAACAAAAAAGTCTATTAGGAGGTGGTAGAAGGGAAAAATTAAATTTTATGTGTAAAATTTATATGATAATTTTTTTTTGTGAGTTTAGGAAAGGGGAGATAAAAAATGGTATGCTTATATTAGGTAATTAAATGGATGAAAAGAAATAAATTTTGTATGAAAAATGAGGAAAAGATGGTTAAAATATTAATCAATGAATCTTAACTTAAAAAAGAATTAGATTTAGAAGATTAATCTTAATCTTTTCTTACTTAAAAATAAATAAGGGGTTAATCTGGCTAATTTTAAGAAATTTTATTTTAGCAAAAAAAAAATCATTTTTAAGGTTATTCTTACACGAGTACGTATCCAAATTGCCTAGTTGTGAATTTTGTAAATCAAGATTATTCATGCACGTCATCTTGTTATGAAATTCTAGCTGTCCAAGTTGGGTTTTTGTGTAGGAGATTCCTTTGAACGACATGGATGTTTATTCCATGTTGGTTATTTATAAGCTTTATTTGCCAATCATATGATTCATACGTAGTACTTATTTGTGATTTTCTACATTTTCTATTTTTGTAGTATGATTTATACAAACTAATCTGCGTAAGCATAAGATGTGGTTGTATAATTAATCCCACAACATTTATAAATATTTTAGACCTCGACTTTGGTCTTTATTTCTTCCCGCAACCTTCATGCTACGATATCCACCCCTCACCATGGGCAGCCCCAGGGTGTGGCGGGCGTAGGAGGCGATCCCACCTTTTGACCCACGCGTCCCGAGAGTTTGAAGGAAAAAAAATATTTCGAAATGATTGGATTTTGAGAAGTTTATGCAATATTTGTGTTTTCCTACCCTATATATTTAAATCGCAATTTCTAAAATATCTTTGAGAACCAAAAAATATTACAAAGTTGATGAGTTTACAATCCTAATATGCAAAAGCTTTGAATTTAGAATGATTGGATTTTGATAAGTTTATAATCCTAGATATGGGCAAAGGCTTGAATTTTCAATGAATTGCGAGAAATCACTACCATAACAACCAAGCAAATATAAGTATACTTTTCTACAATTCACTACTAAGATGAAAGTCATAGCTAAAGTAAAAAAATTTGTTCAAGGTCAATATTTCAATACACACTAAAAATTTTGCCCCACCTTTCAGATGGTCCATTGCCCCTCACCCGTTTTATTCAATCTTCGTGGTTTATGTTCAAATCGATATGCACTTTTTTTTATATATACATATTTAAAAGGCACTAAGCCATTATTATTATTATTATAGGGGAGGGGATCAAATTCACGATTTCTTATTCACAATGTTAGTTTTATTGGCTAAATTAAAAAGGCTTAATAGATCGTCCAATATTTTAAACGTTCACACTTCACACAAATATAAAAAGAAAATAAGAGGTCCAATATATATCCACGAGAGAATATACAGTAACATATGCGATTCATATGTGAATAATCGAGTGACCACCGGACAAACTTGATGAGTCCCCTCACATTTAATTGACTCGTAATGGACCATCGAACAAGGCCTTGTCTTGTTCAACCTTTAAAAAACAACAATATATATAGTAATAATCACTCTTTCCCGATAAAGTTGAAGGGTGTTTTGTGTAATCCAAAAGTGTGAAAGAAAACTATCTAATATCAAATATATATAGAAATATGTAAGAATATACAAGATAAGATTTAGACACGCAAGTGAAATAGGTCAAACACGAGAGCATGTAAAATGCTAGACGATGTCACTAAAGAACTATAGAAATGTTGCAGAGACGACAGAAACGCCTCAGGACCCTAAAACTATCCTTCTTAGACAGTGATTGCTCTCTTCCACTATGTCCTATCTTGTGTCAACCCTTTAGTGATGTCTAAGACAGTCAGGTCCTGTCAGATTACTTCCTTCCTACTCTTCTTTGGCCGCCCTATACACGTCGAACACTCTCAATAGCCAAGTTATCACATCGACGCATTGTTGCATTCTGGTCTATATATATATATATATATATATATATATATATATATATATATATATATATATAGGGATTGACTCCGGTGAAAACCTCAAATTGTGGTAAAAACCCGTGAGGACTACTTTATATCTTGGTTTTTTTGAAACCCGTGCTAAAAACCTCAATCACATGGTGACTTTACAACTCGGTTCAACCTAAAAACCGTGCTAAAAACTCCAGTTTTAAAATAACACATGACTTTATAGTTCGGTCAAACCGAAAAATCGTGCTAAAAAGCTAATGTTTTAAAATTACATAGTGACTTTATAGCTCGGTTTTATTCAAAACCGGGCTAAAATTTATGACTTTATAGATCGGTTCTATTCATAACCGGGCTATAAAACAAGTGAACCGGGCTAAAAAGCCGGTCCTCACGGGTTTCTACCGCAATTTTGGTTTTCACCGGAGCGCATCCCTATATATATATATATAGAGAGAGAGAGAGAGAGAGAAATTTATCAACGATTCCGATTTGTTAACATTTAAGACCATAATCGGAATCGTTAGATAGAAACGAATAATTTTTTATACTCAAACGAATAATGACTCCTAAAGTATTAAATACTAACTCTGAACTTACCAAATAATCGATAATCCATTTACTTCTTATTTCAAATGAGCAATTTATCAATGAATACTAACTCTGAAATTACCAAATAATCGAAACTTAACAGACAAAATTTGCAACTATTCAAAACTTGCAAAAGTGTGAGTCAATTTTGCAACTATTCGATAAGTTGATAGTAATTATTCGCTAAGTTGATAGTAATTATTCGTTAAGTCGAAGACCAGCGTAGCAGGTGAGCATTGACAGACAAAATTATTCGTTAAGTCGAAGACCAGTATAGCTGGAGAGATTTTTGACCTTCGAAGGGATCGAACCGACAAGAATTTGCGTCAAGAGCAACCTTATGGAGATTACGAAGGCCACAGAGCGGCGGCGGGATCTCGCCAAAGATGGAATTGCGGCTGAGTAGTTGAGGTCGATGAATGTGTGCGTCTAGAAGAAGTCGCATTTGATTGGGATCGGTCTGGCGATGTTGGCGGAGATGAGGATGATGGAGGCAAGGGATTTGAGTAGGGCTGGAAATAACCCACGGGTATCCGATCCACCCGTCCCACCCGCATTAATTTTGCGAGTGAAAACCCGCAATAAAGTGGGTGACGGGTGGTACGGGTGAAGATTTTTCACCCATTACCCACCCCAATAGTTCACCCATTCACCCGCCTCGCATACCCGCATAAAACCTTGAATTTATATGTGTGAGTGCTTTTTACTATTTTACCTTCTAAAATCTAAACCCTAATCTTGAGTAATATTTTATTGTATATATATGTATTTTACTATTTTACCCTCTAAATTTATATGTGTGTGTGTTTTTTCATTTTGTAAGTTTTAAGTAACATGTTATTATAATGTATGACACATATTCTACTTTCACAAACTCATATTTCTAGTATTTGTAAATTAAAATTTGAGTTTTATTCATATTTTAATTTCATTAAAAAAATCATAACTATATTTATTTTATCTATTGGTCACCCGCTCCATCCGCATCATTCGCATGGATCGGATGAGGGTGAAGAGGTTTGCGGGTGATGGGTGGAGCGGGTGAAATTATTTACTCACGGGATGGGTGATGGAATGCCTTCATCCATCCATACCCACCATATTTCCACCCCTAGATTTGAGGGGTTGCAAACCGGAAGGAATTCAATTGGGATTGGTCCAGTGAGGTTGGCGGAGACGAGGACGATGGGGCGAGGGAGGTGAGGGGCTTCAGACCGTAAGGAATTCGATTGGGATTGGTCCGGTGAGTTTGGCAGAGACGAGGACGATGGGGGCGAGGGAGGTGAGGGATTGTAGACAGGAAGGAATTTGTTTGGGATTGGACTATGTAAAGTAGGGAGTAGAGATTTTATTAGAATTTTTTTAAAATTTAATATCTATATACCCTTTCCAAACAGTGGATATAAGATATCAGATATCAATATACACCTATATTCTATACACATATCTTGATATCTATATCTCATATCCATATATCATATCTTATATCTGTATACCTTTTTCAAATGGGCCTTAATGAAATTCCTTAATTGTGTTATGGATGAATTTTTTTATTGCAATGAGAAATTAATTAGTTAATTCAAGTGGTAAGTGCATTTGATTCAACTTCATGTTTTAGCGAAAACAAGAAGAGGAAATAAAAAGGGAAGGAAAAAAAAACACATTCTCTGGCGGGCATCCAAGTTGTGTATCAAATACGAATCGGGTTATTCGCATGAGGCGTGACCATGTTGAATACCTGTCTCTTAGAATGTCATGTCCGTGTCGGGCATTTCATGGATTTTCTTACTGATGACCCGAACTATTATGTCATATTGTATCGGTACCCGATTGTGAACACCCCGAAACAAGAAAAAGAAATAAAAGGGAAGGAAAAAAAACACATTCCCTATCGGGCACCCAAGTTGGGTATCAAATACGAACTAGGTAATACATGTCGCTTAGCATGCCATGTCCATGTCGGGCATTTCAACATAGTAGAGGCTTGTAGATGTTGCACACACAGGATCATAGCTCATGTAACCTTGTATAAATATAGCACATAAGTCGAGATTGAAATTCCATTTTAAAATCAATTGACAATAAAAAGAGTAGCCCACTAGCTTATATACTAAGGCTTATTCATTCAGATTTTCAATTTAGAACTCTTTTATTAATCTCTTCGCATATCTCAACATTCGTCCATCGTTCTCTTGCTTCCATTTAGCACAAGTTTCTTTCAGTTTGTTCATAGAAATCCGTGATTGCAATTTGCAATCTATGGAGTGAGAATTTCCCTAACCACCACAGCCACCAACCCAACATCCTTACTCTAAACGAGTCAATAAAATGTTTCCAATAGACCCAAAATCCGATCCAATAACCAAATAAGATAAAATCTCAAATGAAGTTAATTTTGCAAGCAATAACGTATCTTGAACCAAGTGGGTCCCATATTCCCTCTATGGGCCGGGTTCCGGGTGGGAGTGAAATCCTCTTCACTATTGAATGATAGATGTACAAACAAAGCCTACACCATTTTACTGCACACAACTAAAACGACGCACTCTTTGTGTTAAGCTGTTAATTTCTTTGGTACAAAAGCACACCAGTACAACATTGGTGGAGGGAGGTAATAACTATGGTTCACTTGTAACCGCATAGTCAGCGAAGGTGCACTGTTAGATCATCCATGTTGAGGGAGCCTGCGATTCTCAACTCGTGCTCGTTAGCCAAATGTAACAGGCAGATGAAGCACAAGTGCGGAGAAATGTCCTGAAGAGTGCTTGCTGCACGGCAGTCACTAGGGAAGTTATTCAAGACATCCTTGAAAGATATGACTTCTTCAACTGCCTGCAATTAGTAACCGACTAATCACAATTAGTAACCAACTAATATCACTACTTGGAGAGGCGGAGAGGCTCTGCTTGTATATGGTAACATGAATGTCAGACCAACTACTAACAGAAACCAAATCATTTGAAAACAATTCATTACATACATCACAAAAGAAGAAATGGGATGATTCAAATATCATAGCTAATTACTCAAGAACAGTGCTTTAAAGCAATTAAGTTAAGCATGAAATGCAAAGTGACCCTGCTTACAAATTCATGGCTAACTGATCAGAAGTTTTGAATCGAAGACTGGTTGGTGGTTATATTTCCACAAGTCCGACAAAGTTATTATGGGTGAAACTCATCTAAGAAGCTCAATTTTTTGCTATCATGACATTTTCCCTCAAGGCTTTGTTTTCATAGCATTCAGTTCGGACTCTGAGACAACACTAGAGAAAAGATATCACCCGAAAGCCTTGAATATGCAGTTAGCTAAATTATGTTTCAGTTATACTGATCAGCACTGATTCCTACAAAATATTTGGCTTACATAATGCAAATTTGTTCTCCTACCTTGAAACAGGTAACCAACCACGACATCACAATTTCATAATTCTCTAAACACAAAGATGAACTTTTCACCAATGAGAACTAGCAATATGGACACAATACCAAAATCCCAAAGGACATGAATCAGTTGTTTGAGGGCCCTGATGAAACAGTTAGTAACATTTTCAATGCTTTTAATTCCTTTACCGGCCAGGTTTTACACGTGATATGGAACGTCCTTCTCTAGATGGTTAGACTCTTCAATTAACCTATAACAGGCTTTTTTACCCTGTACCACAAATTTCCATGATTTGACTACTCTCCCATCTAGAGAAAGCTCCATCGTACCACTCCCATATTGTCACCAGAAAAAATATAAATACAAGTAAATGATTGATGTGTTGCTCTCTGATTCAATCTGCAAGCTTTAAAAAAAAATCTTTTTTACAGCCTACAGATTGATTGCTGATTACAGACTTTTAATAGTTGACTCACCAGAAAAACACCAACTAATATTTTTTTTCCTAGCTCATTTAGTCATTTACCCATTGCCATTGAATACTGATTACTAACTTTTAATATTTGGCTTACCAACGCCAGGAATGAGCCAAATAGTCTTATTGGCATACAGAATGTACAAACCAAGTCTAACCTCGGATGGATCATGACAAGATTCTTTTATCTGCTCCCAAAGCACTTCCTTCAGTATCTGAACATCAACTTGTTTTGATGTTCTGTCGTACTGCACCTCAATTTTATTCACCTACATAACACAAAGAGATAAGAAACTTTGTTAAGAGAATACAACTTGACATGTGCTGAGGTAGTGATCACAATTCAGTGATAGACAATCAGATATCAAATAGCCACAACAATCCTGATCATCTGTCAATTACAGCCACGTATAAGCAGGCCCAAAACCAGGTACATTTAGCAAAAAATGTACCTGGCGAGGTTGGGTGACCAAAATTTCAGATTCATCCACATCACTGTGTGCATTTCCATTATCAAATGGCCCATTATACCCATTTTCATCATCCCATGATGCCGTTGCACCATAATCATCAGTATGCTCGCCAATTTCACCTGAATTGCAAAGGAAGTTTAAGAATCACCACAAGAGAACGCAGAACAGCTGTCATGTACAGTACAATAAATGTACAAGCCACAATTTAAAGCATCAGAAGTAAATTAAGAGATGAAATTCTGATATCAAACTAGCTGCATGAATAGTCGATGCATCTATTAGCAGCTAGCACTAAACATCTTCTGCTTGCATCTAATTTAAAAGTTAACAATGCTTTTAAATATTCAGTTACGCATGTACAAAAGGATACATAGGTTCTAGTTCTACTCCAAATGTTTCATTGCCTGGGCACATGAGGCAAACAACTCGTGCACAGCCCTCACATGATGAGAAAGCTCCTTTCGCTGCATCTCTTAGGTGATAGGTGACTCCTTGGAGACACCATTATACAATTGATAATTCACTCCTAGGTTACCAAGATATAATTAAATAATTTGCAAAGAAAACCAATATGTAAACTATAAATGGCTTTTTATTGCCTAATAAAAAAGAGCCTGAAAAGCAAGGTATCAGCTTTAAAAGTTAATACTTTTATAGATATATATCACAAGGGAGCGATGTTTAATTGAAACTTCGTTTTAAGAATATAATTTTTTATCCTGCTATTTAGCTAACTTGAATTTGAATTCATAAATTTATTGTATTTAATGATGTTTTAAGTATGGATACTCATTCCATACTTCTTCACTCTCATATTGCATAAGGAGACAGATAAAAAATTCTGTGTGAGAATCAAACTCTAAGTTGCAAGAGAGACATTACCTGAGGCCTTTCTTTGCCTCTTCCCAAGGCACTGCAACCAGGACATTAATTCCAATAAAGAACAAGTAAGTGTTACAATAGTAAGACCATGGAGAAGAATCGTGTACTCTTTTAAGGCCAAAACATAGTGAAGTCAAAAGATTACCATCACAGTAGGTAAAAGAAATAACTTGACAAGATCCTCTGGCTTATAATGACAGTCTTCAGGAAGCTTTGTGCTACAAGCTGCCTTTCGTGTAGGTTGCAACAATGATTTGGGATTCTTAGGAGGGGCAAAGATATCCACCAAATCCTTTTCAAAAGCAGAACAGAAATCTATGTCACTTTGTGCTTTCTTTCTATTCCTAGGTTTCTTCATTGCTGATGGCGATGTTTTTTCTTCTCCTGGGCAATCATCAGAACCTGGAACTAAAAAAACAGGATTAAAAGAAATTAAATGGCAGATTTGAGCTTCCTAAATTATGAGAATCATAAGTCATTTATTATTCTAACCTACCTTTGGGCTTACGATACTTCCAGTGATCAGGACCAGCCCAGTAATTATCTTTCAGGGTATTTTCAAGATTTAGAAACAGATATGTTTCAACCTTTTCACATTTCCCTACCATATCAACATCATCCTCATAACTGTCGTTTCCCTGGAAAACGTCATTTCCCTGGAAAACATCACCGTGGAATTGGTAAAATATTGCATCTTCATTTACTTCAGAAAATATTTTCAATAATGCCCCAAGAATGGCACTGGAAGACAACACTCACCTCATAATCGTCTGGAAGAAATGAATCTGTAATGACAGGGTCCTGATCAAATGTATTTGTTTGTTCATCTTCAATGTTGCATCCTACATAATCATATGCATCATCATTACATTCAGCGTCATTGCCATTAGCTCCATAATCCTCTTCATCTACAGCACATGGTTCCGGATCCTTGTGATTATAATCAGAATGGGGTACTTCTTGTCTTTGATTATCATCATCAAATAGATACACTATGGCATTGAGAGTCGGGGAAATATCATCTACTGTTTTCATCTCCAATACCATCTGCTCAGTGTATTCTGCAAAGGGGAATTGAAAACGAATGAAAATATTGAAAAAAGGAGTGGGGAAAAAATGGCTAATTGATGAGCAGCAAACAATCATCCTACAGAAAAAGAGGCAAACCTCTAGCAAAAGTTAAATCGAGGAAATCATCATTTTTGTTTGCAGCTGGGTTTGACATACAATTTCCAGGCACTTCTGAGGAATCAAATAGAACTTTGCAGGTTCCATACACTCCAAGATTGTTCAGTAAGAGACCCTTGGCCCCACCTTCATCAAACTGTGCAGAAGTTTGATGATAGAGGGGATCCACAGCAAATGCAGCTTACAAAAAGGGGCAAAAAACACTTGTCAGAAATCTCAAGCACTAGAAACATTATGCTGCGAAGGATCTTAACTGCTATTCTGTATTATTACCATCAAACTTTTTCACATTGAGAGCTTCAAAAGATGATTCCAATGTTGATGTGGGTGTCATCTGCAAAATTAAACTTTATTTTAAAAAAAATGGCATAAAAGCATTGGCATAACAAATTCAAGTACTGAACCTTCTCCATTTCCTTCTTCGAGTACCCTTGATCCTTTTCACCTCTATCATCAGTATCCACAGGTATATCATCTGATAGCATCACAATATTAATGACGAAAGAATATGGGAAACATGGTACGGAACCAAGAGCATGACATAGAATTGTGGCAGATAATCTTGAAGGGGAGTGGTATCCATATATCTGGGCAAAATTAATTAGATCTGAGAAATAAAAATATAGTAGAAAGTATACCTTGATCATTTTCATGTCCTACACGGTTAATCCCCCCAAGAACTTTATACGCCTCTGAGTGTACATAGTCTACCCTTAAAGCGTAAATTTTTACTCCTGCTTCCAATGTGCAACTCGCCTGCAAGCCACAATAAAGAAGGTAAGACATAAACGGGTATAATATTTCAAAAGTTTGCATTTAGCAACCACTTATTTTAAGTGTCAATTCAAGCTTGGGCAAGGAAGAAAGGCGATCATTGCAGATAAACAATTGAGGGGTCTCAAAGACATTTCAACAATTTGGATGACTTGATTCAAGGAAACAGAGATCAACATAATCAACAAATAAGAGATTGTCCAGTTTCTACAAGTCATTTGTCCTTCGCTGAAGTTTCCTTTAATATATGGAATGAGCATCTATCTAATCACTACAAGAACTGAACAACATGAACTCAGTTCAAAACAATACGGAGTAAATTATTGAGTACTATACGGAAGTTATTAAGATTATTCTAGGATTTTGAATCCATAGTTAAAAAAAAATCGAAACTATCATTCTATTTGAGGAACTGAACAAGTACTTCACGCAAATAAAATAACTCACCCTAATGGTGGCTTAAATATCTTGTCTACTTAGTTATCGAGAAACTTATGGCCATAAACAAATCTTAATGTCAACAAGGTAATCGGGCCTAGTCAAGAAAGCTTTAGAGTGATTGGATACGCCATATTATATCATCTCACCAATACTGCCCTTTTTCATTTTACATTGATTAACACAAAGTATTACCAAATGCACCATAATTCAATATTACAGCTCTATGATTGATTGGAAAGATTTTAAGGATGCAATGTATGATAAAAATAAGTGAAGTAGCATGACATGACAATCAATACTACTGTGACAGATATGTCCCATTTTTATATCAAAATTAGAAGTTTATGAAGCACACTGTGTTAAAGATAGAAAATCTCTTCATTTGATAATAGACCATTCAAAAGGAACTGACAAACTTGTTGAATATCTATGAGCAATTTATTTCTTTTTTGTAGGATTACAATATCTTTGCACTATCTTAGTGTCTTGCCTTTTCATGCCAAAAAAGTGTGAGCTTCAGCTATCATCCAAGGGCATCTTGGATAAAGGAGATGAAGAAAAACAATTTATCTTAGACAACATTTTCGAAGAAAGGGACAAAGGAAATCAGGGAACTCTCGCACATTCTCAGAGATAGAACACTCCCTTGCTCAATTTTGTGTTTGAAGTACTTTTTTGGTCCTCAAGAGGACACCAGTGTTTACCTTGCATAGACATTGTATATTTTTGCTAATGACTCGTGTGCTCCTAATTTAGGAACACCAGACATTAACTATCACATATCAATTTTTTTTTGCCTTTACTTTAGGTGGTGTTGGGGTGAGGGAAGGGCATTTCTAACAACTCCATCAACTACAGCAAGTGATGAAAATGAAAATGACAAATGAATATGCTCTTGCCACACATACAGTGAACATTGAACAAAGGGCAGAGGTAACACCTACACAGTAGAACAGAAGACAATAAAGGATCACCATTGAAGGTGAACTGGACATGTAGAAATGTAGAATAAAAACAGAATAATGTCGCTACTGGATTCATGTAAAAGCAAATAAGACAGGAAGTCATGTAGTAGTGATAAACATAGATATAGCAAGGAAACAAGATTTCATGGTTGGTTGCTCTGTAGAACAGAATGATGAAGAAAGACCATCAAAGTTGTAGGATCTCTAGTCGAAATTACTTCTCAAAAGCAACAAACGATAACCACCTGATAAACTAACATGCTTCATTTCCTTTCTGGAGAAGAAGGAATATTCTAGAAAGAAGGCAGTTTACAAGTAAATAAACCTATACGCTCACCAATCAATAGCTATAACGGAAGAGGGTCATACACATCAACGTACCTTCTGAAAATTAGTCTCCACATCCTCCTCCTCTTCGACTTTGATAATATCACAGAGATGGTCGATAAGGTTAAGCTCCCATGTGTTCTTCTGATTAATTTTCTGCAACGAGAAATTTTTAATTCACGCAAAATTAGCCATAACGCACTAAAAATTAGGAAGGAAATGGGGCAAACTGAACTGCTAATTAACTTGAGTGAACAGATCTAAGGAAAGAGGGGGCATCGAACACATACATTTTCGCTGGCGAGCTTGATGCAATTGTTAAAGAGATCAACAATCTGCTGTTTTCCAAGTCCGATCTGGGGCGGAGCAGGAGTAGGAGCGGCGAGGGACTTGCGGCGCATAGCGGCGGCGCGTGCAGCGCGTGCCTGGGCACGCTCGAGGTCGTCATCGTTGGAGCCGAGGAAGAAGGGGCTGGTGGGGGACTGGAGGGCGGGAGGCGGCGCCTTGGATCTGCTCCTGGGAGCTGCGGTAGGGTTAGGGCTTAGGGTTTCCGCCATGGTTGGGCACAACTATCAGAGGGAGATCGAGCAGATTGTGGGAGTTCGGAGACTGAATTGCTGAGACGCAGACGAAGAGAGAGAGAGAAAGAGACTGAAAATTTTCAGATTCCCTCCATTTCGCACATTTGAATCCTGTTGTAGAGCCGATGGGATGAGTTTGGCTTTGGCGTGGAGCCTCTGGACCCTCAAAAAATTTAAATTGTTTTTTAACAAGGCAAAATTTTGGAAAATAGAAACATCGAAATGATAGTCAAATATTTCGAAGAAATAAAATTTTCTTTCCTATGTCGGGAAGATAATAGAGTGGTTGATAAAGTAGTAAACTTTAAACGTTCTAATTGTGGGGTTTCGATTGCTATAAAAAAAGATCTTCTAAATTTTATCTATTAGGATGCACTTAAGTGAAATATCAACTGAATTTTTATCTAATTAAAAAAACTCGAGGTGAAGCCCAAAAGCTCCGAATCGGGTGAAAACCGGGAAAAAAAATCGGGTGACGAGTGGGTGATATGTCAGGTGAAACAAGTGATGGATCGGGTAACGGGTGATATGTTTTCCACCCGTTACTTGACCCATCACCCGAGCTATAACCCGACCCGTTAGTCTACCCGATTATTAAAAAAATGTTAATATATAAATAATATAATTTAACATAATTAACTTATTTCTCCTTTCCACCTCTAGATTCTCTGTCCTCTAATTTTTTCTAAAAGATCTAAAAGAATATAAACTTGTACTATTAGAGTGTAAGCACTTTGGCTTTTACCAACGACTTTATTAACATTTGGTGTATTAAATATTAATGCATGATTAACCAAATCTTATTTCCCCAATTTGTCAAGAGATTTGTAATAATAATCATCTTCATGGAAATAAATTAAATAAAGGACAAACTCTCTTTCTGGGTTGAGAGAACGCATTGTGCACCTATGCCCTCGTGCCCCTAATTCTTCCCCTCGCTAGCCATCCTCCTCAACCCTATCTCTGACGAATCTCCCCCAAACTACCCCGTTCTGGATGAAATTGGTGTCTCCTTTTTCCAAGGCGTCGACCTTCCAACTGGGGTTTTCGAAGACTCCTGCTTCGTCGATCCTCCTCATCCTACCTTTGTGGCTTTGCTTGAACCCCCAAAATGCTTCTTCTTGTGTCGATTCGGACCAATCCTTGCCGGATTCCATCTCACGAGTCTCGATTTTATGTATCTTGCTGCTCGTTAGCGCTCTTCATGGTCGGCGGTGGGCTGGGCTTGCCGGGATCCGTAGCTCTTGTGGTGTCGCTGCTCGTGGGGATTCGCTTTCCTGGGGTTCTTCCTCCGGGTTCGTTGTTGGCCATGGTGGTCGTGTTTGTGAAACAACGTGTTTCTATAAGTTCTCAACTCAAGCTACTTTATGAATATTTTTGTGGCATGATTTGCAATGATGTTCCTAAACAGTTAGAAGATTAGATACGCACTAATTTGTATGTAGATACGGACTGATATATATAGTTTTTTTTAATTCTTCCTATTATCTGTCAAATCATAACATCTAATTGAATTTATATTTTTAACCCAACATTTGAAAATCATTCCGTTAAGGTTTCTTATTTGTGAATGATTTGTTTTTATCACATTATCGGTTTGTTATTTTTTTAATTTCTTCTTATCTTCTAGAAAAATCTTAACTCCTGATTTGGTTTTATCCATTTTCCCTTCTCTTTTATAAATATTAATCCCCTATTAATCCACTCCCATCAATTCATACCGCTCTGGATCACAATGACGATGATAGGAGCAATAACTAAAGGTTCTAGCATTAAGGATATTTCTCAAGACTCCATAATCTAATTGTTCATAATGCGGATGTTCTCTAAGTCACATTTTCCTGGATCCAACGCAAAACCACCCTTGATTTGATCGTCTTCGACAACTATCACCAAACTCAAAAGGACAAAAATTAAAAACAAATCCCAAATATTGTTTCTCAACACATTCAATGGGATTGATAATGTTTTTGGGATTTCAGTTTCCATTGTTTCTCTCGAGCTAGAAACATAATTGTTTTAAAAAAATAAAAATAAAAAAGGACTATATTACAATATATTGTCATTCATCTTAATTCTTACCAATAGACGAAATCATGAAACCCATATTGACAATAGTTCTCTTTTGTAATACATATTCAAATTTCATTAGACCTTTTTTGTAAAGATGTTGGAAAACTCTACCCAGTGCTCTTATCTCAAAATAAGTTTAACGACAATTTCGCCTAGTGCTCGTAAGGTAAAGACTAATTCACGTGGTGTACAAAAGTTTAACATATTCCGTCTAAAGTTTGGAAATATATGTCTCATGCTCCTAGGTCGTTTAACTAACAGAGCCATTTTTTTTTAAAAAGGAATATTTTTTTATTTAAAAAAAACTCCTCTCAGACCCCCACCCATCGCCTCCCTCTCCCTTCCGTCCACCCGACCACCTCATAGCGACTCATTCTCAGAGGTTGCCGCCCTTGCCACTCTCTAGATCATGACCTCCTCCTCCCTCATTTCTTCACCGCTAGCGCTCACTAGCACCACCCTACCACCAGACCTCCACTCCTCCTCCCTCGTCCGCTTGCGCTCACCAGAGTCGCCCCACCACTAGACCTCAACTCCTCCTCCCTCGTTTAGGAATCAGGATATTCAATTCAAAATCATCTTTCATTGCCTCCATTTATGAGATTTGGGCACCCTTTAATTGGCTCAAGATGCTTGCAACTGAGATGCATTGAAGTTTTGTTTTTGGGGTGGTGGTGGTTGTCAATCAAGGGTTTGGCGGATCCCTAAATAGGGTTGGGACTAAGTGTTATATGAAGGATGTGCAAAAGGTGCAGCTCTCTGAGTCACAAGTTTACACTGGGATTACTTCAATCCCATGGATGGTGAAGACCCTTTGAGGTCTTCTCAATGATGTTGTTCCCATCTTTGGGTATAGGAGGCAACCTTATTTCATCATATCAATTAGTGCTTTCCCTTCTCAATTTTTAAATTATTTTAACAAAATAGGTTAATGATTTTAACACGGGGGCACACGACGAAAAAAACAAAAGCTCAAGGATACTAGATGGAACATGTCAAACTTTGGTAGACCATACGAAAAATCCCTTACCTTAGGGGTACTTGGTGAAATTTGGTAATGTTAAATATAGGGTGACCTTTTTTTCCCAAATATGAGACATTTGCACTTGACGCTCTTGAAGTTGCGTATGGCCATAGATGAAATTTTAAAGGATGAAGATTATTTTTTGAGATGAAAAGAGGAAATAGAGATTATATTTTTAAAATAATCCTTTAGATGTTTGGGTGATAAGAGATTATTTTTTTTATGATATTTGAAGATATTATTATTTTACCCCTAATTAAAGTTAAAAGAAGTAAAATAAGGATATTTGTGATAAAGAATAATTTTAGCCCCAATTTCACCCCACCCCTCCTGGCCTCCTCTCCATCGCCTCCACCCATCACCTCCCAAGTAAAAAAATTCCTACCCCATCCCCCCTTCCAAAACACACTGAGCTGGTCGGCCTGGTTTGAACTCCAAATGAGAGGTTTTCAAAAATTAAACGCACATTATAAATTGTGGATTACCGGATTTTCCCTCAAAAAATGACAAGAGCCGGGCAAAACGCATACAAGAATGTGACAATACAATTAGACGGGCCTGTAGTAGATGAGTTAAGGATCAAAATTCGAGGGGCAAATATCATTGTTCAGGTGGTATTTTACTGAGCTCCATTGATGCTCTGTTCAGCTGGTGCAGGTTTTGGTCCATACAAGCAGATACGCAGATTCCCCTGGACCAATCGTTCATGAAAGTAGGTCTTGTACAAATCCCAGAATTCATCCCTGCAAGATGGAAAATTTCTTACTCTTTTAGGTCTTGTTTGGCTAACCAAGAACTAGAAAAACCAAGGAAGTGACATTGACAAAAATGTATGTGTTTTGTTACAATTCTTAGAAAACACTTGTACATTTTTATTAGGGTTGCTCAAACGGGCCAAACAAAACCGAATTAAATGGTTCGGGCAAAAACCGACAGCCCGATTTTTCAGAGGCGGCAGCCTGTAGCCCAGCCCAAATTACATCGATAAGGATGCTTTTAGTATTTGCCTCATTGTATAATTTGGAGGTGCATCATATGGATGGAAAAAAAAACATTTTTAAATGGAGATTGAGATGAAGGATTATACCTGGAACAACCCGAGGGGTTTGTGGTTCCTAGAAATGAAAGTGTGTAAACTGATCAAATCCCTATATGGACTGAAATAAGCTCCAAAACAGTGCTTTGGAGCTTATTTCATGCCACTGTTTTCAAAACAGTGGCATGAGAAGTTCGATTCTGCCATATTGTCTTGTGGATTTAAAAACAATGGGGTAGATTGATGTGTCTACATGAAATCCATTGACAAGTATAGTGTTATAATGTCTCTATGTTGATGATATGCTTATGATAAGCAATAATATGGAAGGAGTAAATGACACTGAGTATTTCTTAAAGTCAATTCAAGATGAAAGATTTAGGGGAGGTAGATATTATTCTAGGTATTAAAATACTCGGAAATGGTGGGGTTTTCACTATGACACAATCTTACTCTATTCATAAGATGATGGAAATTTTCAAACATCTTATGATTTAGGAAGCAAATACCCCATATGATCCCTCATGTAAATTATTCAAGAATGAAGGTAGATCTAATTCCCAAACTGATTACGCAAATGACATTCGGAATTTAATTTATGCAGTGCATTGTACAAGACCCGTCACTGCATTTGCAGTTTGCAAGTTATCTAGGTATACTAGCAATCCTAGAATTGACCATTGGAAGGCTATAAGTCACCTAAAAAGGACAGTAAATTTGATGTTATCATACAATCTGCTTTTTTAGAAGGCTATATTGACGCTAGTGGGATATCTAGTGCAGATAAGAATAAATCTACAAGTGATTGGGTGTTTTCCCTAGTCGGGGGAGCCCTGCATAACTCATTCCACAATGGAATCCGAGTTCATTGCATTGGCTGCAATAGGAAAGGAAGTAGAGTGGCCAAGAAATTTTCTTCTCGACATAAAGTTGTGGCCACCTATGCCACCTGTTTATGTGTTATGTGACACAACACAACGACTTTGTCTAGAGCTTATTATAATAAAATCTATAATGGAAAGTCTAGACATATAGGCTTAAGACATGCTAATGTTAGGCAGTTGATTGAAGGTGTAATTACCATTATTTATGTCAAGTCTTGTAAGAACTTGGCTAACCCATTTACAAAGGCACTCTCGAGAGAAGTGGTAAGAAATACCTCAGCTGCAATGGGGTTGAAAATTGATATCAAATTACCACACCATAAACCCAACTTCTTTCTAGACATTCTAGTTATGAAGTTTAAACGGTAACAAGAAGTTGTGGATTAGTGATTTGGGGCTGCACGTAAATGCTTGAGAAGCAAGTGGAGAAAGGGGACGTTGAGCATTGTAACTCTTAATAAGAGTCTAGAAAGTTGAGTTACTTTAATGGTTTGAAAGGATCTGACCTATAAAGATAGTGATCTTTCACGCCTCAAAGCAATTCACAAACCCTAAATTACCAACAGAAACATGAAAGGGAAATAGAGCAAACAAATTTAACGACGGACCTGACTTGCGGAAGGTTGAAGAGTGAAAAGCCTTTAACATCAGCATGCATATCAAGCACTATAACTTCCAACCGCGAGAGTCCAAGGGCCTCTATTTCACATAATTTCTTTATCCTGGAACCAATGGGGAACATGAGAATCATCAAAGAAATGAAGCAGATATATATACTTACATAATGAAACATTTAAGACTGAAATAAAACCTTATAGCTAACTAAAAATAGAGAACCCAAACTTATGTGTTCAAGTACACAAATATATCACGTAACACTAACCTACTTGGCGTACCACTGACAATATTTACACGTTCCTTTAACAATGCCACCTGCAAGAGGGAGAGAAAACACATTAAACGGGGGCATTAAAACTGCTGTCACAGCAGATGAGCAGAGTCTCACTCAGGCACACCCGCACATAGCTATAACAAGCTCATACATTCCCATTAAGCAATTAGTGCATCACAGAGAGCCAAGTCAGTACTGAATAACAGGAGTTACAACAGTTCTGAACTATTTCCGTTTATTATTGGAATGAGTTATGAGAAGGACCATCAGAATTATTACAGAAGAACTTTACAGTTTGATATTTTAATTTAAAATCAAGTGTTTTGCTGTCTTTTAGCAGTAGCAGATTGGAGTATAGCAGCCTTCATCCATAGCCACCTTTGCTAAAGTGTTGCAACTAATAGGGAAAGTCTACACAAACTTCGTGATGCAGAACCAAAGAGCTACTTTCTAGAAAATTCCCCTAAAATATATCTTTTGGATATTGTCAGTAGTTTCTAGAATATTCCCCTATAGTATGTTTTTTTGTAGACTTGCTAACAATTTCTAGAGAATTCTCCTCAAGTGAGTCTCTCGAAGATTAGACCTTTGATAAAGTGTTGCAACTAACAGGGAAAGTCTACACAAACTTCGTGATGCAGAACCAAAGAGCTACTTTCTAGAAAATTCCCCTAAAATATATCTTTTGCATATTGTCAGTAGTTTCTAGAATAAATTAAGTTGTCTATGAGATTCTTTTAGTTCTACTTCGGAGATCTTCCGATGCTATCACTTTGCTTTCAAGATGAGTCCGATGATTTTTCTTTAAAAATATGAAAGGGGATCGACCACTACGAAACAGATTGGGAAAAAAAAACATCAACTGTGGTAAGAATCAAGTTGTAGTGCAAATTCAACAGTGAATAAAAAAAAGCTTTCTTGATGAAAGTTGGAGTGAGATAGAGCACAATAGCAAGTACAATAAAGAGCCCAACCATGAAGTTCCAAGCAAATGAGCCAAGTAAGAGAAAAAAATAAACAAGGAATCCAATTCACAACTTCATCAAATCCAACCAAGTAGAATTTTCTTTCATAATATATTCACAAGTATAGCAAAGTTTGTATACCCCATTTAACTTGACATATGCAATGCATATACCTATGTATGTATACACATGCAGCACATACCTATGTTTGTATACACATGTATATTATAAGATCATGCTTTCACACTTTGATTTGACATATGTACAGAAAATAACCAAGCAAATTCTAGTAATGGTTGCCTCCAAGATACTTTAATAGTGCAGAAAGTTGAAGTGATTTAGAAATATACCTGCTCCTCGACTTTTAGATGTTTGGAGAACAGCTTTACAGCATGGCATTCCTTAGTTAAATTGCGCAACCCTCTACAATAGTATAATAGAGTAAAAAAGCAAAAGTCAAATTGTTGACCATCAAGATTTAAGAGCCCGAATAAACTTTGATGTAATTTAAATTTGGACTGGCAAATGATCTAAAGAGTTGACAGAATAAAAACACAGAGAACGAAAAGGAAATAAACCTCAATAATTCCAAGGACCGAATGGCCGATGTGCTTATAATAGCTACTGCAGGATTACCAGGGTCAATTTTCCCTTCAACAAGCTTTCCGTCAAAAAGTACTTCTTTCCATGATGATCCAAAAGCAGATTTCATGTGCTTCTCTAGGTTATAAGCATCTTGACTTAGTTCTTCTGATAGTTTTAAAATACAAGTACCTGAAAAATTTTAACCCAAAAAGAAGGATCACATATACGTATAGTTGAGAACTATTTGATGAATGCAAAACTAAACATTCAGAATTCATATCTACCATGGTAGGGACTCGGGATAGGAAAGACGAATAGGTACAAATTTAGAGGTTCCAACTGCAACATTTTAAGACAAAAACTAGGGATAGGAAATAAGAACAGACACACATTTAGAGGAATTTAAAGGAAACATGCGTAAAAACAACCTCCTATCGTAAGTCCTGAAAGATGATACATTCTTGTTAAAGCAATAGAATATGTCTGCAAACTCCCTCCTACTAGGATTCCCATAAAGGGGCCAACTACTAGAGAGAGCAAACTAATTCCCAGAAGCACTAGAGGCGTTACATTTAGTGTACCTATCTAAAATTCCCAGTCATCAAATCCCCCATCTTTCTAATTTGCCTGAAGATGTGTTTTACAAGGTAACAAGAAGCAAATTAGTCAATTATAACCCACACAGTGGCATCTCCAGGAAAAGGAACAACACTTGAGACTTGAGAGTCAGCAACAATAACCACCATGATGAAGATAAAGGCGAGAGGGATGGAGGGAGAAGTGGGTCTGTAATAATAAAATTCTATGTAAATGTACAAGCACCCTAGTAATATCGTAATACCTAATCATGCTAAATAATTTGTAGTTCATATGACCTATCCTACCAAATCTGTGACCCGACACTACAAATCGGTCAAATTTGTTTCAAGAGCCATATTCAGCTCCTTTGCAATGAGATTAGACATAAGTCCTTTGTGCTGGTGTGTGAGATATTTTATGTCTTTTCCTAGCTGTCTCATCACCAAAGACTGAGATTTTACTCTGAGGACCCTATAAGCTTGCCTAAGATCCTAACAGCAGCTCAGCCTAATGAAGGAAAAGCCCTTTGAAGATCTCCTTACCTGGCTCACCAATGCAATAACATCCTAAACTCACTTCCCAGTAAACATCAGTTATATTGCATCATTTCCAGCGAGAATGAATCATTACAAATGCTCAAGAGTCAAGACTTGCTCTTATTAAATGAAAATGTGTTAATCTAAAAGAAGACCCCAATTTACGCATAATTCAACTTTATGAACAGGTACACTTCTTCCCGCCTTTCTATCTAACACATTAATTTTCTTTGCGGAAGGGCCTTCTCAAAAGATGGCAAGTGATGGATGTGAAAGCTGTTTTTTTATTGCAAAAAAGGTCACTCGCAAGGAAAAAACTATGATTTAAAACAAAATAAAAATCTAAGATCCATGTATTCCTCTGAAATTAAACCATGCCCCCATCTCGTCGTACATTTAGCACTTGAAATTTGAAAATTAAAGCCAAAATAGCATAAGCTAGTTAAATGCAACCCAAAATGAGTCATTTCCGGGAACGAAACCAACAGGAAGGCAAACCACAAAATTCCAATTCTCATTGCTCATTCCCTTGGAATGGAACAAAACGACCCCAACCTGAAACGGAATTTTTCCCGCACTCCCAAGCCGTGTTACAAAATTTGAAGAGACGGAATTCTGATTTTCAAATTCGGTTCCTCGGAAGGATTAGCTAGAACGTCAAATTTTCAGATAGGCGTGTGTGACTGTGTGTGGCTACTTTGGTTTGGGAATGTTCAAAACTGAAAGTCCAGTTTTGGAGACTGAGGCTTGCAGAGATTAGGGGATTGATTGAAACAATAAAATTTTCAAAAACTGAAGATTGTTAAGAGAGAACAAGATACAGAAAGCACGGTGACGAAAATATAGAAAAGGATAAAAGAAAAAATAACCTTTGATGGATTCGAGTTCTAGAGAAGAGAGTTTGATGCTATTAGCGAGCTGGAACTGTTGGAGGAAGAAGCTGAGCTGCTCAGCGGACGAAGACGATTGTCGTAGCTGAATTTGAGCACCTCCCTTGCGATTTCGGTCCTTGTTAGATTTGCTCGCATCTATAGCCTTCTCAACCTTCTTCTTCTTCTTAGATTTACCTCCGTTCGGAACTCCATGGCTGCGAGTACGTTTTAGGGTTTTCTGGGGGTGTTTGTCGTCGATCGCCATATCCGTGTTGTAGTTTGAAGTATTCGCTTTCCAGTTGCTTTGCCCTTGCAAATTAGGGTTTAGGCTTTTTAGTTTGAATTGAACTTGAAGTGTGCTATTTTCTTTTTCTTTTTTTTTTTTTTAAATTTAGGGGGTGTTTGGCACTGGGTGATCAGGGTAGTAGGAGTGAGGGGTTACCGGTAGGCGTGGCCACGGGTTCAACCCGGCGGGTTGACGGGTTTGACCCGTCGGGTCAAGGGTCTGGGGAGGGTGACCCGAACTCTAACCCGGGAATCCCACGGGTTGGCGGGTTCGAGTCACTCGGCGGGTCGACCCGATGGATAGGGCCCGGGTTTAAAACGGGTTTGCAACTTTCCGCCTTTTGTGTTTGTCGTTTATGTACAATTTATCAATTTATGTATGAGTGGGGAAAAAAAAGGAAAACAGGCTTGAATCGGTTTCTCGATTGCCTACGTATCCTCCCGGGGTCGAGGAATCAAAGCCCACGTAGTTCTTTTACCTGTGTATGTCTGAACCCCGCTTACCTATTCTTCTTGATTGTCGGAGCCTCCACCTCCTGATCCATCTGTGAACGCGCCGTCGATGGAGCTCCCAACGGACTCTGTTTCCACTCCGTCATCGTCCTCGGAATCAGTCCCTAAGATGTTCTTCTGCATCCGCATATCCACCCTCTTCCAATCTGCAAGGCAAACTTAGGCTTCGAGGTTCTCGGGAAGCAATCTTGATCTCTTCTCTGAAAGAGTCTGACCTCCACAACTGAACAGCTACTCGACGGCGACGGTGGAGCAAGGGGCCCCTAGTATTTGTCGAGCGATGACCTGCAATGTCGGGAATATTTGTCTTTCAGGCCGGCTCCACCATTCTAGGACATCGAAATCTTCTTCCTCGTCACTGTGGAAATCAAAGTTAGTAGACAAATATTCGTCGAGCTCCGAGTGGGGGCTCGACGAAGATCTCGACCTCTTTGAGCCAAAGATATCTCTAGCAAGTGTCTTAGTTCTAGCGGTAATGCTAGTTCGTGACCCGCTCGAACTGGAAGGCACGGGAGGACGAGCGGAGGGCGCTCTATCGCCTATCGAATAATGAGTATATAATTCTTCTAATAAACCTCGAACTCTAGCAACTATAATTGGAACATTGCATTCTGGATCATCCTGAATTTCTAAAGTCAGAAAATAGTTTTCTAAAAACTTTTGAACACCGTTTAATTTATATCTAGGGTCGAAACAGCAAGCTACGAGGAAAATGTCAGGTACAACTTTGTAATATGCCACCCATTTCCGCCGCATCTCAACGACAGCGTTATGAATGGAAGGCACGTTAATCCCGTCTTGAAGGGCTATTGCTACGTTCATGGCAACAAAACAGAAAAGGTTTGATGTAGGCATGTAAACGTGGCTAAAAGTCCGAGTTACGTCGTAAAAAAAATTGAAAATCTCAACAACATCACGGGCCTGAGTCCACACATCCGCAAAGATGTTTGACCCTTCGATGTTTTGTGTCGCAAAACCGGAAAGAAGATCTTTATAAGCGATGGAATCATAAATCATTTTGTAAGTAGAGTTCCACCGAGTGCAAACGTCCTTGGGGAACTGTTTTGGGCGAGTTTGGTGAGCGCGGCAATAGGCGCTCCATTGTTGGCGAAGCTGCTTACTTCACCAAAGCGCTCGCAAAACAAATCGAATTGGTTCAACAACAGATTGTAAAAAGTTTAAACCATCTTGGACACATAAGTTTAAAATATGAGGGGCGCAATGGATGTGGAAAAACTTACCGCCTATCGCGGGCTGACAGTATTGGTTTAATTCCGGAATAGATGCAGTGTTGGAAGAAGCGTTGTCAAACCCGATGTTGAAAACTCTTTGAGTCAATCTATATTCTTGTAAAACGGTTAAAAGGACACGTGCTATGTTCCGTGCCGTGTGAGCTTCGTCGAAAACTCGAAAAGCCAAAACACGTTTGTGCAATTGAAAACGTTGATCAACCCAATGACAAGTAACACCCATATACGAGTGATGTTGCCAATGGTCGGTCCAAATGTCACTACAAATCGATACTTGTAAATCATGGTTCTTTTGAAAATATTCGATTAAATCATTTTTACGGGTGTTATACCGTCTAATTACTTTCCTCTTAACTGTGTTTCGACTAATACCTTGCCATGGAGGTTGAACATTTTGTGTAATAAATTCATTGAAAATAAACGTTGTGAAAAAGTATAAGCTAAACCTTCGGCAACTATCATTTCTGCATAGTTATCATGACAACTACGATAACCATAAGACCATAAACCAGCAGGTTGAGAGGAGGAAGAGGCGTACCCGGTTAGTTGAGTTTGTCCTTTAGCGAGGCCGAGCTTTTCGGGATGCTTTGTCCGGATATGGCGACCGTAGTTCCCATATCCGCCTCCCTTCGGATGCTTGTAGACTGTCCCGCAGAAGTTGCACTTCGCCAAGACCGAGGTTTCTTCCCAGGTGGGGTCCCTAGGGCCCTTCGTGAACCAGTACTTGAACGTAGCAGCTTGTATTTGGGTCTTAGTCGGAGCCGCATCCAGGTCGCCCTCAAGCGGAGTCCCTTGACTCTCGTCGGCTACGAACCCGGACTCTTGGGTTGGGAACGTCGGAGTTCCTGCTGGGGCGGGCTCCTCTTCCTCCTCCATAATATCGTCGACATGGTCGGCCTCGGCCAATAGAGCATCATCTCGACGCCGTCGGGTTCCGCTCCCCGTCGAGACCGAGGCACTACGACGAAGGCTTGGTCCCGCCGCCGGGCCGCCTCCTCCGACGCTCGGGATCGATGATGATGGGGCCTCACTAACACTCTTGCGACCTCGAGTAATTCGAGTGAAGATGTTCGACATTATGCGTTTAAGAGGATTAAGAACGATAAGAGAGATTAAGGAGAGATTAAGCAACCGGGACTACGAGAGAGAATATCGAGCGATTAGAGAGAGATTAGGGAGATGAAGATGAGATTAGAAGAGATGAGTGACGTGTGGATTGGAAATGGGAGGGAAATGGGGTATTTATAGGGCGGGATCGAGTTGATTTGGGCGGGCTCGACCGTTGGCCAACGTTCGACCCGGCGGGTCGACCGTTGCCAACTAGCCGTTTGGGCTTTTTTTTACTTGTTTTGAGTTTGCATATGTTACAAGAAATGAATATCTAAATTATGTAATTTTTTTATTGAGTTTGCAAATTTTTAAATATTTTTTACTTATATCTAAAGTTTATTCGAATTTTTCGGATTTTTTTTCGGTTGTTCGATTTGTTTTTCAAAATTGGGAAGTAAGTAAAAAATTATATAATCTTAATTCTTATCAAGCATAATTAGTTAATTACGGCAAATACAAGTTTATTACAAACCGATCTACAATTACAACCCGGACCGGATTCATTGTCTTGGTGGGGATTGAGCTTCGGATTTCAAACTTGATATCCATCACAAGACACAAGTTCACAACTCACATCACGTTAAAACATAAAATTATGAGACTACTCACTACTTACACTACTAGAGACTAGAGTACTAGTTACCACCCGAGCCCGATGCGCCACCGGTCTTCATCTTGTCGGGGTGCTTCTTCGTGATATGAAGCTTAAGATTTTCGTAGCCCAGGTTGTTTGTGAGCTTGTACTTGTGACCGCAATGACGACAAACCGCTTCCAACTTCCCCGGGCCTTGCTCGACCTTATCGAAATGGTCTTGGAACAACGTCGTACGGAGATTTTCACCGGATCCAGATTGGTTCGACATGATAACGAGCTTATGAAGATTAAATCAAAGGTGATGGATAGGATGTGTGATTTGTGCAAATGAAGGAGAGTAGGAGTCATGTTTTTATAGCCCCGAGCCTAATAAATAGTCGTTGAACGGCTAGTTTTTTTTTAAAAAAAATTATGTGCAGGTGGGCCCCACATCAACGGTCGAGTTTTTTAAATAGGTCGAACCCGTCGGGTCAACGGGTTTAAAATCCCCCGACCCTAACCCTAACCCGCTACCCGCCTGAACCCGCTGACCCAAGGACCCGGACCCTCCGGGTCATTGACCCGTCGAGGCAATGACTCGTACGACCCGCCGGGTCACGGGTCGATCCGTGACCCGTGGCCACGCCTAGTTACCGGGGAGCGGACTCAGATGTGTGGCAAGGATACTCGGGGTGGAAATGGAGGGGGTTATAGTTTTCACCCATGGAGCGAGGTGAGGGAAAAGGGTCAGAATTGGGGTCAATATTGTCATTTATTACAAATACTTTTTTTAGAATTAATTTGGTCAAATGTCCGTCTAGAATATCTAATTAGTCAAATGTCCATCTTGAATTAGTTATTAAGTAAGTGTCCTTTTTTATTTTCATAATACCCAAATTATCCTCATTATAATTAAACCACACTATAAGAAAGCATCTTTACATACGGACGAATTTGATTGGTGAGTAATGTATCAAAGTGCATGCGCTTGGTGAAAACACCATCTGATTTGATTGAAGATTTTAATGGAAATCAATTAGAAGAGGTACGGTTGATATACCCTATATGAATTTAAGTCGATGGTTTTGCACAAGGACTTGCAGCAGCAGGAGATCTTCCGACACATACATATGTACAGTGGAGAAATCACTTGTTGATAAGCTATTTTTATTCGTGTCGAGCTTACAATTATATTGCATCAAACATCACTAGCTTGAACATACATTCATTCTTTTAAAATCCACGACCTTCATCACTTTGTAAAGCTTTTGACCCCTTTTTTCTAGTATTGATTGATTCATTGAATAAAATCAAGGGTGCAGGGTTGTTTATCTGTTTGTTCTTATTTTGGGGATCGGCTTGAAGATTGATCGTTGAAAGTTAAGAGGAGTGTAGGAAAGTAGTAGTTGTCCTGCTTTTTGCTACACGAGCCTCGGGCTTCTGGGGGAAGCTTTTTCGGTGTTTGGAGAGAGAGGGGATGAAATAAATAAATAAATAAATAAATAAAAACATGCCTTTGAATTTGATTCGCGGAGTTGAACGAACACCAGATTTTCGGTGTCTTGTGTTTTTTCAAGTTGGATTGATTATCGTAATTTACTTCAGGGAGTAGCGAATTTAATTCGATTTGATGAGTGATTGTAGATTTCTACTGCAATTGGGAGTTTCAGTTTGCAGGAGACATGGAGATTGATAATTAGTGGTAATAAAGTCTTGTTGATGGCGGTCACATAGTGAGGTCATTAGTACTAAACACACATTTTAGTTTGGTGGCAATGTTTGTAGTTGGTGAAAATAGTTTGGTAACACTATTTTGGTGACAACTTCAGTTCAGAGAAACTAGTCAAACTGTTAAATTTTATTTGGTGACAATATTTGATTATATATAATGTAGTGGTGACATTTATTGTTATGATGACATATTTTTGTTAGCATTAATTTTTCAATGTTTTAAAATATGGGTTGATAACAATGCCTTGGTAATATATAATGTCATGGTGACAATTTTTTAAGGTTACAATATCGTGGTGACAATATATATATTGTCATCAACATCGTCACTAACAACTCTTACCAACAACTGTCATGAGAAAAATCATCTATTAGCAGAAAAAAATCATTTGTCACCGGGAAAAAGTGATACCGACAACTATCACTAGAAGAAAATCAATCGTAATAAAATCTATGTCACCAGAAAAAAATCAATTGTCACGAGAAAAAAATTCCCTCAAATGTCACTAAAAAAATGTCACCAAAAAGTGGACAATTGTTGGTGACAAACAGTAGACAAATCCAAGAATCTATCTTCCTCCTCCTCCAAGACGAGGTTAATGTTGAAGTGGAGGGGGAGGTGGCCGATGGAAAGGAAGAGGGATTTGAGGGTGGAGAAGGGGAGGCAAGTGATGGAGTTGAAGGAGATGTAGAATCGGAAGCTCGGGAGGAAAATGTAGAACTTGTGATACAATCCCCGAGGGCAAATTTTGGTGAAATCCGTCTCCACCCCATCCACCCAACCAGAGCAAGGTACCAAAAATCCCTCCATTCCCACCCCCTTCCACCCGCTCCCAACTATCCCCTCCATCTCAAGCCAAACGGTTGGACGGGAACCCGAAAACCACCCCCACCCACTTCCACCCCCTTTCTTTTTGATGGAAAACAAGGCCTTAAATTTGTAAAATATTTCTATTTGTGAGTTTGTGACCTCTTAACCTATTCCCTTGGGGTATAGGTTAAAAAAACCATTAAAATAATAGTTGTTTTACCACATGTCGAATTTCGGTGAGAAATTTTCCTTCCAAATTTTTAGCCTATAAGAATATGACATGTATAACCTAATGCCACACATTTGTTATTATTTTTTTAATGCATTGCTACCAAAATAATTATTTTTGGTAAGTATATATATTTTTATTAAGCTTAATTTTAATTTACCTAATCGAATATTTGGAAAACTTTACTCATACTCCTTCCTTGCATTTTTTGTATTCTCTTTATGTTTATTATTTTATATTCCATTTGATGAAAAATTATAATATATTTTTTTATAGAAAATTAATATTGGATAACTGATAGCTAAAATTACACATGTATTATTTTAAAGTTATAATTAATATTTTTAGAATATGTTTATATATATACACTCTTTTTTATACATTAAAATATATACTCTTTTATTATATATTTGAAAAAATATCATATTAATTATAAAAATTGACCACAACCAATGATTTTAAATTCACACATTATAATGTGAATTAGTGAGTTAGGTCCATTTTGAGTGAAATTATTTTATTTTAAATCAATTTAATTGTGATTCATGCGAGACACGATAATTTTTTTTGGATTAGGTTAATTTAGATACCTATTAAAATGAAGAGGGTGGTTCGGGTACTCAACCTTTACGGTGTATCATGTACGCAAATCCAAATCGTTGATGGGAAGGAGAGGGATGACCTAGATAAGTAGAGGTTTTTTATTTTTGAATTAAAAATTGGTGGGACCCACCATAAGAATTGATCATACCCAAGATGAGACGTGTGTGTACACCTCCAAAGTAGTACACACATTATTCAGTGAAATATGAAACATTATTCAATAACATTTAACATTATTCAGTGAAATGATTTAATTTTTCACCCGAACAAGATTCGAGAATTTATTTCCCTTGCTAGACGACCGTTGTAGCATCCTCTTTCTCCCTACTCCAATTACGAACACGATTTGTAAGAGCACAATATGAAACAATTTAATCGACCAATGCCTAGCTACCAATACAAATATCCTCGATGATTATATTCTACCATTTTTTTCCATCCATTTCATATAAAAGTGTACATATTTCATTGCATAATATTTCCTACTCTACCGAATACTTTTATAATTAGTTTTCAACAATAATCATTCCGGATTTTCAATTACTCCATTTTACTGAATAATGTGTCCCTAACATAATTTGATAAAAAAACACGCCCTAGCATTATTCAGCGACATGTAAAGCATTATTTAGTAAAATAGTTTAATTTTTCACTTGAACAAGATTCAAGAATATTTCCCTTTCAACTAGTAGGTTTAGATGAAAGGAAAATAAATTCTCGAATTCTGTTCATGTGAAAAATTAAACCATTACACCGAATAATGTTCACATTTCACTGAATAATGTGTGTACCACTTTGAAGTGTAGATACACACGTCTCACCTTGGGTATTATCAATTCCTATTGTGTGTGATGAGAGAGTTTCTCGGCCAAATAAATTTATAGTTAAGACCCCGCTATAGTATAGTGGAGTTAGGATCGTCCATGGGAGAGAGCCAGGATTTCTTGTTTAGTTGTTTAGAAGGTTGAAAGTAATAATAAAAGGGTGAAGAGAAGAGAAAAACAAATCAAATAAAAGGGAAAACTTCTAAGGATAGGGATTACCACAACAATAAACACATGTGCAAATTAATGAATCACATAAAAGATCATGCTTTTATCATCAAAAGAGTCGACTTTCTTCAATCAACAAGCAAATCAATCAACTTTTGTGTAATTAACCTACTTGTTTCTACTTTTTCTTAATTAAAGTCCTTTAACTTTCGTTATAAAACCATAATTATTATCCAAGTTAACAATCCCTCTTTTAAGTAAATTGCAACCAAGGATTCCTTTAGACTTTCATCAAAGGTTGAGCACATAGGTAGAAAAAGATAAAAACATCACACAATCATAGATTCATCAATTCAACACACATGTGTATAGTTGGGTTCACCCCAACCCTAGAAGAGAAAAAAACTACTCACACATGGAGTATAGAAGCATGAATTTAAGAGAAAGAAACATAAACTGAAATTGAAACTAAACAAAACCTGGAAATTCAGCGTTAGATTCCAACAAAACACGTCCAAGCTTTTGCCAAACGCCAAAAACAAATCCTAAAAATCGCCTACTATTGTTGCGCGCCTCCCGCGTTGTTCAACGTGTGTATGAATATGAAAAACCTAGCCCTAAGGGCTTTATTTATAGTAGAAACCCTAAATCTATCTTAGGAAAATATATTTTATCTAATATCTAAAAGAATCGAGATAAAATTCTATTAAAAACAACCAAAGAATAGCCCAACAGCTATTCGTAGATTCTCGCATCGACACCCAGGGGTGTCGACGCAGACGGTGATTAATTCAACATCTCGGACTCTTCAGACAGGGGTGTTGACATCGACACCCAGGGTTTCAACGTCAACATACAATTTGCACTTACAATAATTTCTCTTTTTTTTCAAGTGTCGGCGTCGATAGGCCATTATCAGCCCCATCTTGAAACACACATTTTGGAGTCCTCTTTCGTCCGATTGACGCATATGAATATGTGTTGGAAATCTCTTTTCGAGGACTACAAGTATCATGAAGGCGTCAGAACTTGACTCAAAGTGATGAATGGAGAAAATAGGGATTTCCTCCATCCTTCTCCCCCTTTTGCTCTTTCTTAGCTTATCCAATGCCTTCATGGTTTTCCATTAAGTTCCAAAGTGCGTCCAAACTCCTCCAAATCAGCTCCGAATATATAAAACACCACCAAAGCTTGTATAGACATCCATATCTTGAATAATACGAAAACTAACACAAATGACACATTGTTCCAACACAAAACAAATGAAAAAGACTCAATTGGACTTAAAACATGATGCAAAACAAGACTAAAAATGTGAACATCAGTGAGTCCCACCAATTTTTAATTAAAAAAACCAGAAAACCCTCTATGTATCTGGGTCATCTATCTCATTTCCATCAACAAGCAAGATTTGCGTACACGATACATCATAAGGGCTGAGTCCATTTGATCTATACTCTTAAAGTGAATGATATTCTTAATAGAAAATTATTTGATAGATTTTTTTATTAAATTGAGATTAGATTAATCTTAATTCCACTTAAATAAATCAATATCAGTGTTGGACATTTTAGTGATGATAAAAATAAAATATTTTTTCAAAATATTTTTCAATTGTAATTTTCATTGTTTTTACTAAGAATTGATATACTATTTTTTTTAATAACCAAGTCGTGTAAAGTACATGCCATAAAGTCATAAACTAGTAACAATTAAAATAGACATTCATTCAAAATTTTTATTTCAACCGACAATCCATGTAAGATGATCAAAATTTACTCAATTCTGACACCAGGATTAAAAACTAATTGCAATCCAACAAGTGAACCCCAACTCAGACTAAATAAGAAGACTGCAATCTAAACCCAATTCGAACATCCTCCAACTGCAATCCAACTCAAAACCCTCAATTCCAACAACAAAAAAAAAAACTCAAAATCTCCCAACCCTAGATCACAAAACTAGTTGAGAATGGAGGCAAAACTTACTTCTATTGGCGTCACCGTAGTCTGTTCACCCTCACCGTCTCCTCTCGCGGGCATTGAACTCCTCCAGCCCACATCCCCATCTCTCTCTACCTCTCAACTTTGCTTTATCAATGAAGAAGTGTGTTCATTTGTTTAAATTTATTTTTCATTTTTTTAATGGAAAATGTTAATAGAAATAACGTAAGGGCACGTGGCGAAAAAAAAAAGAAGTTTTAAGAGTACCGGGTGAAATATGGTAAACTTTGGTGCCCCACTCGAAAAAAATTTTAGCCAAGGGTACCACGTGAAATTAATCCCCCCCTGTCACACGTGCTCTAAGGAGACCGCCATCATTTTGGTATACGAGGTAGGTGAGGTGACTGGAGAGGGTGGACTTTTGAAAACGAAGACCTCCTCACTCAGCTTCTCTGTATTTTCTGATCGATTATCGATTTGGGGAGAACGCAGGGGAAGTGGCAAACCAGCTGCACATCAGATCAACTGTCAAGGAATGCTCGACATGTGCCCTCTCACCGCCTTCCTTCGGCCACCTACTCTCCTCCTCTTCTATTTCATCTTCTCCCCCTCTTTACTTTCCACCGCTCTTCAGGATCCTCCGGTTTCAGTCTCTCCTGCAACTCCCATGGACATGGTACCCCTCTCTCTCTCTCCGACTCTTAGTAGCGTTTGCTAATATTTATTCAGTTAACTCTTTACTGAATTGATTAATTGAACCATCGAATTGAATCGGGTTTAATCATGCTTTTGAAATCATAATGCACAAGGCAAAAGATGCTTGATTGATGCCCCTAATTTAGGGGTAAAGGTATCGGGCTCGGGTAGAAATCTCACTCATAGGGTTGCCGATCAATTGGATCTCGATTTGCTATAAGCATAGACAGTTTAATGGAATGGATTGAAAAGATAGCAGCTACTCAGTAGAGTTTTGATTTCAAATCTGTTCATGCTACAGAATTAGCTCTAAGTTTATTCAGCAGTGATCCTTTTTCCCCCTTCGTGTACCACTTTCGACAGGTGACCGCCTTGTGTCGCAAAGTTCAGTTCTGTTCTCATTATATTTCCAGGTGATGCCATCAAACTTACGGCGAAGTCAAACAAAATGACTTTCATATCGTTAATTTGATAATTTCCCTAATTTGGAGTCTGGTATTTGCATTCTGTTTCTTAATGAACCTAATTTGGAAACATACTCTAGACTTAGGTCGGGAAAAGGGTGCGTCCATCTCAACCCCACTGGGAATGTTGTTGTTGTTGTTCTTAGTGAACCTAATATTTGCATTTCCTAATTAGGAGTCTAAATGTGACTGTGGTGACAACAGCAAACGCTTCAAAGGCAGCGGAAGAGATTGTTCACTCAAAGATGCATTCAGACTCTTCGATGCTGATTTTTTCAGTGAAGCTAAGGTAAAGCGCTTTGATGCTGATATTTTACCAAAGCCTTTGGTTTCTTTTGGCGCATGCAGCTTATCCATTATATTATAAGCTACTTGTCAACTAAGGGTCTCTTTGATGCAATGTGATGATTGCTAATAAGGAGATCATTTGTGCGGATTAGAAGTTCATAAAGAACTTATGGCTAATACTGAACTCTAAAGCAAATATGTAGGATATAAAGTACCGAGCTTACCAGCTCCTTGCAAACAACAAATGAACCCAAATCATCTTTGCACATAATGTATCCATTTTGGTACATATGCAAGATCGTATGTGTTTGGCGGTGGTTGTTCTTGTTCTCCATCTCAGATTTTCTGCACCTCACTTTTAGCATAACTGATATACTATTTTTAGATGTTGGAGATAGCAAAAGCAGTACCAGAACTCAATCTTCCTACTGCCAGAGCTGATCGCAATCTAGTTGCTGCCCATAATGGAGGACTGAGCTATCCATCTGTTTTGACATTCCACCCTGAATGGCCTGCACAGAAGTCAGCATGTAGGAAAAGGAACGTTGTTGGTTATCCTTTGGTACCTGAAATTCAGAAGCCCGAAAATGATGAAGATATTGCTTTTATGAGTGTAAACTCTCTCATGCTTCTTATGCTTACTTTTATGAAAATACTAATGTTTCTGTTCTCATATCTAATCTGGCGTACTTTTATTAGGTTCATGAACTGGGGCAACTCATAAAGACTCGAAAGATCTCATCGCTGGAGCTCACTAAGATCTTTCTCGAAAGATTGAAACAGTAACTTTCAACTAGCTTGGTTTTATTGAGCCCTTTATTCTTCTACCATGTTATGTTTCGGTTGATGCATGTGTTTTTCATAGGTTTAATCATATTCTTGAAGCTGTCGTTACCATTACTGAGGAGTTGGCATATGATCAAGCAAAAGAGGCAGACATACAGATCTCTAATGGAATTTACTTAGGTCAGTTGCTCTTCCACCTCCCCCACTTTAAATTTCAAAATAGTTAGCTTTTGAGTTCGAGGTTTTAGCTGCCCTGAAATTTCACCCCCTTTTAAGGTCCTTTGCATGGAATACCTTATGGGTTGAAAGATATAATAGCTGTACCCAATTACCCTACCACTTGGGGATCACGGAGTTTTAAAGATCAAGTTCTTCATCTTGATGCCTGGATCTACAAGAGGTAATGGATGTGCTGAGTACGCCTTGGGCGTGGTCCATCTCAATGTTGATGACAAAAATGGAAAAGGTCCTAGTAACCTCTACATGATCATTTATTTACTTTATTGACTTTAATCTGCAGGTTGAAGGCTGCCGGGGGCGTTCTTGTGGCAAAACTTGTTGCTGGATCTCTCGCATATGACGACATCTGGTTTGGAGGAAGGACACGGAATCCATGGAACATCCACGAATTCTCTACCGGTTCATCTGCTGGACCTGCTGCCTGCACCTCAGCAGGTTATACTTTGGATGAAACGAGTTTGGAAAGAATGTTTTGTTTGCAGAGTTAATATAAATCAAGAATTACAAAATACCAAACCAGACGAGAGAACAATAGTGAATCTAAATCAAAGATCATATCCAGTTAAAATGCCTAGCTAACCAGAAAAGCGTAATTTCTTCACGAACTTCGGCCTTGAATTCCTTGTGCTTTCCTTTCATTTCCATCTTTTACTTTGTCTTTTTTTTAGATAGCTTTTATTAAGAGAAAGAACAAATAGAATCAAGAGAAAGGAGAAGTGATGAGGGACGTTGATATCTAGTCGTGTTGCACTCAACATATAAGTGTTTCATGGGCTATTGAAGGATTTTCATTAAGTGCGAAAAAATGTTTTCATATGTAGGGTGAAGTATCGAGAATTTGGTTCAACTTCTCAGCTCGAATAATGTTTTCAAATGGATAAATTTCTGCTTCTAATTCTTCAATTCTGGAAGAACTTTTACTTGAGGACCCATCTTCTCTCACTTGTATCTTTGACTTCCAACATGTTGGTGTTTATGGTCCTCATTTTTGTGCTTTTCCATTGATATATGTATAGTTTCTTACAGGTATGGTTCCATTTGCCATTGGCTCAGAGACTGCTGGGTCGATTACCTATCCTGCTGCCCGCTGTGGTGTGACAGCTTTGCGTCCGACCTTTGGCTCTATTGGTCGAACTGGTGTGATGAGCATATCGGAAAGCTTAGTAAGGCGATAGTGTCTTGATATGATAATGCTAGCATATCAGTTCCTTGTTGTCATTCTTGCACAGAACAAGATAATAAACTTTGGGTGTTTGACAGGATAAGCTCGGGCCATTTTGTAGGAGTGCAATCGATTGTGCTATTGTTCTGGATGCAGTTCGAGGGAAAGACCCAGATGATATTTCTTCTAGGGAATTAAACTTTGAAGATCCCTTCTCTGTTGATCTAACAAAGCTCACTGTTGGTTACTTGGAAGATGCTGAGATGGAGGTAATTGACCATTTCAATGGCCATTTTTCTACTTGTTTATAAGATTGAATAGTTTATTTTTAAGATTTAGGTGGGGCGTATGAAAGGAGACAAGTGTCGGGTTTATCAGCTTAGTATTATAAAGTCAGGATTCACCCTTATATATTGTTCATTTTTCCACTTCACATTCGACATGGGATTGTTTTTTCAAATTCCAACCGTATTATAAAATCAGGATTTAGGTGGGGCGTATGAAAAGAGGAAGTTGTCTGGAGAAGGAAGACCAGTAAGGAGGAAATTCCCATCAGATGATTCTAGCTTGCGAAAATCTGATGAAAAGCTGATTAAAACTGGATGCTCATCTTATTTAAAGACTACTGCTACAAACTCTTCAAACTTTTATATGCTCAAAACTCATTTGTCGAAGTTCGCAGGTAGTCAACGTTCTTGCTTCAAAGGGCGTCAAAACTGTTCCTTTTACCCTCAACTACACTGTCACTTCGGTTCAAGGAATCCTGAATTTCACCATGGATGTGGACATGCTAGCTCATTTTGATGAATGGCAGCGCTCTAATCAAGACGATCTATACGAAGCTCAGGATCAGTGGCCACTTGAACTTCGCCGTGCACGAGTCATCCCAGCTGTAGATTATGTGCAGGTCTGCTATCTATATTATCCTCTCTTATACTTGATAGTGAACCTCCTGATCCTTGAAAATCCAGGCAATATATACTAATTTGGAAATCCACAACTCTTGTAAATATACCACTTCTCTTAAACCTGTCAGGCACAGCGAGCACGGGGGAAACTGATTCAGGAAGTCAGAAATAGCTTTACTGTCGATGCATTCATCGGCAATGCAACTGACTGGGAGAAAGTATGCATGGGGAATCTTGTGGGTATGCCTGTTATGGTCGTCCCTGTAGGATATGCTGAACTACCTAACAAGAGCTCTCGTTGGAGGCAAACAATCACGACAGGCATTTACGCTCCTCCTGATCGTGATCACATTGTAAGTCAGATCCTCTAGTTTCCCTTCAACACTAATGATCTTCTTCTATGTTGCCTGCCTGGATCCATTGTCGTGTAACACAGTTGGCTGCTATTTAGTTAGTCTTTTTAAACATATCCTTGTTGAGCCAACTGTTGAAATCCGAGAGTCGTTTTTTCCTCTGATTATAAGAAAATCCTTGCTTCCATTTGGTTTTGTAGGCTCTAGCATTAGCCATAGCTTATCAATCAGCAACTGATCATCACAAGCAACGACCACCCATCGAAAATCTCACAGCCGATGATGCCAAGTCAGCCGTGTTTTACCCGGCTAGACAATTGCGCTAAGTCGGTCCTTGATCTTGAAACAAAGCAGACACTGTGGGATCAGTTAGATCAAGCAGACACCGTGTAAGCAGTGAGATTACCCGCCAGCAAGGCAATTCCGCGGCGCAAGTTGGATCTTGATCTTGAAACTAAGAAGACAGACACTGTGTATCCCGGTTCTTTACCTTTCAACCCTCGGTGATGGATTTGAAGTTTTTACACAACGATGTTATGATTTATTTCTGGAGTTTCGAGCGATAGTATTGCTGACCAGAACACGCTCAATGCTCTTATAGGCATATTTGTTGGCGTTTTTGCGGACAAAAGATTCACGTTTGTTCTTCATCTTCTTGCTCAATTTCATTGTTTTCGGTTCATATTTAAACTGTAGCTACACCCGGAAGCGAATTCGGGTAATAAGAAAATTAACAACAATCCGCCAGCAAACCAATAGCCAACCGATAATATCCGATCCGGAAACCAAACAACCAATCAACCACAAACACATATAAAACACAAATATCGACACAAGATTTACGTGGGAAAACCCTCTCTAACTAGAGGATAAGGATAAAAAAAACCCACCTTCCGCTCACTAGATAAACCAATCCACTAATCAACAAACCGGTGCAAGTGTATAACAATCCCCGAGACAAACCGGTGCAAGTGTTTAACAATCCCCGAGACAAACAAACATGGAGATCTCACACACCAATCTAAATACAACCTGGATCTAGAATGGATTCCTCTCCAAACCCCTAGCTAAACAATTGTAATCAGATTAGATTTCCAGGAAGAGAAAATACATATCAACAAACCCACGTTGTTGACTTGCCGAAGGAAGAAGACGGATCACCAGATCAAGAGACGAAACACCCGCTCAAATCTCCTATCTTTCCTCTCCTTTCTCCCTCCTCCCTCTTTTTTTTTTCTCTCCTTTTTTCCTTTGGTGTTGGTGGCAGTACACTCTTGGAGTTTCAGCTCTGCCCTCATTTTTAATTCATCGTAAGGCAAAAAAAATTCATAGCAAATGATGACTTCTTGGGCTGGATCTTCATGGGCCATAGGCCCAACAATCTCCCCCTCCAGCCCAAGGGGAAGATGTTCCTGCTCGTTCTGGCCTCATCTGCATCCCAGTCTCATCTCACCCTCGAGACGCAGAACTAATGCTCGCCAGATGTCATCATCACCCTTTAGCTCCCCCTCCTCCGTAGTTCTCTAGTACTTCGAGGTAGAACTCCTAGTGAATGCATGAACTCCTCTTTCTGACTCTCTGGCCATTTCTTCTATTCATGTTGACTCATCGTGCTCAGATCTGCCACCAGTCATAGCACCTGGTGAACTCCCCTTTGACACGGCTATCCCATCAGTACAATCCTTTGAAGTAAACTCCACAATTGTGCTATCCTCTTCTGACGTCTCAGAAGTTCCGCTAAATCTTGTATGCAATACAGACAAATCACAAGCGTTCAAGGTCTCCTTATCAACAAAAGAAACGAGAGACTTTCTCTTCTGATTCTGCAGTCCCTTCCCACTCAAGCATCTTATAAGCCCTTGCACCAAATCAAGTGAAGCATCACCATGAACCTCTGTCACAGCTTCTTTGATTTCTTCCATCTGAGTCCTGTACAATGTATCGCTCAAATTACCTCTAGCGATAACCATTGACCCTTTCCTGAGTTTCCACTTCCTACTTCCAAAGAAGTTATCATAGCCCTTTTTATCCAAGGCTTGAAGTAAGATTCTTCTGCCAATCTAGTATGTGTCGCACATTTGTCAATGTCATCCTACAACCTGTGTTTGTTATCACACAAACATCTCCCATACCAACTATATCAAACAAGCTTCCATTCCCCATCTTTGTTTTGCCAAAGCATCCTGCTTGGTATGAAGCAAACGTTTTCCTCCTTGATGTAGCATGGAAGGATGCAGCTCTATCAGCAATCCACTCTACACAAGAATCAGGCTCACCATCACAATCCTCCAAGCATGTGAGAACAACCTGCTCATAATCACTGTCCTACAGAACTGACGTTGTACCCTTCTGATTTTCTTTTTCTTCCTTTTTCTTCTTCCACAGATTTTAATTCCTCTGCATGTGCCCTTCCTTGCCACAATGATAGCAAACAAAGCTCCCCTAGTTTGAGATCTCCCTCTAGACCTGCTCCCTGAAACTGTCACGAGAACATGTGACGAATCCGTGCCCACATCCTTCCTCTTAGTCTCCTCGTTGTAGAGACTATCCTTCTCTATCTACAGATAAGGACACAACCCTACCCACGACAGAGTTGTTAATCGAGTACACCACTAGAGTCTCTCAACTATATGACAAAGAGCTCAAGAGCAACAACGTTGCAACTCATCATCAAGGACTAACTTCATGGTGTTCAACTGATTCACCAATTCCTGAAACTCACTCGGATGCTCTGGCAATAGGCTTTTCATCTTTATACTTGAGATTCACCAGCCACACCCGGAAGCAAATTCGGGTAATAAGAAAATCAACAACAATCCGCCAGCAAACCAATAGCCAACCGATAATATCCAATCCGGAAATCAAACAACTAAGCAACCACAAACACATATAAAAGCATAAATATCGACACAAGATTTACGTGGGAAAACCCTCTCTAACTAGAGGATAAAAAAACCCACCTTCCACCCACCGGAACAACAACCAATCCACTAATCAACAAACTGGTACAAGTGTTTAACAATCCCCGAGACAAACAAACATAGAGATCTCAAATACCAATCTAAATACAATCTGGATCTAGAATGGATTTCTCTACAAACCCCTAGCTAAACACTTGTAATCAGATTAGATTTTCAGGAAGAGAAAATACCTATCTACAAACACCCGTTGTTGACTTGCCGAAGGAAGAAGACGGATCACCAGATCAAGAGATGAAACACCCGCTCAAATCTCCTATCTTTCCTCTCCTTTCCGCCTCCTCTCTCTTTTCTTTCTCTCTCCTTTTTTCCTTTGGTGCTGGTGGCAGTACACTCCTGGAGTTTCAGCTCCTTTCTTGCCCTCCTTTTTAATTCATCATAAGGCTAAAAAATTCATAGCAAATGATGACTTCTTGGGCTAGATCTTCATGGGCTATAGGCCCAACATAAACACGATATCAGAGCATTTTTTTCACAAAATTTGTTTTTTTTGTTTCCTTGTTGATTGAAAATGGCAATGACTCTAGATCCAATATATCCTATGTACTACACCCGAGCGATCACTAGAAACATTTTTGACTAATAGAGAAAGTTCATGCGAATTACGTTATCCGCCAAGAACAGGGTGAACTTTGTCAATGATAGAATCCAAAAACCGGCTCTGAATTCACCAAGGTTCAGAGAGTGGGAACGTTGGAACGATATGGTTAGATCATGGCTTATCAATGGTACTGAGTTCAGATAGAAGGAGTAGCGTGATATAAATCGATACAACAAAGAGGATCTGGGATGAGTTTGAAGCTTGTTACGAAAAAGTTTGTGGCATGCAAATGTACATAGTCAAGAAGGCGATTGTGTAGATCTCTCAAGGTAAGACTTCCTTATCTAGTTATTTCACAAAGTATAAAGCATTAATTAATGAACTAGGGAGTATGGTTCAACTCCTTTCTTGCAAATGTGGAGTTGTGCAAGACATTGCGCAGTACAAAGAAAGTAAAAAAAGATTCAGTTTCTGATGAATCTAAATGAATCTTATATTATTGCTCGAGGGAATTGCTCATGATGAATCCATTACCATATTTGAATGACACATCTTCGCTTCTTCTTCAAGAAGAAGATCAAAGAGGAAATTAGACCAAAAGTTTCAACTTCGGATCAATGTCCTCATTTCATGTAAAGGCATCAAGGTTAGGGTCTAGTTTAGCTGGGTCAGGATCAAACATAAACTCACGGAATGGAATGAGTGGAAATTAATTTGGGCAATTAAGATCATTTGGATCGGAAAATTTCAGCAAGAAAGGTAACAAGAGATTTTGCACACATTGCAAAAGGTCTAATTAAGCACAATGTCGACATGTGTTATACATTCCATGGCCTCTCAAGTGGAAGTGGGAAGTTTAGTAAGGGAAAAAGATTTGCATGATGCACTCAAGAAGAAGAAAACTATGAAGCTAATGATTCATGAGTTAACTAACCAGCAATATGCTCGATTAATATAGATGCTTAATGGCAAGGCAGATATGGGGAACAACATGGATGATGAGTTCTCTGGTTTTACGTGTACTATAAAATCTATCATTAATCTTTTCCCTAAAGCATCATGGATTACTAGTCATATGTTCTCGGAACCGTCTCTGTTTGATGTTAAAACAAGATTCTCAAAGCTCTATAGTCTTTCATACCTACTAGACAAGTCACAAAGATCCAGTACAGTGGGACAATAAGAGAAGTTCTATTTGTGTCAGAGTTAAAATGTAATTTGTTGTACATCAAGAAACTTGCTAGGAATTCTTAGTGTATTGTCAGTTTCTCACCCATAGTGCTTTCTACAGGATCTTTCCATGACTAAGAAATTGGTCATAGAAGATGCGTATAAGTACTTGTACTATCTAGATGGAAAAGTAGAAGAGCGATGGGTCAACAATAGTGTCGATCTAGTCAGTTTGTCCAAAATAGTGAAGTATAGATTGTATTCCAGTTCTTATGAAAGGAAAAAGTTATGATTATAGTCGAATTGTTTCTTGTAAAGTTAGTGAAAGTGTCTCAGTAAAAGCTCTTGTATGGCATGTTAGATTGAGTCACTTGTCATTTTACAAACTTAGCTTGTTGTCACTTGTAAAAACAAGAGAGTTAAATAAAGATTTGTTTGCAAGTTACGTTGTAAAGTGTGTGCAAAGAAAGATAATTTGGACTTGCCTTTCCTCTCAACTCCATAATAACTTTGTGTTTCGAGAGTTACTATCAGAAACACCTAAAAACAATATCAAAAGAAATTTATATTCAATGCCCTAAAACACACAAATGACAGATGTCATGTAAAGTAAAGGAAAATGATCTAACACAAAGACTAAGAGTGATTAACTTATTCTAACACTAACAGTATATATCTATCAAATTGGGAAAGATTCGAGGTCAAGAATCCCCATAATAGCTTCAACCTAAATAACGATAACTCGTAACCCTAATCACATCAGTTTCGATCTCAACGATAACTTGTTGACTTCAACTAACCCTAATTAAGTTAAATCTCAACGTTCGTATGTTGATTTAATAATATTGGATTCAGCTCTTGCATAGACTTGATAGGACTAAAATATATAAGTACGTAAAAATTCAGAGGTATAATCGTTTTTATGAGGCAAATCCTAATCAAACCCTAATTTTCACCATTAAATAGAGGATTAGTCTCCATTAGAAGGAGAGAAAAACTCTGACTTGAACATTGGAAGATAGAGACAAGTCCCACCCGAATTTATTTGTTCATGAATTACAAGGTTCAGATTGAGGTTGAGAGCGAGTTCGGATCTGTATCAACCATCAATCTGCTTGTACAAATTTTATGCATAACAGAAATTTTACTTAAGAGGTAGCTGATAAAAAATAACTTTGAACCATGGGTAGTTTCTTTATGCAATTTTTTTATAGGCGGCAGTTATCAGAGCATCAGCTGTGGTGGGTTTCACCTACCCTATAGCTCCATTTCCCTTCCTATAAGGTTTCCCTATGGATGTGGTTTAAACCTGATGAAAGTAAAATGGATGGGTAAACCCCAGCAGAAAGAGGGAGCCCCACTCAAATCTCTTCACATATTTGATGAGTTTTTTTAATTAAATTTAATCTCCTTTCTATTTAAGCAGCTTCATTTCTCCATTTTCACATTGCTCCATTTTCTCTGTGTACTATCTCCCATTCCTTTTTATCTCTGTTATTCAATGGATCCTAATAATCCAAATTATAAAAATGCTACTCCATACAGGCAAAACAATCCAAACTCCCAAGAAAATCCAAACACCCCAACTATTCCAAATAATTTGTCTCTTGATCCAAATCTCTTTAACAATCCCCAACTTCAATCAATGTTGCAAATGTTTACCGGTAATCAATATCCAAATTTTCAACAATCCCCACAAAATTATGCCAACCATCCTATTTTCAATTCAAGTCATTATCAACAAGCATCTCAAAACAATCCGATTTTCCCCATGTCTCAACATTTTGGCCTACTGATCGAGCATTCTCCAGGGATGAACTTCGAGATAGACAAACTCACATGTCTTTGAAGAATGATTTGGTTGATCACTTGTGGAACCATTTCCATACACGAGTTTGAAATTAAAATTGATATGTCATTTACGTTTTTCATTTATATTCCATGTATTAGAATGATTTGGTTAATATTCCATGTATTTGAATTTACTTTTTCATTTATATTTAATGTTATTTACTTATCTTTCTGTAAAGTTAGCTTTTTTGGAGTATTAATGCCCAATTTGGAAGACAAAAAGTCTAACTAATAAAAACAATAAAAGATTAATAATGTTTCTAAAAAATATTTTAGTATAATTGTTTTTAGAAGATAAAAAGTCTAATTAATGAAAATGAAAAAATATTATAATCTACTATTTCTAAAAAATATTTTAGGATTATATACATAAAGTTTCAGTTAATCACAAATTATAAAAAGGAGATAAAAAAATTTGATTGATAAGCATAAAAAAGATTTATATTTACAAAGATATACATTTTTTTTTATTATTTAAAATATTATTTTTAATGAAAATTTAAGTAAGTTATCCGAATAATCAAGTGAGTAATGTAAATCAAATAAGAAAATTACAAGAATAAAATAATAAGTAAACCATATAAAAAATGGGGCATTTGCTAAACTAACCCTATTATCCGGATTCTTTGCATGAGTGATCCAATCCGAAAAAAATTTCCTTAAAAGCGGATATCCGCTTGCAAGCTTCAGCCGGTAGCAGGTAACCCAATGGGGGACAGCTGGACACTGTTTCATTAGCAGGAAAAGTGTGAGAGAGAGAGTGCTCTACTCCTGAAAAGCGAAGACAAGTCAGAGAGAGAGAGAGATGGAGGAGGGAAAAAAGTACACTTTGAATTTGCAGTTGCAGAGGACAAAAGAGAGAGAGAGAGAGAGGTGAAAAAGAAAAGTGCAGTCTGAGAGGCGAGAGAGATCAGTGAGTGTCAGTGAGGGGGCATAAAAAGATACCTTCAATTAAATTTTAAGTTTCAGAGAAAACAATTGAGGTAGGAATGGGGCGGGGGTTTATTTGAAGAATCACGTGTAAGAAGTAAGTTTTAACTGGACGTCAATATCGACAAAACATGTCACATATTGCATTTAACTGGACAAATTTGCTCGAAGAAACAAATCAATACGGCATGCGGAATCGACTGGAGAAGATTTGTGGGAGAAGCAGATTCACTATAATGACATCTACTATGCTTTAATATTTATCTATAGTTGGATGCCATGATTTTGTTCTCTCATGTCGACACTACTATGCTTTAATGTGACTGGTCCAAGTGTAAGAGTCATAGTGAGAGTGAAATTGAGGGGGCAGAAATATACTTATAATTAAATCTTAAGTTTCAGAGAAAAACCATCGAAGAAGAAGGTGGGTGGGAGGTAATTTGTAGGTTGATGTGTAAGTTGTTAGCTTAAACTGGACAGTCAATGTAACACGACATGTCACATATTGAGATATACTGGACATAATATCTGGGAGACAGATTCACTAGCATTAAACTAATACAACATCGGAGCAAACAATTAAAAGACAGTAGCAAATAGTAGAAAAATACACGACATTGAAATCGAAAATTACGGTAACAGGTAACGAAAATGTGGCTGCGTGGTGAATCTGGATCCATTCCACTCGAAGTGTGGGCGCATATTGCGGGCACGATGATCAATTGTCTCCATGCTCAGCGGGAAGTTGACCGAGAAAGTTCGGTCATTCCCATAACCGGACACACGAACGACCTTGCCGGACCAATACCCATCGTTGACGCGACAGTCGACACGGTCGTCGACTACATAGGCGTCATATGAAATACGAGGCGGACGGGGACGAATTCGTAAAACAACTATGATTTCCTTCAGCAGGTCTTCTGTTGTTCTGTAAGAGGGTCACATATTCCACCAACCAGTGGCTAGGATCCACTTTGCGTACAAGGGTCACCTCGTAGAATGACCCGAGCGTCCCAGCCTCACCGCCGACGATCTTTACCTTTTGATTTCGTCGGTATGGCGGCGACATTGGTCTTGCATAAAAAATAAAAATACGGTAGTATAATCATACAACTTGCAACCTCATTCCCATCGTCCGAGCTATCGGATGATATAATGATGGGGACAGGTCAGGGAGGGAGGCCAAATGAGGAAGCAATGTGGTGTGATGAGGATGCCATTTCGTTGGAGGGGTGTTGGAGAGGTGGTGAAATGGCAATGGGGATTTAACTTCACCGAATTTGGGGGAGTAGGGACACTGTTCAGCATGTGACCCTTAACATGGCAGTATTTTGGTATATACATGACACGTGTCACTATTGACATGACATATAATGGTTTTGTACTGGACATATTGTCGGGGAGTTTTATTCAATGTTTGACCTTGGTATAAAACTGGGTTTCCCACTCACACTTCATACTCATTAAATGCAAATCCGTAGGATTATATAGCAATCAGAAATATTGAAACGATAAGAAGTTCAAACCAATGAATACAATTTCACCAAAAAAAATCAAAGAGAGAGAGATAAAAAAGCAAGGGGCATCCTGCAGAGGAGAGAGTGTTCGCTATGGGGCGGGGGGTAAAGTAGGAGATTAAAATAAAGCACAACTAGATTATCTCCCTGTCCCAAACAAATAATACAAGAATCCCCTCCCTTGTAGTAGTAGGGTAATTCAGGATCGAATCCACGAGGAGGTATGTCAGCGCTTCCTTTGTTGTACTCACGATCAAGGCTTTCGACCTCAGTAGACACTCGATATCGAGTATACAGGTCGATATCGACCTCAGTTCTGGTCGATTTCCTAGCGCAGTTCCTACAGAAGACAAAACAGCAAGTCGACGTCGAGCAGAGACCTCGATATCGATGTTAGACCTCGATATCGACCCTTATGGTCGATTTCGATGCTTGTCACATAAACTGTTTTTGTAACCAATTTGTCGGAAAAGAGTCCGAAGAAAATAGAATGGAGAAGGAAGATGAACAGAAACAAAACTAAGATTTTTAAGTTGATTTCAATTAATTAAAAAGCTTCCAAAGTCGGGGTTTCATGCCACAACGATAACAATGCAAGTTTTATGCTAAAGATATGAACTTTAATGTCTTTCCGTCAAATAACTTTCGTTATCAACACTTAGGTGATTAGAGGCTCTCGCATAATTCCTAAGAGTTACTATCCAATTCATGAGCAATTCAAGTTCACAATATGAGTGGCTTTCGCTTCAATAATGCAAATAATGAATCTCCCTAACTTTCGCAAAGGATCATGCATGGGGTAGAAGACGGAATCGCATAAAAGTCAAACCTTTAATGCACTTACCTCACATTGCTATCGTCGGGCTCACCCCGACCCTAGAAGTGGGTTGACTACTCGCTCCTCATCATGCACATCATCATCATTGTTATTGAAAGAAAGCTACTTTTAATTAAAACTCCGAAAGAAAGTACAACCGAACAAGCCACTCCACTCTCGCTTTACAACTCCACTCGGCCTCCTCTCTCTCTCTCTCTCTACTCTCTATTGCCACTGAATTGTGTGTAAAATTGAATCTGGAATTGAATATCTAAACTCAGACCTATTGGCCTCTATTTATAGATGTCGATAAGGACTCGAAACCTTATCTTTATTCTCTAAGATAAATTAAAACAAAGTAAAAGCTAAAACTTCATGGTGAAATCAGCCTCCTCATGATAGATCTGGTGTTGATGATAGGAAATCTCGACCTTTGGATAGATATTGCAAGCTTTGGATATAATTCTATCAAAATCGGAGTCGAATTTCTCTGCTGGCATGGTCGATCTCGACCCTTAGACATCGATATCGACCCTTCCAAAACCTTATCTTGAGCTTCTCCTTCTCCTTCTCGAACTGGCACTCGACTTCTATCAACTTGGTCGATCGGGAAGCATCGATATCGACCCCCAGACGTCGATATCGACCTCTTCTGCGTCGATATGCTCTGTTTCCTTTTCTGCTCGATTCCTATGTCTCTGATGTACTCGATGTCGAGGTCTTTAGTCGATTTCGACCTCTTCAGAAGACTTCGAGTTCTTTTTCCGCTCTTCCGAATTCATCCATTTTTATCCTGTTTTATGCGAAATCACATGGAAACTCGTGCAAACCCATATATTTGACATTTTAAGCATAAAATACACTATTCTCATGTTTTCCCATAAATGTGCATGCAAAAGACAATAAAATGGATTCATGTGTGCATAGAAAATATGGCAATTTGCGCGCACATCAGAGAGAAACTGTCAGACAGGACAGTGGATAAGACAGGGGAGAGAGAGAGAGAGAGTGAGAGAGCGGGAGAGAGAGATCGTTTCCCGCCCAGGCAATAACGCCAAAAGGGAATAAGAGGGAGAGGAGGGAGGAGGGGGAGAGTATAAACCCATTCAAGCGCCTGACACCTATTTGGGTTTACTGGACAACCACCGACATCTGATAGAAAATGAGTAAGTATTCCTTCTTTTTAGGTTATGCAATACGTTTCTACATAAAATATATTCATCTTCCTGTAAAACTGAATGTGCCCCCCTCTAACTAATGAAACATGGGACAAATCGTCCATCTTTATGACTGTAGTGTTTGGAGGATGGTGGGTTTGTGAAGAGGACACTTGGGTCGTGGAGGGGTCCAGGAGCGAGAAGGCTGTCCTGGTAGACGAAAGTATTGACTACGTCTCCCTGAAGAAACAGCTGATGGCCAAGTTTAATGTTGATGGGAGGAGGCATGACGTCCATCTCACATATGTAAAGCCGCAAAAGGAAGGGTGCAGACGTTTTTCCATTGGGGATGACGAAGACCTGTAGGCCTTCAAGTTTTTAAACGGTCTATCTGGAGAACGATCCTGGCCTATCGACCTCCATGTCTCCCTGATACGTAAGTTTGGTGGAGAAGTGGCCACTACAAAAGGATCCACAACGGCCCATTCAGTCGGGGGTGGGCCACCCGTGACCCAAGAAGATCACCCACATACGGACCCCCTCTTGGCAGGGGATGAAGAAGTGGAAGTTTTGGGAGCACAAGGTGTTGGTGGACAACGAACTGATGTCCAGTTAAAAAATCAGCTTGTCAAGTTTGAATATCCCTCTGTCCAGTTAGACTATCCACGTGTCTAGTTGGAGCCAAGTGAAGAGTTGGACCTGGAGCTTGCGAAGAACGCAGTCGCAGTTGTACGTGGGAAGCAGGTAATTTGTGTCAGCAGTGACATCGAAGATGTAGTCAGCCCATGGGATTACGAGGCGGAGTGAGCAGTGAGGGAAGTAGAGGAAGCATACCAACGCGGAAAAGGGAAGTCCAAAGCGTTTCTGACAACTGTCAAAAGTGAACCAATAGAGTGGGCGGGTGTAGATGGGAAATTGCAGAAGCGGCGCCGCACCTAGCGGTGGGATAGGAACTTTCAGAAGCGGCGCCTGATGTGCGCGCAAATTGCCATATTTTCTATGCACATAAAAGTCCATTTTACCGTCTTTTGCATGCATATTAATGGGAAAACATGGGATTAGTGTAGTCTCTACTTAAATGTCAAATATATGGGTCTGCACGAGTTTCTATGTGATTTTGCAGAAAACAGATAAAAATGGACAGATTTGGAAGAGCGAAAAAAGAACTCGAAGTCTTTTGAAGAGGTCGAAATCGACTAGGAACCTCGACATCGAGTGCAGCAGAGACATAGGAATCGAGCAGGAAATGAAACAGAGCATGTTGACACAGAGAGTTCGATATCGATGTTCAACGTCGATATCGATGTTGCCAGATCGAGCTAAATGATAGAAGTCGAGTGCCAGTACGAGTAGGAGAAGGAGAGCTCGAGATAGAGTTTCACAGAGGTCGATATCGATGTTCAAGGTCGATATCGATGTTGTCCAGCAGAGGAATCCGACTCAGATTTTGATAGAATTCTATCCGAAGCTTGCACGTCTATCCAAAAGTCGAGAATTCTTATCACCAACATCAGAGCTATCATATGAAGCTGAATTACCATAGAAGTTTTAGTTTTTACTTTATTTAAGTTTTATCTTAGAGAATAAAGATAAGGTTTCGAGTCTTTGGATAGCAAAGTTCGACATCTATATCTAGAGGTAATTAGGGCTGAGTTTAGGCATTCAATCACATCCAATTTCAGTTATTCAAACACATATACACGCAGAGAATTAGGAGAGAGAGAGAGAGAGAAGGCTGAGTGGAGTTTGTGAAGCGAGAGCGGAGTGGCTTGTTCGGTTGTACTTTCTCTTTTGCAAGGTTTAATTCAAAGTAGTTTTCTTTCAATAACAATGATGATGATGTGCATGATGAGGAGTGAGTAGTCAACCACTTCTAAGGTCGGGGTGAGCCCGACGATAGAGATGTAGGGTAAGTGCATCAAAGGTATGACTTTTATGCGATTCCGTCTTCTATCCCATGCATGATCCTTTGCGAAAGTTAGGGAGATTCATCATTTGCATTATTGAAGCGAAAGCCACTCATATTGTGAACTTGAATTGCTCATGAATTGGATAGTAACTCTTAGGAAATATGCGAGAGCCTCTAATCACCTAAGTGTTGATAACGAAAGTTATTTGACGGAAAGGCATTAAATTTCATAAATTTAGCATAAAACTTGCATTGTTATCGTTGTGGCATGAAACCCCGACTTTGGAAGCTTTTAGTTTATTGAAATCAATATAAAAGTTTTAGTTTTGTTTCTGATCATCGTCCTTTACCATTCTATTTTCTTCGGACTCTTTTCCGATAATTGGTTACGAATTACAGTTTCTGTGACAAACATCGGAATCGACTGTAAAGGTCGATATCGAGGTCTAACGTCGATATCGAGGTCTCTGCTCGATGTCGACTTTGCTGCTTTTGTCTTTTGCAGGAACTGTACTGGAAATCGACCAGAACTGAGGTCGATATCGACTAGACATATCGATATCGAGTGTCTTCTGGGGTCGAAAGCTTTGATCGTGAGTACAACAAGGGAAGCGCTGGCATACCTCCTCGTGGATTCGATCCTGAATTACCCTACTACTACAAGGGAGGGGATTCTTGTATTATTTGTTTGAGCCAGGGAGGAGTCTAGTCGTGAATTGTTTAATTTGAATTATTTGAATCCCTCTACACTCACCCCCTTCTAGTCGAACAGCGCCACACCTTTCGCAATTAAGTACGTAGTTACCCCATTTTGGTGTGAGGTATGATGCCTTTGGAAACGCAGGCGCTCCACCTTTTGCAATTCAGTATGTAGTTATCCCAGTTTGTACCTTTGGTTTGGTCTGCTCTACTTTGTTCTACTTTATGTGGTTCCCCCATTTTGTACCTTTGGTTGACATGACAGACAATGAACGTGACATGACATATGGATAATTTGACATGACATCTAATGAATTTGACATGACAGAAGATGCACTTCACTTGACATTATGACTAACCATCAAGTCTACCTTTTGCAATTCAGTATGTAGTTATCCCAGTTTGTACCTTTGGTTTGGTCTGCTCTACTTTGTTCTACTTTGTGTGGTTACCCCAGCTTGTACCTTTGGTTTACATGACAGACAATGAACTTGACATGACATATGATGAATTTAACATGACATCTAATGAATTTGACATGACAGAAGATGCACTTCACTTGACATTATGACTAACCAACCAAGTCCACCTTTTGCAATTCAGTATGTAGTTATCCCAGTTTGTACCTTTGGTTTGGTCTGCTCTACTTTGTTCTACTTTGTGTGGTTACCCCAGTTTGTACCTTTGGTTTACATGACAGACAATGAACTTGAAATGACAGATAATTCACTTGACATGACAGATAATTCACTTGACATGACATTAAGACTAACTAACCAAGTCCACAAACCAATAGCAATTGCAAAGCGAAATGTCTAAAACGAACCAACAACAGTCTAAAACGAACCAACAGAAATGTCTAAAACCAACCAATAACAGTCTAAAACCAAACACAATAGTCTAAAACCAATTGGGAAGTACTTTTAAGAGTCGGATGGGGGTGTAAGACGTCCGTGAAAGATGGCAGCACAAAGGAATTGGCGGTACACCGCAATGAAGTCATCGTCAAGGCCACGGAACTTGGTGTCGCCGGCCGTGAGGAGCTGCATGAAGCGGATGGTGTATGGACCACAGTCGCCCCTACATCACGACAACGAAACATGTTTACCCAACCAGCGGCAATTGTTTATAATCGGAACAAGTGGAAATATCGACTTATGATTGTTTGTTTTGGGGAATACCTTTCACCCTCTTGTACGCAAAGGGTTTCGAGACTTTGCCGACCCATTTAACCTGAAGTTCGAGATGGCTGTCCATCAGAATGGGGAGGAGGTGGGTCACCGGCTTCAGAAAGCCCGCCATGTGGCGCTCAACGACTAGGTTGATGTCGAGATCGTAGACGTTCAATGTCCACTCCGCGAGATTGATCTCTAACGCCACCCAGTGCTTGTTCTTGACATTCCAAGGTGCCAACAGCCGGTCGACAACGGCCCACTCCGTTGCAAAACTCTCCGGTAACTTGCCTTCGAAGTAGTGGGACAACTTCTCGTCCCCCTTGACCACGTCAAGGTTCCCCTTCACATCCGCCAAATGCTTCTACAGCAGATACCCCCAGAAGAAATCAAGGATGGCGACATCTTCGTACTTGTAATCGTCCTTGATGTCCTTCTGCAGGAGGGCGCATGCTTGCTCGATATGCTGCACGCACGGAAAACCATTTATATGGAAGAGCATATGACGAGGAAGGTAATCCATAGAACCACGTTGTGGGAACCTAACCTCGGATGTGACCCAAGTTGTCGGTGATTGGAGTACCATGAAGAACTCCCTCTGCAGTAGGCTGCCTTCAACCGACCAGACATGGTCAGTTCCGTCCTTCATCCAGGAAGAAAACGTATCAATGCCTGCCCTCGTCGTCATGCCTAGGTCCACGACATCCACTGCTAGCGATGCCTTCTTGCCCACACGCGGCTTCTTCGCTGGCTGCTTTACTTCCCCCGAGGAGAATGTATCAGGATGTAGACGGGTCCTCCAACCGCGCCGTTGGAGGGGCACCTCAGCCTCAACATCAACCTGCACCCAGCACACCATAGTACATATAACATGACAGATAATCAAATTGACAGGACAGTCAAATGTCCATACCTCGCTGATGTCCAGAGTAGGTTTCTCCGACTGCCCCCTGATTGTCCTCCTTGGTCAGCTGTTTCTCATCCTTGTCCTTGTACTTGTCCTTTTCCTTCACTGCTCCATAAACCTATCCACATGACATCAAATTAAATTGACAGATACTGATATTTTCATGACATGTGCTGACATTAACATGACACCTTACAATCTTGACATGACAATGATATATAATTACATGACGCTATATATGATGCCATGACACACCAAAAGCCTTACCTCCTTCTTTGGCAGCACCTCCCCTTGCTCCTCCGACTCCCTAGTCCCCTTCCCCATCAATGCCCTCTTCAAGTCTTCAATCGACTCCTCAAGCGTGGCCATCTTCGATCCTAACTCCGCGGTTATGCTCCTCGCCATGTCGTCCAACTTTGCTAGTAATCTTGACTCGATCTCTAATATGGCAGCTTTTGTCTGCGTACCCGCCCCTGATTCTGGTGTTGACCGAGGTGCTTCCTTTGGCTGTTTCTTCCGTGGGGGTTTCGCATTTGCTGCTATGAACGCCCGGACAATGTCGTCGAAGAAGTGGTCCCGTTTATCGTGACTATATGGGGCACCGCGGTACAAACGGGTATCTTCCTCCACTTCATTGGGGATGAGAACCGGCCTCACAGCGTAAGAGTCATCGAAATACCCGAGCTCCTCCTTAGCCTCCCGCAGTCGGGTTTCGATGGCGGAATACTCGAGGTTTCCTTCTTTAGACTCGTATCGCAGACACCTAGGGTACAACTTCTCATCTATGATGCTCGCACATTGGACGCCCACTGGAGGGAGGGCTTCGTACACCCAGAGATAGACATGGCCACGGGTCACGGGTCGGGCGGGTCGACCCGTGACCCGCCGGGTCAATGACCCTTCGGGTCCGGGTCAACGGGTTGAAGGGTCATCTCGGGTTAAGGGTTAGGGTTAGGGTCGGGGGAGAATGAACCCGTGACCCGGCGGGTCGACCCGACTACGACCCGGCGGGTCGATCCGTCGGGTTGACCCAATGGGTCAAAATTTTTTTTAAAAAAATTATAAAAAAATAAAAAAACTAGAATTTATATTTATAATTATTATGAATTTTATTTATTCATAATATTCATAATATATAAATTCTCATGCATTGCATGTTATGAAAATCCTACCCACCCTTTGGTTCTTTTATAGACTTAGCACCCTCCCCCTCCCCTTTCCTCTAGTTTTAAATGTGGGATGGGATGTGGGACAAAAATAAGTAGAAACTAAATCATATCTTTAATCTCGATCATTCGGTTTTTTCATGTCAATCCATACTTATAAAATTTTATCATATACAAACACTAGTACTACACTTTATATAAATATTATTTTTTGAAAAATATTTTACCTATCAATTTTGAAAGATTAAAATAACGAACGGGTAACAAGAAAGTGTGAAGTTCAACACAATACCTTAAACATTTGTGTTATTTGGTAGTTCCACTATGAAATCATGATATATGATACTAAGTTAGGAGTCTTTATGATATAATTTCAAAGAATACAAATATTGTTGTTGATAAAGTTGTTACACATGTATGGTATCCTTAATGTCGATTTTCACTTATTTTGAAAATGTTATAGAACTTCGGATTTTCAAGCACAATAATGAAATATATTATTGGGTAATACTTTTCAAATGTGTCTTTTCATTTTATAACATGCAACACAAATAGGTAATCCAATAACATCATCATTATCTGTATACACAAAATTTGGCTAATTCAACTTTAAACGAGAAACATTATCATATATCTATATGAAGATGAGCCTAGATTTGAAATCAACAACCAAGAAATTAACATAATGCAATTAAAATAAAACACTTATGATTAATCAATGGATCAACACAACTATCAATTGAATTAAATAGAAAGATTAATCCAACAAATTTGATATAATGTATCATGATGTTCCATCACCATGTGTTATTCATTTCATTAAATCCTAAGAGGTAAAGACTTTAATTATATTATATGTTACATCATATAATCCAAAGACTTAAATTACATTATATATTCCACCATATAAACCAAATACTTTAATTACATTACATTTTACATCATATAATTCGATTCGTCGAAACATCAATTTCTACAATTTCTTTCATATCCCATATTTCTGTCCCACATCGAAAGTATGCTATCTACCTTTATTTTCTCTATATATATCTTCTCATATCCCTACTTGTCATTCCCACAATCCAACTTTTTCTTTCCCACATCTAAAGTGTGATGAAATGATGGAGTGGAATGAAGGTATATATATATCTTCCCACATACCATGTTTTGTCCACCTTAAATCTTTCCATTTCGAAAGTGTGGTGAAAGTTAAAAGTACTCGATGGGTTGAGTTTTTTTTTTCAAAACCAATTTTTTTTTTAAAATGGTTGACCCGGCGGGTTGACCCGCCAAACCCGGCGGGTACCCGATTCCTTGCCACGTGTCCTAACCCGGCGGGTCAACCCGTCGACCCGCCGGGTGACCCGAACCCGTCGACCCGCTGAATTTCCGGGTTAGGGTTAGGGTCATGTACCCCGGGTTCTCGACCCAGCGGGTCCGACCCATCCACCCGGCGGGTCGGACCCGTGGCCACGTCTACCCAGAGCTGCAAACAACGTTTGTCCAGTACAAGGTCAATTGCTGTCCAGTATAAAATATATGGATGACTAGTATTAATTCATTAGGCGTCCAGTGAGGTTTGTGAACAAACCTGGAAGGCGAGGGGGAATCCCATCAGCAAGTACGTCGGACGTGGTGCAGTGGGGCTGCTGCCAGTGTGTTGAAGCTTCCTCTCGATTGCATGGTTCAGGAACTCGTTCGTTCGCTCGTAGGAAAGCCGACCCCACGGATAGGCCAGGAACCTTTCAATGTCAGAGATGAGGTTGACCACCCACCCCTGAATGTAGTTTCGGGGTTCCTTCCCGAACAACACGCCCTCGACCAGCATCAACAGGACAAATTTAAACTTTTTGGCCGACGATTTCTCAGATGCCATTTCCACATGGAACATCACCTCGAACTCGGACATCTTCAACTTGGCAACTCCAAAGAAATCATACACTGCCGTCTCACACGTTGATTCGTTCTCAAGCTCGTCGACATAGCCGCAGTTGAGACCGGTGACAAGGGCGAACTCAGCTATTGAGAACCTCACGACCGCATCATGGATCTTGTACCACGTTTCATGCTTCTTCTTCGTCTTCTGTGGTCGTTGGAGAACGTAGTGTACAAGCTGCCTGAAGAACTGGACCCTTGCGCCCAGTCTTGCAATGCCCCCCAACGGGCTGTCCGTCAGGCGCTTCCACTGGGACTCGCTCAACCGGTTGTCAATGTTTACTAGGAGGGGCAACCGACAGTATTGGTTACATCGTGCTTTGAAGTGTCTGTCTTCCTCGACAGTGTACACAACCTGCACAGACTTCAACAAGTCAGCCACGCTGCACCACGACAATCACAACTTACATTACTCAACGAAAGCCCATCATACTGTGCCGGAGGTTTGAGTTGCAGGGTCGACAATCTTCTTTCCATTCCGCTGCGACATTTTTGATATTTAGAAGATATCCTGCATGTTGGGAGACCAAAAATCAGTAATATCGAAATCAATTCGTGTCCCCCAACCCACAGTTCCCTTCACATCAGTCCCACAAATATTCTAGAATTCAATATGTACATGACAATTACTCATTCAGAACCTATGCATATCAAATGTCAAGATTGAATGCCCCCAATGGTTCAGTATGTACATGAGAGTTACTTATTCATCTCAAGATTGAATGCACACAATGGTTCCATATTCATCCCTGCAGTCTATCTTACATGACACGAGACATTTATACATGACATCTTAATATTTATACATGACACCTTAATATTTATACATGACAGTCGACTTATTCAATTTGTACATCTCCAAATTTCACACGACTGTCAAATTTTTTCGTTAGAAATTTCGACCTACTGACATTGACATTCAGTTCCTCTGCCCAATTTCAATCTACACATATGAAAACTCACCCTTTCTAACATTTCCCCTAACCCTAATTCGCCCCATTTCGGCCAATTTCCCCCCTAAACTGAACTTATCTACAACTACCCTACTCCTGAAAATTTGGATTCGACATAAACGTTCCCCAATTTCGCCTTTCCCAATAATTCCCTTCTCTGTGCACACCCCAGTTCCCAAACTTTCCACCCTTTGTTTTTAACTTGACGCCGGTTACTTCCTACATGACAGGGGAAATTGCGAACTGTCAACTCATTCCACCCTGTTATCCCATTTTCACACAATCGAAAACAGTTTAGGTTCTTCCAATCGGTTCCTCCCCTACGAATCCAAAAAATAGGTAATTAATCTACCGAGTTAGGATTTACTTACTTCAAAATCGCCCTATTCAATGTCGGCTCACCTTCTTCTTCTCCTCTCTTGCACTGCACTGTCGTCTTCTTCCTCTTCTTCCTTCTCTTTTTCTTTTCCTCAGGTTTGCATGAGTGACTGTTTCCCTCTCTCTTCCTCTTTTATAAGCCCGTGAGATATCGACAATTGATTTTACAGTTTATTAATAAAACTGTCCAATTTTATCTTCCTCCCTCTCTCACTCTCTCTCCTCATTAACTTCCCCCGGTTCCTCTCTCTCTCCACATTCACACTCTCTCTCTCTCCTCTATCCCGGCTGCATTACCACTTTTTAACCGGATGGAGTGCAATTTTTTTTTGGGTGGAGGGTTAACCTTTGCAATTGTTTTGGATAGTGGGTTATGGGCACAAAGGTGGCCGGATAATGGGTTAGATTGTGCAATTCACTCTAAAAAAATAGCTAGAAATAAAATTTCAAGAAACCTATTTGAATAATTAATTGAGTAATGTAAATAAAAGAAGAAAATTAAAAGATCGGTAAAATAAAAAATAAAATTAAAAGAATAAAATAATATTATTTATATTTTATACAAATATAATAATTGGAGTAAATATTATTTAGGTACATGACAAATGGATAAATGTAGATTAATTTAATTTATTTGAGAAAATAAGTTAGAAATGGATACAAATATAAAATAATTATATTTATATATGTAAGAATAAAATAAAATTATAAAGTAAAATATGTTTTTCAAACTTGCTTCCTATAACAATTACTCCATGCTATATAGAGTTATTAATGAAATAAACCGTTAAAATTATAAGATTAAAACTATATAAATTAATACGAGTAATATAAATTATTGTTTATATGGAATATATAGTATCAAATTTTATTAAAATTTTTAAAAAGTAAACCCCGGGATCGTCCACTAGTATGTATTAAAATGTGGCTTTGCCTATTTTAATTTAATTCAATGAAATATTTAATAAGCATATTAATATTATTAATATTAAATTTTTTGTTAAGTATTAGGAGTATTAATATTAATTATATTAATGAGATATAGATAAGGGTGATGAGGTAACCTCATGGGTGTGGGAAAAGATGAGAAAATCTTAAAGGAAGGGGTATAGTTAGTGGAAAATGATGTGGAAGAAAGAGAAGATGATGTGTTAAAATTTTATGAAGAGAGAGATAAAAAAAAGGGGGAATGGGTTAACGCAGGACAATGTTAGAGATACTACCATGGTAGTCTACCATGCTGACATAGCATCTTGTTGGTCATAAATGAAACATAAAATAATTATAATGATTCAACATGAAAAAAAAACTTGCATTAATTGATAATTTTTTTTTGAAGCCGGATAAAGATTAGGACGGGCGCCGACGATCGGTCTTCAGTCCTAGAGCGTCCAAGCGGACGAGATCATGAAGATCTGGATCAGTGGCGAAGCTATCATCGGCAGGGCAGCAATAAGCCAGACGAGCAATTCTGTCTGCAACTGCATTTGAATCCCTGAAAATATGACGAATAGCAACATTACCAATAGAATGTAAATTTAATATCGTATCAGTTATCAGAAGCTCAATGTTCCAAGGACACGACCAGTCCCCCAGGAGAGCATTAATGACAACCAGACAGTCCCCTTCAATTAGAAGGTTCTGAATACCCAATTCCATTGCCTTAGAAACTCCCTTGTGAAGTCCCGAGGCTTCTGCGAAAACCGCAGATGTGTTATTACATGTTCCCGACCCTAGGGACACTATGCGTCCCTGAAAATCACGGATGGCAAATCCGTAGGCGCTTTCTCCCGAATGGCGATACGAACCATCGAAATTTAGTTTGTAATATCCTGTCGGTGGTTTGGTCCATGTTTGTTCTTTTTTCTTGTTTGTCTCCTTTTTTCTATTTGTATTAGATGTTCCGACTTTGTGTTTATTTTGTTTTGCACCAGTATTACCTTCTGTGAGGTCAAAACGTTCTTTCCAATTTAATATTGTAGTCTGGCAGAATATCGTTATTTCTGTACAAGAAATAGATACGCTGTTATCAAAAGTCTTTTTGTTTTTGTAGAACCAGATACCCCACCAAGCAGTAGCTAGCTTAATCATGTTTTCGTTTGTAGTCGCATTGAAGATGGTAGAAAGGACAGTACCAGGTTTAGTAAGATGATCTAAATACTGAATTGGCGGTAGGACAATTCGAAGACTTGTTAAAAGTGTTTTCATCATGGGGCATTGTGTTAAAAGATGGAAGGTAGATTCTACCGTACAGTTACAGAAACAGCAACCCGAAAGTACCGGTACATGAATCCTCTGTAAGCGCTCAGTTGGTTGCAGACCGTCTTTAGAAATTTTCCAAAGGAAATGCTTTATTTTTTGTGGTATGTCGAGCTTCCACAGCCAGTGGCAATCGAACTTGATTGTATCGTCAATGGGCTTGATTATAGCAGAGGCCGAAGACGTCGAAAACCAACCGTTCTTACTCGGGCCCCAATACAGCCTGTCTGATATTTTGTTATCAAGAAGTGGTGTTTCTACTATGTTCTTTATGATCGCTGGGTTGAGGACACTTTGAAGTTCTGTATTGATCTTTTGGATATCCCATTTATATTCTTCTGTAATGAAACGATCTACCAACCAATCAATTGAATTATCAGTGATAGGTGCCAGAGCAGACTGTATTAATGGAGTTTTCTGTACCCAATTGTCCTTCCAGAATTTGACAGTTCATCCATTTCCAATCGACCAACGTAGCCCTGGTTTGAACAGATGCCTAATAGACATCAATTTAGACCACTGCCAAGAAGTATTTCCCTTCTTATGATACTCCATCACAAATGATTGTTTTAGATATTTTGCTGAGATTACCCTAACCCATATGTTGTTTGGTTCAGCAATAATTTTTCATAGTAATTTCATTTGTAATGCTATGTTCATATTCTCTGCTTTGTGTAAGCCCAAACCCCCTTGCATTGTATCTGTGCAAATTTTGTCCCAGCTTACTAGTGGTGTCGATGTTTCTCCTTTATTCCAAAATAATCTTCTGTAAATATTATCCAGTTCCCTCAGGATAGATTGCGGAAGCATGAAAGCCTGCATAATAAAAAGAGGTTGGGCACTAAGATTCGACTTAATTAAAACTTTCCGACCTTCAGAGGAGAGAGCCGAAGCTTTCCATTTAGAAAGTTGTTGTTTAGCTTTGAGTATGACCTCAACAAAGGTATCACGATTGACCCTCCCATTAATAATTGGGCATCCCAGATATTTTTCTAAGTTATTTGTATGAGGGATACCCATAACAGAAGATATAGTTTGAATAGCTGTTGCAGTGGTAGCTGCTGATACCTGGAAACTGGATTTATGTAAGTTAACCTTTTGTCCCGAAATGAGGCAGAAACGGTTGATTGTGTTAGAGAGACTAGTACAAGTAGTTTGGTTTGCTTTCCCAAACAAAAGGATATCATCTGCGAAAGCGAGAAACGGGATACGAATTCCCGGAGATCCCAAACAGAATCCAATATCCTTTGAGTTGTTTGCTTGTTTGCTTAATGTTCTCGCAAGGACTTCCGCTACTAAGATAAAAAGAAAAGGTGATAGAGGGTCCCCCTGTCTTAGTCCTCTCGTAGGATGGAATGGTGTCGATGGTTCGTCATTTATGAGCACAGAAAATGTAACTGTCTGAATACATTCTTTAATCCAAGAAATGAATTTACTATCGAATCCGAATTTTTGTAAAACTGCCAATAGGAATGGCCATTCGATTCTGTCATACGCTTTTTCCATGTCTAGTTTAATGGCCATGTATCCGCATTTAACCTTAGAAATTCTGAACGAGTGGAAAATTTCATGTGCTACTAATATATTATCCTGGATTGCTCTTCCTTTGGTGAAGGCACTTTGCAGAGGGTGAATGAGTGTATCGAAAATTTTAGATAATCTATTTGTTATAATCTTGGAAATAATTTTGTATACAGTAGAGCACAGACTAATAGGCCTGAAATGGTTAACTGATTCCGGATTTTCCCTTTTCTGTATCAGTGTGATGAAAGTATGGTTTATTTGTGTTAGTAATTTTCCGGACAGGAAAAAACCTTTGACCGCTCTAATAACTGACGGGCCGACAATATCCCAATACGTCTGATAAAAACCAGCTGGAAAACCGTCCGGGCCCGGAGTCTTATCCACTTTTATTGAAAACACAGCCGTTTTTATTTCGCTATTTGTAACTGTAGAAGTTAAATAAACATTTTGTTCATTTGATATTTCTTTTGTGATAACATCGAGATCCGCATCAAAAGTGACACCGTGATTATAAGAAGACTTGAGGCGAGCTTGAAAGCAAGATTCGAACTCCGTTCTAATAGAATCATGATCCGTAAGATGCAAACCAGAATCGGTAGTAACTTGTTTGATCACCTTTTTCCCTCTTCTTGCCGAGGCTATTCTGTGAAAATAAGCTGAGTTTGTATCATTTAATCTTATGTGTTTGAGCTTTGCCCTTTGACTCCAGTAACGTCTTTGGAAATCAAGCATTCTTTCCCGTTTATTTTGTAATCTATTGTGCCTAGTTAGCGTATCAAGATTGTAATTGTTGATCAGTAATAGTTGCAATCTCAATATCTCCTCATCTGTATCAAAAATTTGTTTATGGATATTGCTGAAGTTATTCTTATGCCATTTTTTGGCCAGTTTCTTTAGCAGTGATGTTTTTTTAACTAGTTTGAAAAAGTAGGATCCACGAGGATTTTCCCGCCAAGCTTGTTTCACTAAATTTCGAAATTCTGGTTTGGACGTCCATGTTAATTCAAAACGAAAAGGTTTATTTTAGGTCTGCCTCTGTGTTCTCATATCAACTGAAATCGGAGCGTGGTCCGAAGAGGTAAATGGATGGATCTTAACTCTCAGTCCATCATATTGAGATATGATTTCAGATTGAGCGAGAAGGCGATCAAGTTTTGCGAAACTATGGCATACCCGTTTTTTTCCTTTGCCAGGTATAGTTTCCCCCGTGCGTTGGAACGTCATGAAGAGCTAGATTATTCTTTATGTCATGTAGTATAGTGAAACACGATGGATTAGGGGTGATACCTCCTAATTTATCACTCGGAACATCAATCTCATTTAAATCACCGATGATACAGAAGGGGTTATTTAAATTGGAGGTGTATCTGGTTATGGAATCCCATAATTGATCCTTTGCGGCCAAATTTGGTGGTGCATAAACAAATATGAGACTAAAGGAGAAATTCAATGTAGTATCATGATAGTGTATATGAATAAATCTGTGATTTACAGAAATAAGGGAAATTTCCCCTTGCATAGGGGAAGGTTCCTTCCAAAGAAGACAAATTCCGCCAGAGAACCCAATAGCCGGATCAAAAGCAATATGTGAGAAACCACATTTTTTCCAAGAGGATTCCTGAGGCGGAATATTAGTCTTGGTCTCTACAAGAGCTAGTACTGTTATATAGTTGTTTTTACAGAACAGTTCCGTATTTGTCCAGAAGTTACGTTTTTTCATACCACAACAGTTCCAGGAGCATATATTCATGGAAAACTCTCTTTAAAACGTGATTGTATGTTAAGAAAGTTGGTGGTAATCCATATAGGTCTCTTGGTTTGAATTTGATTTATTTTGACTCGGTACTCAGTAATTCGAAATTTGATACTAAAAGAGAAAAGTCGACATTGTTGTGCACTAGCAATATGAGTTGAATTGTATTGTTCATTTAGAAGGGTTATTTGATTAACAACTTTAATAAGTAGGGTTGAGATGTTTATAGATCGGTTGTAATTATATTTATGACATGGAGTAATGAAAATTTGTTTATAAAAAACCCGGACAAAATTGGTAATAAACCAAATTGATAAACATTGGTAATCTGGTGGAATCTGGATAATGTGTTTACGTACTTTAGTGGTAACCAATGTAGAGGGAATGCATCTGTGAATTTGGATACTGATAGGCAAGCAACTGTCCATTATTAAATTCATGTAAGAGTTATAAGAAGTCACTTGCAATCGTGTAAATTCAATAGACATTACAATTTTGTGTACTTTGCTGATCAAAATTAAAATGTATAATGTACAGCTGGTAGTAGACAAATTGGGTAAGAACAGGATGTGATCGTAAAGGTCATTATTGTCCAAAACCCTTGTGGGGGTGTTAGTATTATGGTGCCTGTAAGCTTCTTGTGTAAAATAGTAGGAGTTATAAGAAGTCACTTGCAATCGTGTAACTTCAATAGACATTACATTTTTGAGAACTTTGCTGATCAAAATGAAAATGTAAAATGTACAGCTGGTAGTAGACAGATTGGGTAAGAACAGGATGTGATCGTAAAGGTCATTGTTGTCCAAAACCCTTGTGGGGGTGTTTGTATTATGGTGCCTGTAAGCTTCTTGTGTAAAATAGTAGGAATTGTAGTTGTGGTAGTATGCAGCTGAAGCTAAGGAGCTGCAGCAGACGGTGCAGCTGACAAGTATTAGGCAGCAGCAGAAACAGGAATCCAATCAAAGATCGACGAAATTCCAACCCAAGTAGAAGAACCTGCACATCACAAAAATAAAGTATCGAGAGTATCTAGTATAGTAGATAAATTTACAGTAAGGAGGAAGATAGGCTGGATAATCACAGAAATATAAAACATTGATAAAACAAACATTAAGAAAGGGACTTATAGTCCTAGTAGAATAAGCACAACATACATCGAGGGGCATACGAGCCCCACCTTCCCGGGTGGTATACGGGGAAATCAACACAAACTCCACCAACGGAGCGATAAAAACTTGAAAAGAAAGCCAAGACCCAAAATGATAAACCACAAGCTGGTCGAAACAAAAGCAACGACCTAAACAAACCAAAATATAAGCATGTTGTGCTGTCATAAAATCTAAGTTTTGCGCTTCTTCAGACCGGAGGAAGCCGAGTCCTCACCGCGGTTGTGACCACTGCTCCCTGCCGAATTGGTTGCAACCCTAGGGGTGCCAATGTCCAGCCTAGCTAGCCTGCGTGACATAGAACGCGAAGACGCAGAAGAACGTCTAGTCACTAAGGAATCCGAAGAAGGAGACCTCGCAGGGGAAGAATTGGCAAGAACCTCAGGAGGCTGCACATTCTGCCTATCAATGTCCATCATCTGATAAGGCACCGTAGGGGATGCCATCACAATTGGAGAAGGATCAGTGGACGAAACCTTGGGAGCTCCTTTGCTAGACCATCCGAGAGTGTCATCATCAGAAGGAGGAAGGGCATCCTCAGCTGGGTCAGTGTTCCCACCAAAGGGCTGATGCACCACAGAATCAGTAGCTCCAGGCTGGGAAGAAATAGCAACAGAAGGCAGGAAGTTAACCTTGACTGAGCTCAAGCCAGACATATAGTGCTTGTGGCTATTCTTCGAGTAAGCCGGAGCCACCTTAGCACCTTTAGGGCCCACCTTGACCCAGTCCACATCATCGGAAGAGCCCATGCCCTCTTCGGGAGGGAGGATCGTAATGGTAGGGACGGAATTCTTCACAACATTGTCTGGGCAATCATCATATCCATGAGAGAAGCTACCACAAGACCCGCAACCATCGGGGAAATCTTCGTACCACAAACGAAGATGCAGTGGATCACTAGAACCCGTAGGAACAACAATACTTCCGACCAAACGATCAAAACTAATGGAAGCAGCAAATCGAGTATAACTCACACGAATTTTCTGATGAGAAAACTTGTCAAGGCGGATAAAGGTTCCAACCTTGAACTGTTCAAGGATATCGATAATCGCCTCTCGACACATGAATTCCACAGGCAGGTTAGGAATGCGAACCCAGATGTCCACATGAGTAATTTCAGCAGTTAAGGGGCTAAAAGAAGGAGACCAAGGTTGAAGAACAAGGATAAACCCAAAGAAATGGTAAGGACGGCTCTCCCACACCCTGGTAAGATCTGGCAGACTATTGAAACGAATTTGAAACCAGCCACAGGTTCGATCCACAATAGTAGAGGATCGAGAACAGAAACGCCACTCAGCACGAAGTTTGGGAAGAAGAGTTTCAAAATCTATATTACCTCCGAACAGAGACCCAAGAAGAATATGCTGATTTGCAATAAGAGTTTTCTGACGAATGTCAGCCAAACGAGCAAAGAAGGCTGAATGATCAACCACCGGAGGAGAAGACCCCGACGCCGGTAGAGGCTCAACCTCCGTGGCCACAGCCTTCCCTTTAGCTTCTGCAGAGAGGTGAGAATTTGGAGGAGTGGACTGATTCGGATTCACGCAAGAAGTATGAATCGAAACCTGCTAAGTGGGATTGTTAACCATGGACTCCGAATTAGAAATAGGGGTTTGTGTTTCTTTCAGGGCTTCGAGGAAGGTTTTGGAAGGATCCATAATCAGTGGAATGAACACAACAGTAAGCCAATACCAAATCAAAAGACAGTAAGTAGGAGATTGTATATTCAAGGTAGGGCGGATAACCCGGTTACAGATGGTAGATCTGTTTAAATAGGGTGTATGCTGGTAAGCAAAGTATCCTTTAGGTGGTAGAGTAGAGAGAGAGAGGAACTTACAGAGAGTAGCCCACAATCGAAGACGATAAGGCAGATCGACGGACGGGACGTTGACGAGAACAGCCAAGCCAGCCACCGCAGAGGAGAGCTCCAGCCGAACGGTGAACCCCAACCCCCATCAAATCTCATTAGAGCCCCGTAGCAGAACCCAGGTAACAGTAAAGCGGGCGACTTTTGAGCCTGTGAGAGCCAATCCGGAGGCACCACCTCCTCCTTGATTGCCAGTCTATGGCGGCTTCTCATGGAAGCGATTTGGTAGGTGGCGACAGTGTAATCATAAGGCCACACTTGCAAGAAACCAACAGGTTCCAAGGCAGACGAGATTGAAGAGATGGGGATCGGGAGCGGGTGCTCAATTGCCGGAACGGGGAGATCCAAAGAGCCATGGCGGCGGCTGCCCTCATTAGGGTTTAGGAGTGAGAGGCGCGTTAAGGCGCGTTCTCTGGGGACTAAAGGGGTTATTTTTACTGTTCATGCTTTGTTATGCAGGTTCTTACGTCTTTTTGCATTAATTGATAATTTGTGTTAGTTCCAATGTCTTTTATAGACAATTCTTCTATCATTTTTTTTTATTTTATTAATTTTAACATCCAGTTTATTTTATCAATTTTTTTTATTAATTTTACCACCTAGTTTTTTTTATCAATTTTTTTTATTAATTTTAACATCCAGTTTTTTTTTAACATGTTGTATTACGCTTTTACATGCAAACAACTTTGTAATTTTTTTTCCAGTAGTTTAATTTAAACATTTTTTCCCTAATCAAAAAAAAAATTAAACATTTTTGCGTGTACGGTTCAAAAGTCTTGAATCAATTTTGTAAAGAATGCATCGAAGAATTTTTTATCTTATTTTTGAAGATTGATTTTGCGAAGAACCATCGACTTGATAGTAGGGAGGATATCGTGGTGACATGTCTCGAATTGAACCAATTACTATTGTTCCTCCCTTCTCCGTAGTTGAATTTAGTGTTGAGCAAAATTTGGATCCAACCGGGATCGGACCAGAATTTCTGGTCTTGGGTCGGACGGAAATATAATGGTACGGTCCACGATCCATAAAAATTGAAATTCTGGTTTCCGGTCAAAGACCGGGATCAGATCGGAATTTATTGGTCCAAGACCGGTTAGACTGTAATTTTTGGTCCAAGACCGGTTCGATCGGAATGTGTGTATATATATATACAGCCTAGGCACAACGACTCAATTATCAGGGGCGCGCTCTACCGCTGAGCTAATAGCTCATCGTACGGGCCCCCAGTGGGAGGCCCACTATTCCAAAAGCGAGAGAAACCCCCTCACTCTCTTTCTTTTTTACGTCCCCTGTCCGGCTGTCCCCATGTCCCCCGTGTGGCGGCATGGGAGCGAACCTATCAACTTGTTCGGACCTAGGATAATAAGCCCTTCATTTCATATCGGACTAGGTCGGAAGAGAGTTATATAAATTCTCATTATCAGAAAGGGTCATTCGAGCCTATATAAATAGATACTCTATTTCCATATGGATCCCCACGTCCTTACATTCCATTTCGGACCTTCTTTTTACATATCTCGTTATTTGATTTGGGACCCTATTCATTTCTTATGGCTTTTAGATGTAAGTAATGTTTATTGTTTACAGAAGAAATAACATATAAGTTTATAAACAAATTAATGTGGGCTTACAAATAGGTTAAAAAACTCATATAAGTAACCCTGTTTTTATTTAAATAGATTTTAGGTTGTTCATTTTGGAAAAAAAAAATAGAAACTTTGAAGGATTAGATGAAATTTAGCTAGGGTGTTTATTTCGATAAAAATGAGAAGTTATGGTGTTTATTTCGGTAAAAAATTGAAGCAAAATCAGATGAAACTAGACCTGTCAAAACACAACCCGACCCGGTCGACCCGACCTAAACGCCCGAAAAAATTTCGACCCGAATCCGGGAATTTCGACCCGGAAATTTTTTCCGACCCGAACTCGAAAACCCGAAAATTTTCTGGGTAATCTGGGTTTCGACCCGGTGACCCGATTGACCCGGTAATTTTGACCCGATTTACCCATTTGACCCGGTGACCCGATTGACCCGATTGGTTTATAATTATATATGATTAAATTTTTTTATGGAGATTCTAATTTATTACATTTTATAATTACAATCACTTGAATATTTCATTTTCAAATCAACTTTTATATTTATTTGTATTGTGTAATACTCCGTCCGATCGATAGTATTTGATTTTTTATTTTTCAACGGACTTTTTTAAGAAGATAAAAATTCTAAAAAATATTAAAACATTAAAACAATTCTAAATGCTTATTACTAATTGCATGAAATTATTTTTAAAAAATTATTTGAAAATTTGATATTTTATAGCATATTATTACATTTTATTAAAAATTAAGAGAAATAATAAAAATCAAATATTTTAGATCAAATATAGTATATAATTACAAGCACCAGAACTTATGAACAACGTCTTTAACTTTAGAATTTTAAATTTATCGCAAAATTATCAAATCATGATTTTTTAAATTTAAAAAAGAAAAAATTGACCAACCCGAAATCGACCCGAAATGACCTGAAAACCCGGTCAAACCCGTATTACCCGGGACCCGAAAATATCCGAAATTCGTATTACCCGGGACCCTAAGTGACCCGATCCGAACCCGACCCAAATGACCTGTTTGACAGGTCTAGATGAAACCATAGCTCCCTGACGACGAAAAGTAAGGAGGAGGTGAGAGAGACACTGGCGGCAAGATTCCAGTGACGACGGTATGGCCTATCTCTGGTGGTGTTTTTGACAGCCTTCTTCCTTTTCTAATATTGGACACCGGCCAAATTACTTTACTAATTAAATTCACATTGAAACGTATTAATACATTAATGGTAGTGTTATAATACTAGCTATTACTATGTGATGTTACACCTCTCTAAACCTCACATGGTGAAAACCAAAGGTTGTAACCCCCACATGGTGAAATACCAAAGGTCACAATTTATGACTTATTTTTTTGTAACCTCACCCATCTATGCCTATATAAGGTATTGTATATTCTCATTTGAGATATATATATATAAAAGCAAAAGAGAATTTCTCTCTTTTCTTCCCTTCTCTCTACTCTCTTATTCTTACACATATTATTACACGTTATCAGCACGATTCGCTCGGTAAGGATTCGCCGTTATATATACATATGCCTGCAATTTTGGTATTAACCAACTACTGCAATTTGATTTTATATATAATACATGCATGCACTGTTCGGCCGATTAATTATTTTTTATTTCACACGTATGCCTCCAATCTGTAGTTTGGAATTAATCGGCCACTGTACTTTGTGAATTTGTTTGTAATTAAAATGTGATCGCATGTAGTTATTTTAATTTGCTTATGTGTAGAAGGTCAAATCTTCCCTTTTCTTAGCCGATTACCTTGTAGAGCATGATCTTGTTCGATATGTTTGGTTATCTCCTTATATTATCGTGTGGAGTATAGTATGATCTATATATATTGTTGTTGTGTTTTTAAATTGCTTACTCTTGAAGAGAATAATTAATATTGAGTTATCCCCCCGAAGAGGATATACTATATATTTAAGAAAATTATCCTTAAAGAGAGACAAAAATGTTTATCATCCCTTAAAGTGGATATACATGTTGTAATAGCATCCTTGTAGAGATGATCGATTTTCCTCCCTTGAAGTGGATGGTTGATAAAAACTATATGTTTCTTTTAGTGATGGTTAATCCCTAGAAGCGGATGATTCATCCTCGTTATTATCTCCCGAAGTAGATAAATAATATATCTCTAGAAGCGGATGCAAATTTTCTACCGTTTGTATTATATGTTTGGATTTGCATAATTTTCTATATATGGCTTGCATGTTTTGATCATTGGAATCTCAAAGAGTTTTTCTACTTAATACATTGACCATTCAATTAAATTGTGACTATTGATCTTCTATATTAATTACAACAAGTTTATCAAACCTATTTTATTATATTTATTTTAGATATTTATTACTATTGTTGACTATTTTAATTGTTTATATCATGAAGAGATTAACTAATATCAAATTATCCCCCGAAGAGGATATATATATATATATATAATTAGTGATGTCTTTCGAATTCTCCCCTGAAGTGGACGAATCAAATAAAATTCTAGTTTACTTTTATATAATCGCATCCCTCGAAGTGGATGATTGATCAAATTTATAAAGGTTAAAACTCATCCATGTAGCGGTGATATATCCCCGGAAGTGGATCCAATATTATTCTCTTGAATGAAAAAAATGATTTAATCCCTAGAAGTGGGATATATATGAGATCTATATTGTCCTCGAAGAGATAATTTCCAACATTTTCATAGCGATTGAAGGGGATACACACATAGAAATATATTTGTCCCGGTAGAGACAAATCAATATCATGATACCCCGAAGAGGATGAACTTGTAAAAATTATACATATCTTCGTAGAGATAAATCAATCTCATCCCCCGAAGTGGATGAAAGCAAATAAATTAATATTATAAATCATTTGATGTGATCGATAAATTTCATCCCCGTAGTGATGAAACGATAAAAGTCATCCTTGTAGTGATGATTAATTATTATTTATTTATTTATATGTTTTTCAATTCTTCATCTCCCGAAGTAGATAACTAGATACATCTCCTGAAGTAAATGAACGGACTCATCTCCTGAAGTAGATAAACTTGTTAAAAATCATATATCATCCCAGAAGTGATGAAATCATTATTGTTCCTCCATTAGTCTCCCGAAGCAGACGATAAAATTACTATAAGAATACCACCTCCTATCTTAGGTGATGAAAAGGTCTCGAAGATCTATACCCAACTTCCTTGTCACCCAGAAGTTGACATTGATTTTTTTTATTATTTATGTTTTCTTAATATATTTTACTATTTTATGTTATCTTTTACATAGATTTATTGTTTTGTTCATACAACAAAAGGAATAGTATAGTCATCCCTTGAAGTGGATAGACTTATAAACATAAATCGTTCTTGAAGTGACGATAATCATCCCTCGAAGAGGATGTATATTAAAGGATTCATAAAATGTTAGTCTCAAGTTGTTAACAATAAAAATTTGTCCCTGCAGTGACAATAATCATTTTCTGAAGTGAATGAGCGATAAGTTTGTAACCTCTAATAAAGATGAAAATCATGTTTTGAAATGCATGAATTTTAGTGTAATGTTACACAATATAACCCTTGAAGTGGTTGTATACAAGTTGTCTAAATTATCTTCCCCAAAGTGAATTGATATTCAAAGTCTAAAATGTTATCCCTCGAAGTATATGGATATATACTCAAATTTATTCTCCTTGAAGTGAGTAATAATTGAATATATACCATTTCCTGAAGAATATGGTAAAAGTTCTATGACAACTTATCATCTTTTTTTTAGCACATGAATATAGTGTAATAGAGACTAATTCTCACTTGAAGTTGACAAAATGAAACCTTTTGTAAAACAAAAAAAATATCATTTCTTGAAGGAAATGATAAATTGGTATGCACTATCCACCTGAAGTGGACAAATAAAACTGGCTTACATTTTAGCCGTTTTTATTTTTATTCCTTAGTTTATATTCCATATTATATTGAATTAAAATAGTATTACCTTAATCCACTAGATTGTGAAGTTTCTAAACTCAATTATTAAACAATCCAGTAGATTGTGAGTTTTTATCAAAATCTACACCAGAGCTTGAAGACTCTAGTTTGAGATTCTTATAAACTCTAGAAGAGTATATGGATCTTATTTTTATCATTTGTACTCCCGCAGAAGTACATGGAGTATGGGTTATTCAGAACCAACATAAGTAACCACAAAGCACCATCTAGTGAATAAGGCCACTTCCTGACATTCCTCTAAGCATAGCCCGAAGCATGCCCCTCCAGTAGAGGATGTTAAAGATGTTATGGTTGAGCGCACAACCAAAGTCATTGTTATGGTTTATCACTAGTTCTTTATTGTGTGGGTTAATTCTAATGTCCTGAAGAATATTATAAATAAGGATAAAGTGTATCTTCTAAATACACATAGTTGGTCATTAGTTTCATACATATAGTGTAACGGCCCGGATATAAATATCCGGGATACGTTTCGAAGGTCGGATACCTTCGTTCGGATGTTGCAATTCAGGTACGGGTCGAGGTTTCAAACCTCTAATCAACCGAAGTCTCATAAATTCAATTTAAACGAAAGTAAAGCAAAATACGGTTTAGATACAAAAGCCACGGCAGAGCCGGGTCAAAACCAAAACATAAATTCTAAAGTCATATAGCCAAATTAGCGGGGTTAGACAGATTTCTTTGCAATCGCCCGGGGGACTTTCCCACGCCATAGATGTAAAGACCGAGTATGTTTATATATTATGATTAGTTTAACTAAATAAATTATTATTAAATTCAATTTGAATAAAACCCGTCCTCGAGCGTAAGTTTGGATTTTAAGTTATTCCGGCATCATTTAAGTTTCGGATTTTTACGGGATTCGATTTTCGCTTTCAAGTTCGAGTATTAATAAAATTAATTTAAGCTCCGAGTATCGAAAAATTTATTTAATTCCGTTATCTTGAAATTAGTCATTGAAATTTGATTAAATTTGTTTTAGTCGGGATTCGATCGGGCGAGCGGGATTCGGATCTGTTCCGCTATTTTGAATTGGGTATAGTTGGGACCATACATATATATATATATATATATATATATTCTTTTTTCTTTTTCTTTTCTTTATCTCTCTCTCTCTCTCTCTCTCCTGCGGTCCCCCCTTCCTCACCTCTGCAATTCACCAGCCCAAAGTGCCTTCTACCTACAACCCGAATCACAGGCCTCCCTCCTCCTGTGGAATTCAGATTTCACAGCACATCTCCCCTCTTTTTTTTAATCTCCCACAAACACCACACTCCTCCCTCTTCTCTCTCATTTCAGCAGCCATACAAACACACCCTCACCCTCTTCCTTTATCATATCCAAACAGCCCATCACCACCACAGCTCCATCCTCACCACCGTCGCCTCCTCCGCCTCCATTCCAAGCCAACAGCACCTCGCACCTCCTTGCTCCCTCCCTCCCGCTCTCTGTCTCCGACGTACCATCAGACGACCTCTCCCCATCTCCTCCTCTTCGTCGAGCCGCACCACCCCCATTTCTCCTCCAAACCTCCTCTTCTCTGACGTCCAAGGCGAGCCAGAGTCTCCCTGGAGCCGCCGCTGAGCCACCGAACCCAACACCCACCTCTGCTCTCGGAATTCCACCCGAACAGACCCCCACCTTACCTCTGTTCGTTTTCGCAAATCTGTCCTAGCACCCCACCACAACTCGTCCTCCTCCATGGAAGATTCAAGCAGTAGGCCGAGCTTCTTGTCCGTTCACCATCTCCGACGTCCCCGACGAGCCGGAGCCAGCAGTTGCAGCCCCGTCGCTCCTCTCCTCTGTTTCGGTTTGAAACTCGGTAAGGGTTCGATTCTCCTTCCTTCCACCTCCATATAGCATAAATACGCACCTTTAACCCTCCCTTACACTCTTCCTAGGCCGAGCCTTCTGATTCCGACTCCGGCGGCTCAAATCGAACCCGACGACTATTTTTTCGGCGAGTCGAAGATCTCGGTGAGCTCTCTCTTTCCCCCTCCTTCTGTGTCGTTTTCTTCTGGGATTGTGTTGCTGGGTGTCGGGAGGGCTCGTGAGTGTGGGTTTTGGGTTGAGTGGAACTCCGGCGAGCAGCTCCTCTTCCTCCTCTTCTCTTCCCCGTCACGTCCGATCCCCAGTGCCCTGTTCTATCAATTTGGGGAAGAAGATGGCTTCTGGGCCTATTCCTTGGGCCGGGTCAAGCATCTCTTTCCGGGTTATATCATATAACATCCGGATCCTTCCTTTTCTTCTTTTATTTCTTTCCTTAACTTTGGGTGGGCTCCAACCTCTTGGATCCGGGTTTAAGGGTTGGGTTGTGGGCTTTAGTTCTTCCTTTCAAAGGGATCTGGGTTTGGGTATGGATCCGGGCTTCCTCTTTCAGATTGGGTTTGGGCCTTTTGTTGGGGTTGTTGTTGTTCTAATATGGTTTTATGGTTTTGTTATATATATTGATACATGTTATATGGTTATATAGTTTTATGCGATTGTTAATTATTAGATTATTATCACTATTATTATATGTTATTTTCTGAGGTGGTGTGATTATATATATTTTCTGGAAATATTATATATATATATATATTAAAAGGCTTCAAAAGTAATATTAATTGTTATATACTAATATGATGTTATATGATGATTTTGAGCTATGATTTAAAATATGTTAAAGAAATTTAGTATTTTGATTTATAAATGTGGGTTATTAAAATGAAGTGATTTTGGAAATTTTATTATATTAAATATTCCTCGAGATGTGTTATTATATAATGATTTGTAAGATGATTTTTAAGATGAGGATTTAACTATGTGAGTTAGGAATTTTAAAGTGATTGTTGGTTTTGAATTATAATTATGATTTGTGAGCATAGAATTATTTTGATGGTTTAATATTGGAACTTATTTTATGTTTTTGAAATAAGAAACATGCCGAAATTATTTTATAACATGATTTTGGGAAATTAACTTTAAGGCTTAAAAGTTTAATGTCGGAATTTGGCCAAGTATGATTTGAGAATTATTTTGAATATGAGTTGACTTAATTTGGATTTAAGATTTTGGAAAACGGTTTTACTATTGGTTGGTTTTGAGGATGTTGAGAACTTGGGTTCCGTATGTATGAATGTGAACCGGTAGCTTATGGACATGACTTGATGATAGGTGTGTATTGCTTTTGGATTGCTTTGGACTTACATTTGGGCCCTTGCTTGTGTTATCTTGCTGTTCTGCATCAACAGGTAAGTATCCTACGGGACTTACTTAGTAACCTGGACCTCGTGCCTGATGTGTCATGTAATGTGTAGTTTTGTTGCATATTAAAGCATGCCATGTAGTATCATGCTAGGATTGCATTGAACTGAGCATGTGTTTACTTTGTGTGTTTGAAACAGAACGGCCGTTATCTGTGATAGTCCTAGAGTCTTTGCTAGGGTCATAAGGTAGCCCAGCCCCATCGGGTGCCCTGAGTCTATCGAGTCGATATGAGCATGATGATAGCCCAGCACGATCGGGCATGTTTAATTTATATTTAATTTATGTTATGATGATGATACCGTGGGTGAGTGCACCACCACGAGGATATGCTATGCTATAGCAACGAACTGGCCAGTCTCTGCACTAACGGGAAGGGGTGCAGAGGTAGGAGAGGGATATGCCACTTGGCATTGTCTTGGGCCCTTTACAGTTATTTTCCGCATATTATATATACCAGGGACATAATAGTGTGATTTAAATCTTGTACTGCATTAGTCATCTTTTATTTAGGCATAGGCATGTTATGTGGCCTCAGCGCGGTCAGAGGACCCGCAGGAGATCACCAGGCCTGACTTCGTGGATAGTGTTAGGTACCGCTCTTGTTGCTCCATGTTTCTGTGACGGGGAAATCTTTTGGCGAATCGAAGAATCCGGCTAATATATTCTAACTTGACAAATGGAAATCACCCACTTTGTTTTGGTTTTGACCCGGCTTTGCCGTGACTTTGTATCTAAACCGTACTTCCGCTTTACTTTCGTTTAAATTGTATTTATGAGACTTTGACTGATTAGAGGTTTGAAACCTCGACCCGTACCTGAATTGCAACATCCGAACGAAGGTATCCGACCTTCGAAATGTATCCCGGATATTTATATCCGAGCCGTTACAATAGAGACATGGAGCAATCATACCTAAAAATAATTGGTGCGAGCGGGATGAGACCGAGGCCTCAACACACCCTATCCCACAAGCGAACATATACATACGCTAATAATAAAGATGATACAGATGCGGAAATTAAATCACACTAACATGATCCTAATTTACAATATGCGAAAAAGAACTGTAAAGGCGCCCAAAGAATGCCAAGTGGCATATCCCTCTCCTACCTATGCACCCCTTCCCATTAGTGCAGAGACTGGCCAGTTCGGTGCTATAGCATAGCAATATCCTCGTGGTGGTGCACTCACCCACGGTATCATCATATCATATCATATCATATCATCTCATCACTTGCCCGATGGTGCTGGGCTATCATATCATATCATATCGACTCGATAGACTCAGGGCACCCGATGGGGCTGGGCTACCCTATGACCCTAACAGAGACTCTAGGACTATCACAGATAACGGCCGTTCTGTTTCACACGCATAACGAAATAGAATGCTCAATCACAAGTGCAATCCTAGCATGATACTACATGGCATGCTTTAATGCTTATGTAACACCTAGTATGTCATATATTCACAAGCAGGTAATCTCTTTCGAATCTGAGTAAGCCCATAAGGAACTTACCTGAACAAGCTGAACAGCAGAGAGACAAGGCAGAAGCAGAATCCAAGCAATGAATCACCAATAGTAAGCAATGTCCAACATATCACATATCACCTAATATAATATACAAATATGCATAAGTCTATCTAATTCACACAAGGCGCCCCTAACTATCATACATATCTTTGCATATCTCATTTTCAAGTCATTCCATCTTATCTCATCATAATTCAAATATCATTCCATGTTCATCTCATCTCATCATCTCATTTCCAAAACAATCTCTCAAAGAACTCATCTTAGAAAATCAAACAATTCTTTTAAAATCGCTTATCCAAATCCCGACATTAAACATTTAGGCCTTAAAACCAATTGCCCAAAATTAATATAGAAATCATTCCGGCATGTTTCTTATTTCAAAAAACATTATATAAATAAATTCCAATATTAAATCATCAAAATAAACCAATGTTCACAAGTCATATTTATAAATCAAAACCAACAATTCACTTTAAAATTCCTAATTCACATATTGAAATCCTCATAAAATGCATCATATATAAATAATCCAATTAATACTATTTTAAAACAAATAAACAATGTATAACAATTTATTTCCAGGATTTACAATTATAACCAAAACCCAAAATAATAATAATATTCAAATAATTTAACACTTACTATCCATAAAATCTCAAAACAATAACCATAAATATATTTATAACCCAATATCAAATAAATATTACTTTTAACCCATTTATAATATATTAATATTTTCAGAATATATATATACATATCCAAAATCATATAATATAATATATATATATATATAGTAATAACATAACACATAATATAAATTTAACACATATCCAAAATAACAATAACAATAACAATATATATATATATATATATATATTAACATAAGGTTAACCCAGCCGAAGAAGACCCCAGCCCAACCCAAAAGAAAGGCCCAGACCGAATAAGAGAGAGCCCAAACCCATTGAACCCGAATGAAAAAAAAGACTCGGATCTACTTCCCTCCCAAATCAAAACACCCATGAGAAGGGAAAATGATATAACCCGTTTGGAATATCCGGGTCAGGCCCAACCCGTGGCCCAATCATAGAAAGAAGAGGCAGAGGACCCGTCTTCAACCTTCACCCTTCCTCTGTTCACAACGGAAAAAAGAGCTGGAGGAAAGAAGAGGGAAGGCACCCTCAGTCGGACTCCGTTCCCATCCCGACTCAAAACCCAGGCGACCAGAAGGTTCCCCGACCAAGACCGACACAAAGAGAGCTAAACGCGTGCAAGGAAGGAGAAGAAAGAAAGAGATTACCGATAGCGCTAATCTCCTACTACGAGGGCGGCTCCGGCTTCAACGACGACGGATTCGAGGGATTCTGGACCTATGACGATGGAAGAGGGGTTAAAGGTTCGCCTTTAAACTGATTCGAGCCAAGAACAAGAAAAATCGAGCGTTACCAGCTTGGGTTCAAACAGGGGAGGGAAGAGGGCGCGCGGCGGCTCCGTCGGGCTCCTGGTGGCACCAGCTGTTTGTGGCGGCTTTAGATGGAAGCACTGGAAGTGATGGAGCGCAGAGGAAGGATGAGGAACGAAGATGCTGTTGCTGCTTTGGGCTCTCGGAACAGGGCTCGAAGAGGGCTCCAATAGGGCGACGACAATAGTGGAGGAGAGATGGCGACGGCGGCTGGCTATGGCTCACGGCAACAGAAGGGGGTAAAGGAAAAGGATAAGGTTAAGATGGAATCAAGGAGGGAGGAGTGTGCTGAGGTTACGGGTTGGGACAATAAAAGAGGAATAAGGATGTGAGGAGGAGTGTGAGCTGTTGAGGAGGAAGAAGACAAGAGGGGAGGGGGGACCATGAGAGAGAGAGAGAGAGGAAAATAAATGTATATATAAATATATATTTATATGTGGTCCCAATATAAAATGTAAGGAGGATATACCCGACATTAAATTCAAAACCCGCTAATCCCGACTCTATCAAATCCCGACTAAATCAACTTTAAATCAAATTTCAGTTACTAATTTCAAGATAAACAGAATTAAATAAATTTATCAAAACTCGGAGCTCGAAGGCGGAATTAAAATTCGTTAGAATCTAGATTCTCAAAATGATGTTGGAATAACTTAAAATCCAAAACTTACGCTCGAGGACGGGTTTTATTCCACTTTTACCGATTGAATACAATAATAATTTATTAAAATAATCATAATATATAAAATATACTTGGTCTTTACATATAGTATGACACAAACTAAAGTTCTGAAAATACCCAATTAATGGCATCTAATTAAATAAATGGATCACCATGTACAAAGTTCAGTGGTTAGAATATTGAATATATGTGTCATGCCATTTTGACACATATTTAACCCATTGAAAGTTATGATGTCACTAACCAGAAGTTAGTTGATAAAACATTTTTTCTTTGTGGCATTTGGTCGCTCAAGTAAAACGATTATTTGCACGATCATTGAAATTTACATGAATACCCACCAAAAGGACCAGAAGATCCTAGGACCTGAAGATCCTCAATAAGGGTGACCATACATATACGGCTTGTTCTCTTGGCAAAATAATAACAAGGCCGTCTATAATAAAGAGTAAATGCAAAGTCTCTTATGTCTCTTGATCGAGTTCAATGAGACAACTACGAACATAAAATAATGTCATATGGACTAGTGTTATTCCAGTATAGATGCCTTAACACATTGGTCATATGAAAAGGTAGAGAATGTTATTAATCACATTATTGAGCATAAAGTAGCTCATAACGACCTAGAAGAGTCGTCAGTCAAAAGGGCCCATGCATTTTTGCATTTCGAATTTGACACAATAACTTCTCCCAAATTATCTCCAGAAGAGAGTATATGTTCCGAGAACTCCTCCGTAGAGACCACAAAGAAGTTGAATGATACATGAGGTTTGAGTCCCTAATGATATCAAATACCTCGAGCTTCATAAAGGTGATCAAATGCTCGGTATTTAGGGGGAGATGAAATGAGACTATATTACGAAAGATATTGCATGAAAGCAACTTCTTTATCATTTGGTATCCGCGGATAAATGAAAGGGAACCAGAAGTTCAATACATATGTACACCAAATGAAAATTACATGGTTTAGCAAAAGGCTATCAAATGCATTTACTAAAGCCAAGAAAGTGACAAAGTCACATAATTTGCACTAGCTCATTTTGAAGTTCCAGAAGTAACTCCAACTCAATGAATATCAAATTATTCTCAAATACGTCGGAAGTGATGAAGATCACTAGACTCTTAGTATATCTTCTAATGAGAAGTGGGAAAAGCTCATGAGAATATGATGATCATCAAACAAAGAAAAGATGTCGACATTGAAATGATGATTAAGAGCTAGAAAGAAGAAACTTCATATAAATATGAATTCTTCAAGCATGATAATATTGGACCCGTAGTTCCAATATTGAAAGTGTAATATCAATTGGTTTTAAGTGGGTGTTCGTACAAAAGAAAATATAAAGCCAAGTTGATTACACAAAAGTCTATTAAAGTTAAAGGTTATATGAAAATATATTCACCAGCAGTGGATATAATCTTTGGTTGTCAATGGACTGACTACATGTGTAATTGACGAACATAGATGAAAATGATTGAAGTGCCTGAATCATCAATATAAAAAGTCTCATCATATGTAACCGATCGATTAAGCCCAAAGGTGCTTATAGTACTTGAAGGATCATGTATTTGTGAAAATAATGACATTGTGTATTGAGTCCTGAAGTACCATGCACAAGTTGTACTCTTTTCCTTAATCTTGATTTTTATCCCATAGAGTTTTTCCAAGGTAAGGTTTTTAATGAGGCAACTTATACACCATCTATACATCAAATCCCACGTATCAAACGATGAAAAACACACGAGGTCCCGAAGTACCTTATATTTTTGTGTATTGAAAATACGTGAAGCATTAATGTCAAAGCCCCGTCACATGCAATTGATTAAAGATCATTCTAAAAGTACCTGAAGTACCTATAATTGTGAAAGTGGTGACATTGTATTAGGTCCTGAAGTACCATACAAAGTTGTACTCTTTTCCTTAATCTTGGTTTTTATCCCACTGGGTTTTGCTAAGGTAAGGGTTTTTAACAAGGCAACTTACAAACCATTTAATACAATAGATCCCCTTGATCAAATGATGAAGTGCACGTTAGGTCCTGAAGTACCTTATGATTTTGCATTAAAAGCAGCTTAACACCAAGACATATATGTCAAGCGCGTCGATGTCAATTGCAATATATGAAGACATTTTGACTTATACACATCAAAGACAATGTTCAGACTCGAGCATGAAGCTCATGAAGTTAGAATTATCAACAAATTCGATGAGCATATCGGAATGAGAAAGCTGCGAGAAGAATGTTGAATTCAGGGGGAGAATATACGCACTGCACTCTTTTTCCCTTCGATCAGGTTTTGTCCCACTGGGATTTCCTGACAAGGTTTTTAACGAGGCAGTATCAACAAAGCGTATCAAACGACATATGTACTCTTTTTTCCTTAGCCCTAGTTTTTTATCCCACTAGGTTTTTCTAGGCGAGGTTTTTAACGAGGCAATACGCAAACAACGAGGTGCACATCAAGGGAGAGTGTTATAATACTAGCTATTACTATGTGATGTTACACCTCTCTAACCCCCACATGGTGAAAAACCAAAGGTTGTAACCCCCACATGGTGAAATACCAAAAGTCACAATTTATGGCTTATCCTTTTGTAACCCCCTCCATCTATGCCTATATATGGTATTGTATATTCTCATTTGAAACATACATAAGCACAGAGGCGGATCCAAACGGGGGCATGTGGGGGCACGTGCCCCCGCCCTCATCCAATGAACCCTATGTATGTATTCTCCTCGTCGATAGCTTCGTTTTGATATATAGTACGCATTAATCCGATATCCGAGTAGAAAGTTATGAAGGTTTGAAAATTGAAGGTATATTAATCACTTTAAATCTTATTTAAATAACCCACAATGCTTTTATATTTTATTTAGATTGACATTCCTATACTATAATTTATCTTGAGATCTTTGAAATGAGAAGTTTTATTACTCATTTCGACAATTAGGTAAAAAATTACGAAAGTTTAAATGAAGAAAATGTCAGATTTTCTACTTTGAAAGTTATTAGTGATGTTTCTAAAAAGATAATCGAGGTAGGAATTCACAAAGCTTTTGATTTGGTATATAATCTCATCGAGTTGGTTTTAGTGTTAACGGTTACAAACACTATAGTGGAAAAAGCTTTCTCTATTATGGGTATTATCAAGCCATATTTGCGCAACAAGATAAGAGAAGATTTTTTCTCTGAGAGTTTTGTCTGCTAGGTTGAAAAAGATGTTTTCAAGCGCATTGATAATGAGGTTATCATTCAACATTTTTAGGGTATGAAAACTCGTAAAATGGATTTACCCCGTGTCGAGTTGAACTATTTCATTATAAAACTCTAATTAGCAATGAATAATTTTTTTATACCAGTGAATTCTTTTATTTTTATCGCTATTTTGTAGTGTTGAAGACGTTATGTGTTGTATGAGTTCGTATTATTCATTTTCGTTTATCACCGGTGTGCCCCCACCCTTTTCGGGTTCTGGCTCCGCCACTGCATACGCAAAAGAGAATTTCTCTCTTTTCTTGCCATCTCTCTACTCTCTTATTCTTACACATATTATTACAGATAGCAGTAATTTGTTTATTTTTTTTTTTGACAATAGTCATTAATGTAGAACCCACTTTATTGTCAAGTAGGATTCCACCTCAGGGTGATAGACTACCATCGAGGTATTCAAAACATTGTACGTTAAGGCATGAGTGCGGATGCTCTCAAGCTTGACCCTACTGCGTTTGGCGCCACTTGCGAATTTGGAAAAAATCAGTAGATTTTCATCCGAAAATATAAACCTTAATTATTGCTGGTGGCCTGGTGGGTATACTAGTCTAACCACTTTGTTAAAATGGGAAACTCGTGTTTTGCATGAAAACTCGTGTTTTGCATGAAAATCAGTTTTAAAATGGAAAACTCGTATAAAAAAAAGTTTTATTATTATTATTATTACTCCTGTATTATTTTATGACAAGGACACGTTATCCAGTACTCAACAGTTCAGGGCACTGACACGGAGTAAAGCGAACATTAAATTTTTACCTAAGGAAAGGAGCGGAGACAATAATCAAACCTGAAACCTCCTAACTCCCCTTGCTCCAAGCCACTGAGCCACCCCACCAAGGGCAAAACAATGTTATTTTGCGAGTTACTCCTCTAACGTTTAATATTTATGTACGTTTTTTAGGTATTACAAATTATATAAAATATTAATTTTTTTAATAATTTTTTAAAATAATGTCATACTTGTTACTATTAAATATGAATTTATAAAAACAAACGTTATGTAAGTTTTTTAGGTATTAAAAATTATATAAAATATTAATTTTTTTAATAATTTTTAAAATAATGTCATACTTGTTACTATTAAATATGAATTTATGAAAACAAACGTTAAAAAAAGTTGATATTTTATATGATTTTTATCATTCTAAAAAATGTTTATAGATAAGAAACGATATATTTAATTAATAGAGGGATTATTAATTTTACCTAAATTGACCTATCTAAAATGGTACGGCGGTACCCATCAGTCACCATATGTATATGGAATAATTGAATTAGATTTAATGGCGAGTACGTCCTACCCCAATGGAGATTCTCTACTTTACTTCCTACTTCACTCCCTACATTATAAAATTATTTTAACATATATTTAATCTTAAAAAAAATTATAAAAAATATATTTATATTATTAACATCTATTTTTATATATTCATAAAATTTTATTTTGAAAAATCATGTTTTAAAATTTTTAATAATTGTAATTTGTTAAATATTGCCTTTTTAATTTTTAAAAATTGTAAAACATGATTTTTCAAAATATAATTTTATAAATATATAAAAATAGATGTTATTAACATAAATATAATTTTGATATTTTTTTAAGATTAAATATATGCTAAAATATTTTTGTATTTTAGGGAGTGGAGTAGGGAATGAAATAGGAGATCTCCATTGACCCTACCCCTCGGGTCAAGAGTAGGGTTTCTGCGCATATTTAGGTTTGAACAGAAAAATTGACCGGAATCAAACCGAAAATCGGATTGAAAACATTCGATCCGGTTATTTATTTTCAATATTTAAAATTACTGTTCTGGTTCGATTCCGGTTAAAATCGGTGGTTTTCGGTTTCAACCAAAAAGAACCGGAATCCTAAAGGAGTTGTTATACGCACGGTGATTTTCTCGTCAAACGCACGATTGACCTCTACCGTCTCCTCCAGCCCGTGTCAGCAACACGTCTACCGACTTCATCACCCGAGGTCGGCACATATAGCACTCCCTTTCTGCACCAGTAGCACCACAAAACCTTGCCCAACACCATGCCTAGTTTGTCGTCTCCTCCAGCCGGTGTCTACAGTCCCTATGCCGTCTCCGACTCTCGAAATTGGCACTGTGCGGCCGTGCATATGGCGAAATCTGGTGTGGATAGCATACCCGATCCTAAATCATAGTTGTCGTGAGTGAAACAGTATATTAAATCACTTTTTTCCAATACAAGATACATGTATTCTAGGATATATGGAAGTTAGTTGTATTAATTTTCACCTTTCACTGCATTTGAAAGATTTTTATATATTTTGCATATTTTATTAATTTTTTAGTAACTTTTACAAGTTAGTTGTATTAATTTTTTTTTAATGATGATAGTGGTGTATAACCTTTAATTGGAAAAGAGAGCAAACAACATATATAAAACTTGGAATTTCATTGATTAGTTTAAATATTCATGTCTATGAGTGCACTAATTAAATATTATGAAAATCATATACAATCTCATATAGAGCTGGCAATTCGTTCGTTCGGGTCGGGTTCGGGTCAGGCTTACTCGGGTCGGGTCAGTTCGGGTAAAATTTATGGTCGGGTCGGTTCGGGTCGGGTTCGGTCATAATAAATTTTAGATTGGTCGGGTTTCGAGTTAAATCGGGTCATGCTCATTCGGGTTCGGGTCAAGAGGCGGGTCGGTCTCATTTGAGTTTCGAATCAAAGTGGGTATAGCCGTATAGTTGGTTTGAGTTTTCGGTCGAATCATATTCAACCCGTTTGGATAATTAGGTTGATTTTGACTCGGTTGAATACTTAAATATGTAATTTACTTAAAATAAATGATTTTTACTCGATTGAATACTTAAATATGTAATTTACTTAAAATAAATGATTTTGACTCGGTTGAATACTTGAATATGTAATTTTGACTCGGTTGAATACACTCATTGTCATTGACTAATCGGTTGTCGACCGATTTTCAAAAAATTCATAATCGGAAATTCAGTATTCGACAACATCGTCTTTTTTTAAACATTTAAACCAGTTGATCGGTGCTATAATTAAATCAAATTAATTGTACATTTAGGATTTAACCTTATTTTAACTAGAAAGTTGCAAATGGGCTTATTTGTGCTTTGACTATATTATTGACCCATATCATTTTCAATGCCCATTTCATTTTTAGCTTTTGACCCATTAGTTTTTTTTCATTATTATTATTAGTTTTTAACAAATCTAGATATAAATAATTAATTCTATCAAAATATAATAATATAGATAAAAAATAAAATAGCACTTAGTTATGAAAACTAATAGAACTATTATACTTATACCTATAAAAAGAAACATGTTTAAAAAAACTGAAATTATAAACAAAACTTATAAATACTTCATCTTCGATGGATTCGAATATTCGATATATTTAAAGTCTTGAGATTTGAAATCTGAGATTGAGATTGAGATTTAGATCGAGATTGAGATTTAGATCAAGATTGAGATTTAAGATTGTGACAAATATGGACATTTGATATTTAAGATTTGAGGTTGAGGTTAAGATATATAAAGATTTGAGATTTGAGATCAAGTTAAGACCGAGGTTTGAGATTGAGTTCAAGATCGATATTTGATATTGAGATTAAGATTAAGATCAAGATTGAGATTTGAAATGGAGATTTGAGATTGAGTTAAAGGTTTAGAACTTGAGATTGTGATTGAGATAATTATTTGAGATTTGAGATCTAGATTTTAGATTGAGACAGATATTGAGATTTGAGATCGAGATTGAGATCATGATTTGAGATTAACATTGGGGTTCGAGATTTGAGATTAAGATAAAGGTTGAGATCGAGATTGGGGTTTGAATTTGAGATTAAGATTGAGATCGAGATTATGTTAAAATAAAAAAAAACATTTAACATTCAAGCATTAAAATATTGATGTTAAATAACCATTTCAAGTCGGGTTGAGAGTCGGGTCCGGTTCAGAGTCGGGTCGGGTTTGGGTCGGGTCGGGTTTATCTGTGTTCGGGTCTGTTTCGAGTCGGGTCAGGTTTGGGTCGGGTTCGGTCTCGGGTTTGGGTTACAGATGACTCCAGATTTTCGGGTTTCAGTCGAGTTCGAGTTCGGGTGAGTCGGGTCGAGTTAGATTTTGCCAGCTCTAATCTCATATACTCCATCAAATGCACTAAATAAGGCCTAGATTTGAATTTTAAACAAAAAAAATATCATTGACTAGGCTATTGTTGCTTTTCAAACAAAAAAAAAAGCAAAGATTTTGAAGAAGAAAAGCAAGAAGCGGTTATATCGATTTGGTTTCGGTTTTAACCGAATTATCCAGTTTAGTTTGGTTGAAAGTCGAAAATAATCCGGTCTGATTTTAGGTTTACACTTTTTCTATATTCCGGTTCTCGTTAAATCTAGTTTTAGGCCGATTCCAATCCGATTTGATCTGTGAACACCCCTAGTCAGGGATGAGTTGAGGGTCCATATGACCCATTGTTATACCTGTTCATGCATTGAGACATTCAGATCAGATTCGAGTTGGATTAGTTTGGGTTTTTGCTAAAACATATCTTGACTTGATCTAAATTGAAGCCAATCTGAATTTAATTCGATTTTGGGTCATTTCGGATCAATTTCTGAGTTTTTTCAATCAAAATTTGTGATTCAATGACTAGTGATAAGAGTACAAAATGCTAAAATGATTTTCGAATTTAATTTAGGATGAAATTAGATCGGAATTAGTTTAGGATGAAATTTGGTATTTAATTTAGTTTTTTTAGTAAAGGTAGCACATATTATTAAACTAAATCAAATCGATCTCCGCAAGCTCAATCAAACATTGCGGAAAAGGATCGATGAATACATGATAACACCATTCAGTGGGACAAGTCTAGCCATTGAATGTGCCAAAACATTGCCATTACGTCGTACATGTCCATACGAAAAGGAGGGAAAAGTTCCTGCTACTCCTAGTATATCATCAGCAATCACTCGGGAGTAGGAACATAACATTGCCCTTGCATTTAGACTCCTGATTAGATGCATAGTCGGATTCCAGGTGTACACGACCCATCCCTCTTGCAACTGCTTGCTCGACTCCCATGGGTGCTGCCCTCATCTCAGCCACACATCTCCGCCCCCCATCAAAGCTGCATCCGAATTGATCTTCACTACACATTGCGGTGGTCTCACCCACGCATCACCCCCTACAATCTGTCAAATCCCTTCGCTGTTCCTCCCGCGGTGTCGGCATTCCCAGTTCGCCTTATAGTCTTGGACAAACTTGCAAAAACCGTCCCTTAGCAAAGGAAGGTTTGGAGGCCTGTCATCGAAAAGCCTCATGTTCCTCGCCGTCCACGCAATCCACGCGTTAGTGAAAAGCTCCAGGAACCCCACCCATCCTTTAGCCTCGTGTACATCAGTAGCAATCTGTACAAGAGACATACTCCCCAAACCTCTCTCATGGGGTCACAAACGCGATCCTTCCCAAGCCGAATCAGCCAACAGACGACACACCCCACACAGTTTGCTGAATCCATCATATGACGGTTCACGAGGCTTGTCTTGACCACTAGTGCACCTACCAGCGCCCGCCAAGCAAAGAGCAGGACTTTTGGAGGAGCTTTCAGTTTCCATGACCATCCCCACACCTGATGAGCTTCGCCATTAAGTCGCTGGAACCATGCCTCCATGTCTCGTCCATTACGGTTAATTGGACCAATAAAAAATAAATGTTTAAGTGTGAAACAATTCTACATGATATAAATATACCTATAAAAACTCTAAATTATTGTAAATATATAGTTCATTATATACATATAAAACTATTTCAAATAAAATATTGTATTAATATTTTCAAAATAATTCATAATTTCTAATATAGAGTAGATTTTAATTAATTGTCTCACTTTTAATAGTTTACAACTTATAAATTTTATCGTTTGATTTCATCTTTTATCGCTCATTTATCTCTAACTCGATCATTAATCCAATGATTGCATGAGTTTTCGTCCTTGCTTTATTTTATTGTGTATTCATCACAAGTTAAAATATTTAATTTTATTTTACTTACACACTTCCAAGCTATCCCATGCCTAAAGAAATGTCAACCTTGAAAAAATTAAACATTTTCTATTTTAGAAAACAAATTCTCGTCACAGATTTTTATTTATAGCTTTTGGCTAAATTTGTAAGTAAATTTCAATCACAAATTTTTTTGTACGAATAGCTATAAATTTGTAATCGTTATATTCAATAAGTAAGAGAGAAAGCAATTCAATAATCAATAAGAAAATTTTTCTCTTCTCTTCCTCCTTTTTTTGAGGTTAACGCTTCCGCGAGAGGGAATTAGCAAGTTTCATCTCCAACATTTGGCATCAGATCCAATATAAAAAAACACATTGAGCGTAAATATGACATCGAACAACACAATGCATCTACAACTCCCAAAGTTAAATGAGAAAAATTATGATAGTTGGTCTATCCAACTAAAGGTATATTTTCGTTCGCAAGAACTATGGAGTTTCATTGAATCTGGCTTTGATGATGTTACCGACTCGGATGCATATGAGTCACTTAGTCAGGAAGAGAAAAAATCGTTAAATGAAAAGAGGAAGAAGGATCAAAAGGCCCTATATGCAATTTTTCAAGCAGTGGAGGAATCGATATTTCAAAAAATATCGATGGCAGAAACATAAAAAGAAGCGTAGGAGATCTTGCATAAATCCTACAAAGGCGACGATCGTGTGAAGCAAGTACGATTACAAATCCTTCGAGCGGATTTTGAGTCTTTATGCATGAATGACTCTGATACAGTTTCATCATATCTTGATCGAGTTCAAGCAATCGTTAACCAATTACGTATTAATGGTGAGACGATCGATGATAAAAGGGTCATAGAAAAAATTATGCGATCCCTAACTGCAAAATTCGATTATGTGGTAGCTGCTATTGAAGAAGGGCAAGATCTTTCAAAGTTTACCTTTGAGAGATTGCTGGGTTCATTGTCCTCACATGAACAACGAATGAACAAACAAAACTATACCTCTACCTCAGAGCAAGCTTTGCAAAGTAGATCAAACATGACCAATCATGGGAATCATCACGGTGGTCGAGGCCGTGGACGTGGTCGTGGACGAGGAAGAGGAGGAAATGCTCATTCCTCTACTAGAGATGGAAATGGAGAAGGCAGTTCTACAAGAGGTGGTAGAAGAGTAAATTCTACACGTGACAAATCAACAATTCAATGTTACAAATGTGACCGGTTTGGGCATTATTCATCCGAATGTCGAACAAGGTTGCAAGCAGAACAAGACGGTCATGCCAATGTTGCTGAAGCGGAAGAAAATTTGCTTCTTTCTTGTAAAGAAGGACTAGATACCGAAAGTTCTAATGTTTGGTATCTTGATACAGGCTGTAGCAATCATATGACTAGAAAACGAGAAATGTTCTCAATTTTAGATGAATCCGTGCAAGGAGAAGTCAATTTTGGGAACAAATCTAAAATTCCGGTGAAAGGTAAAGGTAACATTAGTATTCAATCGAAGAATGGGACTAATGTTACTATTGTAGACGTGTTCTATGTACCTGGCCTATTTTAGAATTTATTGAGCTTAGGCCAGCTTTCAGAAAAAAGGACACAAAGTTCACATCGAAGATGGAGTGTGCAACATTGTGAGCAAAAGTGGAAAACACATTGCAAAGGTGAAAATGACAAAGAATCGGATGTTTCCTCTATCTCTTCAGACAAGAGTTGCCATGAACTTGCAAGCAATGGCGAAGGATATTAACTGGCTATGGCATATGCGATTCGGTCATTTGAATTTTAGAGGGTTGAAATTATTAGCACAAAAAGAAATGGTGACTGGTCTCCCTCTAATCAATGCCCCTGACAGTCCTTGTGAGGGTTGTATTCTTAGGAAGCATCATCGTGACCCATTTCCAGTTGGGAAATCAACCAGAGCAAAGCAACCATTGGAGCTAGTGCATACAGATATTTGTGGACCTGTGGAGGTGGAATCACTCGGACACAAAAGGTATTTTTTACTTTTTGTGGACGATTTTACCAGAAAAAATTGGGTTTATTTCCTAAAGGAGAAATCTGAAGCATTTAAGAAGTTTCAGGAATTCAAGAAACTTGTTGAAAAGCAATGTGGATTCTCTTTGAAGACTTTGAGATCTGATCGAGGCGGATAATTCACATCAAATGAATTCAATGAATATTGCAAGAAGGAAGGGATTCATCGTCAGCTAACAACCAGTTATACACCTCAGCAGAATGGTATAGCTGAAAGGAAAAATAGAACAATATTTGAGATGGCTAGAAGCATGTTGAAAGCCAAATCATTGCCAAAGCCTTTGTGGGCAGAGGCTATCTTTTGTTCTGTATATGTAGTGAATAGATGTCCAACAAAGAGCGTTCGTGATAAGATTCCGGAAGAAACTTGGAGTGGAAGAAAGCCAGATGTATCTTTTTTACGTGTATTTGGGTGTGTTGCATATGCCCATATACTTGATCAACAAAGGAAGAAGCTTGATGACAAAAGCCAAAAGTGCACTTTTGTTGGCTATAGTGAAACAACAAAGGGCTATAGATTATATAAGCCGGATACAAATGAGATGATAATAAGTAGAGATGTCCACTTTATTGAAGATGAGACATGGCACAGTAATGGTGGGAATGAGTCGAATAGAAATGTTGTCATCACTGAAGTACCTGTAGAAGATTCTCTAACTCATTCCGCAAATAGCAATTCAGCACCAGAGGTCGAATCTCCTATCGTGGCAAAAAGAGCCAAGAACCTCCAAATATCCTCAAAGAGCAAGAGTTAGGCCAACTTATTTGAAGGATTATATTGTAACTGGAGACGATAATGATGAAAACATATTCAATGATGAATCTATTGTCAACTTTTGCTTATTTGCTGACTGTGATCCAATTTCCAATGAAGAAGCTGCAGCTGAGAAAAAATGGGTTAATGCTATGAATGAGGAGATTCATTCGATTCAGAAGAATGACACATGGGAGCTAACTTCTTGCCGACAGGAAAGAAGCTTATTGGAGTCAAATGGGTGTACAAGACAAAGTACAGACCAGATGGGAAAGTTGATCGATACAAGGCGAGATTAGTGGTCAAAGGATACAAGCAAAAGCCAGGAATTGACTATTTTGAGGTATTTGCTCCAGTTTCCAAAATGGATACTGTTCGTTTGATTTTATCTATTGCGGCTCAAAATAGGTGGAAGATTCATTAGATGGATGTGAAATTAGCATTTTTTAATGGTGTACTTGAATAAGAAGTTTATGTTGAGCAGCCACCGGGTTTTTTGAAGAAAGGGAAGGAAAACAAAGTCTATCGTCTTAAAAAGGCTTTGTACGGATTGAAACAAGCACCTCGTGCCTGGTATTCACGAATGGATACATACTTACTGCAAGATGGTTTCCAAAAATGCGCTTATGAGCACACATTGTACACAAAGTCAAATGACAAAGGAGACTTGTTGATTTTGTGTTTGTACGTTGATGATTTGATATACACTGGAAACAACGAGACCATCATCCAGGAGTTCAAACAGGCTATGACTTTTCAATTTGAGATGTCTGATTTAAAGATGATGTCGTACTTTCTCGGCATTGAAGTGGTGCAAACTGAAGATGGGATATTTGTTTCTCAGAAGAAATATGCAGGTGATATTTTGAAGAAGTTCAAAATGGAATCATCTTCTCCAATTCGAACACCTGTTCAAGAACGTCTTGCAATGAAGAAAGAAGGTAGCGGAGAACTGATAAATGCTACTTATTTCAAGAGTATAGTTAGTAGTCTACGCTATTTGACTTCCACTAGACCTGACATTGCTTATGAAGTTGGGTTAATCAGTCGTTTCATGGAGAAACTGTATCAGTCACACTTGCAAGCAGCAAATATAATTCTACGATATGTCAGTGGTACTCGAAATCATGGAATTTTCTATACACGGTCAGATAATTACATATTAGAAGGGTACACAGATAGTGACTGGGCAGGAGATGTTGAGACACGAAAAAGCACATCAGGATATGTTTTCTACATGGGAGATGGTGTTTTTTCTTGGTCTTCTAAGAAGCAACAAGTGGTGGCCTTTTCAACAGCAGAAGCTGAATACGTGGCTGCGACATCTGCAGCATGTCAAGAACTTTGGCTTCACAGAATTTTAGAGGAGTTGCAACATGCGCAGAAGTATCCAACACCAATCATGTGTGATAATAAGTTAGCAATCGCATTGGCTAAAAATCCAGTTTTTCATGGAAGATCACAGCACATTGATATACGATATCATTTTATTCGAGATCTTGTTTAAGCATGAAGAAATTCAACTAGACAATTGTAGATCTGAAAAACAAGTGGCTGATATCATGACAAAACCACTTGGCACAGAAAAATTCGAGAAGTTCAGAACTATGCTTGGTGTTACTCAGCATCGGTGAAGCTAGCAGCTTTCCTAAAATATAAATCTGTGACGAGAATTTGTTTTCTATTTTAGAAAACAAATTCTCGTCACAGATTTTTATTTATAGCTTTTGGCTAAATTTGTAAGTAAATTTCAATCACAATTTTTTTTGTACGAGTAGCTATAAATTTGTAATCGTTATATTCAATAAGTAAGAGAGAAAACAATTCAATAATCAATAAGAAAATCTTTCTCTTCTCTTTCTCCTTTTTTTGAGGTTAGCGCTTCCGCGAGAGGGAATTAGCAAGTTTCATCTCCAACAATGCCAATAATATATTTTAAAAAAATCAAATTATTAAAATGGCCCTTTTCTTCTTGGTCTCAACTGTTATCCATATCATAAAACTATAATATAAATTCAAACATTTTAGTTTTTTTTTTCGCATTCTGAAGCTCTAAATCATTCTAACTCAATTGGTTCTATTAAAAGAGAAACTGATGAAGAATAAAAAAGACAATAAGTACATAACTGCCCAAAAAATAAGTTTTTTATGAATGATTTTAAACAGGCACTTACAAAAAAAAAATTAATTTATTTAACAAGAGATTAAGTATGATATATTAAGAAATAAAATGGTGTATAAAAATAAAATAATTAAAACTTACTCCATGTAGGTTTACTTCATTTTCTTTTATATAAAAAAGACTAGAAATACAAAAAAAAAGAGTATTTTGATTTATATTACCATAAAAAATAGCATAATTGAAAATTATATGCTTATTTAGTTTTAGTTCACGTTAACATGAAAATAATATATATATAATTATAAAAAACCGCATAAGATGCGAGTAATAAGACTAGTTATTCATTAGTAGTAATTAATGGGCGATTATGAAATAAATCTTAATTTAAGGGCGACTTTGTGTAATTTAGGCTTAAAACATGGCCTTAAAAGAGATGATGTTCCGCATCCACGGACCTCACCGAGACTTGCAACTTTCATCGCTCTCTCTCTGTTTTTCAGTAGTTGCAGGAAGCAATCTCATAGATAACAAATACCAAAAAAAAAAAAGAGAGAGAGACATGAGCGATCTGGTGAAGCCCAAGTTCCTGGAGGTGTACACTGCTCTCAAATCTGACCTTCTAAATGACTCGGTCTTCGAGTGGGACGACACTTCTCGCAAATGGGTTCAGCGGGTAATTTTAATTTCTGCAGGACAGTTATATTTTTATGCTAATCCTTCATTTATTCTATGCTCAACTGATCGAGATTTAATGTTGATTTTAAAATTACTTGCCATTCCTGGCTATTTTCTCCAAATTCGCGCTTTTAATCCGGTTCGGATCCAGTAGAATCGTGTTTTCGGCAGTTTTTTTCTGTTCTATAAATCGGTCCACACCTTTGCTCGAATTAGCACTCTGATGTGGATCTGCATTCATGTGTGCTTATGATTCCCAAACCTGGGATTTGGATTTGGTGGAGTTGCTAAAAAACTTGACCATTGAAAAAGTTGCTGATGGTGAGATTTTCTTCGTTATTTTGGTGGCGTGCCCAGATATTTTATTTTTATTTTCTTTATATTGAAGATATATATTTAAAGATTTCAGTTGCATTAATCACACCAAATCCAAACCAAACTGGTATAAATCTAACAGGGCATAAGATTGTATTCAAGGTGAGAATTTGGTAATGTAACGGTTTAATAATTGACTGTGGTCTTGTATGGGTTTGATTGCAGGTGCTGGATTACAATGTCCCTCTAGGTGCTCTTTCCCTCTTCATTTTTTTCCTGATTTTTTTTGTTCGTTTTTATTCCCAATATGTTTGATTTTTCCCATCACTAGGGAGAGTTTTGTTTTGTTTTGTTGATGATAATGGCTGATGAATTTGGGTGCCAGGGAAGCTGAATAGAGGGATTTCAGTTGTTGACAGCTACAAGCTGCTCAAAGGAACTGATCTGACAGATGACGAATTCTTTCAAGCCAGTGCACTCGGTTGGTGCATCGAATGGGTATGTTTAGCTTCAACAATCTGGCTGAAAAAGATTGTCATTCCACATTGATTGTGGGTGGTATAACAATACAAAATATAAGGAGAGGAGAAGCCCTACACAATGACTTAAATTTTTGTATTCGAAGGGCAAATTCTGACCTTATAACTAAAAACAAAAATTAAACCTGACACGACCCGATCGGGATTTCTCGGAATTTGACAATTATGCGCATTCAAGTGATCGACAATGCGTGCAGGAATTAATCTACTTGTTTGCTTAAATGTTTCTTCTGTGCTTTTTGCAGCTGCAGGCATTTTTTCTTGTTCATGATGACATGATGGACAACTCTCAAACGCGACGAGGTCAGCCTTGCTGGTATAGAGTTCCCGAGGTGTGTTTCGTCTTGGGTTTATTGAGCTCTCTTATCAAGAAAAGCATTAGCTTTCGTAAAGGATTAAGGCCCGCGTTAACTTGTTGATTGTATTGTAGGTGGGACTGATAGCGATCAACGATGCTGTACTTATTCGTAATCAAATCCATAGAATTCTAAAGACTCATTTCAAAGGAAAACCGTACTATGTGGACTTGGTTGATCTATTTAGTGAGGTAAATGATTGATTCTGGACCTTCAGTGTTGGGTTTCCTTTCCTTCATTGCTGAAGAATCCTTTTTCAATGTTTTCGACAGACCGAGTATCAGACTTCGTGTGGACAAATGATTGATTTAACTACCACTCTTGAAGGAAAGAACAATTTGAGCAAATACAATATGGATTGGTAAGTGTGAGAACTAAAGAAACTTCTGTTCGATATCCCTCATATGTTATTTGTTGCTCAATAAATCCCCATCTAATGTATAATTGTATATACCTTTCTGTTCTTTGTTTATGCAAGCAGTTATCGTCGAATTGTTCAGTATAAAACTGCATACTACTCGTTTTACTTATCGGTATGTTTGCTTATGCTGATTTTTCCAAAACATATTAGAGTCAGGAAACGATTTTTCTTATGATTATTCTTTTATGCACAGGTTGCATCTGCTCTTATTCTGTTTGGTGAGAATCTGGAAAATCATGTTGATGTTAAGAACATTTTGATTGATATGGGTACATACTTCCAAGTTCAGGTGGATGCACATTCCCTTGTTCTTCCATATATGTTTTGGTACTTTACCAAATTGGTTTTCGATCTCTTTTGTGATTCAATGTTTGCTTCTTATTTTCCCTTTTTAGGATGACTTCCTTGACTGCTTCGGCGACCCTGCCTTCATTGGCAAGGTAAGTCTCCGAGAAATTTTGGTACAAACTAAGGCTATCCATATATGAGTTCATGTTTATATCTTACTTTTTGGTATGAAACTCTTTGCACTCTTAGATTGGGACGGACATTGAGGACTTCAAGTGCTCTTGGCTGGTAGTGAAGGCATTGGAACTCTGTGATGATCAACAACGGAAGTTGTTAGATGTAAGAAAGGACCCAACCGACCGTGTGATGCTTTCTTGTTGAATTGCAGTCCATATTCAAATGCCAAGTGCTAACTAATCGGTTTCTTTTGCAGGAAAACTATGGAAAAGAGGATCCGAAATGCGTGGCCAAAGTGAAGGAGCTCTATAGAGATCTAAAACTTGAGGTAAACTCTCCTGTTTCCTCTTGATCTCTACCGCCGCTTTGATTGAAACAAAAATAAGACAGTTCTTGCTGTTTCTATCTTATAAGTTAAGGTTTCGGCGTGTTTTGCAGGCTTTATTCAAGGAATATGAGAGCAAGAGCTACGAAAGAATGTGCAAGTCAATTGATGCCCATCCGAGCACCGGAATTCAGAATGTTTTAAGATCATTTTTAGGCAAGATTTACAAGAGGGAGAAATGAAACCTCTCCTAGCTCACTCTCTCTTTTTCCTCGCTTGATTGTTGTCGTTGTTGTTGTCGTCGTCGTTGTTGCTTAGTTTTGCATATTTTACTATTCTTGCGGCCACATGTATGGATCCGTCATGTCCATTTGGAACGTGATAATAAGTAATAAAGTACATGTTAAGGCTGCTTATTTATCTAGCTTCGTTAGCTCTTGAATCTCACCTCTTTTACTGGTTTTGGTTTATGTTCTCCTTCATTAGCTCCTCTGTTTTATCTTCTGTTCAATATTGTACTACAACAAACAGAGAGATCGGTGATGTATAATTTCTTGAGCTTCCATTTAGGCCAAATAATTTTAGGATATTAATAAATATATCGATAATTTTTATTTGATACACCGCTCATTTTCGCAATATGTAACGAAATGGGTTCTGGAACAGGTTGCAAAATAGGTTCATTATGTAACCAAACGGGACCCAAGGGGGTGGCAAACAAAATGTCTGTGGGATGTTGCGGATCTTACTCTGCAACTTGTTACGGAACACCTTGTTAGAGGCGTCAAAATTTTGGAGGGAAAAAAATTAAATTTCCATGTCTTTTTCATGCATTACGCAACTACTTGCATTATTTTTTAAAAAAAAAATTGTATGGATGATTCCGAATCCCATAATTCATGCCCTTAAAAAAACGAAAAGGGATGCTACGCAACAAGTTGTGTAGGTATATATATATTTTTAAATATGGATGAGAATTTTGCAATGAAACTTTTTTTTGTCTTAAATTTTTTCACCTTATTATAAGAGCGTCTTAATTCCGTAACGTGTCGTAGAGTTTTTTCAGATTCCCCTAAGTACGTGTTTGGTTCATTTACCCATGCGTTCCGCAACTCTTTGTGGAATCCACTCTCCAATAAGTTGTGAAGATTATTGGTGTATCCAATAAAAATTACCAGTGTATTTAGCTTTGTTGTAATTTTAATAAGACATGGCCGCAAATGGTACTGTTGGGACACAGGTGAAACCCACATTGAGAGTGGAAAGATTCAGGTATAATTTATACTGGATGAATCGATTAGACTTGTATACTCTGAGAGCAACTTTAACAGGGACTATTGAGGATGCTAAGTTGTAAAAAAAATTAATAACGTATTGAGGGTGGGGTGAGAAGGATGCTTATGCTTGATTATGGCTTCTTTATGAATTGAAAAGTTCGAGTTTGGCTTGATAAAAAGCTCGATTTGAACTAATTCATTTACTAAATGAGTCAAGTATGAGCACATTTTATAGCTCGATTCAAGCTCAAATAACTCAAATTTTGTAAATTTCCTTCAAGTTACAATGTCACGAGCAATTAGAATTGTTTACAGTGGCGGAGCCGGGGGAGCTAGGGGGCATGGGGGAGCACATGCCCCTCCTCCGACGAACAACTTTATGTATTCCACTTGTCGATGACTTCATTTTGATATATAATACGTCACATATCCAACATCGAGTAAAAAGTTATAAATGTTTAAAAATTGAAGGTATATTAATTGTTTTAATTTTAGTTTCAATAAAATATATATATAATGCTTTTATTTTTTACTTAGATTGACATTCACATACTATAATTCATCTTTAGAGGTTCAAAACGAAAGGTTAACTCATTTTGACAATTAGGTAAAAAGATACGCACATTTAAAGTTTTATATCCGTTTATACATTATTACATGTTAAGAGTACAATAAGTTTCATATTGACTCAATGTTTATTGTATTGCGTTTCCTCCTCTAATTTTGTTAGTTTTTTCTTCGAGTATTTCATTCATTTATTTATATTTTTTAATGAGAAAAAACGATAACGTTTTATTATAAACCAACGTCCTTTTATCGCAAAATATTATGGAGTATCATTTTTTACTTATCAATAAGATTTCTTTAAAATATATTATTTTTAATGTTATAAAGATGGTATTAATTTTCTTTAGTAACTAATTAGCGCAATTCAAAACATAATTGGAGTATCATTTGTTACTCTGTATTACTCCCTCCGTTTATAAATAAGTGACTTTTTCAAGTCAAACACGTAATTTTAGGAGGATAAAAACTATATAGAATATTAAAATTTTAATTAATTTTTTTTAATAATATTATACTTATTATTAATAAGTATGAGTTTATAAAAAAAATTATTAAAAAAATTAATATTTTATATTGTTTTTATTACCTTAAAATACATGCGTAAATAGTAAAAAGTCACTTATTGTGAGACGGATAGAGAAATAAAAATTTAGTTCGAGTTCGTTTATTTACTAAATAAACTAAGTTTAAACATAACTTTAAGTATACGTCCAATCGTCCAAATTTAGGTTCGACTCATTTTTAAATAAATAAGTTTAGTACTCCGTGTGAAATAGTCCTATTCTTGATGATTGATTTGCGATGAATGCTCATCAATTTTTACCAGAATAGTCACATGAGTGAAGCATGAGCGTGCAGATTATGTCTACTGATTTTACGGAGCATTTTCAATTGATCGGAGAACATGTCTGTACAGATACTTGAATACTTCCAAGGAGGCAAGGACTCGTTCGCCAGAATTCAGAACTTTGTACGGAGTACTAATTATTTAAAGAAATAGTTTATGCAAGAAATGGGCAGGTAAGATTATCAAAAATCTTGGTCCGAATCTATATATATACTCCGCATATATATAAGATTTGAACTGCATATAGTTTTAAGATTTATCAAAATCTTGATCCGCATATAAGATTTGAACTGCATATAGTTTTAAGTTTTCCAAACTTTAAATAATGTGTAGCAATTAACGGAAGGTTTATTAGATGCGTTAAGCGGAATTTCAGATCATATCTAAATATCTAATCGTAGAATCTTCATGCATATTGATAGATCAATCATTGTTTATAGTAGATACCTGTTGATGCGTGAACCAGATCGAATCGGAATGAAATCGGAAGAGAACGAAAGCCTCAAATGCGACTTCTCTACTTGGTCCAAACGAGTCCGGTGTCTACATCTCTTTAGACTTCGACTGCTAAGAAGAAGATCGAAAGACTAGCAATCAAATTGCTTTAGAATGGTGATGGTGGCTAGCAAATCAACACTTTGATTTGCCTTTTCTTTGCTACTGTTGCTCCCGTTTTCTTTAAGAAAAGGAAGCAAATTGCTTTTTAATTTTCAAGCTCTCTAGCTAGATGTGTGTATCTTGGTTTCTTACGTAAAAGTCCACACTAAGAGCACAAATGAATTGTCATATATATTAGCTTTTACCATATTTGCATTTTGTAACTCTTTGCAACTAATTGCAAAAGAATGGATGACATGCAAACTTAAATGCTAATATGTAACACCCAATTCAATTCATTCACAAAGAATGTGTAACTCTTAATTATTTATTTCTCAAATAAATAATGTTTATTATTTATTTCTTAAATAAATAATATATCTTATTAATAATATATAACATTATATATTACTAATCAACCATCAATCCCGTTGATCTATTCCGTCAACTCAAAGTGTGTGATCTCATAGGACCCGTTTATAATAGTCATGGATTTGAACCGTTCAACCCTATTAATCGTAGTTGGCTTATAGAAAAGCACTACGACTCCTAAAATAATCGGATTGAATATCTCTATCAATTGTCCTATTCCATGTTTAGTCATTGCACATTTAATTAAAGGACACAATTCCTTCAATCTCCCACTTGTCCTTAAACAAGTGTGCAATATAAGATACCTTTGTCTCTTAATGTCTTATTTGATGATACCTTTGTCTCTTAATGGTGACATTCATATCTATTATCAAATATGTTTCTTGAACTCCGAGTTTGAACTGTCAATTAAACGGATGATTACTAATAATCCATCCGAGCATGGCCATGCATTTTCAGTTCTCGCTCTTCAAGTGGCCTAGACACCATTCCTTTTCGATGCATCACAGTATGCACGAAGAAGGAGGACTTCTCCAGTCTTGTATGACTATGACTCCCACTCAACTTTTGGCAATCCCAACTACCTTTATAACTCCCTGTTACGGAAAGCGTTTAGCCGTGTTAAAGAAATATCAATCATCAAGAGAGACCATAACATACTCATGTCTGAGGAATCTACTAATCATGGTTTAACTCAAAACTCTGCAATCCCTTTTGTAGAGTCTTAAGGTGGGTCTGTCCTATATGTATCATCCATACATATATATATGTAATTGACTAGACATCTCCATGTCCCTATAGCCCATGAAACATGGCGCTATCAGTCAACTTACAATATAGTCATTAATAAAATCACCTATGTCCAAGTTGATGATTTCAGACTACGGACTTGGAATAATTCATAACTGCATTTCACTTAATGGGGTTTCATTTACCAGAACACTTAAGATAAGCCCATTTGCGAACTACGAATTATTTGGACATTTTATTTATTATCGTTCAACACAATATATAAATAAAGATGAAATATCATATATCATAAAATCATCTAGTCGAACATAAACTTAGTGTCTAACACTCTAAACATAAAATGTAATAGAAAGTAATCTCAAAACCATTCTCCAATGTGTCTGAGACCCTTAGCCCTAGTGTGACTATCATGCTTGGGCCTAGGCATAGGCTTTGTCAATGGATCTGCAATGTTGTCATCTGTATGCACCTTACACATCTTAATGTCACCCTCAGTGACTATGCGTCGAATAAGGTGATACTTCCTCATAACATGTCTGGATTTGGAGCTTGAACTCGGTTCCTTAGCTTGGGCTATGGCACCATTGTTGTCACAATAGATTTCAATGGGCCCTGAAATGCTAGGAACAACACCGAGTTCATCTATGAACTTCCTCATCCAGACAGCCTCATTAGCTGCTTCATTAGCGGCTATATATTCAGCTTTTGTCGTAGAATCGGCAACTGTGTCTTGTTTGGAGCTCTTTCAGCTCACAACTCCTCCATTAAGGATGAAAACATATCCCGATTGAGACTCGAAGCCATCTCGGTCAGTCTGGAAGCTTGCATCAGTATAGCCTTGTACGATCAACTTATCATCACCCCCATATACTAAGAAATCATCCTTGGTTCTTCTCAAGTACTTTAGGATGTTCTTAGCTGCACACCAATGTGCCTCTCCTGGATTCGATTGGTATCTGCTACACATGCTCAAAGCATATGCAACATCTGGTCGTGTACACACCATGGCATACATGAAACCCTTTCTTGGAATCTTGCATTTTGAAACTATTGAGAATCTTATCTATATAAGTTCCCTGACTCAATCCAAGCAATCTCTTAGATCTATCTCTATAGATCTTTATTCCAAGTATATACTCTACCTCTCCAAAGTCCTTCATTAAGAAACATTTCTTCAACCATTCCTTAACGGAATCAAGCATCAGAATGTCATTCCCAATAAGTAGTATGTCATCCACATACAAGACTAAGAAGACCACTTTACTCCCACTAAACTTCTTGTATACACAAGGGTAAATCAAACTCTTTGATCTTTTCATCAAACCAAAAGTTCCAACTCCTGGATGCTTTCTTAAGTCCATATATAGACCTCTTAAGCTTGCATACCTTCCCTGCATCACTTGGATCTTCAAAACCCTCTGGTTGTGTCATGTACACATCCTCTTCCAAGAATCCATTCAGGAAGGCGGTTTTGACATCCATTTGCCAAATTTCATAATCATAATATGCGGCAATAGCAAGGATTACCCTAATGGATCTTATCATGACAACTGGTGAAAAGGCCTCATCATAGTCTATACCATGAATCTGTTTAAAACCTTTGGCAACTAATCTTGCCTTGTATACAGATACCTTTCCATCCTTATCTGTCTTAAGTTTGAAAACTCATTTGCTCCCTATGGGTTTTACCCCATTTGGCGAATCTATCAAGTCCCATACTTGATTTTCAAACATTGAATCCATTTCGGATCTCATGGCCTCAAGCCATTTCTTGGAGTCTGGACCCGTCATTGCTTGCTTATAGGTATTAGGCTCATCATGTTCTAACAAAAAAACATCAAGGTTTACATTCAAGATGAAATCATCATAACGTCTTGGTTGTACCCTTGGCCTATCTAATCTACGAGTGGGTTCGACTGGTTCAACAATTGGAGCTAGAACAGTTTCCACAATTGTTTGTGGATCCTCTTGTTCCGGTTCTTGGATGATTTGGGGCCCTTGGCCTTCCAAAACCATCAACTCGTCCTCGACATCATCTATGTCATCTCGTTGTTGAGTTTGTTGCTCTTCATCATGAACTGGTTCAAAATGAATATTTCTCCCACTTGACTTATTGGAAATAAACTCTCTTTCCAAAAAGACACTATATCTTGCGACAAACACCTTTTGCTCAGTGGGATTGTAGAAGTAGTATCCAAAAATACCTTTTGGATAACCTATAAAATAGCATTTATCTGATTTAGAGGCAAGCTTATCAGTTTGTAAACGTTTTACATAAGCTTCACATTCCTATATCTTCAGAAAAGACAATTTTGGAATCTTTTCAGTCCATATCTCATATGGAGTTTTGTCTACAGCTCTAGACAGAGTCCTGTTTAGTGTAAGTACGACAGTTGTAAGGGCATATCCCCAGAAGGATACCGGAAGGTCAGCAAAACTCATCATTGACCGAACCATGTCTAACAAGGTCCGATTTCTCCTTTCAAATACATCGTTAAGCTGTGGTGTTCCTGGAGTAGATAACTGTGTTACAATCCCACAGTTTTTCAAATGATGATCAAATTCATGGCTCAAGTACTCACCACCACGATCGGATCGAAGTGCTTTTATTTTCTTGCCAGTTTGAGTCGCTACCTCATTTTGAAATTCCTTGAACTTTTCAAAGGATTCCGATTTATGTGACATAAGGTAAATATATCCATATCTACTCATGTCATCAGTAAATGTGATGAAGTATCTATAACCACCTTTAGCTTCCGTACTCATTGGCCCACCCACATCAGTATGTATAATACCCAATAGCTCAGTAGCCCTTTCATTTGTTCCTTTGAAAGGTGACCTTGTCATCTTGCCCATTAAACATGACTCACATGTATCAATGGATTCACAATCCACGTATTTTAGAAGTCCGTCTTTATGGAGCTTCTTTATGCGAACTAAGCTGATGTGACCCAAACGACAATGCCATAGGTAGGCTTCACTCAACTTATTTGATTTTTGCCTTTTTGTGTTTATGTTATAAGATTCTGTTTTAAGGTCAAATACAAATATTCCATTAATATTTTGAGCATGAGCATAAAAGATATCATTCTTATGAATAACTATACCTTCATCTGTAGTGCCAAAATTAAAACCTTTAGAATAAATTACTGCAACCGAAACAAAGTTCTTTTTAATGCTAGGAACAAAATAACAATTATTTAGTTCTAAGATTAAACCAGAAGGAAGAGATAAACTAAAATCTCCTACGACAAGTGCAGCAACACTTGCTCCATTTCCGACACGTAGGTCTATCTCCCATTTCTTCACTTGTCACCTATTTCTTAGTCCTTGCACATTTGAAATAATGTGAGCACTACATGCGGTATCTAATACCCAACTAGGACCATTATCTAATGTGAGGACATTGGTTGACAGTAATTCAATAACATAAATACCTGAAGTGTTGGAACTCAAAGTCCCATTCTTCTTGTCTTCCGGGTACTTGGGACAGTTTCTTTTCCAGTGTCCCTTAGCCTTACAGTGGAAACAATCATGGTCTGCAGCCACCCTTGGCTTCTCACCACCCTTAGGTTTTGCAACTTCCGTGTCTTTCCCTTGGGTATTGTTCTTGTTCTTGGCTACCTTCTTGAACCCTTTTCCCTTTGTTGACATTAAGAACTTCCTTCTTGTTGTCAGTGGGAGTATTCTGCTCAGCAGCTTTGAGCATACCATGGAGTTCATTCATATTTTTCTTAATATCATGCATATGGTAGTTCATCCTGAATGAGGCAAAGCTATCATGTAAGGAGTGCAAGACGATATATGTGGCCAACTCTTGGTCATATGGGGTGCCCAGTGTCTCCATACGGCTAAAAAGATCGATCATGTTAAACACATGGGGACCTACTGGCTTTCCCTTCACAAGCTTGCTATCCAGTATAGCCTTGTGAGTTTCATATCGTTCAATCCTTGCTTGTTCCTGAAACAGCATTTTCAGGTTGGAGATGATAGTGTAGGCATCCTGGTATTCAAACCTCTTTTGAAGGTCAGGTTCCATGCCTGCTAACATCAAACAAGTGACAGGCAAAGACTCACTCTTTAACTCCATTATACTCGCCTTCTCCTCATCTGATGAGTTGTTGGTGATAGTAGGGATAGGGGTGTTTAGGACGTCCTCACGCCCTTCGGACCTGAGAACAATTCTCAGATTCCTTTCCCAATCGAGAAAGTTCTTTCCATTCAATTTGTTTTTCTCAACTATTGAGCGCAGGGTGAATTTCAAGTTATCATTCGACATAATGCCTATATATAAAAGGAAATGACATGCAAATCAGTTTATGTTCGAAATGCAAATTACTTAAAAATTAAACACCTTTAAAATTAAGTAAATGCGCATTTTATTCAAGTTGTTATCGTTCCTTGTGAATAAAATGATTCCAAGATCCCATTACAGACAAGACTTAACGTACTTTTGCACTGCCTTAAGTCTTGTGTGCTCAAGGTAAGTAACAATTACTAATTATAACTCCTTATAATTCTTGGTTGATGATCCACATCCAATGTAAAATCATCCCCATGCCTCAAGATCCAAAACTTTGCCTTTTGGTCTCTTGTTGGGTACAACCATATCAAGGTTTATGAACCCCCGTATAGATTCACCCTCATTAGTCCAAGATTATGGAAAGACACATTCACTTTTGTGAATCCCATCCAACCAAAAATCCAGAACTTAATGGGTTATGATATGGAAAGGCATTGCCCCAATTTACCTTTGGAAATTAAGCATGTAATTGTCATTTATTTATAAGTGAAAAAAATAAATAAAACAAATGCAAAAGCAGGCATTCAAAATGCAACGAAAATTGTGATCCTAGTACAGCCCCTACGATGCAAAATTTTAAAGATCTAATCTTCATGGGTCTCCACCCTCGCACCCTTCATGGATCTCCATCATTGAACTTCTTATGTCTTCTTCTTCTTGTATTACAATATTTCCTAATAATCTAATTACCGAAAATAAAATACAAAAATACATCACGATACACAAATCGTGTACAAAAAAAACATAACGATGCGCAGATCGTATTTATGGGCCATACTATTCACCTTATATATGCAAGCAAAATATCATAATATAAAACAAGCATAATAATTAATCTCAATTTAAAATTAAATCCTTATATGGCATTAATCAATATTAACCATAAAATGTAATAATTGGATTAAATTGTATGAAAAAGATATAATATAAAATATTAATCTTAAGTGGGATTTCCTAACTTTTAGGAAATAATTAAAATAAACAATATCATAATATTATCCATCTTAATTTTGTGGGCAAAATCTCAATTCACCGGCAAATATTTTACAACCAAATATTTTACGGCAAATATGTTATATCAAATATATTTTGAAATCTAGCCAAATATACACACGAAAATCATCCACCGTTTCGGTTCCATCACCGAATCGGATCGAATCCGACTCGAATCGAATCTTCATGCATATTGATAGATCAATCATTGTTTATAGTATATGTCTGTTGATGCGTGAACCGGATCGAATCGGGATGGAATCGGAAGAGAACGAAAGCCTCAAATGACTTCTCTACTTGGTCCACACGAGCTCGGTGTCTAGATCTCTTTAGACTTCGACTGCTAGGATGAAGGTCGAAAGACTAGCAATCAAATTGCTTTCGGACGGTGATGGTGGCTAGCAAATTAACACTTTGATTTGCCTTTTCTTTGCTACTGTTGCTCCCGTTTTCTTTAAGAAAAGGAAGCAAATTGCTTAGCTAGATGTGTATCTTGGTTTCTTACGTAAAAGTCCACACTAAGAGCACAAATGAATTGTCATACATATTAGCTTTTACCATATTTGCATTTTGTAACTCTTTGCAACTAATTGCAAAAGAATGGATGGCATGCAAACTTAAATGCTAATATGTAACACCCAATTCAATTCATTCACAAAGAATGCGTAACTCTTAATTATTTATTTCTCAAATAAATAATATTTATTATTTATTTCTTAAATAAATAATATATCTTATTAATAATATATAACATTATATATTACTAATCAACCATCAATCCCGTTGATCTATTACGTCAACTCAAAGTGTGTGACCTCATGGGACCCGTTTATAATAGTCATGGACTTGAACCGTTCAACCCCATTAATCGTAGTTGGCTTCTAGCAAAGCACTACGACCCCTAAAATAATCGGATTGAATATCTCTATCAATTGTCCTATTCCATGTTTAGTCGTTGCACATTTAATTAAAGGACACAATTCCTTCATTCAGTGTTCTAAATATCGGATATATCTGCCGATATATCGGCGATATATCGGGCATATTTAGAATCCGCTACGATGTCGGCATATCGGGTGAAAAATATCGGTCAACGTCATATATCGGGTCAACGCCAATATATCGGGTCAATATCGGCGATATATCGGGTCAACGCTGATATATCGGGCCAATATCGGCGATATTTAGAACTACCAACTTTGATAAGGTAACTTTAGCCTTTATGAATGAAGTTGTTTTTATTTTATCAAGTTTAGTTGGTAATTTTGCAATTTAAATATTATTTTTTCATGTATATTTTTACATTTTGAAGTATAAATATAGTACTTATAGTTAAAAATTAGTGAAACCGATATATCTCGATATATCCCCGATATATCATTTTTACTCCTAACCGATACGACCCCGATACGCGATATTTAGAACCTTAACGACTGACGAATCCAAGTCCGAGCCAATATTTAAATGGAAAAATTTGCTATATGTCCATTTGACATACAAAATTTAACTCCTTATCCATTTTTCTTAACAAATTTAGGTGAATGTACCAAAATAACAATTTTGCCCCTGGCTTTATATTAGTGCTTTCGTTTCTTCCCTTTCTTCCTTTTCACGGAAAAACCAGAAGCGATTTCGATTTGGATTTCGATCTCAATCTCGAGCTCGATTGTTGATTTCAGCACCATTGATCGACGATTTCGAGCTCTACAATCAGATCTGAAGACACATTTGTTCAAATATAACACTGTCATCCAAATTCGATTTTCAAAAGAGATAATTTTCATATAATCCGTAATCTTGTCTAATATGAATGTTTTTATTATAGTACTGTAACTTGGAGCACAGTTGTTGTATGAGTTGCCGATTTGGAGCACAATTTGGAGCACAACTGAGTACACTAATGTAATAAAAAAAATTTGTCTAATTTGAATACCTATCATCGATTTTGATCTATGTTGTTGATTTTCATCTATGTTGCTGATTTCGTGATTATAGAACTGTAACCTAAATTGCATAGTTGATGTAGTTTGATCTAAGATGCTGGTTTCGTGATCTGAGTTGCTGATGCTGTGTTTGTACTTTGTAGTGTTGTAACCTAAATTGCACAGTTGATGTTGTTTGATCTAAGTTGTTGATGTCGTGTTTGTAGTGTTGTAACCTAAATTGCACAGTTGAGGTAGTTTGATCTAAGGTGTTGCTCTCGCGATCAAGGATTTTGTGAATATAGTGTTGTAACCTAAATTGCATTGTAAACTAAATGTTGATAGCTGAGTTTGAATACATATGTATACTTGTAATCAATTGATGTCTTAGATTTAATCAAAGGTAATGCTTATCAATAATAGATGTCACCAATGATCAGGTATAATGGAGACCAATCTACTAATTGTAAAATTTGGAGGAGAATGAAAAATGGAAGATGGTGAATTAGTTTTTGCTGTGGATGTGTCATAAAAGGTAATTCTCATCAGACAGACTATAACTCTGTATGAGATGAAGAGTGAGATAGTGAGCAAATTCACCCCCGGTGACAATTTTTCTCCTAATCTTCAGTTCAGTCACTTGCATCCATTCAAGAAAACTACTGAGCCTTTTTTTATTTATTGAGAATGACAATGATTTGAGGAGTTTTTTTTTTTACAAATTAGTGAATTGAAGGAAGTGAATTGGACATTGCCTTTATATATTACTGCTATGAAGGAAATCATTGAAGATGAGGTTACAGAATCTATGAATGATGAAAATCAATTGGCATTACAAGCTGACAGCAATTTCAAAGATACATATGTCATGGAAGACAACTTTGCTGTGTAGGATGAAGATGTAGAATACATCAATGATGACTATGATATAAATGATAATGGAGATGAAACAAGGATTGAAAGTCGCATCAATGGCAGTACAATGTGTAGAAAATATACAGCAGCACCTATAAGTTTAAGAAAGGGGGATATTCTTATATTTTGGGGACAACTGTTCAGAACAAAGGAAGATCTCAAAAATGTTGTTGAATTGTTGGCTGCATCAATGGCAGTACAGAGTGAAAAATTCAACACCATGTTATTACAGAATAATTTGTGTTGATGGGAGCTGCAACCAGAAAATTCATGGTGTCATAGTCAGTGGTTCAACTGTATTTCAAATTAAGAAACACATTGATGAACATAGTTGTAGTATGGAAGTAATAATAGGAAAACAACGTCCTCATACTTACAAACTCATAGCTGAAAGGATCAAACAAAGGTGAAATATACTACAATACCTTACTGTAATCATTCTTCATTTCATATTTTATTCACTCCTTTTACATAATATGAACAGATATGAAGATGAGAAAAAAGATCCAACTCCAAGTCAGATTAGAAATACGATGAGAATTGAATTCAAACTAAATGTTGGCTACTGGAAATCTTAGAAAGCTCGTGATTTAGCAATGGTGATGGCAATGGCGACACCAGAAGAAAACTATGAATTAATACCATCATATTGTTGTGTCATGAAGCAACTAAATCCTGGAACTGTTACTTTCATTGAAGTTGACTGCAAATCAAAGTTCAAGCATGTTGATAGAGCATGATTAGATATGCATATTAGGATTCATTTAGCATGGTTTGGTTGTAAATAGTGCATATTTTAGTAACAATTACATGTTTACCAGTGGTATTGGAAGAGTCGGAATCTATGCAATTTTATGGTTAATTTCAGATAGATGTAGATCCGACGAGGAATGAGGAGCCTCTTGGATGAAGGAAGATTCAAGTTGAAGAAGAAAAGTGAAGAGCACGGAAGCGAAGTCGAATTTTGAGAGCCTATGTGAAGAACAAGTCAGTAGAAGTTATCGCCAGACAAGCTAAACTTGTAATGCTTTTTCTGGAGGACTCGGTGGTCGGAATGCCTATTATAAGCATGCGTTGGAAAGCTCTTTCCGAGATCTACAACTTTTGTGTTGACATCGAGACCAAATTCGAAGGGGGGAGATCGCTGTGAACAGAATGGCCGCCCCGCGGCCGAGCTAGCTGCCCCCCGGCCCGAAGAATTGTCGAAGGATTTCGCTGATCGCCTGGTCGCCCCGTCGCCTGAGGTAGGCGCCCCACGGCCTCAGGAAAACCGCCGATTGAATTTTAGACTTTAATTAGGGTTTCTTTAGAATTGTTTTGGCCGACTTTCTTAGGCTTATTTAAAGACTAATAGGGTTATTTTCTTAGGATCTAACTAATAACCTTATGCACTTTTGAGAATTGTTGAGAGCACGTTGAGCATGAGCAACTAAACTCTCGAAGGTTTCGCCTACAGTTTGGATCTTTGATTGTTGAATTGTGAGTTTCTTAATCTAGTTCTTATTCCTATTTGAATGTTTTGGCTTCCTTGCGCTTAATCCTTTGAATGTGTTTTATTCTCTCTGGCCTGATCAACTAGTTAGAGTAGATTCATTCAATTGCTAGGGTTTTGTAGATTCCTCGTAGCGAACCTTAACCCAAGTAGCAATCATATCCCTTTAGGACTCGTAGGACTAATTGGATGTGTAGGAAGTTGAATATATGTTAAATATCGACTCGTAGCTTGATATTGCATATACCTTGGTTAATTCATAGTCTTAATGCTATCTCTAGGTTAAATCTTAACCGTGTTAGGGTTATTTAGAGATAAGGATTATTAGGACTCGTATGACTAGTAATTTACCTAAGATCTGGACAAGGACATTGATAGGAAAAGAAAAGAACTAGATGCTGAAACAAGGATCAAATTCATCAACTGAAGTGACAAATTGTAGGTGAACCTAATTCTCTCTACTGCATCTAACAACCCACTTTACTTTGTTTACTTCTTTCCGCTTTGATTAAAAGGCGGATATTTCCTTCAACCAACTCACTTTTGTTGTCACTTGCGATTAAATTGACACTAGAATTTACTAGATTTCCCTGTGGATCGACCTCTTTCTTACCAACTATACTAGTTGTAGGTTTGAGTATTTTTTGGCAGGAACAACGACAGGTTTTCCTCTTGTCAAATTTGGCGCCGTTGCCGAGGAATTCTTGAAATTTCTTGTGTTTTTTTTTTGTCGCTAACCTTTGTATATATTTACATCTAACCCCGTCGTGGACCTATCTTATGGTTCGCGACACCTAATTGCTAATATTTCAAGATGTTGAAGTTATGGCAGTTTCAGGGAGAGTATTTTCACCATTACCTCACGAGATTGCAAAATTTAGTGGACATCCGTTATTCACGGGGTTTCCAAGATAGTTTGCGAAATATGGTGCTTTGCGTTATTGAGGGCATGACTCCTGAGACACGAGAACTTGCCAAGTCCATAAATAATGGAAGCTTTGATGGTTTAGGAGTGTCGGGACTATGGGATCTTTTCTGCTACATGGGTGACCAATCGGCGGATGAAGAATCCTACACTTCGATGTTTCAACCAATAGAGTACTCCGACCCGTCCATGGAGGATTCAATCAGTGTCTTGATGGAGCAAATGGGGCAATTACGTGAGATGAATAATCGAAATGAGGAAGCAATTATCCAACTCACTCAAACATTGAAGGAGTTGGTAGTTGAGCGATGTTCTACTCCTCAAATTGATGAAAGCCAAGATGCAAGCAACGATGAATTCTCCGATAATGTAGAAGAGCATCTAGTGGTTATCGACACGAAATCTCAGGAGACGTCCCTAGAGATTGTGTATGTTTTGATGCACCCTCCATTCGTAGATATCATCCCCAACTCGCCTATCAAGGAGCCAAGTCCGGAACCGATTTCTGTGGTTCCCGAACAAGAAACTAGTACTTTTTGCAAATTGGGAGATTTTGGTGAATATGTCGATCCATGGAGCCACTACTTCAACAAACCACCAGCGGAACTATGTTGGTGGTCCTACATACCCTTGAGTAGACCTGTCAAAACACAACCCGACCCGGTTGACCCGACCCGAACGCCCGAAAAAATTTCGACCCGAACCCGGGAATTTCGACCCGAAAATTTTTTCCAACCCGAACCCGAAAACCCGAAAATTTTCTGGGTAATCTGGGTTTCGACCCGGTGACCCGATTGACCCGGTAATTTTGACCCGATTTACCCATTTGACCCGGTGACCTGATTGACCCGATTGATTTATAATTATATATGATTAAATTTTTTTATGGAGATTCTAATTTATTACATTTTATAATTACAATCACTTGATATTTCATTTTCAAATCAAATTTTATATTTATTTGTATTGTGTAATACTCCGTCCGATCGATAATATTTGATTTTTTTTTCAACGGACTTTTTTAAGAAGATAAAAATTCTAAACAATATTAAAACATTAAAACAATTCTATGCTTATTACTAATTGCATGAAATTATTTTTAAAAAATTATATGAAAATTTGATATTTTATATATTATTACATTTTATTAAAAATTACGAGAAATAATAAAAATCAAATATTTTAGATCAAATATAGTATATAATTACAAGCACTAGAACTTATGAACAACGTCTTTAACTTTAGAATTTTAAATTTATCGCAAAATAATCAAATCATGATTTTGTTAAATTTAAAAAAGAAAAAATTGACCAACCCGAAATCGACCCAAAATGACCCGAAAACCCGGTCAAACACGTATTACCCGGGACCCGAAAATACCCGAAACCCGTATTACCCGGGACCCGTATTGCCCGGAACCCGAAGTGACCCGACCCGAATGACCCGTTTGACAGGTCTACCCTTGAGGGAGAATCAAGCTCGAATGAATAGTAAGCTGGTAACGGTTCTCATTGCTATATTTTTAATTACCAATTGTTTCATCTTTAGTGTGCATTCGAATATCGGTTGGGCACGACAATTTGATTTGCTCTTGAGGGCGCTGACAATGTCCGCTTGAGTCTTGAATGAGTGGATGAATAAACTGTTGAGCCAACGACAGTAAACAAAGGCGCTACTTGGGAGGCAACCCAAGGTAAGTTTTCTATTTTCCTCTATGTCTTTTGTTTTATTAGATTAATTTTTGGTTCTATTCGGTTCTGGGGAGCTAACACTGTAGGGAGAAAAGGCGTTTAAGAGAAAGCACAGGCCGCCCCGCGGTCTGGAATGCCGCCCCGCGGCTAGATCATGTGCTCAGCCGCCCCGCGGCCTAGCATGGCCGCCCCGCGGCCTCTGACGGGACTTGCAGGATTCCTTTCACTACCCACCTTACCTAGCACCACAGCATTAAACATGTTAGTTTTTTTTATTTATTTTCTTCATATTTTTATCTTTTGTTGTCTTTTATGTCATTGAGGACAATGTCTGATTTAAGTGTGGGGGAAGAATTGCATGGCATAATAGAATTAGGATTGCATGTTCATTTTCAGTTGCACTTTTATATTTGTTTTTAGTTGACATTGCACACATATCAACATGTTATAAAAAAAACCAAAAAATTAAAAAAATATTTATATTTATGTAATTATATTTATGCATTAGCTAGGATTAGGTCTTATTTTCCCATATGGATGTCACTTGTCCTCTAATTTATTTATTGAGACTTATGCCCCATGATGTGCTTGGATTGTTGAAAACCTTTGATATCTGATTTCCACACTATTTGGTGAGCATAATTGGTTAATGATTGAGCACATAAGATATTTGATTTTGGGTGATCTTGAAGTTCTAGACATGACCTGCTGAGTTTATTTTGGCCTATATTTGGATAAAGTATATTATGTCCTCTTGCTTGTTGAGTGTACTCTCTTTAATTGCTTCCTCTTTGGCTTGTATTTAGATATCATATTCAAGGCTGCATATTATGATTTCTACACATGACTTAAAGATGATTGAGGCACCTTTATTAGCCCTATTTGACTCTATTCCTCCCTTGCATATTATCCTTTGCTTGAAGCCAATATTGAGCCTAATTGCCTATTCTTTTGAGCTCCACAAGATTTTTCCATAGCCAATTATAACCTGACCCCATCCGGGAATTAGGAATAGTTGGTGAATATTCATATTGTGGATGATGGTTTGAGTGATGGATTGTATGTTTGGAGTATCTTTATGAGATGTTTGATTCTTGCTAGTAGTTTACACATTACTTGGGACCTAAGGAGGATAAAATTCACTTAGGGGTAAAAGTCAAGGAAAATCATTTGATATAGCATGAAGAAGAGCATATGAAAAAAAAAATGTGAAAGAAAAAAAAAAGAAGAGAATAAGAGAATGAGTTGAGTATGGTTTGTGAAGTTTGATGCTTGAGATTGGAGTTGTATACATTGTAGAGTTATGGTATAATCTTGTGAGTGGTATTGTAATTTGGTTGCATCCTTAGTTCCCGGATTATGAGCACCACATGGCCTAAATTTTTCCATATCTTATGTTTTCTACCTTGGCCCCATTACAACCCAATTGAAAGACCTCATGATTTTTGTTGTGTGTAGAGTCGCCAGCGGTGGAGAGCTAGAACACTGGTGCAAGACTATTGTAGCTAAGTTTTTAAAGATTGAGTTTTGAGCGTAAACATTTAACCCTAAACACTTCAGCAAGAGTGAAACACAGATTCCTTGTGAGGTCTAGAATGGAAATGGTTGCCTGATTTCATTGATTATTTCAATTATGTGCTATGATGTTGTTAATCTATTGTGTTTGCTAGTTTTCATGCACTTAAAGAATATTGGGGTTGATACATAAATTGCTATTCAGTGGGGCTGCAGAGTTGATTTTTCTATTACTTGAGGACAAGCAAAGGTTCAAGTGTGGGGGAATTTGATAGATCATGATTAGATATGCATATTATGATTCATTTAGCATGGTTTGGTTGTAAATAGTGCATATTTTAGTAACAATTACATGTTTACCAGTTGTATTGGAAGAGTCGGAATCTATGCAATTTTATGGTTGATTTCAGGTAGATGTGGATCCGACGAGGAATGAGGAGCCTCTTGGATGAAGGAAGATTCAAGTTGAAGAAGAAAAGTGAAGAGCACGGAAGCGAAGTCGAATTTTGAGAGCCTAAGTGAAGAACAAGTCAGTAGAAGTTGTTGCCAGACAAGCTAAACTTGTAATGCACTTTCTGGAGGCGTCGGTGGTCGGAATGCCTATTATAAGCATGCGTTGGAAAGCTCTTTCCGAGATCTACAACTTTTGTGTTGACATTGAGACCAAATTCGAAGGGGAAAAATCGCTGTGAACAGAATGGCCGCCCCGCGGCCGAGCTAGCCGCCCCGCGGCCCGAAGACTTGTCGAAAGATTTCGCTGATCGCCTGGCCGCCCCGTCGCCTGAGGTAGCCGCCCCACGGCCTCAGCAGAACTGCCGATTGAATTTTAGACTTTAATTAGGGTTTCTTTAGAATTGTTTTGGCTGACTTTCTTAGGCTTATTTAAAGACTAATAGGGTTATTTTCTTAGGATCTAACTAATAACCTTATGCACTTTTGAGAATTGTTGAGAGCACGTTGAGCATGAGCAACTAAACTCTCGAAGGTTTCGCCTACAGTTTGGATCTTTGATTGTTTGAATTGTGAGTTTCTTAATCTAGTTCTTATTCCTATTTGAATGTTTTGGCTTCCTTGCGCTTAATCCTTTGAATGTGTTTTATTTTCTCTGGCCTGATCAACTAGTTAGAGTAGATTCATTCAATTGCTAGGGTTTTGTAGATTCCTCGTAGAGAACCTTAACCCAAGTAGCAATCATATCCCTTTAGGACTCGTAGGACTAATTGGATGTGTAGGAAGTTGAATATATGTTAAATATCGACTCGTAGCTTGATATTGCATATACCTTGGTTAATTCATAGTCTTAATGCTATCTCTAGGTTAAATCTTAACCGTGTTAGGGTTATTTAGAGATAAGGATTATTAGGACTCGTATGACTAGTAATTTACCTAAGATCTGGACAAGGACATTGATAGGAAAAGAAAAGAACTAGATGCTGAAATAAGGATCAAATTCATCAATTGAAGTGACAAATTGTAGGTGAACCTAATTCTCTCTACTGCATCTAACAACCCACTTTACTTTGTTTACTTCTTTCCGCTTTGATTAAAAGGCGGATATTTCCTTCAACCAACTCACTTTTGTTGTCACTTGCGATTAAATTGACACTAGAATTTACTAGATTTCCCTGTGGATCGACCTCTTTCTTACCAACTATACTAGTTGTAGGTTTGAGTATTTTTTGGCAGGAACAACGACAGGTTTTCCTCTTGTCACATGTGTTCATTGCCTTTGGACAATGTATCCGAGCATTCACAATCCTACGAAAGGTACATATAAAAAATTACTATCACCAAATAATTACCGAATACAATTCAATTGTACAGGTACTTATGGTAGATGGTACATTTCTAAAGGACAATACAGAGGGACTCTTCTCACAGCTTCTGCACAAGTTGCAAATCATCAAATTTACCCTATTGCATTTGCAGTGGTTGACTCAGAAAACAATGCATCTTGGGAGTGATTCTTCAAAAAGCTAGCAACAGTCATCCCATCAAGTGAAGAGCTAGTTTTTGTTTCAGACATGCATCAAAGCATTGCAAGAGCTTTAGAATTGGTTTGCTCAACTGCTAAACATATTACTGTAGATGGAACTTGAAGCAAAATATAATGATAAAATTCAAGAAGAAGATACTTTGTGAGTGGTTTGAAAGCATTGTAAACAGTTACACCGAAGCAGATTTCAACAGCTACTTTGGGTGCATTAGTAATACAAACAACAAGATGGAGAAATATCTTGAAGAAATAACGTTTGAGAAATGGTCAAGAGCTTATTCAAAATGTGACATGTATAATACGATTACTTCAAATAATGCAAAAACAATCAATAACGTCTTTGCTGAAGATAGATCATTTCCCATTATAGCCTTACTGAATGCAATCAGAGAGAAACTAACAAAATGGTTCAATGAATGTAGAAATGAAACTAAAAACAATAGCTTTGAGCTTACAAATAAGATAAGTGATATAGTGTACATAAGATGCAGTGAAACAGGAATGTACAGTGTTAAGCACATCAATGAATTCCAGTTTGAGGTTGTTAGCAGGATGAATAGATTTCTGGTTAATTTAAAGGAGAAATCTTGTTCATGTAAGGTATTTGATTATGACAAGATACCTTGTGTACATGCTCTTGCTGTAATCAGAGATAAAAAAAACTGAGTGTTCTGAGGTATATTAGCAACTACTACAAAAATGAAGCTTGGAAATTGGTTTATCATGAGACAATATATCCAGTTCTAAAGGAAGAACAGTGGATTGTGCCAGATGGCATCAAAAGCAGAAATGTTACCCACCAATGATCCGTAAAAGATGTGGTCGCCCTCAAAAGAAAAGAAAGTCTTCAGCTGGATAAATCAGAGGTAAATGATCAAAGAAGAATCACAAAAGCTAGAGATTTTATGATACAATAAGTTTGAAAAGATTTACTTTATCTTTTTCTTATATTGAATAGAATATTCATTGTCGCCAGTTCATTACACTAAACAGAATGTAAACTATTACCATATTTCAATTTTTTTCTAATATTAGTGTTTTCCAATGATTTATACACAATACATTGTTAAGAGATGAATGGTATCACCACCATGAATGCTGTCATGATGAAAGTTGTCACCAAAATACATGTGGAGGACAATTTTCCTCTGATATATGAATGGCTAAAAGGGTCATAGATGCTGTAACCAAAATAAAAACAGGGTCTTGAATGGTGTCACCACTATAAAAACATAGTCATAGACACTGTAACCAAAATCCTAAACCCTAAACCAAAAAGACATGTATTGTACAATATGGTTTAGGATTTAAGGTTAAGTCTTAGGCCCTAAACCCTAAATCCTCAACCCTAAACCCTAAAATGTTAAGTACAGTACATCGTTAAGAGATGAATGATGTCACACCAAACCCTATAGGGGCCAATGAGAAACCAAAATACATGTTCTGGATGTTCTTCTCTAATATATGAATGGGTAGGAGGGTCATAGACGTTGTAACCAAAATAAAAATAGGGTCATAGGCACTTTCACCACTATAAAAACAAGGTCATAGACACTGTAACCAAAGGAAAACCCTGTAGACATTGTCACCACTATTAAACCAGGGTCATAAGGGTTGTCACCACCACAAAAACAGGGTCATAGGCACTGTAACCAAAGGAAAAATCTAGGACAAAAGAAGCACAAACCATAAAGGGGCTAATGAGAAGCCAAAAGATCTCTTCTTGTACAGTATGGTTTAGGGTTTAGGGTTTAGGGTTAGGTCTTTAAGGTTTAGGGCCAAGACCCTAAACCTAAAATGTTAAGTACAGTACGTCGTTAAGAGATGAATGATGTCATCAAAAGAAAAACTCTAGGACAAGGGAAGCACAAACCCTAGAAGGGGCTAATGAGAAGCCAAAAGACATGAGGTGGAAAGTTCTCCTCTAATATATTAATGGGTAAGAGGGTCATAGACGTTGTAACCAAAATAAAAACAAGGTCATAGGCACTGTCGCCACTACAAAAACAGGGTCGTAGACACTGTAACCAAAGGGAAACCCTTTAGATGTTGTCACCAATATTAAACCAGGGTCATATGTATTAGTAGGCTAAATCAATTAATCAAAATTTTTTTCCTTAATTATTTTTTTCTTCTTCCCTTTATCTTTTCAAACCAAACACATTTTTTCTTTTATTTTTAACATATTTTAGGCTTAATTCAAAACATTGAATTTAATATAATTTAATGCTTACTATTACTCTACATGTAAATCAGTATATATTATAAATATCTAATCTACATATATATTGCTTAATATACAAACCTTTACGATGATGTGGTATAACCCATATCATATTTTAGATATTGATTATGCCACATCGCATTTGAATAAAGTTACAATGATATTATTATTATTAATTTTACTGAGTAATTTAAAATATCTATATTTATATATGCTACTTTAAATGAGATTTTAAAAATATTAATTTTCTGAAAGATTTATAAGATACATTTATGATTTTCTGAAAGTTTTAAAAAATCGTATCATGGTGCGGGAATTGTACTAGTTCCATTATTATGGGACTAAGTAAATTAATAAATAAAATTCTATGGTTTTTTTAAATAATTTTTTTAGAATTATTTTATGATTATTTAGAAAATCATAAAATTGGTTTTTTAATATCCCACGCCCAAAACATTAGTTGTAGACAACTTGCAAGTTTCAACCACTAATCTATTATTGGGAAATCATGAGCAAATAGAAAAATGCGATTAAAAAATAAATAAAAATCGAAAAAATAACGAAGATAGTGATGGTTAAAGGTAAGCCATTTGTTTTTCAGTGGCCACAAGTTTACATGACCAATAATTAGGAGATGATGTGGATGGCAGCTGAAAAGAAATTCTGATAGACGATAAAAACAAATTTTAAATCCCATTTTTTAATCTCAATTGGATTTCTCTAAAAATCTTCTCTTTCCTACGCCAAGAGGAGGGTTGGCGTCGTTGCAGTCGCCCAACTTTTGAGCTTTGGTTGGTAATTTCCCTTTTGTTCACGCTCGTTTATATCTGCATGTCTGCAGCTTGGAAAAAAAACATATAATTTCTTTTTTTAATTGTTTTATAACTTTTACTAATTTTTTAATTGTTTTATAACTTTTACTAATTTTAGGGATAAAAGAGTTTGAAATGAGTAAAAATCATAAAGATATTTTAGCTTAGGCCTCGTTTGGTTAGTTAGTTCAAAACCCAGGAAGTAGGATATATTTCTGTGTTTGGTTGATACAAAGATACAGGAATTCAACTTCCTAAGAATTTCAATTCCACCAAATTGTAGAAAGTTCACTTACCTGTGAGACTAGGTAAGTTCAACTTCCACCATTTTTAATATAATTTTCTTTATTTTCCTATTATATTTCTAAAAAGCAAAATTCAACCAAAAAACTTTTTTCAGTTCATGGGAAGTACATTTCACGAGAATTCAATTCATGGGAAGTAAGTTCCCGGAATCGTACTTCCCGCATTCAACCAAACGAGCCCTTAATTGGTAAAGAGGGCTCTGCATTACATAATAATTTAAAGTTTTTCTCCAATATATTTAAATAAAAACATTCTCTTCTACGTATACATAAAATCTCAATTTTTTTTATCATTTTTGGTTTTTCTATTAAAAATGACTATTTGATTTTTTCTAATATATTTTTTAGAAAAAATATTTTTTTATATATACATATAAAAAATTAAATAAATTTTCAACCCCTTAGAAATATTTTTGGATCCGTCGATGATTTGCGGATTCATTCATATATTTCTTGTTGTTGATTTTCCCTAATTTTCATGTCACGGGAGGAATAAGAATGATTTTGTTGGTTGTCTAATGTTGAAAATAGGGTTGGAATCAAATGGAGAAAAAATAATAAGCAAATTTTAGTCAGAAAATCACAAATGATTTTGTTGGTTGCCTAATGTTGAAAATAGGGTTGGGATCAAATGGAGGGTAAAAAAGAGTCAAAATTTAGTCGGAAAATCAAAAATGATTTCGTTGGTTGCCTTTTTTCCAAAATTTCTCCAAAATGGAAAACAAAATATATATTTTTGAAATTATTTTTAATTCAACTCTAACCGTTTTTTCATTTTGAAGATTTGGAGAATGATTTAGTTTTGACACGTGTTACATGTTTAGGAAAATCTCTATTTTTTCTGTTTCGCCATTTTGGAGAATGAGATGCGAAATTTGTTAGATAAAAAAAATACTTTAAATTTCTCAAAAAAAACTCTTAAATCTTTAAAACGTGAAATCTATTGGAGATGCTCGGACTAATGTTAAAAATAGGGCTGCCTAATGTAATACACGATGGACCCATGAAGAAACAGTTAACGGCCCAACACTAATTCCTTCCAAAACAATTACACATATATAGCCCTCATTTCACCAAAACTTGCAAAAACCCAACATGGATTCCATTTCAATACCATTTACACAAGTGAACTTAGCTTGTTACTATCATGACGGCTAATCCGTCTATCGTTTATTACGACTACTCGATTTACCTAACATTAGCGTATCGGGTATTTCGATTCTTTACCTTAATAAAAAAAATTACAGAAGTGAACCAAAAGTATATATCTAGCGATAATACGGTTGAGACTAATGCAGGTCAAGAAGCCAAAAGCGCGAAGATGCAGATGGTAAGGGAGGAAAAGGAAGTCGAGGAGGAGCAACTACATGTACAACAGCCTTCAAAGCTTAAAAAAAAGGCCTCTTTCGCATCACCAAACACGACGATGGCGCAACTGGAGGACAACATGTACGGTAAGGAACATGTAAATGCAACAACCACTTCTCCAAACAAGAGATACAACTGCCTTTGCTCCCCGACCACCCACCCTGGCTCCTATCGTTGTCGGGCTCATCGCAATCACGCCGTTGGCAACAAGCTGTAGATCGACCCCCCAACATTCTTTAGAGGACTAATTCTGATCCATCGGTGTAAATCGTACGGTACATTCATCTGTTTTTTCTTGATTCGTGTGTACGTATATGCCCCTTCGCGTTACAATTTTATTAGTTGTGACGACTATTGTTAGTATAGGGGGGTGTCATGCGTGTATAGGTCGAGGAATTATGTACGTAGCTCATGAGCTTGCCCTATCATGTACGAGTTGAAACCAATGCAAATCAATTGAACCGTATTTTGATTCTCGATCATTTAGTCGTATACTACATGTTTGCGTGGAATATATCTTGCGATACAATATGCATACAACACATGAATGTAGGATTTGTGATCACTTTGAAAAATTCCAGATTTCCAATTCCTAACCAATTCAACTCTCATCCATAAAAACAGGCAAAATTTCAATGTCTCTTTGGGAAAGCTAGAAACAAGAACAGATCATCGATCTTGATTGCAAAGAACAAGATTACATATTACAAAGAACAAGGGAAATAGAATGAAGAAGACGAAGTTAGTTAGAAGCTGGTGGTTTGTTACAAAGGGCTTATTGCTATTTATAATGCTGGGATATGATGACACTTTCTTCTAATTACCAAGTTGTCCCCATTTTCTTCCTATAGTAGGTACATGTTATACCATTCTTATACCATTTGAATTGTACCATTCTTATACCATCAAATATGCTCTGATATCATTTGAATTGTACCATTCTTATACCATCAAGATTTTGTTGTTTGATCTAAAGTTTTGTAACTGTTGTTAGCGCGCATTCATACGCTATGTGTTTTGAGTTAGCTTCTTCTATTGCTTTTGCCTTGGTCGACTTCTCTTTTCCTACACAACGTTTGTAAAGGTGAAGCAAAATGGTGATGACAACATTGGCTGAGACTAGCATGAACCTTGCAGATGACCATATCCAAGGTGCTACATCATCTCATTTTATGAATGGCATTCGTACATAAATGGGTTTCCAATATGGTTTTTTATGAAGGAGCCTTGTTTTACGACACACGTTGTTACTAAAGAACATAACCCTTCCATATCTGCTGCACCAGGAAGATCGCCATTACTTTTCCGAGCCTCACATTTCCCTTCTTCAGTAAACAACACCTGAGTTTGGTCACTCGCCATGACTTAAATGTGTTCTTTACCACTGCACACCTGCTCAAACGATATGTTTTGACGTCTGTGCTGCATAAAGAAGATACAAAGGAGGGATTCCAAACCCACCAAATGTAACTACCCCACTAGAAACAAGGTTGAGTCTAAACCTGTATTCAATGCATTCTTTTGATATACATAATATATCAAATTTTGATCTGTGGTATTCACACACTCAAAAGGCTCACAGCAAGCCATAAAGCATGACTAATCTAATCCACAATTTCTGCACAAAGATATATATGCACCAGTGAGCAAGTAAGAAAGCAAATGACCAGAAAACTCCACCAAGGAGAAAAATCTCTGCTGCTGCTAGTAATCATTCATGGAAAGTCAAATTGAAAGTTCAACTTACTAAAACCAAAGCAAAATGCACTTGTGCCAAAATCAATCATAGAACGAGAAAATGTTGCAGTGAAACATACCATAAGGTCACTAATACTATATGATAGTTGCAGGATAATTAGTTTCCAAAGAGACAAGCTTAGTCCACCTCCTCCATCTTGCTACCATCGGCATCAGCATCGGCCTCCTCAAGAGGTGGCATGTCAGTGTCTTCAACAGTGTCCTCATCAATGCTCAGGCCAAGCTTCAGCATTCTGTGGATCCTGTTGCCGAAGGTGTTGGGGTCTTCAAGGCTAAAACCTGAGGTCAGAAGAGCAGTGTCGAAAAGGAGGAGAACCAGGTCCTTGACTGACTTGTCATTCTTGTCCTCGTCAGCCCTCTTCCTAAGCTCGTCCATGATAGGATTTTCAGGGTTGATCTCCATAGTCTTCTTGCTCCCCATGTAACCAGCCATGCTCGAGTCCCTCAGAGCTTGGGCCTTCATGATCCTCTCCATGTTGGCAGTCCAACCATACTCTCCAGTTACCAGACAGCAGGGTGAGTCAACAACACGGTCAGACACCACCACCTTCTCCACCTTGTCACCAAGCACATCCTTGATGACCTTGCAAAGACCCTCGAACTTTGCCTTGAGCGCTTCCTGCTTCTGCTTTTCATCCTCACTCTCGTCAAGCTTGAGGCCTTCCTTGGTGGCAGACACCAACTTCTTCCCCTCAAATTCCTTGAGCTGACCAATTGCATACTCGTCAATGGCATCAACCATGTACAAGACCTCATAACCCTTCTTCTTAAGCTTCTCAAGGAACGGAGAGTTCTCCACGGCCTTCTTGCTCTCTCCAGTGATGTAGTAGATGTCACTCTGGCCTTCCTTCATCCTTGTGACGTAATCCTTCAGGCTAGTCAACTCCTCGCCACTCTTTGTGGAGTGATACCTCAGCAACTCAGCAATCTTGGTCCTGTTTTGGGAGTCCTCGTGGATACCAAGCTTGAGGTTCTTGGAGAAGGCCTCGTAGAACTTGTTGTAATCCTCCTTGTTCTCTGCAATCTCAAAGAAGAGCTCAACACACTTCTTGACCAAATTCTTGCGAATCACCTTCAGAATCTTGTTCTGCTGGAGCATCTCCCTAGAAATGTTAAGCGGAAGGTCCTCAGAGTCGACAATGCCCTTCACAAAGCTCAGCCACTCAGGGATCAGCTCATCACAGTTATCCATGATAAACACACGGCGGACATACAGCTTGATGTTGTTAGGCTTCTTCTTTGTGTCAAAGAGATCGAAGGGCGCTCTCTTTGGAACGTAGAGAATGGCCTTGAACTCAAGCTGCCCTTCAACAGAGAAGTGCTTGACAGCCAAGTGCTCTTCCCAGTCATTAGTCAGGCTCTTGTAGAAAGCAGCATACTCTTCCTTGGTAATCTCCTCAGGCTTCCTCATCCAGATAGGTTTCTGCTTGTTCAACAATGACCATTCGTTTGAGACCTCCTTAATCTTCTTCTTCTTTTTCTCTTCCTTCTCCTTCTCCTCATCAACATCCTCTACCTTGCCTTCCTCATCTTTCTTTTCTTCCTCATCCTCATCATCTGAGATCTCCTTCTCAATGGTCTTCTCAACCCAAAGAGAGATGGGGTAGCTGATGAACTCAGAGTGCTTCTTCACTAAATCCTTGAGGCGACGCTCCTCAAGATATTCCAGCTGGTCCTCCTTGAGGTAAAGGGTCATCTTAGTACCTCTGCCAAGGTTCTCACCCGATGTGTCTCTGGTCACAGTGAAGGACCCACCAGCCTGTGACTCCCACACATACTGCTCATCGTCATTGTGCTTAGTGACGACAATCACCTTCTCAGCCACCAGGTAGGCAGAATAGAAACCCACACCGAATTGACCAATCATGCTTACATCAGCCCCAGCAGCTATTGCCTCCATGAACTCCTTTGTTCCAGACCGGGCAATGGTACCCAAATTGTTTACTAAATCTGGAAGCCAAAAAAATAAAAAGCAAACATTGATTTCATGTGGAAACTGAGTCTCAAAAGCACTAAACATGATCAGAAGATTGCAATTAGCACACACCAGCCTTGGTCATCCCAATACCACTGTCGACGATGGTGAGGGTGTTGTTAGTCTTATCTGGGATAATGTGAATGAAAAGTTCAGGCTGTCCATCAAGCTTGCTCTTGTCTGTCAAGCCTTCGAAACGAATTTTATCCAAAGCCTGTATAACATAACACGACCAATAAACAAATGGTCTCACAATACAGAGTACATTCAATGGACATAATTGTTTAACTACATACAAAACATGGCTGGAGATACCAAGATAGACCAAACATCAAAGAGTATAGTATACAAATGCAACAAATTAAAGCATAAATTCTCTAGAAGAGCTAGCTTTGGAGCTTATGTACACAAGGACAGGGATTTAGGCGCAGACCACCTCAACGCAATCATAGCCAACCCGACAATTCGATTACACAGCTAACCCCGTCAATCAATCCCTAACAAAATGCAATTTATCTTGCAATTAAAGTCTCGGCAACATAACAGCACTTGTTAACTAACCAAGTATACTCATGGATCTTGTGACCACAAAATTACTAAGGGAAATTATTGCAATTACAAAAACCACACCAAATCAAATCATGATGGAGACTTGATATCACAAACGAAAGATCTATCAATCTATCCTGTTTACTACCACAGATCGGAGACAAGTGTCTAACCCCAAGGGAAACGATAAGACATATTTGAGCAATCAACGTTCAGATACAGGTATCAGAATATAAAATTACCATCGAAGACTAATAGAGGCAAATTCTTAAAATCAAAACGAACGGAAACAGGGAGAGGCGGGCCGCAAGTGGGGGAAAGCGAAAAGAAAACTTACATCGGAGGAGTTACTGATGAGCTCACGAAGGAAGATCTCCTTGTTGCTGTAGAAGGTGTTGATGATCAAACTAAGGAGCTGGTTGATCTCGGCCTGGAAGGCGAACGTCTCAGTTTCCGACATTATCGCTCTCTGAAGATCTCTCCGGGGGTTTGGGATATTCTTTGATTTGATTCAGAGAGAGAGACTGGAGAAAGTGACGAACGAGGGATAGAGCGAGAGGAGTGTTGCAGATGGGGAAGAGGGGACTATATACTGAAAGGGTGAGCGGGCCATGTAGAGAACTAGGGTTTCTAGATCCTTCTTCTCCGGGTTACCTTTTATTTTATTTTTTTCATTTTTTATTATTTTGGATAAAGGGCGTGATTAATTTTGATAAATTACATAAAACTATCCTTAAAATAGGGGATTACTCCGTACTACTACAATTTTACATAAATTTGGTTTCCATCCAAACAGTCACTCAGGTTTCATTAAAAAAAAAAAAACAAGGATGGTTCTCGGTTACGTTTTCGGTGGTTTTTGGCGGTTCTAATTTGAGTTGGGACTCTTACGTCCGGTGTCGAGTCTGACTGAGGTCGTGGTGGTGTGCATCGAGGCGACTCCGTATTCCGGCAAATTGCCTTGGAGGTTCGTCTTCATCGCCCACAGGAACTCCTAATGTACCGTTGGTCAGCGGTGTCATCGCTTGGTGGCGCTTGACCCCGGGTTTAGTCTACGTTGTCCCAAGCTTTTTTGGGTTAGGCTCATTTGTTCGACTGGGGTTGTTTGATTTCCGTTTTTTTATTGCATCATTTTTATTTTATGGTGTATGTTTGACGGTTCGCCGTCTGCCGACTTTGTCGGCCTCTCGAGGTGTCAGGTTTGTCTGATCCTCGAATTATTTTCTAATAAAAAAATTACTCACAACCCTTTTTATATGTAATAATCTAACACTTTTTTAGTTTTTTCACTTGTTGTAGTTAATTCTTAAAATAAATATCAATATATCAATACTAAAATAGAGGCCTAGATTAGTAGATTTCGATGTTTCAAGTCCTAATTGAATTCACTTATGTATCGTTCTCTACTACAATTTGATATGAGTTTTTTATGTGTCAATTAATGATGATCATATATTTAAGACAAATCATACAATGACCTCGCCTATTTATCTACGTGTCATCCTATATGTCTGCCTTAACTGGTGAATTTTTTTTAGAATATTCAAAGGAAACTATTTACTTACAAAAATATTCACAAGTTGAAAAAATTTACACAAATATTCATTTTTTGAAGGAAATCCATATAAACGTAGTTCGGACTTGCGTTTTATGGGTAAATTAGGGAATCAGATTTGGATCCTAGCAAAGTTGCTGATTGGGCATAAAGTTCCACTAGAAAAACGTGATTCTCTATGTTTTCTCTAGCAAACAAATTCTCTGGGTGTACTATTACACATATTTTACGCTTTAGGGCCAAAACCCTAAACCCTAAACCATACTGAACACCCATTTTCGTTTGCTTATCTTTAGTCCCTCTATGCGATAATAGTTTTGATGAAAGTATTCGGTAATACATACTAAATACTTATTTTTGTGACCTTAACTTTAGCCCCACTAGGAATTATCTTCCCCTTGTCATAGAGTTTTAGTTTGGTGATGAAAAGTTATTACCATGAACACATATATGCCCTAAACCCTAAAGACATGACCTTAAACCATACTACTAAACATCACGTTTTTGTCGGTTTAGCTTTATCCCTCTAGAGTTTATGTTTATCTTGTCCTAAGGTTTTAGTTTAATGACAATGGTGATGACAAAAGTGACAGAGATGATGACACATGAGTATTGTAGTGACAACAATGGTCAAATTTTGGAAATACATGTTGGTAGCAATATCTTAGTGATAAATAAATTGGTAGTGATTATTTTTGGAGGTTACGATATAATGGAGATATTTTTTCATGGTGACAGTTTTTGTAGAGAGCCAACGATTAAATTTTGAAAATATCGGTTGATGATAGTATCTTGATGCTAAATAGTTTGGTGGTGGTAGTTTTTTAAGATGATATCGTGTTGATAATTTTCAGGTAAAGATGACGGTCAAATTTTGAAAATATGGGTTAGTGTCAATATCTTGGTGATATTTAGTGTGGCGGTCACAGTTTTTTGTGGTTACATTGTCGTAGCGACAAATATTTGTTAAAACAATATTTTTGTGACAATTTCAAGTGAGAGAAACTAGACAAACTTTTAAAATTTTATTTGGTGATAATATTTTGATGATATCTAATGTCGTAGTGACATTATTGTGGGGGATAATATCACGATGATAGTTTTTTTTTATGAAATAGTGTTATGATAACATTATTTTTGTGAGAGTTAATGATTCAACATTTAAAAATATGGGTTGATAACAGTGTCTTGGTGATGTATGTGGTGATAAATTTTTAAGGTGTTATAATACCGTGGTGACAATATCATCATCAACTTAGTCATTGATAGTTGTCACTAGAAAAATTTTGTCACCAGAGAAAGAGTGTTATTGACAACTGTCATCAAAATAAAATCAACCATCACAAAAAAAATCTCACCGAAAAATTGTCATTAGGAAAAAAAATCAATGGTCACCTGAAAAAATTTCTTTTAACTATCACAAAAAAAAAATGTTAACAAAAAAGTCAATTGTCACCGAAAAAATTATCACAAACAACTGGTATCAGAAAAATATACTATCATCGGAAATATATTATCATCAAATGTCGGCGTTGATTGAAATGGTCAACTTTGACTAAGTAATGTCAAAACTAAAAATGGTCAAAGGGGAAGAAGTGGGGGTAAAAGGGACGGAGAAGGAAGGTTAAAAATGTGAAATATTGACATTTACTTAGTTATGACAATTTTTTTTATATCCACTAATAAAATAAGCCTAGCAAATTTGCACCAAAGATGATCTCGTCCTTGACATTAGGAATGGATTCTGGCCGAGCACCCTCAGAAATGGATCAGTTATTGGCAACGAGATCCACCATTTTTGGGTTTTTGGGTTTGATGGCAACCAGAAGGAGCAACTTAGTGATTGGGGGCAGTCATCAATGTTCCTCAGGTTGGTTAATTTCGCACTTACAACATATCCATCGCTCATGTACATCTACAATTCAGCGAAATTCACAACACCTACTGAATTTTTCATTGCGCATCTCATTTGTATCTAATGTTGACAACACATCATCAAAGCTTATATTGTACAACAAAACTTTATATCTTACAACATTTGCGACGGAAGGACTGCCTGAAAAACCACATTAGTTTTCATATAGCCAAACAACAAGAGTGACCAAATGAGGATATATCAACCTCTCAAGACACCAATTGGAGCAGATTTTTCTGCACTTAAGATTTCACTACCTGAGCAAATTCAGAAGCAAGAAAGAAATCTGCATTTATCACATTGCAATATGTGATAAGAAAGTGACACCATATGTAAGTTGGAATGTATCATATTATTGCAGCTGAGACGAGAAACGTACGAATTCTCTGCAACAGTTCGGCTTTGACTGAATCGGGAACAGAAGCTGCATGTTAGAAAAGGTAAATGTTACATTAGTTACAAATGAAACAATCATTCTAGCTGGAAAGAAGCAAGAGTTCCAAATCAGGCACAGCAATGACAGCTACTATCAGTCAGGAAATATATAAAGCTTAAGATTTGGTACTTTGAATAACCTCAAACTCGAAATCATGAATCACCCCAGTTAAGAGTTAACAGAGCAATAGGAAAAGACAAACAAGCAAGATAAATTGGACCAAGTTCTTGCTCTTTGTAAGAGACTAAGAGGTAAGCTGCCCCACATTAAACAATGGAATATTGTAATGCGCCTTTCTTTGAAAAAAATAGCAAATGAAATAGTAATATCTGGCTCTGGAGGATTTAATATAAAACAATACTCTAGGCCTCTAGGGAAGCATAAAGTAACCATAGCAGCCAGACTGATTTCTCTTGCAGGGTTGCAGAGAACCCTGCAATAGTTCATACCCAACTCCTTCAAACACCACCATGCACACAAACTGACCCAAAATGGAGCATTGTAACACAAGATTGCAGAAATGGATTGAGTGTAATCCACCCAACTTAAAAGATGCATGTTTACTTTGATTTCTATTTTTTAAATAGAATATTTACGGAATCTCCACGAAGGTAGATTGCAGAAATGGATTCAATTTATTTCCTTAACTGCTCATGAATAAGTGCTTCAAATCCTTCTCTTAGATCTTAAAATGGAGCATTATAATATCGTGATTCGTGGAGATATATTGTTGGCATGGTAACTGGTAAGTAGCAGAAAAATGACATTATTTGGAGATCCTCCATTAGAAGGTAAACAAGAGTGCCCTAATGATAATCATCTCAGTATTTTAGATTTGAGATAATGAGCAACATATTTGGGATCAACAATAGTAAAATGAGATATGCAGATTTAACAATGCAAATGATATACCCTTCTCTAGGTTTATGTACAGCATAGTGGCAAAATCGAAGAGCCTTGTGAATTTCTTTTAGACAAATTCAGCTTCATTGACGCCAATCCTGGTTAAGGAAATTCCTAAATAAACTGTTGTGAAAGCTAATCAGGAATTAATTTGAATAAGTGGCAACATATTCCATGTGGATGCTTTCCAATATAAACAATTCAGAGTTCAACTCTCTGCACTTTAAACATACGTAGGAACAAGATCTCACTTATTATTCCAACATATAACAACTACAAGGAATTTAATGTAGCATTTTTATTCTCGTCCGGCTATTGAAGTTCTCTGTTCTTATTATCCATCAAGACCCAGACAACAAAATCTTTGTTCTTGCTATTAATCCAGACTCGGAAAAAAATAATTATTGATGCATTGAATTGCATTCAATAAGATTTTGGACCTTCCAGCAAGACATATTTTCTCTCATTCAGAAAATTTTATCCTTTTTACTCCCTCTGTCTTAAAATAGTTGTTTTAGTTTTGACACATTTTTTAAGAACGATAAAAGCTATATAAAATATCAATGATTTATTAATTTACAAAAAATAATTTCATACTTAATAGTTAATACAATTATCTGTGAAGTTATTAAAAAATTATTTGAAAAATTGATATTTTATAGAGTTTTTAGCTTCTTAAAAAACGTGTCAAAAAGTCAAACAACAAGTTTTGTGAGACGGAGGGAGTATTATAATTATAATGAAATTGGAAATGACAATGATAAGGAAGACACATGACGGTGCAATAAGACTAGTTCTTCCTCTTAATTTAGTGCAACTACAAAACCTGAATACCCGATTCTCAATCTCAATTGCTTAGTTCATGCGGGACTTGCCTAAAGCCAATTCATGTAAGCTAGAAGATGAACCCACCCTTAATCAAGAGTATGATGTGCTAGACCACCCGAAAGATTTGTTGAAAGTTGAACCTAGATGACGATTAATAGACTGACAAGTTATTATTGAAAATTTAAATCCAACAAGAATAGTTGTGACTCTCAATGACTGATAACAGCCAAAAGCCCCAAAGTCATACTAATTTTACCATGTCCAGAAAGAGATCACAAACATATAGCCGAAAGAAACCAATGCAAACTTTAATTGGTGACGGTAATAGGTTTGAACTTGCTGAACAAAAAAAATTCTTATACCATCACTCAACTTGCATGTATTAAGGGGGTTAGTTTGCCAGCATGCAAGCACAAAGGATCATGGGAACACAAGAAAAGGAAAAGGAGCGAAGGAAAGAGCTTTACCTCTTCCCTTTGGTGTGATTACACGAACAAGATCATCCACAGTAACATTATTTCTTCCTGTCTTCTTAATAAAAGACCTGGAATGAATTAAAAAAAAAAAAAAAGCGGGTTCAGTCTCTTATGATGTTGAGAAGATGCTGTCAAACAACCAAAGATTAAGAAACCAAAAGTGGTGTGTGGCTTCTATTAGAGGAAAACTGTAATGCAATTTCTCCTAATTTTGACATTTTTCAGTTGCTTGATTAAACTTGGAAGGAACAAGATGATACGAGCAGTAGGCATGATAAAACTCCATAAATCAATAAAACAATAACAAGTCATCAGCATTGTTGCGGACATCTTCCTTCCCCTAAAAACCCCATAAGCCAAACAGAGTGTATATATCAATTCAACCAAAAGACCTAATTTTTTTAAAAAAAGGAACAAACTCAAAATGGCATAGCACTGACCCAAATTTGCCAACTAATCCATGAAAGCCTTCAAATTTGAAGTGCTTGATAATACTAATTACTGAATCCGCAAGGGTCCAAGCGAAACGTGAATAAGAAAAATCATTTGAAGGGAGCAATACAAAACCTGCAAAGAGCTCTCATTTCATCCTTCCATCCACACTCTATGAGGCGCTCTCTCAATAGCTCCATCAATCTCTCCTTTTCTCCGCTCTCAACTAACTGGAACGCACGACACCGAATTCAAACTCTAATTAAGCACCCAAACAGTAAAACCACCCCAATAACAAATTAGGAATGAAAAGGAAAAAGGAGAGACCTTGATATTGATAACCTCTTGAATTGTAGGCTCCTTGTCCTGTCCGTCCCCTTCATCGGGTGTTGGTGGACGATTCACCGAATGCCTCCTTTAAAATCCGAAGCACAAACACAAGCAAAAATTGCTAATTCATACAAAGAGAAGAACGAAAAAGAAGACTGGAGAAAAAGAAGATGAAATTGAAACCGAACCCTAAATAGACAAACTGCAATGAAGTGATTGTAGGGAGGGAGAGAGGCATACATGAGCCGATTAAGCGCTGAAGAGTGACGATGCCGCCTATGCTGGTTGATCCCTCGGAATTTGGATGATTTTTTAAACGATTTCTCACTCGACGATGATTTTCAATTGTTAAAGTCTCTTCTATTTTTTCTCCTTTTTTTTAAAAAAAAACGAAAGGAATTATAAGGCCCGTTTGGTCCTGATATACGTATATCAGATATGAGTATGAGTATCACTCATACTCATTCCTGTGTTTGGTAAATAGGTATAGGGATATCAAAGTGATATACCCATATTTTCCTTCCTTTGTATTTTCCCTCAATTCCATATACCCTTCTAACTAGGGATATCAAAACACTATTTTCTTCTTTCTTCTTCATCCCTTCTCTGCCCAGTGTCTCCCTCCCTCCTCTTTCAAATCGTTGCCTCCCTCCTCCAGAACAGCCCATGATATCGATATCTTTAACATACCAAACAAGATTTCATATATGAGATATCAGATATGATACTCATACCCATAATATCGATATCTAATACCCATATATGATATCTGATATACATATATGGATACCAAACGGGCCCTAAGATTTGTAGTCCATCGGTATCCTTTTCCGAAAGGAAAGCTTGTAGTTCTAAATCCATGTACGATGATATTGATTATTGATTGTCCAAGGGTCCAAGGGATTGGTAAATAGCCTGTAATGTCTAACTAATCTAAAGCATAAGATCTAGGAACATTGGATGATCTTAGTCTTAGTCAATAGGTAGATTAAGACTTGAACACTTTATACACATATAATATATACTTACATATACTGGCATATATTTGAAGGGTATGTACTTATATGACCTATGCTCATATGTGTTACAATGTATAAGTATATATTATATATGTATACGTTTATATGTATGTATATTATCTGATTGGGCTTAGCCCAAATCAGAAGTCCAACCGAGCTTGTTATTTGTCTCCGGTTTCTGAGTTATTGGAACAACTTCCGTGTGCAACGCAGCGTTTCAACTAAAGGGATCCTCTATATAAGTATAGCTAGGTTTGGGGTTGCCTCACTTATCCGCTCGCTCTTCAAGTAATCCAAATAGAGAGAGAAAATCATGAGACGGAGAGAGAAAGTTAGGGTTTCACAAAACCTAGCTCCGACAAAACTGCTGGTGGTCAGATCTAGAGCGCATCTCATCAGAGACTCTAGATCTCGACTTTGGGAAGAAGAAGAAGGTGCTTTGTCCATAGTCCAGGCAAAAATCTCCTTCTCTGGTGTACTTCGACGACGATATGACTCCGTTCTTCGGATCTAGGGCGTCCTCTTCCTTTACTTACTTCGTTCTTACTTCTCCTATGCATGCATGCCCAGATTTGTGTGTTTCTTGCATGTATTTGTCTTGACTGTAGTCTAGGGTAAACTTGTTTACCAATTAGTGGATTTGAGATTTCAAGCCGATTCGGCTGAGACTCCGTGGACGCAGGCTCCGACCGAACCACGTAAAAATCTTATGTTTGGTTTCTGGTTTCGTTCTTGTTCGGTTTTCTTTTCCAAACCCCGATCTTGGCTTTCAATCTGTAAAGCTGAGGTCGTTACGAATCATCATACCTAATAATTTTAACTTTATACACCGGTAAACTACATAAGATGTTACGGAGTGGATTCCATAGCCTCCTCTTGCGAAATGCATGGGTAACCGCACCAAACACGGCCTTAAACGACTACACAACGTCTTGCAGAACCGAGTTCGCAACTTGTTACGAAAAACCTTGTCAGATGCCTCAAAAAATCGGAGGAGAAAAAAAGGAAACTCCACAACCTCATGCCTTTTCTATTCACTACACAACTAGTCGCGTAATTGTTTTTTTTTAAAAAAAAAATTGGTATGCAACTTGTTGCGTATTTTTTTTAATATGGATGGGAATTGGCTTGCAAGGCGTCTCAAGAATACGTTGTATTCCGCAACTTGTTGCGGACTCGATTCTACAACTCCATGACTTGTTGTATTCTCTCCCAGTCTCCCCTACCCCCCACCTGACCCATCTCTCTTCTCATGTAGCAGCCAAAATCCTCAAATCCTTCGAAGTTCCCAAATCCTTCAAAGTCCTAATTTGATCCTTCAAAGGTCAAAATTTGCGTTTTGTTAGGGTTGGGGAGAGAATGATTTGCAGTCGAAGGTTGGGGGTGGTCGGTGCGACCAAGGGCGACAAAAAAATGGAAGAAAAGAAACAATAGAGAATATGAGGAACTAGTTGCGACAACATAGACAACTAGTCGTTGCGACTGTGATCATTGTGACTAATCGGTCGTTGCGACCAGTTACACCTTTGGTCGTTGTGACCATGGTCATTGTGACCCTGCGCTAAACGGCGCTAAACAGAATCCGCATAAATAATTACTCCCTCCATTCCTTTATATTTGTCTTTCTACTATTCATGCACGTTTTTTAAGGTGATAAAAATTATATAAAATATTTATTTTTTTTAATAATTTTTTTTAATAATATCATCCTTATTAGTAATAAGTATATTAATATTAAAAAAAATTGAATAAAAAGTTAATATTTATGTAGTTTTTACCTTTCTAAAAAAACGTGCCAAATTTAAAAATGTCAAATATAAAGGGGGGCCTATTCACACGGTGAAAATATCGCCTAACACACGGTCACTATTACGGATTCTGAAACCGTGAGAAATGTAGCTAATTTTAGTTTTCAAAACCGTGAAAAATATCATGGTCACATCTTCAGAAATAGTGAGAATTTTCACGGGCTCGGTTTCGAAAATCAGATAATGAAATAGCCCAATTTAAGTGTTTTGGGCCGAAGCCCATGAAGTCCAAACCGAAGCCCAATCAGCCGGCCACGGATTTGAAAACCGTGAGACACTTTCCCAACGCAAGCCCACTATTTTGTAAACCGTAGCAGCATACACTGCAACTGTTAACAAAATTGTCGCCAGAGGGGATCTCACAATTTCGAAATCAGTGACAGTCAATTTCTCACGGTTTGAGAAGCTGTGACAGCCATATTTTTCACGGTTTTCAAATCCGTGATCATGACCGTGCGTTTGGCGATATTTTAACCGTGTATAAAGCGATTCTGAATATAAAGGAATGGAGGGAGTAGGTTCTTTGTTTGCTTGTTATCATCCAAAAAACATAAGAAACTTACTGAAAGTATTAAAGGAGTCCCAACAATTTATGAAGACTCATAAAAGAAACCGAACAAGCCTGAATGGCTCAGCGAGACTTAGCTCTCACACAATAGCTGAAATTAGGATCAGATAGGATGCAGATTCTAAAGATTGGAAAGGGCTATCATTCTTATTAGCTAATATGAAATGTTAGGGACCACTGTTTAATGATCTTGAGGACCTCCATGAGATAAGGGAGATGATACAAGTGTAATCTTGATTCCAAAGGATCTACAAGGCATACATACACTAAATAAAGTGTAGTCTTTTAAGGCAACATGATCGATACCCATAAACTACTATCCTCTCGGTTGGAAAAGCTATGTTGATCATCACAAGGATAAGCTTCCGAATTGTTTGTTCCACTCCTCGTACAATCCAAGTTCGTTACACGAAACTGAAGGCCTGACTTCTTGTAATGAATACTTGAAGTCCTAGAGAACAACACAAGAACGTAAACTTAGTTGCTAAAATGCCGAGTTAGGGAACAGAGTATTTACCAATCAATGCATTCATAAAATCCAAAGGGTCATCCACTTTCCATTAATGTCACTCTTACCTGAAGAGTAACAGCCCTCATATCCTCCTTGTTCAGCTTTGTTATTTCTATTCCCTGTTTCAAAGCATCTCTTAGTGGTCCCATGGAGGCGTCCTTGACAAGGTTTTTCATGTCGGATCCAGAATACCCTGAAACTCAGGAGTCCGAGAATAAGGATGAACAATTCTTCCCTAGATCACGCAATACTTATTTGAGTTGTAACTTCATACTTCTTTCCAATTAGTAAAGAAGTTGTTTATACCTTCAGTCAGGCTGCATACAGTATCAACGTCATCTTTAGAAAGTGCAAAGAGCTTATCCTTTTCTAGCAGATTGCGAATGATCCAGGCTCTTGCTTCTGTTGCACCAAAAGTTATTCAATCAGCCAAATAAGATAAAAGACAAGGTCAAGGCTGAGGCTCAAGTAGAAATATGATTTGCACCTGATGAAGGTAGGGGGATGTATAGTCGCTTAGTGAGTCTTCTCCTTGCAGCTTCATCGAGCTCATGGGGTCTATTTGTCGCTCCTGAATAGCACAGATTGTAAGATCACTTGCAATCGAAAGTTATTATACATTAAAAAAAAAAGTTGAATTGGCATTTCCTTTCAACCACAAATGCTGCGTCTGAGCAAATGCATCAATTTTTGTGGTATAAGGTTCACATCATGAATTTTCCTGGGCAATAAAGCACTGCCACATGGGACAAATGGTGTGGGATCAAGGTGGGCTAGATTGCCATGTGGCAGAAATGTGTTTTAGCATATTTATATGGAATAGAACTAACCAGTACTTTTGAAGAGAACATAAACATATAGCACTTCTCCAGCGAAGCTACAACTGTGTGCTAGGAACCTCTAGAAGAACTAGCCATATAAGACACAAGCCTGGGAAGGTAACGGTAAAGCAAAATGACACAAACCACAAAATGGCACACAACCAAACAAGCACAACACTGTCCCTCTAAACCTTGTAAGTACCTCTCAAATAGAAAAGCACAGAAGATGGAAAGCAGTAGCTCCATCAGAAGTAGATTCCTGGCCTTCTTTCACCAAATCAAACATACTTCTAAGTTCTAATGAAACAGTGCTTTACAGCCATATCGTGGATTGATTAGCCTTATCTACTTGCTGTATACTAGTAATTGAATTCCTTCAGAATAAATTGCTGAGAGTTATATGAGAAGCACTCTGGAACTGGAAGTATTTCAAACAATTCACTATAATTCACTAGCAGCAGCAGCAGGCAAGGACCATGCTTAAAATTACCATTCACCCTACTGTACAAAATTTATTCAAACCTTCTAACTGACACTCTCGAGGGTTTTATCATGAAACCTTCTAAATTGACACAGAACATGAAGTGGTTGATTAAATGGTTAACATCAAAGCTCACACATAAGGATACTGCATAATAGTTTGTCAGTCACCTATCAGAAGAATTTGCTCGCTTGCAGTATCAAAGCCTTCCATTTCTATGAGAAATTGTGTCTTGAGTCGCCTACTTGCTTCATGTTCACCTTCTGACTTGCGCTGTAACATCATAGAGTAAGTTAAGAAGACTGCATCTAGAATATCAGTGCTTTGACAGATGAAACCTGTTTGGATCCAGCTAGAAAGCCAGAAACATTACCTGAGACAAAAGTGAATCAATCTCATCAACAAATATTACGGCTGGTTGACGGCAACTCGCAACTCCAAACAAGGCCCTCACAAGCTTTTCACCTTCACCAATCTGAAGAGCATATGAATATTAAGAAACATTAGAATCTAGAAAGAATATATCAGTTATATATGTTTTCCTGCACCTAATAACAAAGGGAAACAAAAGAAGAAAAAAAGAACAACATATGCCAGGAAGTTTTATCTTTTTGTGTTTCAGAGTCTGTAGGACCAAGTTGCCTGCAAAAGCCAGAACAAATTATCTGGTGCTTTATTCTGCACTTGTGTTGCCATACTAATGGTTGTTTTTTCCCTCTTTCAGCAAGTTATATGACTATCATGGTTTTTCAAGATTACCTTAAATATAGGATCCCGTTTGGAACAAAAAAATACACCTTAAAAAATTACTCCCTCCATTTTTTTTGTTTGTTGATCTACAAATAGATAATTTAATCAAATGCCTGTTACAATTAACACTGCTGCATCTGCAGGGAATCAGGTGATATCCACATTTCCCCGAAAATATTACCGATATTGTCAACTGTATAAAACTATAAATTGCTAATAGTACAAGGATAACGATATTGATTTTGCACTTTTTCTCATCATATCAGATTCAATTAGATAGTGAGAGCATTTTACAAAGGATGGAGATTTTAGTAATCTAGGTCTGACATTCTGACTGGAAATTTGAAGGGATTAAGACTCATACCCACTTGCTCGTCAAAGAACTTGCAGATATGTAGAAAAAAGTTGCCTTAGCTTCTCCAGCGATGGCTTTTCCTATCATTGTTTTACCGGTTCCCTGAGAAAAAGGAGATAATAATATTCGATTAACTGATCTTGAGCAATGCCATTCAAAGATTAGTTGGTCAGTCACTTACAGGTGGACCAAAGAGGAGAAGGCCTCGCCCAGGAGCACGACAACCTTTAAATATGTCAGGCCTTAATAGCGGCCATACAACCATCTCAGTCACGCATTTCTTTGCATGCTCCAAACCAGCTGGAACAGTATTAGATAATGAGCTGAAAATCTAAACATTGCATTACGATGCATTTATCATAACTTGGATCTTATATTACCAATGTCATCCCAGCGAACATTCGGATCTTGGTCCATGACCTCATTGCTAACATGCTCAATAAGGCGAGGCTCCAAATTCCTTAGCTTTTCAGGCAGCTCCCCGTCGGGACCACGCAACAAGTCCAAACTAAAAACGAAGTGTCGAACATTTTCAGGTTATGAACAAACATAATCATGCATCTAGAATGTGGAAGGCAAACAACTTCATGATACATAATTGCAATGCAAGACAACTATCTTGTATATATTTTCGAAAGTTCAAAGCAAATGTTTCTCTTACATATATCAATAAACTATAATCTTTCTCAAATGCATAATGATAGATTAGCTTGTTGTCAAAGGGGACTTTGAAGGCACCTACTGAAACTACCCTTGAGATTAATACATAAAAAGTATAATTTCACTTTTTCAGAAATCAAAAGAAAGTACACCAAAAAGAAGAGCAAACCATCTTGTTGTTGAGTCATCCGCAACATCATCACCCTTGCCATTGACTCGTGCAGTCAAATTACCAGTGTTGCTCCCACTGGATCTAATAGGAGGCACAAAATTACCACGTACACCACGACGTGATAAAGCGTATGGTCTCACACCATAACCTCTAGCTAAGGAATTATCACTAAGCGTGGAATCAGATGTGCTTGGTGACCTCCCCAAACCTCGCTTCTGCTTTGTATCAATTTCCTGTAGCATAGATCAAACACTAAGGACATACACCAATGAAAACATGACAGAGTTGGTTGATATTGACATCAAATGTTGGTTCTTTGTCAGGTAGCATTCTCTGATACTTTAAAATCAGCAATCTAAAAGCAGTTTAGGGGTGATTTGCTATATAACTTCGAGCATCAGGTTAGGCAAGAATTGGGTTGGAAAATTATTCCTAAAGTTGCCGTATGGCTAGATTGTGACTTACAATCACCCAACCCAGATTTTAAGGGTGGGTATGAGCTCATGTGTTATATCTGGGAATTTTGTTACCAAGGTATCGGGTTTGATTACCATACCAGGGCAAGCCACACATGCCAAACACTATGTATCGGGTTGGTTCATTCTTGTATACCATGTCACATTATCTAATCAGGTTAATATTCAATGAAAAGATTGAAAGAAAGTATAACTTGTATATAGTAAAAATGTATAATAATAGACTAACTAACAAAATCAGCTACTTGAGGTATTTTCGAATCATTGTGAAAAAATAAGTAGGGCCCATTCAGTAGCTAGGGGCAAAAACGAGATCCAACTACAAGAACAAACAGAAAGAAGGAACTTTTTCACTTTTCCTTTCAAAGTGACTGGTGAAGAACTTGGTGTGAATAAAATTGTTACCATTTTTGATCGGGCAGTAATAAATCCATTAGCTGCAGCTTCATGGTTGGATTCCTCAACGCAAAAAGCTGACTTTGAACACTCATTTACAGGGCTTCTGGTTTCCATGTAGGCATGTTTCCCTCCTATGTTTCCATGAGCTCCTGCTTGAGTAACCATATCTGTAGCATAACCTTTAGGATCACCAGATCTTGTAGATGGCGAGTCCAAGATCATACAATCGCCAGAGATGTTACTTTTGGAGGCCACAGGGATTTTATTCAAGTTATCTCCCCTTGGAACAGTATTTCTGGTCTGTATATGTTTGTCATCTAAATCTTGAACCTGAAATGTGGGATACATGGAAATTTCAATGAAATCCATAAGCAGAAGAAAGCAAGTTAGGTCCACAGAGATTGATGTAGATTATTATTCAAGAGGATAAATAGCAATTATTTGAAACACATAAAACTCAGTATGAGGGGACTGGGGTGCATGCTGTAACAGAAAAAAAAAAGAAAACGAGTGAATCGTTCAACAATCTATGCTACAGTCATATTATTAGCAGGCCTCAGGATCAAATATCAGACAAGCTGGGCTAAATGCAACAACTGATTGGTAGTAACTTGTATTATCCATAAAACACAACCAGAATTTTCATTATTCTTATAGTAAGAAATAACAACACTCATTCCCCCATAAAATCACAGGGTATCAGTAAACATATAGATCATAAAAAGAAGAATATTTGAAACCATACTTAAATTCATGCTCATCAAAATGCTAAACACCAGGTATTGGATTGGTTCATTCCCATGTACCAAACACAACCATTCCCGTGTACCAAAATGATCCGCGAACTTCAGGTATTTTCCAATCATTCTGAAAGAATATGCATGGCCAACACAACAGCTAGGGGCAAACACGAGGTGTGACTAGAAGAAAATAAAGAAGAAAGAAATTTATTTTTCAATTTTCCTTTCTCTGTGCGAGGTGAAGAACTTGGTGTAAATAAAATTGGTACCATTTTTGATTGGATAGTAATTAATCCATTAGCAGAAGCTTCATGGTTGGATTCCTCCCTCACTAAAGCTGACTTCGAATGCTTGTTTACAGGGCTTCTGGATTCCATGTATGTGCGCTTCCCTCCCATGTTTCCATGAGTTCCTAGTTCTTGAGTAAACATATCTGAAGCGTAACCTTTAAGATTACTGGCTCTTGAAAATGGTGGGTCCATGATCATACAGTTGCCAGAGATGTTACTTTTGGAGGCCATGGGGCTTTTATTCAAGATATCTCCACTTGCAATGTTATTCACATGTAAAGTTGGCAATTTTGTATTGCTTGCAATGCTTGAAGTATTTGTTGTCTTTATATGTTGGTCATCGAAATCTTGAACCTGTGATGTGAGGTGGATTGAAATTTGAACTAAAATCGACAAGCATCAAAATGCAGCTTAGGTACAGAGAGATTATGCAGACTATTATTCAAGAGGATGAACGAAGGTAGCTGGCAGCAATTCTTTGAAGTGCATAAAACTCAGCATGAGGGTGCTGAGGTGCGGAGACAGAGAAAGAAACAACTAGCAAAGGGTTCAACAACTTATGCTACAGTCGCAGTATGGGCAGACTCATGCTAGTCACAGTATAAGCAGGCCTCAGGGTCAAATATCAGATAAAGATAGGCAGGCTAAATGCAACGGCAGATTAGTAACAACTTATATTATCCATACAAGACACTCAGAACTTTCATTGCTCTTCAAGTGAGAAATAACTACAATCTTTCCAACCGAAAAGAAAGAGAGATCAGTAAACTTATAATGCATAAAAAGCACAAGATTAGAAAACATACTACATTTCACTTGAAGTCGTACTCATCAAAAGAAGTTGAGAACATACCAAGACTCTTTGAAAATTTGTTTTAGCTTGAAGAAGAGCGCGAAAATGCTTCGAATTCTTAATTTTCTCAACACCAAAGTCACCGTTCATGTTAAATAAATTTCCGACAGCTCTGCCTGCCCCTTCGAATGCTTGACTGAAATTACAGAAAAAAACATTTCAAAGGAAACTAGATCATTATGCATCCTTGACATTTCAGCTGCAGCATATCTCTAACTAGATTTTACATTAATGACATCCAAATGTATGGAAATGAACTTGAGGGGTTAACATGTGCATATTGACCATCTACTGTTCATATGAAACATAGAGTTTTTCTACTTTCTTATCCTTGTAATTTTAAATATCTCCAAATTTCCAGCAGCTAAAATCTACAATTATTGATAGTTCCTAATCATTTCATATGAACCACATGATACAACAATCATGCATGTTGAAACATTAGAAAAACTTCTCAAAGGGAAAAAGTAGCTTTATGAGCAAGCAAGTTAAAACTTGAAACCATTCAGATTCAGAATCTTCATACATATATCAGGGTATTCGATGGGTCCTTCATCATTGTAGGACACGTGATAATGATAATTACTACATAGGGAGCAAGCTACTGCCTTCTGTCAAAATGTATCAGCAGATAACTGAATTCAGAAACAGATGATCTTGTGTGCCCCTTCCCATAAACATCACAGGCGATTATATCATCCCTAGAGATGATGATAGCAGAATGGGCGTCAAACTTGAGAGAGAAGCCACACAAGGGTACTTTGTGGGGCATTCAGATGGAGACATGAAAGCATAAACATCTATATCATGATCCATGTCCCAAAAGATATTGAAATGAATCTGTCCATCCTTCAGAGGCATTTAACAGGTTCATACTTCATAGTTGTTGTAATGAATAATGAATAAAAAGGATCTGAGAAGCAGCTGGAGAACCATGAACAGGCAAGGAAATCTAACTTCACTGAATGGAACCATGAGCAGTTTTGACACCTCATTTATGTTTGCTTATCCAGTTAAGCATTGAGAAGCAAAGAATCACCTATGCGTCTCAGTACCACTAGCTCCAAACTAAAGAACAACAGCCCTGAAGCTGACTAGTTCGCTGCTAACAATAAACCATTCCTCGTCCATGTTGATCCAAAAAATATTAAAAAGACAAACACACAATGCAATATAAATTCATCTTCAAGACACCTAAACAACCAGAGACTTCAAATTCCTAACTGTACATTTTCCAATTTTTAGGGCAAACCATCTACATGTATATGAAACTACTTTATATGAAAACATTCAATTCCTCTAATCTGTTCATTCAGAGTTCAGCAGCTTCCACGACTGAACCCACAATTGCTACAAGTGTAATTAAACCTACACAAACAGACCTAAAATTCGGATAAGCACCAGGAAAAAGGCAATGCTAAGATAGAGCAGGTATTACCGATCAGACTCCGGAGTGAGAGCTCGACGAGCAGTGTCGAGCAGCGCACGAGCTTCGAGGCGGATGGGGCGGATAAATGCATCATCGACGTCGTCGCGAGAGCGAGAATCAAGGAAACCCAGGAGTCGGAGGGTTAGGATTTGGGCGGAAGTGAAGTCGCCGTTTTCGAGAGCGGACGTTGCTCCGAAGAGTAGAGATTGGAGACGCTTTGTGTCTTCGTCGACCTCCTTCCTCCAATTCTTTGCTCCTTGTTTCGCCATTTTTTTAGGGATTTTCCAAGGTGTCAATGGAGGTTTTCACTCTTTATGCAACTCGTTCCCGCCATTTTGATTCATCCTCTCTCATTTTTGGACTCTTTGCCCTCCTTCTCCCTCTTCCCTTCTTTTCAAACCGGAACCATTTTTTATATATATAAACCACTCTTGGCATTCTTTTGATGCATATATCTATATGTAAGTATTGAAATTGAAATGATTATTCCTGATTTCAAGTGACTCTTTGGAACTTTCAATGCTCCTCATGTTTGCATCTTTAGAGAGCTCAATCAGATGGTGGACAAGGCGGCTCATCTTCGGCATCTTTTCGACGACGACTCGCCCTTATATCATTCCGAGCTTCAAACTCTCGTCCAAAAGGACGCTCTTGGGTGGTGGATCAAGAGGGTCTGACACTGCCCAAATTCTTTCCTTGTATCAAAAAAAATGTATACACGAAGTTCTATATTTTGAAGAGGTGTCGGCGAAGTAGCAATCTCAAAAAGTCCGATAACACGATCACGCGCATTTGTTGACTTCTCTATTAGATTCGATATTAGACAAGTGTAATACTCAAGAAGCCGACGGATCGGCAGGTGAAAAATGCCTAAACATACAGTACAAATAGCAAACATGCGCGACGAAACAAAATAGAAACAAACCCTACAACAAGACGACCAAAGCAGAACTACTCCTAATAAGTTGAGGACGACTACGAAGAACGAAGCCAAGCACCCGCGAACAATAGTACTGCGGGTCAGCGGTACAGCAGGAACATATCTCTTATGGGTAGTGCAGACGAAACTCCAAGGAAGTTCCTTCCCGGATACGGAGTCGATTTGGACACACCACAATAACCCCAACTAGACCCGACTCCAGACTTTACGACCTCAACCAAGCAGCATAACTCCTAAAGACACCGGATGCAGAGCCACACACCGCTCGTTCGCATGCGCCAATAAAGTTATTTTCCACACCCTTTCGGGATTTGTTCAACCCTTTCGGGTTTTTAAACGAACCATTTCGGAATTTTTGTCAAATCCTTTCGAGATTTTGACCAAACTCTTTCATATATATATGTATATATATATATATATATGAAAGAGTTCAATATTTTTTTAAGTGATGATTAACCTTGGCGTGCAAGGCCAAAAAAAACCTTGCACACCAAGGAGTTTTACAGGCACTCGACATGACCCAGACGCGACGAAGGACAGAGGCGTCGTGCAGTGCCACTGCTGGCGCCGGGGAGGAGCCACGCAACCAGGGAGTGGGGATGGCGGCACGCGGTTCACCGAACACAAGAAGTCCGACAAACCCGAGGCGATGTGGGCGACTGTAACGGTGGCGAAGGAAAGGCAGCCACCAAGCGGAAATGGTATGGGAAAATTTCATCTGCACCACAAATTGGGTTACACACAAGAAAATTATGCCACTCTTACATCGAAGGCAAAGGCTTCCGATCAAGGTTTGATGGACAACTAAATTTCATGGCTCGATTCAAATCAAGAGGTAAAAGATATAGGTTTGGATATATGGCCGGGTAGGACACAAGTCGGGGAAGAGGGGGAAGAAAGCCAGGACATGTCGAGCACCACGGGAGGTGAACCAACGGTACACCGCCAAGGACCAACACACCAAACCACCCGCCACCCACCTGCAGGCACCCCTACAATCCACACCCAAAGCCAGCGCCGCCCAACGACGGATCAACAGGAGCCGAAGTGGATAGATCGACTAGTTGTAGAAGAAGGGAACAGAGGGATGAACCAATCAAAAGTGCAAAGGTCAACTTCAATAACAAACGATCAGTGATTTTTGTTTGGAGAGGATGAACTATAGCGAGATTTGGGGGTGCGTGGGGCTTAAGCCCCAATGCGTACTACTCCTCCCCATGTTGATTACTTTATTAACTCATGGCTCATCATTTTGTTGACTTCTCTAAAGACATGATAAAGGTCTGTCATCTCGAATTGCTGAAGAGTAAGGAGGATATCAGAGATGAGGACCTCAATCTTCCACGAGCAAGACGAGCAACCTTTAAGGACACTAATAGTCGTAAGATTGTTGCCCTCGATCTGAATAAGCAAAAGTCCAAATTCATTTGCCTTCAACAAACCGAACTTGAGACCCAACGCTTTCGACATCAAGGCATTCTTCAGACCCAGATGTGCCCCTCTAATAGAAGTCAGTTCTCCTAGATAGTTACGAATGATGTATTCGTGCCACTGCCTCTGTTGCTGCTACATTGATTTTATGTGTTCCTATTGGTGTTTATCATATGTTTAATTTTGTTTCTTTCTAGGTGTTATTGGGCCATATGCGCTAGTCTAGTGTCTATTGTCTATATTCTTAGTCTTTTTCCAAATCCTTAAAGTTTGGCTTATAAATGTACCTATGTTTTGAATTGGCGTAGAGTTGTTGTGATCGAAAATGCACCTATATTTTACCGGTGACAGTTATTTGTGATAATTATTTCGGTGACAGTTGACTTTTTTGGTGACATTTTATTTTTTTTCTAGTGACATTTAACGCAATTTTTTTCTAGTACTAGTGAACACTGTCACCAACTTATTGTCATCAATTACAGAACATTGTCATCAACTACAGAACATTGTCACCAACTTTTTGTCACCTACTATAAAATATTGTCACCACCAATTTTTACTAACTACATACTATCACCAACTATAAAATATTGTCACCAACCTATTGTCAACAATTACGAAACACTGTCATCAAATTATTTTCACCAACAAGTGAACACTGTCACCAAACATTGTCACAAACCAATTGTCGATCACCAACTAAAAAACATTGCCATCAATCTATTATTCCTAAACAGAGAACATTATCACCACCCCCTATTGTCACCAACCTACTTTTGTAATCTATTGTCACCAACAATAAAATAGTGTCATCAACCTATTGTAATCAAAATATTATTTCAACAAATATTTTTCACCAAGACCATGTAATCACAAAAAAATTGTCATCGCCATACTAAATATCACCAAGATAGTGTCACCAATAAAAAAAAATCGGCGAGCCCTAGGTATACCATTAGACTTGAGCTAGTTTATAAACCACACACTTACACTTTCATCAACTAATTAAGTACTAAATTTGATTTCAAACTAGTTTATAAACCACGCACTTACATTGTCACCATTTTTTTTTTGTCACCAACTATTAAAAATTGTCACCACCTATTTCCCTAACTACATAAAATTGTCACCAACTCCAGAAGATTGTCACCATATTATTTTCTTAAACGTATTATCACCAACTACGTACAAAATATTAACTCACTTTTGTCATGAAATTGAAACTCTAGAACTAGGGGAGCATAGACCCTAAAAGGGCTAAAGTTAAGCACACGAAAATTTAAAGTATAGTATGGTTTAGGGTTTAGTCTTTAGGGTTTAGGGCCTCGGCCGTAAACCCTAAACCCTAAACCCTAAAATATGTCTACAGTACTAATATCATCACCGTTGTCACCTAATATTAGCTCACTTTTGTCACCAAACTAAAACCCTAGATCTAGGCGAGCATAGACCCTAGAGGGGCTAAAACTAAGCATACGAAAATTTAATGTACACTATCACCAACCTTTTGTCACCAACTATAAAACACAATTACCACCTATTATCACCTACTACAAAACACTGTCACCAACCTATTGTCCCTAACTACAAAAAATGTCACCAACCTATAATCACCAAATACAAAACATTGTCACCACTCTATTTTTCACAAACCAATTATAACCAATCTATTGTCACCAACGAAAACATTGTCATTGTAACGACCCGGATATGAATACCCGGGTTTGGATACCTTCGTTCGGATCTTGCAATTCAGGTATCAGTCAAGGTTTCAAACCTCAAAAGATTAGTGGTTGAAAGTGGGGATTTTGAACCCCAAAGCAATCGAAGGGTCGTTGGGTACCCTTAACCTGTTCTAAAGACTAAGTCGCGGAAATTCATTTGAAGAAAAACGGAAACGAAAGTACAACTTGCCACGGCGAGGCCGGGTCAAAACCAAATCCATAAAACATAGATTCAAGAAAGCCTTTAGCCACGTCATGGAACACATGGAGCAAGCATACCTAAAAACAATTTGTGCGAGCGGAGTCAGGCCGAGACTCCCACAAGCAAACATACACATACGCTATACCTATAATAAAGATGCTCTAATGCAGTACAGAAATTTAAATCACACAAGCATGCTTGCAGTTTATATAATATGTAGAAAAAATGTAAAGGCACCCAAAGAATGCCAAGTGGCATATTCCTCTCCTACTCCGCCCCCTATTTCATGAGCGGACCTGGCCAGTACGGTACCCATTCCATCATACATGTATGCACATCATCATCATATCATATCATCATCATATTATGCTCATGCCCGGTGGAGTTGGGCTATCTCATTATCATGCTCATATATCGACACTACTGACTCAGGGCAAACCCGATGAGGCTGGGCTACCCTATGACCCTAGCAAAGACTCTAGGACTCACTGATAACGGTCGTTTTGTTCTCAAACACACAAAGTAACTGAATGCTCATTCACAAGTGCAGTCCTAGCATGATACTACATGGCATGCTTTAAATATGCTTATGCAACACCTAGTATGTCATATGATCACAAGCAGGAGATTTCTCTTTCGAATCTGAGTAAGCCCATAAAGGAAGTTACCTGGAGAAGCGCAAAATCCAAGAAATATTCAGCAATAGCAAGCAATCCAATCATGTCACAAATCACCTAGCATATAATATAAGATGTGCATAAGTCTACGTCTAAGTCACACAAGGCGCCCCTAACTATCGCACATAAGTTCACATAATCATAGAATATCGCATCTTTAACATTTCATCCTTATCACCTCAACTCATTTCATCATCTTCCTTATTCGTTTCCATCAATCAGCTCATATCGTCACATATCGCCTTACTCTCATATCATCTTAATCCTTCCATTTTATCTTAACTGTCATATTTCATCATGTCTCATCTTATATATCATCATATAACATCTTCTATATCATCTCAATACATGTCATCACATAATATCATGTAACATCTCATCATGCTTCATAATTCAATTCAAGATTCTAATAGGTCAAATCATGCTTCAATTCATATATATCCATATCTTATTCACATACTTCACATCATGCTTATCAGATTAAGATATCGCCATGAATCCTATATGATAGTTTATACCTAACAAATTATCTCATAACATGCTTTATATTCAACATATAAATATAACCCAGCAATATCACACATCACAATTTATATACAACAAGTTAGACAAGTCAATTTCCCGAGATTTCCCAAAACTCTTTAAATCAACTTATTTTATTATTTTTATCAAAACAAATCCGACGGGTTAGGGTATTTCCAAAATTTCTCTTTTAAATTTATTAAATTAATTTCAAACCGTTAAAACCTTTTCCAAATTCATGGCCAAACATTTTATTTTGAAGACTCAACAATAATATTATATAATATACTATATCCCAAAAATCTTAACATTTATATCAAATATATGGGCTTACTCAGATTCGAAAGAGAATACCTGCTTGTGAATATATGACATACTAGGTGTTGCATAAGCATTAAAGCATGTCATGTAGTATCATGCTAGGATTGCACTTATGAATGAGCATTCGGTTACTTTGTGTGTTTGAATACAGAACGGCCGTTATATGTGATAGTCCTAGAGTCTTTGTTAGGGTCATAGGGTAGCCCAGCCCCATCGGGTGCCCTGATTCTATCGATTCGATATGAGCATAATATGATAGCCCATCACCATCGGGCAAGAGATGAGACAATATGATATGAAAGCCCAGCACCATCGGACAAGAGATGAGATGATATGATATGATATGATATGATATGATATGATATGATATGATATGATATGATATGATATGATATGATATGATATGATATGATATGATATGATATGATATGATATGATATGATATGATATGATATGATATGATGATGACATGGTTAGTGCACCACCACGAGGATATTGCTATGCTATAGCACCGAACTGGCCAGTCTCTGCACTAACGGAAAGGAGTGCAGAGGTAGGAGAGGGATATGCCACTTGACATTCTTTGGGCGCCTTTATAGTTCTTTTCCGCACATTATGATTTAGGAACATGCTAGTGTGATTTAATTTCCGCATTGCATCGAAGCATCTTTATTATAGCGTATGTGTATATTTGCTTGCGGGACAGGCTGTGTTGGGGTCTCGGTCCGATCCCGCTCGCACCACTTGTTTTTAGGTGTGATTGCTCTCTGTCTCTATGGCGTGGGAAAATCCCTCGGGCAATTGCAAAGAATCTGTCTAACCCCGCTAATTTGGCTATACTACTTTAGAATTTATGCCATGGTTTTGACCCGGCTATGTCGTGGCATTTGTATCTAAACCTTATTTTCGCTTTACTTTTGTTTAAATTGAAATTATGTAACTTCGATTGATTGGGGTTCGAAATCCCCGCTTTGAATACTGATTGATCATTAGAGGTTTGAAACCTCGACCCGTACCTGAATTGCAACATCCGAACGAAGGTATCCAACCTTCGAAACGTATCTCGGATATTTATATTTGGGCCATTACACCTAGCCCACGACTCGACCCACACCCAAAAGCCCGGACCCAGCTCCCTTTCTTCTTCTTCCCATTAAAAAAGGAGACGTGGACCCCACACGGCTTGATGTGGCTAGGCAGGCCCCAGTTCTTCTTCTTCTTCTTCTTCCCCAGCCATTCCCCCCACCTGCTCTGCTCGGATTTTCGCCCTCTCTCTCTCTCTCTCTCTCTCTCTCTCTCTCTCGCTCGCTCCTGTTCTCCTTACCCTCTCCATTCCTTGTCCGCTCGTCGATCTAGTCTCGCTCTCGCATACTACTCCCTCGTCCTCGCTCGAGCTCTCTCCCTCTATCTTTCTTACCCGCGCTCGCCTCTCGCGTTCTTGTGCTTGCCAGAGCTCGAGAGCTCGAGCTCGCTCGTCTCCCTTTAACCCATCCTCGCCTCTCCCCGACCAATTAAACAAGAAATAAAAGAAGGAACCAAAATTGAAGCAAGGAAGGGAGCGGTTCGAGTGCTCACCGGGGGCTCGAAGATCGCCGGAATACTCGTCGGGGTTCGATGTGGTCCCCGAAGTCGAAATCAAATGAGCTTTCCTGGGAAGGGTGACAGGAGATTAAAGGCTGAGCTTTTCGAGTTTTGATAGAGAGAAAGAGAGGGAGGAGCCTCACCGCTTTTCGTATTTGAAGACAGGGGCCCAAGAAGGGGCGATGCCTTGATGGCTCTCCTGGCGGCTTTTGGGGTTTGTCAACGTTGGAGGAGGCTTCTGCTCGAAGGAAAGGAGAGAGAAGAGATGCAGTTGCTGCTCAGCTCCTTTATTTGGAAACAAAGGAGTGAAGGGGATGGTTTTGGGCTGCTGAGTTTGGGGTTCTCAAAAAAAGTGGAGGCGCTTGGGAGCGCTCAGGGCTGCGCTCGGAGGTGGAGGCAGAACAGGCGGCGACGGTGGTGTTGTGGTGCCGCGAACAGGAGGAAGGTGGTGAAGTTGTTTGAGTTGGTGAAACAAAGGGAGAATGAGGGTTTTGTATTTGGAAGAAAGAAGAAGGATGGAAGGGAGAATGGAGGAGGCTGAGAAATGGGTTTGTGAGGGTGTGGTGTTAGGGGATTGTTTGATGGACCACAAAATGTAATAGGGGAGGTGTGCATTTGGAATTCAGAAGGAGGGAGTGCTTTTCTGAAATCAAACAAGAGGGAGGGAAGGGTGTTTTGGCTGCAATTGGTGGATCAGGCAAAGGGCAGAGGGAGGTGGTCAGCAAAGCTGGCGTTGGGGTTGTGTATGGTTGTAGGCAGCAATGGGTTGGCTTGGCATTTTACCAAAATTGGAGAGACAAGGCAAAGAGGAAGGGTGAGGGAAAGAGGTGTTGGTGCTCGCTGCAATTCGGGTGGGAAAGGGGAAGAAGAAGACAAATAAAGGGGGAAAGTAAAAGCAAGTGGTCCCATATAATTTATTACCCGGAAAATAAAACTCGAAACCCGCTCACTTGACCTCATTCCGACTCGATTTAAAAATAAAATTTCAAATCCTCAATCCGAAATAATAATTTTTCGTTGGTCGCTAAAATAGGCAAGATTCGTAAAATATTTCCACTCGACCCGGTATAAGAAGCGAAATAAATCCGTTTCTAATCAGATTCAAATTTGTGTAGGAATTTGATTGGGAAGAACTAAAATAAAATTATTCGGCTCAAGGACGGAATTTTCAAAATTTTCTGAAATCTTAGAATTGAAATCCCAATTAAATCAATATTAAATCGAAATTAATTCTTAATTTATAAAATAATCTTTTAAAATTCCGAGTCTTTACAGTCATCAAACATATTGTCATCACCAATATAGCACTATCACCAAATGATTTTCACAAAACTATTGTCATAAACTACAAAACATTGAAACAATATCACCGACCATTGTCACCAACTATAAAACACTGTCATTAAAAACCTATCGTCACCAATAACAAAACACCGGCACCAATTCAATTTAACAAAACGCAAAATACAATTCACAAATCAACTATATATATACCAAGTTTGAATCTTCATCCTACTTGTATCGATTTGTCATCAATGAAGAAGGAATTTCCCCTCCCTATGGATATGTTAACCTCTTCATCAGACACTATGATTGAACTAGCTCCGGATTGAAGCTCACCGGCCTCCAGGCTGCAACATACTCAAAACCACAATTCGACTCAGATTATTCTTATACGAATGCACCCTCGCTACTCTAAGCGATACTTGTTCCTTCAGTGTAACCATTCGAATGCTTTGGGGGCTCAAATTCAAAGCCTTTTGACCACCTATGGGACTCAAATGGACCAAGTTCATCAACCCGTAACTTGCCATAGTTGTCTACTGAAGTGTCAACAAATTCGGAACTAGGGAGAGGAATAAGACCGACTTACAAAGAACAAGCGAAGAACGACTAGGGTTAGAAACAGGAATAGAGCAGACGGAGTCGTTGCAGGAGGCGTCGATGTTGACGGCGAGGAGAGCGAGGTCGGAGGCGAAGGATGGAGGCGAAGGAGTCGGTGGAGGAGGAGGAGTCGCAGGTGGTGCTGGCGGCGGAAGAGGAGGATGACGACGAGGAATTGGAGGATAGAAGGAGTCCTCAGATTGGAGCAACAACGAGAGTACTCAGATTGGAGCAACAATGGCAGTTAGGGCAACAGTGGGAGTCCTCATATTGAAGAAGGGAAAGGGGTGGGTTAAGTGGGGAAATTAAAACATGGGTATTTTGGAATTATGAAATTAATATGAACATTTATTTAATTATCAAATAAAAATGGACATTTAGCTAATTACACTTTGTAAATGGACATTTCACCCGATTTTTTCTAATTATTACTCCATCCGCCTTAAAATGTAGGTTTAATTTTTTGGCATGTTTTTAAAGTGTTAAAAACTTTATAAATTATTAATTTTTTAAAAATAATATTCTACTCATGAGTATAATATTATTTAAAAAAATTAATACAAAAATTTAATATTTTATAGAATTTTTAACTTTATAAAAAACGTGCTAAAAAATAAAAACCATAATATAGTTGTAGCAGCCTATAACCTACTTCACCATTAAACGACAACACGAGGGATTTGAGAATCGAAAGAGACGAACTTAGAAGTCAGAGAATTAATTCAATTGAATTTGGAGAAATTGATTCAATTGAATAGGAAATTTTGGGAAATGGATTTAATTAGTATCATCTGTTCTTTTTTTTTTTTTTGGAGGAACTTGATTCAATTGAGTTTATTTTGTTCTTATTTTTTGCAGATATGGACCACGTTGCACTATCACTTTTTGAGGAAGCTTGAATGATAGAAATTGAATCAATTACATTTAGTAAAAAAAGAGTGGGATGATAGAAAATAATTCAATCTCTATCTGCATAAAAAAATATGTATAGAAATTGATTCAATTGAATCAAGATGAATTGATGATAGAAATTGATTTAACCTTTTTCTCATCAAATTTGCACTAGCACTTTTTTAGGAAGTGAGAATTAATTATTTCATAACATTTCTAGAATGTTGTATTTATTTTCGAAATTATGGAATCTAAGTTATCTAAATGTGCGATTGATCTTGGAAATTTTAAATTATTAGGGTCTTTAATTTATATTCACCCAAGGCCTCTGTAATATTAGGATCAACCCTGTCAGTAAGAAGAGATATGTAGTAAGAAGAGATATGTATTAGCTGCTTTACCTTCTTATAAATTTTGCTTGTATTAGTTTTTTAGGTTTTCTTCATTATATTTAAATAAAAATATTTTTTTACATAATAAATGCAAAAAAAAACTCAATTTTTTAAAATAAATTTTGTTTTTCTTTAATTTTTCTACTTAAAATGACTATTTAAATTACAATTTTGCGAAAAAAAACATTTTTAGCCCCCTAAACAAAAATCCTCAATCTGTCGCTATTTATAACTTATACTACGTATTTCTGACGGAGTTCTTTTCTTCGTGGATGATAAGAGATGAAGACATACTGAAGGATGGATATGAATTAATAGAGATAATAGCAAGCTTTATTTATGATGCCAAAGGAGATTTGCCCACAACTTATGAGAATCCAGGAAACTCAAATACACACCATATGGATAACTAAAATCTCAAATGAAAGCATCAGCAAAAACCAGTCTGTTTTCACTGTGTCAGCTGTACTGTGTTGGTGTCTTAAGACTTAAGCTGCCATGACAGAACAGTTCAAGATGAAGTGACTCAGCTGGCTGTACCTTCCGTTGACGAGCTTCCATCGCAACTCCCCAGTTTTCGGATTAGGGCGACAAGTGAACGCTGCCATGTCATGCCCAGCGTAGTTTATCATCGCCATCCCACCCATCACAAGCAGCTCGTCCCCCAGCGACTTGAAAGCCACGCCCCAGCCTCTGTTGAAGTCAGTGGTGACAGGAACCATCCCGAGCATCTTCCACGAGTTGGTCTCCTTTATGTAGACTTTGAGCTGGTTGGAAGACGTCTCAATGGAGTACAATTGGTTGCTGACCACTGCCAGAAGGGGTGGGGATTCGGTTGTTGTACTGGATACTGGTGAGCCTATTAGTATCCCGGGAATTGTGACCCATGTGTTTTTGTCTTCGTGAAATACCTCCCCACAAGTGAGAGATTCCCCGTGTTTGTTTTGGCCACCAAGGACATAAAACTTGCCATCCATGTAGATACCCGAGCAGAGTTTTCTTTTCTTGTTCATGTCGGGAAGGCGCTCCCACATCTTGGTGTCTGGATTATACTTCTCGGCAGAGTTGAGGACTCCCTTGTCTGAACCAGTCCCAATCCCACCTGCAACGAAAGCACAGTTGCCGCATGTTGCAGAGGCGAACAGACACCTAGGGTGATTCATGGATGGCCCCGGGAACCACTTGTTCATAGCCAATTCGTACCTCCATATGGCAGGACCGTTAGTTTCCCTGCCCGTGACAATAAGGTCACTCCCAGCACAGAGGGTCTCTTTATCACTCGCAGTGAAACAAGGGTCTGCTGGCAATTCAGGGAGTCTCTTTCTAGACATGAATTTGCCATCAAACACCCACCAGCTCGTGTCCCCGGTTGCTAGCACAAAAATGCACAAATCCCTTACGCCAAGCACGCGCCTTACTTTAAACAGCTCGCCGTTTTTAAAGAGGGACAGATACCTCTTGTTTAGCAGACAAACTTTCTCAAGCTCTACTATGGGAATTCTAGCTAAGATCGCAACCTCCATCTCGTCAATAAGAGGGGAAGTATGAGAACAATAATCTGCATCCTGAGACTTGGTGAGTAGTGGCTTAACCACCGATTGCTCACCCATCTCGGAAACACAAGTCCTTTTTGGAGCCGGCCCATCCAAACTAAGTTGATCGCCATTGCTAGTAGAACCAATCTGATATCTACGGAGTACCCCCTCTTCTACATCCACCACCTTTTCCTTGGTCATTGCTATTTGCTAACACACGTTTTTGGTCAGGAAACCTGTGCAAAATTGCATCTATATCAATCAACAACAAAACTGACCGGGTCTATTTGAAAAAGGAACATCTGAAGATGATAAACACAATACCAAAAATCTAAACTCAAAACAGGATTGAGCATTTTAACCACAAAATCATCTATTCCAGGTTCGAATGAGGCCGTAACATTTCATTGCACAGATAACACACAAACTAAGAAATTCATTCATCAATCCACTGGAATTTGTACCCTAAGAACACAAACTAAGAAATCAAGTTCTTACCCACGGTTTATAATTCATTCATAAATCTAATTCACAGAATGATCAAAACTGACGAACTACTATACCATAGTTGGCAATCATCAGAAATCAAGGAGTAAACAACAGAGAATCTTCAATTAGGATGAAGAACATCAAAACCAACTCCGAACGAAAAGAACAATAACACAAAAGGAATCAAAAGCATCAATCGATCAGTACTTGTAATATATGATCCAGCAATCGCAGATCAACAAAACAAAGTTGAGGGTCACCAGAGATATACACCAGTTTGCAGGTGAATAAAAGAAACGGGAAGCGTTACACAAATCCAATGCAATTGCAATGGAAGGAAGGAAGGGTGGAAACCCTAAAATTTGGGAGAAAAAAGGGGGCTAATGGGAAGTAAAGGAAGGGAGAGGCATGACAAGGTTTTGGGGAGGGCTGTAGCAGAGAAGATGCTGGTGGTGGTGGTATAATTGATGGGAGATGGTGGCCATTGGACGACGCTTGTCGGATGTTGGAGGTATTTGTAGTGGCTAGAGTTCGGGGCCATTGCAAGTTGCAACTACACATTTTTATTCTTCGTCAAAAATTATCATAAAGCCTTTGCCAAAATGGTGAAAAAAGTTATATTAAAAAGACAAAAAAAAGTCTATTTTTTTTGGTTAAAAAAAAATTATATTGGTGAGGCGAAATTTGATAAATTTCTCAACAAGTTATTTTTTTATTTTAAAAAATATTTATAAATGAAATCATAGGGAAAAAAAGGTTAAATGAGTTCATATAAATACTCAACTTGTTGAATACCAACCAATTTAGGCTAATGAGTCTCTGATAGACGATTTATAAAATTATTGTAAATTTTTGATAAAAACACTAAAAAAATCATGATAAAACTAATCCATCTTTTGTAAGGGGCATTCAAATCAGACAAAACGATACAAGAAAACATCCTCATTTAAAAAAATAAGTACGACAAAATCGAATGATGACAATTAAGTTAGATAGTATGAAAAAACATATAATCTCATTAGTTGAGAGTTTCTCCTTCATGTTCTTGAGCGGTTTGGTTTTGACCCAATTTTTTTTTTTTGGATCAAAGATTACTAGTTTGTCATTCTTGGTTCTAGTTAATAACCAACTAACTGAGATTTTCAAACCACAAAAAGGACTCCAACAAGGTAACTCTCTCTGTTTTTCTTTACCCTTATAGTCGAAGTATTGGCACACAACCTACACTAAGAATCTTAGAAGACCAAAAATCATATCAGGATTTTGTTACGAGAACAAGTATCAAAATACCCTTGCTATCCTTTGATTTCGGGTCAGTAAATTTCTGCATTTTTCATTCAAAATTTATGATTTAACAAATTTATAGTAACTCCAAAATGCTAAAATTTAATGGTGCAATTTGCAAAAAACGATTTTAAATAAAATTTTATTTTTGGTGAAAAACCATAAATTAAAAATTGAACACTAATTTACTAATCGATTTTTAGTTTTTTAATTAAAAATGAGATTTTTTTTTTGGTTTTCATCAAAAGAAAAAATTGGGAAAGACCCATAGTGTAGAATAAAGAGCTTTTTTTACCCTTGCTACAATCTTGATTATGACTCTAAACCCAAACATACCCACAACACCAATACAATCATTCCCACCAACCAGAAAAAACGCTCAAAGGCAAAATGGGCCAAGCCCCCTCTGTGATGGTTTAAGCTAAACTTTGATGGGGCGCTATCCAATGAAGACGAATGAACATTTGGATATATTATCCACAATCACTTAGGAGATATTATTCGTGTCGGTGTCAGGATATCCCCCATCAGTACTATCATGGGATGTGAGGCTTTTGCTCTCCAGCAAGGTTTGAAGAAAGCTATTGATTTACACATCAATCAATTAATTATTGAAGGTAACTATATTTGTGTTATAAACTGTATTAACAAGGGTTGGACTTGCCCTTGGGAGGCGGAGATTATCATGTCTAACCCCGTGTTTCTTCTGCGACGTATTAGCACAACCCAGGTCAGTAGGTCACCCATATTTTCAGAGAGGCCAATTAAGCTGCCTATCATTTGACTCATATTGGACTTGCATTCTCGATTCCTCCTAATGACCTAGTGTTGTTTGGTCTCATCTGTTTGGATGCTCTTGTCTAGAGTGGTTCCCTAGTTAGTCAAATTCTTTTCGGTTCCAAAAAAATAGAGCTTTTTTTAATACAGTATATAACACATCCGAAAAAATATTATTTTATATTTATTTTTAGCAAAAGATGGAAAGTTGTCAAGGGTTAAATGAAGAAAGAAAGTTTTGCTTCGACCAAAAAAATTATTTTATTTTATTTTATTATTATTACTTTCAAAACTAAAGCGTACATAAAAAGATGAAGAAATCTGGCCTTTGGGCAATTGTTTGAGAGAAACATGTCAGTGGCAGTCGCAGAGAAGCAATAAACCATCTACGATCTCTCACCATACCGAATTATCAATTGCGACTCAGATTTTGAGTGTCAATTCATGTTTAAGTGTCCAGAGGTTTTGGTATGAAATCTTTATATTTTGGTATTAGATCGGTTAATCGTTTAGGTGTTCCAACTAATGATTTAGAATGAGTGTTTAATTTGGGATAAAAGAGAAGATGGTGAGTGAAGACGGGAGTTGATGGCGTGTGAGGAGCATATTAATTGACGGGAATAATTTTCGGTTTTTCGAATTTGGGTCAAACGGGTCAGGAATTCGGCTCAACCTAGAACCAAACCCGTTTGATCTTCAAAATTTTTGGTTTTTCAAATTCGTGTAAAAAAAAATTGACCGCATTCAAATTTTTGGGTCTTGACTTATAATTTTTTAGACATTGGAGTTGGGTTATGTTTTGACGTACATGGGATTGTTCACGTACTTGATCCCGACCTTCCATTAGTCTCTCTAAATTAATTAATAAAAGGGCAAATAAAATTAGTTTTATATTATTATATCTGTGGAAGTATCTTATTGTTTTGGCATATAAAAGATGATTAATTTACAACCGATGAATGTGACTGATTAATCACCATTTTAAATCTACAAAGATGTGTAATTCTTAATCGATCGGAAAAGTGACATATATGATCAAAGCTCATAGTTATTGCTAATTGGTGGTCCTGAAGACCAAGTGCCTAATTTTGCTGGTAATATATGCCCACAGCTTCATAGAAATTATATTTTTATGTCTATTTTAGAATAAAATAGGGATACTGGATGGAGATTTCAGTGATGGAGGTATATAAACCCGTAATGGTACGGATTTATCTTTTAACTGTAATTTTATGGGGATTTTAACTTATCCAAGATCCTAGATGGAGATCCAGATGATAAGGGGCCGAAAGAACAACAACAAAAAATAAGTAACGTCATAGAAATAGCAAGGAAAACTAAAACCAGACATATGAAAAGGAATCCATACAATAAGTGTGGAAAAAGCCAGGGGTTCGATAAAATGATTAGGGTACCGGCTATTGGAAAAGCAGGATGGTTATTAGACTTCTCAAAACATGACCCGACCCAAAAAACCCGACCCGTATGCTCGGTAATTTTACGGGTTTGAACCCGATGTTTTAGACCCGGGATTCGAAATCGACCCGAACCTGAATTACCCGGGACTTTTAGGGTCAAGACCCGGTGACTCGGTGACCCGGTGGGTCAAAATCAACCCGGTGAGTCAGTACCATCTAGATGTCACACAAACACCAGATTGACCCCACACAGATTCGTCATGCAATTGTATTCGTTAAAGTTACTCATAAGTTAAATAACTTATATATATTTTATAATTATAGTATGTTTGGAACATTTATTTATATAAATATGATTTTTTATTCTTAAAATATTAATATAATATTATTATAATAATAATATTATAAATTTAATTATAATAATATTATTTAATTTAATTTGACATATTTATATTACAATTTAATTTTGATATTATTTTAATATTTTTAAAAAGTCTTCAAAAAGTTCGAGGTTTTTGATCCGGTGGGTCGACCCAAACCCAGGACAAACCCGGTTTGGCTCGACTCGGAATGACCGATAACCCGATTGATCTGAAACCCGATTTACCCGGGACCCGAATGACCCAAATCCGAACCCGACCCGAATGACTTGTTCGACAGGTCTAATGGTTATGTATCCTATGGAAAAGCAACGAGTTACGAGATGAAGAACTAGAATAGAAACACATAGAGGAGAGATTTGTGATAATACACAATCACAACCTAAATTCAGTATCTGTAAAGAGGTGAGCTAAATGCAGTTGATCAAAGATCAGAATAAGTAAAATGCAACAAAACCAGCTAGGACAGTCACTGTTCTATATCAAAGTATGCAGGAGAAATAAGATATGTAAATGAGGGTCATTAATGCCGGCATTCCTTCTATTGCATCAATCCCCAAAACCCTACTTTTGGGAAGGTTCCATCATGTCTTATATAGGAGGCAAGTCATGTGCTAGTCACATGGGAGACTTGTCTCTTTATTAAAAAAAGCACAGTATAAAGGGAAATGACATGAACCATTAAGGAAAAATAAAATGAATGCATATAGTGACACTATAATCTTCATACCCCCTTCAAGTTGGACTTAGGTGAAGACCAACAAGTCCCAACTTGGAGGAGAGAAATAGGTATTGCTTTTATCCAAGAGGTTTAGTGAGCACATCAGCCAGCTGAACACCAGTCCTCACATGTTGAGGCAATATAAAACCATCTTGTAATTTCTCCATTACAAAGTAGCAATCTATCTTCAAATGCGTAGTACGCTCTTGAAAAACTGGATTCTCAGCTATATGAATCGCAACCTTGTTGTCACAGAACAAAGGAATAAGCAAAGGAACATGTATGCTCAATGTGTGCAGAACACCTTCCACCCAAACCAATTCACTGGTTGTCAAAGACATGCTCATGTACTCTGCTTCAGCAGATTGTCACTTGCTTCTTTGTCTTCCAAGACACCAAATGCTTTCCAAAAAACACACAATATCCAGTAAGAGATCTAGCACTGAATTGACATGAGGCCCATTCTACATCACAAAATGTTGTAACATTCATAAGAGAATGCTTAGAATAATGTAGGCCAACTGATATAGTACCCTTAAGGTATCTTACAACATGCATAGTAACATCAAGATGTGGTTGCCTAGGCTCAACCATGAACTGACTTAAATGCTGAACAACATAGGAAATATCAAGTCTTGATAAATTCAAGAATAATAACCTGCCAACAAGACGTCTACATGTCTCTGTTTCATCAAGAACTCTTCCTGTATTAGTGGACAACTTCAATCCTCTAGGAAGTGGGAATGGAGCTGCGTTGCAATCATTCACTGCAATCTTCAAGAATGTCCAGGACATATTTTTTTTGATGAAATGTAGTGCCATCCTACTATTGTAAAAACTTAATACAAAAAATTGAACCTGTTCTAGGAAAAAAAAGATAGAAGAAATAGATGGAAATGAACAAAACATCAAAAGAACCATGACCACACTATTTAAAACTAAAAACGGAGAGCAAAAGAAAAAATTGGCAAAAGGATGGAGGTGCATGTGGACATCTAGAAATGAAAAAATGTTCAACAATGAAAACGCGGGGATGATCCAGAACATTGAAAATATGACAAAACAAACAATGCGGAATTGGGAAAAAACTAAACAACTATAGAAATCGGAATCGACAAATCTAGAATTGAACAACATCAACAACCCGACAGAAAAGAAGGCTAAGATGGAATAAGCCATCTGCAAATACTTTTAAAATAAATTTCGAGGGAAGCAACAATTATTCTAGCATGTCTGGTGCAGGGTTCATCATTCGAGACCACTCGGGTTCAATGATTGGCTATGGAGGAGGGCAGATTCGGCACAAGTCACCTCTCATGACTAAAGCACTAGCTATGCTATTGGGGATAAAAAAAAGCTAAGGCTTTGGGTCTATCCATGATTCAAGTTGAAGGGGACAGTCTGACTACGATTAACTCCATCATGGGCGTTTGGTCATGCCCTTGAGAATTGGGGATCCTTACTATGAAAATTCTCATGCTGCTCCATTCGTTCGACGTTGTTAGCCTCACATATTGTTACCATGAAACTAACAATTGTGCGGACTATATTTCGCGTCTTTTAAGTAGCTTCTTGTCCAGATATTTGGTCTAATAGAAACCTCGCCATTCTCATCCGCAATGATGCTCTTGGTTGGTGGTCCAGTAAGGACTGACCCCATCCAAATCCTTACTTTTATATATAAAAAAATGGATCTAGATGATAGATTTTGTGCCACTGAAATTCAAATCTTGCTAGTTGTACTTACAAGGTTTACCCCAATCCTGTAATATATGTCTGGTTGGGCTTTATCCGTTTTTGAATTCAATGATCCATCTAACTCTCAGGTGGAGCAAGACGAAGCACTAGCCCCCTTCATCCTACAAATTGCACACCTGTGTATGTTCTCAACAACTTTGTTTTAATATAATAAACCTAAATCCAATACCCAATTGAAAAAATATGAACGTTTGAAAATTAAACACAAATTATTCACTTGAAATATCTCTTAATAAACAATGATGCTTTTATATTTTATTTAACTCGATAATTTGTACTATAAATTCAGCTCAATAATTTCAAAACGAGATGCTATATTACTCAATTTAATTATTAGATAAGAAACTATAGGTGCATGTTTAAAGTTTTTATATCTGGTTCTCTATTGTCGTGTGCTAAAAGAACAATAAATTACATATTAATTCATTGAATTTCAGATTAAGCCCTTTTAGCAATAAATAACGTCTTGTAAAATAAAATGACATTATTTTATTCATTTCAATGGATAAAATATACAACAACAAAATAACTAAAACAACGTCGTTTTGATTTAATCTGTTAAAATAAAATAAAAACTCTACCAAATTGTATCCACTTTACTGTTGGGAAAAGTTGTCACTCCACACTTTTTTTTATATAGGTAAAATTTTGAAATACCAGACAAACCATTTTCTAGTTGTCACTCCACGCTTTTTTTTATATAGGTAAAATTTTGAAATACCAGACTAACCATCATGATACAAATGAGAAACACACCACAAACAAATGAAACAAACAACTAACGACCTATGAGCAAAACAAACATTCAATCAGCTCGAAGTGGCTCCACACTGATCTAACTTGAAAAATAAAGTTCGAGTTAAAATTTTAACCAAAATTTATGACATGAAAATCAGTTCAACTTGACCCTAATATTTTTGTGAGAATTTTTTTTTTCAACAAGTCCATTTGCAAGCAGGGGCGGAGGGAGGGGGGCATGAGGTGGCTCGAGCCCCTCGGGTCGGAGGAAAACGTAAAAAAATTAAAAATATGTATTTTTTTGTAATTTTTGATAATTTAAGGAAAAAAAGTTAAAAAGAGTAACAAATTAGTAAGTGTGTTTAGCTTAGTTGGTATGAGTTGGTAACTTGAATGATGAGGTCTTGAGTTCGAATCCCTAGCTATATATTCATTTTATGGATTTTTTCCCCTCCTTTTAGCTTTTTAAATTTAAAATAGTTATTTAAATCATATATTTAATATGTTTTCTACTATATTCTTAATCAAATCCCTATAGCTTCATTTTATGGATTTTTTTCCTCCTTTTAGTTTTTTAAACTTAAAGTAGTTATTTAAATTATATATTTATAATGTGTTTTCTACTGTATTCTTTATAATAAAAATTATATCTTTTATATATATATATATATATATATATATATAATTGAGCCCCTCAATTTTTTTTTTTTTTGCTCCACCCCTATTTGCAAGTATACTAAAGAGAGGTAGCTCAATGGATTGCAACTTGCAATTGCATTACCCTATAACTAACTAGCTAATTGTAATCTTGTATATGTTCCTTGTTGAATCTTTATTGGCTATTTATAATTGTGCTACGAGGAGACTATATATATACCCTACAAATAATTGTTCCCAAATCTGATTTGCACACTTGCGAACCTAACAAATTCATCACTATATATAAACCCTACCCATAGATTTAATGCACCCAATTATCTAATCTCGTATCAAAACAAATCAGATTGATTTCATGTCACTAGCTTACCTTTAATTACTCATTTCTCACTAGATCGTTAATGTATATATATTCCTATATACCAGAAAAAGATCCATTATCAAATGAAAGTTCGGCTTTATCATTATATAATATATGCAGATTAATTAAGGCTGGTTCATGTCGACATTCCAACAATTGGTAACCAATTAATTCCAATAAAATTATGAGCCCATCATCCCACTTGCCTGCAAGGCTGCAAATTAAATGATTCTACGTGGTTAGTGCAAAAAATAAGCAATTACTCCACTTAATTAATTTTTAAATAGTATCGATACAAGCCCACTTAACGTCACGGTCCTCATATTTCATGCGTCAGGATTCACAAAATTATGCAAATAATTAAATTGATTATTGTACCTTTTGTAAATCTAATGCTCCCCAGTATTTAAAAATGGATTAAAATAATTTTATGTTCAATTTGGAAATATATGGATAAATAAAGATTTTTATAAATAATTTTTTAAAATATTTCTAAAATACTTTTATGGTAAATATTTTCATAAATTTTTACTTGGATAATCAACTTTACCTTTTTTATTTTATCTTAAGTTTTAATAATATTTTATAATATTAATATGATATATTATTAATATTTTATTTTTTAAAAATCGTATCATGGTGCGGGGACTATAGTTATTATTTTTTAAGTGCTATATTGATTTTTCTAATTGCTAGCTTAGCTGGTAAGGATGACATGTAGTGACCAATAGGTCACGAGTTTGAATCCCCCTCCCCCTATTGTAATGGCCTAAGTGCCTACCTATGAACCAAAAAAAAAAAGAATTAAGATTAGTGAGGGGGGTTAATTGAGAGATAATGTGTTATTATTTTTTAAGTGCTATATTGATTTTTCTAATTAAGTAGATTAGAATTAAGATTAGTGAGGGGGGTTAATTGAGAGATAATGGGTGAGAGGCCAGAGGGCGTATATAATTGGATAAGTGGGGTGTATATTCATTGTGTCTATTTAAAGCGTACTAGGATATTCTCTCCTTTTTCCATGCCTTTTCTGATCACTTTTTTATGTATAGATCTTTTTTATACTCCATATTCAAATTTGATCTTTTTTTACAGGATTTCAGATTTGTTGGAACTTGAGATAATCTAATCTAACCTATTAGCAAAGTAATTTATTTTTATAGTATTTAATTAATTCTAAATTTATAGGTCATTTATTGTTTAAAAAAATTATGTTCCTGATAACTTTTATTAAATGAATAAATAGAAAAAATAGTATTTTAAAATTATTTATTCAGTTAACAAATTTATTAATTTTTTCTTAAAAGTTATATTAACGTAAATAATATTAATAATGTGATAACTTGTATTCAATAAAAAATAGATAAAACAATGTGAAAAATATTTTGCTTTGGGTGAATTTGCTAAATATACCTTTGGAAAAATCCAATTAGGTATTTGGACCCTAAACAAAAAAAATTAGGTGGGTGACATATCCCTAATTCAAGTCAATGATCAATGTTTGACCGTTGACCAGTACATGCAAACGTTGACTATTGATACCACTTTTTTATGTTTTTTTTTTACCATGATGCCATTTTTTCAAAATAGTGTTTTGATGACATTTTTTTCTTTAATTTAATGTGATGCCACTTTTTCAAAGTAGTATTTTAATGTCACTTTTCTAATGTAATTATTTGATGACACTTTTTAATCAAATCGTTTTATGTCACTTTTTTAATTCAGTCAATTGTATATCGATATATTTTCATTATTCTACTTTTATTCACTGATTACACATTTGTGATTACACTTCATTGATGCAATCATTTGTGATGACATTTTTATTACATTTTTATACAATTGATGACATAGAAACATAAAATGTGATTAAACTTCATTGATGACATCTTTTATTGATGACTTTTATTCATTGATGACATTTGTGATTACACTTCATTGATCTTAATCATTTGTGTTGACATTGTTTGTTGATGACATTTTTATTGATAACATTTTTGTACAATTGATAACATATGAATATAAAATGTGATTACACTTCATTGATAACATTTTTATTGATGACACATTTGTGATTACACTTCAACGCTATGTATAACATGCATTCACCACCAAGATCTAGACCTTTTGACATTCTCAAAGTTCAAAATATCAGATTTTCCTTCACCTGTCCCTACTGCCCATTCTAGCCACGACATCAGACGTGGCTAGAATCCTAAGATCAGTGGCATCAACTTAAGCAACAGGTTCTAGCCCTGTATAAAAAATCCCTGTTGCACCAATTATATTCCCACAAAAAATTCCCGCCTTCTCTTGCTTTGCCACGACAAGTTGTCGTTGCTAAAATAATTTGAGGTCGTAAAGTTATTTAAAAGAAAATTCCAAAAATAAGAAATAAATATGAAACAAATTTACGAAAATAGCATAGGCGGGATTTGAACTCGCATCCTCATGCTTTAGCTCATCACTCTACCATTTGAGCTAATATGCTTTAAATTAGTAATAAAGTCAGCCATTTTAATGTGGACACAACACAATTGAATGCTATGATTGAAGTAATATAAAACACTATAAAAAAATTAAATACAGTAATAATGCTTCAAAAGATATTTATTCAGAAGATATTAATAAATGAAATCATACCATGCATGATTGAAGCAATATAAAACACTATTAAAAGAAATCTATATCTATATCTATATAAAACTTAAAAGTTGTGTTCATGGGACATTTATTGCCATCATTTACACCTTTAAAGTTTTCACTATTATATCCTATCTATTCATTTTGTATCATAAAAACATATTTAGTTTAATGGTTATCAATGTCGTTGAGACTCTAATGGTCTTGAGTTCAAATCCCCTCATTTACATGTTCTTTTTTTCCCCCACATTGTGAGTTATATTTTTGGGAGCCCCATAATCTATAATTTTTGCTCATTTACCTCTATATCTTCATCTACCTCTTTTTTTCATCCATTTAATTTCAAAATGATTTCTTTGGCTCAATGGTTAAGTTAATTTGTTACGATTTACTTGGTCACAAGTTCAAATCCTAAAAAGATCAATTTATGTAGATGTACTACCATAATCCGTTTTTATTACCTGCCAACATTCCACACATGTTTTTATATGGGAACTCACATCATCACTATATTAATTGATTAGCAAAGTATATAACACACTAAAATTCATTTTTATGTTTTTTTACTTATCACATTTGATTTTATACGTCATTTAGCTTCATCATTCAAAATTAATTATTCCTTTTACAATATATATCTCATATTTTACACATTTTATTTCATATTAAATTGTCATGTTTGTTATGTATCATTTTTAAAAATAAAAATCAAATGGAAATCTAAGAGGCCGCTATACACTGCCGGATTTATCGCGATGTAGCCATGTAACCCATTTGTTCCTCGATCGGTGCATGGATTCAAGCCCAGTTATCTTTGTTCAAAGAGGCAAGTTATCATTTAAATCTAATTCGACTACATCGATAACTAATTCGATAAATCATGTTCGTTTTGTGACAGGTGAAGCAAATTTGTGATTGATATATAAAGACACAGTAGTGGAGAGGAGATTGAAGGACATGACTTTCTAAATATCATCCAAATTAGTATTTTTCTTTGCATTCAATCCAAATCTATATAAAACTTAAAAGTTGTGTTCATGGGACATTTATTGCCATCATTTACACCTTTAAAGTTTTCACTATTATATCCTATCTATTCATTTTGTATCATAAAAACATATTTAGTTTAATGGTTATCAATGTCGTTGAGACTCTAATGGTCTTGAGTTCAAATCCCCTCATCTACATGTTCTTTTTTTCCCCCACATTGTGAGTTATATTTTTGGGAGCCCCATAATCTATAATTTTTGCTCATTTACCTCTATATCTTCATCTACCTCTTTTTTTCATCCATTTAATTTCAAAATGATTTCTTTGGCTCAATGGTTAAGTTAATTTGTTACGATTTACTTGGTCACAAGTTCAAATCCTAAAAAGATCAATTTATGTAGATGTACTACCATAATCCGTTTTTATTACCTGCCAACATTCCACACATGTTTTTATATGGGAACTCACATCATCACTATATTAATTGATTAGCAAAGTATATAACACACTAAAATTCATTTTTATGTTTTTTTACTTATCACATTTGATTTTATACGTCATTTAGCTTCATCATTCAAAATTAATTATTCCTTTTACAATATATATCTCATATTTTACACATTTTATTTCATATTAAATTGTCATGTTTGTTATGTATCATTTTTAAAAATAAAAATCAAATGGAAATCTAAGAGGCCGCTATACACTGCCGGATTTATCGCGATGTAGCCATGTAACCCATTTGTTCTTCGATCGGTGCATGGATTCAAGCCCAGTTATCTTTGTTCAAAGAGGCAAGTTATCATTTAAATCTAATTCGACTACATCGATAACTAATTCGATAAATCATGTTCGTTTTGTGACAGGTGAAGCAAATTTGTGATTGATATATAAAGACACAGTAGTGGAGAGGAGATTGAAGGACATGACTTTCTAAATATCATCCAAATTAGTATTTTTCTTTGCATGCAATCCAAATATTTTTTATAACCTCTTATATATTCATGTTCAATACCCTGTGGGTTAGATGTCAGAGATTTGATAATGTTTCTACCTCTCTTTCGTTTTGACTAAAGTCCAACATTATGGTGCAAATATACTTTGTAATTTCTCTGTATTTGCGTTTTTATTTCATGGGGTTGTTGGCTAATTTTCATGGTTGAAAATTTACTAATATATAGTATACAATACAACTACAATTGTTTTTGTTAATACATCCCATCCCATGGTTACATTTTTGTCTATATTTTCAACCACATCTAAGTCACTTAAACAAAACTTAAATAATCCACTTTTATGTTATAATTTCTTTAACTTCCTTATAAGTAAAGTTAATCGTATGATGGTAATCGTTTTAAAATCATACAAGGAGCATTTGTACGTAACTCCTTCTCAATTAATTTAAGCGGTATAAATAAATGTAATTGAGAGTTACAAAATGTAATAAATATTAATCTTCATCTCCCTCCCTAAATAATCATTTTTATAATTAACCTTTTCACTTTTATAATATTTGAAATTACAATTGAATTCACTTTTAAGCTATGTATATTGAACTTCGATCATTAGCTTTTATATATAGATTTGAAAACATATACCATCCAATTATAATTTAATAGGTGTAACATGATTTAGGACATTTTTAGTCATCCTTTATATTCTCTTTCCTTTTGTATCTACCTATAGTTTATTTCCAATAGATTATGTTATATTAATTTACATCCATCCATAATCTATAAAATTAAAGTTCTCTCACTTTCAATTTATTTCTCATTAACTTTATGAATAACTATTTTTGAAAATTTATTCAACCAATTGATATCAATATGACTCATTTTTGAAAATTTATTCAACCAATTGATATCAATATGACTCATTTTGTAACTTATGCTAATAAAAATGAGTAATTAAAAAATTATGCTTAAAATTTGCTAGATAAGTTACGATAATTCATTACCTTGTTATAAAATTTATGTCACGTTAATTTTTGCGTTATTCACCCAGTATAATATCACTCATGAAATAAAATCATGTTCCGTGCGTAGCACGAGTCTGCCACCCTAGTTTTATAGTAAATCTAGGTTAGCACCATTAAATGAAACAAGAAACAACAAAGAAAGAAATTTACATAGGATTCATTAAGCACCGTTACATGTACTAATATACATATAACAACTTCCACCTTTTGATTGATTACCAATCAAAGGGAATGCAAAAAAGGACAATATCAATCTTAGTTAATCAGAAGCCCAGAGATTGACAACTTTTGAGGAATTAATGCCAAGAAGATGCTAAGAAGTACTCCAATTCAATAGCTTTAGGAAAGGCTAAACTCAATAGAAACCGAGTTCCACCTCAAATTTGTGCACCAACGCCCTAAACTGTGCCCTATTGCAACAACATATACACTAGATGCTAGAAGCCTAGAAGGAATTAATGCAAAATGATCAATTACTGTTTCATAGTGTTAACTCAGGAAGTAATTGCAATAACAAAATCAGTATTCAATAGGTATATATTGTGCTTATAGCTATCTAGATGGCAATGCATAAATCTAGACTTCATTCCAATAACGTGGGAGCAGAAGAAGAGAAAAGGAGGAACCTTAAACATATCCTTAAGCCTCTTCTCAGGATGCCTATTAGCCGGAAGATCGTCAGAATCTGCAATCTTAGCGAGTGCCTCATCCAGAGAATGAGCTTTGACGAACCCCCCCCCCCCCCCAAAGAAAGTCACGTTTTAATGGGACCTAGGTGGGATCATCAGGGTCATCCGCGGACAACACGGGCTTACTTGACACGTGTGGGTTTAGACCATTTGATTTTCCTTGTGCCATGCAGTCGCAGATGAAAGAAACCCCCGAATCACGCCTTAAAGAATTTCGCCCGAACCCCAAAAGAGATTAGGAAGTATACTTGTGCCGCGAGCGAGGTGTCTAAACGACTCAGTCAAACAGAAGATTGGAATGTTTCTCTCTCTCTCTCCCAATTTAATCTATCTACTCTAATTTCCAAAAGCCCTTTGTCTCTTTCTTTATTTCCGCTTATATAACAGCTTAATTAGTTGTACGGACATAGTGTGGACAAATGTTCGAAAGGTCGCCACATGTGGCAGTTACACCAGGACGTGTGGGTGGAGGGCATGTGTGACACGTGACCATTATAGCAGGGTTCCTCACTCGACCGTAGATGAACCAGGACCAGGCTTACCTTGTCTGCTGACTTTTCCTTTGATGTTTACGAATCCTTTTCTTGACCTTCTTTGGGCCATGACTCAAAGTGACGTGTTAGAGCTATCAGTGTTTCCTCAGGGTACATCAAGCTTCTCTTACCGAATCGTCCCTATTCGTATTCAAAACAAGCACCACAAAACCATTTCTAAAGTGTAAAAATATATTATATGTGCAAACAACATGAATTAAGTTGAGTTGTGAAGATAGAGTATGTAAAACATATAAATAGTCATAATAATGTTTGGCATGTAGGCATAAAAAAGGTGATCAAATGTATTGCCGTTAATTTTTGGCTCTTCTTTTTCAACTTTTCCTTTTGCATTTTATAGAAGAAGTTTGAACTGAAGTACCCATTCGTTCAAATAAATAGCTAAAGGCATGGGATGGTGCTCAAGCGGTGTTCGTATTACTTGGGTGTATTAGTTGAATCACTGTGCAACTGTCTTCATGTGGTATGCTCTTCAGTGTATAACCAGCAATGACATAAATTGAGATGCTACAAGTGAATGGATTGAATCATTTTAGCTACCACAAGAAAAAAGAATCACATTATAAAAGTATGCTTTTAAATATATATCAAGAAAACGCTGGTTAGATGTTGTATGACAGTGAACCTCCCCTATCTTCATTACAAAATCAGCGTATGATAACGCATATTATGTATAGGCATTATCGGTAGTCTTAGGTGCATTATAGTGTCTATATTGCATGTTTAATAGCTAATTTGCATTCTTGATCATTTGATATTGAAAGTTCGAAATCTACTGTTTTTAGTGCTTATTTGTAGGTTATAAGATCTGTGCTTGAAAGGTGGAGAAATCATCATCAATTGGAGCTAGGGAAATCTAAGGAACAAGCCAAGACAAGTCAAGAAGCAATGGGGCAAGGAATCAAGGTTCAAGAGCTTAAAGAACAACGAGCCGCAAAAGGTGTCCGCGCGGCAAGCTGAACTTAAAATGTGATTTCCTAGGGCCTCGGATGTCAGATTGCCTATTATGATCATTCGTTGGAAAGCTCTCAACGAGCTCTACAATTCTAGAAAAGTACAGATTTTTCTGCGGCGAAATGTCCAGTTTCCCACCGCGAAAGAACGGCGCCTGCCGGTTTTCCAACGACGCCCGCCGTTTTCCTAGTTTTCCGAATCTGCGAGAGCGGCCTAATTTTATCTTTATGGAAACTCTATCTAAGCTTTCTAGGGTTTGTGCCACCAACTTCAAGCCTTATATTAGACATATTTTTAGTAGTTTCACTAACTAAGAAACATGGAACGCTTTAGAGGATTGAAGTTCAGAGATTCAAGGTATTTGATAAATACTTAGAATTCTTGTGGTTTTGCCTGCGATTCAAGACTTGGTTGGTTGAATTGTGAGATTTAATTTCTATTGTTATTCCTATAGTTATTTAATTATCCTTGTGCTCATATTGTTGATTGCATATATTCTCTCTTGATTGCGCACCTCAACAGAATTTGCATTCATGCTAGTGATTAATGAGTTCGTGAGAATAGTTAATCCATGGTAGCAAGCAATAGGTAATTGATTTTGTGAAAACATCAATTGGCTATGCAGGGTAATGACTATTGGTTGAATATTGGTTTCTATGAGATTAGGGTTAAGGGATTTGCCTCTTTTGACAATCTAATTGCATAGGGATTTGATATTACCAATTGGCCAAGTACTTTGGGATTTTGTGCTGCTGTATGTTTAAGAATCCAATTAGGGTCGCATATAGTGTAAGGGATTGTCATTCTGTGAGAGATGTCAATCTATTCAAACCAAAGTCAGAATAACTATTGATATCAATTGTATTGCATTTGAATAATTAGAGATTGAGTCAAGGATCAAGTAAACCATTGCGAATTGTATGTGAAACTGCACTCTTCTCTTCTATCTTTCACTCATTCTCATTAACATTCCTCATTGCTTCTTTACATTCTTGCCTTATCTTTCTTTATAGTTTGTTTACATATTAATAAATACACATTGCAATTGAGGTACTTGATTCTCTATGGGTTCGACCCCTTACTTACACACTATACTAGTTTATTGGTTTGAGTTATTATTATCTTTGACAGAGATCAACAACCGTTTTACACCCGTCAGCGTACCTAATCCAAGTTCCAACAAATCGAAAGCAAAGTGATTGCTCAATTCATCGCTAGAAGTAAAAAAAAAATCATAGAGGCATTTCGTTGAACACATAGCAAGCAAAATAAGACCGATAGTTCATACCTTCCAAATCTCAAATAATTTCCAAGTTCGATCGATCCTACAACTCAATAGAAGTAGTCACTCGTGGTATGGGGATTCCCGATAGAGTTGAAGTAGGAGAAGGTAGTGTCGGGGAGCTTGGAGCTGATGGTGAGAAAGGCAGAGATTGGGGCGGATGTGATGGATCGTGGCGAGCGAATTGCTAGTGGTGGAGGTGGTGTGAAGAGGAGGAGAAGTGGTGGTGATGGTGGTGGTGGCCGTTGTCGTTAGTGTTGAGAAGGAAATCGTTGTTAGAGGAGCCATTGGGGTGTAGGCATTAGAGCTGGGGATGAAACGATGAGAAAGAGAGACAAGGCGGTAATTATTTTATTAAATTTTTTAAAAGGTATATTAGAATAAATTTCCTCTTTTGCTATTAGGTTTTAATAATTTATTACTTTTTTTTAATTAAAATCTATAGGGGAAGACTACCTTTTACATTTTAAAGCTTACAAATAATAATATACTAAATTGACTCCATATATAATATAATTAATTTGATATAAATATTTAACAAAAACTATAGTCTATTAAAAAAACTTTGAATAGAGTATCAAATATATAGATCTTTAAAGTTAAAAATATTAAATAAATTTTAATATTAAAATATAGGGAAAACCAATTAAAATACCCCCACCTTTAGGGGTATGGTAAAAATATATCCTCACCTTTTAAATGTAATAAAAATACCCCAACCTTTAATAGTAGTGGTAACATATTGCCACCGATTTTTCATGGGCCAAAAATATTGATAATTTTTTTAAAATAAAATACTAGACTATATTTTTTATTAGTTTCCTTAAAAATTGCAAGAATACTCTTAAATTAAAGATAAAAATAAAATACCTATAATGATAAAAGTTTTTTTTAAAATCAATCTGTTTACAAATCAGTACTAAAGTCCAGTATAATTGTTGGTTTCTTGGAAAAAAGGAAATGAGGGTTAGACCGGATAAACAAAATAAAATTTCGATTTTATTAAACTCATCCGGTTATTTTCACAAATAACCTACAAAAGTTGGACTCTATTGATGCACTTGCTCTCTTTATCGATCTTCTTGAAACCTTTTTTTGTCCCTTGAAACTCACCATCATCGCCACTTAGAGGAAAGTGGTGCTTGTTCAAATTAGCAAAATTTCGGTTTAATAAAACCAAAATTTCATTTTGTTAATTTATCCAGTCTAACTCCTCATTTTCTTTTTTTCCACGAAGCCAAGAATTATACCGGACTTTTAGTGCTGATTAGTAAACAGGATGATTAAAAAAAACTTTTATCATTATAGGTATCATTATAGCAAGAAAACTCCAATTGGAAGCGAACTTAGAAGAGAAGCTGATTGGTTTCCCCTTTGGACGACAAGGTCCCCGAGTGCCATTCTTAGCATTTGCAGATGATGTCATTGTATTCTCAAAAGGTAGTTTATCAGCGTGCCAAAAAGCGAAAGATATCGTTGACTTATATTGTGCGATGTCAGGACAAAAAGTAAATTATCATAAGTCAGCTTTCCAAGTCACTTCTGGAATACCCAGGGCTAGAATTTCGTTGATAGAATGTTGCTTGAATATCTCTAAGGAAATTAATTTGGACAAATATCTTGGATGTCCCATTATTAATGGCAGAGTGAATAAATCTACATTTGAGGAAATAATCATCAAATCCTCAAATCAACTAACAAAATGGAGGGCTGATGCTCTTTCCCAGCAAGGTAGAGCTACTTTATTGCTTCAAATTTATCGTCAAAACCACTATATGCCATGCAAAGCTTCATGCTTCCAACCTATATTCACAACAAACTAGATCAAATTAATAGATCGTTCTTTTGGAATAAGGATTTAAGCTATAAACCGCTTATCAGCTGGGATAAAATATGCAAACGAAAACAATTGGGAGGAATGGGTCTACGTAAGTCTAAACACATGAACGAAGCCCTCCAACTAAAGCTCCTATGGAAAATCATGGCGGAACTGGATAATATATGGGTCAGAATTATTCAACATAAGTACCCCAAATCTGAGAACTTGCTAAATTACACCAAACAAAATAGTTCGTCTTGGCAATGATCCAAAATGCGCTCTCTAATCACGGAATTCAAAACTGGCCTGGCTTGGCTGGTAGGTAATGGAAGGACTATCAATTTCTGGAAAGATAACCAGGCAACTAATTTAAATATGCTACAACACTGTATTTGCCCCGACAGAGTAGACCTGAATGAGAAAGTTAAGGAATATATCACCAACAACAAATGGAATACCAACAAGTTACGACTAGTCCTAGACCAAGCAATTGTCGAGCAGATTTCAAATATCCCACTTCCGATTCATCCGATCGAAGATCGGCTGTATTGGTGGCCGGTGAAGAAAGGTTGGTTTACCACTTCTAGTACATACAATCTGTGTACCCATTCCACCTCTGACCCCATAGACGAAAATGCTTGGATATGGAAGACTAAAGTCCCTCCCAAAATAAAGAACTTTCTGTGGAAATTAAGCCACAACGCCCTACCAACAACATCTAGGCTTGCAAAGCGTAGATTAGCAGTTCCCTCTTACTGCTCAATGTGCAACCACCATAATGAGGATGCGTTCCATCTATTTTTTTAGTGTAGATTTAGCCAGTTTGCTCAAAACTTACATCCACGCCATTTGTCTCACATTAAAAGAATCATCTCTACATCCAGAAACTTCAGTCAAGTAATGGTCTACCTTGGTCACACACTTTCTAGTAGGGAGAAGACCGACTTGGCGTTTAGCCGGTGGACTGTGTGGAATACCCGCAATAAATTTATCTCCAGTCATGAAAAACTGCCAACTCTAGATTGTTTTAACATACAAGTACATGTCTATAAATCAAATCGGGAAACAACTAACCAAGATAACACAAATATCGGCTGGGGGAAATTGAACAAAGCTTGTAGGAATGAACCAAAGACTAAAGGATCGACAATACGAGTAGCTAAACGGAAAAGCTCCCCCTGTGTTTTTTTTCAAATTAAATTTTGATGGGGCGGTTGGGGCACGCTAACAGAGAATCCTCAATCGGTTTTATTATTCGCGACTCAAGGGGAAATATTATAGACATGGGGGGAAAACTAATAGGTGCACAAACGCCACTCATGGCCAAGACGATCTCCTTTTCTCATATTTACCGTAGTGGTAATAAAGTGGCTGATAAGGTCGCACACCTTAGCCACTCCCGCTCTAGTATGGGAGCCTGTACTTTAGACCTCGGTCTCTTGGACCTCATCCGAAAGGATGCTTTCGGCTAGTTCTCTTTTTGAGGACACCCGAATTCTTACCTAATAAACAAAAAAGAATTGGCATTTACTATTCATATATTTTTTAAAGCAAGATAAAAAACTATATAAAATATAGAAAAATTTACAGAAAACCATCCCTTATTTCACTATGTTTTCAAACAACCACCCGTTACTTTTGTTATTATAGAAAACCAACCTTTACATGCTTTTTGTTTTCAAAGAACCACCTCTACTAATTCAATTGCATAAATCGAATCCCATATCTAACTCTGTAACGAATTGCGCGCAGTGGACGAGAAATTTCTCTCCTTTTCTATTTTAGACAATTTTCTGGAAATAAAAAAGAAGAATACAAAAGCTAATGGAGATTAACAGGGGTGGTTCTTTGAAAACAGAAGTCATATAAAGGGTGATTTTCTATAATAACAAAAATAATGGGTGGTTATCAGAAAACTAGGTGATATAAGGGGTAGTTTTATGTAAATTTTCCTAAAATATATGTGGTTTTTTTATTATTTTTTGAAATAATTTCATACTTATTAGCAACAGTCTAAATATCGATGATTGGGGTCGTATCAGTTAAGAGGGAAAATGATATGTCGGGAATATATCGAAGATATATCGGGATTTATCGAATTATCCAATTTTTAGTCAAAATTATTATATTTATACACCTGTACAGAAAATTGTTTTTAAGTATTGAAAATTTGTACCTCAAAATTTCCAAATAAACTTCAGAAAATAATATTTACATTACAAAATGTACTACATTTTTTTGGTCAAAATGTACTACATTACAAAATGTACTACATATCGCCTATTTATCGCGAAATATCGACGATATATCGATTATATAGGGGCTAAATATCATTATTGACCATTTTTTTTATGCATTGATCGATAAGTTTTAACTGATATGTTGTTATCATATCGAATTCTAAATATCACTGAAATATTGGCCGATATATTCGATATTGAGAAACGGTGCTTATTAGTACCCCTCTGTTTACTTTTAACTAATTTTCCCTATTCATACACGTTTTTTTATGACAATTAAAACTATATAAAATAGTATTTTTTGTACATAATTTTAATCATAATAAAAAAACATGTATAAATAGTAAAAATTATTTAAAAAAGTAAGTGAGCAATAAGTATAAAAATATTTTAAAAATTTAATTAAAAAATTGATATTTTATATATATATATGTATTTTTTTTATCTTGCTTCAAATAATATTAAATGTCACTCAATATAAAAGTGAAAAGTGGGAGTGTAAATTTTGATCGAATTCGAAACTTAAAAATCTTCAAAATTATCAATTTTGTTAGATTTTATTTATTTATTTATTTATTGGTAGAAACTTTTGTTAGATTTTATAAAATCTAACTTTTGTTGGATTTTATAAATCTATTCCCTACGAGCCGAAACCAAACCATCATCACTAAGGGGCCAAATCAACCCAACAGCCCAAAAGGCCCATATAACTCCGGGCCCACTAGCCTCTTCTCCAGTGGAGCTTGTCTCCATCCAAACCCCAATCAGGGTTTTGCAGTGGGTTATCGCTGAACTCCATTTCTCCCCAAAACCTCCTCTCGCCGGGAAAAATGGCGTTCCTCGTCCCATCCCGCCGGCTCCAATCCCTCTTCCTCGCTCCCAAGGTACGATTCCTGGACCTCGCTCTTTCTCCTTCTCTCTCAACTCCTAAAACATTAGCGACTCTTCGACCTCCATTTACCCTCCCCCTCTCTCTCCGCCGTCTTAGCGCTTTCTCCGCCGCTCCAAACGTCTTCAATGCCCCCCAGGAGCCTCAGTCTCAGCACTTCTACGATAGAGGCCCCGGTAATTGGGGCGCCTCCCAACCTCCGCCGAATCCCCAATTTCACAACCCTAATGGCTGGAATTCTCAAGATCAGGGGTATGTTCAGAATCAGAATAGCAATCAAAGCCAGGGGTATCCTAATCATCAGCAACCTAGGAACCCTAATTTCAATCGTAACTACCAGGAACAGCCGCAGAGTAAGTGGAATAGTCCTGTTCCTGTGACAGGAAACCCTAACCATGGATTCTCGCAACAGGGAAATTATCCTCAGTGGAACAACTATGTTCCGAATCAAGCTCAAAATGTGTCAAACAGTAACGTTCTGGAGTCGAATGATATTCCTGCGAATGTGGATTTGATGAGCTTGGCCTCGGAGGGAAAGGTTAAAGATGTGATTGAGTTGTTGAGTAAAGGGATTCGTGCAGATGGGGAGTGTTTTTATGTGTTATTTGAGAAGTGTGGGAATCCAAAGGCTCTAGAGGATGCAAAGAAGGTCCATGATTTTTTTCTTAGGTCAACTTTCAGAGGTGATGTTAGATTGAACAATAAGGTGCTTGAGATGTATGAGAAGTGTGGGAGAATGGTGGATGCACGCCGGGTCTTTGATCATATGCCTGATAGGAACATGGATTCATGGCACTTGATCATGAAGGGTTACGCGAGTAACGGATTAGGAGATGATGGGCTGCAGCTGTTTGAGCAAATTAGAGAGTTAGGATTGCAGCCTACAAGCGAGACGTTCCTTGTCGTGTTATCTGCTTGTGCGAGTGCTGATGCAGTGGAAGAAGGGTTTCTGAACTTGGAGCTGATGGAAAAGGAGTACGGGATGGAGCCTGGGTTGGAGCACTATCTCGGGCTTCTTGATGTGCTCGGCTCATCTGGGTTTCTTGTAGAAGCTCTAGAGTATACTCACACAATGCCGATGCAGCCTACAGTGGAAGTGTGGGAGGCATTGAGGAACTATGCCAGGTTTCACGGAGATGTCGATTTTGAAGATCATGCTGAGGCGATTCTTGTTTAAATTGACGCTTCGAAGATCATTGCCAATAAGCTTCCCACACCACCCCCAAAGAAGCGAATGACAGTCAACATGCTTGATGGTAGGAGCAGGCTTGCTGAGTTTAAGAACCCAACTCTCTACAAAGACGATGAGAAATACAAGGCTGCATTGAAGGAAACAGGCTATGTACCTGATACGAGATATGTTCTCCATGACATAGACCAGGAAGCCAAGGAACAATCATTGCTCTATCACAGTGAGAGGTTAGCTATCGCATATGGTCTGATAAGCACCCCTCCAAGACCAGGAAGCCAAGGAACAATCATTGCTCTATCACAGTGAGAGGTTAGCTATCACAGTGAGAGGTTAGCTATCGCATATGGTCTGATAAAAACCCCTGCGCTAAACAGAAATCGTGTATATTAATTAATTCAAATGTTTCAACCTAGAAACTAGAAGGAACACAAGCCCGTACAGGCGTACACGGTAGACGGCTATATGGATAATGGAGGGTGAGTAGCAGCAAAGGGAGAGCTCAAGAGACACCTACTTACATCGCCTCCCTCTCACCGCCGGCCATCTCCCAGTCTACCTCCGTCTACGATTGGATCGGTGTAGGTCCCAACCACCTCTATCGACTCTCCCTCCGTCACTCGTCGTTCTTGATTTGTGGTGATTGAATTTCTAGAGTTGATTCTGAATTCAACTCTACTCCCCCCTCTGTCTCTCAACTTGTCTTCCTGTTTGATTGCTAGTGAATTTCTGACAGTTGAAAGCATTCAATTTGCTCAATTTTTCATTTATTTTTCATTTTCTTTTTTGGGGGATTGACACTCCCCCATTTCCCCATGTAACATAGGGGTTTCCATGTATTCTAAGTGGAGTGTTATTTGCCATTGCAGTAGAGACTGCACGATTTGTTCTGTACTTGGGGCTGCACTGAAAAAGAATTAATGGAGCAGTGAGTTTGTGCGGTGTAGTCGTGCCATTGCCACTCCGAAACCCTAAAATTCACAACCATAGAGCCGACGCCATCTATTTGAAACCTCAAAATTGCTGGACTTCTTCTAACAATGGAGGAAGATGATTGGTCTAGCTCTGGCGAGGGTTCAAGTGATTCTGAGCCCTGTTCAGAAGACAGCCAGGACAAAGATCGTTCTCTGCGTAAATTGCAAATCAGGTATGGGTGTTGATGTTTGCCTTCTCCCTTTCTTCACTTTCAGAAACTTCTCAAAATTTTGTGTGGGTATTTGAATTGGTTGTTTTTCCTAGTGTAGGAAAGTTGCTTGTAAGGCTCGCTGGGATGATACCATGGGAATGGCTGAGGTTGTGGAACGAAAGGGGAAAATGTTGGTTTCGACTGGGATTGTTCGTAATGGCAAGATTTATTGCTTGATTGAGGAGGCATTGTAGGTTCTTTATCCTATATTATTTTGTATCCTGCTTTATGTTTTGAATTTTGATGTTACAATACCATACATGTTTGAATGATATATCTTGTTAGTTACAATAGAGTTAAAAGATATGGGGAATCATGATTGTCTTTGAGACATTTGTTGAATTACATGACTGGGAATCTGGGTAGGTTGTAATCTGAATCATATGAAGGAAGCATCTTCAGCCGATGTCACTCACTCGGAAGGTAAATTGTGGAACATATGACCATGCTATGGTTTGAACCTATGAAAACTTGCATAGAGAGAGTAAAAAATTATTCATTCTCTCAGCCTGTCCCCTACACCTATTGTGCATCTTAGCAGTACAACACTTGAGCATTTAGGTTGTGCTATTTGATTAATGAAATGCCTAAAGTGGTTAATGACTGAAAGAAAGTAATCGTATTGAATTTGAGTCATTTATGGTTATGAACAATTTGACTTTACTTATTCTGGTGGTTGTATGACATGGCAGGTTTTTGGCTGAATTAGGAGCATTAATTATTGTAGATGATGGAGATGCAGCACTTCCTTTGAGGGACATGTATGAAAAGGTTGCACGGGGACAAAGTGGATGTAATTGGGAGGCGTTTCAGGTCTATAGGCATTTGAAGTCGTTTGATTATATTGTTGGAAGACATGGTGTTCCATGGAGCCTTAAAAGTAAAGTTGACTCTCCTTCTCAACCCTTGGAAGACGACAAGTTGGTAGGAAAGGCATGTAAAGAGGAGCAATCCATTGTTGACATGCTCAGTGACTTGCAGATTAATGAAGGAAAAATTGTGTTTGACGTTTATCGTCCCAACAGCCAGTTTAGGAAGTCTTCGCCTGGAAATCCAATTGGTGTTATCTCCTTGGCTGGGTAAGCCTGCATGTTCCTTAGTGTTTTGTCCTTGTACCATATTAATTATTATTACATTGATTATTACTCTATGTTTACGGTGTGTGTACATATATTTGAAGTTAAATGTGCATAAATGAGGACAGAAGGGTTTAATATTTCTCTTTGGTTGGGGATGAGATATGCCAAAGAATCATCTTATATAGTTTAATAATTTCTGAATGGAAGAGGATAGTAAGAAATGCTTTTCTGTGTTCTCATTTCCGTCCATTTTAGGATTGAAATCAACTTTGGAATTTGTATTTTGTAGTTAATCAATTCAATTCCATCAGGTTTTTTTTTTTCATTTTGTGATGTGTTGTTTAAACAAGAAAAGTGGATTTGCCTGCTTCTTTCCATTCAAAATTTTCATCTGGATATTTTATCATGTTTGAAATTCTTTTTCGCCCTGTCGATGACTGCTTCTATGTTTTGTTATTAGGAGCCGCCCTCCAACCACTGAAGAAATTGAAGGCCTTGAGAGACAATGTAATGGCATTCCTCTTCTATTTGCTAACATTGATCATGGACGCGTCACTTTCTTTAGGTTTAAAAAGGTGGAACTTGATGTCCTGCCATGAAAAATACTCCATCAAACAGTGCTCCCAAGTTCTATAAGTGTCAGTATTTTGGTATGGTTTACCGGATAGTTAGTTGTTTCTGTAACTGCTGTGTTGGTTTTCTATTGAAAAAACTGTTGTTACTTGCTGGAAGGTAAATTTTGTCCGCGCATTTTGCTTAATCATCACACAATCCATTTTTCTGGCAGCTAAGGTTTTGGAAGATTTTCAGTTTGATGGAAATCATGGAATCATATGTTGGATTCTTGCTGTATCCGTAAAATCTTGAATTCCAGAAACAAACATCCAGCATTAATCTGTGTCCAAATGGAGCAGCGTTGATATTGCCCTGAACTAACATTTTCCTTTTAATGGAAAGACCAAACATCAAAGCAGCGTTGATATTGCCCATTCTTCACTACAAAGGCTGTATGCAAAATGTACTGTCCAGTCCATCTATGCCTGAAGTTCCAATTACCAGAGACCAAAATCACTGTTACTGTACTCTAAACTACAATGATCAGGCGCACTGAAAATAAATCCAATCACAATCGCAATTGATTAAAGAGAGAATGGAGGTCAATAGCGCAAAAAAAAAAAAAAACTTTGCACTTTTAGCCCTAGCCCTTGAAATTGAGCACACCTAACCACCTTTATCCCAAATTTGCACAAAAATGCAGGTCAAAATCTACCCCTTAATTGGATTTTATCCTTATCATACAAAAACAAAAAAAGGAAAATAAAAGGATGGGAGGGGAAAAACAGAGAAAAGAAAAGGGAAAGGAAAAAAAAAGGTGAAGCATTAAATGCTAGGGGAAAAAATAAAAAGGAAAACTGTAAAGGAAAAAAAAAGCCTGCTACATTTAATGCAGGTCAAATCGAAAGAAATGTAGGGAAAAAAAAGAAAGCGGGTGTAAAAAGAAAGGGGAATCTGAGTTCCAGTTTCATTTTGGGTGACATGGTGTTTAAATTTAGGTGACATGGTGTTTAAGTTTGGGTGACACGGGAAATCTGGATTCTAGTTTAAAGACTGAGTTGATATGACATTCAATGAATTCTTTCATGTAACAAGGTCATACACATAGGTGACATGGGTGATTTTCTAAACAAATTGGCAAACACACTAAAAAATGTGAAACTTCAAAATCAAACAAGTGACACGCTAAATCCATCAGGTGACACGGCGGAGAAGTGCTTTGCAACTGGAACTTCAGGCCGAGAGCTTGTCTTCCATGGTGGCCATCTTCTCCATCTCTTTTGTCTTAGATTATGCAGGGGGGTGAGAACAAAGGTTCATGAGTATCTACTTTTCTCCATAGATGAGGAGTACTTCGTCAAATACACTTACCCATTGCATCTGAGAACAAAGGTTTCTGGGAAATCAAGGTGACACGGGGATTATGATCACTGACAAGGGAAACCGAATGAAGGCGACAAGTGCTCTACAACTGGAACTGCAAGCCGAGAGATTGGGGGAAAAAAGGAAAGCGAGTGTAAAAAGGAAGGGGAATCTGAGTTCCAATTTCATTTTGGGAGACATGGTGTTTAAGTTTGGGTGACACGAGGAATCTGGGTTCCATTTTAAAGTGACATGGTGTTTAAGTTTGTCTTCCACGGTGGTCATCTTCTCCATCTCTTTTGTCTTAGATTATGCAGGGGGATGAGAACAAAGGTTCATGGTTATCTACTTTTTGCCATAGATTAGGAGTACTTTGTCAAATACACTTACCCATTGCATCTGAGAACAAAGGTTTCTGGGAAATCAAGGTGACATGGAGATTATGATCACTGACACGGATACAGATTTAGGGTGACATGTGCTCTGCAACTGGAATTTCAGGCCGACATTTTATCTTCAATGGTGGCCTTCTTCTCCAGCCCTTTTGTCCAGGGGAGGAAGAAACTGATTGTCTTCTCCCCTACTCTATTTTTATACTTTGCAAATTGGAGAGAAAGCCCCTATCACATTCTTATTTCCCTTGTAATGATTGGTGTCTTGTCACCCCTAGTTTTGGCGCCAAAACTCCCCACCAAAACCTTCTCTCTCATGCTCTTTTTTACCTTCAACCGGCTGCTCCCTTCCATTTTTTATTTTGCACCAAATAACCCATATGCTACATTTGCAATTCTCCCAAAAGTGGTGACACTTTTGCAAAGTAAAAAAAAAGTGTCTAGTTATGCAAAAAACCCTTGATTAAATTCCAGAACGAAAACAACAATTTCCACTGCCACATGTCAGCAATCATTTCTCAACTGACTCAGGTTCTTGAGTTCACCAACCACCAACTGCAATCAGCGCTCGCAACAACCAAATCACTCACCGAATGAAAAAGGAGGAGAAGAAGAAAAAACGGCCAAACCTAACTCCACGGTAGATGGAGCTGCGCTTGCCGGCGGTACAAGGCGGCATCTTACTGATCCTCTCCTTGGCGGTCGATCCTCGCTCTCTCTTCACCTTCTTCATGGCCGCACAAACTCCCAAGCTCTTCGGATTTTGCTGCTCCGTCACCAACCTCACCACTCCCACAGCGCCTCCGCCGGCAAGCTCCGCCCGAAGTCGAAGCCATAGCTCGCCTCAAAAACCCTCACACTCCCAACGGGATCGCATCAATCAATGGAGGAATCCAAAGTAGAGACGCTTCCTTTTTATTTCCGAGTTTTTTACCGTGAGATTGTGAGACTGTAGAGAGTCGGTTTTGATTTTCGCTTTGGAAAATTGACCCGAAAACCGAACGGGTCGGGTTTCGTTCGGCTGGATTCGGATCTGAATCCGGGTCCGGGTCGTAGAAAAGGGAAAATGATGGGCTTTTTTTTAACGGCTAGGCTTGAACTTTGAAGGGTGGAGGGGTATTTTGGTAAATTGGGATAGGGGTTGTTTGGTTTTGAAACTATGGATGAACATGTGAGATGTTTTGCCAAATGCAAATGCAACGCTCGCCTCCGTGTCGTTTTTGCGTGGTAAATGTACAAAACGCTTCGTTTCGCATCTTTGTCAAGCTTGTCAAGACGACCCTGAGCAAGCCCTTAAGGTAAAGGGAAACAATTTTAACTGATCAGCAACGGTAATGTTGACCAAATATTCCTTTCATAAAATGATTTTAAGTGCACAATAATGTCTCATTCAAAATAAGATTAGACTTGATCATTGCACCCTAAACAAAGGTTCGATTCCGAACCGAGAACATACATCGAAAATTGAGGACACCTGCAGTCCAAAACCGAAAAATTACCTCTTATAAACATAGGGTCATTCATAGAGAGAACTCTTCATAGGATGCGGAGAAGCTACATGACATAAAAACAAGTGGGTCATTCGTGACGAGTGAACCCTTTCTGCTTTGGATGTCGAAATCTACATGGGTTCTTCCGAATTTCGCTTTCAATGTTCTTCTGGTAAAACCAATGACATTATGGGCTGTTCTTCCAAATTTCACTTTCATATGGGTGTATTTGGGCGTTCTCTTGGTTCCGAGCTCTGAGAAAGGCGGCCTTTGCCGCAGATGTAAACACAAAACTGTCGAAACCAATGACATTATGCTAAGAACACTTACCAATGAAAGACGAATACCACACTCCCACGTATAAATGATTGTCGGGTTTGTACATTCGCTTCTAACATCCCATCGAAATAGAGGGAAGGTGGAGGGTGAATCTAGCACTCTATCTTCTTGTTTCCGAGGCAAAGAGTTTCGGGAAACCCCTTCAAAGAACCTGCGAAATAATGTAAACAGAAAAAGTAATGCTCAACCACTAACGCCGTGAAACAAAAGCATTTTCTGGTACGAGAACAGCAAAACACCTACGAAAATCCAATGCAGCAGATGAGAATACCTAAACGTCGTCTTATAACAGCAGCGTGCTCAGCGCCAGAGCTTCTTTCTGCATAAAACAATATGTTTTGGTACATTTCAAACGAAGGTTGAACCCCTGAATCTTCCATCCATTGCAAGACCTGTCCAAAAACGTCTTGACGGACTAATGAACGGGAAAATAACTAGAGAAAAAAGACTAGCAGCACGTTGACAGACCATGCTGTGAAAGTGTCGTAAAGCCCTCCAGAAGTGGCATGGGAATGAAAGTTTGCTTACCTCTATGTACTTCCTCCATTGATCTGCGGCCAAAAGGTCGGTCAGCAAGACAGAATACGTTGAAAGGCTGACTGGTGTTCCTGTTGCTACAATCTTGAGGTATACCTACATGCATAAAAGGAAATGACACGGACGGGGCCTTTATGTTAGACACAGATTCCATGAAAGATCAAATGCTAGCTTTAGCATTCATACAATTAGCTCAAGGCATCGTGCCTACCCTCATCATAGTCTGCATTTTCCCACACTTTCCAAGCAAATGTAGGAGTTGATTCAGAAGTCCCACTGAGATTTTATGAAGTGATGGTTCCATGATTTTGAGAAGATCGGTTGCTGTCTTCCAATCCCGAAGCCTTTTTTAGCACAAAATACTGGTTAGTCCTTCATAAATGGTTTTTGAACGGATGCAAGTTATGGACTTCAATGGGGGAAAAATGCCATTTACGTGAAATCGCTGAAAAACTATGTGGTCCACCTTCAGAAAACCACCAACAAACATTTCCAAGTACTTGTTTGTAGACATGTCAAACTGCAACCCACGTGACCAAACTATTTTGAGGTAAAGGTCGAGTACTTTGCGACTCATAACCGTAAACCACTTGCCCTGTAAATGACCTAGGCCCAAAACCAGAATGACCCAAATCTAGAGCTACATTAACCGACATGAGAATGTTACGATTACGGTCAAGCATCTTTTGAACTGTAGCCGAAAATGACATGACCCAAAGTTAAATGACCAAAAGCCTAAAGTTACCTAACAATCCGACTCGATGGTTAAGTATAAAGGTGAGACTATATTGGTAAAGGACTGGATTAACTGCTCATAGAGACAAAAATAAAGTTGCCTAGAAATATCAAGATAGTTGTTCTCACAATAAACACTAAAAGTTGAAGCTTCCGGACTGATTTCAGATTTTCAAGGCATAAACAGACAAAAAAAAGGGAAGCTTAACTACGACAAAAAAACACTTACATGCTACAGGATGATAGGATTTCATAGTACATCGCATCATTAATTGGTATCCGTTTTTCTTTCATGTATTCCATGAGATCAAGAACCTTGGCTGGTTGACATCCTCTGTTGAATGCCCTCATAAGAGCTGAGCAAGCGACAGCGTCAGGTAGGATATTATTTGCTTCCATTTCATGAAAAACTTCAAAAGCTTTCTCCCAATTCTCTGCAAGATCGAAACACAAAGAGTCACCTTCCAGTTCCTATGTTACGATCATTACTAAATGTTGTCAGCCTGAGATTTTTAAACCTACCATCAACACTGTATGTGTATATCATTGTTGTATACGCAACAACATCGGGGTTCCCTACAGCAGCCTTCATTTCGTTGAACATTGCCTCTGCGTCTGCAACACGACCCTGATAAGAAGAAAGGAGGAAACGTCATAAGTGTTCCGAGAAACTGACTTCAGATTTAAGAGGGAAATATTAACATTGATTACTTGCCTGTTTACTGTAAGCACAGATTGCAGATGAGTATACCTCCTTGGACAAAGGAATTTTCATATTCATCATCTCTTCGACGAAACCTATAGCTTCAGCATACTTTGACATCTTACAACAGCCACTTATCAAGACGTTAAAGGTGATATGATCAGGTTTGAGTCTCCTGTTCTTCATAGATCCATAAAGAGCTAAAGCCTTGTCATATTCGCCCAAAATTATGTAGCTTCCAATGGCGGAATTGTATGCAGCTGTGTTCAACTCAATCCCCCGCTGACGTGCTGCTGAAAGTATAGCATCAGGATTTGCCTTCTCACCACAGCGCCCACAGGCAGCAAGAAGGGTGCATATGGACACGATGTTTGGCTGAATGCCAGCTCTTTCCATTTCGTGGAGAATGTCCACAGCTTCAGATAACAAACCACTAGACCCGTAGGCATCAATAAGAGCATTATAACTGACCACGTTCGGCTTCAAGTTGTTGCTCTTTATCATATCAAATACTTCACGGGCCTTTCTGGGTTGTTGTGACCTTCCAAAAGCATTGAGCAGAGAAGTATAAGACACAACATCAGGGCGTATACCACTATGGTTTATCTCCTTTAAAACTGCACATGCTTCCTTTACCATCCCTTGTGAGGCATAAGCTCCGAGTAGGGCATTGTACGCAACAATATTAGGTTTAATACCTTCTCCAAGCATTGTGTCAAACACGGCCTTGCAGTTCTCTATCTGCCCACACACAGAGTACATATGCATGATGCTTGTAAATGTCACAATATCAGGACGACATTCTGATTTCTTTTCCCTCATTGAATTGAAAATATCAGCAGCTTCCATATACTGGCCAAGCTTGACTAGGGAATGTATCACAATATTAAGCGTGGTTGTGTCAGGCCGAATAGATGTCCCTTTCATAAGTTCAAAGTAGGACAACACTTTTGCATGTTGACCCCCGGTTTTGTAAGCGGACAGAATAATGTTGTGAGTCACAAGATCAGGCCCAACTCCATTGTCCGTCATCCTTTTGCAGATTTTGAGAGCCTCTCTCCAATTTCCACTAGATCCACAAGCATTGATCAAGTTATTATAAGTGTACCTACTAGGAGGGATCTGAAATAATATAGAAGTCGATTATAATTTGCTAAGAAAAAGGAAAAGAAAAAAAATCCAACTATGGAGTAGAAGTGGTAAGGATATGCTAATTAGCAAACATGAAAACAACAAATAAGTAATGGATATATATGAAACTCCATTACCAACACTAAACTGAGCATCATTACACATCTTCTTTTCTTCCCACTTTAATGCTGCTTATATTACATCACGCTTTTGTGTAAGTTCCTCTAATTCAACCAGGAAAAATAGGTAGAGGCTATACTATACCCAATCAACCCGAACAATAATTTATCCAGAAAATAGTTTTAGAGCATGAAAAAGTGAGGCAATAAATGACAATTGAAATGCCAAAGAGTAACCATGTTTCACACACACAATTCGTGTCTACTTGAAAACCTCAAAAAATAAAACCAAAACATGCTAAACATGGAAGTTAATAGAAGTGAACAAAGAGTTTGGAGCAAAGATAATGCAGGTTTCAACAATAGTCACACAGATTCAATCAAACAAAAAAAAGGAAAAGGAATCTCACATCAAAAAGAACCACTAAGATTGATTAGACAAGAAAAATACTATTACACACAGCGGCACGGAGCATGTCTTCCATGATATTGATAGCCCAACGCCATTGACCTGCTCGTCCATGCGCATTGATAAGAGCATTGTATATTTCTGCATCAGGCTTGCACCTAAAATAAGATTTTTTTTTTCAAATTTCAGAAAAGAAAACTCAAAACAAAACAAAACAAAAAAAAAGATGTAGAAATCTTCAGAAGGAAAGGTAACCACCCCTTCTGCGCTTTATGCAAGTAAAAAAAACAAAAGGATGAAGAATTACTTCCATTTCTGCATCTCAAAAAACAGGCCACGTGCCTGATCTATCCGATTATGTCTGGCATACAATCTGATCATCATACTGTATATGTCGTTTCGGGCACAGTAGTTGGTCTGATTTTTCATCCAATCAAAGACCACAACTGCATGCTCGATAGAACCTGATTGTGTTATCTCCTACAATATACATGAGTAAGGACTTGGTTAATCCTGAAGATTTTAGCCCAGGACAAAGAAAGAAAATAAGGAATAGCTAGGCAACATAATTCAATGTGCTAGACCAAATGGCAGTGCAAGATCATCAAAGACGAACATAATTTAGGTTCTATCGAGCAATATAATTCAAGGTGCTAGACAAAATGGCAGTGCAAGATCATCAAAGACGAATATAATTCGATATACATACAACTTTAACTGTAAGTCCAACTGTTGAGTGTTATACATGCTTGCATTGCTTCAACAACGCTGCTGCAAGCCTGCAACAGTCTAAAATCTACACATTTTAGCTTGACTAAAGATAGGTGCTTCAAAGTTAAAAGCATTTACAGAGAATACTTATGCATCATCATACACATGATAACAACCTCAATATATCATAATCACCTAACAGTCTCTTTTCTTCCTAGTCTCAGCAATTTGCACAAAATCTCAAGCCACCAGAAAAACTGAACTAAGCCAATGCGTATGTCCTTGATACAAAATTCCAATCACCATTTTCACAACCTTAGAGTTGTCAAAACGCCCCCAACCACCACCAAAAAGAAATCACACACGTGACACACCCATAAATCTAGGTCTAAAAATTTACTTGAATATAGAATTAGCATCAAGTATGAAGAAGTAATAAATATCCAATATGGTCCAGAAAAAATTATTACCCCCTCCATTAAGCAAAACATGTCATTTTAGCAATTTTTACACTATAAGAAAACAAAAAAAAAAAAACTTAAACCCGTAATTATTACTATACTGTTTTCACTTTTCTGAAAACTATAACAAACATCTCTTTAGTCATTACAAGGTAATTTTGTAAAGTGGAAACCAAAATGGTAAAATGACATCTTTTTTTTAATAAGACCAACTCCCTAAAACGACATGTTTTACTTAATGGAAGGAGTAGTATATTTTCATCATACACCCGCTCTTACTCATAAAGTGATAACCCCACATTCCAAGCACAAAAAGGCACAATCTTTAGATTCCTCCATTAGCGAAATTCGCTTCCATTAGCTGCCAATTACAGAACAGCAGTACGGTAACAACCACATATAGAGTTAGGATGAAGTATGAACAAATAAAGGGCACAATCTGAATGTGATGAACCCTTAATACTCCTAAAGAAGTGATAAACCTACATTCCAACTACAAAAAGACACAATCTTTAGACTCTGCCATTAGCGAAATTCACTTGCACTAGCTGCCAATTACAGAACGGCACTAAAGCAACAACCACGTATAGAATTAGGATAAAGTACCAACAAATGAAAGGCTTAATCTTCAAGTGATAATCGATAAACCCACATTCCAAGTACATTAGAAAATAAATAACAAAGGAAGCGTAATATATTTGTTTTTTTTAAATATATATATATGATTAAATTGCGAGTCATTTCTAGGTTTTCCATATTGCAATTGTACAGACACAGAGCAAAGAGCAAAGATTTTACCTTGATAAGAACAGGGAAATTCTTCCTGGAAAACCTACCAACCCAGCAATTCAAAACGCCCTGAACATCATCCAAGTGGTGGAGGGCGAGAACCTTATGCGCCACCTCGGAAACGGACCAGTCCTTCTGGAAGCGGTCGCGCTCCACCCTCAGGCGGTACCTCTTGGGGATATCCGCCTTCCTCAGGCCGCTCACGTGCGTGGTCACGTGATGCTCCCCTTTGTCGTAGTCCACCGACACTTTCTTCTTCCCCGTCCATGCTTCTGCTGGGTTCTTGGCCTTGCACTTTATCTTTAGGGTTTTAGAGGAACGGATTGGGGGTTTTGGCGGGAATAGGAGTTGCGGTTGAGATGGGTTTTGTAATTCGATGGAGTAGTTGAAACCCGCCATTGCTGGAAAGAGAGAGAGAGAGAGAGATAAACCCCCTGTTGTGAAGTTGCCAGTGCCCATTAGACTAGTAGTAGGAGGGGTTTGATTCCTGAACCCCCTGATTCCCTCGTCCTTTAGACAACACGACGTCGTTCAGGCGGCACTGGAACTGGCCGAAACCTTTTAGACTAACTCCAATTGTTAAAAATGCACGTCATTTTGATGTTTTATTCCATTGGTTAAATATGTATTTTATATAAACCTATCTTTAAATATATATGATTAAATTAAAAAGGAAAAAAAAAAAGTTAAAACAACCAGTAAAAATTAATCATACATTATTGAAAAGTGATAAAAGTTTTTGCACGTAAGGGAGATGAAGTGCTTTTTTTTTACAGTAAGCAAAAAGTAGAACGCATTGCCAAGTCAAGGTTCATTCTTGATCGAAGGTGATGTTAAATAAGTCCTCATGCAAGGGGAGGGTCGACATGTTACAAATACCACTAAATCTAGCAATATAATCAGTTGTTGCATTTGATTCTCTGAAGCAATGTCGGAATTCAATCCTGTCAAACTTCTCTTTCATCAGATTGATCTTCTTTATTGTTCTACAGATCTCCCAATCGACCTTGGTACTATCATTAATTGCTTCCACTACTTTCAAGCTATCACCTTCAATAATCACCTTGTGTGCAAATGTACACATTTTGAACACTCAAAATTAACCATTGGAGCACAATTTGTAACAAAATGTGCATATTTAAGTATTTGCACCATACCATTGGAGTTAGTTTAGGATCAACTATCAAGATCCTTTAATTTGTCGTTGTTTTAAGAACGAGTCGCCGAAGTGCACCCTACGCATAATGGGTGTGTGTATAGACCTTTGCGGCAAAAAAATGTGATTTATATTGTACACACCTAATAACTTAAAAAAAGTATGGACATGGATCTAAAATGTCCTTTTAAAATGGACATGGACCTAAAATGTCCTTTTAAAAAAAGTACGCAACATTCAATATGGTCTTTAAAAGACCCGTAAAGCTATGGTGATGGACAAGAGCGTAGATTACGCTTCTTTCAGATCCTTGATCATGGAAAAGCTACTGGTAGATGCCTCTATCGACGATATGGACTTGTCGTACCTGCTAATGTCGAAGGAAGGGCGTGATCCTATCGAGGTATGCGATGATGCTGACTTGGAGGCATTTAAGTTCCTCAATTCCATATCGGGGGAACGAGTTTGGCTCTTAGAAATCTATGCATTCGTGCGTCATAGGGGATACCACCCATCTCACTCGAACCACATGCATCTACTACGGAGAAGGGTAGTGGAGGTGATCACCTATCAGCTCCATTCGTGGGGGATATTGGATTGAGCGCTCCACCCATGACCCTTAACGTGGACGACTAGGAGGACGTTCCCGAGGTGCAGGCCTAGATGAAGGATGTACCACAAAGTGCAAGACGTGGATTGGAGGCTACAATGGTGGATGCCATGGGGTTTGCAACACATGTCAAAGAAACGATTGTGTATGGCAAGCAGAACCCTCTGCACTACACGGTGACAGACATTGTTGAGATGGAGAATATAGAAGAAGCTGGGGCAGTGCAATTTGACTTGGAGGAAGCGAAAATTTACAAACGTGGTATGGGAAAAGAAACTATTGACGGGAGAACCGCATTTACCGTCATGTTGAATCATGAGGGTGACATGGCCCATGAGACGGAGGTTATTTCTCTAAGCAGTGGTATAACGAGAATGTCTCTGTTCGGGCAGGTCAGCGTCATGCACTTGTGCACTATTGATGTTGGGCGCACTTCGTCCAAAGATAAAAGAAATCATAACGGGAGTGAAATGCAAGGGAGAGGCGTGGGATGACGCATTGGATGACGGGAATAAGGAGGGAATCCGTGAGGTGGAACGGGGCTACATGAGACCCCGAGGAGATCACATGTCGATGGACCAGGTTGAAGTAATGGTGGACAGTGTGACTCCGTAGATTGGGTGATAGCACACATTTAGGTAGGCATATTAGGATTCATTTTGCTTAATTTAGATGTCCATATTGCATGTTTTGATATATATATATATATATATATATATATATATATATATATATATATATATATATATATATATATATATATATATATTTTTATTTATTTGCATTTACACTTGCTATGTTGGTGGAGTTGGAATCTACACACTTTTATGGATTATTTTAGGTAGATGTAGATCAGACGACGAATGAGGAGGCTCAGGTGTAAATGAAGAGTCAAGTGGAGGAATAAAAGTGAAGAGCATGAGAGCAGAGTCAAAGTTCGAGAGCCTAAGTGAAGAACATGTTAGTAGAAGTTTTTGCTCAATAAGCTGAATTTCTAACACACTTTCTGGGAGAGAATGGTCATAAATGACCCACTTTTTTGCAAACTTTGCACAAATAAACCTCTCCCTTGAAAATTGGAAAAAGTAACCCAAAACCCAAAAATTTGCAAAAAAGTCCCGGTTGATTAACCTGGGATAGGGGGTTTATGAACCAAAAATAAAAAAGGAAAAGAAAAGAAAAGAAGGAAAAAGTGGACAAAAAAAAGGAAAAGGAAAAAAAATCAGAAGAAATAATTGCTTCTCACCATTCTCTCTCTCCATTTCAATTCTCTCTCTCTCCATTTCAAACGAAAAAAAGCACCGGCGATTTCGAAAGGGAGGAGGCCGGAGAAGATCCACCACTGTCGGAGTGTGGAGGAGAAGCGAAGAACGCCGCCGCCGGACTATAAAGGTACGCCCCCCTCTCCATCAACCCACAATCATTCTTTCTCTTTTCCGTTTTGTGTGAACGTGGGGGGTTGGGTGTGTGGGTGAACGACTTGCAATGGGGTTTAGGGATTAAAGGGCAATGGTGGGTTGAGTGATGGGTTGTGGAGGGGTGACAATGGTGGGTGCGATTGAAGAATGAGGAGGATGGTTTTCGGGTATGGTTAGGGGAAATCTACGGTTAGGGTTTTGGAAGGTCGAAGAGGGTGACAATGGTGGGAGTTGAAATTGGGATATGAGGATGTTTTGGTGGGCGACTGAAGAAGAACGATTGAGGTTTGAGCCGTGTTAGATTTGGAATTTTTTTTTGAGGTTTGAGCCGTGTTAGATTTGGAATTTTTTTTGTTGGAAAGAGAAATTGGGTGACATGAGTTTCGAATTGGATGGGAAAGTACGTCATTCATTTGCATATCTTCGTTTTCTGCAGAATCTGCATAACTTGGTGACAAGGGTAAATGGACTCCTGACACGTGAAATTTTCAAGATGACACGTAAATGTTGATACTTAAAGGATACTATCCTAATCATTTCGATATGAAATTAAGCGACGATTAGAATCTGATATGAATTTGAATAGTCCCTACGAATACCATATATTCCCTTTGATGTCATTCTCTTGTTTTTTATTTCAATTTCATTGGTTGATGGACAACAATGTCATTTTCTGTTTTAATTGGGCTTGTTTCTGAATTATAAATGAGTTTTGACATATCCAGGTCAACTGATGTTGTTTTCTGAACGCTTTTGTTCACCTTAGTCCGTATGAGTGATGCTAAAAACATAATCCCTGCAGATGAAAGTGTTGAGGAGGTCGTCAATGGACTGCGAGTTGCTAAAGGGATGGGAAGAGCCAGGGAAGAAAGAGAAAGGGATGCTAGCACTTCTTTTGACATTGATGCAGAGAAGGAGGGCGATGTTAGGAAAGATGGAGTTGAAGCCAAACTTGTCGATGAAAAGGAAGGGGATGGGGGGGGGGCACGAAAGGATGAGGAGGTAAGTTTGTTTTTGGGTGACATGGTATTTTATGTTGAGTGACACAAGAAATCGGGGATCCACTTTAAATTTTGAATTTGTTTTTCAGGTTGTTCATGTCGATGTGGTTACAACGATTGCACTTGGAGCCAAGGAGAAACCCCTACAAGGACAAGGTGATAAGGTAAGCTCTTGTGGTCCGTCGAAAATATGGTGTCGAAGATGTTAGTGATAGAGCATGATTAGATATGCATATTAGGATTCATTTAGCATAGTTTGGTTGTAAATAGTGCATATTTTAGTTACAATTACATGTTTACCAGTGGTATTGGAAGAGTCGGAATCTATGCAATTTTATGTTTAATTTCAGGTAGATGTGGATCCGACGAGGAATGAGGAGCTCTTGGATGAAGGAGGATTCAAGTTGAGGAAGAAAAGTGAAGAGCACAGGAGTGGAGTCGAATTTCGAGAGCCTAAGTGATAAACAAGTCAGTAGAAGTTGTCGTGAGACAAGCTGAACTTGTTTTGCACTTTCTGGAGGCCTCGGTGGTCGGAATGCCTATTATAAGCATGCGTTGGAAAGCTCTTTCCGAGATCTACAACTTGCATGTTGACATCGAGACCAAATTCGAAGAGGAAAAATCGCTGTGAACAGAATGGCCGCCCCGCGGCCGAGCTAGCCGCCCCGCGGCCCGAAGACTTGCCGAAGGATTTCGCTGATCGCCTGGCCGCCCCGTCGCCTGAGGTAGCCGCCCCGCGGCCTCAGCAGAACCGCCGATTCATTAATTAGGGTTTCTTTAGAATTGTTTTGGCCGACTTTCTTAGGTTTATTTAAGGACTATTAGGGTTATTTTCTTAGGCATCTAACTAATAACCTTATGCACTTTTGAGAATTGTTGAGAGCACGTTGAGCATGAGCAACTAAACTCTCGAAGGTTTTGCCTACAGTTTGGATCTTGATTGTTGAATTGTGAGTTTCTTAATCTAGTTCTTATTCCTATTCGAATGTTTTGACTTCTTTGCGCTTAATTCCTTGAATGTGTTTTATTCTCTCTGGCCTGATCAACTAGTTAGAGTAGATTCATTCAATTGCTAGGGTTTTGTAGATTCCTCGTAGCGAACCTTAACCCAAGTGGCAATCATATCCCTTTAGGACTCGTAGGACTAATTGGATGTGTAGGAAGTTGAATATATGTTAAATATCGACTCGTAGCTTGATATTGCATATACCTTGGTTAATTCATAGTCTTAATGCTATCTCTAGGTTAAATCTTAACCGTGTTAGGGTTATTTAGAGATAAGGATTACTAGGACTCGTAGGACTAGTAATTTACCTAAGATCTGGACAAGGACATTGATAGGAAAAGAAAAGAACTAGAGGCTGAAACAAGGATCAAATTCATCAATTGAAGTGACAAATTGTAGGTGAACCTATTTCTCTCTATTGCATTTTACAACCTCTATTTCCTTGTTTACTTGTTTCCGCTTTGACAAAAGGCGGATCTTTTTCTCACAAAAACACTCTTTTTGGTTACTTGCGATTAGATTAGCACTTGAACTTACTAGATTTCCCTGTGGATCGACCTCTTTCTTACCAACTATACTAGTTGTAGGTTTGAGTAATTCTTTGGCAGGAACAACGACAGGTTTTCCTCTTGTCAAATTTGGCGCCGTTGCCGGGGACTTCTTGAAATTTCTTGTGTTTTTTTTTTATCGCTAACCTTTGTATATATTTACATCTAACCCCGTCGTGGACCTATCTTATGGTTCGCGACACCTAATTGCTAAAATTTCAAGATGTTGAAGTTATGGCAGTTTCAGGGAGAGTATTTTCACCATTACCTCACGAGATTGCAAAATTTAGTGGACATCCGTTATTCACGGGGTTTCCAAGATAGTTTGCGAGATATGGTGCTTTGCGTTATTGAGGGCATGACTCCTGAGACACGAGAACTTGCCAAGTCCATAAACAACGAAAGCTTTGCTGGTTTAGGAGTTTCGGGACTATGGGATCTTTTCTGCTACATGGGTGATAAATCGGCGGATGAAGAATCCTACACTTCGATGTTTCAACCAATGGAGTACTCCGACCCGTCCATGGAAGTTTCAATCAGTGTCTTGATGGAGCAAATGGGGCAATTACGTGAGATGAATAATCGAAATGAGGAAGCAATTATCCAACTCACTCAAACATTGAAGGAGTTGGTAGTTGAGCGATGTTCTACTCCTCAAATTGATGAAAGCCAAGATGCAAGCAACGATGAATTCTCCGATAATGGAGAAGATCATCTAGTGGTTATCGACGCGAAATCTCAGGAGACGTCCCTAGAGATTGAATATGTTTCGATGCTCCCTCCATTCGTAGATATCATCCCCAACTCGCCTATCAAGGAGCCAAGTCCGGAACCAATTTCTGTGGTTCCCGAACAAGAAACTAGTACTTTTTGCAAATTGGGAGATTTTGGTGAATATGTCGATCCATGGAGCCACTACTTCAACAAACCACCAGCGGAACTGTGTTGGTGGTCCTACATACCCTTGAGGGAGAATCAAGCTCGAATGATTAGTAAGCTGGTAACGGTTCTCATTGCTATATTTTTAATTACCAATTGTTTCATCTTTAGTGTGCATTCGAATATCGGTTGGGCACGACAATTTGATTTGCTCTTGAGGGCGCTGACAATGTCCGCTTAAGTCTTGAATGAGTGGATGAATAAACTGTCGAGCCAACGACAGTAAACAAAGGCGCTGCTTGGGAGGCAACCCAAGGTATGTTTTTTGTTTTCCTCTATGTCTTTTGTTTTATTAGATTAGTTTTTAGTTTTGTTTGGTTGTGGGGAGCTAACACCGCAGGGAGAAAAGGCGTTGAAGAGAAAGTGTTGAAGGAGCTAAATTTCACAGGCCGCCCTGCGACCTGGAATGCCGCCCCGTGGCTAGGTCATGTGCTCAGCCGCCCCACGGCCTCTGACGGGACTGACAAGTTTCCCCTTCAATTCTCACCTTACCCACCACCACCGCAGTAACATGTTAGTTTTTTTTCTTTTTTTTTTCCTTCATATTTTTATCTTTTGTTGTCTTTTATGTCATTGAGGACAATGTCTGATTTAAGTGTGGGGGGAGAATTGCATGGCATAATAGGATTAGGATTGCATGTTTATTTTTAGTTGCACTTGCATAGTTCTTTTTAGTTTAGATTGCATGCATATCAACATGTTATTAAAAAAACCAAAAAAATTAAAAAAATATTTATATTTATGTAATTATATTTATGCATTAGCTAGGATTAGGTCTTATTTTCCCATATGGATGTCACTTGTCCTCTAATTTATTTATTGAGACTTATGCCCCATGATGTGCTTGGATTGTTGAAAACCTTTGATATCTGATTTCCACACCATTTGGTGAGCATAGTTAGTTAATGATTGAGCACATAAAATATTTGATTTTGGGTGATCTTGAAGTTCTAGACATGACCTGGTGAGTTTATTTTGGCCTATGTTTGGACAAAGTATATTATGTCCTCTTGCTTGTTGAGTGTACTCTCTTTAATTGCTTCCTCTTTGGCTTGCATTTAGATATCTTATTCAAGGCTGCATATTATGATTTCTGCACATGACTTAAAGATGATTGAGGCACCTTTATTAGCCCTATTTGACTCTATTCCCACCTTGCATATTATCCTCTGCTTGAATCCAATATTAAGCCTAATTGCCTATTCTTTTGAGCTCCACAAGATTTTTCCATAGCCAATTATAGCCTGACCCATCCGGGAATTAGGAATAGTTGGTGAATATTGATATTGTGGATGATGGTTTTAGTGATGGATTGTATGTTGGGAGTACTCTTATGAGATGTTTTGATTCTTGCTAGTAGTTTACACATTACTTGGGACCTAAGGAGGATAAAATTCACTTAGGGGTAAAAGTCAAGGAAAATCATTTGATATGGCATGAAGAAGAGCATATGAAAAAAGAAAAAAAAAAGAAAAAAATGCAAAAGAAAAAAAAAAGAGAATAAGAGAATGAGTTGAGTATGGTTTGTGAAGTTTGATACTTGAGATTGGAGTTTTATACATTGTAGAGTTATGATATGATCTTGTGAGTGGTATTGTAATTTGGTTGCATCCTTAGTTTCCGGATTATGAGCACCACATGGCCTAAATTGTTCCATACCTTATGTTTTCTACCTTGGCCCCATTACAACCCAATTGAAAGACCTCATGATTTTTGTTGTGAGTAGAGTCACCAGCGGTGGAGAGCTAGAATACTGGTGCAAGACTATTGTAGCTAAGTTTTTAAAGATTGAGTTTTGAGCGTAAACATTTAACCCTAAACACTTGAGCGAGAGTGAAACACATATTCCTTGTGAGGTCTAGAATGGATATGGTTGCCTGATTTCATTGATTATTGCAATTATGTGCTATGATGTTGTTAATCTATTGTGTTTGCTAGTTCTCATGCACTTAAAGAATATTGGGGTTGATACATGAATAGCTATTCTGTGGGGATGCAGAGTTGATTTTTCCATTGCTTGAGGACAAGCAAAGGTTCAAGTGTGGGAGAATTTGATAGAGCATGATTAGATATGCATATTAGGATTCATTTAGCATAGTTTGGTTGTAAATAGTGCATATTTTAGTTACAATTACATGTTTACCAGTGGTATTGGAAGAGTCGGAATCTATGCAATTTTATGTTTAATTTCAGGTAGATGTGGATCCGACGAGGAATGAGGAGCTCTTGAATGAAGGAGGATTCAAGTTGAGGAAGAAAAGTGAAGAGCACGGGAGTGGAGTCGAATTTCGAGAGCCTAAGTGATAAACAAGTCAGTAGAAGTTGTCGTGAGACAAGCTGAACTTGTTTTGCACTTTCTGGAGACCTCGGTGGTCGGAATGCCTATTATAAGCATGCGTTGGAAAGCTCTTTCCGAGATCTACAACTTGCATGTTGACATCAAGACCAAATTCGAAGAGGAAAAATCGCTGTGAACAGAATGGCCGCCCCGCGGCCGAGCTAGCCGCCCCGCGGCCCGAAGACTTGCCGAAGGATTTCGCTGATCGCCTGGCCGCCCCGTCGCCTGAGGTAGCCGCCCCGCGGCCTCAGCAGAACCGCCGATTCATTAATTAGGGTTTCTTTAGAATTGTTTTGGCCGACTTTCTTAGGTTTATTTAAGGACTATTAGGGTTATTTTCTTAGGCATCTAACTAATAACCTTATGCACTTTTGAGAATTGTTGAGAGCACGTTGAGCATGAGCAACTAAACTCTCGAAGGTTTTGCCTACAGTTTGGATCTTGATTGTTGAATTGTGAGTTTCTTAATCTAGTTCTTATTCCTATTCGAATGTTTTGACTTCTTTGCGCTTAATTCCTTGAATGTGTTTTATTCTCTCTGGCCTGATCAACTAGTTAGAGTAGATTCATTCAATTGCTAGGGTTTTGTAGATTCCTCGTAGCGAACCTTAACCCAAGTGGCAATCATATCCCTTTAGGACTCGTAGGACTAATTGGATGTGTAGGAAGTTGAATATATGTTAAATATCGACTCGTAGCTTGATATTGCATATACCTTGGTTAATTCATAGTCTTAATGCTATCTCTAGGTTAAATCTTAACCGTGTTAGGGTTATTTAGAGATAAGGATTACTAGGACTCGTAGGACTAGTAATTTACCTAAGATCTGGACAAGGACATTGATAGGAAAAGAAAAGAACTAGAGGCTGAAACAAGGATCAAATTCATCAATTGAAGTGACAAATTGTAGGTGAACCTATTTCTCTCTATTGCATTTTACAACCTCTATTTCCTTGTTTACTTGTTTCCGCTTTGACAAAAGGCGGATCTTTTTCTCACAAAAACACTCTTTTTGGTTACTTGCGATTAGATTAGCACTTGAACTTACTAGATTTCCCTGTGGATCGACCTCTTTCTTACCAACTATACTAGTTGTAGGTTTGAGTAATTCTTTGGCAGGAACAACGATAGGTTTTCCTCTTGTCAGTTAGCAAGGAAGAGAATGTGGAGGTGCTTGTCAATGATGGGGGGAAGGGTAGAGAGGACCCGGACATGGATGTTGAGGTGACTGCGATTTGGCAAGGAACAAAGATGGGGAGGCTGAGGACAACAACCACAAGGGTGGGGAGACGGGATAACAAAATCTGGGAATGTCATATATGAATCTGTTTGTTGTTAGTTCATATGACAAGGTTGTTGATGTTGGGTGATAGGGTTTATTTAGTTTGGTGACACGGGATAAAAAAATCTGGGAATGTCGATCATATGAATCTGTATTAGTTGATGTGACAAGGTTATTGCAGTTAAGTGACATGGTTTACTTAGTTGGGTGACATAGGATATCCAAATCTCCGAATGAGAGTTTAAACTTCATAAACATTTGTCAGATCTCTGAGGTTGCAAAAGTTGAGGGTGTGAGAGGCAAGAAGACTAGGAAGGCTCCAGGAGCTTATGAAGGAGTGGATGACAAGATACCCCGCATCTGTATTTGTCTCCAACTTATTCTACAAACGATGTCATTCACCTAACATTGTCATCGTGGGTGTGTAGCAGGGATGAGGAGAAGTGGATGACATACTACGACACGGAGCTTATGAAGAAGTTATGATCTTTGTTGTCATCGGGGCGTACAGGCAGTTACTTGCTATTGCCATCTTCCATGGTAGAATGTAATAAACCACCGCCAACTTTTTATCAGGGCGTACTTTTCATACCCTTAGATTGTCATGAACTTCGTTGGGGTCGTATTTTCTGAACTTTGTTGCTCAAAACTTGCAGGATGTTATGATCTTCGTTAGTTATTAGGTGTAGTATTTTATGACATTGGTTGGTCAATACATGTTAGTCTTTTATGAACATTTTATGCATTTGGGGATTTTCTTTACGAAGATACTTGGTTTTGAAATGTTTGGGTGGAAAAACAGACCATGATCAAGTTTTTCAATGAGGTGAAGTCGATGCCCTCTTGTATCATGACATTCTTGTGCGCCTTCCCACCCATAAACTCACATCGGCCTCCCTCGAAAACCCAACAACCATCGAAGATGAGAGTGACGCATACCAAGGCGTTTCCACCTGAAAATTAAATGAGGGATGAGAAGAAAGGTTCATTGGTATCTACTTTTCGCGATAGATGAAAAGTATTTCGTCAAATACACTTACCCCCTGCATCTGAGAAGAAAGGTTTCTGGGAAATCAAGGTGACACGGGGATTCTGATCACTGACATGGGCACCGACTTTGACAAGTGCTCTGCAACTGGAACTGCAAGCCGAGAGCTTGTCTTCAATGGTGGAACGTTGTTCATCTCTTTCTGCAGCAAAAGATGTGAGAGAAGGGAGAAAGTGAAAGGCTTCTCCCCTCCTCCCTTTTTATTTTTGTCTTCCATGATGGAACTTCAGGCCGAGAGCTTGTCTTCCTTGGTGGTCATCTTCTCCATCTCTTTTGTCTTAGATTATACTGGGGGGAATAAGAAAGTGAGTAGCAAACACCCATCAACCTCCCTCGAACACCCAACAACCATCGAAGATAAGAGTGACGCAGACCAAGGCGTTTCCACTTGAAAATGAAACGAGGGGTGAGAAGAAAGGTTCATGAGTATCTATTTTTCACCATAGATGAGGAGGAGTTCATCAAATATACTTACCCATTGCATCTGAAAAGAAAGATTTCTGGGAAATCAAGGTGACACGGGGATTCCGATCACTGACAAGAGCACCGACTGAAGGCAACAAGTGCTCTGCAACTGGAACTGCAAGCCGGCAGCTTGTCTTCAATGGTGGAACGTTCTCCATCTCTTTGTTTAGGTAAGTTTATGCTGTAAAAGATGTGAGAGATAGAAGAGAGAAAAATGAAAGCCTTTTTCCATCCTCCCCTTTTATATCATACAAAATGGTAAAAGGAAACCCAACATCACATCACCCATCCCCTCACAATTTTTGGCGCCAAAACCCATCAGCCCTTCCCTCCTCCCTCCAACCTGCAATCGACTCAAGAGGTCACAAATTTTATTTGTAAAAGTACACCCCTAACCCACTTTTTTATTTTTCCTAAGTGGGGGTTATCTGTGCAAACTATCCAAAAAAATGGGTTATCTATGCAAATGACCCCACTTTCTGGAGGCCTCAGTAGTATGATTGATTATTGTAAGTATATGTTGGAAACCTCTTTGCAAGATCTACATCATTCATGTTGACATCGAACCAAATTCAAAAGGAAAAAAATGTTGTGAAAAGTAGGCCGCCCCGCGGATCGAAGGACAGGATTGGCGATTTCACTGATCCCATAGGCCGCCCTGCGGCCTCCTACATGTCTGAAATGCCAAAATGCCGACTTTCCTATTTTCTGCCTTTTATCTTGATATTTCTATCTTATTTTTGGCCAATTTTCTTAGGCATATTTAAGGACTTATAACGTAGACATCTAATTCAACATCTAATTCATCATCTAATACACTTTAGGATCATCAATTGAGAAAACCCTAGAGGGGAGCTTCCATGGCCATGGAGTGTTAAACTCTTTCGTTTCATCTATGAATTGAAGCTTTGCTTTGATAAAGTTGTGAGATTTCTATTCTTGTTGAGTTGTATCGATTCTCTTGTGATTATTATTGAATATTGTTGATTTCTTCTAGCCCACACAACTAGTTGAAATTATTGCTAGGATTTTGTAGATTACTCGTAGCGAACCTTAATCCATAGTAATAAGCATGCCTTTTTTTTTTTTTTTACCTTTTTAGGACTCATAAGACTAAATTGGTGTATAGAGAATTAATTATGTGTTGAATATTGACACGTAGCTTAGTGTTGCATGTATCCTAGTTAATCATTAATTTTAATGCTACTATTAGGTTGAATCTTGTCCGTGTTAGGGTTGTCTAATTAGTAAGGGTTGTTAGGACTCGTAGGACTAGTAATTTACACAAGATCAGGATAAGAATAATAATAGGATGAAAAGAGAACTTAAAGAAGAATCAATGTTCAATTAACCAAACTAAAGTGGATATTTGAAGATGAAACTTTTTTCTTAATTATTATCTCCATTAATTTGGTTAGAGTTTATTTTTTTTTTCTAATTTCATCAGACAAACCCCTCCCCCATTTCCTCTTAATTGGTAAATAAACTTTACTTTGGAATAGTTTGTTTATCTGTGGGATCGACTCGTACTTACTACACTACATTAGTTAGGTAGGTTTTAATATTTTGATACGGTTTACACGACTAAAAATTCATTCTTCACTGGGGACCCCTGATAAAACACGAATGACCTTCATGAGGGGGAACTTTTTAGGACAAAGGAGGAGGTGCAGACTCGAATCAGGTGCATTGCAGTGGATAAGTGTTTTGACACGAAGGTGAAGAGGTCATACCAAGAGGTTTACGTCATTGTGTGTGTTACCCCTGATTGTGCATGTATGCGTCGTGCGTCCAAGTTCTTGAAGATATCCGCAAGTATGTTGACACGCACACCTGCGATGTGAACATCAAACACAACCATCGATGTCAAGCAACCTCCGTGTTCTTGGGCAGAAGCCTCATGTCAAGGTACATCTCTAGCCAAATGTGTATTCGTATAAAAACTTATTTATCCCATACCACATGATTTGTATCACTTGTCACCTATGACAGTTAGCCCGCCATCCACTTTCTACTCCTTACCATATTTGCACTTGGTAGGCTTGATTTTGTTTCATGTACACTTGAGTGTGATCTCTATACCATGCCACCGACGGTTTAATACTTGTCACCTACAACCTTCCCCTTACCATCAACTTTTGATCCCCTGCGATAATCAAATTGCTTCATGGTTTGATTTTGTTTTACTCCAAGTGAGGTTAGGTCATTATTCATTGCCACAAAAATGATAATACATGTCAGAAACTTGATTCCCCATAGTTCATTTCCTTTGTCGAAATGAATATTGGTCAACATTACGTCTAACTATTTATCATGTGTATTTGTTAGCTTTATAGGAACACGGAAGAATCTCACCCTTGACCAAGTGCAAACATTGATGAAATCGCAGTTGGAGGGTGGGATACAGCTATTAGAATGCACGCCGCGCAAGATTGAAAGTCAGGGAGACACTACATGGAACCGATGAGGAAAGCTACCGGGCTTTTTACTCTTATTTACACGTGCTGGAGCAGGTTAACCCGAGTACGATCACACATATTGAGTGGGGTGCCAAACACTAATTCTTTTATGCGTTCATGAGCTTTGGTGTGTGGCAGAGGACCATCCCTCACATGCGAAAGGTACAACTCCATGCCACACCCATGATAAACCTTGTCACCCACCTATTTTCCTTTGTCGTTTCATCTTGTTGCTTTGCTAAGATAAGGAAATCGTGTACATGTTATCTCCGTTGATGGAAGTTTCTTAAAGGGAAAGATCAGGGGCACCCTACTTTTCGTAACGGTCTAGGTATATTCCAAGCACCAAACAAATCGTCACATATCCCGTGAATCGCTCTCTTTCTTCTCTAGTACCCATTTTCTCTTTCTTCTTCTTCTACTACCGATTAATAATTGTCTCTTGTTCCTTTCTATATCAATTTTTTGGTTTTCCACCGGCTCCGTGGAAGTGAATCCAGATGTTAGTAATTGAATTGAATTGATTTTTATTTTGTAAATTAGGGTTTTATTGATTAATTTTAGGGATTTTGATTTCAATCAATAATTTTAAAATAATTAGGGTTTGATTGAGATAGAAAACGACTGAAATTGAAGAAGAAAATTTGCTAAAAAGATGAAATATGTAGTCAATTGTCGTGTGATTTTTTGGTTTCAATTTCTAGGCCAAGATTAAATTACGGTGAAGCAAGTATTTTATTTGGATTATGATCTGTTTGTAGTTTATCACATACTTAATGGTTAATCTTGGTGGGGTTGACGCCACATACAAATCAATAAAATATATGGATTTTTCGCGAGGTAACCTATGTTTAAGCCTAATTCGCATGGTAAACAAGGGTTTTTGATATTTCGCTGGGTAACTCCGAGCTTAGGAAAAAATTTATCTCACGTCCAAAACTTTTATTTTGGCAAAAAATCGTTATTTTTAAGTTGTAGATGGGTAAATAATATAATATTATGAAAACTTGTGGAGCCTTTTAAAAATTAAAAAATATAAACTTTCAAATTGGATTAAACATGAAATAGTAGAGGGATAAGATGATAGCAGAGTGAGAGAGGGGCGGCGGGCGGTTGCAGTGGCATCGACGGTGGTTGGCAGTAGTGTGGCGACTCGCTCGCTTGTGGTGGGCTGTGATTTATCTCCATTATTAGATAGACCCAAATAAGTTTGTTATTGATAGTGAGAGGGAAACTAGTTCAAATAAATATGAATATGAATTAAACCAACTCCCTGTCCAAGCAAATAAAATTACAAGAATCCCTCCCGATGTAGTAGTAGGGTATTCAGGATCGAATCCACGAGGAGGTATGTCAGCGGTTCCTAAGCTCGCAATCACATTCAATTTCGACTCCAGAAGATCACTCGATATCGAGTAGATTAGTCGATATCGACTACAGTTCCAGTCAATTTCCAGCAAATTCCTACAAAACAGAAAACAGATAGTCGACGTCGAGTAGAGCACTCGATATCGGGCCAGCCACTCGATATCGACCTCTGCAGTCGATTTCGAGTCTTCGCAGAAACTGTAAACGTAACCAAATTTGTCGAAAAAGAGTCCGAAGAATATGAGGATGATGAGGGAAAGATGAACAGAATAAAATCACTGTTTTATAAACTCAATAAACTAAAAACCTCCAAGATCGGGGATTCATGCCACAACGATAACCATATAAGCCTTATGCCAAATTCATGAAAGATAATGCCTTTTCGTCAAATAACTTTTGTTACTAACAATTAGGTGATTTAGAGGCTCTCGCATAAACCCTAAGTGTTACTATCCCGAGCCAGTTCTACTCGAGCCAGTTCTACTCGACCTCGGATTTGCACTCGATCTCTATCTTTTACTCGATTTGGGGCACTCGATATGGACCAGTCTGTGTCGACTTGCATTGTTCTTCTCCTGGCTCGATTTCTGATGTTCAAATTCCACTTGATGTCGAGTCATTTGGTCGATTTCGACTCCTCAGTAGACTTCGAGTAATTTTTCAGCTTTTCTTCTCTTCTCCAAATTGCTCCAATTTTGCCTCGATTTATGCGAAATAACACAAGGACTCGTGTAGACCTCCATAATTGGCAAATAAATATAAACTACACAATTCTTATGCTTTCCCAACCAATATGCATGAAAATATGGACAAAAATCGGAATAAAAGTAGATGAAAAATATGGTAATTTGAGCGCACATCAGTTATAATATATGGTTATATTACTGTGATTTGTATTTATCATTTACTTACATCCCAAGGATCATATGGCTATATATTTCAATCTGTAAAATGTATACGATCAACATAAAGTAAAATTAGAAGAGCACCGAATTCGTTGCGGCCCTGAGAGCTGGTCGGGGAGTGCTTCGCTGGTGCCGTCGGTCTGGGTGAACAGTGGGTTTGTTTTCAAAGGCTGAAGATGGCACGTGAACAGGGGATTGCACGTGAAGGCTGGCGTCATGGTGTGGTGTTTGCGCGTGGGTCCGGGCTTGTGTTTTGTGGTTTCTAGCTGTGTTTGCCTTCTTTTGCTTGAGGATTAAATGTGTGATATAATATTGTGGTGGCTTATGTGTTGGGTAAGTGGGAGTTTGGGGCCCGTTCTTGTGGTGCTTGGGTTTGACTGCTTACCGTCTTCATAATGCTCCTTCAATTCATTCCCACATCGGCAAGCAAATTAGGAGGTTGTGCTGAATGTTACGCTTGCCCTGGTGTGGACTGGGGTGTGGGAGTGTTGTCACTCGGTTAAGCGGTTTCCCTTACATCTTTGTGATTGGTTGTTTATGGTTGTATTGTAGTAGATCCTTGTGGTAGGAACTTTTGCGAGATGTTTCACTCGTTTTACGTAAGACTCTTTGTATGGTCTTACCTTTTGTTACTCCTTGGCTTTATGCCACTATCTATATATTTACCTGTTCAAGTCTTATATGGTATCAGTTAGCCAGATTATTACCCTAATCCTGCTACTCCCCTAAACACCATGACCACTCCTCATCTTCTCACCAATCTTCTTGATTCCTCGTCCTCCAATAACCTTCAATTCCCAGGTTGCGATCAAATTAGATCAAAACAACTACTTCTCTTGGCGTGGTATTATTTTCACCACTCTTGAAGCTTTTGAGCTTGATTCGTATGTTCTCAATGCCCCACTTTCTACACCAACTAAAAAGTCCTCCGAGGCTACTGTCGAAGCCTACAAGAAGTGGAAAAAACCTGATCGTCTCATGCTTGTGCGGCTCCAAGCCAAACTTACGGACTGAATCTTTTCCTATGTTGCTCGGGCCACCACATCTCATGAGATATGGTCCATGTTTTCTTGCATGTTTCAATCTCAAACACGCACCCATCCTAAAGAGCCAACTTCGGTCCCTTGTCAAAGGTTCGATGTCCATGTTTGAATACATCGAAAATAAGCGATCCATCATTGATTCGCTTATAGAATGTGAACATGTGGTCAATGATGATGACTTCATTGCCTATCTTGTTAATGGTCTGGATTCTTCCTATGATGCACTCAAAACTTCCATTCACATCTGGAGTCTAGACGTCACTCCAGATGATTTTGTTGGCTTTCTTCTTGATGAAGAAGAGCAATTGGATGCCAAATAAGTTGTTGTTGTTGCCCCACCAGCCTCGCCTCCCATTCCCAATGCTAATTATGCTGCAACCTCTTGAGGCAGAGGACGTGGTCGAGGAGATCGGGGTTGAGGTCGAGGTCGTCAGTCTTCCTCTGCAGGCTCACCATCTAGGCAACACGTTGGGTATTCTAACTCATCTCCGTCACAGCTGCGTGATGGTAACTCTTCCACTTGTCCGGTCTGACAGATATGCAACCGAGTGGGACATCAGACATGGAATTGTTACAATCGATTTGATGATGTTGCGTTCCCTTACAACCTACCATCACCAAAGTCTGCAAATTATTCCTCCCTTTTTGCTCTTCAGGATTCGACTTGGTATATCAATTCAGGAGCAATACATATGTAACTAATATCCTGCAAAACATGTCCCTTAAATCCAAGTATGGTGGAAACGATCAACTTGCCCTGGGTAATGGTAAGACTATCCCAAATACTCATACTGGTAACTCTTTCATTAATGGCTTCAATTCATTACTTTTGAAAGACATTCTTTTGGCTCCTCATATTTCAAAGAATCTGCTGAGTGTCTCTTCATTTACAAAAGACAATCATGTCTATAAACTACATCCTAATTGGTGGTTTGTCAAGGATTTGCAGGGCACGATTCTTCTGAAGGGAACCGTTGATCGAGGACTGTATTGGCTGCCAACCTTTATCATCCCCCATCCCAAACCAATTGCTCTTTCCGTTGTTCGCACTTCACTCATTTGCTGGCATCACCATTTTGGCCACCCCCATGAGTTTGTCGTTAAGCGTTTAGGCACGTCTTTCAACTTACCTACATTAAATAAGTGTTTGCCCAATGTATGTCCCCCATGTCAGCTTGGTAAATGCCACATGCTTCCCTTTATTAGTAGTCATCAGTCTAGTCAAAATATGTTTGATTTAATTTACAGTGATCTTTGGGGTCCTACCTCCGTACCTTCAATTTATGGTTCTAAGTATTATGTTACCTTTGTGGATGATTTCTCCAAGTTTATCTGGATTTACTTTATTTCCCATAAATCTTAAGTTTCTCAATACTTTGTTCAATTCCACAAAATGGTTCAAACTCAATTTGGAAAAACAATCAAGTGTCTTCAAACAGATGGTGGAGGTGAGTTTACTGCTCTTATTCCCTTCTCCAACGTGACCAAGGGATTTTGCATCGGGTCTCATGCCCTCATACACCCACCCAAAATGGTGTTGTTGAGTGTTGTCATCATGTAATTCAAGAAACAGGTCTTACTCTCTTATCTCATGCATCTCTTCCCTTCCAGTTTTGGGAAAACGCCTTTCATACAATAGTCTACATGTCAAACCATAAAATCACACCTTTTCTAAAGTTGAAATCACCCTTCGAACTAATCTACAATAAACCCCCCAATTTTGGTCTTCTAAAAAACTTTGGATGTCTTTGTTGCCTATATTTAAGGCCCTATAATTCCACAAAATTATCATATCACTCCTCCCTGTGTGCATTTATAGGCTATAGTACCAAACACAAGGGGTACCTTTGTCTCAATAACATGAAGGGTTGAATATATATATATCTCTATCCATGTCATCTTTGACAAAGACTCTTTTCCATACTCTCAAAAGCCTCCTGAGACTCAGCACCAAAACTTCGTTCGAAAATACAATTCTAGCAATTGTTCAACTATTCTTAAATGCGGTATGAAAAAGGCGAGTCCAAATGACGAACATTGCCTATATTCACCCCCTCAACCTGACATGTGCATTGTCTATGAAAATCAACCGATGAGATTAATTGAGCAATTATCCATTAGAATAAAATTTATATTTTTTATACTATTTATATAGACGAATAATTACATAATCATAGACGAATAATCATGAGAAAATAGACGAATACTTTCTGCGTACACAATAAGACTTGTATAAATAATAAGGGATGTGTACACCATAATCAACCTCTGTATATATAGGCTACAAAAACTTGTATGTCCATTTATTAAACTTGTACGTCCAATTAGGGGTCAGGTGGACTCAATGACGTATCAGATGGTTGATTCCCATCGTTGAATGCCGATGAGATCCTCCAATGAGTGTCCTCGTCCTTATCTCCACTCTGGAATAACGTGATTAAGCGCGTCATGTTAAAATCCGCTCTTGTGAGCGGAGTGTTATCATCAACACGCTCAATGTAGGGACGATCCTAATCCAATTGCTTCCAAAAAAGTGAATCTATGACGGTCTTATCGGTGTATGTGAATCCCGATAAGCTTGCATTTCATGTGTGCAGGGCAGACCGTAGACGTGTCCCTCCAGTATTGATCTCTAAATGGCTCTGTTGGAGGATGTGTTTCCATTTTCGTGTATATATTGAACAACAAGTTGAAACATTTTTTCAACACAATATGTCTTACCCGATCCAATATCCATAGGCCGCGTGAGTCTGTCGACCATGTGTTATATGCTCGACCCATCGTAATCTTGACTTCACTCATTTTGTCCTCCATCATGAGATCGATCACTTTTAAAACGTGGGTAAAATCACCGATGAAAGAGTTTAAGGTGCTCTTCAGCACTAAATGTGCGGACTCAGCTTTACAAAAATGATTTCACATATTAAAGGACTATTTATACAGTTGAATAGGAAAATGATATGTAGAAGAAGAAGTCGTACGTACCTATTTGTCGTCCTCGTACTAAAATGTTTTATGGTATCTGTTTATGCACGAACAATATTCTCCGAATAATCGCGCAACCACATCGGCTCCAAACAAGGCATCAATCCTTCGATGTTTCCCCACTCGGTATGCATACCCCTTCTTCGAGCGTTGAACATCTCAGCTGATCTAGATTCAAAGAGGCCATAACATGCGCTTTGAAACCTACGCGCAACATCGAGATTCTTCGACTTCTTGAAAGCATCTTCTTCACATTTTCGTAGGATGTGGACTGTGCACAACATATGTCTAACGTTGGAAAGCACCTCCCGCAGTATTGTAATGATCCTCAACTCTCAATCTGTGACAACGACATTTGGCAGCTTACATCGAAAGACATTTAGAAGTTGTTGTAACGCCTATCTGTATGTATCACTATTCTCGCATGACATGAAGCAGAAGACAATGTCGAAATTTTTCCATGTAAAAGTGAAGCCAACAAAATCGCACAATGGTATTCCGTACCTACACATGACATATATTAGTATTAACATACCACGTGTCGGTAATACAAGATTTGTAGAAATAGAAACTTACGCGTTCGTCTTGTACGTGCTGTCGATTACAAAGACATATAGGCAAATGTTCAAAAGGTATCGAGATTTAATTTGGATGCACGAGAAATAGATCTTGGAGCTTGTTCACATCGCCAATGGCTCTCCTTGCAGTGTAGAAGTAGCCCTTCTCTCTCAACAGTTGAAGTGCTTTCTGTGCGATTGTTCTCTCCCCTCTTGCTTCAGCCTTCAACTTTGCCCTTTAATTATATAATTGTCTTTGTGATGTAACAGACAACTTCTTCCGTACAGTAGCTGTTTGATGTAAGCATGCTAAAATCGGCTTTGGTGGAGTACCAACTACGATCAGTGCTAATGTCGTCTCCACCTGCTCTCCATCCAACTGACCCATGTATGCGTGACCTTCTAATAAAGTTGGAAGGTCATGGTTTTGCCTTTCGTGAATAACGTCCAATCCCTATTCACGTCATTTGAATTCACGCCGGACAAGGCGAATGGACACTCTTCTAGCTTCGAAATCTCCAAATCGCCTTGCAATTTCGACGACGGGCCACATCTCCGACAACTATTGCCCTCTTCCTCAGCGTGTACACATTTTACTTCTCACACACGATCAACACACTGCCACGTCTATTAGCAGTGCTCCACCAAGATCGCTTAATAGGTAGTACCATATTTAGATTTTGGGTGATGTCACGACAGTGTTGGATCATCTCATCGCGATTTGACCACGTTTGCGTTGTACTGCAATCCGCCGTGTAATCGTGGAATACCCGATTCTGGGATTCCATTTCATTACACGTATGAGACATCGGATCAACCTGCTCTTCTATGGGGTTCCGTGGAATGGTATTAGTGGTGTTTAGATCTATAACCAAAGACAGACCTTACACCAGAGCCATGAGAGAGAGAGAAAGAGGAGAGAGAAACTCTCAAAAGAGTAAACCCTAAAACCACTACCCGCCGCCGCTGACCATGACATGGAAGCCCAAGCACCCCGACCAACTACCATCGAAGCCGGCCTCACAATGAAGATCCCGCCGATGCTGAAGACGAAACCCCAATACATAGTTAGTTTGCTGCTCCAAACAACCCTAGCCCTCGACCACGGCGCCGCCCTCGAGCCGAAAGCCTAAAAAACAACCAACGACGGCTGTTCACTGGGGCTGTAAGCGCGAGATGGCCAAGTCTGGTCTTCTTCCCGTGCGGCGGCCAAAAAAATCAGAAAAAAGAGGAGGAATACCCCAAACAAGAAAGGGGAAAACGTCTTTAGAGAGTGTGGAGAAAGAGAAAAAAGAAAGCAATGAGGGCTAGATTGAGGAGCAATTGGAAAGATCTGACTAAAGGAAGCGTCTATAGATTCGGAAAGGATCGACTCAAGCCATGGATTCGCCATTGGAGGCTTCAGTGATGGTGGTGGCAGTCGAGGGTGCGCCTGGGCTTTGGTTCCACCATGGTTTCGTGCTGGGTTTGGCGGGTGGACTTGGCGAGCCCTTCTCGTCTTGTCGGTCTCTCCCTTCTTGAACCCGCTGTGCTCACTGTATTCCTAGGTACTATCTCTCTCCGTACTATCTCACTTGGACGATTGTCGGTTTACTGGATGACCAAGACCAAAGGCCTACGAGCTTTCGTTTTATATTTCTATAATGTGATAAAATTGAAACCATAAATATGTCTTTGAACTCTTAAGTTTTTCCAGAAAATTTACTCTTCAAAGGTTGATAGGGTTGGAGTCGTTTGGAGACCCATTGATAATCTGAGTTATTATGAGGAAATGAAACAGATTGTTGCTTATGGGTTTTTAAGTGCTTTTGCTCCTTTGTTGATGCTTGTTTGGATGTACAAATTGAACCTGGAACAATTTAGCGAGCTTTGGAAAAATTTTAGAAGCCAATTGATTAGAAATAAAAAACAGGGATCCTATTGCAATGTTGCAACCCCTGAATATGAAGGTGTGGAAAATTTGCTGCAGTGGGCTTTGGCTGCCTGCTGGTGCACTTGTTATGCTAGAAAAATTTATTGTAATGATGCTAAGACTCATGGAAATTGTGAATTTCAAACTTTTATTTATCATTTGTTGAACCTCAATTGCTTCTCCCTACTCTTTGCCAATCTTGACGATGTTAATCATAAGCTGAATTATTTCAGTGAACAAAAGGCTATATCTGACCAGGAAAAAATGCTAGACCATAACAAAAATAATGAACCTAAGACCATGGAAGTGGAGATGGAGGACAAAGAAACCAAGAATGACCCTAGTCTTGGTGTGGCAAATTGCTCTCCCTTTAAGTCTTGTGGCTTGTATTGTCTGTCTATTTGTGTGTTTTTTCAACTCTCTACTCCCCACTTTTGGTTTGATTGTTGCAGATTGATGGTCCGCAGCGACTGCGGGTTCATGTTGGATTGTGAAATTTGGAAAAAAATTTATGACCCCAGGGACTTGCATCCCAAACTGAACAACAATGAGACTCAAAAGATTAACTCTGAACAATGGGTGAGAGAAAAACAGGAAGATTGGCGACGAACAAACCAAAAGAAAAAACAGTCCCTGACCAAAGGACACACTTTAGACATAAGGCGAATAAAGACGCTATGAATCGACAATAAAAAATGTGTATAATGTACAAATGGAATGTCGAACAAAAAGAAGGAAAAAAAGAAGGCCCGAAACGACCTACTATGACCACTCAGCTCCCATTGATAAACTCCAATCTCTTTGTTTTGTTGGGTATCTTTAACCAACACACGGGCAAAAGGAACACCCAACATGAAAATGAGGGAACAAAATTCGATAAATCGACAATTATACAACTCAATAATCCATAATGAAAATCTGCACTTGGAATTGCTGTGGGATTGGAAAAAGAAACCTTTGGACTGAGATCGAAACTCTCTGTAAAATAGAAAATATCCAAGACATGGTGCTTATGGAAACAAAAACGGAAACTCAACCTCGAGATTTAGTTTGGAAAAAAGTGGGGTTTGACTCTATTTGTTGGACCCCGGCGCGTGGCCAGTCCGACGGTCTTTGTGTTCTATGGAAAGACTATCAAATGACCATGGGAAAGACTGAGATATTAGAAACGGAAGACCGATTTACTATGTTAACTATTGAAGATCATAACAAGGGGGTGAAATTCGTGTGCTGTTTTGTGTATGCGCCCGCACATGAGAATGAAAAAAGAGAATTTTGGCCCCGACTCACTGATCATATTCTTAGGCTTGACATCCCGTGTTTAGTCATGGGGGATCTTAATGAGATCCAATGCCCCGCTGAAAAAATGGGTGGTGTTCAGCCATGCCCGAATAGATTCAATAGACTCCTATCCTTTAAAGATCAATGTAGCTTATTGGACATCCCTACTCTTGGAAATGGGTTCACTTGGAGAAAAAAGAAAATAGACATAGATAACATTTATGAGAAGCTTGACAGAACTCTTGCTCAAGACCAAATCATACAATGGTACCCAAACATAGCCACCAGAAACTATGCCTTCTCTTCCTCAGACCACAGCCCGATATCGATAGAACTCAATTCGATTCAAAAAAAGAAAGCCAGGCCTTTCAAATTTGAAAAAATGTGGATGCAACGAAAAGACTTCCGGAACATTGTTGTTTAAGCATGGAGAATGGTCTACGCAGAATCCCACATTTTCCAAGTGACGAAAAAAACCCAGCTCCTCAAAGGATTGGCAAAAGACTAGAATAAATCAACCTTCGGGAACATCTTCTGCCAACTAAAGGAAATCGAAGGAAAACTGTCAGAGCTTCAATCGAACAACAACCAAAATCAGCAAAATGAAAACACCAAAAGACAAGTTAGACTGATAAACAAAAAGAACAAAAATCTACAATACCACAAGATATATTGGAGCCAACACGCAAAAGCGAAACATTTAAAGCTTTTTGACACAAATTCGGGATACTTTCATAAAGTGGCTACAGGATGGAGAAACAGGAAAATAATAAGGGAAGTAATAACCCAAGAAGGTACGAAGATCATTGGGGAAGAAAACATCAGGAGAGAAATCCGAAATGATTTCGAAAAATGATTTAAAAAAGAACAAATAAATACTCGTCTTTTGGATGAGTATCTTCATTTGATTAACCCTGAGATCACAGATGAGGATAACAACCTTTTAACAAAACAGATTACAAACCGAGAAGTTAAAAATGCGATCTTTGCGATTGGAAAAGATAAGTCCCCTGGACCAGACGGAATGACCGCAGAATTCTACCATAAACACTGGGATATCGTTGGGCCATCGATCATTAGAGCAATCAAGGGTTTCTTCCATTCTGGAAGAATGCTGAAACAAATCAACCAAACATTTATAACGCTGATCCCTAAATGCGACAACCCAAGAACAACGAATAACTTTTGACCAATCAGCCTATGTTCAACACTTTATAAAATTATTGCAAAAATACTGGCAGATAGAATGAAAAAAGTACTAACAAAAATCATTCATCCTCTTCAAGGAGACTTTATATCTGACATATCTATTTAGGACAATGTTCTTATTGCACATGAAATCTTTCACTCCTTCAGGAGTAGGAAATGAAGTAACGGTTGGATCGCAATAAAATTGGACATGGAGAAAGCCTATGACAGAATGGACTGGAACTTCATTTTAGCTATTTTGGATAAGTTTGGTTTATGCCAACAATTTTGTGGGTGGATCAAAGAATGTTTGTAAAATGTATCCTTCTCTGTACTTGTTAATGACGAACCTACCGACACTTTCCATCCTCAAAGAGGCCTGAGACAAGGAGACCCGATATCCCCGTATCTCTTCATTTTGGGGGCCGAGATTCTGGCTAGAAAACTCCAACAAGTTTGCGAACAATCTAGGAACACCATTGGTTTCAAGCTATTGAAAAACGGAACCCAAATACCTTTCCTCTCCTTTGCAGACGACATTATGATATTTGCCAAGGCCTGTCTTATTTAAAAAAAGGAATCATCCAAACAAAAGGATTCCTCTAACCCTACAAAAAGCCCCATGTCCACCACAGAAGCTTGTCAAGCGGTTAAAAATATACTAGATGACTACTGTCAGATTTATGGTAAAAAAGTCAACTACCAAAAATCTGCTTTCCAAGCTACGAAAGGGATTACAAATGAGCAAAAACAAAGAATCCAATCCTGCTTACAAATTAATAACCATGTGTCCCTAGAGAAATATATTAGCTGCCCAATTATAAATGGTAGAGTAAACAGAAACACATTCAACGAAATCACTGGAAAAACACAAAATCAATTGAGAAAATGGAGAGCGAACGAACTTACCCAACAAGGAAGAGCGGTTTTTGTCAAAGCAAACCTTGCTGCAAAACCTTCTTACTTAATGTAGAACTTTATGCTTCCAGCCTCCCTACATAAAGATCTCGATCAACTAAACAGGTGCTTTTTTTGGAATAAGGACTCTAGACATAAGCCTCTCATTGGTTGGGACAAAATCTGCAGACCAAAGAGTGATGGCGGTCTTGGACTTCATAGAACAAAGGATATGAACAAGGCGTTGCAAATGAAACTACTCTGGAAAATTTTAGCAGAACCGCAAAATGAGTGGGTCAAAATCGTTAGAGAAAAATATTTAAAGGAGTCGATGATCTGGGACTATCACCGAAAAAAGAACACATCATGGCAATGGGCGAAATTGATGGAAATTAGACAAGAATTCTGCGATGGGCTAATCTGACAAGTGGGTAATGGACGAACCATAAAATTCTGGAAAGACATATGAGTAGACTACGACGAAAGGCTGCTGGAACAAAGACTCCATGACCAAATTGATGAAGGGGGAGACAATTGATTATATATAAACCCAAATAAGACATGGAACATAGAAAAACTTAAAGAAAAACTGCCTATGGACATTGTGAATAAAATCAAAGAAATTTTCATCCCTACGAATGAAATTGAAGATAGACTATATTGGAAATCTAGAAGATACGGTTGGTTCTCCATGACTAGTGCTTTGGATCACATCACAAGAGCTAGACGGATTAACCCTGACCCATTACAATGGTTATGGAAAATCGAATGCTCGCCAAAAGTAAAAAACTTCCTTTGGAAAAACCTATTAAATGGAACTCCGATGAAAATTAGATTACAAAATAAAGGAGTGCATGTACCATTTGATTGCTAGCTTTGCAACCACAACGAAGAAGATGCGACACATATCTTTATTGAGTGCCAAACAACCCTGACAATTGTGGGAAGACTGGACAATCATATCGAATGAATTATTCGGAATACAGCTAAAACAGACAAGAGTTATAAAGATATAATTTCTGAAATTTTTGCAAAACTCTCTTCAGAACAAAAACCGACTTTAGCTTTTGCCCTTTGGGGTGTTTGGTCAATGAGAAACAAGATATTGTTCGACAACAATGACACTAGAAACATGGAAGAATGGACCAGGTTCATCAAACAACAAATAACGAGCTCGAAAAAAGCCAAAACGGATGAAGTCGAGGATGACGTGGAAACCAATCAAACAAAAGCTCACAAAAATAGAACCAAAAAACAAAGGGTGATTAAATGTGTGAAACCCAAAGAAAGTTTTTTGAAACTAAACTTCGATGGAGCTAAAGTTGCTTCTAGTCTTGCCGCTTCTGGGTTTGTCAATCGGAATTGTCGGGGTGATGTCCTTTCCTGTGGCTCTCAGGGACACGGATCGATTTCGGCCTTGCAAGCGGAGTGTCTAGGCCTTCAAGCTGGGCTTCGGGATGCTGCGTCGAGGGGTTTCACGCATTTGGAGGTGGAGGGGGACTGTTTGACGGTGATCAATGCTGTTAAGGGTATTTGGAAGGTGCCCTGGGAGGTCGAGAGGATGATTTCTGACATCCTCGGACTTTGCAGATCATTCGCCTTTGTCTCCTTTTCCCACATCTTTAGGGAAGAAAACCATGTGGCTGACCGACTGGCGCATCTCGGTCTCTCCACGTCGATTCTAGTTGATTGCCCACCTGTCGAGATTCAGCCCTTCGTCTGTCAGGACGCACTTGAGCGTTGGTTCAACCGCGGTTGATCAACCCCAAATCTTTGCCTTGTATAAAAAAAAAGATCTATAACCAAATACGCTATTTTTGTGTAAAATCAAAAGAACCCATGCAAGTTACGGAAAAAATTATCATGGCAGCTAATATTAACTATAGAAATGATAGTTACGGGAAAAAAAATACTTACAGCTACGTACATAACTTACGGAACGGAAACTAGTTATAACATTTAAGAAACTTACCGGTTCGGCGCTATGGGGATTTTCGTTTTCCTTAGGAGTCGGCGGGGGAGTATTACACATGCGAATTCCGTCTTATAGGGGCTAGAAGCGAGTGTGAAGACCGAATGCCGTTCTTATTGTCCAAATACTTTACATCTCAAGGCCACCGTTGTACGATGCGGCGACCTTGATTATCCACACTAAACCCACGCATGTAGGTGCGGTGGGTTTGGGGGTGGAACTAGTAAAAATTTGTGGTGAACATAGATTTTCCAATTATAAATATAGGAAAATAACGACAAACACAAAAAAAAAAGAAATTTAGAGTGTGTTTACGAGGAGATTATTTTTAGGGGGATGGAGATAGTTTTTAAGGGTGGAGGGGATGAAGATTGTTTTTAGGGGTGGAGATTATTTGTGCGAAATAATCTCCTACGTGTTTGGTTGAATGAAATAAGTTTTTTTTATGGAAAAAAGTAAAAAGACATATATACCCTTAATTAAACACCCTCTTTCAACCCAATTTCACCCTTCTTCCTTATTTTTGTTCTACGTAATCTGGGAGCACCTTCAACTGTTGTTTCCACCACCTCCCTCTTAACCCTTTCCGACGCAAGCCTTGCTGCCACCGCCTCCCTCCCGAACAAGATGTCGCTGCCTCCCTCCCGAGCAAGATGTCGCATTAGGGGCGCCGGAGGAATCGAGTGCTACAGGGGTTAGGGACACCCCCTCCTTCGAACTAACACACCCAATTTCTCAGCAAATTCGATTCAAGGAGTGGTAATAAAAGACGAATTCGATTCGATGAAGCTTTGGTAGTGAGTTTTAATGTTGAATTTTGGAATTTAGGGTTACGTGATAGATCGGTTAAGGTGTAAATTGGGGGTTTATTGATTCAGTTTAGGGTCGAGGGATGGGTGGTCGAGGACGATGAAGGAGGAGGGTGGTCGGGGACGGCGGGTTGAAGATGGGAGGAGAATAAATGAGACAACAAGGGGTGAAGGAGGAGGGAGGAGAAACGACTGAAGCACTGTTTTTGTTGTGCATCCATGGCGGCGGCCGAGATCGAGGTGCAGGAGTGCTTGTGAAGGTCGTCTGGGATGGGTTGCTGGAGAGAGGTTGGGGGATGTCAGGTGAGGGACGAGGAAGATGATGAGCTGGTCACGGGGGCAAAAAAGACCATACGGGGTGGAAAAATTTCTCCACCCCCAATTTGATAATGGGAGAATCACCCCATTTCTCATCCCCGCCACCCCATGCACCCCCACCTCCACCACCCCTTCCACCCCCTCCTAAACATTTCGACCCGAATAACGAAAAAAAATCACCCACCACTCCTACCCTCCCCACCCCCATTCCAAACACACCCTTATACTAAAATTGTAATAAACCAATAGAAAAAGAGCTTCCAATCTCCAATATAGAAAATTTTGAATCATTAATAACGAGATGAAGAAGATGTTCATGGTTGAATGGATATATATGAAGAAGGGGGGCAAACGAATGTATGACGAAAAGCTTCATTCGAAAATACAGTTCTAGTAGCTGTTCAACTATTCTTAAATGCGGTAATTGAAAAAGGCAAGTCCAAACGACGAACATTGCCTATATTTATCAACTCAACGTGACATGTGCATTGCCTATGAGGATCAATAGATGAGATTAAAAATAACGTCTGATTATTCATTGGTATTAAGAGATTATTTATTGAAATTAAATTATTCGGTGATATTGATCAATTATTCGTTAGAATAAAATTTATATTTTTTACACTATTTATATAGACGAATACTAATGTGAAAACAGATGAATAATCATGAGCAAATAGACGAGTCATTTCTACGTACATAATAAAACTTGTGTAGACGATAAAGGATGTGTACACCGGAATCAACCTCTGTATTTACACTATATAGAGGCCACGAAAACTTGTATGTCCATCTATTAAACTAGTCTCAAGTGACGAATATACCACAATGTCCATGTGAAAAGGCATATTCCAAAAGGCATTATAGATTAGTTTAGGTGCATTTCATTGTCATATATTCATGTTTTAGTATTAATTTAGATTAACGATCATTTTGTGGAAAAGTTCGGAATCTAAGCTATTTCGATGGTTTTATGTAGATTTGTAGATCCGAGGCAAAGAACACGATGAACGGAGCTAAGGGGATGCTAATGCGAGACTTGGGAGAGCTTAAGGAAGAAGTCCTGAAAAGCTTGGAACAAACTAAGGAGCAACGGAGCACGAAATCGAGGTCTAAGAGCAAAAACAAGGGCGAGTCGCGAAAGCTGTCTGCCCGGCGAGCTGAACTTGTAACGCACATTTTGGAGGCCTCGGCTGTTCGATCGATGCATATGAGCATGCGTTGGAAAGCTCTTTTCAAGATACACGTGATGGTGTTCTGCTGGAAATTTGAAGGCAGCGAATGGCTATCCACTGCAGCGGATCAAGTCAGCAATATCTTGTATGAGCAAGTGCATGAGTAGAACTCGCTGCCAGCGAGTCGAGTCAGCCCGATAGCCAGCGAGTGGATCCGCTCCAGAGGAAAGGTGTTTTTGTGGCAGATGGAGTGACTCGCGACAGCAGAAATCTTGTCGCTGCTAGCGAAATAGGAAGAATGAAGAAGGCTTGCCCAAGGCATGAAGACTCGCTGGTAGCGGGTTGACAGCGAGTAGCTAGCGAGAATCCAACAGTAGGTCGACCAAGACAATTCGCTGCTAGCGAAAATCTTTTCGCTGCCAGCAAAATCTGAGGCTGGATTAAACATGGAAAGTTCTATCTTCTATCTAGTTTGTTTCGGAAGTATCTATCTTATTTCTCTATATTTTATCTTGTTTATTCAAGACTTTAGGGTTATAAATAAGAAGTTTAGGGTTAGTTTTCTTATACATTGAACGAGAGCAATCACCATATAAGAGAAGAAAGTTTAGTTAAGCCATGTTTGGCTAATTTTATATTTTTCGCCCACATTTTCAAGACTTGGTTGGTGGTTTGTGAGTTTCTAATTCAATTTATTTTTCCTCTATAATTCCTTCAACTTCTTTGTGTGATATTGATTATGTTATTGATGTTATCTTGATTAGCTACCTTGATAATATTGATTTCTTGCTAGGATTTAATACTTTTGTATTTGATTCTGTAGTAGCACGCATAAGATTGTGGATTCCGTGTTTAAAGCATGATTATGTAGGGAGTTGACATATATCTTAAACATTGATTTACCGTGTTTAATTGGTGTTATTTATATGCTCAAGCTCTTAAGACTATTTTCTATCTCTTTGTTAAATCTTAACCGTGTTAGGGCTGCTTAGAGGTGTAAAGGATTAATTGGACTCGTATGACTTTTAATCTATTTAAACCAAGACGGGAGGAATTCGTAGGAAATGATAATAACTTGAAAAGGTTTCGATGACCGATAAAATAAACCAAAGTCGAGAACTTGTAGGTGGAAACGCTTTTCTTCTATTCTTTGTTTTCTTTTGTGAATATTACTTTCTTTTATTTTCATTCATAAAAATCTTTTCTTTTTATATTGATAAATACACAAAATTTAGAAATATTTGATTCTCTAGGGTTCGACCCCTTACTTGCATACTATACTAGTTTATTTGTTTGGGAATTATTTTTAGCGAGGTAAATCAACGACTTTTCCCTCCGTCAAAATATGCGTCGTTGCCGGGGAATCAAGTTTATTTCTTTGTTTTGTGTATTTATTAATTTTTGTATATATATCTAACCTCGACGTGGACCTATCTTATGGTTCACGATACCTCGTTACTAATGGTTTGCAATGGATCGTGCTTCACGGGGTATCTATGATGATACTTTCACCATTACCTCGCAAGAGTGCAAGATTTAGTGGACGACCGTGCTTCAGGGGGTATCCATGATGATTTAATAAAACGAATTCTTTGCGTTCAAGATGGCATGCTTTTCGAGATACGAGAATTCGCCCAATCTTTGAAAGATGAAGGCTTTTACGGTTTGGATTGGCCGGAATTGTTGGATCTTTTCCTTTGTGTGGGTGACATGGTAAAGGTGGAAGAAGACTACAAGTTGGCATCCATACCCTTACCTTTCAAACCAATGGTGGGCGAGATACATGAGGGAAGCCAAGACACAAACACCAATGGTGTAACGACCCAAATATAAATATTCGGGTTACGTTTCGAAGGTTAGATACCTTCGTTCGGATCTTGCAATCCAAGTACGGATCGAGGTTTCAAACCTCAAAAGTTAGTGTTTTGAAAGGGGGATTTCATACCCTAAGTTCTCATGAGGTCCGTTGGGGACCAGGTGTGTACCAGGTGTGACCTGGTAACACACCTGTACCTGTCCTAAGTACTAAGTCGGGAAAACAACTCCGCTTAAACCAACAATCGCGTACATACAAGGTGCCACGGCGGAGCCGGGTCAAAACACGTTTATTATGTGGTTAATGTACTACACTTTTATATGGTCGAGTGACAAGTCTTTTTCGATTATTCACCATGAACATCCCATGCCAAACAACTCACAACATTAAGTAGGATCATGCATATATACCTAAAAACATTAAGGGGGCATAGGATCAGATTGAGGTCCACACTTTGCTGTTCCCCACATAGAAGCAAACATATACGCTAGTCCTAATATCATGCTTCTAATGCAGGACGGGAATGTAAATCACACAAGCATATTGACAGTATATATATATATTATATATATATAATGCATAAAGCGATTAAATGGATCCACATAGAATGCCAAGTGGAATATCCCCAGATCTCCAACTATATCATACATGTCCGTACCACAACCGAGATAGGACGCACGGTCGTACCGAACCAGGTATAATCCACCATACATGTCCGTACCATAGCCGAGGTAGGACGCTCGGTCGTGCCGCACCAGGTATATCTAACATTAATGTTTGTACCACAACCGAGGTAGGACGCACGGTCGTACCGCACCATACATGTCCATATCACAACCGAGGTAGGACGCACGGTCGTACCACACCATAAATATATAGATCAATCAGACTCTATCAGGACTAACCCGATGGTGCGGGGCTGTCCTATGACACTAGTAAAGACTCTAAGACTCACAGATAAAGACCGTTTTGTTTTCAAATGCATAAAGTAAACAAATGCTCATTCAATTAGTGCAGCCTAAACAGGATACTACATGATCATGCTTCTATGCATATGCAACACCTAGTATATCACGCACATATAAGCAGGGAGGATTTCTGATCAATCTGAGTAAGTTCTGGAGAAACTTACCTGGAGAAGAGCTGAATCCAAAGCAATCATAGCAATGTAAACAAGCAGATCCGATTAAGTCACAGATCACCTAGCGAGTAATACATAATATGCATAAGTCTAAGTCTACTCACATAATGACCATTCACATAAATCACATAAGTCAAAGATCTTATTCCACAACCTAGACATACTATCATCATCATCAACATCATCTCAATTCAACATCTTATCTCATCATATATCATCATATAATATCTCGTATATCATCTTATCATTCCATATTATCTCAAACCATCATATCTCATCACATTTCATCTCATCAATTTCCATCTCAACATATATCATCTCATAAATCATTTAACACGTACCATCGCATCATATCTCATATAACATCTCATCATGCCTCTTAATCATTCCTCAGGTAATAGACAAGCTCGACATATTAAGAATCACGTATACATGAATTTAACAATAAATCCGTGTGGTACAAGTCAGGCAAAACATAGTAATATAACAGGTATCACATGTATGGTTGACTACTCATGTTCAACAAAATCCCAGAATATCATATATACCTATCATCATAATTAATCCAAGTCCAACTCCGTATAAATCATGGAATCATAAATCGTTTTAAATCCCTTTTTATCAAATTATATAGCATCACAAAAGAGTTTAAATCACATATATAAAATAACTCCAACTAGGTTAAACCAAACCCGAGCCAATGCCCAATGAAAGGAGAGAACCGGCTCCGGCCAAGAGCCCAGACCTGGTTTTTCGCCGCGGCAAATTGGCCGCTAGCCACGGCGAAAGCCAGTTCTTTGTCCATTAGGAGTGATACCTCTCGCTATCGCGAAAAGCATGATTCTCTTCCTTTGTTCCTAGTTCTTGTTCGTTGCGACGACCATGGTTTCACCACGGCGAAATAAGAACCTGTGAGCTCGCTTTTGATCTAAACTCGATTCTCTCTTTTCCAACTACTCTAATCCTTTCCGATACTAAGATTCTCAGATATGCCATGAAACTATAAAAGGAACATATAAAGGTGCACAGTAACTATCACATCATAAGGCAACGAGGTCTACATGATAGGATATGTATGGCATGTAATCATATGATAGGCTATAACTGGAAAGCATGATACAAGGTTGTTGAGGCATAGGATGATAACTAGATTGCTAACATCAAACATGCTCAGATAGTCATATCAAGGTCAATAGAGTATAAGATCAATGATGGCAAGATGATCATCTATAGATCTACTAGATACTAAGATACAGAGAAACAACATGACATCCTGATCAAATGCAATATCTGCGTACATAAAACGAGACAATCTGGGCACATTTTCTCATGATAAGTTGCATTTTAGAAGACATGCGTCCTATATGATACTAATAGTATACACGGAATCTAAATACAATATTGTGGTGTGTGCACATGCAAGATGTTAAACTATTCATTCTGAAAAGCAATAAAAGAATGTCATGGGGTATGGAGGAACAACATCATGAGACAAGTAGATAGGCATGATACTAGTTGGAATCACATAAGGCATAATGAGTATCAAGGTGTGATACAAATCATATTTCAAAGACGCACATGGATACAAATCAATAAGCATCTGTACAAGGCATGTATTTAACACGGTAATGTATCAAGTCATCCAACATAGTAATGTATCAAGTCATGTAAACATAGATAGGGCTACCATTATAACCAAATAGAGATTTCCAAGGGCAATGTCGACTTTATCCCCACAGACTCGAAAACCCATTTCCCGTGGAATGCTTGTGTGACTCATTTCGAAACATAGAAGGGTACTCAAATTACTCCTGAAATAGGATGGTGGAGTCCATATAGAATCTCATGACAAGGAGACACTAGTTCAGCACTGCGAGAATCAAGGGGGGTGATTCCACAAAACAACTCATTCCATCGACTCGGAATTATTCAAAGTTTGATACTCTATTACACTGACCATCTCGTGGCATGACCTATGGTGTCAAGTACCATACTCATCACACACTCAACTAGTCAACGTTTTCGACCCTAATTCCCGGACATGATTGGATTCCCATTTCCATTTCCCATGAAAGACGATGATACCATAAAGAGCGACTCGATCAGAATACCAATTAAGACATTGAAGAAGATAGAAGGGGAGGAAATCAGAATGAAAGGAATAGGCATCCCTCAACCATCACCAACCTTTAATCGAACTTCCTCGAACCAGAGACAAAACGAAAGAGAAAGACACCAACAAGTGAATCATGGAGGAGACCACTCTATAAGACAGAAATTCCTACTGTACAAAAAGGAAGGGCTCCCTCGCTTATCCCGCTCACATAGAGATGCAATACTCAGTCTAAATATCAACAAATTTCTAGTTCTAGCATAATAGCACTCAAAACAGAAGCGATCATCGCGATTTAATCTGATCCCCTTCAAGGGGGATCGCCCTCGGGCTCAATTTATATATATCACAACAATCTATCTAGATGCTGCCCTTCGAGGGGCAACTGACCGGAGGGGCAACTACCTCTCGGTATCTACGTCCTACCCCGCTACTCCAACCACCACGTACGGTGCAAACTCCTTGGAGTCTTCCAGGCCCTCTGTAAAGTATAAAGCTAAGGTTTGCCTACCCTTTCCCAAATATACATCCATAAGGGACGGTCTATCGCCTTTCTACCCACTCGATTACCCATTTTATGTTTCCTTACTTTAGGTCAAGTTTATTAAGTTATGTTAATTAAGTCAGCCCTTTTAAATTCATTTTCCCTTTAAAACTCTTCAAACCCCTTGAAATTCATGGGCGATTTTCAAAACATACGCCCAACCCTTTTGTACCTGGATTGCACAACCTCACTCTGATAACAACTTTGTAACGACCCAAATATAAATATTCGAGTTACGTTTGGAAGGTTGGATACCTTCGTTCAGATCTTGCAATCCAAGTACGGGTCGAGGTTTCAAACCCCAAAAGTTAGTCTTTGGAAAGGGGATTTCAAAATCGCTCAAAATCGTTTTAATTGGAAAACATGCAAAGCTGAAATCAGAGTACAACTTACCACGGCATAGCCGGGTCAAAACCAAATAAACAAGTGTGAAACGTCCAAGTATATTAAGTCTGGTGGAAGTCAGTCTCTCGGTCGATAGTGCGCCAAAAGAATAAACCCGCCATTGAGCATAGAGCAATATATAATCTGCAATCATACCTAAAAAAATAACACGGGGCGTGGGATCATCCGCTTCTAAGGGATAATCCAACATTCTCTTCCTAGGTTCATTTTTTGAAGGATCAGTTTCAACTATCAATATCAAGATATCATCTTGCTCAACGACAATCATCTCAAATTATCTCAGAATCTCATATATCAAAATAATCAAGCCAATCTATCAAGTTTCATAATGCTAACAAGCATATCAAGGGTGGTATCCTACCAATGTCATGCAATCAAGTCATTTCACATCAAGAGGCTCATCACCAATCACATCATATCATCATATATTCTGCACATAACTATCAATCATATAAGCACAACGGCATAGAGATAAACATCAAAGTACACATCTCAAAATAAGGCACTAGGGTATACTCACCACTAGGTCAAGAGGTCAAGGTAATGTGTCTCAGTGCTGAATCAACCGCGCAGGAAAAAGGAAAACTACCGAATAATAGAGATTCTGTGCTGAATCCGCTGCCAGCGAACCAACATTCGTTGCTAGTGAGTCCAGAAGCCCAGATGACACAGCACTAGAACAGAAAGCCACTTTTACCACGGTTCCGTGTGCACTATTTACCACGGTTATGAACCGTGGTAAAAGTGGCTATGGTAAATCTGTTTACCACACAGTCATAACCGTGGTAAATGCGATGAACCGTGGTAAAAATACTAGTAGTATAATGCATTATAAACCGTGGTAAATATGATTAACCGTAGTAAACATGTATTGTGATAATCTTGTTTTAACCGTGATAATTTAGACTAACCGAAGTAAAATTACATCATAAAAAAGGCTAGAAACGTTGTAAATTTGACACATCCGAGGTAAATTTGGTAAAATTGATATGTGGTAATTAATATTGCACCATGTGATAAAATTATTATTATTATTATTATTATTATTATTATTATTATTATTATTATTATTATTATTATTATTATTATTATTATTATTATTATTATTATAAACAAACCCAAAATATCATTCCATATTAATGCTACAACAATAGTAGTGAGATAATACATATATAATCAAATAATCAATTATTATTTAACTCATCAGTTCAAATAAAACTAGTAATTTCAATAATATAAAGTAACCTAAATTACTCTACCATACATATAATTTGTACATTGCACTATTTTATAGATGAAAGCTGTTCACAGAGCTTCCCATTAATCTCTCGAATATCATCTATCATGGCCTTCCAATCTGCATAATGCGGTATCCACTTACTGATTGATGAATAACTGCCCAAGTAAAATAACAAGATTAATTAGAAATCAAAGCAACATCCTACAAAGAAGCGTTGAGCAAAAGCCTTTATAGATTAATTAATCATATGAAAATCTAAAATCACTTCCTTCATATAATCCAATACTCACAAGTCACAAGCAATGAAACAAAATGCAAGCAATTTATCCATCGAGGCAAAATAGACCTCTTTGTACATGAAATCTCATCTTCTCTTTTGTTTCAAGCGCAAGAGACGAGGGAGAGCTCCGGGGAGAGCGAGATCCAACGAAGGAGACAAAAGCAGGCCAGCGATGGTGAGAGGCCGAAGGAGTTAGCGCTGGCTATCGATCATTGCACTGGCTTAGTTTGGCTCGACAACGGAGTCTACGGCGAAGGGAGATCGAGAAATACATACGATCATACGTGAGAGACGCTACGAGAGATGGGCTCGGGCTCTCGATTTGGGTTATAAGAGAGATGCCAAACGAGACAAAGCTTGAAGACAAAGATCTGGTCATTGAGGCGTGGATGAGGCAAGAGGAAGAAGATGAGGCGGTTATCGATCGACTCTTCTAGGGTTAAATTAGAAGCAACTGCATAGTAGATCACGATTTACAAATTTTATATATAAAAAAATCTCTTTAAAGAAACTGTAGTAAAATTTTCAATCTTTCAAATTCAAATTTTCAAACTTTTAAATTCGAATTTTCAAACTTTTAAATTTACCATAGTAAATATATAAACCCGGAGTACTAAATTACTACGGCTAGTCAAGGAACCATGGTAAATTTTTAAACCATGCAAATTTACCACGCTAAACCATATAACCATGGTAAATTGATAAGTCAAATTTACTACGGTTTGTCAGTCTTGCAATTTTACCACGTCAAAACACAAAGCCATGGTAAATTGATAAGCCAAATTGCTACGGTTATTTAAGGAACCGTGGTAAACTTGTCAGTCTTACAAATTTACCACGCAAAGACACGGAACCGTGGTAATTTAAGTGTTGTCAAAGCCTATTTTTCTACTAGTGTAGGAACTGATTTCATTCGCTGCCAGTGAATGGAACCTGCTGCTAGCGAACCTAATCCGCTACCAGCGAACCAATACACGCTAACAGCGAATCAAGCAGTGATGCCTAGTGTCCGAAGCTAGCATTAGCCGTACATGCGGCCTGATCAACCGCGCCCGCGGTGCATGCCCAACCTTCATTCATTCATTGTCGCCGTTGTTCTTCTTCCGAGCTTTTCTTTGTCAATCTTCATCGTCTTCGCCACCGAAATTTTCCATAATGTGAGTTTGATTTTCTTTACCCTTTTTTATCATATTTTTATGATTTGTTGTCTTTGATTTTCATTGAGGACAATGAAGAGTTTAAGTGTGGTGGAGGGTTGCATTCATAGATTCATGCATTCATATTTATTTTTTTCCCGTTGTGCATTCATGTCTATTTTTTCGTTATTTTATTGCATTAGAAAAAGGAAAAATTGAGAAAAATAAAAAAAAATCCAATAATATCATGCATTGCATATATGTGTTATTCAAATACTCATCTTGCCTTATTTTGTCCTCTATTTTATTTTTGTGAGTTTCACCATATATGTTCAATAATATGATAGAATTGCCTAGCCTTGTCGCATACTTGAGATGATTTTTTTGGGAGTATGACTTGTTAGTTTAATTGAGCAAAATATGATTCTTACTCCTTGGAGTCCTTGGGCATTATCGAAATCCAACAAAAACTTGTCCTAGTGAGAAATTTTGGTCTTATAGGGATTTTCATCATAATTATTCCCTTTTGCTTTCTTGTGTGTCATTATACTCTCCTTGTGCAATTACCTCTTGAGATTGACATTGTTATCTATATTTGAGGCCACATTTTATATGTTTATTGCTTATGAGTTTCAAATGATAGATGCATGATTTTCTTAGCCATATTATTATCCATATCCACCATACATATGTATCCTTTGCTTGTAGCCAAATTTGAGCCATAACCTTTTCTTTGAAGCTCCACAAAATTTATCCTTAGCTAATGATAAGCCTTACCTTGTCCGGGAATTGGGATTAGATTTGGTAAATGATTGATCTAGTTGAGTGGAAAAGAAAATATTTGTAAGAGAGTTACAAGTTTTGGATGATTATGTAATTTTGGTTTTATTCCTCACATTGTGCATTATTGTATTTTTTGCTCTAGAAAAAAAAGAAAAAAAAGTGAAAAAGGAAAAGAAAAAAAATGAATAAAGAGTCTTTTATTTTATTATGTATGTGAGAGTTAGAAAAATATGTATGGTTGAGAGAAAATTCTTTTGTTGAGTGTTTTGAGAGTGAAAGTTTGAGTTATTTTGGTTTTGGAAGTATTTGGTTTTTAGTGTTCTTCCGGCTGTTCTTAGAGATCCCTTTTTCCCGGATTTTTAGCATTACAAGCCTAAATATTTTCCTACCTTAATTCCTTACCAAGCCCCATTACAACCTTGATAAAAGACCTCTTGATGTTACTTATGAGTGATGAGATCTGCGGTGGAGAATATGTGATATATGTGTCAATTTATATGTAGCTTTTTGCATTTTGGATTGAGTTGAGAGATTGCATTATAAAGCCTAAACACATAAGAGTGAGAGCAAACACATAATCCCGGTGAGGTTAGGTGAGATGTGCCTTTATTTTGAATCGCTCATATATACTTGCTAGGCTGTTAGCTTTCATGTTCATGACTCCTCTACTTTGATGTTGCTTTTGACAAGGTTAGTGCTTGAAGGTTATATGTGTGGGATGATGGTTTTGCACTTCTTTATTTTGCATTGCTTGAGGACAAGCAAAAGGTTAAGTGTGGGGGACTTTCATGGCAAGGAGAGAGAGAGAAAAAAATCTACCACATTTAATGTTCAGACGAAGGCAACGGATATAATCATTGTCCATAGCCTAGTACTGGTGCAAGGGATTCAATTAACATCCGTTAAACCCAATACACTTCCTTAACTTAACTTTTTACCTTTCTCTCTCCTTAGAAAATCCAATCTAATTTTATACCCACATCAATATAAACTATTTTATTAAAAAAACAATTAATAAAAAAATAAAACCTATCCCACCACTCTCTTTGCTCACCAATCAACCCTCTTTCTCTCTTCCACTCCGTGCTCTCTCTCTCACAGCATCTGCAAAGGAGACACTCACTTTGAGTGTCTTTTTTTTTTTTTGTTAGAAACAATAAAAATCAAACAAAAAATCGAAATTGACACAATTGTGTCTTGCGGTAGAAATTCAAGGGTAAAAATAAGACACTCTCCTCTGCCCTCCTCCTGAATTTTACAGTTTTTTTTTAAATGTAAGACACCCACATGAAATAACCGATGTGGGTGCTCTTATATTACATCTCTATCCTTCTGGCCCACCCAGTATTTAGAAGTCCCTTATAAATGAACCTATCTTGTAGGGATGACAATGGGTCGGGTGATGGATGGATGATCTACTTTCGTCACCCGACCCACCACCCAAAACCCTTCACCCTACCCGACCCATCACCCACCAAATATTTCATCCGCCCCGTCCACCCATCACCAACGGGGTGATCGGGTTGATCGGGTGATAATTCGGGTGAAATTCAAGACATCAAATTTATCAAAAAAAATTATTGAAAAACATACGTCGAACACATCGACGAATAAATTAGTAAAAAATATAGTCAAATTCGGTCAAATACGTGTAAACATCCACAACTTTCAACACTTCAAGCAAGAAGTTTTGGAAATAAAAAGACATTACAACAATTATGAATAAAAAGAAGAGAAAACATATTCTCCAACAACCAAAATCTCAAACGGGAAATCGTTTGATAGATATCTTGAATTAGGGTTTATAGGGTATATTGGTAATTTCATGTATAAAATATAATTTCACCCGTTCACCCATCACCCATTTAATATCCGCTTTATTTCGGATTTTCACCCACTTTTTCGGATCAGGTGAGACGGATATCCGTCGGGTGCGGGTGAAATTGTCATCCCTACTATCTTACCATTTCTTCCCTTTCCATTTTGCAGATGTAATATAATACTAATAAGTTCTTTCCCTACTATCTTACCATTTCTTCCCTTTCCATTTTGCAGATGTAATATAATACTAATAAGTTCTTTATTTTACACTCTTAAATACGCTAAATACGTCAATGTAGGTGCTGTAAGCGACTAGTCCATCGCCTCAGTGTAAATTAAAACTAGCGTAGTGAAATAGTTAGGTTGATTATATTGATTTATAGTGATAGTTAAGGTTTAAAAAATAATAACAATAATTTTTTTTAATCTTTCTAATGTCAAACACAGTGGCGGATCCTGAAGCACATAGTTGAAGGGGCGGAAAATTGACCTCTATTTTTTTTTCGAAAAAGTCATCAATATTTAAAGTTTTCGAGTTTAATTATAGTATTAAGTTGTGAAGTTTAACAAATGATAAGTATGATAGAAGTATATTAATTGGTAAGTGATGTGAAAAAATCATTTATATCGCTTCAATTTTGAAACGTTTATAACTTTTTACTCAGGTATCGGATTTGAGCTTATAATATATCAAATCGAAGCTATCGACGAGAGGAATATGTATATTAAATTTTATTTTTGATTGGGGGGCGACTGCCACCTCTGGCCCTCAAAAGGATCCGCCCCTGGTCAAACACATTCGTCAATCGTCATATACGGACCCAAATACAAAATCAATATTAAAGAACGTAACAAAGACGGTCAAAGTAAGTTTGGTATTACTTTGAACAAATATATATATATATTGACCACATACATGTATTGTATACCCTTTTCGTTTGATTTTATTCAATTGATCGATCTGCACTCAGAAATATTTCGTTTTAATTTGAGGTAGGTTAATTAAGTTGTTGAGATCGATGGATGGATGGATAGGTGGGATGAATTTAAGCATAGAGATGAGGGTTTGCAAGAAGATAGTCTCCAACTTTGTTCAACATCTCCTTGACCTTTCCTTGACCGAACTTGATCCTCTCCTCATCGAGCACCGCACCTCCCTTTGGGTGGTATTGGCTCGACAGCGTGCACACACATCCTCCGGTGCCCGCGTCTACAAACTTGGCCTCGTGCACCACCGACTCCACCTTGTCTCCGAGTACGTCTCCCTCTATCGTCGAGTACTTGCAGTAGAATCTCTCCACATCAAGCTCCTCGATCCTGTGCCTGCAATACTTGAACGGGCTTCCTGCACGCCCCACCACATAAATATATCACTACGCCAGATTGACATTCAGACGACGAACGTATATATAGCTTGTAAGTAATCAATATATATAATTGTTACGTACCTTGGGGGAAGTTGAGCTGCTTAACGGCCCCAACCGCGACACAATCGCCCTCGACGAACTCGATGCTCTTGAAGGCCTCAGGCATGAGTTTTGGGAAGAGGGTGTGGGAATCCAGGCAGAGTGCGTTGAACAACCGCCCTGCTGGGATCGGGCTTTCTATTTCTTGGCTACATGACACCACACCCATTCTTAATTTCTACCAGTTCGATCGATCAATTCAACTAATTAAGCTTGATATATAAGGTACGTTGAGAGTTGATCGACAATAGATCGATCGAGTTTACAGGGGGAAGATGGGGATGTGGGATTGGTGGGTATGCTTGCTATATATATTAATTTGGAAGTTACATACGTTGGTGCTGCTGATCGAGTTATTAATTTTCAGTCATTATAAATCTAGAAATGGGAGGACAATTAATTTGACCTTTTATATTTTGGAGCATGTTGCGTAAATTATGATGGGTTTACATTTTAATATTAAGAGGCGCTGCCAGTAATATTTTTAATCTACTTGTCAAAACTTTGAATTCATAATTTTTTTTTTGTTTGGTCGACTCAAAACCTTTGAATTCATACACATCGATTGTATATTTTGTCTACCTAGTACAATAATAGCAAATATATGCTGACAAAATGGATTGTTTTTTTCCATTAATGTTTGAGTAGGTTTTCTTATTTTCTTCTTAAATTAGTGTTGATCATTGTTGACAATTTTTTTTTGCCATTTCCCTTTATTTTCTCCATTTTTTAAAAAAATTTCTACACTGAGCAATAAGTAGATGATCGACTTTTATATAAGCCTAAATTAATCTTTCGGATGATACATTCGAAATCCCTCTTTGAATTTGAGGGTCTTGTATATGACGTTGGATATCATACACTCAAGCGCACCATGCGCAAATCAAACCGAACACATCAGACCGACGGATTTCATCCTAAAATTATTTGATATTAGGAGAAAGAGTCTTTTGACTTATATATAAAGCTTGAATTCTCTATATTATCAATATGAGATGTTTATTTCCTATCTTCCATAATTTAAAAATGAATATCCTCAAACTCATGTGTTGTGTGGTTTGAAAACAATAAAGTACTTATACTTGCAAGTTAAATGGACCCCATCATCTTAACCAACCCCAAAATTCAAAAACAACCCAAACAATCACAAACAACCCCAAAAATTGGCTTTTCGATTAAAAAATACAACAGAAAACAAAAACTAGTAGCATCAGAGCAACTCCAACATGTTCTCCATAATGGATTTTTGGAGAATATGAAGGTTGATTTTGGTCCAACAACTTCTCCATTACATTCTCCAAAATAGAGAATGAGGAGAAAAAATGGAGATATTTCCTTAAATTTGGAGAAAACTCTATATATTTTGGGGTAAACTCCATAATGGAGAATCTGTTGGATTTCAGTCCAAAAAAATCCAGAATATGTGATTTATAATTCTCCATTTTGGAGAATTGTTTAGAGAAGCTGTTGGGCATGCTCTCACAATCACAACCACGTCAGGGATTTGAAATACCTTAGGAGACCCGAGAAAAGCAGGGCGGAAGTGGAGGCGGAGATTCTCTTGTTGAGAAAATATCGTGTACAACATCTTGTTGATCTTGTTCAGACTTGAGATGTGTCGACACGATCGATGCACTTGGTGAGGTGACACGTTTTTCTGATTGAAAACATTGGAAACACATTCGATTCTTATTGAGAACATTTGGAAATACATTCGATTCGCCTCAGGTCGTCTCAAAGCATCAACTCTGTCAAACAAGGTCAAAACCAACTTTCGAGAGAGATGTGAGTCCCACATTGAAAATAAAAAAAGAACAAGTCTTAGTATATAAGCTAGTGGACTATTCTTCTTATTGTCAATTGATTTTAGAATAGAACATCACTTGACTTATATGCTAGGCTACTAGCGGACATCAGTACCAGCCGTGTCATCTTAGTTTTGCCGACAATTCATCTTCTCTCTCACCAAATTGTATTATGGCTTTGGCCTTTTGTTCTTTGATTATCTCCTACAAATATAAACACAAAACATTTATTTTGTAGGTTGAATTAGATTTCTATTGTCTAATCTTGTGTTCTTAAAAGTTATATAGCCCTTGAATATTGTTTTGGGATGACAACATGCGCATTCTTAATACAAGATGCAATATGGAAAGAACAAATCAAGTGCATCATTAGATGGAAGGCCTTCCTATTTACACACAACCAGTAAAAAGTAAAGTAAAGTAAAGCCTGATTTAATTTGTGGCCCGTAATGAAGAAATACAAAATTGAAAGGCAAAACATATAACAGAAATCAATTGTCAGTCATTTGTAGTAACAGCTCATCGCGTCTTTGTCAAAATGTCGGCTCTCCTAAGAACAAGCAACTGAGAGACGCCTGATTTAAAAAAAAACCAACTGAGGGACGCCTATCACGAATCTACACCAAGTATTTGAATTTTTTTTCAAAATGGTAAAAAAATAAAATAAAAAATTACATGGTAGTTAAGGATTAAAAGTATTTTGGGATTTAGTCAAAACAGTTAAATCGTTGTTCTAATTCCAACTATTAAAAAAATAACAAAATCGTTGGTTAGGACAACAATTTTGTTTTTTTTTTAAAAAAAAATTCCAGTTTATTGTGACTAAAAAGTGGAAAAAATGCAAAAAAAATCGTAGAGTCATTGTTCTAATCAACGACTTTATTTATTTATACTAATAAAAAAGACTTTATTTATTTATTTGTAAGATTAGAAGGGAGAGTAGAGAGAGAGGGGTGGGGTCGCGGGGGTGAGAGAAAAGTGACGTGGAGAGAGATACGATGAATGGTAAGTGGGGGAGGGGGAGTCCAAATCGTCTATCCTAAATTCTTGTAACTTCTCTCGTTTCTCCTCACAAACTTTTTAATTATTTTTTCTTTTACTATTTAATTCTAATTTATTTTTATTTTTAAATAGAATGTTGTGATAATGTCTAATTTTTAGCTTTTTTATTAAATAAATACCTGAAATTTTAAAGAAAATTAAAAAATAATCCTAAGTCGTTGTTCAAAACATCGATTTTGTTATTTTATTAATTTTTTTAGAAGCTAGGCTAAAGTCGTTGTTTCAAACAACGATTTAGGCTTGTTTTGGCTAAATTCCAAATAAGTTTAGATTTGTGGCTATTTCCTAATATTTTTTTTCACAATTTTGAAAAAAAAATTGTATTTTTGATGTATTTGAAATCGTATTTTCGTTTATTTTTTTTTTGGATATAATTAAATAAAAGTCGGAATTATTATTACTATTATTTAGATGGTTAAGGTTCACGAGATAGTTATTTAACATTTTTTTAACTAAAAAATCAAATTTTTATGAATAATATTTATATATTATATATGGGTGAATTAGTGGATAACTAGTTATAAATATATACCATGTCTACCGTGCAAACATCGGCCCATTAGTTGCAAGTATGGCCCTGATGTACACGCAGCCCATCTCAATCTCTCCTCCCCGTAGCCCGTAGGCGCTATAAGCAGGAGGTTTCGATTTTTTTTTTCTTACAAAATCTTTCCTTCTTGGTACGTGCACGCGGGTGATTTCTCGCCCTTATTAAGAACACACAATCACCCAAATCACGGGATTTTATTTCGGAAATATGAAGATCTCGGTGCAGGCAATCCATATACATCACACAATCGTCGTTTAACTCTCTCATTCACCCTCTGCATCTGCTTAAAAGAACATAGCAACACACACGTTCTTCGCCGCTTCCAATTGCGCTCGACCACAATCCTGGAGATACCAGGGCTGACGGCCACAACCATAGGGCTCCTCCAACACCTAGGCGACCACCGTTCAGACCCCACCGCAGCAGCTCGTCGGAAAGTGCCCGGAAACGTTGCCAGAGGTTCCTGCAGATTCTTTTTTTTTTCTTCTCCACATTCTTACCGGCAGTGTTGGGCCATTCCACCGCCACCATAGTGATCAGACACCCTTGATTTTGACTTCTGCATGCACCTTGCAGCACTCTAGATCGAGTCCAAGTCTCTCCCTGCTCATAACTGCATCGAGACGCTTGCATCGCAGCCCCCGAAGTTGACTGGTGAGCAGTTTTTCCTCTGTGTTTCTACACATGATTTTTATGTATTTTTTTTTTCTCCTTCGGTCCAAGGGCTGATAAATCATATATATCCTTGATTGAAAGATTCATACCATACTAGGGATCTTAGATTCAAAATTTGGATGTTTTCGAGTCCCGTTTGGTCCGTTTCACGTGACTTACTGAATTTCAATTAAATGATTGATCTCATACTAATCGATATGTCATATTGAATCAGCTGGCATTCAGTTTTGCTCCTGAGGTTGTTGGGATACAGAATTGGTTGAGCTTTCGATAAAAGTCATGGTAAGTTTTGTACATTTTGAAAGTTATGTGGTTGTTTTCGTAATTTATAAAAAGTTACTAATACCATTTTAAAATTCTATAAAACCCCAGGTTGCATATCAAATTATCTTCTGTAAACCATTTCATCAAGTTAAGATAAGTGATTTTGGTTCAATCAGTTCACTTTTGCAAATTTCGTGTCTTTTTCGTATTTTTTGACTTTTTTGTGTCTTTTATAAATTTCATGCTATAAAATTATGATAAATATGTACATTGTTCCAAAAAAGGTCTGGGCCTCCGCCCAGACCCCGTCTAGACCCTTGAAGGTCCCTCGCCTTTGAGTTTAGCCGCCCAGACACTTGAAGGTTACCCGCAAGGTCTTGGCGGCCTTGTGGGTTTGGCGAGTTAGTGAAAAAAACCATTTTGAGGTTTTAACTCCTAAAACCCCACATGTCGATCTCTCTCTTAGTTCTCAACCTCTATACTCTCTCTTACTCTTCCCTCACTCCCATAGTCCTCTAACTCGCGACCTAACTCCCATTGTTAACACCTAGACTATTAATTTTTTTTTTGGTTCATAGGTAGGCACTTAGTCCATTACAATAGGGGAGGGGGATTCGAACTCGTGACCTATTGGTCACTACATGTCATCCTTACCAGCTAAACTAGCAAGACTTGACGCATAGACTATTAATTAAAGTTTATTTGTTTATATATGTTATGAATTAAACTTTATTATTTTATATCTGTATTGAATATGGCCTACGATTAAAAATATATCTTAAAATAGTAAATTCGCCTAGACCCCGCACAATCCGCCTAGACCCTTGACCCTATCTAGCCGCCGAGCACACGCCAAACGTTTTTTGGAACATTGAATATATAATTTATATCTGTTTGTTGGGACATGGCATAAAAACTCGGGTAATCATAAATTAGTCCCATGAATTTGAAAAATTAATTTAAATGTCTAAACTTCCTAAAAAGCATGATTTACTAATTTTGTTCCTTCATGCTAGTTAAGTATGGTATGTTATTGTCTTTGGATATTCATACTTGTCGTTACTTTATTTCATGCACTATAGAGTTTCAAAAGGGTGATTTATGTCTTATGTGGTCACCTAAGATGAAGTTGTGGACTAGTAATTATAAATGTTAATTTGCTTGAATATACCATAAAAAATGGGACTTTGCAAAAATGGCTGTACTATGGACTTATTTGCACTAGGAGGGAGAAATGTCATTTCTTCAATATTTTTTCCAATCGATTATTCAGGTTGTAGGGCAAAATCTCACAAAAAAAAAGTAAAAAAAAAAAGAAGAAGAGGTGCCCAGATGCTTACATGCATTAAATGTAAAAGTTGAGAGGATAAAGAGAGAGGAAATAGAGGGGGCAATAAATGCAGAGGAGAGAGGGGAGCAACTTTTTACAGAGGAGAGAGAGGGACACTACTGAATTAATAGGAAATCCCCACGGTGATGAAGGTTGGAATTTCCAATGGTTATTCCACCGCTAAAAGTGTCATTGGAAATATTTTCAAGGGTTTTTAACGTGGTAATTTCAAGTGTTGGAAAGCCACCGCCATTGGAAATGCCAAACCTGGATAATTTTACAGCTGACCACCTCTTCATTAGGTAGCGACCACCTCTTCATTCGGTAGTGACCAATAAATTTCCAAGGGTAAAAGGTGTGTGCCTTTCCAAGGGTACAAAACTGTTGAAATTCAAAATTTTTTTTCAAACATTAAATAAATTGATATTTACAATTATTTATAAATTTTAATTTTTTATACAATCGTTTGAAATAATTAAAAATTAAAAAAATAATAATCACTATAATAATGATAATAATAATAATAATAATCATACCTTGAATTTGTAAATAAAGAGCGGCCATATCCTGGGTTTGAACTGGGAACCTTTGGGTACTACCTGCAAGTCCTTTCCAGTGAGCCATTCCGGAATGGTTAATAATATTCATACCAATTAAACTACCAAAAACAAAATATTTCATTTATCATTATAAAAGTGTAACATATGGTCTGAGCTTCAAAAGGTGCAATAATTAACTAGTAAGTGCAAGCCATAAGCGGTACAATATGATAGACACAAACAAACTAACAAAACCCAAGATGTAATCTAATAATCTATTTACGATTAGAAGAAACCCCACGACCCACCACAAATGTCGTCTTGCCCATGGTCGTAGATATATCAACGTCACCAACAACACCACCTATCACAGTTGAACCATCGTCGAACCCAACTGCAAACCTCCCAAATGCAGTACCAAAACCACTAAAACCACCTAAAGGCCCCCCGTATGTAGTGTTAGTACCACCAAACCCAACTGCAACCCCTCCGAATGCACTTCCACCCACTCCAAACCCAGCTGCAGCCCCTCCGAATGCACTTACACCAGTACAAAACCCAGTTGTAACCCCTCCGAATGCACTTCCACCAGCACCAATTCTCATAGTTCCAAATCCCTTTGATTTGCGAACATCCTTTTCAATTGATTTTCGAAGCTCAGCCAACTGAACCGTAGGAAGGGGATTTGAAGTTGAAGAAGATATTCCCTTCGCAACCTATTTATGGAAGTTCTTTGTCGAAGTGTACAAAGATCCAAGGCCCCAACATCGATCTTTTTATTGGGCACCTCTTGCAGCCTCTATCCAAATCCTATCCAGTTCATGTTCAAGCACGCCATCTAGGGGCAATTTTTTCAATTTTTTATGCAACTCCTCGAATCGATCCTATAATCATACACAATAATATATATGCTTGTGTCATTATTGATATTAGAAAAGTTAAAATACAATACTTTAACATTTGGTTATTAATAGAGTACTCTAACAATAGGAAGGGGATTAGCCGACTATTTTCAAGGCCTAACCCTTTTAATTAATTTCTGTAATTTCTCTCTCTCTCTATATATAATGAAAATCTATGTGAATCAATATGTTCAAACAGAGAGAGAAACGCAATCAAATATATATATATATATATATATATATATATATATATATATATATATATCCCAATAATTACTTGAACATACAAACCAACTCACCCTCTCCAAGTGTTTTAAAAATGCTATAATACATGGTACCATAATGAATTGAAATTCAAAATCTAGACATATGAAGACAAAATAACCAATTTTAATATTATTTTCAGCTAACGCGTGATTAATATTACTGTAATTTCTGATGTGTCTTTGATTTATAATTTCAGCTTATTGGTGGGGATGCTATGGTGCTTCAACTCCTACCTTGCAAAATTTTGCCATCAAAGTTTCGGGATGTGAAAGGAAATGGAGCACTTTTGAGCATGTAAGTTACCTTCTGCTGCTAGTTGTTTGTTACTTTCAAATTTCTAAGTAAAATCACATATTTGTACAAGTTATATAATAGTGTTGATTGTTACAAGAGATTCATACCAAGAAGAGAAACAAGCTTGATCAACAATGATTGAATGATTTGGTTTACGTGAAGTACAACCGAACCTTGCTAACACTACAAAAAATAAACAAATTAGCCACCAATTGTAGCAACGGAAAAGGGTTTGGCGTGGTAGTTGGATAGAATTTGGCTATAGCCTAGCAATGGCAAGGGTTAGCCATGGTTGTTGGGTAGAGTTTGGCTATAGCATAGCTACGGAAAGGGTATGCCGTTTCTAGCCTCATGGTAGCTAGGAAATGGAACTTCTTCTTCGCCCAAGTTTCGTCTCAATCACTCTAGCCTTTCGATTTCCTTTTGTTTTGGGCTTTGTTAGTGATTGGATATTTTGTTTCATGAGTTGTCGTTCCCCAAACAGCTTCGAAGGGTACAAAGAGGAGAGCGTTCCTTGTAGTGGAGAGTAGGTTTTGATTGCATCTTCCAGGAACTTCTTGTTTGCCCCAAGGTTTGTCTCAATCACCTTTTTATGTCGATTTGGTTGATTTGTGCTTTGTTAGTGATTGGAAATTTTTTTTTCATGAGCTGTCATTCCCAAAACAGCTTTGAAGGCTACAAAGAGGAGAGCGGTCGTTGTAGTGGAGAGTAGGTTTCGATTGCAGCTTCCAACAAGTTCGTTTTCGGCCCTCCTGTTCGGTTTAATCTCATTTCTCTCTACCTTTCATTTGGCTTGGTGCGTTGTTGTTAATTGTTATTCTGTTTTTTTTTTGTGATGAATACATGTCGATTTGGATTTATGAGATTTAGATGAGTCAAGAGGATTGCTGGTTTGTTAGAATAATTGTTATTCTGTTGTCTGAGATTTGGATTTCTGAGATTTGTATCCAGATGAGAAATACTATTGTAAAAGCAGTTAGCTACTTGGCTAGTTTTGTGTTCTTATTTAGGTTGTGTGATTCCCAACTTTTAGTTCCATCAATTATTCTATGAAGAACTAAGCTCACTAGTCTTCTAACTAAGTTTACGGTGGATACTTGATGCGTGATGAAATATCTCATAGAATAAGATTAACATAATCCAGACTGTTGGTTGATTTTAAGTCATCTGTACAAATGATTTTGTATTGTACAACCCTACCTTAATGCTTTAGAGTTTAGAAGTTGAAAAAATTGATTATTTGAAATAATTGGATATGGGTCTCCACTTTAGAAATTAATCAATCACTTACCTATTCTTGTATAAACTATTGGGGTTCTTAATATTTTGCTATTGCCTGAAATTTTTGGTCAAGAGCTCCCCTTTCCCACCTTTTATTTTCTGTTTGGGGGTTATGAGTTAGATCTATGATATATGGAAGTTCCTTGCAATTACAAGTTATCATTAAACGACGAGTTGTGGCGAAAATGCCGCTTTTCCATATTCATAATTCCATATATTTGCCTTGTCTGTTTTTGCTTTGTCTCCACAACTTAGATTTAGATTAATTAGAATGTACTGCTGCCACATTTATGCTTACTATACCCTTATGAATTTTGTAATTCGAGCCTAGTCTTACGAAGTTGCTAAGTACATAAAAGTGATCCTGGTATAAATTAGGAACCAAGGTAAAAGGAAACAACTATACAATACAAAGTACATTGTAAATGTTGTACACACACATAATAGAGGATTTACTATATGTTCTGTTCTTATATGCACTAATGCTTGAGAATAGTTCAATGGACAATGCACTTTTGAACTTATTGATTTTAGTATTTTACTCATTCATCTTAAATTTTAATTACTAGTATTTTACTCATTTTCTGTTCTTATATTCAATGATGTCTACTATTTTAGTATTTTACTCATTGATTTTGACTGAAGTTATGATTTCATTCAGTTTGGATTTTAAAACTCATGCAACATTTCTCTCCCAATACTTGTATCATATGGTTAGGCATCTCCACCTCTTCTTTTATATTTGCTCAATTTGTTTATTCTGCTCCTTGTTCTATTTCTCTGGGTGTTGTATGCTGGACTGAGAGCTGTCTTCATATAATTGAAGTATGTCTGTGCCCTGATCAGCAATCCATTCGGTTGTTGAAGGAAAAAACTTAATCCCCCAATGCTTTATACAAAGAAACAAGCTTCATTGACATAATTTTTTATATTTGTCTAGATTTATTCAATAATGTTGACAAATTTTTTAGATTTTGGCTAGATTTATTCAATAATGTTGTCTTTGGATAAAACCCTTCTTATTGACTCTAAGATATTAAGAAATAAGTAAAATGGACATGGAGCTCATGACTTCTATCCATAAAAACCTTCTTATTGACTCTAATCTTTAGCCGTCATAAATTAGTGGGTTATTAGAAAAGCTATCAAAGACAATGAAACTGAGGAAGCCAAATCCATGGGAGAACCCATACAACACCAAGATAATAAAGGAAGCATAAACTGATTACCAAATCTAGAGTAGGCAAGACCTTAATAATCCTATGATTAAAAGCAAAATAAGAAGAAAGAAGAAGTTGTTATGTGATGGGAAACAGTCCTACCAAAATAAATTAGGAGTACACAACAATCATACAAACATTTAAAACATCACAATAAAACACATTTTCAATTGTCATAGGAGTTTATCATCCAACAGAACTAGAGATTGTAGGACACACATACTTAAGAAGTTTAAAAATACAAGACAGTCTCAAGGGTTGTTCAACCTTTTTTTTAACAGAATAAAATGTCAATAACTCACCAAAAGCTAAAGACTCTAATTGATTCCAAACTTCTAGTGTAGAAACCTTGAAACCTTGGGTGTCAATAGCACCACATTCAGTCTCTTAATGGAAAGGCATGAAGCTTCTTCACCTTCTTCACCTTTTTCTTCTCAAATCTTCCTCCTTCAGACCTTGTTTTTTTTGTTTATGCATCCCACTCAAGTGCCACCTGCGATCACATATGTTACTGAAATGCACTTTACCCGGTTACATAATGGATGATGATTGCCGACAAAACATTGTAGCCCATAACGCATAGTAGGATCAAACCAATACAACACACATTAAAATTGTCCAAACAACATAATAAGATCAAACCAAACACACAAATAAACATAACAAACAACGGATAAATAGAAGTTCAGCGTAACATGAAGCGAAAGTGCGGTTGAGTAGACCATCTGCCTTCAATCTAGTCCAAATGTGGGCGCATCTCGAAGCTACGATACATATGAGTATCCCTGGTCAGCGGGAAGGTAACCTCGAAACTTCTGTCACCCCTTCCCAGACCACATCTATCACCCGACCAGACCAATACCCATCAAGGGCTCTACAATCCACTCGGTCACCCCTCTGATAGGCTTTGTAGGGCGCATGAGGTGGACGTGGACGGATTCGACCAACCTGCATTGTCTCCCTTAGAGGACCTCGACTCCTGTCATCTTGGAGGGTTATGAATTCCACTTCGTAGTGGGTGGGATCCACTCGACGTCTAATAGTGGCCTTATAGAACGACCCCAACAGACCATTTTCTGAACCAATGACCTCCACTTGGGTGCCTGGATTGTATGTTGGGAGCAGCTGTGGTCCTACATTAATAACATAAACACATAAATATAATCACACACATTTCAAAAAATAAATCCAAACCAATCAATATGGCACTAAAAAAATCAGTGACTCACTTGCACTTTCTGAGTCGTCGTCGGAGCTATCTGAAGTGATAACGATGGGTTCAGAGCGGGGAGGGCGGCGAGATGATGAGGCCATTTGTTTGAGGTAGATAAGATAATGGTAAGGATGCAAGACACACTTTAATGAGATCAGCAATGGATGCATATGTATATATATTGTATGAAGGGGTAGCTTTCATCCCACTATTCAACATGTGACCATTACTTTTGTGGAAATATTTTTTTGGAAATAATAAAAGAAAGACCAAAAACAGTTGATGCAACAATTACTGGTGCTTTTATGGAAATAATGAAAGAAAGACCAAATACATTTGAAGGCATGCATTTTTTTTGGAAAATTTTTAGAAAGACCACCAACTGAATAAGGCATGCTTTTATGGAAACCTGTCTTTTTCTAGAAAATTGTCCATCTTGAAGGCATGCGTTTTTCTGTAACACTTATGCTTTGTAGCTCATGCTTTTGTTAAAAACTGACACACTCACAAAAAAATCAGTAGCAAAGGCTTCTTTTTTTAGAAAACTCAGACATCCCAAAAACAGTACCCCCCTTGTCTTTTTTCTGGAAAATTGTCCATCTTGAATGTATGAATTTTTGTGCTTAATACTTGGGAGATGTGGAGACCAAATCCAATAGACCTCCTAGAAGGAAATCTGATGACGAGAAGAGGGGAAAGGGCTTTATTCTTCCAGAGTTAACTTGTGCTCAAATTCATCGATTGGTGTTATTTCATACAAAAGCGGTCACCCCATATCTGGAGTAAGTCTACTACTATTCAAAATGAATTTGGTCATTTGGGTTATATATACATAAACTCAATCTTCTTAACCCTTTCTCTTCTTTGATTGCTGAAGAGAACATCTCAAATCCATCAAAAATCATAATCCTACTTTGCCTGAGGAGTCAATCGCAGTAACTCATTTTAATGAGTTCCTCAACTGGTTCCAAACACAAGTGAGTTTTAGTTGGAGATATGTGTACACCTTACAAAATTAATTTAGTATGTAACGATGACCTTTGCTTTGTAGTATTATTATGAGACTTAAAACTTTTTCCCTTTTCTTATAGGTGACCATGAAGAAACGAAAGGTTGGACCCGGTAGACCATGAACAATGTCTGAGTTCTTACTTTCTGCCAGCTCAGCTGCTAGTCATAGCTCTTCCTCTTCACAGTCCTCACAAGCTACCTCAGTTCATGCTAGTGTTCCAGCCCCAAATCTAGCTATAGCTCCTGTTCCTCCACAACAATTACAAGCAACATCAATGACTCAGTCTTTGTCTTCTCCGGAATCAAGTGTGTTACATTATCAAGGTTAACTGTTTCGATGACAAAATGAACATGTAGTTTAGATTATAGCTGATAGTTTCCTACTGTACCAGATTTGATTCTTAAGCATCAAATCCAAGTGACATTTTCTATAAATGCTGAGATAATCAGATTTGATAGGATGGAAATCTAAACTTTTGCTTTCGCTTGCATTCCTTACAAACATTTATAATTTCTATCAATAAGCTAGTTACATGGTGTGACTATGTTTGAAGGTGACCAACAACAAGTCAACGTTAGAGGCCACAATAAGGGTCTGCCCGGGTGGAATTCCGGAAGTAAAATTGCAGTGGAATTCAATGAGGTGTTCCAGCCAGTAGGAGAAAATGCAAAACTTTTGAAGTCTCAGCTAGGGATTATAGTGCGCGATGGTCATAAGCTTCCATTGACTAATCTTGACTAGTCCTTTTGTTGATAAATCTATCAAAGACCGCATATGGGATGAAGTTCAGGTGACACCTTAATTTATAGATTTTTCTTACGTGATTCCTCTTAAAAGGGTTTGTTATATTAGCTTAGTTAATTACCTTAGTTTATTTTTCTTACATGACTCCCCTTAAAAGAATTTGTAATATTTGTCGTAGTTTCTTTTTCTAAAAATGATTCATCTCTTAAAGTGCAGACTTTAAATGAAAGTGGCATTCCATTTCACATGCCAAATTTATGAATTCCATTTCACATGCCAAATTTATGATATCCAAAGCTTTAATTTTGACAGTAGCTTAAATTTCTGCATATCAGGATTTTTTTACAGTAGCTTTTCTACATAACTTTTTGTATGATCTTATAGCAAAATGTATTGAATGTCCCGGATGGCTACAAAGAGGTTTGCTTGAGAACTTGCAACAGCATGCGGAAGGATTTCAAGTAAAAAACGAACAGAAAGTACTTCACCAACAGGAAAAATGATCCAGATCTCGCCAAGAAGTGCCCTTCGACTGTTCTACCAGAGCAGTGGGTTCTGCTTATTGGATATTGGCATAGTGCTGAGGCATAGGTTTTCTTCTCTTACTAAAATTTGTTTCGATCAGTTACATTATATTATCGCATTTTTTGCTGGTGTACTAATCTATTATTACCCTTTATATATATATATATATATATATATATATATATATATATATATATATATATATATATATATAGAAACAATCAAAGCAAAACTCTAAGAATCAAGATAGGCATGGACCATCTTACATGTCACTGGACGAAAGTCGTTTGCCGAAGTAAAATATGAGGTACGTATGTATTTGTCCCTTGGTTGTTGTTTCCTTCTTCATAATTGACTTGCACTTGTAACTTCTTGTTGTTTTCTTGAGTTGCTTAAAAAAAGTGGCTAAGTCGTTGATAAAATGAGTGTGTGGATCAAATCTTGCAAAACAGATGACCAGGATGTTATTGCAGCCATCGTAAGTTGAACCTACCTAGTTGTACACATCCCTTCCTTCCTTGTTTTTGTCTCAGTTGTTGTTCTTTGTCCTTTTTCGATCTCTTTTAAAGTAGGATGTCTTTCTTGCTTTCCAATGATCCTATATTTGTATGACAAGATGAACTAATTCAATCCTTTTTGTTTCTAGTATTTGGCATCTTCATCTCTGTAATTTCAGTAAATGCAAAATAAAACATGGGACACTACATAAAACCACGTACACATACAGTTCATAGTATGTCTTTCCAGTTTTTGTTGAGTTTTATTCGATCAAAGCTGTCTGTTTGTAGTGCCAAATCTAGATGATATAGATTTAGGAAAACAAATATTGGGCTAACAGTCACACAAAGACAAAATTTGAAGTAACACTGGGTGGGGGGTTCTTTCCTTCCTTTTGTTTCCATTTCGTGTTGGGATATTGACGTTGATTTGTAGCAAAACTACTTGCCACAACCACAAAGTGATTCATGCGTGTGTTTTTTTATTGTAGAAAGACTACAACGACCTCTTAACTAAGGAACCTAAGGATCAGCAAGAACTTGTAGCAGTCAAGGACAAGATATTCCATCAAATTATTGGATATGATGGTCATGGGTATTGTCAGACTTATGGCTGCAGTGCTCCTCCTCGGCTGGTGTATACAGGATCATCAAGCACCCCTACTAGCAATGAGAACATGTTCCAAAAGCTCGCCGATAAGTTAGCTGAGACTGCGGAAAATTTTGACAAGAAACTCCAAGCTCTTAGAGATGAAATGATGCTGGCTATAGGGACCACTGATAGGGTAACCGCACATTCAGAAGTGCCGGTTAGTTCTTATCATCCCCATTTCTACCATTTTGTTATATATATATTGCATCCATACTTTAACAAATAAAATTGCTAGATGCCGCTAGATCCTTATAATGTAGGCTTATACCATGTTGAATCAAATATAGGTTTGTTAGCATTTTAGTGGAATCAATTATCTTGGAATTTGATATAATCAAATTTTTTAGGGATTTGCCTCACTCTCACTCAGAATAATAAGAACAAAGACTGATCAGCTCCCACTCTATTATAGACAACAAGTGTTCATATACTAATTTTATGTTTTAGCATTTTGAAGTGTTGAACTATTTTTTTCGACACTTATCCCAATTATGTATTTTTGTATTGTAGACAACAAGTGTTCATCTAAAGGAGTCTATAGGAGATGACGCTATTGTCGTATCTCCTAATGATGATGATGATCATAACGGGACAGCCACATCAATGGAAGGAGATGACGAACAAGGTACTAAATGACACGGTCAGGTGCTCTACTAGCTATCGAAATCAAACTATGAAAAACAACTTGGTATGCTTTATTTTGGCTACATGTATCATTGCCGGAAACTGTAACTTGGCATTGGCAAGGTTAAACTATGTAAACAGAGGATATACTGTTTGATTAGGTTAAGCTATGCGTATGGTATGTACTTTTGTTTGGCATTGGTCTGTTTGGGAAACTTTCACTTGGGATGAATGTAGACACTTTAACTTGCCTTTGATCTGTTTGGGAAATGATTCTTCCATGTAATCCTTTATTACAGCTGCTTGGGATGAATATAGAATAAGGAAAACAGGGATAAAAAGCCAAAAGCGTGGCAACGGCAGTTAGCCGTGGAAACTGGTGGGGGTGCAAATAGAAATAGGAAGATCAGCCACTAGTTTAGCCACGGGAGCTAGGTGTGGCAACTATTCACATAATGGCGCCAAAAAATGGTGGGAAATTACGGCGCGCTCTTAATACTTTTTAGCCATGGCAGATAGTCGTCGCAATATATGGCGCCAAATATGGGGGGGGGGGGATTTTGATCCTTGGCAACGGCAAATTTTTTTCCACGGCAGGGACCATCGTAAATTTTGCACCAAATTAAGGTGGGAACTTTTGCTCCTTTGGCGCCATAAATTTTCTTTGCCACGGCCATGCACCGTCGTTCGAATTAGGCCTCTACTAGAGCTACAGCCAACCGTCGCTTCACCGTGGCTACGATGATAGCCACGGTTGTTGCCGTTGCCACTTTGGTTTTGCCACCGCGGGTTCGGTTACACCTTTCTTGTCGTGGCTACAGCCGTTGCTAGCCCTTTTTTGCCACAGCATTTCCACTTCTTGCCACGATATCTTGCCGTTGCTAATTTGTTTTTTTTTTTTTGTAGTGTAAAGAGGTATGAAATGCGCGACACCATTGACCTAATAAGCCTAAAGGACATTGATGAATCCAATGAATGGCTGACGAGAGCATTTGAAGAAGATGCTGAAACTGAATTGGTGTATGAGAATGATGATCATACTTGCATTGGGGACAAGTTGTTAGTGCTTCAGGTGCTCGCGAAGAAAGATTCAACCTGAGATCTACTAAAGGACGAAACATAGGAAAAGGCAGTGGCAGTGGCTCGCAAACTCAGTATTTGAGATCTCAAGAAGAAGAAGAAGAAGAAGAAGAAGAAGAAGAAGACGATGATGATGAAGGATACAAGTCTGAGGATGATGGTGATGAGGACTTCGCTTCTTTTCTAGACATTGAGGAAGAAGATGATGCACATGACATTGATTATTTTGAGTGACTCACTCTTTAGCCATCCATCCTTCCCATTCAGCTCAGATTTCTTTTTATTCTTTAATCTTTTATTCCTAAACTTATATTTAGTACTTTCTCATGCCTTGGACATGGGTTTTTTTTTTACTTCCTTACCACCTAAAACTTGATTTTAGTACAATAATATGTTTTCAATCTGATTTTATTTCATCCAAGATGGTTTTCATAACATTTAAATTGAAGTTTAATATGTTTTTAGAGTTTTTATTGAAAAGCCATCGCCTTAGCTTCTAAAGCCCGCTTAAGCTACAAGCATGCCTATCGCCTTGTGTCACCTTTAACTTTTTTAAACACTGGCACCTAAGACATATCACTTGTTACCATGCCATTTCAAGTAATGAACCATCAATTAAAATGAAGAATGAAGTTACCACTTTCCTCCTCAATTGGAGATGTTGTCGGTGGGAGGTCGTACATGTGGGCGAGCTACGGATGGATCTAGGGCTTCCGAGCTGTCAACTGGTAGTTCCACATGAGCCCCCCTGATGACATTGTAACTTGACGAAGAAGCATTCCTTGCTTTATACGATCCCCATCTCGTGTGTGCCATTTTTTCCCTACTTTCGTATTTGGGTTGAGATTAGGCTACAGAATCATGTCGTACACCCCATGACACATAAATATTCTGCATTCAATTCCTCATTTTAGGAGCCAAATTGGTGTGAATAAACCTAGAAGCTGTAACAGATCTAACAATGAGCAAACTCATTTATTTCAAAGGAAAGGAGACACATGGACCTGCTCATTTATACTTGCTAACACCTCATATAAAGGAAATAAAATATAATATATTGATAGGCTAGTATATGGACCACACCAAAAAAGTGTGGGTCACAGAATGACTTAGCTACCCTCTATCCTAAGGATCATCAATCAAGAAGTCATTACGAAGAAATGACTTCAAACTGCTTCCTCCTTGACCAGCAACTAGAGACCATTAAGAACATCAAGTACAAAGATGACCTTTATTCCACAATTAGTTTTACGTCATCAAATCATGTTCAATTTTGTCCAATACATAAACCTACAAACACATCACTATAACACCTAAAATAAAATGGTTGTAAGAAAAGTGAGAGAAGAAATGGAAGCTTACAGAGGCATAACTTTTGCCCTTGACTGGAGCACATTGGCTGCAATCACAGGGAACCCAGAAAATATCACTTCTAGTATCAAGGGCCACCAAAAACTCCACACCTGGTGATCCCAGCATCACCATCGTGTAATGCAAACTGTAAGAAAACAAAATAAAAAAGCAAGAGCTCAAAACCCTCCCAAGAACCCTCAACAAGTCAAAATTCCACAAGCTCATCGTCCATGGCGAAAACTAAAAGGAAAAGCAGAAGGAGGTGGCAATGCCACCATCAAAAGAAGTAGCGACAATGGGGGGAGAGAAAGAGAGAGCATACAATCCCAACGAGCTCCTCCAGACGGTGATTACCTGTTGTGAAATATCTAAAACCAACCCTCCTTCTTTCACGTCGGAGCTCGGGCAGCCACGATGGAGGCCGGATCAACAGAGGTGGTGGTGGTTGCACTCTTTGATGAGGATGGAGCAAGCGATGACGATCAAAAACAGTATCAAGATTGAAGAGGCCGATAACCAAACTGAATTAGTGAATTGGGAATTAGGGATTTTAAAGACAGTTTACAGGGAAATCGATGAATCGTACCTCTTGCCTCAATTTGGTTTTTGGTTTTTTTTAAGGGATCCTTAATTCCAAGTGGGTTATCTTCTTTTTTTTAATAGAAGTTATTAATTGCATAAAAATACCATATAAATTCTTCTATATCCAAGGTATATACATGTCATATATTTTAAAATAATAAACACATATTTCCCCATGAGATTTATCAAATCAATAAAATTATAAATTATAGATGAGTATATATTTACCATAATTATGAATGCATAAAAATATCTATTATTATTATATCTATTATATATTATTATGTCTATTGTATATATGACTTTACTTAATTACATTAAATTAAATATCGGTATAATTTCCAAGACCATATCTAATTTCATTAAAAATCTATAGTAAAGATAAGATGTTTCTCAAATTTTAATCCAACTCCAATTAATCACTATATAACATTATATAGTTCAGAAAAGATTTTACCCAATTTCATTCAATATTGATATTAAAAAATCGTACAAGGTCTGGTTATCGAACTAGTTAATATTAGGGTCAAATGTTATCTTTCACCAATCATCATACTCCTCGTCATCTCGTATGTGTGATTCATTATTGGACAGTGGTTCATTCTCTGAATTAGTCTCAAAACCCGATCCATCATCATCCGCATCAAGATCTGAAAATTCAGTATCCTCCCTTTGCTAATTCGGTACCTCGATCAACGAAGAGCCGAGTCCCTTCTACCATGATTCCATAATATATATAGGTTGGGTAAGGTGTTCACACCCCTTATGGTGTTAAATGTTAACAAATCTAGGTCATTGATTGAATGAAATGGGTGGTTGAGATTATTAAGCAATTTTGGCTTTTTATTTAATTAAAAATCAATGGGACTCACCTCTTTCCTTGCCCACTTGCTGAATTACCTGCGCGTGTATTACTTTTTTTTTTGTGGCGTAACATTTTTTTTGGTGAAGTAACGTTGTTTTGTTTTTTGTGTGGTGCACTGTTTGAACTATTCGATAAGGTGATATTAAATATTCTCTAACTTATAGTTATTATTCGTGTGTAAAGAGGAGATATCATTTAGATATTAGCAAAAGGGTTGATCAATTTTGCAACTATTCGCTAGGTTAATAGTAATTATTCGCTAAATTGATCGTTAATATTCATTTGTAAAGAGGAGTTATCATTTAGATAATAGCAAAATGGTTGGTCAATTTTGCAACTATTCGCTAGGTTGATAGTAAATATTCGCTAACTTGATAGTAATTATTCGCTAGGCTGAAAGTGTATGTAAATGTAATTCTTGATTTCCCACCTCTAATTAACCACATACATATGAATTATTCCGTATTATCAACGAATATAAACTCTGAACTTACCGAATAGTGACCCTGAACATGAAATTCAATGAATAGCTGGTTATTAGCCATTATTCATAAATACTTTAATTATGCAGTAAGATTTGGACAATTATTCGGTAATATGTTCAAATAATAACTAAATAGTAACGAATAATTTATCACATACCATCGAATAATCTATTGCATACCAATGAATAATCTATTACAAAACTATGAATACCAATGAATAATAAATCTAGATCTACTTCGATCAAAACCAACAAAATCTCCAATTCAATTCCCCAATTCAAGAAATCCCCAATTTGATTCGATTCGGACGCCTCCTCGCTTCCTTGAATAGCCTTAACTAAGGTGTCGTTCGTTCCCCATCTTGTATTTTTCCAACAAAATCAAATCGGAACACAAATTGATCGAACGGACCCTATAAACTTCGATCTCGTAAAAAATAAATCATGTGAACAGATACTACCTTAGGCGGCCCATCAACTACGAAAACAAAGGCGAAATGGAGACAATTGGAGAAAATAAGCCAGTAGACAACCTCATAGGCCAAATCAAACACCGGATCCACTGGAGAAGAAAAGGAATCGTCCCCGGTAGCACTCGTTGTCGTTTCGCCATCGCCTTTGCACCATCGTCGCTTCGCCATCGCCGCTTCTCCATCGCCATCGCCCCTTCACCGCCGCTGGTTGACCGTCATCGCATCGGATCCTGGTGAGGGAGAGGAGAGAGAGATGGTTACACTGACAATGGTTTTCGAGGAAGATGGTTGCAGCAGCGGCGGTTTTTGACCAACCTCGCCTCCATCATCCTCCATGGCCACCACCACTGTCCAGATCTTACCAGGCTCACCCCTAACTGCCTATATCCATTGAAGAAGTCGTCGATCGCCCCCCACCAAGACCTCGCCGCTCTGAAGAATGAAGGAGGATTTGATCAGTCAATTAGGGTAAATGTAGAATATATAATGGATTGAAACACACGCTCCAAACTAGTGAGAGTAATGCCTTTTTTGGTGGGGTCCACGATTTTAATTAAAAAATGATAAAAAAATCCAGGATTAATCGTAGCCTTCCATTCTAATTCGATCAACGACTATTATTTGTTAACATTTAATACCTTATCACTTGTTAACATTTGATCCAAATTATATATATATATATATATATATATATATATATATATATACCTGTGATATGGTTAATAACAGTAATGAGAATATGTATAGAAAATGCTTTAACTACATCCACAAAACAACCTCCGGAAAATTGACCTTTGAAAATAGGTTTCCAACATTTCCAACGCTAACTACTAATGGAATAGTTTTCCAATAGTATAGACCCTTGGAAATGTTCATCAAAATATCCCAACAATATTGACGCTTGAAAATAGGTTTCCAACACTTTTCACCCTTACCCCGAACATGACCGTTGGAATAGCCTGTATTTCTAGTAGTGGGAGGAGAGAGGGAAAAGTGGAACCTTCTAAAACACAAACGCTTTCAAGTTCATTGAACATGCAAAATATGACAAATGTTAATGTGCCAACCAATACATTTTTCGTGCCACCAACGAGTAAACGAGTGCCATCAATAAGTAAACGTGTGTCATAACTGATTGAGATTCCTTATAAATGCACCCAAGTCCAAACATACATACCAACCAAACATACATGCCAAACAAAATTTACGTGTCAGATAAGATGTTTTACGTGCCACCAACAAGTAAACTCGTGCCATTAAAATAAATTTTCATGCCAATGATGTTTTGACGCCTACGAATTGCTAAGAAATCCATGAAGTACACGAGTCAAGCAAGCAAAGCTACGAGTCCTACTACCAACAAAATCTTTCCTGCAGTTCTAAAAGCAACAGAAAAGTGCAATCCTAAAAACAATAGAAGCAACAAAGTCCACGACGAAATCCAACCCTCTGCAAGAAAATTGGTCACAAGGTGGAGTTTTGCTACAAGCTCATAGGATATCCCTCTGGTTCATTTGGAACTTCAAAGAAGAAGGTCGCTAATACTGTTACTGGAAGTAGTGAATCACCATCTCCCATCCCTGGTTTCATTGCTGAGCAGTGCGCTCAACTTCGTCTTTTACTCAGTCAAGTACAGTCAAGTGAGGTTCAGACCACTCCCATGGCAGGATGCACCATGGCAGGTATTGAATCTTCAGTCATGAATTGCTATTTGAAGTATGGTCTTAATGCAACATGTGATTCAATATTTGATGATATGACTTGGATTATAGACTCTGGTGCAACCGATCATATGTGCTCCACAAAAGACCTTTTCACAACCCTTAAACCTCTTTCAACCACTCACAAAGTCACTTTACCAAATGCTACTTGTATCAAAGTTACTTCTTATATTTCTGTGAGAATTTTGCCCAATTTGACCATTCATAATGTGCTTTTTGTTCCTAATTTCAAGTTCAATTTACTCTCTGTCAATAAATTGACTAATCAATTACACTGCACCATTGGTTTCTCATCCAAACTTTGCATCTTGCAGGGCCCTTCTCTGAAGAGGCCTCTAGAACTTGATAATAACCAAGGTAGGTTGTATTTGCTACAAAGCAAGCAATCAGACATGCTCATGGGAACTAAGCCTTCTTCACAACCTTTCATTTCTAGACCTGATTGTAATTATTCTTTTAGCAAAACTTTTGCTTGTATGCTTGATCCCTTTACTCTTTGGCATGTCAGACTTGACCATATGCCATTTAATAAACTTAGTAAACTTGTTTCTCTCATTGATCCTGCCATTTCTTCTTGTAAGAGGACAGACAGTCAATGTGATATTTGTCACAAAGCAAGACAACACAAATTGCCTTTCCCTTCTAGTCATATTTCTTCCAAATTACCTTTTGAGTTGGTGCATGTTGACCTTTGGGGACCTTACCATACTGCTACCCATGACAGCTACAAATACTTTATGCCAATTGTGGATGATTTTTCTCGCTGCACCTGTACCCATCTTCTGAGTGTAAAGAGCAATGCCTTCCCCTTCTAAAAATTTTTTATCAAGATGATACAGACTCAGTTTTCCTACACTCTCAAAACCTTTAGAACTGATAATGCTTTTGAGTTGGGCTCTAGTCATGAGGCATTTGCATACTTTAAATCCCAAGAGATTATACATCAGACCAGCTGCCCTTACACACCACAACAAAACAAAATGAAGTGGTAGAGAGAAAACACAAACACTTTTTAGAAACCTCCAAAGCCAATCAAATTTGCCTTTGATATACTGGAAGATTGTGTGTTAATGGCCACTTGTCAATAGATCACCTTCCATGCTTTTCCAATCAAATTTGCCTTTGATATTGTCAATAGATCACCTTCGAGAGTGCTGCAAAGCTCCACTCCCTTTGAAACCTTGTTTAGTTAAGAAGTTAGTTGAGTAACCAGAAGTTGTTATACATTTTCTGTTCATATAAATACCAATTCGCTGTATTAGAAACTTTAATTAATTCATTACAAAAAATAAGAAAATCAAAACGCTCTCATTTTCATCTTCTCTCCTTCTCTGGTTTTGGCGCCATAACTGGTTTAGCTTGGTTTTGCACTCCGACAAATCGCACCTTTAGGCCACTGCTTTATTGTATACATATATAGACTATATAGTACATAATTTATAAGATAGTTTTTGTAAAAAAAAAAAACAAAAACAAATAAAATGTAAAAAAAAGGGAAAAAAAAAAGAAAGTATCTAGAGATCCTCCTCCTCCTGAGCACGAAGAGCCCTGAGGATCTTAGACTGAGGAGAATAAGGATCACCCCTCATCCTATTCCTCTCCCAAATCTCTTTTGGCCTTCTTATCATTGTCTCCTCCGGATGCTCAATCTGCTCCGGCATCCATACAACCACTTGCTCATCCATGCGCTTCGGCTTCGGCTTCCCCTTCCCCGACACCGACTCGTGGCTGATGTGGCGCTTTTGGAACTTGTGGTGACCTTCTGGAGGGCCTGTACTATTCTCCAGCTTCGGGCTGGACATCGGCTGCTTCGGATGACCCAAAGGATCGGCCGCCTTCTCCACCACCGCCGGGTTTGGTTTTTCGGTTGACGGGGGCGGCTGGGTCACCTCCTTACCAATCACAGCGTCATCACCCTGCTGATCGATCGATCTCTCAAAATTCATTAATACATATATCACATATGTATATATATTAATAATTAATTAAGATGTAAGTTATATATGATCGACCTTAAGATGACGTTGATCAGAGGGGTGGTGGGTGGAGAAGAGCCTGTGAGGAACACCTGAGGGTAAATTAATACATGCGTTGTTTCTGGAGGACGACTTGATCAACAATAATTGTGTTTGGATGAAGGAAGTTGCTACCCTCGATTGCATTCTTCTTGATTGATTCCTCCGAGATCGATCCACCTACTTTTAGTTTTTCCTCGATCAATCTCTTTCTTTTTTGTTTTCTTTATTTTTTGGGGATTAAAAAAAAATTACTCGATCCGTAATGATAATGAATTGTGGTGGTAGCTTCTAGTAATCGTCAAGGGGGTGGCGTGGGGGTGGTTCAACGTGTCCACTTTGATGACGTGGCATTCACCTCTCCTGCCTTGTGGTGGTGGGGTGGCGGAGAAGCTGACATGTGCTCCTACGCGCGTTATTACTACCACAAAAAACATAACCGATTTTAACAATGAAACTAACTAATGTCAATGCATGTGAATGTGAACCAAGGTCAATTCGACAACACTACTGATTCGTTTGTTTTAAATTTTGGAAAACGTAACGAAAACAAAATAGATGTAATTTATTTATAGTTTAAGATACATTATTAAAAATTTTAATTATTTTTTTCTTTAATTTTTTAATACAAAATTGGCTTTATTTTCTCCTTTTCAATCCGGTTTGGATTCCCTAGCCACTTTTCGTGTTACTTTCTGTGTTATATCTCTTAAATTAGTGTGAATTATAAATAAAATTAGTTCAGTACCCTCACTTTTGTGTAGTTTATTTTTTAAAATTAATACATTTAATATTAAAAAATGTATAAAAAAAAATTTGGTAAGTAACCTTTAAACTCTAAGTACCCCTCACCTCTAAAAATTGTTAATTATTATGTAGTTAACAGTAAAAAGAACTTTAAATATTTATAATTAGAGATAAAATTTAATCCCATTATTAATTAATATTTGTACCCAAATACATGTATGTAAAAATAACTTATATATACAATGTACCGTTATTTAGAGTTGAAATTTTTTTTCCTTTATTATCCTTCTCCTTGAATGCATTTGTCATCTTTGAATGCATCTGTCGTCTTTGAATTATCTTATGGAATAATGTAAATGAACATGTATTTATATTTGAAAAATGTTTAGTAAATTTATTTATTTATTGTGATTTGTTAGGTATAGTTGAAATTTGTTTTTACTGTACATATATACATACATATATATATATATAGAGTAGTGTATAATTAGTTTAGATTTTGAAAAAAAAAGAAGATAATTAGTTCTTGTTATAGACATAGTATTGTATAATTAGTTTAGATTTTGAAATATACAAAGCAAATCTGTATTACATGTAATAAATAAAAAATATAAATAAATAATATATATCATCACCGTTTGAAATATTCAATAGTTGTAGTGGTTGTGTAACACCGTTTGAAATATGGAAAAGGGGTAATCAAGGTGTACAATCTATACACTTAATTTCTTAGATGAATATTTTATTTGCCTGCAGAAGAACACGAGTATAAATAATCACCAATATTGAATAAAAATATTAAAACTTAATCAAAATTATTCAAATATATACTGTTGAATTGATCAACTTACCGATAGTAGGAACTACTCTTCCTTTTCTCCTTTCTCTAAGCACATCCAACATCTTTTGATGATTCACCATGTAACTTGATGTGTCATTACTATTGGAAAACATGGAACCTAATAATTATTGTATATATATGAACAAATGATAAATTAAGTTTCATTATACTTGCATATACATATTGGTCGATTTAAAAAATTTACAAATGACATATTGATCAAAATACCATGTATTTGAAATATTAGAAAGAGGAAATCGTTGGGTACAATCACCATGCTTGTTGAAATAAATGTTTTCATTGCTGCAAAAATTAGAGTAAAATGATGAATACTTGTAATTTCTTATAAAAAAAGATCATATATGTAAAGCACATGTATAAATTAAATATCTAACGTACCTCTCCTATGAACCTTACTATTGTTCTTCTTTATGGACGTCTTACCATTGTTATTTGACATCGCATGCGATTTGATCTATGCTCTGTTGAAACGATTGTTGTCATACGAAAAACGCTAATGTAATCACCAAATAATCAATATATATGAGATTGCAAGGTAGAACCGTGAATTGAATTTTCTAATTAGTTAATTAATTAATTAGATTTGTTTACTTAATTAGATAAGATAGAATCTAAATGCCACAAATTAGATAAGGGAGTTAATTACTTAATTAGATGTTCTAATTAGTTAAGATTTGGTTATATTTGAATATCATCGGATTAGTACGGTATATAAGATATGTCATATATGGGTTTAACCATATACTCCTTTCACATATATGTTTAAACACTTTATTAGATACGGAGTATATATTTCATCTCTTTTCCTTTTAATTAATTATTTATTTAGATCATATCTACAATTATAAATTTATTAATTGGATTTTGTTTTAGTTATTTAGATATATACGACATATCTTTTTTTAGCAAATATATACAACATATCCAAACTATAAGATTCTTAATTGGATTTGCAATTAATTTTGTTAGTTAATTACTAACTTAAAAATCCTACATTAAAGGAGAAGCCGCCACATGGCGTATGCGACTTCTCCTTTAGTATTATATTATTGATTATTGATGATACTATTGATTAGGAAACAATACTCTAGATTTAAATCTATAAACCTGAGAAGGTAAAGAATTAAAAAATGATGTTTAATGTATATTTTTTTATAATTTTTCAACCTCTTATAAAAAGTTATCCTAGGACTAGATACATAAACCCTAAGAAGCTAAAACGTTAAAATATACACATAAAATTTTTTTATGGGTTAACCACTTATGATTTATATATAAATTTAAACCTAAGATGTCATATCGTAATTTAACTCATAATTTAAGAATTGAAATAAGGAGTGTAACACAAAAAGTGTAACAAGTGATCCATACCTATTTCAACCACCCATATAAACAAGAGTCGGGTACGTAACCATATTCCTAGGGTGTGCTTGGATTCCAATGCATTATGTTTATAATGCAATTATAATTATAAACACTGAAACAGTGTTTGATTACTCATTTTACAATGTGTTTAAAATAACGTCAATTTTAAATTTAATTATATTAAGTTTATAATATAATTTTAAACACATTATGAAATATGTATTCAAACACTATTCAAGTGTTTATATATATATATACATATATATATATATATATATATATATATATATATATATATGGTGTGGTTCCGGTGTGCACTGTGCACAAATATTATTCGGTGAAATGTGAAACATTCTACTGAATACTGTTATGTTTTTTTTTCCATTCAGCTCAGATGAAAACGTCCCAATTCCACTGAATAATTTGTAACATTCTACCGAATAATATTTAGTTTTTTTATTCATCCGTTTGAAATAAAAGAAATCTCAATTCCCTAAACAATACTTACAATTTATACGAAATGATTCAAATTTCATCAAATAATGTTTCACATTCCCCTAAACAATACTCACATTTCACCAAATAATGCTTCAAATTTCACCGAATAATATTTGTGCACAGTGCACACCCTAAGGCTTGTGCACAAATGATCCATACACTATATATATATATATATATATATATATATATATATATATATATATATATATATATATATATATATATGTCTTATTTTTCATACAAAAATAGCATTCTTCTCTAATTTAGACTCGCAAAACTTATATGCAATATATTTTCTCATACAAAACTTGTTTTCATTTCATTTGCCTTACACGATCTTATACAAACAAGCCCTACGAAGATACTCAATCTCATTCATGCCAATTCAAAAACAGTCTTGTATACACTTAATCGACATTTTATAGGGTACCTGCTTAATGTATTGTTAATACTCTACACCAGATTGTCATTCGGTGACCCTTCACTTGAAATGGGTTTTTCGTCGCATGAGCTTTTATTCGACGAACATCCGTCGCCTGAACTGTCGTCTGATGAACGCCATCCCTTGAGTCTTCCGACAGGTATAATGAAATTGTAATTGTGAAAGTATTTCAATCTATAAGTAGCATACCTTTCTATTGGATACATCCAGGTGTACTGCATGGGTCCAGTTTCTAGCACTTGTTGCGGCGGGTGAACTAGAAGGTGCACCATGAATCATGATTGTGAAAAAGTGTGGGGGATAAGTCATCTCCAATCTATACATAATCTGAACTATCTCATCCTCCATCTGGCGTACATCCTTCTTCCTCAACTCTCTAGCACATAATCTGAACTATCTCATACATATGCTCTATACTTATATACTAGCATATATTAGAAGTGTGGGTTTATAACCTATGCTCATAAATGTTACATAATATAAATAAGTATATAGTATATGGTATAGTGAACATTATGTATGTGTATGTTTATATGCTCGGTTGAAGATCTGATTGGGCTCAGCCCAAACAGAAGCCCAAAGCCTAGTTTCTTGTCAACCCGTCTTAGCTAAACCCTTATGGTGAAACGCTGCATTTCAACTCAACGAGCTCTCCTATATACAGGAAGCTAGGGTTCTTGCTTGACACATCAACCATCAGTCTTCAGGTAAGCCAAACACACACACACACACACACACACACACACACACACAGAGAGAGAGAGACTCCCCAGCGCCGCTAGGGTTTCTGCGATCATAGCTTTGGCGAAGCATCTGGTGACCGATCTTGAGCGCATCTCCATCGGAGACTCTAGATCTATTACTTAGGAAGAAGAAGAAGGTGAAAGTCCTTAGTTCCGACAAAGGTCTTCTTCTCTGGTTCACTTCGACGACAATCTGACTCCGATCTTCAAATCTAGGGTGTATTCTTCCTTATTTGCTTCGTTCTTTCTTCTTTTACACATGCATGTTCATATCTGTGTGTTCTTGCCTGTATTTGCCTTAACTTTGAGTTTAGAGCAACCTGTTCTGTGAACCTTCTTACCGATTAGTGGATTTGTGACTTCGAGCCATTCTACTGAGGCTTCGTGGACGTAGGCTTCTGGCCAAACCACGTAAATCTCGTGTGTTGTCTCTGGTTTTAAAACTTCGACTAGTTCTTACAAAACCCCAATCTTGGTCTCCAATTTGTGAGATCGAGATCATATTGAATCACATAATGTTTTGACTAGCTTGTAAAAATAATTCTTAAAAAATAATTTATTAAAAGTTGAAAAAACATAAAGTCGAAAAACAACGTTTTAGGCCAACCAAGCCTACATGGGCCATGTGACCAAATAAGTTGGCATTGCTGCTCGACATTGGTGTGCATATATGCCTTCTCACTAGGTTAGGCTGTGTGGCCTAGCCTTCTTGCGCCCACGGATCCCGTCTTCAACAACATCGTCCATCTTTAGAGATGTCAATGGGTCAGGTGGTGGGTGGATGATCTACTTTCGTCACCCGACCCACCACCAAGAACCCTTCACCCTACCCAACCCATCACCCACCAAATATTTCACCCGCCCTGTCCATCCATCGCCCACTGGTTGATCGAGTGCATCGGGTGACAATTCGAGTGAAATACACCTCTTCAAATTCAACAAAAAAAATTATAGAAAACATACGTTGAACGCTTTGATAAATAAACAACTAGCAAATATAGTCAAATTCGGTCAAATGCGTGTAAAGATCCACACAACTATCAATATTTCAAGCTAGAAGAATGTTTGATAGGTTTGTTTAGTTAGGGTTTGGGGATATATTGGTAATTTCATATATATAATCTAGTTATATAACGTAAGTCGGGTGACGGGTTGGGTGATGGGTGGGAAATACCTTCACCCGAATCTGACTTTTGTAACAGCCCAAATATAAATATTCGGGTTACGTTTCGAAGGTTGGATACCTTCGTTCGGATCTTGCAATACAGGTACGGCTCGAGGTTTCAAAACCTCAAAAGATAGCGTTTAAAGTGGGGATTTCAAACTCCAAATCAATCGCAGGGTCGTTGGGTACCCTTAACCTGTCCTATGAGTCTACATCGCTAAATTCATTTGAGTAAAAAGGCCAAAACAGAAAGTAGAGTAAAACTTGTCATGGCGAGGCCGGGTCAAAACCAAAACACAAAATCTCAGATATGCGAAATACTTAAGCCAAGTGATAAGGTAAGTTTGATTCGATCGCCCGAGCAAATCCTCGCCATAGAAGTATGGAGCACTCATAATCTGCAAACAAACCTAAAAAAATATGTGCAGGGCATGGGATCAAACCGAGGTCCTATTTGCACTCTATTCCCACAAGCAGGCAATCAGGCATACCCATACGCTATACCTAATAAAGATGTTTTTAATGCATTGCGAAATATTTAAAAATTCAAGCATGCTGACAGTTTATATATATATATGCAATAATACGATAAATGGCCCAAAGAATGAAAAATGGCCTATCCCTCTCCCACCTCCACCCCCTTCCCGTTCACCCATCACCCGACTCATCACTCGTTCACCCATAATCCATTTAAAATCCGCTTTATATCGGATTTTCACCTACTTTTTCGGATCGGGTGAAACAGATATCCATTGAGTGCAGGTGAAATTGTCCCTATACATCTTTGAGCTCATAGACAATAGTGGCACCTTTTTCTTGACCTTAAGGAGGATATCATTCTTTTCTATTTGTCCTCGAATCGTCCTTGATACGTTGCCCGAATCAATGTCTTTGTATGACCCCAAAAAGGGCATTCTAGACACTATCACCTTTACAATCAATTCTAATTATAAAAGGTTTAGGGGATAAAAAAGATAATAAATTTTTGGATCCCTAAATAGATTGCAAGGTATTTGAATCTCTTCATCCATGAAATTGAGTTACATTCGAATTTATTAAAACTAGTGCAGTGCCCGCGCCATGGCGCGATTTTGTTAAAAAAACTTAATAATAAAATATTTATTATTATATAATTAAATAAATGATTAACAAAGGTAGCATCGACTAATAAATGTAGGGAGTTGATAAAGTAAAAAAGATGTAAAAACCATAAAATGAAGGTGGTTATGTACATTAGCAAAAATATTCTCATTTCATTAATAATTAAATACAAATAGATGGTTAAAATGTATAGATTTTCAATTATTAAAAAATTTAAGAGATCATAACATCAAAATGTTTCTTATTTAATATTTAATATTTAGATATAGATTATAGTTTAATTTAATGTTTTGAATTAAATCAACTGATTAGAAAATATAAAATATATTAATTTAATATTTTGAATTAACCCAATTGATTAAATAATGTAAAATATGTTAAGTAAATAAAAAACTCTATTATAATTTGATTGATTAAAAAATTTATTGGTTCAAATATTTTTTAATTGAACCTATTGATTAGAAAATGTAGTATGTGTTAATATATATATATATATTAATTTAATATTTTAAATTAAACCTACTGATTAAAAATATAGAATATGTTAATTACATGAATAAATAAATAAAATGATTCTCTTAAATAGTTATTCGTTAATATATGATGTAACTTTGTTGAAAAATAGTTCTGAAACCACTACTAGAATTCTGTTATTTAACATCGTCTCATTAACATCAGTCAGAAAAACCTGCCATGCTAAACAGTTTTTTAACATCGGTTTCTTTTTTGTGATGTAAATAAAAGCATAGACATCGTCCCATTTATTTGACAGATGTTAAATATGTATTTTAAAAAAAAATTTAGAAAGCGCGGAAACATTTTAGAAGACATTTCTAAAATTTATTTGAAGACCCGCTCAACCATTTTAGAAGGCGCTTCTTTGAAAACACAAACCCTTGTTCAGACAAAGGTTTACCATACGTGAAACCTATCTCTCTCCTCCCTCTCTCCAGCCTTTCTTCTCCAAACACCAGATCTAAAAACATATATGCTCTTCTATAGCTCCTGCTTCTATCAATGGCCCTCAAACGAGGAGTGCAACACATCTCCACTGGTAAGCTTCTTCCTCTTGTTCCTCTTCTCCCAATCTCGGATCTGCGATGAGACTGACGTTTTTGTGCTTCTCCCTGTCGATGGGAAACTACCACACATATGGGGCGACACGATTCCTGTCCAGATCTACTGCCATGAACTCGAAATCACAACTCTCTCTTCCTTCCCCGGTTCTGGTCAGTCTCTCTTGCTCTTTCCCCTTAAATCTAGTGAGTAGGTTGGTGTCGCACCTCCTTGTTCGTCCAAACCAGTGATTTTTGCCGCCGACTTTAGCCCGACCTTTAATTGTTCAATTTTAGGTTTTTTTGCTTAGGGTTTTCACATGTTACTTCTCCATCTCTAACAGACATACAGACATTAGGAATTAGGCTTCTTGAAATTAGGCAGCCACTTAGTTTCGTCTTTGACTTCCCCGGGTTAATCCTTTGCAAGTTAAACAAGTTCACAAGGATCAATACCTATCTCTTTGCAAGATTCAAATTTTGACATTTTAAGTTTCATGTATACAGAAACAGCAAGACACATGTGTAATTAGTATAACACAAATATTACAAATAATTCGAGCATGCTTATGCAAACTTTAGTACATACTTCAGCATTAAGATTTAGATGCCACCTATGTTGCAGGACCTTCCACCTTTCTTTTTGCCATTGCTTACCAAGTATTACCAGACCCATTACAACAGCTGCAATGAATACAGACGAAAATGTATTTGTCTCTTTTGCATGAGCACGCAGTGAGGCCACTTGCCTCTTCCACCAAGCTCCAGGAGGAAGGTCATCGTCTTCGGCTTTGTCTTCTGAATGGGGATCATCACAGGGGTTCAAGTTTACTTGTGACGGAGTTGGGAAACTTGCAAGTCCTTAAAGCCACTTCTAACACCAATCTCCAAATCAAATATAGGTACTTTAGTTCTTCTTTCTTTCTTTATGTCAGTAATATTCTGCATCAGATGTAAAAGTGCAAAGGATGAGGATTCATAAAGTAAACAACCTAGCATCAGAAGTATAATAACAAACATTAGTACATCAGAAGTATTACTAACAACTAACAAACTGGCATAAATAATTTATGCTTGAAGGGATTGTAATTCACGTTGTTCTAAGGTCCAGAATAATAAATAAAAAGCAAACACTTTAGGCTAAATAACAGTAGAAAATTAGCAAATCATCCAATCATTTTTGGCTACCAGTTACGTCCCATTTTTCCTCTCCCTTCTGCTCAGAGAAGCCCCCATCTTCTGGCAATGTCCCACTGACACCCTGATCAACTTCTTTTTCTGCATTATCAGGAACTATAGGCAAGTTCTCATGTTCACTGGGAGGAAACACAAAGTGACCAGAAATAAACAATGCTCGGGAGGTTTCTGTTTCACTTCCATTGTTATCGTTATTCTTGTCCTCGTGACCTGATTCGACTCCATCTGGACCAGGAGCTGCGGCATATGCTGATGCCGTCAATGATACAACTTCCCATTCATTTCCACGCGAGGTAGTTTGCTCTCCATCCTCATTATCATCCATCTTGAAATTCTAAATCAAACTAAAATGTTTTAGCACCCCAAAGCAATAAGTAAGAATGTTATCAGCATGATTATCCAGAGAAAAAACACACAAAGACAGGATAAACTGGACATTCTTTTTTTCCTTAATATAAAACACAGACACATAATCAAGTTTTTATTTCAAAAAATAGGAAGAAATTGTTAGATGTGTAGCTAAGGGTTCAAAGAAAGCAATCAGTTGCAGAGTGCCACAATCAAAGCTTGCTGTCATTTTTCTGTTTTTCCAGCTTTACAAGCACATGCTATGCAATCTTCTGTTTTTCCAGTTTTGGTACCTGTGTAATCTTCTGTTTTTCCAGCTTTACAAGCACATGCTATGCTGTCATTTTTCTTCCTTTCAGTTAATCTGTTATTGGAACACTATTCACTTAGGGTTTTAAATGGTTATGCTGGAGAAAATGTCATAAGAAGGATGCCACTGGAAAAATCTGAGCCCATGGAAGTTCATCAGAAACCAAGACCCTTACAAACTATATTTAATCTGCCTCCAGATGAGGTGTGTGCTTACTTTTACCTTCATAACAATATCTCGTCTTTAGATTCTAGGTTAGATAAGACTTTTATGTACATTTGTACACTGCTGATTGTAAAATTTCTTTTGACATGCCAATGCTCTGTTGTAGATCGTTAATAACAATTATTCATGTGCTTTGGAGAGATCATTTTTATATCATGGAGGTCCTCTCCATGATCATGTTATGATAGGTAGAGGGATAGCTGAGGATGCTGTGTTGTTTTTACTGAAAGTGGCTGCTTTGGAGACGGTGATGATGAAGCTCCTGAGCACCTGATGATGAAGCTCCTGAGCACCCTCCTTCTGAGAGCTGGTTGCTGAATCTTTATAAAGAATTAAATGATGAAGGGATCATCCTACCAGAAAGGAAATCAGCTATGGTATTTCATAAAGTCTTGGTTTTGTTTATCTTCGATCAAGTTTCAATGAAGTCTTTTTTACATGTGTGATCATACAACTGTGGTGTGTGAATATGATGGCTCTATATTATTTATTTGCTTATATGATCTTGTGAATTTGTCTGGAGAATTTGAGCTTCTAGATAATTATTCAAAATCCTCTTTCTGCTCACACCTCTTGTGTCTCCTGTCACCTGTATGTTTCTTGCTCTCCTCCTATTTATTCATTAAGATCCATCAAATCTGTTGTACAAAAAATCTTTTGCTTGTCTCGAGGAGCGGAAGGGGAGGCAAAGAAATACACTGATTTAGAATATCTTACTCATTTCACTTATCTAATACACATGTTATGCAATATTTATCCTTGTTTTTGGTTGCTTGACTAATGATTTTGCTTGTTCTAGAACAATTATACATGGTGTTCTGATCTTGATGCAGAACTGGCTTTGCAATTCAGAATGATCATGATGTTTGCATGTGCATTTCCTCTTGCTTTTGTGTTTGCTGCTGTGGTAAGTGTCCTTAGCAAAGAGTTTAGCTCTGTAACTATTATGTAGATTGTCTTTGTTCTAAAACATTTTCAATACTTGTGTTACCGTGTAGAACAATATTATGGAAATCAAAACTGATGCGTTAAAGCTGCTTGTCATACTGAGACGGCCAGCTCCTCGTGCTGCTCCGAAAATCGGGGCATGGCTGAACATATTTCAGGCATGTATCTTTGACGTTCTTTTCATTTTGTTACATGATTTGTATGGATAAGGTTATTTTTGCACGCCTCATCTAATGATGAATAGAAAACACAACTATTTTCTTGAATCATGCAGTTTCTGATAGTGATGTCGATATGCAAAAATTGCACTCTTCTGGTGTGCTTGTATGACGTTGAAGGGAAGTGGAAGTTAGAGCTTGGGCTTGCTGCCATTCTTTGGCTTTGCTTTTTAGTCATTGTCTAATTGATTCTTAGACTTGAGTGAGTGCTGAAATCTTGTCATGAATTTGCTTGTACTTCTTACATTCATGTAAAAACATTCTATCTAATTTAAAGCCTATTAGCACCCAATTGCCACTCGAATTATGGGTTTTTCTATGAATCTTGCTACTTTTGGTTGATGTAATTAAGCCTATTAGTTCAATTGGTAGAGCGTTGTGCTCAAGCGCAAAGATGCGGGTTCAAATCCCGCATAGGTTACCGTAATAAAAAAACTACAAATATATTATTTAACATCGGGTAATAACCGATGTCTTTCAAAAAATAAATCGATGTCTATGTGGGTGATGTTAAAAGTAAAAAATGTTTAACATCGGCCAAAGCCCGATGTTATAACATACAAAGACATCGGATTTTAAAATATAAACGATGATATAACATACAAAGACATCGGCTATTACCCGATGTTAAAAAGTTATGACTTTTAACATCCCCACATAGACATCGATTTTTTTTTGAAAGACATCGGCTATTACCCGATGTTAAATAGCAAAATTCTAGTAGTGAACAATCCCATTGCTTAAAACATAAGAAGTAGTTTACCATATTATATAGATAAATTATAATGAAATTATATAAGAAGACAATATTATTATATAAAGTATATAAATAATAATAATAATAATAATAATAAGAAGAAGAAGAAGAAGAAGAATAAGTTGACATAATTAAGATGATACATGGATATAGTAAATGATATATTAATTAGCTGACTAAAATAAATTGATTCTGTAATAATTTAATTTCTATAAATATTTTGTTCTAATGTTGTGACAAGTGGCAAAAATGCTTCTGTTTTAATATATTATATATAGATTATCACTGTTGTACCCACAAAGTTATTAACTTTCTTTAATTTTAGTAGTGAAAAAAATGGAAACCCTTACGCCACAGAACAACGCGCCCCACGCACGAGCCCTTCTCCACCCTCCTCGCTGACATGTGAAGACCTCCCGCCCCTTCCCTCTGCCCTGCCCGGCCACCGCTTCCCCTTTGCTTTCCACCTTGCAAGCTCACACCAAAAAGGTGTCTTTTGATCTATTCTCTGTACCCCTAAGTGGATCAGAGAATCAAAAATTAATAATCATCAAATTTCTGCAATTTCACGATGATTCAACCGCGCTGGATTGTCCCTTTTCACGAATGAGATCTGTTGTCCCAAAGGGGACAACCCCTGTATTCCTCTCCCCTCACCCCCAAGATCAAAAACAAAAAGAAAAATGATTAAAATTTGTAAAAAAAAAATTCAAATAGTAAAGGGTGGAATTTTGTGAGGATGGATAGGGAGACAAGGTGGATTCGGGACAGTGGATCCGCACTGCCCTTTTCGACCTCAGCTCGAATTCGATACGGGTACAGTATAAGTTTGGCCTTGATTATACGGCTTCAACTTCGTAAAGGGGGAGCTTCAAGTGGTTCGGTGACTGAGCGTCGATTTCATAGATGGAAAGGATGTTTATTCAAGGTTCGGGTCGGATCTCTCTCGTTCGGGTTCTCAAGTCGCTTTGCTCCACCAACGATCTCATATGAGGTTAGTAACCCTCCAAACCTTATTTACTACAAACCTAGCAATGTTCCTGGGCATTTAACACGCTAGTTAAGCATTGGGTTGTGGGATGATAACTCCTACAACTCGATTCGCTCTTTCTTACTACAATTGCATCTTTACAACAACTCTCTACCTTGTTTGTCTACTGTTTGCTTTTTTGCTCTTTCTTACTACAATTGCTTTTTTGCCCCTCTGAACTCAATTCAGACATGGGTGCCCCGGATAACCCGACGAAACTCTATGCGTCCGACAAGGGGAAAGCCAAGGTGGATCCTCTACAACCTGGCTCTTCGGATGATCCAAAATCGATGATTGATTTATCAGACTCCTTTAAATCCCTCCAGGAAATGCGATCTAAGGTGTTGGTCCTTTTGGAATCTCACGGACATCATAGACGTTTTAGCTTTTCGACACTGCGATGGGCATGGACTATCTATAGACTAACATCCCTACAGGTGAAACCAATCCTGTTTCTGTAATGCTATAACAACATTTTCTACCACAATTACCTTATCAAAAAAGGTTGACAACCAAGGCCTTATTACCCTCACAAGGGCAAAATGTTCTACACTTATAGTGTATTTGTACGTTTCATATACCGTGGAACCTTACCTCAACAGGCATTATTGGCTGCTTTAATTTAAGTTATTATAATGCTTATCTCTTATATCCCAACAAGATTTACCACATATCTATTATATTGATTTGCTTGATCACAACAACAATTAATCGCCAAGATTATATCCATCTCAATCCTAAGGACTATATAAATCTTTTTAATTTGTCTCTTCTAACTAACAAATTCAAGTACGGGACATGGATGTCTGGTTCATATTACATAGGGGGTATAATCGCAATCTACAATTGCCAAAAATTTATCTCACCGTTTACTGGTTTCCTAAATCTATTTTGGTCCTGATTATTCGTACTTCATTCTACCATTTTTCACTTATGCACCAACTGTATCCTCATGCTAACTTCTTCTGGCATTAACCATGCACTGTTACTTATATTTTATACCAAATCTCCTTTAAAAGTTGTTTTATTACGAATATAATAATATGGAATTGTCATGGACTACGTCGTTAGAATCTGTGGACAGCTGTGGATACATTTTGTACAACAAATTATATCAATGCTATAGCGTTACTAGAAACTAAGTTAAATGTTTGTTCTACAGACCATCTTTGGAAAAAGAATGGCTTTTGTATTATAGACTTTGCACCCGCTTCTGGTTTTGCAGGTGCTTCTGGTTTTGCAGGTGGTCTTTGCTTTATTTGGAAAGACATCGCCCCTGCGGAAGGGAATATTGAACTAATTCATATTGATGAGCGATTTATTCATATAAATTTCTACGATACTATCAAAGCAACTACCATTGCAATTCTTATTACTGATGCTCCTCCTGAAAACAGGGATAAAGACGCGTTTTGGCACTCACTTATAGGTTACACAACCTCGATTTCTATTCCTATTTGTATCATGGGAGAACTCAATGATATAAAGCCTCCTTTTGAGAAATTAGGTGGTGTAGTACCGAACCCATTACGATTTCGCCGTCTTTGTTCAATTAATACTGATCTTTCTCTATGTGAGCTACCTACTGTTGGGGGCAATTTTACTTGGCGCAAAAATCCCTCTGGAGATAATATGTCTAGGATTGACCGGTGTCTTGTACAAAATGATATTTTAATACAGTTTGACAACCTTTTTATCAAGAACCATGCTTTCACATCCTCTTATCACTGCCCGATTTCAATTGACTTCAGACACGCGGTTGCGGTCATAAATCGGCCTTTCAAGTTCGAACTTACTTGGACTAAACGCAGAGATTTTCTTAATATTATTAAGCAAGCTTAAAGACTAGATTTCCCGGGCTCGTATATGTTCAAACTTATCCAAAAAACGAAACTTCTTAAAGGGCTGGCCAAGAAATGGCATAAGAAAACGTTTGGTAATATCTTAACTCAAATTAGGGATTCCGATGCTCAATTACTAAGTCTTCCAGAAAAGATTATTATGTGACTGCTCATTCTCAACTCTTTAACTTCAGAAGCGTTTGTTGAACAAGCATGAACGACTTCTCGTTTTCCAGCATTCTTACTAGAGTCAACGAGCTAAGGTTAAACATGTTAAACTAGCAGACATCAATTTCGGCTACTACAATCGTGTTGCTTCTGTTTAGAGGAGTAGGAAGGTTATAAAAACTCTAACTACATTGAATGGGTTACATCTCACGGATTGCAGCCTAATCAAACAAGAATTTGAACGAAATTTCAAATCGAGATTTCGGTCATCAGTACCCCCCTTTTCCAATTTTGATTCTGATCTACGCGTCATTCAATCAGAAGTTTCTTATACAGCTAATATCGCTCTCATTGCTCTTGTGTTAAATGTTGAGATTAAAACTGCAGTTTTATCCATAGCACCAGATAAAGCTCATGGCCCTGATGGAATGCCTGCAGGGTTCTACAAAAAAGTACAGCCACATTGTCGGGCCATCCGTTATCAAAGGTGTTAAGAGTTTCTTTGTTTCAGGTAAGCTTTTAAAACAGGTTAATCATACATTCATTACACTTATTCCTAAGACGGATGATCCAACTACTGTTAACCAGTATAGGCCGATTAGCCTGTGCTCAACTGTTTATAAGATTATTGCGAAAATTCTTGCCTTACGGCTAGCACCAATAGTGGATAGTCTTGTTCACCCATTACAGGGTGCCTTTGCAAAAGGTCGTTCTATTCAGGATAACATCCTAATTGCACACGAAGCATTCCATTCCTTTCGTAAAAAGAAGGGAAAGAGCGGACTGATGGCTATCGAACTAGACATGGAAAAAGCCTTTGACATAATTGAATGGTCCTTTTTATATAGAATTTTCCAAATGTTTGGATTCCATCCAAAATTTATGGCATGGATTAAGGAGTGCGTTTCTACAGTTTCTTTCTCCGTACTAGTTAACGATGGTCCCACAAATAAATTCTTCCCACAAAAGGGACTCAGACAAGGAGATCCGCTTTCTCCATTTCTGTTCATTCTTGCTTCTGAACTTTTAGCGTGTTTGCTTCATACAGAGTCTACTATCGATAAGGATTTGGGATTGACTTTCTCTAATAATGGCCCTAAAATCCCGTTTCTAGCTTTTGTGGATGATATCATTATTTTCGCTAAGGCTACAGACTCACCTGCTCTCAAAGTTGCAACTATTGTTCAAAGATATTGCTTGATTTCTTGCCAGAAAGTAAACTTTCACAAATCGAATTTTCAAGTATCCCCTAATATTGGATGAGCGACTATTTCTTCGATCTCTTCGAGATTAGGAATTCTGCACTCCACGACAATTGAAAAATACCTTGGTTTCCCTATTATTAATGGACGGGCTAATAAAGAAACTTTTAATCAAGTTGTTCTAAAAACTAAGGCTCAACTTTCCAAATGGAAAGCTACTTCGCTTTCATCAGAAGGCCGCAAGGTACTAATCAAATCTAATCTTAGTGCACAACCAACATATCTGATGCAATCTTTTATGCTTCCCATATCTATCCTTGATGAACTAGATAAGGTCTACTGACAATTTTTCTGGAACAAACAGGCATCATCGACTCGTCTTATTATTTGGGATAAAATCTGTTTAGACACTTTGTCAGGTGGATTGGGGATCTACAAAGTCGAAACTATGAACACTACATTACAAATGAAACTTCTTTGGAAATCATTGATGAACCGACTAATGTCTGGGTTTAGGTAATCAAAGAAAAATATCTTAAAGTACTGACTTACTTTCTTATCAACAAAAGGGTGGAACCTCTTGGCAGTGGTCAAAATTGATGCCTATCCGGAAAGTTTATATGAAAGGTCTTCGATGGGTTGTTGGCAACGGTCATACGATTAACTTTTAGTCAGACTCTTGGGCCTCAGAAGGTTTTCTCCTTGACCATCTAGTTCTTCCTATTTCGGCTGGTCAATTGTCTTGGAAGGTAAGCCAGTTTCTTATGGACTCAAATTGCTGGGATGTTTCTGCATTAAGAAGGGACCTTGCGGATGTTCTTCCTCGTCGTGTTATTGATGAGATCCTAGTTGTTATTCTGTCGGTTCTCCATATCATTGATAGATTGTATTGGGGTCCCAGCCCGTCTGGGTGGTTTACGACCAAGTCAGCTTCAACAGTGATCCTGAATGGCTCCGAGCTGATTAACTTCCATTGTCCTTGGATTTATAAGCTTGATGTCCCCCCCCCCCCCCCCAAGATTAAGAACTTCCTTTGGAAGATTGCTCGGGATGGGTTACCATATAAGGAATGACTATAGCGTTCGCATATCTCAAATCCTACGACATGTATGTTCGGAGACTGCAATTTGGACTAGATTGCACGATGAAAAAATGGGTTCTAGCTATTCTTAATATTTTCTTACTAGTTAATTTGAGCTGTAACTTTAATAACCAAAGGAATGATATAGCTCTGGAAAACATTCATCACCATATTGGTCCTAAAATGATGTCGAACCTTGCGTTCTGCTGGTGGGCTATTTGGACTCACAGGAACCACCTCGTTTTTAATCCTACGAAAACTCTGGATCTTAACCTTATTAAGGCCTTACTCCTTACGACACAACAAACTTGGATTCAAGTATCTTACTTCAACTTAAAATAGGATGATTGAGATGATAACCCTAACAGTAGACCGCCGCTTCATAACCGTTCTAGTTACTATAAATCTAACCATCGGAAAAGGTAGGTGATATGGGCTAAACCACCCTTTAATTACGTAAAACTAAAATTTGATGGTTCTAGGTTGTAGTGTGGGAAAGGCATTCTTTGGTTTTGTATCCGGAACACGGATTCTTTTGTCATCTCCCTTAGTGGGTGTTTATGTGGTGGTATGCCTCCAATCTATGTTGAAGCTATTTGTAAAGATTGAATGTATTTTATATTATTATATTATTATATTTGAGTAAATAAATGATTATTTTATTCAATCGGTAGAAATGTGAGAAAACCCGTCCTCGAGTGTACGTTTGATTTTAAAAACATTCCGGCATCGTTTTGAGAATTTAGATTTTAACGGATTTAATTCCGCCTTCGAGCTCCGAATTTGATTGAAATTTATTTAATTCCGTTGATTTTAAAATTTAATTGAAATCTGATTTAGTCGGGATTCGATCGGGCGAGCGGGTTTTGAGTCTTTTCCGCTAATTTGAATTGGTATTGTTGGGACCACATATATATTAATTTCTTTTCCATTTTCTTTCTTCCCTCTCTCTCTCTCTCTCTCTCGGCTGGTCCCCTACCTCTCTTGTCATCTTCCTCACCCCCCCAGCTCACACACTCCCTCTTACCCCCTCCTCCTTTTCACTGCAAGCAGAGCAGCTCACCCTCCCTCTGAATTGGTCCCCCCCCATTTCCATTTCATTTCAACAGAACCCACAAGTTCACCTCCCTCCTCTCTCCACCCTCTTCTTGTCGTCTGCCCCCCCCCCCTCTTCTATTTCTGAAACCCCCAACAACCACCACCATTCCACCTCCCTCCTCCTCCCATCTCTTTTTTGGCAGCCGCCCCTGGTGAGCCCAGCTTCCCCATTGTTTCCGTGAAGCCGGAGGTCCACTGTTCCAACCGAGCATCCCACCTCCTTGCTTCCTCTGTTTTCCGGATAAGTCAAGTCAAGTCCACCCCACCTCTTTCCTTCTCTGAGCTCGAGCAGCAGCAGCAGCAACAGCACCTCCGAGCTCCAACATCGACGAAGTGAAGCCACGCACCCAGAGAGCCCCGAAGCCGCTGCCGGAGAGCCGACGCCGAGCCCTGTGTCCCCTGTTTTCCGTCCAAGGGTCCGGTAATTTCTCCTCCTCTTCTTGCTCTAGAAACGGTGTAAAGCTTCACCTTTATAACTCCTATCTCTGACCCATGCCAAGGTTCCTTGAATCCGACACCGAAGAAGCCGGACTGAGCCCCGACGAGCCTCCGGTGCACTTCCGACGACCTCGACTCTCCTCCACGATGAGCCTCTTTTCTCCTTCTCCTTTGGTCCTTTTGTGTGTCTCTGCATCGATTCAGTCCGGGAAAATCTCGTGAGGGTGGGATGGGTGCGAGCCGCCGACAGGCCGAGCTTCTCTTCTTCTTCCCCTCCGTTCTGGCGTCTGTGCTTGCCCGATCAGAGGAAGGAGGAAACCTTCCTTCTCTTTCCTTATTGGACTGGGCCTGACCCAGATCCTTCTTCCGGGTTATATCATTTAAATCCGGATCCCCATCCTTCCACCTCATATGCCACATCAGCCCCGTGGGGCCACCCTTTTTTTCCCTTCTTCTGGGTTCAATTGAAGGCTGGGTTCGGTTGGGCCTATTCTTGTTGGGCCATCGGGTTGGGCTTCTTCTTTTCCTTCTTTTCTGGGATGGGAGTTGTTTTCTGATTATACATATATATATATATATATATATATATATATATATATATATATATATTTTGTTTTATGTTAAGTTATATACATATAGGTATGTTATTATTTCCGACCTTAGAGTTATATATATAATTATATGTTCTGAAATTATTAATATTTATATTTAAAAAGGGGTTTAAAAGTTATATTAATTGATATGGAGTTATAGATATATTTATGGATTGTTTTGAGAGTTTTTGGATAGTAAGTGGTAAATTATTTGAATATTATTATTATTTTGGGATTGGTTATAATTATAAATTCTGGAAAAATTATCGTTATATATTGTTTATTGTTTTAAAATAATATTGATTGGATTATTTAATTGATGCATTTTATGAGGATCTAAACATGTGAGTTAGGAATTTTAAAGTGAATTGTTGGTTTTGATTTATAAATATAATTTGTGACATAGGTTATTTCGATGATTTAATATTGGAATTTATTTATAATGTTTCGAAATAAGAAACATGCCGGAATGATTTCTATAATGTGATTTGGAGAGATTTGATTTTAAAGTTAAATGCTTAATGTCGGAATTTGGCCAAGTATGAGTTGAGAAATTATTTTGAACATGAGTTGACTTAAATTGGGATTTATGAGTTGAAAATATGGTTGGTATGATTTTATCAAGGGGTTTGATTGAAAGAATGATTTTGGTCGATTTGATCGTATCGGAAAGATTTTGGAAAATGGTTTCACTATCGGTCGGTTTTGAGGATGTTGAGAACTTGGGTTTCGTGCGTATGAATGTTGATCCGGTAGCTTATGGAAATGGCTTGATGATAGGTGTGTATTGCTTTTGGATTGCCTGGGACTTGCATTTGGGCCCTTACTTGTGTTATCTTGTTGTTCTGCATCTTCAGGTAAGTATCCTACGGGACTTACTTAGTAACCTGGGCCTCCTGCCTGATGTGTCATGTAATGTGTAGTTTTGTTGCATATTAAAGCATGCCATGTAGTATCATGCTAGGATTGCATTGAACTGAGCATGTGTTTACTTTGTGTGTTTGAATACAGAACGGCCTTTATCTGTGATAGTCCTAGAGTCTTTGCTAGGGTCATAGGGTAGCCCAGCCCCATCGGGTGCCCTGAGTCTATCGAGTCGATATGAGCATGATATGAAAGCCTAGCACCATCGGGCAAGAGATGAGATGATGATATGATATGATTAGCCCAGCACCATCGGGCATGAGCATGAAATATGATATGATGATGATATATGAAATGATGATGAGATATGATATGATATGATGATACCGTGGTGAAGTGCACCACCACGAGGAAATGGCTATGCTATAGCACCGAACTGGCCAGTCTCTGCACTAACGGGAAGGGGTGCAGAGTTAGGAGAAGGATATGCCACTTGGCATTGTCTTGGGCCCTTTACAGTTCTTTTCTGCATAGTATATATATACTAGGGGCATGATAGTGTGATTTAAATCTTGTACCGCATTAGTCATCTTTTATTTAGGTATAGGCATGTTATGTGGCCTCAGCGCGGTCAGAGGAACCGCAGGCGATCACCAGGCCTGACTTCGTGGATAGTGTTAGGTACCGCTCTTGTTGCTCCATGCTTCTGTGACGGGGAAATCTTTTGGCGAATCGAAGAATCCGGCTAATATATTCTAACTTGACAAATGGCAATCACCCGCTTTGTTTTGGTTTTGACCCGGCTCTGCCGTGGCACTTGTATCTAAACCTTGCTTCTGCTTTACTTTCATTTGAATTGAATTTCCGCGACTTTGATTGCTTGGGGTTCGAAATCCCCGTTTTGGAATGCTGATCTTCGAGGTTTGAAACCTCGACCCGTACCTGAATTGCAACATCCGAACGAAGGTATCCGACCTTCAAAACGTAACCCGTGTATTTATATCCGGGCCGTTACAAAGTTGGTATCAGAGCCAGGTTGTGCAATTCGGGTACGCAAGGGTCGAGTGTATGTTTTGGAAAACCGCCCATGGATTTCGAAAGGTTTGAAAGCGTTTTAAAGGGGCAAAATGAACTTAATATGCCTAACTCAATTGGACTAAATATGAAATTGGATTATGATAAAAGAGGAGAACCAACTAATAAGGGATCGAGTGGGTAGAAAAGGCGCTAGACCATCCCTATTGGATATAGTCGGAAATGGGTAGGCGAAATACTAGCTTGTTTTTTGCAGATGGGTCGGGAAGACTCCAAGGAGGTCGTTATATGTGGCATTGACTGATTCTATGTTGAGTGCTTGATATACTAAAGATTGATTGGTATGTCTTAATTGTTTAATGAATATTGAACGATTTGTGCGAACGGAATAGCGGGAGTACCCTTCTTCTTATATGGTTAAGCTCAGCTTTTGTGGAACCGCCCCTTTCCTTATGAACCCTTTTGACAATTCAATCGAGTCCTCCCTTCGAATATCGGTCTTCCATGGGAATTGGGTTGGTAAACACATGGTGTCGGGAATCATGATTGAATATAGAGGTTGTCCGAGAGAGTATTGGAAGACGGTCCTTGATGAAATTCCGAGTTAGAGAGTGAGATGTTTACGAGGCTGTCCTTATCAATTCTTATGACGATCCATCAGTGTCCTCTTATCACGAAAAAATTCGTATCCGAGTCCCACGGGAAAGATTGGGTAATGAGTCAGTTCGAAAGAGTCAATGTTGCTCTTATGGACCTCTATTGGGTTATCTTGATTGCTCTGTCCATTATTGCGTGATACTATGTGGTACTACTCCTTGACCTACAATTGATCCTTAGTGTGAAGTTGTGCTTATGTGCCTTAATGTTCATAATGACTATTGTATAGGTTTGAGCTACATTTATCATATCCATATCATCCCGACATGATCTACTTAGTATATTGCATTGTCATACTAGAGCACGAATAAATATGTCATATGCTAGGATGTCGTCTAATTGCTATCCTTCTTGTGAATAGGTTCATGATACTGCGATAGTACGGTTCTAGTATCATGATAGAGTTAGTCCCTTACTTGATGGATACATGTTATAAATTCATGTCGACATGCCTTATATGCTACGTTATCCTCAGTACACGTTATGATGATGATCTTTAATATGAATTCGTAGTTGTATGACATTCTGTACCCATGCTTGCCTCATTGCTTAGGTCCCGTGTTATGCCTTTCTTTCTCTCATGATTATATGTTGTCATCGCATGTCTATTTGGCCTATTGATCGTACGGTTGATTAGAAACATGAACCACATGGTATGAGTCTATATGATTGCTGCTTCTTCTGAATTAGGTCCATGATAGTGTGATCGACTCTACTTTATATGAATGCCTCATAAGATGTGCTCTTTAACATGCTAGCCGATAATGCCTCGATGCTTATCATTCATCTTGGGACAAGAATCTATAGCATGCCCCCCTATTTTGTATTCCTCAGAGTAACTATTGTTGATGATTTTGCAAATGAGTATTGTTATGTGTTAATTGTGCTAAGGTGAGAATATGTTAGTGTAAGTGAGTCTTGACAAATACATGTTTTATCCCAGTATACATTAACTTGAACTCATGTCCTCATATTCTGGTCGTGTTGCCATTACTTAGACTTGCACTATACCTCGCTACACTTCCTCTCCTGTTTCTGTATTATTGGAATGTGATTAAATTGAAGTCTTTCTTAGTAGTCATCCAGTTTGGTTTCAAGAACCAATTCATCACCTTTCTTTGATATATATACTCTTTACCTTTCCAAACCAAGTTATCTCGTTTCTCAAAAGGTTTTGCTCACAAAAATTGGATTACCTTATACTCCGTATATAATTAGAGTACATGTTATAAATTATGAGGTTTGGATTATCTTGGGTTTGAAAATGGTATTTTCGGTAATTTGTTACAGTATACTGGGAATAACTATACCGTACGGAGTAATAAGTAAGGAGCCTTTTTATACGAAGCTCTGTTGAAGAGAATCAAAACGCAACAGTGGATTGGAGATCGACAAAAGATAAAGATGCATTCTAGACTTTGGCTGACTTGTACGTAGTGGACCATGTCGAGATTAATTGGCTCTCATCCCATTACACAAATCAACTTCATAATGTTATAAAACATTTTATACAGGTAAATGCAATCCTAATGTAAGCTATAATTACAAATCTTACAATGTGGATTGAAATTGAAACCTTGGCTAAGGTTTACTCTAATTATATTCAATCTGTCTAATCGTGAATATAAACAATGTTTAAATAGAAAAGTAAATTTTAAAATTCAAAATATAGTCGGTCAATCCTATACCAAAAAGGATGATGACTCCTTAATTAACTAAATCCTGACTGTGAAGAAAACGAACTAAAATGATCAAGCAACACTGATGAAACAGTGTTGAATAAATGCAAGAAGAAATCAGAATATGATGTCAATCCCCTTTGTTTCCATTCCTGGCGGCCGATGGCCCTTTTAGGTAAACTCCAATCCCCAAAACCCTTAACCTATGATGCAACAGCTCGAGGCATTATATAGCCCCAGGCACGTGAGCTGCACATACAAGAAGGCAGTGTCACAGCTGTAGGACAGCTGTTTATTACAAAATGAGGACCACAACCTTAGAGGGAAAAATAAAGAGCTAACAGACAAAATAATAAAGTCTTAGGAGGAGGATGGCAGTGAGCTAAGGCTAATATGAAAAACATAATAAGGAAGCTAAGCTAAGCTAAGCTTATTCTTCATATCCCCCCTTCAAGTTGGACTTGGAGAGAAACCGACAAGTCCCAACTTAGAAGAAAGAAAGTGATGGTGCTTGTCTCCAAGAGGCTTGGTCAACAAATCAGCAACTTGAACTCTAGTTCTGATGTGTTGAGGTTGAATGAGGCCTGCTTGGAGACGTTCTCTGATGAAATGACAGTCAATCTTCAAGTGTTTGGTCCTCTCATGAAATACAGGGTTCTCTGCTATGTGAAGAGCAGCTTTGTTGTCACAAAATAATGGAATGGGTAAGTGCACAGAACTCTGTAAAACATTCATCAACCCCCTCAATCCACACAATCTCACTTGTTGTCATATACATGCTCCTATACTCAGCTTCTGCAGAGGACTTGGATACTGTGTTCTGTTTCTTTGTTTTCGATGAAACTAAAGAGTGTCCCAGAAAAATACAATAGCCAGTAAGTGATCTAGCACTGAACTGAAAAGCTCCCCAGTCAGCATCACAGTAAGCTATAAGATCAAGAGTGGAATTTGTAGGGTAATGCAATCCCACTCCAATAGTTCCCTTTAAATACTTGACCACATGTAGTGCTTCTTCATAATGTGGCAATCTAGGCTCTGTCATAAACTAACTCAAGTGCTATAATGCATAAGAGATCCCTCTAAAACTTGCAGCTCATCCCAGTACCTCTTAAGAGTGTTGTACAGATCCACAATACTCATGGTCCCTTGAGTAACTGTCCCCAGTTTCTTATTGATCTGATAGATCTTAGGTGCATTAGATTGGCTGAATCTCTCAACAATTTCATCCCATAAATTCTTGGATGAATCCACAAACATAAAAGCTTCTGCTACATTCTTAGACATAGAGTTTAATAGCCAACTTCTGACCATGTAATCAGCTCTAATCCACCTCTCTAGATCTGCACTCTCAGCACCTGGTTTGATACATCTACCATCTATGAACCCAAGTTTACATTTGGCTCCAAGAGCCATCATAACTCCCCTACTCCAGGTCATATAATTTGTTCCATCAAAAGGAATAACAACAAGCTGAGCACCAGGATGATCATAATTGCTTAAATGTAAAGGATCACCAAGATTACATTGAGAGGAGTCACCAACGTTCACTCTAGTATCTGTACTCATGTTGTCACTGACGTGAAACATAAATCAATCCTTCCAGGCTCTTGAATAAGACGGATCTACTCCCTGCTGCTCTGATACCATGTGAAGAAAACGAACTAAAATGATCAAGCAACACTGATGAAACAGTGTTGAATAAATGCAGGAAGAAATCAGAATATGATGCCAATCCCCTTTGTTTCCATTCCTGGCGGCCGATGTCCCTTTTAGGTAAACTCCAATCCCCAAAACTCTTAACCTATGATGCAACAGCTCGAGGCATTATATAGCCCCGGTCACGTGAGCTGCACATACAAGAAGGCAGTGTCACAGCTCTAGGACAACTGTTTATTACAAAATGAGGACCACAACCTTAGAGGGAAAAATAAATAGCTAACAGACAAAATAATAAAGTCTTAGGAGGAGGATGGCAGTGAGCTAAGGCTAATATGAAAAACATAATAAGGAAGCTAAGCTAAGCTAAGCTTATTCTTCATACTGACTAATAAATATGTCCTAAAGAATAATGTTTTGACTTGTAAAATTATTTTTTTTTATCTTAATCTAGTTCAATCGATCCAGTCAAGTAATTTATTAAAAGTTGACAAAACATAAAGTTGAAAAACGATGTTTCAAGCCAACCAAACCTACGTACACGAGCCATGGGACCCGATAAGTTGGCATTGTTGTTCAGCATTGGTGCACATGTGCCTTCTCACCCGGGTCGTGTTGCCCCTCCTACACCCATGGATCCCGTCTTCAACAACATTGTCCACCTTTGTGCTCGTAGACCACGGTGGTGCTTTCTCTCGGTCTTAAAGAGGACACCATTCTCCTCCACTTATCCTTGAATCGTCCTTAATTGATTACTCTGATTAATGTCTTTATATGACCCCAAAAAGATCATTCTAGACACTATCACCTTTACAATCAATTCTAATTATAAAAGGTTTAGGTGCTAAAAAAGATAATAAATTTTTGAATCCTTAAATAGATCGTAAGTTATTTGAATCTCTTTTTCCATAATATTGTAATTACATTCGAATTAATTAAAACTGTATGGTTGTACCCACAAAGCCTGTTAACTTTTTTTAGCTTTAAAACAACACCCAAATTGCAGTCACTCACGTCGGTTTCAAAAACCAATTCATCATCTTCCCTTGGTATAATACTATTTACCTCTCCAAACCAAGTTAATCCCTTCTCTCCTTTTATTTTAAGTTTAAACTCACAAAAGTTGGATTACCATATATAATTAGAGTAAAGGTTACTCATATAAATTATGAGGTGTGGATTATCTTGGGCATGACTGCATGAGAAAATGGCATTTTCGGTAATTTGTTATACTGGTGATAATAACTACACCGTACGGAGTAATAAGTAAGGAGACAAGTGCTGGTAAAAGCAGGTGCGTACACCGAAATCCGACGGGCCTTCATTTAATTAGGCAGCCCAACCCCATTAATTACCCCTTCCTTTCTATTATACCCAACACCCACCCTTCACCCCCCACACACACACACTCATCTAATTCCTATCGATCCATCCATCTCTACGGTCCCATCCAAACTCCCATCTCCTAGCTACCTAGCTTCTGCATCCATCCATCGCTCTACTCCTCCTTCAATTGATCACCTCATCAATCAATCAATCCATCGATCAATCTAATACATATACATATGGAAGGTTTGTCAGTTACCGCCTACAATGGACTCTCAAGGTACTGGAAGAGACAACGCTACGAGCGTCTCAATAGCCGTTCCTACCGCCTCAGAAGCTCCCGTTTCCGGCTCTCCCGCGCGCGCTCTACCGGAGGAGGGCAGAGGCGACGGCGGTTGTGGCGGTGGAGGATCAAGATCAGCCCCAAGATCCGGCGGTTTGGGTCCCCAAAGAAGTGGCTCGCTAGGCTGCGAGATGCATACGTAAACATGATGCTCAGATTTGCAAACTCCGCCGCCTTCAACGGTGGTTGTGTGGATAACGGTGGCTTCGGTAGGGCCCCCGTCAAGGAGTACGATCAGAAGGTGATCGTGGAGATCTACAAATCTGTGCTCATGGCGCAGGCTCAGATCGATATGGTGGCCCGCGACGCACCCAATCTTCCCTCCCAGTCTCCTCAGTCCCACTCTCTCTCTCGGGGCGTTTGCTGCACTCGCTAGCCTCTACCTCTCTAATTATGTACGTTATATGTTGTTACAAATTGGGCCATTCAATTTCCGGCCTTCCTATGAATTTTAATCTCTTTCATTTTATTGCTACTTGTTTGTTTTATTTCATCAATAATACACTCCGTATATATACAATCATTCCAATAAATTATATTGAGAAATTTGGGAGAATGTGATATAAGTTTAATTTATTGGTGGATGATTGAAATAATAAGAAAATGGTTTCTAGAAGATAATCCCCTTTTTTAGGGGGTAGAATACAATTGGGTAGGATTACAAATCGATTTAGATATCAATAATGGAAGGTTGATACTTTGACAATCCTCCAACTCAATAGTTGGAGTTGATTAAAATATGTCAGAATTAATAAACGCTAAATTTGTCATTTGTAATATAAAAAATTAAGAAAAAAAATGAGGTAATAGGGATTTGAATTCGCAATTCAAGTTAATAAATATCCTTTCCTTCTTATCGACTAAATTGTCTTTATAAAAGAAATTATTTTTATTAGTTTTAAACTATTTTATCTCTAAAATTAGTAAAATTTATCATTAAAACACATAAAAAAATTTCTTCGAACTAGAACATCCGCCACCAGCTCCCATAATTCATATTTAATATGTTTCATTGATTCGTTTTCATGAATCATGAATAATATCTGACCACAAATAAAAAAAAAAACAAAATTCTTCAATATATACACCCCAAACCCTGTACGTTGGAATTGACGTGCAGGGTTAAAGTGGATTAATTAATTTTTTAAAAGTGCTAATTAGTAGGAAAGGGTTGCACGTTGAAAAGAACGTGCATTTCTGATGAAAGATTTGCGGTGTATCTAACAACACCCATAAGTAATTAAAATGATAAATTTTAGGCTTAATTTAGTGGATTTCCAAAAAATTATCATAATTAAAAAAATATCTTCTTAAATAAATTAAGCAAATGTCTATTTTTGACACTTTTACTCTTCCTTCTCCATCCCTTACCCTCCCCTCCTTCCCCCTTTGACCATTTTTAGTTTTTATATTGATTAGTCAACATTGACCAATTTGGTCAACGCATACATTTGGTGACAGTTTTTTTGGTGATAGTTGAGTATATTTTTCTGGTGACAGTTGTTTGTGATAATTGACTTTTTTATGACATGTTATTTTTTCCGGTGACAATTGTTAGTGACATAAGTTTTTTTATGACAGTTGATTTTCTTCTAGTGAGAGTTACCAATAAATTTTTCTTGACGACAAATTATTATTTTTTTCCAAATGACAATTTTTCTGATGACAGTTGTTGTTGACTATTGTTAGTAATGAGGTTGATGATAATATATTGTCACGACATACATCACCAAAGCATTGTCATAGTCCATATAAACCATTAACACTCACAAAAATATATCATCATAACATTATTTCATCAAAAACCTATCACGATGATACTATTCTCACAAGAAATGTCAACGATATTTGGTCCTCCTAGACATCAACGATGAATGGTTGAGTGGGGGGGGGGGGGGTCGAGGGATCTAAGTTTGAAGAGAGAGGGTTGATCGAGTTTGATGGGAAAGAAGAAGAGAGGTCGATGCGAGGTATGAATTGATGAGAAAATGGGAAGGAGAGGTCAGGGATGAGTTTAATTAAAACAGGGGTAGTTTATGGTTTAATAAAAAATTATGGACACTTACTTAATTAGTATTCTAAAATGGACATTTAGCTAATTAGACTTCCTAAATGGACATATGACCAAAATTCTCCTAAATTTTATCATAACTTGATTAGTTACATTTTATAAATTATTAGAAAATCTAATTAATTTTGATAAACTAATACTATATACTATAATAACACTTTACTTAAAATAATGCATTAAATAAAAAGATATTTATAAATGAATTATCAATGCTTTATAATACGACAGTCTATCTTGACATCTTTTCCTATAAACTGAGGTATAAGTTTTTTTTTCCTTAACCAGATTTCGTAAGTTTTTGGGAGATGGGAAATGGAGCAAACAAATAGAAAACTAGTATAGAGTTTATTTTACATAAAGTATTAAGTTGTGTATCATGTACACAACTACACATTGGTGTGCAGTGCAGTAGACATTAATTTGGGAAGCAGAAAATTAAAAATTAGATGGGCCAGTTGATGTGCAAGGGAAGGGACCACCTACATATATGATATATATATACACGTAGAATTCGGTTACGGGGATGCTTCAATAAATTAGGTTGAATATCCCCCAAAAATAAAATTAGACGGAGTATGGTTGAATCGAAGCACTCGTATTATACTATCATAGCATATGCATGACTAGATATAGCTATTATTTTAAATGTTCATTGAATACACAACCCATGTGAATTGCCCTCCTCTAATACATCATTGTATCCATGATTAGAACCAAAAAATTAATTAAAACCATCCCAAAAACTATTAGCGAAAACACAAATCTCATATATACTAGTGGACGACCCCGTTTACTTTGAAATCATGTGATTTTTAATGTTTTATTTTGCAAATAAGTTTATTTAAGTATTCATTACAAAGTGAGTTCTAAAATCATACTATATTTATTTTATAATTTTAATTTTTTGTAGCATATATAAATATAATTATTATATTTTTATCCATTATTATCTTAATTTATCAAATAAATTAAATTAAAATATCTTTATCCATTTGCTACATATCTAGATAATATTTATTCTAATTATTTTTTTACTAAAATATAAATAACATTATTTTTTTAATTTTCTCCTTATTTTATTCAAAATATTAATAATGTTATTTTATTCTTTTAGTGTTTATCTTATTTTATTCTTTCAATTTTCTTCTCCAATTTACTCAATTGATTATTTTAATAAGTTTCTTATTTTATTTCATAATTATTTTAATCAAACTAAAATTTCAGTTTTATTTATTTTGATAATATAAAAATTTATACTTAATGAACAATTATTTAACAATTGTTGTAAAAGAAGAGTTTTTATAAATTTGAAAAGAAAGAAAACTTAAAAAATACTATATAATAATAATGGTTAAATGAATGGGCAATAAATGACAAAAAAGCTTACCTTACTATTGAGTAAGATATATAAATTTTTTTTCTCGGAAATTTCACGAGGTACCCCGAGGTATCGCTTAATTCACGCGGTGACCAACTATTTTACACCTTTCACATGGTGAATAATCGTTATAGAGGGGGCAGATCCAGATTCACAAGGTACGACCTAATAAGACACCGTAGCCGATGTGATAATATCACGAGGTTAGAAATCATTTCACCATGTGTTCTTATCCCTATTATTTAACAGATCCCGATAGTGAGAAATTAAAAAAAATAAAATCAATTGACTTAAAAGAAAAGGGAGAAAGAAGACAAGGGAAAGAAGAGACAAATAACAGAAGGTCTAACAGAAGGAAGACGCGAAGAAGAAGGGGTTGTTGGTGGCCGAAGCTGTTGGTCGCCGGCATCGGTTCTGGTAGAGGATTCGACCCGAACGATGGTGGTGCTGGTGCTCTAAGGGACACACCATACCCTAGTCAACACCCACAAGGCTCATATGAAAGAACCCCCTTGGCCCTTTCAATTGCTTCCATTTTCCCCTAATTGGACCCAACCTTGGCAAACTAAATAGAAAAAGGACGATGATACCAAACAGAGTAAAGCAGGATCGAGTGAAAATAGAGAAAGGTTATCAGTCAGCACCGAGTTCCAAAGACCTTTCCCTTGAACTTCCCGAATAGTTTACTCTCCCTATTCTTCAAAACCTCTCCACCATATCAGTCTTAACCACCGGATTCGCCTTGGCGATGGTGGCTTTGCCTGATCCTCGTACATCTTGTAGTCTCTATAGCACTTTGAGTAGAGATTCATCGTCGTCGGTGGGTCGAAGAAGCCACAACTGTTGGTGCAAAGGATCGAAGCGTCCGATTGGTGGAAGTTGGTGGCGTCGCTGAAATTGTTCTCGGAAGCCGTCGATTTCTCTCTCGGAATTCGAAATCGAACGAAGCGAGGAAGACAACGAAAGCTAGAGTTTTTGAAACTTCGTCTGAGATTGAAATTCAAAAATTCGAATTTCCTCTCTCTCTCTCGCTTTTGGATTTGACGTGGATTCATCTTGGGAGGATCGAAAGAGGAAATTGCAGATGAGATTGGGAAATTAAAACTATCAAATTAATTTGAAAAATATGGGGATTTGTAGATTGATTGAGGTTACCATCATCCGGGTCGAGGCCCCCACCAGAACCGACGCCGACGACTAGCAGCTCCAGCCACCAGCAACCCCTTCTTCTTCTTCGCGACTTCCTTCTGTTCGACCTTTTGTTCTTCTCTCTTCTTTCTCGTGTCTTCTTTCCCCTTTTCTTTTATTTCAATTGATTTTTTTAATTTTCCACTAACGGGATCTGTTAAATAATAAGGATAGTGGTACGAGGTGATCGAAATGATTTATAATCTCAGGGGAACCACGTGAAAGGTGTAAAACAGTTGGTCACCGCGTGAATCAAGCGATACCTCGGGGGTACCTCGTGACATTTCCATTTTTTTTTATGAAAATCATATATAGTTATAGCTATTTAGTCTAACATTAGATGAAAAATGCACGGCTTTGTTCGGTTCCAAGTTCGACGCCACCTTAGGGTAGCAGGAAGGTTGAAAGCCTGAAACCCCGTGCCTTTAAGAACTCCTCCTGCCTTGGTAGCGTGTCGTCCACCAACGTCCCGACCTCTACTCGAACACCTTTGAACAACTTCTTGTTCTCACTATTCAAACATGACAAGTTTTGTATGAACAATCATCCCTGCTTACCAAGGATTGCTAAATTGAATGCCTCAAGATCCTACCCCTTTTTTTTTTGGCTTGCACAACCATTCCAACCGCCTAATTTTTTTTTTCATACAAGGTAAAGATCTAGGTGGGAGCCACCCTAGCTGCTTATCACACAGTAGCATCCTTTTGAACAAGTGTAAAGAGGTCAGGGTGTGTCCATATAGATTCTCGATCATGGTCATGCAAAAGCTTACACACTAGGTCTACAAAAACACATTTCCTTCTCGGTAAATATGAGATATACGTAGTGGTGCAAAAAAGCGCATCAAGTTATGCACATTCGAAATAATCATCTCGACCTCCCTCTGGCATTTCCAAGTCTCGTTTACTACATTTATAATTGTTAGGTTATCACCTTCAACTTCAATCTGCAAAGTGCAAAAGGTTTAGTTCATTCGCGAAAATGAGGCAAATACGAAGGGCTAAAGCCTCCAACATTATTGGGGAAACAACACCAGAATGTGATTGATGAAACCACGCGGAAATAACAAGGAATTGGACGCGGATATAAGAGAAATGGTCCCCAAGAAGAGCCAGGATATAAGGTAGACGCGGACATAAAGTGATGACACATGTCCGCCATGCCCACCATCCACAACAATCACACGTGTCAGCCCAATGACGACACGTGTCAAAGAAAGGAGTCCTGGCCGAGCCATATAAATAGGGAAGTGAACAGAAGAAAAAGGAGAAAAAGGGAGGGAGAATTGGTAAACTGACCGCGTGAAGTTGAGAGGAAAAAGAGATTCAGAAAGGGAAGAAACCTAGATCTCCGCAACGAATTAGACATCTCTGCTCAATCTCCGCGGACAGGTAAGAATCCTCACGATATAAGATAAATGGATGAACTCCCAGGAAAATAGGTGGGATCATAATTAAATCCTATAAATTAGAAGTAAAAGCGCGGCCCATGTTAAGAAGCGAATGAATATATTCGCGTGTCAGGTAAGCTCGTGTAATGTCACCAATATTAACTCGTGTCCAGATCCCCAGGGGCCCACCAAAAGTGGGTCCCATATATGATTTTCTTGGGGGCGCTTCATCACTGGCGCCGTCTGTGGGAACCCACTCACCCTGAGGGGTTCAATTTTGGGTTTATATTAAAACAACCTACGCGTGCTTTAAGTCTAAAACGTCGCCTACCCGCGGTCCCGACTAGACAGCCTTCTAATTTACCAGGGACGCACGGGCCTCTTGGAAAAACCCCCACAAAAGGGGGAAGTAAGAAGATGATTGACTAAAAGCATAAGATAACAAACGCCCTGTCAAACACTTTTACTAACAAAACTGTAAGTGGTACAGGTTGAACAGGAAATATGTATAACAACGAAGACTCGGATGAAATGAGCCAAAGCACGATGCCAGAACAAGAGGCCACCAGCACGTACAATCCATCCGTACTGCAATCAGGGGAACAACATAGCATGTGGGCATCACCATTCGTGACCCCTTATTTCCCGACATGCGTGCCCGAATACATACCGCCTGTGTACGTGCCACATGCGATGTAGCAAGAACCGCATTATTACTTCCCGCAAGTTCCCGAGCCTCAACCTTATTATCAGCCGGACCCCGCGACACAATATTATTATCAACCGGCATCAGGGCCACAACACCAGCACCAGCCGGTAAACGAGCCGCGGCATTACCATGATTATGAAAACATATATCGAAGCCAGCCCGGGACTCACAACCAGCCCCATGACATGCGCGGACATCCAGACGCGGCGGAAACAACCAATTTGAATCTGTATGGGAACCTAGCACCTGGAGCATCAGGATATGGATTCGATCCCCTGCATCAGGACGCGCAAAGAGTCAATGCGCGACCGAGCAAACATCGACGAGGAGAGCATTCAACAGACGTGTCGACTTCCACCAAGTCCGGCTCAACACAAATGAAAGTGGACGTCCCAGACACTCTTCCCTCCGTTTTTACTCAAGATATTTGCCGAGCACCGGTTCCCAAACGATGGAGGGATGTGAATCTCATGAAATACGATGGAACCACGGATCCAGAAGATCATATGTGTCATTTCATGACGGCAATGGGGATCAACGAATACAATGATGCCATGTTATGTCGGACATTCCCGTCAACCCTCACCAAGATCGCCTTAACCTGGTTCACCAACTTACCAAAGGGTTCGGTTAGCAGTTTCTCTGACTTGAACCGGATCTTCCAATCTCACTTCGGAAGCGCACGGTCAAGAAAGAAAACCATGCTAGATTTGAACTCGATCAAGCAGGGAGGGGATGAAACCCTGGGTCACTTCTTCGCCCGGTTCACCAGTGTGGTCGTCCAAATCCCAAATTTCAATCATGAATCCGCGACTATCATCCTCATGGGCAATCTGGCGGAGGGTGATTTCAAAACTTACCTGTTCAGAAAGAAACCCAGAAGCTATGATCAGTTAAGAGACCTGGTGTCTCGACAGATAGATGCAGAAGAAGCAGCCGCGTCAAGTTCGAGAGCCAACGGCGGACATCAAGGCTTTTTCAGCAAACTGGCAGGCAAATTCAGAAAAGATAAAGGGGCGGCAAAACCTCCCAAACAACCATCCGCGGGGCATCACCAACAGAATGACGAAGTCCACTTCAATTCAGACAGGAGAGGAGAGCATCGTTACCAAAGAAATGATCGAAGAGAAGGAGACGACCGCAATAGAAGCTATCAACCACGGAGGGAGGACTACCATGATCGAGAGAACCGACCTCGGGAACACCACCAGAATAGAAGGGACGATCGGCACCTGGTAGAGCGTCACATGCAGGGCGAGGAATATCCTTGTCATCAAAATAGAGATCATGACCGATACAGAGAGCGTGAGGAGGCACCACAGCCGTATCGAGGGAGAGACCGAGGACGACGATGGCGAAGAGGACGTCATAACGGACCCCCGCCCCCTCAAGGGTCAGTAAATCAGGCCCCCCGCGGGCAAGACGAAAGATTGAGGTCCGCGGTCGAGCGTATTCCAGAACCCGAAGGATGCATCGACACCCTAGCTGGAGGACCCTCTCTGTCGGGAGCTAGTAACCAGGAAAGGAGAAATTATGAGCGAGAAGGAAAACAACCACCTTCCGCGGAGAGCAGACGAATTGCTCACACACCGCACGCAGAGATGGTATTCACGGCAGGAGACGCGGAAGATGTGAGGATGCCTCACTCCGACCCGCTGGTTATACATGCTCAGATAGCAACCAAGACTGTCAAAAGGGTGTTCATTGACACGGGATCATCGGTTGATATACTCGCATGGGAAGCCTTTCTGCAACTCGGAGTCTCGGCAATAGCACTCAAGCCATATTCAGGAACGTTAGTCGCTTTCTCCGGAGATGAAATACCAGTTGCAGGGACCATAGAACTGACGGTAGTGCTCGGATCCGCTCCAAAACGAAGGATGGAAAACATAGTTTTTACTGTTGTGCGGGTCCCAACGGTCTACAACGCCCTACTAGGAAGAGTCTCACTCTACAAATTTCAGATGGTGGTCTCTATCTACCATTTTTTGGCCAAGTTCCCCGTAATAGGAGGAGAAGTAGGTGAGGTCCGTGGACAACAACCAGAAAGCCGAAGCTGTTATTTAACCTCCCTCAGAAAGAAAAGAGAGGTGATGCAGATTGAAGTATACGCCGCGAGCACAACTGAAAAGAGAGTAGAAGACTCGCAAAGGGAGCTTGTAGAAGAAACCAATCAAGGGAGTACTGGTACTGAAGCAGAGTTGGAGGTGAGACCCGCAGCACGAGAAATTCCAACCGCTGACGAGAGGCAGGTCCACTCCCCATTCTCCAACCCGGGAGAGAGAGTATATATGGGGCAAGCTTTAGAGCCCAAAGAGAAACAGCGAGTCCTCGACATAATTGCAAGGTCGAGGGACATTTTCGCCTGGTCGCCGAAAGATCTACTGGGGGTCCCTCCGTCCATCGCCCTGCACACACTCAGAATAAGACATGATGCTAGGCCAATTGCTCAGAAGAAGAGAAAGATGGCGCCTGAAAAAGCTCTCGCGGCGAAAGAAGAAACAGAAAAGTTACTGGATGCCGGTTTCATTGAGGAAGTAGAAGACTCCGAATGGCTGTCCAATGTGGTTCTGGTTAGAAAGTCGAGTGGGAAGTGGCGTATGTGCGTCGATTTTTCGGACCTCAACAAATCGTGTCCCAAAGATAGTTACCCCCTTCCCTCAATTGACGAGTTGGTCGATGAAACTTCCGGGAATGCTGTCCTTAGTTTCTTGGACGCATACTCAGGATATAACCAGATCCGCATGGATCCCCTCGATAAGAAAGCCACGACCTTTATTACCAATCAGGGAATTTTCTGTTACAAGGTTATGCCGTTCGGGTTAAGGAATGCAGGGGCCACGTTCCAGAGAACTGTTGACAAGATTTTTCGAGCTCAGGCCGGGAGAAACGTATCGATCTACGTAGATGATATCGTGGTGAAAAGCTTGAAAGCAGAGGATCACGCCGCTGATCTGCAGGAGACCTTCGACTCTCTGAGACGCGGAGGGTTAAACTTGAACGCGGAAAAATGTGTTTTCGGTGTTGATTCTGGAAAATTTTTGGGATTCCTGGTCAGCCAGCGAGGGATAGATGTTAACCCTGAAAAGATCACGGCAATTCAGGGGATGCGACCACCCCGAACGATCAAAGAAGTCCAAGCTCTCAACGGCGCGGTCAACTATCTCAGCCGATTCTGCTCTTGTCTCGCGGATAAATCTCTGCCTTTCTTCGCTCTGCTAAAGAAGAAAGGACCAATTCAGTGGACACCGGACTTGCAACAGGCATTCGAAGGTTTGAAAGATTATCTGACGAAGCTGCCAACCTTACACCGACCCGAAAGGCTTGAAAACCTGTACCTCTACTTAGCTGTCAGGAGTGCAACCATCAGTGCAGTACTCACCCGTGAAGAGAAATACCCAATTTATTACATAAGCAGAGTCTTGCAAGATGCTGAGACGAGATATGAACCGATCGAGAAAATGATTCTGTGTTTAGTGTTCGCGGCGAGGAGACTACGGCCTTACTTCCAGGACCACTCAGTCCAGGTCTTAACCAACCTTCCTTTGAGGCAAATCCTGCACTCCCCTTGCCTCTCAGGACGAATGACAAAGTGGGCAGTGGAATTGTCGGAGTTCGATATTGACTACAAACCACGGAAGGCAGCGCTGGCACAAACACTGGCAGATTTCATATGTGAAACAAGCTTTGAAGAACAAGCATCGTTCGAAGAAGGGAGTTGGGTTTTGAGAGTCGACGGGGCGGTTAATCAAGCAGGAAGTGGAGCAGGAATAGCTTTGGTATCCCCTGAAGGGCGGATAGCAAACTACGCTTATAAGCTTGCCTTCCAGACGACGAACAACGAAGCTGAGTATGAAGCCCTCATAGCGGGTTTGGAAATAACGCTGTCAAGAGGGGCTAGGAGTGTGATTGCATATACAGACTCTGAGGTCTTGGCAAGACAGATAGGAGGGGACTATGAAGCTAAAACAGGCTTGATGCCAGACTATCTGAGAAAAGTCCTGGCTTTGCGAAAGGCTTTCTTGAATTTCAAAATAACGGCCGTCCCGAGGGAAGAAAATCAGCAGGCAGACGCTCTGGCAAGGGTTGGCACGGCAATGCCATCCGAGGTCGGTGCGGAATTCATGTTCGAAAAGAGATAAAGTCGTGGGCTAATGAAAGAAGTTTTCTTCGTCGAAACAAATGGAGAGAACGACTGGAGAACACCCGTGGCAGAATATCTGGAAAAAGGGATCCTTCCCACAGAGAAACATGAGGCTAAGCAAATCAAGATGAGGGCAGCAAGATTCACTGTCCGCGAAGGACGGCTATACAAAAAAGGTTTCGCGCAGCCAGACCTGACATGTGTTACTACAGAGGAAGGGATGATGATTGTACGGGAACTACACTCTGGTGTATGTGCGCACCACCAAGGTTGGAGAGCACTGGCAGTTAAGATCATAAGGACAGGGTACTATTGGCCAACAATGAAGCAAGATGCTCAGGAATTTGTCAAGAAGTGTGACGCGTGCCAAAAATATGGAAATGCTATCCATCAGCCCGCGGAAACTATGAAAGAAATTCATACTGCCTGCCCTTTCTCCCTGTGGGGGATGGACATTTTGGGACCATTCCCTACCGCGCCAGGCCAGCTGAAATACGTGATCGTGATCGTGGACTACTTCACCAAGTGGGTAGAGGCGGAAGCCATGGGACTCATCACGGCTGAAAAGGTAAAAAAATTCTTATGGAAGAACCTGATCTGCCGCTTCGGGGTCCCGGAATCAATCATCACCGATCACGGTCCCCAGTTCGACTGCGAAACCATCCGAAGTTTTTGTAGGGATCTCAGAATCAATCTCAAATTCTCATCTGTAGCGCACCCTCAAACAAACGGACAAGCAGAGGTCACCAATCGGCAAATCCTGGAAGGCATACGGAAGAAACTGGGAAACACGGCCAAAGGGAGATGGGCAGAGCTCCTTCCTTTAGTGCTGTGGTCTCACAGAACCTCTACGAATACGCCAACAGGGGAGACGCCCTTTTCTCTGGTCTATGGTGTTGATGCGGTCATACCGGTCGAGCGGATGATTCCGTCGGCACGTGTATCCGGTTTCAATTCACAGACCAACGAAGAAGCGCTTGAAGTGGAAATGCATCTGAGGGAGGAACGAAGAATGATGGCCGCCTTGAAAGCAGAAGAATACAAAAGACGCGCTGCAAAGTACCACGACCAGAAGGTCCGCCCTCGACAATTCCAGAAGGGAGATCTAGTTCTACGACTGATGCAGACAGGAGGAAAGCTGGATGCCAACTGGGAAGGCCCGTACATAATAGCCGACATCATTCAAGCTGGCGCCTACAAGTTGAAGAATGAAAATGGAGAAATCCTAAACAAGACTTGGAACGCCAATTGTCTGAAAAAGTACTTTGTGTAAATCTTGGAACACTGTCCTTGGGTTTAATAATCGCCCCCGCAGGTAGTTAAATAAGCGGTTAGCGGGCGTTTTCTACAAATTACTAAGAATGACCATTAACCTCGATGACGCAGGAGCTCACTCCGCGTCACTCCCTTGATCGAGACTCCTGATCTCTCAAGGACGAGTTAACAAACGAGAAGATCGATGACGCAGGAGCTCACTCCGCGTCACTCCCTTGATCGAGACTCCTGATCTCTCAAGGTCGAGTTAACAAACGAGAAGATCGATGACGCAGGAGCTCACTCCGCGTCACTCCCTTGATCGAGACTCCTGATTCTCTCAAGGTCGAGTTAACAAACGAGAAGATCGATGACGCAGGAGCTCACTCCGCGTCGCTCCCTTGATCGAGACTCCTGATCTCTCAAGGTCGAGTTAACAAACGAAAAGATCAATGACGCAGGAGCTCACTCCGCGTCACTCCCTTGATCGAGACTCCTGATCTCTCAAGGTCGAGTTAACACACGAGAAGATCAATGACGCAGGAGCTCACTCCGCGTCACTCCCTTGATCGAGACTCCTGATTCTCTCAAGGTCGAGTTAACAAACGAGAAGATCGATGACGCAGGAGCTCACTCCGCGTCACTCCCTTGATCGAGACTCCTGATCTCTCAAGGTCGAGTTAGCAAACGAGAAGGTCGATGACGCAGGAGCTCACTCCGCGTCACTCCCTTGATCGAGACTCCTAATCTCTCAAGGACAAGCTAATGGACAAAAAGATTTAGGAAACCCCGACACTCAGTCATTTTGATATTTCTCGTTTCAACACTCTTATTTATTACAGGACCTCCTTTCACTTGATAATCTAAACACATAATAAGGAACGCCCCTCTCTCAAGGGGAACCATCATGACCCTCGTCTTCTGAAGTATTTTCCCCTGAAGGCACGTAAGTGGCCCTGAAGCGCGCGTCGCCCAGATACTTGAATACGACGCCGCCTCCCACGCGAACATTCCTGGACCGGGTGAATGCTCTCCATCCTTGCGTGAGCCAGAGCGCCCCTGCTTCGTCTCTTTCAACCAAGATGCGCGTTCCCCTCCTTCCTAGCCCGTTGGTTAGGACGATTCTCTCAACACCAAAAAGACCATATTCCTCTTCAAAACGCTCAGGTAGGGGCTGGTGTTTAAATGGATAAAATGATTAATCGAAAGTAAAGACAGGGACGTTTAGTAAGGGAGTTTTTTAGAAAAGTGTTACCGTTCTTTGTAAAAAAGAAGCGTCCTGAATCAATCGAATGAAATCCCTCGAGTGACCTCCACCTGATGCCATGCTTTCCCCAGAACTGTTGTGTTTTATGTGCTTCCTTATGGAGAGTGTGCCTTGAGGAGATCCTTGATCCCCAGTCTTATAGAAAAACTGTGAACCACTGTTCACTCGCATGACCAGTTTTTTATTAATTCACGAAACCCGAGTATCCTCTCCGAAACGTCGCTTCCCAAAGTTCCTCGAGAAGAAGGAGCGATCAGTGAAAGAGAAACAGCTTTATTAATCTCCCAACTTTATTAATTTCCTTCCCGAGGAAGAAAAATCGATCAGCGAAGGAAAAAACAGCTTTATTAATTTCCTTCCCGAGAAGGGGAATCAGTTAGCATAGAAAAAACAGCTTTATCCATCCTCGGGCACATCAACCCTTGCAGGCTCACTTTTTAGGTTTTGGCGCCTTGACGTTTTCGAGGGTCATTATGGGTTTCTAATAGGTTAATCGCCTTGGGCGAACCCACGTTCGTTGGACCTAACTTCTTTTAACCGACGCGTCTCGGATTTGGAATTTATGAAACAAGAGAATCGATAGCGCTGAAGCTCGTCCCGCGTCACTCCCTTGGTAGAGACTCCTGATCGCTCAAGGTCGAGGCAAACGAGCAAGAAGGATGATGACACTGAAGCTCATTCCGCGTCGATCCCTCTTCTAGGACCCATGATTGCTCAAGGGAGACTCAATAAGAGTGAGAACGATGAGCATCGGAAATTTTCCCGCGTCTCACCTCCGACCAGGATACGCGATTCTTCATAAATCAAAGTAATTGCAAGCGTAGTTTAATACCGTGATCGTAGGTCTGAGTACTCAGAGGAATACAACCGCAATCAAGCGTTACAAAGAAAACAAACGCTCTCCTTAGTCCCGTCACACACATAGAATAAGGAAAACGCGAACACATGATACAACAAATTGCAAAAGAGATTTCACGCGTCCGGAAGGATAACCGGCCTTGGAGGTGACATGACCCAACCATTCTCCACACAAATGGATTCCTCGTCAAGCACACGAACGTCGAAGTAGACACCGCCACGATGGCGAAGTACCATGACAGTCCCCATTCCTAGCCCTTGCGACACAAGGAAATCACTCCAACCATTGACAAGCCAAAAGATCCCATAGTCCTTTTTGACTACTTGGATCGGAAAATCCACAGTTGAGTTCAGGGATAAAAAGACTTGGGTTGGATTGATAACGCCTATCTCGTCTTCAAAGAAAGCAGGCAATGACTGGGAAACAACGAAACAAATAAAACGTGAAGAAAAGAAGTAAATTTTCTCAAGGAAAAAGAAAGAGAAGAAGAACACGACTCACACGTTCCAACAGCTGCTCTTCAAAATCTAGGGCCAAATGAAAAGCCCAAGGGTTTGCATTTGATGCCTCCATTTAAAAATCAAAAAGACACTAGGGGAGAAAACGCCTTTGTCGCTCTCATATATAGCCTCACAAAGCGAAGAAAATGGAATATATTCTTGAAAGAATCTTTCAGAATCCTCGAAAAGAGAGCAAAACCGCCACAGGACTTAGGCTGACTAAAGCCATGAACCGAAAAGACAAGTCTGAATCATACAAAGACCAAGAAGAATCTTGGGCATAATCACTTTTTATTCACGACGAGAGGAAATACATGCCAATAAAGCTAACCACCTCGGCTTACAAAAAAGAGAAATGCGAGAAAAAACCAGTCATGGATAGAAACCGTTGGTTAAAACGTTAGCAGGCTCGGAAGAAGGATAACCTACGATCTCATCCCCATCCTCCAAACCCATGATTTGAACTTCGAAATGAGCATTCCCCTTGTGGATAAAGACCATAGAGGATCCAACCACAAGCCCGTGAGATTCAATGAAATCTCTCCATCCGCGGCAAAGCCAAAACATCCCATAATCACCCTTGTGAACGCAAACCGGAAAATCGCGTAAAAGGTGGGATGAAAGGAATATTTGTTCGGGGATAACACCTGCAAATTCACCCTCGAAACGCATAGGCAAGAGCTGGAAATGAAAGAGAACAAAAGTCAAAAAACAAGGAACGAATGATGTTAAAATACGTGCTCCCAAAGAAAATTTACCAAGCGGAATGTCTGGTTAAGACGATCAATAGGCTGAAAAAAGGCCCACCTATCCGATCTAGGGGCAGCCATGAACGCAATCGGAGAATCGGGAAGGCGATTGCAAAATGGTGAAAAAAGAAAAAGTGGGGATACCCCTTATAAGAGCCTAAAAAAGGCAGCATGCATGACTACCATCTGGCGCAAGATTCCTCTAAAAATTAAAGAGGTGCGAGCTCGCCAACCAAGGCGACAGAGTAGTCACGAGAGCTGCAGAAGTGAATTCAACGAAACGACTCGACCTCCAGGAGTAACAGACAAAACAAAGGCCTGGCGAAGCTCAGACCTAAAACAGACACGCGGCCTGAAGAACACCACGTAGAAGAAAAGGATGACGAGCTGAAACACGCGGCACGTTTGATTGAATATAAGAACCCCGTGAGATCCTGCGAAGATTATCATGCATGGAACAAAGAAATGGAGTTCGAAAACCCACCAAAAGCCTTTTACAGAGTTATCATTACAGAAGAACAACTTCAATCCCTACGCCTCCCACTGATGTACGTCCTCCTAGAGGAGGATGCGCATCGCTCGGTGCATCTGTGGTCTCGGTCCAACCGCGAGCATGAAGTCAAGGTCGAGGTGGACGCAGACGGAATCTATTGGTTCACCGACGGATGGCCCGGATTCGTAGAAGCTAACAGGATAAACGTTGGGGTAGCTCTGATCTTCGTGTACCAGGGGGATTCGACCTTCGAGGTATACGTTGCAAACCCTGACTGTGATTACAACGGAGTAGTGAGACGCGGATAAAGAACCACCACGAGGGCAACCAGCTTTGTGATCCCAATGCCTTTTAAAATGTCTGTGTAAAAGAACGGAATAACGTTCTAACTAAATAAAACCTAGAAATCGTATGACGCTATCTGTTACGAAATAATAAAATTGGATCTCCATGATCCAAAGTTTCAAGAGCAAGACCCTCTCTTTTATTCACGAAATAAACTCGAACAGCAGGCGGATTCTCCCAATTTATAAACGGCTCAACATGAGTCGCTGGAAGAAACAGCTGGAACATAGTCCTCGATTCCAGCACATTCTAAATCACGCCGCGGACAAACTTTAAAACAAGCGTGACCTACGTAGAAGAAAGTCATCGAGGACCCAACAACGAAGCCGTGTCGAGTAACGAATCTATCCCAGCCACGACGGAGGTATAAGCGACCATCCGATCCCCTTTCCACCTCAACCTGAAGATTCTTAATGGCATGAGAAGTCAAGGAAATCTTCCGCGGAGGAGGAGATCTGAACTCCTCCTCAAATTGATTAGGGAGAGGCTGTCAAAGAGAAACATAAGTCAGATAGTTGGAGTTAAAGAAAAAAGGGTGGAAAGAAACATTTTGAAAACCGATGCTGTAGAAGAACCCTACGAGTGAAGAAAGATGATCGACGCTTTCCAAAGTGCAGAAAAACGCCCAAGGATTAGAAATCCCAGGCGCCATGAATCCTCATCAGAGGGAAGAACCCCGATTATAAAGGACTAAAGACGCGAGTCAAGAGCATTCAAGCATGGCAGACAAGTGGCGAGAAACTTTCAACAACCGCAACACAAGTGGCTAAACCAACCAACATGATGTCTACTAAAAAAGAGTAATTGTATACAAGAGCATAACCTCGCGGGTGAGTCAGAAGGAAACATTGTTTGAACTTAAAAAAAAAACGCGCAAAGATAGTTTAATCACCACAAGAGTTGATTACAAAATTGGCCGATGACCACAAAAGACTGATAAAATCAAGAAAATTGCCCCCCTAAAAGCCTCAGGAGTCAGCAACGACGTCCACTTCTTCATCGTCAGAACCATCCTCGTCCGAGAGTTCCTCTCCTGCCATCTCTTCTGGGGTCAATCCCCAATCCGCGATCGATAAGCTTGCCTCGAACTTTTCCAAAGGAACGCCGGGGTTAGCCCGCGAGCGGACGATGCTCTGGTTAATGCCGGCAGACATTCCTTTTCGAAAGTAACTAAAGCACTTGTCCTTTAAAAGCTCCACACCCTCAGGAGATCGAAGGCATGGCTTTGCTATTGAAGAGAGGAAGGAAATACCCGCCTCGGTTTTGAACCACTCAGAAGTCAAGAACTTAAGACCTTCAGGGGATCCCAGCCATCGGAGTGCAATCTCTTGAGGAGCCTGGGACTGGAGCTTCTCCAACTCCTGCTTTATCAGGGCGCGATCTTCTTCAACAATGGAATGCTCCACTTGAAGCTCTCTAAGACGTGCCTCGAGTGTCTCCAGTTCCTTCTTCATCTGTTCCGCGGATTGACGAGATTCTTCCCCTTGACGACGTAGAACATCCGAGTTTGAAAGTTCCGCGTCAAGCTTAGAGGACAATGTGGAATTCTGCTCCCTCAAAGTAGAATTCTGCTCCCTCAAAGTAAAGAGCTCCTCAATAGCAGCCTGCAACTTTTCGTGAAGTTCCACGGCCCGCTTCTTAAACTTCTCCACTGAGGAAGGGTCCCCCACGGTATTACCTAGTGTCCTCAACTTGTGACTCAACGCTTTTACCTCAGCGGCCTTCTTAGAAAGCTCCGACTCAAGGGACACCAGCCGCCTCTCTGAATCAATCTGGAAACTCCTAACCTAAAAGGAACCAAGAAAGAAGTAAAAATAAAGGAAGCAAGAATCGAATAAAAACCTAATTAAACCTAAAAAGGTTCCCCCCACGGACTTACCCACTCAGCCGCACGCTCAAATTGTAGAGAAAAGTCATCCGACTCCAAGCGCCGCACCCATGATCGTTCATTCCGCGCAAACTTTTCTGAACCGCGGAGACGAACTAAATCATCGACCCCGAAGCCGGGGATGCGAAAAGCGGGCAAAGCATCATCCCCTTGGAGAAAAAGTGCCTCCTCCTCCCCGCTACCAGAGGCACGAGACGAGCCCACAGCCTTCCTTTTCTTTTGGGGGCGAGAAGTGTCCCCACCCGAAGGGGCGGGACGTTTCTCACGGACATCTGAAGCCGCAACCTCGGTTTCCACCACAGGTTCGCTAACCCTATCCGCGTCCTCAACCGCCACTCCTTGAGGTGCAACGGGCGGGCGGGGGGCACGCTTAGCTGACTTCTTCTTCCTCACCTTTCCGCTTTCCTGAACAGAGTGGCGGTCGGCTAGGGAACTCAAATCCATCAGATCTGCGCAAAAGGAAGCAAAAGACAAGGTATGAATAACTGCTCGCAGAACACGCAAGTCCTTTTCAAAAAGAAGAAAAATAAGAGCGTGTGAGTGGTACAAACGAAACGTTAAAACAATCCCAAAAAATGAAAATAAAAAAGACTAAGGCAAACACCTAATTGCGGATGAGGCAGACTTAACCCTGCCATCTCGAGGCGAAGAGCCGAAACCATCGATCGCCATGGTAACTTTGGCTCATGAACGAAGGAATCTTTAAACTTATCTAAATGGGCGACCCATGGCTTCTTGACCGCGCTGAACCAACCGGGAACAGTTTTAAATTCAAGGCAAACGCCAGCCTTGTCGCGAACCAAAAACCACTTATGCTTCCAGTTCGGCTTGCTGGAAAGCCTCTCGATATAACTACAGCTGGAGTTGCACTGGTAGAACCTAGGATCTTGAGGCCCTTTCTTCAAAGAAAAAATGCTAAGCATCAATTCTTTCGTGGGAAGCACACCGATATCCTTGCAGCGCATCACAAAGCTGGCAAAAAACATCCAACAGTTTGGAACGACTTGTGCGGGGCTCAAATTGTACTCGGACAAGAAAGCTATGAACAGAGGGTGAAGAGGCAAGCGAAATCCTTGGGATAAACTCGCCGCGTAAACAACCAAGCAATCTTCGTAAGCGTCTAAACACCCTCCGCCTTCCGAAGGAAGACACAACTCCACGCCTGCTGGCCATGGAAATATCCGGGCCAAAGTTTCAACACTTGGGAGATCAAGCAACGTTGCGCATCCTCGCACCTCTTGAACCGGAGAACGACGCGGACGAACCCTCTCGGAATTAACAGGAGGGCAGGGTTGAGGGTCGCGAAGAGAGAACTCTCCCCTAAAGGAACAAGAACCCAAATCGTCAAGGGAATAAGACGGGAAGTCGAGGTCGCTGAGAACATCCTTTGAACGGACCCTTGCACACTTCTCAGCAAAGCCAACGGGGGACTCCGCATAAGGAACCCAGGACAACTCAGATTCCCGACCGCTAGTTGATGGACGTGGACTGAAAGAGACATCCGCGTCGGTTGGAGCTTGAGTCTCCACATCCTTTGGATGAACGTCATCCCCCTTCGAAGAAGAAGAAGTTAAAAAAGGAGAGGAATAATAATCAGGATCAGAGCTGTTCCGTCGTCGCCTCACCTTAATTGGATCACCAAAAGGACCCACGCGGTCTGGAGAAGAGATACTGGAAGAAGACGGGTCAGAGGAACTTCCTAAATCGGAGGATGAACTCTCGCTAGACGAAGACGAAGAATCCAACACGACCGCGGGAATATCCTCTCCTGGGTTCGAAGGAAGATCCTCTCTCCATCCTTCCTCCCTCTCGAACTCGTCCAGAACGTCCGGGTTCCCCTCAAAGTTAGCCATTCTTCAAGAAATTAGAAAGCTGATCTGAAAAGGAACCCGTACGTGGACCAAAAAGATCAAAAAACCCCAAAGAAACAAAACCGAAAAAAGGGGGAAAGATCCAAACAGATTCAAGAAAAGGAAACAAGGAGGGAAGAGAAAACTGAGCTAAAGATTCTCTAACAAAGATGATAATATTTAAACAAGCGGCATGCAAGAACAGATCAAGAACCCAAGAATGGAAATTGAAGTTACCTTAGAAAATGAAGAACGAACGATCGGAAAACTCAACGGAAATGAAGAACAACCGGAAAACTCAACGGAAAGGCGAAGAACAGCCGGAAAACCAACCTGGAACACTGAAAGATGAGAAACTAAGCGAAAGCCACAAACAAACAAAAGATGTGAAGTGAAAAAAGTGAAAACGGAACGGGGTAATTTATAAGGAAATTACCGACTCTTCAGTTCCCTCCAAAATAATATGGGCCGTAGAAAACCCTTGGCGGGCCCAAAGTTACCCCTTGACCGGCCCATTAAGGCTCCTCAAAGACGTGGGGCGCGGATTATCCCCTACGCAAAGAAAAAAGGGATGTATTTCCGCGGGAAAAATCGAATCGTTTTAAGCTCTCCTGGAACTCAACCCGACCCGAGGAGCTGTGATGAAACCACGCGGAAATAACAAGGAATTGGACGCGGATATAAGAGAAATGGTCCCCAAGAAGAGCCAGGATATAAGGTAGACGCGGACATAAAGTGATGACACATGTCCGCCATGCCCACCATCCACAACAATCACACGTGTCAGCCCAATGACGACACGTGTCAAAGAAAGGAGTCCTGGCCGAGCCATATAAATAGGGAAGTGAACAGAAGAAAAAGGAGAAAAAGGGAGGGAGAATTGGTAAACTGACCGCGTGAAGTTGAGAGGAAAAAGAGATTCAGAAAGGGAAGAAACCTAGATCTCCGCAACGAATTAGACATCTCTGCTCAATCTCCGCGGACAGGTAAGAATCCTCACGATATAAGATAAATGGATGAACTCCCAGGAAAATAGGTGGGATCATAATTAAATCCTATAAATTAGAAGTAAAAGCGCGGCCCAGGTTAAGAAGCGAATGAATATATTCGCGTGTCAGGTAAGCCCGTGTAATGTCACCAATATTAACTCGTGTCCAGATCCCCAGGGGCCCACCAAAAGTGGGTCCCATATATGATTTTCTTGGGGGCGCTTCATCAGTGATGTTGTGCCATGAATCAACACCCATATGAGTTTCGAACTATGAAGCCAGACGTAGCCTCGTCGCCAAATCTAATTGAGCCGTCAAAATTTATTTTGACCGAACCATCAAGTGTTTTTTCCCATTTGATGTTCTGCCGTCAAATTTTATTTGGGTTGTTTTTCCTTTGTTATTGTTTCTGTTGTTAATCTAATCGATTATTTCCAATTAATTTTGTATTTGGTTTCTAATATACCATTCTTGTTTTTGTATGTTGGATTCTTCTTGATTATCAAATATTTTCTTATTTTTGAATGTCCAAATGCTCCACTATACAATTGCCATTGTTGAACATTGTGATTTATTTAGAATATAAACGGTCTCACTTGTTATTTCTCTAATTGTCTTGTTTTTCGTTACTATAATTTTCACTTTGTCTGCTATTTTTGTATTAATTTTTTTAATCACGGTCATCGTATTGCTACATTTCCAAAACATATGAATTGCAACCTCAACAAGACAGTCACAATGGGAACAGGCTAGCAAGATAGCAGCCCCTGTATTAGAAAGTCTCGCCTTAGTTGGGACTGAAGAAAACCGTTTGGAAAATCCCTTTGTTGTGGGACTTGGGATCGGGTTGAGAGCTGACAATATGAGGTAATCAGGCTTACCTGAGATGTGCGACATGATTTACTATCGCACACCATGACCTGAGCCGAACCACTAGATATTGACAGCTTATGACCTTCTTCCCTTAGGGATTTATCCCTTGACTTCTGACAGTATCAAACGCGGATGGCCTCAAAGCCTTTCATCCACGGGATGAGGCATGGATTTGTTTTCTACTCTCTGCTATCTCGTGCTCTATTCTTACGCGGATGGTTTCTATGGAGAGTCTGCATAGCCTTTATATCTTTCTTAAAACACTTGGTTACTTCGGTCACTCTTTGACGCGGATGGAGATATTCATTCTATTCTTATCTCTCTCCCTTTCTGTGCCAAAAAGTCCTTTCTTTCGTATCCGAAGTTGTCTTATATACTATTTAGCATATACGAACACCTATAGACAAATGTCATGTGTAATTAACCTCGTGGATGTCCTGCTTCCCCATGATGGAGATGGGCATATTCGCCACGTGTGCCATCTTTACAGGCTATTGTGTCCGCATACGACGACTGTTCCAGATATTCCTTTGTGCGCGGTGATAACTTGGGGACCCTTTAGGTGCTTTGCTCCGCGCTGGTCTGCTCGGGGTATGCTAATTTATTCTAGCTATTGATGACGTGTCAAGACATGTTCAAATGAGGCTTCGTCAGGGACCCCGTTAAGAGCCAACTTCTATAGGAATTTATTTGTGTTTGGGAAACAACCAATCTCCCATATCCACGAAAGATCTTCGTTGTCTTGGTTAAGGTGGCTATTGATGTTCTTGATAGCACTAGCAATTGTAAATCACCTATCATTTCTTATCTTCCAATATAATTTGTCCTGAAGTTAGATTTTGGCAGTCTATACTTTGGATTTTCCGTATTATACTAATAGGGAGTATTGTCCGCAGTTTTGCTAGATTCCACTTCCTTTTCAATGTTATATAATCACTTATATGTTCGTTTTCATACTATTCATGATAATGTAAGAGACTGGATTCTAGTATTCATTCATTCATCTTTCCATATTTCAATGATTTTTTCATCTCCAACCTGCCATCTTAGTTTGTCGCAAAATCTATATAAACTCTTAATTTAGAAGAGTTTAGGATAATGTGTCAATTTTAGAGGCATTTTAGGAGTTTTGACCAATCATATTTTTTTTTGCCATTTTTCTTTGATTTTCTTTAATTCTCATTTTTTTTCTTCTTTTTCCTTTAATTCTCTTTTTTTATTTAATTTTACTAACTATCTATATAAACTCTTCATTTAGAAGAGTTTAGGATGATGTGTCAATCTTAGAGGCATTTTAGGAGTCTTGACCAATCATATTTTTTTTTGCCATTTTTCTTTGATTTTCTTTAATTCTCATTTTTTTTCTTCTTTTTCCTTTAATTCTCTTTTTTTATTTAATTTTACTAACTATCTATATAAACTCTTAATTTAGAAGAGTTTAGGATGATGTGTCAATCTTAGAGGCATTTTAGGAGTCTTGACCAATCATATTTTTTTTTGCCATTTTTCTTTGATTTTCTTTAATTCTCATTTTTTTTCTTCTTTTTCCTTTAATTCTCTTTTTTTATTTAGTTTTACTAACTATCTATATATCTATATAAACTCTTAATTTAGAAGAGTTTAGGATGATGTGTCAATCTTAGAGGCATTTTAGGAGTCTTGACCAATCATATTTTTTTTTGCCATTTTTCTTTGATTTTCTTTAATTCTCATTTTTTTTCTTCTTTTTCCTTTAATTCTCTTTTTTTATTTAATTTTACTAACTATTGGGCTTAATTCAAAACATTGAATTCAATCTAATATAACTATCTATATAAACTCTTAATTTAGAAGAGTTTAGGATGATGTGTCAATCTTAGAGGCATTTTAGGAGTCCTGACCAATCATATTTTTTTTTGCCATTTTTCTTTGATTTTCTTTAATTCTCATTTTTTTTCTTCTTTTTCCTTTAATTCTCTTTTTTTATTTAATTTTACTAACTATTGGGCTTAATTCAAAACATTGAATTCAATCTAATATAACTATTGGGCTTAATTCAAATTTATTTACTAACTATCTATATATCTATATCTATATAAACTCTTAATTTAGAAGAGTTTAGGATGATGTGTCAATCTTAGAGGCATTTTAGGACTCTTGACCAATCATAATTTTTTTTGCCATTTTTCTTTGATTTTCTTTAATTCTCATTTTTTTTCTTCTTTTTCCTTTAATTCTCTTTTTTTATTTAATTTTACTAACTATTGGGCTTAATTCAAAACATTGAATTCAATCTAATATAACTATTGGGCTTAATTCAAATTTATTTACTAACTATCTATATCTATATAAACTCTTAATTTAGAAGAGTTTAGGATGATGTGTCAATCTTAGAGGCATTTTAGGAGTCTTGACCAATCATATTTTTTTTTGCCATTTTTCTTTGATTTTCTTTAATTCTCATTTTTTTTCTTCTTTTTCCTTTAATTCTCTTTTTTATTTAATTTTACTAACTATCTATATAAACTCTTAATTTAGAAGAGTTTAGGATGATGTGTCAATCTTAGAGGCATTTTAGGAGTCTTGACCAATCATATTTTTTTTTTGCCATTTTTCTTTGATTTTCTTTAATTCTCATTTTTTTTCTTCTTTTTCCTTTAATTCTCTTTTTTTATTTAATTTTACTAACTATCTATATAAACTCTTAATTTAGAAGAGTTTAGGATGATGTGTCAATCTTAGAGGCATTTTAGGAGTCTTGACCAATCATATTTTTTTTTGCCATTTTTCTTTGATTTTCTTTAATTCTCATTTTTTTTCTTCTTTTTCCTTTAATTCTCTTTTTTTATTTAATTTTACTAACTATCTATATCTATATCTATATAAACTCTTAATTTAGAAGAGTTTAGGATGATGTGTCAATCTTAGAGGCATTTTAGGAGTTTTAACCAATCATATTTTTTTTTATCATTTTTCTTTGATTTTCTTTAATTCTCTTTTTTTTCTTCTTTATTCCTTTAATTTTTTTTTCTTTAATTTTAATAACTATCTATATAAACTCTTAATTTAGAAGAGTTTAGGATGATGTGTCAATCTTAGAGGCATTTTAGGAGTCTTGACCAATCATATTTTTTTTTTGCCATTTTTCTTTGGTTTTCTTTAATTCTCATTTTTTTTCTTCTTTTTCCTTTAATTCTCTTTTTTTTATTTAATTTTACTAACTATCTATATAAACTCTTAATTTAGAAGAGTTTAGGATGATGTGTCAATCTTAGAGGCATTTTAGGAGTTTTAACCAATCATATTTTTTTTTATCATTTTTCTTTGATTTTCTTTAATTCTCTTTTTTTTCTTCTTTATTCCTTTAATTTTTTTTTCTTTAATTTTAATAACTATCTATATAAACTCTTAATTTAGAAGAGTTTAGGATGATGTGTCAATCTTAGAGGCATTTTAGGAGTCTTGCCATTTTTCTTTGGTTTTCTTTAATTCTCATTTTTTTTCTTCTTTTTCCTTTAATTCTCTTTTTTTTATTTAATTTTACTAACTATTGGGCTTAATTCAAAACATTGAATTCAATCTAATATAACTATTGGGCTTAATTCAAATTTATTTACTAACTATTGCGCTTAATTCAAAATATTGAATATAACTATTGATTATGACACATCACATTTAAACAATGTTATAATTGGTATTATTATTACTGAATAATTTAAAATATCTATATTTATGTATTCTACTTTACATAAGATTTTTAAAAAATAATTTTCTGAGATAATTATAAGATACATTTATTGTAAAGTTTTTTATGATTTTATCTTAACATTTATTAATATTTTATATTATTTTTATATATAATATTTTAGTTTTAAAAAAACGCGCCATGGCGCGGGAATCGTACTAGTTCTTTCTTAATCTCATATTAGTTTTTTCATTGCCATAATTTTTTTTCCTTCTTTCATAGTCCCATAATTGTTCATTTTTCATATATTTTTTCTTAATTATTTGTATCCATAAGTTTTTTGGTCCTCCTAGTATATTCCAGAATACTTTTATTTGCAAGACTTTGTTTATTTCCTTAGATTTAGTTATGCCTACCCCAGCTTTTTGGTTTGTAGACTTTATCGACAAATACTATTTTAATCATTACATAAAATTTAATAAAAAAATAATTTTAATATAATAAAATATATCAACAAGAAAAATACATATATGTAGTTATTCGGATGAGAGGAGCTAGGGGCATGTGAACCATACTGCCCCCAGCTCCGCCACTGGGTTGATGTAAAGTTGGCTTGGACGGAGGTCTGCGGTGGCTACTGAAATGCTTGATTGAAACGGTTCTACTTCTAACAAGCAAGCGCCTCGTGACCTCGTTTCAAGCAAATTTGGCATTCAGTGAGACGGATCATCTTCTTTGTAAAACGGCAATGACAGAAAGAAAACAGTGCATGAGATGTATCATCTTGTTATATATATAATAATAACAATAATAATATGTTTATTTGTGTTTCAAATGAGCATCTGATCTTAATTAGATGATGCAATTCAAATAGGTGACAAGGTTAAATCAGGCATCAACGTACTTAGTTGGAATCTGGGTTTGTTTAAGGACTTGGGCGATCCTTTTAGAAAGGCAGTAAGCAGTGGATTCAATAGTGATCATAGGATTCACTCCAACAGCTGTTGGCAACACACTCCCATCACAAACATACAATCCCTTTGCCTCCCAAGTCTCTCCGTTTTCATCAACCCCGCCTCGTTCCTCATTCGCACCCATCCTGCAGCTACTCATCTGATGCGCGGACCCATATATCACCCATTGCTCTCCCCTTGATCTCGGTCCTCCTGGCGTTGTAACCGTGTCCAAGAACTCCTCCAACTCCTCTTGTTTTATCCCTTTGCACTTCATCAGTTTCTGGCCATCACTTCTGTACGTACCCACCTCAGTCGCCCCTGCTGCCACCAATATCCTCAGGCACTCTCTCACTCCTATTCTAAGGTTTTCTTTGTCAGCACTGCTCAGATTGTACTTAATCCGCCCCTCTTTCTTCACTTCACCTGAGCCCTCATCTCTTACTAAAGCAAATGGGCACGCGGTTCTTGCGTACTTTGACATCCTATCCTTGAAATCCTTCCCTGAAATCCATGGAATCAATCCAGAATACGACGCAGGTCCCAGTGACACGGTTTCTATCACCGCGCGCACATCAGAATTCCGTTTCCCATTCCCAGACATAACCTTGTGGAGTGAAGTTATGATGCCTCCCTCATAAAAGGTTCCTTTGATGCTTGATTTGGATTCTGGAAAGTAACCCCATGTAATTAATACAGGGTGTAGATGAAGGTTGCTGCCAATGTTTGGGTTCTTCAATCCACTAGAGATGAGAAGTGGAGGCGTCGACAGAGCTCCACACGCTGCAATTGAGATTTTTGCTTCAATATGCAGCTTCTTTCTCACCTTCCCATACACTGCGGTAGCTATGACTCCATCACACCTAGCCCTTTTAGGTCCATTGTCTTCATTTTTTGAAAGAATGAACCTTTCTGCTTTGCATCCTGTAATAATCACTGCGCCACAGTTGACAGCGTCAACCAGCCAGGTCGTATCAGTTCCCTTTTTGTCTCCCACTCGACATCCAAAACCACATGAACCACAGTAGTGATCCTCGGAGCAATTCCTTGGGACCTTTTCAACTTTCAAGCCTAGCTTCTCGCAACCCTGCCGGAGAACTTGATTCTGAAAACTTTCCTCCGTGCACTTATCTGTAACACCAATCCTTTTGCAGACATCATCCATCGCGGACTGGTATACAGAGCTGCCAAAAAGGGGAAGTTCATGGTCCTCGCTCCATTCTCTAAGAACAGAATCAGGCGTTCGGATGGATGCTGACCAGTTAACTGCGGTTCCTCCACCTACTGCAGTACCTGCCAGGATCAGCATTTTGCCGTCCAAAGTGGTTAGTATTCCGCCTTTCTCGTATAACTGATCCATGGATGGGCCCTCCAGCGACGAATAATCTTGTGCAGCAAAGTAGTTACCCTTGTCAAGGACTATAACCTTGTAGCCAGAAGCTGCAAGAACAGCAGCGGCTACCCCTCCACCGCTGCCAGAACCCACAACTACAACGTCGCATTTGATCTTGTATTCGTCGACATCAGTAGGATCTTGTGTTACCTCAACACCCTTTTCAGTCAGAGATTGAACCAAAGTTGAGTCATCTTGGTTGATACACTCTATAAGCCCCTTTTTCAATGGTTGGGATTTAGTTGCCATCTCCCTGGAATCCACCTTATATCCGATTCCTCTCCATGTTTTGTTTTCTGAATTTTCATCAGCCTGTTACATTCCATATATTCAAACAGTCATCACTATACATCCTAGATTCAGTTGTGCAGTAATATTAACAAGTGGTTGTCAAGTAAAACATGTGGTGAATTGATGAATATGGTCCCGAGCCCGACGACGTGTACCACGTGGCGTGCTCTAAAAACACACACTGATCAATCAAACTTTACAGGATACACACAATTGACTTTAAGTGCCCAATTCAAAAAAATACAACCAATTACTGTTATTCGTACCACCTACGTTAGTGACCACATCGTGTGTTTGGCGATATGAAATCATTCGTATATCAAGCCGGTTTATTTAGATATATCAGATCTAACAATATAATATAAATAACATAGATTAATAATGTTTTTAAGTGTCCATGAATGAATTGAAGTAAAGGGATTGAAAGAGGTAAGAGAAGGGAAACAGTAAGTAACATACACGGGAGAAGAGGGCGAAAAAGCAGGCGACACGGGCGAGGGCAAAGGTGATCCTAAGGGGAATCCATGTGGAATCCCTAGACCATCTCTGCAGGATTAGCTCTCTCTTGGCCAAGCTCAGTTGGGAGAAGCTGTGAACAAACGGAAACCTCCACTCTAAACATATGAACCCACACAGGAGGAGAGTCCCCAATCTGGTTGAAAGGAGTGTCAGCACTATCTTCACAAGGACGACAGCTTCTGATAAACCCCTCTTTGCTACAATACTCGCTGCCTGCAGTACCGCACAATTAATCTGGTTGTCAGCAAACGGAATTCAATTCAGTTCAATTCAATTGAAAGGATTTATAGCATACCCACCTCTTCTGGGATAGGTGATTGAGACCCCGAAGCCCTGTAAAAGGACCTAACGGCATCATCTTCTTTGAATTCATCCACATCTAGGTCCTGGGGTAAGGGTAAGGGAGGGAACAGAGCTTCGGAGATGGCCGACAGAGATTGGATCTGTGAAGGGGAGAACCCATGGCCATGGGTGTTCTCCTGCTTCCTCCCTCCTCTAAGCAAAGGGTGGCTCTCTCTACCCATACCAATCAATCAATCAATCAATCAGTCTCGTCTGTTGCTCCAATTCCGGGATAATATCTTTTTAAAACTGTATCCTCATTCTATCCATCCATCAACTCCAAGGCCTCCCTTTTTATATCGTTTCAAACAATCCCTCTTTACAAATTGCGTATTCAATAACAGTTAAAACAAACTCTTTTGGACAAATAACTGACTCACCTTTATCCCCATTTTATACAACACTAAATATCTTTTTTTTTTTTTAATATCATACAGTATCTTTTTTTTTTGGTTAAAAAATTTTCATTCTAAAACAATTAACTTTTGTCATATCATTAAATAATACTTCTAAAACAATTAACTTTTGTCATATCATTAAATAATACTTCATTTGTTAATTAAAACTTATCTTTTACTATTCATGCATACTCTTTTAGAAGGAGGCGTCGATCGGAGAGTTTTGTGAGGATCAGTTAGAGTAAACGTAGAATTTATAGGGGATAGGGTAAGGCTTGAGTAACACGCGCTTGTTTTTAATGTGGGCTTGTGTTTTTTATTTTTTAATTATGAATTAATCCAAATAATCAAATAATATCCGTCTTCCATTTTCACTCAATCTACGCCTCAGATTTATTACATTTAACATTGTAAAACTTGTTAACATTTGATCCATATTATATATATATATATATATATATATGTGTGTGTATATACACCTTTTTTTGACAACGATGAAAATTAGGATAGTACATCACAAACTATCTAATCTCATCCTAACGCGTCCTTCTGGAGGAAACATCTATCTTATACAATACTAAAGCAGGAGTTGCACTGTCACGTCTTAGCTTCTAGTTGATTTTTGCCCGTCCATTTTATTATCCATACATTATTGTCTTGCCATGTGTAAATAATTTGTCACCTATTTTATTCTTTATTGTTATTTTATCATCTATTATTTTATATGATGACTACATTGTTGATTCTGTCCTTTTCAGATAATGTTGATTTTATTAAGATACACTTTCATATTATTCTATTCTATTCCATATATTTTTTATTTTTTTTGTACTAGCTATTTCCGATTTTGTAATTTTGTATTGTTGTCGATTTTTATTATATTTTATATACCACTATTATACTTTTTTGTTGACATAAATTTCCATGTTTAACTATTCTTTTACACTAGGTAACTTTTTTCCATAATTTTAAAATAAGTAATTTCAACCATAATTTCATGCATACATTTAACTTTTGTTTTTATAATTTGTGTATACATATCTTGTACTGTACTAATTGGTAGCTTTTTGAGCTAGTTTTGAAATAAGTAATGAGTATTATAATTCACTCATTCAATTATATTCATTTACTTTATGCAATTTTATTTTTAATTTGATAGAAACACAATCATATTTGTTTTGGCAAAATAACAATTAGGTAAAGTGTGTTTTTAAAGATGACCAATTGACCACGCACTATTTAAAATTTTTATTGAAAAATATATTATATTTTTTATAATTGGTTAAAAAAAATATCTTATATATTATCTTATATATCATATCCTATATCTTATATCTTATCTTATCTTATATACACAATACTAAAATAGAAGTTGAACTTCGCGTCACATATCAGCTTCTGAATTTTTTTTCTCTAAAAGTTTTAGCCAATCATAGTATGTCACATATTTATCCATATATTTGTGATTTTATTTTCCATAATTGTCAATAAGTTTTATTTGATAAAAATATCTAACCTAAATGGAAAGGTTGACATTATAGTTTTTATTTTTAATTTAATTTTGCTTTTTGTCAATTTCTCCAGTTTTATCATTATTCACCTAAGGTTTTTTTATTGAGTATGTTAGTATTTTCTTCTTTATTATAACATTAAATATTTATTAATTAACTAAATCATATTAAGTAACTAAAATTATATGTATAACTAAATATATTCTTATTTTAAATAAAAAGACATTACTAAATAATTTTGGATTTTTTTTACATATTTTGTACGTTCGATTATTTTTTTCACTTAAAAGCATTTGATTTTTTTATGGAGTATGTTAGTAATTAAGTTTGACTTTTTATTCTCTTAAAAACGTCCGTATTATGAATTAATTTATGCTACACTAAAAATATTTTAGTTAATAATTTTGGAGCATTTATGAGATCTAATGGATTTTATTTAGTTTTATTTTTTTAGTTCTGCATACCAAGATGGAATATATTTGAATTGCTTGCATATAATTTTAGAAGATAAAACTTAAGTCGTCATTAATGTAAGAGACTGTAATATTCTTTGTAATATTCTTTGACATATTTTTATGCTGCATTATTTCATTCATTATTTTACAAGTAGGAAAAATGAGTTAAAATAACAAGAAATTTGGCCCAAAGGCCGAAATACAAATTGTCCCACCCTTTTCCCTTTGCTAGTAAATGTCCAAAAACATTTCATAATACCAACATTACCCCTGTCTTATACTCACGTCTCTCTCCTCGCGCTTCTCTCCTCCCGTCCAAAAATCCTACGGTTTAGCAGTTTCTCCCAGTGATCTTCCGTCTCTCTCCTAGCGATTCGTTCCCGACGGTTCCCCAGTGATCTTCGACTTGCTCTACGCCGTGCTCTCTGACTTGCTATCGTCCTTGCTGTTCGACTTTCTCTCCTCGTCGTTTCTGCATTCTCTGCTCTTCGTTTCGGTTTTCTGATCACCTTCTTCTAATGGCTTCATCAGGTACTTTCATCGACTCTTCTGCTTCAATGTTCTCCACAGCAACCTCGCCTGTTGTTTCCTTTGAGTTGTGGAGATGTAGTTTCCTTCATTTCATGCAATTTCTGTTGTTCGTTTCGTTAGTTTAGCCCTTTCCTCCCGTTTAGGGTTTGTTTGTAGTTCAGTTGTTGTCTAATGGCTATCAGTTTGTGCTATGGTTAATGTCCCTTCTTCTGATTTCGTTTCCATTACCACATTTGTTGTTTCTCTTTGTTTTCTGATGGTTGGTTACATTATGGTGTTAGGGGTATAGTTTATGGCTTGTTTGTTGACAGGGTTGCATTTTATTACTTGTTTTAATGGTTGGTTACAGTCTTTGTGACAGGGTTATAGTTTATTAATTGTTTGGTGACATGGATACAATTCATTACTTGTTTTGATGATTGGTTACAGTCTGGTGACAGTGTTACAATTGATTCATTGGTACAGTTTGTTGCTTGTTTGGTGATAGAGTTACAGTTTATTACTTGTTTGGTGACAGGGTTGCATTTTATTACTTGTTTTAATGGTTGGTTACAGTCTTGTGACAGGGTTACAGTTTATTAATTGTTTTGTGACAGGGTTACAGTTCATTACTTGTTTTTATGTTTGGTTACAGTCTGGTGACAGGGTTACAAGTGATTTATGGTTACAGTTTGTTACTTGTGTGTGTGGTGACAGGGTTCCATATGACATTCTGTGTGTTGTGTGTTTGCAGTGTTTGGTGTGGTGACAGTGTTAGTTTATGTGGTTGTTCAATTTGTTGTTTGCTGGTTTTTGGTGACAATATCTTATTTGTTGTGAAACCTAATGTTGACACTATTTCTATGCTATTTAGGTAAAGAAATTGTTGTCCAACAAGAAATTCCTACTGTGGATCCACCATCTGTTATTCAACCTGCTTCCTTCAAGTTTGTTGTTCTCAAAGAACGACGTTTTCGCGGGCACATTAATGTGTATTCAAAGCCTGCATTGATCAAAGTTCTTAAGAATGGTCTGTCTCCTGATGACAGGGTTTCTCTTATAGATGGTTGTTTAGGTCCAATTGTACGGGCTGGTGATCATCTTTATTTTTATCATCAACTTGTGCATCAGATGCTCCTACACGAAGTTAAAACTTCTAAAGTTAATGAGATATGGTTCCAAGTTGGGCAACATTTGCTTAAGTTTTCTCTAGCTAAATTATATTGTGTAACCGGTTTGAGTTGGAAAGAACCTGGTGATGACATGTCTCCTTCTCCTCATGTGGATATGGAGGAGTTTTTGGGTGTACGGAACTGCACATTTATTGGTCTTCTCCAAATTTTCCTCAAGGAGCCAACTCAGTCTCCCAAGAAACTTTCCATGGCGTACTTGTTACTGATTGAGGGTGTGTTGCTCCTTCAGCGTTCTAAAGCTCTTGTACGTCAATCTTTTGTGGACCTTGTCTGTGATTTTGATCGTTTAAAACTGTATCCTTTTGGTCGGGTTGTGTTTTTGGAAACACTTGGTTTTTTGAAGAAATCTATGAGGTCTGATCTATCCAAAAAGGGTCCAAGGTTTGGTTATAATTTGCTCGGATATCCTGTAGCATTCCAGGTATTTCCCTTTCCTTTCCTTTTATGTTCAAATGTTTTTTTCTTCTTATTATTATTCTTTACTTCTATTTCTGTTCTTAATGTTGTTTTGTTCTCAGGTTTGGATTTTAGAGGCAATCCCTAAGATTGCTGGCATCTCAAATTGTCACTTTGCATTCTGTGATGGATTACCAGCATCTCTTGTCTGGTATACTAGTGAACGTGATTACAACATTACATATGATAAGTGTTCTGAAATTTTCTCTAAAGATTTGGTAAGCATTCTTTCTTGTCTCAGCTTTTATTATGCTGATCTCAGTTTCCCTCTTCCATGTTATATAGTTGTTGTCCTTTAATTGTAATTTTTGTTCTCTTGCTAGGGGACTGTCTACTCTTTGTATGCCTCGTTTATGGATTGCCCTGGCCTCTTACATTCTGATGAAGTTGCTGATGGTAGTGTAGATTCTTACATTTCCTGTTTTGTTGGTATGGATGCTGATGTCAATGATGTAGTGTGTCCAAGGAATTTACGCATCCAAGCGTATCGGCTCAGGCAATCAGGTGGTCGTCTTCTTTCTGGTGGTGTGGAACCTCATATCCCTTCTACGAATATTCCTACTAGGATGAAGGAAATAGTTAGAACCCCAACTTTGGGAAAAAATGGGGTGGTGAGACCACTAGTCATTACTGAGGGCAGTTCTGACTTTGAGAGTCCTGTCCATCCGAGGAAGAGGTTGGTTGCACGGTCAATGAGTAGTGGTGACAGTCCTCTTCCTGTGAAGAAGGGTAAAGTATTGAGACGTAATGCTACTGCTGGTGATTTTGTCAAGAAGAAGAGAGTGTTGAGAATTTCTGCTACTCTAGATGAGCCTATCAAGAAGAAGGCAAAGTTGGTGCCATCTCAGAAATTGTCAAAGAGTGAAGCTCCTGCTAAGAGTGAAGAAGAAGCACCGTGTGGTGACAAAGGTTTAGATCATGGTGACAAGCCTAGGAGGTCTAAGTTTAAGCTCCCTAGATCTATTCCTCCAAAAGGTGATGAGCTTCCTACAAGTGATGATGTTCCTGGGTTGGCAAAAGATTTTGTTAGGGAAGCTGTTTTTGAAGAAATTATTAGTTCTTTTAAGGCATCATTTGAGTCCTTTGAAGCTCAACTGAAAGACTGTGTTTCTAGGATTCTTGTCCTTGAGGAGAAAGTGCATAACCTTGAAGCACGTGTCTTACATCCCAGTGATTACAGTGAGGCTGCCCTAAAAAGGGAACGTCAGGCATTGGATGATTCTTTGAAGGATGTGCTGCCTAGTATTAGGGATAACTGCTCTCAGTTGTCTGACCATGGGCATTTTTTGAGGGTTTCAATCGAGGTGATGACAATGAAGGTGATGACACCGATTCCTCCAATGATTCCCCAACTCCAGAGTATGTTGTTATTAGGTCAACTAAGGAGTCAACTTCCATAGATGTTGATGTTGTTTGCACTGATGATGACACTGGTCTTGTGGGTTCAAAGGAAACACTTGATGACAATGTTGTCCCTTCTTCTGGCTGTGCTTCTCCTTCTTCCAAGATTGATGACAGTGATGTTGCTCTTACTGAAGTCCTTGTATCACATGATGTAACTGTTAATAGTGATATCCCTCTTACCGAAGTTGTTCCCTCATATGAAGTAATTGACAATTCTAGTGCATCCACTTTAGAAAAAATTGTAGAGACTTGTTCTGTTGCTCCTACTGAAATCCTTCCTTTGGCTGATGAAACTGTTGATTTGAGTGTTGCTCCAACTGAAGTAATTGGGTCAGTTGAGACTGTTTTTTCTAGATCAGTTGCTCCTACTGAAGTTCTTGATTCACATCCAACCAATGAGGACATGGTTGCTTCCAAAGAGGTTCCTGGTGACAGTCCTGTTCACACTCTTGATCTCCCTTGCTCTACTGATTCTCGTGATGACAATGGTGCTGTTGCAACTCTTGTGCTTCCTTGCTCGACTGATGCACCTGATGACAGTGGTGATGTTGGTCCCAAAGTTGTAGTTACAGCTAATTTGAATGATGCTAGTAGTTGCCCTGCTCCTGAAGTTGTTGGTGGAAAAGTTGATCATGGTATTGGCATCATACTTGGATACAGTTCTGATGTCCCAGAGGATGTGCCTGCTGACAGTGGTGATGCAACTGGTGATATTGATGATAAATGCAGTCTATTTCATAACATCACTGACGTCGCCTCCCTTGTTCCTTCAGATGCTGAGGATGATGATGACGTTCCGCTAAGGCGTTCTCATAGGGCGTTGAAATCTGCTCCTGCAGCCCATACTCCTTACACCAATCCTTGTAAACCGAAGAAACCTCGCCTTCCTAGAGTACCTAAACATTCCTTTCTCAGCCCTGAGGAGCGTGTTGAATTTTATACCACTTTTTGAGATCTTGGGTAATTATCCACTTTTGATATGTGTTTTCTTCTTTGTACTACCACTTCTTATAATAAGTTTATTTAACTTGTTATCTTACTTTGTAGGCGTGATGGAAAAGTCATTGGCTGTGAGGTTGATATGAACAAGTTGTTTTTCACTGAATTATCGGGGAAGACAAAATGGCTTCGTGATCTTGTAAGTTCATATTTACATGTCTTTTTCTTGTTACTTATATTTTGGTGCCATCAATTTGGTGACAGTTAGGGTTTATTCTTTTTCTTTCACAGCACATAGACGAAGCACTTCATCATTTTAGAAAGCGCCTTCATGATTGTCCTGATCTAAATCCCACCAGTGTTGTATTAGACACCATTTTTTTCCCCAAGCTTGTGAACTGTGATGTTGATGTTTTTAAAAATGGTGATGCAATTCCGGAGGAATTCCTCCACTATTTCCTTGGTCTTTATCCTGACAATTATGGGAAGACTTGGGAAGGTGCTAAGAAGGTTTACGCTCCGTTCAATCTTGACAACGTGCACTGGGTAGCCGTTGAAATTGAGCTGGACTCCAAGATTATTCTTGTTTATGACTCCCAGTGTGGTTTCACTAAAAATGAAGAGACGAAGCACTTCATCATTTTAGAAAGCGCCTTCATGATTGTCCTGATCTAAATCCCACCAGTGTTGTATTAGACACCATTTTTTTCCCCAAGCTTGTGAACTGTGATGTTGATGTTTTTAAAAATGGTGATGCAATTCCGGAGGAATTCCTCCACTATTTCCTTGGTCTTTATCCTGACAATTATGGGAAGACTTGGGAAGGTGCTAAGAAGGTTTACGCTCCGTTCAATCTTGACAACGTGCACTGGGTAGCCGTTGAAATTGAGCTGGACTCCAAGATTATTCTTGTTTATGACTCCCAGTGTGGTTTCACTAAAAATGAAGAGACGGTTTCGAAGTTTGCTAAAACGTGTGAATCGCTTTCTATTATGTTGAGCAAGTGTGGTCTTTTTCCTAAGATGGATGACACTCCCTTTGAAGTGGAAAGAGTAGATGACTTGCCTCAAAATGAAGACGGGTATCTTCTGTTTTCCATCTTTTTGTATTTTGTTTTGTGACATTTTATCTGTCCACCTTTTGTCTCTTGTGTTTATTTTTTGCTTCTTATGTAGGGGTAGCTGTGGTGTCTACGTCATCAAGCACATTGAGTCTCTGGTTTTTGGTGGTGACATTACGCTTGTGAATGATGAGTATGTTAATGCTTATCGTGAGAAGATTGCATATGATCTCATGAAGAAGCAGTGGACATTTGTTTAGTTATGAACTTTAAGTTTGTGTTAGTTGGACTATGTGGTTACAGTTGATTTGGTGACAGTTTAATTTATATTTTGTTGATGTAGCAGTCGTGGTGACAGCCCATGGTGACACTCAGTTTGTGTTAGTTAGACTATTTATCTGGTGACACTTGAATTGGTGACAGGTTATTGTATATTTTGTTGATGTAAAAGGCGTGGTGCCAGCCCATGGTGACACTTAGATTGTGTATTTGTAGGCTAATGCTCTAGTAATTTATATGTTCTTTTGAATCTTTTACTGTTTTATCCCTATTATATGTTACAACACTCTATAATTCCACTTTAATGTCAAGGTTTTATTATTTCTGGTGACATCTTCAAAGTTTTCACTTTGGTTACAGTGCCTATGGCCATGTTTTTGTAGTGGTGACAGTATATGTGACCCCATTTTTTATGTTGGTTACAACGTTTATAGGATTTCCTTTGATTATAGTGTATACGTCCTTCTTTTCATAGTGGTTACAGTATACATGACCCTGTTTTAACGGTGGTTACAGCATCTATGTCTATCTTAACCATTCATATGATGAAGGAGACTGTCCATCACATGTCTTTTGGCTTCGCATTAGCCTCTTTAGGGTTTTTGCTTACCTTGTCCTAGGGTTTTCCATTTGATTACAACAATCATCTATTAACGACGTACTGTACTTAACATTTTAGGGTTTAGGGCCTTGGCCCTAAACCCTAAAGACTTAACCCTAAACCCTAAACCATACTGTATATCACATGTTCTTTTGGCTTCTCATTAGCCCCTTTGGGGTTTGTGCTTCCCTAATCATAGGGTCTTCCTTTTGGTTACAGTGCCTATGACCATGTTTTCATAGTGGTGACAGTTTAGGTGACCCCATTTTTATGTTGGTTACAACGTCTATAGGGTTTCCTTTGATTACAGTGTCTACGTCATTCTTTTCATAGTGGTTAGAGTATATATGACCTTGTTTTAACGGTGGTTACAACAAGGTCATATATACTGTTGGGCTTAGTGTAATAAAATTGGACAACATGGGTGTTGGGCTTAGTGTAAAATTCATGATCCAAGAGGCCCGGCCGATTTTCTTTACTTTATATATGGTTTGAACTTCAGCAAATTCCCACGTCAATTCAACTCCCTCCACTCTCTTCCCCATTACTGTATCCCCAAGTCTCTTCATCTTCGTTCACTGTTGTTCCCCATTCCCTTTCATTCCTCTGAAAATAAAATTTGATAGTTAATCCTCCACTCTCTTCCGGATTTCTATTCAGAAGTTGCGACTTCGCTTTTGGTATGTAGCCCTCTCCCTTTCGTTCCTCTGAAAATAAAAGTGATCGGTTAGGGTTTTTACACTATAATGTCCTTCTTTTCATAGTGGTTACAATATCCTGATGTAATCAAATTTTTTATTGTTGTTTTTTCCGATTTTAGATTACCTTTCCATTATCTTTTAGTCGATTAAACGCATATATTGGTGTTTGTGTGTTGCTGAGTTGCTACTGCATTATTTTCTTTGATTGTTGTTTGTTTTCGACTGAAAATAAACGTAGTCGGTTAGTGTTGATGTACTCTTCCATAAATTGTTTTCTTCTTTCTGTTACCGTAATATTTCGATTACCTTTCTTGTAATTCTTGATTATTAAGTGATTAGATACTATATGAGTGTATGTTTATTTTGTCTGTGTAGGTCTTCTATCCTTCAATGGCATTTCCAACTGTAACTGAAGTAGGGTATGACATTGTTGGTTCTTTTGAAGTGGTAATCTCAGCAAGTGAGTCGTATTGCTATGGACCGAGCCAACTGGTGGTGTCCATCTATTCTGATAGCCTCCCTCTGCTGACCATTAATAATTGCTCGGCTTGGAACGGTGTGCCACTGACTTTATCACACAGTTGGTTTCCGGGCGACGCTGAGTTGGTTGAATATGGTCTCTGCCCGGACATCACTATGGATGTACGCTTCATTGAAGACTCTTAATCTGACATAGGCTCTTATTCAAGCTCTGAATTTGACATGAGCTCTGACTCTGACATGGATGTCGACCACCCAGATCATCCAGCAATTACAGAACACAGTGACGCCTTAAAAGAGATGTATCATCTTGAACAGGATGGAGAGAAATGCACAATCTGTCTGGACCTGATGTTGGCATCGATGCCTGTCCTTGCCACACCATGTGCACATTTCTTCCACCCAGAGTCTCTCCGAACTTGGCTTACAGTTCAAGCCATTTGTCCGCTTTGTCGATCAGCACTTTAGCCGTAGGTCTCTTGTATATCCGTTGTGAAAAGACAGTGTAGTGGCAACTTTTTTGGGGGACTTAATTTAAGCAAATGTAGGATATGAATGGAATTTTGTGTTTGACAATGGTTGTATCTGATTTCCATTCAAATCATACCAGTGTATTTTGTAAATTTTGGGGGTACTTGGTGTATGTAAATGCATAATATGAATGAAATTTGTGTTTTATTATATTTGTTTGTGATTTCCATTCTATCATATTGTCCTGATGGTTGAGTATGACATAGTGCTGACACTAATATCAGTTACAAGTAGTGGTGACACTAGCCTTGTATTTTTTTATTTTGAATTTGCTCATAGGGTCTTTCTTTTGGTTACAGTGTCTATGGCTATGTTTTCAAAGTGGTGACAGTGCATATGTCAGGGTCTATGTCCCTGTTTTAACAGTTGTTAAAACATCTACAAGTTTTTCCTTTGATTACAGTTTCTATTCCCCTTTTTTCATAGTGGTGACAATATCTATGTCCCTGTTTTAACAGTGGTTACAGTATCTGTGACTCTCTTGCCCATTTATATATTGAAGGAGAACTGTCCACTGCATGTCTTTTGGCTTCTTATTAGCCCCTATAGGGTTTTTGCTTACCTTGTCCTATGTTTTTTTCATTTGGTGACAACAATCATTAGCCCCTATAGGGTTTTTGCTTACCTTGTCCTTAACATTTTAGGGTTTAGGGTTAAGTCATTAGGGTTTAGGGCCATAGTGTACATTACCTTTTCTTTTGATTTATGGTTTAGGAATTTGGTTACAGTGTGTAGGAACCTTTTATTAATGTGATTACAGCATTGATTACCCTGTGTTCATTTTGATTACATTGTCTATGACTCTGTTAGTCATCGATTTATAAATCTTTGCAAAACTTTAATGATAGAAGAAGAAGAAACTGAAATATGGTGACAATTTACATTCTGTCTAGTGTAATGACCTGTTGACAGTGAACAATTTATTCAATATAAGAAAACGATAAAGTAAAACTTCTTGTCTTCCTTGATGCTTTGCCTTTGATCTCTAGCTATTGTGTATCCTCTTTGATGCTTTGCCTCTGATTTCTCCAGCTGAAGGCTTTCTTTTCTTTTGAGGGCGACCACATCTTTTACGTATCATTGGTGGGTGACATTTCTGTCTTTTGATGTCCTCTGGTACAACACATTGTTCTTCATTTAGAGCAGGATATATTGTCTCATGATAAGCCAATTTCCAAGCTTCAATTTTGTAGTAGCTGCTAATATACCTCAGAACACTCAGCTTTTTTTCCCTGATGACAGCAAGAGCATGTACACAAGGTTTCTTTTCATAATCAAATACCTTGCATGAACAAGAGTTCTCCTTTAAATCAACCATAACCCTTTTCATCCCACCGACAACCTCAAACTGGAATTTATTGAGGTGCTTGACAGTGTACATGCATGCATCACTGCATCTTATGTACACTATATCACTTATCTTATTTGGAAGCTCAAAGCTGTTGTTTTTATATTCATTTCTGCGCTCATTGAACCATTTTGTTATCTTCTCTCTGATTGCATTCAGTAAGCCTATAATTGGGAATGATCTATCCAAACCAAAGACATTATTTAATGATTCTGCATTGTTTGAAGTCATCATATTGTACCTGTCACCTTTTGAATAAGCTCTTGCCCATTTCTCAAACTGTAATTCTTCAAGATATTTCTCCATCTTGCTGTTTGTATTACTGATGCAACCAAAGTAGCTGTTGAAATCATCTTCTGTGTAACTGTTTGATGCAATTTCAAACCACTGACAGAGTATATTCTTCTTGAATTTTGCCATTATATTTTGCTTCAAGTGCCATCTGCAGTAATAATGCTTAGCATTTGGGTAAATCAACTCTAAAGCTCTCGCAATGCTTTGATGACGGTCAGAAACAAAAACCAGCTCTTCACTTGATGGGATATGATGACTGTTGCTAGCTTGTTGAAGAACCACTCCCAAGAGGCGTTGTTTTCTGAGTCAACCACTGCAAAGGCAATAGGGTATATTTGATTATTTGCATCCTGTGCAGAAGCTGTGAGAAGAGTCCCTCCGTATTTTCCTTTTAGAAAAGTACCATCTACCACAAGCACCTGTACAATTGAATTGTATTCAGTAATTATTTGGTGACAGTAATTTTTTCTTATGAAATGAATATGTACCTTTAGTAGGATTGGAAATGCTCGGATACATGGTCCAAAGGCAATGAACACATACTTGAACTTTGAGATGCTATCAACTTCAATGAAGGTGACAGTTCCAAGATTTGCTTGCTTCAGGACCCAACAATATGATGGCACTAATTTATAGTTTTCTTCTGTTGTTCCCATTGTCATCTCCATTGCAAAATCACGAGCCATCCAAGATTTCCAGTAGCTAACATTCTGTTTGAAATCATTCCTCATCGTGTTTCTAATTTGTCTTGGAGTTGGACCCTGTTTCTCATCTACAAAACTGTATATATTATGTAAAACAGTGAATAAAATATGAAATGAAGCATGATTACAGTGAATAAAAATATAAAATATGTAATGAAGAATTGATTGTAGTCTATGTCACCTGTGTTTGATCCTTTGAGCTATGATTATGTAATTTATAGGGCGTTGCTTTCCTATTCGTACTTCCATGCTACAGGTATGCTCCTTAAAGTATGTCTTAATTATAAATACAGTTGAACCACCCACTATGGCGCCATGAATTTTCCAGGTGCAGCTCCCATCGACACAAACTGTTCTGTAATAACATGGTGTTGACTTCTTCACTTTGTAAGCAAACACCTCTTGTGCAGCCAACAATTCAACAGTATTTTTGAGATCTTCCTTTGTTCGGAACAGTTGTCCCAAAAATATAAGAATTTCTCCCTTTCTTTCACTTATAGGTGGTGCTGTATATTTTGTGGACATTGTACTGCCACTAATGTGACTTTCAATCCCTGTGTCATCTCCATTTCCATCCATATCACAGTCATCATTTATGAATTCTACATCTTCATCCTGCACATCAAAGTCCTCTTCCATGACATTTGTAACCTTGGCAGAGCTGTAAGCCTGTAATGCTAATTGATTTTCATCATGTATAGATTTTGTAACCTGTTCTTCAGTGATTTCCTTCGCAACTGTAACATATAAAGACAATGTCCAATTCACTTCCTTCAATTCATTAATTTGCAAAAAACTCCTCAAATCAGTGTCATTCTCAATTAAAAACGGCTCAGTAGTTTTCTTGAATGGATGCAAGTGACTAAATTGAAGAGTAGGAGACAAATTGTCACTGGTTGTGAATCTGTTCAGTATCTCACACTTCATCTCATACAGAGTTACAGTCTGCCTGATGACAATTACCTTTGATGACACATCCCCAGCAAAAACTAAATCACCATCTTCCAACTTCCATTCTCCTCCAAATTTTACTGTTAACAGATTGGCCTCCATTGTACCTGATCATTGGTGACACGTATTAAATTTCAGAAATATACTTTGATGACAGAAACTATTTTTTGTTATCTCAGATACCTATTCTTATATATCTATAGTAGAGTATTGAAGTGCATTACTTTTGATTAAATCTAAGAAATACAGTGATTACAGGTACACAGATGCACTCAAACTCAGATATCAACATGTAGGTTACAGTGTAATTTTGGTTACATCAGGATAGTCACAAAATCAGCAACTCCTTATATCACGAAACCAGCATCTTAGATCAGCAACTACATCAACAATGCAATCTAGATTACAGTTCTATAATCACAGCATCAGCAACATAGATCAAAATCGCCATCTGATGTCAAAATCGATGATAGTTGTTCAGTTTCTGCTAATGTAATCAATTGTTCTCCAAATTGTTCTCCAAATCCGCAACTCAAACAACAATTGTGCTCCCAATTACAGTACTATAATCAACGCATTCGTATTACACTAGATTACAGATTATAAGAAAATTACCTGTTGAAAATCGATTTTTGGGTGACAGTGGTGTGGTCAAACAAATTTCTCTTCAGATCTGATTGAAGAGCTCGAAATCGTCGATAATTGGGGCTGAAATCAACAGTTGTGCTCGAGATTGGAATCCAGATCGAAATCGCGCCTCACCTCTGCCCTCTCGGTGCTGCGTGTTTGAGCTTGCGTGAAAATGAAGAAAGAAACGGGAATAGGGAGGCAGGGGCAAAATTGGAATTTTCGGACACCCTCCTAATTTATTCCCTCTTTTGTCCTAGGGCTTAATTTTTGCCCAAAATATGGACACTTACCAAATTTTCCCTTAAAATAATACAGACTATTAAATATGAACCAAAAAAATACGAACAAAAAAAGTTTTAAAATATTACAAACTATTAACCTATAAACAAAAAAATAATACAAAATTTATAGTTGACCAAAAATGATAACAACTATGAATTTTCGACTTAAAATAATAGAAACTTTTAAAATTGGATTAGGGAAATAATCAAAACAAAACTATATTTATCAAAATTACAATAAACTTCCATAAATAGTCACACTTGGCACAAATCCACCTCTTTTATTTTTAAATACACGAAAACTACTATTTATTTGTCAAACGTTACAAAAAAAAACTTTTTAATTTGAAAATATAGAAAATCACACCCACTTTATCCTTAACTTATTAAAAACAAAACTAATCATAGCTTAGAATTCATGTAACTTCAAAAATTGGGGTTGAATTAAACAAAGTTAGACAAACCAATAATGGTTTTGATATATTTAAACTATAAAGGGTGGATATGTGCAAAGTACGGCTAATTATGGATTATTTTTGTAATTTTGAGAGGTAAAGTTTTGTTTTGAATAATACCTATATAATTCAAGTTTAAACTTTTGTATTATCTTAAGTCAGAATTTTATTGATTTTATAGTTCATATTAATTTTGGTTTATAAGTGTATAGTTTGTATTATTTTAATATTTTTTCTATTCGTATTAGTTTTTCTTACAATTTGAGAGTTGGTATTAGTTTAAGTTATTTTCCCTTAGAATTATTAACCAAAAAAGTTCATAAATATACTTACTATTTTATGATATCATATGTACATATTAATTTCCACTATAGTATTCTTTTATATTGCAAAATACGACACATTCAATATTATACTATAATATTTATATTAGTTTTATTTATTTATTAAATTTTAACTTTTAACAGTGTATTTGTATTTTTTTCTTATAATGATTATTTGAACTAAATTAATATATCCAATGTATGGGTTTTTAACTAGTTGAGCTCTAACTCTTCATGTACATCTTTGTCGTCATATGCGCAATCGAGTGTAATAATTTTATAGTTTATTTCTTTTCATATCAACTAATTATAAACTCGTCTAACTTAAATGAGCGTTGGCAGTTGGTTACTGGACCAAAAGAAGATGGCGTGGGCTTTGTATTACCAAACACTCACCTTCGTGGACTGAGCTGTCATTCATCCGCTCCAAATACCTTCAATTCAAACTTCAAATTTGGTCTATACATATATATATTCACGAATATCAACTTCAAAATACCAAAATAAACTATAAACATGCGAAATATATATATATATATATAATTATAATTAACTCATCTAATATAGAAATGAATTCCTAAAAGGCTAAAATACATATGAAACAATGCTATCAATCACCTCAAATTGTATGTATAGCAAGGATTTTTATTATTTTACTACTAGTGTATTTTCCGTCAAACTATTTTAACTGCATATTCTGAAATTGTATAAACTAGTTATAATAAACTATTCAAAATATAACAATGAATGCAACAAATTACAACTACAATTTACTTTAAAATATATATTTTTTCAAAATTTTTAATTTTTAACAAAAGTTTTTAAATATAAAATAAATATTTTTCATGATTTTAATTTTTTTAACAAAACCATAGCTTTGTTTTCTATTAAAGTATACCCTTAATCTTTAAACAAAATAGTTTTAAATATTTTTATTTTATGAAATTAATTTTTTATTTAAAGAATATAATAGTGGGAAAATTTATTCTTATAAAGTTTTATTATATTTTTATTTTATGAAATTAACAAAATAGTTTTAAGGGCATATATATTTCAATAAAAATTAATATATATATATATATATATATAATTTTTTTATAAAAATATAATCCCTATATAAATAAAATAAAAAATATCAAATATTTATCTATTAATATGTTTGATAAGTGTTAAAACAATTTCATAGCTAAAATATAATCTCATAGATTATGGCTAATGTTATACCTCGACTTTAATATATAGATATAGATAGATTTTACTCAATCCAACTAGTTCATTATATTTTTTTAACTTTAATAAATTTGATATTAATACTCATTTAATCAACTAATTGATTTCTTCTAATACTTTTAAATTTTTAAGTAATTAACATTGAATTAAAAAAAAAATCTTATAATAAATACATATATATTCTTTGCATGTTTTAATTTAAATAAATTTTATATTAATAAATATTTTACTAATTCAGATCTATAATTATAAAATAAACCAAAGGTTAAATCTAAACAAATCTCATAACATATTAATATATTAAACCTAAATAACTTCTTTGAAAAAGAAATTGTATTGTGAGAATACGTAATTATAATTGATTTTTTTTATTTTTTATAGGCATAAATAATTTGATCTTTTATTATATAAATCTATAAATCTATGTAATATACTAAATCTGACCTGAGTTTTTTAACACGGCAATTAATGACTCTAATATATTTAAACCACATTTGACAATAACGTCATCTTTTTTATCCACATGTCATCTTAATTATGTGTCTATCTCATATCTTAAATGATTACAAAATCTATCATTTTACCAAGATTTATTTTATAAATATTATACCTCAAATTATTTTATCTTTAGTCGTTAAGATTGCATCAAAAGAAACTTTATGTCTCTGTTTTAGTATACTCCCTGTATTCGTATAATTGACTCTTTGGTCAATTTTATACTTTTAAAAAAAGTTAAAATATAAAGAAGAATTAGCTAAAATTTTAACAAATACAATTAGTAAGATAAATTAATAAAATTAAAATTTTTTATCATTAATAATCTTCAAAAAAAAAACAAATATTTTATTAAATGAAAAAAATACCATCTATCTATTTAAGGTCCATGGCATGTAGTTGCTACTTAATAGTGCGTCTTGAATTGAATTCCTTTAAAACTAACGCATTCACGCATATTACACTTTTCCGTCACAATCAATACAGTTTTAATTAACTTTTAAGTAATGATGATGAAAATATCTTGTACAGGATTTTTGGACCCTGTTAGGAATACCATGTTGTAGAATACCACCCACCCACCTCATCTAAAATATATGCAGATTTATTCAAATATATTGTACAGTGGTTTTAATCAAATCAACCCAGATTTATTAAACCTGGTCATAATTCCACTCTAAATCACATTCATTGAGTATAGAGTGACTATTCTAGCCATTGTTTGTAAGGCATCAAATTCTTCAATATTCCAAACAAAGCGTAATATGACATGTTAAAAATAATACTCCATAAAACAGATTTAAAAAAAAAAAGATGTTAAAAATAATGAAAATAATGTTACTGTAAAGAATTTTAAAATTGGTGCAAGTCTGTAAAAAGCATTGGAATTTGGAACTAACACAAATTATCAATGATGAAATTAATACTCCATAAAACAGATTTAAAAAAAAGGATGTTAAAATTAATGAAAAAAAATGTTAAAGAATTTTAAAATTGGTGCAATTAAGTCTGTAAAAGGCATTGTAATTTGGAACTAACACGAATTATCGATGATGAAATTAATACTCCATAAAACAGATTTAAAAAAAGGATGTTAAAAATAATGAAAAAAAATGTTAAAAATTTTAGAATTGGTGCGATTAAGTCCGTAAAAGGGGAGTTTTGTGAAAACTCACATAAAACCACCCTTAAAACTGATGAGTTTTCACAAAACTGTCCTTAAAATAAAAGTTTATATAAAACCACCCATAAATTTATTTTTATTTTTTTAAAGAACCACCCATGACCCTTTTTACATCTAAAAAGTTATGAAAAAAAATAAGTTTTCATATTTTGTTAAATGTTTTGGTTAATTTATTATATAAATAGGCCATATTGAATACAAAAGGTACGAATTTAACATTTTTAAAGCACGAGTGGTTTTTTGCAAGAAAAATAAATTTATGTGTGGTTATATATAAACTTTTATTTTAAAGATGGTTTTGTGAAAACACACTTATTTTAAGGGTGATTTTATGTAATTTACCTTAAAAAAAAGAGGCTATTGTCAAGACGTTAAAATGACTATTAACAAGACTATTACAACCAAATTGCGTGACAAGTCCTTGTCTATTTTTGGAAATATTTATGAATTTGCCTGAGATCAAAAGAGAAAACATATTAACATTTATATACCTATTGAATTTGTTAAAACTTATTCCAAATACACGATAACCTCATTGAAATGTATGAAGAAATATCAATAGGTTTTGTCTTTTGCTCTTGGACAAATTCATAAATATTTTCGAAATCACAACGGTTTAGAAATATGTTGTTTTGTGTGTTGAAACTTTATGTACTTGGATCTCGAATGTGCAAAATTGGTGATACCAATTATCCTTGCTCTAGTGGTCCGTCAAACAACCGATTCAATACCTAGCCATTACGGGGAGTACCGTGAAAGCTTGTTCTCCAACAACAGATGGGATTCACCATTAACACCAATACAAGGTTCATCCAAAACCATTATGAGGCTAGGTAATCAAACACAAACCACCCATTTCTGCAACGCTGAGCAGTGTATTTATCTACAACAGCTGAATCAGCAATCCGAATGTAGAAAGACAACTTGAAAAACTCGCATGATCCTCACGTAAGTGTATCCAAAATTGAATTGCTTGTGAGGCGGCTTTGTCTTCTTCTTTCGTATGAACTCGCCCAGCCCCGTACAAAAATGGGGAATTTTAGACTACTATACAAACATAGATAGTATACTGATACTCCAAGCTGCAGATGAGAGTGCAAGTTCCTGAAAAACAGAAAGGTGAGACGATCCACGAGACTGAAAGCATGTTAAACCAAGCAATGCACAGATTTTCAAACAACAAGGTGATGATATCAACATAGCTCAATGGGATAATTACAGAGAGTAAAGGGAAGCTTCCAGTTTATCGCGAGTTCTGAACACTGACCAGCCAATACCCACGTCAAGGTAATAGTCTAGTTTTGCGCCTTTGTTTTCGACGATTAGACTTTCCACTATAGCAGGCAGTGAACAACAGATGTTAGGTTATGCATAATGGCATTGTACAGAACCAGTTTTGCTTATGATTTATGAGGTTTGCACAAACAAGGTGAAGACATAAAAACAAGACTGTACCTTCATATAGAGTGATTATAGACTAAAGGTAATGCAAAAGAAGATCTGTTGAAGAAAATCTCAACCTACAGCTCTGTCCTAAATGAACATCCCCAAAAGCATACCTGTAGCACCACCTCAGAAAAAAAACATTATGACAAAGAAATCACAGATAAGATACCGAATACGAGTCCATGTAATGAATATTTCATAGTTAAACTCACAGGATCACCACAAGAGGCAAAAAAAAAAAATACCGATATTCACAATATTCAGGTAGAGCACATCGAGCTTTTGCATAATCCCAATAACAGTCATCATCTCTGAGAGGTCCACGCTTTTCTGCCGTGAAAAGAACTACATTAATTCTGTCTTCTTCTTCTTTCCTTTTTTTTGTGTGTGTGTGGGAGGGTGGGGGGAATGACTCGGAATCTTAGGGAAGTGTATCACCTTTTGTAACAAACTTCGACTTTGCCTCAGGATGACTGTCATGCCACATCTCAAGCCATAATTCCCGCATTAAGACTGGATCTCTAACAATGTTCCTATGATTGACTGCAAATAAGCCAGTTGCATCAAATCAATACTGCAACTCTGCATATATAATTTCTTGCTATAAGGTTTCAAAGAAACTAAAAAGCCCTTAAGCAAACCTAACCATGTTGAAGATTCTTTCATAGAGCAACAGAGTGACTAATTATATATTCGTTACTAGAAGAAATTTTAATGAGATCAAGGGAGTATGCAGATAAGCAGGTTCTTGAAAACATCAGAAGATAATAAATAAGCACTTCATGGTTAAAATTTTCCATGTGGTTCTCTCTGCTTCCACCTGCTGACAAATAATTATATGGCTCCCTAATGTGATGACAACAGAACAAAAACAAGTGATGGAAACATGACCAAGCACTACACAAACTCTACTACAGTTCTTCCAAATCACTGCTACTATTGCATAAAATGATTACTTCCGTGAGATACATTGTCAGTTGAAACTTGAAAGCATAACCAAAAAAGACGGTGCATCAAATGCATGGACCGTGGTATACCTTTATCCATCTCCCAAACAGCTGTTCTCCTACCTGGAATACTTTCAGAATCTTCATAGTATGTGATATATTTATTTTTTGGTGACCTTGTCATATTGGGAACTATGTCAGTGTCAGGGTGATGTATGACATTATGCTCAACTTGTACATGAGATCCATCATGCTCTGACTGCCACATAAAGCCAATAGAAAGTATCATGTTTACACTTCAGGATTCTATCTATTGCGACTAACTATTCCAAAGGTAACTGCATTTAACTTATTTCATTGTACCTGCGGAGTCCTTGTAATGTTAACGTTTGATCCAAGCCATTCTTTGCACCAAGAGAGGGAATGATATGGTACCTGTTACAGTTACTCACTTGTGTAACATTAACCAACACAAAACAAATGTGCCACACAAAATCATGTGCATGGAAGTTTGCAGCTTCTAACGTACCGTCTCATCCCCACTGGCAATTCCAGAAGTCCCTTCAATTAAATTTCCTGACCTATGAAAATACATATGATGATCAAAGATTGAGCATCCCATATAGCAAGGGAAGATGCCACTTTAATGATGAAAACGATTTAAGTATTATCAGGAAAAGACAAATTTAAACAAAAACACGGAGAATTTAAAACTCAATCCTAAGGAGTGATATGCCGGCATTGCTTTTCTGGAGCTAAGAAGAGAATGATGCAATGACCCCAAGGAAAATAATCAGATATAGGAGAGAGAAAGAACTTCAACATATGGCAAGTTTTACCACCATCCTTACATAAGCAACAAGTCATTTTTGTTTCGGAATGAGAGCCATGATACTTGAATGTAAATGATTGCTAACCTTGAATATAGTGATCCTTCGAGCTCATAAATAACATCAGTTATGATCCAGTTATCGGGGTAAGGTTTTCCACTAGGGGCAAAATAGTAGCCAACCTGTTTTGCAGTTACCAATATGTCAATGCTATCATTCATCACAACACGCTTATAAGCTCATACTAATGCAGATTACGAGGGTTTACAGTACAGCAACATCTAACACAATTACAGAATGGATTGGAGACAAAGTAACAAAACCTATCCGGCTGGTTTCTAGATCCACCACAAGTTTCTGATGCAAACAAATAGTGCACAAATCTCCATTTGCAAAGGTCATACCCTCCCTCCCTCCCTCCCTCCCTCTCTCTCTCTCTCTCTCTCACACACACACACACAAAAAAAGGGAGCTGCATACATACCTCTGTTTTGGAATCTATTCCATAGATGCAGAATACATTCTTTAGCGGTGGTCGCTCCCAGGGCGTCAATGGATTGAGAACTGGATCTTCGTGATATGAACTGAAACAATTTCATTTATACAAAATAGTCATAGTTAGTTGATTGAAACTGCATTGGGAAAAATATGCTCTATTAATTGACAAATATTGCCATATCATAATTTTTTTCCAAAAAAAAAAGAAAACAATAAAACCTAACACCTTTTTTTTTCTTTTAACCTTGGCTATAGTGGATGTACATCCATTATTATGGCTACCCCAGATGTATCTCCAGGAACTATTACATGATTTTTAGTTAGGATATCAATAGGAAACACATGAAGATATACACTGAACTGTTTATGATCCCACATCCATGGCTTTGTGAATATATGCCGTACTTTTGTAATGGATTTTCTATACAAACGTTTGCAATGGTTGGTTAAATTTATAAGGTGAATAAACGGGTGTCATATTAATATTTTACATTTCCATTGCCAAAGAGAGCAACAGAAGAAGTTATACATGGCAGAAAAGAAACAGCAAACCAAAATATATAAAAGATTCACTAAAGCAAAAGAATTGTTTATTTCTATTTGAAGCACAAAAAGAGATGACAAAATGAAGAAATTGTGAAGATAATGCGTAGTGGTTTACTTTTCTAAATGGTACAAAAGCCTTTTTCCATCTGGATCAAAATCTTCAATTGCTTTGAAGAAAGTTCCATCTGATACCTCACGAGCAGAAAAGGATAACTGGGTTGGTATTCCACATTCTATGGAAGATGTGTTAGAATCCATTAGCTCGGTAACAGATGGATAGGCACCACTAAGACCTGATTGGAAAGAAAATATTGGCATATAATTACAAAACAGATGCTTAAGAGAGAGAGAGAGAAAAAAAAGTCACCACAATGATGCACGCAAATATAATTTCTCACCGCTTATGGAAGGAATTTCAATATTGATTACATTTGTAGGCCACCCAGAGAAGTTTGACTTAAATTCCTCCTCCTTACAGTGATGTACATAGCGAACTTCCTTGCTCTTCTCACTAAAGTGCTTCCAATATTTATCATCAGCTTTGCAATGCCGTGAAAATGGCAACATCCATAACGATGATCCAAATGAACTGAACATTAATCGAGCTGTTCCCTGCTTCCCAAAGCAGATTATTAGGATGTCATTTTCTTCTCCCTTGGACTCAAGATAATAATAGAAATTCATGCAGAGTGGAGGACCGATGCATTGGAAAGCTGAGATGATGCAATTTTCTAAATAAGCCAAAACATATCAATTCCTACAAGTTTAGAATCATTTTTGACATCTTCTAGAAGTTAATCTCCTATCCAAGAAAGCATCAAAATCTTCCATCCAAATTCCAAAGTGCTTTTAATATGTCTGGGTGGTTGTGTTATGCTAGCACTCAGTTTTTGAATGTGGATCATGCATCTTCTCTCACTAATGGATGTGTTCTACTGATATAAGTAATGTAACCTTGGTAGAGGAACATTCCAAATAGAAGGGAACATTCCTTTCTTCTTCTGTATACGTTCTTTGGTTCTTGTATATATATTATTTTTGAAATACTATTAGAAATTATACGTATGCAATATGGATTTACATTATAAAAGAGGGAAATTTAATAGGTGTACAGTATACATATTAATAGGTGTATAGTATAAATATTAAGTGATAAGCAACCCTTCCCTTTATAGCACTTCGAGCCTTTTTTCACTAATAAAGAGAATTAATATAAAAGAAGTGCAAATTTTCTCTACACAAATGATAAGAGAAGAACCTCAGAAATAGGAAGACCAAAGGTAGAACCAGAAAGTGCTCCCCGGATCGTCTCAGTTGCACCCAGCAAAGGGGCTCCTGAAATAAACAGAAATTAAATAGGTGTATAGTAATTACATGAATAATCAATAACTCAAAATAGAGATGTTTCCCTCTTAATCATACCAACTGCAAAATAGGCGTGAATGTGTTTATCGAGCCACTGAATATAATGTTTTGGAGCAATCTCAAGCTTCAACCATTCCAAAAAGTAACGGAAAACATTATTGCCCAGTGAATGAGCAAACACAATGGAGGGGCCACCACGGAGTTTGTGAGCAGTCTCAAGAGTCAGCCTAACACAATGAAATAAGAGAGAATAAAAATAAGTACTTGAATACTTGTAATCTGCAGGGAGAATAATGAATACAACAGGCATAAAAGAAAGTTCACTCTCCAATGTAACAATTCCTGACCAAGAAAAGCATGTTAACCAGTTTTAAGATTTAATACTCCATAACAGAATCTGTTGCAATTGCAGAAAACAAAGACAATAAATAAAACCCATACTTCTCTTCAATTCAATCTTTGCTAAAGCAAATCATAAAGAATGTTCCATATGCTCAACATGAAGACAAATAACACCATAACAGCTGAAAAGTATAGAGCAATAGGCTAATTCAAAGACCAGAAGGATTATTAATCTTGCAGTATACAGACTTTAGTTTGTGAAAATAAAGATCACGCTCCTCCAGCTTTGACGGAGACAATCTCCAATCATAAGGAACAGCAATGATTGCATTGGCCTCTATACCAAATTGAACGCACCATTTGACCCACTCTTTCCACACAGAAGATAGAGGACCTAAAGTTCACACACCAACTGCAGGTCAGAATCCTAGGCAAACAAGAACAAATTAGAATATAATCTATAAGGAAGAAATTCATTTCAACTGCTCATCCTATCAACAAATGAGGTCAACTTTGCAGATATTAATTTCTAGGGAAATTTCCAGAAAACGACCCGTTAAATATGAGGGTTTTCACTTAACCAACCTCTAAATATGAAATTATAGAAAACCACCCGTTAAAGGGGTTTTGTTTACAAAAGACCATCCATGGCCTCTTCCCCTCTTAAAACTTGTTAAAATATTTGAAAAAGACTTAAATGCCCTTAAACATAGACCACTCATATCATACTCAAGCCAAGAACCTTTTTTCCGAAGGTTTGAAAAATGAAACTAATTGACAAATTGCTTACATGCAAATAGACTTATGATTGTAATTAATCGAGCCCAGCTTGTTGAGGTAATTAGAAAGGCTTAGAATTAAATGGTGATTGTCTCATATTGAAACAGATAGAAGATTGGGGGTTTAATTTATCTTTTATATTAGACTCTACTCCCTCCGTTCCGCAAAACATGTCACTTTACTATTCACGCACGCTTTTTTAGGGGATAAAAACTATATAAAATATCTAGTTTTTTAATAATTTTTTTTAACAATTTCGTAGTTATTATTAATAAGTACAAACTTGTTAAAAAAATTTATAAAAAAATAAATATTTTATATAGTTTTTATCATTCTAAAAAAGCGTGCATGAATAGTAAACGACATGTTTTTCCGAACGGAGGGAGTATTAAATAACCTAGTTAGATTTATTTAATTAAAGTTTCAAATTTTGAATGATTAACTAAAATCAGCATCTAAATCCAATTCAAAACCTCTACAACAATTTCAAAAAGAAGCAACATTACATGCTTCCCCCCTCATTTCGGTTCATAAATTACTTGGGACGCTTGAACTTGATGGTCAATGGTCTCCTAATATCTTTGAACCTAGGGTGGAATAGCTTATATGTGGTTAAATATGATGAAGAACAATGGAAGAAGGGGTTGGCACAAGCTTAACAAGGGCATTTACGACTTGTTCATACATTTAATACACTCTTAACAAGACAAAAGGCCACGGGTGGTTTTTGTAAACAAAACCCTTTTATCGGGTGGTTTTATGTAATTTCATATTTAATGGGTGGTTAAATGAAAATCCTCATATATAACAGGTCATTTTCTATATTTCCCTAATTTCTACACATGGCACCAAGTGTATTGCTGGTAGCTGTGTGGTATTGATCCATCACCTTTATCATTCATAGTTTACCGAATGCCAATATTAGACTCGTTTTCGTTTTAATAATATATGAATTTCCAAACTAGACCATCAACTACATTGTATTGCTGACAAATACAGCAGCAACAATCCCATTAACACTGTAAACTGACAAATGAATAACTTCATGATCTCTACATCAAGTATATCCAATTTTAAATTAGAATAAATCACTTGGGACACATCACATACCTGTTATGTAACCAGGATCAAGCTCTGTTATTGCTGAAAGACCACTATCAGGCCTTGATTTGCATTCAGGGTGATCTGTTTGGTTATATGGGTCTAGGAGAATGCACTTAAGCCAGCAATTTACAGCAGAAAGAAGCTGCATAGGAGTCAAGTCCGCCATAGCTCAGATGAGATGTAGTGGAAAAATTGATGAAACTAGAAAGCCCAAGCATTGTCATAAACATAATTAGTGAGCAGGGTCATTAACCTTGCTACCAAAATTATGGGATGCAAACTGAAACCAAGTTTAGAGATAAAGACCAGCAAAGATTCATATGCAGAACAAATAATTTCCCTTTTTTGCCTCTCATAAAGCAAAGAAAAGGAATTTTGTTAAAAAAATAAAAGTAATTAAATAGAAATTGAACAGATTAGGAATTATTTCCCAACTAGAAACCATTTCAGCAACGAAAGCAGCAAGTATTAATAGATAACCATAAAATCCATCAAAATCCAAACTGCATTTAATCAATCACATTAATCGAGGAATCAAACCCAGAAAAGGAAGTGACAGAAAAGGAATTAGGCAACACTATAATGATATAAAGGAAGATAACCCACATAATTAAACCCAGTGAACAAAAGCAAAAATCCCAATATAAGTGCTAGCAGAGTTTTTACAAAACTCTAGTGTAATTAGATAATAAAAAATCGCAAAATTGGGAAGATTACCTTGGTGGTGTCAAGCCAGACCAAATCAAGTGGGTTGAAATCAAGAGGGGAATAAGGGCAATCAAGAATCGACCAGGCCCTCAACTGGGTAGAAGCAAAACCGGGAATTATAATCCCCGACAGGTTCGAGTAGTTCACGGCGAATCCCTCATTTCCACCTCCATTTGCAAACCCAGTTTGCAAAACTCCGATGAATAGCATCAATCTGACGAACAGGTTTGGAGCGCCAACCCGTCTCATTCAGAAGACGAGAGAGGGAGAGAAGTATGGAAAAGAAAGGTCGCAAGTCGCAACTTTTTGAGTTTCGACAACTGGGTTGGGTTTGTTATACTCCATCCATTCGACAAAACTTGTCATTTTAGCTTATTTCACAAGTTTTCGCTTCGGATATATACACCGCAAATCCACATGTTTCTTACGACGACGTGCATGCACGTTGTAAGAAACGTGCAAGGTGGATAGCCCACAAAGCGTGCCTACGTGCACGCACGTAATTTTTTTTAAAAAAAAAAAACGTGCTTGCACGTCAAAAGTAACGTGCAAAACTGCACGTCAAATTCGACGTGCAATATTGCACGTCATTTTCGACGTGCATACACGTCTTCTAAAAAAGAAGAAAACGTGCCCCTTCGTCTCCATTCATCCACATCAAGCCTCAGAGAGCGACGCCGGTGAGAGAGAGAATCCGAGTGAGAGAGAGGGTTTTCGATCGAGAGAGAGAGTCCGACCGAGCGAGAGAGAGATAGAGAGAGATGGATCCGGAGGCGACAAAGGAGGTGGGGGCGGCGGCCATGGCAGACACGGTGGAGGAGGTGGTGGTGGAGGAGGTGGCCATGTCGACACAGGAGGTGGCGGCGGCGGCCATGGCGGAGGTGGCTGTCGTGGTGGAGGGTGGTGGTGATGGTGGGCCGGTGGTGGAGGGTGGTGGTGGAGCGGTGGCGCCGGTGACGCAGACGGAGGTGGTGGAGGAGGCGCCGGTGGAGGCGATGGAGGTGGTGGTGCCGGCGTCGGAGGAGATATCAACGCAACCCCTATTACCGCCGCGGAAGCGGCGTAATATGGAGGTTTTTCCTGTCCCGACCCCACCGGTATGTTATTTGAATTATTTATTTAATTTGATATTAATATATTTATAGTTTTATAATATAGTTTGATAGATTATAATATAGTTTGATAATATAGTTTTAATTAGATTATAATTGATTAGTTGATAGTATATAGTTATTATGATTTGTTATATGTTTATAATTTTATAGTTTATAATGTAGTTTTATAATGTAGTTATATAGTTTAGAAAACATTATAATATATAAAAACATTATAATATATTTAAAATACATTAAAATATGTATTTTAAATATATTAAAATACATTACAACATAAATTATATAGTAAAATATAGTAAAAGACATTAAAATATATTAAAAGACATTAAAAACATTAAAAGCGATAAATATATTTTAAAATACATTAAAAGACATTAAAATATATTAATAGACAATAAACAACATTAAAAGTGATTAATATATTTTGAAATATATGAAAAGACATTAAAATATATTAAAAGACAATAAAAACATTTAAAGCGATTAATATAATTTAAAATATATTAAAAGACATTAAAATATTCGTAAACATTTCATAAAAACAGTCAGGGAGGCTCTTGAGGGGGGATGGTACCCTACGGCCAGTTAGGGACGGCGACCGGGCAGCGGTCAGTCAGCGGGCAGAGGGTGGGGGAGATGATATGGTAGAGGGGGGAGCAGAGGGGGAGACGGTACCCCATGTTAGAGAGAAGGAGACACATACAGTAGCTGATCTACTGATGTCTGCAGAGGGCTACCAACAGTCCATGGGGACCCCCCCCCCCCGGGCGACGATGATCACAGCTTCTGGCGGGGTCTGCCTAATTGGCGCTCTTCTGGCGACCCGATGGATGGTCAGCAGCCTTCGTTGCCTCCCCTCGATGTACTTAGCAGCTGCGTTACTGATGTAGTTGGGGGTTTACGGGCCCACGGGGCTAGACCGACTGCTCGGCTACCCCCCACCATCCCTGAGGCTTCTACGTCCGGCGTGCACGAGGCTTCGACCTCTCATCCACCACCGGCGATTTCTTTGTCTTCCCCAACGTCCAGCATCTCCTTTGCTGGTTACACGTGACGAGAAAATACGAGGAAGTTGCTCTGAAGATCACGAAGAATTTACACAACGCTGGCATCTTCAAGGGCAACTGTTGGGGGTTGTTCCAATCGAGGACGGAGGAATCATTCACCCAACGTCGTCGGGCGCTACACGCTGCATGGCACCCGTTCCTAGGTGTGGTGGCGTATTTAGAGACGGTGTGGCTTCCGTACAGCCGAAACATCGTACGATGCTACGTAGATAATGTCTTCCATTTAGGCACTCGTACAACAAACAGGTACACCTTACTTCATATCTCCCATTATAGTATGATATGACATCAAACATTTAGTGCTATAAACTTCAATGTTTATGTGAAACTGTTTACATAGTCGAGGGTCAACACAAGGTTCTCAAGGAGGCACTGCACTCATCGACTGGTGACTTCCGGATCGTGATCGATGCAATCCATAGAGTCAACGATTTCCAACTGCATGAGCTTCAAACTGCTTTGGAGATCGACCGCTTCAAATGGCCAACGGCGGCGTATAAAGTCAACCTTTTTGATGAGGTAAAGACTTTAATTTCCAAAAAGTGCTTCGACTATCTGTACAAGTTGTGGCAGGATGTCGTCAACCAAAACATTCCTCCGGAATGCACGGATCGACATTGGAGGGTTTGTTACGGGATACCTTGTGTCCATGAGATTCAGGCATACGTCAATTCCGGTACTCCGATACCCGCTAAGGACATCCACCCATTCTGGATGGATTTGTCATGGACGGACATCGATGACACCCCACTGCCATATGAGCTGTCATCTTCATACACGGCTTCCAACGATGTATGCGACGAAGAGCTCCACCAACCCTCATCTGCAAGCGTCCAATCGAAAGGGAGGCCTCGGCGGTCGAGGAATGCCTGCAGAACCAACCCGTTGCCATACGAGGAGTTAAGGGGAAGATTTGAGAGAGAAGAAGCACGTGCTGCTCGACATGCTGCTCGACATCGTCCACAAGCGACATCATCTCGACGTGGACGTGATGATGTGTTCGGAGGGTTCAACTGGGGTCGAAACAACGTTGATCCCTTCATGCTCGGACATATTGAGGGTGTCAGGGACACTATTGGAGATGGTCATTGTGGCTACCGTGCTTTGGCGTCATTGACATCACCGATCGGCGAGTCTGCTTTCCCGGAACTCAAAACGTTATTATGCAATCACTTGGAGGATCACACCGATCTCTACGCCCGTTGTTATATGGGAGGGTACCCATTCCAGCAGTTCGTCGACAACCAGAGATGGGCGGGACCTGTGCATGGTGATAGGAGACGGTGGATAGAGCTACCCATCATGGGTTTAGTATTTGCAACGGTATATCAGATTCCTCTCGTTGTCCTAGCTTGGCATCATCCGTTCACATGTCTCCCCATGACCTCGACCACACCTACTAACAACCCTCAATCAGCAACCCTTGGTTTAGCTTGCATCGGAAACCAAGACCATTTTGCCGCGGTACGACTTCAAACGTCTTATATTATTACCTATTTTACTTTTCATCTATATGTCAATACTCTAACTCTAATTTTCCGTTCTCATAGGTCTGGTTGCATCCTAACGCTCCTATTCCGCCGCCTGCTCCAGAATGGGTCGCACATCATCAACCGAGCGTCGAATGATGGGATGCTCCTTTTCAAGCTCGGTTTGACAGATTTCGAGCCTTACGTGTCGAGTCTGGTCGCCCTTTACACTTTTCCTAGATTTTATTCCACCAGTTTATTACAATTATGGATGTAAACCTTTTTTTTTCCGTATCCTTCATGAAATGACATTGTATCATATCCTTCCTGAAATGACATTCGATTGGTTAATAACATGGTAAATATCGTCGTGGAAGAAAAATTGGACTCTTTTGGGGATACTCGGAATGACTAAAACTCTAAATCATAAACCTCCACTAGCTAAAACATCAAATTCTTCAATTAACCCTAAAAAACCCTCCGTAAACCCTAAACCCTAAACCCTAACTAGGGTTTGCACGTCCTTAACAACGTGCAAATACCCTAACTAGGGTTTGCATGTTGTTAACGACGTGCAATATTTGCACGTTGTTAAGGACGTGCAATATATGCACGTTGTTAACGACGTGCACGACGTGCAATATGTGCACGTCGTTAACAACGTGCAAATCCAATTTTGTTATCGACGTGCACGACTGCCACACCTGCACGTTGTTAAGGACGTGCATGCATGTAAAAAACGACGTGCAAATCCTTAATCACCATTTGCGGTGTATCTAACAAGACCCCAAGTTTTAAGACAATGAACAAATGTACTAATTTACCCTCAATTATTACCCTCCTTTTTTACTTTATCGAAAACTACAACTAACAAACCATCAATCATATCAAGGGCATTTTTGTAAAGTGAGGGCAAAATACCTACAATGACAAGTTTTTTTAACAAAAATAACACCCTAAAATGACAAGTTTTGCCGAACGGAGGGAGTAGTAATTATTAGACGATCGACGATGGTCATGTGCAAATGTATAAATTTGTATTTTTTTTAGATATTTTTAAGCTCAAAATGTACAGATGTGCAAATTTGAGCACATAACTTCTCTATGTGCAAAAACTTTTGCAGAAAGCAAGACAATTTCATTGGTTTATTTTTTTATGATTTTGTTTTTGTTTTAAATAAATTGTATTTGAATGATGTGTAAAAAATGCACATTTCACCAACGGAGCAAATTACTAAAAAGCAATGTTCTAAAAAGCCAAGACAGTTTGGCGGCCTTATATTAGCGGTTTCTTGGCGGACAAAACGTTTTTTTTTATTATTTACTTATATTTATGCCATGAACTATGTATAAAACATATATTATGCAATAAATTATGCATTAATTTTAAGTCTATAATAGATCAAATAAAAAATCATCATGGTCATTTTAAAGTTGTTCGAATCAAACATAAAATTACATATATATGTTCAAACAATTATCACATCTTCATTATTGAGAAATTTGAAACCATAAAAATTAAATAATCTCAATCTAAAACCGCCAAGACCGCTAAGCCTCCGTCTTGTGCCCGCTAACACTCTTCCCCGTCGAGCCCGATTTGCACCCGCCAAGGCCGCCAAGTTTCCGTCTTGCACCCGCCAAGGCCGCCAAGGTGTTGTTCCATTCCTGCCAAGGCCCTCCGCCGTCAAGCTGCCCCACCAAGGCCGAATTCAAGACAGTGTGGGTCCGCCAAGCGTCTTGGCGGCCGCCAAGACCCGTTTTTTAGAACACTGCTAAAAAGTGATGTGTATTTTTACACATCTTGTGCAAATGTGTATATTTTAAGCAAAACCATTGATGATGGTCTTAGAATATAATTTTTTCCATTAAGTAAAAATTCGTCGTACCGGGGAGAGGTCTGGTGAATTGATAGGCCAAAAAATAGGCAATGGACAAACTGTCAAACATGCTAAAGACAAAACAAAACAACAAAGCAAAACTACCAAATTATTGGGGGCAATTATAGACACAGGCTAGCATAAATTATGAAACAACAACAACAACAGTATGCGACATCTCTTCTGTCGGTAGAGGCGACTCATGGAATCCCTGGGGAACTAAGTGGAAACCTCATATTTGGATTTTGTTTATTTTTATTAGTTAAAAATTCGAGGTCAGACAAACTTGAACCTCGAAGGCCGACAAGTCGACAGACGGAAGACCGTCTAAACAAACCCAAAATACAAAGATGGTGCCGGATACAAGCAATAACACTCTACACAAGCGAAACTAAAAACAACCAGACCGAAAGGGATGAGGACGTAGACTACGAATGAAGCCAAGCACTCTCCAGCGGCAGCACCGTAGGCTAGCGGCACATCAGGAGACACCTGTGGGCAATGAAGACGAACCTCCAAGGAAACAGTCTTCCGGAAAAAAGGAGACGCCTCGATACACACTGCCACAGCCCCAACCTGTCCTGACTCCAACAGCCAGAACCCCATCACGCGGAAAGAAAGTCCAGTCGCGCCAAACGCAAAGCCACCCATCGCCTGAATCGAAACGCACCAAAAACTCAAACGGGATAGTAGCTAACCCGATCGGGAATTATTTATTATAGTTATTTATTATTACCAATTATATTTTATTAATATTTAAACCAATTATCAAAGGGCCAACAAAGGGCCAAAGATAATGCTACGGGTCCAAGCAAACACCAAATGGGCTGGATACATCAGCACTGGGTCCCTTGGGGCCCAAGACAAGCCCGAAGAAAAGGGAACAAGAGAAGGGACGGGGCAGAAGAACCATGGAAATCTGGGGAGGCGGTAACGAACATCGCCGAAGGCAGTACATGACACGGGTTGCTGGCGACCGGGCACACGAACGATACAGTCGGAGGCGAAAGCACTGGTCACCGGAGGAGGCAGCCAACGACACAAGAAGGGCCCAAGGCCCTAGAATTGCAACCGTACAAGGACAGGGGAGAGTCAAAATGGATGAATTGAAGCCACAGGCCCGAATTTTGCCAAAATCGAAAGCCGAAACGGCCACTCGAGGGAGACCAAACGAGCAATCGCAGGCCAGGAGAAGACAATAAGGTAGGAGGACGATCGAAAAGGGCCAAGTAGACCCAATTTAACAAAAGCCCTAAGTTGATTTCGTCTTTGAGCGATTCCGCCAAACGGGAATCGAAGAAGCCAATACTCCACGGGTTGAACAAGAACGGAGCACCTGAGGGGGAGAAGGGGTGGTCGAACGAGGAGGAGAGGAGTTATCCGAAGCCGAGGTTCATCGCACCGAGGAGGCGGGTTGTTGGCTCCCGAATGAGGTTTGAGACACCCGAAGAGGGTGTTATGGAATGAATTAATTCAATTCTTGTATTAGTTCATTCCTAGTTTGTAATTATGTATTTATTTAAATTGTTTATTTAGAGGAGAATAAGTCAAGATAGTTGAGAGATTATCTCTAACCACTTGCCCACTATCTCTAGATTTTGTAATCCATATATACTCTCTTCTAGAGTTGAAGTTAAGTAAGAAAAGTTGAAATATCTTTCATCATCTAATATGGTATCAGAGCATTTGATCCTATCAAACCTGTTATTCCTTCTTCCTCCTATCATCTCTTCAATGACGTCTTCTACCCATCAAATACCCAATCCTTTGGAACCCTCTAAACCTTTTCAAATTGTCAATTTTCAACAAACCCTCAAACTCACCTCCACAAACTATATTACATGGCTTAATCCAGTTAAATCCTTGTTGGTTGGCCATGGACTTCTTCCTTATGTTGATGGGACTCTCACCGAACCACCCAAAACAATCACTCTCCATGAGGTGGAGTCTCCCAACCCGGCGCACACGACTTGGCTACGGCAAGATCAACTTCTCAAGGGCGGCCTCATTGGCACTCTTTCCCCGTCGGTTGCCTCCTTGGTCACACGGGCCACCACTTCTCGTCAGGTCTGGCAAACTCTTGAAGACACGTACAACAAACCATCTAGAGCTCATGTGAATCTCCTCAAGGAGAAACTCCAAACACTAAAGAAAGGCTCTCAGTCAATCACGGAGTTTGTTCAACAAGTTTCGAGTGTCACCGATCTCCTAGCCTCTCTTGGCAAACCGCAGGATCCGGAAGATATCATTAAAGTGATTCTCAAGGGCCTGGATAAGCCTTACCAGGGCATTGTCGATGGCATCCGGGCAAGAGACACCATCATCGATTTCACCGCCCTTCATGAGAAATTATTATCTCATGAGACATATCTTGCCTACAATTCCACCGGTTCTGACCTCCCAGCCACTACCATGGGATTGGGGCTCCCGAATGAGGGTTAAGGCTCCCAAAGGAGGTTTCCGGCCACCATGAAGGTGGTGGTCTGTGCTGCCGGCGGAAGAGATCTCGTCTAAAAAGTCAACTTCACTGTAGAAGTTGCCGACGCCATGGTTTCGAAAGGAGAGCGTTTTTATAACGGCCTGGATATAAATATCCGAGATACGTTTCGAAGTTTGGATACCTTCGAAACGTATCTCGGATATTTATATCCGGGCCGTTACAAAGTTGGTATCAGAGCCAGGTTGTGCAATTCGGGTATGCAAGGGTCGGGTGTATGTTTTGGAAAAACCGCCCATGGATTTCAAAAGATTTGAAAGCGTTTTAAAGGGGCAAAATGAACTTAATATGTCTAACTCAATTGGACTAAATATGAACTTGGCTTATGATAAAAGAGGAGAACCAACTAATAAGGGATCGAGAGGGTAGAAAAGGCGCTAGACCATCCCTATTGGATGTAGTTGGGAATGGGTAGACAAAATATTAGCTTGTACTTTACAGATGGGTCGGGAAGACCCCAAGGAGGCCGTTATACTTGGCATTGAATGATTCTATGTTGAGTGCTTGATATGCTAAAGATTGATTGGTATGTCCTAACTATTTAATGAATATTGAATGATCTGTGCGAACGGGATAGCGGGAGTACCCTTCTTCTCCTTATATGGTTAAGCTCAGCATTTGTGGAACCACCCCTTCCCTTATGAATCCTTTCGACAGTTAAATCGAGTCCTCCCTTCGAATATTGGTCTCCTCCACGGGAAATCGGGTTGGTGAACATATTGTTTCGGGAATCGTGTATGGATGTGAAGGCTGTCTGAGTGAGTATTGGAAGGTGGTTCTTGATGTTCCCTTGAGTCAAAAGTAAGGTGTTTCCGAGGGTGTTTTCTTGATTCTTATGACGATCAACCGGTGTCTTTTCGCCATAAAAAGTCGTATCCGAGTCTCACGGGAAAGATGGGTGATGAGTCAGTTAGGGAGAGTCAATGTTTGCCCTTATGGATCTCTATCGGGTTATCTTGATTGCTCGGTACATGATTGTGTGATACTATGTGATACTACTCCTTGACCTATAGTTTGATCATTAGTTTGAAGTTGTGCTTACATATTTGATGTCCATGATGACCATTGTGTGAGTCCGAGTACATATGTTACGCCCTATCATCCCGACATGATCTACTTAGTATATGGCATTGTCATACTAGGGCACGAATATATGTCATACGCTAGGGAGTTGTATAATTGATGTCCTCCTTGTGAATAGGTTCATGATAGTGTGATCGTTCGGTTCTAGTATCATGATAGAGTGAGTCCCTTACTTGATGGATACATGTTATAATTTCATGTCAACATGCTTTGTATGCTACGTAATTCTCGGTATATGTTATGATGATGATCCTTAATGTAAATTCGTGGTTGTATGACATCTTGTATCCATGCTGGTCACATTACTTAGGTCTCGTGTTCTATCATGGTTAGATGTCGTTATAGCATGTCTACTTGACCTATCGTATTGATCTTGCTGATGATTGATTGAGAACATAAACCACATGATATGAGTCTATATGATTGTTGCTTCTCTTGGATTAGGTCCATGATAGTGTGATCAATTCTTCTTTGTATGAATGCTCGTAAGATATTCTCCTTAGCATGCTCATCGATGACGCCTAGATGCCTATCATTCCTTCTGTGACAAGAACCTATAGCACGCCCATCTATTTTGTATTTGTCAGATTAACTGTTGTGGATTATTTTGCATATGATAGTGTTGTGTGTTCCTTGCACTGACTGGGGAATATGTGGCATAATTGAGTCTTGGTGAATGCATGTATCATCCTAGTATGTGCTGATTCGAACTCATGTCCCTATATTCTAGTCATGTTGCCCCATTACTTAGACTTACACTATACCTCGCTACCCTTCCTCCCATGCTTTTATATTATTGGAATGTGATTGAATTGAAGTCTTGCTTAGTGTCAAGTAATCAATCAGGTGCATGTATGTATCATATGTTATATTGAGCCATTAGTAACATGTCGGGCCCTTGGTTGTGACTTGTGTGAATGTATGCCTTGCCTACATTATTGCCGATTCTCTCTTGAACTAGGTCCTTGATAGTGTGGCCCTCCCTCTTTCTATCCTCATAAATGTTTTACTTATCCGATTAGATTGATGTTGAATTCGGTGATCGACTTGCTTTCAATGACAATTAATCCTAGCATGCTTACATGGTTAAAATGTCTATTACTCTATGATGTCTTCTCGCGCTTGCACGAACCTATGACTTGACACCTCGCATGATCACCCACCACGCTATGTTGTGATTTCTCATACGCATGACACCTAAATGTTAGAATGAATCTATTCAAATTACCTTGGTTGTAGTCATGTTTTGATACGTGCTAGTAGCATCCTATAGGGCTTTATGCTTCCCAATAAGACTCGCTAAATGGTGACTTGCCATACTTATTCTATTACGTGAACATGCTTGTCCTATAATGTGATAGTTGTTATACCATTTTATGTACACTATGACAGTCGTTTCTAGCATGCTTATAATCTATCGCTGGTGATGTCCTCCTTGTTACTCTCTGTAATGATGTCTCATGCTCTATGAACATTATGTTGAATTCTTTTAGACGACTCTTGACTATGGCCTTGTCTCATTATGTACCACTAGCATCATGTAGGACCTATGTTTCTAAATGTATCTCGTCGTATGATTACATGTCACTCTTAACCTACTATGTGATTGATATGCTCCATTATGAATTCGTGCTTGTTGTCACAATTGTAACCTAATGGACTTCCATAAAGGCATCGTTACTATTCCCGGGTCAGAGTCTTGTCTCTAGTCGTGTCATCTTTAGCTCTGGTCCATTTTGTCTCCGAGAGAAACATTGGGTCGTACGCTCTTGTCACTCCCCTATCTCCGCTAACTTAGACTCCTACGCGATACATTGGATGGGCGACCGCATAGAAGAGGGGATGAGAAATTAGATAGCGATAGAGCAGCGCAGCGAAAGCGTGGGCCCATAACCCACAGGCCTCGGGATCGACAATGTCGACGGAACAAGCTTGATTCGGGGATTACGATTATTGAGTACGATATGACTTGCAAGCGAGAATGTCCTCCATTCGAAATTTTGATCCCTTCGGAATATGTTGATGATGATATTGCACTGACTTGATGTTGAAAAATTTTGTGTTGATGTGATGACTTGGTAATGATTGTTGCCTGATTATCCGTTGTCTATGATGAGCTATATGATTCGATGCCTTACAGTCCTAATGTGCTATGATGACTTGATGTGATGTAACTCTAAGTTGCTAAGCATGATCTAAATTCCTTTCCCATATAGTATGAACTGCAAATGTCGAGAACCTGAACTGTTTATTAGGTAAGATTATGATGAAACTTGCTAGCTTGAATTGGCCATATTCGTATATGATATTTTGCAATACTTGTTGAGCATGACGATAAATTAAGACTTTTGATACATGTTGCAATGTTAATGATGAACTAATGATGCTATTGATATAAATATTAGTTGATATGATGTAGTTCTTATGTGTAACAATGTCCATGATTGCTTCTTCTGTGAACATGTGAGTGAGGTCCTTTGGTAGGGTGGTCAAAGAGTGGAGAAAGGTTTTGAGCGATTAGAATGATCGATAGTGGTAAGGGGAAGTTGCCGAAGAGGGGTGTTGACTTAGGTTGGACCGAGTGAGTGCGGGAATTGTAAGAGGTAATGCTTGGTGGTTTCCGATGAGCTTCTAGGTGAACCTTGGGTGGGAGTATGGTTAGGGATAGGCTGGTTAGGTAGTGACCGAGGAATTTTTATAGAAGATGCGTGGTTAGCAGGGCATGATGTTTGTGATACCTTGGGAAGGGTGGGAAGTGTAGGAAATGTCTTGTAAGAGTATTGAGGATATAGTATGCGAGGGTACTCGGGGGTGAGGTTAGAGATAGGAGTTGGACTTTTAGAGGTGGGTTGCTTGTGGGAGAGCTTGGTGGAAAGCGGTATGAGATTGGAGTGTCGGAATGAATTAGGACTTCTTCTATGGGATATTATCCGAGTTGATGTTAGTGAGTCTAGATGAAGAGTGGTCTTAGCTTGAGAGTTGGAGACGAGCGAGCGGGGATTGCGTCTTATTGTGAATGTATAATGTGCAAAACTTTCTTGATTACGTGACTATGAACTGGCATGATGTTAGATAGCGACCATGATAAATCTGATATGGCATGATATTACATGTTGATATGCAATACTGAAATCTAATTGGTAGTGACAACTGTGACCATGATATATTGATACATTGCTACCCTACTATGTTGTTCTAGAAGCATGTTATGATGTGTTGTATGAATTATGAGATAATGATATGTTACTATGTGAAAGCATGATGTTATATTATATGGTTGATAAGCATGATTATGAACATGTAAGTGATGAATATGACTTGGAGCATGAATATGACTTATATTTATATATGAGATGATGGTGCATGACTGCTAATGATCGTTGTATAGTATTGTGATGAGTTAAGATAATGTTGATTGAGCATGCTCATGGTTGATAATTGATATACTGCTTGATTTTCCCTTTTGCTAAATCTTAATAACATGACTTTGGTTGTGGGGATGTATTGACAATGGGTTTTGGGTCGTTGACTATGTGATGAGGAGATACTTTTATGACTTCTGGTGTGATGTCGTGACATCTGTTATGATTTCGGCATGTTGTGAAATGCATATTATGACCTTTAGTATGATGAGCGAGATGCAATTGTACTTAGGACTATGATCGGATTGAGTTGGCAGACCTAGATGAGGTTGATCTTGGCTAGAGAGTTGATGATGGATGAGTGGCGGACGTGTTCTGTTAGGATTGGTAGCTATACACATGTTTATTTGATGATGTGACCCATTGCTATGTGATGATAGGATAAAGACAACCATGATATATGTTGTCCTTGCAATAAAATGAGAATCCCTGACATGAATAATTATATGATATGATGACCTCCGATATATTGCTATGCGATAGGGTATGCGATTGACTTGAGAATGTGAATGTGGATTGATATACTATATGACGTCTTGAGTTCTGAAATGTGAAACTGACAAGAGCTGAATTGATAGACCCTGATTCTGACTTGGAACTTAGGAAGAGAATATGGGATTAGCCCTTAGAGGTGGATGGTAGGATAATTGGGAAATTGGGGACGTTTTTGACTAATTTCGGAATTGAAAGATTTTGAACGAAGATTTAAAAGGAACTCGCTCTGATTTTTAGAAAAACTAATGCGACCCGAGTTTTCCATTATGACGCCCTACGAAGTGGATACAAGCATTTATGGGGGCACCTGTGGATCGCTTGCTAAGACCTAGTGGAGACGTCATGATGTTCTTTTGAGTTATGATATAACCGAAAAGTCGGAGTGAAGATGTAGTGGGGGCCCATACCACATTCTTGCTACGACCGATTGGGAGTATTATGATCATGACGACGGTACTGTGAGATCTCATAGGGGCACTTATGAGGTACTTACGGGATCAATGACATGATCCTTGGACTCACCTATTTCAAACTCCATCCCCTATTTTAGAATGATTTTTGTCTCGGGGACGAGACTGCTTTCTAGAGGTGGATGATGTAAAGACCCGGATTTTGAAATCTTGATTTTCGGAAAAAGGAAAATAAAATTAGTATCGGGTTTTGTTTTAAAATATATATATAATAAAATAATAAACACGTCTTTAATATAATAAAGTGAACTTGAGATTCATAAAACAAATTCCGGCCCAATCTTGAACATTCTAAGATCGATTCCGTCATTTTTTCTCGGAATCCGAAAAAAAAAATTTATTCGGATAACGATAAACTTCCTACCTTTAAAACAAATTGATCGAGAGAGAGCGGGATTCAGAAATTCAACGTCGAAAATTTGAATTTCCGACACGGGACCACTCTTATCCAATCCAACTCACACCCCTCTCATTTGGGTAAAGTCTTACCCTATACTCCCTCCCTCTCTTCTTGATTCCCCCTTATTTGAGAAACAAACAATCCCTTTCCTGCATTCTGAAAATTGCCCAAAGACCCACTTTCAAAGTCTGAGATTTTCAACCCATTCCCCCATTTCACTTTCAACCATCCAAACACACCCCTCCCTCTCTCACCAACTCTACCGAGGGCTCCCTCTTCTTCTTCACTCCTGCTCAGCCACCATCACCACCACACCACCCTTCCACCACCGAGCCGACGACGCAGCACCACCAACGACCCTTGCTCCTCTGTTTTTGAACCAAGGAGCCGAGCCCAAGCTTCACCCTCACCCAGCCTTGTGTTCGTTGTATACGGGAAAGAGAACTTCAAGCAGGAGCAGCTGCAGCCTCGCCTCCGAGCACCACTGGGCACCAGCCGAGGCGCCTGAGCACCACCCCCGAGCCGCTTCCGACCCTCCTCCCCTGTTCGCCCGAATCCAAGTGGTAAGCTCCCCGTCCTCCTCCTTCCTCCCTAAAATGGTGTAAAAGCCGCACCTTTATGCTCACTCATCCCTCTCCCAGGCAAAGCTCGTTTCGAAATCGCACTCCGACGAGCCTCGAATCGACTCCGACGACCTTGAAACCTTCCGGCGAGCATCAAAGCCGCGTCTAGGTAAGCTTCTCCTTCTTCGTTATTCCTTTCCTTCTTGCCTTGTGTGTGTGTCGAGTAGCCGTGTCGGAGTCAAAGTCGGAGTCTGGGAGCGCCGCCTCCGGCTTCCCCTTTCCTGCTTCCCTCGTCGGTTTCTTTCACATCGAGCCCTCTCTGCTCTTTCTTTTTTTGAGCAGGAAATGAGGAAGAAGAAGACCCAGCGGGCCCCACCATTGCCACCTCAGCCGCCACATCAGTCGGGCCCCACCTCTTTTAAAACTCAGCTGACCAATTGAAAGGGGGGAGTCCGTATTTGTTTGTAGAAAGAATAGAATGACCATTTGGGCCTAATTGTTTGGGCCGAGATAGGGCTTAAAAAAGAAAACAAAGGTTGGGCCTAATTTATTCTATGAAATCTGATTTGGGGTTTAAGAAATAAAGGGGGGGGGGGGGGTCGGTTTGTAAATCTTACAAATAAGGGGCAGTTTTGGTAATTTTATAAGGGTCAGATTTTATAAAATAAAATGGTTGGTTACTTGAGGGGTTGAAAATATTATTTGAAGGTGTTTTTAAAGAAAATGGTATTTGAAATATTATAATACTATTTTGAGACTTAAAAGACATAAAATATTATTTGAGATTAAAAGATATCATGTTATGGCCTTGTAAAATATTGGAACTTAAAAATGTTATCGGTTTAAAACAAAAGGGAATTTGACAAGTGTTCAAGAATCGGAAATTCTAGCGATTTGACTCAAACTTTGAAATGGATTGGGAACTAACTTGGGAATCCGACTTATTCGATGACTAATGAGCATGATGATATGATTGTGTGACTAATAGCATGACATTGGGATGATGTGTTATAAAGGGTTATATGCTAGTTACTTATGATGATGAAGTGACATATGAGCTAAGTATGAGTATAAATTATGATATGTCAATATTGATATGATACGATGTCGACGAACTTGTTGAATGTGAATTATGAGATGAAATGTTGATATATGTCCTTAAAATGATATTATAATGTGTTGGTGTATATGGAAGCATGATGAGATGTTGAGATGATGAGTTGAGGTGGTACTTGATAAGTTATATAGGGACTTTGCGATGAAAAATGAGATAAGTTGAATGACGATGATATGGAATGTGATGATGAGACTTTCGATTGTGTGAACTTATGTAGAATGTTCGTGCTTGTGTGATTGAATATAGACTTATATACTCATTGTGATTACTAGGTGATCTTAAATTGTCTAAGTGCTACATTAATGATGTTCTGCACCTCCAGGTAAGTTCCTTTATGGGCTTACTCAGATTTGAAAGAGAATACCTGCTTGTAAATATATGACATACTAGGTGTTGCATAAGCATTTAAGCATGCCATGTAGTATCATGCTAGGATTGCACTTATGAATGAGCATTCGGTTACTTTGTGTGTTTGAATACAGAACGGCCGTTATCTGTGAGTCTTAGAGTCTTTGCTAGGGTCATGGGGGCATTCGTGTTTTATACCGTTTCGGTCCCCAATCGAGTCGATGAGTATGATCTATATATATATATATATCTGATACGGTTCGGCATAGACCGAGCGCCCTACCTCGGAGTGGGTACGGGAGTATATCTGTTACGGTTCGGCATAGACCGAGCGCCCTACCTCGGAGTGGGTACGGGAATATATTCATTACAGTTCGGCTAAGGCCGAGCGCCCTACCTCGGAGTGGGTATGGGAAATACAGAGATATGGGGATATGCCACTTGGCATTCTTTGGGCGCCTTTACAGTTCTTTTTCGCATATTATGATTTAGGAATATGCTAGTGTGATTTAATTTCCGCATTGCATCGAAGCATCTTTATTATAGCGTATGTGTATATTTGCTTGCGGGACAGGGTGTGTTGGGGTCTCGGTCTGATCCCGCTCGCACCACTTGTTTTTAGGTATGATTGCTCCCTGTCTCTATGGCGTGGGAAAATCCCCCGGGCGATTGCAAAGAATCTTTCTAACCCCGCTAATTTGGCTATACGACTTTAGAATATATATTTTGGTTTTGACCCGGCTCTGCCGTGGCTTTTGTATCTAAACCGTACTTCCGCTTTACTTTCGTTTAAATTGAATTTCTGTGACTTCGATTGATTGGGGTTCGAAATCCCCGCTTTGAGTACTGATTGATCTTTAGAGGTTTGAAACCTCGACCCGTACCTGAATTGCAACATCCGAACGAAGGTATCCAACCTTCGAAACGTATCTCGGATATTTATATCCGGGCCGTTACAGTTTTTCTAATTATTTATCATCTTAGCAAGTTGCCATTCATATTTGGATTTTGTTGTCAACAAGCTTTTAGGTTTAGATCACGCATCGACAAAAGAGAAGAACACCACTCATAACCACTAGACTCCAAAGCCACACGACCACATCATCAAACAACTCGGCACCACGCAAAATGTACAGATCCATCCCAGTTTTTTTTCGGGTTGCTTTGGGCCCAAAGAACAACATATCAGGCCAAACAAAGGCATTGTCGGGCCACCATAGGCTCGAGAGCAAAGGGAGTACAACACAGTAGGTAAAAGGTCGTCCAAGAGAGTGCCGACGATAGATCTACAGGCCACCGGACCTGGCTGGCGTCGACGAGGACAACTGGACGAAGACCACCGCAATCAAGACCAGCCCACCACAGGGAAAAAAACACCCATGTGGAGAGAACTAAGGGAAGAGGTCGAGTCGAAGAGGGAAGCAGCACACCGAAGGAGGAGACCACCCGCCATAAACCAGCCGGAGGAGAATGATCGGAGAAAGCGAAGAACCGAAGGCCCTAGGATTCGCACAACCGGAGCATGAGTAGGCAAGGAGGCGATTCAAAACCCTAAGCCCTAAATCGGATGCCAAAACGACTTGAGGAACGACGAACGAGGAGTTGGGGTACCAATTGGACATGGAGAATGATGGAATCAGAATCATTAATCGAAAAATCACCAAAAAGCCCCCTTTTGATTTTCGACTTTGAAAGAATTTTGACGGAGGGTAGTCAGAATGAGTTTACCACATTCTCATTCTTTAACACACCCAGTCAAAGGCATGGTAACATTACATTGTGACTGAGGCTGCCGGAACCAGGGTCGGAGATGGCCAAAGCTGGGGTCGGAGACAACCGAAGTCGGGGTTAGAGACAATCCTCTCTCTAGAAAATCTAGAGAGAAAAGATCTTTGAGATAATTACTCCATTCGTTTGACAAAACATGTCACTTTACTATTCATGCACGCTTTTTTAGGAGATAAAAACTATATAAAATATCTATTTTTTAAATAATTGTTTTAACAATTTTCATAGTTATTATTATCAGAATATGACAGCCAATATACCAATTTTTTGGGCGTCTTGCAAAAATAGACCTCCCCTGGCCCAAATTGCAAAAATGACAAAAAGGCCCAATTTTTTGCAAAACTAACCGGTTAGTTTCACCTCCTATTACAGGTTAACTGGAACTTCAAAAGGCATTTGTTCGTCAGAGAGGGAGAACCCAACCGCCATTGATATAGCTTCAAGGGAGGAGAAAGAGGAGAAATAGCGCCACCGAAGATGCACTAGGTTGCGACAAGGGAAGTCGGAACTTAGAGAGAGAGGAGAGAAACCTTCAGGGATGAACCGCCATTGAAGAGAGGGGAGACAGCTTATGGGACGAACCGCCATTGAACAGAGGTTAGCTCTCATTCTCTATCTTTATTCTACCTCCTTTACTGGCATTTTGGGGTTTCAATTTATGGAATTTCGAGTTGGGGTCCTTGGGGAGAATGGGGTGAATGGGGTTCAAAATATTTGAATGTACAAACCCTAACCTTATGGTAGTGGATGGTTTTGGGATAGGGGTGGGGATTTGCCATTGATGCTTTGTTGAGGATGAAATTGAAGGTCCAAATAGGGTAGAAACGAAATGAAAACCCCCATGAAAGAATGAAAATTGGATTTTGAAAACTAGCTTGTCAAGGGCTAGCGGAGTCATTCGTCTGGATTGGGGAAACGGTTGAATGGCTAGGTTTAGTAATTTCTGTGTTGGCTTCGAATTGGGGAAGTAGGGGAGAGATAGGTTTCGAATGATGTTGGATGTGGTAAAGGGAAAGGAGAAGGGTATACGAAATGGGTGCGTATGAGTTTGGAAATTGGGGACGAAGGAATAAAGAAGAGGCATCGAGAGAGGAGGAATCCGGCGAATGAGAGATAAGCAGAGGCGAAGGGAGGTCGATGGTGAAAAAATTAGTATGAAACCAAGTTAGTAAACCCTCATCGTTTAGTGTTGGATTCAATCCCAAATCTGATGTACATAAAATTTAAGTCAAACCCTATCTAGATCGTCTTTTTAAATAGGGGGTGAAGGAATTTTAAGGATTCGAATGTATCTTATGCATAAGTCTCTGATATGTGTATTGCATAAGTTTGTGAGAGTTGAGACTATTGTGTAGTTGTGTCATTTGTTGCATTCTTGATTCGTTTCAGTTGAGCATTTGACCATATGAGCATCTGTCTAAATAACATCTCTTTTAGTTGAGCATATGAGCATGTGTAGCTGTGTCATTTTTGTAGTTGTTTGATCTGTTTAATGTTTTCTGTAGTGGCAGAGATATTATTTTTACTGGCAAGAATTATGACTATACGGGCAAGGATTTTTCCTATATTGGCACTAACTTGTACACTTGGATCACAGATTAAATCCCCCTGCAGCGATGCGTACTGTAAAAGGAAAAAACATTGTTAAGCCGTCGAGCAAGAAGGTAAATACCTGTATATTGGCATGTTGAATAATTTCCTGTATTTGGAGAAGTAGGGGACAACACATACGACTTGGGTTGGCATCCTCTATTGTGCTCTAGCTCATTTTTTACTTTTATTTATGAATGGAACATGTTTTGCTATTCATTGATAAATTTGTTCAATTGGACTCGTCTTTGAGCATGTGACTTGCTAACATTCCAAGTTATTTAGATATCCTGAATAATGTTTTTCAGTTGTTAAATTAATGTAACGATCTTATTACTTCATATCTATGATTCTTATGCCATGAAGTTCTTTGAGTTTCTTTACTCTTGTATATTGTTATAGGCATGCTGAAAAGCTTTTTGGGTAAAGTAAAAAATGCTTATTTTCTGATCAACTTTTACTAGAAGAAAGATAGTTCATTATTTGAACAAAAATGAAAATGTCTAAATGAAATTTCCATAGTTGCTATCGTCCCAAAAGTAATCTTCTATGACACGATAACCTAAGCCCTCCATTTGGTTGTAATAACAAACTTCTCTAATGAAGTCTATTGTTCCTTTATGGGATTATTTTATGCATGAAAAGTAGGAAGATTAGACATTTAAGAAAAAGAAATGTTACCCTAAAACATTGGACTCTTGAGTAGTTGATGGTTTTTGTACATTGACTAGATTATCTGATGAAAACAATTAATATGAGCAGGCCTTAGCTTTTTTTGAATAAAAAAAAACAAAGATCCTGAGACCATGTGATTTCTTAAAACAATCATCTTCCACCCATTGATTCGTGGAATTTGTGTAGTATTGTCATTTGTTTAATGTTATATGTTTTGGCAGAAACATTATTTTGACTGGCTAGACATATGTATATACTAGCAAAGATTATTGCTAAAATGGGTATTATCTGAACACATGTATGACAGATTAAGGAGACAATGACAAAATCGAAAGGAAAAAAGGTCGCGACGCCGCCGAGCAAGAAGGTATGACCTGTTATCACTTCTCGGATAGATTACAGGCCTTCTTTTTTTCTTGGTGATGTCAACCGTGTTGTGTCGTGTGATATTTGTGCAGCCGACACTAGCCCTTCCTCCGGCAAAGTATTTTAGAGGGCGGTTGAACCACTTCTCGAAGATGGGCTTGCTGAAAGGAATGGACGATGGCCTAGTTGCGGTTGATTGGAAAATCTTGAAGGACAGCAGGCTAGGGGGCATTGTAATGATTGAGAATAATGTCCCGTACTGCGGAGAAGCTACCAAAGTCGTTCGAGTTGACCCATGTTCCGGGAGTACCCCAAAATAAGCAATTGTAATCACCTCCCACCTTTTCCTCAAACTGGAAAAATTATCCATGATGTTTCGTTTAATTGTATGCAATTACAATTCTTCATGTAGTGGGGACTGTGCTCCGTACACTCTGCGATTCATCGAGCAACTAGCCAAGGGCGCTAAGGAGTTCCCCAATTCATGAGCACATCCACCCCCAGCTGCCTCCTCATGATTCTGACAAAGTGTTGGATTTTATTCTTCTTACTAAACAAGCATCTTTTGATTTATGTGTTAGGACTGCATGTTTTGGTTGTTGTTGGACGGCTTCTTTTTATTATTGTAGGACTGGTACCTTTTGCTCGCTTTTGATGGATTTAGGTGACATTGGTAGTACTTGGCCGTGTTTTATATGGATTGGCTTTGACTTATCCCTTATTGGCACAATGTATGCTGTTATTAGCATGGAAAACATAAAAGCTGGCACGTAACCAACTTTGGACTTGTATTTGAATTAGTGTTTTCTTTCTATTTGAAGTAGGTTCTGCCATTACTTTATTCAGGGACTCACATAATAGCTCGTACATTGGATCCTTTTGCTATTACTTTATTCAGGGAGACATTTAACTATCATTACAAACATTGATACTAGCACAGAGTCATTGGCAATATATATATATATATATATATATATATATATATATATATATATATTTATATTTAGTAGCAAGTAATAAGTAGCCAAAAACATCGTCCGACGAGCTCCCCAAGTGGACGAAAACAACCCTCCCCTTATGGCCACCTCCATACATAGTATCCTCCTCATCACTACTCAGACATATTACTTGTTTCCCACGGTCCACCTCAACCACTTTACCTATCATCTTCTGAGCAAAGGTTGTCGGTTCTGTTCAGGTTTCCTAGTTTGTCTTGCCAGTTGTGTAATTCTCTGTGCCAGATGAATTGTTTTCTGTGCCATCCAAATCATTTTTCATGTCATACTCGAAATTTAAATCAAGATGCGATGTAGACCCATCGACACCCATATCAACCCAACCTCCTCTTCCACCACGTCAGCCGCGATGTATCCTCCGAGTGATGTGGTCTGTGGGGACAAATTCACCACCACCGAGCGACTGCCAATTTGGCTTCCAATTTCTTTGACCAAAGCGTACAAGGGAAAGGACCATGGTCCATCTCCACCCTTTGAGTTCCAGTACTTGAAAGCATCCCAATCACTTTCATCATCCACTTAAATCGGATGGCATCCCTCCTTCGTGTCGAGTAGGTATTTCAAATCCAACTCGTAGCAACTCCAACTCGTAGCAACAAGGGAAAGGGACATGGTCCATCTCCACCCCTTGTGGGAATTTCGACCTTCAAACACCCATCCCCTTCCTCGACATTCCCACCGACCATCGTACACGAGAGTAAGTAAGACCACCCCTTTCTCCCCTACGAAAGTAAGAGAATAAGATGGTCGTATTAGTATCGATTAGGAGTTAGGAGAGGGCATGGAAAATCCATATCTGTAAATTGAATACGAGAACCATACTTACACATGATCGTTGATATATACTGTCTGCAATTGCCACATGTATCCCTGTGTATGGCAACAAATATTCTGTTGATGACCGAGAATCACTTTTGGCTGGCTAGTAACTAAAATGTTGGGTTTTCTTCTTCGAACTTCACCATTAATGTGTGTGCAACCCGCCCTTTTTCCCCACCAGAACTCCCTCCAATTTCGGCCTAGGCGGGAATGTAGCATTTATGGAGTTGTCTTGACATTAAATGCAGCTTTGTCACCCCCTCTCCCTATCCATAAACTCTGCAAATCCCTCCTTTTTCCTATTTAATTTTTTTATTTTTGGCAACCATAACTCCCTCCCTCTCACGTGTACACAACTGTCCCTACCATATCTCTCTGTTGCAGTGCGCCAGACCCCACTTCATCCTGTCTCACCTGCAACCGGCTTAACAAGTGCCCTTTTTTTTTTTTTGCAAAAATGGCATTTTACCCCCTGTTTGCAATTTCTCATATGTCATGTCATTTTTGCAAAGTTCATATATTTTTGGTATATCTATGCAATTCAGCCTATTATTAATAAGTACAAACTTGTTAAAAAAATTTATAAAAAAAATAAATATTTCATATAGTTTTTATCATTCTAAAGAAGTGTGCGTGAATAGTAAACGATATGTTTTGCCGAACGGAGGGAGTAATTGTTACTCCGGAGTAATTGGTACAAAGTAGTTAATTATTACTCCCCTCGTTTCCAAATAAGTGAATTTTTCAAGTCAAACACATACTTCTAGGAGGGTAAAAATTATATAAAATATTAAAATTTTAATTAATTTTTTAATAATATCATAGTTATTATTAATAAGTATGAGATTATCAAAAAAATTATTTAAAAAATTAATATTTTATATTATTTTTATCACCTTAAAATGTGTGTATGAATAGTAAAAAATCACTTATTTGGAAATGGAGGGAGTAGATATAATTCGGACACTACTGATATGCGTCAAAAATAAAAGTCTAATTTTCATAATTAGGGAATTTATTATTATGTGTTAAGAATTAATTAATATTATGATAAATAATATATACTTGATATATATTAATTTATCTCACTCTTTATATCTCAACCAAGATAGTCGGGTAGATAAACGGTCTTCTCCGATGATGGAAACCCATAGGCAACTCTCTCTAACGCTCTTTCATGGTGTGTATGATGTGAATTGTAGGTCATTTCCTATTCCGTTAGAGATTTAGAGCTATGGAGATCTACCCGGTGATCGAATTCAAAAGTCAAATGATCTTGATTTCGCTTCCACTATTCGAGGTAATCCGTTCATCCATCAAATTGTAACATTTCTAAATAAAAATCCTGAACTCAAAACACATTTGTTTAGCAAGTTGTAAGCCATGAAAAAAACTTCTGATAACTCCCTCCCTTGATGAAAATCGGAATAAATTTTCAAAGGCCTTGACAGTTTGTCTGTGTCAAAGGTCTTGGAGCTTTAACAGTATTGATGAAATACAAAACCTGTTCTATATATTATTATGTCAGAATATTATTTAATATTATATACTTCCATTATATTATATGTCTAACTAACCTTTCAGGAAGTATTATTCGAATTACTTCTTTCCTTATGGTGCATATTGAGGAGATCCAAATTGGGGAGATCATGTCTTTGAAGTGTCCAAAAATAGAAGATCCTTGGGCGCGCCATGATCCGAACTAACCGTTGCTGAAGATCCTTAGGCGCCATATTGCTTCTATATAAAGGAAAAGAAGAAGAAGACAGGATATACTGGTTGAACACAAGCTTTCATTTATTCAAGCGAGAGCTGTCTTCCAAGTGTACTCTCTGCTAGCGCTCAAGAGTTTGTTATTTCATTTCAAAGCCTTTGAGAGTTACACTGAGAGCTTATAGGATATATTCATTTATAGTGTTACTCGAGAGTTTGTAACTCGGGAAGTAAGCACTAGGCTATTGATTTGTGAGAGTAAGAGGATTGTACTAGATAGCTGAGAGAGGTGGGGCTCTTCTAGATTGGTCTAGGACTCCAAGGGAACGTGAGTTGACTAGATTGCAATTGTATAGGAGAGAGGTTTCTCAGTGAGCTATTAGGATCCTAAGCTTTGCGAATCAATAAAGCCTTTTGAATCCTAGGGTTGTGGAAGAACTCTAGGCGGGGACGTAGGCCAAGTTCGTGCTGAACCTCGTAAACAATTACTCGTGTCCTTTATCTATTGCTTTACCTTATTTCCGCACTTGGTTCGATTGTCTAACTTTGTGATTCAGGTTTAATCTCAAAGGGTTTTATACGAGCTCCAAAAGTCTTAAGACTTTCTGCGAAAAAAGGGCATACTCTATTCAACCCCCCTTCTAGAGTATTTCTATATTACCTTGTTTTATATTATCGAACCTTCAATTGGTATCAGAGCTTTACTCACTGTTTTTGATCTAACAATCTTGTGAGTTTTCGATCATGTCTGGTGAAGCAAGCGGAGGATTTGCACAGGGAAGGTCCACGAGCAGACCACCACTCTTTGTAGGAAACAACTTTGTCCACTGGAGATCCTTGATGAAAATGTTCATTATAGATCAAGATCTGGAACTTTGGAACATTATAGAGAATGGTCCGAAGATTCCAGAGAAAGACGGATCAAATGGAACCAAAGTCGCAAAGAAGGAGTCTGAATACATCCAAGCGGATCTTGAACTCGTCTCCAAAAACTACAGGGCTATTAACTTACTTTATTGTGGTCTTAGCACTGATGAGTTTAACCGTATTTCATCTTGTAGGTCAGCTAAAGAGATTTGGGACAAACTGGTCGTCACCTATGAAGGAACGAGCCAAGTGAAAGACACCAAGATCAGCATCTTCCTTCGAAAATATGAGCTCTTCAAAATGAAGTCTGATGAGTCAATCAAGGCCATGTTCACACGATTCACAGAAATCACCAACAACCTTGACTCTCTCGGCAAGAGCTTTACCAACGTTGAGAAAGTGAGGAAGATATTGAGGTGCCTCCCAAAAGAAAAATGGGGTCCAAAAGTAACAGCTATAGAGGAAGCACAGGACCTCACCACTCTACCCCTTGATGACCTTCTTGGGAAGCTGATCACGCATGAGATGATCCTTAATGAAGACGATGGAGAAATTCCAGCTAGCACTAAGAACTTGGCACTCAAGTCTAAGAAGGATGAGCCTAAAGATGGATCTGATTCCGAAGATGAGGATGACGATGAGGATGATCCTTTTGCTCTTATCACAAGAGGCCTTGCTCGAATTCTCAAAATGAAGAAGCAATTCAACAACAAGGATGGATCAGAGTCTTCAAAATTTTGAGGTAAGCCTCAATACAACAAGTATGAAAAGAAGACTAAACCGTTGTCTTGTTTTGAATGTGGTGAAACAGATCATCTCGTGAAGGACTGCCCTCAAAAGACAAAGAGCCAGTCCAAGAAGGGTGACAAATGGAAGAAGAAAGCCATGGTGGCAACTTGGAGCGATTCTGACTCTGACTCCGATGATGAGAAGGCCAATATTTGTCTTATGGCCTCAGAAGATGAATCCCACGATGAAAAGCTTGAAGCTACTGTAAGAGAACTTATGGCAAGTCTAAAAGAGGTATTATCGGAATTCCTTTCCAATATGATTGCCAATGAAGAGAAACTTATTGCCCAAACTAACATTCTTATTAAGAGAATTGTGGATCAGGAAAGAACTATTGAGGATCTGTCTATGAGGGTTAAAAGTCTTGAAGCTTCTTATTCAGGTCTTGACATTAAAGTCAAGATGCTTGACTCAGAGAAATCTGAACTCAAGCAAGATCTCTCCTTTCTAAGAAATGAGCATCATGACTTAGAGAACGAGAAGATCTCCCTGAATAATAAGATTCAAGACCAACAGACAGCCCTCATAAGTTTTACCAAATCCAAAGGCACTCTTGATAGGATGTTGGGTGAGCAACAAAGTTCTCTAAACAAAAGTGGTATTGGTTACAATCCAAGGTTTTTAAAGAAGCAGCACATTACCACCTTTGTAAAGGCAAAAGGAAGCAGAACCTCTCCTATATGTCACCACTGTGCTAGAAAGGGACATGTAAAAGAGACCTGCCCTTATAGAAGAAATGATCCATATATTATTCGCAATACATTTCCTGTTCATTTGAAAAAAGAACGGATAACACAAGTTTGGGTTCCAAAAGGCACTATTTTACCAAACATGGTTTACCCCAACAATGGATCCAAATTTGCTTATTGGTCTAGCCACAAAGGTTGATGTTTGTCTTGCAGGAGAACACCAAGGTGAAGGAACATAAATGGATCATTGATAGTGGGTGCTCGAGGCATATGAGTGGAAAGAGTTCTCTCTTTCATGATCTAAAGGAGCAATCCACATCGTCGGTATTGGTAGTGTTGGAAGTGATTCCAGCCATAGTATTAAAAATGTCTATCTTGTTAATGGTTTAAAGTATAATTTGCTTAGTGTCTCTCAACTATGTGATAGTGGCAACTATGTCAAATTTAACAAGAAAAGATGTCTAGTGTGCAGAGAAGATACATGTGAAGTTATATTGACTGCATATCGTTACAACAATATATACGCTGTAAATGCTGATCAAGTGGCACAAGGAAGCTTAACCTGTCTAAAGGCTTTGACGGACGATCCAAAGCTCTGGCACAGGAGACTCGGTCATGTGAGTCCACATACACTACAGAAGCTTGTGTCCAAAGGGCTTGTAAGAGGGCTACCTGAGATGGACTTCAAAGGTATTGATATGTGCAATGCATGCACACGAGGTAAACAAACACGTAGCTCTTTCAAACCCAAAAAGGTTGTAAGTTCTTCTAGACCCCTTGAACTTTTACATATGGATTTATGTGGTCTTATGCGAGTCAAATCTCCCAATGGTAAAAAGTACATGCTAGTTGTTGTTGATGATTTCTCTAGATATACTTCGGTTGCATTTTTAAAAGAAAAATCAGAGGCCTTATTTGAGTTTTCAAAACTTTGTAAGGAGTTGCAAACTTTAAGAAACGAGCTCATAGTGTCAATTCGGAGTGATCATGGTAGGGAGTTTGATCAACTTCAGTTTGATTTGTTTTGTGCTAAATATGACATCTCCCATAACTTTTCTTCTCCTAGGACACCTCAACAAAACGGGGTTGTGGAACGCAAGAACCGCACCTTAGAGGATATGGCCAGGACTATGCTTTTAGAAAATGCATTACCTAAAACCTATTGGGCTGAAGCTGTTAACACAGCTAACTACATTTTGAATCGTTGTCTTATTTGTTCCATCTTAAAGAAAACTCCTTATGAACTTTTCAAAGGCCGCAAACCACTTATATCTTATTTTAAACCCTTTGGCTGTACTTGTTTTGTTCATAACAATGGAAAAGATAACCTTGGGAAATTTGATGCGCGTAGTGATGAAGGTATATTTCTTGGCTACTCCACAAGTAGCAAAGCTTATAGAATCTTCAATAAAAGGACCCAGTTAGTTGAAGAAAGTATACATGTTATATTTGATGAATGCAATGACGGTTCTTTGAGTGAAAGTGTTGCAGATATAGATCTTAACATCCATGCAGAGAACGAGGAAGGTGATGATGCTGCTACCAAGAACACAGAGAAGAGGAACATGCAGGAACAGATTCTTAACACTGAAGAATTGGCCCAAGGTGTTGAAGATTCGTCCAAAGCCCTTGGTGTCCAATCCAACAGTGTTGAGACGTCAGAAACTATTGTAACTGAACCTAACAGGACCACGGAGTCAGATGTACCACAAGTCAATCCTACTGGTGTGACAAATCAAGGAGCTGAGACTAGCAAAAGGAAATTCAAATACTCCTCATCACACTCATTAAAGGATATCATTTCTGACCCTACTTCTAGTGTTCAAACTCGTTCTAAACTTAAAGATCTTTGTGCTTTTCACGCGTTTATTTCTCTTATTGAACCAAAGAAGGTAGATGAGGCACTTCAAGAGCCAGACTGGATCATTGTTATGCAAAGCGAGCTTAACGAATTTGAAAGAAACAAAGTCTGGACCTTGAAGCCAAGGCCAAAGCATCAATCAGTCATTGGCACACGATGGGTATTTCGAAACAAGCTAGATGAGAATGGTAAGATCGTGAGGAACAAGGCAAGGCTTGTTGCTCAAGGCTACAATAAAGAGGAAGGTATTGACTACGAGGAGACCTTTGCTCCCGTAGCCAGGCTTGAAGCCATTCGCATTTTATTAGCATTTGCATCTTTTATGAGCATAAAGTTATATCAAATGGATGTCAAGTGTGCTTTTCTTAATGGTTTCTTAGAGGAAGAAGTATATGTGGCTCAACCCCTAGGATTTGAAAGTTTGGATTTCCCAATCATGTTTATAAACTTGACAAAGCGCTTTATGGTTTGAAACAAGCCCCAAGAGCTTGGTATGAGCGCTTGTCAAAATATCTTTTAGAAAATGATTTTAAAAGGGGGTTGATCGACAAGACTCTTTTTATCAAGACCAAAGGAAAGGACATTTTGGTCATTCAAATTTATGTTGATGATATATTATTTGGTGCTACTAACACATCTTTGTGCAAGGAATTTTTTGACATCATGTGCAGTGAATTCGAGATGAGCTTGATGGGTGAACTCAACTTCTTTTTGGGATTACAAGTTCACCAATCCAAGAAAGGGATCTTTGTCAACCAAAGCAAGTACACTAAGGATCTCTTGAAGAAGTTCAAGATGGATCAATCCAAAGCAGCCAAGACTCCCATGAGCTCAACATTATCTCTAGATCAAGACAAGACTGGGAAAAGTGTCAATCAAAAGGAGTATCGATGAATGATTGGATCTTTATTATATCTCACGGCTAGTAGACCTGACATCATGTTTAGTGTTTGCATGTGTGCTAGGTTTCAAGCTGATCCTAAAGAATCTCACCTCGTGGCTGTAAAGAGGATCTTTCGATATCTCAATGGCACTAAGGAGCTTGGACTATGGTACCCAAAGCAAAAGGATTTCACATTAATTGGATATTCTGATGCAGATTTTACAGGGTATAAGGTGGATAGGAAGAGCACATCAGGATGTTGCCAATTCTTAGGAGCATCCTTGATCAGTTGACACTCAAAGAAACAAAACTCAGTCGCTCTATCCACTGCAGAAGCCGAATACATTGCAGCCGGAGCCTGTTGCTCTCAAATCCTTTGGATAGCTCAACAAATGCGAGATCTTGGCATCAACCTCAAAGGCATTCCTATTAAATGTGACAATACAAGTGCCATCTCCATCACTAAGAATCCTGTTCAGCATTCAAGGACCAAACATATTGATGTAAGGCATCATTTCATTATAGACCATGTTGAAAAAGGTGATATGTCCATTTCGTTTATTTCAACTGATTATCAATGGGCTGACATTTTTACTAAGCCTTTGGCAGAGGACAGGTTCACCTTCATAAGACGAGAGATTGGGATGCTTAACAAGGATGCACTTTCGTAGGGGGAGCTTTCCCTTTACGAAAGATAATATCTACTTAGTGTCAAGACCTTTGAGAATTATGTCAAGGTTTGTGAACTAAATGGTAGATTACATACATCGGATCACATATTTTTGGTTAATATCTTTCTAGATATTTAATCAATTATATTTTTATCGGATTTCAAAATTGCCTATTTATGTTATATTTTCTTTCCGTTGAGATATCTTAATTTTGGAACTAAATATTTCGGTTATTCAGTCCTATTTTAATGGAATAGTTTGAATTTTGAATTGGAAATTTTTCAAATTTGGCAATGATATCATTACCCTCCCTTGGAACTCTAAACCCGTCCCATCACTCCATCATCTTCTCTCTCTACTTAAACCCAATTCTGTACCTGATTCCCTGACAAACTCTGAACCTCTCCAAACCCTTTCACCTTCTTCTTCTTCAACCTCTCAACCTGTTCTAAGAAAACCCTAACCGATTTCCTCCATGGCTCCCAAATCAAAGAAAGCTTCCACACCCAAAAGACTTGGCGCCACCCCCAAGGGACGTCAGGTCACTACCACCTCTCCCACACCTGAACCCACTCCTCAAGCCATTATCCCAACTGTTGTCCAGAGCACCATCGCTGAGAGCACGGCCATTGTTACCAAGGGCTCTCAAAAACGCTCTGCTAAGAAGCCCCTTAGTGCGAAACAGAAAGGGAAAAAGAAGATATTAGCTGAGGAGGTGGACGAGGAAGAGGAGGAAGATGATCTCGACGCTATTCTGGAAAGAGATGCTGCCAAGGAAGTCGAAGAGGAAGCCTTGAAGAAGAAAAAGGCCGAGGAGGAAGCCGAGCATGCAAGGAAACTTGCCGAGGAAGAAGCTGAGAGGATTCGAAAGGAGGCCGAAGCCGAGGAGGTTCCATCTGAAGAGGAGCCTGAGGAAGAAGACGAAGAGCAAGACGGATCTGGAGAAGACGAGGAAGCTGAAGGAGATGAAGCGGGGTCCGGTGAGGACTCGGGGTCTGAGGAAGAGGAGGAAGAATCTCCCTCTCCTTCTCCTCCTCCCCCGTCTCCTAAGAAGCGGAAAGGCCCAATTGCAGTCAAGCCTCCATCCCCAAAGCGCACCAGGAAGGGCACTCTCAGAAGCCTTGAAGCGTCTGTCAAGAAAGCCGCTCCAACGATTGCTCGCAGGAAGAACGCCGATCCACCTGCCTACATCCAGGTAAACCAATCCTTGCCCTCCTCTTGGTTTGAAAATGCTGAGACTGCTGGTAAGTGGGTAGATGAGTTTCGAACTCGTAGGATTTGCTGTTCTGATTTTTTGGATATTGAGTTCTTCGAAGCTTTGAAGCTACCCTGCATTGATCTTCTCAAAAAATCCCCAGCTTGGACCCTTCTCAATCTTGAAACCGTTTACTATCCCCAGCTTACCCGCCTGTTCTACATAAACCTAAAAGCCAAACACGACGCCAATGGTTGGTCTTTGGATTCTGTTGTCAAAGGGGTTAGAATCTCTTTCAACTCCAATGACTTTGCAGATTTCCTTGGCCTACCTAGCCCATGTCCACCCTCTGAAATACACCCCTCAAAAGAAAACTGCATCATCCTTGCCTGAGCCAAGTACCTCCTACCCGAAGCATCTAACAGCACCTCAAAGCAACTCACCCACTCATCCCTTACCCTTGAGGCAAAAATCATATTTAACATCATTGTTCGATGCCTCTTACCCCGTCTTAACTCTGGCTCGCTCCTTACTGACAATGCCATGGCCCTCCTTTACCGTATCCTCAATGGCCTTGATCTTGATCTGGCCAACACTATTTTAGGATCCATGGCTCACACAAGAAAAGCCAGGAAAGGAACCCCCCTCCCCTTTGCTACCCTTTTGACCCCACTCTTCAAAGCTTCTGGAATTGATTTCAAAAATGAAGAACAGCAGCGTCATATGGGTAAGTTCGACTCCAGGAGCCTTGAAAAGATTGGCATCACTCGGTCTCCCCAAGGGACCTTGAGTCTTGCCACTCCTTCAAAAGCTCTTCCCACTGCTTCAGCCGTTGATGAACGCATGGACAACCTGGAGTTGGGCTTGGAGGAAGTTCGCCTGGATATCAAGGAGCTGCACAAGGAGGTTATGACGGAGATGAGCGGGATAACCAAGATGCTGCAAGGTCTGTGGACGAGGCTCACTGATGATGCTCCGGACGACGAAGCTTAAACCCTACCCTACCCTATCCCATCCCTGAAATCTGATACATTGCTGGTTTTTGGAAACATTTTCAAAACTTTTGGTGACTGGTACCTCCTCCCTTTGTTGAAAGACAAAAAGGGGGAGATGATATGTGGTTGTTTAGACTTGAAAACCTTTCTGCTTGAAGGTCTTGGAAGACCTTGGTTTTTTATTTTTTGGTTTTCGGTTGGATGGCTTTTTCATACTTTAAAAATTTGATCCAACATTTGTCTAACCCATGCAGGTACTTAGTCCGATTTCACTTATATTATTTATGCTTGACTAAGTTGCAGGGATGCACAGGTTTTGTCTTTCATCAAGGGGGAGATTGATAACTCCCTCCCTTGATGAAAATCGGAATAAAGTTTCAAAGGCCTTGACAGTTTGTCTGTGTCAAAGGTCTTGGAGCTTTAACAGTATTGATGAAATACAAAACCTGTTCTATATATTATTATGTCCGAATATTATTTAATATTATATACTTCCATTATATTATATGCCTAACTAACCTTTCAGGAAGTATTATTCGAATTACTTCTTTCCTTATGGTGCATATTGAGGAGATCCAAATTGGAGAGATCATGTCTTTGAAGTGTCCAAAAATAGAAGATCCTTGGGCGCGCCATGATCCGAACTAGCCGTTGTTGAAGATCCTTAGGCGCTATGTTGCTTCTATATAAAGGAAAGGAAGAAGAAGACAGGATATACTGGTTGAACACAAGCTTTCATTTATTCAAGCGAGATCTGTCTTCCAAGTGTACTCTCTGCTAGCGCTCAAGAGTTTGTTATTTCATTTCAAAGCCTTTGATAGTTACACTGTGAGCTTATAGGATATATTCATTTATAGTGTTACTCGAGAGTTTGTAACTCGGGAAGTAAGCACTAGGCTATTGATTTGTGAGAGTAAGAGGATTGTACTAGATAGCTGAGAGAGGTGGGGCTCTTCTAGATTGGTCTAGAACTCCAAGGGAACGTGAGTTGACTAGATTGCAATTGTATAGGAGAGAGGCTTCTCGGTGAGCTATTAGGATCCTAAGCTTTGCGAATCAATAAAGCCTTTTGAATCCTAGGGTTGTGGAAGAACCCTAGGCGGGGACGTAGGCTAAGTTCGTGCCGAACCTCGTAAACAATTACTCGTGTCCTTTATCTATTGCTTTACCTTATTTCCGCACTTGGTTCGATTGTCTAACTTTGTGATTCAGGTTTAATCTCAAAGGGTTTTATACGAGCCCCAAAAGTCTTAAGACTTTCTGCGAAAAAAAGGGCATACTCTATTCAACCCCCCTTCTAGAGTATTTCTATATTACCTTGTTTTATATTATCGAACCTTCAACTTCTTTAGCTCTGAATATTCTTAGTAACACTAGATCACGATTGACCCAGAACATCCTGAATGTTAATGTGGCAGACAGCTTGCATTACAACTAGACCTGTCAAACGGGTCATTCGGGTCGGGTCACTTCGGGTCCCGGGTAATACGGGTTTCGGGTATTTTCGGGTCCCGGGTAATACGGGTTTGACCGGGTTTTCAGGTCGATTTCGGGTTGGTCAATTTTTTCTTTTTTAAATTTAAAAAAATCATGATTTGATAATTTTACGATAAATTTAAAATTCTAAAGTTAAAGACGTTGTTCATAAGTTCTGGTGCTTGTAATTATATACTATATTTGATCTAAAATATTTGATTTTTATTATTTCTCGTAATTTTTAATAAAATGTAATAATATATAAAATATCAAATTTTCATATAAATTTTTAAAAATAATTTCATGCAATTAGTAATAAGCATAGAATTGTTTTAATGTTTTAATATTTTTTACAATTTTTATCTTCTTAAAAAAGTCCGTTGAAAAAAAAAATCAAATACTATCGATCGGACGGAGTATTACACAATACAAATAAATATAAAAGTTGATTTGAAAATGAAATATCAAGTGATTGTAATTATAAAATGTAATAAATTAGAATCTCCATAAAAAAAATTTAATCATATATAATTATAAATCAACCGGATCAATCGGGTCACCGTGTCAAATGGGTAAATCGGGTCAAAATTACCGGGTCAATCGGGTCACCGGGTCGAAACCCAGATTACCCAGAAAATTTTCGGGTTTTCGGGTTCAGGTCGGAAAAAATTTCCGGGTCGAAATTCCCGGGTTCAGGTCGAAATTTTTTCGGGCGTTCGGGTCGGGTCGACCGGGTCGGGTTGTGTTTTGATAGGTCTAATTACAACTATCATAGGACGCACGATGTAATAACTGAACTACCAGAGGCTATACTGAGGTTTCATCAATAAAAAATCATCCTAAGTTGATTTAACAACTGTCATACAATCATGATTAAGGATTCCTGAGCTACAAAAACTCATTTTCCTTATCTAATTGCTCCAATCATTCTTAGAAGTTCGCATTTTCAATATGATTTAAAAACATGATAATGTACATATCCCCATGCCTAGTACACATATTCTTCATGATATCTTTTATCCGAATGAAGTGCAACTAAACAGATAAAGCTAAATATTCAAGAACTAGTTGTTAAGCTTATTCCATATCTTATGGTTCAGCAACTGGCCCTCAATCATTAGTATATCTCCTAGAGATCCTCTTATGTCTTTAGCCTTTAACATGACACCTTATGTGCCACTTTTAGGAAGTAACTGCCTAAGGATAGTCCAACAAATGAACCATTCCATAAATCAACACAATACACATCCAGTAGAAACCAATCCTCAGTGCTCAGATTTGACCATTTAGTGTAAATTCAGTCAACATGAAGAACTTAGAAAGAAAAACTTTCTCCATCTTTATGCAGTAACTTAGAGTCTGTGATTTGTTGATAAATCTAAGACATAACTGGTGGATGGTGATGACAGATAAGAAGTTCATGGAAAAAGCCATGTTTTAAATTGGTTTCTAGTATGCGTAGTCCATAGACATAAAGCAATGAGATAATTGGGTTCTTAAGGCTTTATAGGCGGAATGATCCATTGGGAGTAAACTAGGTTTGATATTATACCCTAGATCAGGGAGAGTTTGGTTAGAACATTCTCTCTACTTGGTTAGATATGATTGCGATCAATCAAACTGATGGATGGCTACAAAAGCTTGTACTCGTTTACAAGTTTACCTAAATAGCAAAGTTTTTCCCTGTGGGAGGACTTAAGGAAATTTGTTTTTCAAAAAGTTTCTGCTAAGATTTGAGAAAGACACTAGTCTTGTACTCAAACTTGTGTAAGTATTAAAACTTGCATATAGATGCCAATGATTAAATATTTTGTACTTTTGTGTTTGAGATATGAATCATTGTAAGTATGTCATATTGGAAAGTTTAGCTTTCTAATGTAGTAAATGACACACTTATGACCAACTATGTTGTGATTCGAGCATGACAACTTTGATACAATTGTTAGATGAATATGTTACATAGCAATTGGGTAGTTGTCTATAAGGTTATTGGGATAATCTAAGGCATGTCACTCTCATGTGTTGAAATGGGATAATGAACTAAAATGAAGTAGATTAAGTGAGGAACACTTATGAAACTAAGTGCAATCTAGCATTTTGTTATATGTCGAGTAAGACAAGCGGACATGTGTTCGTTTACAAACTGATTTGAGTCTTAAGCGCTGAATACAGTAAATGATTGCAATTAAAAATGATGTCGGAACTTGCTTCAAAAGATTTTAAGGTAAATCGCTCAAGGACGAAAATTTCAAAAATTCTCCGAATATCAAAATTTATCCATTATAAATTGTTATTAAATTGAAAATATTGTTTTAAAATCTTCCAGGCTTTACAATTGATCCCCTTAACGGATTTTTCATCTTTGTTAGTGATTGATGACTTCGTAAGAATAGTTGATCCATAATAGCAAGCAATAGTTGTTCTCGTGAAAGCATCAATTATCTATGCAGAATAGTAACACTTTTTTAAATATCGATTCCTTTGAGATTAGGGTTGAAGGGATTACAGCCTTTGAGAATCTAATTGATTAGGAGGGTTGATACTGCCAAACTGCCATGTTCTTTGGGACTTTATGTTGTTATGTGTATTAAGAATCAAGTTAGGGTCGTATATAGTGTAAGGGATTGGTACGCATGTAAGGGATATCAATCCATCTAAACCAAAGACAGAATAATCATTGAGAATAACAATCAATTCAAGGATCGTGAATTTTAACCATTGTCAAGAATTACAAGTGAAGCGCTTTACATCATATTGATACACTTTTTCAAATCATTACTACTTTTATTTATTTGTTTGCTTATTCTTCTCAGTTTACTACTACTTTGCTCTGAATCACCCTAAGAAACACGAATCGAACTTCTCTGTGGGTTCGACCCCTACTTGTCTGCTATACTAATCTTTTGTTTAGCTTGAGTTAGGGATATTTATTGCATTTGGGACCAAGACCAACGAGACATCACTCCTGTACCATCACCAATCGTCAAATTCAATATCAAGATCGAAGTCCACGACCTCGCACTGAGGTGGTTAAGTCCTAATTAAGTGGTTCCTCAGCAGTGGTGGACATCGGCTGAGTACAACCGATCCATCGACGGAGCAACACAATGTTGCCCCATCGCGACCGTCCCTCCGTAGATCTCGTCCCAAGCCTCTTCTACATCCGGTGGGATACCTTTCTTCCGAAATCTCTTGAACTTCCCATTCTTCTACACGATCAACACAAGAACCGTTAATGTATTGTCGAAAGAGTGGACTGTTTATTACAATGTACACAAAGTACCTAAATTTTCTTGTCCCACCATTCCTTCATCGCGTTGATGCACCCCTTTTGGTAGTCCCACCCGAGACCCATCTCCCCGTGCTTCAAGTCTTTCCACTCCTTCCATCTCTCTTTCATGGTGCCATACTTAGGGCGTGTTTGCGAGGGGAATTTTTTTAGGAGGTGGAGATACTTTTTGGGGATGGAGGGGGTAGAGATACTTTTTGAGGGTGGAGGAGATGGAGATTATTTGTAGAAAATAATCCCTTGCGTGTTTGGTTGAAGGAAGATATGAAAGAATAGAGTAAAAAGACTTATATACCCTTCATTTTCTTTCACAATTTCATTCCCACAACAAAAAAATGAAATCCAAAAAAAATTTCCTCCCCAATTACTGTTCATCGTCTTCCTCCTCCTCTAATGTTCATTGGCTTGGCTTCGAATTTTGAAATCGACCACTATAGAATTTCTACATAGTAAGATTGCATCGAAGTGAGGAAAAATTCAAATCAAAGAAGCTTTTCTTATTCACTGATTTCAGAAGTTACACAGGAAGAAGAAGAAGAACAAACTCCACGAGAGGGAGTTGCTTTCTCTAATGTAACATAATGAATTGAGAAGAAAAAATGAGCTCACGCCCTTGACCTCCTTTTTATACTAATAACCAATCCAACTTGATTCTTCTATCAGTGGAACATACGCAACTGATCAACTTGTATTTGTTTCGAATCAGTTACAAGTTCATATCCCCAATTTGCAAATTTTGAAATCGACCATCCATTCATTGCAATATCTGACAAACCAGTTGAGTACCCAATTTGCAAACTCTTTCTTCATATCCCCTTCCTAGCAGCCATGGCAGCGGAGAGGAGCCTAGGAAGGCGATCGAACTCAGCGGCTACGATTTGTGGAGGCCAATTCCCGAGGGTTCTTGTAGCAGAGGAAGACATGGCAACGTTGAGCAGTTCACAACACCAGCAAAGCAAGCTGTCACGAAATCGGTCCTGAGGAAGCCGAATTCGAGCTCGGTAGTGGCGGTGTCGATGTCGGAACCACCGCCAAGAAGGTTGTCAATTCCGGCCTTCTTCCTTTCCACTTCCTCTTCGTCTGCCTCTGCGAGACGGCGGCGAGATGCAGGCGACGAGGGTGGCGCGCCAAAGGAGATCTGTGGTGCGGTGGGTGAAGGTGACCGTCGGCGATGGAGGTGTGAGTTTGGGAGCGAAGAATGGAGAGGTGATGGAGAGGGGCATATGATACGAGTGGGAAGTTGAAAGGGCTCATGGGCAAAAAACGTCAATTTGGAGGTGGAAAAATTCTTCCATACCCTCCATCTTCAAAATGGAGATGGGAGAATCGGGCCATTTTCCACCTCCTCCACCCCCGCCACCCCCCACCTCCGCCACCCCCTCCATCCCCTCCCAAACACGCACACACGCAACCCAAAAATAAATCTCCCACATTCCCCACCTTCCCCACCCATTGCCAAACACACCCTTATTCTTCAAAGTGATAGTCTCACACTTCATCTCACTGAGCTCCTCAAACTGAGTTGTCAACTGAAATTAGTTGAATGACTAATCGCGACCATAATTCCGCTAATATGCAATTAGGAAGTCCAAGAATTGCCTCAACAAGGTCGGAGTCCAGATGAACGCCTTCTCCGTCGATGCCTTCTCCTTCCTACTCATCTGATGTGAGGGGGCTTGCTAGATGACGACATTGTGCCCGTTGCACCCTAAATTGAAATGTCGTGAGACGACAAAAAAAAATGAAAACAACGACATTCCAAACATTTCTATTTCATGATTTCACCAGGCGACGCAAAATTCGTCCGCAAAACAGGAAAAGTGGCACACGAATTACAAGGAAAATCACCCAACAGTGTCGACTGCTACATACCCCCAGTTCTCTCAATTCATGAAAACCCTAACCCATAAAATAGAAAACGAGATCGAGGGAGATGATTTCTATTCAGTAGTTATGCATTTGTGTTAAGGGTGACGAACGAAACATGTAACCATTGAACAAGGGTAGAGAAGGGCAAGTTCGACTTACAAATTTCGCCCACAGGTTGTCGCCGAGCTGAGGAGGCCACCATGAGCAGTCACAGCTCTCCAAAAGGTGTGAAAGGTTGTCTGAGCACTTGTCTCAGGATGGAGGAAGTAAGGGGCAAAAGGTCAAGGGCAATTTTGACATTTCAACGTTAAAAAAGCTTTCCTAATCTACTACAAACCAAACACCATTCAATTTTTTTACAAAATAATCTCAATCTCCAAAATCCTAAAAATCTAACCATAAATAATCTCAATATCCAAAATCTACATTTTCTCTAAAAAAAATCTAATGTCAAACACACCCTAAATATCTTCTCAATCTCCCTAGAAAGCCCTAGTTTTCTACTATCCGACCTTCGGGTCTTAAGAAGTTTACATAGGCTCATCAACATTCTACTTATAATTTTTTTAAAGGTAAGAATTTTAATCATGTCAACCCCTAAGGCCATTTTATTTTTGAACTTCAAATATGATTTTGGTCCTTTTTTTTTATAAATAACCTTTTTTATATATAAAAAAAAGCTTTATGTATAGGAGAATTTGCTGCCATTTACCTCAAAATGTTTATAATTTTTTTAAAAAATTAGGTTATCAATAATTAATCATATAACTTAAATATAATTATAGATCTTTGTACATCTTTATCAAAGGTTAATTATTGAACGACAATATTTTAACTACAAATAAATAATAATTTTAAGGTTATTTTTCACTTTATAAATAGAAATTATGATTTCTAATCATATTATAAATAAAGTAGTAATTTATATAATATTTTAAAATTTTATAAACATTTTCAAACACGAACTGAGATAATAATTTTAGGCTACATTCATTATTATTTTTTAAAATTAAATAAAAATATTCCTCAAATGTAATGTAGCCCTTAAATCCAAATTTTAAATATATTTATAATCAAATTTGAGTTAAAAATAATAAAATATAAGATTAAAAAAATAGATATAGGGATGGTGATTTGTTTACAGGGACGTAATTTTGAATTTAATCAATGATTAAGTGAAAACCTCCACATTTAAGGGATGCTATTTTTTGTAAATTTCCAAAAAAAAATTACTTCAAATATCTAAGTATAATAAGATGACATGTAGTGGTAGGTGGAATAGATAGAGAGAGAGGTTGGTTCTGATGTACACAACCCTTAACGTATATCATGTTAACAAATCAGGACTATTGATTGAATGAAATGGATGGCTGAGATTAATAGGCAATTTTAGCTTTTTAATTTAAAAATCAGTGGGACCCACATCTTTTCTTGCCCACTTGCTGAATTGAGGGCATGTGTGGTGCACTCTGTTTAAATTATTCGACGATATATCTGGATTATTCGATCGTATCGACGAATTATGCGATGGTATCGACGGATTATTCTAATCGGCTACCGGCCACCCTGAAAGCACCCTGAACTTTTAACTAAAAATTATTCAATGGTATCGCTTGATTATTTGAATTGGTGTCGTTTGATTATTCGATGGTATAGCTTAATTATTCGATGGTGTTATAATATTATTCGGTTACTTATGTCATTTTAACAAATAACTAAAAATTATTCGATGGTATCGTTGGATTATCCGATGGTATCACATGATTATTCGATGGTATCAATGCATTTTTCATTCATATGAATGCCAACATAAAAAAAACTCATCTCATTAAGAACAAAATCGGTCCATATACATGAATAATTCGGCTTTTCCCCCGAATACCTATGAGATTGAAGAATGAACGGAGAATTTAGGTCTCAATTCCCCCAATTGGACTAATTGTCAGGCAAAACCCTTTAAGTTGAATAACCCTTATCCGACCATATCAAACAACCAATTTCACCATAAGATAATGGCCAAACTTACCAACTTTTTAGATTCAGACACGTAGAGGCCCTAATTTCCTAGAACGATGAGTCTCCTCCATCGACATTCACACTAGCTAAACGCCATCGCCATCGCCATCCGGGAGGGCCATCGCCATTGCCATTCTCTCCCACTTCGTCGAGCAAGAGCGTCATCGGGGAGGAGGAGGGAGGTCGACAAGCAAAGAAGGGAAACATCATCGCCATCGGGGAGGGCCATTGTCATCGCCATTCTCTCCCACTTCGCCGAGCAGGATCGCCATCGGGGAGGAGGAGGCTAGGGAGGTCGGCCGACGAGCAAGATCTGAAAGAAGGGAGGAGAAAGAGGTGGACGAGTAGGATCGCCATCGTCATCGCTTCTGCCTTCGCCGTCTGCTCTGCCATCGCCATCACCCGCTCTGCCATCTCCTTCGCATCACCCGCTCCGCTCCGCCATCGCCCCCGCTGCCACCTTCGCTAGCCGTCATCGCCATCTCCTTCGACTTTGCTTACCCAGTCGCCATCCTCTATCACCATCTCATCCGCCATCCACCATCGCCATCGCATCTGCCATAGGAACCGCCATCTTTAGATCTCTCAAATTTCAATTAGGGCTTCACCTTCAACGCTTGATTGATTTCATAAGATTTGGTGTTTTAATACACACTTTCGGTGATGGGTGTTTTTATTTTTCATTTAATTTACAATTGATTCAATATATTGGAATAATCTTGGTCATTCATGTTTTCTCAATCAAGGGTTCAGATTTGTTAACATGATACACGTTAAGATCTGAGTATATATAATCTATCATCTCTATTTTCACACACACATATATATATTGGAAAATTGGATTAAATCTAACTTCTTTTATGTGTAACTAGTCTTATTACCCGTGTGTTACGCGGTATTTTAATAAATATTATTTTATTATATATGTTATCATTGATTTTTTTAATTAAATTATGAAGATAAAAATAACTTGATTGAAAACTTTTTAGGAAATCAATATACAATCCATTAAATATCTTAATAAAATAAATAACATCATTAACAAATTTAAAAATAAAAATAAACAAAATTGTATTGCAACTAATAAAAATGTATAAAACTTAATAAAATTAAAAAATCTATCCTATTATATTATTATTATTTAATAATTCCAGTTTCGTCTATGACACCACTAATAAATTTACATTAAAAACAAATATTTTTTTAAAGATATGGATAACTATTTACATTATTATAAAATTTGATTTCACAATACAAACAAATCATTCACTAATACATATGAACATAGATTTTAGAGTTGTCCATTGTTTATAATTAGAATTTTGATCTAGAGTATACTAATTTGCTTTCTAGAGAGTACATAGCTCACCCTATTCGTTAACCCAGCATGTTAGATTACAAATTATAACTAAAGATTAATTATATGACATTTTCAATGGAGTACGTATATAACTAATCATTTGTTTTGGATATTGTTGACAAAAAGATAGGTATATATTGAATTTAAAATGAAAAAAGTGTATGAGATAAACTTAATATCTAATTCCTCCCTAGCCGTGTTTTCAATTAGGAATATTTTTTTTACATAACACAAGCACTTATTATTAAAAATGAAATACGCGGCTATTTAATATAGGCTATATATATTTAATAGATCTCAACGTGAACGCGTCTATGTAACGACTTTGCAAATTATAGAAATTAGGAATAAATGGATTTGTAGCAAATTAATATACGGGATTTACTTTTTTATTATATATATATTAAAAAATAAACTACAATAACATCATATTTATTACCCGCGTTCTTGCACGTTTTGTCAATTAATTATAATTTATTATATCTCATTAAAGTGAGTAATTTTATTTACATTATCTTTATTATTTTATCACTTATTTTCTTAATAAAGAGTTCGCAATAAAATAAAATATCTTTATTTTATTTATTATTTGAAAATATAAAAGTATATACTCCGTAATTACAATAAAATATCAGATATTTATCTCATAAGATATAAAAGATTAAATTAATAGTTAATTATTTAAAATGTTTTTTAATAGGGTTGTTATGTGACGTAGCTTAAATATATTAGATTTTCTTTTGACTTTCGACTAAATTGATAATAATGATGTAACTAAAAACTAAAATAAAAAATCATTACCTTGAATATATACGAATTGATTGTCTTGCAATTGTCTTATTTACAAATATTATTACTATGATAAGTTATGTGGTATGTACCCATATTCAACCCTAAATACGTGGTAACAATTGTTTAATAAAGTATATTTTATTATATCAGTTTAAGAATATAAACAATATAGTTTATAATCACTTCAAATATAAAAATTAATTCTAATCCAAAATGATAGAATTTATAATCAATTTGGTAAACTATATTTTCCAAAATACGTGGTAGCTTAAATATGTGTGGTATGTACCCATAAAAATTAATTGTATATTACTTATCCAATTGTATATCCATAAAATACGGGTAGTTTAATAATCCAAATGATAGAATTATATGTATATATATATATATAATCTTATCATTAGATCAACTAATATAATCAATCTTGATTACTAAATATAAAATAACTAAAAGTAAAATAATAGATTTTGTAATCATTTAAGATATGAATTTGAATATTTATATTAAAAATAACAAAGGTAAAATAATTTAATTGCAATAAACAAAAATGATAGGTTTTATAACTAATTAAAAAATGATATTAAATATTTATTCATCAATTAAAGTGGACACATAGGATGACATGTAGGTAAATAGATTGAGTCGTTATATGACGTGGCTTAAATATATTGGTTGATCATTAATTGACGTGTCAAAAAACTCGGCTAGATTGCACCAGAGTACGACACGTAAGCGAATCGCACCAGAACCCACCACATAGGATTTTCACGTCTCTGTTTTAATATTATATTGATTTAATGATAAATTGTTGAGATATGAAGAGACGACATTATCTCACATTAAAGCTTGAACAATAACAAGCTAGTATATAAATCGGTGAACTACTCATCCTATTATTAATTGGTTTTAAAATGAAATTTCAACGTACTTATATAGTAGGCATAGGCTTAGAGCATATATGAGCACATAAACACGACCCCTAATCACGAGTCAAAATAGACTTCAGTACAAATCTTTATTTTTGCTTATGTAATTTATGCTTTGATTCGTTCTTGGTTGTTGTAATTAACGGTGGGTGTCAATTTCATTAAGCTAGCTAGTCCATGACAAATTGAATTATCCATTTCTAACATATTACAGTAATATTTTGCTTCTTCTGTTTCTTTATGATTGCAAACATAGTTGTTCGATTTCAGGGGTATTTGTGTTTTTCTAATGGCACTATCAATTTCAGGGGTATTTGTGTTTTGCCTTCCGTTTTCTAAATACGGGAGTATAAAGTTATTTTTTATCTCCTGTTTTTAAAATACGAAAGTACAAAATAGATGTTTGCCTTCTGTATTTAAAACACGAAAGGATATGCTTTTTAATATATAAAATATATACGGTCATACGGTATTTTGCCCTAGTTGTCACCAATCTTCATAGAAGAATGTCGAACCACATATCCGTCGATAATGAAGAAGTCAATAATATTTAGGTATTTATGAACTTTTATAATAGAATTTAATGATAAAATATATTGATTCAATTCGTGAAATTTGATTATTTTCAACACTATTTCAATTGTTTTCATTTTGATAGAAAGAACATTGTTGGATTCGATTATTTGACTTGTTTTGCGAATAACTATTAGTGGATGGATAAAAAATCGATGTTAGAATGAGCTCGTTAGATTGTTTTTATGAATAACTTTGTCCTCACAATTGTAAAATCATAGAATAGCTCTATAACCCAATACGGCCCGATAGTTATAACTCCCATTTTTTTAAAACGAGAGTTATAACTAAATCTCCCAAACGTTTTAAAATGTTTCAAAAATTGTACTTCCGTGTTTGAAAAATGAGATGTATAATTAAAATTGTACTTCCGTTTTTGAAATACGAAAGTACAACTCAGTTTTATAACTCCCGTGGTTAAAAAATGAGGCAAAATTAAAAGTTGTACTCTCGTTTTAAAAAAAACGGAAGTACAACCTACTTTTATAGCTTTCGTTTTTTTTAAAAACGAAAGTTATAGATTAATCTTCCAATTATACTTGCGTTTTTAGGCCATGGGAGTATAAAACGTTTTTGGGTGCCCAGCCGAATTTTTTTGTATGGAATTAACTAATCGTATTGTGTTCAGATTAACATTTTTAACATTAACGATTTCAGATATCCGAAATAGTATATTACCCAATTATACACAACTCTAACTCCATCAAACAGAAGATTAGTTAAATACTCAGTATACTAATGGAAAAGTGACGCAGGTCCAACTCTTGCAAATTTCTCCCTTAAAATAAATATAGATAATGATATTTGATTTGAATCAATTGTGATTCAAACTTGATGACGCTTCTATGTCACTCAAAAAATCTTTTCTTAACATAATCAAAGAAAAATGATACAACCCCTTGATTTTCTCATATCCGATTCTACACGATACACAAAGTATAAATATAAAAGGGTTGTTATTATATGCACCTGATCTTACTAAGACAAAATGGATATATAATTCATTTATCCTAAAATTTGATATATGTCTAATAATTATTATAAATTTTTTAAAAAATAATACAAACGGATAATAAATTTATTCGATCTTAAAAAATAAGATAAACGGATTGATAATCCGTTCATAATTCATTATTTTTTTAATATAAGACGTATCTATTATATATAATAAATCTATCTATTATATATAATAAAGGAGAAGTAGGCTGAGACACATGACAACTTCTCCTTAATCATATATAGTTGTATGAAACAATCACAATTCTTTGAAATAATCAATATGTGCATAAAATAAAATTTTATTCTAACTCTATTTTAGTAATATATCTATATATACAAAAGATAAAATTTGACCCAATTTCATTAGATATGGATATTAGTCGTATAAACCAATCACAAAATTTTGAAATAATCAATATGTGCATAAGTTATAATTTTATTCTAACTCTATTTAATTAATACTCCATCCGTTCGGCAAAACTTGTCATTTTAGGGTGTTATTTTTGTTCAAAAAAACTTGTCATTATAGGTATTTTGCTCTTTACTTTACAAAAATGCCCTTGATATGATTGATGGTTTGTTAGTTGTAGTTTTCGATAAAGTAAAAAAGGAGGGTAATAATTGAAGGTAAATTAGTACATTTGTTAATTGCCTTAAAACTTGTGAAATAAGCTAAAATGACAAGTTTTGCCGAACGGAGGGAGTATATCTATATGCGCATAAGATTAAATTTGACACAATTTGATTAGATATGGATATATTTTTAGAAGATATTAATCAATTTTAAATATTATTATTATATAAGATAAGATTTTACCTATTTTCGCTTTATATGAACATATTTTTAGAAGATAATAACTTTATCAATATGAACATATAGAAGATAAAAGATTTTGGGTAAATTGAAATAATACATAGCCGTGTAGAGGTTATCAACTCGTGGAATTCAATTTTTGTTAAATATATTTTCCCCAATTTTTTTAGATATGGATATAATTTTGGAATAGTTTAATCATAATTTTTTTTGGAAGATCTGTCGTTTTTGCGGATAAAGAAATAAAATTTTCCTATCTTGAAGGTATTGATATATTTATGAGATATATTTTTGGACTTTATACATATATAATTATGGATAAATTTTTAGATTTTGACCTATATATAGTTTAGATTGTTAATGTTATTTCACAAATGTTGACGTCTTCTCCATTCTTTTTTGATGTTGTTATTGCAGGTTATTTACGACTTTGTTTACAATTTCCTTGGTAAGTTTTTCGAAATAACGTGCTGATTGGTTACAAGGTAGTTATTTTATTGTTTCCACTAATATATACTAGCTTTTTATATGTTGTTAAAAAAATATAAATTCATTCAGATTTGATATATTAGTTTTTCATATATTGTTTCCACTAATATCTACTGACAAGGAGTGCTTTTATACTAATAAAGTATAAATTTATTCAGATTTGAGAAATCAGAAATATAAAAAAAATTAATTAATTGAATAAACGGTTTTTATTATAAAATTTATTTAAATTAAAAAACGGCATATAGTTCGAGTACTGAACTAGTTTAATCATGTTGAAGTTCAAAGTCATGTAATGTTGTACAGTTGTACCTGGTTGTGGTAAACCCAATTACAAGACTTGCCAACAAGTGGAAAACTTTGACCAGCAATTATCGTTGGAAGATTTGCCATCAAAGAGTGGAAAACTTAATTTGACTGGTCGCAATTCGAACCACAGCTTCAGACAAAAGGGCTTCAATTCCCACCGTATTCATATACTGTATATACGGAGTATTTGTGAGACTATTTATATACTATAGGATGATAATTAATCAAAAGAGAAAAAAAAGTGGAACAAGTCCATCATAAATGATCGAGTTTTTAGATATTCACCGTATAAAAATTAAAAGAGAAAAAATAAATATATATAAAAAAGAAATAAAAATATTTTCTCTTTCCATATCACCGATTTTTCTCCTACTAATTAAACAAAATGTTTGTTTGTGCTAACGTTCACATGAATATTTAAATAATATTTAAATGAATATTCATTTATTCATTTGAATATTCGAATGAGACAACATGTTCATAGGAATAATATTCATATAATATTCATCTGAATATAAGATAACATATTCAGATGAGTATTCATTCATATTCATGTTGTTAAATAATATTCATTCATATTCGTATTGTTTTCATTCAAGTCTATGTGTTTTTATGGTAATTGACGTTTCTTCTTGTCAATGTAAATAGATAAAGATAAAAGGTAATTAATCTTTTAATTTTCATAAATAATTATGTGTTGAAAAATATTAATTTTCAAAAATTATCTTTTAATCATAGCCGTTCATTCGATTTTAAATTTTTAATCCAATGGATGAGGATCGGACTCACGAATGCATTTTAAGAAGTGAATGCATTTGAATCATTTGATAGTTCTTATATGAGAGCTTTCACATGCATTCACCTCTTACAATACATTCGTGAGACCACTTCTAAACCGTAGGATGATAATTAATTAATGGTTGGATTTAAAAGTGAATTATGCAACTCAATCATAAGTGGATTTTTTTAATAATCTCCATTTAAGAATTAAAAATTAGATAAAAATAAAAATACAGAAAGAAAAAATATTTTCTCTCTCCATATAACTTCTTTTCCTCCTAATAAATCAAAAGCTAAATGGTTGTTCACTTGTAATATTATTTTCTACGTTTTACTATTCAAATGAATACTCGGATGAAATTCAAATGAATATTCAATTAAATAATTGTATATTCAGATATTCACATGGTTGTATGAATATAATTTCATATTCGGATAATATTCAAATGAATATTCAATTAAAATAATAGTCCACACTTTTTTAATGGTTTTAATATTCATATTTAACAACTTAGGGCTCGTTTGTTGAATTCGGGAAGTACAATTCCCAGGAATTTACTTCCCATGAATTGAAAAAAGTCATTTGGTTGAATTTTGTTTGTTAGAAATATAAATAGGAAAATAAAGAAAATTACATAAAAATGGTGGAAGTTAAACTTACCTAGTCCCCCTAGGTAAGTGAACTTCCTACGATTTGGAGGAATTGAAATTCCTAGGAAGTTGAATTTCTGTGTCTTTCTGTCAACCAAACACAGGAATATATTCTACTTCCTGGGTTTTTAAACTTCCTGAGTTTTTAACCGAGTAACCAAACAAGGCCTTATATATTCATATATACTTAGCCATGTTAATATTCTTATATCTTACTGTATATATTAAAACATGTCGTTTACTATTTATACACGTTTTTTCAAAATAATAAAAACTATATAAAATGTTACTCTATTTTTTATATTTATTTTTATAAATTCATATTTAATGGTAATAAATAAGAAATGATTTAAAAAAATTATTAAACAGTTAGAGTTATGAATAATAAAAACGTCAAGTTTTAATCAAAAGAGTAAATAGGGTAAATTCCACCTTCCAAAAAGATTATACAGTAATCCAAGCATTCAAATCAATGTGCTTTTTATTTTGTTAGTGTCAAATCAATGTGTCATATAAAAGTGTACAGTAAATATATTCCACTCTTGCGAGAGATGCTCCGTACTGGCAATTGTGTCAAAAGTCTTGGTTAGACGAAGTATTCAACACTGCCACTCGCATTCATTCATTCATTAGGATTATTCATTAGGCCTTTGGCCTTTACCCCCACCCCCAAAACAAAGCCAGACAACGTTACCAACATCCCTCCATTGCAATGGCAGTGGCAATGGCAATGGCAGCACATGAACACCCTCACCATGCTCATCTTCTCCATCTCCTTACCCATCATCATCTTGTTATCATAGTTATAACATGTGTTCTTGTTTGTGCAACCAACACAGAATCAGCAGCTTCCACAGAGTTAGAAGCTGCTGATGCTCTTCTCATATGGAAGGCCAGCTTACCTTCTTCTTCCTCCAGCAGCTCTACTTTCTCCTCATGGAATCGGAGAGGGGATGTGTGCAGCTGGACAGGCATCACCTGCAACAAAACTAGTTCATCAATCACTGAGATCAATCTCTCAGACAGTGGTCTCAGCGGCACTCTTACCCACTTCAACTTCTCTTCTTTCTCCACCCTCCAAAGCCTCAATCTCAGCTCCAACTCCTTCACTGGCTCCATCCCACCCTCCATTGGAACCCTCTCCAACCTCGCCTATTTGAACCTCAGCAACAACCTTCTCGTTGGCCCCATCCCTCCTCAGATTACTCAGCTGACACAGCTTCAGTTCTTGGACCTCTACAACAACTACCAAATCAACGGCACCATCCCCTATCAGATAACCCACCTCCATAAACTCACCTACTTGGACCTTGGAGGTAATTTCTTAGACAACACTGAATCTGATTGGTCTAGTTTTCAAACCATGCCCTTGTTGAGCTATCTTAGTCTTGCTCTTAATAGCTTCGGAGTCTCCAATTTCCCGCCCTTTATTCTCAATTGCACTGCCTTGATTCACCTTGACTTGTCTATAAACAAGTTTATTGGACCCATTCCTGAGGCTCTGTACACTAATCTTTCAAACCTTGAGGTTCTTAAGCTCTATGAGAACTCATTTCAAGGACCAATATCATCATCTGTTGGCCTTCTGAAGCACCTCCAACTACTTGATCTCCATGGCAACAACTTGAATTCCACCATTCCTTCTGAGCTTGGCCGTTGCAGTAACCTTACTTACCTTAGTCTTGCTCAAAACTCCCTCTCTGGAGCACTGCCTCCCTCCCTTGCCAATCTTACCAAGATATCCGAATTCGGTTTATCGGACAATAGTCTCTCAGGAGAGATTTCCCCTGATTTCTGGACCAATTGGACTCAACTGGTTTCTTTGCAATTCCATAACAATCGGTTCAATGGAACCATCCAACCTCATATAGGTGAATTGAAGAAAATTGTTGTTCTTTTCCTATACAACAACAGCTTTTCTGGACCGATCCCTTCGGAGATGGGCAAGCTGAAAGATTTACTGCAGTTGGATCTTTCAGTGAACCATCTGACAGGCGAAATCCCTCCATCCATATGGAGCCTCACAAACCTCACAGTTGTTCAATTTTTCAGCAATAACCTCACTGGTGAAATCCCACCACAGGTTGGGGAGCTTCTGAACCTAGAAGCCCTTGGTCTCGACTTCAACAACTTCCATGGACAGTTGCCCGCCAATTTGTCCAACCTTGCCAATTTACAAACATTCTCCGTCATGAACAACCACTTCTCCGGCAGCCTCCCACCGGATCTCGGAAAGAACAGTCCTCTTACCAATGTCAGCTTCTCATTCAATCGCTTCTCTGGGCGCTTACCACCTGCTTTGTGCAGTCAATTTGCTCTTCAGGAGCTCACAGTAAATGGAAATAGCTTCACAGGTCAAGTTCCAGATTGCCTGAGGAGCTGTTCGCAGCTGATAAGAGTCCGACTCGATCAGAACCAATTCACCGGCAACATTTCTGAAGTGTTTGGTGTTCATCCGAATCTTTCGTTTGTCAAAGCCAGTGGAAATCAGTTCTCCGGTGAAATCTCTCCGTTGTGGGGAGAGTGTCTCAATCTAACAACTCTTCAGCTAGATCATAACAACATTTCAGGGAAAATACCGGCTGAGCTTGGAAAATTAGTTGGATTGGGTTTACTTGGACTTGATTCAAATCAACTGTCAGGGGAAATACCTCAACAATTGGGGTCTCTCCGATCGTTGCTCACCCTCAACTTGAGCAGAAACCAGTTGACAGGCCAAATACCTGCGAGTATAGGCAATCTAGGGAAGCTTCAGTACCTTGATCTGGAAGAAAACCGTTTGGAAGGCGAAATACCAATAGACATTGGAAGATGTAGCAGCTTAGTGAGCTTGAATCTTGGTCACAATGGACTATCAGGTCCAATACCAAGTGAGATTGGTCATTTGGCTCAACTGCAGTACTTGATAGACTTGAGTAGCAATTCGCTTTCAGGTACGATACCTGTGAGTCTCGAAAAGCTCAATGTTTTGGAGACGTTGAACCTTTCCCACAACCATCTCTCGGGGACCATTCCACTCGCCTTATCAGACATGCTTGGTCTTCATGTCATCGATTTGTCCTACAATAATCTGACTGGTCCGATCCCTGGTGGCAGCTTTCAACAAGGATTATATACTGGAAACAATGGATTGTGTGGAAATGCTACAGGTTTACCTCCTTGTAAAGCAAAATCAAGCACCAAAGGCAACCATGATACGAGAATCATCATAGCAGTCGTCATCCCAGTTTGTGTCCTCTTTCTAGTAGCATCGGCGATTGCATTTTTAGTGTGCTGCAGAAAGGGGAAGACGTTAGATGAGGAGAAGAACAAGACATCAGAGGTTTGGGGACGAGAAGGAAGGTTCACGTTCAATGAGATAGTGAAGGCCACAGAAAACTTCGATGAAAGATACTGCATAGGGAAAGGTGGATTTGGAAGCGTCTACAAGGCGAAGCTCAAAACAGGCCAGGTAGTAGCTGTGAAACAGCTCAACATCTTGGAATCCAGTGACATCTTACCCAGAGATAGACAGAGTTTCGAGAATGAGATTCGAGTTCTGACACAGATCAAGCACCGGAACATCATCAAGCTGTATGGATTCTGCGTGGCGAGGGACAGAATGTACCTCGTCTACGACTATATCAAGAGAGGAAGTCTAGGGAAGGTTCTACACAGTGAACACGGAGCTAAAGAGATGAGCTGGGAAAGAAGATTTACTATAGTGCAAGGATTGGCACACGCACTTGCATACCTGCACCATGACTGCTCACCACCTATAGTTCACCGCGACATATCAACCAACAATGTATTGGTGGACGAAGAATTCGAGGCAAAGCTATCAGATTTCGGGACAGCAAGGCTGCTGAACCCGCACACATCCAACTGGAGTGCAGTCGTTGGATCATACGGATACATGGCTCCAGGTAAGGAAGCTTTAAGTAATTTTATTTTTGTCTCTCACAATGAAACTAAACGAAGTGTTTGGTGGAAGCAGAGCTTGCACAGACAATGAGGGTGACGACAAAGAGTGATGTGTTCAGCTTCGGAGTGGTGGTTTTGGAGATAATGATGGGGAAGCACCCAGGAGAGTCTCTCCCGTCCATAACATCATCAGCAACGACGACATACGACAAGGATTGGCTGATGAAAGAGGTGCTAGATCAGAGGGTGACAGCACCGTCTGCAGGAAACGAAGGTGAACAAGTGGTTAGTGTGATCAAAGTAGCTGCATTGTGCACACAGAATGAACCGGAGTTGAGGCCCAACATGCGTAGAGTGGTGCAGGCTCTAACATCCCAGCCTCAGGTCATTGTTTAGTAACCTATACTACACTACGTACAACATGTTACATATCATTTCATGTAATGTAAAGCTGGCTAGCTAGCTACCTTCTTGTCGTCAAGGTCATCTCAATCTTGTATACATAGCTAGTTCGTGTTTGAAATCAGGAAACCTATTACGTAGTTCAGTAGTTCTGCAGTTGTAATGGTATGAATACACACACAGTTTAGTTATAAACTTGTATATACTTCATTACCTTGGATATATATCTATATATATATAATACATGGGCTTTTAGCATTTGATATTTTCTCCAAAATACATGGGTTTTTATGATAATTATTACCCATGTATTTAGGGTAATTATTATCCCTAAAAATACATGGTTTTTAGGATAATTATCTTTTTTTTCAATTAAGTAGTTGTAGATCTTTTTAATTAACGTAAAATGAGCTAAAAACTCATGTATTATCGGACTGAGGAAGTATGTATATATAACAAGCATTAATCTTGATTCTTGAAGCCTTGCTAGTTGCGTGGCTATGGCAAGTGAGAACATTACTGGGAAACAACGAATTAACAAGCAAAGACAGCCTGTAAGTTTAAGGCGGTTTTCAATAAATTCATTTGGAATTACACCAGAAATATTCAAAGATTGATTACTGTAAAAGCATTAAAGGTGGTTGTCGTTGTTCATGTGTGTGTATATATATCTTCTTCTTTTTTTTTTATTTGTCCTTGGTTGACTTTTTCTTTGCAGCGTAGGAATTCATTAAAAGTACCAAAAACTACATTTCCTCTACCTTCAATTTAATTTAATGCATTCTCAACCACAACAAGCAGAGTAGGTGTTGACAATTTTGCTTTCTTTTATTGATGTTAATTATGCAGTGAATCAGTGATATAGGAGCGATTTAATTCGGTGGTTTAAGGTTATTTCATGGTCCAATTCTTTATCCGGAAAGATATTATAATAATCAATCATACATTAAAAAAAAAAACCAATTGAAACGAAATCTCCATGCGTCATTTTCTTTTGAATGTAATTTTGGGTTTAAATTGTTGTTGTCAAATCTCAACCCTTTTGACTTTTGTCATTAATTAAAGTCAGCAAGTAAACCGTAAAATCTCTCAACCTAGTAATTTTGTAACACATTTAATTTAATATAATATTATATTGGTATCCTTATCTGTCAGAACCATCCTCCCACCGCAAACCAAGACTCATCCTCATTCCTCACAATTCAAACCTATTAATTTTACCTGAAAATCTAACTTGCTTTCATTTCAAGATTCGACTTCTTTTGTCTCTTTTTGATTTGTGAAAACAAAGCATCACCAACTGTATCTGTATGAAGTCAAATGCCACCACAGTTGATAGTTTTCTAATATTTTAGTTATGAGAAACTGTTGATCTTGCATTTGTTGAATTACAATTACTCACAGAAACAGGTCACAGAGACACATGCCCAATTAATCATTCATCCCAAAAGAGAGCAACAAGCCATGTCAAGAGCTCAGGTAGCTCTTCTTGCTCTACTATGGTTTCTCCTCCAGTCACAGCCCACAGTTTCATCTATGAGGGAAGCACAAGCACTGGTCAAATGGAAGAACACCTTGTCATCTTCCTCTTCTCTTTCCTCTTGGAGGCTCTCAGGAGCAAAGGACCTCTGCAATTGGACTGGCATTATCTGCAGCTCATCTGGTTTGGAGGTCTCAGAGATCAATCTCCTACAACAAGATCTCTCAGGCACACTCACCCAGTTTGATTTCTCTGCATTTCCCAATCTCACAAGCTTCAACCTCAATGGCAACAATCTTCAAGGGCCTATCCCAGCTTCCATTGGCAGGCTCACAAAGCTCACCTTTTTAGACCTCAGCAACAACTTATTTGATGGCACCATTCCTCCTCAGGTTGGTATGTTGAAAGAGCTTGTCCACTTTGATCTCAACAATAACAATAATATCTCTGGTATTATACCTTATCAGATCACCAATTTGCAAAAGCTCAAGTACTTGGATTTGAGTGGTAACTACCTTGAGACACCAGATTGGTCAAAGTTTGCTAGCTTGCCAATGCTAACTCATCTCAGTTTCTCTCTTAATTCTTTAATCTCAGAGTTTCCACCATTCATCCTCACATGTAAGAGCTTAAGTTTCCTTGATTTGTCAATAAACCAGTTCAATGGGTCAATACCAGATTCCTTGTATGCCAATCTTCAGAACCTTGTGTTCCTCGACCTCTCTCAGAATGCATTTGAAGGTCCGCTATCACCGAAGATTTCTAAGCTCTCCAAGCTTGTAGATCTTCAACTTAGCACAAACCAGTTAAGCGGTTCAATTCCCAGTGGCATTGGTTTAATCCCCAGTATTGAGGTCATTGATTTGTCTTCGAATACAATGGAAGGAGCTTTGCCTTCTTCCATTGGACATCTTGGAAAGCTCACAAGACTTAATCTTGTGAATAATAGCTTCAATTCTACCATTCCTTCTGAGCTTGGATTGTGCATCAATCTCAATTTCCTTTCTCTTGCATCCAATCTGTTCTCCGGGCCATTGCCGTTGTCCCTTAGCAATCTTAGAAACATATCTGAATTGGGTTTATCAGACAATAATCTGTCAGGAGAGATCTCACCTCACTTGTTGTCCAACTGGACTGAACTGATCTCCTTGCAGCTTCAAAACAACAAGTTCAGTGGACCGATCCCTTCTGAAATAGGCTTCCTGACAAAGCTTCAGATTCTATATGTCTACAACAATGAGTTTTCTGGTCTAATTCCATCAGAGATTGGGAACCTGAATGATTTGCTGCAGTTGGACCTTTCAGACAACAATCTAACCGGCCCAATCCCTCTAACCTTATGGAACCTCACAAGCCTCACTGTGATTCAACTTTTCACCAACAATCTGACAGGAACAATCCCACCAGATGTTGGTAATCTAGTCTCCTTGCAGATTCTTGATCTCAATACCAACAGATTCCACGGAGAGCTACCGAATGCGTTGTCTGGCCTGATCAATCTGCAGCAACTCTCTTTGTTCACTAACAACTTAACCGGTGGCATTCCGAGTGATCTGGGTGAGAAGATGCCCAGTCTCTCCAACGTTAGCTTCTCGGTTAATGGCTTCTCAGGGGAGTTGCCGCCTCGGTTGTGCAGTGGTTTTTCCCTTCAAGAGCTGACAGTGAATGGAAACAACTTCACAGGTTCTATTCCAAGCTGCCTTAGGAAATGCAAAGGATTGATCAGGGTCCGTCTTGATGGGAACCAGTTCACCGGGAACATCTCTAAAGCATTTGGAGTTCATCCAAATCTTACTTTTCTCACTGTCAGTGGAAATCAGTTCTCAGGTGAAGTCTCTCCAAAATGGGGAGAATGCCACAACCTCACTAGCTTACAGCTGGACAGTAACAGAATTTCGGGGAAGATACCTGCTGAGCTCGGAAAACTCGGCAAACTACAAGTTCTGACCATCAATTCAAATCAGTTGTCAGGGCAGATCCCAGCTGAGCTGGGAAATCTAACCTCTCTCTCAAAACTCAACCTCAGCAGAAACCATCTCACCGGCGAAATCCCAGAAAGCATTGGCCTTTTAGAGAAGCTTCAGTATCTAGATTTATCTGATAACAATTTAACAGGCTTACTTCCTGACCAGCTTGGCAATTGCCATATCTTACTGAGCTTGAATTTGAGCCACAATGTCTTGTCAGGCATTATACCATCCAGTCTTGGAAATTTGGTTCAACTACAGGTGGCATTGGATTTTAGTAGCAATTCGTTTTCAGGTCCAATCCCGCAAAGTCTGGAGAAGCTCACATCATTGGAGTACTTAAACTTGTCTCATAACCATCTCTCTGGAACCATTCCTTGGTCTCTTTCCGATATGATCAGTCTACAAACCATTGATTTATCCTACAACAATCTGACAGGATCAATCCCCGCTGGCAGCTTCCAACATGGATTCTATGCTGGGAATCTGGGTTTGTGCGGAAATGCACAAGGACTATCTGCTTGCAGTGCAAAGTCTCATCAACACAGTAACAAGAAGATCATCATTGCCATCGTTGTCCCTGTCATTGCCATCTTGCTCCTTGCAGCATCCATTGCTCTGATTGTCCTCTGTTGTAGGAAGGGAAAACAAGTCGATGAAGAGAAGAAAACATCAAGTAGGAGTGATTCAGAATCGTTGATTTGGGAGCAAGAAGCGAGATTCACATTCAATGAGATCAGGAAGGCGACTGAAAACTTCAACGAGAGATACTGCATTGGTAAAGGCGGGTTTGGGAGTGTCTATAGAGCAGTTCTCTCATCAGGGCAGATCGTGGCTGTCAAACAGCTGCACGTCGCAGAATCCAGCGACATTCCTTCCATTACTAAGCATAGTTTTGAGAATGAAATTCGAGCATTGACAGAAGTAAGGCACAGGAATATCATTAAGCTATACGGATTTTGCTCAAGAGCGGGAAAGATGTATTTGGTCTATGATTACATTGAGAGAGGCAGTCTAGGGAATGTTCTATATTGCAGAGGAGGAGGAGAAGTAGAGCTCGGGTGGGAAACAAGGATGAAGATTGTACAAGGATTGGCACACGCACTTGCGTATCTGCACCATGATTGCTCCCCGTCTATAGTCCACCGTGACATATCCATCAACAATGTGTTACTGGATGAAGAATTTGAACCAAGACTTTCAGATTTTGGTACTGCAAAGATGCTTACTTCAGATGCATCTACATGGACCTCTGTTGCTGGCTCATATGGTTATATGGCCCCTGGTTAGTAATACCTTTTCCTGCAGCACAACTCAGTTTATCGAAAAAACTAAATGCATTTTCCATCTAGCTCCTACTCAAAGTGAATCTAATGTTTCTTCATTATGCTTTTTCTGGTGAACAGAGCTGGCTTTCACAGTGAAGATGACAGAAAAGAGTGATGTGTACAGCTTCGGAGTCGTGACATTGGAGGTTATGATGGGGAAGCACCCGGGAGAGCTCCTCACTATTCTTTCATCCCAATCATCAGTAAATGACAATGGGGATTTTCTTTTAAAAGATTTGTTGGATCAACGGTTGTTAGCTCCATACGGGGATTTAGCAGACAAAGTAATGTCTGCATTCAGGATTGGTTTAGAATGCACACATTCTGCACCGGATATGAGGCCCTCGATGCGTCATGTGGCTCAAGAGCTCTCATCCCATTCACAAGCTCACTTGTCTGATTCCAAATCCATTGCAACCATGACAATTGGAATGCTAAGAGGAACTCAGAAATAAGAGTGGAGATGAAAACAAATATTTGGCTGCCAACTCTATTTTTAGCTACAGTGATGGATATTTTTTTAGAAACGTGTATACACAGTGCGTTGCACTTCAGTTTCCTCTAAACATACATTAGCACCATCCCCTTTCCCAAACTCGACATGACTTTTAAGTTGTAATTCTTCAAATGTCACATTTATATTAAAACCTTGAAGGGTTAGTTCAACTGAGTTCCTTAGCATGATGCCAGTATGAGTAGTTCAACTGAGTTCCTTGGCATAAGGAATTGCAGAAGCCACAGATGAATCTAGCAAGAGCTAACTGAGAGAAATCTGAACATGCATTCATCACCAAAAATGACAGCATACATCTTTCATTTTAGTACAATGCCAGGAGGGATGTTACTGGCTCATGATTTTCTAGTGCAACATTCCTATATACACAAAAACACACTTTCTGAAATGAAGCATTAATAGCTATTCAAGGAAAAGGAGGGTTATCAGTGACCGACCTGGCCGGAATAAAAATCAGCTTCAAAGCATCCTCAGCATTCAACTCCACACTGTTTCAGAATCGGGCCAGTTTGCTTAGGCAAGAAGGGATCGATCCTAACCCAAAGCAATGAGAAGATGGATGCAAGAAGAATGGACCAGAGCACCACAATGGTAGGAGTCCTGTTCTGCTTGCCCATCAGACCCTTGAGGAAAGGGTAAAGATGAACAATGACCCAGAAGGCAAAGAAGAGTTTGCCGAAGAGTGGACCCCATGAGTTGTAGCCATTGTTGATGGCATCGGATACTCCGGCTACAACACCTATCATGTTTAATATGATCAGAGTGGTTGGGGGAATGAGAAGGGTGGTCCACTTGAAGAGGTAAAGCTCTCCAAACTCTCCATCATCCGCGGATTTTGATGTGACGGTAAAGTTGGTATCCACACCAGCCAGCACCTTGAGAAGGCCTTGGAACACCGCAAAGAGGTGGGCTGAAACCCCACCGATCACCCAGAACTGCTCATTGCGCCAAAAGTCTTCAATACTGACGTTGCTCCACCTTAGCTCTAGCACACCAGTGATAATGATCGAGATGAAAAGAGCCATGAACCAAATACTAGCAAAGTTTGTAAGCTGCCAGAACAAGAACAACAACAACAAGCCCAATATATCCCGCTCAGAGCATACCAAAAAATAAATAAATAAATGTTACTTGAGAAACTTGAAACTAAAACAAACTGCTTCTACAGCTTTGACGTAGAAACTTACTGTTGGGATTATGAATTTTCCAGTGAGGAGGCAGACAGCCGGGATCGTGCAGTAAGCAAGCAGAGGAATGGAAGTAAATGGGTAGACTATGGTGTTGATATAAGCAAGCCTCTCTAGGCGTTTTAGTTTTCCTCCCCAAGCATACCACAGAGGGCAATGCCTGCTGAGGAAAATTTCAACCGAGCCAAGAGCCCATCGCAAAACCTGATGTAACCGATCTGATAGATTGATAGGGGCTGATCCCTTAAAGCAGGGTCTCTTAGGCATACAGTAAACTGATTTCCAACCTCTACAATGCATCTTGAAACCTGTCAAGATATCTTCTGTGACAGACCCATATATCCATCCAAGCTGCACAGAAATTTTGTCTGCATTCAGTTTTTCTGGTACTGAAGAGGTGATATACATGCATAATATATAATCTAAGAACTGAAAAAACTACCTCTTTTCCCCATTCAGTCTTTTCTTCATAGCCACAACTGATAACATGAATTGCTTCCTTGACCAGTGCAGAAGAGTTTGTTCCTTCAGGAAGGCCTCCATCTTCTTTGAGAGTAGAAGCAATGAATACGGGTGACTGACCAAACCGTTTCTCGAATTTTTTCTGAGACATGAGGGATGCTTTCTCCAACTCATCATAGCCCTCAATCCCTTCTTCAATGTCTTCAAGATCAAACACTGGTCCTGATTTCTGCCTCGAGTATTTCTTTCCCATCATCTTCTTCTTATTCTTCTTGCCATACAATCCACTGAGCAAGTTTCTAAGTCCTTTCTTCTTTGACTTTGACTTCCTCTTACCACAGCAACAACAACACCATGAAGGCCAGCAGTCACATGTCATCTTTGGCCGCTTGTCAGACACAGGAGGGTCATATCCATACAATGCCGGCCTATTGAAGACACATCCCGTTCCAACATATACCGGACCTTGAATCCCATCTAACCCTCTCATGTTGATCTATATGGGGAAAAAAACATGGAAGATTAGTCTTGTACACCCCCAAGGTTGGAGTTCAACATGGAAAGTAGGTTCATACTTACATCAAAGAATACAATGTTGCGATTTGCATATCTATCATGCCTATCAATTCCATCAAACCTTTGAGGAAACTGGACATAGCAAAGCTTCTTTCCAAGCTGGGGATCCATCAAAAAGCACATAGCCTCCCTGACAGCCTTGCTGTTATTTACATAGTGATCACAATCAAGGTTCAAAATGAAAGGTGCATTTGTAAGAACTGCTGAGACTCGAACCTAAAAGGATCAGAACAAAGGGTTAATTTCTTTAGTGTAAACCAAATTCAACAAAAACCATTAGTGGTACAGACTTTCTCACCAGAGCATTCATTGCACCAGCTTTCTTGTGATGCTGGTAGCCAGGACGTTTTTCACGTGATACATATACCAGCTTAGGGAGTTCTTTACCATCCACATCAAGTGCACCTTCACTTCCCAGGTAGACCTACAGGCATAAGTAGATGTAGATCAACAACTTAATCACACAACTTGAACCAAAAACATTTCAGTTGAAATAGCTTTGGATATCTAAGACAACATGCTAAGTTAACGTAATGGGTTGAAATCCTAGTCTGAAAACGTCAAACTAGTGTAGTAACCTGAATCATGCCAGGGTGATCACGTGTGTTATTTCCAGGCCATGGGGTTCCATCATTCATGACCCAGCCTTCTTCTGGCTTCTTCTGAGCCTTTGCCACCAGAGAGTTGATCTTTACCTTAAACTCTTCATATTCTCTCTGTTTAACAGCGAAAACAAGAACAACTTAGGTGAAATCTTCAAACCAGAAAAGGTTTGACTAGAAGCATGTGCATACTAATTCTGAAGAATACTTTCTCCTCTATGATCATATTGGAAGTATTTAATCAACACAGTGGTGTTGATTGCTTACTTTCATAGCTCTGCGATCTTTAACAAATGTAGGCTCAATCTTGTCCTTAAGGTAGTCAATCTTCTCAGTGAAGTAGAACTCGGGAGCTCTTGGCTCAATCTTATACTTCTTGCAGAATGGGACCCACCTTCTAGCAAACTCTCCTGTTTCTGCTAATGCGTCAAAGAGGAGCATAGAAGCACCATCATCAGACACATAGCAGCTCACCTTGTCAACCGGATAATCGACAGCCAATATAGACAGGACTGTATTTGCAGTGATAATTGGTGGCTCCTTTAGTGGGTCCACTGTACTCACAAAGAAGTCAACAGGAGCCAAACGGTTCGGCTCACCCTCACGCTCAAATCTCAAGGAAAGGCGGTCCAAGTAAGTCTCACGGTTGATAGGGGACCATTTAGGGAATTGGTCAAGTATCCAAGAGAAGGCAAACCATATCTCACATATAACAGAGATGAGCCAAAGAGGGTAAGCATCCTTAGCTGGAGTTAAGATCCGAAATCGGATGAAGAAAGCAAGAACAACGAGACGAAGAATAATGACAATCCGGTATGGATTTATTTTGCTCGATGAAATAGGTACTTTCCTCCAAAGAGGCTGTCTTGCTTCAGCCATTCTGCAAAGTAAGACATCAAATCAGTTAAAAAAAAAAGGTGACCAATAACCCGCCTACTATCTTCTTCTCAAGTCTCAACAAATTTATGTAACTTGAAAACTTTTAAGCATGGAATTGTTTACTGGACAATCCAAAGCATTCTGATTCTGAAACAAACATAACAAAGCAGCGGAAGGAAACTTAATCAGACCCTTACAGGAACTCATCTTCGTCGTCTCCCTGGTCTTTCTCATGATCATATTTGCTCACCAACCCTTTCTTCTCTTGCCTGGTTTTCCACTTTTCCACTCTTTCTTTCCATTCTGCATTTTCATACAGCTCCTTCTCCCCTTCAAATTCCTTTCCTGCCACTATATACATCACCGCCATCAGAAAAAAAAAAAAAGAGATAGGTAAAATCAGCGCCTACCGTCACCAGACTGCAGCTTAAAGAGTAGAAGATGTGGAAGAACATGGAAAAATGAATAAAAATAGGAAGGATTTTGTATTATTACCGCTTCCTGCAGAGGAGAAAGGGCGATCATTCGCATTCCATTGCTGTGGATTGTGTTCTCCATTTTCCTGGACCAAAAAGGTAACATCAGTTTCAATAAACATGACCAAGAAGAAGGTAACATACTCCAAGAATGTGACTACTAATTCCTCAAGAAGTTTGCTTACAGATTGAGTGGTGGCATGCTGCTTATCAGGACTATCATTGTGATCCTTCTTGATCTGGAACTCTTCATTGAAGTCGTCTTCATAAAAATTGTCCTCGTCATCTCCTTCAACTCTCGGACAACCTGAAGCAATGATATCATTTGAGAATGATCAGATACTCGACTAGTATAACATGTTGTCTTAAGAGCACTTGTTAAAGCTTACCGACTTTGGTCATTTAGCTTATGGGAGATAAGCTAGGCATCTTAGAGAAACATCTAACTGGACTAAAGTTGATTTACGCTTTCAAAATCTTCGTATTCTCATTTTACAAGCAAAATAAGCCTTAAAACGTACACCCACATGGCCACATCACATGTCATTGCAGAGAGAGAAGAAGAAGAAGAAAAAGAAGAAGAAGAAAACCTTTGTGACGCTTATAGCGAGTGCTGCACTGGGGACAACTCTGGGTGCCCTCCTTCCTCTCGTACTCATAGCAAGGTTGGCAAACTGGGAAGGCACATACATGGCAAGCTACAAACAACAGTCCATCATCTCTGAGTCCAATTTCATCCCCACAAACCTTGCATTCTTTGGGCAAGGATTGGTGAGTTGATGGTTGGTTCTGTCATGTATACAATCTCATACAAATGAGCACAAAAAGTTCAACTAGCAATCCAAGCTATAGAGAGATACAGGTGAATTAAGTGGATTTACCTCTTCATCTGAGTTTGGACCGACATTAATGCCGGCCATGGCAAGTAAGCAGAGAGAAAGGGAGTGCTTGGGAGAAGCAGGAGAGTGAAGATAGTTGGTTTTAAAAGATGGTTAAGCGATGAACAATAGCTAAAAGGAAGAAGTGTGGTTTTCATCCCACCAACTGATAGTTGGAAGGTCATGGGTTTGATTCAAAACGACGTTAATACTTGTGTGTGCGTGTGTGGCTGTGGTAGGTACAATGGAGAGAGCTTCACTTTTATGCTTTTTGTTTTTGGGTTTAGAAAATGGTCAGGGTTTGCTTTCAATTGTAAAAAACCATGTTTTTCTTCATAGCTTTAACTCTAAGGATTCCAAAATTTGGCGCCATTTATATCCAACAGATGCGGAATTCCCCACCAGATGGCTGATTTTCCTTTTCTTGGTATGCCATCATACTCCGCTCTATAAAATCTGGTTTTATGATTTCAGATCCTTCTTCGAAACACCACTTCCTGCCGCGAATACTCTTAAAACAGTAAGGGCCTGTTTCGTATAAAGTTGGCATCAACCGTATGGGTATGGAATTTCAATAGGATTGAAGTGTGGGATGAAATGAAATTTCCTCGTCGTATTAGTCTCCCTCTTCTTCGTTCTTTATCAGTCTGCTCTAGGGTGTCCCCTCCTATACAGGTATGTCTTCGGGGAGAAGTCACACTATGTCATCAGGAACAAAGGGTTTTGCATAATGCACGCGAAGCAGGGAATAGATCCAATAAAATGTGCATCAACTGGCTGAAGAAACTAGGCTTCCCAGCCCTGATCTCCTCGCAATTCTTCTCCATCTTCTCATACAGCAAAGATTCTTGAAATCAGATAGGAGGTTGTGGTTTGTGCCTACTAACCAGTATGTTGATATTCCGAATCGAGCTCCTAAAGAGGTCCACCTCTAATGACAAACTAACTCCAACCAACTGCTTTATCATCCTCCCATCAAATGCCATAAACAAGCACCCCCTTTTCTCATGTAATGCAATGTAATCTCTTACGGTAGCATTTACAAGCCTCAACACCCTAAAACTAGCAAAATCTAATAACTTGCAACAATCGTGCCCCATGGAAGATGGTTATTATATAGAGATAAATACAGCAAATCCAACCTTTGAATATCCAAATTAAAGCAAGCTTTGGATACGGGGAAATGGAACAACACCTTCTCCACACCTGTTTCTGTTGCTTTGTAATTATATAGTCCTTGACAGCAAACACGCACAAACTCTTGTTCAACAGGCCAACCAAGATTCCTTTCCTTCTGCCCTGATTTGCCCAACCTTGGAGGCGGCAGCAGAAGCATCATCCGTAAGCACCTCCACATCGAAAATATTGATGGAAAGGAACTCCCCACTATCATCGTTTCATGGGCACTCGTTGACAATGGCACAAATCATCTGCCTCTCATCGACATTAATCATTCTACCTTCTAACATGTATTGTGCAACAAAGATCGACAGCTATAAAGCAGGTCATGACCTCTGCCGATCATAAAACTCTCAAACACACTTTGCCATTCCAAGTTCAAGAACATGCCACACTCGTCTGATGGAGAAGGGATCCTTCCAACGTTCACACTTGCCCCTTGGACTTGCTTCCCATTTCCTATCCTTGGAGTCGAACATCAATTATTTTCTTTCAACTACTGCAAAGATATGATTGCCGAGTGAGACCGTTTATATTCAATGGCATGAGACCATACATAGTTCTCCTCGTACTCGCCTTCACCCCACTTCCTCAATCGTTGGGATCTCAATCCAGCAGTCCTCACCCGGGTTGAGAACTTCGTGTGAAAAGATCCTCAAAGAAGACCACTTTCCTGGTGTTAACACGTGTAAGGAAGTGAGTTAATCAAGTGCAATTGGCCATCAATCTTCTCTACTAGAGGCCACAAGTTGGGCTTGTAAAGTTGCACAATGTTATTGCATTTGGAGCGAGAGGGACTAGCACTGTCGGCAGCCAGAGACAACCAACAAGTGTAAAGACTGACAGAGTTACTGGTAACAAACTGCCACTGAGGCTGGAAGCTCCTGCCCCACAATCATATGCATCTGACCCCATTTGAAAAGACTCGTAGTGACAGGAAGATACGTTTTCAGCATCATCAGTCCTTCTCTGCGTGAGATCCAAGCACGATCTAAAATCCATCGGAAACACTTGGATACCTTGGCTTGACCAGTGGCTCTATCTCAACTTCCTTGGTCTCATTTCCGTTCATGTTTGAGCTGAATTTCTTGAGAGCACACTATAACAGGGATGTGTGACCTTCTCGAGGATGTCAATCTGAAGCACAACACTTCCCTTGGTGTGTTGGACCTCTTGTTGCTCCTTGTCCAGGAATTCCTTCATCTAAAGAATGAGACTGCACTTCTTGCGTAGACATCGGATGTGTTCTGCAAATCACTCCTTCATGGTGGTTAGGAGATCCAAAGTTGAAATTGCTTCCAACACTGATATATGCCTGAAGGAGATTGGTAATGGGAAGAGGGCGATCAACATTGTCACAAAAATAATAATTAATTAATTAATTAAACAAATATATATGCTAATCTATCAATAAAAATAACTCTTTCATCACAAAAAGGAGAGAAATAATATACTCAACTAACTCACCTAAAATGCATCATCCATAAATTACAAGTAAGAGAACAGATAACGGATCAGATCAGCTAATCAGTTAAACCTTGCCATTAAATTGGTTTTAATGTGTCTTCCGTCTTCTGGTTTTCACAAGCTAGACATACTCAAGTAAATTTCACCACAAAATCCAGTTCTTCTTTTTTCTCCATCCAAGTTGCAGGCCCCAATAACCCTAACCCTATATCAGTAGAAATCAACACAAAGAGTTGGATTGCTTACAAGTTACAACCATAACAGATTCTTCAAGTACCAAAATTATACTCGTACCAATCTACCAAGACAAATTTACACTGATAACTGAATTAATAGAGTAACGAATTAAACATGGATAAATTTTCAAAATTGAATACTCCAACCCTAACTTCACCACATTTTCATAAAAAGATACATTAAACAGGGAAATCGAACAAATTTTGAGTTAGAAACTGACCTTCATTAATCGAAATCAACCCCAAAGAGTGAAATTGCAGCCGCCAAACACACTTTGTTATCGTCAAGCTTCTGCAGGAGAGGACAAGAACGAACTGAAGGGGACAGGTGAAGGCGAAGCAGAAACCTTGCAGTGACGGATTGCTGAAAACATCGATGAAAATTGCTGCGTATTTCATGAAGCAGAAACCTGCATTTCCCCCCTCATCCCCAAAATAAATAATACGAGTAATAATTAAAATTTGAAAAAATTAAAAAAAAATGTAAAAATATTACTAGTATAACATTTTCACATTATTAATATGGAGTGTTAAATTATAATATTTTTCCCGTTAATGTAAAAATATTATGGAATGTAAAATAATAATATTTTTATATTTAATTATAATATTAATGTAAAAATATTAATGTAAAAATATTTTCATTAATATTAATGTAAAAATATTATGGAGTGTTAAATTATAATATTTTCATATTTAAATGTAAAAAATTTTAACATTAAAAATAAATAAAGTATATTCATCTACAAACAAAAATGATAATCTAATTTTTATATAGTTTAATAGAAAAAATTATTAATGCTAGATGATTATTTTTTTAAATGAAATTAAAACTCCCAACCTCATCAATTAACAATCATAATTTTTTAACAAAATCAAAGCAAATTCAATATATAAAGAACTATAAAAATATTTGAAAAGTAGAAACGGACATAAGCATGCAAATATAAGATCAATTGAATTGTCTACCCTCTAAATGTAAGATCAATTATGCAATCGCAAAAATCTCTAGTCTCAAACACCACATTCTTCAAAATAAAACGCAACACATTCTTCAAACAGGTTTTTATTCTCCATATAATGAATTTAACAATCTAACAATCAGAATCCACAAATATATGTAGCAAACCATCGTCTCGTGCCAATTGAAAAAAGAGGGAATTGCACAGATTAACCCCAAACCCAAAACACTCTGCACTCATAACCCACTATCCACATTATTTGCTAAAGCTAACCCTCCCCCTACAAAAATTGAAGCTCATGCAGTAAAAATAAATTTTAAAACGGGGGTAACTAATGAGGAGAGAGAGACTGATGTGTGGATAGGGAGAGAGGATGAGAAAGATGACAATTTTTTTTACAAACTGTCAACTCAACTGCCAAAAGAGATGCTTAATAAAGGGGAAGAGGGAGGCCAAGGGTCAGTCATCAAACCGTCTGAGGAGAAACGAAAACAGAAGGAAGAAGAGGAAGAAAAACAGAAGGAAGAAGACGACACTGCCAGAAAGGAGAAGAAGAAGCCGACATCGAACAGGCCACAGACAAAGTTTACAAGATAGAGACATTCGGTTTTCAAGTAAGTAAACCCTAACTCGGCCGATTAATTACCGATTGCACAAATTCATGGGGGGGAACCGATTGGAAGAACCTAATTTGTTTGTCATTATCTGAAATTGGATGGTGGAATAGTTTGACAGTTTGCAATATCCCTCTGTCATGTAGGAAGTAACCGACGTCAAGTTAAAAACAAAGGGTGGAAAGTTTAGGAACGGGGGTATTCGCGACGGGGAGAGAAGGGAAGTACCTAGGTTTAAGTTGGTTATGTGGATCGCACACGCGCTTGTTTGATCGATTTTCTCATTAGGGTCTAAGTGCTTAAAGAGTCCAACTCGATTGATTCTGCAACTTGCGCAAGCTAAGTGGTATTTAATTGAAACAGACATATTTATTGCTACATGCGTAGGCTGAGTGATAATGAATTTAGATAGCTTACCTTCAAATATCTCTTTTCAATTTGTTCAAACATAAAAATTTATTTGGTATATCGAGGATGCATTGTTGAGGTGAACCCTAACTCTGGAATGTTTATCATCGTATATTCACCAAAACTTGCAATTTTCTCATTTTCTTATTTCTTCAAAAATCACTTCTTTTATTCGGTTTAGTAAATTAGTTGGGGCTATACAATTGATATTCACACAATCCTTGAGATTCGACACTCGATTAGTACAATCCACAACGTACGCTTGCAGGGTGTTAGTTTTAGACCGATCACTTACACCTGATCTATTTTATATGTGTGTGTTAGAAAGTAATCGGTTAAAATGAAGATCACAATTGACTTACCTCTTCTTCTCTCTCCCTCTATGTTTTCTCTTCTTCTTTCATAATACTCTCAATCTTTAATTTTCTTCTTTTTAAATTATACCACATGTTAATGAGGGTGTTACGATTTTCTCATTCTATACTATGAGCTCATTTTTTATATGATATATTTACATTTTTTTATTTTTCCTTATATAAATAGTCATTAAATAAATAGTGTAAATTTGTTAAACAAAAATCGCACATGGTGCGAATAATTGAACTAGTTTAACTCAACAATCAATTTAATCCAAACATTAAGCGGGTCGAAAATTCAACTTGTCTCAACTTTGATCTAAGGTTGCTTAAAAAGCAAATCCGCTCCAAAACTAAACTAAACCAACCCAAAAAATACGATTTTAGTTTAGATTGAGCATAGTTCAGATCTGGCTACATGTAACGATCTTAGATAAACCAAGAACTAGTTCAACGTTGATTTCGATAGTTCACCTTGTAAATGTCATAAAATCAAGCAGTCGTGTTCATTTGAAAGTTTTTGCATGACAATACACATTCATGTGGAGGGACTGACGTGGGTACAAGTCACATTTGCCCTCCTTTTGCCTATCATCCCACCATAATCCCTCCACACACATTCATGTGGAGGGATTGATTAATTAACTAGGGAAAAACGATTTAAGTTCAGATTAATTAATATTGCACGATGATATATAAGTTACTTGTAAGCGTACATGAAAATAAAGTTTTGTCTAAAAAATAGTTAATATTTAATTAAGAAGAAATAGGAGGAACAAGGGAAGGGGAGGTTGGGTCATCAAAATTGTGGGAGTAACTACGCAGATCATAGTTGAAGCGGATAAAAGCGTTGCATCTCATTTTACGTCGATGCAAATGTTGTCTCCATCTTGATCTAATTCTCCACCCAACCTGCTTTGTCATTACACCATATGGCATTGTGCAACAACAACATTCAAACAACTCCAACATCGTCATCCCCGATTTCTCATCCGCCATATGCATCACCGGAGACAATGATTCCTCCTCTTCTCCAACTTCCCCTTCGCTGATGCACCCTATCCTCTTCTCCCACTTTACCCTTCCCATTTGTTTAATTTTTTTTTTAGGTTTTTCACCTTTAAAAATATTTTTAGCTTTTACAATATTGTTTTTTCTTCCTTCAAAAATTATTGTGGTACTAATTAATTCAAAATTTGAATTAATGAAGATTGATTTTTTTACCTTTTATCTTGGCATTTTCCCTTTGGTTCTTCGATGTCTAACAACAACAATGGCCCAATTGAGTAAATAAGTCATATAATTGCTATTTTATAAAAGGCTAGTAATAATTTTCACTTAATATGGACATGCATTCACTTGGATGGGAAATATCTTTAATTGTTTTCTTACTTATTATTTTAACTTCTAAATTTGTTGAGATTTTGAGATTTTTTTATTTAGTTAAAAAACAATGATTTTTTTTGCCATCCTTATTATTACTATTGATTAATGTGCATTCATGTCGTTAGGTCCGAACACAAGAAACAATGAATACAATGAGGCTTATTTAAGTATTTAGTTTTTTTTGGTGGCGATTTAAGTATTTAGTAAGACGTGCTTGTAGTTGTAGATGCAAGGTTGTGTATAGTTTCATTAATTTGGTGTGAAAACTTAGCTAACCTCACCTCTCAAATTGTGTCTCCAATGAGCCTCCTCTCATGTCCAAGTTTGGCTTTGACGACAAATTCATCAGTTGGATTAAGGAATGTGTATCAACGGTCTCTCACTCTGTATTGGTCAACGATGAACCTACCACAATTATCGAGCCTTCACATGGATCCCCTTTCTCCTTTTTTGTTTATCCTTGCGTCAGAGGTTCTAGCACGTACACTGCATCAGGAAGATTTGGCCAACAAAGATATTGGAATGGTTTTCGGTAGACCGGGAATCAAAATTCCTTTTTTATCCTTCGTTGACGATGTCCTTATTTTTTGTAAGGCCTTGCAGTCGGCATGCATATCTTAGATCGGTTCTGTTTGATCTCTGGGCAGAAAGTAAATCTGCATAAATCTAGTTTTCAAGCATCCCCTAATACTACGACATCAGCTATTAACGCTACAATCTTTGTTATTGGTATTCCACAGGCAAATAATTTCGACAAATATCTAGGTTGTCCCATAGTCAATGGTAAGATCAACAGAGACACCTTCACAGAGGTAGTCCTCAAAACCAAACAATAACTTACAAAATGGAAAACTTTGAGTCTTTCTGCTGAAGGACGTAAGGTCTTAATAAAAGCAAATTTAAGTGCGAAACCACTCTTTCTTATGCAAACTTTCTTACTGCCATCTCATATCCTTCACGAACTTGACAAGGTTTACAGACAATGGTTTTGGAACAAAGATTCAAACGCGCCACCGCTTATAAGCTGGGACAAGATCTCTGCTGACACTCTAAAAGGAGGTCTGGGGATTCACAAAGCCGAGTCTATGAATATTGCGCTGCAAATGAAGCTTGTATGGAAAATTATCACCGAACCGAACAACATTTGGGTGCGTATTGTCTCGCAAAAATATCTAAAGGGGCAAAACCTTCTCACATGCCAAAAGAAGAATAAATCTTCGTGGCAATGGAACCGCCTTATGTCCATTAGACACTTGTTTCAGTCGACCATTCAGTGGAGCATAGGTGATGGTAACTCCATTGACTTATGGGCTCATAATTGGGCTTTTCCTACCCGTTTGGACACTCGGATTCTTCAGCCTATCCCGGCATATCTGGTTGGGATCAAGGTTTCTTATTTTCTTAACACGAAACAGAAGTGGAACAAACCTCTGTTGTTCTCTTCTTTAAACAACCTACTTTCAATGGAGAACAATTAATTACATCTTAGGAATTATTTTTCCAAATAACCCGATGAAGGACTGGCTATACTGGGGTCCAAGTACCAATATATGGTTGGTTCTCCACCAGTCCGGCAAACTCTTTACTATCAAAAGACAAAGGTTTACTAAATTTCGAATGTGGATGGATTTAAGAATTGGACATTCCGCCAAAGGTTCGACATTTCCTTTGGAAAATTGCTCGTGATGGTCTACCTACCACTGACAGATTACATAAGTCTCACGTGGTTGTTCCTTCAGGATGCGTTTTATGTGGTAACACTAATGAATTAGCTCCCCACTTGTTCATTGAGTGCCCAATGGAAATTCGCCTGCGCAAGTCGTTACGTATCCATCTTTCGAGTGCCTACGCCACAAATAGGGGAGTGAGATTGTCTTTTCCTTTTAATAACATTAAAGTAGCAATTGGATTGAAAAACTTCGGGGCATTAGCGTGTTCTTGGCGGTCTCTTTGTTTTTTCAGAAACCAATTAGCATTTAATCACACGGATGAAGTCACCATTACGGAGATGAAGCTTTTTTATACAACTTTTACAAACCGTTGGAGAAACAAAACTGTTAAATGATGGGGCGAACGATGATAATAGTTCACAACCTTTCAGAAACCAAAATGAAAACTTTTAGCGTCACACTACGCAAGGTGTGCCTACGTGGCGGTCTCATCATTGTTCAGGATTTTGGGACAAACCTTATTGCTACAAGCTGAATTTTGACGGTTTTGTTCGACCTGGTTCTTCGACGGCGTATGGATTTGTCATTCGGGACTCGCGGGGAGCGGTTGTTGCTCTGGGGGGCGGGGAACCTGTATCAACATTTCGGTAGCCTATGCCGAAAATCTTGGGCTCAAGATAGGCATCTTACGAGCAAAGCAAATGCACATCAATAACCTTCTGATCGAGGGAGACAATCTACTTGTTATAAATGCTCTGCTGGGGGATTGGAAATGCCCCTGGAATATCGAGCTGCTACATTTGGATATTCTGTTAGATATTTCATCTTTCTCTTATGTAGCTATTCGTCATATTTTCAGGGAATCAAATGCAGTGGTTGACCATCTTGCTCGTAGTGCTCATGCATCCCCTCCCGACGTCTACTACGATAATGATCCAGAATGCGTGTTCTCATCTGTAACGATGCACTAGGAAGGGCCTCTGCTGCGGCCGACTCAATCTAATCTTTATGCTAGAGAGAGAGAGATAGGCCAAGTCTTTAGCAGTTAAAACGACGCCATGCAGCCACTCCCTGACTCTCTCCGTAAACAAAAATGGCAACCCCCGCCACCGCTTCCCTCGTCCACCTCCATCTCCCCGCCACCACCAAGCTCCCGCCGCGCCACATCAGCCCCAGAATGTCTCTCCAACCACCATCATCCCAAACCCTCCTGAAATCCATCACAAAGCTCCTGTGGGGGCAATCCCTCCCTCCCCACCTTCTCATCTCCACCGCCCGCCACCTCTGGTCCTCCACCTGGCACCTCATGATGTCCCAGCTCGCTCCCTCCTCCTCCTCCGGCTCCTACTCCCGCCCCGCCTCCCCTTTCCGCTTCGACCCCTCCCGCCACCCTCCCTCTACCCTCCACCTATACGTCGGCCTCCCCTGCCCCTGGGCCCACCGTACCCTAATCGTCCGAGCCCTCAAGGGCCTCGAGGATGCCATCCCCGTCTCTGTTGCTTCCCCCGGGTTGGATGGCTCTTGGCAATTTAGGGATTTTGTTTCTCAATTTAGGGTTTCTGCAATTGTTCCCACCAGGGATAGGGCGAATGGATGCGGGACCTTGAGACAGGTTTATGGGTTCCAAAATGGCGGCTCCTATGACGGAAGGGTTACTGTTCCTATGTTGTGGGATGTGGAGAGGAAAGAGGTTGTGTGTAATGAGAGCTATGATATCATTCAGCTGTTCAATTCCGGGTTCAATGACTTGGCGAGGAATCCGGGTTTGGATCTCGCTCCGGTTGAGCTCAAGCAGAGGATTGATGAGTGGAATCAGGTCATTTATCCCTATGTTAACAATGGGGTCTATAGGTACTCATTTATCTTCATTTTAACTACCATTTGCTTCAGCTTATATTTATCAGATAGATATATAGATGGTAAGGATTCATCACATTCTTGTTCCACAGTGACTGATTTGTTGTTTGGTTGATGCTGTTTTGAGAAAAACAGTTACTTGATCAATTGGACCTTGTTGAGTAGAGATTCAATGGAATGATATGATATAGAATGGACCAGCAAAAAGATTCTGTGTGCTGTTTTAAACAATTCAGAATCCTTTCTTTGTTAAAAAAAAAAAACTCAGCGGTGGCCTACTCCAAAGTCGCACTATTAGGGCTTGATCTTCTTGTTATGTATATCTACTTCTATGTGCCCCGGGCATGATTTGTTTCCTTCTTTCTAAGTGACAATCGTGAAATGGAAATAACTTGATTTGTAGGATTGATGAGAGGGATTGGATTGGAACTACCTTGAACACTATGATGACCCTGTCAATCGAACTGAATCTCTTCACTTTATTATCTTGCTTGACAAAAGGATTAGGCCAGCGAGGACAAAGGGTTTGTAAAACTAATTTGATTAGATTTCACTTTCGTTTGTTAATCCGTTGTTGGTTCTTGTTCTAGATGTGGATTCGCCCAAAGTCAAGAGGCCTACGACACAGCAGTAAATGAGCTGTTTAGTACATTGGACAAACTGGAGGATCATCTGCGTAGCTCACGCTATCTATGTGGGGATCAGCTAACACTAGCTGATGTCTGCCTGTTCACTACCTTGATTAGATTTGATCTTGTTTACAACGGTCTATTCAAGTGCACGAAGAAAAAATTGCTAGAGTATCCAAATCTTCATGCTTACATGCGCGAAATCTATCAGGTGTTACCATCTGTTCTTTATTCGTTGCCAGGATCTAAACTCTATATAGTGTGTCCAAACTAAGCTGCCTGTTTGATTCTCATTTGTGTGGTTTTGATGGGGCAGATGCCAAAGGTTGCGGAGACGTGCAACTTGGAAGAGATAATGGATGGTTATTACAAGATTCTGTTCCCCCTCAACCCAGGAAGCATCCGACCTGTCATACCATTTGGATGCGAGCGTGAATCCCTATCCAGACCTCACAATAGAGACTCTTTGTTGTCGTCAACAGTAGATGAAAACAAGCAAGTGTATAGTCGGTCAAAGGCGTAGTTGTTTATTTTCATTCTGTATACACCTACAGCGAGAATGTATAGTATACATGTGCACATTGCGAGCTGCTGCTCGTCGTGTAATTCTCAGGGTTCGTTTCCTTCTCGACATTGGCTTGTGGCAGCATCGTTCATCGCATTGCCTCACATTTGGTGTGGTCTCAGCTGAGTCTCACAGGCATTTTTCATGCCGGTTTTGTTCGATTATTGAATGTTGTTTAAGCCCTCTTGATTTGATTCAAATTTTGCCTCCCTCCCCCTCCGTTGAATAAACAAAAGAAAGAAAAAAACGGTCTGACGTGCACCCATTGAATCTTAGCCGTCGAGTTCCACCATCAGGAATCAGATGCACGAAATCCGACGGTCAATATGCAAGCAACTGAGGTTACAAAGGGAAATTGGAACGCTATTCGAATGCAATGCAATGCAGATCTATAAACTTGATTCTCAATTATCCAATTCCAAAATCCCTCCTTTCTCTCTCCCCGCCCACGCCCACCCAGATTTTATCCCGCTTTGTGTTCTGCTGAGGGGTTTCATATACTCTTTGCTTGCTTGCTTAGTTCTGAGCGGATTGTGGATCTGATTTTTCTTCTTCTGCTTCTTCTTATCGCCTGGATATGGAGTCTCCTCCTATCACTGCCTTTGGGGTAACTGAATTCCTCTTTCTTTGAGATTTACGCAACATGGTTCCTTTCAGTTTTTTATTATTCTTATTATTTCGGGATGCTTCGTACAGGTTGGTTCTTTCTTTGTTCAACACTACTATCGGATTCTTCAACAGTCGCCGGAATCCGGTTTTCAGTTTTACAAGGATTCGAGCACGATGACTAGGGTGGAAAGGGGTACTGACGAATTTACTGCTTCCTCAATTATGGTTAGTTTTTCTCGTTATTCTTACCTTGGATTTCATCTCATTTCATTTTACCATACCACTGGAATCAGGGTTTTGTATCCTCCATTGCTCAATTGGAAGCAAGATTGAATCTTGATTCTTGATTGAATTTTGTATCGGTCTTGTTGATTTTTGCCTTTCCTATTGACAAAGAGTCAAAAGTGTCAAATTAATGTCAGCGAACACTTGGCACTTATATAGTTCTATTTTCATGTTATTTGACTGTTTGTATCTTTTAGTACTGAATCTTTGTGGGATTTTGTATTGATTGGGTTTATTTTATCTCCTTTCCTATTCAGAGAATCAACTGTCTGGGTCTGTTAATGTTAGCGAGTTCAGGATACTTCTTTTTTCATGTTTCTTTTACCACTGGAATCAGGGTTTGTATCTTCTAGTACTCAATTGCTAGTGTATTGGCTGATCTTGCTCTTTTTCTCTGTGGAAAGATTGAATCTTGATTGGATTTTGTGTTATTTATGTTGATATATTCTTTCCGAGATTGAATCTTGATTGGATTTTGTGAGCTATTGACACTTCTTTTTTGTGTAACTATGTACCCGAAATAATATTTATGCTTTTTTCTTTTGTATTGTGAGCAGGATATACATTCAATTCTCACTTCTCTGAATTATACTGGAATTGAAATCTCCAAGCTGAAGTGTCAAGAATCATTGAATGGAAGCGTTCTGGTAATGGTGTCGGGCTATGCAAAGTCCACAAATTTTAGTGGGAGGAGAACCTTCACCCAGGTGTTCTTTCTTGCACCTCAGCAGCAAGGTCAATCTTACTTTGTCCTTAATGACATTTTTGAATTTACGGAAGAGGTCCAAGTTAATCAGCAGCCTCCCCTGGAGGGTCAAATACCGGAAATGCTCGATACTGGAATTGGTTATGAAGTACACAGTTCACGTCATGTAGACAACCCAGGTAATTCATATATGTTTCAACTCGTCTGGGTTAAATCAGCTCATTTTTTTAGGTTATACCTTAAAATTTGCAGGTTCTTTATGTTAAGAAAGTTCTAAATAATTATAGATAAGATAACCATGTTCTCGAGGTACTTTAGATAAGATCACAAGGATTTATGAAATTTTCTTGTAATTGTATTTAATTACACTTATGTATTTATCACTTGTCAATAATCAATATATGCATCAATATTCATTTACATTTCACATTGATATTGCCTTATTTGCAACTGACTTTCTTATCTCTTTTTCATGTAGTTTCAACCTACACCTCGGAGGAGGAGATCAGGAAGTATGTAAATGCACTTCGAATTGATGAAGATAATCCCGTTGGCAAGCACAGCATGCCTGATGAGCACCAGGAAGAACCTGAGATTGACACTGTTGTAGAAGAAGCTTATGTTGTACATCCTCCCCCACCTCAAAGTCATGTAGGCATTGTCCAGGATACAGTGGCTGGACCTTTAAATGAATCTGTTGGGAAACCTTCCAGATTCACTTATGCATCTATCGTATGATTCTTTAACTCAAAGTAACATTTACATCTTTGTTTAGTTTTGCTTATGTATCTTAATGTCACTTATTAGAGCATTTGTGGGATTGATCTATGCCATTTGCCCTTAGGTGATAGTTTTGATATATTGATATTCGGTTTGAAAAGTCTTAAAGGCAATTATAACAAGAAAAGAAAAGGAAAAAGTAGTATTCAAGTAGAGGCCTGCTGTCTAAGATAGTAAGATATGGGCCAGACAAGTAGTCTGTTGACTTCAACATTATCAAAATAAAAATAAAAAATACTAGTATTCAAGTAGACTGACTGTGAACCAGATTATCTAGAATTTTTAGTGACATTTGCAGTTCCTATCTTATACTTCCTTTTCTTTTATCGTCTAGGATGTCAAATTTGTCATTGTGATTTTCAACATAATGACCATTGACCAGTGAAATGCATCTCATAGTATCCTGAGGATCCCAGAGTTGTTTGTTTTCGTGTTCTAAATAAATAAAAAGACTTGGAAAAATGTATTTATGAAAACCTGAAAATCCTCTGAAGTAAACAGCCGTGCCAAAAAGCATTTACTTTATCATGATTTGGTGGACTTGGGCAATACACCTATTTAGCTCCAAATATTGTGTATTACAGTTGCGAACTTCAAAAGCAGCAGTTGATCCTCAATCAAATAGGAAAAGCGTGCCAGTTCCTTCAGAACTCCGGAAGGGACAGACAATTGCTCCACCATTAAATCCTTCTGCATCATCATTTTCAACTGAAGGAGCTGATGAAGGTTCAGCTCAAGAGGAAGGTACTTTCTCAACATCAACATCATAGCACTTTGTAATCATTTTTGTCTAGATTATTAGATAGACGACTTTTCTCTTACTGATGGAAAGGTGGATTTTGTAAGTTTGGATTTGGGTTTTATGCATTCATGAGTTCCTGATCAACCTGTTTTATTTTCTGGCATTCTCAAATCTGTCCCTGTGAAATTGGATTGTTTTGTGATATGTCTTTTTGTGTTATGCTTTGTGTGAATCATCTCACCTTTCTTTCAGTGCATGGTTGCCTCCTCCATATAAGCCGAGAATACCAAATGCTCTTTAGTTGCATGCCTCTATGTGACTGGTCTTTTTCCTTTTAACACATGGATGCAATTTTTCGTCCTTGAATTTTGACTGCATGAGATTCTGGTTGTGATGTTATAGTTTTCGTATTGTACTGTAAATGTTCATGTGATGTTTGTTCTTTCATTTTATAGGGGAGTTTACATCTGTTTACGTGAGGAATTTACCATCAGATGTCACTGCTCAAGACCTTGAAAGGGAATTCAAGAACTTTGGTAGAATTAAGCCCAATGGAATCTTCATAAGAAATCGCAAGGTAATGTTTTCTCTTATATCCTCAACTAAGTGGAGTTGCTGTTAATGTTAACACGAAAAAAGGAAAAAGTGCCTCCTTGGAAAAACTAGTTTCGTGTTAGTAGTGTTACTCTCTTTCCTTTGGCATGCAGGATGTTGGTGTTTGCTTTGCCTTTGTTGAGTTTGAAGATCTTGTTGGTGTCCAAAACGCCATCCAGGTTGGAATTTTTAGATTTTTTTTTGTTTGTTTCAAACCTAAGATCATCATTCTATTAAAGTCTGATTCTGATGTGTACATCTTGCAGGCTTCGACTATCCAGTTGCTTGGTAGACAAATCTATATTGAGGAGCGTAGAGCAAGCAGTAACAGTGTTTCACGAGGTGGAGGTATGTACATGAGATTGCCTTCTGCTGTTGCTGAACGCCGAGTGATTGCCAAGGCTACTAATAGACAATATTCTGCTAGAGTGTTAGTTCATTATATAATGTGAAGAAAACTCCATTTAAGAACATAAATGTGATAAAATTCCATTGTGTTTGGTTTGCAGGAGTGGCAAGGGGTAGGGGAAGAGGCAGAGGCAGTTTCAACCGAGCTAGAGGGAATGGTTATCACCAGCATGGCTATGACTACGAGTGAAACACCTTGAGAATTTTGATGGATGGCTGACTCAGTGACGTAAGCTCACATACTTGAGAGGGGGTCTTTGTCTTTGTTCTATAGAGGAGTAGCTTTTTTGAGGGGAGCAAGCTCAGCAAATCTTTTCTAACGTAGGCGTACCATTTTTTCCATGGATTCATATGATGTTTGAATGTTGAAGCAAGGTTTCTTTATCGTTCGTTCATGTACCATTCCTGCATTTACAGTTTCTCCTTGTTCTTATCCCCAATTGTAATACAACTAGAAGTTTACCAGCAACCCAGATTTTATGCATACCGTGACAGGATCTGTCTGTTGGATCTGCGAAAATGGCTTCTGTGAGATCAACTCCTCTAAAAATGGTTTATGGGTACCAGGGTTTTAATCCTTTGTCCTTATCTGAGAACCAATTGAAGTTGTGTATGATAGATAGAGGATCTTTTCTGAAGTTGATTTCTTCATCAAGGTTGATCAATTAGAATGAAAGAGAAGCTAGCTTGAACAACTTAATAATTAATTGTGTAGACTTGAGAATCTCTTCTAATTAAGTTCCAAGTCATACCAAAGTAAACCTTACACTCATTCCACTAGTTTGCTGCTTTGCTTGTAATCTGATCCTGTCTGTCTCTTTTCTTCTTCTTGTTAAAGCAGCTATCTCCAAAAAGACCCTAAACACCCTACCTTTAATCTTTTCTCCCAATTCTGCTAAAAACAGATTCTCGCAATCTAATCTAATCTAATCTAATCTAATCTAATGCAGCATTATGCATTTAAATACATGAAAGCAAATCAAAGTTAGTTTGTTAATGGAGGCAATCACTAGCCAAATTTCTGGTATTTAGTGTAACAACATATATAAAACATTTTTCCTTGTGAAGACCGAAGAAGAAGAAGATGTTAGGGTGTAGGTGCCTTAACTGCAGGGGAAGAATCTCCGTTCCCGAACCTGAAATCTTCTCTTTGCCTGCTCCTGTTCCACAATGGCCTCCAGGTACACGTCCAATTGTTCCGTCCTTTATGTTTTCATCTTGTTAGCTTTAGTTTGAAAACTGCTATATCACTTGGCTTTCGAATCTCATTGAATTGGTACGCTTGTGCACTAGTAACCTAACACATAGGCCGAGTTGGGTTCTATTCTAAAACCAATTGACAATAGGAGGAGTAGCCACCAATTTATATATTAAGACTTGTTATGCTCAACTTTAGACTCAACAGATTATCAGGATTTAATAAAATGCGATGCCAGGTGAAGGATTTGCAACGGTGATAATCAATCTAGGAGAAGTTGAAGTGGTTCAAATAACCAAATTTGAGTTTGTTTGGGGGTGCAGTTTGTCATACAACTGGGGAAGGGGCATCTCCTTGTATAAACCAGTTGGCATCCCTGATGGATTTTGCTGCCTTGGCTATTATTGCCAGTCCAACCAAAGCCCCTTGCACGGCTTTGTTCTGGTGGCCAGACCATATGCAGCTCATGTTCCTCAACAACGTCAACCGGCCTTGTTAAAGCCCGTTGATTACGTGTTAGTCTGGTGTTCGGATCACGGGACCCAGGACCCTCATGAGCTACCTGCCTACTTTTGGTTCCCCAAGCCTCCTGACGGTTATAAAGCGATGGGATTCGTAGTCACAACGACCTCATCTAAACCCGAACTGGAGGAGGTTAGATGCGTTAGAGCAGACCTCACTGACAAATGTGAGTCCAACAGCTTACTCCTTGAGACTGACTTCACACTCCTGGGGATCCCCTTGAGAGTCTGGACAACTCGACCCTTCCAACGAGGAATGCAAGCCAAAGGTGTTTCTGTAGGAACCTTCTTTTGTAGCACTCTGACAGGAGGCATTGGCGAAAATCCTTTCTTCGCCTGCTTGAAGAACTTGGACCCTTGTTGTCGAGCAATGCCGAATCTTCATCAGATCCATGCCTTGATAGGCCATTATGGTCCCTCCATCTTTTTCCATCCTCAAGAGAAATACATGCCATCTTCCGTCTCATGGTTCTTCGAGAATGGAGCTCTTCTGTACAGAAAGGGTGATCCAACCGGTCAAGCTATTGATGCCGCAGGCTCAAATCTCCCCGGTGGTGGTTTAAACGATCACGAGTATTGGATAGACTTGCCAACCGACGAAAGGAGGGAGAAGATCAAACGCGGAAACTTGGATTCCGCAGAGCTCTACGCTCACATCAAGCCGGCCCTTGGCGGGACTTTTACAGACATAGCAATGTGGATCTTCTGCCCCTTGAATGGGCCTGCCACACTCAAGCTGGGACTAGTGAACGTGCCACTCGGTATAGGTGTCCATGTAGGCGACTGGGAGCACTTGACGCTGCGAATAAGCAACTTCTCGGGACACCTTCACAGCGTATACTTTTCGCAACACGCGAGTGGTGTGTGGGTGGACGCATGGGACTTGGAATTCATACAAGGGAATAGGCCAGTTGCCTATTCGTCCAAGAGTGGTCATGCCAACTTCTCCCATCCAGGGACCCATCTCCAGGGCTCTCCGAATATGGGGATTGGTATAAGAAATGACTGTGCAAGCAGCAGATTCTACGTCGATTCCAGCACTCGGTATCAGGTTGTAGCTGCTGAGTACCTGGGGGGGAAGGTGTCTGAGCCGCAATGGCTGCAGTATATGAGAGAGTGGGGGCCGAAGGTGATTCGTGATTCAAGGAAGGAGCTGGATAAGGTGATCAAGCGGCTCCCAGTAGTAGTGAGGGGCTCACTGACTCGCATCTTCGACAAATTACCAGAAGAACTGTACCAGGAGGAAGGGCCTACTGGACCAAAGGAGAAGAAGAGCTGGTTTGAAGATGAGAGATGGTAGAATATGTTTGGCAAACGGATTAATGTTAGAGATTGCCTATATAAATCACAAACACAACGCTTCTTGGGTTATTACAGTAGCCAGTGAAGGGATGGTGTCAAGCTGTTGGGCGGGAAAGAAGTCGAACCAATCGAATAGGAACCTTTGATCAGTGATAAATTCAGTGTCGAAATGGGAAGCTTGTATGTAAACTTGTAAAGTGTAAGTTTGTATCAGTGGTTTGTAATGTAACGAGACAAAGAGGTAAAAGAATGTAATCACTTGCACAAAACTTGTAGTTGTAAAGCCCCTATCGAATTAATTTCCATCTGTGAAGTGTGAACCACCACAAAGATTTATAAGAATCCAAACTTACATGCCAAAATTCCCTAAATGAAGAACTATACAATTGCTCCAGGCTATAAAATGCAGTAATGAAGCGCGGAGAGATCCACCTCTCCTTCTAACCAAAACAAAAAAAAATGCAGTAATGATAATGAGTGCATGGTAATGAGTCTCACTACTCTATAACTTGTAAAGGGATTCTTCCAACAAATTAACAAAGTTCCAAGATGCTGAATCTTCATGGAAATCCACATTTATATATGTTTGACCAAATGGAAAGACAAAACAAGGCAAGATCTCAATCATAAAGGACCGGCCCTGAACTGAAGGCATCCATTGCAAACTTTAGTTTTATGTATGTTTGATTAAATGAGAAAAAAAACAAGGCCAAATTCTCAACCATAAAGGACCTCAACTGAAAACATCCATTACAGACTTCAGTTTGATATGCAAATGCATTATATAATTAAAGATTGTATACTTGTGAGAAATCAAAACTAACTGACATCGGAGCTAAATATCAAAACAGATTTGGTAAGGAATTTAACAAATTCAAGATTTCTATGTCTTTGGAGAAGGGAAAAATCAAAGCTCAAGATTAGCAGATGGACAAACATTGTGACAGTAATAGAACAAGATGAGTGCCTGCTAGGTACCTGGACATTGGCGCTCACTCTTAAGATAGCTCAGAGCAAACATCCTATCTTTATGCATTGGCAGAGTGTTTAATGTACAAAAATCCACTGCCTAATTCTCTCATCTGCATTGGAAATGAATGATTTCTCTGTTCGGTCTTCTACGACTTTTTTGCTGCATCTATTGATGAACTGCTAGAATCCCCTTCACCTTTCTTTGGCTTGGAGAAGAAAGGATCCCATTCATGGGGTCCTATCCCATGCTGCCCCTCCTCCATTAGAGGATACTTCCAGCTGATCTCCTCTATCATATCATCATTCCTTCGGCCATCAACCATGTCCTTCCTCAGCTTGGTGACTTTGTCAATGATTGCCTCAACAGCCACGTCAAAAGAATCTTTAAGTGTCTCCAACTTAGATCGAGGATCAGCATAGATGAGCCTAGGGATGAGATTGATAACCATCTCCCTCATTTGCTTTACCTGCTTAGGAGGAATCTGAAGCAGCCTCTCCTCAACACTCACATTCCTCTTGCGGATATCATCCTCCGGTATGAACACTGAGTAAGCAGAATAGTTCTTCGGAAGATGCCAAGTGTACTGTGTGTATGCAGAACCCGGGTGGAAAAACACAGGAATGCAGCCTGCTAACATGGAATCAAAAGCCGATCTTCGAGTGTAGGAGTCTCCCTGAGGTTGCAGGCAGAAGAGGGAGCTCTGAAACATCTGCATTATACTACTCGGAGAATGGCATTTGCTCTCTCCAAAATCACATTCCAAGAGCTTGCAAGAATTGGAGTGCTTGCATTGATTAATCAACAAACCCCTGATAGACTTGGGATCTCCAGGCCTTGGAGCACCAGCAAATGAGAACAGCCATTTCCTATCCAATTTGCTCATCCGATCTTGCCACATAAACACATCAGCATCCTTGGCGGGATGGAAGTAGGTCGGATACGGAATGCCGAAATCATTAGCATTCCAGGGGCTTGATTCCACCACCAACATAGACATGTTTCTAGCAGCAGGTAGAAAGAGAAGCTTGTTACCCCAGTCACTCTCTGAATCTGACAACCTTCTGAAATCCCAAGTTATCCGGCCAGCAACCAGAAAATGATCCTTGCCTCCCATCCTCTTCCACTCCGGCCTCTTCATCAACCAGTCCACCAGATCAAGAGAAGCACCATCTCTGACGGAAATATTGAAACCCCACAGATACCGGGCGATGTCAAACCCGGCATAGAAAGGCACGAATACAGCAGCAGCAACAGAAGAATCATTGGTCAAGCATTCATACTGCTTCATCCGGTTGTTGAAGATGACATCCACAGCAAACTGGTTAGTGGCGTACCAGCCAGTATTGGAGAAGACTCCTTCCACGTTCTCGAGAGGAGGACCAAGCCCTGCGTTACTTGTGAATTTACACATGTTGGTCCAGAGGCTGAGCTTCTTGCAGTCTTTGAGCATATCCTCGTTGAACCTGGAAGGCAGATCGTGAACATAGATATACCTCCCACCACACGGATCACTCTTGTTCAGAGCCTTGATGAACGGCAAAATCTGCGGGCCACTGGCAGCCAAAATTGGATCCCGATTACGAGGAGCGGCGACCGACTCAATTTCAGTTTGATTGCTACGCGATATCGTAACACTAACAGTCTCAATTATGATCGGATTCGACTGCAAAGGAGCAGATTGATAAACCGGTTGAACGCCGAACACCACATAGTGAAAATGCAACAGCAAGGCACAAATCAAGGCGGACAAGGAGGCCAAGAAACAGAAATGGCAGCGGAGGCTCTTCCCCTTGTCCCTCTCAGCGTGCATCGGGACGACGCTCAGCGTCCAACGGCGTCTCATGGCGCACCAAACAAGCGAATGTACACGAGATCGATCGCACAAGTCCACCACCACCGCCTCCACGGAGGACTCAATCGTCCATATAAAGACTCGCGCAATCGAACAACAGTACAGCAGCAACTACATGCATTTGAATAGCGAGGAATTGCTGGCTGAATTGCAAAGCAAACAGCGAATTAACGAGAGAGAGATTACGAGAAATGAAATACGAACCGGAATTTGGAGGCCGGGGGAGATGAAGTTGGTGGCTGCTGCTAATTTTTACTCCATGAAAGGAGAGCAAAGCTCCATTCGATTGATCGAATCCAAGTTTGAGGCGAGGGATTTGGATTGGAAATGGAAATCGAAAGAGAGAAGGGGTTTACATTGACATTCACATTTACATTTACAGGAGTATTTATATATGATCATGGACGTGGGAGAGGGTGGGGGTGCCCGGCGGCTCTTTGATGGGGCGCACGTTAGAGGCCAACGCCGTTGTTAGTCGCTTGTCGGTAGCCGCTTGATGATATGACACGTGGCGCATCCGGCCAAATGTGTTCACATCACTTCATTCGCTTCCGATCCGGCGAATGTTAATTAAAAGTAGAAAGGACGGATTTGGATTTTTATTCCAAGGACGAATATCGTATCATCATGTAAACATGTGTAATACTTAATTATTACTCCCCGTCTCAAAATTTAAGTCGTTTTACCATTTTGCACAAATTTTAATAAAAATACTTATCCATCAATTAAAATCATCATTCCACTAACTTTTTCATAAATTTTACTCCTTCCGTCTCAAAATACATGTCTTTTTAGCCCATCAAATTTTGTTAAAAATATATGTCTGTTTATATTTAATTATTACACTTAACCTACTTTTTACATCTAATCATTACTCTAATTTTTACATCACCCTTACTCTCCTCCTTAAAAAAGAAACAAATATTTTAATACCAAAGTCTAATCATTACACTTAACCTACTTTTTTACATCTAATTATTACACTTAACCTACTTCTTAATTCTCATGCATAGTCCTAAAAAGACATGTATTTTGAGACGGAGGGAGTATCGTTTTTTAATACCCAATACATTTTTTAACCAATCAAAATCTTTAAAAAAATCAACGACACACAAATCGATACAAATCATTACTAGTACTATCCTGTACCTAGAAAACTTAAAATGACATCTATTTAATACAAGAATAAACACCTAAAACGACCTAAATTTCGAGACGGATGGAGTATTTGTATTTAGACTCGGGCAAATGTGGGTGTGGGTTAGGTTTGGAACATACTTTTTCTAAATTTAGTCTCGAGTATTCCGTGTACTGGTCAAGCTAAGCCCGGTTCATGGGACTAGAGTTCCTATCCAAGTCCGCCCGGTGTTGCGTGCATGGCCGCCCGCGAGCACTCATAACATAATAATACTTGATATATATATACCCTATATATATACAATAATTTAATAAGCATAGAATTTTTTTAATATTTTAATATTTTTAAAATTTTTATCTTCTTAAAAAAGTCTGTTGAAAAAAAAAATCAAATACTATCTATCGTACGGAGTATTATACAATACAAATAAATATAGAAGTTGATTTGAAAATGAAAGAGCAAGTGATTGTAGGTATAAAATGTAATAAATTGGAATCTCCATAAAAAATTTAATCATATATAATTATAAATCAACCGGGTCAATCGGGTCACCGGGTCAATTGGGTAAATCGGGTCAAAATTACAGGGTCAATCGGGTCACCGGGTCGAAACCCAGATTACCCAGAAAATTTTCGGATTTTCGGGTTCGGGTCAGAAAAAATTTCCGGGCGTTCGGGTCGGGTCGACCGGGTCGGGTTGTGTTTTCACAGGTCTAGTATTATCTATATATAATCTACATCTATATCCTTCTATATACTACCTTAAATCAGAAGAGTTTGCTGACGTGTCATCTTCTTCTTAATTATAATTAATTTAACCAATCCTCTATTTTCTATTTTTTTTTATTTTTTCCCTCCTCTCGTACCTGTAAGTGCGAATGTTGCCCTCAATTTCTTTGAAAAACCGCTTGAAAACGAAACCCAAAAACCGGTGTTTGAATGTTGTGGCATGGTATAAAGAGAACCACTGCTTTGGAAGCGAAATTGCCCCGACACCGTGGTGCAGGTCGGCTAAAGGCGTCGCTCCCCCCCCCCAGGATACACAGCGAACTCCGATTGCGTGCACTCGCCGTCGAAGTTGTGGAACCACCCAGGACTTAGAACGGTTTATCGAAGAGGAGAGGAGGAGAAGAACGTGTGTGTAAACTGAAAGCAATCTCTGATTTTTTAAAACGAAGAGAGACGCTCCACTTTGCTGAAATCTCGGAGAAAATCAAAACAGTTTTAACAAAGTGATAAGGATGGAAGAAGTCATCTAAAAAAAAGACCTAATTCATCCTTATCCGAGGCCTTTTATTTGATAAAATTAAACACCGTCGCAAAAGGGACCAACGTGCACATGTCACGGATCGAACCGGCGACAGTGGTGGTGGTGCGCGTGTGTGGGACTCCTATCCCAACTCTCAATTGCTCTTTCAAAAGCTCCCCTTTAAAAACAACACCGCAAATACTTGAGTGGTTAACCAAAATATTCACAAAATAAAAAATATTTACCAAAATATTTATGGTTTAAAAGTATTTACCAAAATATTCACTAGGGTCCCATTTGTCTTTTATAAATTCCCATAAAAAACAAAAATCATAAATAATCACCGTATCTTTTTAAAATTTGCATTAATATCATTTGTCTAGTTCTATATTCCGCCTTAATTATCATAATCAGAACATTAATCTAGTTTGATCCTGCAATTTGGTATCAGAGCCAAGTTAATTAAAAATAATTTGTATTTATCTATAAACCAATTTGGAGGTATCTAGTAATTGTCCCCATAAGACTTATCCTCATGCTTTACATTTAGATACTAATGATAAGCACTTTGGAGAAATTTTAAATGTTATTTCAGACCAACTTATAGATCTAAAAGTTGAAGTTAAAAAATTAGAACAGTTATATCTTGAGATTAGCAGCAAGATTTTTAAGATTGTAAAAGAAACAGGTGAAGTGCATCACTCAATCAATCTAAAAGACATCAACGAAATTAGTCATCAGATAAGCCTAAAATCAGGTGGTGAAATTAAGAAAGGAGATCCTTTTAAATATAGTTATCCATTTAAAAATCCAAAAAGAAGTTCTCTACTAAGTTAGATAATCTAAAAAAAAAGGTGTTATTGAAGAAGAAAATCAAGACGAAAATCAAATCCTTAAAAATGAATCAACATCCATTTATACAAACAAGGAGATTTAGCACTTAGTTGGATGACCCAAAATGGAAGTTGAAATTACAGAAACTCAAAGCCATTGAATTCAACTTCACAAACCAAGAAGTTATGCGTGACGATGAGTCTGACAGAAATTCTGATGAAGAAGCCGTATATCAGCAAATGGGATTAATTAATCTAAAAGACATGGAAAACATTCCCATATCCAAAGTCCAGCAGAGGCTAGATGAAATACTAGACAAAGAAGGCTGAGGGAAAATGAACCAGTAGAACATAACGAAGCTAGAAGAAACTTCAAGCGCTATGAACATGGTTCAACCAGTAATTATAGACCTAGGCTAAAGCCAAAGGAGTTTCTAGAGAAGAAAGAAAGTTTTGGAGTAAGTATTATGCCAAACCATAGGTCAAATCAAAAAATTAACCTAGAACCCATAAGTGAAACAGGTTACAAGTTAAACCTGGATGGTGTAAGGAATAGGCGTGAGATCATAGAATTCTGGAAGAAAAGTATGATAAGCGTATTAAACATGAATGTAGGATGGAACTCTTCTCAATTCCTTAATTATATAGAACACAATTTCTATGGGTGTATTGTTGACTGGTATGGAGCCATTGATGATGAAGTTAAACAGGAGCTTAGGAATCTGGCAAGTCCAGTAAATATGTTCACATTAATATGCGAATTAATTGAAGATGAATTCGTTGGAGAAAAAGAAGACAAAGATAAGGAAGCTTTAAAATGGCAAAGAACTTTGAACAATCTTGAAATCTGTAACATGAAATATGTTGATAATTATATAACAGAATTCGAGAAGTGTTATTATAAGATAGGAGAAAACGGCACTAATCTACAAATGTTCTTTGATAAACTTCCTGCCCCAATTAATGAGCAAATAAGTGAAGAATATCGAGAGATAATAAAAAATGGAAGTAAAGATTCTCTTGGTAATAGAATTTCCTATGTTAGGAAATGGGTTGAGAAAAAATATAGAGATGTGAGAAGCACCCAAAGAATGAAGAAACAATTCTTAACTTGTTGGGAGACTCCAACAGAATGGGGATGCAACACTAGAGATTATCATAGAAGAAGGAACTATAAGAGAAAAAGTTTCAACAAACAAAGAGGTGAAAAATACTATAAGAAATATTATAAAAAACCTTTTTTCAAAAAATAGGAGATTTTTCCAGAAAGCCTCATTTTGTCCTGAGAAAAAAGAAAAACTGCAAGTGCTGGGCATGTGGAGAATCAGGTCATTATGCCAATGAATGCAAAAACAAGAAGAACAATAGATTAGCAGAAGCCCTAGGTAGTTTGGATTACATAGAACTATCAGAAGATGAAGCAGTAGATTTAGCTCTAAGGAACAACAAAGGAATAGTGAAAATAATTGAAGAAAGGTTTGATGAAAATGAGGAATCTGAAAATGAGTCAATTGAAGGTGAAGAAATTAATGAAATGATGGAAGGAGAAGCTCCTAGTGAGTTCTCTGATGGATATGAAATGACCACCTTAGCTCAATTTCAGCAAGCTGAAACTTCTATTGATGAAGAACAAGTAGAAGAAATGACCAGGTCAGGGGTTGATTTCTCGATCATTGCTAGAGAACAGTTTGTTAAAAAATCATTGTTCTCTAAATATGCTAAATATGTGTGTGAAGAGATGTCTGGAGACGTAACAGTTAAAAACAATGAAAATCAAGCAACTAAAGTAAACCTAATTAATTGGACAAATATTCAAAAACATAACAAAGACAAAAAATTTAAATATATCTTTATATGTGGCATCCAAGTTATTATAACTCCGTTACAAGACTATGGTAAGGATGTGCAATGCATTAATTTTGTCTGTGACATTAGGCATAAAAGGTTTAGTGACCAATGCATAAGTGGAATAGTCTGTAATCTGAGTCAAGGAGCAGTCTCTTGGATCTGTAGACCAAACTATCATGTTAATCTAGAAGATCATTATGCGTCTACATTCTTAGCTATAAAATTGTTAACAGAAGGTATCAGTATGCACAAGGGAACTTGTACATTACAACTGAAGTGGAAGGTAGTTTATAAACTAGAAAACACGACAAATCCTCCACGTAAGTGTCACATACTAGAAGCTGAGAAACACGAGATAGTAGGTCCCAGCAAAGAGGTTGGGCCAGTAAAACTAAGACCAGATCAGATAAAACTAAAGACTATTTGGGTAAATGCATTCGAAAATTCTGCAGCCACTAGCAGTGATAAAGTTTTAACTATAGATGAAGAAGGTAGAATCCATACGAATGCTAAATCACAAGTAAACCTGTCTAGGTGTTCGAGTCTAGCAAGAAATCCCAGTTTTAGCTTCAATCCTAATCTTAGTATTACCCCAAGGAACCAGGAAGCTACTGCAAGCAAGAAAGACAAGTCATTCGTGGTAGATGAGGATATAGCTAGCATGATAGCAGCCTTAAACAAGAGGTTAGAAAATAAAATTATAAGAGAACCATCTAGACATAGTATTGATCTAGGTTCCCGTCCTTCTAGGGAAAGTGGTATAATTCCTTCCTGTCCTTTTAGAGAAACTGGTACAATTCCATTGCATCCTCCAACGGTCTTAAGACTTGTAGAAAGACAGGGAGAAGCGTCTGGATCTGAGCCGAAAGGAAAGATAGTAGGATATCAAACTAGAACCATTAGTGAACCTATCTTTGAAAATGATGTAAGAACAAAGAATTTCACTGGACCTCCTCAAGAACCGTTTTGTGAAGAAGAAGAAATAGGAATGAGAATGGAAGTAATGGATCTTAGGTATGTCTACGAAGAAAATACGAGGGTAGAAGAGAGCCTTGAACATGTCAGTAGAGGATCCTTGAAGAAAAATTATAGAATCACAAACCCCAATAGTATTTATATCACAATAAGTATTTGTTTAGAAGGGTTTAACAATTATGAATTATGTGCCTTTGTGGATAGCGGTTGTTCTGTATGCTTTGGTAAGAAGGCATTGTTTCCTGAGTTCATATGGCAGAAATCTTGTAGACCAATCCAAGTCAGGATAGCTGACGATAGTATCATGGTTAATTCAAAATTAGCTTATGATGTGCCAATCATGATAGGTGGAGTCCCGTGTGTAATCCCTACACTCTGGGCCACTACTCAACCTTCACACGACATGTTAATTGGAAACAACTTCCAAAGACTTCATGTCCCAGTCACTCAACACTTAGACATGATGGTCTAATATCAATGGAGAAGATGCTTGGGTTAAAAAGATCAAACAAGCATATACACACCAAGCAATAGAGTTCACGCGCACTAAGCGTGGTGAGGAATATATTCTTCCCACTCATAGAGAATTTGCACTCTCCATATGTGAAATAACTTTAAAAGAGAAAATTCTTAAACAACAAGAAAAAATGTGCAAAGAGTTATATTCTGAAAATCCTTTAAAATTTTAGGAAAAAAGATAAATCATTTGCTACCATAGAATTAATAGATCCAAAAGCTATCATTAGAGTAAAACAGATGGTTTACACTTACAAAGATCAACAAGAGTTCAAAGAACAAATCGATGAACTATTAAAGAAATGATTAATTAGAGAAAGTAAAAGCCCTCATTCTAGCCCTGACTTTATGATCAGAAATCATGCCGAGGAAAAAAGAGGAAAAGCTAGAATGGTTATCAACTATAAAAAGCTTGATGATAATACTGTTTTTGATGGATACTATATTCCTAATAAAATAGTTTTATTTAATAGAATACAGGGAGCCACTTGGTTCTATAAAATGGACTGCAAAAGTGGTTATTGGCAGGTAAAGATGAATGAAGACAGCATTCCATTTACTGCATTCAGTGCTCCACAAGGACACTATGAGTGGATAGTCATGCCATTTGGGTTAAAAAACGCACCACACATATTTCAGAGAAGAATGGACAATGTTTTCAAAGAATTTAAACATTGTTGTCTTGTTTACATTGATGATATCTTAATCTTCTCTAAAACTTTGGAGCAACATAAATATGATTTAAAAGCTATAACCCAAAAGTGCATTGATCATAGAATCATTCTAGGACAGAAGAAATGCATTTATGCTGAACCAGAGATAGAGTTCCTAGGACTAAATATTAAAGCATGCCAAATTGTGTTACAGGAACATATTTTAGAAAAGGTAGAAAAATTTCCTGATGAAATCAAAGACAGAAAACAACTAGAAAGGTTTCTAGGCTGTCTTACTTATGCTTCTGATTTCATTAAAGATTTAGCCAAACTAAGAAAACCTTTACAGATAAAATTGAAGAAAGAACAAGTTTGGAATTGGACTCAGTTAGACACTAAGATAGTCAAGGAACTAAAAAGAAGATGTGAAAGGCTTCCAATATTGACTCTACCTAATGAAGATGATGAGTTAGTTCTTGAAACAAATGCTAGTGATTATCATTGGGGAGCTGTTTTGAAACTAAAAAAAGATAACAAGCTTTGCAGGTACAACAGTGGCAGTTTCAACAAATCCGAATATAATTACATTGTCATGGAAAAAGAAATTCTTGCGATTTATCGTGGAATCCAGAAGTTTATAATCTTTTTAGCCCCTAAACCTTTTACAGTCAGAATAGATTGTAAAGGAATATTGGGTTTTATAAATAATAATCTTGATAATATGAAAGCGCATAGGAGACTCCTGCGTTGGCAATTAGCCCTTAACCAATTCACCTTTACTGTCGAACATGTGCAGTGTTCAAAAAATTCTCTAGCAGACAGCCTAACTAGAGAACTAGCTGATGGACCAAAGAAATCAGACTCGATGGGAAGACCCTCGCTGGGCAACCAGCGAGTTGGATCGTGATTTCTTAAGTGGTATAAGGGAATATCAAGGATGGGTTTCCCCTCCAAGTTTTTACATTTCTGTTGATTTTGGAAGGTTTACACATAACAGATTCCGTTGTGGACTCCTTGAAACGAGACACAGAACGGTTGAAAGATTTTTAACTTTGGAAATCATTATAAAAGTTCTTCAACTACCTATAGAACTTCAAGAAGAAATCTGTAGAAGATGGAGGATGAGAGATTTCAGACACTTCTACTGGATGATAACCGGAAGACCACAAAGAAGAGTGACAGACGGATGGTTTACCCACTTTATAGTAGACAACGGGGCAGGATTAGGAGGAATATCGTTGCCCATCATGCCAGGTGAAGACGAGGATTACTTGAAGTCATGGAAATATGGAATGTGTAGCGGACTTTATAAAATCAATCGATTGTGGCCAAAGGAAGAAGAACAGAGCATCATGCTCAAATACTTCACTAAGTTCCAGAAGGAGGTCTTCCTCAGAGCGGCAAAGTTTGAACACATGGAAAGGATAAATGGATGTCGAGTTGTCAGTGCTTGCATGGATGTTAGCCCGGGAAAAATCCGTTTACCACATTACTTGATCTTCATATTATTTACAGAAGGATACTGGTACGTACAGGATCTAGTAATAGGAAACATTGGTAATACCATAAGACATCCATGGGTGGCAAGAGCGAAATGGTTCTTCTACATCTATTTCTACATCAACAAGTATAGACACACTGACTGTGGAATATTCAAAGTTGGGAATACCACCTTCATCATAACTCCACAGCTCAAGCCATTGATGCAGCAGGCAATAGATAGGCCCGAGTCCATTGAGCTCTATTTAGCACAAATAGAAGCTGGACGCTTTTTAGACAGAGAAGGCCATGCGAGGCTGATTGATATGTTAATTACATGGGATCGAGAATACACTGAGGGTCTAATGCTTGATCTCGATTTGGATAATGAGCAAGATTTAGAGATTGATAATCTCCAAGATCTGATAATGGATAATGATTATGACTTAGAGGCCAATATGGGAGAAGAGGTCTAGAACCTGAATGATTAAACATCACCATCGTGCACCTACACAATTATTGTACCTTTTTGTTTGCTTTTTATCATGTGAGTTGTATTATTAAGTCAGCACTGTGTGCTTTTATTGCTTTCTGAGTGCGTAGGGGCCCATATGCCGGCCATTAGCTTTTAGACATTGTAAAGGCATCCAATGCCTTTCAACCAGCTCTATGTATAGAGCTCTCCTCGGACTTCTAAGGCATCGAATTCCAGAGAGAGAAAAACCCATATGAAAATAGAGAGAAGTCTTGTAATACAGAAAGAAAAAGAGAAGCATTGTTGAGTTCTGCGTAGGTTGGTTTCCCATCACTGAAAAATTCAAGAATCCTTCGATGGATCTTTCTGGTGTGAGAATCTAGTATGTTTGTGTGTTTGTAAGTTTTAAATTAGGAGTGCTTGTGTGTTGTAATATTTTCCAGATTCAATAAAAGTTTGTTTTTAAGAAAGAGAAAACTACTTAATCGAACTATATGTTCTGAATAATTAGTTTTCTTGATTCCAATCCTTTCACCCTCCAAAAATAAAAACTGAGAGTTAGAGACTACGGTCTGAGGTAGGAAACGAAACAGATCTGTGCTGTGCTTGGACTAAGGGAGGCCTGATTGAAGGTTAGCCACCTCTAGAAAACCGGAAGCTACAGGAACGCCGGTGGTCCAGTGTAACTAAGTTCAGGTATCGGTCAAACCTCTCTATCTTTAAGTTTTTAATTGCAGAGCGTGGTAGACTTGAAACCATAGAAAACTCATTATTCTTAATATATAGTTAGTAGATTATGGTAGTTAGTACCACCAAAAGTCGTTTATAAGTATTCTATATTGCATCCTGAGTATTATTGTCAAAAACTAGAAAGTTAAAGACCAAGTTTGTAATTTTAATATTAGTACATGTATCTTTTGAGAAATTAAAAAGAAAAAGCTGAAATCTTTGAATATTTTTTAAAATAGTTTGAAAGGTTGAATATTGTGGTAAATTAGTTTGTAAAACTTGAATATTTTGAAAAAAATTTCCAAATACTTTTGCAATCAATGTGGGACAAGAAAGTTCAAAAGACAAGTTGAAAAATCCCCATTGTGAACATTACCTTCAATACTACCTTCCCCTTCCAATTCATGCCCATCTAGACTCGACCACTAAGGTTCCCAACTCTCCGAGCAATACTGCGGACTTTGGTTCCACACCTTGCGTCTGTTCTCATAACCGTCCATTGTCCACCTTTGTTTATTTCTATTTTGTTTGGTTGGTTTGTTGTTGTTTGCGTGTTGTTCCCTCCGGTTCTTCCGGTTACTGATGTCTCGGTCCCTCGAGTTATCAAGATTGATCGATTTCTCGAATTCTTTCCAGCTCAAAAAAAAAATCACTATTTGTATTTTTTTATTATTTTTTTGTTCATCCTCATAATAAATATTTTATATTTTTTTTTCCTCACATACGCGCCATGGCGCGGGGATTGTACTAGTTTCATTTAATTTATTTCCAAATACAATCTCACTCTATTTTTACTTCAAAAATATATAGCCTATCAAAATTCATAAGAAAAATGAAGGGAAGTCGATCCATAGACGAGCCAAGTCCATGTCTGTTGCTTAACAGGGCACATTCATTTACATATATGGACATTAATATTCTTAGAAATTTTCTTAATTGGCGGTTAAAACGATATTGGATTTTCCAATTGTTGAATTATATATGAAGTCTTTGGATAAAACTCTTAAGAGTATAATTTATACGCAAATGACATTATCAATTTCAACTGATCCGCACCTTGATTTAATCTAATGATTTTTCATATTTAAGAGAAATTTAGTTTGATAATCATAAAATTTGGCTTTTTCCATGTAATACTAAAATGTTTTAAGAACTTCAATTTGGCTATTGAGATTTCCTTTTTTCGTTTAGTATTCAAATGTGAGATGCACTTGATTAAAATCATATAGAATTTATATAAAACTACAAAAATAATGTCATATATTATTGTTTCTTCGCACAATCATATTGATAACCTCAGGATTTGTCCCTTTTTCCATTCATTTAAAGCATTTTTAATGGTGGTACTCTTATTGAGTATCATAATCTATTAAAAAAATAAAAAATACAAAAATGGAGGAGAACCAATAAAGTGTATATCATATTATGATACTCATCTCACATAGTTACATTGGTTTAATGAAAAATCCGACATTTAATTTTATTTCATTATGTTAGTTATGGTACTTGAAAATAGTCTTGGGTTCATGAGGATGTTTAAGGCGCGCACACGGTTAACGTACATAAGTAAGAAAGACGTGGCAGATTGCATAAAGGAGACATGATCCACGTAACAAGGATAGCTTATTGAGTTCAACAACAAAACCAATTTCTAGGGCAACCATATATGATTCATATAATACGTTACGTTTACTTTTAACTTTTTTATTTCAATAGAAAAAAAGGGGTTTTGGGGGGGGGGGGGGGGGGGGGAACGCTCCACTTAAAACTAAATTATTATATGTGCTCAAATGCTCAATAACTCACGCAGTGAGGTGCAAGTGCAAGTGTGCAACCCATTACCAACAATTAAATTTATTTATTTTTATATTTTTCTTGGTAGTAACGACTTTATTTATTTATTATGGGAAATTGGTTAGTACCCCTAGATTATCACTATTGCAGTTGGTATGATTGTCATTTTGATTGATTATTTAGAAAAATGACTCAAAATAATACCAAAATAATACAAACTGTTGAACTTAAATTAGAATAAGATTTAAAATAAAATTTTATTTATCAAATTATAAAAAAATCTATAATTATTCATACTTTGCACAAATCTACCTTTTATATTTGAAATACATCAAATCCATTATTTGATTGTCCAACTTTGTATAATACAACCCTAATTTTTAGAATTACACAAAATTACATGAATTTTAGGATATGATTCTATATTTTTTTAATAATTATGGAGAAAATGGATGTGATTTTATTTAATTTCAAAATAAAAAGTGGTTTTTTGTAAAGTTGAATAAATAAATAATGGTTTTGGTGTATTTAAAAATAAAAGGGATGCATTTGTGCAAAGTGTGACTATATACTCACATTTTTGTAATTTTTGTAAATAACTTTTTTTGTTGATTCTTCTCCTAGTTCAACTTCAAAAGTTTGTATTATTTTGAGTTAAAAGTTCATAGTTTGTATTATTTTTAGTTTATTTTAAAGTTTGTATTATTTTTGGTTTATATGTGGATAGTTTGTATTATTTTAAGACTTTTTTTAGTTCGTATTATTTTTGGTTCATATGTTATAGTTGGTATTATTTTGAGTCATTTTTCCTGTTTATTTTAATGACGGGTGTGTTAGTCTGTCGTTTTTTTCGGTCTCTTGAAGTACCGACATGTTGGTATTTCAAATACTTTCCTTACAAAAAAATACTATTGTCGTTGTTATATATGACCACTAATCAGACTCGTTGGATCAATGGGTTCAGGTCAAATTTTATCTAACTCAGACGTTAACCCGTCTAAGTTACGAGTCGATGAGGTTGAATTTTTAAAAAATTGGACTCTGAAAACATGATTATAGGGTTTTAATTTTGGACCATAGTTTGTAACAAAAAAATTGAGTTAAAATGAGATTCAAGGCAAATTATATTGGTGACCAAATAGAGATGGATGGTTCACCACATACAGCTTAGACAGCTAGTGGCATGAAAATGATTACCAAAAGAACAACCCTCTAAATAGATAAATTTGAATGCATTTGGAGAATCAACACTTACCCCAAAATTTTAAAAAAAATTCTTATGGAAACTTGGACAAAAAGGATTTCCAACTAAGGCAAGTCTAGCACAAAAAAGAGTTGTAGTTTCCCTTACATGTGTTCTTTGCGTTAGTTAACTCAGGGTGAGTTTCCTTCCGATGATAAAAAAAAACCCTAGGGCGACAGGCGAAGTCGGCGAACACCCCCTGGTGGTCTCCGATCGTCTGGTTTTCCTCTCCGGTCTAGGGCCGTGGGAGCTAGGTATTCTCTCGCCGGTAAGTGCGAGATTCACCGTGTTTTGGATTCTTTCGGGTTCTGCTGGACAGTGCGTCGGAATAGGTCATTGCAAGTATGGGAGGAAGAGGGAAAGCGATTCATCTGACTGAGGAGGAATGTACCCCGGTGATTGGGGACGAAGCAGTGAAAGAGGAAAGGTCTGTCCACAGTAAACTATCGCTGATAGGGAGTGTTTTGTCGAAAAAGGCCCAGAATGCTCATGCCCTAAAAGCGACTATGAAGGGTGCGTGGAGGACGAAAAAGGGTTTCTTGTTCAGAGAAATTAAAGATAATTTATACAGCTTCCAGTTTAGCAGCGAAGAGGACAAAAAGAAGGTACTCAAGGGCGGACCGTGGTCCTTCGATCGATCTCTTGTGATGCTGAAGGAGCCGGGTATGGAACAAGTATCGGCCATAACTTTCAAGAAAATAGCTTTTTGGGTAAGAATTTACGACCTTCCCCTTGCTGCGTATACTAAATCAATGGCGCTCAAGTTAGGACAGGCCTTTGGGGGGGTTTTGGAGATGGATGAGGAGGAGCTTTTAACGTGCAGCAGGTTCATACGGATGCGCGTGATGATCGATGTCACCAAACCTCTTAGAAGGGGCATTATGGTTAGTATTGAAGGGAGAAAGATGTGGGTGGAGGTGAAGTATGAAAGAATGCCAAATTTTTGTTATATATGTGGTTGCTTGGGTCACACGGATGTGGAGTGCGATAATGAGGTCGAAGAGGAACACTATAAAGGGGAGTATGGGGATTGGATGAGGGCATCACCGGTCAAAATCATAAGGGAGAGGAGCAGCTCAGAGAGGTAGGCGGATAGGGAGATGATTGAGAGAATGAGAGGGAGGGAGGAGAGTATTAGAAGTGAGGATATGGGTAGGAGCAGACGGAAAACACTTATTGAAATTCTTGAGGACAGGGAGTTGGAGGATGAGGATATGGGGATTCCGACAGAAAAAGACCTGCCGAGGGAAGCCGGGGAGATTCTTGAGGGGGTGGGTCGGGTTATACTCACGGATGATGAGGGAGATGGGAGAAAGAAAGTTATGGGGGGAGAGGGGGAGATCACGGGAAATGAGGGAGGTGAGAGTAACAACATTGGAGTAGTAGATAGAGATAAGGGGAAGGGAATAGATCATGTGACCAATGCTGGATTAAAGAAGAAATGGAAAAGGGCGGCAAGAGGAGGGGAGAGGAATATTGCAGATATTAGTAAGGAGAGAGGTCATGGAGGGGAGGGGGGGTTTAAACGGAAAGGGGGTGGTGGGAATGGGGAGAGCCAAATGTGTGTGGATCAGGCTACTGGGGAGGGAGCAGGGGGTGAGAATGATAAGAGGAGGAAGATAGACACGAACAACCTGATGGACAACATCTCTATATCGGCCGGGGATAGCATCCCCCGCCGGGAGCCATTAATTGCATAAGCTATAACTGCCGGGGATTGGGGAAGGCCCGCGCAGTTAGGAATCTCGCCGAACTGGTGAGAAGAGAGGCCCCGAAAGTGTTGTTTCTAATGGAGACGAAATGTAATAAGAAAATGATGGAGGAGGTAACGGTTGAGTTAGGTTTTAAAGGGCTGTTTGCGGTCGAGGGGGTAGGGAGATCGGGGGGGCTTGCTTTGATGTGGGAGGAGGATTGTGATGTTAGAGTTGTGTCATACACCCAGCACCATATCGACAGCCAGTTGAAGCTTGAGGTGGGAGGCGTTTTTAGGATGACAGGGATATACGGGTGGCCGGAAAGTAAAGACAAGAAGCTCACCTTGGATTTGTTGAGACGTCTGTATGAGGATCCCCATGACAGTTGGCTCTGCATGGGAGACTTCAATCTTTTCACCTCGTTGGATGACAAGAAGGGAGGCAATCGGGCGAGCTTTGATAGGGTGGTTGAGTTTAGGGAGGCTATTGAGTTTTGCGGGTTGAGGGACATCCCTTTCACGGGGATTAGGTTCACCTGGGACAACAATAGGGAGGACGCGGGATTTATTCAGGAGAGATTAGACATGGCTTTCGGCAATTGAGCTTTCCTGGATAGATTCCCGAACACCCTGGTAACTCATTTAAGGAAGTGTGGGTCAGATCACCTCCCTATCAAAATTGGTCTTGAGGGCGAGACGAGAAGGAGACGAGGGGAAGGTGAGAAACCTTTTAGGTTTGAGGCAATGTGGCTCAAAGATGATGATTGTATTGAAGTAATTTCGAATGGGTGGCTGAATCCTGGTTCTGTTCAGAAGTGTTGGCATATCGTCGATGCCTTGGCAGATCCAAACACGGCTACTCAAGGAATCGAGCCTTTGTTATCGGCAGAGGACAACCACGAGCTATCACGTCTCTTCACTGCAAAAGAGGTAAAATTCGCTCTTTTTTCTATGCATCCCACAAAAGCTCCTGGTCCCGATGGTATGCCAGCAATCTTCTTTCAGAAGTGTTGGCATATCGTCGGGAAGGACATCACTACTGTTGTGCTTGATATTCTGAAAATGGGGGATCGTTACCGGAGGGATTGAATCACACGTTTATTACCCTAATCCCTAAGGTAACGGCGCCATCCAGAATGAAAGACCTCCGTCCTATTAGTTTGTGCAATGTTTTATATAAAATTGTGTCGAAAGTTCTAACCAATAGGTTGAAGCAAGTGCTTGGGAAGTTGATAGCACCTAGCCAGAGCGCTTTTGTCCCGGGTAGACTCATCACGGACAACGTCTTAGCGGCTTTTGAGGTGTTCCATTACATGAAGACTAGGAGTGGGGGGAGGAAGGGATATATGGCTTTGAAGATGGACATGGCAAAAGCCTACGATAGAGTTGAGTGGGGTTTCCTCGAGCATTGCATGAGGAAATTCGGCTTCTCCGAGTCGTGGGTCTCATTAATATCGACGTGTGTGAGGACAGTGAGCTTCTCGGTGCTTATGGATGGGTCACCGTCTCCAGTTTTCCGTCCGCAAAGGGGGCTCCGGCAGGGGGATCCTTTGTCGCCGTATCTATTTCTTCTTTGTGTCGAAGGGTTGTCGAGGATGATTCGGGTGAGCGAGGCCAACAATAGGTTGAAGGGGATCAGAATTGCGCCTAGTGCACCGCTGATTTCTCACCTTTTCTTTGCTGATGATTGTGTGCTTTTTCTTGGAGCTACCTGTCAACAGAGCACAGAAATTCTACATATTCTCCATACTTATGGAGTGGCATCCGGTCAACAGGTTAACTTCTCGAAATCTGAGCTTTCTTTCAGCAGGAACGTGGATGAGGCTAAGAGGCAGGAACATCAGGAGATGATGGGTATCTGTGAGGTATCGAAGCATGAACGAAGGGTTGGAAGGAGAGAACTTTGTCCCGAGCGGGGAAAGAGGTTCTGATCAAGGCAATTGCCCAGGCAATACCGACATATACTATGTCCTGTTTCATGATCCCTACGGGGCTGTGTCGGGAGATTGAGATGCTTTTATGCAATTTTTGGTGGGGGGAGAAGGATGGTAGGAACAACACACACTGGATGAGTTAGAAGCGGATGTGCAGAGCTAAGTCTAGGGGTGGCATGGGATTTAGGGACCTAGAGATATTCAACAGGGCCCTTCTAGCTAGACAAGCATGGAGATTGATGGAGGACCCGGACTCACTCCTGGCCAGATTGTTGAAAGCTAGATATTTCCCACGCGGGACGTTGCTTCAAGCAGATGTGGGACATAACCCAAGCTACACTTGGAGGAGCATAGTTTGTGGCAGGGACGGGCTGATGGAAGGATTAGTGTGGGGCGTGGGCAATGGTGCCGATATCAAGGTTTGGACGGATAGGTGGATTCCGAGGCCTTTGAGTTATAAAGTCATTGGAAACTTCTTCGGGGGAGATCCGGAGATGAGAGTATTAGATCTCATCGACTGGATAGTTGGGCGATGGGATGAGGTCCAATTACAACGATTCCTGCTTCCGGCTGACATAGAGATGGTTCGGAAGATTCGCCTCGTGGAAGTGTCGGATAAGGATCAGCTAGCATGGAGTCACACAAAGAACGGGATCTTCACGGTTCGGTCGGCGTACCATGCTCTTCTCGAGAGGAGTGTAAACTCGGAGGAGAGAGCAGGGGGGTCGGACAGCTCACAAACTGAAAAGACATGGAAGGCTCTTTGGAAACTCAAAACACTTCCGAAGGTTGCATCACTGGTTTGGAGAGCTGCGACCGAGATTCTACCATGTAAAGCCAATCTAGTCCGACGCAAGATAACGGGTGATGGATGCTGTGAAGGATGTGGACATGAAGAGACTACCTACCATGCCTTGTTTGAGTGCAAGTTTGCAAGGAGGGTGTGGAAACGACTGCCTAAGATTGAACGTTACTGGCTGCACTCAACATCTACTCAGGGGGTGTTTGGGTTGGTGTTCACAGGTGGCTCTATCCTAGAACGACAATGGTGGGCTACAACAACTTGGGCAATTTGGAAGGCTCGGAACAAGCGTCTCTTCGAGGGGATCTTGGTACGGCCGAAAGTGATTGCCCAGGAGGTGGACGACATGCTGATGGATTTGGATTCGTACAGGGATGTGGTGTCACGACCCGGATAAAAGCAGCAGCAAGGAGTAGGAGCAGAGACTTGGTGCAAGCCTCCGAGCGGAGTAATGAAATTTAATTGTGATGCGAGTCTTACCGAGGTGGGTCAGGCGGCGATAAGTGTGGTATGCAGGAACCATCTGGGTGAGTTGCAGTTTGGGGGGAAGAAGAAGGTCCAAAGCACAGGGCGTGTGGAGGAGGCTGAGGCCGAGGCGGTGAGGTGGGCAATTCAGCTTGCAAAGGAGCGGGGTATGCAGCACATCCAGGTCGAGTCGGACTGCCTTTTATTGATGAACAAGCTAGTGCAGGGGGATCACGGCAAGGGGGCTCTACATAACCTTATTGCAGCAATCAGGCTCATCGCCACCAGCATTGAGGAGGTGACCTGGCGCCATGTGAAGAGGGGGGGAAATAAGGAAGCACATGAAATTGCTGCTATTAGACCTATTTGTCATTCTTTGTTTTTTCAATTTGCTTGAACTTCCAGATTCTATTGACTTAACTTTGATTAAAGAAATGGAATAGGATGATCGGTTGTTTCTAAAAAAAAAAGAATGTGTTCTTTGCAAACACACATGCGAAGACATGAAACATCTTGTTTTTTTTCATTTCATCGTTCGCTTCAAATTAATTATGAGCATGTTTAAAACTAACCTTAATCATACTTTAAGAAACTTGGACACTTAAATTATGAACATAGAAGATTTGATGGGAGAACTTGGTACCGGATTACAAAAAGAAGAAAATGAGACACTAGCGGTGGTTTGGTGGAGCGTTTGACAATTTAGAAATAAAATCTTTTTTTACCAACAAAATCTATCAATGCCCCATAATATCAAAACAATTCATACATACAACATCCCAATGTGTGATAAAATGAAAAGATTCGAGGAAAATACCCAAATAGATTTGTCTTTGGACAAAAAAGAAGAATAAGACAAGGAACAAAATGGCAAAAGCCTAGAAATGGGTTTGTTAAACTTAATTTCGATGGATCCGTCCTTAATCCAGGTGAAAACACTACTGGTTTTTTATCATTAGAGATGAATCAGAAAATAGTATCCTTATAGGACACAAGAAGTGTGGGAATCAATGAGTTATCAAAATGAAAGCGTTTGTTCTTTTAAAACAACACATTGAAAGAATTAGGAATCAACCAAATTGAAATTAAAGAGGACAATCTAATCGTCATTAATTCTCTCAAAGGAGAATGGAAATGTCTTTGAGACCTTGAGATACTCATCTCTAACTCTTTGTTCTACTTTAGATCATTTCAAATAGTTTTCATTTGTCATATGTTCGGGGAATGCAATTTAGTGACAGATAAGATTGCACACCTTAACAATCAGACTTATGAAATAATTAACCACATTCATTCAAGTCTCGGCTGGTAAAAGACTTGTCCTTTTTTTTATTAAGTAAGAATTCAAGATCAGATATACCTGAATCTCGATAGATACAAGAAAAGGTTCAATAAAACAAGCGAAAACAGAAAAGGTGCAATAAAAACATACAAAAGAAACCAGAAAAATGTGCAATAAAACAAACGGAACGCATCCTATAAAAAGACGAATTTAGACAAAACTAAATCAAATAAATTAGAGACATAGACTACAAACGAAGCAAAACACAATCATGAAACAGCACTACTGGGCGCCGGTGATACATCAGGATCTCTATGGGCAGTGAAGACGAACCTCCATGAAATTTCAACCAGTACCTTAATTTTCGGTCGGAATTTTTCTTTATCCGAACCCGATCCGGGTAAATTTCTCGGATGATCGGATCGGATATGGATATCCATTGGCAAACAAGGGCCACCCGTATACGGTATACCCAACCACGAGCCTCTGATGAGCCCCTACACCTCTCATATCAGATTTCACCCTCTTCCTTTCGTCGCCTACGCCTCTCAGTCGAAATCTCTTCCCGGCTTCTCCCTCACTCCCAATCACATCGACATGGACATGGTTGGTTAGTTTTGTTCCTTTGAATTTTTTATTAATTTTCAACTTTTAGGGCTACATCGGAGGTTCATTCTATTTCAATTTTCAACCAAGGTCCAACAATGGCGAACATTCTCCTCCACCGCTTTCCTTCTATTCTCTCTCCTTCTCCTCCTCCTCCTCCTCCATCTCACCCTCCCTATCAATTCGCGTTCGCCTCAACAAGACCCTCCCAGTTACAATTATACCCTCTCAGAACCTCTGTCAAGTGTATGGCCACCCCCAGGAGGGTGAAAATGGTCGCCAAGCAGATCATGAGGGAGCTCTCTGATATGCTTATCACCGACAAAAACCTTCAGAACGCCGTCCTTCCTGAGGCCGCCCTTGGTGCTGACCGTTATCTCTCCTCTCTCACCACCATTAGCGACGTCGAGATTTCCCCTGACTTGCAGGTTCTCGTTTTTACTTTCCCTGTTTTAGGTTTTCTGCAATTGCTTAAATTTTTCCGATTTGTTCTTGATTTCTGTTTGCCAACTCAAAATATCTTGATTTGTTGGTATGATGGTTTCCAACAATGTCAATTCAATGATTTGAGTTGGCCTGGCGCCCGTGGCACTCCCAATTTTGCTTCCTCTAACCCTTTCATCCAGAAAAAGACCTAATTAGATTTAGAGGTGATTTGAGTCCTCATACATTCAGTCCAGCTAAGTACCATAGTACATGGGAATTGAATAATGAAAAGAAGGATAAAGGAGGTTGTTGTGTTAGACGGTCAAATGGGCGGAGTGGAGGGGAAACAAACGCAAGGGATCGCAAAATTGTAAGGGCGGATGGAGAATAATGTGGTCTCACATTGGTGATTCTAGCACGAATGCATCTCCCTTGGCTTCATTCTATTCTATTTGATGATGAGAATTGCAAAGCATCCATTAGCTAGTGCTAGTTCGACCAATCCAGCGGCATGAGTTGTAGTTCTTCCTTAAGTCTGGAGAACCATTCCTTTTGTATCAGGAGTCTCAATCTGTTTCTTTTATTGTGTGGACAGCATTACAGCAAGAATGCCCTTATCGGAAAGGGTGTTAGTTGTATGGATAATTCATGCTTTATGAGGAAGATTTTCGTCTTCCATAGATATGTTATAAGGCCAATTTTGGCCTGACTTGCTGGGCTCTCGTGTTGTTGACATATGGTGAATATTGGTTCTAATTAGATAATCCAAGTTTGCATCTTTGAAGTACTATTCAGATTAACCTGGACAAGGACTTGGTGTTAAAATCTGTCAAATATGCTCGTCAATCATTTGTACACTATGCTTGCAAAAAAGCAAGACTCTTATCTAGAAGGAGAGGCAATGTGCCTGGAGCACATGCTCATGGATTGACTGTTTCCATCTGCAGGTCGTTAAAGTGTATGTATCAATCTTTGGTGATGAAAGGGGGCGTGATGTGGCCCTTTCTGGTCTCAAAGGAAAGGCCAAATACGTGAGAGGTCAGTTGGGAAAGCGTATGAAACTGAGATTGACACCTGAAATACGCTTTATAGAAGATGAATCCTTTGAGCGTGGAAGCAGGGTAAGAAATTTGCCTTGTCATATTACTTGATGTTTCTAATTTGTTCATCATTAAATGTCATACTCTATGAGTAGGAACATTCAATTGCAACCCTTCTTTTTTTCTCAACGTTATGCTAAGTACTGACTTTCCCTCTGTTCGAAATTTGAAATCGAATTACAGATGCAATTTGCAGATAGAGTGGCGGGATGCAAATTTATATTAGTTGATGCAGCTGTAATGAAGCTAATTGTTCTTTTGAAACATTCAGGTCATTGCAATATTGGATAAGATAAAGAATGAAAATCAGACAAAGAGTCCGCAGGTTCCAGGAAAGGAACACGAAGCATCTGACCCACCATCCGACGATGACAACGAAGACTGGGAGGAGGATGGCGACGAAGAGATTATCTATGTGGAGTAGTTGCTTCTCTATCTGCTCATCATGCTATTTCAGACTTTCTTACATGCCATGGCAGCTATCGCAGGTTAGTTTTATTTTTGTCTAAAATATTTTAGCTGCGTCACGAGGAATGTATATGGGTGCCATCGAAACTTAAGATCTGAAGGCTCAAACATTTCCAAACATGTCATTAACGGAGTGGTACCTTTACCTACTTGGCATTAACTCCCTGTTTCTGAAATTTCTTTGCTAGAAAACCACTCCTTAAACATCAATTGTTCAAGCATTGTAAGGCCAATTTTTCAACATCAGTTGTGTTGCCCCATTTTTAGCATGTTTCTCATATACACTAATAAAACATCTCACAACACTGACACTATCTCCAATCTTCCATGTGAGCAAGTGGATTTTAATAGCGCAAATGTGTGTTATGTAGGGTTGAACTTGAAGGAGCCAGTTGACAGCATCAGGACAGTAACATTCGCTATAGAGGATCCTCAAATGCAAGCAAATCTGTTGTTGAAGTATCATCAAGTCACGACCCAATCGTCAGATCATTCCTGGAAGTATAACCAGGCTTCCCTGAGCAATTTTTTTAAAAAAAAAAAAATTTAAACACCACTGTGTATTTCTTTGGTAAAGAAATTTGTAGTGATATTTGGTCTCTCTGGAAGACAGATAGATGTATTTATTTTTGCTTGAATATTTATTCCTTGTATAAAATAAAACAGTAGATTTCAGAATGATGACATGAAAAGGATTGAGAGCAAGTACTGTAGTCCAGCAGCATAGCAACGCAATGAATGGTGGCAAAAACCGTGTGTTGGGACTTTAGAGCTTATTTGTCTTGAATGCAAAGACAATGACATTTGAGGTTGAATCTCAAATGTGAAAGTAGATTACTATTGTTGACAAGTGATAGATGATGCGAGGAAATTGCAATCCTATAATTGCTGCTGCTTTTTTTTGCCTAAACAATCAAAACCACAACTGTCATGTGGATGACAGAAAGGCACAAGAAAGCGAAAACATTCACACTTTCAAGTATGATGGCTCATCTGGGTTAGATCAGCTCAATTTTTGACCTTGAAATTGGCATAAACAATGTTGCAAGGGTGATGAAATCTTCTTGTAATAATTTTAATTACACTCACTCTGCGCAGTGGTTGTTGAGCTACATTTCATATTACCATGGAAACATAAAAAAATCGCTTGTAAATGAACCCTTTAAATGAGTTGCATTCAAATATTCGGTCTATTATTAAAAAATATAGTTTCAAACTACAAGACATGAGAGGGTACATAAAAATAAATGGTAGGTATAACTTAAAAGAAGCTAGAGTATAACAAACAATTTATATTAACACCAATTCAAGAAACTACCTGAGCCTGAGGTGTCTGTGCTTCCATAATATTCATTCTATCGTTTTGTGTTTGTGTGGTAATGAAATGAATGTTTCCTTGGTTGGTTCTGCTATGAGTTTCCAACTTTTTTGGCTGCATCTATTTGATGAACCTTCATCCTTCCTTGTGTGGCTTGGTGAAGAAAGGATCCCATTCATGGGGTCCTACATCGCGCTGTCCTTCCTCCAAAAGAGCATACTTCCAGCTCAAATCTTGTATGGGATTGTCATCGGTTCGCCCCTCAATCATGTCTCGTCTCACCTTGGCGACCTTGTTGATGATTGCCTCTACGGTGACATCGAACGCATCTTTAAGTGTCTCCAGCTTAGAGTGAGGATCAGCATACAACAACCTTGGAATCAGATTGATAACAGTCTCTCTCGTTATCTTCACCTGCCCTGGAGGAATCCGGCTCAGCCTCTCCTCAATGCTCACATTCCTCTTGCGGATATCGTCCTCTGGAATGAACACCGAGTAAGCAGAATAGTTCTTGGGGAGATGCCAATTGTACTGCACGTAGGCAGTCCCCGGGTGGAAAAACACAGGAATGCAGCCTGCTAACATGGAGTCAAAAGCCGACCTTCGAGTGTACGAATCCCCTGCAGGCTGCAAGCAGAAGAGGGAGCTCTGAAACACCTTCATTACGCTACTCGGCGAATGACATTTGTTCTCCCCTGACTCGTTACATTCTAACAGATTGCACAAACTGGACTGCCTGCACTGATCAATCAACTGACTCCGAATCGACTTGGGATCTCCAGGCCTGGCAGCACCAACAAATGAAAACAACCAATTCCGATCCAACCTCCTCATCCGATCCTGCCAAACCAACACATCCTCGTCCTTGGAAGGATGGAAGTAGGTCGGAAACGGAATCCCGAAATCATTAGAGTTCCAAGGGCTTGATTCCACAACCAGCATAGACATGTTCCTAGCAGCAGGCAGAAAGAAAAGCTTGTTCCCCCAATCTGTATCCTCATCTGTCAACCTACTGAAATCCCAACTTACCCTGCCAGCAACCAAGAAATGATCCTTGCCTCCCATGGTCTTCCACTCAGGCCTCTTGATCAGCCAATCCATCAGATCAAGAGAAGCAGAATCCCTCACGGAAGTGTTGTACTGCCCCCACATGTACCGGGCGACATCGATCCCGGCATAGAAGGGAACAAATACGGCAGCAGCAATGGAGGAATCATTGGTGAGGCAGTCGTAGTGCTTCATCCGGTTGCCGAAGATCACATCAACATAGAACTGATTAGTGGCGTACCAGCCGGTATCCGAGAACACGCCTTCCGAGTTGTCTAGAGGAGGACCGAAGCCGCCGTTATTGGTGAACTCGCACATGTCGGTCCATGGATTCAGCTTGTTGCAGTCTCTGAGCAGATCGTCGTTGAACCTGGAAGGGAGACGATGAACATAGATATACCTCCCACCACACGGATCGATCTTCTGTGGATGTACTCCTCCGGGAGGAAGATTACTATTAGAATCCCTAGGTTCAGGATCCGACTGTAAATTAGGAGCAGATTCAAAAACCGATAGGTCTACAAACACTACAAAATGGAAATGAAACAGCAAGGCATAAATCAAGGCGGATATCGGAGCCAGGTAGCAGAGGCGGCACCGGAGGCTCCTCCCTTTCTCCCTCCCGGTGTTCATAGAGATGCGACTCATGGCACGTTGTAGCAAGCACCGCATCGAACAACCATATATAGATATATATAGATATAGATGGCTCAAGAATCCATATATGGAATGGAATCTCCAGGCCAATCCAAGTAGCTAGAATATATAAAATCTGAATTCGAAACTGATGCTGATATAGGATGATAAGTAATGGTTAATTTGAACAGCGAGAAATTGCTCGCAGAAATTTAAAAAACGAATGAATAATCAAGAATATTCAGCAAAATAGAAGAAAACTGGATCGAGAATTTGAAGGGGGAAAGAAGAAAGGTGAAGTTGGTGGTCGTTGGTAACAGTAGCTCAGCTCCATTGTTGAGGAGGTGAGAGAGAGAGAGGAATTAGTTGAGGAATTTCGGTTAAGAAAGAAAAGAAGGGGGGGCTGGGTGGTGAATTAAACAGAGACACTATTTATCCGATCAAGGACGCTTGAGGAGCTAACACGTGGCGCCTCCGACAAATGTACTGGCGCGTCACTTCAACCGTATAGATAGGGGAAATGGCGGGCTGCTTTTTTTATTCCAACTTGCATTCCGAATATTACACACACACACCATATAGCGGAGCTGAGGAGGGGCCAGGGAGTACACGCCCCTCTTTTTATTCGACCAGTTACTAATACATACTCCCTCCGTCAAATAAAACTTGCTATTATATGCTAAAAGAACAACAAAATTACATATTAAACCATTAAGTTTTTAAACTGTCTTTTTAGAGAAAAGGAATGTCGTTATAGACTAAAGAACATCGTTTTATTCGTTTAAAGAGGAAAAATAAATAACAATTATTTACATAATTTTGAACTAAAATACTAGACGTTTTGAACTAAAACATACACTGTTGTTTTGAGCAAAAATATCATTGTTTTAAACTCAAAAAATATTATTTTGAACTAAAATATCATTGTTTAAACTAAAATATATATATCATAGTTTTGATATGCTAAATGAAAAAAATCTATCAAAAAGTGATTGAACAACTTGTACAAAATTATGTCCCCTCCCATCGATAAGTTTCTAGCTAACTTCGTCACAGTCACCGATGTTCTAAAAGGCGCTAGGCGGCGAGTGACCGCCTAGCGCCTAGGCAGCGAGGCAGACTTAGAACAAACTTGATTATTTTCTTATCTTTAACGTATAACACATGTCAATAATTCATATAATGTAATAATAATCCAATATATCACTCATAAACCCAAATTTACAGTGCTTAACTAATATTAAATTAAATAAATGAAAAAGTACGCGTCTGACTAACGATTCTAAACCTCCTAAAATCCAAAACCATAGTTTCAACTAAAAAAACAAATATATCTCGACCGGGGATAAAAAAAACTCTAAGTTGACTAATCACATGCATAAAAGCTAAAATTGAATAATCGTCGAGCTAGGCGGGCTGAGGCGGGATCTAGGCGCCGCCTAGATGAGTTTAGGCGGTGCCCAAACAGTGTCTAAACGGATTTCTACCTAGAGGACCACCTAGAAATAAAAATTCCTAGTTTCTCTCCCGCCTAGCGTCTAGACACCGCCTACACGCGATTTTTAGAACACGGACTGTCACACACCACAACTCCACAAATAAACCCATTCATGGAATTACAATCAAATTAATACTCCTTTCATTAAAGTTACTCTAAAGAGATGGTTCATCGCCAACTTTAATTTTAACCTTTTTATATATGTAAGTGGGTAGGCCGGTTTTCCACCTAAAAAAAATAGTACAAATAAAGTAGGTATAGATTGATCGATTATGCATTGAAAATTTAATGAATTAATTGGGTTTAAAGATCGAACAATTTAAAATTTAATCTATTTCAAATTGCTACTCCGTATCAATTACTTCTTTATTATATAAATAAAATTTTAAAGGGGGAATTGTGCTATATGACATAATTAGGGCCTTTATTAGGAAAATGTCCACCCTTCCCCCAAAATTGGCAAAATGTCCATCTTCCTTCCCTTGCCCCCTTTGCCCCTTCCCCCCACGCGCGCCTCTTGTGCCCCCCTCCTGTTTCAGCACATTTGGTTTCAGCAAACCCTATTTCAGCGTTTTTTTTCGCGCGTTGCTGAAACCGAAGTTGCTGAAACCAAAGTTGCTGAAACCGAAGTTATTGAAATTGTTGAAATTAGTTTTTTTTTCGCGCGTTGCTGAAACCTAAGTTGCTGAAATCGGAGTTGCTGAAACCAGAGTTGCTGAAACTGAAGTTGCTTAAATTGTTGTTGCAATTGCTGAAATTAGTTTTTTATTTTTTCGCGTCAGTGCTTCGACATCTGAGTTGCTGAAACTGTGTTGTTGAAACCGGAATTGCTTTTTTTTTCTTCTTTTTTTCTTTTTTTTTTTTCACGCGTTGTTGAAACCGAAGTTGCTGAAATCGGAGTTGCTGAAACCAGGGATGCTGAAACCGGAGTTTTTTTTTTTCTTTTTTTTTCGCGTCACCACTTTGACACCGGAGTTGCTGAAACCGAAGTTGCTGAAACCGGAGTTGCTTTTTTTTCTTTTTTCTTTTTTTAGCAGTTTTTTCACGTCAACGCTTCAACATCGGAGTTGCTGAAATTGTTGTTGTAATTGTTGAAATTAGTTTTTTTCGCGTCAGCGCTTCAACACCGGAGTTGCTGAAACTGTGTTGCTGAAACCGGAGTTGCTTTTTTTTTCTTTTTTTTTTTGCTGAAACCGGAATTATTGAAACCGTGTTAATGAACATGCTTGTGTGTAAGATATAGTAGCTCATACAATTTTATAAGCATTAATTTCAGCATAATGAATTTTGCTAATAAGAATTAATTTCAACATTTCAGCATTTCAGATCACATAAAACACACAAGAAGCTAATAAGCTCTCCAAAAGTTTCAACAAGGCAAAAAAAATTGCTGAAATTACGAATATCCAAACTCTCAACAAAGCAACCTCAATCACCGTAGGAAACTAACCACAAATTATATTTTTCCAATATATAATTGTTAATTAATTATAAAAATTGCTGAACTTGTATTTTTAATATAATGCAATATGATGTAGAAAAAAGAAAGAAATTGCTGAAATTAAATGTAAAAATTGCTGAAATTATATTTTATATATGTGACACCACTTCGCTTGGATTATTCATTCATCCATGGATTTCAACGGCCTGCGGTTGCTTTATATTAAAAAGATGCAGACAACAATATGAATTTAAGAATTTCAGCGTTTCAGCATTTCAGCATTATACATACAAGTCTAAAAACAACAAAACGCAGCCTAATAACATACTCCCTCCGTTCGGCAAAACTTGTCGTTTACTATTCACGCACGCTTTTTTAGAATGATAAAAACTATATAAAATATTTATTTTTTAAAAAAAATTTTTAACAAGTTTGTACTTATTAATAATAACTACAAAATTGTTGAAAAAATTATTAAAAAAATAGATATTTTATATAGTTTTTAGCTCCTAAAAAAGCGTGCGTGAATAGTAAAACATCAAGTTTTGCCGAACGGATGGAGTATTTATTTTGGCATTTCAGCATTTAAGTATTTATTAATTACAAAAATAAATAAATAAATAAAATATAGATGGGGAAAGCAAGAAATCATAAAATTTGAAAAGGCATGCAAATTGATTAAAAGTTAGCTTGTCCAGAGTGTTGATTAAAGTTCTTGGCATAGGGGTGTTGAAGGGAACAAATTGCAGCAGACATGATTTCTTCTACAATCCATTAGCCGTCGAGATTAGAATTTAACAAATTATCAATCACAAACAGATTTGGAGATTAGAATTTAGTTTTGTCATACTACTTGGATAATAGAACACTAAGAAATTCAAATGATGGATCAGAGTAAGAGGAAGGAAGCAAATGTTCAAGAGAATCAATCCCACCGATCCACAAACCTTAAAAGAAGGATCCAGTTGCCAGTTAATTTGAAGTCGCATGAACGTTTACACAAGTAGTCTATTAGCTAAAAACCAATAAAAGACAACTAACAATACTTAAGAGTAACATTGTCATGTCCATGCTTACCAATATATCCGCATAAGAAATGAAATGAAAGTATTGAATACGATCAAAGTGTCTTAGAAAATCAAAAGATTACCGCAACTAAATCCATGTATACCATATATACACAAAAATGCAGCTTCTATTGCTTTGGAGTCTATCAGTAAGGTTAACGAACAACATCGACATCAAGCTCGAGTTTAGGCTATTGATTAATTTGTAATTTACCTGAAAATAACTGCAAATTGAACAATTTTTTTAGTTCATTGGAATTTTTGTTCTAAAATCGATAGAGAGAGGAGACCACATGGCAGTTCAATTACCTTTGTGAAGCTGAAGCACAGTGCTCTTAAATATGCAATTGGAAGGAAACCATTCGCTCTCAAGCGCCAACTCCGGTTTCACCTCATCATCAACGTTCGAAGCCAGCGTTAGCGGTGGAGCCGAAACCGGTTGCGGTCCACCGAAGCCGGGTATGGAGATCCGAGATCGAGATCGATTCGGTGGCGCACGTGGCCGGATTCCTTCGAAGTTGCTGATGTTGATGAAATCCGATCGATCTGCAGCAGATCCAGGGTATAGCGAGAGCACATAGGAGGAATAGATCTGGCGGCGGTGTACAGATGAAAGATCTTCTTCTTCATCCTCCTCGCCATCGGAATCGTCGTCGTCACAGACTCACAATACAGAGATAGGCCGCCGAGACCACCATTGGTGTTCTCCTTCCCCTAATTTCAGCAACTTCCCGATGGAGAGGGGCAACCAGAGAGGAGCGCATGATTAAAAAAAAAGGTGGACTATAACCTAATTTGGAGAGTGTCATGGATAGTTACCTAATTTGGGCCTAAAAAATGGCATGTGTGGCAAATTAATTCAATTTTAAAAGTAGGCTATTACTATACACGAATAATCGTTTGTACCTAAAAATAATTTCACGAATAATCGTTTGTGCAAACGCAAAATGGGGGATGGTCATTATGCTGCTGCTATTAGAGTCCTCACTTCCTCTGGGGTTGCACCCTTCAATGATGACACAGCCGCAGAGCTTCTTGCTAAGCATCCTATTTCCCCCCCCCCCCCCCCCCCCACCAGTTGTTTCATCTGATCCTCTCTTGGTGCCTGCATTGTCGGTTAGTAAAGAGTTAGTCCTCAATCGGATCAGGAGCTTTCCCAAAGGTACTTCTTGCGGGAAAGATGGGCTTCGAGCGCAACATCTCGTTGAGATTCTAGGTGGGGTATGTGACGGCATTGCTAGTGATCTTCTTGGAGCCATCACGGGTGTTGTTAACCTTTTCCTGTCGGGTGCGTGCCCTCCCGTGCTTGCGGAATTTGTAGCGAGTGCTCCCCTGACGCCGTTGCTAAAACCAGGTGGGGGTGTTCGCCCTATTGCAGTAGGTTCTATTTGGAGGAGGTTGGTTTCCAAATCGGCGGCTTCTATCGTCACCAAGGAGCTCAGCAGATATTTGGGCACACACCAGTTTGGTGTGGGTGTGTCAGGGGGTGGCGAAGCTATCCTCCATTCTGTTAACAGGCTTTTGTTAGATAAAGATATGGACAGTGACATGTCATTGCTTCTCGTGGACTTTTCTAACGCCTTTAATCTCGTTGATAGAGGCGCTTTGATTCGGGAGGTTCGCATCCGTTGCCCCTCCATTGCTCCGTGGGTTGAATTCTGCTATGCCCAACCCGCTCGTCTATATTGGCAGGATGTTTCTCTGCGCTCTTGTCAAGGTGTGCAACAGGGTGATCCGTTAGGTCCCCTTTTGTTTGCTTTAGTTTTGCATCCGCTTGTCACCAAAATTAATACTGCATGTGCTCTTGACATTAACGCTTGGTACTTAGATGATGGTACCCTATCAGGTGACACCAGGGAGGTTTCTAAGGCGCTTGAGATTGTGGTTAGAGAGGGTCCGAAGTTAGGGCTATTCATTAATATTCAGAAAACTGAATTGTTCTGGCCAACTGAAGATCCGAGGAGCTTTGAAGTTAGTCTGTTCCCATCTGACATTTCTAGACCCAAATTGGGGGTGAAATTGTTAGGCGGCCCGGCCAGCAACAATGCTACATTCTGCAATAGCTTGATTATGAAGAGGGTTGACAAATCTATAGAGGCTCTTAAGGCTTTTAGAAGGCTAGAAGATCCCCAGTGCGAATTGCTCCTTCTACGAAACTGTATCGGGGTCTCCAGATTGATGTTTTCCCTTCGAACGTGCCCCCCTCATGCCCTCCCTGGCGCTATAAGGTGCTTTGATGATGAGCTTCGGGTCTCCCTGGAGCAGGCAATTACTGCAGGAGGCCCAGGGTTTGGTCAATGGCAGTGGCGTCAAGCGACTCTTCCTTTAAAGCTTGGTGGGTTTGGGGTGCTTTCGGCGGAGGATGTTAGTCATTTTGCTTTCATCGCATCTCGTCTCCAAACGGCTGATCTCCAAACATCCATTTTGAGTAATTCAGCGTCTTCACCTTCTGGATGTCCGGACAGTTGCCCTGACAGCACCCTCACCCAATCTATCTCGAGGTTTGTCGCCTGTGTTGGTTCGGATATTAATGACTTGTTTGTATCCCCCGCTCCCAAAAAAATCATGTCAGTATTGGCGGATCGATACTTCAAGTTTATTGATGAGAACTTAGTGGCCACACTCAATCCGACTCCAAGGCAGCTGCATGTTTTGCAAGCGGTGAGAGGAGACAAAGCGCATGATTTTTTGTTGACTACACCCATTAAGCGTCTAGCTCAGACTATGTCGTCTCGCCAGTTTCGTTCTGTCCTCCAATACCATCTTTCGATCCCTATGTTTAGTGGCTATCCGACCTGTCCTAGTTGTGAGCTTGACAGGATGGACCCATTTGGAGATCACGCTCTGCATTGTAGTCGAGGTATCAGGACGAAGCACCGACACAACATGGTCCGAGATGTTTTGGCTGACATTTGTTACAAAGCGGGCATCGCAGTTCAGAAGGAAGCGCATACGGGTATGAGCAATGAAGATGGTGTTGAGTTGAGGCCAGGAGATTTGTTGGTTTATGGGTGGGACAAGGGTAGAGACACTTGTGTGGATGTGGTTGGGGCTTCACCGTTCACAACTAGAGCCAATGATTCATTTGTACCCGGCAAGGCAGTCTCTCAAGCCACTGGACGAAAGGAGAAGAAGTACGCAGATATTTGTGCTGCTAAGGGGTATTGTTTTATGGCATTCGCGTTCTCCACTTTTGGAGAACTGAGGGGTGATGCTATTGGTTTTCTGAAGCGGGTTCAATTGGTTATGAAGAGTCATAGGACAGGGTCTGATAATGGTGATTTCATATTTCATAGAGTTGATTTTACTATTCAAAAAGGGGTTGGAGCTCAATTTGTTACGAGGCTTCCAACTAACTTTATGTAAATCTTTTTTCATCATAATAAAGTCCTTATAATAATAATAATAATAATAATAATAATAATAATAATAATAATAATAATAATAATAATAATAATAATAATAATAATACTTTCCTTTCTTTTTTACCTATTTCACTATATGTATATCCTTTAGTCGAATGATATTCTTATATCTTAAATCTTCCTTGTCTGTTTCTTCTCTTTCAAATGAACTCTCTAGATTGGGGATCATCTTCACTACCCATAGGATGATCGGATTCTGATATATCGCTGGTCTACGGTTCTGCTGCAGAGTGGGGCTTGGCTTCGACCGTTGGTTCATCCTCATCACGTTAGGTTTTGGTCGGTTTGATTTCGTCTTTGTAGGGTGCTTTTGTCTGAGTTTGAACCTTTTTTAGTGTCTTTTTATACTTTATTTTTGTTTAGACAATTCTCCGTCTGCCGACCTGGTCGGCCCTCGAGTTTTAGGTATATCTAAACTCGAATTTTTATTTAATAATAAAAAAATGAACTCTCTAGACTCTAGTTACTTTGACACTTTTTCTTCTTCAAATAAACACTCTCCGTCTACCGTCCTGGTTGGGCCTCGACAACCTTCTTGTTGAAAGCGACAACCTACAGGTGGTCAAAGACTCAAAGCTATGCTGGGAGACTAGCCTAGTCCATGGAACATTGAGCTGATTTAGCCCGACACTAGGTCTATTTTAATTTTTTTTCTAATGTTGTTATTCGTCATATTTTTAGGGAAGTTAATACTACGACCGATAGGATTGCACGTCTGGGTTACAATATCCCTTCCGATGGAAGTTTGGAGAATGATCAAGAACTGTGTGTTCTCATCCACAAAAACGCTATAGGATGAATAATATCGTGTTGTCGTTTATTCTTTTTAATTGCTTTCTTATTTCTAAAAAAATATTTGTTGATATTGACATGATCGATCATATCAAGCATGCCCTAATTTTAATTTAAAAATAAAATATGAAATCAAGGAAAGTGAAGGGAAGGGTGTTGGCTTTCCATTATGGTTCGAACCTCTTACTTCATCCCTATTCTTCATTATTTTGTTGTTTTTATTTCACTTTTCTTACTTTTTAATGAAAAAACACAGTTGGTTAACCCCTTGGTTCTCCAGTTCAACCCCCCTAAACCTTAACCCAAATCCCCTCTCGGGAATAGGCACCTCAGGTGCCATCCAATCCGTCGGTTTTGAGTCGACTTTCAAGTGTCAGTTCACAGTGAATTGAACCTTGACCACCTCTAAGTCATATAATATCCAATCTAGATATATAGAGTGGTCAAATCTGATCGAACTTCACTAGGACTATAACAAATATAACAATAAATTATTATTTTTTAATTGTGGTAAGGCAACTCTAAGTAGATAGTGATGTGAATCTTGAGTGGATATAATTGTCAAAGAGAAGTGAGAAAGTGGGGCAAGAGATTTATGTGTTCTAACATATATAACCTCATAGAAAACCCTAACAAATATTTTTTGCAACTAAGATTTAGTATTACTATGGTGGATTGATAGTTTGATTACATAATTACAACCCTATAACCCTATATTAGTATACTAGCTCCTTTTATCTATATAAACTATACTATACACTAATAAACAACACCAATATCCTCCAAGGGACTAGTTAGGAGGATATTTTTTGAGATGACAGGGTTCTACCATCAAAATTGAGGCGCATATTTTATAAGATAACTACGTGATGACATGTAGTTGGCGTTACCATCACTAAGACTCTAAACTACATGTCATTACTTACAATCCTTTATATACCAAGACTCTAAACTCTAATATTGACCATCGCCTCCCTCCATCCCGATATTAACTCTCCATATTCCATTTTGTTCAACTGTCATCCTAATTAATCCGAATCTCCACATTTTACATTTCACTTTTCATTTTTAACCTTTATTTTATTTCATATTTATTGGTCACTCATACAAATCCGATGAGGGTAAATATGTTTGTGAGTGATTGATAGAGTTTTTTTTTTGTCGTCTTTGATGGCAAAGTTGGGTTGACGAGAAACGCACCTTTGGTAGAATTATTTACTCTTTACTCCATGAACATAAGGTTGTAAATTAGTCCAGACGTCCAATGTCAAGTGGCCACGTGAGTGTATTTAATTCGAACAGAAGAGGTCGTCACCGCCAAGTTATGTGCGGAGTGCAGTCTGCATAAAGTCGGCACATCCATCGATCACTACACTCTACACACTGTTTTTTGCTCTCTCTCTCTTTTTTGTTTTTATTCTCTGTTTTTGTACTGTATTAATTAAGCATTATAATAGCACACATTGGGGGGTTTAAAAGATAAAAATAAGGAACTTAATAATAAAAATAATAAAGGATTGATATATTTATTTATGGAATTATTTGATAGGTTTACTAGTAAGAAACCTTTAAAAACCAAAGAAATAAATAAAATAGGGGTCACATAGATGAGAGGGTAGGAAAGAAATAGAGATAGGAATATAGTGGTTGAATTATTTTGAATTTTATATTATGTAGTTTATAATAAAATGAGTTTTATGAATGTGGGTAAAAAATTAAGTTGGGTTTATTAAGGAGAGAGAAAAATAAAAATGAGAGTTAAGGAACCGAATTGGGTTCCATGGATACAGATACTCTAATTGGGATTATTTTATATTTTAAAAAGGTAAATAATACAGTAAGAAATCAATTTTTAAAATAGTTCAAATAATTAAAAAAATAAAAAATATTTACCCGACCTGCTCAAAGAAACCCACACAATGACACAAACCTTTCTCCTTAAGCGCGTGTCTCGATCAACAACCTTTCTCCCTCCATATGAATAGGTTTTTTTTTGTAGGATGATCAAGAACGTTCTTCCTTATAGAAGACGCTCTAATTTTTGCCTATTGTATAAAAAAACACAAAACTTTGATAAGAATAAAATAATACTGAATTTATCTTGATCATCGAAAACAGAGGCAGATCCTCTTTAGGGCAAGAAGTGGCAGTCACCCTCCAATCAAAAATAAAATTTAACATACATATTCCTCTCATCGATAGTTTCGATTTGCTATATTATAAGCTCAAATCCGATATCTAAGTAAAAAGTTATAAACATTTCAATTTTCAGGGCTGAACATATGTAAATTGTTTCTTATATACATCATTTACCAAACTGATATACTTTTATTGTAATTATCATTTGTTAAAATTCATACCTTAATAATATAATTATACCAAAAAATTTCAAATTAGGAGGTTATATTGAAATATTTGAAAACAATGAAATAAAGCATGCACAATTTTGATTTTATTCCAGTTACATATTCATAATATTGATGATTTTTTGGAAAAGAAAAATTAGGGTTTAGTTTTACATGAAAAAAAATTTATGGTAATTTTCCGCCCCCTCAATCATCACTTTCAGGATCCGCCACTGATCGAAAAATCTTCCAATTATAAGGCTCATAAGTCATAACCTATATCTTTGGAGCATGGTTTAAAAAAAATTCTCATTTTTCTAACTATAAGAAAACAATTTTGTGAGAGACGATAACAAAGTATTCTATTTTTTTTATCATGAATCTGGGAAAAAGACATTGATATACAATAAATGGAATTAAGATATTGACATATTTTGGATGACATTGAGTTATTCTAATGAGAATAATACCATTTGATCAATGTTATATCAATGTTTTTTTTTTCCATTTTATGATATAAAAAAAAGACGAAATACTTTGTTGCTAAAACTTTAAAGTTTGGGTTATTTTTCTAAAATTTCAAAGATAAATAATTTTTTCTTCGCTCCTCAAAATTTTGGATAATTTTAATTAATTTGACCTACTTTTTTCTCATTAGATCAATAAATCATCAGAATGATAGATAGAATGTTTAGTGAACTCATCAATTGGTGAAAACAGTCTAGATAAATGATCTTGACTTATTTTCTATTTTGTGGAGTAGTTGGCAAGGCATATATAGGGATTGCAATTGAATGATCCGTTACGTTACGCCATAAATTACGGAATTAAAGTGGCAATTAAGAAGACATCACCACATACACATACACTGCGTCGGTTACTACGTACGCTTTTTTTACACTTAAAACCATTCCCCATTAAATTAATATTTTCTTCGATCCGGAAGAAAATCACGACTACAAGTAATTCACATCTATCTGTCATTGGTCAGAATATTAATTATTGGGTCTTGAAATTGGACCATAAAATAATAAATTAAGTGCATCAAATACTAGCTTTCCAAAGTTTCATCCACCCTACTACTGTATTATGTTAATCATATCTCTACTTAATTAATACTCCACTCCGCATGGTAGTGGATTCGTCTAGATTTGATTTGATTAGATATTATTAGTCTAGATTTCTTTTCATAATAACGACTATATAAAATATTTATATTTTTATTTTATGTTTTTTAATAATAAGTATAATATTAATAAAAAAAATTATATCTGATATAGTTTTTATCATTTTAAAAAAATAAACGACTTATAAAAAAACGGTCTTTCTATCCTATGCCTTAAGGGCATAGGATAAGAACCTTAAACGGGAAAGATTCCCTACCATAAAAATAAGCGATTCTAGGAAATCAATTTTAAGAAAAGCTAAAAATAATTTAAATTTGGAAAATATTTCCCGATTGAGGTTGTTATCCTATGCCCTTGGGGCATAGGATAGAAAACCCGATAAAAAAATATTTAATTAATTATAATATATCATGCATTTTGTAAACTCTTTGTCCAACAATAGAGATCTTTTTGCCTTTTTTTGTTTTTCAATAAAAACAATAGACAACCAAAGTATGGAGTACTCCGTATGTAACTATATCCTTCTTTATTACATTATTTTTTTGAAAATAAAATTACACCTGTCAAACGGGTCATTCGGGTCGGGTCACTTCGGGTCCCGGGTAATACGGGTTTCGGGTATTTTTGGGTCCCGGGTAATACGGGTTTGACCGGTTTTTCGGATCATTTCGGGTCAATTTCGGGCTGGTCAATTTTTTCTTTTTTAAATTTAAAAAAATCATGATTTGATAATTTTGCGATAAATTTAAAATTCTAAAGTTAAAGACGTTGTTCATAAGTTCTGGTGCTTGTAATTATATACTATATTTGATCTAAAATATTTGATTTTTATTATTTCTCGTAATTTTTACTAAAATGTAATAATATATAAAATATCAAATTTTCAAATAATTTTTTAAAAATAATTTCATGCAATTAGTAATAAGCATAGAATTGTTTTAATGTTTTAATATTTTTTAGAATTTTTATCTTCTTAAAAAAGTCCGTTGAAAAATAAAAAATCAAATACTATCGATCGGACGGAGTATTACACAATACAAATAAATATAAAAGTTGATTTGAAAATGAAATATCAAGTGATTGTAATTATAAAATGTAATAAATTAGAATCTCCATAAAAAAAATTAATCATATATAATTATAAATCAATCGGGTCACCGGGTCAAATGGGTAAATGGGGTCAAAATTACCGGGTCAATCGGGTCACCGGGTCGAAACCCAGATTACCCAGAAAATTTTCGGGTTTTCGGGTTCGGGTTGGAAAAAATTTCCGAGTCGAAATTTCCGGATTCGGGTCGAAATTTTTTCGGGTGTTCGGGTCGGGTCGACCGGGTCAGATTGTGTTTTGACAGGTCTACCCTACATATAGCTATGGTATTAGGTTTTCAATTTCAATTCAAAAAGCAGTTCACTAAATTAAAATCACTAAATCGCAACAAATACCAAACAACCAAATCGATCGGAATTCTTAACTTAACTCATGCTCCACACTAAATAACTAAATAAAATAATAACAATAAACCTAGTATATCTTACTTAGAACACTAAATAACTAAATAAAATAATAACAATAAACCTAGTATATCTTACTTAGAACAGGGTCGTCTCAAGTTCATTGTATGCACCATTTCTCGTCAATACATGGTGTATGCACCGTTTCGTCCACTATATTGAGATTCAATTGTTCAAAATATTGCAAATAAGATAACCATGTGCCTATAACATCACAAAAGACAAAAATAAAATATAAAAAATAAGAAAGTAATGCAGTAATGCTTACGGAGCCAAGAGACACGAAGAATGATTGAAAAGAAAGTAATGCCTAACGAACAACTAATATATATAATCATGCAAAGAGTTGTGCAAGGGGAAGTGCTAGCTTGATAGGATGGAAGAAGAAGAAGAAGAAACTTTGCTTCCTTGAGGAACAAGTCGTGCAAAGGACATATATGTTATGACATTAGAATTAAGAATTTAAAGAACGTTAGAGTGCAAATGAGGTTGCTGATTTATTTGGAGATATGAAAAATGGAGGAATTGTTGGAATATGCGTAAATCATAATTGTATTTGCATTTTTCCATTTCCATTTTGGACAATGAATTTGAGGAGAAGAGGACTTGAAATGGGCTATTGGACTAAGCCCAATTATTGAGGTCGTAATGAGCATTTTGCCGCCAAGCATGTACGTGTTGGAACTTTGGAAGATTGTGGCTATTGATTAGTGCAATTTGGATGGACTTTCTACACATTTATAGAATCACATTTATGGTAGGTAGGGCGGTTATTCGAGACGAACGATTTGAGTATTTTTTTGTTCATGTTCAACTCGTTTAGAACCGAGTTGAACTCGAGCCGAGCCTAAATTTGGACTAGAACTTAAAAATGTGTTCATGCTCGACTCGTTTAAAAAATGAACGAACTCAAACCGAGCTTTTTTCGAGCATTAAACAACCCTATTTGCTCACAACACAATAATTTAAAGGAAATTGTAAAAATTGCACAAAATTCAAGCTATTCGAGCTTGTATTGACCGAGCCGAGCTTTGAACCGAACTTAAAAATGTGCTCATACTCGGCTTATTTAGAAAATGAACAAGGTCAAGCCAAGCTTTTATCTAGTCGAGCTCGAGCTACTTGACTCATATAACACCCCTAATCGTAGGGAAAGTTGGTGGTCATTGATTGGAGCCTATAATATATGCAGTGTTGTGTTGAGTGCAGTGTAGTGTAACTGTGAGGTGTGAGTTGGTCTAGAGTGTGAGTGTTGGTGAGAATCTTGTAGGTAGACTAAATTGTTCTTATACGTATAATTTTCCCTTAATTTTTTTACCTATTATTTTATTTCTTAAAAAATGGGATGGACTGGAGCGAACCCCAGCCCGCCCCTCGGTCCGTGCCTAGAGTGTTGTACAAAGTGTGATCGTTTTTCCCCAACAAAAACCTCACAATCGATCAGTTGAATCAATCACAATAGCATCAATTTTATAGAGAAAATTTCGAAAAAGCCTAGAGACAAAATTATCAAACGGATGATCTTCCACCCGGAGATCAGGGACCCTTAGGAGCAAGAGTGGAACCCTCATCCATGCTTGGGATGATCAACTGTTCAACACCATAATCATATTTGTACAATGGAGGGATTGGCAAGAGCCACGTCCCAGGTAAATTGGCTTGTGCCGACCGGCTCGACCCACTGGTAGGAAGTAAGGCAAACCTTGGATTTTCACCCAAGGAAAGGGGCGGAGGCAGGGATCGAACCCAAAACCTCTTTACTACCCATTTGCTCCACACCACTAGACCACCCCTGACCGAGACTTTTAGCTTTAACATTTGTTGGAGTGGAGTTGCATGAACACTATTCATTTTGGAATTTTATTTTGAGCTCATGTTCAAAGGAACAGGTAGATTACATCCAACGTATTAACTATTAAGTATTGAAACTTTATATTCTAATTCAAATGCGCTTAAATATGAAGGTCAAATTTACCCCTAAGTTTGGCTCAATATCCCTATAGAAGAAGAGTAGGTGAGAATAATACCAAATTTCATAAACCTTGATCTATCATGTAAATTATAACAAAAAAAATGTTGAGATGTGCATAAGTTTGAAAGTTTTACTTTTAATGTGAAATTTAAAAGAAAAATCATTGTGTTAGTCAATTTTATAAGATCTTTATTTTAAGAGATATATAACCAATTGTCAACTTTTAATAAATACATGAATAATTAAATAATTTTCAATGGGTATATAGCTAATTGCACCATAAATAGGCACAATCACAATCAATCATCTTATGGTGTCATCCAAACCATGTCCTCGAAGAGTTCATCCTTTTAGAGCATCTCTAACAACGTTTCTAAAAATTCTCTAAAATGGATAAACAAATATCACAATCTCTAAATAATTTATATTTCAACTCTAACTTCTCTGTTTTAGAAATCTACATTTATTAAATACTATAAATACTCTCCAATCAAAACAATTTTAATTTTTGGTATCCTTAAACTTTATGCAAATTGTAAAACAATTTAATCCAACTAGATGAACATGAATTTTAAGTTAAAATTTTTAAAAACATAAACAAGTTTAAGTGAAAAATTAAGTTTAACATAACTTAAAATGTAAACGAGTGTAAGCTAGACATTTATGTAATAACATAAGTTTTAACATAACTTAAAACTAACGTGTTTAAATTAAATATCAAGTTAATTCTAACAAAACATCCAATTTAATTAATTATAACAAAAACTCCTAACTTATTTTTTGTATAAATACAACAAACTTGTCCAACTATTGATGGATTCCAATGAATTAGCATTGGCATTGGTATTGAGGAGAATTAAATTTTAGATTTTTGCTATTTTATTTTATCTTCCTTTAAATTTAAAGAAATTTTTTCTCTCCACTAAAGTTTCTCTATTTTAGAAATGAGTATAGATGATCGGTTACATCTAAAAAAACCCTATTTTCTCTAAATTTTATAACTTTTTCTATTTTACAAGAGTTGTTGAAGTCGCACTGAGTAGCAGGATGAAAAAAATCAGGCACAAGGTTAAGTAAATCTATAATGATACTTTTATTTTACACAGATGTTAGAATAACCAACATTTACATTTACATTTACATTTACAATGAATTGAAGCAAAGAGGTTTTGGCTTCAGCATTGAGAGGCATCCCACCACGAAAGGGATGACCAAAACATTCTGGTTAAGGCTACTTCAATGCAACTATAGCACTTTATGGTACAGAAACAAAATTCATCTCTACTTACAAAGCATAATGTTACAGCCGCTTGAATGGATCCGCAGCTCGTTTGATCATCCTCAACCGCAGGCCCCAACCAACCTATACTTTTAGCCGGTGGGTGGTCACCATTCAGTTTCCTCGCTAACAATGTATCGTGTAGTGTCAGTACAAGTGTACAGCAGTCAGCTACTTCGTTATAGATTATACATTTCCCTTCTCGAATGTTTGCAAGCGAAAGTCTGATAGTACTGAAAACATTTGCGTCTCTACAAATAACTGCACAATTATAGGAGAGATGCACGCATAAGAATACAAAGAATTTTCAACATAGCACAGTAGGAAACTCGCAGGCTTTGATGGAAACTGAAGCTAGTAAAGGAATTTTGCTACCTTTACAAATGGCCGATCCCTATTTGGGAAAGAATCTACAAAACTATCCTTCAGCAGTATGGAGACCTACAAGTACGACCAGGCATAAATCACCACAAACAGAACATTTTTCAAAAGGCGGCATTGGTTTTTTTATTTTCTATCATTAGAATGATCTTCAAGTAACAAATCTGGAACAGATGCAAAATCTTATCATCTTACCCTATCGTTATTTGATTGCACACGAGTGATTGTATTAGACCTTAAATATGCACAGAGGGATTCCATGTAGCGCTTCATGACATCTAAGAATTGCACAGCAGCTTCAGCCTGGAACACAAGAACACGTAGTGCTTGCTTAAGCATATTGCTTAGATTGGAACAATTAAGAATTAAAATAATGTCCAACAACTGAAACTCGAAAAGCAAGAAGAAGGCATATATTAAACTGTAGGAATTAAACTAATGTTTATTCTAAACCATGCTTTAAAGGAAATTGAGGATCAAAGCAAAATAAAGTCTCTGGTCTTTTGTTACCTAACAAGCATACCTTACTTTTAAGTCTGTAAAGCCACTCAGGTTTCATAAAACTTATCAAACACTCGAACTTAAATATCAAAGAACGAAGCATATAGAAAGGCACCTGCTCTTCGCTGCACCTGTATACAGGATTTCTTTCTGCTACTGAGCTTTGACAAGCAAGTCTAGCATGGATGGGGCGAAGTTCAGCAAAAAGTTCCTTGCGCCGGGGAAGTAAGGGTAAATAACATGTTTTCAGCTACACAAAAACATATCATAAGAGGGGAATCTTTTCAGCACAGAATTATATAAAAAGAGTACGGCATTTTCAAGTAAACACAGGATCATGTAAGTGAAGGACTACAAAAGTCATCTTAGATACTAATCTGATAGTGGTGAGATTACATTTTGCATGCAAGTTGCATGATGAATACCTTGTTAGCATGACCAGAAAAAAAGGATTGGAAGATGAATAATCAAATAAGTCTAGAAATTATAAAGATGATCAAGCGTCAGTAAGGGAAGCATTACAATCCTCACGAATATCACAATAGTCTTTTTAGTAAACACCTTATTTTGCTATTTTGGGTAGAGAAGGACAAAAGGAGAAAGAGAGAAAGAAGCAGCATAGGTAAGGGCCACGAAGATGGATATTCTATTGTCCTTAATGTAGATCGGGAGTTTAAGTTTCTACTTTAGGCTTCTATAACATTAGCCTGACATCTCTGCACAGGCAAAAATAGGTAGGAAATCAGATCAACAGGAAGGGAAGCACTGACATCAGATTACATGAATTTGTTGGTAAGCACATTTTAACGCAATAGCTTCCTCTTGACATTCCATTCATGAAAACAACAGCAGTTGAATATCTGCAGATCTAGTCCTGAGGGTGGATTCAATTTCTCATAGATACTGTTATAATGATGTAAACTTCAATATCCTTTTTTACAAGAAATTTCAAGGGCATCATCAAACATAATTAAGGAACACGTTTTGATATGTTTCCTTTGTAATAGGCAAGAATAATGAGCAAATGGGCATCCATAACCACGATTTTCTAAAAATCCTTCCCTCAATCTTAAAGAATATCACATGAAAGCAAAAACAATATCCAAAAAAAGAGTATAAAAATGACAATGTCATCAAAATCTGAGAAAAACCTGGTCCTTGAACACATCAACATGAACGAGATTATCAGTTTTAATCCTCAAGCCAGATGGCTTTTTCTCCAAGCCAACCTGCAGATTGAAGAGACAAAAAGAATGCTCAAAAAGATGTCTAGATAATTTCTAAAACCACTTTTTTTTTTCCCAATATATAGACCGATTTAATAAATTTGGTGTGGATCTGTTCAGTCTAACCACTACCTTCCACAGCAGGACACCTGCCATGTAATATAATAAATAAACTGGAGATTATGAGGAACAGAAGAAATCAGAAATAGTCTCAGTAGTTCATTGCAAGCATCGTTATTCTGAGATACGAATTGCCGGATAGAAGACCATTCTGGGTTGATAAATTGTTACATCACTTAATGTCTTTTAGACATCTAGTTTTCTGTGTCCAAGCGGTTGGAATGTTGGATGCCTTTCTTGGTTGAGTTACAAAAACTCTTGGTAATTCATCACAGTCCTCATGATTCAAGTTCACTACCAAGGACATGAGTAGAAGACTAAAGTCCATTTCATTTATTTAGCATTTAACCATTATTAAGCATATTTAGCACTCGAGTCTTGATTTCTATACAAGGAGATGAACTCCATCTCTATTTCACACTCTACTCCCTCCAGTATGGTCACTTTTCAATTGAGATCCAATATTCTAAAACAACTATATTTATTTTGATAACCTGTATAGCATAGTAGGGAATTTGTACAGAGCAAAATGCCCAATCAAACTATCCCTGTGTTCTGAAGAATGTGACTGCTATCATCTTAACATCTCACAATGAATTACAAAAGACATCATAAAATTCATAAAGACTTACAAGGAATGGTACAGGCGCCTCAAGGAAATCCAGCATCTTCTCTGGTAGAATCTGAAAGGATTAAAATATAAGAAAAACATCACGAACAGAATTTAATCCTCCCTCACAAATAATTTGGTTTATTTAGTTTGTGGTCAGTGATAACTGCTAGCAACTAAGAGTAAACTAATATCGTTCTTTATTCCATTAAATTGTTGAAAAAATATTTCTCTTCTACTTATTTGTTTGAGCAGTCACTAGACTTCTTTAGGATATGATTCTTCTGCTAGCAAATTAGGGTAAACATCAAAGGAAGATGCAAGTGTAAAAAAATAAGACATAATACAGCAGCTGATTTTTTTAAATGTTAAAGGAAGTCAACTTACTGGAAGCATTAAACTCTGCCACTCGAATGGCCGAATCATTGGAATAAGACATAATACAGCAGCTGATAAAACACCCTGAATTATACAATTTTAATATCAGAAAAAAATAGATGCTTCAGGCTGGCTAACTTAGCAAACAAATATGGTAGTTAGAGGATTGAAGTTAATAAATGCACAGGATGATCATTATCAACATTTATATGCCATGTTAAGCTTCACAGTGCAAGCAGAATGCGTGGCATTGAAACTGTGCATCTTGCTAGTATTATTCTAAACAGTGTCCGCTATCTTTTAATTCTGAATATCTTGTGTAAGTCACAAAGTAGATGAAATAACCCAACTATAGTAAGGTAATATTTTCAACAGTATTATGGGACAGCTCAGGATGTTCATATCGATCTATTATACGCCTCTGCATCTAGGTAATGTTTCCCATAATTTCCCTTAGGTATATTTATTTGAATAAATAATCTAGTCTTACAAGAATTGTTTTATCTCATGTGCTGCATTATTTAGGATTGCCCTTGACTCGCAAACCCAACAAAGCCACAAATCAATCTTAACACAACAATTACTATGATGGTGTATGTATGTATATGTATGTGTGTGTGTGTATATATATATATAATATATTAAACCTACCAGGTTTGGGCAAGTTAGTGCCACTTGCTTTTCTAACAATGCTCCAGTAACCAAAGCCAAAACCTGAAAAATACAGCAGAGGCAATGTGGTTTCCCAAAATTAAATAAACCAAACGGATGTTTAATACAAAATTACAAATGTAAAGATAGTATATAATTAAAAAAATTGAATATTCAAAGCAAATACAAACAATAAGTTAATATGTGTGTAACTACCACCTAAAATATTAGAATATCACAGAACAATCTTTACCCATTCTTCTAAGCTCACAAAAGAAATTATCCAGGAATATAGTCATATACTAGTTAGTACAGACATTCCAAATAAGTTAATAAGATTAGCATAAAAATATCCTAACATCAGTTATCACTCAACACTTTCACTTCTTTCAACCATTCAAAATGCAAATACAAAATCAATCTGAAACCAAATGGAAAACACAAAATAATCAACTAGATCAACACAAATACCCCCTTCAGATAAAAAAAGTCGGAACTATTAAAAAGGGAAAAAAAACCCTTTGAACACAAGAAAGCCAGATCATTTGTCAATGACCTTACCCATTGCTTCCATATACTGTTTATTGCATGATTGATTATACTCTATAGTTATTCATTGAGCGCCATTCTGTGAGTGCATCATGCTTCAAATAAGAAACAAAGTATAGCAGATGGTCCAAAGAAGCAAACAGCCCTATAATCAAACACCTTAATACAATACTGCATAAAGGCTAACTAACCCTAGTTCTTTAGACTATGTCCCAATGAACAATTCACCGTTGATGTTTAAGATAAAAATCTAAATCCGCATTTTGATCCGAGAAACACAAGAAAATCTATAATCATTGTCCTATAACATTTTTAAAAAGTAAAAAAGATAATTTACTCCATAACCATAAACAGTATTTTAGCCTGAAATTTACATGTAAAAGCAAGAAAGCTAGTTCATACCATAGTAATTACAATGAACTAGCAGTTTAAGGGTAAGCGCCAAAGGAGTAAAATTGAACAAAACCATACGTTATCAAGACAAAGAACCCGGCAAACTGTTGCAGTAGTCCACACTGACAAAGCAAAAGCATCTTCCACAACAGCCAGCTTTGCATTGACCTTTAAATTATAATACTGAAATTTAGCAAAGAGAAAATAATAGAGAGAAAGATCAACAATGTAGTAACATAAATCATGCCTCTGCCAATTTCAGTGGATCCTGATAATCCAGCACCAGAAAATCTTCAGCTACACCAAGTTCAGAAACTGCAGGTCGCCTATATTGAATAGCTTGAAGGTGTTCAAGGGGATGGAAAACTAGTTCACTTCCCCGTGCAGGAATAGACAAAGCGCCATAAGCACCCAACATCTTTAGGAAATCGTTCATATTCGCCTGTCAGAGGAGGCATGACCAACAGTAAGTGACTAACCAGACTAATGGCAATAATCACTTTGAAAAAACAAATTACTTGGGCTGCAATATAAAAAGCAGAACAAACCTTCGCCCAATCCGTGTTCATGAAATCACCAGAAATATCACTCTCTTGGGCTGAGGAATATGCATCATCTTCATCTTCCAGACTTCTTGCTGAACTGTCAGAAGTGACCAGTGGGACTCCAGATTGTATGATGGAGAAAACAAATAGAGGAAAGCAATAAAACAGTCCCATATTCCAACAGAATTGATCTATTATAGAAATGACTATGTTCCATGAAAAGAATTCAGAGTATATGATTGGGTATAGTTATCATAACCAGTTTTTAGGTAACACTCATTCACATCCTCATCATCCAGCTCATCTCCCCGCAACCATCACACCCCCCCCCCCCCCCAACCCCACCACACCCCCAACCCCAACCCCACCCAAAAAAAAAAAACACCCACACCCACTCCACATCCACAACCCACCCAAAAAAACAAAAGATAAGGATAGGTCACAACCTGAACAAGGAGGTAGCACTGCTACTCCGCTCCAATTTTGGGCTGCTAGAACAAGATAAGACTGAGCGGCTAGGAGAAAACATCCCATTTTCAGAACTTTCATAGGATCTTTCAAAACCATTAGGTTGTTCTGAAACATAAGAGGCATGATCATCAAAGCACTGCGACATTTTATCATCCTTGTCTATTTCTTTTGGTAGGCAAAAAGAAGCATCACTTGCTGCCATGTCACAAGGAGAATGAGCTCCCTCTAACTTATTTGAAGAGGATTCAACTTCATCATCAGGTATAATACCAGCAGCAGCAGCAGCAAGGACAACTGTACTATCAAGAGGTATTGCAGATGACATCCAAGCAGAATCCTTGTCAGAGCAACCACCAACTGAATTAACATGGTCCTGTGACCTCCAATTGTAGGGGATGTTGTAGGGTACATTGATTCCACTGACAAACTGTGTGATGCGATTCAAACGCTCCTGGGAAACTATACTGGAGCAAGGATCATAAAAGAAGTGATAATATTTTAAGACCAAAGTCACACATTAACTCAATTTCTTCAACTAGAATCTTTTTGTGTTCAGAAGAACTGGAAATCAGGGATAACCTGTTTAACATTTCATAGTGCAATTCAAAGAAAGGAACTCTTGTCAGTAGACAATAACAGCGTGGTGCAGAGACCAAAAATCGGCTTGCTGCATGACCATGACAAATAGGAGATGAACCACCAAGAATTGCTGGGGACCTCTGAACAATTTCAGGCACAAGCAAGCACACGCCATAAAGTGTTGCATTGTCTGCCCCCTAATTTAAACCATAAAACTTTAGCAACAATGAACCTCCAAACTCCACCATAAGTATCTACTAATAATAAATAACCACTCCTATGTAACTTGTAAATATCCTATTTTCCTTAATATATTTTTACCTTAAAATAAAAAAATAATAATAATAATAAATAACTAACTAAATGAGAAACAAAATGCAATAAGAAATCCTAGAAACACAGCAAACTGAAAATTCAAAAAAATAAACGATGAAATCATTTACTTTCAGATAGAAAAGACCATTCTCTTCAATAGCCAAAGCGTCGTGAGGTTTTTAAATTTTTTTGCTAGAACTAAATATTTTGCTAAAAGTGTTAAAAACCACAAGTTTTCTTACAATCTTCTTTAAATATAATACAGGCTTCTCCTATTCCTTACCAACGACAAAGGACCAATGTATTTATATTTGCATGATAGAAATGCATTTAGCCTTCGATAAGAAAGAAATACGGATCTTTTCAATGAATCCTCAATGTGGAAATATTTTAGGACCTTCAGTATCAAAGTGAAATGGTGTTCAACTTCCAAGAACAAACAAAAACAAAATAGAAAGTTTTGATTTGTCTTCCTATATCACAAAACTTCTGTTTCTCCGCTCTTTAATTCAAATCCTTCTTCTGTCATCTAAATAACATTAGTTATACCACTCCCTACAATGAACCAAATCAGTTTTCAGCATTCCTTACATGACACATGCACGATGCACCCAAGCCAAGTATCAAACATTCAGCATGAGTATCGAGAAATAGTTTTTTTTCCCTTAAAATCACTATAGGTCAAGCACTATTTTGCCTGGAAGCTTCAAATTTAAGGTGAAAGGCAATAGAATATGCCAATTTACAGTGACAACATTTTCTGTTTCTTGCATATATGGTCACAAACTAAATTCTATTCCATACTCAAGCATAATGCATAGTTGGATGAACTACAAGTGAGGTATGACACACTTAAGATGTATCTCATAACAAGTCTCCAAGTGCGCAAAGTACAATGAACTACAACTGGTCATTGACCAATATAAACAAGCAAATAAATGAAAGCAAAAGAGACACTTGCAACCACATATAGTATTTGACATTTAAATAGGCTGACCTTAAGTGAAAAGATAAAGGCTGAAGTATCATTTCCAAGATGCTCCTGTTAGAAGTTGTAGTGCAACAAATAATTAGGGTAACACTACAGAAATAATTTGAAGAAATATATAAATCTTCTAATCGAGCAGTAAAACTAGATGAATTTAAGAAACTTGCAGTTGCATCACATGCTCTACCATTGTGAGAGTGGAGCAGTTATATGGCTGGGTCCCACTTTTTTAATAAAAATAAATTATTAAAATCCTTGATTAATTCATGCACATATATAGTTGTGAAGAGTGATAGACTTGTTAGAAATTTATTCTAATAGAAAGTGGTATTGATAGTATTTATTTGTTAGCATATACCATATGATCACATGATTTACAATTAAAAGAAGAAACTTAATTAGGTTTGAAACTTATTGAAGAAGAGTTTTCCAGGTTAGCATATTCATAAAGGTTTTTTAGCAAAAGAATAAATCCTTCAATCCATTCAAGTCAGCCAACTTGCATTCGGGAAAAGGAATAATATAGCACTAATAAGATATATTTAAAGCAACGAAGTCAGAAGAGAGAATCTCACCCGGCCATAAACGAGTTCATTTAGATCGCTAAGTGACGGAGTTCTCTCAACTAACTGAGCCTGCTCCAAATTTAAAAAAAAATGCAAAAAAACGATGAGATAATGCCAAATTAACCATGTGAATAGACTATTTACACCCACAAAATTCAGCCTTATGAATGACAATGTGACAGGATTTTCTCCTCAGTGGTCCATATATCCTGCTCTTTCATTTCTCCAACTCTCTCTCAGCTTAGCTAAGAGCCCTAGACCAAAGTTTAGAGTCTAAAAGAATATGATTTGGAAAATGTAAACCTTAACACCTCCAGGGAAACAGAAGGAACATAAATCGATTGAGCGCATAGGTAGCTTCTTCCCCAGTGGGTACTTGAAAAGCATCTGCACACAAGTGAGAATAAATGCAATGCTTATTTAGTTACCACATGGATATCCATAAACATAAGCATTATGCCACATACATATTATGGATTTACATCATTTCCCACTTTAGAAAAGTAACATTTTATCAGACTACGATAAATTCACACTGGTAAGGAAGAAGATGTAGTTTTCAAAGCCTAATATATATGAAGTAGAAAGATATCTAGCTTTGGAATGTAGGAACCCAATTTGAAATGCAGAAAAAAGAATGGCAATACTTAGAAATGGAATGCAGACAAAAAAACAAAAACCATATCACTCAAAAGTCAAAACAACAATTCAAATCAGCAACAAAGAAAGTCAACCTGAGCCTCCAATGTTGGAGGTGGAGGAATCTGCCGCTGCAAATTTCTTTTATCAGCTGGCTTCGCTCTCATCATTTCTAACTCAATTTTCTTTTTCATGGCAAAGACTTCCTCGGCCGGTGCAAGATTAGCATCAGGTTGTAGCCCTATGACAGCGAAATGCTCGAAAAGTGCAGTAGGTTCTTTGAATTGAGTGTGGTCCTGAAGATAGCATCCACAAATGAATCACTAGGACGACTGAATTACCTTAAAGATGCAAATTGCCTTTCTGATAAGGAGAAATCGGAATTACCGGAGTGTTTGACTGTAGCTGATACCACTGGCGTTTCTGGTTGGCCAGTTCCTCCGGATTGAAATGGCGGTGTTTGCTCTCCTCTTGGGAGCTCCCTCCCCACCGCAAAGCCCTTTGAAAATGAGACTTGAGATTCTGAAGACTACTACTACGCCGGTGGCCACGCCCCGTTGACTCGCGCGGGCTCTGCTGGTTCCCTGCCCATAACGGCGACGAGTCCCCGCCGTCAGAACCGCCGTTGACCACATTCTGTATGGCCTCGTTCGCAACCCTCACCGCCTCCCCCGAAATCAGCTGTAAAACAACCAGCGGCGAGGTCGGACGATCGTCTAACCCAAGCGGCTGCTGCGGACGATCGTTGGCGGCCTGCTTAGATGTCAAGCGAGCGGAGACTGGAGGGCGTCCTGCCGCCTTGCCTTGGTCTTTCCCGTCCATTCCGCAAGTTTAGTAAACGCCTGCATGAAACCCCAACACCATTCCTTTCCTCCGTCGCGATGATTCAAATTAAATCTCCAAACTGTAAATCGATTCGATAACCAAGCAGCTAAACAGAGCGATTAATGTGGCTGGGAGAAGGTTATGCGAAACAAAATCTCATCAAAATGCATCAATCAGACTACTTCATGCAGGCGTTAATGAGGCGAAATCAAATCCAAGGAATAGCAGAAGATGTAGATATGGATGTCGAATTGCAGGGGACAATAGCCGAAGAATCCAAAAGGGAAAAAAAAACAGGTGGAAAGAAGATCTGGTTGATTCTCCGGCCGGCACAAATGCGTCAATTCGTGGAGAGGAGAGCAGGAGAGAGGGGATTGATTGAACAGAGAAATGGAACCAAAAAAGAATAATAAAAATAGCACAGGTTGTGGGAAAACCGAAGAACAAAATTTAAAAAAAAAAAAAAAAAAGGGGTTGAGATTTGAGGAGGGAGAGGGGAGGTCAAAACTGAAAGAGACAAGTGGACCGGTAAATAAGGTTGCAACCACGTAATGCCACAGTGGAGATCTCCGTGTATAATTTAGGCACAATTACAGAAAACCACCCTTTAAATATGGGTATTTTCACTTAACCACCCCTTAAATTCAAAATTACAGAAAACCACTCTTTAAATGGTATTTGTTTACAACTCACCACCCATTCAACTATTTTCTATAATTTATCATTAAATATATTATATGTTAATATTTTTAAACTCAAATTTGATTATAAATATATTCATATTTTGAATTTAAAGGCTCGATCATATATTAGGGATTATTTTATTTATTTTAAAAAAATAATAATAAATATAGCCTAGAATTATTATCTTAATTTATGGTTGAAAATGTTTATAAAATTTTAAAATATTATGTAAATTACTCTTATTTATTTATATTTATATAAGATTAATTTACATAATGTTTTAAAAATTTATAAACATTTTCAAAAATAAATTAAGATAATAATTCTAGGCTTTATTGATTATTATTTTTAAAAATAAATACAATGATCCCTAAAATATAATTGGGCCCTTAAATTAAAATTTTGAATATATTTACAATCAGATTTGAGTTTAAAAATATTAAAATATAATATATTTAATGATAAAGTAACGAAAAAAGTTGAATGGGTGGTGAGTTGTAAACAAATACCATTTAAAGGGTGATTTTCTATAATTTTGAATTTAAAGGGTGGTTTTCTGTAATTTTCCCTATAATTTAACATTGAAAAAAAAAATTAAAAATTACATTTATAATGGGTTTTAGCCCTATGCACACGACTAATTTTTTATATATATAAATTATATACAGATTTCGGCAGAGATATACTCCCTCAGTTTTAAAATAAAAGTCGTTTGGACTTTAGTGCACGCTTTTTAAGAAGATAAAAACTCTATAAAATATTATTTTTTTAATCAAATTTTTTCCATAATTTCATACTTGTTAGTACCAAGTATGAAATTATGAAAAAAAATTGATTAAAAAATAATATTTTATAGAGTTTTTACCTCATTAAAATGCGTGCGGAATAGTAAAGTGACATTTATTTTGAAACAGAGGGAGTAATTCACAATTTAGGAATGGAACCAGAACCCAAAATTGACAGAGAGAACGCGCTCTCCCACACGCCCCTCTTTACATTCATCCCCAAACCAAATCAACAACTCCAAACTGGAAAAGCTCACAAATCGTCTGATTTCTCTGCCTCAACCTCTTCTGTGCTCTTCTTTTGATTTAATCCATCAACTCAAGGTGCTACTGGCACTGGATCTGCCACAACAATTGGATCCCGAGCAAGGCAACGAGACTTCAGTTCTCTTTCCTAGGGTTTCAGCTCCACTCTTCAGTCAAATCGACTCCATGGCTTCAACTATCATCAATCCCTGCAATTTTCAGAGGGTTTCTCTCTATGTTAATGCTTTCTTCGTCGTACGGAAGATTGGATGGGTGCTCCCCCCGGTTTGTTTATTTTGGGTCGCCGGCGCTCAGAACCCCCCTCCCCCCACCATCATTGTGATTGCTGCACTCAGAAACGCTTGGACTCAGACCTAATCCCCTACAGGTATGCCATCCATCCATTGACATTCCTTTCTGAACTTTGGATGCTTTCTAAAATCTATTTACTTTGCCTAAATATGGATTTCAAAACCTACTATAAAAATGCTTTCAACGCCCAATTAAATGCACACCTTCTTCATTCTTCTTCTTCTTCTTCTTCCTTCCATTTACTCTCTTCTGTTATCGCTGATCTATCTCTCAACTGCTTTGGCAGTATAGCTGTAATGGCTAACAATCCACCAACATCCGAAGGGAAGGGGAGTCTCTCTGAGGCTCCACCGAAACCCATAAAAACCCCAAATGGGAAACCTCCGGGTGAACCCCAAAAGCAACCCACTCCCTCCAAGTCGCTTAAAAGTGATAAGGGTATAGGGAAAATTGACTTCAACTCCTTCTTCAACCAACTTCAGAAATTCCAACCAAAATACAAATTTGACATAGATGTTATCCTACATGAGAGGGCTTTCGGTGCTCCCATTGAGTTTCAAAAACTGGAATCCAAGCTCACCCATGACTGGAGGGGTATTTCTGGGGATATTCAGATTCTTGAACTGCCCAACCATTGGTTTGAGGCTCGCTTTTCTGATCCACTTGACCTTCAAGGGGTTTGGGAGGCTCGGCCTTACCATGTGTTTGGGCAGTTGATTATCCTCAAGCCCTGGAAACCTGCCTTTGACCCTCTCCAAGAGAACACCACCTCCTTATATGTGGATTCAGATCACCTATATCCCTGACATGTATAAAAAGCCAGAGGCTACCAAAACTATAATCCACCACAATGCTTTTGGCTCTTTCATTATAGCTGAAACATCAGTAGACCCAAATGCAAGATCTGCTCGAGTTTGTGTCAATCTTGACATTGCTCAAAAGGTCTCTAATACTATACTAATCCCATTAAACCAAAATGAGGTCTCTACACATTATTTGATTTGAAGAATTCCCTGAGGGCTGTGGGAATTGTGGTGGTCAAGACCATCTTTTCAACCATTGCCCATACTTTATTCCCAAACAAAAAAAAATCCAAGTCACCATAAAAAAGCCAAGCACCAAGCTTGCTACCCCTGAGTTCTCTGCTGAGGATGATGGCTGGACCAAGATTGGTAAGAATGGAAAAGCACTAAAACTACCTAATCCTATTCAAGCCTTCAGCAATAAACCATACATATTTTTGGAAAAGGTGGTGTCTCAATTGCTTTTGAGGCCCATTCCAACTCCTTTGCTTCTTCTAGGGGCTCCAAATCACCCTTTGAAAACATCATGACTGCTGTTGAAGGTACAAGGCTTGACCCAATTGAGATCCCCACAGACTTGCCATCAAACTCACTTCAAGCTACCCTTGTAGGCCCCTTTGGTAACCCTCTTGCAGTAGCTGGTTTCAGCGGGGCCTCGGGCAGTTTAGGTGAATTTGCTACAACTATCTGCTTGCCTCCTTCTATTGTCACAGTAAACACTAAGCCTACAACCAGTAACAAGCTGCCCTCCCCTCTCATGATGATCCTTTGGAGTCTGTCTTTCCCCTTCTTGACCCCATGGCATTTTCTGACATTCGTGCTGAAGTGGACTCAGAAACTCTCAACTGTCTCCACTTTGAGCCTGATGAGGAACTTCTCCTTGGTGGTGATTATGAGAAGGAAGATTACCTTGTGGATGACCCCATGATGGATGGTACTTTTGCTGACACACATGATGAGATGATCTCTGAACCCTCTTTCCACTCTATCCACCCTAACTCCACTGTCATCAAAATGTTGTCCTCCATGGAGATTCCACCTGTGGATGCTTCTACCTCTGACTCCATTAAAAGAAAGGCTAATGGGGGAGAGGAAGATACTGCCAGCTCCAACCCGGAGAGGAGCAAAAATGCAAACTAAAGCTTATGATGCTCAAGATTTTGCTAAGCAATGGTGTAATAAGGCCTCTACCTTTGGCATGTATTGTTGTTTTGGTTGACTACAAACAACCTCAAACACCTTTTGTTATCTACCTTATTTCTATTTCTTAGCGAAATCTTGTAAAACCTTGCATTAATACGCTTTCCAGCAACTTCTAAGTTTTATTTAAGTCATAATCCATCTGTAATCTGGCACTCATACTGGTTGTTCAACTTGTGCCCCCTGGCTACGATGTATTTGTGTGTACTTTGCCATCTTTGGCATATTATCTACTATCATCAAACTTGTAGCTTCATCACCATGTATCTATGTGTACTTTGGCAACTTTGGAATATTAAATACTATTGTCTAACGTGTTGCTTCTTGTCTATGTATCTCACTGCCCCTTTATTGGTTTTCATTCACTGGCAAACTTTTGAAATATTTACTCCTGTTATCCCATGTTGCGCAACTTACCACTTCATCACTCACTCACATTATTTACAATTTGATTTAAGGTATGCAGAAACTAACTCTGCTCAAGAGGATTTTCCTCTTGAGCATTTTGATATTTTAACCATGCACCAGGTACACCCAGGCTTCTAGTGGCTCAGATTGGAGCCTCAATCTTCTGCACCAAGTCCATACAGCATCAACTTTTGGCTTCTTTCAGACCATGTGAATCAAGTCATCACTAGCAACAGAGTTGATGCAAGTTACACCTTGGCTTCCAAATATTTTATTTTATTACACGATTCAGCAAAGCAAGATAATATACATTGTCTTAATGTTTGGATTGTATACACTAATTTCTATTTCACCATTTACTTACTCAGCCTTCTTTTAAGTCTAGTACTCCCTCTGTATGTGACCACCACAAAAATCATGATTGACAAACAATTTTATGAGAGATGCATCCTCAAAAGCTATCTTAGGAGTAACTGTGGTGCATTCTTATGGTCTCCTTTCTTCTTCAGTCTATCTGTTAGAAACTCTAAAACATGGATTAGGATTTCCCCTCAAACTCAAATTACATACTATCGTTTACCAAACTATAACAATGAGCTTTACCTTGTGCACTATGATCAATTTGCTAACTTCTACATGATTATCGAGCACAAGAATACTTCCACATACCCCTTGCAATATACGTCCCCCTATACACATACTCAGCATATAAATGTTCACCCTCAATTAATAAATTTAAACTATAAATTAGGGATAACTGCACATATAAGTGTTGCTAATCAACCTTATAAAAACACCTACCATCACTATTTTTTGATATTCTTCTACTAAAAGCGAACTACATGCTAGCATCCCACCAATTGTTTAGCCCTTCTCTTCATCTTATCTTTATAAATTATCTCTATGTCATCTTAAAATTTACATATAATTATTCTCATGAACCTTATGCCATCTTAAAAGCTATATCTTTGTATACACCTAACGCAACCGCTAAACCTAGACATTTACTACACATCACAGGGAAAATCAAGCATGACCATCAAGTGACCCCAGCTGCCATAAAAGTTATAAATTACATTCGCCACAACTCTTCCAGGGACCCTAAACTATACCTCAAATCTAGCCTATCTCCCAAAAATAAGGCAAAACTAGACAAGCGCCAAATAAATCGAGTAACTGATTCCCTCTGCATTGCCCTTCCCATCGATGCCTACAAAAAATACCCCTCCTCCAAAAAAGTACTATCATGAAATTTAGCTTTTGAAACTGAAGGTTCGATAATATAAAACAAGGTAATATAAAAATACTTTAGAAGGGGGGTTGAATAGAGTATGCCCTTTTTTCGCAGAAAGTCTCAAAACTTTTGGAGCTCGTATAAAACCCTTTGAGATTAAACCTGAATCACAAAGTTAGACAATCGAACCAAGTGTGGAAATAAGGTAAAGCAATAGATAAAGGACATGAGTAATTGTTTACGAGGTTCGGCACGAACTTGGCCTACGTCCCCGCCTAGGGTTCTTCCACAACCCTAGGATTCAAAAGGCTTTATTGATTCGCAAAGCTTAGGATCCTAATAGCTTACCGAGAAGCCTCTCTCCTATACAATTGCAATCTAGTCAACTCACGTTCTCTTGGAGTCCTAGACCAATCTAGAAGAGCCCCACCTCTCTCAGCTATCTAGTACAATCCTCTTACTCTCACAAATCAATAGCCTAGTGCTTACTTCCCGAGTTACAAACTCTCGAGTAACACTATAAATGAATATATCCTATAAGCTCACAGTGTAACTCTCAAAGGCTTTGAAATGAAATAACAAACTCTTGAGCGCTAGCAGAGAGTACACTTTGAAGACAGATCTCGCTTGAATAAATGAAAGCTTGTGTTCAACCAGTATATCATGTCTTCTTCTTCCTTTCCTTTATATAGAAGCAACATGGCGCCTAAGGATCTTCAACAACGGCTAGTTCGGATCATGGCGCGCCCAAGGATCTTCTATTTTTGGACACTTCGAAGACATGATCTCTCTAATTTGGATCTCCTCAATATGCACCATAAGGAAAGAAGTAATTCGAATAATACTTCCTGAAAGGTTAGTTAGGCATATAATATAATGGAAGTATATAATATTAAATAATATTCGGACATAATAATATATAGAACAGGTTTTGTATTTCATCAATACTGTTAAAGCTCCAAGACCTTTGACACAGACAAACTGTCAAGGCCTTTGAAACTTTATTCCGATTTTCATCAAGGGAGGGAGTTATCAATCTCCCCCTTGATGAAAGACAAAACCTGTGCATCCCTGCAACTTAGTCAAGCATAAATAATATAAGTGAAATCGGACTAAGTACCTGCATGGGTTAGACAAATGTTGGATCAAATTTTTAAAGCATGAAAAAGCCATCCAACCGAAAACCAAAAAATCAAAAACCAAGGTCTTCCAAGACCTTCAAGCAGAAAGGTTTTCAAGTCTAAACAACCACATATCATCTCCCCCTTTTTGTCTTTCAACAAAGGGAGGAGGTACCAGTCACCAAAAGTTTTGAAAATGTTTCCAAAAACCAGCAATTTATCAGATTTCAGAGATGGGATAGGGTAGGGTAGGGTTTAAGCTTCGTCGTCCGGAGCATCATCAGTGAGCCTCGTCCACAGACCTTGCAGCATCTTGGTTATCCCGCTCATCTCCGTCATAACCTCCTTGTGCAGCTCCTTGATATCCAGGCGAACTTCCTCCAAGCCCAACTCCAGGTTGTCCATGCGTTCATCAACGGCTGAAGCAGTGGGAAGAGCTTTTGAAAGAGTGGCAAGACTCAAGGTCCCTTGGGGAGACCGAGTGATGCCAATCTTTTCAAGGCTCTTGGAGTCGAACTTACCCATATGACGCTGTTGTTCTTCATTTTTGAAATCAATTCCAGAAGCTTTGAAGAGTGGGGTCAAAAGGGTAGCAAAGGGGAGGGGGGTTCCTTTCCTGGCTTTTCTTGTGTGAGCCATGGATCCTAAAATAGTGTTGGCCAGATCAAGATCAAGGCCATTGAGGATACGGTAAAGGAGGACCATGGCATTGTCAGTAAGGAGCGAGCCAGAGTTAAGACGGGGTAAGAGGCATCGAACAATGATGTTAAATATGATTTTTGCCTCAAGGGTAAGGGATGAGTGGGTGAGTTGCTTTGAGGTGCTCTTAGATGCTTCGGGTAGGAGGTACTTGGCTCGGGCAAGGATGATGCAGTTTTCTTTTGAGGGGTGTATTTCAGAGGGTGGACATGGGCTAGGTAGGCCAAGGAAATCTGCAAAGTCATTGGAGTTGAAAGAGATTCTAACCCCTTTGACAACAGAATCCAAAGACCAACCATTGGCGTCGTGTTTGGCTTTTAGGTTTATGTAGAACAGGCGGGTAAGCTGGGGATAGTAAATGGTTTCAAGATTGAGAAAGGTCCATGCTGGGGATTTTTTGAGAAGATCAATGCAGGGTAGCTTCAAAGCTTCGAAGAACTCAATATCCAAAAAATCAGAACAGCAAATCCTACGAGTTCGAAACTCATCTACCCACTTACCAGCAGTCTCAGCATTTTTAAACCAAGAGGAGGGCAAGGATTGGTTTACCTGGATGTAGGCAGGTGGATCGGCGTTCTTCCTGCGAGCAATCGTTGGAGCGGCTTTCTTGACAGACGCTTCAAGGCTTCTGAGAGTGCCCTTCCTGGTGCGCTTTGGGGATGGAGGCTTGATTGCAATTGGGGCTTTCCGCTTCTTAGGAGACGGGGGAGGAGGAGAAGGAGAGGGAGATTCTTCCTCCTCTTCCTCAGACCCCGAGTCCTCACCGGACCCCGCTTCATCTCCTTCAGCTTCCTCGTCATCTCCAGATCCGTCTTGCTCTTCGTCTTCTTCCTCAGGCTCCTCTTCAGATGGAACCTCCTCGGCTTCGGCTTCCTTCCGAATCCTCTCAGCTTCTTCCTCGGCAAGTTTCCTTGCAAGCTCGGCTTCCGCCTCGGCCTTTTTCTTCTTCAAGGCTTCCTCTTCGACTTCCTTGGCAGCATCTCTTTCCAGAATAGCGTCGAGATCATCTTCCTCCTCTTCCTCGTCCACCTCCTCAGCTAATATCTTCTTTTTCCCTTTCTGTTTCGCACTAAGGGGCTTCTTAGCAGAGCGTTTTTGAGAGCCCTTGGTAACAATGGCCGTGCTCTCAGCGATGGTGCTCTGGAAAACAGTTGGGATAATGGCTTGAGGAGTGGGTTCAGGTGTGGGAGAGGTGGTAGTGACCTGACGTCCCTTGGGGGTGGCGCCAAGTCTTTTGGGTGTGGAAGCTTTCTTTGATTTGGGAGCCATGGAGGAAATCGGTTAGGGTTTTCTTAGAACAGGTTGAAAGGTTGAAGAAGAAGAAGGTGAAAGGGTTTGGAGAGGTTCAGAGTTTGTGAGGGAATCGGGTACAAAATTGGGTTTAAGTAGAGAGAGAAGATGATGGAGTGATGGGACGGGTTTAGAGTTCCAAGGGAGGATAATGATATCATTGCCAAATTTGAAAAATTTCCAATTCAAAATTCAAACTATTCCATTAAAATAGGACTGAATAACCGAAATATTTAGTTCCAAAATTAAGATATCTCAACGGAAAGAAAATATAACATAAATAGGCAATTTTGAAATCCGATAAAAATATAATTGATTAAATATCTAGAAAGATATTAACCAAAAATATGTGATCCGATGTATGTAATCTACCATTTAGTTCACAAACCTTGACATAATTCTCAAAGGTCTTGACACTAAGTAGATATTATCTTTCGTAAAGGGAAAGCTCCCCCTACGAAAGTGCATCCTTGTTAAGCATCCCAATCTCTCGTCTTATGAAGGTGAACCTGTCCTCTGCCAAAGGCTTAGTAAAAATGTCAGCCCATTGATAATCAGTTGAAATAAACGAAATGGACACATCACCTTTTTCAACATGGTCTCTAATGAAATGATGCCTTACATCAATATGTTTGGTCCTTGAATGCTGAACAGGATTCTTAGTGATGGAGATGGCACTTGTATTGTCACATTTAATAGGAATGCCTTTGAGGTTGATGCCAAGATCTCGCATTTGTTGAGCTATCCAAAGGATTTGGGAGCAACAGGCTCCAGCTGCAATGTATTCGGCTTCTGCAGTGGATAGAGCGATTGAGTTTTGTTTCTTTGAGTGCCAACTGATCAAGGATGCTCCTAAGAATTGGCAACATCCTGATGTGCTCTTCCTATCCACCTTATACCCTGCAAAATCTGCATCAGAATATCCAATTAATGTGAAATCCTTTTGCTTTGGGTACCATAGTCCAAGCTCCTTAGTGCCATTGAGATATCGAAAGATCCTCTTTACAGCCACGAGGTGAGATTCTTTAGGATCAGCTTGAAACCTAGCACACATGCAAACACTAAACATGATGTCAGGTCTACTAGCCGTGAGATATAATAAAGATCCAATCATTCCTCGATACTCCTTTTGATTGACACTTTTCCCAGTCTTGTCTTGATCTAGAGATAATGTTGAGCTCATGGGAGTCTTGGCTGCTTTGGATTGATCCATCTTGAACTTCTTCAAGAGATCCTTAGTGTACTTGCTTTGGTTGACAAAGATCCCTTTCTTGGATAGGTGAACTTGTAATCCCAAAAAGAAGTTGAGTTCACCCATCAAGCTCATCTCGAATTCACTGCACATGATGTCAAAAAATTCCTTGCACAAAGATGTGTTAGTAGCACCAAATAATATATCATCAACATAAATTTGAATGACCAAAATGTCCTTTCCTTTGGTCTTGATAAAAAGAGTCTTGTCGATCAACCCCCTTTTAAAATCATTTTCTAAAAGATATTTTGACAAGCGCTCATACCAAGCTCTTGGGGCTTGTTTCAAACCATAAAGCGCTTTGTCAAGTTTATAAACATGATTGGGAAATCCAAACTTTCAAATCCTAGGGGTTGAGCCACATATACTTCTTCCTCTAAGAAACCATTAAGAAAAGCACACTTGACATCCATTTGATATAACTTTATGCTCATAAAAGATGCAAATGCTAATAAAATGCGAATGGCTTCAAGCCTGGCTACGGGAGCAAAGGTCTCCTCGTAGTCAATACCTTCCTCTTGATTGTAGCCTTGAGCAACAAGCCTTGCCTTGTCCCTCACGATCTTACCATTCTCATCTAGCTTGTTTCAAAATACCCATCGTGTGCCAATGACTGATTGATGCTTTAGCCTTGGCTTCAAGGTCCAGACTTTGTTTCTTTCAAATTCGTTAAGCTCGCTTTGCATAGCAATGATCCAGTCTGGCTCTTGAAGTGCCTCATCTACCTTCTTTGGTTCAATAAGAGAAACAAACGTGTGAAAAGCACAAAGATCTTTAAGTTTAGAACGAGTTTGAACACTAGAAGTAGGGTCAGAAATGATATCCTTTAATGAGTGTGATGAGGAGTATTTGAATTTCCTTTTGCTAGTCTCAGCTCCTTGATTCGTCACACCAGTAGGATTGACTTGTGGTACATCTGACTCCGTGGTCCTGTTAGGTTCAGTTACAGCAGTTTCTGACGTCTCAACACTGTTGGATTGGACAACAAGGGCTTTGGACGAATCTTCAACACCTTGGGCCAATTCTTCAGTGTTAAGAATCTGTTCCTGCATGTTCCTCTTCTCTGTGTTCTTGGTAGTAGCATCATCACCTTCCTCGTTCTCTGCATGGATGTTAAGATCTATATCTGCAACACTTTCACTCAAAGAACCGTCATTGCATTCATCAAATATAACATGTATACTTTCTTCAACTAACTGGGTCCTTTTATTGAAGATTCTATAAGCTTTGCTACTTGTGGAGTAGCCAAGAAATATACCTTCATCACTACGCGCATCAAATTTCCCAAGGTTATCTTTTCCATTGTTATGAACAAAACAAGTACAGCCAAAGGGTTTAAAATAAGATATAAGTGGTTTGCGGCCTTTGAAAAGTTCATAAGGAGTTTTCTTTAAGATGGAACGAATAAGACAACGATTCAAAATGTAGTTAGCTGTGTTAACAGCTTCAGCCCAATAGGTTTTAGGTAATGCATTTTCTAAAAGCATAGTCCTGGCCATATCCTCTAAGGTGCGGTTCTTGCGTTCCACAACCCCGTTTTGTTGAGGTGTCCTAGGAGCAGAAAAGTTATGGGAGATGCCATATTTAGCACAAAACAAATCAAACTGAAGTTGATCAAACTCCCTACCATGATCACTCCGAATTGACACTATGGGCTCGTTTCTTAAAGTTTGCAACTCCTTACAAAGTTTTGAAAACTCAAATAAGGCCTCTGATTTTTCTTTTAAAAATGCAACCCAAGTATATCTAGAGAAATCATCAACAACAACTAGCATGTACTTTTTACCATTGGGAGATTTGACTCACATAGGACCACATAAATCCATATGTAAAAGTTCAAGGGGTCTAGAAGAACTTACAACCTTTTTGGGTTTGAAAGAGCTACGTGTTTGTTTACCTCGTGTGCATGCATTGCACATATCAATACCTTTGAAGTCCATCTCAGGTAGCCCTCTTACAAGCCCTTTGGACACAAGCTTCTGTAGTGTATGTGGACTCACATGACCGAGTCTCCTGTGCCAGAGCTTTGGATCGTCCGTCAAAGCCTTTAGACAGGTTAAGCTTCCTTGTGCCACTTGATCAGCATTTACAGCGTATATATTGTTGTAACGATATGCAGTCAATATAACTTCACATGTATCTTCTCTGCACACTAGACATCTTTTCTTGTTAAATTTGACATAGTTGCCACTATCACATAGTTGAGAGACACTAAGCAAATTATACTTTAAACCATTAACAAGATAGACATTTTTAATACTATGGCTGGAATCACTTCCAACACTACCAATACCGACGATGTCACATTTTCCTTTGTCACCAAGAGTGATTGTTCCCGTGGATTGCTCCTTTAGATCATGAAAGAGAGAACTCTTTCCACTCATATGCCTCGAGCACCCACTATCAATGATCCATTTATGTTCCTTCACCTTGGTGTTCTCCTGCAAGACAAACATCAACCTTTGTGGCTAGACCAATAAGCAAATTTGGATCCATTGTTGGGGTAAACCATGTTTGGTAAAATAGTGCCTTTTGGAACCCAAACTTGTGTTATCCGTTCTTTTCTCAAATGAACAGGAAATGTATTGCGAATAATATATGGGTCCTTTCTTCTATAAGGGCAGGTCTCTTTTACATGTCCCTTTCTAGCACAGTGGTGACATATAGGAGAGGTTCTGCTTCCTTTTGCCTTTACAAAGGTGGTAATGTGCTGCTTCTTTAAAAACCTTGGATTGTAACCAATACCACTTTTGTTTAGAGAACTTTGTTGCTCGCCCAACATCCTATCAAGAGTGCCTTTGGATTTGGTAAAACTTATGAGGGCTGTCTGTTGGTCTTGAATCTTATTATTCAGGGAGATCTTCTCGTTCTCTAAGTCATGATGCTCATTTCTTAGAGAGGAGAGATCTTGCTTGAGTTCAGATTTCTCTGAGTCAAGCGTCTTGACTTTAATGTCAAGACCTGAATAAGAAGCTTCAAGACTTTTAACCCTCATAGACAGATCCTCAATAGTTCTTTCCTGATCCACAGTTCTCTTAATAAGAATGTTAGTTTGGGCAATAAGTTTCTCTTCATTGGCAATCACATTGGAAAGGAATTCCGATAATACCTCTTTTGGACTTGCCATAAGTTCTCTTACAGTAGCTTCAAGCTTTTCATCGTGGGATTCATCTTCTGATGCCATAAGACAAATATTGGCCTTCTCATCATCGGAGTCAGAGTCAGAATCGCTCCAAGTTGCCACCATGGCTTTCTTCTTCCATTTGTCACCCTTCTTGGACTGGCTCTTTGTCTTTTGAGGGCAGTCCTTCACGAGATGATCTGTTTCACCACATTCAAAACAAGACAACGGTTTAGTCTTCTTTTCATACTTGTTGTATTGAGGCTTAACTCGAAATTTTGAATACTATGATCCATCCTTGTTGTTGAATTGCTTCTTCATTTTGAGAATTCGAGCAAGGCCTCTTATGATAAGAGCAAAAGGATCATCCTCATCGTCATCCTCATCTTCGGAATCAGATCCATCTTTAGGCTCATCCTTCTTAGACTTGAGTGCCAAGTTCTTAGTGCTAGCTGGAAGTTCTCCATCGTCTTCATTAAGGATCATCTCATGCGTGATCAGCTTCCCAAGAAGGTCATCAAGGGGTAGAGTGGTGAGGTCCTGTGCTTCCTCTATAGCTGTTACTTTTGGACCCCATTTTTCTTTTGGGAGGCACCTCAATATCTTCCTCACTTTCTCAACGTTGGTAAAGCTCTTGCCGAGAGAGTCAAGGTTGTTGGTGATTTCTGTGAATCGTGTGAACATGGCCTTGATTGACTCATCAGACTTCATTTTGAAGAGCTCATATTTTCGAAGGAAGATGCTGATCTTGGTGTCTTTCACTTGGATCGTTCCTTCATAGGTGACGACCAGTTTGTCCCAAATCTCTTTAGCTGACCTACAAGATGAAATATGGTTAAACTCATCAGTGCTAATACCACAATAAAGTAAGTTAATAGCCCTATAGTTTTTGGAGACGAGTTCAAGATCCGCTTGGATGTATTCAGACTCCTTCTTTGCGACTTTGGTTCCATTTGGTCCGTCTTTCTCTGGAATCTTCGGACCATTCTCTATAATGTTCCAAAGTTCTAGATCTTGATCTATAATGAACATTTTCATCAAGGATCTCCAGTGGACAAAGTTGTTTCCTACAAAGAGTGGTGGTCTGCTCGTGGACCTTCCCCGTGCAAATCCTCCGCTTGCTTCACCAGACATGATCGAAAACTCACAAGATTGTTAGATCAAAAACAGTGAGTAAAGCTCTGATACCAATTGAAGGTTCGATAATATAAAACAAGGTAATATAGAAATACTCTAGAAGGGGGTTGAATAGAGTATGCCCTTTTTTCGCAGAAAGTCTCAAGACTTTTGGAGCTCGTATAAAACCCTTTGAGATTAAACCTGAATTACAAAGTTAGACAATCGAACCAAGTGCGGAAATAAGGTAAAACAATAGATAAAGGACACGAGTAATTGTTTACGAGGTTCGGCACGAACTTGGCCTACGTCCCCGCCTAGGGTTCTTCCACAACCCTAGGATTCAAAAGGCTTTATTGATTCGCAAAGCTTAGGATCCTAATAGCTCACCGAGAAGCCTCTCTCCTATACAATTGCAATCTAGTCAACTCACGTTCCCTTGGAGTCCTAGACCAATCTAGAAGAGCCCCACCTCTCTCAGCTATCTAGTACAATCCTCTTACTCTCACAAATCAATAGCCTAGTGCTTACTTCCCGAGTTACAAACTCTCGAGTAACACTATAAATGAATATATCCTATAAGCTCACAGTGTAACTCTCAAAGGCTTTGAAATGAAATAACAAACTCTTGAGCGCTAGCAGAGAGTACACTTTGAAGACAGATCTCGCTTGAATAAATGAAAGCTTGTGTTCAACCAGTATATCCTGTCTTCTTCTTCCTTTCCTTTATATAGAAGCAACATGGCGCCTAAGGATCTTCAACAACGGCTAGTTCGGATCATGGCGCGCCCAAAGATCTTCTATTTTTGGACACTTCGAAGACATGATCTCTCCAATTTGGATCTCCTCAATATGCACCATAAGGAAAGAAGTAATTCGAATAATACTTCCTGAAAGGTTAGTTAGGCATATAATATAATGGAAGTATATAATATTAAATAATATTCGGACATTATAATATATAGAACAGGTTTTGTATTTCATCAATACTGTTAAAGCTCCAAGAGCTTTGACACAGACAAACTGTCAAGGCCTTTGAAACTTTATTCCGATTTTCATCAAGGGAGGGAGTTATCAGAAACGTTAGGGGATTAGGTAGAAAAAATATCTGGACACAAATAGAATCGACCTGTAAGACGGACCACGTCAAAATCCTAGTGCTTGTAGAGACAAAGCTACAACACCCGCCTCCGGATAACTGCTGGAGAAAACTTGGATTTGATAATATGCACTTCTGTCATTCAACGGGGCTTTCTGGAGGGCTATGTCTCATTTGGAAGGCATCTCAACTTATTAATGAATCATTCATAATAAAGGATTCGGATGACAGAATTATACAAGCAATATACAACAATTACACTCTTAATATAACAATCGTTGTTCTCTTCGTTTATGCTCCTCCTCATGAGTGTGATAAGAATAATTTCTGGGCTTCACTATCATCAACTATCAATAGCATTAATGAACCAGTAATAATAATTGGAGACCTAAACGAAATGCTAGAGCCTTCTAACAAGCTAGGAGGGGCCACTCCTAACGCGAATAGATTTCACAGACTCACAGAGCTTATTGCCATCCACAATCTTATGGACACGCCAACCACGGGAAACAAATACACATGGAGAAAGCGCTCCCATATACACGAGAACATTTATGAAAAACTAGATAGAGCTCTAATAAGCCATAGCATACTACAACAATTTTCTAACTTATATACAAAAAATCATGCCTTCATCAGATCTGATCACACTCAAATCACACTAGACTTAATGGACAACCAAAAACTGAAGCTACAACACTTCAAGTTTGAAATGACCTGGACTACTAGGCCGGAATTTGAAACACTCATCAAAAGTGCTTGACGTGTGGATGTGCCTGGATCGCTTTATATAAATTAACCAAAAAACTGCAAGAAGTGAAAAAGAAAAGCAAGGCTTGGAGCAAAGTTACTTTTGGTAACATTTTCTGCCAAATATCTTCTGTAAAAAAGCGTTATAGGAGCTGCAATTACAATTATGTAATTCTTATGACCACAACTTAGATAACAAAGTCAGAAGGGTTATCAAACATTCTTCTCTCCTAAACTACCAATGTCAATATTGGGGTCAATGGGCCAAGAGAACACATGTAAGATCAATAAATGCAAATACAAAATATTTTCATAGAATAGCGATCGGGCGTCGAAACAAAAATATCATAAAGTCACTTTAGACTGCAACAGGGATAACGGTTACCAAAGAAAAGGACATACAGGAACTCATTAAGAAGGACTTCGTAAAATGATATTCGTAAAACCAAAGACAAAGAATACCAAGTTGCCTACTCGACAACATCGGCAGGGAAATAACTGATGAGGACAATCATTGGCTAACCAGACAAATCACCAATTCCAAAATTAAGAATGCAGTCTTCGGATTGGCTAATGAAAAATCATTGGGGCCTGATGGCTTCCCCGCCGGTTTTTTTCAAAAAGTACTGGCATATTGTCGGACCCTCGGTCATTAAGGCCGTCAAATGTTTCTTTCTCAGTGGCAGAATATTAAAGCAAATAAACCATACTTTTATCACTTTGATACCCAAATGTGAAAACCCAACAACCAAATCCCATTACAGGCCCATAAACTTATGCTCAACAACATATAAAATCATTTCGAAAGTATTGGCTACTAGACTAAAAAAATAATTCCTAAAATCATCAACCCACTGCAGAGCGCATTCACAGCAGGAAGATCCATACAAGATAATATCCTAATTGATAATGAAATATTTCACTCCTTCTCCAAGAAAAAGGGGCTTCCTGGCTAGATGGCAGTTAAGCTTAACATGGAAAAAGTGTTTGACCTAGTTGATTGGGACTTCCTCCTATCAGTTATGGACCATTTTAGTTTCTCCCTCCATTTTTCTGGATGGATAAAGGAATGCATAACTATAGTTACCTAATCGGTTCTAGTAAATAATGAGCCCCCGATCTGTTTACACCAAAACGTGGCCTTAGACAAGGAGACCCCCTATCTCCATATCTCTTCCTTATACTTTCTGAAGTCCTTGCTTGAGGACTTTGCAAAGAATCTACTAAACCCCGTAGCCACTTGGGTATCACAATTACAAGAAACAGAACTAGAATTCCCTTTTTGGCTTTTGCAGATGATATTGTCATTTTTGCATCAACCACGAAGACTGCCTGCGATCGGATAAACATGATTCTCAGAGAATTTTCTTCTCTATCGGGAAAAAAAGTAAACAGACATAAATCACACTTTCAAACAATCCCTAATCTCACAACAAATCAGAAAAATGTCATCCACAATGAACTAGAAATCCCATTCACAAACAATCTGGGTAACTAGCTAGGTTGCCCTATCATTTGTGGTCGCACAACAAAGGATGCATTAAAGATCTCCTTACCAATACAAAATCACAACTCCACAGATGGAAAGCCAATTGTCTGTCCCAAGCAGGACGATACACCCTGATCAAAACAACACTATCAGCCAAACCCCTTCAACTGATGCAATGCTTCCTATTACCTAAATCTGTACATTCAGAATCTCATGGGGGCCTTGGTCTACGTAGCTCAGAAGACATGAACAAAGCATTGCAACTAAAACTAATATGGAAAATCTTGGTGGCCAGCAGTCCTTGGGTTTCTCTAATTACAGAAAAGTACCTCAAAAACCAAAACATATTACAATATCAGAGAAAGGGAGATTCCTCCTATCAATGGACACAACTTACAAAATTGCTGCCTCTCTTCAAGGATGGGATCGGGTGGTCTATCGGTAATGGTGAAAGCATAAAGTTCTAGATGGACCACTGGATCGGTGACTCTCCCCTCATCTCTAAGATTACTAACGACCAACAAGTCGACCCTTATGCCACAATTTCAGAATTTTTACAAGAAAACAAGTCATGGGATACTAAAAAACTACACAATGCCATTCAAGACGCACTACCAAATGACATAGTAGAATCGATAGCTATGACACCAATTCCAAAAAGCATACATATTACTCCCTCCGTTCGGCAAAACTTGACGTTTTACTATTCACGCACGCTTTTTTAGGAGATAAAAACTATATAAAATATCTAGTTTTTTAAATAATTTTTTTAACAATTTCGTAGTTATTATTAATAAGTACAAACTTGTTAAAAAAATTTTTAAAAAAATGAATATTTTATATAGTTTTTATCATTCTAAAAAAGCGTGCATGAATAGTAAACGACAAGTTTTGCCGAACGGAGGGAGTAATAATCTATATTGGAAATGGAGCAAGAATGGTTGGTTTTCTACAAGTTCTGCAATTGCGATGATCAATAATAAGAAACACCATCAAAAATCTGACATGAGATGGATTTGAAACCTTGATGTACCACCAAAGGTTAAAACTCTTCTATGGAAGATTACAAAAAATGGACTACCCACCACATCCAGATTTGCTTCACGTGGTATGGGAATACCGACTACATGCCCTCACTGTGACTCCAATTACGAAGACTTAATCCATCTACTTTGGGATTGTCCGATCTCGCAATCTACAAAATCAGCACTAGACCCCACATTAACAATGACACTAAATAACTGCTTCACCCAAGAAACTGATTTAAACAGTATCATCCGAGACATCAAAGAAGGAGTTGGTACACCTCGCTTCACTAAACTTGCCTTCGTCTGGTTGTGTATTTGGTACTACCGAAACAAATCTTTATTCGATAACATCAAACCAAATGTAACAAGCATTGTAACATTCATAAGGGACCAAACCTTTCAATGGAAATGTTCGCAACAAAATGATGACAATTTGGAACTACACCAGAACAACAGAAACAACCGACCCATTACACAACGGAAGAGGAAGAAAACAAAATGGCAACCACCAAGACCAGAAACATATAAACTCAATTTTGATAGAGGCCTTTCTTCGTCCTCCAAGGGCTCTTATGGGGAGGAGTAAATGTTTGCCGAAAGAGGATGAATACAATTGGAGAAGGGGTTGTTGTAGCTTGTCTGAATACAAAAGAGTGGTGCAGGGCTAATCCGAAGGTGGGAGGGGAAGAAAGACAAAATGTGGTCCCAAAATGGATCCCAATTACCCGAAACAAAAAAAATCACGAAACCCGCTCTCTCAGTCCAAATCTTGACTCAATCAAATTTTAAATCGAACTTCCAAAACCGAATTAATTAGTCAAATAAAATTTCGCTCATATTTCAAAATCTCAAGTCAAAGTAGCGGAATTGAAATCCGTTGGAAAAATCCGTTAAAAATCATGCCAGAACTCATTATTCGTTATCAGAAATCATACAGGTACTCCGATTTTCTTTGGTGCTGGACCTTCTCCTATCTCCTCTATTATTGGTTTGGAGGGTTTCACACTATGGAAAGGGATCATAGCGACACAAAAACTAAACGTAACTGACCTAATAATTGAGGGTGATAACCTCACCATTATCAATAGCCTTAAAGGCCTAGGAATGCCTACGGGAGATTCTGAAATGATTGTCTCAGACAGTCTAGTCTCTCTAGGATTCTTTCGATCTTATGAGATTCGTCATGTCTATAGGAAAGCAAACCGTGTTGCGGACCGTTTATCGCATCTGAACCTTGCTTTCTCTAGTTCTGTGACTCCTGACGATTCCACGCTGCGCAATCTCATCCGTTTGGATGCTCTTGGCATATAGGGGCTGCCCTATTGTCAAATTATTTCCGATTCAAATATATATATATATATATATATTATATATATAATAATATTTCACATTATATAATTTATTTTTATAATATATTACCATTGAAAAAGTTTTTATACAAATATATTAATATTTTGTTTATAGTTAACATTAACCGCTAAATTATTATCAAATATATAGTTTTTCTGACTTCATACTACTCCGCAATATTTATATCTAATATCACAAATTTCTATTCATTCTTAAAACATAAGATATTGATTTTTTAAATAAAGAAAGACAATGTTTATGCAAAATTATAAGTTCTATGATATATTATGTTGTGTGCTATATATTAATTTAAAAATGGTTAGTATAAACAGATATGTAGTTGTCGTTGTTGTTAATCCAAAAGTTTTTTCTAATTATTGAGGAGACATTTAGTTAATAAATTTATTGGGTAAAATTTTTTTTTTACAATACGTTTTTTTAACAAATTAGATGGTTCATCTTTCAACTGGGCATTAAATGGGCAAAAAGCCTCTTATATAGATGTTATATATATAGATTATTATTATTAATATTATTATTATTATAAATTAGTTGGTTTATCTTTTTTAACAAAGGTGATTTAGCTTTCGATTGGGCATTAAATGGGCAAAAAAGTCTGTTATATAGATATAGATTTTTCATTATTATTATTATTATTATTATTATTATTATTATTATTATTATTATTATTATTATTATTATTATAAATTAGATGGTTTATCTTTTTTTAACAAAGGTGGTTTAGCTTTCAATTGGGCATTAAATGGGCAAAAGTCATCTTTTATATGTTATATAGATATTATTATTATTATTATTATTATTATTATTATTATTATTATTATTATTATAAATTAGGTGGTTTATCCTTTTTGTAACAAAGGTGGTTTAGCACTTTAGCTTTCAATTGAGCATTAAATGGGAAAAAACCTCTTTTATATGTTATATAGATTCGACACACTTACATTTACATGTTTATAAATTTTTATCATGAAAAATAATTACTTCAAAAAATATAAAAAATATTTTCTAGTATAATCGATCTTTTAATTATATATAATTTTTTTAATAATAATTTTTTATGATAAAAATTCATAAATATGAAGATATAAGTGTATGGAATATGAATACAATTTTTTATTTTTTTTAAAAGTTTAATTATACTTGAAATAATTAAGTGATACACCAAATGTTACACCGTGCGATGCAGGGGATCTCCGTTGGTAATGCCACCGGGCAAAGCGATAACAACACATACAATATTTAAAATCTAAGTCGATCATAAAATGCAAGTTTACGTGCTAAATAAATAGTCATCAGGCTCCCAATCCATGAATACAAATGTAGTTCTAAAGTATCTTGTAAATTCCAGTTTTAAAAACACCAGTCAATAGAGATAATTGAATAAATAAAGATTGACATATTATTATTAAGAGCATGAGTTTAAACACGAAAAATATCGATTTGTTAATAATTTTTATTATTTTCACCACTAACCATCCCATAATCCTACGATGACTTAAACATCTGCTAATCACACTCACCATTGTATATTCCGATGGAGTAATGGACTTTTGCATACGATTTCACCCCACTGCAGGGTGAATTTGAATGGGAAAAAGGTTGCTTCAAAAGGTTGCAAAAGCGTACACTAAGTCTGATTTTAATAGTGCACTTGATGAGATGAGAGTTGTGAGCGAAAAAGTTGTCGAGGACTTTATTTGCCAAAATCCAACAAAATTTTGTTGATCCTATTTGAAGACATTGTGAAAGAGTGATGTAATTGTTAGAAACATGTCTAAGACGTTTAGAGCATCCACATCTGGGTGTTTAAGCTTAAAATATAAGGAATCAATTAATATAATAAGAGAGAAAAAAAAATAAAGAACGATGTGAAGTGTTATTTAGCAAGGAACTTCCAACAATGGAGGGAAGATGAAAATAGGGGACCTATGCCCATGAAGTTGGGCTTTACTAAAAGGGGAAGTCAGGATATTAGAGGAAAAAGGTATGTACTTCAAGTAATGTCAAAGTCTCTAATATACATTCTTGAGGGTATATGATTGAAATTGATGAATAGACTATTTCATATTAATAGAGTTTTGATGATGCCTGTTACTCATGGAATTTTACAAGGGTGAGAAAGGAATCATAGAAAGGAAAGCTAGAAGTACAAAATTGTAAATATAAACAAGCTAGTAGTGGTGAGTTTCAAGTTATATATATCATGTCGACATGTTCAGTGTGAACCTAGATTAGAAGACATGCACATGTCGAAAATAAGAGTGGATAGGTATACAATACCTCAATGCTATCTCATGTTGCAATTAGATAAAGAAAAATTATTAGGTAAGAGTTCGGGTGGTAAACCTACCCGAGAGCATCTTTACGGATGAGGTACAAGAGACCTATGTTATTATAGATGTCGAGACCTTTGATAGAGCTGCAAAGGTGTGAAACCTTATCAGTCATCTTGTTGCCATCACGGGGTATATGAGAGAAAGACACATCTCTTACTCTCGATAGAGGGGTCCCTCTTTGATATTACATATGTCTTAACCTAATATGTTGCTTATTTCACCCTAAACTAATCAAACCTTAGACTAACTCCAATGGTAGTGTGTATATGTGCAAATGTACATTTTTTGGTGATATTTTTATTCCAATGGTGATTTATGGGGTGCTCAAATGTGTATATTTGAGCAGCAAGTGTGCATATATAAGCACAAAATCCCCCTGGTGTGCAAATCTTTACCCATTTTCAAGACTAAAAAAAACTCACCCAGAAATCAAATGAGTGAATAGTACGCACCACTTTTTTTAGAAAATAATGCGCGTGATCTTCAGATGAAGAGGAAAGTGTGTAAAACAAATAAAGGTTTGCTTTTCGGTCAAAATTTGAGCCTTTTTTCATTGTTGTGGGTCCCAGGCAACAACTTTTCATTTATTTTGCATTTAAATTAAAAACATTTACTCCAATGAATCAATCTAACGACTGGAATTAAACTAAGCAAATCCAACGGTAATATTTTTGATCCAACGGTTAAAATTAAAATCCAATGGTTAAAATAAATTAATTTAGTGAACTGTATTTTTTAAATAAAAATAACGGTCGGATATGCTTTTATCCATTTTTCTTCACTTTTTGCTATAAATACAAGCCTACATACACTTTCAAATCATATTCTACATCTTGTTCTCTCTTTCAAATTTCTTGTATCTCATATATATATCAAATATAAATCATGTCTTCTAGAGGTCTCAAGTGGAGTATTGAAGAAGATGTAATCTTATGTAAAGCATGGATTTCAATTTCACAAGATGGAGCCATTGGCACAAACCAATCGTTAGATTCATTTTGGGCAAGGATCCAAAAGAAATGCTTCGAGTATATCCCCACTTTTAATCGAAGCAAAGATTAATGCCATGGGCGTTATAGGCTAATAAGCCAAGAATGTTCTCTATTTCGACAAAGTCTAAGGAAAGCCAACGCATCTCCCGCAAGCGGTTGTAATCAAGTTGATGTTGTAAGTAATTGTTTCCTTAAAATTATTTTGTTATTGAATATTTAATGTTATAAGTAGTTGATGTTATACATAATTATTTTTACTTCGTCGAAGTGTTGTTGAATGCTTCACTTTGATTTCATTGATGATTTATTTTCCGTGTATTGTAGGATCATCATGCACGAACTATATTTCTTAACGATAACAAAGGCAAGGCATTCAAATTCGATCATGCTTGGAATCTCTTGGAAAAATGCCCAAAATGGCTTAAACTTGTTCGAAAGTCCCATTAATGTTGGCGATGCTACTTCTAATGCACCCAACCGATTTAAGAATCCCATAAATAATAATTTTGGGATATCCCTCAATCAAATGGAAAGTCCAACACTTATTGGTGTTGGAGGTTCTAGTTCACCCTTAGAGGCCATGACCCCAAGCCCTAACAACTTGAAAAGACCAATGTGGCGAGACAAACAAAAGGAGAAGAAAAAGGGGAAGCAATCATACAATGGTAGAAGGAAGGCATTTGATGATAACATGACTCAATTGATTAAGCAAGGCGAAGTTATGGCAAGTGAGACCCAAAATAGAAGAGTGGGGGACCAAAGGGCAATTGATTTCGAAATTCGAAAGCATAATGATATGATCCTTACAATGGATCTCTCACAATTGTCTCCAAATAAGCAACGATACTTTATGAATGAGCAAAATATCATCATGGGAAAGTCTAAAAATAGTGAAGACAATTCAAACTACTTCCCAAATTCTTCAAGCTATTATGATGGCTCCGATGTTGATGGCTACATTCCTACCTTAGTGATGATAATGATTTTTAGATTTCCATATTATGTAGTTGATTATAATTTCCAATATTAGTTTCATTTTATAAGTAATATAAATTAAGTAACTTTATTGTTTTAGATTTAGTTTAATTATGTTAACTTACTTTGTGTTATAGTTTAGTTTTATAAAGTATGGAATACAACTAAGAAAATTAGGATTAAAGTGCCAAGAAACAAATAAGTAACGGTGGGACAATGATGTGTGATTCAAAAGAGCAGAAAAACCATGAAAAAAACGCAATGAGCATGAAAAAAAAAGAAAGAAGAAAAGTACATTTATGATGAAATTAAACAAAAAAAGTAGCAAAAAACTAGCATAGATCAAACGGTGTGTGATCCAAAGAGCGTCCAAATATGCTTCACGAGATCATTCCTGATGGAGTGATGCGTATTTGTGTCCCGAATACGGTTGTGATTATGCATGTATTCTTCAAGTGTTGGTCTATCCCGACCCAACTCAAAAGAGGCATTTGGACTTATTTCATAGTCATTCATAGCACATATTACCTCACCATCTACATCCTCAACATATTCGTCTTCGATGATCATGTTGTGAAGAACAATACATGTAAGCATTATTTCACCTAGCGTTTGAGTATCCCATATTCGAGTTGGGCCACGTATAATAGTCCACCTTGTTTGTAGTATCACAAAAGCCCTCTCGACATCCTTGTGGTGCGCTTCTTGCATTTGAGAAAATAAAACTTTCTCGGGACTATCTGGACTACTAATAGATTTGACAAATGTTGCCCATGAAGGGTAAATGTCATCAGCTAAATAATAACATTGGTTATAGTAGTGGTCGTTTACCTTGAATCGGACAGTAGGGACTTCTCCATTGACAACTTTATCAAACACCGGAGAGCATCCAAGAGTGTTTAGATCGTTGTTGGAACCCGATGTGCCAAAGAAAGCATGCCAAATCCAAGTGTCGTAGGATGCCACGGCTTCAAGGACAATAGTTGGTTTTCCTTTGAACCCAGTGTATTGTCCGACATGAGCGGTGGGACAATTCCTCCACTGCCAATGCATGCAGTCTATGGATCCGATCATTCCTGGGAAGCCCTTTTTGTTGGCCTTGCCCAACAACTTTTGTAGATCATTTTGGTTTGGTTGTCGGAGGTACCAAGTGCCGTAGATTTTTAGTATTGTCTTGCAAAATCTCCTCAAGCACTCTAGTGATGTGGTCTCCCCCATTCGACAATACTCATCCATTGAGTTGGCCGAACAACCATTGACCATCATACGTAGGGCACTTGTTAGCTTTTGATGGGGTGATAGAGAAATCTTCTTCGCAACATCTGTTTTGAATTGAAAGCAAGAGTCATATGTTACTACCTCATTCATGATGCGGTTGAAAAGGCGAGGTTGCATGCGATAGTGCCTTCGAAACATGAGAGCATCATAGGTTGGGTTAGGATTAAAGTAATCCTTCATCAACCGAAGATGTCCTTCACCTCTATCTCTATTTATGCGCTCATGCTTGGATTCATCCTCTTCCTCCCTTCTTTGATTTTCACTCATCATGAGTGCCCTTATACGATGCATATGAGCTTCCATCCCATCGGAAAGCTCCATAGTAGACATTCCCGAATAGTTTTGATATGAACTCATGGTTGTTTTGGGGTGAGGTGATGATGAGAAAAAAGATTTGAGTTGGTTTAAACTTGTGAATGTGATATTGTATATATAGTGAGGGAAGAAGACATAAACAATGGATTTTGAAGACATACCATTTATGTTTAGACTACTCTTAAAATATGTGATTCATTTTGTATGGTCAATTTATATGTAAGAGAAAAACACAACCATTTGTTTTAGGTGTTACAAATTCAACTTGACTATTTTTACTTGAACAAAAACATTGTATTTTGTGGATATCATTTATTATGGTCAATTTGCATTTGAGACAATGAGACAACCATTGAATTTTATTTTTTTATTTTTTTGTATAGTCAACTTGTATGTAGGTACATGACACAAATATTATACTTTGTGTACACAATTTATATTTATACTATTATTAAATTATTTGATTATTTTTCTATAACAAGGATTTGATTTTTGAAATTTCGGTCAAAATAATATTTTTTATATCAAAATGTGCGTAATAAAAAATTGTAATAAGAAAAAATATTTAAAATTACAAATATTGAAAAATCAAAATTATTTTTAAGGTAAAGATAAATTAGTTGGATAAATAAAGAAGGATGTGTAAAAAATAGACATTTAACCATTGGAGTAAAAGTACAAAAAGTTGTGTGCATTTTTACACAACTTGTGCAAATTTGCACACCTAACCATTGGAGTTAGTCTTAGTGTATAAATTAATTTATTATATATGTCATCCACTTTTATCAAAGCACCATATTTTCAACATTATCGTTAAAACAACAATATTAGTAATTTATATATTTAGTATATGAAATTTGATACAATTCTAATTAAATTAACATTTTTTCTTTTACAAAATATAATATAAGGTTTATAAATTAGATGCACTTTAATTTGTACTCCCTCCGTTCGGCAAAACTTGTTACTTTACTATTCATGCACGCTTTTTTAGGGGATAAAAACTATTTAAAATATCTAGTTTTTTAATAATTTTTTAACAATTTCGTAGTTATTATTAATAAGTACAAACTTGTTAAAAAAATTTATAAAAATTAAATATTTTATATAGTTTTTTTTATCATTTTAAAAAAGCGTGTGTGAATAGTAAACGACATGTTTTGCCGAACGGAGGGAGTATACTTTTCATCTATATAATTTTTTATTTTTTAAAATCTTATATAAAATCAAAACATATTTTATTTATTAGTATTTTTATTAAAAAAAAATCAAAATGTCTATTAAAAAAACAAAACTCAGCATGCCACGTGATGACGTGAATAATAGTAGCGATAAACATACTACATTTGGAATCCAACACACGCAAGTGAAGCCAAGCATGAATGAATCATAAGTAGACGGTAAAACAAAACCACCGAGTGACGGTGGCGCCGGCGATTCCTCCATCTCCACCGTACCAATGAAGGTCTCCATCTCCTATGGAGTACAAGCCACTTCTCTCCCTTCTTTCTTTCCTTCCTCTGCTCGTCGTTTAAGCTTCTCTCACTTGCACCAACCTTCTCGTAATCCAACAACTAGGTACTGACCTACTCATTTTTCCTTTGATCAGCTTCCATTTCATCTATTTTTTGCACCTCTGATTCTGCAATGGTGTTTTTTTTTTTGGTTTGCAGGATCTTTGGTTCGTCTATTCCTCTCCCCGACATTCCGATCATCGTCTGTCCAATCACCCCCCCTAACTCCATCTCTTTCTCAATTTTCAAAGGATTTCTGTGCAATTAGGTTTCTGGTGTGAGGATTTCAACTGCTTATGATGCTTTTGTAAAATTCGGAGGTGATGTTGTTGGTACAGGTCGGATGCGGGGGTGCGTCCATGGATTATCTGGTTATGGTGGATTCCTTCCCAAAGCCAGACGAGAAGATCAGGAGCACCAGCTTTAAGGTATTTTTCCGATCGAGTAGTGCTTTTCACTTTCAGATTGCTAGATTTGAGCTTCTTTATTTGTGCTTTTCACTTTCAGATTATAGCAGGAACTCTTGATATGAATGAATGGTGGTTTTACAGGTTCAAGGGGGAGGGAATGTTGGTAATGCTTTGACTTGTGCTGCCCGGTTGGGATTAAAACCTAGAATAATAACTAAGGTTTTCTCAATTTGCATATATACTACAGTATTTATCTTCTTTTAAGAGGTTTAGCGAGTTATCCTTGTAAACTACTTGGAACTTGTATTGATTTCCATTATCTCTGGATTGATCATTCACCAGGTTGCAGCTGATTCTGAAGGAAGAAGGTTGGTAGAGGAGCTTGAAGCCGATGGTGTGGATACTTCATTTGTGGTGGTCAGCTTAAGAACCTGTCCATTGATTGATTAATGAATTTTTAACATAATGGAGTTGACTATTGAAGCCTTGTGATTTTAATTCACTATATTTCTTTGGCTAGAATCTTTTCAGCACAACACTTTTTATTTTACATTATGCTGTACTTGTGCTCTATCTACATACTTTTTTATTGACTATTGAAGCTTTGTTGGTTTCATCAAGAATTTGCTTTTCTTGTTATCGATTTTGCTTGTATCACATGAACACTAGTCCATGAATTAAAATGTCTTTAAGATTTACTTTTTACCTTTAACTACCATTCTGAACTTTGACAGATTTCCAAGGATGGACGTTCAATGTTCAGCTATGTCATAGTTGAGCGCAAAATGTGAGGACAATCTTGCTTACTGATGTGCCATCCTCCCTTTTTCTGCTCATGAGCCAGGCCTAATTAAACTGATGCTCAAATTTGTGACACCTTTCGTTTCTTTTCTTTTCTTTTTTTTTGTTAATTCTGGGATGCCATTTCATCTTCACCGAGTTATTTTGTTAATTCTTTTCTTGGTGGAATTTATCCTTTTGTGCTGTTTCTAGGAAAACTAGAACAGCGATCTACAATCCAGGGTATCCTCCCATGATACCAGATGATATTTCGAACTCTGCTTTGTCAGCAGCATTAGATGGAGCCAAACTTGTATACTTTGATGGATTATCTCTCCAAACTGCTTTGGTTGTTGCTAAGGAGGTGATTTATATTTTTATGTTTATATACTGATGCTCCCAATTTTATTACTTTACTGCCTCATGAGAGGCATCTCCAATCAAAATTAGAGTGCAATTTAACAAGCCATGTTGAAAGGTTTGGTACCTTTTCCACCAGAAAATACATAATCGCACTTAGGCCCTTATAGATGCACCATTGCATTCTTATGTGTTGAATGTTTCTCATGTATTGCAATATTCTTTCATTATAGGCATCTTGTAGAAGTATACCAATACTGGTTGATGCAGAAATGGGAGAGGAAGGATTTGAAGATCTTCTGAATATGGCTAGCTATGCTGTATGCTCTGCTAAATATCCTCAGGTTAGCTAAGATTTAGTTTGCAATCAAATTAGTTGCTCTTTTGTCATGACATTGTGTAATCATCTCTCTTTGTTATATCATTTTTGCATGCCTTACATTACTCATTAGTGATTATGCTGAACAGTGCAAAAGTTTGTTGAGAACAAAGGGGTTTTATGAATTTGGATTGTGAATTAGGCCACATAAACAGTGTAGGAAAAGTAGCAGTGTAGGTCCTGGATGGAAAAAGTAGCAGTATATACACTGCAAAGGAATTAATTTGACAACTGATCTTGTGAGGAAGAGTGACTTTTGAGATGATCAACTTTAATATAACAATTTGTAGGATAATAGGGATTTTTCCCGGAGATGAAGGTTGTAACTCATTATTTTCTGGAAAGGGACATTAACTACATCCCTACGATTCATGAGATTTAGCGTCATAACTTCAAGACATGAAAATGGAACACATAAATTGACCAGGATTATATTAATGTTTCATTTCTGCTGACTTCTGTTTAATAGGAATGGACACATGCTCCATCAATGCCAAGTGCACTTATTTCCATGCTATTGAGGTTGCCAAACCTCAAGTTTGTGATTGTGACTCTTGGTGAAGACGGATGCTTAATGCTGGAGCGGAGTCAACTTGGTGAGGATAGGCTTCAACCCATAGCGTTCTAAGCATTTAACGTTACTTCATTCAACTCAAAACTGTAGATTTGGGCGCATTAACTGATAATTACAGTTTGGATGCTTTGTCATTTCAAGAATATTGATTATTGACATCTCACATATTGTAGAGGATCCTGCATTTGAACCAGTGGATGTAGACCAATGTTTTGAATCACTGAAACAAAAAACAAGTGGTAGCAAGACAGATCCAACGTGTGTTTCATCGGTAACCCAATTTTCCATTATGCTCTCTGACATTTTTGCATGATATTTTTCCCATGGATTATAAAAAATTGGTGAATTGTGGTTAAGGTACACATTGATTTTGACAATAGATAATTTTGACATTCCTTTCAATCAGAAGTTGTTTAGTTCCGAAAACAAAAGTGGCTAAGTTTTGATATATTATGTATGGTCTGATACATTACCATATTTGGACACAACTAGCCTTCTATATACGGCTTATGTTCATCTTAATTTTCCCAGCCAGTACTTAAGATGACAGCAAATGGAGTAGGGGAACTTAATGCGAGATTACTTGTGGGAACAGCTGAGAGCATACCACCCTCTGAACTTGTTGATACAACTGGTGCTGGGGATGCTTTTATAGGAGCAGTTCTTTACGGTATGCACAACACAAACAATATTAAGGTTTATCTATATCCTGGTCATTTGAAATTCGTCGATTTCACTGCTTAAACATAGTCCCAGGTCAGATACTATCATGCATAATTATTTGTTTTACAGCAATGTCATATAGCGCACAAACTGCTCTTTAATTATAACCATGGCACTGGCAGAGTCACTGGATCTCGGCAAGGATAGGGCCATGTCTGATTCAACTCTGCCATTTTTGGGCTCCAAACTGCTCGTCCCCTTCCCTGCGAGACGGATAAAAACCGAATTCTAATTTCTGAGCCATTGCTTCCTCATCTTGTATATTCTAGTTATGAAGTTGCACCATACCATACTAAGGCTCCATTCCAATGGTCTTGTCTCATGTTCTTGCTCTGCATCTGGTGAATTTAATTATCCAATCCATCTTTGTCCCACTGGTGATAATTTAATTCCCAAGGAGCTTCTCAACTCTGCCAATACTCTTGATCATTTAAGTAGTCTGACCCGACATGTCTCCTTCACATAGCATCAATAGCCAAAATAAAGTTGTTCTTCTCTGTCTCCCTTCCTTGTTTCTCCTTGATTTTGTTTTGCAAATTAATAGCCAATGTGGTTTACTAGAATTACATATCAAATTCATACTTATATAGTGGTTTCGTTTCTTTTCACAGCCTTGTGCACAGGCATGCCGCCGGAGACAATGCTTCCATTTGCCTCACAAGTTGTAAGTCAAATCAAAGGATTCAAAGCACTTGCATCAAAAGAAAACAAAAACAAAAACTTCAAATGAAAACCTTCAAATTTTGCTGACAATTGATGTATTCACAGGCAGCTGGTTGTTGCCGAGCCTTGGGAGCTCGGACAGGTCTTCCCCATCCTACAGACCAACGACTAGAATCCTTTTTCCGCTGGATGTCAGGCCCTCCAGCATGACACATACATGTTATGAATTGAGATACGAATGGTCACACTTTTGCTGCCTGGTGCCCGGTGGTTTCTGTGAACCATAACCATAAGAGGAAAGTGACCAAGTTTGTGTTCGAATCTGCAGGTTCTCTCAACTCTCTAACCCTTTACTGTCTGTACAACCTAGGTTTAAATTAATTGATTGTAAATAAGTAGGAAATTCTTGTTCCTTGAATTTTTATTTTGTTTTTCTGATTGTCTCAAGTGGGAAGCTACCCCTCTCTAGTCTCTAGGATGATGCTTAAGGCGATATCACAAGGCTTTCTCTAAAGGTCTTGATTCCAACATAAGCTATATGGGTAGGTTTTTAGATGGTCCGGTCCTTTTTTTGAATTTATATGGGTATCCACTATCCGAGGCAACTAGCACCCAACTAATCCCATGAGCCCGTAAACCCTTCAGTGGCCACCTGGAGCAGGAATCGAACCGGGGAGGATTTTACATTACGAATCGGATTATAACTCTATCCTCCGAGACTTGAGAGATTCTTCAATATTCATCCATTAGTGTAGTTTGATCAAAGTTTTCAGTATACTATGCTATATCTATCTACGAAATCAGACACTAGTGTTAATTTTGACCACAACAGTCAAACTCAAAGCAGAGAACAGATAGAACAAACCCCCCCGTACAAAAACGCGTTTATATTGCTTTCTTATCTAGTCCAGTCCAAGTCTTTAAGTCCAGTCTAGCTGTATATATAAACACCCTTTTTGTGCTGTCTTCGTACAAGACATATAGCCATATAGGCAACATTAATTATCTTTTGGTATGGGTACGTCTGAAAGACTCAAAACACGTACACAAGAAAGGCAAATCCCGGCTTTGGCTTTGGCTATGCCTCCTTGCTTTGCCCAGATTATCGTAAGTGTTCTCCATCGTCTTCTTTAATTTGCATTTCACTCGCATCGACTATACTATTTTGGATGTTATTATACACTTTTGAGTGTAATGAGGTTCGCCGAAAATTCTAGACCTGGTAAATCATGTGGTTCGGGTAATTTTGAGGTTTACTCATTTTGGATTCAAGAGGGCTGTAGCTATAATAATGTATGTAACTGTTCGAGTTGTACTTGATTGGATTAAGTTGGGTCAGGAACTTAGGATTCAACGTAATGTGGTTAGGTTTTTCAGTCAAATTTGGACAAAGTAAATCGTTTTCAGTTGAATAGGGTTTTCAATTAATGAATCTGAGTTTTGGTTCAACCGGTTTCAGATTAATCATATTTTTGTGGTTTAATCATGTTTCAGATGAATTCAGTGTCATTTTTATTGGGATTCTTGTTTAATCGAGTGGCATTTGCAGTAGATTTCAATTAAATCAAGTTTCTCTGATTTCATATTTTGACCATTTGAGTTAATTAATACGTAGTAGTATCAATACAAGCTACTCCGGCAGTCCAATCATGAGTGGGAAGAGGGACCACTGGCAAATGAGGGCTACAAATACAATTCTCCGTAACTAATACACGTAGGCATTTTGATTTATCAACCCACATTTAAAAAACTATACTATAAAATTAAATTTTTTTTATTAAATTTTAATATTTATTACTAATAAGTATTCAATTGTAAAAACAATTACCCCTTTGCATTTTTGTAATTGACATTTACTATTTATAACTCTTTCAAAGACATAAAAATATACTAGGTATAAAATATTAATTTTTTAAAATGGTTTCATACTTGTTATTAATAAGTATAGTATAAAATTATTTTTAAAAATTAATAAAACGTAAATATTTTATATAGTTTTTTTTATTAGGTAAAAATTCGAGGTTAGACATACCTGAACCTCGAAGGTCGACAAGTCGACAGACGGAAAAACGTCTAAACAAACATAAAATACAAAAATGGTGCAAAGTATAGGCAAGACCACTCTACAAAAGCGAAACTAAACACAACTAAACCAGACGAGATGAGGACGTAGACGATGGACGAAGCCAAGCACTACCCTGAAGCAGCACCGCAGGCCAGCGGTACATCAAGAGTCACATGTGAGCAGTGAAGACGAACCTCTAATGAAACAGTCTTCCGGATGAAAGGAGACGCCTCGATACACCCTACCACGACCCCAGCTTGTCCCAACTCCGATTCCTAGAGCCCTATCAAACAGAGAAGAAAGTCCTGCCACGCCCAACACGGAGACACATTGTCTGAACCGAAAGCATCAGAAACCTTAGCGGGATTTGAGCAAACCCTATCGAGATTTATTTAATTTTAGTTATTATTAGTATTTACTTATTTTAATTTCATATATATATATATATAGGGATTGACTCCGGTGAAAACCTCAAATTGTGGTAAAAATCCGTGAGGGTTACTTTATAGCTTGGTTTATTTGAAACCCGTGCTAAAAACCTCAATCACACGGTGACTTTACAACTCGGTTCAACCTAAAAACCGTGCTAAAAACTCCAATTTTAAAATAACACATGACTTTATAGTTCGGTCAAGCCTAAAAATCGGGCTAAAAAACTCATATTTTAAAATTACATTGTGACTTTATAGATCGATTTTATTCAGAACCGGGCTAAATTTTGTGACTTTATAGATCGGTTCTATTCATAGCCGGGCTATAAAGTAAGTGAACCGGGCTTAAAAGCCGGTCCTCACGGGTTTTTATCGCAATTTTGGTTTTCACCGGAGCGCATCCCTATATATATATATCATGTTTTATGTTTTTATTAATGTTAAAAGAAATTTGTTAATTTGGGCTAAAAAACCAAACGTGATATTGGCCCGAGGAATCAAGTGAATGGCCCTAAGACTAAGCTTGGGCCGAAAGGGAGCCTAGAGGTCCGAAGAAGACCAAGGGATTGCGAATGGACTACAGGAGATGCGAAGTGGACGACGGAGAGCTGATGTCCGGATTCGAAGGGCCACACGAGCAGCCATAGAAGATCGAGTAGGCACGGGATAATCCGAGGAGGAGGAACGCAGCCTCGCCCAGGCGAAACCACCCCGACCCAAGGGAGATTGGATCGACAAAAAGACCATCGCAAGAATAACCGATGGAATTTGGGGCTTAGGGTTATAGACCGAATGAGGAGAAGAAACCTCAATCGAAGACTGGAATAAAGGAGGGAGGAGGAGGTTAGGCGAGACCAAATGACGAGGTGCCGATTGAAACGGCCTAACCCAGGGCAAATAGAAGGAGGCAAAGACCCGTTCACTTCTGTCGGGGCCAATTTGTGGCGGCCGGAGCCAAGGAAAACAACTGGAGCCGAGGTGGACAGCTGAAGCCGGTTTGAACTGGTTTGAAACCAGGTTTAAGCTCTCAATCTAGAGGAAGAGGGAAGAGATAAGAGAGAGGGGGACAGTCGAATCCGACTTGGTTAGGCCGGGGCTGATTTGAACTGGTCAGGAGCCAGGCTTGCAGCGGAGGTGGAGGGGTTGGGCTCTCCGAAGAGAGATTTGGGCTCTCCGAAGAGAGATTTGACCGGAGATTAGTGTTTATTGTTCTTTAAAAGCGTGTATGAATAGTACGCGTCAATTAAAAAAATAGAAAGGAGTAATAAAAAAAAGTTAATATTTTTTACCGTTTTTAACTCTTTAAGGGCTTGTTTGGTATCCATTCCCGGGAATCAAAACTGGGAATCGTAATAGATGATTCCCGATTTAAGTGTTTGGTATGATTAAAACTTGGAATCGTAATGATTCCCGGGAATCATCCATTCCCAGTTTTGTAGCCCATTTCATTCCCATCAAAATACTAGGTAATCCTCCATTCCCGATTTTGTAGATTATTATTATTATTATTATTATTATTATATAATATATATTATAATTTAATTTTTAATAATAAAATAATATATTTATATTAATATTATTATTTTTTATCAATATTTTTTATTTTATATTAGTTTTATATTATTATTAATTATATTATATTATATTATATTATATTTATACTTATATTATTATTATCATCAATATTTTATTAATATATTATATTATTTTTTATTTTTAATAATAATAATATATTTCTATTATTATTTTTATCAGTATTTTATTATATTTATACTTATATTATTATTATCAATAGTTTATTATTTAATATATATTATATTATATTTTTATTTTTAATAATAATAATATATTATATTATATTATATTTGTACTTATATTATTATCATCATCAATATTTTATTGTTTAATATATATTATATTATTTTTTAATTTTAATAATAATAATATTTCTATTTCTATTATTATTTTTATTAGTATTTTATTATATTTATACTTATATTATTATTATTATCAATAATTTATTATTTAATATATATTATATTATATTTTTATTTTTAATAATTATAATATATTTCTATTAATAATAGTTTTTATCAATATTTTATTATTATATATTAGTATTATATTATCATTATTATTAATATATTTATTAATTTTATTATTATTGTTATTATTTTATTATTATTATTATTATTATTATTTCAGGAATGGTCCATTCCGACAGCATACCAAACAACCAGCTTCAGTAATGAGTCATTACCATTTTCTGATTCCATTCCGACTCTCATTCCCATTCCGATTCCAGCACTCATACCAAACGGGGCCTAAACTACCCGTCGAAATCAAATGGGTATATTTTGAATTGAATGGATTAATTTATGAACGGTTTATACAAATAAAAATACATAAATATTGTGTAAATAATATATGACAGGTATGTTATAAAGAAACATAGTTAAGGGATTAAGGAATTGACACACAGAGAGAGGCGAGTTATTTTCTCTAAAAATCCAATCCTTTTTACCACCACCACCACATCAGCCTAAATCAATTTCTCCACAATCTCAAACCGCCGCCAAAACAACAAACCCCAATACCCATCACTTGAAAACCCCAACCCACCTCCAAACTCGCTCCCTCCCCTTTCAAAACCCATCACTTCACTCTCCCCTCAACCAATCTTCTCGCCGCCCTCAAAACCCCTAACAATCCCATCTCCATCACTTGCTCCGCCACCTAACTCCACGATCGCCTCTCCCACGCCTCCTTCAAGTCAGCTCTCTCAATCTCGGTAAACCTGCATCTCTGCCGATTACCTCCTCCAAGGAAGCCAAGAAGTTACTCCTCCATGACCGCCAAGGAAGTCAAGAAGTTAATCCTCCGAAGGGTTACCAGGCCCTGCGGAGTCGACCATATCAAAGACCCATTGCTTCTCGCTGAAACTCGATCGGTCGAAGTTTCCCTTCTCTAATCACCGAAAAAGTTTAGCATTGTTTAAGCGCTTCTTCATAAACCACTTTTGACCACCGGTTGACACCTCCCATGAGGTCCCTCTCTCCACATTCGATCGTCTCTATCTCAGCCGCCCTTGACTTCCAACTCTACCCTTTGGGAGACAAGGAGTTGTTATTTCTTGGGGACCAAGTAGTTGATGATCCTTGAGGGCCAAGGATTTGGTGATCCTTGGGGGTTAGGGATTTGATGATCCTTGGAGGTCAAGGTGAATGGAATATTGAGGTTGTAGTTTGCACGGTCTTGGATTTTAGAAAAACTTGGGTGTGTTTTAAATTATTGAAGAATGACTTGCCTCATCCTTCTTATCATAATTTTATTTATCCTCTGGTGTGGTGTCGTTGGGTTTAGCTCCGGATGAGGTTGTAGTATCGGGTGCTCTATTTGATCGAGTGGGTCGTGGAAGTGTTCGTGATTTTCAAATATCCCTCATTTAGGTGAAGGGAACTTTGTTGATCCGTACTTCCATGAGAATCGTCCTTTTTGATGGTGGTTACTGCTATCCATCTCCCCGACATCAAGATATCGCGTGATAGTTAGTCTGCCTACCGATACGTTGATTTCTCCCGTTACCGGACAATGTGTTGTCTGGTATCTCGAATATTTTCCTTTATAAAAAAAACAGCTAAGGGATTAAGATGAGTGGTAGGGATGTGAAGTTTTTATGGGTTTAGGTTGATGTCAAATTAAGTGTTCACTCGAATATAAATTAAAAAGTTATTATCAATCTTGGGTCGAGTTAGATTGGATCAAATTTTGATATATTCCGGTTTTTTTTCTTTTTAATTTTCTTGAGCATTGGTAAGTTAGGTTCAAATCAGTCATATGTTTAACGAGGGTGAGGTTTGGTCCATCGTCCGTATATACCTATCATACGTAGTAAGGGATAACTTAAAACATTATAACTATAATATCCAAGTGAAATTAGGGGTGGTCACATATCCGACAAATTTCGATCCCATCTCAATTCTAACTTGATTTCGTTCTCATCCTGGTGGAATTCGAAGATTAGAAAAAAGTGATTTTCGTCCAGATTCCATCCCACAAGGGTGATGGTAATTTAATCCATCGTTCGTATATACATATCATATATAGTTAGGGATAATTTAAAACATCATAACTATAATACTCAAGTGAAATTAGGGGTGATCACATATCTAACAAATTTCGATCCCATCTCGATTTCAACTCAATCCTGACCTGATCCTGGTGGAATTTGAAGATTAAAAAGAGTGATTTTCATCCAGATTCCGTCCTGCGAAAAATATGTAAGATGGCACGCGAGACGAGAATTCCTCGTGGGCAGGTCTAACCCATACAAATACGCATTCATGACATCCATTAAGCGCATTTGCAGCTTTTCAACCACTATTAGGCTAATTAGAAATCTCAAGGTAGTTGCATCAACTGCTAGTGAATATGTATTTTCATAACCAATTCTTGACATTTGTGAGAAACCTTGTGCTACAAGTATTGCTATATATATTGCTATTTTATTTTTCTTATTTCTTTTTCTCAAAAAAAACCCATTTGTAGCCAACTGGCCTTACACCTTTTTGTGTATGAGTTATAGGATTGAAAACTTCGTGCTCTGCAAGTGATTTTAATTCAATCTGAATTGCTTTTGCCCTAAATGCCATTTAGGCCAATCTTCTCTGTGACGATACTCTTCAACTGTTTTTGGTTCAATATCATCGTCTTCAACCATCATTTCAATTTTCAACAGCTATTAAACAAGCAAAGTTATCATCGATAATGACATCTTTCTTGTTCCATTGTGATCTTCTGGATACATATAATTTTCATAATTGGTGATTTTTCTATCTTCTTCAAGAAGACTCTTTTTTTTTGTCTTCCTCTTCTAGAAGTTCTTTGTTATTGATTTCTTTTGCCTTTGTTGTTATCATCAGTTGATTGAACTATTATGGGATCACCGATCATATCCTTTTGTCTCCTAGTTTTTCTTGGCTTTAAATCATTTGAACAAAATGTTCTACCTCTCTTTCTACAAACCCCAACCCGCCCCATTTTAGTTAAAAAAAATAAAAATAGGTAAAAAAATTAATTAATAAAAGTTAAGTATTTGTTTATTGTAATAAGAATTTTGTTAATGAAAATTATGAATATGTGAAAATATAGTCAACTAATCTCATCCAAATTTTATTTTCGCTATTATGCTCACCTCAAGTGAAATTACATATCCAACCCACATTTTAACTAGATTTCCACAAACCTTACATGATTCGAGTAGATTTTTAATCTCGTTTTTCAATATTGTTTTTAAGATCACAAAATATCTATAAATATTATGCATGATCAAATATTTTTCTTAAATAACAAAGTTATGTTTGCAACTGCGAGAAACAAGTGACGAATTGACATTCATTTGCATATATGTATATGTACACATTGGGCAGCTTGGATGTGGTGGTGTTGGGGTGGATCTGTTGGTCTCCGTCGATTGTTTTCCCCGACCTGATGACAAAATCAGAGGAACCAACTTTAAGGTATATTATACGGAGCTTTCACTTGCATTCAAGTCTTATAATGCATCTGTGAGACTCTTTTTTAGCCATTGAATTCAAATCTAATGAATGGGTATAATTAATAGAAAATTAATATATTTATGGAAATTAATATTTCTAAACACATTAAGAGGTGGTTTGTTGACGGTAGCTGTGTTACAGGAGGTTTTTTGTAATTTTCTATTTAAGAGGTGATTTGATAAAAACACTAATATTTAAGGGGTGGCTTTGTGTAAAATTGCCTAAAAATTACTCCCTCCGTTCGGCAAAACTTGTCATTTTAGGGTGTTATTTTTGTTCAAAAAAATTTGTCATTGTAGGTATTTTGCCCTTCACTTTACAAAAATACCCTTGATATGATTGATGGTTTGTTAGTTGTAGTTTTCGATAAAGTAAAAAAGAAGGGTAATAATTGAGGGTAAATTAGTACATTTGTTAATTGTCTTAAAACTTGTGAACTAAGCTAAAATGGGGAACGGAGGGAGTAATAAAACTCTCGAAGTTGAAAAATTATACATCAACTTATCAAATTATTTAAGGACTCTCCACCATTATTCCCTCAATTTATTAAGGATTGTGGTGAGTTAGTCGTGGATTCTTCATTTTTAACTAAAAATTGGGGATTTAAATTCTAAGAATAAAATATGTTATTGTATTTTAACATTCTCATTGAGCCTATACAACCCACTCAATACAAAGTGGCTAAACCACTTATTTTCGTAAGAAAAAGAATGAGGCGAGTTGTTAATAGAATCAATACCCACCGACAAGCAAATTCCAAAAAATCCAATTTAAAACCTAAATCAAATTCAGAACTGAAGCTGCAAATTGAAATCTCGGTCGAAGCAATCAAGAAACCCTAAAAAGACGGCTAATTAAGAGATTTGCTCAAATAAACCTCAAATCCGAACACGGAAGCTAAATCTACGAATGAAACTAGTTCTATACTATAGCATGCAAATGAAAACAAATATTTCTACGAATATAACTTAGACTACCAATGAGGGCCGAAGAAGACTAAATTGACTGAATTGATAATAAATGACGGCTGAAGACTAAAAGGATCAATCCTATCACGATCAATTACTTGGGGGTAAAATATGATTTGTGTGGAAGGAAATACATTAATTCACCGATCGATTCAACCATTTGGAAACTTCAATTTGATCATTCAAAAACTCCAATTGATTAATTAAGTCCAATTAACAAAGTTCTAATTAGATATTCAATGTCTCAAGAGCGGAAAGTGTTTAGGGTTTCGGGTGAGGAATACGAAATGGATTAGGGTTTTAACGGAATTTTCCACGTGAGGACGAATTCCAACCTTCAATCAATTCCATCAAGAACTTTTTATTAAAGGATTCGATTAAATTCAATCGCAAACCGCAACAGATAGATCGGGTTGACGTCAGGAAGAAAATGGGAGTTTATGCTCTCAAAGCGATCCGTTCATTCTTCCACTAATTTTCTATTGCAGTGGAGAGGATAGAGTTTTGGGCCTATCTGCAATTTGTTTGGAAAAAATGTTAAGGATATGTGTGCAATTTAGTTAAAATTGTATTGACAATAGTCGTTTTAAAATCTTGACTAAAGCCTCACTCCAGTTTTTTTGGTGTTTATTTGGTTTGAAATTACCACAATACTTCTAATAACAACCAAATAAATTTCACTTTTTACAAATAAACTTTTTTTTCCCATGTTTATATTATTCCATAATCTTTCAACTTTTATTTTACATAATTTTTCAATTTCAACTGTTTTTAAATTTTAGTAATTTTTTTAACTCCGCTCCATACGGACTCTACCTTAATTTTGTTAATTATTACAGTAATTAAAACTTATGTAGCACGGGGTGTCATTTTTCTTTTAATTTTTGCAGTATTATGGGTGTGCTTCGATTCCAAATGAGTATAATTATAACATGATTTTAAGTATAATCAATTTGAAATTTTTTATTTAATACAATTATATTGTGTTTCAAATATTATAAATTTTTTTAAAATACCTTATAAATCATGTTCACTAAACACCCACTATGCATTAAGTTTATAATTTATAACCCAGTAATTGATTAATATAATTTATAAGTTATTTTATTTTAAATTTAAGTTATTTTATATGCTTTATTAATTAAGTTAAACACTTGGTGCAATTTCCAATAAACTTTAAAACCTAGCTTTTAAAATTTAAAGAAAACCACATGTTAAATATAATCTTTTACATTTAATTATCCATTAAATATGAAATTGTAGAAAATCACTCAGTAAATGTGTTTCATTTCATATAGTACTATATTAATATTTATACTTAATTTAAATTATATTTATGGTATGGATAAAAAAATCATATTAATATATTAGGGGAAAAACGTGTACAAATTTTAAGCTCTATTTATTGGAGGTAGAAGTTCAAAATGTTGAAAATGTTATTGAATTTTAGTTGAAAATTTAAGCAAACTTTTAATAAAGATACTTTTAATAAAAATACTTTTTTTGCCTGAAAATATTTTAAAAAAATATTTAGATATTTTTTTTCATTTTAGTATAATATAGGGAAGGTGTTTATAAATGAAATAAAATGAGATATTAATTATTAGTGCAAAGATATTATTAAATTTAAACAATGCTAATGACTTATAAACTTATTTTAATTTTGATTAAAACATGGTCTATAAAATATTTTTAAAATTTATAACCATTTTTAGGAATAAACTAGGAGAATTTGTTCATATGTACATCAAATTTTTTTAAAAAATTAGTAAAAATATATTTTAAAATCTATTTGATATTCTTATTTAAATATAAAACTTAAAATATTATAATATCATATATATCTGACAAAATTCCAATAGAAATAGACAACGGGTGGTAATTTGTTAACAAAAACTATATAATAGACGATTTAATATAATTTGGTATTTAGTAGGTGATTAAATGTAAAAATATATATATATATATATATATATATATATATATATATATATATATATATATATATATATATATATATATATATATATATATATATATATATATATATATATATATGGTTCAATTTGGTGAATGTCCATTTTAGATGTGAATATTAAGTAAATGTCCATTTTTTCCAAAAATACTCCTCCTTCCCATCCCTAACCCTTCCTCCTTCCCCCTTGACCATTTTTAATTTTAACATTGACTGGTCAATATTGACCATGTCGGTCAACGCCTGCATTTGGTGACAGTTTTTTGGTGACAATTATTTTGGTGACAACTGACTTTTTTGGTGACATTTTTTTTTTCTAGTGACATTTAACAGAATTTTTTTCTCGTACTAGTAAACACTGTCACCAACATATTGTCATCAATTACATAACATTGTCACCTACTATAAAATATTGTCACCGTTAATTTTCACTAACTAGATACTATCACCAACTGCAAAATATTGTCACCAAACTATTGTCAATAACTACGAAACACTGTCATCAAATTATTTTCATCAACTTATTGTCACCAAACATTGTCACCATGATTAGATTGCAATGAGTATCAAAATACAAACATCATACAACTTAATGCTAGCAAAAAATATGTCAACATAACAATAAATGTCACCGCCACATTATATATCATCAAAATATTGTCACCAAATAAAATTTTAAAAGTTTGACTAGTTTCTCTCATATGAAATTGTCACCAACCTATTTTCACCAACTATAATACATTGTCACCAAAATAAAATGTATGCACAGTACTAATGACATCATCGTTTGTCACCTAATATTAACTCACTTTTGTCACCAAAATATTGTCACCAAATTAATTTTTAAAAATTTGTCTAGTTTCTCTCACCGAAATTATCACCAAAAATATTATTTCAATACACATTTGTCTCCACGAACATGTAACCACAAAAAATTTTCACCATAATAAGATATTGTCACCAACCCATTTTTTCAAAATTTAATCAACTTTACTTGTAATTGCCGATCATATCCACATAAAACACCTTGCAATTGCATATCATATCCACAAAAAATTGGAACGATGAGAGCATAGACCGAATTGAATCAATCAATTTCCTGAATTTTCCCACACACCGAATCGAATTAATCAACTTGCTAAATTTTTTCACTTTTGTCACCAAACTGATCACAAATTAAACAACTTCCTGAATTTTCCCACGCATCGAATTGAATCAAATCAAAGCTTTTGAAGAAATTGAAAAACATGATCAATCACTAGGGCTACAATCATACAAATCAACCTTTTTGGTCGTAACAACAGATTCATATCAACATACTAATTTCAGAAAATCTTCGAACTGGTGAATCTAGATAGGTAAAAATGAAGGTCTACTAGCAAAGTTTAATCAATAGAGATTGAAAGGCAAGATTATGGAGATAGAGTGAAAACCTTGGCCTTTTAGCTTGGATTAAGTTGCTTCGAAGCCACTAGTCAATTGACCAAACATCTCCGCTCTTATCACACTGTGCATTTCTCTTCGAGCAATTACAGTCTTCGCGTTCACCACTCTCCACAACCTCTCTCCATTGCTCTTTCACTTCGATCTCTATGGATCCACCATAGCCATCGAAACTCTCCAGCTTCTCTTCCGCCCACCTCTATTTCGATACGACTCTTGTTGTCGATTTTGTTTGCTCTCTGTTTCGTTCTTGTGCGTTCCTCTATTGAAGGTTGGCAGACCATGGAAGTTCAACATTGACGGCATCGCATCGCATCGAAATTGATGAATCGACATCGACAAATCTCTGCAGATCTCCATAGGTTTTGAAGATGAGAGAGAGGGGGATAGAGAGCCACCACCGTCGCCCCCTTCATCATGTACGTACCCGGAGGTCATCCTCTTCCAGATTAGATCAGTGGTCTCCGCCGACGAATCCGTCTTTTGCCTAAGCTCCAGATGGGGCATTGCAGACGGCGGAGGAGGAGCGGCAGCAAACGGCGACGGTGACGGCGACTTCCTTCCATTGATAGGCTGGATTTGAGCTATCCACGATGGGGGATTCACATTTTCTTCTCTTACAGATCTACCATTCCAATTAAATAATGCAAGGGTAGTTTGGGGTTTTAAAAATATTTGGACATTTACTTAATTAGCAAAAAAAAAATGGACATTAACCTAATTAGATATCCTAGATGAACATTTGACCAAATTTTTTCTATATATATTTAAGGGGTGATTTTATTTAAATTTTCCTTGAATTTAAATTTAAATGAATTCTTAAGTTTGTGTAGTTGGGTATCCACCCTCCCCTCCCAAGTCCCAAGACTCCAACTCCTCCACACGAGTCTGTATAGAGCTTTGGGAAGATGCCCCTGCTTTCTCTCTCTTCCTCCGCCATTCCCTCCTCCGCCATCGCCAGGTCTCACACTCTCCAGCTCCACCCCACTCTCATTTCAACTCCGATTTTGATTTTTTGTGGTTGGAAGAGATTTTCTTTGTTTTCCGCAGGGCCAGAATGTCGATTTCACCGCCTTCTCCTCCTCTTTCTCCTTCGCTCCCCGAAAACCGCGCAATTGTATGTTTCTTCTATTTGCTCATTGATTTGTGCGCGTTTTAGTTGTCTGTTGTTGCGCCGAGTGTTGACTTAGGTTGAATTTGGGGGTATGCAAGCAGCTAGGTTGTGGATCTCTGGCTGTTGATTTCCTGGCGGCGGTGGATTCTTATCCTAAGCCAGACGATAAGATCAGAAGCACCAGCTTAAAGGTAATCTTGGCGAGAGTCTAGTAACAACTGGTTGATTTGATTCCCACATCCACCATCCACGTTTTGTGATTCTTGGTGATATATTCTCAGTCCCTAGTTCCTCTCTTCCTGCGACTAGATGATATATTCAGCTTATTGAGTGGCTGAATCTGCCCTATTATTCTCAGATTTCAGATGTGACTTGGTGCCCTGTTGCATAGCGTAACCTGTTGCTAATGTTTACAAACAATTTTCTCTTGCTATAAAGTGAATTCCGGGGTTTCAATCATGCTATTGTTTTCTCTGATGTTATGGTTGATAAATTTTATCGTAGGTTCAAGGTGGTGGAAATGCTGGAAATGCCTTGACATGTGCAGCTCGTTTGGGTTTGCGTCCAAAGCTTATTTCCAAGGTAAGTTTGGTTCTTCTGTTTTTTCTTATTTTTCCAAGGTAGTTGCCCAGAATGAATCTATTAGGTTGATTTGAGGTGCTATGCTGATCATTATTAGGTTGCTGATGATTCTCAAGGTAGGTCCATTCTGGAGGAGCTAGAAGCAGATGGTGTGGATACTTCTTATATAGTGGTCAGTTTTATGCATTTAATTTTAAAGTGTTGACCTTTTATTTTTCTAGCATTTCTGATTTTTTTTTCAGTTAATACTTAGTAGTGGTTAAGGTTTGGCCGCTGAAGTACTCGAGTATTATGTTTAGTAGCCTCATCACCATCGGCTGCTTAATCAATCAGTGCCACATCTGATTTAAATTGAAATTCTGTGTCCTGTTGGCTGTTGTTACAAAGTATTGTCATATCCTGTTTTATCAAAATCCTGCTAGGAGGCTCTATATTCAACCTTTTGCATTGCTGTTGCTTATGCATTTTTTTTTTCAATCTGGGAAAAACGACTTGGATTTCAATACAACTCTGTACAAATCTCAAAGCTAACTATTTAGGCAACAAAAACACTTCCAATTTTTCATCATCTAGTGCAGTATCTTGCTGTTGGGGGACATTGTGAGAGCATTACTTTTGCCTTAAAGCCATACGATGATTTCTTTTTGAAGTAAACAAACTGACCCATATTTTCTTGTAATTTTGGTGAATCCCATTCAATATCCAACATTTTATATCAAATGAATCTTCGAGAAGAGAAAGCAAACACCTGCCAACAACTTCCTAGAATAATTGGTTTTCTTTTGACCTCCTGTATGCTTTGGTATCAGTAGTATGTGAGACCGCAATTTTATCCGACTCTTAATACATATAGATGTTGGTTAGTATCTGAAGTTTTACCAAATCTCCAGGTTTCCAAGGAGGGTAATTCACCATTCACATATATCATAGTTGACAATCAAACGTAAGTCTTTCTTTTTCTCCTTTTCTCTGTGTGTGTATTCTATCTGATCCTCTTGTGGCTGTTTCTACTTTTTCAATAAGTCAATATGTATTAGCATGCATTCAACAAGCAATTCCATTTGTGCAGGAGGAATTTCTTTCAACAAAAAAAATGGTTTCAGTTCACCCTGTTTCCTTTGTTGTAGCTTGTAGGCGTGTTATTGAAAATGCCGCCTTCTTGTTCCACAACTTATCTCCTAACGTTTGGGAAAATTTCAGTTGTGATTGACTTTTGAAAATACTTCCAAACATTTTGTGTTCCTCTATTGCATTGATCTTTGATAATATGGTAAAATTTGTTTTTATTGATGTTACAGAAAGACCCGCACCTGTATTCACACTCCAGGATCTCCTCCAATGATACCTGCTGAACTTACCCAATCAAATTTGACATCTTCCGTAGATGGAGCAAAACTGGTGTACTTTGATGTAAGGCTTCATGAAACTGCATTGCTTGTTGCTGAAGAGGTAATTCTCCCATTTGCTTGTTCAGTATGATTCTTGTTATTAAATTGATGCTCATAGTATGATAAAAAAGATTGATGTTCGTCGTATGACTCTTGGTGCATTTTCCCAAATCAATGTGTTGCTTCTTTTATGTAATCTTCTGACTTCTACATATCATAACTATAGTGTAGTACATGTAGAACATATTAGTTTCAGTTAGCATCCTAGAATCTATAGCAAATAAATTCCAAGCAAGAACAGTGACCTATTCTAAATACAATTACATTAAAAAGTCAAACTCTGACCATGATATCGGAGTGAGTCAGATTCAGGCAGGGAACAAGGGGCGGGCTGGGGTCCGCTCCAGCCCGTCCCATTTTAAAAAAATAATAATAGGTAAAAAAATTAAGGAAAAATTAAAAAAATATTCATTTATTTATTAAATGAAGGATTTTATTATAAAAATTATGCGTATAAGGAAATTTTAGCTTATTTAGCCACCCAAATTTTAATTTCTGGGTTCGTGCCTGGTCAGATTCAAATTATTCACTATAGTACTGAACTTATTGCAAACATATGCTAGTATTTCTGTATCATTCCGAAGATCCAATCTTTTGAGTGTGGACTACACTTCCATATCACACTTGTCATGACTCGTGAGGGAAGATTAGACTGAACCTTGCAATACCTAGACCTTAGCTTTGGAATTTAGATCAGGCATGAAACATAGTCCTGTTTTGAGTTACCGACAATTTATAGATCAACTTTGCATTAATGAAATTCCTGCTTTGCTATTGAACCGTAAATTTTTCATGGCATATGTTTTCCAGGTGCAGCTTGATTGGATTTTTAGTTTCTCATGGTCATCTGTAAACTCAGTGTGCTACATTTTATTGACAAACGTGTCCCAAGTGAATGCGTAATCTTGCAGGAATACATGATGCAATTCTGCTTCCTTGTATATAAATTCATAATTGGTTCTTTTTAGTCTAAGATTTTTCATATTGTTTTTCCTTGTCACGCTTATTAGTTTGAAAGAAAGCTAGATTATTGGCAGTCATCACAGGATAAGGAAGTTACATGTAACAGCATTTTTAATGTTTTCCTTCCAGTGCAGGCAGCTCGCAAAAACATACCTATTCTGGTAGATGCTGAGAGAAAGAGGGACGGATTAGATGAGCTGCTCAATTTTTCTAGTTATGTCGTTTGCTCAGCTAAATTTCCCCAGGTAACCCAATTTTTGCATAGTTTTTCTCTTTGAGGAACACCATTTTGCTCCTGAATTCTATTTATTGAACCACATGGAATGGAATGTTGCTCAGCATCAAAGGCTTTAATTGGGGATGGTCATTAATCTGAGTGTTCTCCATGCTATATGTATGGGCAAACTCTTTTCTCAATCCACAGATATGGACAGGAGCATCATCTGCATCAAAGGCCTTGGTGTCTATGCTTTTAAGATTGCCAAAGATTAAGTTTGCAATAGTGACCCTTGGTGAAAATGGATGTATTATGCTTGAAAGAAGTGCAAACAGTGAGTACTTTATCTTATCCTACTGTTAACTGATATGTGACCTATCTTTGGCATTCTACCTTCTAGCTTGAGCCAGATAATTGGTGTTCATGAATTTACTGGATTTTATTGTTGCAGAAGCTTCAGGTTTGGAGGAAAACGACGTGGATGAAGTTCTGGAATCTTTAGTGCAGAGAGTGGATCAAAAGTCGGCCATTCCAACATGCGTTTCATCGGTAAAGTATTTCGATTTCCTTCTCTTTTGAAAGTAAAAGCTGGTTATGTCACTAGGATTTGTGCAGTTCCAACTTCCAAATTCCAGTCATTAGGTATGCCTGTCCATAGAGCTATGATTGTTAAGCTCAAAACAAAACTGAATGAATTGAGGTAATTTCTATATGCTGATTATTTGAAATTTGCATATGCCAGGGTGTCATGAACCTTAGAGCAGATGGATTCGGAACTGTATGTGGAAGGTTGTTTGTGGGAACAGCCGAGAAAATACCACCTTCTGAGCTTATTGATACAACTGGTGCTGGAGATGCATTTATAGGGGCAGTTCTTTATGGTACTTGCAGAATACTCCACCACTTGAATTTCTAATCCACATTAGGTCCATAAGCAGTTAAACTAGTTAAATTAGTTGTCTCCCTACGGTGTGTGTGAATAAACTCTTCGCGTTTCTCCAGAGCATAGGTAATACTCATCGCTGGGTCTATGCAGAGACTAGAAGAAATCATCTTTACATGGACATAATTTCACAATGACCTCTTCTTTGTTAAGCAATCACAGTATTAATATCATCAAACTCACATGGGTGCGAGTGAGTAAATGATTGTGCTATGCAAACACTTTTCTTGGAGGTTTCTTCTTTTTTATGGTTAAAGATTGTGATCTTCTTTCTCTGATCTGTGTCTTACCTGTGTCTCTGCAGCTTTATGCGTAGGCATGCCTCTTGAGAGAATGTTGCCGTTTGCTTCTCAAGTTGTAAGTAAACTAAGAGAAACTGCATAGCATAGCTATCATAAATGTAGATAATTGGAGAGTCATTTTTTCATTCTTCACTGAATATATCTATTGTCCACTTGCAGGCAGCTTGTGGCTGTAGAGCCTTGGGAGCTCGAACCGGCCTTCCTCATCGAACAGAACCACGACTCGCTCCTTTTTTGACCTGAGACTCGTGGAAAACCTAATCTAAGATCTCAAATTTTTTAACACTCAAAACCACAATTCAATCGAAAATCACTGTTCCGAAATACTTGTTGCACATTCATCACTCATATTTGTACTGTATATTGTTTTATTGTTATATCACTCCTCAATTTCAATTTGCTAACACAAGAGGTACTGTACAATGGATGGTTTGTTTAATGAAAATTAGCAGAAAGAAAGGTTGGTTAAGTGTAATTTACCTTTTTCAATTTTTATTTTATCTTTACTAAGCTTGTAAATAGGGGAGTTTGTTACACTAGCAAGGGCAGATGTAAATACATGTAATCAATATAGTTACGCGTCTAATTTGTAGTTAATCTCCACCATGCACACATGGAAGAGCTTCAGAATTGAGGGAGAAAGCAACTGGTTTCTAATTTAACGTGTTTGACCTCAATCATTAACCTGCCTTTCTCTGATATATACAGTGTTGAAATTAATTGGAAGTTAAATACACTTCTAATTTTTGTTGGACCCAGTTTTGCAATATGATGCGGATCAGATAGCGCTCATATTCTGATTGTTGTTCCGCAAGAGGTTGCAAAATTTTCGAGAGTTAAAATGCAGGGGTATTTTGAAACTCAGTCTATTCGTTTGGTTAAATGTAGGAATTTCAATTCCCGGGAACTTAATTCCTGGGAAATACAATTCCCATAAATTCTACTTCCCGGGAAGTATGAAAATGTGTTTGTTTGCAAATAAATTCCCAGGACTCAATTGTTGTATTTTGTTTGGTTGAACACAGATATTTGATAGCAATTGGTTTTAAATTACCTTTATAACCTTTATATATAATAAATTCATTTCATTATGTGGATAAATTAGATATTTTCTTTATAAAAAATAAAAAATAATAAATAATAAAAGATTGGGGGAAGAAAGGGGGAAGTAGATCTTACCCACCCCCTCATGATAAGTTGAATTCCCCCTTTTCATGGGAATTCCAATTCATGTGAATTCTAATTCCTACGTTTTTTAGTTTTCAAAATTTATACCAAACACATATATTGTAAACCAATTCCTAGGAATTTATACTTCTCGGGAAGTTAAAGTGTAATCAAACGAAGCCTGGGTTCGTTTGGTTCAATATGGGAATTGAAGTTACTTCATGGGAATTGAATTCCCGGGAAATCCAATTGACGGGAATCCTAAAAATATGTTTGGTTGATTTTTTATTCTAGGTGATTAAATGAAGGAAATGAAAATTTCCAAGTTAAAAATGGGGGAAGTTGAACTTACATAGGGGGATTAGGTAAGTGAACTTCCTCCATTTTGAGGGAAATATGACACGTAGGCGAAATCGCACCAGAGCCCGTTTCAGGCCTCTGTTTTAGTATATTATATAGATATAGATATAGATATAGATTATAATAGTGGGTTATTGGTAAAACTAAAAAAAAAGCATACAAAAGAGTTTGACAATACATATGAAAAATAGCCTCATAATTTGGATTGAGATGTTTGTAATATGAACAAACAAAAAAAAAAAAGATAAAAGATAAGAGTGTGTTTGGCAATGAGATGCTTTTTAGTGGATGAAGATTATTTTTGGGGATGGAAGGGATGTAGATTATTTTTTGGGATGGACGGGATGAAGATTTTTTGTAAAATTAATCCTGTTTGTGTTTGGTTGAATGTTGATTGTCTGGTGGATGGAGAAACGTGAAAAGTCGAAAATGCCCCTAATAACCCACCAGAAATGACGAAAAATGCCCCCACTCATACCCCTCATCTGTTCAGCAGTCATTGCTCATGTTTCGTACACATCCGGCCCCGATCTCCTCCACCACAACAATTGTCGATGAGGAAGTCTCTTCTGCAAATGCCCACCCTCACCGAAAGTCGAGCGGCCACCGCCAGCTCCTGACCCCTCCACCCCTTTGTACCTCGAACATGTAAGTTGTCTCGATTTGTAACTTAAAAGAAGGATTGAAATTACCGATTTCGTTTTAGTTTTTAGGGTTGGCACCTTCTTGCAATTGGTGATATCTGTGTGAATTCATAGGGGGGTTTAGTTATTTTTTCGCTCGTCAATAGTTATCTACACTTGCTTTGTGTTGAACGACAACTGATACACGAAATCCTTTATTGTAATGACAGTTCACTGCCATTGCGAATTGTTTTATGGGTTTGAAGTTCAGAATTTGTTGTTGATTTCGTCAATGGACGGGCCGACTATGGAGATCTCTCTCGAGCGTACTTCGGACGAGTGAAGAGAGTTCGACTTTTATGGAGGATCGGGGGAACCCCAAAGGGCAAAAAAGGCAATTCGCCTCCCCCATCCCCTCCATCCTCCTCATACAAGGTGGAGAAACCCACCCCTTCCCACCCCGTCCATCCCTTTTTTTCCACCCCTTCCATCTCTCCTATCTTCTTGCCAAACACCAGGGCTCGTTTCTCGAAAAAAATTTCCCACCCTTCCCACCCCTTCCATCTGGTTACCAAACACACCCTAAGCTAGATACGGTACATCGCAAAGCCGATACTGTCCGTAAATGTTGATGAATAGGTAACAATAGACCTGTCAAAACACAACCCGACCCGGTCGACCCGACCCGAACGCCCGAAAAAATTCCCGATCCGAACCCGGAAATTTTAACCCGGAAATTTTTTCTGACCCGAACCCGAAAACCCGGAAATTTTCTGGGTAATCTGGGTTTTGACCCGGTGACCCGATTGACCCGGTAATTTTGACCCGATTTACCCAATTCACCCGATGACCCGATTGACCCGGTTGATTTATATTTATATATGATTAATTTTTTTTATGGAGATTCCAATTTATTACATTTTATAATTACAATCACTAGATCTTTCATTTTTAAATCAACTTTTATATTTATTTGTATTGTGTAATATACTCCGTCCGATAGATAGTATTTGATTTTTTGTTTTTCAACAGACTTTTCTAAGAAGATAAAAATTCTAAAAAATATTAAAAAATTCTATGCTTATTACTAATTGTATGAAATTATTTTTAAAAAATTATTTGAAATTTGATATTTTATATTGTATTACATTTTATTAAAAATTATGAGAAATAATAAAAAAAATCAAAATTTTTTAATAAAATGTAATAATATATAGAATATCAAATTTTTAATAAAATTATTTTTAATAAACTATTTAAAATTTTGATATTTATATATTATTACATTTTATTAAAAATTACGAGAAAAAAAAATCAAATATTTTAGATCAGATATAGTATATAATTACAAGCACTAGAACTTATGAACAATGTCTTTAATTTTAGATTTTTAAATTTATCGCAAAATTATCAAATTATGATTGGGGAATTACTACTAAATACTCCACTTTGATAATTGGTTTGCAAAAATACCTAGGTTTGAAAACAATTGCATCAATATATGGAAATTTGTAAAAATACCTTATTTAATTATCAAAACTACCTACCACCCCCAAAAAATCAGAAAAAAAAAAGTTAAATATTTTAAGCATTTTTTATTTTTCTTATATTTTAAAATTATTTTAAATAATTAAATAATAAAAAAAACTGAAATTAAAAAAAAAATTTCCCAATCCCAACCCAATCCCTACTAACAGGATAGCCTAGCCCCGACCGACCCAATCCCTAACCAAAAACACACAAGAGCAGCCCCAACCCTAAGCCTCCGGCGCTCATCCCCAACCCCAAGTCTCCGGCGCTCGGACCTGAGCCCGCGTCTCCGGCTCCGTCGCTGCGCCTACACTCCGGCGCCCCCGACCGACCCAATCCCAATCCCTAACCAGAACACACAAGAGCAGCCCGACTGTCGCTGCCTTCACCCTCCGTCGCTGCGCAAGCACTCTGGCGCAATCCGGCTCCGGCCTCGACCCCAAGAGCAGACCAACCTCCGGCTCCATCTCCCGCCGACTATAATCTAGTGGTTATAATTTAGGTCAAAACCGTATCTTTACTCAATCTCCCGCCGATTATTGATCATATCCTGTCAATGTTCATATTTGGGATTGTCAAGAACAATATTCATCCTGTCAATGTAATAATATTATGATTTCAAGATATATATTGACAATCCTTTTGTAAATATGGTTAATAATCCTAAAGATATGATTTACCGTATCTTCAGTGATTCTCTCCTAGATTATAGCTTCAATCCTGTCAATGTACATCCGCAGCTTTGTCACTATAAACATTAATCCTGTCGTAGTGAACGAATAACTTTGTCATCTTGGACATGCCTTTAATTTCTAGTTATGGTAGGATAAAATCGTATCTTTTTTCTCTTTCCTATTATAAACTCCATCCTGTCAGTATTAATTTTTAGCCTTGTCATAAAAAACATATATCCTGTCAACAAAAAATTTGGTCCTGTCAGTATTAATTCTCTTACTAAGGTGATGTTTTTCATCCGGCTACTTTTATTATTTTTAAATTTCTGAGAAAAAAAAATTAAAAAATTATTTTAACGTATATTTGATTTTTTTATATATTTTTTAACTTTTCTTTTAATTCATAAATCTCCTTTTAATGATTTTTACATTTAAATTTAAAGGTAAAATCAGTCATTATTTTTTAGCACAAATGACCTATTTTTTAGCATAAATGACCCACCTATCCTATTTTTGCTATTCTCAGAAAACTGGTATACTTTTGCAAACCGAACACCGATTTGGTGTATTTCTGCAAATGGGCCATTATGATTTTATTAAATTTAAAAAAGAAAAAAATTGACTAACTCGAAATGAGCTGAAACCTGGTCAAACCCGGGTTCGATTCAACCCGGAGATACCTGAAACCTGTATTACCCGAGACCCGTATTACCCGAAACCAGAAATGACCCGACCCGAACCCGACCCGAATGACCCGTTTGACATGTCTAGGTAACAATGGGCTATTCTTACGTAATCACACATGTAGAAATGTGAGAGAACAATTAGTTTACATTGAAAATTAAGTAATAAATAGGAAGAATATGTTGAAGTAATGATTTAACTTACCGTCACCCAATGGATGTTTCTCTATAAGAGACATAGGCCAAGGCTTGCAGTGTGGGGCAACCTAACGTTTAGAACTTATGTAACTAAGGTGAGTAGTAGGCGCGGTCTAGTCTTGCTAAGTCATACCCATGATGGGAAGCTCCATCTAGTATGTCATGTCGGTGTAATAAACTAGGAAGTTGCACTTGTAGATATACTCGTCCAATAGAAATTATTGTTGGTAGGTCTCTTGATGGTCCATCATCTCTTTCACCAAGGCCAACTACATCTTCTTCTAATGGTTTTCTTGCATACATAGAAGCTTAGGACACGCTCAATATTCGCAGTGACCGTCACCAATAACATTCTTCACCTTGTAGATGAATATGATCATGAACAACTCAATATCATAATCTTCCCAACCGTAAAGCATGTTTGGTGCAACAACATAGATGGGTTTTCCACCGGCTCGTCCATGTAGAAACTGACAACTTCTTCTAGCGCCCCATCTTCTGGAACTTTTGGGCATTGCCTCCTCTCGCGCTTGTGTCCTTGTCTCATCCTCTACTCTATCTCAATACGTGCTCGTTCTTCTTCCTATCTCATCTCCCATGACACAAGGGTTTGTCTAGCATGGCTTGTTGCGCCTTTCTCCTCTAGGTTGGCTCCTTGTGGTCTCATTTGGCTCGGGTGTCGATTCGTTACTACAAGTCTCTGCCCTTGCTTTGCTAACAAAAAGATTGATTCAACATTTCAACATCAATGGCATCATGTTCCAAAAATGGATGGGAATTCGATAGCGTGCACCTTACTAATACTGATGCTAATAGGGCAGTTTCATAGACGTGTACCATTTTGAATTTCGATGATATCCTCCATGTGTATTCATGATATTGTAGGGATGGTGTCCCCGAAAATAAACAAGGGTCACTTGCACCAAACAAACAAACAAACAAAGCAGAAGAAAGAACAAGGATCTGTTGAAACAACTATTAGGAAAGTAAGTGCAAGTGTACATTTCCATGTAATCTAGCATTCCACCTTTATTACATCTTAATAACGGTTGGTCTAGCTATAGGTACAAACTACATGATCCATGTCATGTAATCAAGTTTATACAGCACTGCTGTTGCATTATTTGCATGTCTTTAAACCAAAAAGAATAACATCGACAAGGGTCTGCTCATTTCTCTGCAATCTAGCATCTCAAACAAAACCTGCATTGCAAGAAGATTCATTTATCTTTATAATTACTGCTACACCAATCATACTTAGCGCCACTACTTCAAAATCCATGGAAAAAAAAAACTGATCCTCATAATTGCTAAGCATCCAAGAACAAGAGGCCCATGGCTTTCAGTAACCATCTGAGATCCTAAAAATGAGCCAAAACATCTTTCCGTGATGCTTTTCCAAAACCGATTTTAGTTTCAATGCTTTTCAAATATGGGCTTGCAGTCTAATCAAAACCAGCATAGACGAGTTTAGTTTTCATCATTGAAATGGTACTCTACCTATAGGGGCGCATTATGCAGGTATCTCTTCTCGTACCAGCCTGTAATTTGATCTGCAACAGTCCACATGATGGCTTGTCCAGGCGGGATTCTCATCAACCGGGGGATAAGCCCCCTCCACAGTGCAAGCAACCCCTCTTCAGCAAAGATTGTTCGAATTGCATGGACCATGCCCTTGTATTTTAGGTCACCCCCAACCCGACTCTGAGCCATCAACCTCGTTTTCACAACATCAAAGGGTCCGGTGCAGATTGGACCAGCTGTGCCAGCAAGGAAGCCTGATACCATTGACTGCCATGGCAGTAGAACTGTCCCATCACCCTCTTGCTTTTTCCACAACATCTTGTCGAAACTGTACTTGGCAGTGAACATAGCGGCCTGGTTTGTCCCGTTGCGCATTACTGTTGGAGCTGCTCCTGCCCACAGTCCGAGAATGCCTTCTTCACGTATAATCATGCGAGCACAATGTATGGGACCTTTGTACTTCAGAAGCTCAGTGCTCAATCCTCTTTGCTGCTGTAGCCTAATTTTAACAACCTGATTCGATGATAGCAAAGGAAAAGAGTTTTATATAACACCACGATCAAACAGAATGGCATTCACAGATAACATGGCAGTAGACTCAACAAATTACTAAAGAAACGGAGACCACGGAAGAAGTTAATATATAATGCATAGTAGTTGCCATCCAGGGTCTTAACATTGAGCACAAATTCAACTGAATTTCAGTCATTTTAATTCACGATTGTATGGCACTTTTGGATCACTCAAAAACATCCAATCGTAGACCCTCCTTTATTACTTGATTCTAGTAATTTTCCCCAGGAAAACAAATGGTTTCTCAAGGATCAAGGTGATGTCAGTTCCTGTATATACCCAGTCTACTCTTCTCTAAGAGCAAGCCCAACAGCTTTGGTAAAATAGAAAAAATTAGAGATTTTAGAGAAAAAGGTCTTTTTTCCTCCCCAACAGTTTCTCTAAACTCATCTGTAAAATAGAGAAATGGATGGAAAGAGGGAAAAAATCTGTAAATTTGTAGGAAGAGAAGTTGATCTATAATATAATGTTCACTTTTCCCTATATAGAATTTAATGATGCAGATCCTTCAACTTGCCACACTGTTTGATTGTTTTTCTGAATTTCGATTGTTTTTCTAAATTTCTTGCTGTTGATTTTGATTCTTTTCGATTGTTTTTCTGATTTTTTTTCCCCTGATTTCTTGCTGTTGTTTCGCTTGAATTTCTTACTGTTCTTGCTATTGGTTTCTTGTTGTTGCTTGTACAATTACACAAGGGCAGGTATAGCAGCAATAAAACTTCTTTACAACAATATAAATTGCACAGAATGCAAAAACGTACAGTCCTTTGTTATAAACTAGAGAAGCACCCAACTAGCCAACAAGCAATCAACAATAAGAAATTTTATATTCAGTGTGTGATTGTAAGCTTAATGATCTGTCTTTTAAGATCAGCTTGTAAGCTTAAAATTAGTGGTATGTAGTTTACTGTTTTAGCTGCAAGAAACCAAGTCTTCATCCTTGTATATATGATTAGAGATTATGATTAGGTTTGACAGCTCAGAGCATAGTTTTGGGTGATCAAAATTGAGTCATGACAGTGGTTGATGAGTGATCTCAAACCAACCTGATTAGCTAGATATACCTTTTCTAGATTTTTCACAGCAACTATTCAAAAATGATGGCAACTGGCAATCCAAAGATTAATTCACGATTGTATGGCACTTTTGGATCACTCAGAAACATCCAATCGTAGACCCTCCTTTATTACTTGATTCTAGTAATTTTCCCCAGGAAAACAAATGGTTTCTCAAGGATCAAGGTGATGTCAGTTCCTATATATACCCAGTCTACTCTTCTCTAATTAAGCCTTTCCTTTCCTCCAAAACCAATCAGCGGCCATAGAAACGATTATCATCATCATGGGTTGGACACATGTATGCTTTATTTAAGAATCAGCTGAAGCACTGTGCTACTACAAAATCAAGCGTTGCAAGACGTCTTGCACATTGAATCAAGCAACCCTCTTAGAAAAGGCTCCCAAGTTAAAAAACAAAAAAACAAATGCAGTTTCATGAACAGTATCGCAATCAAGCTAATTTTTAAGTATGGAAATCCAGGTTGTTGGAATTTAATTCATATTTTCATATTATTGGGTCAGCACAATATCTATATTGGTTTGACAATGTTAAGACTCCAGAGTATTGGAGAGGGTGGTGGACCAAAATGGAAGAGGCAATCGAGAAGCTCCTAGCATGGAGAGGTGAAGTACTCCATTAATTAAGTAAGATGTGGAAGGTGAATCAAGCCAGTAATGTTCCGGAGCAATCAAATTCAAAAGATGTGAAAGGGATCCAGTACTCCATTAACTAAAGCAAATTCGAATTTAGAATGGGAAGCAAATCAGGGACTGACCTCGAAAGGGGTAACAATAACAAGTGCTTCAAGGACGCCGGCCCCGAAGCCGGAGAGAAATCGAGCCTGATTGCTAATCTTGCCAGTGTCGTTGTTCTTAAAGGCGCCCTGGAAAAGGGCATTGGAGCCCATACGAAGGGCGTACTTTAAAGTGAGATGGGTAGCGAAAGGGGTAAGGCCCTTCCAGAGAGACCGAACCCCTTCGGTTCGGATCACATTGGAGCCACAATGGACGATCCCCTTGTAGTTGCCGGACCTGTCAAGCTGGAGACGAGTCTTGATGACGTCAATCGGCTGAAGACAGCAAGCCTCCATTACCCCTCCAATGGAGCCGGATACAGCTTTCATATAGGGTGGAATCGAAGGCCCAGATAGCTTCGCAGTTGCTGTTAGTGCAGCGAGGGTCGGGTCCGGGCTAGGGTTTTGAGTGGAAGCCATGGATGGGGGATTGAGGATTGGGGATTGAATGTTATGAGTGAGTCACCCAATCCCTCCTCCTCCAGGCTCCAGCTGCGACTGTTACCACGGAGATTCAAAGCAAGATGGAGTTTGATTGTGGATTTGTGGGGATGTTTTATGGAGTCCAAAACGGGCACGTTGTCTTCTTGCCTGTTTGAGTTTAATCGTAGGCACATGCTTCCCCTTCTTTGAGTTTTTTTTAATAAAAAAATTAGATCAAAAGAATTTTTTTATATTTTTTAAAAAATTCGAGATTAGAAATCCCTGATTCTCGAGAGACGGATAACAAACAAAGTCCATCTACAAATCAATCATCCAACAAAATCGAAGAAAACTGGATCGGAATGGAAGATAAATCCATAGAAAGCCAAATGATAGAACTTCAACCGAAGACAATAGTGGAAGGCGAGTCGAGCACTACCAAATTTAAAGAAAAAAAAGATTTGTAAAACCATAGGCGAGTTAGAAAAATTGCCAAAAAAAAAAGTCAATCGTGATAGTTTTGCAAATTGAATTGGTGACTAGTTATAAGGGTGACATGTAAGATTTTTCATAATGGTCAAAATACATAAACATCTTGGCGGCACGGATCCTCTGGATCAAAGTATATAATCCCTTCACTGGTCCTTTCTTGTAATTGGTCCACCTCGCTTCTATGTCAGCCCATTTTTTTCACGTTTTGGACATTTCTTTTTACCTTTGAAAATTTAAATATACAAAAAATTATATAGTAAATGGTTTAGACCTTTCTCCTTCCCTTATGACATAATTTACGTTTGGCGTGACTGAACTTTCTTCTCTGATTGATGGGGATCTGGCTATTCGGAGTCGGGACAGGTTGGGGTCGTGGTAGTGTATATCGAGCCATCTTCTTTTCCCGGAAGGCTGTTTCCTTGAAGGTTCGTCTTCATTGCCCACAGGTGACTCCTGATGTACCGCTGGCCTGCGGTGCTGCTTTTGGGTAGCGCTTGGCTTCGTTCGTCGTCTACGTCCTCATCTCGTTTGGTTTAGTTTTGTTTATTTTCGCTTTGTAGAGTGCTATTGCCTGTATTTTGCACCATCTTTGTATTTTTGGTTGTTTATGGCGGTTATCCATCTATCGACTTGTTGACCTTCGAGATTCAGATATGTCTGACCTCGAATTTTTACCTAATAAAAAAAATAATGTATTAACCTTCTCCCTCCACTCCCCTTTTTAGTTCTATTTTTTCCATCTCTACCATAGTCAACCTTCAACCTACTACATACAAGCATCCTCTAAGAGGCTATCGGACTTCTAACAGGTTAGACACTTAATTTTTACTTATGTATTAGCTTGACATATATTGAATTCAGGCTTAACATTAAATTTGATAAAGGGTAGGGATCTTTATCAATGTTTCAATTCAATATTTCATTCGAAGCATATATATATATATATATATATATATATATATATATATATAGGGAAGGGTTCTAGTGAAACGAATAATACGGTGTAACGGTGAAACGAATGAATATTACGTCATATTCATATGAATATTATTTTATATGAATATGAAAATATGAAAATTATGTTGTGTGATTATGAATATGATGTAAATATGGGTATATGAATATGATATTATTTATATTCAAATAACATAAAATGAATAACACCATATTCATATTGATACACTATAATATTCACATATTCATATTCACATTATGTCATATTCATATGAATATGACATAATATTCATTCGTTTCACCGTTACACCGTATTATTCGTTTCACTAGAACTCTTCCCTATATATATATATATATATATATATATATATATATATATATATATATATATATATATATATATATATATATATATATATATATATGGAAATGTTCTAATAAAACGGATAATACGGTGTAACGGTAAAACGAATGAATATTGGATCATATTCATATGAATATTATGTTATACGAATATATAAATATGAATATTATGTTGTGTGAATATGAATATGATTTAAATATGGGTATATGAATATGTTATTATTTATATTCAATGGTATACCGAAGACAATGGTATCAAGGATCGACATGGAGTTTAAAACTGAACAAGAAGCACATGATTTCTATAATGCTTATGCTTTCGAAGCTGGTTTTTCTGTCCGAAGAAGTAAGGTGCATAGCCATAATGGGAAGTTATTAGACAGAAATTTTGCGTGTTCATGTGAATGTACGCGAGGCTTAGATAAGCGAGATGATGTTTACAAAGCTCATCGACCAGAGACAAGGTTTGGATGTTTGGCTATGCTTAAAATAAGTTATCGTCATCAAGCTTGCAATTATCGTGTCATCAAATTCACCAGTGAACACAACCACAACTTGGCAACTTTGAGTAAGGCTCATCTTTTTAGATCGCATCGAAGTATCTCGAATCCTCAAGCATCATAAGTAGATATGGTTGATATTTATGGCATTGCTCCAAAAATGCACTTGAGTTCATGGCTAATCAAGTAGGAGGTCGAGAAAATCTTGGTTTTGCTCATGTTGATTACAAAAACTACTTGCGAACTAAGCGTAGTTTGCAAATGAAATCAAGTGATACAGGTGGTGTCTTAGAGTATTTACAGAAGATGCAAACAGAATATCCTAGTTTCTTTTATCCTTTTTAGGTGGACAAAGATGATTTGATCACTAATATCTTTTGGGCTGATGGAAAAATGATGGCCGATTATGATGATTTTGGTATTGTAGTTTGCTTTGATACTACGTATCGAAAACACAAGGATGGTTGACCAATTGCCTTGTTTGTTGGTGTGAATCATCATAAGCAAATGATTATTTTTGGTGCTGCTTTACTATTTGATGAAACAACATATTCATTTATCTGGTTATTTGACACATTTGCAAGGGTGATGGGTGGGAAACCACCAAAGACAATGCTTACCGATCAAGATATTGCAATGTCAAGTGCACTTGCTTCCCAATGGCCTGAGACTCGCCATCGTCTTTGTATATGGCATATCTTTCAGAATGCAACCACCCATTTGAGCAATGTGTTTTCAAAATTCAAAGACTTCGCTGCAGATTTTAGTAAATGTGTATATGACTACTAACATGAAGAAGATTTTTTGGATGCATGGAGTAAGATGCTTCATAATTATGAGTTGGAGAACAATAAGTGGTTAAAGCGGCTGTTTAATATCAAAGAAAAATGGGCAATGGTTTACGGAAGAGATGCTTTTTGTGGAGACATGATGAGTACACAACATAGTGAAAGCATGGATAGGGTTATCAAACAGTATGTAAGTTACAAGTATGATTTACGGATATTTTTCGAAAACTTCCAGCGATTACTTAATGATCGCCGATATGGGGAGTTGGTAGCAGATTTTAAAGCCGATCAAAGTAAAAAGGCATTGTTTTTTCCCATAGAAATTTTGAAGCATGTTGCGAGTGTGTATACACCAGCTGTCTTTGTGTTGTTTCAAGCAGAATTGTGTAAAGCATATGTCTGCCATGTTGAGCCTCTTCGTGTGGTGGGAGCATGTACACCTAACAAGAAGCACTATAGTTATGTTGTTTCTTATGATGGCAGGGAAGAAGTAATTGTATCTTGCACTTGTAAGAAATTTGAGTTTGTTGGTTTACTATGCAGCCATATATTGAAGATATTTTCTATAAGAGAAATTGCAAAACTTCTTGAGAAGTATATTTTGAAAAGATGGACAAAAGATGCCAAGAAAGGGAGTAGATTTTACAAGGAGAGTTGAGCTGAAATTGATCCTAGTGCAATGATAGGGAGGCGTTATAGAAAAATGTGTCGTATATCTACTCGTTTACTAACAAAAGCAGCAGAATCAGAAGAAGCTTCCAACATTGTGATAGATGGTCTTATGAATTTGCTAAAAGAAGTTGATTCAAGCTCAATAGAAAATCCTTAACAAACCAACATTGGGAGTTCTCAAGTGACTGGAAGTATTCCCACTGATGTACATATGCTGAATCAGCCTACTAGTGTGTCCATGACTATGAGCATGAATGTCAATGCAATGATGAAGGAAGTAAAGGGCATAAAGCCAAAGCCAAAAAACCAGTCAAGTATCAAGCCCGGCCAAAAGTGCTCTTGAAAAGGTAAGGAGAAACAAAAAACCAAAGACAAAAATCATACTTGTAATTCAGATCTTGCAATTCAGGTACGGGTCGAGGTTTCAAACCTCAAAGATCAGTATTTTAAAGCGGGGATTTCGAACCCCAAAACAATCGGAGGGCCTTGGGTACCCTTAACTAGTCCTAAGGCTATATCGCGGAAATTCATTTGAGAAAATGGTGAAAGCGGAAGTAAAGTACAACTTGTCACGGCGAGGCCGGGTCAAAACCAAATCGATAAAACATATATTCTGAAATTCTTTAGCCAAATTAGCGGAGTTAGGCAAGTTCTTCGCAATTGCTTGGGAGGATTCCCACGCCATAGAAACAGAGAACAAGCATACCTAAAAACAAGGTGTGCGAGCGGGGTCAGACCGAGACCCCCCCCCCCCAACACACTCTGTCCCGCAAACAAGTATACACATACGCTATAATAAAGATGCTTTAATGCAATACAGAAAATTAAATCACACTAGCATGTTCCTAGTTTATATGATATGCAGAAAAGTTGTAAAGGCGCCCAAAGAATGTCAAGTGGCATATCCCTCTCATACTCTGCCCCCTTTTTCATGAGCGGACCTGGCCAGTACGGTAACCATAACATCATACATGTGTGCACATGATCATCATATCGTCATCATATCATAACATCATCGTATCATGCTCATGCCCGGTGGTGCTGGGCTATCTCATCATCATGCTCATATACCGACGCTACTGACTCAGGGCAAACCCGATGAGGCTGGGCTACCCTATGACCCTGGCAAAGACTATAGGACTCACAGATAACGGTCGTTCTGTTTCGCAATCACACAAAGTATCCAAATGCTCATTCATGTGTGCAATCCTAGCATGATACTACATGACATGCTTTAATGCTTATGCAACACCTAGTATGTCATATAATCACAAGCATGAGATTCTCTTTCGAATCTGAGTAAGCCCATAAATGAACTTACCTGAATAAGCCGAACAGCAGAGAAATAAGACAGAAGCAGAATCCAAGAAATGTCAACAATCACCTAACAAACATTCAAATATGCATAAGTCTATCTAAGTCACACAAGGCGCCCCTAACTTTCATACATAGCTTCACATATCTCATTTCAAATTATTCTATCTTATCTCATCATAGATCATTTCATGCTCATCTCATCTCAATATCTCATCCATAATCTCATCTTGCATCATCATATAACATTTCATATCTTATTTAAAATTCACATAATTCTCAAGCAGGATGCAACAATAAATTCACCGAGTTAAATAAAGTAAATCATTTTCCAAAGTTTTCTAAACTCTTAAATCTCAAGTTAAGTCAACTCATCTTCAAACAATTTCTCAAATCATATTTAGTCAATCCCATTTATAAACATTAAAACCTTGGCCAATTTATAAAATCATACCATTTAAAATAATCCCAGCATGTTTCTTATTTCCAAATCATTATAAATAAATTCCAACATTTAATCACCAAAATAATCTTCTATTCACAAATCATAATTATAAATCAAAACCAATAAATCACTTTAAAATTCCTAAACTCACATATTAGAACATCAAAAGAAATACATATTCCCAATAATATCACTTTTTAACATACTTTCAAATATATAATGAATCTCAGAAAATATATTTTCATTATAAACTCAGAATCACATAATAATAAAAATTATTAATAATAGCATATAATCTTATCATATAAATAACATAACATAACATAAGGCAACATATAATATAAACAATAACAACCAATAAATCCCTAACCAAAACCAAAAGAAAACAGCCCAGCCCAATGAGAATCCGAGCTCAACCTTTCTCAAACCGGCCTCAAAGAAAGCTGAAGAAAAGGGAACCCGGGTGAGGAAGATCGGATCTGGAGTATTAACCCAACCCGGAAATTAGGCCCAAACAAAACCCGGACCAAAGAAAGGCCCAAACCCGAAATGAAAGAAAGAAGATCCGCCCAACCATAATCTGAAGAAGAAGAAGAAGGGAATCTGGATGGGGAGATCCGAATCCGGGAGAAGATTAGGCCTAAGCCTACCCAGTTCACCGTCGTCTCTCCTAAAACGCAAAAATAGAGCTCTGAGAAGCCAAACGGAAAAGCGAGAGGAAGAAGAGAGGAAACCCAGATCACCGGAGCTTTGTTCTCAACTCGACCACCCGCAATCTAATCAGAATTCCTCCCCGACAACATCCCACCCAGAATTACCCAAACGAGTGCAAGGAGGAAGGAGAAGGAATCTCACCGAGGTCACCAATATCGCCGGAGAAAAACCGCTTGTCGGGGCCGAGTTGGATCGCCAGAGTCGGAACCAGAGGGCCCTTGGCCTGGGTCGGAAGGAAAAAGTTTAAAGGTCGACCTTTAGGGGATATTTGGTCAAAAGCGAGAGGAAGATATCTTACCGACCTTACACACAAGCAAAACAGAGAAGAAGGAGAGAGGAGGAGATGATGCGGTTGTGAGGGCTCTGCGTCCTGGCTCTGGGTTCCTGTCTGCTCGATCTCAGTCGTCGGAGGAAGGCGAAACTTGAGGATGCTGCTGTTGGGTTGCTCGGACTCGATGGAAGGAGAACAAGGTACTCGGTCCTTCAATGGCGAACATGGGAGGTTTGGCTTGCGACGGCGACGACGAGGCTGCAACGGATGGAAGAAGCTTGATGGTTTGACGGAGGCGTGGTCAGTGGTGGTTGGTGGAAATTTGATGAAGTGGTGGGGTGGTGATAGTTCTCTGGTGGAGTTGGGATTTTTGAGCTTTTGCAAAGGATAAAAACGGGTGAGAGAGGGAGGTGGAGAAGGAATTTGAGTTTGTGTTTTGTGAATGAGGATGGCAGGAGGAGAGGTGGAAATTTGCATAAGAAAGAGGTTGAGAGTAGAGACAAAATTTGTGAGCTGGGATCTGCAGAATGAGGAATCTTCCTCAATGGCCTGAGAATGAGATAGAGGGAGAGAGAATAAGGGAAAAGAGAAAGAAAAAGAAAATTAAATACAGATTGAGAATCGATCCCCCCATAATACCAATCAAAAACCCGACACTGGACTTCAATCCAGCTCGCTAAAATGAAAACCCAACACTAGAGAATTCAAATCGAATTTAAATCATTGCGGAATTAAATTAATTTATCAAAACTCGGAGCTCGAAATCTGAATCAAATTTTGTCAAAACCCAAACTCTAAAACGATGCCGGAAGGATTTTTTTTTAAATCGAAACTTGTGCTCGAGGACGAGTTTTCTCCCAATTTTACAAATTGAATAAAACAATAATATATTTAATGAAAATAATAACAATATAATACATAAAATATTTTCGGTCTTTACAGGTATTTTAATTTTTCTCCCAGACAAATTTTCAATTTTTTTTTAGAATATGAAGGACTTTTGTACAATTTTATGACAATAGTTTTGTCAATAGCCCTTGTAATTCTTTTTCAAAATGGTTTGTCTAATATTATGCCCTTAAAGACCAACAATTTGACAACTTCTTTCCAAAATAATAATGCTTAAATCCTAAAAGTTTATTTAAAAAATTGCTAAAATGTGTGATTTTAAGAGAGTTATTCTTAGATTTAGAATGTTTATAAGTAATATATTAGAAAACCCGTTTTCCAAATTTGATCATGAAAATTGAATGCACCTTCGCATTAAACAACAAAATAAATGCGGGTATATACTCGAATAAAACCACTTATTATGTCCTGATTCGTCTAAAATATGGCTGCTATACATCATCTATCACATGTTATTCATAAATTATAGTGTATGGTGTGTCCATCATCAAGGATCAATCATAAGTTCATAACACCACTTAACCATTTAGTGTTAACTATTCGATCTAGTTCTAGATCTAGTTCAACTTAATAAGTACGATTTCAAATAGACGATACAAGTTCTTAAATTTATGCTACTTTTTACTGACCTAATTCAAAGTCAATTCCACCCATAATTAACGAAAACGTCATCTGTATACGGATCACGGAATTCAAGGCCACCCTTTTTGGCGCGCCAGATGCAATTATTGTGGCGACAACGACCCAAGAAGCCGTCGCTGGGCCAGAAGATGTCGCCCGAAATACGACGGTCCATGGAGACCCAACGCACATTACACCAAAAGAGCGTCGTCATGAAGAAGTTTTCGCGAAAGGTGAAGACATACTCGTCTTGGCTCCACACGGTATGGTCCCCCAGGTCATCGTCCGCTGACTTGCAGTGCACCTCCAGAGGGCTGCTCTTCGGAAGCTCGTTCACTATGTGCACATGGTACTTTCGCAGGGACCACTGTTGCCTCGACGACTCTATAAGGAGCAAGATCGTTACTACAAATAACATGTTGTGGCTGCAAGATTGCATCGCTTTGTATTTTTGTACTGGAAATGAGCCACAAGTTGTAAGAAATTATATGTAAAATATATGTAGTTTATTATTTAGGAGTTATTGAAATTTATAGTATTTGTATGGAGTTGATGGATATGTGATAATGCCTTGTGGGAAACGTGTTCTACTTCATGCATAATGTGTTCTCCTTGGATTATGCTAAGTGGTTGCGGAATAAATTTTTTAATTATATTGGCCGGATAACTTAGGTGTATATTCAACATTTGAATTAAGTTATGATAATGTTAATTCTCTTTTAAGTTTTTCTCTGTCGTTGATGTGATCCTAATCCCCAATGAATCCGACACTTTTTTTTTATCTACAAAGTGTTGTTATCGGTATCAAACATGAACTCTCATATGAGAAAACTATTTGATGACATCTCACTATTTGGACTTTTTAAGGCTGTATATATAAAATTTTGATTGAAACCCATAAACACTTGTTGAAAAACTGTTTTAAATGACTACAACTTTTATCTTTTTATACACTAACGAATCTAGGGGTGGACTTATTCTACAAGCCGCCTGAGTTCGAAAAAATAATATATACATTTATCCCTAGAATCTCCTACTCTTGAACACCCCCTTCCCCCTTTTCCATATATTGATTTCTTGATGAAAAATTAGGTAAATGCGAGACATTTTTTTTAATCTATTCACATCTCAAAATCGATCAGTAGAAGTGGCCACGCCCAGCGACCTCTTTCAAAATGTGAAGGCGTATCATAAGGCAGGTGGGCTGCAATCTCTCTTTTTCCAAATGGAAAAGGCGTACACTGTTGCGGAGTTCAATGGGTACTACAATGCCTTCAAGTGTAAGTCGACCAGTGGGGCAGAATACAATGCCTTCAAGGCGTACACTGTTGTAGAGTTCAATGGGGCTCTATCTCTTTACGACTTGGGTGCAAGATGGGGTCTGCCTTGGCGAGGAGGACGTGTTCCTCGTCATCGTCGGCGTGCTGATAAAGGTATGCTTTAACATTCTCAAATATGATGTAGGAGTCCCGGGTTTCCCATCGCAGACACCTCGGGGTGATGGTCTCGTCAATGTTATAGCCAAAGTGATTTCCTTGGGGATTGCACAACGTCAACATTCGGATCTGGGACTTGAGGTGGCGGCGGGCACCGGTCAGAAGGTCGGCAGGCACCGTCATCAACCGTGTGCGTCTCCGAGCTTTTGTTGTCTTCCTCACCCACGTTAATCACTTCCTTAGGCCTCTCTTCAACATTCTTAGTGGGCACATTCACTTGTTTTCCTCCTCTAAGGATCATGGCACTCACATTCTCCTTCGGATTAACTACCACTTGTGATGGTAACTTCCCCGAATCTTTTGCTTTCAATTCTCCAATCTCCTTAGCCATTTGACTCAACAATTTCTCTTGAACACTCATCTTATCAAACAACAACCTCAATGTATCATCTCTATCCTCTTGTTGAGTGTTTCTTTAACGATTCTCAAATTGTCCTCTTCCTTGATAAGGAACTTGTTGTTGTTGACCTCTGTTGTTGAATCCACTTTGATAATTCGAATTGTAGCCCTGATTGTAACCATTGTTACCAAAGTTGCGGCGAGGTCCATAATCCATAGCACTCAAATCAGCGACATCCTCTTGAATCAAAGGACACTTATCATTCAGATGAGTTAGATCTCCACAGGCACCACAAGGTCTAGGCTGCTGAGGTTGATTCATTTGCATAGCCATCTTGTTCACTATCTCAGTAAGCCTATCTATGTCATCCTTGCGACCATCTCTAGAATTATCCAACTTATGAACTCCTCTAACTCCTTGGTGTTTCCCATATTGTTGCGATGCATTAGCTAACCCATTGAAAATCTGCATTGCTTCCTGAGGTGTCTTATCCAAAATATCTTCTCCACTAGTAGCATTGATGAAACTCCTATCTGTATCAAGCAAGCCCTCATAAAGATATAGCACTAGTCACTAGATCATCCTTGGGTATACCATGTTGTGGACAACTACCCTTAAGCTTTTTGAACCGCTTAAGATACTCATAAAGACTCTCCAAAGGTGATTGCTCAATCCTAGATAGCTCCTTCTTGAGTTTGTTGAGGCGAGTAGCAGGAAATTACTTCTGAAGGAACGCTTTCTTCAATTCAACCCAAGTAGTAATGCTTTCGGGGGTAGGTAATAAAGCCAATCGCTCGCAGAATCTTTCAAGGTAAAGGGGAACACTCTCAACATCAATTGGTCATCGGTAAGGCCTTGGGGTCTAAGTCTATCACACACACTCACAAAGGTAGAAAGGTGTTTGTTTGGTTCCTCCCCAGGCAATCCATTAAAGTAGGGTAAAATAGTAGACTAATTTGACTTGTACTCAAATCTTGAACCCTCAGGAAGATCAGAAAGTCTAATTGTAAGTGGTTGAGCACTCAAATTAGGTTCCTTTAGGTTTCTCAGGGTCCTTCTTGGCGGATTAACAACTTCGTCTCCCATCTCCTTATGTGTGTCAAATTCGAGCCTCCTTTTCGACCTAGAAAAAAATCTTTCAATCTCAGGATCAAAAGACAAAGGAAATGAATTAGAAGATCGAGTTTGAACCATACAAGGACAAAAAAGACTCAAAGAAAAACAAAAACAAAAACAAAAAATAAATAAAAGAGAATCAATGATAGAAATAAAGTAAACTCTCTTTTACTCCTCGGCAACGGCGCCAAGAATTTGGTGCGGGGCGAACATCGTTGGCACTTTCACCTTTTGCCAAATAGTAATAATATTCTAACTCAAAGCTTAAAACCAATAGATTAGCAAATCAATGAATTGATAAACCAAACAACTACTAGTATGGCGATGAAGTCCGGAGTCGAACCCACAGAGAGAAGCGGATTACTATGCAATATCTCTAACAATGACTCTAATGACAAAAACAATGGCTTGTGACGAATTGATAACAAAGTAAAGTGAATAAATTAATGATTGCAAAGTGATTGATAATAAAAATAGAAGAAACATTTTGTAACACCCCCTTTTTATATCCAAGGAAATGCTACAGCGCCAGTGAATCCGCAGACTTTAATGTCTTTGAATTCACCTGAGGCTTATAGGGACATGCAACCATGCTCCCATAAGCAAGATGATAATTTAAGCAATTAAAATAAAATAGGCGGAAGTCAAATAAATATTATAGCTTAAAATATCCGATCATAGTAACATAAAATAAATAACAAAACCATAAAGTATAGATAACTCCAAAATAGCTAAAATTAAAGTAGCATTGTGAAAATCTCAAAGGTGCAAAACTCGTAGTATAAAGATTCATAAATGATAGCCCGCTCTTCAGCTCTCTCCTGCTCCACTGCTCGCACTAAACCTGTGGAATATGGTCTGGTGTTTCGTGATTACGAAGGACACCAGCCATCCAATAAATAGGATGGTTAGTACATTCAAGACTAGCAAGCGATAAGAAAAATGTTCGACTTTAACTAAAACCAGTGACCATGAAACGGTATAATAATAGTTAAGGGAAAATGTAGAGTATATGATGTGGAATCTGATAATAGAATAAAACAAAAATGACACATGACTCGGATGATCGCGGAGATCGAATAAGAATACGATGTAGGAATTATACTCGAATGCAATGAAGTATAATATGCGCAGAAATGATCACCTTACATAAAACACTATACGATAACATTAATAATAACGACGATAATAATATAACACGTGATACCGATCGGGCCCTTAAAGAGGATTACGACCTACAACACTATGGAAGTTTACCATCCCGCGATGAATGCATTCCGGAATGGGTCGTTTCATGAAACCTTTATAGGGTAAGGCTTAACGAACCTCAACCTGCAAGTTAGTCTTAACTAAAGAAAACTCGCACTGAATAAAAGTCAATTCGCACTATAAAGTACGCATATTTAATTATATCGCAATTTAGTCGCTTTCATTACACTAGGTGATCATGTACACGGTATTAACAACAGAAGACAAGCATGGATATTTCAAAGGATCTTAATATCTCATACTATTAATTTGCATGAAAGAAACAAGCAGAAATTCATGCAATTAGGAAGATGAAAATGGGCAATTTTCCACTTATCTCGAGTTATAAACAAATAACATATTTAATACACACATTACTATAATTAAAAATAATAATTGCCCATTTATTTATACTCATGCCAATTTATGAATAATGAGATAAATTACATCAAGCAGACGGATATGCAATTTATCGAAACTGGCAAGGAAATTGGCCACAGGGCCGCATTCGACACAAAAGAATAAAAAGGCACGCCAAAAGAAAATCACGAAACATGCAAAGGGCATTGAACGAAATCACTTGCCTTAACTTTCGATGATCAGCTGATGACAACCAGACGAGATCTTAACACCTATTGAATCCAACGGAAAAACGAATATCAATATTGATATTTTACGAAATTAACTTTACTTAACTCAATTTTAAATTGAATTAATTCCATAAAGTTAAAATTATATACCAATATGAATTCCTCGGAAAGCGGGATCCGGCGTGGGTACTTCGAGATTTCTTAGTGTCGCTGAAACGGGCAAGAATCGAACAATTTAGAAATATTGGCCACTTAACTTAATAAGTAATTAACTCAGGGCTAAAAACGGAAATTATATAAAACAAGGGAGTTTATTGTAATTGAAGCAAAGAGATTTAGAACCTCTGCTGCGTCTTCTTCACGAACAGCAAACAGGGCGACGGCAAGGACCTCGGCCTCCTTCACGAACAGCAGACGACGGCAAGGCGGCGGCTCGGCGCTCTGTTTTCCGGCCCGGTGGTGCGGCGGTGGCTCGTCTGCTGGCAATGGAGGGTTGCGGGAGCGATGGCTCGGCGACACGGGAGGTGCGGCTGGGCTCGGACAGAGGTCCTCGGCGGCGCTCGGTGTGTCTCCGGGCAAGGTCTGCGCTGCGGTGGGTCTCGGCGGCGACTGGAGTGCGGCAGTGGTCGGGCGGCTGGGCTCGGCTGGTGCGCTGTAGGAGGTTGCGCAGAGGAGGGGTGAACAGGAAGTTTGGAAATGGGAGGTTCGGTTTGGGGTGAGGAAGGTGACGTGATGGGTGTGATTTTTTGGGATATGAAAACCCTATGATTAAACGTGTATCTATACTACCAATTAGGTCAGATAAAAAATAAATCTTTGATTCTATTAGATTTAGAATCACGTATGAGATGTTTATCAGAAAAATCTGGAGGAAGAGATACACATTTGGGTTGGAAAGTGGGCTTCTACCAACCGGGCTGGGCCGAAAAATCCAACCCTCTTTATTGGGTTTATATATGCAAACTGAATTTAATTATATACTATACATATATATGGGTCCATATATATATATATTATATATATTAGCGGAAAGAAAATATTATTTAATTTAAATTTATAAATTAAATAATTTTAATAGCAAGAATGTTTAGAGAATAAAATTAAAATAATATAATTATTCTAATTTATATTATATACCTTATGCGAATTTATTAGCTTCCTCAATTCACATAATATAGTATAACATTATCTAAAGAAATATCCCAAAAATAATTTGGGGTATTTCACATTTCACCTGTAAGTCTCTAACAATGGTTGAGATTCATGGTCCTAGGATTGATTCATCAATTATTCATAAGCATATGTCTACTTGACTAAAGTTGAAGGATCCGCAAGGATACAATCACCTTATTCAATATCACTAAAGAATAGCATTAAACACTCAAGCTTTTAGACCAATTGGCATATCGATTCAATGTAATTAAGACACAATCGAAACAACCCTAATCGGCATAATCAACATCTAACGATATAGATCAATCGAAATCATCCACTACAAAGACAAGGAAATATCACTACTTCAATACATTTGTTTGCTATCGAGAAAACAATAACGAATTCATAGCCTAGATGCAATTCCTAACATGGTGATCAATCATAGAAAGGAACACAAATATAATCAATAAACACAAGATGATAACTAACTCATAAATGATTAAATAGAATCAAATCATCACAATCTATTCAACCATGTCTTCGGATCACAGGCGAAACTATGAGTTTAGCAACTCATAGGCCAAAAACCTCTCTTCTCTCTCAGAGCGTTCATTGTCTCTATGCACCACACACACACCACCACCACACAGCTGGAATAACAGAAATTAACCTTATAAAGAGTCGTGGAAAACCCTAGAAATATAATAATAATATAATAGGAAATAGAATATTCGGATCCAAATCGGGATTGCTGAACACGGCATCACGGCGGGCGCCGCCTACGCAGTGACGACTTTTTTCTTCTCTTCAATGTTGTGCTTCCTTGCTCCTTCGTAGCCTCTTCCTCAGCCCTCATATGCTCCAAAACATGTCTCCTAAGCTCTTCCAAGATCTCATCCAAGGTCGGAATGTATAACTGCGGAATAAACACTAAAAAGTCGTAGATTTCGAACTCGAATACTTCACAAGCAAGATATGAAATTAGACTAAAACATATGCAAAACTCCTATCTAAATGCAATAAGAAATACCTATAATGCCTATATGAAATATGCATTATCAATTATTTTCGAAAAAGTATCCCTTACATAAGTGTTTGGCTAATAGAAGATTATTTATTAAGGTTATAATGTGAAATGCCTTTTTTTACCCCAGCCTGATTTTGTTGATTAGCCAAACAAGGCTTTAGATTAGAATTATGGTGGGGGATCGGGTATCGTGAGGTTAGCAGCTGTGGAAAAGAGATTGAAAAGGAGAGATGATATGGTAGAAAGGAAGCACCTTTATCAGTTGAAACGGAAGTAGCAGGGGTTCGACGCAACTGAGCTCCACCGAACTAGCAGATCGCTCGCCTCCACGCCGCCGCCACCGTCGGCGACGCCCCCCCCCCAACGCGCAGTGCCCAGGCGTCGAGCTCCACCACCGCCGCCATCGATGCCCTTTTCCAACACAGAACGCCCAAGCGTCGAGCTTTACCGGTGTCCCATGGTCATTGGATGTTAAATCCCCTCTGCGAGCCCAAGGACATTTGTGGATGGAAGAGGATACAAATTCGAGCCACCCCGTCTACCTACCCTCCCAGGGTGGGAAAAAAGCGCCACCTCCACCCCCTTCTACTCCCGAATTGTCCACCACCACCACCCCATCCATCCCCTGCCAAACGCCGCACCTTCCACCCCCACCCCCTCCACCCTATCCACCCCTTAAAAAAGAGCAGGAAAACAGAACCTTAATTAGACACTCACATACACGTGTCTAGTACTCTCCGATCTCTTTCTATGTTTTTTTTCACACAAATAATCTCCATTATCCATTCAGCAGTATTGAAAGATCAAAATTTATTCACAGGTTACATTCTCTAGGAATGTGTACATTTGGATATGTCAATCTGGTTATTAAGATCGGGTTAGGGTTGGGTCGTTTTGGGGTTTCAGGTACAATGTGTCTCGGATAAAACGGGTCTCGGGTAGGTCCGAGTTAACTTGAAACCGAGTTTGACCCGATTTCGGGTTAAATCGGGTCAATTTTTGGTTTGTTCTTTTTGGCCTTATATTTATTAGAAAATGTCATCCAAAGTTCGAGCGCATGTAATTATATTCTACCTCCGATTTAAAATATTTAATTTTTACTTTTACTCATGATTTTTAATAAAATTTAAAACTCTATAAAATATCAAAGTTTTTATGGATTTTTTAAAATTATTTCATACTGAATAGTAATGAGTATAAAATCATTTTAAAATTTAAATAAAAAAATTTAATATTTTATAGAGTTTTTTAGCTTTCTAAAAAACGTGTTGAAAAATATAACGAAACCTCCGCGAATCGAGCCCAACTTAAGAGTGGGCCCTGGATCAGTCCGAATTGCTCTGATGGAATCAGCGGGCTTACCTGAGCTAAAAGGTCACATTGGGACCCGAATATCCTAACTTGGTCCGCTGAACCATAGAATCGTTTGAGCAAACCTTTCTTCCTTCGATCTAAGGCTCATCATGGCTAAATGATAAGAAAAAACTAAGCTTACTACTTGACGCCTAAAAACCCAGATCCTTTTACCTACCCTCACGTCTAATCTCTCTCTTGCTAGTGATTTCCTTTCTAAATTGAGAGGACAATGCCTATTCAAAGAGTCTTTCCTGGACGCAGATAATTGAATCTGATATGTATGTCTTCCCATCTCTTTTCGTCAAAAAGCCCCAATTATCTGCCCTTGGGTCCGGTTTTATAGGTGGGTTAGCTTTCAGTGCAGTACACATCACGATGATTCTATTGACAAATGTAGTATCATGATTGCCGAATTGACACGTGATATGTGGGCATGAGAGCCACGTTAAATTTTCTGGGGGGATGGAATTCTTTTGTCTGCGGACGAACGAACCCTTTTCGCCTTTCCTTTTACCTATTTTCTGTCCGTGAATGTCACTTTATTATTTATGGAACAAAAAGGGTTACATCATAGCTCCTCAATTTGTGAGGGGTATTGGCGCCGCTCGCAAATTGACTTAAAAAGGGTTACATCATGGCGCCCTATAAAAGGGGATCCTCTTTTGTTCACCATTCATTACCGTTGTCAATCCTAGGGTTTTATCTTCCTTGCGTTGTCGATTTAAGGTTTATTCTGCATTCTGCCACCGTTTGTGAAGCTTTCTTTCTTCATTGTTGCTAACACAGGTGAATTTCGTGTCTAAATTTGTCTTTTTGAGTTGTTTCACTTGATTATTTTCGTTCTTGGGGGTCTTTCTTTCGGGCTTGGTCTACTATCTTCTCTTTTCCTGTGTTTGTTCTAAGTTTTCTCCTCAAAATTTTGAACTAGGTTTAGTTCTAAAAAAGTGTTTGAATTTTGAACTAGCTACTAATGACGAGCCCCAAGGAGAGTATTGATAGCGTTCAGATCATTGAGGAGGCTGATTTTGACACTTTCTTCTCCTCTCCCTTGGGGGTGCCATTTTTCTTACCCCTATTCCTTCAAGGAGGTTGTAGCAGAGGAGAGAGAAGTGATAAATGCATGTGTTCAAATTCCTCTCTCGAATACACTCTGTTTCTCTCTCCTTAGAAATAGTCGGCTGCTCTCATCTTTGTAATCCGGAGCCGCTTGTAAATTTTTCAAAGGGGAGGTTTAGTTTTGCAAATAATTAAGGAGGGGTGTTAGTCGTGCAAAGTTTTTCCGATAGTGGTCTAGTTGGTGCAATTCTCTCTTTTATTTATCATTTTGTATATATATATATATAATATAGTTTTCTTAAATTTGTTAGACTTATTATTTTTGCTACTAATAAAGTCCAAATTATATTTTTTTTCATTACTTAAAAAAAAATCTTTTGTTAAATTTTCAACTCCTTAAGAAAAACTGAACCTAAAACGGCAAAAGTAATTATATCAAGTTTTGGGGACACTATCGTTTTATATATGGTAAAATCCCATTCAAACCCTAATTTCTCACTATATAAGCTTAAGATATGCTAGGGTTTAGGGACCTTTTTTGGCCCGATGAAACTTGAGAGTCGGAGGCTTCCCCCATGAAGCAGCCCCGCCTCTTCTTCTTCCCTCTTTCTTTTGCGCAGGAATAGAGCATTGGAAGACGGGTCAAGATCCCGGATTATCATCAATTAATGTATCGGATTTTTCCCGTAACAGAACAATAACTTTTTTTTTCCTATTGACGGGTATCCTTAATCATTTAAAGTTTTTAAACAGATATATTTTATTTGTATACAATCAAATTTTTTAATTTGAATATTTTAGTTAAGAAATTATTCCAATTGAATTAGGAGCAAAACCCTACTATTAATAAATCCAATAATATCTTAATCATAGATTTTTCGCCAGTCTTGTGTTTTGTAAATTTATTTTAATATCATTTAAGTTTTTTTTCCAAGTAGAAATTTTATCATTTTCTTATTATAAAATTAATCTGAATTATAATAAACCAATTTATGGGCAAATAGATTTAGTTTAAAAAAAGTAATCAATATATAAATAATTCCTTCAGCCAAAAGACAATATAGATATAAATAAAATTGCAACTATTAAATATAAATAACCTTATAGTTGAATTTTGGCTTAGAAAAGTTCATTTAGTAATTAATTTGTGGAAGATAGATCAATAATTTTATTATATATTTTAATAGATAAATTGATGAATAGCAGTAATTAAATATAATATGATATAATAGATATATTAATTGCCCTACTTTATAAAATTTTAATTGAATAAAATCCATATGTATAATATATAATTTTCTCAAGAAATATGCTTTAGTGATATAAAAATACCAAAATAATATATATATTATATTTAACAAACTAAAATATAATAGATCGGACTGAAACCCAATTGACCCAGAAAAACACCGTTTTTTCGAGTTTAGGTATAAAAAAAATCTAAGATTAAGTTTTCTCAGTCTTGACCCAAAACTTTTCGATTGTTCGGATCGGGTTGATCGGGACGGCCAGGTTGGGTTTTGACAACACTATCTACACTAGATCTAACCCAAGAGAATAGCGATTTTTTTTTCAAAATATTCACGAAAAACAAAATATTTAACAAAATGTTTACGGTTTCAAACTATTTACCAAAATATTCATTTTTGTCAGGATGGACAGAAAAACGCGGTATGAAACCGCGTCTTAGGTATAAAATGAAATCTGAAATTGGAGGGAAAGATGAAGAAAAAATAAATGAAAGAAACGCGGACTTAACCCGCGTTTTTTATGTAAAAAAATTCCACGTAATTAAATAAGTTAGAAGATGGTTTTGGGAAAAAAAAAACACATAAACCGCGGGTTCAAACCGCGGTTTATTAAAAAGTTCATCCTCTTCATGACTTCCTCCATTGCCGAGACCCGAGAGCTCCGTTGCTCGAATTCGTCCGCTAATGGCTTCACTTCCTTCCAGCAACTCCTCCCACCCTTCACCACCTCCTGTAACTCTCTTCTTTCGCCTCGGACCTCGGTTTCCTCGCCGTTGACACCCAATTTCAAATCGAGGGAGGGGCCGACACCCAATCTGATTTTTTATACATAATCACTGTCTATCTTGGGAAATAGAATATACTTGCGACTAAGGGTTTCAAATCGAACACCAATTTCGAATAGAACCAACCTCGGTGACGGAGGGGCCGACAGGAAGCGGCGAACGGGGATTCCAATTTCAAATTGGGGGTCGACGGCGAGGTCGAAGGCGAAGGAGGAGAGTTGTAGGCGGCGGTGGAGGGTGGGAGGAGTCGCCGGAAGGAGGCGAAGCAACTGACGGAGGAATTCGGGCAGCCGAGCTCTCGCCACTGCCAGCCATGGAGGAAGCTCGAAGGGGATGAATGCACAATAACTTTTCTAATAAACCGCGGGTTCAAACCGCGGTTTATGTTTTTTTTTTAATTATTAAATTTGTCAAATAATTTATTAAATGTGGGGGATTTTTTTTACATATAAGACGCGGTTTAATACCGCGTTTATTTTATTTATTTTTTCATCCGCTTTTCTTTTAAATTGAAATTTTATTTTATACATAAAACGCGGTTTTATCCCGCGTTTTTCTGAATGTCCTGACAAAAATGAATATTTTGGTAAATATTTTGAAAGCGTGAATTTTTTGTTAAATATTTATTTTTTGGTGAATATTTCGAAAACAAATTCGAGAATAGCAGTGTTGGTTAATTTATTCCTTTGTGTCCAGATAAATTATAGTAGTATTCTAGAATTCATTGGGCCTAATTGGGCTGGCAAGGGCACATGTTTTGGGCCTATAAGGCATATGGCCAATTGATTTTCTATATATTTGCATGATTTAAAAAGTCTGAAGTTGATTAAAACACGTACATCTTTTTAGAAATCAAACAAAAATACATCTATATTTCTAATTATAACTCTAACTAGTGGAGGTCCGTCCCATGCACAGAGAATATATATTAATACAATATTATAAATAATCTAAATAGATTCTAATAAATAAAAAATAATAATCTAAATATAAATAATGTTTTCCACCAAAAACTAATATAGATATAAATAAAATTAATTTGACATACTATATATAGATAATTTTTTTTGAATATATTATTAATTAAATCTCATGTAATATAATAACGGTTTTTCTATCATATGCCCTTAGGGCATAGGATAAGATCCTAAATGAGAAAAGATACCCTACCAAAAATAAGCGACCCTAGGAATCTAATTTAAAATTTGGCTAATGGAATTTAAATAAGGATGTATTTTTTCTAAAATGGGCATCTTATCCTATGCCTTGGGGCATAGGATAGAAAAATCGATATAATAAATAGTTGATTTTTAAAAATATTTTAATATTTTTTTATTAAATATGTACTTGTTATGTTAGTTTACTAAAATAACAATCTATTGCCAGTAATATTTTTGGTAAGTATGACTATTATATATTTTTTAATTATATTTTTGTCAGTTAAGTAAAATATATATAAATAGATTGTGGTTTTATATAAACTATGACAATATATTATTTTATTAATTTTTTTCCTTATGATCAACCACAACACGCCATATATGATTTTTTTTCCCCTATGATCTACCACAACGCGCCACATAGGACGATATGCATCGATTTTAGTATATGTATATAGATTTTTCACTTTTTTGAAAACTACAAATTTCATTTCTCTAATCAATACAAGAGCAATTTGAGAAAGTGAATACCAAAATACCTAAAATGATATATTTTTCTTATTAAAAATTTCTCCCTAAAATGATATATTTTTTCTTAATATTTACCCCTTCATTTTTGTTTTGTCTCTTGGAATAAAAAAAAAGTTTATTTCTTGCCTTTAAAACTTGTGATGTAACGGTAATTTATTATAATGGAGATTGTGCATACAGAAATGAGAATAGAGATGCTCTTAATTAACATTACTACTAATTACATATCTACTAGTGGACGATCCCGTGCGTATTTACTTTGAAATCATGTGATTTTGAATGTTTTATTTTAGAAGTAAGTTTATTTAGTACTCGTTGAAAAGTGATTTTTAAAAACATATTTATTTTATAATGTCATTTTTTTGCTACATATATAAATATAATTATTATATTTTTATCTATTGTTATCTTATTTTCTCAAATAAATTAAATTAATCTATGTTTATCCATTTGCTATAAGCTATATAATAGTTATTCTAATTATTTTTTTACTAAAATATAAATAACATTATTTTTTAATTTTCTCCTTATTTTATTGAAAATATAAATAATATTATTTTATTCTTTTAGTTTTTACCTTATTGTAGTCTTTTAATTTTCTTCTCTAATTTACTCAATTGATTATTCTATAAGTTTCATAATTTTATTTAATAATTCTTTTATTCAAACTAAAATTTCAATTTTATTTAATATAAAAATTTATACTTAATGAACACTTCTTTAACAATTGTGGTAGAAGAAAAGTTTTAATAAATTTGAAAAGAAAGAAAACTTAAAAATATATAAGTATAATGGTTAAATGTTGGAATTCCTCTAGAAATGACCACGAAGAGGATGAAAGGAGAAGCCAATTCGTAAAAAACCGATGATAGATCGAAAAAAAAAAGAAAAATATCAAATGGGAAAAACCCCAACATAACTATTATAAATTAAACTTTGATGGATCAAAACTTGACTCGGGAGAAACGTCGATAGGATATGTTATAAGAGACCACAATGCACATTCTCTAAAAGCTGAGAAAGGGAACTGTAATACTGTAATCGAGGTCGAAGCACTAGCTGTATACAAAGGTATCAAAGAAGCACTCAATAAAAATATCAAAAATATTGAAATTGAAGGAGATAATCAATGCATTATTAATGCACTCTTGGGCTCTTGGAATTGCCCATGGGAGATCGAAATGCTCATCTCGGACTCCCGATTGGACCTGTTGAAATTTTCCTCGGTCCGCATTCGTCATGTGTTTAGGGAAGTTAATAGCGTTGCGGATAGACTGACCCACCTGGGACATTTAACCCCTAACGCTAATCATGACTCCGACATAGAATTGCAAGTTCTCATCCGTAAGGATGCTCTAGACTGGACTATGGACAGAATGTAGCCAGACCTAGCTACTTTCTATTATAAAAAAAGGGCAATAAATGATCCAAAAAAAGCTTACTTTACTATAGAGTAAAATAAGATACATGGTGGATAGAGATTGAGGGAGATAAACATAATTATCCAAAATAGGGTAGGTATATAATGAACATACCTCGTATAAGCTAGCTAAATTGTAGAGTACATTAGGATTGAAAGGCGTAATCGATATATCAGTACGTATTAAAAGTGGCCACAAGGAGTTCATATGGTAGACAAGTAGTTGCCCATGACGACTTCACGTGGATCTCTTTGATCGACTGGCTAGGGTTTAAGGGTTTGGACCATCCTAGCTATCCTCCCAACTATGCATCACTATTCACTAATACTTACAATTTTATGGACCACCCTAAAACCCCCCGCCTATTTCTCTCTCTTTCAATATATTCTTTTTTTTTTATTTTTCATTTATTTAAAGAAAACCCTAATTTTCCTAATAAACATATATGAGGAGAAATTACAAATACAACTTGATGTGATCGTTCAAATTTTTGAGTCATTTAAGATATATGATATGCTATTAAGACAGTTATACCGACATTCCAAATAATATAATACTATATATAACATCAAGAGCGTGATTGATATAGGTACGTATCAACCATCATTTTAATTTCATTTCTAAGCTGGATCTTAGCCAATCACAAATATACTCCAAAAATTGTGAGATAATTTCTTACTTTGATCATTTTTTAATGGGTCTACTCTATAGACACTTAAGTATGAAGTGGTCATCACTTATTTCAATGAAAAAAAATACATGCAACTTTTTGACCCGTCCATCTAGAGTTGTTATGGCAAATTGTAAGTTAAGCGACGTAAATAAATGGTTACTGAAGTCGAATTGAGTCATCTTGGACTTCAGGTGACAACTATTCGTCACATGAATGGTGATCGCCTGACCGTCTTACCCTGAGCTTGTAGGTGACGACTCTATCAAACTTGGTTGTTGGAAATGATTCAGCACATGGAAGTCAAAGCCCGACAAAAGCCAGGTCCAGACGGTTCAGGCGACCAAGTTTTCGTCGCCTAAAAGATAGCACACATTGTCAAAGAGGGTATATTTCGTCGCTTACCTAATCAAGTGACGTAAATGTTCGCCACTTGAGACTGTGATCGAGGTGGATTGAATTCTGAAATTCATCAACTGATGCATCAAGCGACGAACATAGAGTGCATATGTTGGTTGCCAGAGTACTTAGGTGAGGAGATTTCGTAGTATGTTCGTCGCTTAATTATATTTCGAGTTTTTTTTATAAAATTCATATGACGAGATTGGTCTATATTCGTCACCTGTACATTAATGATCATCCAAAAATACATAGACCGTAAGTGGCTATGCCCCTTGTTTTTTACCATACCAAAAACAAAAATGTACTTGTACACAATCAATATCATTCACGCATTTCACAACGCACGATTTTACCTATACATTCCATACCATTAAAACGCCAAATGTTCACAACAAGGCTACAAAACATGCCCACAACATGTCGCAAAGATGTCCAAAGATGTCCAAAATGTGTCCAAAAGGTGGCCAACACATGTCCACCACAACCACACATCTACTTATTAACAGAGTTAGACTACTTATACTAATTAGAAACATGTCCAAACACCATGTACGAATAGTTGTCCAAAAGGGTCATACGTACATAGCTAAGGGGTTGCTGTCCAAAAGGGTCATCTACTTAGCAGAGGTTGTTGTCCACAATGGACAAGAGGTCACTTGGTGTTACCTTGGGAGGAGTTGGGTTGGGAAGTTGGTTGTCATTTGGCAAAGGTAGTCATTAACTCTTCCAAAGTTGAAACACGACTCTTCAAAGCCTCGTTCTCAGCCTCTGCCTTGTTAGCCCTTGCCTCTAGCTCCATTCTACTGGATGCAGATTTCAGACGAGCCCCTCCTCTTCTCTTAGGCGAGCGCGAACCAGCCCCACCTACACATGAGAGTAGGTGAAGTCATTTACAAAGCTATGTAAACAATATTGCAGAAAAAAAAAGTGGAGGAAAATAATTAGAGAAATTCTATAAAAAAAATATTACATATACAATTTTGCAGAAAAATATTACCGCTTATGTAATTGAATCTACCAATATTGTAGAACAAATAGATGAATAAGATACAATAACTTTCACATTTATAACAATACAATAATTTTCACATTTATAAGACCTATGATAAATAGAATACAATATAAAGGCCCATATTCATAAGACCTATGATGAATAAGATACAAGATGCAAGGTTTTACAGTAACTTTCACATTCATAAGACCTATGATGAATAAGATATAAGATGCAAAATTCATAAGACCAGTGAGCCTATAGTAAATATAAAGTCCCATGTTCTTTGACTCATTGTTCCAAGATGCAAGGTTTTACAGTAACTTTCACTCTTTGCACTACCTTGCATCAATATTTACAAATCCATCTGAAAATCAATATTTACAAATCTCAAACCAGATTGCATCAAATCAATATTTATAGTAATTCTCTCAATTGTTAAAAGAAATCAATTGAAAGAGGAACTGGACGTGGGTTGTAGCATACAAGAAGTAAGTCACTCTCCCAAAGAGACAAAAACACTAATTGAAAGAGTAACTTACCACCCGGGTTGTAGCATCGAGCGCTTAGCAGAGGCTCGTCTCTGAGGGCAGAGGAGTTGGACGCGGCGGCCGTGACGGAGAGAAGGGGAATGATGTTCTAGATTCGACTCGTGGTTCAATGTGTTTATCCCATATTGTATAGGTACGTAGGTTCCATAACATATCGATACAGATGGTGAACCATCTCTTCAATGTTAACTCGTTGTCGACTATTATGACAATCGCTACACGGGCGATCAAATAGAACCCTCCCATTCGCATTTGCATAAACCCAATTCGCAAAAGCGAAAATTCCTTTCTTGTATTTTAGATGAAAAGTCGGAAGTTGCATCCAACTTTTATCCATTTTCATGACAATAAATCAACAAATCCATAAATATGGGTTTCTCTAAGAAAAATTCACAATCTCTAACACAAATTACATTACAATCGATCTACAATCTTCAATAAAATCTCCAACAAATCCATATGCTTTTCAATCTCCACTAAAAATATCTCCAATCTCCAAAAAAAAAGTGACAATCTCTAACATAAATCTCCAATCTCCAATAAAATCACAAGCTCCTTATTTTCTTATACATATGATTTTCTTCAATATAAAATATATACCAACACTTCGGTCTCCAATAACATCTCCAACAAATTCACATTCATATATCAACAATTTTTACAAGTTTTTTCCTAAAACCTCAAACCAATAATTATGATTTTCTTCAACCTTTACCATATATATATATATATATATATATATATATATATAGACACACACATAATAATAACACATTTATGTGTACATATTTACAGTATCCACAAAAAAAATTAAACATATCATTAATTTAAACCATTTTTTTGAAACTAATCTTGTAGCTCAAAAATCAATGGAGGAGATAAGATGGAAATGAAGAAGAAAGATGGTACACATACATTAAATGTGACAAATAACATTCATTAAAGTGACTTTAAAAAAGTCACGACTCAGGCGGCGTACTTAGACGTACTTAGCATATGTTCGCTGCCTAGGTACGTGATATAGTAATAAATGTGTCAGACCTACCCCTCTTTTTCAAGCGACGTACGCATTCAAACTTCGTCGCCCCAACATCCTGGAATTTAATGTGGGCCTACCGACTCACTCAGGTGACGACGTACTCTACATACGTTCGTTACCTGAATTTACTCAAGCGACAAACAAATGATAACTTCGTCGCCCAAGCTTCAATCTCCTTTGACTTTTCCTGGATTCGACTCAGGTGACGAAGTTGTATATGGTACATCGCCTGAAGGCTTCTCAAGCGACAAACCCACAAATGTACGTTGCCTAATTGCAATCCGGTGTAGTGCGTACACTTATAATGCCATATTTATAAATTTTATCGTTTAATAATTTATACTTCAAAAAATATTCATAATTAAGAAATTGATTATTTTATAAAATAATTTTTTTGAAACATAAGTGCACATTATAAACGTTTATAAAATGTCAATATAAGTGTATATGGCATAAATATAATTATGGGTTACTATTTACACGATCAAAATCTCGCCAAACGCACGATCAAGCCACCGACACGGGAAGCAGGAGCCGACATGCCTATATTGTCTCCAAATCCCGAAGTCGGCAAGCCACCTCTAGCCTCCATTTGGGCTTCAACAACCTTCTTGTCTTCGAGTATCGAGGTTGAAAACTACCAGCAGCCACCAATAGCCTTCAGAAGTCTCATGCAGCCCTCCAGTAGCCTTCCCATCTCCGATTATCGACGTCGGCAACCACTAGCAGCCATCCCAACCCTCCATTCCCCGTCTCTAGCTCGACAAATTTGTTGGCCTCAAAAGTTGGTGTCAGTATACCCTCTACTGACATTGAAAGCCGGGGATCTCGCCGTGCATTTGACGAGATCTCACCGTGTGAATAGCTTTCCAGTATAATTATTTTAACATAAATTTATACCCAGGTGTAACATAGGATCCTTACATAAATTTATACCCAGGTGTAACATAGGATCCTTACTTAGCATTGAGGTGAGACCTACCCAACCACATATATAGAGCAATTCAAGTTCAAGGTTAGTATATTTATGTACATGTACTGTTCCATTGGACTTTATTGAATTGTAGCTTTCCAAAGACTTGAATTTATTTCCGGGACGTACTACTCTTGAATTTTGAGAAATTCCGTTCAGATTGTATAAAATGCGAGTAGTTTTTCGAGTTTTTATTTTTGTTTTTGAGTATAAGATTGGAATCCCCTATTATACATAATAACTAAAGTTAGTTTCACTCGTTTTAATTAATATTTTGGTATGTATGATGCCTTCCGAGTCAATGTGGACGGGACTTTTATTCTTAAAAAATATATATGTGTACTGTGTACACATACATTGGCCCATCTCATTATTGGATCTAATCTTGCAAATGATTTTAGTTGCTATATATATATGAGAGGTGTCCTCCTCAAATCAATTATCTCCAATAGTAAATTAAATAACTTATGAATTTGTGTACATCTAAGGACCACAGTACGTGCACACTATCAACAATGTTACGATCAATATATTGTAATATATCGAATTTGAATTATGTGAAATATTTGACAAACTGTTAACGAGGTAATTAAACAGGTGTCAGATTATATCAAATTATTATTGTTATTATTACAGCTATAAGGTCGGGATTCATAAACTTAACATAAAAGTTTAACCTATTGTGTAGCTTCACTCTTTCTTATAACCGTACCCATATCATTTTTTTAGTTTTTTTATAATCAATCAAATAGTTGTGTTGTATGAGTTCTTAGTAGTGTGTGACCTAGGGTGACTCAAATTTTTAGGGTAGGTGTTCAATATATAGGTTTTGATATATGTGAATATATAATATAAATGAGGTTTGTATATAATGGTGACATCAACTTTTATATATGGTAGGGGCAGATCAACATATAAATTATACAATTGCTTTATATGTTCATGTATAACCTTAATTAGAAATCGATATCGAGATCAAGTTAGTTATGATGAATTGATAATTCACCTTCACTAGCTAGCTTCACTAGTTGTGAAATCAATTTGATATTCACTAGCTAGCTTCACTAGTTGTGAAATCAATTTGATATTCACATGATAAATTTTTCCTTAATGATATATAACCATGATACTAGCTTGATTTAAATAAACTACACAACCAGCTTCGAAGAAAATAAATTAGAACTAGTTTAATATTCAATACTTTAAACCGCAATACATAAATATATAAATATCAATTCTTAAAATATAATGCTAATATATCTATCGATAATGAAATGAAATTCAATAAACTATAAATCCTAGAGTAATCATTTCACATATATATATATATAATGCTTCCTCGGTTAATTAAAAATTTGACATTTTACGTGTTTTTTAAGTATTAAAAACTATATAAAATATTAATTTTTAAAAGAATTTTTTTAATAATTTTATATTTATTACTATTAAGTATTATTACTATTAAGTAAGATTTTATTAAAACAAATATAAAAAAAATTAATATTTTATATAATTTTTATTATTAAAAAAAACATATGAATATTAAACCATAGGGTACTATTGAAATTTTGAATGTTGTAGAGATGATATGGTTCGTTGTCTGATCCTTAAATTAGTCCAATATCACTAATACCCGGCCTTGTCAAACAGCACATGGTGTCACGTGATTGATTTTGATATTAGCATATCCATCTTTGACTTATTTTGTATCAACACACACATACGTAGCTGCCAATTTCCATGCATTTTGAAATATCAAAAATACTCATCAGGATATTCGCTAATTAGTTTATTCTAATTAATGGATAAGTATTTTTCCAATTATCTATTCTGTATATTAATTAAACATTTAGTGTTTAATTCTATTGGTTGAATTCTCTTTTATCCAACCACATTTACTCTGTCCGGTCCGAATAATTTATGGGCAGTTGGGCAAAATAGAAATTAAGGCCCCTAACTAAAAAAAAAAGAGGGCTCTTTCTAGATTCAAACCTACAGTCATGTGGTATAATCACCATAAACCTGTCAGTTGGGCTATTTATACTATTTATTTATTCTTTGTAGATATATTACTACTATTACAAATTTACTTATTATGGGCACCTAACAATTAGGTACCCTATGACATTGCCCCTCTCGCTCACCCCCTTGGACCGGCCCTAATTTACTGACTTAAGCGTCGGAGTCATCTTCAAAGACTTTAGTCCACTCCTTAATTATTCCTTACTCCTTAATGATGCCTTTGATTTCAAGTCATCATCGTCAATTCTATAAGCGGATTTTTTTCCATATCCACGTACGTTTTCTAAAGGGTTACACCTAATTAGATATATGGCAGCCACTAGCTTTTATTACTATTGCATGTACAACTATTATAGCTAAAAAGCCTATAACAAAATCGCATGACTTTCTTACCAAGTAAAAAGCAAAATTGAAGATGAGCACCTCTCTGATTAATGAAGTACTATAGCTTCTTTTTGTTATTTACTTTTCTCCAAGTTACATTTTAGTACTATTGTTGTGTAATGTAGGGATTTGGAATAGGAGTTACCTGTCCTAGAGTGAAAATGATGGTTTATAAAGGTATAATGAAACCTTACACATTGGTTTAAACTTTTGTAAAGATGAATCAATGTCAGTCATTTAAGGCAATAAAACAGTATGTGAGGTTGGGTTGAGCGATTGAGTGAATTAAGCTGATCGAGTTGAGACCTATACATAGAGCTGACTACAAGGGTTGTGCCCATTCCTTTGGCATAAGGTATGATTATGGAGAAAATGCTCATACGCACGTACGTCGACTTGATACTCTCTACATACGGAGTATTTGAGAGGGAAAAAAACTAAAAAGAGTGGATTTTAATGTAATAGTAATTAAGAGTAGATTGTGATGGGCTTTTAGTAGATGAAGTGGGCCCAGGCCCAGTGGCCCACAAGCCCAGAGAAATTAAGGAGTTTGTCCTTGTCAAAGTACTGGCTAAGATTAAGGCCCAACCTATCCATTTCAAAGAGGTTGCTTTCCTACAAATCCCCCCATCCCATCCCATCCCCCGCCCTACTCCCTAATTCAAATCATCCCCTTTGTCTTACTTGTCAACTAAACATAACAAATACTTTCATAAAAAAAAACATAACAAATACAGGCTACCTTTGTCTTATGCAAACACCTTGTCTATATGAGCAATAATAGTTTTTTTTTTTTAAAAAGATCATCCCCAACTTAATTAATCCTCTCTCCATTTTACAAAAACATGTCTATTTGGATCTCTTTAAAGGTTATGTTAGTGCTCCTAAAATCTATTCAGGTGAAATAAAGCATTGGAGTCATGTGCACAGACACAAATGCACTAGCAACCTAGCATACAAGCTAAATGAAATTTCATCCTAAAATCAATTGGCAATAAAAGAAGTAGTTCACCGAGTTATATATTAAGGCATGTTATGCTCAAGTTTAGATGTGGGACACTTTGTCTTTCCACACCTCAACACCCTCTCACTACCAACTAGTAGTGTGGAATGCAAACCACTCCCTCCATTGCCTTTGATGGGATTTTCAAACATATCCACTGCTTTTATTGAATTCCTTTTCACCGTTACAAACTAAATCTTATAAAGACGAACTATCCAGGCTATCTCAGAAACTATCCTCAACATCTACCATTAACCCTACTTATAATCTCCATAAAATTTTTAAACAAGCTTACACCTTACTGCAATCTACAGGCTTCGAAACAAGCACTCATGGGCATCACACTAACGACTTCAATCTTCCTTCTTCAAGCCACCAACTTCTCTGAATTCTTTAATATATTTTCTCTATTTTTCTACACGAAGAAGATATCTTTTCCCATTGAATTCAGGCACTATATATGATCATATAATCTCCTTAATCTCAAAGCAAGATTTTCTTCAATTTTGAAAACAAAATATTTTATCTTCCATAAAATATTTATAGATCGAGGAAATCCAAGGGTGGCATGCATGTGGGGACACATGCCCCCACCCTCATCTAACATGAAAAAACCCTATATATATTCTCCTCGTCGATAGCTTCATTTTGATATAGAATATGCTTTGATCCGATATCCGAGTAAAAAGTTATGAATATTTGAAAATTGAAGGTATATGAATCACCTTAATCTTATTTTAATAATCTACAATGCTTTTATATTTATTTAGATTTACATTCACATGCTATAATTTATCTTGAGAGCTTCGAAACGAGAGATTATATTACTCATTTCGACAATTAGGTAAGAAGTTACAAAGTTTAAATGAGGAAAAATGGCATATTTTCTACTTTGTAAGATATTGGTGATGCCTCTAAAAAGATGGTCAATGTAGAAATTCACAAAGGTTTCGACTTGTAAAATCATTTCACCGAATTGGTTTTAGTGTTACCAGTTGCACTAGGTACAATGGAAATAGTTTTATCTGTTATGGGTATTATCAAGTCATATTTGCACAATAAAATGGGAGATGACTTTCTCTCTGAAAGTTTGGTCTGCTATGTCAAAAAGATGTTTTCAAACGCATTGATAATGAGGTTGCTCTTCGTCATTTTAGGGTATGAAAACCTGTAAAATGAATTTGCCCATTTATCTTCGAGTTGAACTAATTTAGTATATAACTCTAATTAGCAATGAAGAACTATTTGTATTAGTGAACTCTTTTATTTTATTTTTGAAGATGTTGTGTGTTGTATGAGTTCGTGTTATTCATTGTCGTTTGACACCAAAGTTTCCCCACCCTCATTAGGTTTTGGCTCCGCCACTGAATATTTCCAACTTGATTTATCATGAATAAGTATAGTTGTCATACGCAATAAGATATTGCGTGTGTGTGTATATATATATATATATACCAAATGTGGTTTTTATATAATCTTCTAGATGAATATAATATGTTATTTATGGACCCTAGTCACCCTACTACAGATCTCGTTTTTATCTGCTAGGAAACTTGTATGTCCGCTGGGGATAACAGATTCTAGTTCTCCTAGGAGAAACTTCTTTACAACTCGCCTCTTTCTTCCAAGATGATCAAATGGATGTGCGGGCATACAACATACTAGGCTCGACAATAGGCTCGACAAGATTAGAATTGAGATCATCCACATCAGTAACAAAGATAAGATATAAGAGCCTAGACTTCGTTGGTTGGGGCATGTATGCTTAGAGGAGGAGGGATTCGAGTGAGCTAGTATTTAGGTGTGAACGTTTTGCAATTGAAAGTGTATGACGTACCACGGATCGACGACCTAAGAAGAACTGGGGGGGGAGATGATTACCTAAAAAATTGGGATTGTTGTTATTGTTTTAGAGCTAGTATTATTTTAGCTAGAAAAATGACGACATTGTAGATATTTTACTCTTTATTTCAAATAGAGGTCATTTTAATTATAAATGGATAGTTAGTTATAGTTTTGGAGAAAATAAAAAAATAGTTTAATGAGTGATGTTGTAATAATATATCTCTTGGCCCAGGGGCGGCCCCAGGGTGGGGCGGGCGTAGGCGGCCGCCCCACCCTTCGACCCACGTGTCTCCGAACTTTGGAAAAAAATAAAAAATTATTTATATATATGGCAGAGTTGTAATAAGTAAAACTAGGATGAATATAGAATCAACTAATCTATTTTATTTAGTTGGTTGGTGGGAAGGATGGAAAGTAAAGTGATCCCAAAGTTTGGGGGTTCAATTCCTACTAGCCTCTTTTTTAAAAAAAAAATTCACCTCCTCCAAAAAAGAAAGCTTTGTTATTCTTTGTTCAACTTGCACCCCACTCTCTATGTTTCTACCCGCTTATTTAATTATATTCTCACTTCCCGACCTCCCTATTAGATACAAATTATCTAGCTATAACTAATTAAACCCCATAAAATTGGTGAAATTAGCCTCTTTTTTTTTTAAAAAAAACTTTTCACCTCCCTCAAAAATTTTTTTATTCTTTGTTCAACTTGCACCCGCTTTCTATGTTTCTACCCACTTATTTAATTATATTCTCACTTCCCGACCTCCCTATTAGATACAAATTATCTAGCTATAACTAATTAAGCCCCATAAATTGGTGAAATTAGCCTCTTTTTTTTTTAAAAAAAAATTTCACCTCCCTCAAAATTTTTTTTTTTATTCTTTGTTCAACTTGCACCCGCTCTCTATGTTTCTACCCCCTTATTTAATTATATTCCCACTTCCCGAGCTCCCTATTATATACAAATTATCTAGCTATAAACTAATTAAACCCCATAAAATTGGTGAAATTAGGATTTGATTATGAGAATAAATTTTGTGAAATTTTCATTAGAGTTTGTGATTTTGAGAATAAATTTTGTGTTTAAATTATTGTGTATATGTGATTTTGAGAATGAAATTTATTAATTGAATTTGTGAAGCTTTATGCAATATTTATATTTTCGTACCCTACATGTCTTTGGGAACCAAAAATATTATAAAGTTGATGAGTTTACAATCCTAGATAATATGCAAAAGCCTTGAATTTAGCACGATTGAATTTCGATAAGTTTACACTCTTAAATATGACAAATGTCTGAATTTCCAGTGAATGACGAGAAACCACTACCATAGCAATCAAGCAAATGTAAGTCTACTTTTCTACAATCCATTGCTAAGTTGAAAGTCGTAGCTTATGTAAAGGAGTTTATTCAAGGCCAATATCTCAGTACACACTAGAAATTTCGCCCCACCTTTCGGAGGATCCTGCGGCCGCCACTATCTTGGCCTCTTTAGAATGTGAAATAAACTAAAATGAGAATGTTATAAATAAATCTAGTATATTGTACTGTACTATATACTCTATATGTGATCTAGCTTCGATCATGATAGAATAATATATTTTTTAATTGAATAGAAAAATGATTTTCTTTCATGAATAAAATTGAATAAATTATATGTTTGTGCAACCTGCGATTTGGATTTTTAATACATAGGAATTATAAGGAGGATCGTCTATCATGTTGTTTACAACTTGCAAGATTACGAAGATTCCCATGAATCCCTGCAAATCACTTAATCAAACATATAATTTAGTCTGCAACAATTAGTAGATAAACTAATTAACTATCATTGTAACATATAGGGTTCGTATGGGACGTAGTTAATAAACATGCTAAAATTATAAACAGGGTAAAAGTTATAAACTGTTGGTAAAAGTAGTTAAAATTTATGAAAAAATATATACTCCGTATGAGACGAAAAAGTGTTTATTTGTAAAAAAGTGGTGTTTATTTGGTTATTATTAGGGATATTATGGTACTTTCAAACCAAATAAACAAATAAACACCAAATAAGTAGCTTGATGTAGCTTTTTTTTAACACTGTTTTTAAACAACAAAATCTGTTTTTTAAGCATCCAAACACTTTTTTTTAACACCCACATTTTAACACTTTTTTAACAGTTTTTTTTCCCATACACACCCATACTCCAATACTCCAATGATATACGTTAAAAAATTCAATCAGAAAAGATTCTCTATTAAAAAAATTTACTAATTGAACACTTTTTTTTAACACCCACATTTTAACACTTTTTTAACTGTTTTTTTTTTCCATACACACCCATACTCCAATACTCCAATGATATACGTTAAAAAATTCAATCAGAAAAGATTCTCTATTAAATTTAAAAATGACTTAGAAAATAATAAAAAAAAAAGTAAAATAATTTAATTTTGAAAAAAATTTACTAATTGAACTTCTTAGAAATAGGTTAGAAAAACGGATTGACTATTTCATATAATTCTTCTTGTTTCCATAATGATTCCGTGTTAATCTTAATTGTGAGAAATAAGTCTTACACCGACGAGGACATGCATGTGAAAAAGAAAAAATACATTTAATGGTTTAAAGCCCCTAAAATGTTTTCTAACAAGTTGAGAAACATCACAATCAAGCAATCCTACTGTCAAATTTTATTCAATTTGTTTTTATTCACAATATATATATGAAATGAGATTATTATATAATATATATATATATTCATAAATTATTTTTCAATACATGAGAATCGACATATATATATAATTTGAATATAAATAATACTTTATAAAGTTGCATATAATTTTTATTTTGTCACTTAGCTCGGAGCATATTTAATTTGTATAGAGCAACCTAATTAATTAAAAATGTGTGGAGTAAACGAATGAAAACATTCCCCTTTTATAATTTGGATGAGGGGCGCCTAACGAACTAAAGATAGATAGTTATTTATAGTACGTCTTGACTTAATTTGCCTTACCTAGCTAGCTAATCTTATATCGTGTCATGCTTTATTGTAACATTTTAAACCATATAATATTTTTTGTGACTGATAAATTTTGGTGCTAGCTACAAGTACGAATTATAGTTTAGGAGGAGGAATAATCTAGATGACACAATATTTAGACTTTGGAATTCGGAGTATTATTTAACTAGAAATTTGCTTCATTTTCGTTATATATGTTATGTTATGTTTTTTTTATTATTTTCTCTTATTATATAGATAGCATTTAAGACAATAACATTTTTAAAATTTCTCAAAAATGAGAAATAAAATATATTTTTTTTCAAATTATTTTTGTTTAAATTATAATGGCTTTCACATTTCTAAGATTTGGAAAAAAAAATTGCACTGTTTCTCTATTTTGCAGAATGAGATGAGGAATCTGTTAGGGTAAAAAATTGCTTTTAATTTGGAAAATATTGCAGATGTAGAGAAGTTTCTCTATTTTTTATATTGTTTCTCCATTTTGCAGAATGAAATGAGGAATCTGTTAAACTAAAGAATGCCTTAAAGTTCCTTAGGCAAGGAGTCTTTCCGCTTTCACCAATTAAATCTTTTATATATAGATATAGAAATACAATATTAACATAAGATCCACCCCTTCCATAGTTCCTTAGGCATTTCTTGGTGCCTTGGGTATTTGGGTTGTGTTTTCCTTCTTTGTAGTGTAAGAAGAAATTTTGTTTAAAAGTCATCAACAGACCATCAAGTTTGTTCGAAAGATCGAGCCATGTCAAAAGTGCATACTGCCAGCTAGTTCCAGTCTTCATCCATCTCAATCTTTCCACTCTTACATATTAATTGGTTCGCTCCTCTCAATACCACATGTTTCTGTAGGCGAGATAGCCTGTCACCGCATCCGGAATCAGAACCGCAATCGTCACCGCTTTATAAGCCATCTAGGCCAAAGCCAACAACTTCCTCGGCGTACTTGCAAGCCGTCTAAGTCACCAGACCAGATATCAAGAAATAAGGGCTCTAATTTTTAGATGTTTTAAATATTATTTATCTGTAATTGTAATTTTAGGTTTTTTTTCTTTTGACTGGCGACCCTGTTCGTAGGGTTTATCAAGCCATCTTTTTGATGGCTTCAATATCACTTTGTCGATCTACTTCTTGCCTACTATAAAAAAAAAAAAAGAATGCCTTAAAGTTTTAAAAAAATCCAAAATTTTCAAAAGGGATAATATATTGGAGATGATGTTAAACTTAATTAATTAATCAGCTAATGCCATTTAATTAATTATTTTCGATTATTTCAACGTCTTTATTAAGAGAAAATTGTCAAGGAATATTCAGGGCTAGATATTAATTGTTTGTCTTAATTAGTATGTTGAATTAATTTAACTAGATATACTGATCTAACTAAAACGCGCAAAGTGGCAAGCTAGATTCATCATAATTGTGGGAATCAAACTATTAGATTTGTTTTTTTTTTTAATGGTAAATGATCTCCTACGAACTATTTTACTATTAAAAGTACGGAGTATTAATGTTTGACCTACCGAATACAGTATTAATATAGCTTATTATTATAATCTAACTTAAAAATTTTAATTTAAATGAAAATTTTGATCAAGTTTTAGAAATATATCAATATTTTAGTTTTTATAGATGGATTTATAAGAAGAAATTCTTGTTTGACATGACAAAGTGTTTGTAAAGCTGTTTTTTTTTAGGGGTAGTTTGCAAAATGTCCAAAAAATTGTCTCAATTGGTGAAATATCCACACTTTGGGACAAATTGGTGGAGTGTATATCTTGCCAACAGCAATTTTATCATCTTGCCTATAGTCTCACTCTTTTTTTTTTCTTTTTTTTTTACATTTTGTCGTGCAAAAATAAGAGTATGTTGTGCATGTGCAAATATAACCGTATGTTGAGCAAATATGACCCAAGTCTATTTTTTTTTAACATTTTGTCGTGCAAATATAAGAGTACTTTGTGCAAATATAACCGTAAGTTGTGCAAATATGACCCAAGTCTAGTTTTTTTAATTTTTTTTTAACATTTTATCGTGCAAAAATAAGAGTACGATGTGAAAATATAATCGTAAGTTGTACAAATATGACCCAAGTCTAGTTTTTTTTTTTACATTTTGTCGTGCAAATATAAGAGTACGTTGTGCAAATATAACCGTAAGTTGTGCAAATATGACCCAAGTCTAGTTTTTTTTATTTATTTTTTATATTTTGTCGTGCAAATATAAGAGTACGTTGTGCAAATATAACCGTATGTTGTGCAAATATAACATTTTGTTGTGCAAAAATAAAAATATAGATTATAGATCACATAATAAAATATAGATAGTTTTTTTAATTTCTCATATTCATAGGGTGATTTTTGTAATTTAACAAAAAAGTCCTTCTCCTTCCTCACGATTCAGTCCGCAAAGAGGAGCCAGATCGACGCTCGCCGCCTCCACCTCCGCCTCGCCGCCTCTCCGCCTCCGATCGCACTCGCTTCGGCCGCACGACCTCGCTCGCTCGAGAAGGGAATTGATTGCGATCTGGATCCGTCCATCTTCCTCCTCTACTCCTTGTCGATTGCCGCCGCCGCTCCTCCTCCGCCGCCGCAGCTCCTCCTCCGTCCAGATCTGAAGTCGAATTCCAGTTCCGATTGAATTAGATCTGAAGTCGATTGAATTCCAGTTCCAGATCTGAAGTCGAATTCCTTCAATCAGAGCCCGAGGAACGACGTCGGAGATATGAGAGAGGAGGAGAGAGATAGATCGGTCGCCCTCAGCCTTGCTTCAGATCTGGTCGCCCTCGATTGCAAGAAGCCGAAGTTTGCCGCCATCGATCTCTCGTTCTGTAGCAGATCGGTTGCAAGAGGCACGCAACCATGGCTGCTCTCGAGGGAAGCCAGAGACGGATTAATAAGCGGAGAGGGGTGGATAGTTTCACAATTTGTCCCAAAACTAGGACATTTCACCAATTGAGCCAAAAAAAGTGCCTACTACCTCTTGTTTAAATCAGTGAAAAGGTGTGTCAAACCACTTTAAAAAGCTCTAATAAGCTTGTGCTAAACATGCCCTAAAACTACAAATAAACAAGAATATGACTTTTTGCCCACTGTAAAAAAAAAGAATATGACTTTTTTAAACTGAGATCCGATTGATTTAGGCCGTGTTTGGCACTAGCTTATGGGAGATGGGAGGGGATGGGAGGAGTTGAAAAAAAAAACCATCTCCTGGGGTTGGTGTTTGGGAAAAGATGGATGGAGATGGCGACCGGAGGTGGATGTGGTTGGGAGGAGATGAAATTCACACGAAAAAAAATCTCCAGGAGGGGAGATCTTTGGAGATGGTAGTAGCTGCTCCCTATATGAAGGCCGGTTTTGCCCTTTTCTGCTCCAACCGAGTGAAGATCCGTTGTCACTGTGAAGAAGGCTCTCTCGCCATTGAAGGTAAGCTCTCCCTCCTCTCCTTCAAATTTCGATCAAATCCTCTCCTCTTCCGTCATCGACCTTCAATGTGGAAGGACATTGAGGGACGGCGGCCGTAATCGACGGAGGAGGACGTGTCGGCTGCGTCCTAGGGTTCCCGAAAAGGGGGGCCGTCTTCCCCACAAGCGGGAATCGACGGACGCCGAGCCCAAATCCTCCATTGATGAGCACGGATTTCGCAGTTGAAAGCTTAATCCTTGATTATTGAAAGAAGCCCCCTTTGAAATCGCCCCCCTTTCGCCATGGGACTGATTCCCCTCTCCACAAAACCCCCCTTATCTACAGTTGATTATTCAGAAAAAGCCCTTTGGAAAGGGTAATCCTTCAATGTTGCAAGAAACCCTATTTTCCAAATCTTCCCCCTGTCGACATTGCATAGCTTCTTTGCCGTTGATTCCATATGAAAATAGAGCCTTTGTGGCCTCAGTTTGAAACCTCAGTGTAGATCCACTTTGAGCCTTCAATACTCATGAAATCCTTGAATGGGAGCCACTCCATCTTCCATTTTCGTTCGTTTATTGCTTATACAACGACGAACACATGTATGACAGATGTACACTGCTGTACAAAACAGATGTACACTGATGTACCAATGTATGACAGATAAAAGTTGTTTGAATGTTTTCAATAATCGTTGTACGCTGATGTAAACAGACAGACACAGATTTAAGACTTTTATCAAGCACAAAATTAGTCATTTACTTGTTTTGAATATTTGATTGGAGATCCCTAACCGTTTATGTGTCGTTCAAATCGTCTGTTATGTCACATAGTACATGTAGACAGAGCTTTTGGTGTTCGTATTGTAGTGTATGTATTACATGATGATGTGATGATTCCATAACCTTGGAGATGCTACTATTGTTGTCATATGTTTTGGTGGCACATAGTCACTATTGTTGACATATGTTTAGGTGACCATGTCAATGTCCATATGTGTGCTCCTAACCTTGTCCTCATATGTGTTTGGTGTAGGAATTCTAGTTACGAGCATGGGTTCATCATCTGGAAGTTGGCCAATTGAAACAGTTTCACACCAAACACAGTCTATACATCTGCAATTCACCTAGTGTTCACAATCACATCAAGAATTCCCTTAACCATTTCACTGTGAAACCCACATCCCCTATTGTCGACCATGCGCTAGTCCAATTCCCCTAATAGCTTCACACACCCCAACCAATTCCTCCAAATTCTGCAATTGCTACCAGTGTATCCTCCCTCCCCTACAACCAATCCCCCATTCTCAGTCGAACCCTAACTTCGTCACTTGACCTAACCGAATCGCACATTCAATTACTCGTCGATTCGGCGTCGGAGGTCACATACGACTGCGTCCACGTTGTTAATACGGTTCATACGGAGGGATAAGGAAGTAAGGTCACATACCCGATTGCTGTCGCATCTCACCGTCGATTGTGGTAGCTCGGTATGCAGATGCCACTGAAGATGAGGATGCCGCGGGTTGCTCGTCCAGCTGGTTCTGTAGCTTCGCTGTCGCCGGCGTCCACCTTCTATCCTCGACGGTGGTGGTGTTCACCAGTGGGAGGAGCTTCCACCTTCGTCACTCGCCCTTGGAGCTGCTGCAGATCCGGGAACGGAGATTCACTTTCTCTACCACCGACATCAATGGGAATCGAAGGGGGACATTTGTTTACTTTCCGAGGGGCAAAATGGTCTATTCATTTACAAATCATCTATTACCATCTCCTATACACCAAACACAAAAACGAGATTTTTTGTCAAAAAAATCTCCATCTACTTTAATCTCATTAATCTACAAAAAACATCTCCATCTACTTACATCTACCACCATCTCAAATAATGTCCAAAACAACATCTACTGTCAAACACGGCCTTAGTGGAGATTCGTATAGTGGAACAGATTATCATGAAAATTAGGAAAAACATAGAGGGAGCACTACTACAATTAAGGCCTAATGTGGCGGATCAAAACTGCCACATTAGACCTAAAAACTGCCACAAAAGACCTATTGTGGCGGTTTTTACCCGCCTCTGTTGCTCGCGTTGCATTTGGTCTAGTGTGGCGCTTTTTGCATCTATTGTGGCGGTTTCTTATGGAAACTAAAAACCGCCACAATAGGTAAATAAACCGCCACAATAGCCCTATCTAGTGTGGCGGTTAGTTCCTATCTATTGTGGCGTTTTCCTTATCTAATGTAGCGGTTTTCTTATTTAATGTGGCGGTTTTCCCTATTGCATGTGACGGTTAAATGATCTAATGTGGCGGTTTATAGAATCTATTGTTATAGTTTTATGCTCAATTGTGGCTGTTTATTAAAAGGTTTATTAGACCAAATGTAGCGGTTTATACCTTGCTAAATTAGTATTATTTATTTATTTTGAATGTAACTATTTATTATCATATTATGAAATACATATAATAACGTGATCCTACAACGCTTGTATAAAAAAATAGCACTTTATTTATCTAATCTTCCAAATGAAATTACAATAATATTTACAATGATAACATATCCACAACACGATTCACAACTTATACCTAAACACAATACTACATTAGTAAAGAAGCGGGAACTTAAATGGTATAGAATCATGAAGTCCAAAAAAATTGAAGTAAACCAAAAAAATCCTGATTGTTGAAACTTGATGCCTATTCTTTTCTATTGCTTGCAATTCATTGTATGTAATTGGTCTTCATAACCATGTTCTATGATGACAAGGAATCCCTGCAAAATTTAAGTGAATTGCTAAAATATTCAAACACAACAAGAGCATAGACTAATAAAATGAAACAACACAGTCTATCAGCGGAGATCAATTAAATGGATTAGTGGCATGATAGTTGAATAGTTTTATATGATGAATGTAAAGTTAAATTCAAATGAGACCAATGAATTTAACTTAGAATGACATGATAGATAAAATATACCATAGTAATTATAATGAGCAAACAATAGATAAGGAAGTTTTGCCTAAAAGCCTCATATGTCTTCTATGATAGAAAACTCAAGAATGGGACAAAGGAAACAGAAGTGCAGTACCTGATTGATCATGCAGTTCTATGCCTCTCTAGCCCATCCGATCAACCTTTTCCTCCTGGATTCATAACATGGAACACTTCATAAAATATAAATCATAAAAATCTTGTCCACTAATTGTCTCACCTGCTCCATTAGGAGTTTCATAATAAAAGAAAATTAAAAACAGGATTACAAAGATCATAAAGATCAATTTTACGAGAGAAACATTAATAAAGGAAAAGCATAGCATCAACTCTAAACCAAGCAAAGAAAGAGAGAAGATCACTTTTTCTAAGTGCTAGAAAAGTTCTGTCTTAAACTGTTGAACTCCACAACCGATAGAGGTTGGATCTAACCTATGAGCTTTCTCAAAGGCATAAAATCGGCCTAGATAGAATTCAATCAACAAATCAACATTTCTTCCATTTCAAGTGTAGGAGCACGATTTGTATGTAACTATAAATTAAGAAATCTCCACTGTTGAAAAGACAAAGTTTCAAGATTGTTCAACGAAAACAGTAACTGTGCAGTACTGGAATTCAAGAATCAAAATAAGAGAGAATCGACTAAATTACTGAAGATCGCAGTAGCTTATTACTAAAACAGAGTTGAGACGGAATGAATGGAGATTTAAAGACTTACAGAGATAAGTAATGCGAGGACGCGTACGGTCATGCTCTATCTCGCTGGCGACATGGAGGATCAGAACGATAGAAGTGAGAGACGAAGGGGCCACCTCGTGGTCCAACACCTCAGCTGAGAAATTCGCTGAAAAAATTAAATTACGCAAAGATATCCTCGACAACATTATGTAAGGTGTTTTCTTTTTTATCGTCTCCCCCTCCATTTTGTTGCTTCTGTCTACTGCCTGTAGGCCACATACAAAATCAATAAAAACAAAAGCATTTTGAATTCGATTGTGTTGTATATGGGAAATTTGGGCAGGAGATCACCCACAATGGAGCAAACTTATTATGAAATACAATTCACAAAACTCAATATATGCACTCCTTAATTGTTCAAATAAGTGGACAGAAATATTGTCCCATAAAAATAATGGTTCAGAGAATGATAACAGCACTCAATTATTGTAACACTATATATATATATAATTATTCAAATGTAGCACTAACAAGATGTGTAATTGGGAGATTAGAAAATGCACCTTAAGAAAAGAGGAGGTTGTGTTTAGTTGAAGCTTCAAATTAAAAATTATGTGAGGAAGCTCAAATTTTGGACTCAAGGCTGGATAGAAATAATGAATCTTAATGTGAAAATACATTTCTTACCTTCTCATCCTCGTCGATATACTCATAAGCTTGTTCAAGATGATGAAGACCTAGGAGGGATAGGCATAGAACTGTAAATTCCTTGGCACGAAGAGTTCTATCCTCTATGGTTCGAGGTAGATAAAGCAGGGGTTTCTCATATAACACTGCAAACTTTTAGTAAATGAACCATTGGACCAAATTGATAAAAAAAAGGGGAATCTAGGGGGGAAGTCTAGAAGCAAGCCGCAAGGAAAAATAAATGAAACCCAATTAATAAAGAATGAAATCCATCCAATTCAATTGTGAGATAAATGCATGGATTATTGAAACTTTCAAGGAGATTGCCCAAGGGGACAGGAAAACTGATTCTTGATTCAAATCTAACATATAGAAGTAGGAATCATTAAAGAGGAGGAAACCAACAACAAATGGATGTGTATGTCGATTCACCCGAGTAGCAAATTAACAAATTAAATACAGCCAAATCAGTGAGATTATCATAAATCCTAATTCGTTTAATCTCTTTATAGCCAAATCAGTGACATCAAACAAATAACTGCATCGCAACCCAAAAAAGAGAAATTGAAGCCAGGAAGGAAAAGAAAACACATGGAAATTGAAGACAGGAAGGAGAAGCTTTCACCTATGTTTTAAGAACCCTAATTCACAGTCCCTAGCCAGTGATAATACTCTAATCACAACCCAAGTAAGAGAAATTGAATATATAAAGAAGAAGAAAAACTCAAATTCAAGCAATTTTGAAGAGAAATTAAAGCCAGAGATTAGAGGAGAATCGAATGCTAACCTGAGATTCAACCTGTGAGAGACATCGAAGTCGGTAATGGAAAGAGAGCAGAGGCGGCTGGTGGACGCGCTGGTGTTCGGGTGTGGAAGCGTTGGTGGTCGGAATTGGGCGAAAAGGTGAAGTGGTGGTGCTAGGGTGGTGACAAAGATGGTGGACTGCGACTTTGAGCAGCGATGTCGGAGAAGGAGAGCCGCGGCGAGGAGGGAGGGAGCATGAAGATGGCTAGTGTTTGGCCGGTGAAAGGGAGAGGAACGATGGTCTGAGTGTGTAGGGTTTGATATCCCTTTTCACTTTAAGCAAGTGAGAGAGCCAACCAAAATATAAAATATAAATTAAAATATAGAAACCGTTTCATTAAGGGGAGAAAAATGTGTTCTGAAAAAACCGCTTCAATAGGTTAAAAAACTGCCACAATAGGGTATCTAAAACCGCTACAATAGATACTATATTGGTAAAAGATCAAAACCGCCACATGAACCGCCACAATAGATTAAACCGTTGCAAAAACCGCTTCATTAGACCAACCGCTACAAGAAAGTGTAACAATAGGTCTTAATTGTAGTAGTGGAGGAAGAAGATGAAGTTTGTTACAGGAGAGAGAAATAGAAACTGAAATTTGTTTCATCTTGTTCCTTCTTTCTAATTTCTTACTGCTATTTACACACATAATTGATGCACCGACCTTTAAGCCTAACCGGCCTAGCTTAGCTAGCTTATGCGCGCCTACACACTATTGCTAATGCCTTGGTAAGAATGTCATCCATCTGCTAGTTGGATCGAATATGATGAATGGTGAGGAACCTATAACGAAGATGATCAAGAATGTAATGATAGTCAAGCTAAAGTCTTTGGTTCTTTTTGTGAAAGTTTGGGTTGGACGCAATATGAAGACCTTTTTTTTTATCATAGTGGAAAGAAATTGGCCGAATTTCAAAGCATAAAAAATCACTAATGATGTTGTCCATCCAACAAGCTCACTTGTCACGTTTGACATATTGTAATACTCCAACTCAACCAATGATTTAAAGACTGTCTTTTTCTTCTTCGACTTCCATGAGACTAGAGATGTACCTAGGGAAAATGCAGTGTTCGATAATTAAATGAACACTATAAGCATATGCTCCCATCCAACATAACATAAGGTTTCAAGCTTAATTTCATTTGCAAATGGGTAGAAGAACAACTCTAAATCGATAGTACCATCAACGTAACGAACCACATGTAAAGCAATGGAAAAGTGAGGCTTTCGAGTTTCGAGGCTCGATCATGAAATTGACTTAAATGTTGGATGGCATAGGATATGTGTGGACATGACATATTGAGCAATAAAATCTGACCGGCCTTTAAGAAGTCCGCATCTCTCAGGATCATGAAGTAATTATCCATCATCAGTGGAGAGCTGAGGCCTCGAGTAAGCATGAATTTTGCATATCTATATATCTCATACTTGGTGTCTTTGATAATGTCAACAATGTACTTGCACTAATTGATCATCATGAATGCCCAAGTCACAAAACAATGTCTTTGATAATGTCAATAATTTGTGGCATATTCAAAGAAGGTATATGTCAACTGTTTAACTTGATTGCCAAAATAATCTTCAAATTCATGCGTAATGAATTTATAACGTAAAAAATGAAAAAAGTGAAAATATGCATAAAAAAAGAATGATAGAAAAAAAAACTAATTAATGGGATAATACTTGGGCTTAAGTGAAGCAGTCTTGAATGTCATCACCTCTCTCCTTATCAAGGCATTCCCTAGCATGAGCATCAACAACACTCTTCATGGCAATGATGCATATTCAGTAGGATTTTTAAGAAATGTATTCAATTCAGTTGGTGTTTTCTAAATTAAACCTTCAAATTCAAATTGAGCTCATGTTAGGCAATTGTTACAGAAATCAACTTTTGAGCATCTTCTTCTTTGAGATTGGAAATTTGAGTGACTTAGTTTTTAAAAATTTATAGCCAAATCATAGAGCTGGCAAAACCCGACCCGAACCCGAAAAACCGACTCGGTCGACCCAGAACTGATTGTTCTGAACACCGACCCAACCCGACCCATTTTGGACCCGAAATCCGAATAATCGATAACTGAAACTCACCCAAATCCGAATGAACCGAACCCGGTTCAACTGAAACTCATTAAGACCCGAACCCGTTATAATCGAAACCCGAAATAACCCAAACTTTAAGATACATTCTATTAAATTTTGTAAAATGAATATTGAAATAATGAAAACTTGAGACGATCCAAACCCAAAATAACTGAAACCCGAGACAACCGAAACTCGAAATAACCGAAACCCGAGACAATCGAAACCCGAATAGCCGAAACCCGATACAACCGAAACTCGAACCCGACCCAACCAAATGACCAAATTATTAAACATTACCCGAAACCCGAAGGACCCGAAACCCAACTAACCGAACCTGAACCCGACCCAACATTCTTTAAGCCTGTCAATGTCTTTGTCGACAAAAAAAAAACGCAACTTTAGAAGAAAAAAGTCTTCTAGAGGGGTGGTGGGGGTCAAAATAAGCAAAAACAAAGTGAGAAACTTATGATATTGAAGGCTCAAGGAAGGATTACCTTTCCTACCACCATAGTGTGGATTAGTATCCCAAAACTTTTTAGGCATCGATTTGTTTAAGTTGTGTCCTCATAATGGGCTTTGAATATTTTCAGGTCTTTGACTTCCTTATGAATAACAAATGAACTCAAATGAAAGTTTTATATTAGTCCTAAAAAATTAATTTTCAACCCTAATTTAGATCAATACCTTTTCTAATACTACATTCAAATATATTCATCTAATCACTCAAATGATGTTGCCTAAGTTAAACAGAGTCACTGAGGATTTTAAGATTGTGAAATTAAGCAGCAACTGAAAACAAACTAACCACGAAAATCAGAGAAGGAAAAGATTGTGAAATTTAGGAATTAGGAATTATGGCTTAAATAGATAGAAGAAGCAGGGGAATAAGCAGTGGATTGGTGGTGGCAAATGAAGGTTGTAGCAATAAGAAATAGGGTTGTTATATGAGCTGAACAGCTCGAGCTTGGCTCGGGACCGGCTCGAAGAAATCTCGACTTGAGCTCGTTCACTTACCTAAACAAGCCGAGCTTGAACATCATTCAAAGCTCGGTTGAAAGTTCGGCTCGTTCGATCTAGGCTTGAATAGCTCAAATATTATGGAATTTCTAAAAAAAAATTTTAAGTTAATATGTTATGACGAAATAAAAGGGCTTAAAGCTCGAACAAAGCTTGGTTCGATCTCGTTCATTTACTAAAACAAGCCAAGCTTGAACAAAAAAGAAACCTCGTTTAAAAAATTGGGCTCGGCTCGGCTCGGCTCGAGCTCGTTTAACAAATGAACCAAGCTTGAACATGCCAAGCTCGGCTCGTTTGACTTGAATAACACCCCTAATAAGAAAAGATGGTGGGAAGCTAATGTCGATGGCGAACAAGGATATGCCCTCTCTTCAACCATTCTTAGGAACTGCATAGGCGAGGAGAGAAGAGACGCGGAGATCGAGAGGGGGCAACGTTAGGGGATTAGATGAAAAGACTGAAACGAGCACTAAAAGGAAAAAAATAAACAATTTCAAATTCAAGATCTGAGGGACAAATATGAAAATATACACACGAAGGCATATGAGTCATTGATCACCTGGCTCCACATAAGACGGACGCCCAGGATTAAAAACTACATAATGAACACTTGAACAGTAACTTTTTATAATGAACAGTAAGATCAAATTGGCTCATTTATAGGGCTGTTATCTGAGCCGAACAGCTCGAGCTCGGCTCGGGCTTGGCTCGAGAAAGCTCGAGCTTGGCTCGTTCGAAATCGAAAAACAAGCCGAGCCTGAACAATTTTTAAAGCTCGTGTCGAGCCCGAGCCGAGCTCGAGCCGAGCCCGAGCCGAGCCCAAAAGCTCGAGTGGGTTAATTTCCCAATTTACCCCTAGGGTTATAATGAGTTGCTGCCTCAGCGCCTCCCTCTTACAGCATTACGTTTCTTTTCCTCATTCTCCAAATCTCCTCTTCAGTGCTTCGGTGCTTCCTGGTTTCGCCAAATCATCGGTAAGGAAATCTCCTCAACTGCCTCTTCCGCCTTCTCCCTCCTTCCGCCGGCGAGAAGATGTTAGCATCGGGTAAGTTTCGTACACCTTCCACCGATGATTTGTTGGCGTCGATTTGAGTACCACGCCTCGAGTTCGAGATCCGGAGGCGGCGGCGGCAAGCGTCGAAGAAGGGGACGGATCTGAAGAAGGTGAAGAAGAGCATGCCCTCCAGTTCGAGATTCGGAGGTGACGACAGCAAGTGTCGGAGAAGAAGACGACTGAATCTCCAGTTCGAGATCTGTTCAGCTTCCTAGCGCCGAGTCCCTCGACTAGGTTCTTCTTGTTCATTGTATGAAATTAGGTTTGTTGCTTCGATTCTGTTAATTAATGCTTCGATTTTGTATAAAAGTAGGAGTTGAGATTAGTTAGTTGCTTCGAATTTTTTTGCTTCGTTTGATGCTTCGATTTTTCGCTTCGAATTTGTATAAAATTAGGAGTTGGGATTACTTATTCCCTCGATCTATCCTTCCTACTCATGGATTTGTATTTGGTTATGCATTATTTAAGGGGTTTTTGCTTGTTGTATGACTGTTTCTATAATTTTTCATCTAGGCTCTCAATTATGAACCGAGCTCGAACGACCCCGAACGAGCCCGACTGACGAGCTTGAACGAGCTCAAGCTTGTTCGTTTGGCTTGTTCGAGCTTTCACAAGCCGAGCTCGAGTTTACCCTTGGGCTCGTGAGCCGAGCTTGAGTGCAAAAACAAGCTCGAATAATTTTTGGGCTCGAGCTCGGCTCGGCTCGTTTTCCGTTCGAGCCAAGCTTGAACATGTCAAGCTCGGCTCGTTCGGCTCGAATATCATCCCTACTCATTTATAGTTGTAGGGATATATACTCTTAAGGATATAAATTAAAAAATAATGCCGACTCTAAAATAATAATAATAATAAATTAATTTAATTTGTGGAATATTTCTTAATTAAATATTTTGACTTATGCCCAAAAAAAGTACCCAGAGTTATAAAATCCGATAAATATAATCTAGTAGAAGGATAAATTTATTTTTCGATGACGAGAATACTCACCATTCGGTGACAAATCTCGAACAGTATAACAACCTATGAAGATGATGAAGATGATTAAAGCGGCAACACAAGCTCTCTGCGCATCAATGGAAGAACACAGATGCAGGGTCTGTGCATCTGTTCGAAGGAGAAACGGTCTAGTCGTTTGGGTTTGTTAGAAAGGGTATTTAGGACAAGTGAACCGGGTTCATCTGTTGTAACTTAAGTAATCACGTGCGCCTCACGTAACGACGTTTATAAATACCCCTTTCCCTCCTATGTAACAGACACTTCTTCTTCTTCCAATCAATCAAAAACAATTTCAGAGTTCTTGATTCAAGATTTAATGGCTTCTTTCGTTTTCTTCTAATCACAAATCTGAAATTGTGAAATGGTATCAGAGCGAGCGGAAATCACACATTGTGTTTCTGGTTTTAATTGATTGTGTTCTTGTTCATATTTCTGCGTTTACAGATTTTTTCCAAGAAGCTAAAATTTGATCGGCAATGGAGCATCCCTGAAGCTAATCGTACAGAACTGGATGATGTTTTGTTTCTGCATCATTCAGACCATTCGAGTTACAATTTGGCGACTCAATTGCTAAACGAAACCAACTACAACCATTGGAGGCGCTCTGTGGAAGTGTCTTTGGTCGCAAAGAACAAGATGAGTGTGGTTGAGGGGAGTTTTCCGATTCCAGATCTGACTTCACCAACATATGCGCAATGGAAAAGGTGTAATGGGATGGTTATTGTCTGGATTCTTCACTCTGTGGAGAAGCACAAAGCTGAAACTTTTCTGTATTTTCGCACTGCACATGAGATGTGGGCCGAATTGAAGATGAGGTTTGGATCTCCTAACAGTACAAGATTGTACCAGGTACAAAAGGAAATCTTTAATATTGTGTTGAATGGTTCTTCTATATCATCATATTTCACAAAGTTCAAGAAGCTATGGGATGAGTATTTGGATCTTGTGGATATGCCTACATGTAGCAATTGTGGGTCTGCTAATACTGTATCGAAATTGCTGGCTAATCAACAAGTAGTTCAGTTTCTTGTTGGTCTCCCTGATTCATACAATGGGATACGTACAAGTATTTTGCTGATGAAACCAACTCCAAGCATTGGGGATGTTTACAGAATGCTTCTTGATGAAGAAGCACAGAGAGGGCTAAACAATGGTGGTGTGATCAATGAGAATGCTGCAGCATTCAATTCATTTCAGAAGATGGTATCACAATCTGGTAATCAAAGTGGGAATCAGTATGGAAGGTTCAATGGAGAGAAAGAAGGTTCTCAGTCTGGGAATCAGGGCAATCAGAATGGTGGCAAAGGCAAAGGGAATTACTTCTGTGATCATTGCAAGGTTGCAGGGCATTCCATGAGTAGGTGCTTCAAGATTCATGGATATCCATCTAATTTCAAAGGGGATAGATCAAAGAAATTTGCTACAAATGTGACAGTAGATGACAATGAGGAAGCTGCTCCATCACTGATAAAGGGACAATATGATCAAATTATGGCTTTTCTAAGCAAACAAAGTAATGGTGAGGACACCAACATGGTGGCAGGTAACAATTTTTGTTTTAATGTTCATGGAAATGTTTATAGTTGGGTAATAGATAGTGGGGCTACACATCATATATGTCATGATCTATCTATGTTCTGAGTATAAGGAATTTCAAATGCCCAGCTATATAACATTTCCAAATGGACATCAATAAAAAATTTGCCATGTTAGATCTATTAAAATGCAAAATCACATTATTTTGCATGATGTTTTGCATGTTCCTGAGTTTGCATACAATTTGCTGCCAGTTAGAAAGTTTGTGCATGATTTAAAAGCATACATGTTGTTTACTCCTTCCCATTGTTTGATTCATGACCCTTCAATGAGCAAGCCACATGTGCTTGGTGAAGTGTCCAAAGGATTGTATCTGACTGTGAATTTAGAAATTGAGATTGATGACGAAAAATGCTTCTGAGATTCTGTCTTCTGTTATGGTTAATGATGCTAAGATGTATACAGATTGTACAAGTGCTCTTAATGCTCGAGTTGTATCTCTTGAATTGTGGCATTGTAGGCTTGGGCATGTGCCTTTTGATCAACTTTTTCATTTTGATTTTCTGAGAGATCTTACTAAACATGCTAATCATCATGTCTATCATGTATGTCCTCGTGCAAGACAGCATAGGAAATCTTTTCCTGATAGTTCAATAAAATCTAAGAGTCGTTTTGAATTGTTACATGTTGATGTTTGGGGCCCTTATAAGGTTCCTACTCATAATGGCTTTAGATATTTTTTTACCATTGTTGATGATTTTTCTAGAGCCACTTGGTCTCATTTGGTTGCTTCTAAAAGCAATGTGTTTTCAGTATTAAAGACTTTCATTAAGTTTGTAAGTGTTCAGTTCAGTACTAAGGTAAAGACTATCAGATCTGACAATGGCAGTCAGTTTTGCAGTTCTGAGGCTAAGCAGTACTATGAAGAGAATGGCATTGTACACCAGACTACTTGTGTTTATACTCCACAACAGAATGGAGTAGTTGAGCGCAAACACAAGCATCTGTTGGAAACTGCTAGAGCTCTTTTATTTCAGTCCAATCTCCCTATACAATATTGGGGTGAATGTCTTCTCACTGCAACTCATTTGATTAATAGATTTCCTCTAGCTTCAATTCAATATAGAACTCCTTATGAGATTCTTTTTCAGAGATCTCCTGATTACTCTATGCTAAGAGCTTTTGGATGTCTGTGTTTTGTGAGCACACTGAAAGTTGACAGATCAAAATTTGATCCTCGAAGTTCTGTGTGTGTGTTTGTTGGATATCCTCATGGGCAGAAGGGATATAAAGTGTTAGAGTTGAAGACTCACAAAGTTTTTGTTTCAAGAGATGTTCAGTTTCATGAACTTCTGTTTCCACTTCATAAGATAGATTTTGAGTCAAGTTTACCACTTCCTAATGTTTCATAAGATTTTTCTGAACACATATTCTATCCTAACAGTGAAGTGGTTGCAGAGAATGTTAATCAGCAGGAAAATATTATGAATATCCAGGTTGCAGGTGATGGTACAAATATAGGAAGAAACATGACAGAGAAAGGGAGTATTCAAGTTCCTCCAGCAATACAATTACCACCACCTCAAAGGTCATCTAGGCCAATAAGACTTCCATCACATATGCAGGACTACATATGCAATTTTGGTTCAAATATAGAACAGTTTCCATTTTTATCTGGTTTTACAGATTCTTTCATTTGTTTATCTGCTTCTGCTAAAGATGATGAATCTATTGTTGAACCCAAGTCTTATATCAAAGCTTCAAAGAATTCAAAATGGATTAAAGCTATGAATAAAGAGATAGATGCTCTACAGTCTAACAATACTTGGGTTTTAGTTGATCTTCCTGTAGGAAAACAACCTATAGGTTGTAAATGGGTCTATAAAATCAAGTTAAAAGCAGATGGCACAATTGAAAGATACAAAGCAATGTTGGTTGCCAAGGGATATACACAGCAATATGGAGTTGATTATGATGAAACATTTTCACCAGTGGTGAAGATGTCTACTGTAAGGGTTATACTCTCTCTTGCTCTAAATAAATGATGGGATTTATTTCAGTTAGATGTAAATAATGCATTCTTACATGGAGACTTACATGAAGAGGTTTATATGGTTATGCCTCAAGGTGTGTCAAATCCTGAAAACAAGGTTTGTATGTTAAAGAAATCATTATATGGTTTGAAACAGGCTTCTAGGCAGTGGTTTAGCAAACTTTATACTACTCTGTTAGATTATGGATTTGCTCAATCTAAATATGATCCATCTCTGTTCATTTCTCATAAGAATGGTAATTTAACTATAGATGCTGTATATGTAGATGACATTATGTTGACAGGTTCAGATGTTACACAAGTAAAGGGGCTAAAGAGTCATCTTCATGACTTGTTCAGCATCAAAGACTTGGGAAAACTGAATTATTTTCTCGGCATTCAAGTTGTTCATTCTAATAATTCTCCTATTCTTAACCAAAAGAAGTTCTGTTCAGAGATTATCAAGGAAACAGATTTGCAGGATCACAAAACCTGTGTCACACCTTTACCTATTAATTTTAAATTGCAGTCTTCAGATTCTCATAATTTGATTCATGATCCTACTAGTTATAGAAGTTTGGTTGGAAAGCTGAGTTACTTAACAAACACAAGACCAGATATCTCGTTTGTTGTACAGGTTTTGAGCCAATTTCTACAGGCACCAGATACAACTCATCAAGCAGCTCTACATCATCTAATCAGATACATAAAGGGCACTCTTCACTATAACATATGTTTACAACAAGGATTAGCAATCAAGCTACAAGCTTTTTCAGATTCCGATTGGGCATCATGTCCAATTTCTAGGAAATCTGTCACAGGGTATGTTGTGTTGTATGGAAGCAACCCAATCTCCTGGAAATCAAAGAAGCAACCAACTGTCTCAAGGAGCTCCTCAGAGGCCGAATATAGAGCCATGAGTCAAGCATCTGCAGAAGTAACATGGCTAGTCAATCTACTCATGGAGCTTGGAGAAACAGATCTCAAGCCTGTGACACTCCACTGTGACAATAAGTCAGCCATCCAGATAGCAAAAAACCCAATGTTTCATGAGAGGACAAAGCATATTGAGATTGACTATCACTTCACAAGGGAAAAAGTGTTAGATGGTCTGCTACAACTTAGCTATCTGCCCACACAAAATCAACTTGCGGATCTGCTAACAAAAATCTTACCTGCTACTCATCATAAAGAACTTCTGTCCAAACTGGGCATGTGTCTTGAAAACCCTCCACCAGTTTGAGGGGGCCTGTAACAACCTATGAAGATGATGAAGATGATTAAAGCAGCAACACAAGCTCTCTGCGCATCAATGGAAGAACACAGATGCAGGGTCTGTGCATCTGTTCGAAGGAGAAACGGTCTAGCCGTTTGGGTTTGTTAGAAAGGGTAGTTAGGACAAGTGAACCGGGTTCATCTGTTGTAACTTAAGTAATCACGTGCGCTTCACGTGACGACGTTTATAAATACTCCTTTCCCTCCTCTGTAACAGGCACTTCTTCTTCTTCCAATCAATCAAAAACAATTTCAGAGTTCTTGATTCAAGCTTTAGTGGCTTCTTTCGTTTTCTTCTAATCACAAATCAGAAATTGTGAAAAACATGTGACCCAACCAGCAAAAGTTATGCACGTACTAAGTAAATTGGTTTGCGTCAAACAACTCAACCCACTATAATAGAGAATAAGGTAAACTTTGGATTTTTCACACAGAAAAAAAAAAGATAGAGATATGAATCAAACCCGGTACCTCTCAACTCCTCCCTTACTCGACGGTGCTGAGCCACCCTATAAATTTATTTCCAAGACTGAAATCAGTACTCTTGATTAATACATACGGATAACTAATAGTCCTTTCAATTGAAAACTCACCACAGAAACATGCTGGGATTTATGGGCACATTGAATTAGAAATGTCCAAACTCGTGTATATGCTACCTGGCCTTAAGTCTTCCAAGTGTCACGACATTAATTGATTTTACAACCACAGGCACAGCTTCTAATTAATCAATTAGCTAGACAAGATTATCTCAATAGAGGTTTTGTGTTGTTGCCTAAATTAAACAACTGAAATTCAATACTTTCTCCTTTCGTAAACCCAAAGTATCTCATAAACTTTATTGATTACATAACAAGCACACACACATATATGATGCCAACCAGCTGCAAAGTAATTGGCCAAACTAATTACAATTTAAGGATATTTATTTTTATATATATCTTTATTTTTTCAATTAGTTAGGTGCGAATGTGCGATTGGGAAATCAAATAATATACTTGGTCATAACCCATTCCATTTGTGAAGATAAGAGCATATATTATATTGGGCATATATATAGATATCCAACATATATCGGACAGCAACACTTTAATATATGCCTAGCTTGAAAATTTATTTATCGATAATTAATCATGGTTTATAATTTTATAATTTATTATTTAGATGTTGAGTATGTTGGTCAAGAGATCAAACGATTGAATATATCAAATTCATAAATATCCATCGTAGATATATGTGTTAGCTCTTCACATTTCAGTTGGTGTTTCGATTTAATTCAAATATATATTGCAAGCATATCTTAATTAATAACATTAGCTAGTACTGATTAAAAGAATAACATTAGCTAATGGTTCCATTTTATTTATTACTATATTGCATAAAAATAATAAAGGTAGCTAGATGAACTAAAAAAAGTGTACACAACATTGCTTCTCAGATTCTCATAGACATCGTTCAGCCCCATCAAGAACTGTATAACCTTTGCCTTTTCATCTCTATCAATTATCTTCTTCACCAGACCACAAGCACATTGATTGAATCCTCCACAACTACATCTAGGAACTGCATCAAGAATATGTAATTCGTCCCAAACTTTCTTTCATTTTCCATAATATGCCCCCACATATAGATTTTCTTGACGAATATTACTCAGCTCTCTACGCAACTAATATATCAATTCAAAGGATCGTTAGACTCGTAAAACCTTTCTCTGTTTTCTAGATGATTGGACATACATAAAACTTTCAATCACATCACTTGTCATCAAATTTATTAACCAACACATTACCATATAATCAAACCCTAATCCATTTTTCATAATCCTCATTGTCCTCTTGAGGTTTAACACAACTACCTGTGATAAAACCTAAATTCTCTTTGGCTCCTAAATCCATTCGAACACTTTGACTCCAACTTGTGAAATTAGTTCCATTGAAGTGAGTAGAAACTAATTGCATCCCCGGATGATATGAATTAGACATGAACAAAGGATTGAAATGAACATTGCCCATACCTTGCATCATGTCCCCAAATTGCATTCCATTTCCGAAATTCAGCCCTCTGCCAATAGTTCCAAGGGTTGGAGTCCTATTCTAGCTCCATTTCCTGTGTTTCGTACTCCAGATCCTTGTCCCTGGGAGTTCGTCGCACCTCTTCCGGCAATCAAGAATCAACCAAACACAGATCACAGAAACGAACAGTAAAAACACGATCCACAAAACAATGAAGATCCTCCTAGCAGAGAACCTTCTCTATTAATTATCGATTTCACTAAAAATACTCTGACCATTAATTTGAAAACGAAGAGATTGATTGAAACCAAGAACAAAATATCAAAAACAAAGAGAATCCATGAAATCTCTCGTACAAAGAACAAGAAACTGAGTTTACTAATTGATGAAGCAAATGGCACCATCGGCTATTTAAGCTGAGCTGTAACTGACTAACATACTCCGAAATGAGCAAATTACCCTTGTTAGTTATAGGCTTATAGCTAATAACATCCTCCAACCTTAGCATATATATTCCCATAACTATAGATCGAATTTTAGGAATTTATAAAACAAATTCCTAAGTTATGAGCTAGCAAATAGTGCTGTTCTATTAAGAAAGTAGCTTGAGCTCTCAAGCTCATTCAATTAATAAACGAGGCGAGCATGAGTATATTTTTAAACTAAAATCTAAATTTAAACTTGATTTTAACTCGGCTTATTTCTAAACGAACTACTATAAACAAAACATAAGTAACTCATTGCATGAAACACGACGCAAATATATAGACCAAGTACACCATTGCATGAAACACGACGCAAATATATAGACCAAGTACACCATGATTCATGTAAATTAAATATATATATATAGAGAGAGGATAGATCCTGTGTAAGCAAGTCTTACTGTGTAATTTGTGAGCAAATCTGGAGCATCGGATTAAGAAGATCAAACGGATGAGATTAAAAGTAACTTGTGAACAGTGACATTATTCGTAGGTACCAAGTGATTATTCGTATGTACATATATATGAATAATCCTTTGTTGCATACGAATAATTACATTTGTTCATACATACGAATAATTACATTATTATACACGAATAATCGCTTGGTACCTACGAATAATTTATCTGCTCACAAATTACACAGTAAGACTTGCTTATACGGGATCCAACCTCTATATATATATATATCAAACACCTAAAACAATTAATGAACCCATATATTGATCGAGGTGAAAGGGGCGGCACCTTGGTTCGCGATAACTAGCGATGCTCTATGTATGTATACGAACAATGCAACTTATAGTATTAGAGTAAAACTGTACTAATTACTAAAATACTCCTGTTAATTAATTATTAATTAATAAATAAATAAACTACGTAATGAGATTGAGGAAGCCTAATTATATACGGAAACTAAAAATAAGTGGAATAGAGTGAGACCACATGGCATGCCTAGATTGCGCCAAGTGCAATGCTCCCGCTTTAAGATGCATTTTGGTATCTGTACATTTACCTTCTAATTCTAGTATTTAAATATGCTTATTTCATTATATATTTAACTTACTTATGCTTCAAACTGTTTTTTTACCTACCTCTTACCTAACGGCAGCTAATAACATTATCAACTTATTTATTAGATTTTCAGATCCTCAAAACACAGATTAAACTATAAATGTAATTCAATAAACTATTTTCTTACCTACATTAAATTACCCATTTTTTTCAACTATTTTCTTACCTACATTAAATTAGCCATTTTTTTACGGGTATGCTATTCGCACAGCCACATATCGCCAAATACACGGTACCGAAGCCGAGTGCTGGAGTTGGCAAACAATATGCCTATGCCTAATTCCGAAGTAGGCAAACAATATGCATGCCTATGCCTAGTTTCGAAGTCGGCAAACCAGAGTTAGGCTGCAGTGCTCAGTCGACGGGACGGACTAGCTAGGAATCTTACAGCTTTTTATCTCTACCTATCTGGAGACTCGATATGACATCGGCTGAGGGGATGAGACGGGTTGCTGAGATTGCAGGTTGATCACCCAATTCGGTTGCCGATTTGGAGACTCGGCATCGTTATTTTGCATACCGATTCGGAAGCTCGGCTTCGGCACCGTGCCGATATAAATATACTTATTAAAGTAGCATAAGTTGTTACTTAAAAACCACTCATTTTTTCATTCATAACAAAAATTGAAAGATGAATACCTTCTTACACTCTTCGTCGTTGACTCAAAATATTGAATAAATTAATAAGTCATATCACAATTGAGTTTTTTTAACGTATAAATTTTAGTAAATCATTTATTACTTTACAAATTTACCCAGGAAGGGGGCACAGGGGCACACGCATAGGGCTAGGGGCACATAGAGATTGATATTTTGCTAATTAAATTAGGCCATTTACTTATAAATTTGGCACATTTACCTATTTATCCATAAAAATTAGGTCTATTTACTTATAATTAGACTCATTTAGATAATTTTATACCTTAAGAATATTTTACAATATTTGATCCATTATATATATATGTGTGTATATGATTACTTCCCATGGTTATATCTAATTCAGATATTTTATAATAAACTAAAGGAGACCTCATATTTAATATCTCTTAAAGCTTCAATTATGATTTCTGATAGGTAGATTTTGCAATTATCGCAACCAATTGGTCCAATTTTAGATTATTTTTTCATCTAATTATTGATAACTGTTTTGGGGAAGAAAATACCAATTTGTTGTTCTTATTTTTCGTTTGGTGCATCAATTCGTATATTAATTTGTCATCTCATTATTTGTAAAGTGTTCTTCATGATCCCCTCCATGTGATTGCACTCTCTTGCCCTCAATTTTTTTTCCTTGCAGAGATCCGACGGCGAGTAGGAAAAGTATCATCTTCAGGCTTATTTTAAGCCGTTGGATTGTGCGGCTAAAGGAATCGATCTACGCTCTTTCCATGTATTTGATATTTTATTATGCACCTCTAATGATTGATTGACCATGTTTTATAATTTATTCGAAATCTTTTCTTAATCAATACTTTCTTAGTTTCTTGGGTCTTATTTACGGAGTATTATTGAAATATTAATATTGGGATTATGATGAAGAAGTAGATTAGTAGAATATTTTCCCCTACTTTCTACCAAACATTGTATAAGAAAAAATAATGGTGGAAGAAGGTATTGTAATCTACCAGGGCCCCTTTAACAATCATTAAATCGAGCTTAAATTTTTTCATTTTAATTAAATCATTATCAGTATTAATCCCTACCGTTTCAACGACATGCCGCATTTTTTTAATAAAACGGTGAATTAATAGATATTTTGATTTTGATTTTTAATTATAAGACTATAAAATGTTTTGGTTTTATCATTTTTTATTCAAAACTATGCAAACTAAGGTGTATCTATTTTATAAACCTTATACTGTATTTTGTAACTGTTAATTTAGAATTGCGGCACATTTAATTCATATCAGTCAATAAAATAATATCATATACTAAATGATAAATGAAATTGATGGAAAAAACGAAAAAGGATAAAAATTAATGATTGGTTAACAATCTTTAAAATAAAGTGAAAATGACACATAAGAATTTATATAGATATAGATTCCGTAACTAATTATAATTAGCCTGCAGTCTTTCTATTGGTATCAATTCGAGTTTTAATGCATTAACTAAAAAATGCATTTTTAAGGTGAATCTTTTCTTTTTTAAATTGTTTAATATGTATGCATAAGCACACATTAAAAAAAATCTATATATAAATAAAAACAAACAAAAGAAAAAGGATAATCAAACGAACATGCATGTTCGATTCATCATCTGTGAAATTCCGAGAAATCCCGATCGGAAAGCGAAAGTCGTGTTCAATTTATTTTATTTTTGGTTATAAAGTCGAGATCCACCCTTTTAACACAAAAGCTTAAGCCATTGTGTAGGGGTTTCACCTCTCCACAACTCCAACACACGGCACACCCCCTCAGGTGCAACCCACCTCCCAGTCGGGTCATACGAAAGCGGAAGTCTTGTTTGATTTATTTTGTTTTTGGTTATAAGGTTGGGATCTACCCTTCTAACACAAAAGCTTAAACGTACCATTATATAGGAGCTTCACTCCTTACATTTTAGATTAATTTTCACCTATTTTTTAATGTGAAATTCTACCCACAACTCCAACATCATCCTATACATCCTCAGTAAGATTGAAAAGAGTGGGGTTAATGATAGGTCTCGGGTTCGATCCCTCACTCCGCCCTTTCTCTTGGTGAAATAATCAGGGTTTACCTTGCTTAATTATTACCATTGGGTTTAGGCGGTCGGTGCAAACCGGTTTACCTGACAATCTTGGTGAAATAATCAGGGTACTGTTCACCTTGCTTAATTATTACCATTAGGTCTAGCCGATCGATCAACGTAAGCCAGTTTACCTGGCACGTGGCTCTTGCCGGCTGAATCATGTGTCCGGGATTTACCACAAAAAATGGGTTACCCTACTTAAAAAAAAATTGTCCAATATATCTAAAATCACATTCTTTCAGCTTATGTCCAATAGATCTAAAACAAATGTCCAATTTTTTTAGGCACGTACGTAGCTCTTTCTCCTTCAGAACTTACGGTACTGTACTAAAATAAGTCCTGTAATGATCACACTTTTTAACAATTTTCTTTACATGATTTTTGCCACTTTCCATGCATATTTAATAGCAACAATAATACTCCGTAATTAATAAAAGTGCAACTTGTAACATACAATATATATATTACTCCTAAATAACAAGAATGGTAATTAAGTATAGGAAAATTATAAGTACAATTTATATATGATAATTGAAAGTATCATAGTGGCACCGCCACTCCAGCTTGATGAACCCTATACACTCAAATATACTATATCCATATCATATCATATATTGTAATCTCATATTACTTAACTTTCTGCTCAATTGAAGTTGGCATACTTATCCAGCTACCTTTTCTATACTTGGCCATATATATTGTATATATGTATATACAGGGGCGGAGCTGAAGGGGGCCTAGGGGGGCACGTGCCCCCTCTCTCATTTGACAAACTACCTAGGTGTATTCTCCTCGTTGATAGGTTCGTTTTGATATATAATACACCTTAATCCGACATCTGAGTAAAAAGTTATGACTGTTTTAAAATTAAAGGTATATTAATCACTTTAATTTTATTTCAATAGACTATAATGCTTTTATATTTTACTTAAATTAATATTCACATACTATAATTCATCTCAAGAGCTTTGAAATGAGAGGTTATACTAATCATTACGACAATTAGATAAGAAGTTATACAAGTTTAAAAAATTTATATCTGGTTATACATTACTATATGTTATGAGTGCAACAAGTTATATATTACCTAGGTTGTTATTATTCAAGCCAAACAAGTCTAGTATTGTTTGATTATATTTAGCTCATTTAGAAACAAGTCAAGCTCGAGTCGAACCTATATTTGAACTTCAGCTCATACTCGACTTGTTTAGTAAGTGAACGAGTTTGAGCTGAGATTTTTTTTTCCAAGTATTATGCAACTTTACTTGCTCATGACATAGTAACTTAAAAAAATTTCACAAAATTCGTGCTATTTGAGTTTCAATCGATCCGAGTTGAATCATGAATTGAGCATAAAAATGTGCTCATAATCAACTCATTTTATAAATGATGCTCGAGCCGAGCTTTTATTGAGCTAAACTCGAGCCAAGCTTTAGCTCATATAAGAGCACCCACAACACCCATCTTCATTTGGGTGTCTTAACCTCTTTTTTTATTGAAAAAAATAAAAATGTAAGTAAATGGCAGGACACTGCACTTGATTCAAGAAAAAAAGTTTCTTCTTCCAACCCCTTACTCACATTGGTTTAAACAAATGTCTGACTTTTCAATTAATGCTCTTACAATTTCAGTTTTCTTTAGTAATATTTTATTCTTAAGACACTCATAGTATAACCTTAGTGGATGCTCTAACAACCTTAACCTTAACTTAATGTTTATTAGATTGCGTTTCCTATACTTATTTAGTTAATTTTTTCGGATATTTCATTTATATATTTATATTTCCTTTTTTAGGCGCGAAAAAAATGATAGCGTTTTATCATAAACTGATAACATTTTATCTTAAAATAACATAATTTATTGAGTGGTTAGTCAAAATATTCACAAAATAAAAAATATTTACCAAAGTATTTAGAGTTTGAAAGTATTTACCAAAATATTCACTAGGGTCCCACTTGTCTTTTATAATTTTCCATAAAAAACAAAAATCATAAATAATCACCATATCTTTTTATAATTTGCATTAATATCCTTAAGTGTTGTTTGTCTAGTTCTGTATTCCGCATTTAAATATTATAATCAGAACCTTAATCTAGTTTGATCCTGCAATTTGGTATCAGAGCCTAGTTAATTAAAATATTTGTATTTATCTATAAGCCAATCTGGAGGTATCTACAAATTGTCCCCATAAGACTTATCCTCATACTTTACATCTAGATACAAATGATAAGCACTTTGGAGCAATTTTAAATGCTATTTCAGACCAACTTATAGATTTAAAAGTTGAAATTAAAAAATTAGAACAGTTATATCTAGAAATTAGCGGTAAGATTTTTAAGATAGTAAAAGAAACAGGTGAAGTGCAACACTCAACCAATCTCAAAGCCATCAACGAAATTAGTCATCAAATAAGCCTAAAATCTGGTGGTGAACTTAAGAAAGGAGATCCTTTTAAATATAGTTATCCATTTAAAAAATCCAAAAAGAAGTTTTCTACTAAGATAGATAATATAAAGAAAAAAGGTGTTATTGAAGGAGAAAATCAAGACGAAAATCAAATCCTTAAAAATGAATCAACATCCAGTTCCACAAACAAGGAGATTTAGCACTAAGTTGGACGACCCAGAATGGAAGTTGAAATTACAGAAACTTAAAAACATTGAATTCAACTTCACAAACCAAGAAGTTATGAGCGATGATGAGTCTGACAGAAATTCTGATGAAGAAGCAGTATATCAGCAAATGGGACTAATTAATCTGAAAGACATGGAAAACATTCCCATATCCAAAGTTCAACAGAAGCTAGATGAAATACTAAGACAAAGAAGGCTGAGGGAGAATGAACCAGTAGAACAGAATGAAGCTAGAAGAAACTACAGGCGATATGAACATGGTTCAACCAGTAATTATAGACCTAGGCTAAAGCCGAAGGAGTTTCTAGAGAAGAAAGAAAGATTTGGAGTGAGTATTATGCCAAACCATAGGCAAAGAGAAATTAACCTAGAACCCATAAGTGAAACAGGTTACAAACTAAACCTGGATGGTGTAAGGAACAGGCGTGAGATCATAGAATTCTGGAAGAAAAGCATGATGAGCGTATTAAACATGAATGTAGGATGGAATTCTTCCCAATTCCTTAATTATATAGAACACAGTTTCTATGGTTGTATTGCCGATTGGTATGGAGCCATTGGTGATGAAGCTAAGCAAGAACTTAGGAATTTGGCAAGTCCAGTGAATATGTTCACATTAATATGTGAGTTAATTGAAGATGAATTCATTAGAGAAAAGGAAGATGAAGATAAGGAAGCTTTAAAATGGCAAAGAACTTTGAACAATCTTGAAATCTGTAACATGAAATATGTTGATAACTATATAACAGAATTCGAGAGATGTTACTATAAGATAGGAGAAAATGGCACTAATCTTCAAATGTTCTTTGATAAACTTCCTTCCCCAATTAATGAACAAATAAGTGACGAATATCGAGAGCTAATAAAAAATGGAAGCAAAGATTCTCTTGGTAATAGAATTTCCTATGTTAGGAAATGGGTTGAGAAAAAATGTCGAGATGTTAGAAGCACCCAAAGAATGAAGAAGCAATTCTTAACATGTTGGGAGACACCAACAGAATGGGGATGCAACACTAGAGATTATCAAGGAAGAAAGAATTATAAGAGAAAAAGTTTCAACAAACAAAGAGGTGAAAAATATTATAAAAAGTATTATAAAAAACCTTTCTCAAAAAATAGAAGATTTTTCCAGAAAACCTCATTTTGTCCTGAGAAAAAGAAAAACTGCAAATGTTGGGCATGCGGTGAATCCGGTCACTATGCTAATGAGTGCAAAAACAAGAAGAACAATAGATTAGCAGAAGCCCTAGGTAGTTTGGATTACATAGAACTATCAGAAGATGAAGCAGTAGATTTAGCTCTAAGGAACAACAAAGGAATAGTGGAAATAATTGAAGAGAAGTTCGATGAACATGAAGAATCTGAAAATGAATCAATTGAAGGTGAAGAAATTAATGAGATGATGGAAGGAGAAGCTCCTAGTGAGTTCTCTGATGAATATGAAATGACCACCTTAGCTCAACTTCAGCAAGCTGAAACTTCTATTGATGAAGAACAAGTAGAAGAAATGACCAGATCAGGGGTTGATTTCCCGATCATTGCCAAAGAACAATTTGTTAAAAAATCATTGTTCTCAAAATATGCTAAATATGTGTGTGAAGAGATGTCTGGAGACGTAACAGTTAAAAACAATGAAAATCAAGCAACTGAAGTGAACTTAATAAATTGGGCAAATATTCAAAAACATAACAAAGACAAAAAATTTAAATATATCTTTATATGTGGCATTCAAGTTATTATAACTCCATTACAAGACTATGGTAAAGATGTGCAATGCATTAATTTCGTTTGTGATATTAGGCATAAAAAGTTTAGTGACCAATGCATCAGTGGAATAGTCTGTAACCTGAGTCAAGGAGCAGTTTCTTGGATCTGCAGGCCAAACTATTATGTTAGTTTAGAAGATCATTATGCATCTAAATTCTTAGCTATAAAATTGTTAACTGAAGGTATCAGTATGCACAAGGGAACTTGTCCATTACAGCTAAAGTGGAAGGTAGTTTATAAACTGGAAAACACGACAAATCCTCCACGTAAGTGTCACATAGTAGAAGCTGAGAAACACGAGGTAGTAGGACCTAGCAAAGAGGTTGTGCCAGTAAAGCTAAGACCAGACCAGATAAAACTAAAGACCATTTGGGTAAACGCATTCGAAAATTCTGCAGCCACTAGCAGCGATAAAGTTTTAACTATAGATGAAGAAGGTAGAATCCATACGAATGCTAAACCACTAGTAAACCTATCTAGGTGTCCGAGTCTAGCCAGAAATCCCAGTTTTAGGTTCAATCCTAATCTCAGTATTACCCCAAGAACCCAAGGACCTATGACAAGCAAGAAAGATAAGTCATTTGTGGTAGATGAGGATATAGCTAGCATGATAGCAGCTTTAAACAAGAGGTTAGAAAATAGAATTATAAGAGAACCATCTAGACATAGTATTGATCTAGGTTCCTGTCCTTCTAGGGAAAGTGGTATAACTCCTTCCTGTCCTTTTAGAGAGACTGATACAATTCTATTGCATCCTCCAACACTTGCAAGTATTGAGGAAAGACGGGGAGAATCATCCAGTTCTGAGCCTAAAGGAAAGATAGTAGGATATCAAACTAGAACCATTAGTGAACCTATCTTTGAAAATGATGCAAGGGCAAAGAATTTTGTGGAACCTCATAAGGAACCGTTTTGTGAACCGTTTTGTGAAGAAGAAATAGGAATGAGAATGGAAGTGATGGATCTTAGGCATCTCTACGAAGAGAATGTGAGGATAGAAGAAAGCCTTGAGCATGTCAGTAGAGGATCCTTGAAGAAAAATTATAGAATCACAAATCCCAATAGCATTTATATCCCAATAAGTATTTGTTTAGAAGGTTTTAACAAATATGAATTATGTGCCTTTGTGGATAGCGGTTGTTCGGTATGCTTTGGTAAAAAGGCATTATTTCCTGAGTTCATATGGCAGAAATCTCGTAAACCAATCCAAGTCAGGATAGCTGACGATAGTATCATGGTTCATTCAGAATTAGCTTCTGATGTGTCAATCATGATAGGTGGAGTCTCATGTGTAATCCCTACACTTTGGGCTACTACTCAACCTTCACATGACATGTTAATTGGAAACAACTTCCAAAGACTTCATGTCCCAGTCACTCAACACTTAGACATGATGGTCTTTAATATCAATGGAGAAGATGCTTGGGTTAAGAAGATCAAACAAGCATATACACACCAAGCAATAGAGTTCACGCGCACTAAGCGTGGTGAGGAATATATTCTTCCTACTCAAAGAGAATTTGCACTCTCCATATGTGAAATAGGTTTAAAAGAAAAAATTCTTAAACAGCAAGAAAAAATGTGCAAAGAGTTATATTCTGAAAATCCTTTAAAATTTTGGGAAAAAGATAAATCATTTGCTACCATAGAATTAATAAATCCAAAAGCTGTCATTAGAGTAAAACAAATGGTTTATACTTACAAAGATCAGCAAGAGTTTAAAGAACAAATTGATGAGCTATTAAAGAAAGGATTAATCAGAGAAAGCAAAAGCCCTCATTCTAGCCCCGCCTTTATGGTCAGAAATCATGCTGAAGAAAAAAGAGGAAAAGCTAGAATGGTTATCAACTATAAAAAGCTTAATGATAATACTGTTTTTGATGGATACTATATCCCCAATAAAACAGTTTTATTTAATAGAATACAGGGAGCCACTTGGTTCTCTAAAATGGACTGTAAAAGTGGATATTGGCAGGTAAAGATGAATGAAGACAGCATTCCACTTACTGCATTCAGTGCTCCACAAGGACACTATGAGTGGATAGTCATGCCATTTGGGTTAAAGAACGCACCACAAATATTCCAGAGAAGAATGGACAATGTTTTCAAAGAATTTAAACATTGTTGTCTTGTTTACATTGATGATATCTTAATCTTCTCTAAAACCTTGGAGCAACATAAACATGATTTAAAAGCCATAACCCAAAAATGCATTGATCATGGAATCATTCTTGGACAGAAAAAGTGCATTTATGCTGAACCAGAAATTGAATTCCTAGGACTCAAGATAAAAGCAGGTCAAATTGTGTTGCAGGAACATATTTTAGAAAAGGTAGAAAAATTTCCTGATGAAATCAAAGATAGAAAACAACTAGAAAGGTTTCTAGGATGTCTTACCTATGCTTCTGATTTCATTAAAGATTTAGCCAAACTAAGAAAACCTTTACAGGTAAAACTGAAGAAAGAACAAGTTTGGAATTGGACTCAGCTAGACACCAAGATAGTCAAAGAACTAAAAAGAAGATGTGAAAAACTTCCAATATTAACTCTACCTAATGAAGATGATGAGTTAGTTCTTGAAACAGATGCTAGTGATTATCATTGGGGAGCTGTTTTGAAATTAAAGAAAGATAACAAGCTTTGCAGGTACAGCAGTGGCAGCTTCAACAAATCTGAGTATAATTACACTGTCATGGAAAAAGAGATTCTTGCAATTTATCGTGGAATCCAGAAGTTTATAATCTTTTTAGCCCCTAAACCTTTTACAGTCAGAACAGATTGTAAAGGCATATTGGGTTTTATAAATAATAATCTTGATAATATGAAAGCGCATGGGAGGCTCCTGCGTTGGCAATTAGCCCTTAACCAATTCACCTTTACTGTTGAACATGTGCAGGGTTCAAAAAATTCTCTAGCAGACAGCCTAACTAGAGAACTAGCTGATGGACCAAAGAAAGCAGATTCGATGGGAAGACGCTCGCTGGGCAACCAGCGAGATGGATCTTGATTTCTTAAGTGGCATAAGAGAATATCAAGGATGGGTTTCCCCTCCAAGTTTTTATATTTCTGTTGATTTTGGAAGATTTACTCATAACAGATTCCGTCGTGGACTCCTTGAAACGAGACACAGAACGGTTGAAAGATTTTTAACTTTGGAAATCATTATAAAAGTTCTTCAACTACCTATAGAACTTCAAGAAGAAATCTGTAGGAGATGGAGGATGAGAGATTTCAGATATTTCTACTGGACAGTAACCTTGAGGGATCACAATACTCCAGCAAGGACCAGAGAGTGGTGTAACCATTTCAGTATAAACAATTTCGCTGGATTAGGAGGAATCTCATTGCCACTTACGGCATATGTTGATTCAGAGTATCTAAAAGCATGGGAATATGGAATGTGTAATGGACTCTACAAATACAAGCAACCATGGCCAAAAGAAGAAGAGCATAGCTTTCTGTACAACCACTTCACTAAATTCCAGAAGAAGGTTTTCCTCAGAGCAACAACGTTTGAGAAGATAGAGGAAATAAATGGTTGTCGTGTTATCAGTGCTTGCATGGATGTTAACAAAGGGAAAATCCGGTTACCACACTACCTGATCTTCCTGCTATTTACTGAAGAATACTGGTACGTGGTAGATCCAGTAGTAGGAAGCCATAATAATATAATAAGACATCCATGGGCAGCAAGAGCAAAAGGGTTCTTCTACATCTATTTTTACATCAACAAGTTTAGACAGACTGACTGTGGAATATTCAAAGTTGGGAATACCACCTTCATCATAACCCCACAACTCAAGCCATTGATGCAGCAAGCTATAGACAGGTCCGAGTCCATTGAGCTCTATTTAGCACAAATAGAAGCTGGTCACTTTTTGGACAAGGAAGGTCATGAAAGGATGATTGATATGTTAATTACATGGGATCGAGAATACACTGAAGGTCTAATGCTTGATCTCGATTTGGATAATGAGCAAGATTTGGAGATTGATAATCTCCAAGATCTGATAATGGATGATGATGACTTAGAGGCCAATATGGGAGAAGAGGGGGTCCAGAACCTGAATGATTAAACATCATCATTATGCACCAGCACAATTATTGTACCTTTCTGTTTTCTTTTTCATCATGTGAGTTGTATTATTGAGTCAGCACTGTGTGCTTTTATTATTTTTTCTGAATGCGTAGGGGCCCATATGTCGGCCATTAGCTTTTAGACGTTGTAAAGGCATCCAATGCCTTTCAATCAGCTCTATATATAGAGCTCTCCTCAGACTTCCAAGTGCATCGAAATCCAGAGAGAGAAAAACATATGAAAAGAGAGAGAAGTCTTGTAATACAGAAAGAGAAAGAGAAGCATTGTTGAGTTCTGAGTAGGTTGGTTTCCCATCACTCAAAAACTCAAGAATCCTTCGATGGATCTTTCTGGTGTGAGAATCTAGTATGTTTGTGTGTTTGTAAGTTTTAAAGTAGGAGTGCTTGTGTGTTGTAATATTTTCCAAATTTAATAAAAGTTTGTTTTTAAGAAAGGGAAAGCTACTTAATCGAACTCTATGTTCTGAATAATTAGTTTTCTTGATTCCAATCCTTTCACCCTCCAAAAACAAAAACTGAGAGTTAGAGACTACGATCTGAGGTAGGAAACGAAACAGATCTGTGCTGTGCTTGGACTAAGGGAGGCCTGGTTGAAGGTTAGCCACCTCTAGAAAACCGGAAGCTAAAGGAACGCCGGTGGTCCAGTGTAACTAAGTTCAGGTATCGGTCAAACCTCTCTATCTTTAAGTTTTTAATTGCAGAGCGTGGTGGGCTTGAAACCACAGAAAATTCATTATTCATAATATAATCAGTAGATTATGGTAGTTAGTACCACCAAAAGTCATTTATAAGTATTCTATATTGCATCTTGAGTATTATTGTCAAAAACTAGAAAGTTTAAGACGAAGTTTGTAATTTAGTATAAAGTAAGGGTACCTTTTGAAAAATCAAAAAGAAAAAGCTGAAATCTTTGAATATTTTTGAAAATAGTTTGAAAGGTTGAATTTTGTGGTAATTATTTTGGAAAACTTGAATATTTAGAAAAAAAATTCTAATTTATTATCGTATTACATATAATTCTTTATGTCAATTTAATCCACAACTATATCGCACATTTATAACTGTGCCCCCCCTCCGAAATTTTTCTGGCTCCGCCACTGTATATATATATATATATATATATATATATATATATATATATATATATATATATATATATATAGGATAGATCCTGTGTAAGCAAGTCTTACTGTGTAATTTGTGAGCAAATTTGGAGCGTCGGATTAAGAAGATCAAACGGATGAGATTAAAAGTAACTTGTGAACAGTGACATTATTCGTAGGTACCAAGTGATTATGCGTATGTACATACATATGAATAATCCTTTGTTGCATACAAATAATTACATTTGTTCATACATACAAATAATTACATTATTATACACGAATAAACGCTTGGTACCTACGAATAATTTCTCTGCTCACAAATTACACCGTAAGGGTTGCTTACACGGGATCCAACCTCTCTATATATATATATAATTAACTTAAATTTGTATATATAAAAAAATATATTCTTTGGAAAAATATATGAAATAAATATATTAATAAGTAAAAAGAATGTATCCGTTGGAAGGATAAAAACATGGCTGGCTGGCTGGCTAGCTAATTTAATGAGTTGGGTATGTGTGTTTTTATTGGGTTTTCCAATATTCTCCGATCGATCTTTCCAATAAGAAGATACTTGGAAGTTCAAATGCCACAACAATTCTATAATAAGATGGCGCAGGATTAATGAGGTAATTATAATCTATTATCTATATATCTATATAAACATATCTGAGATTGAGTCATCGCCGACTCAATTGATACCAGATTTATAAATATATAGGGGCGGATTGCGAGATTCGAGATCGTGCATAGGGGATGGTGTTACATGCATGGTTGTGGATAGTTGTACGTGATGAATTTGTGTGGTAGCTCTTGGAGCTTCTTGTTTACACTTACATGCACCAGCTAGCTATAGATTAATTGATTACTACTTGCATTGGGGGATGGCGCCATGGCTAAAAATTCAAGTTTTAAGGCTTATTTGAGGGGAGTTCATCTTTACATCAAAAGAAGTGAAACCCCATTGAATTTGAAACCCTCCCTAGGGTTTGTAGCACATGCTTCCCAATCCATTCCCATCTAATTTTTCTTTTATATATATATATATATATATATATATATATATATATATATATACTATATAACAAACCATTTTTTTTAATTTTATCCCTACCTAAGAAAGTTCTTCTAGTGATATAGTGATAGTGATAGTGATAGTGGTTGGTGTTGGTGGGGTCTACTTAAGCTAGCTCACAATGTATTGCTCAAGTTGTGTAGCTTAAGGCATGGTGCAATTTATTTTATATATATATGGGTATTGATTAAGGGTTTAGATCACAACCTAGCTATACCATGAGTTTAAAAGACTTGTATTAAAGTTATATTTCAGTTAAGCGTGATGTGTAGAGTTCACAAAGTACAGGCTAGTTAGCTAAAAGGCTAGTTGAAGAGTGATGAAGTAGTATGATTATATGATCTTTGATAACATGGTTCATTGATGGCCTAATTATAAACCCTTCTTTTTTTGGTTCTAGATGGCCTAATAAACCCTATACTTTTCTCTCTTTGATCATTACAACCCATGTTGGGGAATAAACTATATGCACATTTAATTTCTCATTTAAGTTAACAAAGTTATATATTCACATTTCATCATTCCATCTAATTTTCATGTGTCACATTTTATAATTTGATTATTTTATAAACCATCCTTTTGTCAACTTTTATATGGCTCGTAAAATTGAGACCCAATTTTTTTTTTGAAAAAAAATAAGCAATTTAAATTATCAAATAAAATAATTATATAGTAAATATATGAAGAGACTGAATGAATAGCAGATAAACAAACCATTATGATACAATAAGAAATGACAAGTAAAAATAACACAAATAAGAAATCAAAACTAACGTACGAAGCACAACAGCGACAAAGCAACTCGACTTAAAAGGTGACGCTGATTCAAATAAGGATGGTGAATAGCGAGAACGTGTTAATTGACCCAAGTAATTAATTAAGTTCATTGAAGTAATTGTAAATTTTTTTTTTCAAGAAAAATAATTTTATTTATGTTCATTGTATATGATATATATTTGCTAGCTCTTTATGGTGTAGCTCGATCGATTACTTGGTTTGAACTAACTTCTTTTTTCCTAGCCTGCTAATTATAAAGCCATTTCGATTGTTCACTATGTTGCAAATGAGGTCCTTACTCCTTAGAATAATGAGAAAATAAGTTCTTGCTTGAAAATTTTCTATTGTGATAAATGACCTAAGAGAGTTTTATTTGTTGCCTTATTTGTCTGGAAATTTATAATTTTGAGAAAATTTTGGTTGGGTTAAAAAGAATGTCAATTTTTTTAAAAATTTTAGATATTTTATAGAAAGATTTGGAAAATTATTTTGAATATTCTCCGAATTAGAAAATGTGTTGAAATTGAAAAAGAAAAATGCTCTCATACAGACACTATTATATATGGTGCCACTGCAAACGTATAATGTGCTGACACTATCCAGTGTTCTTTAATAAGTTATTTAGTTACAATGGTTAATTATTCAGTTGCAATGAGTACTTGTTCGATTGCAGTGGGTGTTATTTAGCTGCAATAGTTATTCACTTGTAGTGTGTAGTTATTCCTTTGTAGTATGTGGGTAATAATTAAGTTGTAATTAGTAGTTGTACAATTGAAATGAATAGTTATTCAGTTGAAATAAATTATTCATTTGGAGTTAGTAGTATGTTAATCAGTTTCATTCATTTATCAGAAAGTCTATTGACAATATGAAGAAATGTCTATTGATATAAGATAATATCAAAAATTATATAAAGGTCCAAAATAAGTTATTTAGTTACAATGGTTAATTATTCAGTTGCAGTGGATGTTATTTAGCTGTAATAGTTATTCACTTGTAGTGTGTGTAGTTATTCCGTTGCAGTGGGTAATAATTAAGTTGCAATTAGTAGTTGTTCATTTGAAATGGATAGTTATTCAGTTGAAATAAATTATTCATTTGGAGTGAGTAGTTACTCGGTTTCATTCATTTATCAGAAAGTTTGTTAACAATATATGAAGAAATGTCTATTAATATAAGATAATATCAAAAGATTATATAAAGGTCCAAAGTAATTATTGACCTTAAATTCACTCTTTCTCTAATTCCACGGAACACGTACAAACTTCTCTCCCAAATCCCATGACAACAAACGCACAAATAGAAACACTAATGAATAACCAAATCTCTCATCCTAGCTAGTTTGGTTACCAAACCAACTATTAGATTCACATGCACCTAACCAAACTTATTTCAAATCAAAATAGAATGGATTTAGGGTTAGTATAGATAACGCAAGGTAGCAACTCATCTTCTTCCTCCCAAATCTCAATCGATCTCAATTTTTCTTTCACCCAAAACGAAATGGATTAATCGATCTAGATAGCACATGAAACAATCACATGCATAAAACTAGAGTGGGGCCAATCCCTATTCGAGTTCAAATACTTTAAATTTGTAACAATGAAAATTCGGCTTTTAAATTTCATAAAAACAATAATGAAATGCTAAACGCTAACAATAGTTTCTAATCCAACATCACAAAGATAGTTCAGTTTACATGCAATGACGGTGATAAACAGATGTTGCTTTTGCACAAACAATTTCGGAGGATAGAAGTTAAACCATCAAATCAATATACCTATATCAAATTATTATTTTTTGATGAAAAGAAATTAATTGAAATTCAAATACTCTAAACTTACTCGAACTTGTACTATATTAACCAAACCACTGTGCATCCAACTACAAACTACGATTTTACCCCAATTTGCCAAGGAAAAAATAGGAAAATGAAGTTCCAAATAATTAGGGTTCACCAATCATGAAGAACAAGCCTAAATCTAGATATAAAAAAAATTAGACGATTTTACCACAAATATTTCTCGAAGCATTGACACATTATGTTTTCATGATTGAATCGAGGATTTCAATAGCAATTGTTGAAAGAGTTGAATGTTTGGATGGATCCGTTTAGGTTTTTCATTTTTCTCAGTTCAATTTATAAATATTTTCTAAAGTTCTAAAGGACTTGTATGCAATTTGTCAAAATTCATTGTGTAAATAGACGTTTTAAGTTTTGACATCTTGTCAGCACTCTTAATTTATTCACTTTGACTATGTAGTGATCGATTCACTTACGAATATATTACATCAAAATTACTATTTCCCTCATTTTCCATATATAAGACCCTTCTTTGGGACATATAATGAAATCTCCTATATATGTATATTGTCCTATGGAAATACCCTAAGTAAACATGGAGTAGTAAGGACAAATTAACAAGATACCCTAAGTAAACATGGAGTAGTAAGGACAAATTAACAAGGACTAAGTCATTAAGGCTCCGTTTGGCAAATTAATAGCTTTTTGGAGCTTATGGTTTTTATATTATATAGTTTTAAATAAAATAAATATAAGATTTTAGTTTAATTAGCTTTTGAAATCTAAGTTTTTCAATAGCCACCCACCCGAGCTTTTGGTTTTTTATTCACAAGTTTTCAACAGCTACCCTAACAACTAGGTTTAATTTACCAAACATTATACTAGCTTCTTACCTATATTTAACACAAATAATTCAACAGTTTCAACTACCCAACAGCTTCAACTACTCTAACAGCTAATATTTTACTAAACTCACCCAGAAGAAGAAGAAAAAAAAAACATATATAGCCAACTCGATCAACTCTGTATATCTTCAGTTTTGATCATGATGATCATATAAAAATGTAAAGAAAATGAAAGAAAAAGGAGAAAGGAAAGATAAGAGAAATAAGAGAAGAGAAAAGAGGGGACCCACCACAGATATTACCAACACACACATAAAAGCAGAGAAGTATGTGAATTGGTTGGAAAGGTATGGGCTGAGTGGGTCGAAACAGGCTTGCAAGCCCCAATCCCCATGCAGCTAGCTAGTCTAGTCTTGTCCACGTGGGAGTCCCCTCTTTCCTCATCCTACTCAGTTGCCATGTCATCACATCTTCGATTCTTATGGGCCCCACTAAAATCAGTGTTCATGATGACCTGTCATTTTCATACACCATCTGTCCATCTCATTTCTCCTCCCAAAATTGACCATATCCATATCTCTACTCTCCTTCCTTTCCATTTATTCCATTTCATTCCATTTGCTTATTTTTTTAGGCTTCCAATTTTCTTTCTTTTGGCTTCTCCTATTTTTTCAAATTACACACAAACTTTATCCACATATCTCCAAGTAGTCGTTTTCAGTAATGATCATCTTTACTTCTTTTACTTGGAGAATTTCTTCAACTAAAAAAAACAAGCTTTTAGAAAATTATTCAGAGAATTAATTTTAATTATGATTTATTTTAAATAACAAGAATTCAAAATTTTCAAAAGTAATTAACTATGGATATTGTTTTTGGTTAATTTTTTTTAGACTATTGAAACTTCAACAAAATACTAAAGAAATTATAATTATCATAAGGTTATCTTCAACAAATTTTTCAAAATTTTTCCAAAATAAAAAATAAAAAAATATATTCGTTAAATTATTTTTACCACCAACAACTTTACTATTTCCACTATTTGAAAAAGCATTTATGTTGCTTTTCTATTTTAGAATCTACTCCCTCCGTTCGGAAATAAATGATGTTTGACTATTTTGCACGTAGTTTTAGGAGTTAAAAACTATATAAATTCTTATTTATTTTAATTAATTTTTTTCATAGTTTAATAGTTAGTACTAATAACTATTAAAATATGAAAAAAAGTAATTAAAATAAATAAGATTTTACATAGTTTTTAACTCCTAAAACTACGTACAAAATAGTCAAACATCATTTATTTCCGAACGGAGGGAATATTAGAAAAAAAAAGCTTTAAACTTTTCAAAAAAACAAAATTCTAAAAATGGAATTTTTTTAATGATATGGAGGTTCCAAGATAATTGACTAATCCTCCACGGGTTTGAGCACTAGCCTCTAAAACACTCAAATAGGAAAAGTCAAGCAGCAAGCCACTAGATAAGTTCAACCATACCAAAGCAAACCAAGACATCATGCACCCACCCTAGCACCACAATTGTTACTAGTGAAATTTAAACTCTTGATCTCATGGTAGTAGTGAGGCACAATGAATACCTTACTCTTACCACCTCATTCTAGAATGGAAAAGTTGTTAGAGGTTGGTAACATATACTCCGTATAAGTTTGCTTCCTCTATTTTTTATTATTTCACTCCTATTGTTGATTATCACTTTTATGAGAAATATGGAGTAGTTGACTGGCTTATACTATTTAGAACAGGGTAAAAATATTTTTTAAAATATGAATTAATTATCCTTATAGTTGAAATAATTTACAGTTTGTACCCCTACACTTCTCGCCCTCGAACACACGTCGCGCTCTCTCTCTCTCAATCGTTTGGATTTGTTCTCACATAAACACCCAGTGTGAACAAGAAGAATAAAATAAGAACCAAAATAAAAAGTCATACCCTACAAAATAAAAAATTATCTATTGCGAACCATGAATAAAATGGTCGTTGCGAATAATTATTTCATAAGGGAAAAAAATTAGTTCGTGACGAACGTTAATACTATATCTGTTGCGGACATCATTTCGTTAAACAGTAATTTTACCCTACGTACTCTAAATAAAATTTCCATAAATTTATGGATTTTGCCCCATATTTGGAAATAAAATTAAATTACAAAATTCTTTATATTTTTAAAATGCGTAGGCACATAATTGAAACCAAGTTTGTTTTCCTATTCAACGTAAAATTAAATTGAAAAAAAAACTATTTAATAAAAAATAATCCATTAATTGAAAAAAAAAGACTATCTTTCCTCTTTTTTAAAAAAAAATCCATTAATTTAGTATTCCCGATTAATGATCTAGCCAACATGCGTCGGCTGCCTAACGATCGAGTATACAATCGAAATGGCATAGATTCATTGGTCAAACTCACCCCTTAAGCTTAATATATACACTTGCTCTTAAATCACTCCATATGCCATAATTATTTTTATAACTAACAAATATTATAAACAAATATTAAAAAAAAAAACAATAAAAATTGAGGAGAAGGCCACCAGCTTATGATTTGAAGGTGAGTCACACTGAAATAGTGAAATATGGTTTTGTGCATTAAACACTCCTCACTCCCCTCTTCCCAATCACATGCTTTCTCTATAAATAGGGTCTCCCCCTCTCCCTCCAAAATCACATCTCAAACCAAACTCCATTGTTTTAAGCTCAACCCCATCTCCTGATTTTGCACTGGTCTTCAAAACCCCCATTTGATCAAAATTAAGCTCAACCCATCTCCTGATTTTCGCTTCTCTCAAAACCCATTTGATCAAAATTCAAACTTGGAGAACATGGTGTTCAGAGGAATAATTGGTACTCACCCAGGTGATGAAAACCCCCTGCTTTCAACGAGGTCCATCTGGGTCAATGGCCCGGTCATAGTCGGAGCCGGCCCATCGGGCCTCGCCGTCGGAGCCTGCCTCCGCGAGCAGGGCGTCCCTTTCGTCGTCGTTGACAGAGCCGATTGCATCGCTTCTCTGTGGCAGAAAAGGACTTACAACCGCCTCAAGCTTCACCTTCCGAAGCAGTTCTGCCAGCTGCCGAGATTGCCGTTCCCGGAGGAGTTCCCGGAGTACCCCACCAAGAAACAGTTCATCTCCTACCTGGAAAACTACTCCGACAAGTTCGAAATCAACCCCCAATTCAACGAATCCGTGAAATCGGCCAAGTACGACGAAACCCTCGGGCTGTGGAGAGTCAAAACGGTCAAAAAAGGGGCCGCCGGTGAAGCGGAGGTCGAGTACGTCTGCCGGTGGCTGGTGGTTGCCACGGGGGAGAACGCCGAGAAAGTCATGCCGGAGATCGCCGGGCTCGGGGAGTTCGCCGGAGAAGTCATCCACGCCTGCGATTACAAAACAGGGGAGGAGTTTCAGGGGAAGAGGGTTCTCGTTGTCGGCTGTGGAAACTCCGGCATGGAGGTTTCTCTCGATCTCGCCAACCACAATGCCGTCCCTTCCATGGTTTGCCGTAGCTCGGTAAGTCGACAAATCAAACCACACTACTCCTATTGCCAATTGGTTTTCCAATGAAACACTGGTCTAATCAAATTTCCTACCTTTTGTTTTATTCAGGTTCATGTCTTGCCAAGAGAAATATTCGGAAAATCGATATTCCAACTGGCCGTATTGATGATGAAATGGCTACCACTCTGGATAGTGGACAAGCTCCTCTTGATCCTATCATGGCTGATCCTCGGAAGCACCGACAAATTGGGGCTGAAGAGGCCGTCAAAGGGGCCGTTGGAGCTCAAGAACACGGAAGGGAAAACCCCAGTTCTGGACATCGGAGCGATGGCCAGGATCCGATCCGGGGACATTCGGGTAGTACCCGGGATCAAGAAGTTCTCGAGCGACGGGGTGGAGCTCGTCGATGGGACGACGATGGAGGTGGACTCGGTGGTTCTTGCAACCGGGTACCGCAACAATGTACCGTACTGGCTCCATGAGAATGAGCTGTTCGACAAGAACGGGTCGCTGAAAACGCAGTTCCCCAACGGATGGAGGGGAACGACGGGGATTTACGCCGTCGGGTTCTCGAGGAGAGGTCTTGCCGGTGCTTCGTCAGATGCGATCAACATCGCATCCGACATCGGTAAAGTGTGGAAGGAGGAGACCAAGCAGAGGAAGCACACTACACTTCGCCATCGTCGTTGCATTTCCACATTCTAATTTTAATTATTATCAAAATTAAAATTAAAATTAAAATCAACGGTTAATTAGTAATTAGATGTGAATAGTAACACGACTAATATTTTATATAATAGCCCTCCTCTCCAGGAAATATAAAAATAGCCCAAAGTTTTGTTAACCTGTTTGGGCACTCATATATTTTTTCTTTCTTTTGTTTGTGCTGTAAATTTGAGGTGATGAGGCTTCTTTTTTTTTTTATTTAAAGTTGGAAGTTTATGCATAAAAATTGTTCTATTGATGAATGAAAATCCATTTGATGACATTTTTTTTAAAATTGTATCTATTCGACTCAAATTGAACCAAAATGGTTTAGGAGACAAAAAAGAGAGAGTTCAAAGTGAAAAGAAATGAATTCTCATTTTAATCTGAAAACCAAAAAAAAAAAGATCTTTACGTTCTAATGAGAATGATGAAACAATAAAAACAGGTTACTCTAATGATTAATACTTGCCTCAACACAGCCTCAATTGGGGTGGCATTGGTAGCAAGGAAGTAGGATGTTGAGGATATTGGTTCGATCCCTATAGGCTATCCCTACCTTTTCTGGAATGTTAATCATGTTAAAGTTGACTGTCTAGTGAGATCAAGATGTTAAACTCGGTAGGGTCGATGGGGTTAAGACAAGCTGGAGGGAAGTCGTGTGCAGGCCCATGTACGGGAGACACGAACGACATACAAACCCAACGGGGTTTCATCTCAAAACCAATTGACAATGAGATGAGTAGTCTGTCCAGCTTTATATTTTGTTCATGATATCTCAATATTTTCAACGTGAGACAACCCTATATTCCAACAAGACAAACTGGAGGGAGGGTGTGTGCGGGCTCACGTACGAGAGACATGAACAACAAATAAATCCAACAAGGTTTCATCTCAAAACCAATTGGCAATAAGACGAATAGCATGTCAAGCTTATATATTATTCAAGACATCTCAATATTTTCAATGTAAAATTTACGTATCTAAAATTCACTCTAGAATCAAGTATCTAAAATTTACCATTGAAATTTGAAGGTGGATTCTCCTATTCTTATATCATGGGAGAGAGAAAAGGCACAAGGCAAAGTGAAGAGAGAATTAGGCCCAACTTGAGAGCAGGCCTAGGTTGGACTCACTTATCTGGGTTGCCCGGTGAGCCCACCAAAGTTTGGCCTTCCCAACAAGCATAAATCTGTTGGAAAGTGGCCAATTGTCTAAAAACAACCACAACATTTTCATATTCTATAGGGTATAAACTTAGTTTCAGAACACTAAATTAAGCCTATTTTTCTCCTTGTGTATATATATACCTTGCAAGCATGTAGAAACCATCCCTTAACATGCCGAAAAACAACAACAAAGCAATGATCATTTCGCGAATAGGGATCTAATGGGAAATGCCATAAGGCCCATTTACTATGCTTTCATGCCTTCACTATTTTGAAGATGCGACGAGTAATCTCTCATGAGGGGTAGTTTTTTGATGCGAGAAGTAAGACTTGAGCCTGAATGTCGAAGAAGAAGAAGAAGAAGAAGAAACAACACAACTGACATCCAAACGAAATTTAGGTGGATTACCTCCTCAAAGCAAAACCATTATGCTTAATTATTTTGTGGTGTAGGTTTCAACTTTCAACTTATATATACATGGTCTCATAAAAAGACATCTTTTAGTCATAAATTGCAATCAGAGGATTCAAGAGAAGGAGGGAATAGTGGGAAAACGTAATCTCTACTGTTATTGCAATTGATTGGTCTAGTGTTCAGTACTTCAGTATATGAACGTAGTTCATATTGCTATTGCTATGCGCGATTCAATATAGGGAAAGACTAAACTACCCTCACTCGTATGAACATATTATATATCTTATCATTTAGATACCCAACTTATCAATTGAATCCCCACATTAGGGGCATATGTTAACTTGCTCATGTTGTCTCTATTTCTACGAGAATTACATAAATTCATCCAATAATAAGACCATCTCCAACAGATTTTCTAAAATTTTCTCAAAATAGGAAAACAAAATACATATTTTTCAAATTATTTTTACTTTAACTCCAACAGCTTCCCCATTTCGAAGATTTGGAGAATCATTTAGTTTAAAGAATGCTGCAGATTTAGGGAATCCACTCTATTTTTTCTGCTGCTTCTCCATTTTGGAGAATGTGATGGGAAATCTGTTGAACAAAAAAATACCTTAAAATTCTAAAAAAAAAACTCCAAAATCTCAAAATGGGGAAACTGTTGGAGATGCGCTAATAATCCAATTGCTTAAAAGTGGGCTCAAGGAGTTCTACTTTCTTTCTATTTTTGGGCCACTAAAATCGCCCTTATCAAAATCAGCCCACTATCAAACAAAATGGACAGGCCCACAATACTGGACAAACACGGTGCTCTTTTTTTTTTTAAATAAAAAAGAAAGAAAGAAAATGACTCATTAGATGTAGACTTGGGCAAACGCGTGTCGGCCTGCCCTGCCGTCTGCATTAGCGGGCGGGCTTGGACATGGGGAAAAGCCCGGCTGCTAGGCCCGGCCCATAACCGCAGCGGGTGCGGGAGTGGATACATCAATCAACCCATTACGGGCCACTAGGCCCGTAACGAGTACTCGCCGTTTTTTTATTAAAATTAATATATATGAATATATATGTAATAAATAATATCAATTCTTCATTTAAAAAAAATAGTAACTATATATGAAATAAGAAAATGATTACAGTAACTAAATAATATTAATTATTCATTTTAATATATATATATATATATATATATATATATATATATATATTAAAATTGATTACAATAGGCTTAGTATAGCTTTAATAAGAAAAATCAATTAGGTTTGCGGGTACCCACAGGTTACCCGCACCCGCATTTACGGACGGGTTTGGACACGACTTCCAACCCATTAAGCGGGCTTAGCCCGGCCCGCACCCGCAACAACAGGACAAAATCTTGAGTAAAGTCCAGCCCAAGCGCGGCCCGCGCCCGTGTTTACCCGGGTCTAATTAGATGTATTGAGAGATCATTCACTCCGTGACGGATAGGATTGTTAGCGTATTCCACTCGGTCGCATTCACTGTTCACTCTAACTTGGAGTTTTGGGTCCTCCACCAAAATGATGTATTGGATGGCACTCTGGTAAAGTCTGACTCTATTCAAACTCTTATCTTATAAATAAAGAAAAGTACTGAGAGGTCAAATAAATCAATAACACCACGATCAACCAACCACAAATAAATGAGAAAGCAAACCAAATAAACAACTATGAGAAAAAGATGGCGAAATAAGCAAAGAATAATGGAGAAAAAAGAGAGTGTATGAGCAGACTTTGAACTCTAATATTATCACTCATTTCTTGAATTTGTAAATAAAGAGCGGCCATATCCGGGGTTCGAATTGGAGACCTTTGGGTACTACCCGCAAGTCCTTTCCAGTGAGCCATTGCGGAATGATTATTATCACTCATTTCGATAAGTAAATAAAAAGGTATTGAAGTTTTTATACAGAGTTTCACATTACTATGTACATGCTAAAAGAATAAGTTGCATATTGACTCGAGATCATTATATTTCACCCTATTAGTGGACAACACGATTAGTTCAGAGCTCGATGTCCATTATATTTATTTTTCTATATTAATCTTGTTATTTTTTTCCCTATTATATTTATTTATCTAATGTTTTAAAAATATTTTTTGTATTATTGCATTATGTGTTCATATTTTATATTATTCCATCACCCTTCAAATAGATTTGTATATTTTTTGAAACGATGCCGTTTTAGTTCAAAATAATGTTATTTCTCACAAAAAGTTTGGTTAATTTATCAGGAGAAGGAATGGTTTTATTTATTTATTTTGAATCGAAACTAGTGATGTATTGAATCAAACGATTTCTATTTTTTTTTTTGACGTAAATTCATATATAATGCAACACCTAGGATACCCCACAAAATGCTTTACAAAATAAATTCAGTAAAAACTTAATTTTTATAGACTTGAAAGTGAAGAGCTAAACATTAGACATTAAGTAAATCAACAACAATTCCATATATTGCTTACAAGGTTTATTTACCAAAGAGTTCAGAAAAGTTATAAAATACTCCACTAATTAGCAGAAGTGAATCAATTAAGATCGATCTTGTTGTGTTAATTTGCTTCTCAAAACGGCCTACTTTTGTGTCGTATCGATCTTCGGTCATGTGATATATATTATATAGTACACTACATGTTTCGTAGAATGCTTGACAAAATATATATTTACCTGATCGATCAATTTTATAATCTTGGGTGGAAATTCTAAATCGTATAATTAATTTGACTTGCACTCAGCCGCATTACATTTCCACCAAACAAGGATGTGTTAGGTATAGTTTTGGCTGAATTTGTTGAAATCGTTTAAGAAATGTTTTTAATAAACAATGAAATAAATTATCCCATCTTCACATTAATTTTATAGATAACTTGTAATTTTGCTACGTAAATGCCTTAGTCGTGCTTTTATACGTAGCTCCTTGGGAACTATAGTAAAAATTTGAGAGGCAAATTATTGGTTCAGGTGTACACAACTCTTATGGTATACACATGTTATATCGTGTACAAAAATTTATCCGTCTATTTATTCATATTATTCATCTGTTTTCACATAATTATTCATCTCTATTTATGTAATTATTCGTATGTACAGAGAGTGCAAAAAAATGTAAATTTTATTCTAAGGAATGATCGTCCAATACCACCGAATAATTTTATTCTAACGAATAATCTCCCAATACCACCGAATAATCAGAAGGAGATAAAAACTAACTGACCATATAATAAGACCAAATTAATTAAATATCACCCATCCGATATTTACTAAGTAAATTTCCACCGGTCATCCCTTGACACTTGCTCGTGCCACTCGACGCCCCCATCCTGCTCAGCAATCTCCCATAATGTATTCGTTTGACCATAATCAACACATATTTTCTTCTAAATTCGTTTGTCATCATATTTATCTACATATGTATCAGCGTGTTTAAAATAAATTCCCTTATCATATTTTCGAATAAAATCTTTAGTCATCATAATATCAGCACATATTTACTAAATCAATTCCCGTGTCAGCATAAACAACATATACTTCTAACTAAAGTCACTTGTCAACATATATATGTATTCCTGTATACCAACATTTTTATATATATTCGATTCCCTCATCATATTTATTTGGAAATATATGAAATCAATTGTCACATTATATGCGTATTTGTCATAAAAAGGTAAGCTAACACCCCATAATAGTCAGTTGATCGATGAACCTTCATAGTGTTGACATTTTGTCATAAAAAGGTATGACAGATAACTAACAAACATTCACACTATTAGATAGAAACTGATGAAGATTGAAAAGAAATGCTGACAAACACACTATCAGATAGAAGCTGGCAACCGAGAACACATAGTTGAACACACTTGATAGATGCCTGATTTCAAATGTGAAAGATAGCTGATAAATATTGACGAAACAAATGTCAACTTATAAGCTTATTTACCGAAGCTCAACAACCATGACAGATAGTTGATTTCTAAAATGATAGATATCAACATAGAAATTACGATATATTTAACAGAAAAACCACGAGTATGTTAGAAATTTACATAGCCACGAAGGATGTTTACAACAATACAACAAGACATTACTAAAATATTTGAGAGATATTTTGACACAAATACTAAAATTTTAAAGCTACACTTTCAGCATGCATGATATCGGGTGCCCCCTTTATCACCATCCAGTACATGATCCAACCCCCATGAATTTCAGTAGCTATAATCACAATGTCAGCATCCCATGTAGCACTGTCAGCATCAAATGAAGACTCAGACACATGTATGTCAGCATCCCCACAAAACCTCATCATCAATATCATTTTTCCCTTGACATTAATATTCGTCTCCCCCCCCCCCCCACCAACATTTTTAACTCCTTCACACCGATTATCATCAGCACCTCCATTGAGTTTTTCCTTAAGATCAATAATACCTTCCTCTAAGATTACAATCGTACTTGTAACCATCGCAAACATGTTCTCCCACTTCAAACACAACTCCTTCGCCCATTTAAGCATCTCCTCGGTGTCAGCTCTGATATTGGTTGCATCCCTCCCCCCCCCCATGTTAGCTCTATTATCCCCTTTGTCAGCTACATTACCCCCTTTGTCAGCTCCATCCTTCTCTTTGTCAGTCTTTTTATAACCATCCCTAATCTGCCTAATAGCAGCCTCTGCCCTTTTAGAGACCCCCCTCCTCAAAATAGCACCCGAGAGTGGCTTACTTTTCTGTCTCTTTTTGCCTTCTTCAAAAATACCGAAATCAAAAGCCTTTCGTTTCCTACTAGATCAGATCAAAGGAACTACAAAAGGGACTTCAAAATCTTTAAAATCAGCAAAATCAGTTGGGGGAGAAACAGAAACACATGCAAAATCCACACTAGCAGACGCTCCAACCCTCATCATGTGAAAAACCGTCCTAACACTCTTCACATTATAATTAGGGCCTTCCCGGGTATGGGAAAAAAACAGGCTTAGTCAAACAGTAAAAAAATTCATCAGCAATTTCTTCTATAAAATCCATTCCAGTCTTCCTCGAAAATTCTCCATACATTAAAATGATCAGAAATGATCATTACAAAATATATTGACAATAAAATGAACAGAACAAAATGCTGACAACTGATCATTACATAAAAACATGCTGACAAACAATGAAGGGTGAAAATAACAAACCCACTACTTCCCCATTGAATAGTGACACTGCATGTTCGTAATTACTTTTGCTATTACACACCCAATGTAAAGAAAATAAGTCATTATTAACATATTTAAAAGTACACTCCAGTTTTTCAGCAATAGAAGGAAAAACTTCCAAAATCCAAACTTGTTTTTATATACATGAATAGAGCTGGAAATAACCCGCGGATATCCGATCACCCGCAATAAAGTGGGTGATGAATGGTGCGGGTGCGAGTGATGAATGGATTATGGGTGAAGATTTTTCACTCATTACCCACCCCAATAGTCCACCCATTAACCTGCCTAGCATACCCGCATAAAACCCTAAAAATTATATATATATGTGTGTGTTTTTACTATTTTACCCTCTAAAATCTAAACCCTAATCACAAGTCTTGAGTAATATGTTATTGTGTGTGTGTATATATACATTTTTATTTTGTATCTTTTAAATAATATGTTATTTTTATATGCCAAGCATTTAACTTCCAAGAACTCATATTTCTAGTATTTTTAAATTAAAATTTAATTTTTTTATTCATCTTTCAATTTTATTAAAAAAATCATAATCATATTAATTTCATTCATTGGGCACCCGCTCCACCTGCATCACCCACGTGGGTCGGATGAGGGTAAAAAGGTTTGCGGGTGATGGGTAGATTGGGTGAAATTATTTACCCGCAGGACGGGTGATGGAATGACTTCATCCACTCATAACCCGCCCCATTTCCACCCCTATAAACACAACACCAACTGATTGTCTCCACATGCTCACAATTAAAATTAGGTACTAAAATACCAAAAGGAAGTTAAAAAAATCACATGGAATGCTAGAAGATAATCAAACAGCTCATACATCCCCCTAGATTTGCCACCCTTCTTCACAAAACAAACCCTTCTCAGACATTTAAACAAGACAAGATAACTTTCACGGTCCCAATGAAATCTTTCAAAATTTTCAGCATCACATACAAGCGCTATATGATCCAGGCTCACAACCTCATACCGTTTAAATAAAAACACCTTTTCAATAATCAAAAGCTTAGCAATGACTAACTTTTTTGGAGATTCTTTAGGTTCAACTGCAAATATCTTAAGTATATCCGCATAAGATACCCTGTTCTTGCCAAAAAAAAAAACTCTTGAAATGTAACATCCTTGAGAGGAGAAGAATCATATTCAATAACTGGAAGCCCGGTTATAACAGAAACTCAAGTAAAGAAAAACGAGCAACCAGACTATCAAGTTTAAACCACATTTCCATCTCCTTGGTGACAATTTCATGCAATAACATCTGATGTACTAATTGAATATTAAAATACAATTTTGACCCTTGAAGAAAGACTAACCCTAAACAACTATTCTTAAGCTGCTAGATATCAGAATCTGACAACCCTTGCTTGATAAATTCGCAAACTTTAGGGAAGGAGTAAAGATTACTCTGTGAACGAAATCTCTCTTCAACAGATAACCAATACCTTATTTCCTACAAATGATAAACAAGAACACATAAAAGACATATAAACACCTAGAGCCAACAAACACACACAACGGACACCCACACAAACGGGAAAAAAATCATAACCACAATACTCACATTGAACTGCATTTTGTAGGATTCTAAATTAGAAAAGAGCGAACCTACACATGATACAATACAATACAAGGGGTTACCCTCCGTTCATCAGCAAGTTAATGAAAAACAAACAAAAACCCATCACCGAACACCGAAAACACACAACACTAACCTCGGTGTGCATTCCTCGATTCAACCATCACAAATTTTCAAACAACGATTAGTAGTAAAGAGAGCTGAGGGGAGACGGTGATCAGTTCAACGAGATGAACAGAGCAAAAGAGAAATGATAAACAAAGGTAGAACAGAGGGAAGGAGAGAACACGAAAGAGAACCGAAAAGTAAAACTGACCAGTAGGACAACCGCCTAATTTGGACTACCCGGTGGATAATGATTCGATTAACATAGGAAATTGGGCCTTCCGATCCAATTTCCTCTAATCAGAAGTTACTTTTAATCTCATCTGTTGATCTTCTTCATTCAATGGTCCATATTTATTAACATGATACAATCTTTATATATTATTTTAACGAATAATTATCTAGTATCACCAAATAATTTTATTTCAACGAATAATAATTTAGTACTATCAAATAATAAAAAAAATATTTTTAATCTTTTTCGTCTATTTTTTTAATTTAATGATTTTTTTTAGAAATAGACAACCAATCTATTACTACGTATCATCCTCCAAAACATATTTATACTCGAACTCTTAATGAAAAACACATTTGGCTAAATACTAGCAAAATAATGGGCCACCCTATTTAATTTAATGATTTATATTTGTTAATATGATACACTGTAAGAGTTATGTATTTATATGTAAATATATAATTTTGGTATAAGATTAGTTTTATTCTACTAAAAATACCTAATTAAATAACAAATTTAATTTTTTCTCCAATATATTTAAACAAAAATATTATGTCTTATATATAAATATAAAAAAATCTCTTTTTTTATATAATTTTTTTTTCTATAAAAAATAACTATTTAAATCACAAATTTAAAATTTTTTCTAATATATTTAGAAAAAATTATTTTTCATATATACATATATGTAATAAAAAATTTCTCAAAATTTTTTTAGTCCCTCTTTAGGAAAATTCATAAATCCGCCACTAGATATAACAATGGTTAAGAGAATTATATTTTTTACAACCACCAAATAATTAGAATTGTGCTACAAATTAATTATATGTAGGATAGTAAAATTGAATTTTTTTTCAAAATATTCACAAAAAAATATTTATTTACGAAAATATTCACAAGTTAAAAATATTTACACAAATATTCATTTTTTAGAGAACCGTCAGAGAAACGCGGTTTCAAACCGCGTTTCTAGTATTAATAAATAATTTAAATCAAGAGACGAAGGGGAAATTATATTTTATTATAGAAACGCGGTTTGAAACCGCGGTTTATTAATATTTTTGTATAAAACGCGGGTTAAAACCGCGTTTTTATATATTTTGTAATTAAAAAAAATCTAAACACATGAAACGCACATTGAGACTGCGTTTTATGCTTAAAAAAAAGAAGAAGAAGAAGATAAAAAGAAGAAGAAGAAGATGCAGCAGTGCATCACCACTTCATCTCCTTCCCAATCAACAAAATGGAGGCCTTCAGTACCAATCACTGCCTGCTCCACCACCAATTGGCAACCACCACCAACCGGCAACCAATGCCTGCTCCGCCGCCGCCAGCCACGCACCACCACCGTCGGCGGCTGCTGCTGCCATAGGGTTTGAGTTTGGGTTGCTTGTTGGCTATTCCTCTATGGGGGCTCACAAAGGTGGGCTACTTGTGCTTGTTTTGATAAGATCTGGATGATTAGAAGATCTATTAAAGAGAGGAAAAGTTGCAGCATCAGATCTTGTTCCTTTCCTCCATTTTTTTTATTGAGATGGCGTCCTTTTTTTTTTAAGCATAAAACGCGGCCTAATGGAGCGTTTTACGTGTTTATCTTTTTTTTTTTATTTACAAAATATATAAAAACGCGGTTTTAACCCGCGTTTTATACAAAAATAAGAATAAAACGCGGTTTTAAACCGCGTTTCTATAATAAAATGTAATTTCCCCTTTGCCTCTAGATTTAAATTATTTATTAATACTAGAAACGCGGTTTGAAACCGCGTTTCTCTGACAGTTCTGCAAAAAATGAATATTTGTGTAAATATTTTTAATTTGTGAATATTTTTATAAATAAATATTTTTTTGTGAATATTTTGAAAAAAAATTCAGTAAAATTTGCTATTAATATATATAGGTAAAACTAATTCAAATAACCCAAACTTTGGTTGGGTGTGCATGTAGCACCATGAACTTTATAAAGTGACAAAAATAACCCAAACTCTTACTACTATGTGCTTATATCACCACCAATGTCTTTTTTAAAATAAAAAATAACACCTAACTTTTATAATTTTGAAATAGAACCTCAAACAATATTAAACTAGGTTTTTTAATCAAAATTACACAAAAGGTAAATTTTTTTAAATGAAAAATAAATTTTTTGACTTAAGATAGTTGAAAAAAATATCGCTAATTTACGTCATATTTTTATAACCCAAAATTCGGTTTAAACAAATGATATAAGTTAGAATTATATTTGTAAAATATTTATCAAAGGAATTATTTTAATTTATTCTTTAATTAAAAATAATAATAAATTAACAAAAATACAACAAATTAAAAATATACGGAGTATTTCAGTTGAGAATATTTCTAACTTATATAGTTTGTTCTAACCAAATTATGGGTTTTTGAAATATGAAATAAATTAGCGATTTTTTCCAATTATCTTAAGCATAAAATTTTATTTTTTATTTTAAAAAATGTATATTTTGTGTAATTTTGATTAAAAACTTAGTTTAATATTTTTAGGTCCTATTTGAAATATATAAAAAGTTATATCGTTTGAGAAATATTTCAAGGTAATATATATAAAAAGTTATATTGTGTAATTTTTATTAAAAAATTCATTTGAGAAATATTTTTAAAAAATATTTCTAACGTATATCATTTGTTCAAACCAAATTTTGGGTTTTTAAACTATGACATAAATTAGCGATATTGTTTTCAATTATCTTAAATCGAAATTTTATTTTTCTTTTAAAAAAAATTTACCTTTTGTGTAATTTCGATTAAAAAAACCTAGTTTAAGTATTGTTTTAGATTTTATTTCAAAACTATAAAATTTAGGTTTTTTTTTGTTTTAAAAAAGATATTGGTGCCTAGTGGTGGTATAAGCACATAGTATTAAAAGTTTGGGTTATTTTTGTCTCTTTATAAAGTTCGTGGTGCTACCTGCTCACCCCACCAAAGTTTGGGTTATTTGAATTAGTTTTACCATATATATATCCTCTTGGGAGAAGCAAAACACGGTATCGAGTATCTCCGCATGAGTTGGGCATCTTTGTTATTTTATTTAATTACTATAAAATAATTTCCCCGACTTTGTATTTGTTTCTAGCAATAATTTTTTTGTTTCTAGCAATAATTAATCCTTAGTATATACTATTAGTAATATTAGATAGTATAAAATAAAATGAAGCTTCCATGACAATCAACATGATTTGTTGTCGTTTTTCATCCCCACATCCTAAGCTTTTATTTGAATTTGATAGTATATATGGACTTGCAATAATATGTTACCAAAAACTAAGACTAGTGGTAACTCAAAACCATACCCTCACCCACAGACTACAGAGAACCATATGAGTTACCAAAATATATTATATATTTTTTGAATTTCTGCAAGTTTTTAGGGTCACCTTAATTGTAAATTTTAATCTATATTTTATGTTTTATATTTAATTAGCATTATTCCCAATGCTTTATTCTTTGAATACTGTATACAATACTCCATAAATCATTTTTTAAAAAAGATAAGCTTTATATATATATATATATATATTAAATATCATATATGGAATAAATACAATTGTGTAAAAAAATGAAAAATCAAGTTGAAAAGTTTTTTTTACATGCAGGTTTGTTAACTAATCCTTTACGGGTCTTCTTACCCATTATAAAAAATGAGATTTAAACACGACCTTTTACGGGATCTATCGCTCTCTTGTCACTAAAATAAAGGTTATTAGTTTGAAAGGGGGGACTTGAGGTTTGTGAAGTAAACATGAGTTTATGATCATTTAGGTTTGTTGACTAATTCTTTACGGGTCTTCTTACCAATTATAAAAAATGAGATTTAAACACAACCTTTTACGGGAGTTGTCACTAAAAGTAAAGGTTATTGGTTTGAAAGGGGGGACTTGAGCTTTGTAAGTGAACATGAGTTTATGATCATGTGGTGGTTGCTATACTTGCTAGTATTATGCTAGCTATACATGATGGTGAAAGAAAACTGCAATTGGGTGTCACAAATTTATGAGTGAGAATGATATGTTCTTCCTCTTTAATTATATTAATAATATATAATATAATTAATTCAATTTCTTCTATTTTCATATCGGTTTGCTTCAGGATTTATTCATCACTTGTCCTATATATTATTATCTTCAATTCCCAAGTTTCGTGTAAAATATATGTTCAATGCAAGACAAGTAAAATAGATGCTTTTGGGTTTCCCAAAAGCATTGTTGCGTTTCTTCAGCCTTAATAATTGGTGGTATTGCTTTACATATATTTACAAGTTTTTTCCAACTTTGCTAACATCATAAACCTTAAGATAAGGCATTTCTTGTACGTAACACACTTTGTTTACTTATAATTTGTTTTTGTAACATTAAATATTCAAAGGCATTCTTTCTAGCTGTCTATGTGATATGGTAGAGGTCGGAGGACTCTCACCACTTATTTTTTAACTGTCAAATAACGAGAATGATTTTACGACAATATGAGCTAACGAAAAACAAGTATATTCTGATTCCAACACAATCACAAAATATTATTGAAGATCTTGATATGGCTGAAGAAAAACCGTATTTTACAGATTTATGTTTGATATGGCACGCAATCTGGGAAATAAGAAATAGTATCATTTTTAAACAAGCCAAAATAAAATTAATTATGCAAATTATTAAACAAATGATCATGGACAAAGATATATGGATGCATGCAAGCACAAAACAAAGAACCCAAACCTAAGCAAGGAAGACAACGACCTCATAAGTGGAAACGTCTACCTAGAGGCATCTATAAACTAAATGTAGATGGTTCAGTCAAAATCTCTGGTGCATGTGGTATCGCAGGTATTATTAGGTACTACAATTGTCAGATTATTGATATTTTTAACTTACGATCGAGTTTGGATCAGTACTACAAACGGAAGCTAAGGCTTTCTATATTGGCTTAAAGGTAGCGCTATGCCAAGGTATTAAGCACATCATCATCGAAGGAGATAGCCTCTCTGTTATCAATGTTATTAGGGATACTGAAGTATCATGAGAAATCCTCAAAACGATTTAAGAGATAATGATGTTGAGAAGTCACTTTCCGAGCTTCCAAGTCAGACATTTCTATGGAGAAGCAAATCAGAGTGTCGACTTCATAGCTAAAGCTAGTTTTATTTGTAATATGAACACACTCCCATTTAACAGGGAGCTCCGTACCATCATCCTGCGGGATGATCTTTATCTTGTCAATGTCATCCTACTGTCTGACTACTGTGAAAAAAGACATTCTTTCTAGCTAAAAAAATATTTATATATCTTAATTGACAAGGAGATAATTAATAACTTACATCAGCAATTTAATCAGTCTTTTTTTATATATTAGGAAAGAATTCGGGCAAGCGAGCTCTACCCGGCGGCATCCTTACGGATGAGGTCTAAAAGAGCATAATTATTGTAGATATCGACACCTCAAACAGAGTGGCAAAAGTGTGCAACCTTATCAGCCACTCTATTGCCTAACCGAGATACATGAAAGAGGGAAACTTCTTTCATAATCGATATGGAGTAATAAGAGTTTAACATCGGGTAAGATCAGTTCAATTTCCCAATGGCATTTAGATGTTTTGTTAAAGTAGTTTATGATTATGGTGGAATCACCTTCAATATGTGAATTTTGTTAATACAGAGTTGTAAAGCATGTTGGACCCCCAACTTAATAGCAAGAGCTTCCGCTTTCAGATCGAGGACTTTGTTTACCAAGTTTTTGATAACCTATGTATATCAGACGTCCTTCCCAGTCCCAGATTATGACTCCAGTCGAGCTACCATTGTTTGCAATTGTGGATTTATCAAAATTTAATTTGAGAGTTCCTCTAGCGGGGTTGCGCCATGCAACCTTACCGTGCTTATTTTTCTTTTTTAGGTGATTGAAATTTTGTGTTTGTAGGGGAGAATCCTCATCTAGACTACACTCAAAGCGAGATGTTTTACTCCCGTGGAAAATTGAATTGATTATGCATGGGGATATCAAACCAACAACTCTAGAAATCACTGAAGTAAAATTTAACCATGTACCCCATAAAAGTAATAGAGTGACTGACAAAGTTATACACTTTAACGTGTCGCTCTATTAGCAGGGTTGCAAAGATCACAAATATATAGATCTCTTTAATTTCATTTGAAAGGATGTAATCAGCTAGGCACCCAACCGGCCGAATCTTTACCTTATAAAAGAAAAATATATATCGAGATGTATAATTTACTCGTAACATGTATACATGTGACAAACTAGCTAGTTGGAAGGCCGTACTCAATGATACATCATCTTCTTGTAATGACTTGTATATTTCATTTGGATCAAAATTTAGGACACTGGTCCTAACAGAGCCGAATCTAGCTGAAAATAGTACTAAATATGTAGTACAATATATCTATCCCCAAACTAAATGGCCTGCAACTTCAACTGCAAGAGTACTCCATGGAACTAATTAATTGCATTTGTACGTTGTGATGCAACTTTCACGGTTGAGAATTCAAAGTGGAGTTGCTATTATGTCATCTGTTTGTGAATTGTGATTAGCTTTCCTACATACCAAAACTTACTCTATACAGTATATAGCTACCTCTAGCTAGGACTAGAACTGTCAATTTACCAACAAAATTAGGGGTTGTTATATGCACGATAAACTTTTCGCTATTTGCACGGTGCTGTTACCGACTTTCGGAATTGGCAGCTTTGCCTACTCAAGAAGCCTAGGTCGGTAGCCTTACATTGGTCGACAACCGTTCCCTAAGTGAAAAACACACACATGGAATCACAACATGAGACGGCAGTTTCATCGACTTAGGAAGCTTAGGTCAGCAGATTCACTGATACCGACTTTCGGAGTCGGCACCGTGCAGATGGCGAAATCCCGCCGTGTCAATAGCACAACCGTAAAATTAATGCATACTTGTTGAGTATTTGCTTCCTTTGTTGTTGTTGTTTATATATAAGCATTAAAGTTGTATGGATCAAATCCCAGGTCTTTTTACACTGAGTATTGCGTGCTTCTTGAGGAGATTGATAGTCTCGTCCGTGCGGACATCTTTAAACGCTGGTCTATCCAAAGTTGACCAAAGCTAAAACATTGCCTTGTATCAAAAAAATAAAATTCTGGATCTTTTTCAGATGATATAAGGCCATATATGTTTATCAGTTATTATTCAAGATACTAAAAATACTATTTTTTTAATTCATTTCTCTCTGCCATATCCGCATAGCATCCACTAGTACAAAAGGGGGGGGTTGGAGTACGCTTTTTTTATGCATGGGAACGCTTCTCTTTCTGTACTTATAGCGGCCGCACTCCCAAATGAGTACGCTTCTTATTAAACTGTTCTAAAAAATTTTAAGTACGGTTTTGATGTGAAAGCGTTCTTAAAATTGGCGTGTGATTTAGTACGGTTTTTAAGTACGGTTGCTCTGAAAGCGTTCTTAAAAATTTAGTACAGTTTTGACGTGAAAGCGTACTTAATAATAAAAATAAAAAGCCTACCTTTTTATGCTTTCATATATCTAAGACTCGAACCTGCGACCTCTTGCACCCTCAAATCAAATCGGTTCGCTTCACACGCCTACCACTTGAGCTACGAAATTTAGTTGTCCCTTTGTTCATTTACTTAATCTTATTACAAAAAAAAATCTCAAATTTTGGTTTTGGGAAGACACTTTTCTTATAAAACCGTACTCATTTTCATTTTTTTAAGATCGTTTTAGAAAAACTGAGTTAAATATTTTTTTACAAATAAACGAGAATGGTTTAAAAAAAAGCGTGTTCCCAACAAGAACACTTTTTATGTAAAATCGTACTCATAATTTTTTAAACCTTCATCAAGAACACTTTTCTTATCAAACCGTACTTAAAACAAAAAAACAAGTACGCTTGTTAAAAACCGTGTTCGTAATTGTCAAATTTAACACAGTTGTAATTTCAAGTGTACTAAATTTTTTTTTTTTAACACGCTTTTCTTAATAACCGTACTAATTATTTTTAAAAGAAAAACAAGAACGGTTTTTACTAAGAACTGTACTTATATTTGGTTGTGGGAGTACACTTTTCCTATGAAACCGTACTTAAAACAAAAAACAAGAACACTTGTTAATAAACGTACCCAATTTAGTGTACTCCGGTCTCCCTTTTTGTACTAGTGATCTCTTCCTTACTTTTTTCACTTTAACAATAGCATCCCTAGCATCTCATAACCCATCATTTTTTAACCAATTCAGTTTACGAATATACCCCTCTATACCAAATATTTCCAACATGTTTATAATATTATATTAGTATTTATTTCCTAAAATTTAATTATAAAATTTCCGTCTTTTATAAATGAATAAGATCCAATTTACCGAGGAAAATTACAATATAATTATATCCAAAGAAATCATTTTTTTTTTCAAAATATGTCGAAACATATTCAAAGTTGGTGTCTACGTGTAGAGAAAAATGAATCTAGTATTATGGTAATTTTTTTTTAAAAAATTACATTTTAAATAAGAAAATGACATTATTTTAATATAATTAAAATGTGCCAGATTAAATCTCAACCATTGAATCGCTTCGATCTCAAACGTTCCTCCCCACCGCCAATAAGATCGTGACACATGTCCCCCCTTTTGTTGAGGCAATGAATGAAAGGATGGCTGAGGCCAAATTAGCATCGATGCAACTTTAGCATCCCTTAAATATCAGTATAAAACTCTAGAATAATATAAAGGGGGAATTGGTGAAATGTCCAAAAAAGTTGTCCTAATTAGTGAAACGTCCACATTTTGGGACAAATTGGTGGAGTGTTCATCTTGTCCATAGCAATTTTATCAACTTGCCAATAGCAATTTTATCATCTTGCCTATAGCCTAACTTTTTTTTAACATTTTGTCGTGCAAAAATAAGAGTATGTTGTGCATGTGCAAAAATAACCGTATGTTGAGCAAATATGACCCAAGTCTAGTTTTTTTGTTTTTTTTAATAGTTTGTCGTGCAAAAATAAGAGTATGTTGTGCATGTGCAAATATAGCCATATGTTGAGCAAATAAGACCCAAGGCTAGGTTTTTTTTTTTACATTTTGTCGTGCAAAAATAAGAGTATGTTGTGCATGTGCAAAAATAATCGTATGTTCAACAAATATGACCCAAGTCTAGTTTTTTTTTTAAATATTTTGTCGTGCAAATATAAGAGTACGTTGTGCAAATATAACCGTAAGTTGTGCAAATATGACCCAACTCTACTTTTTTTTTATTATTATTTTTTATTTTTTACATTTTGTCGTGCAAATATAAGGGTACGATGTGCAAATATAATCGTATGTTGTGCAAATATAACATTTTGTTGTGCAAAAATAAAAATAAAAATATAGATTATGGATCACATAATAAAATATAGATAGCTTTTTTAATTTTTCATATTTATACCCAAATAGCAAATTCGGCATGAACAGTTAGCAATGCCGGCCCTCTGATTTCCACACACATTTAAGAATAAAAAAATACAAGGATTAATTGGTACTTCCATCACAAGCATAGCACTAGAATGAACCGAAGGGCACATATACTACGTTTCATAATCCACTTATTGGCCAACTGCTTTGTTTATCTTCAATAAATGGTGGTCATTTAGTCAAGTTGCTAATTACCCATCATAACACAGATACATCTTGCTAGTTACAGCTTATTCAAAGGCATACTTTGCACTACAAAATCATTGTACTTCAAGTTAAGATATCAAGCAACATTTCCTAGAGGCTAGAGCAGCTATGAAAAAACAAATTTGTGATTTATACAAACTCCGGAAAATTCAGCTAGTCCAAAACTCCAAAAAACAATCAAATTGCCCATTTTCCTAAATAATACTCATTATAAGATCAAGTGTAACAAAGCAGGAAGAAGCATACAGTTTTGCATATCATCACAGCAAGCACAAATGCCAGAAGACCATTGTTCTTGTTCTCTGTTCTCTCCAGAAACTTAAGTACCACTAACCATCACATCTTGTGGTTCCGCATCAGACTGGCCTATCGGAACATCGGCAGGTGGCACATAGCTTCCTTGACCCTTCATCTCTAAAGAGAGATGAAGGCACAAAATGGATGCTTCACAAAACTTCTTTTCCTTTCAATCAACACAGATAGCAGTTTCTGGATAAAAAGCAGTATGCAATTAAGCTGAATACAATACAATATATAGCACACAGAGCTTACAATCGTTAGAGCAACGGGTTCACAACTCTTGAGGAAGGAGTTGTTACAGAAGATTCAAGGATCTTCCACTCATATTAATGGCAAAATTACAATATCAATTTTTCGAATTTCCAATCAGATCAATCCACGGTGAGTATATGAATGTTCAGACAGAACAAGTCAACAAGAGAGAGATTGTAGCTTACCTGTTGTTGAGAATCGGCGTAATCGGTGTCATCTGACAAATCAAGAATCTCCGAATCCGGCATTGTCGATGAAGAAAAAGAGAGAGAGATGAAGGAGAAGGCGGTTGCGAGCTCTCCGATCAGGCCATCCCCGCCGAACTGACACAATCTCCCACAGAACTGAGCACAATCTCCCACAGACCGAGCAATTGAAGGCAAAATTAGGAGAAAGCCTCAATTGAAGGCAAAATTAGGAGAACAGATCCCGCAAGAGTGGAGAGAAACTGGCCAGATCTGCCCACCTCCACCCAGATCTGAGCACAATCTCCCACAGAACTCCACCGGCGGAAGCACAACGGCGAGGAAAAAGGCACCGGTCGCCCCCGGTCTTGCTTCAGATCCGGCGCCGTCGATTTGCGATGTGCAGAGAAAGCGGAATGCAGAAGGCACCGATCGCCGTGTGTTCAGATCCCGTCGCATTCGGTGATTGCTCTCCTGTAGATCGAGATCAATCGAGGAGACCTCGGATCGAGAAGATCTTGGATCTCAGAGCAGAGATCCCGCGCGAACTCCGGCGACCAGAGAAGGAGCGGCGGCGGCGGCGACAAGGAGCGATCTGGTGGCCGGAGGTGGCATCGGATCTCGGTGGATCTCCGCGGCGAGCGAGGAGGCAAGCTCTGTTTCTGTGTTTGTCCAAAATCAGAATTTGCGGCTGCTAATTAGGATCAAATTAGTATATATAGTGGACATTTTGCTAATTTGTCCAAAAGGTGGACAATTCCCCAATTTGTCCAAATAAAGTGTCTGTTTTGCAAATTTTTTCTAATATAAATATCACCTTATTTATTTATTTATCTTTGTAATCAGAATATATTTATATAAAAGTAAATTAAATGAATCGTTCTAAACTAGAATCAGGTCAAATCCCAACCAAACCCTAATTAAACCAGATCCTAATTTGACGATTTGTCTATAGTAAGTTTCCGATTTATATTCAAAATTTTCTTGAACTTGAACAATTCCATAACGACTAAATCACCTTTTTTTATATAATAGTACATATATATATATATATATATATATATATATATATATATATATATATATATATATATATATATATATATATATATATATATATCCCGATTCCATTGTAACATTCTACAGAATAATGTTTAGTTTTTTTGTTCATCTATTTCAAATAAAAAAGACCCTAATTCCCTAAAAAATACTTATAATTTTTACGAATAACGCTTCAAATTTTACCGAATAATGTTTCACATTCCCCTAAACAATACTCACATTTCACCGAATAATGCTTCAAATTTCACCGAATAATGTTTCACATTTCACCGAATAATATTTTCGGTACAATGTACACCCTAAGATCTGTGTACAAAAGATCCATACACTATATATATACATATATGAAGGAAAATTATTTAAATGATGTTGGGTTTTAACACATTTTTTAAAATTGTAAAAACTTTATAAAAATATATATAAACATTTTTAAATTAAATTTTTAAAAATAATTTTGTATTCTATGAATACATTTTTAAAAGTTATAAAATACTTAATATTTTATAAAAAAATATACTAAAATGTCATACGACCTATATTTGAAAATAAAAGGAGTATTATGTATAATTTTCCTCTATTCGATACGGAGTATGTATAATTCATTACTACGGGGTACCATATTATTCATACATACAAACTACATATAGTCAGATAGCGGACAACAATAGTTATTATTTCAGACATTATCACCACCTCATTTATTATTACAGCTACTGCTTCTCATATCTTTTTCAAACTCGTAATTCCGGAGTACTATTTACGTTGGGTTTTAAATATCTAAAAACTAGCATATACTTTTTTTTTTAAGAAAATAAGTAGAAAGTTATTTAAAAAATTAATATAATATTTTTTGTTTTATATTGTCTTGTCATCTGTAAAAAAATGTGTGTAAATAATAAATAATACATCTTTCATTATTACTTTTGTTAACTGGGTATTTTAAATGGATTTGAATTCGATGTAGTACTGCACCATCAAGTTTGTTTTCTCCTCATAAGCTTTAATTTTAGAAAAAAAAAATTAATTAGGCTGACGTGGACCCCATAAAAAGGGGGCGATCTTTACCATCTAACCATCTTTTGATGGTTAGGATATTTTAACTTTACCGGACAATACTTGAGGGAAGCCAATTCCGTTTTTAATTAGCTTTTTAAAATACTCACTAGTGCAGTGCCCGCGCCATGGCGCGGTTTTGTTAAAAAATCTTAATAATAAAAATTTTATTATTATATAATTAAATAAATGATTAAAAGGTAGCATCGACTTATAAATGTAGGGAGTTGATAAAGTAAAATATATGTAAAAACCATAAAATGAAGGTGGTTATGACACATTAGCAAAAATATTCTCATTTCATTAATGATTAAATATAGATAGATGGCTAAAAATGTATAAATTTTCAACTATTAACAATTTATGAGATCATAACATCAAAATGTAATAATTTGACTTCTATAAATATCTTGTTTTAAGTAACAACTGAAAAAAATGCTTCTGTTTTAATATATCATATAGATGATTAAAAATATAGAATATGTTAATAACATAAATAAATAAATAAATAAATAAAATGATTCTCTTAATAGTTATTCGTTAAGAGGGATTGTTAGTAACTAACCCACATTTCCAAAAGGTTTGCAAGGTTAACCCAACCCGAAAAAAATTGAGTCAAAACCGGATAGTAATGTGTAAGGCTTAACCGGTTGCAAGTTAGTGAGGGGGATGAATAGCCATCCAGAAGTCGACAGCTGGCGGAATGAGAGAGAGAGAGAGAGTAGGTGAAAAGCAACAGTGAGAGAGAGAGCAGCTGGCGGAATGAGTGAGAGATGAGTGAAAAAAAAAGGAAAAAGTAAAGACAAAGTGAGAAAGAGAGAGAAAGGGAAAGACAGAGCTGAGTGAAAAAGTAATATGGAAGTTGCAGATGAGAGAGATCGGTGAGAGAGGACAGAAGAGAGAGAGAGAGAGAGGCGAGAGAGAGAGAGGCGAGAGAGAGAGGATTGAAGTTTGACATGGACAGGATGCCATGTTTCCCGCCAAACGGGGCGCCAAAAAGAACTGGAGAGAATAGGAGGGAGAAGGGAGGAGGGGGAGAGTATATAAACATTGAAAGTTCTCCTCAACCCAATGATTAATCCCCATTAATGCACTGCAGAGGGAGCATTAAATGGAGGAAGAGAAGATGCGACATAGATTGAAGGAGGGCAATGATATGAGGATCTATATAAGGAGATGAGATAATGATGGACATTGCATTTAATGGGGACCTGGGGGAAATAAATGTGAAGATTCGGAGAGAAGCTTTCGAAGAAGAAGCAAGTGGACCTGGGGTTATCAAAAAGTGAACTTGTAACAAGTTTAATTTAACTGGACACCAGAGGGAAAGGAACGTGACATCTATTGGTATACACTGGACAGAGTCGCCACCGCCCGCAGATATAAAATGGGTAAGTAGTCTCTCCATTAAGGTTATGTGAATAGTTTCATGAAAAAATACGTAAGTATTCCCTGTAAAACTGACTGTCCCCCCTTTATCCAAATGAACAGGGGACAATTCAATCGTATGCGTGACGATTGTGTTTGGAGGATGGTGGGCTTGTGAAGGGGGCACTTGGGTGTTCAAGGGGTCACTGAGCCAGAAGGCCATGCTGGTGGACGAACGTATCGACTACGTGGCACTGAAGAAACACGTGATGGAAAAATTTAACGTCGATGGGAGGAGGCATGAGGTGGAGCTCACATATGTGAAGCCGAAGAAGGAGGGGTGTAGGCCGTTTGCAATAGGAGATGACGAAGACCTGCAGGCCTTCAAATTTGTAAATGGTCTATCCGGAGGAAGATCCTGGCTTATCGACCTCCATGTCTCCCTGTGAAGCAAGGTTGGTGGAGATGTGGCACCTACAGAAGGATCGACAACGGGTGACTCAGTCGGGGTGGGTATCTCAACGTCGGGCGGTGAGGAATATGTAGTACCGTTAACTGGGCCGCCGGTGACCCAAGAAGATTACGCACTAACGGCCCCCCGATTTGCTAGCGACGAAGAAGATGAAGTAGTGGCAGCCAGTTGTGTCCAGGCAAAACAAACAAGAGTCCAGTTAGATACTCAATACGTCCAGTTAGAAAAAAGTACTGACGAGTTGGAGTTGGAGTTGGCGCAGAAGGCAAAGAAAGCCGAGGCAGTTAGACGTGGGAAGGAGATCATTTCTGTGAGCAACGACCCTGAAGATGTAGTCATCCCACTTGGTGGTGATGGACGGGTGCCTATTGACATCGGCAGCTCCTCCGACGACGATGAAGTAATCCCAAAGGCGGTCAAACATGAGCTCGGATGTGCAGTTCAGACAAAGTAGTGGTCATGGGATTTCGAGGCTAAGCAAGCGGTGAGGGAAGTAGATGAAGCTTACGAACGCAGAAAAGGGAATTTGGGAGTGATTCCGAAGCCTGTGGAAAGTGAACCAATGGTTGTGGTGAACCCATTGGATCCCCTCCAGCACACCGTTGAGCTCCGGGAGGGACAAATGTTTCGGTCGAAGGAGGAGGTCCAGAAGACAATCAAGGGGGCGGGTCTAGCTAGGTGCTTCACAACCAAGGTGAAGAAGTCGACGAAGAGCTTGTATGTTGTGCGCTGCGGTGCTCCCAACTGCAAGTGGGTATGTCGGGTTTCCACCTACAAGAACACACGGTTTTGGATTCTCCGGAAGCTTGTGGACGAGCACACGTGCGACATGAAGGACATGATGACACAAAAGCGTCGTGCGACATCCTCCCAGATGGGGCAGCGGATAGTCGACAGGTATGTCCTTAACCCTTACCACATTAGTATCCATCCGATGCAATTCTCCGATAGGTAACATCAAGTGTGCACCTTAACCATAGCAACTGGACACCAAGAAGTGTTAAACTGGACACGGGTTAACAATAACTGGCCAATTAACTCTTTTCAACTGGACATAATGTAAAAATAAGTCACCCAACTCGTTTGTCAATGGAAATGCATAGTTTCGTTGGGTCAAAGAAGCCCCTGGTCCCGGAGAAAGTGCAGTCTCTCATGAAGTCGCAACTGGGGGTCACATGCAGCTACTGGAAGGCGCGGCGAGCGCGGTTGAGCGCGAGGGACACCGTCTACGGGACGGATGAGGAAAGCTATCACAGAATGTACTCGTACATGCACATGCTTGAGCAGGCCAACCCTGGCACCTACACCCGGATAGAACGCGACAGGGAGGGTCGATTCAAGTATGTGTTCGTGAGCCTTGGAGTGTGGCGCAGGGCCGTCCCCCACCTACGAAAGGTCAGTCCCCCATGGTCTCCACCTTCTATGTCCTTCACTTACACTGCTCGTATAACCATCCTTATATCGACCCCTGATTCACATGACACCAATTAGTTAACATGACTCCTCCAATAAATAACTTGACACCCAACGTAACTCACATGCCAGTAGTTGTAATACACATGAAACAAACAAAAAGTGCATTCTTTCATGTCCAGGTCATATCAGTAGACGGGGGGTTCTTGAAGGGGAAGTTCTGAGGGTGCATTCTGTTTGCGACTGCACAAGATGCCGACCACTCCGTATACCCAATCGCGTTTGCCATGGTTGACGGGGAGAATGATGGGTCGTGGGGGTTCTTCTTCAGGCAGATGTTGTGCGTTGTTGAAGACACGACTGATCTAATGTGGGTATCTGACCGCCATGTTAGCATCGAGAAGGGAATACGGGACAAATATGTTTTCGCGAAGCACGGCATATGCACATGACACTTATTCCAGAACGTCCGATTCTGGTTCAAAATCAGCACGATGCAAGACCACTTCTTCTCGATGGTCAAAGCGTACACCTACGATGAGTTCCAGTCCTTGTACGACGACTTCGGTGCGATGGCTCCCGCAGCGGGCCAATACCTTAAGGAGGCCGGGTTTGACAAGTGGGCAAGGGCGTGCTACCTGGGTAATAGGTACAACATCACAACCACTAATAACTCCGAGTGTCTAAACTCGGTGTTCAAATATCCTCGTGATTTGCCTCTCACAGCCCTCATGGATGCCATTCTTGAGACCGTTGGGAAGTGGTTTGTAACGCGGAGAGAGACCAGCTCCGCGCCGGGGAAAGTTGTGAGCGACTGGGTCGCTAACGCTATGAAAGCGAACTTCGCGCTGTCCCTTTCCATGATAGTCAGGCCGCTCAGCCCCCACGAGTACGAGGTACGCAAGGGTCAATCCACATGGCTTGTCAACCTCACGGGTCATTTATGTAGCTGCAAACACTTCAACGTTGACCAATACCCATGTGCGCACGCACTCGACGCTGCACAAGTGCGCGGGGTCGACGTCTACTCACTTGTGAACGACTTCTACAAGGTAGACGCGTGGCGTGCGTGCTACCAGGATGTTCTGTACCCAGTCCCGTCTCGTGACACATGGCGAGTGCCCCAGGCAGTCGCCAACGAGACATGCCTCCCCCCCCCCCTTGTCAAGACACGTCCGGGTAGACCCAAGACTAGACGATACCCCTCACAGTGGGAAAGGAAATACAAGAAGATGCGGCCCAACTAGACGATCTATGTGTCTTGACATGACGGGATATGATTACGACATGACGGTCAATGGTTACAACATGACACATTGGAAGTACGTGTGCGACTACTCATCAGTGGGTTTTGGGGTTAAGTACGTCGAACTTGTCGTCGTTGACCATGCACCTTTTGCTTTTATGCAAGTCGTTGGTTTTGCGTATGTCGTTGCCGTATTTTGTAGTTATGGTTATATCTAAATTGACAACCTCCTTTTTTCTACATGACAATCATATATGTGAACTGGACGGGTTATGGTTATGACATGACAATCATTTATGGCAAAGGTAGTGGCAGTAAACAACACAAAAGTAGATAGAAATAGAAATGTCAACCACATTAAATCCAACGACATGAAATCCAACGACAATACTAGTGTTATAGCAACCTAAAAACATCCAGACAACATTCATTAGTTCAGTTTAGAAGAAGGAAACGACTAGGCAGGATCGGGACGGGCGCTGAACCCACGAAGGAAGATAGCGACACATAGTAGTTGGCGGTACGCAGCGATGAAATCGTCATCCAGGCCTTCGAAGACGCGGTCCCCTCACGCAAGATGCTGCATGTACCGGATGACGTATGCCCCACAGTCTCCCCTACATACCAAACACGAACTGTGTCAATGCCTATTCGGTAAACACTCAAATCACAAGGGGGAAGAGGGGGAACCACCACTTACGATTGTTTGTTCTGCGGAATCCCCTTCGCACGGCTGAACTTGAAGGGGCGGGGGACATTCGCTTTATGTTTGACATGCATCTCCTGGTGGACACTAAACAAGGTAGGCAGGACGTGCATCACGGGCTTCAGCAACTCGGTCATCTGGGACTCCTTCATTATACGAGTGTCCGGGTCAAACACAACCACGGTCCATTCGGAAAAGTTGATCTCCACAGCGACCCAGTGTTGGTCTTTCAGATTCCAGGGGACCAGGATGCGGTCGACGACAGCCCACGCCTTTGGAAACCGCTCCGGCAGAATTCCATCAATGTAGTACTTCAGCTCGTCGTCCACCTCGAGGCTTGTATGTCGCTGCAACAATACGCTGAAGAAGTTGTCGACGACGGCGACAGATGCGTACCTCTGGTCGCTGAGGATGACCCTGCGGAGGATGGCGTATGCCTGCTAGATATGCTGCGGTAAAATGACAACGATCATGACAACGAATATACTTACATTTTGGTGCCCGTGTGGAGGAGCATTACCTCAGAGGTCAACCATTGTGTCGGCGCTTGAAGATCCTGGAAGAACTTATGCTCGAGGAGGGTCCCCTCGATGGAGCAAACGGGGTCAGTCCCGCCTGTCATCCATGCATTGAAGGCGTCCAACTCAGCCCTAGTCGTCAGGCCATGGTGCACGACGTCCATCTTTTTCTTCCCCTTGGTCACCCGCTGCTTCTTCGCAGGCTGATTGACCTCGTGTCCAGCAAACGAAGAAGGGACTTTACGGGGTCTCGTCCCCATACGCTGAAGTGGGGCCTCCACTTGAGAGGTATTCACTGTCTCCCTATCATCCTGCACCCACATCGACATAGACAGATTGACGGTTTCATATCACATGACAAATTATGGTTTTGACATGACACCTACCAATATTCACATGACAGTGGGAGGGAGATGACATACCTCCGTGGTTTTCTGAGTGGGTGCATCTCCGCCTGCGGCCTTGGCAGGTCTAACTTCCTCTGTCCCCTCCTTCTGCTGTATCCCCTCCTTGTCCACAGCTCCTGTGTTATCTGTCGGCATGTTCTCGTTCTCCCCGGTTCTTGTCTCCTTCCCCACAGCCTGTGTAAGAAATAACATGACGGGTCTAAATGATAACATGACAGTTGTAAGAAATAACATGACGGGTATAACCATTAACATGACATATATAAAAAATGACATGACAAGTGGAGCCTGCTACCTCGCTCCCCTTCACCACCCTATTCAGCTCTTTAATTGAGGCCTCAATTGGCTTGATCCGCTCATCGAAGTCAGCCCGTAATGCCCTTGACATTTCATCTATCTTTGCAATAATCAGTGAGACATCACCGACCGATGTCCCATGGCTCTCTTCTTGCGTGGCTGAACTAGGTGGCTGGGCCGCTGCTTGGGTGTCGCGCTCCACTCTCACAGACTTCTCGTACTCGCGGGCGAGGTCGTCGAAGAACCTATCGGTCTTCTCTCTAGGGTAGTTAGCGCATCGGTGGACCCGGGTTTTCGCCTCACATGCGTCAGGGATGAGGACTTTGAGGACACCGTCAACCCCTTCGAAGCTGCCCAACTCATCCTTCTCCTCTTGCAGGCGGATGACGACGCTGTCGTACTGCACCTTGTGCTCTTTCGATGTGTACCGCAGGCACCTAGGGTGAGCATCAACGTCGATGACGGCGGCAAATTGGTTGCAGATTGGCGAGAAGGCTTCGTACAACCACAACTACATAAACCCAGATGGAATGGATGTTAACAACTGTCCAGTTTGAAGTTAGGAGTGTCCAATTTACATTGCACATCTGTCCAGCTACATATTAAAGGTGTCCAGTACCAGAACGATACATACTTGGAAGGCGAGGGGAAAGTCGGCTAATAGGTAGGACGACCGAGGGTCGTTGACCCCGTGCTGGACCTTGCGCTCTACAGCGTTGTTGAGGAACTCGTGGGTTCGCTCATAGAAATGATGACCCCACGGGTAACTCAAAAAGGCATCGATGTCCGCCACCATATTCACAACCCAGCCTTGAATGTGGTTGCGGGGATCCTTCCCAAAGAGCACCCCCTCAACGAGCATCAGCAGCGCATACTTAAATCGCTTGGCGGACGAGCGCTCCGTCAGCATCGCCACGTGATAACGCCTCTCGAAGTCTTCCATCCCGAGCTTATCCACCCCGACGAAGTCATTGATGGCTGCCTTGTCCCCGTCATTCTCCTCGGGCTGCAGCACGAATGAGCACTTGAGTCCGGTCACCAGCGCGAACTCTACAATGGAGAACCGAGCTATTTTCCCATGGATCATGTACCACGTCTCATGCTCCTTTCGCGTCCGCAGCTACCGCTGAAGGACATAATGGACAAGTTGGGCTGAGAACTGGACACGCGAACCAATCCTCGCTATTGCGGCCAATGGGCTTGCCAGCAGACGGTTCCAGTCCGACTCGCTCAAATAATTGTCGAGGTTGGCAAGTAATTGGGGCCTCCCGTACTGGTTGACTCGGCCCTTGTAATGGCGGTCCTCGGGGACAACGTAAATGGCCTGCACAGTGGGGTGAATATGTCAGTCGCGCATCGATAATACGAAATTCTATTGTTCAACACTACGCAATCCATACCTCGCCAGTTGTCCGTGACTGCGACTAGGACATCCTTCGTTCCGAGCGGCTGGTCGACATGTTCTACTGTTCTTGATATCCTGCAGATTTAGGAAACAAAAATTTAGGACGCTCCAAACAAACCATGTACATAATGAATCCAGTCACAGTGCACACAATGCCCATGACAATAAGGTTATCTAACATGACATCAGTTACAATGAACATGACAATACGGTTATATAACATGACATCAGTCACAATAAACATGTCAATATGGTTATTTAACATGACACCGGTCAAAATGAACATGACATTAAGGTTATCTAACATGACATTAGTTACTATGAACATGTCAATCAGGACTTTGCAAACCATTTCCCACCCTATACATATCAACTGTCGCATGCATGTCTGTCACCCCTAATAAACGTCAAGGTATTTTCCAATTTTATAAGATTCAACCAAATAAACGTCAAGGTATTTTATAAGATTCAACCAAATAAACGTCAAGGTATTTTCCAAATTTACATGACATGAAGAGTTATAAACATGACACCTAACTACTACAAACATGACAATAACCAAGGTTATCAGCAACTCCGTTAAATGTTCGATCAAACTACAACCTATCCATTTCCCCACATTTCACCCCAGCCTTCCCTAATTTCACCCAATGTTCACCACCAACTGTTAATTAATTTTCCCCAATTTCCCTTCTACCCCCCTCGTCAATACCCCCGTTCCCGAACTTTCCTTCCTATGGTTTTTACATGCCGATGGTTACTTCTTACATGACAGGGGAACATGGAAGATAGATTTCGTTTTTCATCCCATTTCAACCAATGGCAAACACATTTGGTTCTTCCAATCGGTTCCTCGCCCTATCAATTTGTGCAATCGGTAAATAATCGCTGGCGTTAGGGTTTACTTACTTGATAATCGAAGGTCCCTCACTTGTATTCGCTATCCGTGGCCTGTTTGATGTCGATTTCTTCTTGCCCTTTGTGGGAATGTCTTCCTCTTCCTCTTGTCCCTTCGTCTTCTTCCTTCAGTTTCAGTTTTTTATGAGAGAGAGAGAGATAGCGAACCGAAGCAACACCCCCCCTTTATACACCTCTCTCCTCACACATTACAGTTGATTTGACAGGTTTTTTAAAAACCTGTCATCTCTCCCTATCCACACGCACACGCCTCACTCTCTCTCTCTCTCTCTTCATTAATTAATTGTCATCTCTCCCTCCCTATCAAGCAGCCGGTTTCACCCTCCTCCTTTACCGGTTGTTTTGCAATTGTTACATGGGCCTTGGGTTAGGTTTTGCAATTTTTGTGGATATGGGATAGGAGGTGCAAACCCAACCGGGTAATTGGGTTATTTTTGCAAATAGGCCTATTCGTTAATATATGATTTAACTTTATTGAAAAATAGTTTTGAATTAATCCCATTACTTAAAACATAATAAGTAGTTTAACATATTGTATAGATATACAGATATATAGATAAATTATAATAAAATTATAAAAGAAGACAATATTATTATATAAAGTATGTAAATAATAATAATAATAATAATAATAATAATAATAATAATAATAATAATAATAATAATAATAATAATAATAATAATAATAATAATAATAATAATAATAATAATAATAATAATAATAAGAAGAAGAAGAAGAAGAAGAAGAAGAAGAAGAAGAAGAAGAAGTTGACATAATTAAGATGATACATGGATATATTAAAGGATATATTAATTAGTTGACTAAAATAAATTGATTCTGTAATAATTTAGCTTCTATAAATATCTTGTTCTAAAGTTGTGACATATGGTAAAAATGCATATGTTTTAATATATTATATTATATAGATAGATATAGATATAGATACTTAAAACATAAGAAGTAGTTTAACATATTGTATAGATATACAAATATATAGATAAATTATAATAAAATTATATAAGAAGACAATATTATTATATAAAGTATATAAATAATAATAAGAAGAAGAAGAAGAAGAATAAGTTGAAATAATTAAGATGATACATGGATATATTAAAGTATATATTAATTAGTTGATTACAATAAATTAATTATATAATAATTTAACTTCTATAAATATCTTGTTCAGTTGTTCTAAGGTTGTGACACGTGGCAAAAATGCTTCTGTTTTAATATATTATATATTATATAGAAGATATATAGATTGTACAAATTTGGTAGGAATCTGGTCTATCGATTAGAAGTTAACGATGATTAGTACAATTTTTAGTTTGTTATAATTTTTTCTTTTTACTGTGGGTGAAAATTTAGAATATCTGTTTATTCTACAACACATTTGTTGTGAGAAAGAGAATGAACAATAGGATATAAATGATTTCTGTATTATGATAATAAACGCGTAAAACACTCTATAAAGAAAAATCTTTCTACAACTAGGGTTTTTTTTTATTATTGTGGTGCTTTTGATGGATACACGGGCACACCTTCAACCCTACACACTCTATTTACAATAGAGAAATTTCTATAGGTAGAACCTTCTATCGATATACCTAAATATAGATCAAACATATCTTATTTAGAACCTATTATAGATAATACCATATATAATAAACCTTCTATGTATAAAATCATCTATAGATAAATTGACTTGGCCCCAATCCAATTTATCTTTCTACCTAGGATGATTACTTGACTCCTACAACAATCTCCACCTAGACAAATAATATCTATCTATATATAGCAACGAACAAAAACATCTCCAGGATATTGTCTGCTATAGGTCCTCTCGTGCTCTGCTCCCTAGGGCTCCTCACTCGAATATCATTAAGTGATGTTGATCAAGTCCAAGTAGCGCTCCTTGAACTTTACTGGCATGCTTTACCGGTCTGGTACCCTCCACCATCTCCCATCTTGACAACCTTTGCAATGGATAGAACTTGTTGAGCAAACACTTTGACATATACCTTTTCTCCGATTGAACTCGAATCTTCTTCAAAGACTCCAGTCAATCACGTGGTATATCACTTTATATGCATGATAAAGATGTATACCCGACGATGCCTTATCTCGTATCTTCTTCCATTCATGATCTTTCAATGAAACAAGTTTCATCTCTTTCGTCCCCTTGAACATCCCATTTCCCTCCAAAAGATCATTCACTCGTCGTTGCCAAAGACCAAAATTTCCAGTGTCATCGAAACGGGGAACCTTGAATTTCACACTGGATGCCATTGTCTAACTTGACCCTTTGATACCAATTGTTGTTAATATGAAAGATGGTGGAGGGTACGGGACTAGTGAGGCATGCAACCAGGAGGAAGTTCAAGCTAGGAGGGCTACTTGGACTTGATTGACTTGATGAGATTCAAACTAGTGAGGAACCCCGTATAATGAAGCACAGAGGACCTAGAGCAGACAAGGTCTTGGAATTTATAAACTATAATAAAATAAGATTTGATTTTTTTATTGATATAATGTTAGTATTTTCTCCTTTTTTATACCATTATATATTTATTAATTAACTAAATCATATTAAGTAATTAAAATTATATGTATAACCAAATATATTCTTATTTTAAATAAAAATACATTACTAAATAATTTTGGATATTTTTTGAAATATTTTGTAAGTTTGAATTTTTTTTCAATTAAAAGCATTTGAATTTTTTTATTGAGTATGTTAGTAGGTTTGATTTTTTATTCTCTTAAAAGCATTTGTATTATGAATTAATTTATGTTGTGCTAAAAATACTTCAGTTAATAATTTTGGAACATATATGAGATCTGATGAATTTTATTTAGTTTAACTTTTTCAGTTCCACATATCAAGATGAAATGTATTTGAATCGGTTGCATATAACTTTTAAAAGATAAAATTTAAGTTACCGTTTATGTAAGAGACTATAATATATTAATATTATTTGACATATTTTTATGCTTCATTTTTTCATTCATTTATTTTAGAAGTAGAAAAAATGACTTAAAATAATACCAACTATTAGATATGAACCAAACAAAATACAAAAAAAGTTTTACAATAATAAAAACTATTAACATATAAACTAAAAGTAATACAAAATTTAAAATTGACCAAAAATAATACAAACTAGAAACTTTCGACATAAAATAATACAAATTTTTGGAATTTTTTTGAAATATTCATAAAAAAATAATTACAGATATATTCATAGGTTAAAACTAATTACAAAAATATTCATTTTTTTGCAGGGGAGTCAAAAAAACGCGATCCTAGTACGCGTTTTATTCAGAAGCCAAGGAAGAGAATTGGCGCCAAAGGTGGAAATTCAAGTTTACTCTAAAAACGCAGCCTTAGACTGCGTTTCTAGAGGTAAATTTAATTCCATTTACTTCTCCCAAACGAAATGGTGAGTTGGCACTAGAAACGTGGTCTCAGACCGTGTTTCTAGGGTTGACTGGATTCCCAACAGCAACTTTTGCTGATTGAGATTGACGTTATGAGAGAAACGCGGTCTCAAACCGCGTTTTCTTTATGCTATTTTAAGAGAAAAAAAGATAAGGAATCTATTTATTGTAGTTTAATGAATTCACACATAAAATGTGGTGCCCAACCGCTTTTTATTGGCAACATAAAACCATATGCCAACCGCCCTCTTCTCCACTTCTTCTTCCTCCGCCTTCGACCATTAAAAATTCATCCTCCCCTTCAAGGTCTTCTGCAGTCCACAACGACCACCCATCTGTCATCCTCCCCTCCTCGTCTAATCCTCCTCCATCTTCCATTTGAATTTTAGTTCTCTGTTGGGCTTCGTCGCTCGTCTTCACACCGCCTTGTGAGGTTAGGGTTTTTTTTGTCATTCTGAAAAAATTATTTTCTTTGTGTTAGAGAGGTAGAATGGCAATGCAACTGAATCTCGGCCCGCTTGTGAATGAGGTGCTCCATAGACAGCATCTCCATAGGTCAACTGATGTTTGGAATGATGAGGAATATGTAAGTACATATTGTTTTCACCACGACTTAAAATTAATATGAGACAGTACAAACAAATCAGATATTAATGCTTGTAAGTGTTACATTTGTAGATGAATGGTGTGATCCATCATAGACTGCACTTGCGGAAGTTTTGGCAAGATCTAGTTGTAGACCCAAGAGTTATGCAGTACATAAAGATGGCAGGATTCGAATGCATGCATCTACAAGCTAGGGTCCACGTTGGAGGTTGAAAATGAGTTAATCATAACGCTGATAGAGAGGTGGAGACCTGAGACCCACACCTTCCACTTCAACATTGGAGAGACCACAATCATGCTCCAAAATGTTTCAGTTATATTAGGGCTACCTGTCGATGGTCTTGCAGTTACCGGGAGTGCCAGGTACGATTGGCTAACCGTTGCTAAAACGTTGCTCAGCCAAAGACCTCCGCCAAATCAGATAAAGGGATCGTCGGTGAAGATGGTCTGGGTACGATAACTACTAGTGCCTTTAACAAAAGATGTGGAGGAACATGCAGTGCAGTGCCAAGCTAGGGCGTACATTCTACTGCTAATGGGAAGTGTCAAGTTCGCGGATAATAGTGGCGGCCAAGTGCAGTGTTTGTACCTCCCACTACTAGTGGATTTGGAGGCCACTAGCTAGTATAGTTAGGGCAGTGCGACATTGGCCTTCCTTTATCATCAACTTTGTAGAGCAACGACACGAGAGAAAGTTGAGATCCTAGGTCCTGTCATCTTATTACAGGTATAGTAATTACTTCGTGTTCCGTTTTCCAATTTTTGTAAATTTGTTAACTAATTACCTTTACAATAATTTCAGTCGTGGGCATGAAAGTGCATCCCCATGGGACGGCCACGATGCATTATCTCACTTGCCTTCATTGTCCTGTATGACTTCCTCATATTCACTATTTACTCCGTCAAATCACATTTCAACTCGTCTAGTGAGTTGAACATTTGTCCGAGAAAACACTGTCTTCCATCATCTACTTGTACGTGTGAATTTAACCTTTACCATGAAGTTGTTATCATTGGATCAGCTTCAACAATATTCCAATTGGGATTAGAGGCCTCTTCCCTAATTGTTGCCTCCCTAGTAGCATCATCGTCCTTTTCAGAATCATCCAAGTCGTCTTCGTGATCAACACCAAGAGTATCAACATAGATCTCAATCACTTGTTCGAACCCCTGCTAGGGGTGTGCATATCCAGGTATTCGATACAAACCGGATAATCGTGTCAAGTACCCGAAATCGTTAAGCCCCAAATGACTGAACCGTACCCGAACCATCTTAATCCGGGTACCCGACACGTTAAGCTATTCGGTTCCGTGTCGAATACCCGGGTACCCGACACGAAACAACTGATTTTTTTTACTGTGTGTCGTGTAGAGTAATGTACTACTGTGCAACCATTGTGTTGTCATGTCAGGTTAGTACTATTATGCAATTGTGCTTGGCATTTGGCATTCATAAGGATGAAGAGCAAAATTAGAGTCCTCCATCTCAGAGCTTATTGTAAGGACGAAGGTCAAAATCAAAATACAAAATCAGAGTCCTCCATCTCACTATCTCGGACGTTATTGTAAGGATGAAATCAAAATCATTCATAAATCCCCACAAATACACAACAAAACCTTAAGAAAGAGCCAAAAAAAAAATCAAATCGATTAGAATTACTTACTATGGTTTCGAGAGGTTGTCAGCCGAGGGTTTGAGAGTGAGAGAATGAATGAACAACCGAGGGTCTCAATTTCAGATCTCGATATCAGAGAGTTAGAAGTTTGGGACATTAGGTTTAGGGTTGGGCGGCGTCACTTGCGAAAGTGTTTGCCTGTTTTGTCGACTATGGAGTGTGGGTGTGAATACTGAAAAAAAAGGCGAGTATGTGAGTGTGAGTCACAAAGAGATAGAGGGGGGAGGGGTGGAATTGGAAACAAGAGGGGGACTTCAGGATTTGGACCCGAAGCTGTTTGCAACTGCCCAACCCAACGCTTCCCTTCAACCAACTGAGCTAGTGGAGTATATTGATACTCAAAGAATTCTATCTATACTAATATTATACCAAACTATCTTCAAAAAAATTAATCGATTCATGTCGGGTACCCGACAAGGGGATTTTCCTGACCCGAACACGAACCGTTTACAACCGTGTTTTCTCGGTTTGTGTTATTTTTGTGTTGTCTTTTTGGTTTCGTGTTTTTTCGTGTCGTGTCTGTCGTGTCGGGCTTTTCTGCATACCCCTAACCCCTACCGAGACGTGTTGTTATGCTCCTTCATTCTATATTATCATTAATAATAAGTTAGTTTATCATAAATATTAAACGTTTTTGCGAATTAATTACAATAATAACTACGTAATCCTACAAACTTCCTCATATATTTCAATATATTTCATTAACAAATATTAACTAAATAATCCTACAAGTTAAACAAGTTATTCATGATAATAAGCACAAATTCATATAATTCAATAAATGTCATCAATAATAACACAACTATATTCTCGACCAAAAAAAAAAAAGAAAAGTAATAACACAACTACATAATCCTACATCTTAATCAAGATAATGACTACGTCATCTTGTGATTTTTAATTAAGGATTCAAAACACATAATCTAAAGCACATATATGGGAGATTATTAAGTATTCAAAACATTTTAATCATTCAAATAAGAGGGAAAAGCTCAAATAAGAGTGAAACTAACCTTAACCAAACCTTGATCAAATACGAGAGAATAAGTAATTTGAAGAATTGATGGTTAGCAAATGCAAAGGGAAGATGAATAGGAAGCAGTGAATTATTCGGACATATACCCAAAAACGCGGACACACCTAGCGTTTATATGCAAATATGCTCCTAACAGAGGAAGGTGAATCTTTGCAAAAGGCAATAAGTGAATAAAACGCGGCCTGATGTCGCGTATGATACGTCATACACTCAAAGAATCTTTACCCCCCTTTTTTTTTTCTGAAACAACACAGAGAAACACGGTCTCAAATCGCATTTCTTAGGTTTCTCTAATCCCAATAAGCAACTACTGCTGGTGGGACCCCAGTCAACACTAGAAAAGCGGTCTGAGGCTGCGTTTCTAGTGCCAGGTAAGCCATTTCTGCAACTGAATTAAATTTCATTTTATTTTACAATAGAAACGCGGTCTCGGACCGCGTTTCTATTGTAAAATAAAATGAAATTAAATTTTCACCGGACACCCTACCTTCTGCCCCCCGTGACAAAACCTCTACGAATTGAGCCCAACTTAAGAGTGGGCCCCAGATCAATCTGAATTGCTCTGATGGAATCAACGGGCTTACCTGATATAAAAGGGTTGCACTTGGACCCGAATATCCTAAAATTATAATCCATTATAAATCATTAATATCCATTATAAAGTACTATGTGTATTTTAAAGAAATTTTCTATAACATACTCCCTCCGTCTCAAAATTTAAGTCATTTTAGAATTATGCACAAATTTTAATAAACCATTCATCATTCTACTAAATTTTTAAATAAATTTTATTGTTTTTAATACACACTATATTTTTAACCAATCAAAATCTTGAAAACGGTCAACAACACACAAATCAACACAAATAATTAATATCCCATATCTAGAAAATCTAAAATGACATATATTTTGATAGAACTATTAAATTAGTCTAAAACGACTTAGACTATGTTTGGTGGGGGTGTAGGTGGGGGTTTGTGAGGTTTGAGGGGTTTAAGAAAAAAAAACCTGGAAGCATGGGTGTTTGGTGGGAGGTGCAGGTAATGTTTTTTCCCCAAAAAGTAGAACCTTGGGGGAAAGGTTTTAGAGATTTTTTTTTGAATGAGAGAGATAAGGTGTATTTAGTGAGGATAGTTTTGTCTTTTAACCACAAAAACACCTTCCAAACTTTATAAACACTAAACACCATTCAGATTTTTTTTAAAAAAAAACTCTACCTTCTCTATCTCCATGATCTATAAAAAAACTCCACTTTAAAAAAACCTTTACCTCCCAAAAAAACCCTTGTTGCCAAACACAACCTAATATCCTGTTTCGGTTTGTGATTTCTAAAAATTCATTTTTGAGATAATTGAGTAATTACCATGGAATCGAGCACTAACAACACTCGGAACCATTTGTACATCTTGGTGAAGAAAACCTCCCTTCCGGGCTTGAGAACCTCCCTTCGGGGCTTGAAAACCTGCTGCTAGCAGCCCCAAATCACCCCTTCCAAGGGGGTTTTCAGTCGATTGGAGTCCCATACTCCCCCGCACAATTTTCTTGTGTGGATCTCGGTTTCTCTAGGAAATCTGGTGCCTCCTTTGTCGTTTGAAATTTGTTGATTTCGTTTTCTTACCCGGGGGCGGCGACTTGCAACTCCTTTCTCCTCCGTCGTCTTCCCACACCGGTGCTTGGCCCGAGCTTGCTTGGTGTGCTTGGCTGTCAGTCGGCATTGGCTTTGCTCGGTGCCGGATCCGGTCTCCACCCTCTACCCCGCCCAAATCTCCCCAGATCTGTTCTGATCCCGTCTCCGGTGGCGGTGTACGACTCTTCCTATCTCCGCCGTCGTCTACCCACGCCTGAGCTTGGCTCGGCCTTGCTTGGCGTGCTTAGGCGTCTGTCAATCTGACTGACTGATTGTTGGCATGTTCCAATTGCTCTTGGTGTGCAATCCTTGCACGCCAAGATTAGGAATCTCACAAAAAAAAACAATTAATTATTTGTTCCCCGAGGGATTTACGGAATTGCCTAATGTACGGAGTATACAATATGAAGTTGTTTATATTACTTATGTTTATTGTTGTATATTTATATTTATTTATAAATATATAACAATAATAATTAAAAAAATCAAAAATCAAAATTTCCGCAAGAGTATCAAATTCCGCTCGTATAGCCCGAAAGGGTTTTTTTAAATCCCGAAAGGGTTTGAGTAAACCCACCCGAAAGGGTTTGAGTAAATCCCGCAAGGGCTTGACGATATTCTTGTAGGTTAAATCTTGTTGGTGTTTTGTTTGAGCAGCTTGCGGCTCTGCTTCCGATGTTTCTTGGAGGTCTTCTGCTTGGTTGGGGGGTGTGGAGTCTGGAGTCGGGACTGGCTGGGGTCGTGGTGGTGCGCTCAGGGCATCTCCGTATCTAGGATTGAGTTTCCTTGGAGTTCGTCTGCACTACCCACAGGAGATAGAGTCCTGCTGTACCGCTGGCCCGCGGTGCCACTGTTCGGTGGTGCTTGACTTCGTTCTTCGACGGCTTCCTCAGCTTTCTTGGAGTTTTAGAATTTATTTCTGCTTGTTTCATTTCACTCATTATTTGTATTTCTGTATTTTAGGTTGTACGCTTGACGGTTCGCCGTCTACCGACTTTGTCGGCCTCTCGATGAGTCAGGCCTGTCTGACCTTCGAATTTTTACCTAATAAAAAAAAACACTCGGAACCGGGAAACGCAACCAACAATATGAACAGGCAGCGAACAGCAGCCCAAACCATACCCAAGCCGGTGGTGTTATTCCAATGTTGTGAATTTATTTTGTATATAAAAAAATACAGATGAAATCGGCTTGTCTCTCCGTGAACAGTCTAGTTGCTTGACGTAATCGAAACTCATAAATGAACCACAATTAATAGCAGTCCTCTTAAGTCCGCCACGGTCGGTTGCTTGCTTTGCCCAAAACCAAAACCAAAACCCCATTGTTAATTCCACATTCCACTTACAGAGGCCACCACGGCACTAACCACCTACCACTGTGTACTCTCTCTCGCCGCCGCACGCTCCGCCCTATAATGTCAGTCTCCGGCCACCACCGCCACTGCCGCCCTGTCCCTCTAAAGACTCACATACGCTCTAAGATTCCATCTATCTATCTGATTCACCCCTGTCTATAAAAACGCCTTTCTCCTTCCCATTGTTTCGCCTTTTTGGCTTTTGCTTTTTTTTACTTTCTCTGATCTTGTCCCTTTCTGAAGACTCGAGGTATTCGATTCCTGTACTGTATCTCTCTACGTGCTTTCTCTATCTAATCCCCTTCCTTTTTCGTTTGTAGCAGTTCAACTCCCCTTTTTTCTTTTTACTTAATTATTATTTTCAAGCTTCCGGCCTTTTTTTTGGGGCTTTTGATTGTTGTTTTTGGCTGCTTCTTCCTCTTTCCTACTTCTTCTACTAATCTCCTCATCTGTTGACCGTTGCCTACTCGTATCGCTGTTTCTTTCCTATATTTCTATTTTTTTGGGGATCCTCCTTTTTCACTGGGATATTCGGGGGGTTGTTTAGTCCTCGTTTAGGTTTTTTGTTGATGATAAGGCCGAATGTAGGTTGTTTAGTGGTGTGATTCGGTGTTTTTTCCGGTCGATTTCCTTGAGATTTGGGGGACTATTACCTTCTTTAGCTAGCTTGATTCCAAGTTTTATGTGCATATGGAGTAGTTTCAATTAATTGCGGAATCAGTGGTCTGAATCTGAGGTAGAGGATTTGTTTGCTGGTCTCAGTCTGTTAGTTAATTCATTTCTCTCTGCTGTTTTTTCTTCTTGATTTCCTGGAAGGTCCTTTTCTTGTTCTTCTCTGATTTTGGAAAACAAAAAAAAAAAAAACTAATCCGCCTTCCAGGCTTTGACTTTGTAACCTTTTCTGTCTATGCTTGAAGAGAAATTCATGAGTGAAACAATGTCATGGAAATATAATATTGAAATCTGGGTTATGTCAGGTTAAGAAATGAATGGTGTTCAGCTGAATGGAAGAGCTTATTGCTATGAGAATTCTGTTCCGGGTTGCTTGGGAAGTGTGGCTAATCTCTTTGATCTAACCTCAGCTGTAGCCAGAAACCGGTTACTTACCGAGAAGCCGCATTGTGATGGTGATTTCTTATTCATCTCTTACTACTTGTTGGCCAATGTAGTAGCTTATCTATATACTGTGCTTTCATTTGATTACATAGGTTCTGTTATCATAAGCTTGTAATGGTTTCATAACAGTTATATATATGGACATCATCCACTTAGAGATCTGTTGATTTGTAGGCTCACCTCTCTCAAGAAGTAGATCTGATATCTCGAGGATGTCCAGTCCTATTGCCGAGACAGTGCAGGATAAAATGGTATTGCCTCCAAGATTATGTTATTGTTGACACCATTCCGTCCTTTGCTGGGATTAAGGAGTGGGAGTCTTTTGTTAGAATCTGAATCTTTTGTAAAACAGTCCTGATGTGATTTTCCCTTGCTTGAGTGTGCAGATAGTTTCTGAAATGACGAGGACCTGTTCAACAACAAAATCAGAAGGAACACCCATGAAGATGCTTATAGCTCAAGAGATGACAAAAGATTTAGAATCTAGGAATAACTCACCTAATGTGGTTGCCAAGTTGATGGGTCTTGATGCCCTTCCAGAGCAGCAGCTTCCTGATTTAGTTCATGGAAGGAGTAACCTGAGATGTCATTTACGAAATAGTTACTCAGAGGTACCCGCAGGCTGTTGGCATCAACAAGATAGCTTCTTTGACCGGGAAATTAATTGTAAGGTCCATCAGTCCAAGGAGCAGTACAACTACAAAGATATATATGAGAACTGGAACTCATCTCCTAAAACAAACAGTGCGAGAGATGTCTCACCACAGAAGGGAAGGTGTAACAACGAGGATACGATTGAGAAAAGAATGGTTCTTATTCGCCAAAAATTTATGGATGCCAAGCGCCTCTCAACTAATGAGAACCTCCGTCAAACAAAGGAGTTCCATGATGCCTTGGATGTTTTAAGTTCTAACCAAGATTTATTTCTCCAGGTCCTTCAAGAGCCAACTTCTGTGGTTTCACATCATTTGTATGGAGGACATTCGATTCCCCCATCACCAGAAACAAAGCGCATAACGGTCTTGAAGCCTTCTAAGATGGTGCTTAATGACAAATATCCTGCTTCTGGCAATTGGAATGAGAAACTGGTAAAAAAATCACCTTCAGGGAATCACGCTAGTAAGTGGGGCAACCACCATTGTGGGGTTCCCCCAGATGCTGCTTCTTGGAGAGCTGATGAAAGTCCTACTCAAGCGACACGAATAGTGGTGTTGAAGCCTAGCCTTGGGAGGTTCCAAGATGTGAAAGCAGCTGTTCCTTCTGCACAATCATCACCAAAAATTTTGCATCAAACAAAGTTCTTTGGGGAGCCAGGAGATGGTGAGACCAAAGAAGCAAGGGAAGTTGCAAAGGAGATCACGCAACAGATGCGTGAAAATCTGGCTGGGCATCAAAGAGATGAGACAATTCTTTCATCGGTGTTTTCTAATGGTTACACTGGTGATGGGAGTTCATTTAACAAATCGGAAGCTGAATTTGTGGGCAATCTATCTGATACAGAAGTGATCTCTCCACCCTCTAGGCATTCGTGGGATTACATCAATCGATATGGTAGCCCATATTCTTGTTCCTCATTCGGCCGCGCATCCTATTCCCCCGAGTCCTCGGTTGCTAGAGAGGCTAGGAAGAGGCTTTCTGAGAGATGGGCCATGATGGCATCAAATGGGGCTAATGGAGAACATAGGCATGTTCGAAGGAGTGCAAGTACATTAGGTGAAATGCTTTCGCTTTCTGATGTCAAGAAGTCTGAAATATTTGAAATAGATGATCCCAAGGGGGGGAATGATCCCAGGTTATCCACATCATGTCTGATTAGCAATACTGGAGTGGAGGTTGAGTCTCCTACAAGTCTTCTGAGGTCCAAATCACTTCCTGTTAACTCTACAACCACTGGTCAGAGGTCAGATGTTAAAGCTTTCGAATCACAGGATCGCAAAATAGATGGGCAAATCAAACAGTTGACAAAATCTTCATTTCGAGGAAAGGTTACAAGCTTATTTTTCTCTAAGAGTAACAAGAAACCAAGTAAAGAAAAGGCTGAAAAATCTCACTCCCAAGATCAACCTCTTCCAAATATTGCAGAATCCTTAGTGCCTTTTAGAATGTCTTGCAGTAACTCAAAGTACAGTGGATCTGAAGAGGTACAGTCTCCTGATTCTCAATCAGTAAAAGGAACTCTTTGGGCGGAGATGAATGATAAATCCCGGCAGGGCCTATCTTCTCAGCAGGTAGCTTAATTTTCAAACTGCCTTTTCAAATTGCTTCTGTTTCCATTCAATCATATTTAAACACATTGTTTTTTTTTTTTTTTCAATTACCAGTTTCTAATTGGTCAGAGGGTTATGTGCATATAATTGAATTTTGCTCTGTCAGACCGCTCGTTTTTATTATGTGATCAATCTTGGTGTGAGATCTCTGTAGTAACAGTTGGGTTTGACTTTACAGAGAACAGGAGTAGCACAGAAAAGAAAGTTGTGCCTGTGATGGCCACATTGCAATCTTTGTATGCTATAGTTGGTTGGTTTGACATTTCCTTATGGTAATTGATACTTGAAAGAACTGAACCATCCATAAGATCTTAAGTTGGTATCTGTGGGCTACTGGGCTGGTAAATGTGATTGATTAATTTTTTTGATAATTATGATGGTGGAAGTGGAACTGATTTGCTAGTGCACACACGTCACACTACATCATTTGTCGTTGCTATGCATAGGTCAATTTGTTTTTTATACCTAGATGGGCTATCAGCTATGTCTGCTGCAGCTCAGCTAATGAAGAAGCTGTAGGATTCAGCATTTTCTTGTTTTTGGGTAGTTATTGTCGTGTTTCGCTTGTTTATCTTTGCAAGTTGATTCTATTTATGCCCACTATTTTATAACATGGAAGGATACATTTTTTTACAGGCGGTATGGTCTATACCGAGTGAGACCCAGGACCAACCAAGTCCGATCTCAGTGTTGGAGCCGCCATTTGAAGAGGATACAGGAAACACCATTGGCTTTTCTGGTGCCATCATACCAAACCAGCTTGGTAACTGATGCTTATCCACTAATGTTTTTGAGTTCCTCATAGTATCTCTTTTTCTAACTGGTCTTGCTCCATTTCTCTCTTATGGTAGGCAAGCAGATGAACTTCTCCCTTGGAAAATCAAACTTGATTGATAAATCACCACCGATAGGATCCATTGCTCGCACATTGTCATGGGACGAACCATGTGCACAACCATCCACCTCAGACTCATTAAAGCCGCCCTACCTGTCACCCCCAGGAGGAGCCCGGGAAGAAGGATGGCTCTTCTTGGTCCAGTTGCTTCTATCAGTTGCCGGTCTGGAGAATGAGTCGCAACTGAGGTCTAACCTTGCAAGATGGCACTCGCCCGAGCGCCCACTGGATCCATTGATGAGGGAAAAGTACATTGACCTCACCAGCAAGGAGCCGTTGTACAACTCAGTAAGAAGGCAAATGAGATCTAACCGCTTGCTTGTCTTCGACAGTGTCAATGCAGCACTAGTAGACATGACAGGCATGGGTTCTTTCTATTCTACCATGTGGTGGGTGCAGGATAGGAAACCTGGGCTCACCCCAACAGGGGATGAGCTGGCGGATCGGGTTTGGGCCCATATGAAAGAGTGGTTTTGGAGTGGTGGTTGGGACGCGGAAGGGGAGGGGGAAGACGGTGGGGACTACAACAGCCTGGCGGCCGAAAGGGTTGTTAGGAAGGAATTGGTGGGGAGAGGGTGGACTGACCAGGTGAGGTTAGAGATTGACTTCATAGGCAAAGAAGTTGAAGGGAAGTTGCTGGAGGAGTTGGTTGAGGAATCAATTGGTGTATTGACAGGCAAACTGTGGTAAGATTTGGTTTTGATTTTGATAATGTGGGAGGCAAAAGAACCACAAAAAAAAAAAAAAAATCCTTTTAATTAGTAATTGTGTGGTATTATTAACCAGTTATTATGTCCCCTAATTTGTTTCAGTCTTTGAGGATCCAACTGCTGATGATTCCATCCCATTGGTTTTTAATTTTTTTTTGGGTGGCTGTAAATAAGTTATATTCAATTGTTTGATTGCAATTTGTTTGCCAATCTGTATCTGGGTGCTTTGAGTGTACTGTAATTTTTTTTTTTTTTTGGTTGAAGTGTACTTGTATTATATATTGAAAGATTAAAAGCATTGTTTTATTTTAAAATACGCAAATACTAATTCATTAATAGTTTGACCATAGAGGATTTCCGAGTACATGAACTGTCTGAAAAATTAGATCAAACCAATATTAACATTATTTTAAGCTTTTGTTTTGGGTGCTATACAGAAAGTGATGAGAAAGTACAATTTTATTTTATATACGCTATGGTTTAGGGAAAAAGTCTTATAAAATCATCAAGAAGCTCAAGTTCATTAAAAGATGGTGACACCCTAAATGGTTTCCTCTCTCTAGGGGTGTTATATGAGCCTATCGACTCGATAAAAGTTCGGCTCGAACTTGTTTATTTTCAAAACAAGTTGAGTATGAACACATTTTTAAACTCATTTCAAAGCCCGGTTCGCTCGATTTAAGCTCGAATTTTGTGAAAATTTTAAAATTTTCTTTAAATCACTATGTTGCGAGCAAATAAGATTGCTTAATATTCGAAAAAAAGCTCAGTTCGAGTTTGTTCATTTTCTAAACGAGTCAAGTCTAACACGTTTTTAAACTCGAGTCCAAATTTAGCCTCGGTTCGAGCTCGACTCATTTCTAAATGACCTCAATATGAACCATTAATACTCGGCTCGTTTGACTTGAATAACAACCCTACCCCTCTCTCTCTCCCATCTCATTGTTGATAGGCATTTTGATTTTTGTTTAGAGTAAAAAATACTCCCTCCGTTCTAAAATATAAGTCATTTTGACTTTGTGGCACGTTTTTTAAGGAGTTAAAAACTATATAAAATATTAACTTTTTTCTATATATGAATCCAATTGTTTAGAGTAAAAAATACTCCCTCCGTTCTAAATATTTATTCTAATTTTCTATATATGAATCCAATTGTTTGCAAAACATATTGAAAACAAACCTACGTAGTAATTTTTAAACTGAATCTCTTAACGCTAACTACGTATAACTGAATGAGTACGCAAGTTATTTTAGAATAATGATTACTTTATTGTTGATCGATCAATCGACTATGAATTTGTTGTTTGCATAGATCAATCGACTATGAATTTGTTGTTTGCATAGATCAATAGATGTCGTTTGATTTTTTGGCACATTTTTAATGAGCTAAAAACTATATAAAATATTAACTTTTTAAATAATTTTTTAATAATATGACACTTATTATTAATAAGTATTTATATTATATTTAAAAATTACTAAAAAATTGATATTTTATGTAGTTTTTAGTACCTTAAAAAACGTGTCAAAAAGTCAAACGATATCTATTTCTGAACGGAGGTAGTATAATTATTTCAACCTTCACACTTTAATAAAAATTACTAAAATGTTTTATATAATAAAATTTATTAAAAAATCGCACAACGGGCGAGTAATAAAACTAGTTAATAAAAAAGTTAATATTTTATATAGTTTTTAGCTTCTTAAAAAACGTACCACAAAGTCAAAACGACTTATATTTTAGAACGGAGGGAGTAGGATGATAACTTTTCCGCTGCTAATCCAAATTTCAAATGTCATGGACGGTGTTAATCCCTATTTGTTTTTAGTTGCAATATGTGAATGGGTGTTTAGTACCTTTAAATTTACATTTACAGCTACAAACTGGACGTATGGCTTTACTGACTTGCCATTTCCCAAGGCCCAAGGCGCAAGGCCCAAGGCGCAAGGCCCAAGGCCCAAGGGTGATGTTTGTTAACGAAAGGGCGATTATGGGTGGTTAACTGAAAATAGCTCAAAATAACGGGTGCTTAAATGTTACATTGAAAATTGGTCGATGGTTTGGTTTTCTTTCGTTCTTCACTCTCTTTCCTTATCTCGAAATTTTCATGGATTTTGTCCAAAATCTAGTCGAATTTGTTGTGCGTCTGGTCTATATCGTCGATGGCACCCTCGCTGGTTAATCTATGTGTTGATTCCCTGAAACTTGAAGTTCTTCGAGGTCCTCCCAAATCCCCGCTACCTAAACCTAGATTTTCTTCTTCCTGTTTGCGGCGTTGTTTAATCGAATTTCTAGTGTACATTCTTTTGCAGGCGAGGATGAGGATTTGCTTCGTGCAGTGTATGATCTGCCAACGGAGCTCTTTGATTGTTTGTTGAATCGTCTACCGGCTCTTGGCCTTGACATATTGCACCGCCAACTGTAAGTAATCTTCCTCGGACTCCATTTCATGGCGAGATTTTGGAATTACTTTGAACTTGTGAAGCTGGTACTTTTCAAACCCTATTTATCTACCATAACATCAGTTTTCCTTTACTTGAGCAGACCTCATGTAAAAACAGACGATGATAAATTGAACGTTGATTGCTTGTTGGATGGAAGAAAGCGTGTTAGGTACGAGTTTGGAGAATGATTATGCTTTTTCTCTCTTCATAAGATCCTAAATATTTATTTATTTGTGTATTTTTAGATGCCAGAAATTCAATATGCTTTGGATGGAACTCTTCCGCTCTCGGTGGCCTGAGAATTTTCTGCAATTCAAAGATGAAGGTGAGTCTGAGAACGACGGCGTGGTTAAGTTAGAAGCCATCATTAACTGGCAGCAGACGTACTGGGAAACACACCTTCAGTGGTACTTCTTTGTTGAAATGGAATTGATACTTCTGTTCACTTCATCTCATTATTTCATCTCATCCAAACTATTCAAAATTCGCATGAAATGCCAGTTGTTTGGATGCAGCTGCAGAAAAGGCTATGCTACCATCTTTTGGCAACTGTCTTGCTGAAATTAAAATTCCAGGCAAGATGTTAATTTATTTTCCCCATTTACAAATTTAAATTCTTCTCTGAAATTCGAAAATGGATAAGCGAGAATGAAATGTTATGTAAAAATGAGGTATGTGCATCTGGAAGCCAGGTTGACGTATAAAGTATGTTCAATTTTGTTTATGTATTTAGAGTATGTCCAAGACAGATTCCAACATACTGGGTGCTCTGTCCCATTATTAAGATCGATGTCTAGTTGTGTAAAGTTTCTATCCTTTGTTGTATGTGCATGACATATTTCATTGTGGTGTGCCATGTGAGGAAATGCATTGCCATTTCTTAGGAATTTTTTTGTTGTTGTAAACTTATGATTTTTTCATGCAGATAAGTTGTTAAAACCTATCAATTGCGAGGGACAAGTGAACTGTTCAACTCGTGATTACTCAAAACTGCTAGCTCATTTCGAGCAATTTGGTTTTTATGCCAGGTAATGCTTGTAGATCCGTGCATCTGTGTAGAATAAAACACGTGATTCTTTATTTTTTGCTTGTAACAAAGCTGAAGTGTGTTTGAAATACCAGTTTGAATGTGCTTGTACAGATCTCTGAGACTTCAAAATGTGCACTGCACTGCAGAAACTGCTGTAAGTTGCCTTCTAACTGTGTCTGTGTGCTTATCATCTACACTAAATGATAATCTAAATAAATGTCGCCATAGAAACTGAGGAGTTTCATTTCTGTTGTAGCATTTATTGAGAGAAAGCAAGTTGGAAAGCTTGGTGATTAGAAAGATCAATACCAAAATGCAGGTTTGCTTCTTCCCTTTCGTCATGCATATTAGTTGTTCGACTTTGTATTGCCTTTGTCAGTTTCCCCATCTCCGTTCCATTATTTACTATTAATACTTTCTCAATTTAGAAACTCCATAAGCTTGAAGAGTAGCAACTAGATTTTGGTATTTGATTGTCAAGCATCCTATTATTTGGTTGTTGTTAGAAAAAGATGTTCATTCAATTATTGATGCTTGATGACAGACTAATTTTTTTTGCTTTCTTAACAGGTTGATGGACTATGCAAAATTTTGATGCAGAACATTGATACAATAACATCGTTAGAATTCATTGACTGCAAGCTTTCTACAGATTCCATGGATTCCATTTATGATGCTTTACTTCCAAAGGGCACACATATGCATGGACTTGAAGAATTTGCTATCAGAGCATCGAGGCTTTTTGAAGCAGGCTCAGCATCCTTACCCGTTAGACTTGTCTCCCTTGTTCTGTCTGGAAGGTGCTTTCATTCTTGTCAGTTAAGCTGTATATATATTCTATTCGACGAGTCTTCTCATAGTCATACATAAACTTTTAACTATGTAGATGCTTTCATTCTTCTCATAGTCAAATACTCATATTCCTGGGACTGGTAGCCATAGTTGTAATGGTGTATTTATGTGCATGTGGGTCAGTTTGCTCCACGTCCTAAGTTCAGTGAACATTCTTGAAAGGGAGGGTATTTTAATGGGTTAGTTGGGATTCTCCAAGCAGTTGCTACATAAACATGATGATTGACGAAAATAAAAGTAAATGGACTTTAACTTGATGGTAAAAGTAATTTTCTCTTAACCAATTTACAGGAAATGTCAATGACGTTTAAGTCAAACGTCACATATGAGTTCCATCTAATCTGTTTTGATCTATGTGGTTTCAGATCGTTGACCAGCTTCAGCTTTTGTGACAATCAAGCTAACCGAAATTTGACAAATTTCATCATGAAGTCGATCTTGGATGCTTCTTTTGGTCTGCGTTGTCTTGACACGTCTGGAAATAGTGTGAGCAGTTAATTCTCCTTTGCTATCAATATGTTTTAAGTTTTTTCCCCCATATTCTAGTCCAATATTTCATAAATTATTTGTAGATTTCAGATTGCCTTTACCGACAAGTCCCCAATCAACCCTCATCACTTTCAGATGCAGGCAACTCTTTGCAATCATTGCAAGTGCTCAGGCTCAGGTATGAGACATTTGCAGTGTGCTATGCAGTAGCAATTGGCGAGTTTATTGAATTTTTGTTTCTTGCCTTCCACGATAAATGGGTGAAAATATGAACTTTAATGACTTTTTTGGATATTCTTTTAATGGTAAACATTTCTGATCTTAGGGGGAATAATTTGACCAAAAATGATGCAAATGACCTCAAGTCTGCTCTTATCCATATGCCTATGTTAGAGACTCTGGATTTGGGTGACAACCCTTTTGGAGATGACATCATCAGGTGGTTCACTCGTCGCTTTTCAATATCTCTAACGTTTTTTTTAGCATGCATTATGAATTCTTATATTGAATCCTGCAGGTGTTTGATCCCAAGATTTACGAAGACCTCCAAGTCTACAACCTTGGCCAATTTGTTTCTAAATAACTGTAGGTTGTCTGTGGATGGAGCTACTGACCTTCTAGAAGTTCTTTCAGAGTCTAATTATCCTCTCAAATGTCTTTCACTAGCAGAAAACAATCTTGGGAGGTTAGTTTTCATGTTACATGATATTCCATACTTGAGTTACGTTTCCATTATGAATCATCTTATTTGGGTTCCTCCTCAGTCAAGTTGCAACACCGTTAGCCAAGTTTCTGGGAACACCAATAAACACACTTCATATTGGAGAAATTGGATTGGGTTCTGCTGGTTTCCTAGAACTAGAAAGAAGTATGGGAGAGAAGGTTAATTTAGTCAGCATCAACATAAGGTTTGAATTTTTTGCTCTACACTTCTTGGCGGTTTATCTTTTTTCCACATTTGAATATGACCATACTTGAATTTTGTTCATAGTGCCAATCGTGGCGGGAATAAGGCTGCAAAGTTCTTGGCTAAACTCCTTCGGTGTGCTCCTAAACTTGTTTCCGTGATAGCAGCATATAACATAATGCCTCAGAAATCTTTGATGATTATATACTCGGCCCTCAAGGATACAAAAGGTACGTCATATTACCAGCAGATCTTTTACCCGTCCCCAAAGGGATGGAATAGTGAGATTGCTAAGATCCTAGAGTGGTTCAAGGATAACTCAATTGAGCTGGAGCTACTAAAACTCATATATTTCATATTTACGCAGATAGGATTCGAAAGGTTCCTTGTAGAGACTTATTTAGAGTAAAAGCTTAATTCAACCTCGAATAAATGGGTTTCACACTCCAAGTCTATAACTAAGTTTCATGCAGTTTATTGGTTTTATGTAATTTTATCCATGAATCAGGTAAGCTTCAGCATCTTGACTTGATGGGGAACCAAATGCTTACATGCAATTCACCAGATCTCGTATCCATGTTTGGGGAGTTTAGACACAATGGAAAACCAATCGTAGCTGTGCCAGACACATTTGCCGATGCATCATATGATGATGATCCATAGTCTAAAGATACAGAGTTCGTGTCTTGTAACATGGTTCAATTTGTTGCCCGACATACTTGTGAATCTTGTGATCACCAGTTGGGATATTCAAGTAACTCTGTCAGCAAAAGTGACCATTTCCGACTTAGGGAGTAGGTCATAGTACAAGCAAATCGGTTGTAATTAAAGTAGATACAATAACAACAAAAAACCTAGTGTATCCTGCCTGCAGTAAGGTCTATGGGGTCGGGATGTACCCACCCAATTTCCCAAGCGAGTCAAGAGGGTGTTTCCGAAAGAACTCGGCATATTTGGGGTTGCTTTTTATTCTGTATTACGCTTCATTTTGACAGATTCCAATGTTTTAAGCCTGAAATTCTAGTGTATAATTTAACTCAATAGTTTCATATATTCCTTTCCCATCTCATGAGAACAACTAGCTCGCACTGATATATTTTGGTATCACGCGCTAGTTGGTTGCAAATCCATTTTTAGCATCTTTTTAAATATTATTATTTTTTATTAATTTTTCTTTTACAATTTAATATCTATTAATATTAAAAAAAAATATTTTATACAATTTTTACCTTTTTAAAATACGTGTAAAATACTAAAACATTTTATATTATATTATTGATCGAAGGGTGTAATGTTTAGATGGACAACAACCTTACGATGAATCAAATCATCCATAATAGTCTTAATTGGCAAATGTCTCTCTACGATCTAGACTTGAAACTGACCTAATTTTTAGGCAAAGGGGAAGTCGAACCTACCACATTTCCTTGTATATAAACCAAACAATATATGTGTTGTCTTCTTGAATCCTATTTTTATGGTGCACACTACACATTTTTTGTAGTAGAGAAATGGAGATTGGTCCTAAACAAGAACTCATTGGTTGAAAGGAACATGAGTAGAGCTGACAAAATCCGACCCGAACCCGAAAATCCGACCCGGTCGACCCGGATCCGATTGTTCTGATCACCGACCCAACTCGATCTATTTTGGACCCGAAATCCGAATAACCGATAACCGAAACTCACCCAAATCCGAATGAACCGAAACCCATTAAGACCCGAACCCGTTATATCCGAAATCCGAAATAACCCGAATTTTAAGATACATTCTAGTAAATTTTTTAAAATGAATATTGAAATAATGAAATCTTGAGACAATCTAAACCTGAAATAACTAAAGCCCAAGACAACCGAAACCCGAAATAATCGAAACCCGAGACAATCGAAATCCGAATAACCGAAACTCGATACAACCGAAACTCGAACCCGACCCAACCGAATGACCAAATTATTAGACATTATCCGAAACCCAAAAGACCCGAAACCCGACCCGACCCGCCCGATTGCCACCTTTAAACATGAGCCACTCGATCACATATCTGTGGGTTCTATCCTTGTTGAAATTAAAGGGGAGAGAGAGAGGTTGATTTTATTTTATTTTTTATCGAAGAGAGAAAGGTTGATGGACACTACATAAACAGGGAAAACATATATTGGAATTTGCTAGTACTGATGTCAATCACCACCAAATAGTTTTCTAAGTGCATTTGCACTAACCAATGAAAGTGAAATTTCACCTTACCTTTCCCTTTTTCTTCTTTTTTTTTTCTTTCCATTTTTCATTATTTTTTATTTAATATTTGAATTGAGCCCTTTTTTCTCTCCTTGAATTGCCCTGTGCACAAATCTTCTGAAGCAAAAATTTCAAAAACACAATGATAAGGCATATGATTGGTATTTACATATATGATATATATATATGTACAACATATGAAACAAAAGAAGCAAAAACCTGTAGAGGAAAATGATGGTTGCTTGGTAACTTATAATCATGAAGAAAGAGATATGGTTAAGAAATTCAGGAAAAAAAAAAAGGAAAGGGAATCTGAATCCTGCAAACTAAAAAAAGATTAAAAAAATATTGAAATATCAGCTTTTGAAATGAATGATTTGCAAATTGCATGGATTGCATTTGGATTTTGTGTTCAAAAGGACAAATTAGAGATGAAATAAGAGCAAAAATATTCCAAACAGTAGAAGATAAATCAATCTGAGGAGGGTGCAGAACAAAAAGCCTATTCCCTTCCCATTACTGTTTTCAGATCTGACACTGTTTAATTTAAAGATTTCTCACCTCCCTCAGATTCCCTAATTTCAACTAACTTTCTCTCCTTTTTTTCCTTCTTCAAGCTCAAATGGGTAATCTAAAGAAACCCTAAAAGAGTCCACTCCATGATGAAATTAAAAAGCTCATGTTTCAGGCTTTCCTCAAAGCTCATTTTGACTGCAGAATAAATAGTCTCATCACATGAATGAACTAAAGAAAGGAAAATCTGAATAGACTGTAATATGACATTCCCCAATTTCTATTTCTTTCTCAATTTAGTATTTTTTTTTTTTAAAAAAAATATGAATTAAGGTTTTCAAAATCAAAACCAGTACAGTTACTACAACATGTATCCTTTTTTTTCCCCCTGATTTTAATTAATTAGGTTCTACATCTGACATAAGGCATCCAAGGAAAATTAAAGATACATGTTAAAGCTAAGGATAAAAAAGAAAAAGAGAGAGAGAGAGAGAGAAACTAGAAGAAGAAGAAGAAGAAGAAGAAGGAGCTAGTTAAACTATATAAAAAACAACAATATATATGTTATATATATATGTTTTATATATATATATAAACACTAAGCAATCAAGGAAGCAACCATCCAGATGGAGATGAATAGATGATCAACATTCAACAGTACATATAAGACCTCTATGATTGAAGCACATATACCACTTTACCTTTTACTAAAACTTCCAAACTTCATCTGAGCTGGTTTATCACAATAATTTTCCCACAAACAAAACATGTGAATATCTCGATCCACAATAATAATAATAAAATTAAAAATTACTCATCATGAAACTAATCAAGAAACTCCCTTCCTGCTTGCTTCTACCACCATGCCATATACACACATATATATTGCCCTAGCTAGCTAGTTGGATATGGGGTTGGGCCCGCTGGGCACTTCATGGGCTCCGGCCTCGAACTCTCTTCGATTTGAAGAAGAAGAAGAAGAAGGAAGAGTTTTTGGCCTACGAGATCTCTTTGGCCGGAAACTCGACGTGGAGGAGGCAGCTGGAGGATCCGAGACTAGGGTTTGTGATGCCGAGAATGTCAAGGAGACAGCGGCTTTGGAGGAGGTTTTGAGCTGATCGGAAGGGCGGAAGAGGAGGAGGAGGAGGAGAAAGAGGAGGAATTGAGAGGTGGGAGGTGTTTGAGGTTTTGTTGTAGGAGTAGCCATGCATGAAGAGCTTGGAGAGATGGAGAGAAATAAGATGTAGGTGCAACTCCCAAGACACTGAGAGTATTCAATGTCCATTAACAAAGTAAGAGTCTCTCAAAGGGGGAAGCTAATTAAGGAAGATATTATGAAATTCCATATGTAGGAGATCGATGAGATATATTTTGTATTGGGAGTGTGAAAAAGAAGCAAATGAAAATGGGGTAGGGCAAGACATCTATCAAGGGATGATAATGGAGCAGGTGTAGAAAAATTCCAACTTTATCATATCTAGGACGTGGAAAATGTTTTTATCAACAAGAGCTATTATACACACAAATTAAAGTTTATGTATATAAGTCATAACTAGTACAATTTCCGCGCCATAATGCGGTTTTTAAAAACTTAAATCTTATATAATAGAATAAAAAAATTAATACGGTATTATAAAGTATAAATATAAGTTAGGATAAAAATAATAAAAATCTTTACCATAAAAATCATTTTTAAAATCTCATTTGGAGTAGCATACATAAATATACATATTTTAAATCACTCAATAATAATAATAATAATAATAATAATAATAATAATAATAATAATAATAATAATAATAATAATAATAATATCATTGTGCCTTTGTTTAAATTCGATGTGGCATAATCAATATCTAAAATGGTATGGGTTATGTCACATCATCAAAAAGGCTTATATATTAATTAAGAAGTATATATAGATATATAGATTAGCTATTTATAATATATAAAGATTACATGTATATTTATAATAAGCATTAGATTATATATATTAAATTCAATGTTCTGAATTAAGTCTAATAGTTAGTAAATAAATTAAAAATAAAAAAAATATGATTGATTTGAAGAGATAAAGAGAAGAAGAAGAAGAAAAATAAAGGAACAAAATACTGTAAATTGTTAAAAGAGCTAAAAAAAGTAGGAATGTTACATAGGGCAATTAAAACTCTTTTATTTTATGATTTTTCTATCCTATACCCCAATGACATAGGATAATAGCACTAATTAATTTGGAAATGTTATTTAAATTTTAATTAGTTTAGCTTTTTTTAATTAGATTCCTAGGGTGGTTTGTTTTTTTTAGTAGAGAATATTTCCCAATTTAGGGTCTTATTCTATGCCCTTAAGGCATATGATAGAAAAACCGTTTATTTTAAAAATATATATAGTTAATAATTAAATATGTTAAAAATAAAAGAAAAAAATATGATTGATTTGAAAATATAAAGGGGAAGAAGAAAAAATAATCAAAGGAAAGAATTCGATTGATTTAGGGTATTGAAAAATGAAAGTGAAAAAAATTCAGGAAAAAAGAAAAGAAAAGTCGTGATTGGTCGAAAGGGAGTGAAGGGTGGAGAGCGTGCCACGTAAACAAAAGTATTCTGAATTTTATATATATATATATATATATATATATATATATATATATATATGTAGAATACGGATCAAATGTTAACAACTCTTACGGTGTTAAATGTTAACAAATCAATATTCGGCAAAATTTATCAAATATTCATCACAGTCACTCAATTATTCATCAAAGCTTTTCGACAACATTTAAGATATTCATTTCAATTAATAATTATTGCCAATTAAAAAAAATTTATCACCCAAAAAACTCAAACCCTTGCGCGTATATCCACCCCCAATCCTGTAATTGTGTTACTGTGATGAATATTTCTTAAATGTTGCTGAATATTGATGAATATTTGGGAAATTGTGAATAATTGAGTGACTGTGATGAATATTTGAGTGACTGTGATGAATATTTGATTAATTTTAACAAAAGCTTTGATGAATAATTGAGTGACTGTGATGAATATTTGATAAATTTTGCCGAATATTGATTTGTTAACATTTAACACCGTAAGAGTTGTTAACACATAACCCAACCTATATATATATATATATATATATATATATATATATATATATATATAGAGAGAGAGAGAGAGAGAGAGAGAGAGAGAGAGAGATTAATGGTTATCTAAACCGACCAAAGTTTGTATCACTGAACCCTATCATTTTTAGAGTTTCTATTATCTTATATTAACCAAATTGGTTTAAATCTTTTAGAATTTAGGTAAAATTATAAGATAATATATATATATATATATATATATATATATATATATATATTCACATAACCACACCCAATTTCTATTGTTTTAAAAAAATTACATGATAGATATATAATACAAAGTTTTTTTTAACCAAAATATTGTAGGATATTTTAGACAAATATGAATGAATGGCAATTTAAAATATGTACTTAATTTATGGATTTGAAAATAAAGGTGATTTCTTCTACTTTCATAATCTATTTATTACCTTAAATCAAAATACTTTGTTGAAGTGTCATCTTCTCATTGATTTTAGTTAAGTTAACCAATGCTCTATTTTCTACTTTTTTTTTTATTTTTCCCTCCTATCCTCCCTTTCCTTCCCAATTCCTGCCCATCTAGACTCGGTTGCTAGGGTTCCAAACTCCCCGAGCAATCTTAAAGGAACAATCCAAACTCATTCGAAAATCAACCAAAAATCTAATTAAATTGGATGTCAAAACTTAATCAATCCAAACTCATTCAAAGATCAACAAAAAACCGGATGCCAAAACTTATTATTTTTTTACATACAATTTCATCCATTCATATAACCAAACTATTTTTTTTTCAAGAATCTCATGGACGAAATCTAACGCAACGATTTCATCCATTCATATATTTATTCATATATTTGTTAACATAATTCACTATTTGTATTTTTTTATTATTTTTTTGTTCATCCTCATAAGAGATATTTTATATTTTTTTCCTCGCGTACGCGCCATGGTGCGGGGATTGTACTAGTTTATATTATAACAAAATACTTTTCTAATATTGATTATTTTGCATAATTTGTAGACTTATTTATATAGTTCATTTAACAATTTTAACCATTGAAAGGGTCATGTTGATTCTTTAAAAAACTAAAACCCAAATTTGGATGGTTTCGTTGAACAAAAAAAATTGGATGGTTTCAGATAATTTTTTTTTATATAATTTTAGGTGATTTTTTTTATAATTTACTCATTCATTCTTTATGTAATGATACTTAATTCACACAAATAGATTGGCTTTCCCAAATTAAATCGGATCTTTCACATTATTTTTTCAATGGTTACAATGATTATGTGAAGGAGTTATATATATAATATATTTGTGATTTTATATAATTTCTATGTGCTTTTTAATAAGTTTGGTTATCACACGAAATTGGTCAAAACCTCATAGTTATCATGCGAAATTCTTAAAAAGTTTGACAACCATGGAAAAAAAAAGTCAAAACTCATGGCCATCCGACCAAATTTCCCTTAATTTAAGAAACTAATTAAAGAATTAAGAGAGCATAACCAATTATTCAAATATTCAAAGGGATCACCTATCAGCCGAAAGATTGTATGTTAATGCCATTCGGGTAACTTATATAAGAAGCTAGAAAGCAATTTCGAAAATAAAGAATTCGGCGACAATTAAGTGACAACACCGTCATAAAGAAATAAAAGTGGGGAATATAAATGTGAAAAGTGATCAAAAATCAAAATGGTGGGATTCAGCAAGGCCTCTTTCATAAAATTCCTTAATTTGTTCAACCAATTCAAATCATTTTAAGATCTTCAATTTTTTCTTCATGGTTTTGTCTCATTGGTTGGTGGTCTTGCGGTGGTTCGGACCTCTCCGGTCACTAGCCCTTCTTTCAAATGTTCTCTTATGGAAATCAAATGAAAGCAGAAAAAAAAAGAAGGAAAATTGAAAAGTTTATTTTATTCCAATGCTTACTTGACAAACATCACAATTTTATTATGGAAAATGGGACTTCTCTCATATTTGAAACATATTTGGGTGTGTTCACTACCTGCAAGGATTGATCCAACAACAAGAACCCGATGAACAAGACGACCCAAACTTGCTTCGATCCTCACCAGATATGCCCAACCGATTTGGAATTCAGATGATGTTTGTGCTTGCGTTGCAAGTATGATACTTGTGCTTGTGTTGCGAGCTTGATTGGAATTTTTTATTATTTTTCAATTTATTTCAACCCCTGCATTGGAATGAAATTTAAAGATGTCATTCCCTACCTCCTTTCTACTTTGGGAATGTTCTTGAATATACAAGGAAAAAAATGAAAAGGATTCTAAAAATGAGATTGAAAAATCTTTAATAATTGATTGAAAAAATGGAAATAAAACAAGTAAAGAATGATAAGAAAATTGGTGAAGATAGATTGAATTAATCTCACTCAAGGGAACCGATGTCCTCGTGGGCTTGTGTTCAAAGCTTCGCTTTGTGCTTGCTTTGTTTGCATTGGCTTTGTGTTTGCTACCAAATAATTTAATTTAAGCTAGTTGAAACATGAAAATCAAAAGAAAAGAAGAAAATATGGATTAATTTCAGATGAGGTTGATCCAACTAGTTGTTTCCGTTCTTCTTGGGCATGGCTCGATCTACCCTTGGTGGAGTCTTTGGCTATGGTGTAGTTGGGTTTAGCTTCAGTTGAGGTTGCAGTCTCGTGCGCCCTGTTGATTAAAAGAATTGTGACAATGTTCGTGGCTTCCGAAGATCCCTCTGTTGGTACACTTCCCCATGAGACATCACTTCTCTATATTTCTGCTCAAGTGTCCCTAGCGGCGAGACAACGTGTAAGTGTATTAACTTCCCCGTATATATTATCGCTATTTGCAGTTCGCCTAGAGTCTTGCTTGACTTTTTCACGAGTGGGTTTTCTTCGTTACCATGATGGTTAGTCTGTCTGCCGATTTTTTTAGCCTCTAATACGAGTGTTATCGGGTATTTTGAATCCTAATTACCTTTATCGAAAAAAGAAATGAAGATCAATCATCACAAAATAGTAAGTGATCAATAGGTAAATGTTCAATAAAAAATCTATATTAGTATCTATATCTATCTATATTCTATATAAACTCCTAAAATAGAAGAGTTTCACCTATGTGTCACATCTGTCTTAATTATCTTCTTTTCAACCAATTGTGTTTTTAAAAAAAATTATTTTTCCTTTTTCTTTTCATTATTTTAAACATTTTTAACCAATAGGTTTAATTCAAAATTTAAAATTTTTAAGAAAGTAATAAACATACACATTTTATAATAAATGAGTTCAATTCAAAATATTCAATCAATGAACTTTTAACCAATCAAATTATAATATGTTTTTTATTCCTTAACATATTTTACATTTCATAATCAATTGGCTCATTTTCAAACATTGAATTAATTATTAATGTATAATCTATATCTATATCTAAATATATATCGATATCTATATCTGAATGGTTAAAAAAATGTCACAAGCTTTCTAATTTTATGCTATCTGAATTGTTAACCATTTATCTATAACTAACTATCAAATGAGAAATATTTTGCTTAGGTGCCTTAACCACCTATATTTCAAGTTTTTTTTGTACATTTATTATTTTATCAACTCAATCTTTCTAATTTTATGCTAACGTTTGTTAATATTTTAATTTATTTTATAAAAAGTTTAATTATAATATTAAGAATTTGATTTAAAAAAACACGTCATTGTGCGAGAACTATACTAGTTCATTTCAATTCAAAATGGAGCGGCACATATCGATCAATAAGGCCCGTGCAATCTCGATTAAAATAAATTGACAATGAAAGAAGTATGTTGTCAAATAAGGTTTTTTCGCTATTATTTATGGATGTGAGGAGCGCGCAAAGCAAAGATCGGAAAGCGAAGATCGAGGACGTGAGTGGGAGGAGCTAGGCAGTCAGCAGTTGCAATTACACTGCGCGCATTGCATGCTGGCATGCAGGAAAAGACTGGTGGTGGTAGTGAACGTACTGAACCCCGGGGGCTCACCATTGACCCATAAATACTCACACTTTATGTTTAAAGTAGTTGGAGGTCCCCTAAGTCTATATATGTCTAACCTCACCTGCCTCTCCTCGTTTACATTCATATGCATACCAATCAATGTCGACATAGATAGAGGTGATGCTTCTTTAATTACGTACGTCAAGGGCGATTTTGTAATTTCCACCACATATATATATGTGTGTGACCATTGTTTTTTTCTCTATATAATTGAAGATTAAACTGGTTTGATTCTCGAGAGACCGGTAAACCGGCAGACGAAAATATCGTTACAAATAACGATAATCAAACAAATAAAAAATCAACATTCCAACGATTCGTAGTCAACTGAAAACAGATAGAAGAGAACTCGTCAATGTAACCATGCAAAGTCAAAGGCTAGTACTTCAACCGAAAACGTTAGTGGAAGGCGAGCCAAGTACTAGCTGGAAAGCATATACAACAGGACATGATCCCTTAGTAGTGTGAAGATATAACTCTAGGGAAGTACCTCCCGGACAATGGAGCTATCGTGAAAACACAGACACGACCTCGACCAGCCAAGACCCACTTAAAACACCAACAACGAATGAAATACCAAACACCAAAGGCACACCAAAAACACAAGCTCAAATCATCTCATGAACAATCGAGTAAACAAATCAGCAGAAAGAAGGTGAGGTCTAGACAAGTAACTTGTCGTGCAAAGTTAAAAAAAAGTTTTTTTATTTGTTTTTTAATAATTAATCCTTGGGGGCCAAGGATAATCCTTGGATGTCAAGGATTATTGGTGATAATATGGTGAGATCCTCGAGCCCCGGAGGTGATGACACTACAACATCTTTTCAAAGCGCAGAAGATCCAAAACACATAGAGATACCAACTTCTAAATATTTATGGAAGGATTGTTCTTGCCTTTGGGGGATTCAAGTGGGGTTTTTCATCTGGAGGAGATGAATCTTCTTCAAAAATTTTCCCTGAACCATTGTTTGACAAATCCTTAGGAAAGGTAAGGTATGGAGGGTGTTAACGCCCCTTCCACAAGGATTTTCTTGATCTTAGCGATTTCATTTCGATCTCGCAAAGCCCCATCTTCCTCCGGTCTCTTGCAAGAAGTCGTCTCCTCGCCATCACAACCCTTCGAAGAGAGACTAATTGCGGGTGTGATGAGTTAGAATAATGAAGCCCCAACTTAATTGATCTTGGTGTTTTTACCAAAAAACCTCGATTTTGGTGTTGATGATGATATTGTTGATGATGGTGTTGTTGTAGATTTAAAGTCTTGTTATTGGTGGTAGTGGTATTTCCACAAAGGCGTTGTTCCCTCAAACTATATATATCTACATTAAATCATTAAGTACACACATAACTCTATATAATTAGAAGAGAAAACTAATAAAATATCTCCAAATTTGGAGTATGGTAAAAATACTGACGGAGGGAAAACCTGTCGTTGATTCCGCCAAAGAAAACTCAAACCTATAGCAAGTATAGCAATAAGCAAGAGGTCGATCCACAGGGAAAATTATAACTCAAGTGTAATTAAGGTGTCAATCAAAGTAACCAGTTTGGGGGTTTTTTATGTGAAAGTTTCGCCTTTTATCAAAGCGAAGTAAAGAAAGCAAAGTAAAGGAATTTGTTTTAGACAATTTAGGAGAAGCAATTCTACCTACAATTTTCCACTTTATTGGATTGAAGCGATCCTTGTAACTTTTTCTCGTCCTATTACGTTTCCTATGAATGCCCTTGTCCCGACCTAATATAGTTACTAGTCCAACCAGTCCTAGCAACCCTTATCAATCGAACAGTCCCTAAAGAAGGATTTAACCCAATTGATAGCTTTAAGTTCAGAGATTAGCCAAGGTATTTGCAGTCCCTAAAAAAGGATTTAACAACACATTCAACTTCCTACTCACTCAATTAGTTCAACCAGCCCTAAAGGAATAAGTTTGCCACTTAGGTTAAGGTTCACAACCAGGAATCTACAAAACCTTAGCGATTGAATTAATCTAACAAGTTGGCCAGACAAGATAGAACAAATCAATAATCAATCAAGCACAAAGAAGTTGAAACATTCAAATATAGGAAACAAGGAACGAGAATTAGAAACTCACAATCAATCCAAATAAAGCTTCAAATTGCAGGCAGAATAGATGAGTTTAGTTCCTCATGGAAGACATCGCTCAAATCTCTAAAGTGTCTGATGAAAGAATAGAATAGAAGAATTGCTGTAAAAATAACTAAAAGTCAGCCTTTTAAAACACCCAAGTCGGCCCTCAAACAAAATAAGAAAATCTAGGGTTTTTAATCAAAACGACGCGTATCGCTGACGACCACTGCTGCGGGCGCAACATATATGCTGCGGCCGCAGCACACTGTTTCTTCGTACCCCGCTGCAAATTGATTGGCGGCGCCCGCGGCATACATGCTGCGCCCGCGGCACGCTTGTTTTGCCGTAGCTCCTTGTCTTCTTTTGCGGGTTTCTCCTCTTGTCTTGCATCTTTCCTTCCTTGTTCCTTCCCATGTTTCTTGTGTTCCTCTTCGAGATATTGCATCTCCCAAATGTGTTCCGATTCAATCTGCGAGATAAACACAAATTTGCGCAGAATCCGAACTCTTTCGAAATAATCACAAGATGCAATTTAGCAACAAATTATGAAAGAAATGCAACCGAACTAAACTAAAAATGCCTATAATGCCTATCTAAAATATGCATTATCAAATTCCCCCACACTTAACCTTTGCTTGTCCTCAAGCAATGATGGAATGAACATGAATCAGTGTATCCCACAGGAAATCCCTTCAAGTTTCAACTTTATCAAAAAGCAACATCATAGCAGGTGGAAACATAAACCAAACAAACAAACGTCATAGCATTTACTATAGTAATCAAAGCTTAGAAGTAGATATTATCCAACCTCACCAGAAATATGTGTTTCACTCATGTGTTTAGGCTTTAAGATACAACTCTCAACTGAAACCAATAATGCACTAAGCTCATAGACATTGACCACCATATCACCAATTCTCTACCGAAATGTCATTACTTGCGGGACACAATAAAGAAATTAAAATGCAACACCCCTTTTTTTTTGTTTTGTTTTCTTTTCTCTTTTTCTTTTTTTTTTCTTGTCTTGGTGCTTTCCTTACACGAAGCGCAAACATGGGTGTCATGAATGACCCCGGTCTATCAACACCTCAACTTCCTAAAATGAAGTACACTTGAACATCTTTTGACGCAAGTTGCAAACATGGGTGTCATGAATGAACCTGGTTACTCAATGATCAAGCTTTCTTTCCTAGTGGATAGTTTTCAACACCTTTTTTGCGCGAATCATACCCATGGGTATCATGCATAGATCCGATTACTCAGTGCATCAACCATTGCCACCTTATTCACTAAATATTCTCAAATTCTACAAAAGACTCAAAATATAAACATAAACTCCGCAAGCAATCAAACATGTGCATTGGTCTTCAAAAATAGATACTGCAGTCAATGCCAAGAGGTCGCAACACTAGGCGAGTAATTCACACAACTGAGCAAAAGAATTCAAATAAGACCAAACATTCTCACATGGTCATGTTTTTAGGATTCAATCATACTTTAGCTCAATCATACATGCTCAATTATATTCGCTAGCTCATGTTCCACAAAAAAGCAAATAGAGATAATAATCAAAACATCCAGAACTCCATGGGATTTTTATGAATCATGCTTGAAATTTAAAATAGAGGACAAACTAAGCCAGATGGGTATTTGAATAACACATATGTATGCAATGCCTGCTCTATTTTTGGATTTTTGAATTTTTTTTTAATTCCGAAAATGCAGGAAATAAATAAAATAAAATAAAAATAAAAATTAATAGAAATTAAATTAAACTTAACTAAACTTAACAGAAATTAAATAAACTAACTATTACAGACTTAAACATGTTGTGCATAAATTTAAACATGGTCCTAGAATTGACAGAATGACAGAATTGACATAATATACATATAATCTCCTCCCCCACACTTAAAGCTTTCAGTGTCCTCACTGAAACAGTACAGACAACCAAAATAAAACATAAAAATTCAAAGTGAAGGAGGTAGAACTAACCACTCACTGAGGCGGCGGCTGGTACGGATGCGGTTGGTACGGCGGGATATGAGGGTACTGCTGGCGGAAGTAGTAAGCTTGCTCTCTCCGCAACTCCTCCAAGTGGTAGTTTGTCTCACGCATATCGCGGCCGATGTCGTGAAGTGTGGACTCGAAGGAGTCCTGGCGCACAGACATCCTATGGAACTCTGTGAACATGTGGTCACGCCAGGCATCATCGTCAGCAGAAGAGAAACGAGGCCCTGAAGAAGGGCCAGCAGCGTGCTGTGCATCCCCCATATGGTAATCCGTCTGTGCAGGGGCAACCTCGTCCTCATCATCCTCATCATCATCCTCCTCAGCCTCCTCTTGGTTAGCTGTGATATATAGGGTGGCGTTGGTAGGGCCATAAGGTAAGGCCCTAGGGAGGCGCAATCGGTGCTCACCATTCTTCCCCGATTTCCAAATCCAGCTTGCATCACCAGAAGCCTCAATCACAAAAGCTCTCCTGAGCTGCTCCTCTGTATAGGTGTACCCACCAGACATGGGTGCACCGCACTGTGTAGGCTCCACAAAATGGCGGGCAATGAGGCTGATCGTGCCTCCCAACCCAATCCGTCCCTTGGTCTTGCCCTGAATCTTCAAGCAGCTATCAAGAAAGATCTCAACCCAGTCCGGCGTAATATGGGACTGGGGAGCAAAACTGCATAACCAAGAGAGATCACCATACGGTACCTTGTTCACATCGCCTTGGCCGCTCAAAGACATTGCCAAGACTTTGTGCACTAGACGAAGGCATGGGTGGACAAATTTGTAGTTGTATTCGCCGCTATGTCCATCAAAGCTGGAACCAGTAGCTGCATACCAGAAATCATGGCGCAGCTGGTCTGACGCCATGATATACCAATCCTGGGTTGGTGCCCGAGTGACCCCTAAAATCCGTCTAAGCTCGTCATGTGAGCAAGTATGAGGTTGATCCAACAGGTTGAACCGGATCCTCGAGTGATCTACCCTCTGAAATGTGGACAGAAACTCCCACGCCAGCTCAGGGTATGTCGGGGCACTATGGTCTATAAACCCCCCCAAACCGCCATGGCTGAGCATCCGTCGTGTAACATCTATCATACCCAATGTCTGCAGGGCTGGGATATGGAAAAATTTCGTCTGAACGAATCGTTTTGGATCAAAGCTGTTAAAGATCTTCCTCTGCTCGTCAGACGCATGTCTCAAGCGGCGCACCATTTTGGATCGAATCGCAGCAGTAATACTAACCCAAAAATATATATAAACTTTTCACCTCAAGCCTCAAGCTCAACAAACTCAAGCAATCCACCAAAACCAAATCAAATTCCACACACCTCGAATATCTCAACCAAATCAGCCCACTAATCACCAATATATCTCAACCAAACTCCACAAACCTCAAGATAAGAAACCAAATCCACACAAAATCAGCCGATCAACACAATTATTTCTCAAGTCAACCACCGAATCCCAAATCTTCAATCAACACCTCAAAATCACAATGGTCAAATTCAAAGCACAAACATACTTCTCAAACAACCTCTCACAATAGCACAAATAAAGCTGAAGAAAGTAGGACACCAAATAAATTCAATCCAAAGAACACAGTGAAACCTGGCGGTTGCGGTGCGGCGGGCGCAGCAAACGCGCGGCGGGCGCTCCTTTTCGGCGCAGCGGAGGGTTCTATCGAGGTTGGTGGCCGCGATTCCGGTGGATGGCTGCAGATCCGGGTCTGGTTGCTCGTGGGAGACCGGATCCGGTGAGAAAGGTGGGTTAAGGGCGAAGAGATCCGGCTAGGGAGGTGATGGAAGGAGAGGAGTGGAGGAAGAAGACAACAATGGAGGTTGGGGGGCCTTAGAATGGTGACGGCAGGTGATGAAAATGAAATGGGGGTAGGGTTAGAAGAGGTCCCGTGAGTTTCAATTTGATTTTCTTCCTTTTTTTTTTTAATTAGGGAGTCACGGACCTGATGTGCGGCGGGCGCAGCATATGCTGCGGCTGCCGCATCTGCCCCCGCAGCAATTTGATATGCGGCGGCCGCCGCATTGGAAGCTGCGGCCGCCGCCAGTGAGGTGGTTGCGGTTCATGTTTCAGTTTTTTTTTTTTTAAATACTAACTATGCCGAAAGTAAATTAGCTAATGAAGACTACCTAAGGAATAATAAAGATGAAAAAGAAAGAAGAACTTACCTCGGGTTGCCTCCCGAGAAGCGCCTTTGTTTCAAGTCGTTGGCTCGACGTGATGACCCTTGAGTGGCCTAGTCGGTTGGTTCAGCAAGCACCAACTCCTCTTCTCCGTTATGCGGAATGTTCTCAAAGTATGGCTTCACTCTATGACCATTGACTTTAAATAGCTCATTAGACTTGGGATCATAGAGTTCAATTGCTCCGTGAGGGAAAATCCTTGAGATGGTGTAGGGTCCTTCCCACCTTGACCTAAGCTTTCCAGGGAAGAGTTTCAGGCGTGATTTGTATAGAAGAACCTTGTCTCCTATTGTTAGCTCTTTCCGCAGGATGTGCTTGTCATGCCAAGCCTTTGTCTTCTCCTTATAGATCACTGCATTATCATAAGCATCCAGACGCAATTCTTCCAGCTCTTGCAATTGAAGTTTTCTGAATTCACCCACTTTATCCAACCTCATGTTGCAAATCTTTACAGCCCAATACGCCTTATGCTGAAGCTCTACAGGGAGATGACATGCCTTTCCAAATACAATACGATAAGGGGACATACCAATAGGAGTCTTATAGGCTGTCCGATAAGCCCAAAGAGCGTCATTGAGCCGTAGACTCCAATCCTTTCTGTTGGGTGCCACTGTTTTCTCCAGAATGGTCTTTATCTCTCTATTTGATATTTCCGCTTGACCATTGGTCTGAGGATGATAGGCAGTGGACACTCTCTGTGTGACATGATATTTCTTTAACAAGGCAGTGATCGTCCTGTTGCAGAAATGTGTCCCTCTGTCGCTAATTATAGCCTTAGGCACCCCAAATCTTGCGAAAATGGTGTCTTTCAAGAAATCTGCAACCACTTTAGAATCATCAGTTCTGGTGGCTTTTGCCTCCACCCACTTGGAGACATAGTCCACCGCAAGCAAAATATATAAATTCCCAAAAGTACTAGGGAAGGGACCCATAAAATCGATACCCCAAACATCAAAAATTTCACAAAATATGACAGGTGTTTGTGGCATTTCATTCCTAGCAGATATGTTCCCGACCTTTTGACATCTATCGCATGATTTACAGAAGGCATTAGCATCCCTAAATAAGTGAGGCCAAAAGAAACCTGCTTCTAAAACTTTCCTAGCAGTCTTTTGAGAACCAAAGTAGCCTCCACATTCATGAGCATGACAAAAAGTAAGGACAGATTGTACCTCATTATCCGGCAGACACCTCCTAATTACCTGATCAGTACAATGTTTCCAAAGGTAGGGGTCATCCCAAACGTAGAAGCGAGAGTCATGTCGAACCTTGTCCTTCTGAGCTTTTGTAAATTTCGGTGGAAATTCTCCCGTGACCAAGAAATTCACCATATTGGCAAACCAAGGTCGAGGAGTATGGACACCCATCAACAATTCAGAAATATCTGGACTTACCTCGTCGGATGGGAGGGAAAAGGACTGAACATGGGGCTGATTGTTATGCGGCGGGCGCAGCATACATGCGGCGGGGGCAGCAAGATTGCATTGCGGCGGGCGCAGCAAGGTTGCGGCGGGCGCAGCATCCTCCGTTTCCGTTTTCTCCTTCAGCTGCGAAGAGAGGGTGTGAGTGATATAAAATAGTGTATCGTCAGGGAACTCACCGTGAATGGGTCTTTGATCTTCCGGCTTGTCCTCTCCTTGGACAAGTCTGCTGAGGTGGTCCGCTACTGAGTTTTCTGCACCTTTCTTATCTTTTATTTCAATGTCAAATTCACTCAAAAGTAAAATCCAATGAATCAATCTTGGTTTCGCTTCTTTCTTAGTTAATAAATAGCGAAGAGCAGCGTGATCAGTGAAGACAATTACCTTAGCTCCTAGGAGATAGGAGCGAAACTTCTCCAGTGCAAAGACCACAGCTAGGAGCTCTTTCTCAGTGGTTGAGTAGTTTCTTTGTGCTCCACTCAGAGTCATGGAGGCATAGTAGATGACATGAGAGCTCCTTCCTTCCTTTTGTCCCAAAACAGCCCCCACAGCATAGTCGCTAGCATCACACATAATCTCAAAAGGTTGAGACCATATGGGTGCTTGAATTATAGGAGCGCTGGTTAGGCGGCCTTTAAGCTCATCAAAGGATGCTCTACACCTGTCATCAAACTCAAAAGCTACTTCATTTTTCAGTAAATCACAAAGAGGTGCAGAAATCTTAGAAAAGTCCTTAATAAACCTGCGATAGAACCCTGCTTGGCCTAAAAAGGAGCGAATTTCGCGCACATTGGTGGGGTAAGGTAGAGACTGAATGACATCAATCTTAGCCTTGTCTACCTCAAGACCCCTGCTAGACACAATATGACCCAAAACAATGCCTTGCTTAACCATAAAATGACACTTTTCAGAGTTAAGGACTAAATTGGTGTCTACACACCGCTTAAGCACAAGTGACAAATGATGCAAGCAAGTATCAAAATCATCTCCATGCACAGTGAAGTCATCCATAAATACTTCAATAAATTGCTCTACATACTCAGAAAATATGCTTACCATACACCGTTGGAAAGTCCCAGGTGCGTTACATAGCCCAAAAGGCATTCTGCGATATGCAAAAGTGCCAAAGGGGCAAGTAAATGTCGTTTTTTCTTGATCCTCTGGTGCTATTGGTACTTGAAAATATCCTGAGTAGCCATCCAGAAAGCAATAAAAGGAGCGGCCGGCAAGGCGCTCAAGCATTTGATCAATAAAGGGAAGGGGGAAATGGTCCTTGCGAGTAACTGCATTCAATTTTCGATAATCAATACAGACTCTCCATCCAGTTTGTACCCTGCTAGGGACCAATTCACCATCCTGATTCTCAACAACAGTAATACCTCCCTTCTTTGGGACAACCTGAGTAGGACTCACCCATTTGCTATCAGATATGGGAAAGATCATACCTGCCTGAAGGAGCTTCAGCACCTCCTTCTTTACCACTTCCATCATTGGCGGGTTGAGTCTCCGCTGAGGTTGTCTAGATGGCTTGGCATCCTCCTCCAATAGTATCCTATGCATGCAGAGGGTAGGACTGATGCCCTTAATGTCTGCTATCGTCCATCCTAATGCCTCCTTGTTCTCCTTTAGAACAGTCACCAATCGCTCCTCCTGTCCAAATGTCAATTTGTTAGAAATAATGACAGGCAGAGTATCATTTTCACCCAGAAAAGCATATTTAAGGTGATTAGGGAGTTGTTTCAATTCAACATCAGGCGCTTGGATAATAGATGGAATAAGCTTTTCAGTAGGAATGGTCAGCTCGATGCGATCTCCCCTTGGTGGCACATAGGTGGGAGATCGATGGTCTAAAGCTACTATAGCCTCCTGCAAATCAGGTGACAATACATAATCTCTAGCAATTTCATCTATAGGAGCCTGTAAAGCAACTTCCATCTCATCAACACACTCCAAATCAAAGCAATCTTGTGCCATAGTATCAATAACATCCACAAAGTACAGAGAAGGATCATCAAATGGGAATTTCATGGAATCATAAATATTATATTCAACTCTTTGACCATCAAATTCCATAGTAAGAGATCCTGAATAGACATCTATCTTGGTCCTAGCAGTTTTCAGAAAAGGTCTGCCCAACAGAATAGGGCCTTCATTGTTACCAGGACCCATGTCAATCACAAAGAAATCAGCAGGGAATATCAAGTTGTCGACCATTACCAAGACATCTTCAACAATCCCTTTCGGGTAGATAGTAGATCGATCAGCAAGTTGAATTACTACCCGAGTATCATTCAGAGGTCCAAACCCCAAAGCATGATAAACATTAGAAGGTAAAACATTAATAGATGCTCCTAAATCTAACATGGCTTTGTCAAATTTAGTATCACCTATCACACATGGAATAGCAAACATACTAGGATCACTACACTTTTCAGGCATACGCTTTTGAAAGACAGCAGTGACATATTCGCTTACCTTCACCTTTTGCTTACCTTTTAGCTTCTGGTTCCGCTTGATAGTGCAAAGTTCCTTCAAGAATTTAGCATATCTAGGAATGCTCTTGATTAAATTAAGCAAAGGAATGTTTACCTCACACTTACTGAATGTCTCGAAGATTTCCTTGTCGTTCTCATACCTTCTTGTATCCTTTAAGGCTTCCGGGAAGGGTGGAATTGGCTTTGGAGTCTCCATAGGTAAGGAGGAAGAAGGAGGGGAAGGAGAAGAAAGAGGAAGAGGGGAAGAACTAGTAAAAGGCGTACCTGACAATGAGGAACCGGCGGGTGCACTGGCAGCGGGCGCCGCAAGGTGCTGCGGGTGCCGCGGGATTGCATGGCTGCGGGCGCCGCAAGGTTGCTGCGGGCGCCGCACAATGTGTGTTCCGTCATCCTCTTCTATTATTTCGATCTCCTCGTCCATTATTTCCTCATCATCCTTTTGAGGTGTGACAACCAGTTCCTTGCCACTTCTAAGTGTTACAGCACTGACATTCTCCTTCGTTGGATTCTCGATGGTCTGTGATGGAAGCTTTCCTGAATTATTTGCCTCCTTAGCACTTAAGATTTGAATGAGCTGACTCATTTGATTCTCAAGATTTGTCATCCGATCGGATTGCTGCTTCTCTAGATTTGCCATCCGCTCTGACTGCTGTTTATCATTCTTCATGACCAATCGTGACAGTTTCTGTAGTGGATCCTCATTATCCTCATTTGATTGTTGCTGACCTCCCTGTCGAGGTTCATATTGTTGTTGAGGCCTTGCCTGTTGCCCCCCTTTCTGATTGAAAGAGGCTTGATAGTTCCCATAGCCTTGCTGATAGCCCCTATTGTAATTATTGTTGTTGAAATACCCAGGATTTCCATAATTGCCTTGCCTAGGCCTTTGTTGAGCGAAATTCCCAATGGCATTCAAATCAACATTAGGATCTTGTAGGAGCGGGCACATGTCCATATGATGAGTGAATTGATTGCAAAGACCACATGCCTTCAGTTGTTGAGGAGTTCTATCAATGACCAATTGTTTCATCATCTCCTTTACCTCTGCCATGTCAGTCTGAAGTGCAGCCACAGGAGCATCAACAGCGAGTACACCCCTAGCACGCGGGCTCTTGTTGAACTGTCTGGAGCCCTCAGATAGCTCCTTAAACACATCCCAAGCTGCGGCAGGCGTTTTGTTCAGCATGTTTCCTCCACAAGCAGAATTCACTGTTTTGCGCTCTATATCAGTCAACCCATTAAAAAGAAAGAGAACCAGATCCTTTTGAGAGTACCCATGGCATGGGCAGCTGGCGCAGAGTTTCTTGAAACGCTCAAAGTACTCATGTATAGACTTTGTCGCATACTGCTCAATGCTGCTGATTGACCTTTTCAAAGCATTGAGCTTTGTTGCAGGGAAGTACATCTCTAGGAAGACTCTCTTCATCTCAGCCCAGGTAGAAATAGAGTCAGGTGGTAGATAGAAGAACCATTCATTTGCCTCGTCCTTCAAAGAGAAGGGAAAAGCTCTCAGCTTGATTTGCTCATCAGTTACGTTCTCTGGTTTCATCCCAATAACCACCCTATGAAATTCAGACAGATGCTTGTGGGGGTCCTCCCCACTCAACCCATGGAATTTGGGTAGAAGATGAACTACCCCTGACTTCAGCTCAAAGTTAACTCCTTGTGCTAGCGCAGGGAATTGGATTGCCAGGGGTTGCTGTGCCAGATCAGGAGCAGAAAGCTCCTTAAGAGTGCGGTTCGCGTCGTTAGCCATCTCTGTTGTAGGTTCTTCTTGATCAAAAGGGAGTTCGCGAAAGCGATCACGAGCTCCTCGCCTTAGAGCGGCAAGGGTCCTTTCAATCTCTGAATCAAACGGTAACAAAGATGAATTAGTAGCACGGGTATGGACCATATAAGACGGTCCACACCAAGATTAACACTAAAAACACACAAGAATTAAATAAAATTTTCCCCGGCAACGGCGCCAAATTTGACGGAGGGAAAACCTGTCGTTGATTCCGCCAAAGAAAACTCAAACCTATAGCAAGTATAGCAATAAGCAAGAGGTCGATCCACAGGGAAAATTATAACTCAAGTGTAATTCAGGTGTCAATCAAAGTAACCAGTTTGGGGGTTTTTTATGTGAAAGTTTCGCCTTTTATCAAAGCGAAGTAAAGAAAGCAAAGTAAAGGAATTTGTTTTAGACAATTTAGGAGAAGCAATTCTACCTACAATTTTTCACTTTATTGGATTGAAGCGATCCTTGTAACTTTTTCTCGTCCTATTACGTTTCCTATGAATGCCCTTGTCCCGACCTAATATAGTTACTAGTCCAACCAGTCCTAGCAACCCTTATCAATCGAACAGTCCCTAAAGAAGGATTTAACCCAATTGATAGCTTTAAGTTCAGAGATTAGCCAAGGTATTTGCAGTCCCTAAAAAAGGATTTAACAACACATTCAACTTCCTACTCACTCAATTAGTTCAACCAGCCCTAAAGGAATAAGTTTGCCACTTAGGTTAAGGTTCACAACCAGGAATCTACAAAACCTTAGCGATTGAATTAATCTAACAAGTTGGCCAGACAAGATAGAACAAATCAATAATCAATCAAGCACAAAGAAGTTGAAACATTCAAATATAGGAAACAAGGAACGAGAATTAGAAACTCACAATCAATCCAAATAAAGCTTCAAATTGCAGGCAGAATAGATGAGTTTAGTTCCTCATGGAAGACATCGCTCAAATCTCTAAAGTGTCTGATGAAAGAATAGAATAGAAGAATTGCTGTAAAAATAACTAAAAGTCGGCCTTTTAAAACACCCAAGTCGGCCTTTTAAAACACCCAAGTCGGCCCTCAAACAAAATAAGAAAATCTAGGGTTTTTAATCAAAACGACGCGTATCGCTGACGACCACTGCTGCGGGCGCAGCATATATGCTGCGGCCGCAGCACACTGTTTCTTCGTACCCCGCTGCAAATTGATTGGCGGCGCCCGCGGCATACATGCTGCGCCCGCGGCACGCTTGTTTTGCCGTAGCTCCTTGTCTTCTTTTGCGGGTTTCTCCTCTTGTCTTGCATCTTTCCTTCCTTGTTCCTTCCCATGTTTCTTGTGTTCCTCTTCGAGATATTGCATCTCCCAAATGTGTTCCGATTCAATCTGCGAGATAAACACAAATTTGCGCAGAATCCGAACTCTTTCGAAATAATCACAAGATGCAATTTAGCAACAAATTATGAAAGAAATGCAACCGAACTAAACTAAAAATGCCTATAATGCCTATCTAAAATATGTATTATCAAATACGTCCTTATTTTTCAAATGTAATAAAAATACCCCAATCTTTGAAGGTAGTGGTAACATATTGCCACATGTTTTATCTTTCGGAGGTAGGTAAAAAAAAGCTCTCTTCTGGAAAACCCCTTTGGGGTTTGAGAAGCACCACAGCACAACCGCCTCTCCGGGGCTCGTAACCACCTCTTCGGAGGCTTAAAACCACCTCTTCAGAGGCCCGAAAACACCTCTTCGGAGGCCTGAAAATCACTGTGGTTCTTCTCAGCTCTCCCTCCTCTTCTTTGTGTGGTTCAGTTTGAGATTTCCCTCAAGGAAAATCCCCAAATTCGGTCTCGATTTGGGCTTGGATAATCTGCCGCGCCTTGGGTTCTTCCCCCTCGGCGGTATTGGTGTGGTGTCTGTCCCTCGCCTCTCTCCGCCGCTGGTGTCTGGTGGTGCCGCCGTTGCTGGCTGCTCGTCGCTCTTTGTTGATTTCTTGGCAGGAGTATAATCCAGATCTATTATCTCATATGTACATGTCGACCAAATTCAATTGCAAACTGAGGCCTTGGTTTGTCTGGGATTTTATTCCCTCTTCCCTCTTCCCCCTTTCCAAATCCACTGTCTGGGCTTGCGGATGGTGCCGCAGCCTCCTGGTGTTCTGCCGTGGAGGCGTGTCGGTGTCCGTCGCTTGCTCTCGGTTTCCAATCTCGCGTCGTTTTGCGCTTGGGAATCCTCATCCTACTGCTCCCTCGGGTTCGGCCGCTCACCGCTGCCATTCTCTGGTTTGCCGTGGTGGCGTAGGACTCTGGTTGGGGCTTCTCCGATGAAGCGTTGAGTACCCTTTCGGGCTTGTCCTTTGGGCCCAAGGCAAAGCCTTTGGCCCGGGACAGCCCGATAATAAGTCCTTCTTATTAAAAAAATTAATTAAAAATTAAAAAAAATAATAAAAATGTCGAACATATTTATTTGATATTAAAATAATAAATATTTATTATTTTAATATCTGATTAGGGGTAGTATTGATTTTCGCCTCCTTAATTAGATTAATATATGTATACTCGTTCGGTATTTTTTACCTTATTGGTATACGTATATTAATTATGCAAACAGTTATATATATATAATTATTAAATATCCCGAAAGGGTTGATCAAAATCCCGTTAGGGTTTGGGTGCTGTTTACACAGGCTTTGTGTGGTTTTGCGTTTTGGCGGGGTCGAGCTTTCTCTTCCACGGATGGGGTTTTGGCTGCTGGAGTCGGGACAGGCAAGGGCCGTGGTAGTGTGTATCGTGGCGACTCCTCTTTCCGGGTTGACTGCTTCCCTGGTTTCGTCCTCACTGCCCACAGGATGATCGGGTCCTGATGTGTCGCTGGCCTGCGGTGCTGCTTCTGGTGGTGCTTGGCTTCGTCCGCCTTTTTTCGTCCTTATCTTGTTTGGTTTTGATGGTTTTGCTTCGTTTTCGTAGAACTCTCTTGCCTGTGTTGTGCACCGCTTTGTATTTTCTTTGTTTTGACGGTTCAGCGTCTGCCGATTTTATCGGCCATCGAGGTTCAGGTCTGTCTGACCTCGAATTATTACCTAATCAAAAAAAAAATATTGCCACATGTTTATTAGCAGACCAAAAATATTGACAACGTGGAAAAATGTTTTAAAAAATATTAAGCTTTTTTACAAATCAGTACTAAAGTCTAGTATACCTTCTGATTTCATGGGAAAAAAAGAAATAAGGGGTTAAATCGATCAAACAAAATAAAATTTTGGTTTTATTAAACCAAAATTTTTGCTAATTTGAACAAGCATCACTTTCCTCTAAGGGGAGATGATGGCGAGTTTCATGAAACAAAAAGAAGGGTTTCAAGGAGATCGATAAAGAGAGCAGACACATCACTAGAGTCCAAGGTTTGCTAGCTATCTGTGAAAATAATCAGTTGGGTATAATAAAACAACAACAACAACCCAGTCAATCCCGCGGAAGCAGGGTCTGGGGGGTTGAGATGTACGCACTCTTTCCCCAAACCAATCGAGAGAGTGTTTCTGATAGATCCAGAACAATAAGACACCAGAATTACAAGAAAGCGTGACTCATAGAAAGGGAAACAACATCATAATCAAAGCAGGAAGGAGACAGAAATAAAGAAAGGCCCACAATACAAAACATCAAGGCCCAAAACTATATACATCCGCAGCCCGATTGCACCCCCTCCAGCAGCTGACGTCATATCTTCCGACAGGTTCAGCAAATTGAGATCATGACGAATGACCTCCATCCAACTCTTCTTCGGTCTACCTCTCCCCCTACGTATATCTCTGAGATCCAAGCTCTCACACCTACGAACCGGAGCTGCAGACGATCTCCTACGCATGTGCCCAAACCAACGCAATCTACATTCCCGTAGTTTGTCCACAATACTCGCAACTCCCATCTTGCTCCTAATGTCTTCATTTACAATTTTGTCAAGTCTCGTGTGTCCACTCATCTAGCGCAACATTCTCATCTCAGCCACTGACAGCTTATGTTCTTGAGCTCTAGTAGTAGGTCAACACTCCGAGCCATACAGAACAATCGGTCTAACAAGCATCTTGTAGAATTTCCCTTTCAGTTTTGCCGGAACCTTTCTGTCACATAACACTCCCGATGCTCTTCTCCATCTAAGCCATCCTGCTTGGACTCGATGATTGATATCCCTGTCTATACCCCCATCGCTGTGAACGTACGAGCCAAGGTACTTGAAAAACCCTTTTCTAGGGACAAGATCTTCCCCCAATAAAACAGAAGTCTCTGCATCCCTACCCTCTCCAAAACTAAACTGAACATACTCGGTCTTGGTCCTACTCAATCTGAAACCCTTGAGTAGGACCAAGACCGAGTATGTTCAATTTGGTCCTACTCGTTTCTGAGTTGGGTTTAATAAAAATAAAAGTTTATTTTGCTTGTCTAATATAACCCCTCATTTCCTTTTTTTTCGTGAAACCAAGAATTATACCGGACTTTAGTACTGATTTGTAAATAGGTTGATTTTTTTTTAAAAAAATTCCATATATGTTGCCTTGTTAGCATTTTTGGTCTATAAAAAAACCCATTAAAATATGTTATCACTACTCTTAAAGGTTGGAGTATTTTTATTACATTTAAAAGGTGATGACATATTTTTACCATACCTCAAAGGTAGGGTATTTGAATTAGTTTTCCCCCATTAGAACAGAGTTAGCATTTTCAGCAATATATATAAAAGTAAAATATTTATCAGAGCAAACCTCGCCGCTAAACCCTTGTACACGATGCAGATTTTTATGCTACCCTCATCTATACATAATGAACTGGATCAATTCAACAAAATTTTCTTTAGAAATAAAGATGTTCAACACAGGCTGCTAATTGGATGGGATAAAGCGTGTAAACCAAAGAAATATGATGGGATGGGAATAAGCTATAAGGAATTCAACAAATATGAATACAACACTTTAAATGAAACTTCGATGGAAAATTCTTATAGAACCACAAAATATTTGGACCAAGATCATTCAACATAAATATATCAAGGACACTCAACTTTTAGAATACAAACGATTAAATGAAGAGGTGGAGCATCATGGTAATGGTAAAAACTTAGATGTCTACATGAGGGATCTGTCATTCTCCCATGTTTCCTGAAACGATAATAGAGTGCCTGATAAGGTTGTACATCTTTGCCACTTTATTGGAGGTTTCGACATATACAACGATTATAGTATGTATAACCTCATTTATAAAGATGCTTTCGAGTAGACTTCCTATCCAAATTATTACTTAATAAAAAAAAAAGTGATTTCAATTAAACACTCACCAAAGGAAGTAATGTGATTTCAATTAAAAGGTGACTTTGTGCATTAACTTCGAGATCGAGTGGTGTATTCACTTTACCAGTTTACCCTATGGAAATATATGTCAAACCTTAAAAGTTGGTCTTATCCCTTTCTTCCATTACTTTTTCTCCAAACATCAATTTATTTATTTACTTGGTTTTTCAATTTGAACAACACTATATTGGAGTATAAATTAATGAAATAATTTAATATGTACATACATATATACATATAAACTATTTTCTTCCATTATCTCTTCAAAAGTCATGGGCCCAAAAGTCAATGGAATGGACGTGTGAAAGAGAGAAAGTTTAATGCTTTATATAGACCTATTTTGAGGTTTGCTTAAAATTTATATAAGATCACCCCCTTATGCATGGTAACGATATATTACAGTATAATATTTAATGAGGTTAATTGAATTTGGTTGATAGATTTTAAAAATTGAAAAAGTAGATTTTTTTATTGGATAAAACTTCGAGTTCAGATATATATGAAATTCGAGAGTCGGTAAGATCGACAGACAGAAAAACCGTCTAAAAATCATAACATACAACAAAATAAAACAAAATAAAATGGTATAACCTAGACAAACACATTCTACAAATCTAACCTTTTGGTATTTTTAATAACTCTAAAATAGGAAGTTTAATTACACCTTTTTATAATAAACGATCCCCCCTTGACCCATTTTAATTGTTACTCCGTACAATACAAAATTCAATCGAATATATAATGTCCATTCTCAAAATGTCCAACTAAAAAACCACTTGTGTTATAAAAAAAACTATTAGATGTGGATTTGTTCATTAAAAAAAGAAGAACAAAAACTATTATGGTTCGTATGAGACGAGGTTAATAAACTGACTAAAATTATAAACAGGGTAAAATTTATAAACTATTGGTAAAAGTAGTTAAAAATTTAAACAACAAGATAATCTCCGTATGGGGAGAAAAATAGTTTATTTGTAAAAAGGGAAGTTTATTTGGTTGTTATTAGGGGTATTTTGGTATTTTCAAACCAAATAAGATAAAAGGGAGAATAAACACCCAAATAACCTCTATTTTATAGCTTATTTTTTAACACAATTTTTTAACACGTTTTTGTTTATTTTGGTCATCCAAACAACAAAAAAACTATTTAAAAAATAAACACCCACAAATGATTAATTTTTAACGGTTTTTTTAGTTGTTCATACGAACCCTTAGTGTTGAATTCATTTGATGACTTAATCAAATCACAAATTAATGTGCCCTTATCAGTTATCACCCTACAAACAAGAATCACGAAAAAAAAAAAGATTTTACCAATTGACTCATTATTATTAGACATCAATAAAAATTACCTCAATCGATCTAGTGGATAGAGACACCAATTAATCAATAATTAAAAACTTTATTTCGCTTAATTTAGAGTACGTGTAGGGCTGCTAATTTAGAATGTACTGTATATTATCTATACATCGTCCGGCCGGCCAACAATAATACAATATCATCTTCAACTGCTCTCTTTTTTCCGTGTGGGGAAATTTTTCGTTTTTTGGGTGGAAAGTGGGGAAATTTTGCTAAGACCAATTAAAGGTGAATGTGCTTTTCTTCGCCCATTTTTTCATTAGCATTTGTATATTTGTATGGTTTCACCATCTGGAAACCTATACAATTTTTTTTCGAATTGATGGCCTAATTAATGACATAGATTAGGAGACCAAATTAATAAAAAAAATTTTTTTAATCATTTTACCTTTTTTTTTAAAAAAATGATTTTCTTAAAGATTTATAGATTGAAACCTGGAGAATTTTTCGATTTGATTTCTTAATCTATATCCTCATAGTTATAGGATATAAGTTAGAAGACAAATATTGTAAATATTAGGGTTGGAGGACCTATGTTTCTCTTGACATAGTCAAAGAAATGATGTGTACAATTCAACCCGCCATACCCCGTTTGTAGCAGGAAACATTGAGATTGTTGTTGTATTTGTATTAAGGATGCTTACCTAGGGTTTCCTTGTTCATTATTTTCATAGAATGGGTTTCCTTTTTCATTATTTTCATAGAATGTGTATTAGAATAACTCCAACAGTTATTATAAAAATTCTCTAAAATAGAAATCAAAATACAAAAATCTCTAAAAACAATTACACTCCAACTCTAACAGCGTGTACATATTTCTGCATTTATTATACATTATAATAAATTCAAAAATTAATAATGTACTAAATGCATTTATTAATGAAATTGAATTCTACACTTTTAAAAATTTCATTTAAACTTAATTATAATGCCTTCACATTTGTATATGTCAAATTTAGTTTAAATGAAGAACTGGTAAAACTTCTAAAAACTTCATCCTTAACTTAAATAAGTTATTCTAATGTACAATTTAATAATTTCATTTAACTTTTAAAACTTTTAATAACTTCACTTAATTTGTTATAAATAGAACAAAGCTATTCATTCATTGTCACACTCATATTTATATGTTATTGTACTTCCTAATTTTTTCCATCTCTTAAAAATCCCTTTACATATGGATCGTCGTTCATTGGGTAGCCGCTATTTAGTTGATACATATATGAACGGCGATGATGATATAGATGACGATTATGAATAAGAGCTATTACTTGCTCAAATAGGGGTTGCAATTTGAAGGGTGAAGCAATAAATTTGATTTGGCAACCAAGAGAGAAGTTCGTCCGGGACAATTTGCTTCTAAAGTCTGAAAATTAATCCATCAATGCAAAATCAAGGATAGTGTTCATTTGATCTAAACATCGTTCCATTGATCGATGAAGATGTCGATGTCGACGGAGATGGTACCGGTGGATATTCACGCACAGAAACCTTTCTATTTGAAGCTCCATTCATGGATGCCAATGTCGATGTTGATGCCGGAGGCGAGGGTGGAGATGCACACGCAGAAGCAAAGGGCAAAAATGCAATGTCGAAGATGATTCCATCATCTTGTACAAAAAACTTAGCCATTGATGTAAATGGTGAACCGAATGAGGAGTTTGAAGCTCCATGGTAGGACATTCGTGTACCTTGGCTCATGGAAGATGATGACGTGGATGCTAATGTCGATGTCGAAGCCGAAGGAGCTGGTGGAGATGGTGAAGGAGCTGGTGGAGATGTCGATGTCGATGCTGACAATTTGGAAGCTTTGCATTCAGGTAAATCCATGAAGTCCTGCAACAACACTATGTTAAAGACCAATCAACGTTTTGTCCTTCCAATCGTTGCATAAGATCATTCTTGACCCCTCTATATTGATTTGTAGGCATATTTCACCAGCAAAACAGAGCTCCTAGAAGAATGAAGGTCCTCTTCAATGAAGATCGATGGAAAATTTATAGTGCTTTGTTGGCTAGAAGTGTCGATGGAAAATTAAGGCATGGTATTACAACCAAAGAGGTTTCGAAAATGTTTTCGGATCCATTGAGAACAGTACAAAGAATTTGGAAACGGGCAAAAGACACTCCACATGGACAACTTATCGATGGTTCGCATAGAAGAACAAAAAAGTGTGGAAGGAAGAAAATTCATATTGGCATCGATCAATTGAAGGTCGTCCCGCTACAACGTCGCACAACTATAAGGTCAGCTGCACTTGTGTTGGGGGTTTCCCCGAAAAAATTACACAACCGTATGAAGGAAGGTGAAGTTCGTCGACACTCAAATGCTATTAAACCTCTTTTACGAGAAGAAAACAAGTTGGCAAGACTTAAATTTTGCATATCCATGCTAGAGACATCCATCATGAGCCTAAATTCGTCGATATGTACAGTGTAGTGCATATTGATGAGAAATGGTTTTACATGACAAAAAAATCAGAAACTTATTACTTACATCATGATGAAGAAGAGCCGCTACGCACTTGTCAAAGTAAAAACTTCATTGGGAAAGTTATGTTCCTTGTTGCTATGGCTCGACCGAGATTTGACGACAATGGAAATGAAGTATTTTTTGGGAAAATAGGAGTCTTTCCATTTGTCACCACACAAGCAGCCCGAAGGCGAAGTCAGAATAGAGAGGCAGGCACATTAGAAATGAAACCTATGACGTCGGTGACGAAAGAGACAATTAGAGCTTATTTGATCGAAAAAGTTATGCCTGCAAATCAAGCTAAGTGGCCCATGGAGAACTCCAGAAAGCCTATCTTCATTCAGCATGATAATGCAAGAACACATATTAGTACAAGCGATGAAGAATTTCAAACAGCGGCCACCAAAAATGGATTCGACATTCGGATAGTATGTCAACCACCAAACTCACCCGATTTAAATGTCCTAGATCTTGGTTTTTTAGAGCTATCCAATATTTACAACATAAGGAGTGTCCAAGGAGCATAGAAGAACTTGTACAAGTCGTTGAAAAGTCCTTTGATGATTATTCTACAACCATGGTGAACCGTATATTCTTGACTCTACAATCGTGCATGATAGAGATCATGAAGGTTGGAGGATCCAACAAATATAAGATCCCTCATGAGAAAAAAGAAGCTTTAGAGAGGGAGGGTCGTCTTCCTAAACAACTCACATGTGAGTATTCGCTCGTTCATGACATTATGGATAAGTTGGCATAGTATGGCTTGTCTAATTTGGAATTGTACTTTTTGTTTCTCACTTTATAACATCTCTGAATTCTGTAAAAAAAAATTGCTCTGTTATGAAAGCCTAGTATGTCTTCTGTTAGCTTTGTAATCTGACATAAGAGTTGCAGATTTTGTGATATGTTACCATGGTGAACCATTTTGTAATCTGTTGACACTAGGATTGGCACTTTGTAATATGTTGGTGAAGTATGTAATTTTGCAATCCGTTGGATTAGTATGTATTCTGGCATTTTTTGAGATGAATGCAACTGTTTTTTTGAAGTTCTGCAAAGATTATAGACATATTATACGACTCGTTTACCGTTCACATATATTTGAACATAATATGTCTGCAGTAGGTATGAATTCAAATCATTTGCTCCTGTAGTGTGTATAACGAGACTGCTATACTAATTGACATAAGCTACAAAAGAACATGAAGAATTCTCTACTAATTGACATAAGCCCATGTGGGATTTGAACCCACATCTTTGTGCTATGCACAATGCTCTACCAATTGAGCTAATGGCTTATAAGTTAAACTGGATTAAAAAAAGCCTTTCACTTACGTTTACAAACAGGCAAAGCAAACCTTCACAAAAAATCCTGTAAATAACAACATTTCAGAATATGAGTCAGTTTACAATTAGATATAGCTTGATACAGAGCCTTCACTTTGGTTACTTGTACACTAGCACAATTGAATTGTGACCATACCACTTTAGTTTGCGCAAATCGGTATTACCATATAGCATCATGGAACGAGTATTGCTAGAAATATGAGCATATATTTTTAGAATAAATTAATTATTCCACTCGAATAGATAATCACAAATGCTATCATAAGTGGGCAATCATGATATTGCTAGAATTCATCTAGACATTGAATTAGTCATATGATTTACTCCGTATAGTTTTTCTAATGCTAATTACTCATGATGCTTTGATTTGGCCTATATGCTCAATCTCCCTAATCATATCTATCTTTATCTTTTCCACCTTCACAAAACCTCCCCCAATAGTATACATATAAATTCACATATGACAACAATGGCATCAATTCACATATGACAGTAAAAAATCACAATAATGACAACAATTTATACTCATATAAGGATATATATATACATGTTCAATTTATACTCATATAAGGATATATATATACACGTTCAATCCCAACTGTAATACAATTGACCCCCAATTTATTTTTTATGACAACAAACACCATCAATTTGTAAAGCATCAAGTCTGGAACCTTGTTCAATTTCTAACTGTTTGAAATTGAGTTCATGCATTTTAGAAAAGAATAGATTAGACATAAAAGAAGGAGAAGGTGAGAAAGAGTACCGTTATTGAGCGTGCAGTAGAGAACTCGGACAACCAACGCGCAGGACAACCACAAAACAGGTCGAAGGGGGCCGGAGATGAAGTGACGAAGACGCGGCGAGGAGTACGTGGAGATGTGGAGCGAGTCAACAGCGAGAAGGTGGTGGATTGAGTGAGTCACCGTCGGCTTCGAGGGTTCGAGCTAGGGTTCGAAAATCCCTAATTCACCAAACTCACCCGATTTTGACATCTAGGGGGACGAGGTGTAGAAAGCTAGGGTTTCAGAGAGGAAGGGTCGGAGATGGGCACGGGGGATTCATTCTCCCGGATCGTGTGTAGCTAACTTGATCGGCGACTTGAGTATTATGTCGAGGAAGGAGGAGGACGAGGGGCAATAGGATTTTTCTGGAAAAAAAATACTGGGTTAATAGCAGTACTTTGAACAATGAAAAAGGGAAAGTGAAAACGTCATTTATTTTTATAATCTCTCCTAACCTCAAAACATCAATTAATTGGAAACGGAGGGAGTATTTTTTTTCTCTCTCATTCTATTTTTCTATTTTACAAAAGGGTTTACAAGAGCTATTGGGGTTAAAAATAGGCGCATTTGCAGAAATACACCAAATCGGTGTTCGGTTTGCAAAAGTATATCCGTTTTCTGAGAATAGCAAAAATAGGATAGGTGGGTCATTTGTGCTAAAAAAAGGTCATTTGTGCTAAAAAATAATGACTGAATTTACCTTTAAATTTAAATGTAAAAATCATTAAAAGGAGATTTATGAATTAAAATAAAAGTTAAAAAATATATAAAAAAATCAAATATACATTAAAATAATGTTTATAATATTTTTTTCTCAGAAATTTAAAAATAATAAAAGTAGCCGGATGAAAAACATCGCCTTAGTAAGAGAATTAAACCTGACATGAACAAATTTTTTGTTGACAGGATATATGTTCTTTATGACAAGGCAAAATATTAATACTGACATGATGGTGTTTATAATAGGGAAGAGAATAAAGATACGATTTTATCCATACCATAACTAGAAATTAAAGGCATGTCGAAAATGACAAAGTTATTCGTTCACAACGACAGGATTAATGTTCATAGTGACAAGACTGCGGATGTACAATGACAGGATTGAAGCTATAATCTGGGAGAGAATCACTGAAGATACGGTAAATCATATTTTTAGGATTATTAACCATATTTACAAAATGATTGTCAATATATATCTTGAAACCATAATAATATCATATTGACAGGATGAATATTGTTCTTGACAATCCCAAATATGAACATTGACAGGATATGATCAATAATCGGCGGGAGATTGAGTAAAGATACGATTTTGACCTAAATTATAACCACTAGATTATTAACCCTAACAGCTTAATTTCCGCCTCCTACCAGATCTTCCCTCCAATATACATTACCCTCCCCCGCCTCTAACAAAATCTAAACTTTATCTTCTTAAATCTTTGTTCAAACTAATACAAAAGTAAGAGGTTCATGCGACAACCATATCTTCCATTGGAATACGCTTGATCTTCGATTGATTGTTATTGCAGTCATGGGTGAGCTCTTCATCGCAAGAATTTCCTATCAGTTTGTTTGTTATGATAGTTATTTTGTCCATATTCATATAATATTCATTACTTGTAGGTCGAAACGATTACTATATGTCATTGATAACCAATGGTGAGTGGAGGGTCAGTGGAACCAAGTGGACCTATGAAGGAAAGCAACTGGCAAAAGGAGTTGTTGTTGGTGACAATATGAAGTATGAGACGATTAAGGAGAAAATAGTCGAGAAGATAATTTTTGATCCCGACAGGTATGAAATTGAATTGAAGTATGTTCAATCTATGAGAGAGAACTTTCCACCATTTGAGATTAATGATGAAGATGATTGGGAAGCATACAAGTTCTTGAATATGAAGTCAAAATAGTCTACGTGGCTTATAGAATTGAACACAAGTCTTGTAAGGAAGAAAGATAGGCAATTTATGGAGAGAGTTTGAAATGAATCCGATTCTGGAGGGAAAGAGTTCAATGGAGCATACAATAGTTCCTCTATCCGCACCACCGGCAACACAAAGTCAAGACGAAGTTGGTTTTGACAGGGAGGTAGTTCACGTTGACAGGCCATATGCTTACGTCGACAGGTCATTAGATGAAATCATCGATGATGATAATCGGTGTGAATTGGTGGGTGACAAAGCCAACCTTGGAGATGTTCGGAAATATTTTCAAAGAAAGTTGAAATCTCATGAAATTGTAGAAATAAGCAGTGATGATGATGAGGATATAAATCCGTCATCAAGGAAAAGAGTATATGATGAAGGGAATATAGAGTCTTCCTCAAGGAAAAGAGGACACAACGTCATTGACTTGGGTAGTCCTGATAGAGAAGAACGTATGTGTCAAGATGATTATGATGGTGGTGAAGGATGGACAGAAGTCAAAGGCCTACAGGACCAGTGGTATGGAGAGGGGAAAGGGGACGATGAAAATGCCGGTTTTGATGTTGTGGATGAAGCTTTTATCCAAGAGGTACAAGGGATGGAGGAAACCTATTATCGTACTCGCAAGGATGCTAAAATGTTAAAGGATGTTGATTGGGAGGAGGACCATAACCAAATAGAAGGGACCGATAATAGTAAAAAAGTAATAAGGGTTGGAGTGTATTTCAATTCAAAGGAAGAGTTAAAGGATGCACTAAATGCCATGGCGCTGGAAAACTGCTTCCAATTAGATGTGAAGAAATCCGATAAAAATACATATGTAGTGGGGTGCATCAGCAAGGACTGTACTTTCAAGTGTCGTGGAACAACCTTTCGGAAGACCAACATGTTTTTAATGAGACAGTTTGTCCCACAACACAGTTGCGGCATGGGAATAAAGCACAACCACCACAAACAAGCTAGCTCAACATTCATTGCCAATAAAATACTTCACAAGTAAGAGTTAATTTTTTCTCATTGGTTGAGTATGTCTATGAATAATAATATAAACCATTGTTGTGGGTGTTAGGTACCAACGTGGGGGTAAAGGGCCAAGAGCATCAGAAATACAAGAGTTGATGCAAGAAATGGGAGTCAAGACTAGCTACCACAAAGCTAACAGAGCACGGTTGAGGGCAGAAGATCTAGCTAGAGGTACAGCAGAGGAAAGCTATGGTCGCTTGTATGCATACTTCTATATGCTTGAGAAATCAAATCCTGGATCCCAAACATGTATTGTCAAAGATTCTGAACAGAGATTCAAGTATGTCTTCTGGTCGTTAGGTGCATGGATAAGGGCAGTCCCAAACTTAAAAAAGGTATATGAGTATGCGTATGACTTATCTGCATAATTTAATTAGTCAGGACATATTTTTTATTTGACAGGATACGAAAGATTTGTGACAGGATCTTATGATACTTTCGTATTAATGTACAATTTTATTTTTTGATAGGTGATATCAGTTGATGGAGCACACTTAAGTGCACGGTACAGAGGCGTTCTTCTTCAGGCAATGGCGCAAGATGGAAACGGCCAAATCTATCCCATCGCTTTTGGGGTAGTTGATAGTGAGAATGACGACTCTTGGTCATTTTTCTTCAAAGAATTGAGTGCTATTATCATAGATGAACCAGATGTAGTTATCGTCTCTGATCGTCACACAAGCATTGGAAGAGGTTTGAGGAAATCCTACTCTTTCGCCAAGCATGGGTTCTGCACCTATCATCTGTATCAAAACTTTAGGAGCGTACACAAGAGGGGATTTGTTCAACCTCTTTAATCGGGTTGCAAAGGCATACACCATTGAAGAATTTAACCATCTGTTTGCACATCTTTGCAGGGAGTCAGACAAGGTCGGTGCTTATCTACAAAATGCAGGATTCGACAAGTGGGCAAGAGCACACTTCTGTGCCAATAGGTTCAACATACTGACTTCAAATAATGTTGAAACCATGAATTCGAGATTTAAAGTGGAACGTGGTTGGCCCATTGTTGCCATGTTTGACGGGATGATAGGCATCATTGCACATTGGTTTTGTGAGCGGCGGGAAAAGGCAGAAAAATGGGATGCAATGGTTACATCTGATGTGCAGGCCAAGCTTGATAAAAGGTACTTGCAATCTGTCAAAATGACGGTACGCAGGCTAAGTCAATTTGAAGCTGAGGTGGTGGATGGAACGATCAGATTTGCTGTTAATCTGCACAGTCGGACATGTGATTGCAAGAGGTTCTAGATTGATCAGATTCCTTGCACACATGCCATAGCCGTAGCAGCGGATAGGGGGGTGAATGTTGCTGAACTTGTGCATCCCATGTTCAGGAATGACCACTTGAAAGAAGTTTACAAGGAAACATTGCATGTTGTTCCACCCGTTGATCGGTGGGTCGTTCCTCCATCGATAGCATCCACTATATGTCTACCGCCCCTAGTAAGAAAGCGTGTTGGGAGACCCAAGGTAAATAGATATCGTGCACCCTGGGAGATGGATTGGTCGAAGATGCGAAAATGTGGTCGGTGCGGAACCAAGGGTCATAATCAGCATAACTGTACTAGGCCCAGTACATCAAGGGCAGGGTCCTAACAACATGGTTTCCATATAGCTGTCATATTGGTGGACTTGGTTTATGTTTTGATTATCTTCTACTTTGTTTATGTTTTAGTTCTCTTCAACTTTGTTTATGTTGGTTGAATTGGTTTATTTTTTGCTTATCTTAAACTTTGTTTAGTTAGTTCATGGATTGGTATTCTGTTTTTCTATAAAAACCTCCAGTAGACATTTTTTTTGTTACGTTGTTATTGTGTGGTTCGTGTTTACAATTTCGTTATTTAGTTTACATCCTGACAGTGCAAGTATTGATCCTGTCATTACTGTAAAAAAACCATCAATGATATCTGCTTTTCTCAGACAGTTCAGGCTAAAAAACCCCATAAAATGGCTATAGGTATTTTTTGACTAGAGTTGATGATTTTTACAAGTAAACAAAGTCGCATCTCAATGGAGAGTAGAATCTTGAGCCTAACGGTGTTTTTCTTCATGTTAGATGATGCCTTATTAATATTGAATCGAAGTCTTTTATATGAGAATCGCTTGCCTTTTAGGCTTTTACCCTGATATAGTCTCATCTCTTATTTGCTCACAAGCATAGTAATGTTCGAGAAATTTTGTGCATGTTACAAAATACAAACTAAAGTCGCCCCGAGGCTCCGTTTAAATCGAGCTTCAGAGTCGCAAAAACAGACAAACAGATAAACATCTCCAAAAACGGACAAACAACTGTGTGCATAATTGGTTTCTGTACACAATGGGGAAAACCTTGGGTCAATTATAAGTAGGTACTAATCTAACCTATTACAAAAACAGACAAACAGCTATGTGCATAATTGTACCATCGTACATGAACCTATTCATGTCGAACAAACATTAGATAATAGATAGAGTCTTAGGCTAAACAAAACAACAGGTTTGCGCATAATTGTACCATCGTACATGAACCTATTCATGTCGAACCAAAACATTAGATAATAGATAGAGTCTTAGGCTAAACAAAACAACAGGTTTGCGCCATAATATTGTTAGCCCCTGCTCCACTTGCAGTTGAAGATGTTATGCGCCAGCTCATTCCTAAACAAATCAACATTCTTGTCTGAAACATCCAACAACTCCGTCTTCCCAACAATTAGAAGTTCAATAGATTTGAGCGTGTACACCCCACAATCCCCCCTGCAGATTCAGTCACACCATAAGTAATACGGATTATAAGTTCAAATACTTCATCAAAATACATCAAAAGGTTGGTAGATGCACTTACACACACTCGTTTGTTTCCAAACCTTTCACTCGATTGACACTCAAAGGAGATCTACCAAAGTGTGCATAATTCTTTGCCAAAGGCTCATATTTTTCCAACATCATCGGAAGCTTTTCAATAATCGGAGTTAAAAGAGTTTTCACCGCCCTCTCCCGGTTAAGAGCAACATTAGAATCATACACATGTATGCACCACTTGTTGAGGTCAATTTGTAGAGCCAACCAGTGTTTACCTTCAAAGTTGAATGGAATATAAATGAACTCGATGTCTTTCCAGCTCTTACCATAAAGAGGTGGTAGTTGTCCTTCGTAATATTTCAACATAATATCCTCCTTCTCCAGGTTTGCTGCCCACCATGAGTCTAGTACTACAACCTTCTTGTGCTTATCTGAGTGTCCATGGACTAGTTCACGAAGGAAGTACATGACTTGTTCCATGTGCTAAGACATACCCGATTGATAGTCATTTAATGTTATAGATGAAAAATCGTTATAAGATTAAATTGGATTTACAATACCAATATTTTACCTATGAAGTTAACCACACTTGTGGTTCGATAAGGGCCTTAAAGAATCATTTGTCGAGGGCAATTCCCATCGGCCTGGTCGGCAATCGGGGCTGACACATCAAACCAGTGACATATAAATATAAGCAACTATATTTTGCACGTCATCACATACGAACAAAAAAGAAGTAACTTACCTCTATGACGCAAGCCAATCCAGTAATTCTGAAGCCCCTTGAACACTTGTATTTTTTGTCTTCCATGTCACTACACCCACATCATAATTATCAGGGAGCCTCCCATATTTTTTTGCTCGAGTTATCTGTTGTGTAATGACTTTTTTCCCTGGATTGTCACTCCTTTTGGAACGAGTATAATACTTCCCTTCTGCTTCTTGTATGACATCCTGAACGGGCTCTACTCCTTGTGCTTGATTCAATTGTAATCCCTTATCAACACATCCAGGGGACACATGTTTTTCAGTGTCACCGTAATATCAAACCACATGAAAATAAGTTTTATCGAACATCTATTTACATAGGTTAAAATAAATTATAGTTAGTGACCAACCTGTTTTGTTATGTTGTATGATCGACTAGTGTCATTATCTGCATTATCCCCAAGGACTTGGTCTGGCTTCTCAACAATTAACTCTTTTCGATCCTCTTTTCTGTTGTCTGCAGTGTACCGGTTTCCATCAGCGACATCTACATTGTTTTCCTCCCATTCGTAGTCCAAAGATGCATGCTAAATTGGCAGTCAATGTAAGTAAAAAAACTACCTTGTATGTTGTGAGTAGCATATAAAACATGACTTCTAATCTTGAAAAAATTCACATCTAAACTTTCAGAACCTTTTAAATTTGAAGATGTCATACCTTATTGTTTTCCCTGTCGGGTTGACCCCTCCTACTGTCAGTTACATCTTTCTTGGAAGAGTCACCATCCTGAGTTGAATCACATGATGCTTGTAAGGCTTTTCTCTTCGACAAGTAATTCTTTAGATTTGTGAAGTCCCTTTCAAGCCTCTGCATCCTCGTAGATAATTCATTTCCTTGCTTATCTACCTTATCGGCTAGCTCTTTTCCTTGCCTCAAAACAGTATCAGCCAATGCCTTGAATGCGGACACGATCTCGCTTGATGAAGTAATGTCATTATTGATAGGGCATTGTTCATCTACCTTCATTTTTTCCATGTCAACACTTCTTTTAATATTGTCCTCCAGAATCTTTACATGGTCATCGAAGTACTCATGGACAATTTCTTCAGAGAAGTCGCACTGGTCTAACATATTCTCTTCACCTTCCTCCTCCAGAAGAATTGATTTGACTTCCATGTGCCTTTCTACCAAAGTACTAATCATAACATGGTCATGTGTAACATCAGAGTGCCAACGTAAACCACGTGGAATGACACGTTCATCAAGCCTAGCTGCACACTTGGAGCCAATGTGTGGGACCGCTTCAAATACCCAAATCTGCGTTCATATAAAAGTCATGTGAGTTTATACATTTTCCTATGAACATTAACAGATTACAACACCAAATTATCAAACAATCAAAGTCAAAATAAACCTAAGAAGCCAATGGGAGTGCAATCCCATGATTAACCTAACTGATCAACTCCATGATCAAGCAAAAAACATAATCACAAACAAGGCAGAGGAAGATGCAGAGTGTAATTTTCATGGTTTTCAGGTAAGAATGAAAATTCATGTGAGTTTATACCCACTTCTATGAACATTAACAAATTACAAGAGCATTCAAAGAAAACATTATTATATGCACACGTTTACCTGGAAAATTATAGGTAAACCTTTGATGGTATACCCTGTTCTACAAGCTGAGGAACTAACTTGTGATTTTGCATTGGTTGCAATTCGTCTATTTAGAGCATTCTTCAAACTGTCATGCAGCTCCAGATAAGCAATCCTACCCCATGGGAATTTATTGAATCGATCCATATCTTCAAGCAATTTCACATGTGCAGAATTGACAAAGCGCTTTTTGTCGCCACCTAGGATAACACCCTCCAAAATCAGCAAAAGTGCCAGCTTAAGTTTTCGGGTAGTGTTCTCTTTAGCCTCTATGAACAGATCCGCAAGTTCAGCAATACGGATTTTGGTCCCTCTTAACAATGAAGTCATAGCATGATTGTCCTTTTCCAGTTCCTCATATCCGTGGCAAATCAACCCAGTAAGTAGCCTAAATTCTTTAAGGGAAAAACGACAAATTTTCCCATCCACTTCATACCATGTCTCCCATTTATTTTTGCACTCTACTTGTCTAAACAACACATTGTGCAACAACTGAGACGATAGCTTCATTGACTTTATCATCTTCACAATTTTGCCGAATGGCCCATCTAAAACTAGTTGCCATATTCCAGGGGATAATTTATCCTCAATTAGCTGAAGATATGCAAGTCTAGAGTTTTGGTTTATTCTCCCATAAAACATATGTTCACTCTTATATTTCAATTTCACCTGCATGATGTAGTTCAGTTATAGACTAACCAAATAACTTAGAGAAATGATTTGAACTATAATACAGATGAGTTATACTAACTTTCACCTCTGTTTGAGGAGTAGATGTTTTAGGTTTCAACTTGCTTGTACTAGTACCCACAACTTCCATGCCATTTGAGTTATCTGACTCAAGGATCCTCTTCCTTTTACCCTTTGCCCTCGAAGAACTTGCTTTCGCCGCCTTCCCTCCTCTTGTATTAGCCATAGAAGTTAGCCGGTTCTGACCTGTAATCAAACCATTGACCATTGACATTTTATATTTAATAATATAGACTAAAGCATATAAAAAATACAACCATCATGACACAATCATCTACGTTTCTCAAACACGATTCAAATCAATACAGAGTAGATCATTTCAACTTATGATGATCTACACATACGGAGTAGATTATTTCAACTTATGATGATCGCCGCCTTCCCAAGAATGATTATAATGATCACTTAACAGGAAAGGTTCATTGCTGATATTTGCAATCTGTAAAGCATAAACAAAAACTTAAAATAACCAACAATCTCATCCTTAAAAAAATCAAAAGATGCAGTGCACACCAATTGAAGTGGCCATTAAACACCAATTGAAGTTCTGCAACCTAATTAACTATAAGGGTACACCAAATCGGATTTCAGTTCCTCAACATTTCGGCATTGGAATACAAGGGCACATCCTTTTCATCTCAAATCAGAGTACATTATTGAGCGCAACAATGAAGACGATATTTGCGACTGTAATTGCTACATGTAACACCAATATCTATCAAAGAATGAAGAATTGAAGCTTGTTTTCAAACAGTTTGTTTTTACCTTTGGGAAGTCGAGACTCGAGAGAGTTCTAATCAATACAAGTCGCAGGGTGGCCTGATGGAGCCGGAGCCGGAGGTTGGTCTGCTCTTGGGGTCGAGGCCGGAGTCGGAGACTGATTGCGCCGGAGTGCTCGCGCAGCGCCGGAGGGTGAGGGCAGCGACCCGCTGCTCTTGTGTGTTCTGGTTAGGGATTGGGATTGGGTAGGTCGGGGGCGCCGAGTGTAGGTGCAGCGACGGAGCCGGAGACGAGGGCTCAGGTCCGAGCGCCGAAGACTTGGGGTTGGGTCTGAGTGCTGGAGAGTGGAGGGTGAGGGCAACGATAGTCGGGCTGCTATTATTTGTTCTGGTTAGAGATTGGGATTTGGGTAGGTCGGGGGCGCCGGAGTGTATGCGCAGCGACGGAGTCGGAGACGCGGGCTCAGGTCCGACTGCTGGAGACTTGAGGTTGGGGCTGAGCACCGGAGACTTAGGGTTAGGGATGTTGTGTTTTGGTTAAGGATTGGGTCGGTCGGGTTCTGTCCATCCAAGTAGGGATTGGGTTGGGATTAGGAAATTTTTTTTTTAATTTCAGTTTTTTTATTTTTTAATTATTTAATATAATTTTAAAATAATTTTAAAATATAAGAAAAATGAAAAATAATTAAAATATTGAACTTTTTTTTAATGATTTTTTGGGGTGGTGGGTAGTTTTGATAATTGAATAAGGTATTTTTTGCAAATTTCCATATATTGATGCAATTGATTTCAAACCTAGATATTTTTGCAAACCAATTATCAAACTGGGGTATTTAGTAGTAATTCCCCTTAAAAATACCTCTTTTCTCTAAAACTTCTCATTTTTTCTATTTTACAGCTATTTTTGGGGTTTCTTTTAGGGATTATTTATGCCTTTCTATGTGTTTGAGTTTGGCGAGCAAATCGAAGAGAAGAAGAACAGGGTGAACTTACGAGCTCTTGTGACTATTCAATGGTTTGCGTTGGTGGTGAAATAGGTTTGTTTCGGTTGTCTTATTAGGGGGTTACGGTCCGTGAGCTAGCTAGTGCCACGGTTTGTACTAGAGAAGTCTTACGTATTTCTTTAATAAGAGAAGTAGATATGTTTGAAATTCCTTTCCAAGGCAAGGGGACGTGGAGGCTTTCATTATGCACTATGTATTGTACTTTGAGGGTTTTAACCATTAAATACTTATCATTTTTGTGTGCTTTTTCTGCCTAAACTATTTTAGTAGCACTAACACACATTCGTGAAGATCCAACAATTAAGTACTTTTATTACTTTGACTTATTTGTCAAAGTTTATTGAGTCTAATAATGTTGTGTGTGTACTACACCCAATATGCATAGTTCATTCAAAAAGCCTTTAACGAGTCTAATAAGATGTGTAGCTAACCGATTAACCCACCTAAGTTACTCTACCCCTAACATGAACATTTCCAATGATTAAGAACTTTATATTTTTGGGTAAGGGTGGGAGTATGTTTCCCTTAATTAAAAAAAAAGTTCTACAATACATATTGGATCTTTCGAGGGAGTAGTAATTCCTTGAAGATCAGGATAAAAGCATAGAAAATGAAAGGAGCATTATACAAAATGTGTAATTTTAAATGAAAACAAAAGGCAAAATCAGCTAGGCAAGGTGCTACTTGATTCGCTTCACGAAATATATAGCGAAACCGGATGTTCCAGTCCCTATGGAGGAAGTCTTGGCAACGAGTTAGCAGACTATGAAATGGATGAACCTGAGGAAGGTTCTTATCCATCAAATAAACTACTAGACGATAGTCAATTTCAACCCCAACATTTCGAAATCATTGCTCCCACAATAATCTGAGGTTGTCTAATAAACTCAAAAACTCAACTTTGAGAACTAAACAATCTCCTAAATTGTGTACAAATCCACGTACCCAATGTCCCATACAGTCTCATATCACTCCGCCGACTGCAGCTTTATGAGTAGTTGTTTTGAATGAGCCATCAATATTGAGTTTGAGCTAACACTCTTCTGGTAGAGTCCATGCCACAAAGATCGGATGGTGTATATGTCTCTCTAAACAAAAGCATAATTTACTCCAAGCATCTATTGATTCCAGAGCTTTATTAAGAACTTTACATTAATGCTCATTTAAAAGGATATTCTTGCATGTAGCTATTTTTTTGGAAGCTGGATAAGGATTAGGAAAGCAGCCGGCGACGATGTGGCTTTCTCCTAGCGCGTCCGAGCGGACGAGAACACGCAGTTCTGAATCAACACAACAGCTATCATCGGCAGGGATGCAGTAAGCCAGACGAGCAATCCTGTCTGCAACTGCATTGGAACCCCTGAAAATATAACGAATAACAACATGAGATATATAAGTAAGTAGTAACATCGTATCAGCCAACAGAAGCTCGATATTCCAAGGGCACGCCCATTCTTCAAGTAGAGCGTTTATTATGACTAAACAATCCCCTTCAATGAGAAGGTTCTGAATCTCAAGGCATCGAGCCTTAGCCACACCCATATGAAGTCCTAAGGCCTCCGCAAAAACCGCCGATGGATTATTGTAGGGACCTGACCCCAGTGAAATGATATCGCCGAGATGATCTCAAATAACGAAACCGTAAGTTCCATTTTGTGACTGGCGATACGATCCGTCGAAGTTCAGTTTAAAGGAGCCCGCTGGAAGTTTTTCCCAAATCTGGTTACGTTTTTCATTTTTATTGCTTGCAGAATTGCGCATGTACTTGTTATGCAGGCTGTGGGAATTCGAAATCACCAAATCCAAAATTGCATCTGAGCGATCATTCCAGGTCTGTTTCGCTGAATTACAAAATAAAGTGATGGAGTGACATGAAATAATACTTGTGTGTTGGAATACGAGCCGGTTGCAAAAAAACCAAATTCCCCACCAAACAAAGGCCAAAGTACCAAAACCAATAAAGCCAATTCGTTTGTAAATATGATTTAGGATGGAATTCGGTTGAGAATATTCGTCGATCCCCGAGTAGTTAGGACTGATGATGTTAAGATCATCCAGGACATCCCGTGTCATCGGACATTGTAACCAAATGTGTAAAGTGGATTCCGAAGTGCACCCACAGAAGTGACACCCCGAAGGGACAACCATATGAGATCTTTGTAGACGTTCAGATGTAGGTAGACCATCACGAGAGATTTTCCACAGAAAGTGTCTAATTTTCTTAGGGATGTCTAGCTTCCACAACCAGTGACATTGATATTGAGGGTCACCATCATGCAAGTGAATACTTTTAGAGGCTGAACGAGTAGAGAACCAACCATTCTTACTAGGACCCCAATAGAGTCTATCACTAAACTCATTAACCAGGAGTCTGATATCTATAATATTTGTAATTATATTTGTGCTAAACAAACCCTAGAGGTCATTGTTTAGGGCAGCGATATCCCATCTCTTATCATCGTTGATAAAACGGCTGACCAGCCATTTAGCCATGTTATCAACTATAGGGACAATAACTATGGTTGTTAAAGGTTTGTCAAGCAACCAGTTGTCCATCCAGAACTTGACAGAACGACCATCCCCAATGGACCAACGAAGTCCCGGTTTGAACAAATGCTTGATTACCATTAATTTCGACCATTGCCAAGAGGTATTACCTTTTTTGGTGTATTCTAACAACCGATAATCTTTTAGATATTTGGCCGAGATGACTCGAACCCTGATATTATTTGGTTCAGATAAAATTTTCCATAATAATTTCATCTGCAATGCTATATTCATAGTCTCTGCTTTGTAAATCCCTAGACCATCCACCAGAGTGTCTGAACAAATCTTAACCCAGCTGATAAGGGGGGTACTATTTTGATTTTTGTTCCAGAAGAATTGTCTATAAACATTATCTAATTCATTTAGGATGGAGGTAGGCAGCATAAATGTTTGCATCACGAATAGTGGTTGGGCGTTAAGGTTAGCCTTAATTAGAACCTTTCGACCCTCTGCCGAAAGAGTATTCGCTTTCCATTTGGTCTGTTGTTGTTTAGCTTTAAGAACAACGTCGGTGAATGTATCGTGGTTGACATGACCATTTATGATTGGGCAGCCCAGATACTTTTCCAGGTTATTTGCCTGTGGAATCCCTAATGTTGTTGCAATTCCATGGATGCATGTAGCTGAGGTGCCAGCGGACACTTGGAAACTAGATTTGTGCATGTTGACCTTTTGGCCCAAAATTTGAGAGAACCGATCAATCGTTTTTTGCAAAGTAAGACAGGACGTCGCATTCGCTTTCCCGAACAATAGCATGTCATCCGCAAAGGCCAGAAATGGGATCTTGACGCCTCCCCTCCCAATTGTGAAACCAATATTATTGGAAACTTGCTTGTCTTTGTATCGTTCTAGCTAGGACTTCTGCAGTTAGTATAAAAAGGAAAGGTGATAAAGGGTCTCCCTGCCTGAGGCCTCTTGCTAGTAAAAAAAAAAGGCGGTGAAGGTTCGTCATTGATGAGTATGGAGTAAGAAACAGTTTGAACACATTCCTTGATCCAGTGAATGAACTTGTCAGCAAAACCAAACTTTTGCAGGACATCGACCAGGAATGGCCATTCAATTCTTTCATACGCCTTTTCCATATCTAGTTTGATCGCCATGTAGCCACATCTGGCCTTGTTTATTCTGAAGGAGTGGAAAATTTTATCAGCGATCAGAATATTATCATGTATGGATCTGCCTTTAGTGAACGCGCACTGTAGAGGGTGAATGAGTTTATCGAAAACTCTGGTTAACCTATTGGTCAAGATTTTAGATACAATTTTATAGACTGTAGAACATAGACTGATCGGTGTAAAGTGGTTTACAGTTTTCGGGTTATCCTTTTTCTGGATCAAGGTGATGAAGGTATGATTAATTTGCTTTAGCATTCTACCAGAGATGAAAAATGACTTGGCGGCCTTTACAACCGATGGACCGACAATGTCCCAATAAGACTGATAGAAACCAGCTGGCATCTCGTCTGGACCCGGCATTTTATCTGGTTTAATAGAAAAAAGTGCATTCTTGATTTCAGCAATGGTTACAGTCGTTGTCAGTGTCGCATTATCATTATCAGATATCTCGTCGGATATAACATCTAGATCATTTAAAAAGGAAATACCATGGTTATACGAAGATTTAAAATGCGTGCGAAATTCATGTACAAATTCCTCTCGGATCAGAGTATTATCTGTCAAGTGCAAACCAGATGTATTTTGCAGTTGTTTAATATTCTTTTTTCCCCGTTTGACTGAAGCTATGTGGTGAAAATAGGCTGAGTTAGTATCATTAAGTCTGGCATGTTTTAGTATTGAATACCCCCTCCGATTTTTAACATAAGGCATTTGACTTTTGTGCACGTAGTTTGAAGAGCTAAAAACTATATAAAATATTGATTTGTTAAAATAATTTTTTTTACATTATAATACTTATTAATAATAAGTATTCTAATATAAAAAAATTAATTAGAAAAATCAATATTTTATATAGTTTTTAGCTCCTTAAACCACGTGCACAAAAGTCAAATACCTTATATTAAAAATCGGATGGAGTATTTGTTTTTGAATGTTGTTAAATGTACGCTTGTGCCATTTTTTTGCCATTTTTTTCCAATAGTGATGTTTTGTTGACGAGTTTGAAAAGGTTAGAACCAACAAGATTCAATCTCCACGCTTGTCGTACAATATTCTTAAATTCCGGCTTGGTCGTCCAGGCTAATTCAAAACGGAATGGTCTCTTATGTACGGTTGTCTGAGATCGTAGATCAATTCAAATTGGAGCATGATCCGAGGAAGTGAAAGGGTGAATTCTCACTCGCAAGCCGTCATAAGTAGAGATTAGCTCATTTTGAGCTAGTAGCCGGTCCAGTTTCGCATAACTGTTATCTGGTGCTCCCGTTTTCTTTCTTTGCCATGTATAATTTCCACCATGGGTTGGCACATCAAAGAGTTGGAGATCATTTTTTGTTGGTGAATTATGGTGAAGCGCCTAGGATTAGGGGGTGTGCCCCCGAGCTTGTCGCCCGGTATCACAATCTCATTCAGATCCCCTAGGATGCAAAACGGAAAGGACAAGGATGACACATATTGGATTATGAAGTCTCGAAGGGTTGCTTAGAGCCATAATCAGGAGGAGCATAAATCAATAGGAAGGTAATGACCGACATAAAACATAAAAGGAAAAGAAAAAAGAAAAAAAAACGTATATGCAAAGTAATGTTATGTGATAATTTTTTGTTTTTTATGTGGTAATTTAATGTGTAGTAATTATTAAAGGTGAAAATAATGTCAGTTGGTCAATCTATGCGGTCAGTAAACGAGTACTCATAAACTGATGCATATACGGTACTTTGTCAAAAAGGAATCAGGATGACAAACGCTCCCTTCCTCCCTGTTAAACCTAACCAGCGGCCGCCGCGCCCTATCACTGTTCCTTCACCCCTCCTCCACGCCGACCAGCCTTTTTGGGCTCCTCCGCCTGCAATTCAACACCAATTGCCTGCAAATCAACTTCAGATCCTCCCTATTCATCATATTCTCTCAAAAAAATATGGGGTAGCTCCCCCCTACTCAAAAATCGTCTTCAATGCGATTGCTCCAAGCTTGAAAAGTTCTATTCATGTCGGCAAAATTGATGTACTGACAAGTCGGTTCTTGACCTATGAGCATGGGATCTGCTATCATTGTCTGTGCTGGCCTTGGCGATGGGGATTCGGGTGGAGATGTGGGTGTGGTCGCTTCTCTCTCCATCTGCTACTTGTTTTCGGTGTCGCCTCTTGGTCGGCTTGTCCCGATCTGTACCCCTACCAATTGAAAGTAAAGTGTCAACAGGATCGTTCCTCTCACCGAGGCTCTTTTAATCATCTTCTGCATTTCACTGTTCAGGTGCGTTTAGACCTTATGGTCTTCATGAGTACTTATTTTGGTCTCTATAATCCTTGTTTGTGCTTGTTTCTTCATCACACCTTTCCTTGCTTGCTCGTAGTTCGTAATTACTCTACTTTTATATGCATTAGGACTCACAATCCCTATCCCTATTTCCTTCAGTTTGATTTGCACCCTTCTTGTCATTTTGTGTGGTGTTTCAACACTCATTTCGGTTCCATCGCAACTTCTACTTACTCTTTCGGGGCTCTGACTGATACACAATTGGAGTCTGTGTTTTATAAACATCACATTCGCTTATCAAGCACCTTGATTTTCATTTCCGGTTTACCGGAATCATTTGTTCATAGTTGTAGGTTTCTTATAAATTGTCAAACCCTGACTCAATGTTATACCTGTTGCTTTGTCTTACCGTCTTGGAAGGTGGTTAGGTACACACGGTCCTCACAGGACCTAAATTATGGCTCACCCTGTGCGATCTGCTGTTGTGATCTCACTCATACCAACACTTACCTTGTTTCAAACATTGGCTCACAAGCCCTTTATTTTAAATGGTCCATTGTTTTATCTATCATATGCTTTCCTATTGCCAATATGTGTTCCTACTTCTATTTCTACTGACGTCTGATGTGTGCAGGTGGGTGTCCTGGATTACTATGGTTTCTGTTGCTGTCGACTCCATGGCTGTCTGGGACTGCTTCTTCTACAGCTACTACTACGGCTGCTCTCTGTACAACTACAATCTCAACAGCAACTTGTGTTACTTAATGTATCACCACTATTATTGTTTGAGATTCATACTATCTCACTCGGAATTGTCAGGCCTACAAGCCATACACAATGATCCTATGGGAACTACAAATCATTACAAGGAATTTCTAATCTTTGTAACTACCCTATACCAACATTACATACAATGTGCTTACAGTGCTTTCAATACCAGTTGCAGGAATGAACATGTGTCTTATGAACCTACTTTTACACATATGTACTACTTCATCTTTTTATCTTATGATAGCCTCTTATTTAATTACCATGTCATATTTTATGGCTTTAAACAAGGATTTTACATGCATAAAACAACAATCCCACTTTATAAAATCAGCTCTAAGAGTTGGTTTTTTACGAGGGGTTACTTCATTGTCATAAGGTCGATAAGTATGATATCTAACTATGTTTCAACTACGTTAGTAAGCTCACAACGCTCTTCAATTTTTTCAAACAATTACGAACCAAAATCAGGTTTTAAATGAATATATCCTCCTGGAATTGTCGTGGGCTCAAAAGGCGAAACTTTTGGACAAATACTGAATTATTCTGCAGAAATAATCACATCAACGCTCTAGTTCTTCTCGAAACTAAATCAAGCATAGCCCCGACTGATCACTTTTGGAAAAAATGTGGTCTCAAACATGGCTTTCGATCCCGCCATCGGTTTTAAGGGGGGTGTCTGCCTGCTATGGAAAGAACTATCTCATGCGGAAGGAGAAATAAAGCTTATTTCGGTTCAGTCGAGACTCATACACATTGATTACCACGACTGTACTATTAGCAAGTCAATGTCCTTCCTTTTGGTCTATGCTCCACCAGACTACGGCTCGAAACAACAATTCTGGGATTATATCTTGCATTATGCTGCTACTCTTCGATTCCCTTTCTGCATTTTGGGTGACCTAAATGAAATTGCAATCCCAGATGACAAATTGGGAGGATTAGCACCTCACCCAAGACGTTTCATCATATTACAACAACTGAAAAATGATCTCCAGCTTCTGGATGTCCCCACTCATGGGGGCAGCTACACATGGCAGAGGAAAAAAACTGGTACACCTAACAATAGTTACGCTAAACTTGATCGTTTGCTAACCCAAACAGAGTTTATCTCAGCCTATGATGGGATAAGGGTTAGAATACACCCTTTTACAACCTCAGATCATGCTCCGATCTCAATTGATTTACGTTCACAAATCAACATACAGAAGAGACCCTTCCGTTTCGAGTTAGCATGGACTGCCATTCTGGATTTCAAGAATATTGTAACTCAGGCTTGGCGAATAAATCCGACAGGATCAAACCTTTTCAAAATCGTTAAGAAGACTGCTCTGCTAAAAACATTAGCAAAAAGATGGCATAAATGAACTTTTAATAATATTCACAAACAGATCTATCAAACGGATGAAGAGCTTTTACAGTTACAATAAATCCTTCTCGTAAACAACAACACAAGTGATTTTCAACGACACAGAAGACTTTTGAATAAACGCGAACGAATGCTTGACTTCCAACGACGTTACTGGAGCCAGAGAGCAAAACTGAAACACGCAAAACTAAATGAAACAAACTCTGCATATTTCCACCGCATAACCACGGCTAAGCGAGGAAGGAAGATGATTAAACATCTAATTACGAGTTCGGGATTGCATCTGTGTGATAATAACCTTAACAGAGAAGAGCTTGTCTCCAACTTCTCAACCCGTTTTAAGTCATCGTACAATCACAACTTATCCTTCACAAATGATCTTGACGTTATTACAACTGAGATCTCCAACATTGATAATCTGGAACTTACATCAGTTGTCACTAACTCGGAAATCAAAACGGCACTGTTCTTTATTAAGGCAGATAAATCTCCAGGTCCGGACGAAATGCCGGCGGGCTTCTACCAAAAATATTGGGATATCGTAGGTCCGTCGATCATAAAAGCTGTTAAGTCATTTTTCTTATCTGGGAAAATGTTGCGACAGATTAACCACACTTTTATAACTTTAATCCAGAAAGGGACAACCCGGAAACGGTTAACCACTACAGACCGATCAGTCTATGCTCTACGATCTATAAGATCATTTCAAAAATCCTAACAAACAGATTATCAAAAGTTTTTAAAAAACTGATACACCCTTTACAGAGTGCTTTCACAAAGGGTAGAGCCATCCAGGATAATATTCTGATTGCACATGAAATTTTTCACTCCATCAGGATAAACAAAGAAAAATGTGGTTACATGGCCGTTAAACTGGATATGGAAAAAGCATATGACAGGGTCGAATGGCCCTTCCTTTTTGAGATCCTTCACAAGTTCGGTTTCGACAACAAATTCATTCTTTGGATCAAAGAATGTGTACAGACAGTTTCCTATTCCATATTAATCAATGACGAACCGTCGACACCTTTCCTGCCCACAAGAGGTCTTAGACAAGGTGACCCACTATCTCCTTTCCTGTTTATCCTCACAGCGGAGGTTCTTGCTAGAACGCTCCAACGCCAGGCTTCTGCCTCAAAAAACCTAGGTTTCACACTAGGCAGGGGGAATTAGGGTTCCCTTTCTGGCCTTTGCTGATGACATAATGTTATTCGGAAAATCAAACCAGAATACATGCATCACCCTATCAAATACAATACAACTTTTCTGCCTCGTTTCAGGCCAGAAAGTTAATCTGGACAAATCTAGTTTCCAAGCGTCTGCTGGTACTGGTACGGCTGCAATACACCGTATATCCACAACTCTGGGGATCCCGCAGACAAACAATCTAGAAAAATACCTTGGATGCCCAATTATTAATGGATGGGTCAACCGAGACACATTTGCAGACGTAGTTCTGAAAGCAAAACAACAGCTAACTAAATGGAAAGCTTCTTCTCTGTCAGCTGAGGGCCGCAAGGTTCTCATCAAAGCCAATCTAAGCGCTCAACCACTGTTCCTAATGCAAGCTTTCATGCTGCCTTCCTCAATTTTACATGAATTAGATAAAGTTTATAGGCAGTTTTTTTGGAACAAACAACAAAAATCTACTAACCTAATCAGTTGGGACAAAATTTGCTCCGACACAATGGAGGGCGGCTTAAGCATTTATAAAGCTGAAACAATGAATATAGCACTACAAATGAAATTGTTGTGGAAAATAATCGCAGAACCTAATAACATCTGGGTCAGAACGATATCTGCAAAATACCTAAAAGGCACGACGTTAATGGACTATGTCAAAAAGGGAAATACTTCGTGGCAATGGTCGAAATTGACAGCCATCAGGCATTTATTCAAACCAGGACTTCGTTGGACGGTCGGTGATGGACAATCGATTAAATTCTGGACAGATAATTGGGTGCTCACTACCCCCTTAAAAGACACGACGTCATCATTACTGATTGAAGAAATGGCATCTTGGACAGTGGCGCGTTTTATTACCTCAGATAATAAGTGGGATTATGATGCTCTAAAAAATGACTTACAAGGATTACTTAGTACCACCATCATCGGAAATATTACAGAAGTACGACTACCGACTAATACTTTTTCAGACAGATTATACTGGGGCCCAGTAAGAACGGGTGGTTCTCCACGAAATCAGCTACAAATATTATTCACACCCACGACGGTGATCCGCATTTTGACTGCCAATGGCTGTGGAAGCTTGATATCCCAAACAAAATAAAACACTTTCTCTGGAAAATCTCACGTGACGGACTTCCAACTTCTGAGCGGTTACAAAGATCTTATATGGCGGTCCCCTCGGGATGCAACTTCTGTGGAAATACCAAGGAATCTATGCTACACTTACTACGGGATTGCCTAATGACTACATCCATACTTTCAGAACTACATATCACTATACCAAATAACTATACTTCTTACGATGAAGCAAAACCGAATACTATTCTAAACCATATCTACTCTTTGGTAAGATCAAAAAACTTTACTTATATGGCTTTTGCTTGGTGGGGAATATGGTACTTTCGAAAGCAACTGTTTTTTCAAAATAATACAAATGCTTCTTACCAAGCCATTTCCTTATTCTGTAAGTCGGCCAAGACTACATGGGATCCTAGGAAAGACATCCAGAGCCACACAGAAAACTGGAGTTCAAGTAATAAGAAGAATAAACATAACATAACCTCAAACCCGGTTAAAAATTTGAATAAAAACAATATGTCTTGGGATAAACCACCACATGGCTACTTCAAGCTAAACTTCGATGGTTCCCACTGTCAGTCATTGTTGGGAACGTACGGTTTCGCCATCAGAGACCATCTTGGAAATATGGTATCTCTAGGATCGGGGATTTGCAATAATACCTCGGCAGTCTACATAGAAGCCTTGGGCCTCCACATGGGAGTGATAAGGGCTAAGACCCTCGGAATTCAAAAACTTCTGATCGAAGGGGATTGCTTGGTCGTCATAAAGGCTCTCATGTGTGACTGGGTGTGCCCATGGAATATCGAGCTTCTGATGGCCGATACAATTATAATTCTTGAATCTTTATCTCATGTCGCTATTCGTCACATTTTCAGGGAATTGAACGCGGTTGCTGATAGGATTGCTCGTCTGGCTTACTGCGTCCCTGCCGATGATAGCTTCTGCAATGATCCTGAGCTCTGTGATCTCGTCCGCTTGGACGTGCTAGGAAAGAAGTCGGGCCGTCGGCGGCTTTCCTAATTTTTATCATGCTTAAAAAAAAAGAGTACTCATAAACTGGTTTTCTTTCGGTGAATTAACCACAACTATTTATATTTGTAAACAATTTTAACAAAACATATAAGAAAACAATACCATTTTTAAAAATAAAATGATCAGTGGGTCTTTAAAAAAAATCAAGTTTGTGGAGTTTTTAAGAAAAAAATTTATTTTATGGTATTTTTGTGAAAATGTATGTTTTTTTTATTAAGAAATAATTTGAGATCAGATATACCTGAATCTCGATGGCCAACAAGTCGGCAGACGGAAACCCGTCAATACATACAAACGAAAACGAAAACAAAAGGCGGAGCAATACAAAAAGTGGAAACGCACCCTACAAGAAAACGAACCAAGGAAAACTAAGTCTAACACGAAGGGGACGTAGACTACGAACGAAAGCCAAGCACCGTCCTCAAACAGCACCGCTGGCCGGCGATACATCAGGAATCCTTGCGGGTAGTGAAGACGAACCTCCAGGAAGCTCCTTCCCGTACACGGAGTCGCCCCGTACACATTACCTCGATCCCAGCCAGACCCGACTCCGACTGCCAGAACCCCAACATAGAAGAAGAACCCCTAGCCGCACCAAAACAGAGACGCACGCCATCCGAGCAGAGCAAACCACGAAGGACCGATCCCAACGGATCGATCAAGCCCAAAACGGGAATTAATCAAAGCTCTTTCGAGCGTTTTTTATAAACCATACATATATATCCGTTTTTAATTTTTGTTAGAATTATTTATTCCTAATATTATAAATATATATAATATTAAATTTCCATGCTTGCCTTGCAAGCTTAAACATCCAACTCAGGAAATTCTGGGAGGATCCCGGAAAATCCCGGGAATATTTATACTCCGTATATAAATGTTTTATTTTTATTTTTATTTATTTATTTATTTTTATCCATTGAAACTTTAGCAAGCGGATTTGAATAGCAAAAGGCCACCGGCTAGGACAGGCCAGGCGCGGCACGAGGCAATCGGCGAGGGCGAGCCAGGCACGGCGTAAGCCACCAGCGAGGCCACCGACGGGACAAGGCAAATGGCGGACCGAGAGGGGACAGATTGGGGGTTTAACGGGCCTCGACTGGGCAGGGAGGAGAGAGGTGGCACATGTGGAGGTTGAACAGGCCGGGGTCAACCATCGGCGAACCCGCGGGGAATAGCCGCCACCGAGGCAGCGCCGCCGAGCACAGCCGAAGGCGGACCACGGTGAGAAGACAAACCCGTGGATGGAGGCTACGAATCCAATTGAAGAACCACTGACCAAAGATTGGGGTTTTTGGAACGGGCGATGGAAGACCGAGGGTGGCGCATCGGAGTGCGATTTAACAGTCCGGTGACGCCGGAGAAGAGCGGGGACGCCGAGAGGAGCGGAGATGGTGGTTGTTATCCGACCGACGGAGGTGAGATCACAATTGGGGTTAGGGCTCCCTGTAGAAAGGGAGATCGATCGAAGGTTAAAACCACCAAGACGAGGCAACAACACCTTGAATGGGAACTAGGAGGAATTCACCAAATTGACCAAGGCTTGAGCCGATCCGGGTGCAAGGACCCAAAACCAACAAAAGCCCCAAACCAATTTGGGGAATCAAACGACGCACACCGGCCAACCGTAGTGAAGCAGGTGGCGGCGACCGGGCGGAGCCGAGTCTAATTACGCCGAGAAGGCGGGTTGGTGGCTCCCGGAGGAGATTTGGTGGATCCCGGAGGAGATTTCGGGTTTCCCGAAGGAGGGGTTTGGGGCTCCCGGAGGAGATTTCGGGTCTCCCGGAGGAGGGCGCACACCGAAACGGTATGGCTGGAGAGGAGTAGGTAGTGTCGAGCGGCCGAAGCCAGAACTATTCACGCCGAGGTGGCTCCCGGAGGAGGAGGAGAGTATCGGATTTCATTGAATTGTAGGCAGCCGGTGGTGGGTGGCAATCCCCGGTGGGGTTCTTCCAGGCTCTCAAAAGAGGTGTACACTGTGAAAATGTATGTATTTTAGGGATGGTCATGGTATTATGTAATTTACGGTATTTATTACAATTAAAAAATACAACATTAAGAGATAAGTTTTGGACATCAACTTTCATCAATAAGGGGTGGTGGCGCAGTTGGCTAGCGCGTAGGTCTCATAGCTTCTGAGTAATCCTGAGGTCGAGAGTTCGAGCCTCTCTCACCCCATTTCAATTTTTTCTAAGAAAATACTACCTATTTCCCCCTTTTTTTTAACCTATGGATAATTGATGTTGTTCAATTGTAGCAAATTTACTATTTTTGTTGTCTCGTGATTGTTACAGATTTCATGTATCTGAAGACCACCAAAATTAGTTTCAACTTTCAAGAACAAAACACCATTCAACAACCAAGGAGGCCGCAAACGTATCTCATCCTATGCAACAACAAGGGTATTTATCATTCATTTATCCTTCACAAGAACAAAAGGATCGTTATCATTCATTTCTATTGTTAGACACACAAGGTCCAGTCCATTCACTTTAGCCACCGCGGTGGAAGATCACTCACCTCTCAAATTGTACAAGATATCATTCTCACTATAGCACGAATCATTCATCTGATGACACTCCTGAGAGGGGGTCTTTACCCGTAGCTTCATCGCCTTCGCTAGTCACGGGTCCATTCACACCTGAGAGGGGATCGGACACGGCGGTAGTCACTGTGTAACTTTCAGAGGACGATGCATCTGAAGCGGAACTACGGGTCATGGTTGATGGATTTCCCGAAAATGAGGTTGTGGCAAGCTCCGATCCCTCCTTCGCCTCCCTTGCTGCCTTTTCCTTGGCCTGTTTTGCTCTTTCGAATACCTCCTCCTGCACCATGAATTCAAAGTTACATAAAAGGCATGAATTATGTGCAAGATTCCTCATCCGAGCTAAAAGTATCTGTTTTGAGAAATCCAAGATAACTGATAGATTTCCGATTCCAAAATGCTTTCTTATAGCTCCCAATTTAGTTGGTGAAATTAGACCCAATGCACAGACGCAGTGCAAGTAATGTGATGAAATTTTGTAACTTGCACGTAAAATCCTGCCAAATCTTGCATGGCATCTTGTCTAATGCTACTTACTAGCTTTTCTATTGCAGATTTATCAAGTTTGAACTGCAATTTGGATCAAAATTGCAATTTTATGATCATTCAGCATTCAGGAACTTGCCTGGAATTCCTGAACCTGCTTCTGCTGTTCAGCTTGCAACCTGCCGATTGTGCTCAGAAACTCACCAACTGTAGATTCAATTCTTTCGGTGAGTGCGTCTGCAACAGCCTTTCCCAAGAAAAACGCATCCAGGATTTCCTTGCTCTCATTTTCACCTGCAAGTTTCAATAGACGTGCTATTCGATTAGTCCAGAATACAAAAGCACAAAAGCTAAATTATGTCTTGTACGAAAATCAGGCAAGTAACCCGTAAATCAAGGGGCAGCTCACCAACAGCTTCAGAGGGCATCTAGTAAATCATGTTCCATCAACATTTTTAAAACCCTAATCAGTACTTACAAGTTACAAATTCCAAACATGACATAACCTGAACTGCTAAAGCTAAGTCTTTTTTAGTGCAATTAGCTCCAAAACTAGACCAACAATGTCACCACATATTAATTTCTGGATATGTGAGTGCTTTCTTGGCTACTTGATGGCTTCGGAAATACCTCATGAACCCCCTAGTCAGTTTTATGCTCCCTACATTCGAGCATGAGCTGATACCTGAAATTAGAGGTTCCTGTACATTTTATCGATCTGAATTTGTATCAATTTAAACTAATCTGAATGAAATCGCCTGCATCTGCAATGCAAATTTCTGGAACCTAATTCAGGTCAAGATTGGATGCCCCCCGCAAGCATAAAAATTCGTAGTTCCGAATCCATTATGTTCAATGAAAACATCCGAATTGGAACCAAAACTATGTCAAGCAATCGAAATAGTCATAAAAAACATACCAGAAAAAAACCAATTACAAAATCAACCTTCAGCTGAAGCCCCCAAAACCCCAATTTCCCAACTCATTCGCTTCAATTTCATCTGGTAATGAGCAAAAAGAAAGGAGAAGCAACAGAGGGTTTTCGTTGGAAGTAGATACCAGGGCCAGGGCCACCAGGAGAGGAGCTGCTATTGCACTGAATCCTGAGCCTGGAAGACTGCAATGGCGATCGAACAGCTTGTAGGAGCGGAGAAACCCTAATTAGAGAGGGAACATGAGTTGAGGGAGATGGGAGGGGAAAGGGAGGATGAGAGGTGGAGAGAAGGAATTGGGGAGAAAGGGTTTGTGGGGAAACTGTAGAACCAACCATCTTCATCATCTTTGAATTTGAAGCACAACTCTTCTTCGCCCAATCGCTCTCTCTATCTAGATTCCGGATTCTGCAGTCTTTCTCCTCTTGCATCATCAGTAGACGCACTACTTATACACTTGTTCCAAATGTGACCACGTTACGGTTGAGCTAAGTTCATATACTCCCCCGTTCTAAAATATAGAAGTTGTTTGGTTTTTTGACACGATTTTTAAGAGCGAAAAATAGGTCATTTGTGCTAAATATATCAAATCGGTGTTTGATTTGTAAAAGTATACCTGTTTTCTGATAATAGCAAAAATAGGATAGGTGGGTCATTTGTGCTAAAAAATAGGTCATTTGTGCTAAAAAATAATGACTGATTTTACCTTTAAATTTAAATATAAAAATCATTAAAATGATAATTATGAATTAAAAGAAAAGTAAAAAAATATATAAAAAATGAAATATATATTAAAATAATGTTTTTAATATTTTTTCTCGGAAATTTAAAAATAATAAAACTAGCCGGATGAAAATCATTGCCTTAGTAAGAGAATTAACAGTGATAGGAATAAAATTTCTTTTTGACAGGATATACGTTCTTTATGACAAAGCTGATAATTAATAATGACAGGATGAAGTCCATAATAAGGAAGAGAATAAAGATACGATTTTATCCATAACATAACTAGAAATTAAAGGCATGTCCAAGATGACAAAGTTATTTGTTCACAATGACCGGAGTAATGTTCATAGTGACAAGGCTGTAGGTTTACTTTGACATGATTGAAGCTATAATTGGGGAGAGAATCACTAAAGATACGATAAATCATATCTTCAGGATTATTAGCCATATTTACAAAAGCATTGTCAATATATATCTTGAAACCATAATATTATCACGTTGATAGGATGGATATTGTCCTTGACAATCCCAAATATGAACATTGACAGGATATGATCAAAAATCGACGGGAGATTGAGTAAAGATATGGTTTTGACCTAAATCATAACCACTAGATTATTAACCCTAACCACTTAATTGTCGCCTCACCAATAGGGCAGAAGTTGTGGTAATGAGCTTCAAGGATGTTGTATAGAAATGAAAATGACTATTAAGCAAAGGGGTGACACTCAAGCAATTTGAATGGAATCAACAAGAACTCAACTTTAAGACCTTCCATAGCTGAAGATGTTCAAAACAGAGTTTAGCTAATGGACACACATCACTTCTGAATTTCACTATAACAAAAAATTGACAATACATCAAAAGGGGGCATCACATCCCTAAGGCTAGAACTGAATTGATTCTAACCGAATCATAAACTCCATCTCCTACTTCAGTTAGATTACAACAGCAAATTTATCTGTGTTCCCTATGAATCTGCAATAGAAACAGAACAGTGCAGTGAGGGTTCATGGACTAAACTTGGAAGTTATGAATCTTCAACCACTGCTTCATGCTCTTTTACATCTGAAACACCATTCTTTACTTGGGGCCTTTTTGATGCTATATGTGGAAATAAAGATCAAGTTAAAAACAAATTTTAAACTAGTGAAAAAAACCATCAATGTTCTTTAGTTAAAGCATAAAACTACCAAACGTCAAAAAACTCAATAGTTTTATGCTGAAGAGGATTACTTACAGTTGAGATTGAGAGTAGAACCAGCAAGGCAAGTAAGCCTTGATTTTGTGTTAACTTTAGCTAAAGGTGCTGAGCTCTCTTTGGCGACAGAACGAACATCCCAGACACATATAGACCCATATGAAGACACAAACGCCACCATATACGAATATTCAGCATCAGCTTCCGTAGAAAGTCTAACTAAATAGCTTATGGAAATGATTTGAACTATATTAAAGATGACTTGTACGAACTTTCACCTCTGTTTGAGGAGTAGATGTTTTAGGTTTCAACTTGCTTCTACTAGTACCCACATCTTCCATGCCATTTGAGTCATCTAACTCAACGGTCCTTTTCCTTTTACCCTTTGCCCCCGAAGAACTTGCTTTCGCCGCCTTCCCTCCTCTTGTAATAGCCATAGAAGTTAGCCAGTTGACACCTGTAATCAAACCATCCACCATTACCATTTTATATCCAATAATATAGACTAAACATATAAAAATTACAGCCAGCATGACACAATCATCTACATTGCCCAAACACGATTCAAATCAATATGGAGTAGATCATTTCAACTTATGATGATCTACACATAACGAAGAGATAACACTCCATCCCAGGAAACACAAGTTTTTGATATAATCATCTAAATCAGAGTCTTTAAGCATATCGGAAGGAGTTGTAGGGAGTTTAAAGGACCTTAGGAATGAAAAATACAAAATAACTATGTTGATCACTGAATAATGTTCTCAATGAAACAACAAAGGTTGATTCTACTGTTCAACATAACCAATGCAAAGACTATAAACTTCTCATGGTTGATTCTAATGATCATTGAAGAGAAAAGGTTCATTGCTGATATTTGCAACCTCTAAAGCATAAAAAAAACTTAAAATAACCAACAATCTCATCCTTACACAAAGCAAAAGATGCAGTGCACACTCTTCATAGTGTTGTTACACATCTCAGCCCAAAATTTATAGATTTTCGTACGCCTTCACGAAGAACAATAACAAAAAAAAAACAGCAGAGGTCCCCAAATCTTAAGCATCTCGAAATTCAATCACGAAATTGAGTATAGATTTCGTATGGGCTGAAGTTCTCTAATTCAATTTTCGATAAATTCGAACAACAATATCCATAATTTTCAGACAGATTTGAATGGAAAAAGTAAGCATATGTATAAACTAGAAAGAGGAACCAACAACCAATTCAAAACAAAGTGTGCAGAGAAAGGTCGAGGAGACTTACCGGGGTTGGATGTAGGGCACCAACGAGTTACAACACTCGCACATGCACCCTTTCCTCGGTCGACGACAGGCACAATGCTTCCCGATTGTCGAAGAACATGCGCTCAACCCTGACCGCCTGCGATGTAGGGCACCAACGAGTTACTACAGAAGGGTGAGGTTGATGGCTTTGGAGGGTGAAGGCGGCAAGTCGGAGTTGGAGACTGATTTTGCCGGAGGGTGAGCGCAGCGACGAAGGGTGAGGGCAGCGACGGAGCCAGAGACGCGGGCTAAGGTCGGAGCGTCGGCGACTTAGGGTTGGTCGAGCTGCTCTTGTGTGTTCTAGTTAGGGATTGGGATTGGGTCGGGGGCTAACTATAGAGATTGGGATTGAGAGATTTTTTTTTAATTCCAAATTTTTTATTATTTAATTATTCAATATAATTTAAAAATATAAGAAAAATGATAAATACCAAAAATCTTAAGCTTTTTTTTCTTCATTTTTTTGGGGTGGTGGGTAGTTTTAATAATTAAATAAGGTATTTTTGCAAATTTTCAAATATTGATGCAATTGTTTTCAAACCTAGGTATTTTTGCAAACCAATTATCAAAATGGGGTATTTACTAGTAATTCCCCTATAAAATAATAAATTTTTAATTATTTTTTAAAATAATATTATATTTATTAACATTAAGTATAATATTATTTTTAAAAATTAATTAAAAAAATTTAATAATTTAATATATTTTTCAACTCCTTAAAAAACGTGTTATAAAGTCAAACGACTTATATTTTAGAACGGAGGGAGTATTATTTTAGCAACTCCCTAGAACCCACTAGGGTTCCTTTAATTTTAACTCCACTTTTTACTTTTCGCTATCTTCTATATTATTTTAACAACTCGTACACTTTTTCACTCACATCCCTAAAACTCATTACGGTTCTTTAATTTTATTATTCATTACTCATCATAAAATTTATTTCATAAGAGCTCCTTGTGAAGATAAATATTGCTTTTTGGGTTTTTAAGAGCTCCTATAGAAACCCATCACGTCGTATCTTATAAAATACCATCCATCTCTTTCTATTACGGAGTATTATATTTTATTATAAGAAATGGGTTTGTAAGCAACCGCATCCATGAGACCCGATTCATTTATTTAACTTTCCTTTTTATTTTTCTCCCTCCTTAAGAAACCCAACTTAATTTTTAACTCACATCCACACAACCCATTTTTTTATAAACTAAATAATATAAATTCAAAATAGCCCCACCACCTACCCTAATCCACTCTCTTTCTCTTTCCTACCCTCACATTCATGTCCCCCACATTCTTTCTTTCTTGAGTTTGTAAGGGTTTCTTACAAGTGAGCCCATCACATCATTCCTTACGAAAATATAGCTTTCCTTCATTATTTTATTATTAAGTTTTTTATTTTTCTCATTTAAACACCCCAATGTGGTTGGTCTTACCCTCAATGCAACTGCTCTTAATGAAGTAAAGTACAATACACTTTCAACAGTAAAAATTACAAAAAAGCATCAACTTTTTTTACCGGTTTCCTTTCTACACGGCGAAAATATCGCCAAATACATGGTGACAGCTACAGTTTTGAAAACCGTGAAAATATTTGCTACCACAGTTTTGAAAACGATGAGAAATTAACCCAACTACGGTATCACAAACCATGAGAGATGTTCTCCAGTTGACTAAAGATTAAAAATTGCTAAAAAAAATAAAATTCTCATGGTTTTGGAAGTTGTAGTAGTAGGAGTTTATCTTTTTAATTTTTAAACTCATTTTATTAGTTTTGTTTATGATGATTTTCCTACCGTTTCTGAAACCGTGACCGTAACTGACAACGTATATTATGTGAGATTTTCTGTAATTTTTTACGATTTAGATTTAAACATTTGACATCTCTATTATTTAAATTGCGTGGTTGATTTTGAACTACAATGAAATTCACATATGTAAGATGTTGTTGGTTGTAATATGTCTAATACCCTGTCTTTTCATTAAAAAAAGAAGAATTGTATAAATCAAACTACATAATATGACAAGTACCGCGTGATGGGGTTCTGGCAGTCGGAGTCTGGACAGGTTGGGGCCGTGACAGTGTGTATCGAGGCGTCTCCTATTTTCGGAAGGCTGTTTCCTTGGAGGTTCGTCTTCACTGCCCACAGGTGTCTCCTGATGTGCCACTGGCCTGCGGTGCCGCCGCCGGGGAGTGCTTGGCTTTCGTCTTTCGTCTATTTCCTCATCCCTTTTGGTCTGGTTGTTTTCAGTTTCGCCTTTGTAGAGTGTTTTTGCTTGTATTTGGCACCATCATTGTATTTTGTGTTTGTTTAGACGGTTTTCCGTCTGCCGACTTGTCTGACCTCGAATTTTTTCCTAATAAAAAAAACTAACTTTTTTTCAGTTATGCACATTTTTTTAAATGTTAAAAATTATATAAAATATTTTTTTTAAAATAGTATCATACTTATTAGTAATAAGTATGATATTATTTTAAAAAAATTAATTAAAAAATAATATTTTCTATAGTTTTTACTGTCTTACAAAAAAATTATGTACAGAAAAAATGGGTTATTTGCAAACGGATGAAGTATTTTACTAAACAAAAATTATGTAGTAGTTTGAAATAACTTTTTTTTAATAGATGGAGTACCAACTACTCTCTCCGTTTTGAAATATAAGTCCATTGACTTTAGCACGTTTTTTAAAGAGTTAAAAACTACTCCCTCTGATTTTTAATATAAGGCATTTGACTTTTTTGCACATAGTTTAAGGAGTTAAAAACTATATAAAATATTAATTTTTTTAATTAATTTTTTTTACATTATAATACTTACTATTAATAAGTATTATAATGTAAAAAAATTTAATTAAAAAAATTAATATTGTATATAGTTTCCAGCTTCTTAAACCACGTACACAAAAGTCAAATGCCTCATATTAAAAATCGGAGTGAGTATATAAATAATATTTTTTAATTAAATTTTTTACATAACTATATACTTATTAGTAATATATAAGACTATGTAAAAAATTAATAAAAAAATATTATTTTATATAGGTTTTAACTCCTTAAAAAATATGTAAAAAAGTCAATAAACTTATATTTTAAAACGGAGAGAGTAATTATCACGGACTGTACGGAGAGTATGTAATAATTAGAGTTTATATCACAAAAATTTGATCGTCAATTGGTATTCTTTCACCACTTCCTACTCTCCACTCTCCGTATGAAATCGTAAAGCAATGGTTTGTATAATTGTATATATAAAGAATTGTAAATGTAGAGCTGCTTATTCTGTCTAGACCGAAATTTCCGGTCCAATCCTAAATCGATGAATCAAAATATTCGAAAACATGGACAGTGAATTGGACTGTGATCGTAAATTACGGTTTTCATTTACGGTATGTGGACACCGGTTCAAACAAAAAATTATTGCTAAAAAAAATGTTTTAACTTCGTAACTTACTAACAAAGTCATAATCCAGTACTAAAACAACATTTATAGGGTTCGTTTGTTTGACAATTGAAAAACCTAGAAAATAGATAAAATACATGTACTTGGTTGGATTTTTTATCACAGAAAAACACAGGAAGTTAAATTCTCAAAAATTTAACTTCCTCCATTTTAAAGGGAATTAACTTACCTACTCCCCTAGGTAAGTTGCAATTAGGAATGACAATGAGTCGGGTGGTGGGTGGATGGACCCCTATTTCACCCGACCCACCATGGATGACTAATCACCCCACCCGACCCACCACCCATATCCACTTTCACCCATATCCATCAGGTGAGCGGGTGAAATGGGTGAAATATGGATGACATATGAGTGATTTTTGCTAAATACAGATCATTGAATTCTAATAAAACATGTAGAGAAAATATTGGCTAAAATAACATCATCTTACACATTAAGTCTTAAATAAGTCATCATAAGTTTAAATAAGATTGTCTTAAACACATGATCATAAGTTTTAAACACAAACGGGAGTTTAAATAGCATTTTCTTAAGGAAAATAAGTCGCCCAGCAACAGCAAGACAAGAGTGGTAGAGGACGAAGATGGCTAGAAAATTAGAAAGTTTATATATTTTTTTATTTAAAATATATAATAATATTTTATAATGTAGATGGATGGTGGATCGGGTCGGGTGGTGGATGATGGGTCGGGTGGTGGATCGGGTGTGGGTGAAAAAAATATCACTCCACCCGACCCACCACCCATATCCACTTTCCATACACTTTTTTTCGGGTTTTCACCCACTTTTTCGGGTCGGGTGATTCGGGTTCGAGTCGGGTGCGGGTGAAATTGTCATCCCTAGTTGCAATTCCACCTTTTATAATTAGAAAATTCTAATTCTCTTTTTTTAATTCCTCCCATTTAAAATCTAACCAAACATATTTTTTCAATTCCCGGGAAGTGCAATTCGTGGGAATTCAATTCACAGGAAGTTACTTTCCGGGAATTGTTCTTCCCGTATTAAACCAAACAAGCCCTATACTAAAAAATTGTTTCTAACTTACATTATTCAAGCTTCAATCCAACTTATGAAGTTTAATTGAGGAAAGAGTAGAGAATCAGGTGTTCACTAAAAAATATTTCCAGTCTATCTAGTTCGGCCGTAATTTACGGTTCGATCCTGGTCTTTAACTGGAACTCAAAAAAAAAAAGTTCGACAGGGGATCGAACTATAAAATCAGGTCCAACCGGTCTAAATTTTTAGTAGCCCTACTGCCCTAGTAATGGAATGCCACGAATGACTATTAAAGGGTATAAACGAACAATTTGCAACGTGGATCTAAAAGAAATTTACTCAAAACTTGGGATATGTTTAAAACATGTAAAGCCTATCTTAATCTATGTATAATCCCGCATAAGAGATAGTTGGATGACATATCTTAGACAATTATATAATGACATGTAGGAAGCACTCAAAGGGAATATTTATATAAAGTATTAGAAGCATTAATCCGGAAACTATGGGTTCCGGGTAATATGCTCATACTAAGTATAAATATAAACCTAAAGTGTTACACTAATATCTATAACCAGAAATTGGATATTGTATATATTGTATGTCTATATATATATATATGTTTAACAGGTAGCCCATTATACAGAAACGACCCATAACCCAAGTCCGGCCCATAGGCTTCTAAAGAAGCTACTGAGCTCCGTCACTTGGTTAAACGCGTCGTTTCATCTATGTCTCTCTATATAAAGGAAATCTGTGCTAGGGTTTCCTCATTCAACTCAGACCCCTCAGCTTACCTGCCTCCAAGAAAGAGAAAGAGAAGAGAGAGAAAATCTTAGGGTTTTCACTCTCCGGCCACCTTCTGAAGTCCGATCGACGACGAAGATTCAGATCTAGAGCGTATCCCTCATCGGACTCTAGATCTGTGTTCACAAGAAGAAGAAACAGCTTCACAGCTTCCTTGGCGGCGAGTTCCTGGCTCGTACAAGCGACACCAACGAAGATCTGGTCTTCTGAGATCAGATCTGAGGGAGTTCTTCTTACTTTCTTCTAGATTTCTCTTGTATTCACTTCCTTGGTTGATTTCTGGTTGAATCTGTAACTTGTCTCAGAAACTGCAACCCTATCTCTGTAATCGTAAAAACAAACATAGTGGAACTTGGGCCTGAGTCTCTCCCCACTTGAGACTCCGCGGATGTAGAGATTATCTCGAACCGCGTAAACAATTTCTAGTGTTTGTTGCTTGGTTTCGTTTTCTGTTCAAGTTCGCTCACAAGATCTTGAATCCTAATCTAAGGGTTCTGGATCTTCAGATTGGTATCAGAGCCAGGTTTTACCTAGCGTCTGATATTTTTTTGGTTACGATCTATGTTCGTTTTTGCTTCCGCTTCTCTTGAAACCTTGGTTTTCTTTGCTTTTCTTGCTTACGAAAAATTCAACCAAGTGCCCTGACTTTCTGTTTTCTATGTTGTTTTTCAGGTACCTAACAATGGACAACACTTACAGAATCAAGCCCTTTGATGGCACCATCGACTTCGCCATGTGGCAAGTCAAGATGCGTGCCATCTTGATCAAAGAAGGCTGTTGGAGAGCCATCTCACATCCAGTGGAGATCACCCAAGAAGGTGACGACGATAAAGGTAAAACCACAAAAGAAGGTGGTCCTACCTCCACTGCTCCAACAGAACAAGACCTTGAGATGGATCTCAAGGCACACTCAGAGATTATGTTAAGGTTAACTGACGGCATAGCCCGTCAGGTGGTAAGATTCTCTTCCGCCTTCTCACTTTGGAAAGCCCTGGAGGAGCTATTCTTGACTAAATCCTTGCCCTCCAAGATCTCTCTTCTTTGCCGATTGCTTACATTTAAAATGGATACTGCTTTAACTTTAGACGACAATCTGGATAAGTTCCTTAAAATGACCCAAGAACTTGAAAGATGTAAAGTTGAAATAAAAGATTCTCATCATGCTATCCTTCTTCTTAATGCTTTACCCACTCAGTTTGACAACTTCAAAGACGTGATTCAGTTTAGCAGGTCTGAGTTATCTAAAGATAAAATCATTGAGGCCATTATTGAAAAAAATGAGCTAATGAAAGTGTTTAAAATCAAAGGTTACTCGGCTAAACCTGACAAAAGTGAGAAAACTGAGGTCCTTTTTACGAAACGTAAGGATAAAAAGGGAAATAAGAATAAAAAAAACAAAAAGGATAAAAAGGATCAACCATCATCTTCTGAGAAACCTGATAAAGATCCTAACTCCAAGTGCAACTACTGTGGTAATCTAGGTCACTGGGTTAAGGACTGTAGAAAAAAGAAGAGAGCTGAGCAGTTAGCTCAGAAAAATAAAACTGAATTATCTGCTTCTGTGCTTGAATCTATGAGTTCCTATCCCGCTGAGTTGTTCATGTGTGTTGATAATGCAAATAAGTTTCCTGTTAACACTGACACATGGATTTTAGACTCTGGCTGTACCATGCATGCTACCCCTAACAAATACATGTTTAAAACTTTAGATGAATCAGTTGTTGGTGATGTTATGTTAGGAGATGACACCACTCTAGATATAAAAGGTGTTGGCACTGTCTCTCTGGTCATGCATGATAATGTGGTTAGAACATTTACAAATGTTAAATATGTTCCTAATCTTAGAAGAAGTTTAATGTCTGAGTCATCACTAGAGGAAATAGGTTGTTATATCTCTTCTGCTGATGGTATGAGAACTGTTTTCTTGAAACATAAAGCTATTCTGAAAGCTAAAAGGATTAGAGGTCTGTATTATGTTATTGGTAAACATGCTGAGTTAAATACTGTCTCTCTTCCTGTGATGACTGAATCTGAAACTAAAACATGGCACAATAGATTGGGCCACATTGGTAACAAAGGTTTGTTTCAACTATATAATTCTGGATTACTCCCTAAAAAACCTGCAACCTTAGATTTCTGTGAGAATTGTGTCCTTGGCAAGTCTGCTAAATTACAGTTTCCTAAATCTGCTTATGTTGCTTCCTCTCCTCTTCAGTATGTGCATTCTGCTCTTTGGGGCCCTGCCCAGATTGACTCTGTCAGTAAAATGAAATACTTCATTACCTTTATAGATCATTTTTCTAGAAAGGTTTGGCTGACCTTGCTTAAATCTAAAGATCATGCTTTTACTGGTTTCAAGGACTGGAAAATTATGGTTGAAAATCAATCTGGTTATAAGTTGAAATGTTTAAAAACTGACAATGGCCTTGAATATTGTAACTTTGAGTTTAATAAATTCTGTAATGACCATAGCATTAAAAGACATTTAACTATCCCTGGAACACCACAACAAAATGGTATAGCTGAACGCATGAATAGAACTCTTCTAGAGAAAACAAGATGTATGCTAATAAGTGCTGGTCTTAAACCCAGTTTGTGGGGTGAAGCTGTTGTCACAACTGCCTACCTTATTAATAGATCCCCCTCTAGTGCTATAGCATTTAAAACTCCTCAAGAAAAATGGACTAGTAAGCCCCCTAATCTGACTTATGTTCGGCCTTTTGTTTGTACTGTTTATGCCTATGTATCACAAGGGAAGTTACAACCTAGAGCTGTGAAAGGTGTTTTGTTAGGTTATCCAGAAGGGGTTAAGGGGTATAGGATTTTATTAATACAACCTGGGGGTTACAAAGTGATATCTGTTAGAAATGTAAAGTTTAATGAAAGAGATTATCATTTTAAGACCACTCTAACATCTGATGATCAAGCAGCAGGTACCACGTATTCAGCTCAACAGAAGAGTGACAGATACCCAGTTTGTACCTGCAGCAACTGATGCAGAGCTAGAAAACATGGAGTTTGACATAGGAGCATCCCTTCCAACAACTGCAAGCATCCACCCATCCACATCACATGGGGGACAAGAGCAGCAGCAAGATGAAGAAGGTGATGAAGATATTGGTGTACGTGCAGAGCTTCCTGAGGAAGTAGAGGCAGACAAGCTTGATGAAGATCAACATGAAGCAGAAGAACAACCTTTAATTCCTACTTTATCATCTTCTTCCCTCTCTTCTGGTTCTGTACCCGGCCTTTCTAATAACTTTGGTTTCTCCTCTCCCCCTTCTTTTGATTTATCTGTGCATAATGATGTGAATGATTATCAGCTTGTGAGAGATAGCGAACCTAGGGTGAGGATTCCAAACAAGAAGTACACTAGTTACCTTGTAGAGTATGCCCTCATAGCAGCTGAAACTATCAGGCACCCTACCACCCCTAGCTCCTTTGAGAAAGTTAGCTCCAACCCTCATTCTAAGCACTGGCTTCAAGCCATGTAAGATGAGATAGACTCCATGCATCAGAATAAGACTTGGACCCTTGTCCCTAGACCAGAGAAAGCTAGGCTTATAGACTCTAAGTGGATATTCAAGCTTAAAGAAGGTACCACTCCTAGAGATCCTCCTAGATTTAAAGCCCGTCTAGTAGCCAAAGGCTTTACTCAACGTGAAGGTCTAGATTACAACGACATTTTTGCAATGGTAGCTGTCTACAACTGGGAATTAGAGCAGATGGATGTTAAGACCGCTTTCCTTCATGGGGACCTAGATGAAACCATCTATATGCGTCAGCCCAATGGTTTCACAGATAAAAAGAAACCCAACCATGTTTGCCTGCTTAGAAGATCTATCTATGGCCTTAAGCAGTCCCCTAGGCAATGGAATCTTAAGTTTGATGCTGTTATTAAGAAATTAGGTTTTCATAGAAGTAGTTATGATAATTGCCTTTATTTTAAGCATCCTACTTCTAGAAATTCCATCTATGTTCTCCTTTACGTTGATGACATACTGTTGATCAGTAACTCCTTGGTCTTAATTGCTGGAGTAAAAACTGATCTCAAACAGTACTTTGATATGAATGACTTAGGCCAAGCTAAGAAAATCCTAGGGGTCAACATCATTAGAGATCGGTCAAAACGCAGCATTTGGCTTACTCAAGATGATTATGTCCTTAAGGTTCTTAAGAGATTCAATTTGGTAGATTCCGAACCCACGGCCATACCTTTAGGAGGGCACCTTGAGCTCACCAAGAAAAGCTTCCTTACCATACCCTCTGAGATTCAGTAAAATCCTTTATGATGTTGCCGTAGGCTCCATCATGTATGTCATGCTCTGTACCCGTCCAGATTTAGCTTTCTCCATTAGTGTCCTAAGTCGTTTCATGTCTAACCCTAGTATGGACCACTGGAATGTTATGAAATATCGCCTTAGATATATATCTAGCACTAGAGACCTCTGTCTTTCCTACAAACTCCACTCTACCCTAGATCAACTCTATGGATATGTAGATTCAGACTTTGCTAGTAACAAAGACAATAGAAAGTCTACCACTGCCTACTACTTCACTTGGGCAGGAAGTTAGTATATCCTGGAAATCGCAGCAACAATCCGTTGTAGCGTTGTCTTCAACCGAAGCCGAATATATGGCAGCTACTAAAGCAGCTAAAGAGGCAATTTGGTTGAAAGGTATTCTAGGAGAGATTCTTAGAAAGAAATTCAAGCCTATGATTTACACTGATAGCCAGAGTGCTCTTTACTTATGTAAAGATCCTATGTACCACCAGAGAACCAAGCATATAGATGTTAGGTTCCACTTCATCAGGAATAGGATAGAAGCCTCTGAGCTAGATGCTAAGAAAATCAAGGGAGAAGAAAACCCTGCTGACTTTGGCACCAAAGTTGTGCCTTCTAATAAGTTTTGCTTCTGCAGAGACTTTCTCCATATTGTGAGGCCTCCTTAGCCTCACCCACCTGAGTTGATGACGGTCAGGTAGTTCACTCAGGTCAAGAAATCCATTATGTTTTGATTACTAGGGATCAATACTCAGATTAGGAGGGCAAATTGTAAAGCCTATCTAATCTATATATAATCCCGCATAAGAGATAGTTGGATGGCATATCTTAGACAATTATATAATGACATGTAGGAAGCACTCAAAGGGAATATTTATATAAAGTATTAGAAGCATTAATCCGGAAATTATGGGTTCCCGGTAATATGCTCATACTAAGTATAAATATAAACATAAAGTGTTACATTAATGTCTATAACCAGAAATTGGATATTGTATATATATATATGTTTAACAAGTAGCCCATTATACAGAAACGGCCCATAACCCAAGTCCGGCCCATGGGCTTCTAAAGAAGCTACTGAGCTCCGTCACTTGGTTAAACGCGTCGTTTCATCTATGTCTCTCTATATAAAGGAAATCTATGCTAGGGTTTCCTCATTCAACTCAGAACCCTCAGCTTACCTGCCTCCAAGAAAGAGAAAGAGAGAGAAGAGAGAGAAAAGCTTAGGGTTTTCACTCTCTGGCCACCTTCTGAAGTCCGATCGACGACGAAGACTCAGATCTAGAGCGTATCCCTCATCGGACTCTAGATCTGTGTTCACAAGAAGAAGAAACAGCTTCACAGCTTCCTTGGCGGCGAGTTCTTGGCTCGTACAAGCGACACCAACGAAGATCTGGTCTTCTGAGATCAGATCTGAGGGAGTTCTTCTTACTTGCTTCTAGATTTCTCTTGTATTCACTTCCTTGGTTGATTTCTGGTTGAATCTGTAACTTGTCTCAGAAACAGCAACCTTATCTCTGTAATCGTAAAAACAAACATAGTGGAACTTGGGCCTGAGTCTCTCCCCACTTGAGACTCCGCGGATGTAGATATTATCTCGAACCGCGTAAACAATTTCTGGTGTTTGTTGCTTGGTTTCGTTTTCTGTTCAAGTTCGCTCACCAGATCTTGAATCCTGGTCTAAGGGTTCTGGATCTTCAAAAGCTATTATGCCTTTTATCATAGATGGGATATTTGAAGTGCTTTGCAGCTAGGGGTGGCAATTTCACCCGCACCCGACTCGAATCCGAATCACCCGACTCGAAAAAGTGGGTGAAAACCCGAAAAAAGTGGATGGAAAGTGGATATGGGTGGTGGGTCGGGTGGGGTGATATTTTTTCACCCACACCCGATCCACCACTCGACCCGATCCACCATCCATCTACATTATAAAATATTTTTATATATTTTATATAAAAAATTTATAAACTTTCTAATTTTCTAGCTCTCTTCGTCCTCTACCACTCTTGTCTTGCTATTGCTGGGCGACTTATTTTCCTTAAAAAAAATGCTATTTAAACTCCCGTTTGTGTTTAAGACTTATGATCATGTGTTTAAGACAATCTTATTTAAACTTCTGATGAGTTATTTAAGACTTAATGTGTAAGATGATGTTATTTTAGCTAATATTTTCTCTACATGTTTTATTGGAATTGAATGATCTGTATTTAGCAAAAATCACCCATATGTCATCCATATTTCACCCATTTCACCCGCTCACCCGATGGATATGGGTGAAAGTGGATATGGGTGGTGGGTCGGGTGGGGTGATTAGTCATCTATGGTGGGTCGGGTGAAATAGGGGTCCATCCACCCACCACCCGACCCATTATCATTCCTATTTGCAGTACCATTGATAATGATATGCCTATTGATGAGGTAAAAACAAATGTTTGATATGGTGATATTTTAGTAATGTTTGCTAAACACACACGCCAGCTACAATACAATAGAGTGAAAGACCATAACAATTGATATCTAATTATATTCCCGAACTCCCTATTATATACTGAGTACAAATTTAGCCATTAACTAATTAAACCCCTAAAATTGGTGAAATTAGGATTTGTGATTTTGGGAATAAATGAATAATTATTGTGTATATATGATTTTGAGAATGAAATTTATGAATTTATGAATTGAATTTGGGGTTTGTGAATTGAATTTGTGAGGCTTTATGCAGTATTTGTGTTTTCCTACCCTACATATTCAAATCGCAATTTATATAATGTCTTTGAGAATCAAAAGACATTACAAAGTTGATGAGTTTACAATCCTAATATGCAAAAGCCTTGAATTTAGCATGATTGAATTTTGATAAGTTTACAATTCTAGATATGACAAAGACCTGAATTTTCAATGAATGACGAGAAATCACTACCATAACAACCAAGCAAATGTAAGTCTACTTTTTTACAATCCACTGATAATATGAAAGTCATAACTTTCTACTTTTTTACAATCCACTGATAAGATGAAAGTCATAACTTAGGTAAAAGACTTTGTTCAAGGCCAATATCTCCGTACACACTAGAGATTTCGCCCCACCTTTCCGAGGGTCATGCGGCCGCCACTGAACCCATCTCTTAAATCTCCCTATTTATCCTTTTTTTTCAATCGGATCAAGATTTGAAGGGTTCCTTTCGTCGACACCATGAGATTCAGGACATGCTTTCGAAACCAATGACCTCTTACAATTACAAGGTAATTTCAGATCTCCCTCTTTTATTGTAAACCATTTCTAACACTATTTACAGACTCTGATCTACTCTCTTAGCTAACAAGCTAGTTGATCTTTGAAGCTAGAGATCTCCTCAAACACGGGTAGCCGCCTGGGCCTAGTTGGGGCCCATTTTCTGTCAACTGGGCTAAGCCCATCTACCATCTCCATGTCAAAATTGAGGCCCACAAGGCCTGCAAGCACGTGAGGGGCGTCACGTGAGTTCAGCTCCTGCAGCAGCTCCCCTGCCCTGCTCCTAGACTTGGTGTCCTCCGAGCCCGGGAGCCGGCCCTCCACCACCTCCTCTAGCCCCCTCCGTGCATCGTCGTCTCGCCCTTGCTTCATCAAGCAAAGGGCCAGGTTGCACGCCTTGTTCGCGTCCGGGTCTATCATTTGGGCCTTCCGGTATACCGCCTCCGCTGCCATGTAGTTCTTCTTCTGCATGTATGCCCACCCTAGGTTCCCCTGCATTGTTCATCCCTTGCCTTTGTTAGGCTTTGTTTCGTATCCCGATTTTTGTTTAAAACTATAGCGCTTGTTGTTTGTGTGTGACCGATTAGCTACTAGTTTGTAAGGCTCCATAAACTTACGAGGATCCGAGAAGTTTCCTGCTTGATGGAGACCTGGAACTTCTTGCCGTGGGACCTAGCTGTCTTCGTCGGTTTCCCATTGAAAGCTTCACCTTGGTATATCATTCTTAGCTTCTGCCTTAGCAACTCAATCTGTTCGTCCACTTTCCCGCATTTCTGCACCACATACGATCCAATTGGTCAAAATGTAAGCCAATATATCGGGCATCAAGCTCAATTTTCCCTCGGGTGTATTTGTATCGATACCTTATACAAGTCGATAAGCACGTTGTCGAGAGACTCTTGTGCTTGTTTGGAGCAGAGGCTTCTGAAGGATCTAATAGCTTCAATGGCCTCCTCTGTTCTGTCCAACTGTTTCATCACAACCGCCATATCCTTTAGGGCGCTATCGACTCGATCTCCCGCATTTATCGCCTTCCAGAACCAGACTATTGCCGCCTCTGGATCCTTCTGGACCAACTGATCCATCAAGAACACAAACATTCCTTTTCAAATCCAGGGCAAAATATAGGGTTTCCTTATCAATCAATTTCTTCTTATAAGCAATCCGTACATCCAAGTGATCCGTTCCATATCAGAATCAAATTGGAAACAATTTGTCACTCAATTGGGGAATAATTAAAACCCTAAACCCTTTCAAATCATGAAATCTCAAATAGTTGCTGTTTTTTAGCATCCACTTGAGTAACAGTTAGAAGAGGCTAAAAAACAGGCATGAATCTCGCCAGAATCTAGGTCTTTTTTATGGCAATCAGTAATGATCAATACATGAATGCCGCCATTAAAGAGATGTACGATTCAGGTTTATCTTCCTCAATTTCACTCAAAGTGATTCCAATTACAGTAATAAATGGATTGAGATTGAAGCATCACCATTTCCTATTTTCCTTGAATTCTACGCTATCTCCGCTCTTTCTTTCCCGAAAAAACCCATCAAATTCAGGACAAAGAAAAGAAAGAAATAAATAATCGAAGTGATTGAAGTTTTAATTGGAGGGAACGGTAAATGAGGGAGATGATCGAGGACGTACCTGGGCTTGTTTGGCACGAACATAAGGGCCATCTCCAGAGGGCACCTTGTGAATCACATGAAACATCTCTTTCTCCGAGACACTAACAGATGTTGAAGGAGGGTTTTTTCTTGGAGAGTTTTCCATTAGATTTAAATAGCTTGTGATTCTGTGAATAGCTGTTGTTGAGAAAGATGAAGGGGTGAGATAGAGAGAGAATCAAACTGGGATGAGGTTCAGCCTTCAACCACTGTATTATACTCAAAGGATGGAGGAGAGGAGGATGAACCTGGATGGTATTATGGGCAGGTTCAATCTTGAAGGGGTTTGGGGATAGGGGGATTGGCCATAAGAAAATAATGAAAGGAGGGGTCAACCAACTCAACTATGCATTTCATATGATGTGCCTCTTGTATGCTATTTTAAGTGCATTTTTCATGTCATTGTGTCACCATTTCTTGACATTTTCTCCTTCTTTTTATCTCTTCATCTTCTTATTTTTTTTTTAAAAATAAATTTTCCTTTTATTTGCCAAATGGCAAATTATACAAAAATAAACACACATTTCAAACTTTTTTTTTAATAATACTCTATCCGTTCACTTTTATTTGTCTTTTTACTATTTAAATACGTTTTTTAAGGTGATAAAAACTATATAAAATATTTATTTTTTAAATAATATCATACTTATTATTAAAAAGTATGAGATTATTAAAAAAATTAATTAAAATTTTAACATTTTATGTAGTTTTTATCATCCTAAAAAAACGTGCATAAATAGTAAACGACAAATAAAAGTGAATGTGTATAAATAATAAACGACAAATAAAAGTGAACGGAGGGAGTACAAGATAAATATTTGGGAGTAGTAAGTTTTCATTGATATACACTGTACCATCCAATTGGGTTATTTTGGGTGAGGGTAGAAACTCTGGATGGGACATAATAGCCTCATAGTTTAGGGTGTGTTTGAAGTGATTGTATCACCTTATTTGTAATTTGGTTGACCTATCTCAAAATGTGGTTGTTGGATGTTTTTGAAGTGTTGAAGGAGAATCATGATATTTCTCACGACTATTTCGATTTCTTAGAGCATTTTTAATGGTGGTACTCCAAGTACCATAGCAATTAAAGAAAAAGGAAATGTAAGAAAAAATAAGATTTTTGAAAGAACTCATAAAGAAAAGTGAGCTCAAGTATCATGTGTATGATACTCATTCTTACACAATACCATAGAATATTACCCAATCAAAAATTAATAGTGTATCTTATTTGATTTTTACTTCCAAAAAAAATTATAAAAACAATTTTGATGCAAAAAGTGAATTAAGATACTCATGTCAAGTATCATGGTTGTGGAGTATCAAATATTAAAATGAGGTGAATGTGAGAGAAATGACAAAAAGCATGTTATGGTACTCAACATGAGTACCAAGGTTAAAGATGTTCTTAAGAATAGTGTCATGCGTCAATAATGACTTAGATCACTGTAAAATTATCACAATCAATCTCAATGTGTCAAAGGCTACAATCACGACTCACGAGCAACGAGAAAACTCTAAGGTGCTGAAAATTTTAAGTTTTCTGAAAAAGTGAAATTTGTTTTTTTTTTTTGTTAATTTAGCATTAATATTAGCCTAGTACAATAATTGGTTATTTTAAAGCTTCACACCAATAATATATTAGTAGTTGCTACATGAGTTTTTATGGAAATTAAAATGTCTCGTTAAAACTTGAATTGTTGATATGCATGTGTGGACTATTCACATATTGAATTGTTGACCCTCACCGGCACCGCCTTTCAAATTTGGAAAACACACATACTGTAAGAGTTTAGATAACTGAGTCCTTAAAGGATCTCAGAGGAGTCTACTCCTATATATATATCATTGGGTGAAAACCCTGAGGGTACAATCTTAAATATGTACAACTCTATCTATAAAATATATACTGCTAACATCCTCCCTCAGTCGCAGCTAGAGGTGAGCGAATAGCAAGACTGGAACGAAAAGAAGTAAAAAGAGGAGTATGTAATCCTTTTGTGAAGATGTCCGCATACTGATAGGCAGAAGGGACATGTAACACTCGAACCTGGCCTAGAGCGACCTTCTCTCTGACGAAATGTATATCAATCTCGATGTGCTTGGTCCGCTGGTGCTGAACCGGGTTCGATGCGAGGTAAACTGCGGAGACATTGTCGCAGTAGACCAATGTAGCGGCACGAAGTGGAACGCGAAGCTCGCAGAGGAGGTTGCGTAGCTAGCATGTTTCCGCCACGGCATTGGCGACACCTCTATACTCAGCCTCGGCACTGGAGCGAGATATGTTGCCTGACGCTTGGAGGACCACGATACCAGATTGTCACCAAGGTAGACGGCAAAGCCAGAGGTGGAACGGCGGGTTTCTGGACAACCCGCCCAGTCAGCGTCTGAGTAGGCTGTGAGAGTGTCGAAGCGGCCGCAACATAGGTGCAATCCCAGGTCACTGGTGCCCTTGATGTACCGGATGATCCGCTTGAGTGCCTGTAGATGATGCTCACGGGGATCATGCATGTATAAGCAAACCTGATGTACGGCAAAAGCAATGTCTGGCCTAGTGAACGTCAGATACTGGAGGGCACCTGCCAGACTACGATATGCGGTAGGGTCATCAACCTTGGGACTGGAGGCAGCATCGAGCTTGGACTTGCAGTCGACAGGAGTGGTAGCGGGCTTGCAAGATGTCATCCTAGCCTTGTCGACAATCTCAAGGACATATTTCTTCTGATGAAGAAACAATGTATCTCGAGTGCGAGTCACAGAGATGCCGAGAAAATAGCTCAGGGGACCAAGATCCGTCATGGCAGACTCTGAACGCAGCAGTCCCATCAGGCGAGACAGTAACGATGGAGAAGATGCAGTAAGCACAATGTCATCAACATACAACAATAGATACGCCGTGTCAGACCCTGAATGGAAGACAAATAGGGAGTGATCTGACTTACTGCTCCGAAAACCAATTGCACTGAGGTACGTGGCGAAACGCTGATACCAGGCGCGGGGCGCCTGTTTCAACCCATAGAGAGACTTCCGGAGAAGGCAGACGTGAGAGGGTCACGAGCGATCATAGAAGCATGGAGGCTGATGCATATACACAGTTTCCTGAAGGTTACCGTGTAGAAAAGCGTTCTTGACGTCCAGCTGGTGAATAGGCCAGTCCTTAGAGAGAGCGATGGTCAACACAGTGCGTATGGTAGCGGGTTTGACGACCGGGCTAAACGTTTCGTCGCAGTCCACACCAACCTCCTGAGACTTGCCATTGACAACGAGGCGAGCCTTGTGTCGTTCAAGTGACCCATCAGACCTGTACTTATGTTTGAATAACCACATGCAGTTAATGATATTAGAGTCTCGAGGCCTAGGAACAAGGTCCCACGTGCCATTTTTAATTAAAGCACTAAACTCATCGACCAAGGCGGCATGCCAGTTTGGGTCCTGTAAGGCCTTTTGTGGTGACTTAGGTATAGGTGATATGAGAGTGGATGGGGTGAGGAGGTTGTATTTGGGGTTGGGTTTGACGATCCCAGCTTGAGATCGCGTAGTCATGCTTGGGGCGGGCGCTGCGGGTGGCGGCGGCCGCGGCACTGGGGCGGCGGCCGCAGCAGGGGCAGGTGTAGGAAAGGGCGGTGCGGCGGGGGCAGCGGCGGGCACAGCGGGATGCGGCGGCCGCGACATGTGGGCAGCGGCCGCGGCATGGTGCATAGCTGCGGCGGGGGCAGCGGCGGGCGCAGCGGGATGCTGCAGCCGCGACATGTGGGCGGCGGTCGCGACATGGTGCATAGCTGCGGCGGGTGGGGCGACGGCCGCAGCTTGAGGCGGCGGCCGCGGCATCGGTGGTTTGCTGCCAAGTAGGAGACGTAGGAGTGGTGGGAATGAGGCCGAGTTGCTGGATTCTTGGGGTGTGGGGACTGTGGGTTGATGGTGGGGGGCAAAGGGGAAGGTATGTTCGTCGAAAATCACGTGGCGAGATGTCACAACCCGATTGGTATCCAAGCGAAGACAACGGTAGCCTCGATGGTGTGGGAAAATTCCTAAGAAGACACATTTTGTGGACCGTGGGGAGAGCTTATGAGGAGCGGTGGCACTCATATTGGGAAAGCAAAGGCATCCAAACACTCGAATATGATCGTATGATGGGTAGCGATGGTAGAGTGCCAAGGTTGGGTTAGAGTTGCCAATGGCCTTTGATGGTAGGATATTGTGGAGGTAAGTGGCCATGTAAAGAGCTTCAACCCAAAATGAGGGGGGTAAAGAGACATGTTGAAGGAGAGTTCGGGTTTTGTCATTGAGCGTGCGGAGAATGCGTTCCGCTTTGCCATTTTGAGGTGACGTTTGTGGACAAGAGAAGCGGAGGGCTATCCCTTGTTGTTGACAAAAGGAGCGGACAATGTTGTTGTCGAACTCGCCTCCCATGTCACATTGAATGGCCTTGATAGGCAAACCAAACTGGGTGTGAACAAAGTTGTGGAAGCTAACAAGGCGGCCCTGTGTTTCCGATTTATGGCGCAGTGGAAAGACCCAAACAAAATTGGTGAAGTCATCAAGCACAACCAAATAATAACGAAAACCACTAGCACTAGGAATAGGCGATGTCCACAAATCGCAATGAATAATGTCAAACGGTGCAAAGGTATGAGAATGGGAAGTGCTAAAAGGAAGTCTTTTGCTCTTGGCGATCTCACATGAAGTGCAAACGCCCGAGGCTTTATTACAAGAAATGAAATTGCTAGAGCGGAGACTTTGAAGCACGTGATCGCCAGGGTGGCCAAGACGAGCATGCCACAAGTCGGAACTAAGGGTGACTAGGGCGGTGGGGGCGGAATTGTCCGCTTGGGCGAGTGGATAGAGGTCGCCGGAACTATTGCACCGCATGATTGGGGTCCCCGTGCGAAGATCCATCACAAGGAAACCAAAAGGATCAAATTGGACAGCCACGTGATTATCAATGGTAAATTGACGAACATAGATGAGATTTTTGACTATGTCAGGGGCAAGTAGGACGTTGTTAAGGCGGAGGGGTGGGCCAGTGGGGAGGGTTGCTTGACCTGAACCGACAATGGATAGTGGGGCGCCATTTCCGACATAGATGGATGGTAGAGTGCTAGAATTAAAAACAGTTTGTAGGTTACCTGGCGCGTTCGTCATGTGAGAGGAGGCCCCGGTATCCATATACCAGTTGTTGTCCGGCTGCTGAAGTCCCATGGTGGAGAAAGCGGCGGAGAGTATCGGCGGCGGTGGGTAGCCCGCCCACGTCGGATAGGGGAAGGGCGGCGGGGGGCATACGACGGATGTTGCGGGTAGGGCGGCGGGGGCTGCAGCGGACTGTGCGGCGGCCGCGGCATGGTGCTGCGGCCGCGGCATGATGCTGCGGCCGCGGCATGTTGCTGTGTCCGCCGCTGTGGCCCCGGCGGGTATTCCTCCCTTGGTCATGGCCTCCGCGTTGGTTGGTCGGCCTGGGCTGGTTTGTTGGTGGGTTTCGTGGGTAAAGATTTTGTGGCTGCGGTGGGGGTGGGGGGTTGACAACGTCAGCCATCGGGAAAGGAAGGTAGGTAGCGGCGGCGGCAACAAAAGAGGCGGCGGCAGCGGCGGCGGCTCTAGGGTTTGGCGGCGGCGGCGACGGCTGTGTAGGGCAGCGGATGTGGAGCGGCGGCGGCTCTAGGAGCGGCGGCGGCTAGATCGATTAAATTTGTGAAACGAAAAAAAATTTTAGGGTTTCACAAAAGGCTGTGATACCATGTAAGAGTTTAGATAACTGAGTCCTTAAAGGATCTCAGAGGAGCCTACTCCTATATATATATCATTGGGTGAAAACCCTGAGGGTACAATCGTAAATATGTACAACTCTATCTATAAAATATATACTGCTAACACATACATTTTTTTTTTCCTTTTTTTACAGTATGCAAGAAATTGGATATCCTAGTGGCATCCATAATCATCTAAAGAGATGATATTTTGGAATACACATATATCTTTTATTCCTTCTATATTTACAAGGAATAAAAGTATATATGTTTCGGTACAAAAAAATTTGTCATTTTCATTCTTTGCAAGTATGGTGGTCATTTTACCAAAGACCAAAACAAATTTTAACAAGCGATCCTTTAATTTGATCCTCTCTTAATACTCGGCTTACTGTATTTTTAAAAATAGAAAGTAATTCAATGTATTAGACAAACTTAACAAATTAAAAGTACTGATATTATACTCCGTCTCAAAATTTAAATCGTTTGACTTTTTACACGCTTTTTAATGTGTTAAAAATTCTATGAAATATTAATTTTTTTTAAATTTTTTTAAATAATTTCAAACTTATTATTTATAAAGTTAGAAATTATTTTAAAATATTTTTAAAAAAATAATATTTCATACAGTTTTGAACACATTAAAAAGTGTGCCAAAAAGTTCAACGATCTAAATTTTAAGACGAAGAGTATAAAACAGTAATTAAACAAATCGCTAAAACAAGTAAATAAGGAAAACAGCAGGAGAAAAACAACAACAATAATAATCAAAGCCCACATCTGATGCATATGTATAAAAATATATATGATCCCCAACATTTTCTTAACACCTTAATTTGTCCAATACTGTCTGAAGAAGGGAGAAAAAAAATCCGCACATACTATTACTATAATATGTTATTAGTGGATATTAATTGTCCATGTTCAATCTGGATCCAGTAAAATAATATTAAAATGATCATAATTACAAAATTATACAGAAATCAATACATATAAAGAAAGGGGTCAAGAGAAAACCAAAAAGAGGAGCCGAGAAGCAATCATGCCAAAACTCGATACATCAGTTTATTTTTGTATTAAGAGGTGGATACTGATCTTAATCATAAAAATTATTAATATAGTAAGTTAACAATATATGCATGCATGCATATATTAGTTAGGTAAATTATTTAAAAACGGGGTTGTTATTTTCACTGTTAATTTTTACTATTTTCACCGCTAATCACCACAGCGAGATGCGAGGGGTTTAATGATAATTCAACAACCCACCGCAATATGATACGGTAGGTTGATGGTGTACTACGGTGGGTGGTTCGTTCCGTTTGAAACCCACCGCGCTATAATGCGGTGGGTCGGGATGAGGGAAACTGTAGGGAGAGGAACGCTCGGACCGGACCGGGAAACACCACTGCAATATGTTGTGGTGGAGGGAAATAGAATAATATTACAAAATAGAACAACATAAAAAATTAACAGAAACACAAAAATAAAAGGGAAACTATGCTGAGACCGAAAGTGAAACAGAAAAACATAAACATTGTTTAGAAAATGCGGTCTAGGAATCCAGGAATAACACGTAAGAAGTTGCAAATGAAAGTGAAACGAAAAATGCTAATAGCGCAATTGACGACCACCATTCCACCGACGGTAAGCTCTGTATCGTGCAATCCTTGCCGCGAACTGGTCATCCCACCCGTCGACACTGGGGTGGTGGTGCGTCGTCCATGTAGTGTATATCGGCGGTAAAGAAGGCGATCTAGGCAACAACTAAATATGCGCATAACATATGAATATCGGAATTAGAAAGAGAAAATGAAAGTTTACCCACAAAATGTATATGAAATAGGAAACGTACTGGTACGAAGTGGTTGTTGTTACCGACTAAATTAAAGCTATCCCATCTAACTCTTCGTATGACGGTAATTACGGGCCACTGGTGGCATATAGTAGGAGGCACAACATCGGCATTATTTGTAACAGTATCACCAACGGACGTTGGTGAACCGTCGCAAACACTTCACCCATTATCGGAATCTCCATCCAATAAGTAGCATCATGACATGTTCTGAAATAGTTGATGACCCTCATAATGAGCTCCTCTAATGCTGGATAGTAATGGTAGCAATTTGCATGCACCTGCAACTGCCATCGAACCTGTGGCCATGCGTCTTGCCCCATGTTCAAAAGACAAGCAAGGGATATGTATCCAGAATGACCATCACCTGCAACATTTGTGACAACTCGGATGAAACTTATCATGAAGTCGTCGATGTTGTGGTTCCCCAATTGAAACCAAGGTGCGTGACACCTTCAACTGGAAATGTAGTTGGTGGTGCAGAGGGAATTTCAACCCTAGGATCCGATGCTGATCGGCCTCGCCTTTGCCCACGTCCCCGAGCATGGCCTCTTCCTCATCCCCTTCCATGCCCACTTCTATCTAATATTTTTATACACAAGTGTGATAAATATAATATAGGAAACAAATATTTAAAACTTCCATTAATAATATCGGCCAATAAGAAAAGAGCGTTTGAATAAAAAATACAAGTTTAATTCTTAGCATGACACATCAGCAAAATGTTAACAGAATTAGTAATATTAATAGATAGATAAATTATTCCGAATGTTGGTGGTTAGACAATCTCCAACAGTTTCTCCAAAAAATTTCAGAATAGGGAAACAAAATACATATTCTTCAAATTATTTTTGCTTCAACTCCAACAGATTCCCTATTTCTAAGATTTGGAGAAAGATTTACTTTTGAAGAACGCTGCAATTTTAGGAAAGTCTCTCTATATATTTTTATCTGATACTTCTCTATTTTGAAGAATGATATGGAGAATTTATTAAACTGAAAAATGCCTTAAAATTTCCTCAAAACTCTAAAATCTCCAAAATCTCTAAAATGGAGAATTTGTTGGATATGCTCTTATTCGCTAACTCGTTTTTTTTTTATTTGTCGGCTTGTTAGGTGTCTCACTACACTTAAATATTTAGTGTACCAAATCACTCCCCATCATATGGAAAAAGGAAAAAATGATTTGGGATTAAAGTCATGTGATGCAATTCACATAGTATGTGATAATGACAAGATATATCTCCATTCCATAGCTGCTAGTGGCTGACAAATGTGTACGTTTGATCTCTCAATGCAAGTTAACCTAAAATGTGGGAGATGGAGGTTTTGCTTGGAAGATTTTGAATCTAGACATGTCTATGCACCTGGTTCAGTCCCAAGAAAGGCACGCAGTCAAGAAGAAAACCAACTCCTCAGTACTTCATATATATCAAATCTAATTTCTATAACAGAGTTGATATAATAAGAAAATTTGATAAATTTAGACATGTCATGCAATGAAAATTTAATAAACTTGAAGAAAATTTTATTTACTCAATCTAAATTTAATGGTTCCTAACATCTATTCAACACTTTTTGTTTTTATTGTTGATATTTTTTCTGTTTAGTTCGAAAATTTATTAGCCATTTTTTTCTTAGTCTGATTCAATCGGGCTTATCCACTATACATTTAGATTAGATAATAGTATGACATATTTTAAGAGGTGATGATTCGAACTTTATATATAAGTCTTTTGGAATATATTATAGCACTACAACTATTATATCAACTTATAATTGATTAATTTTTAATGTACGGGCTATCTAGAACCACATATAACAATATTAATTAATTAATTTGATGTGTAATGGCTCCGAATTGCCCAAAAACAATTCAACAAGATTAATGTGTCACAAAACCTTGTCTATATTCATGCTCACTAACATACATCTTATATGGTAGGGTGGAGGTACAAGTTAAGTCTACTTGAGATTTCTTTCAAGATATATATATATATATATATATATATATATATATATATATATATATATATATATATATATATTGATTAGGAAAGAATTCGGGCGAGCGAGCTCTACCCGATGGCATCCTTACGGATGAGGTCTAGAAGACCAGAATCGTTGTTAATATCGACACCCCAGGCAGAGTGGCAAAGGTGTGCAACCTTATCAGCCACTATATTGCCTAATCGGGGAACATGAAAGAAGGAAACTTCTTTCAAAGTCGATAGTAGAAATTTAACATCTGATAAAATCAGTTCGATTTCCCAAGGACAGGTAGATGTTTTATTTAGGTGGTTTATGATTATCATGGAGTCACCTTCAATGTGGAGTTTATTGATACGGAGTTGTAGAGCCTTTTGGATTCCCAGTTTAAGAGCAAGCGCTTCCGCTTTCAAAGGACTTTGTTTTCCAAGTTTTTTATAACAGATGTGTATCGGATGTCCTTCTCAGTCCCGAATTACGGCTCCAGCCGAGCTATCATTGTTTGAAATTGTGGATCCATCAAAATTTAACTTGAAAGTACCCCTAGGGGGTTTTCGCCAAGTAATGTTACCATGCTTTCTTTTCGTCCTTGGATGCTTGGAGATTCGTGTGCATAAGGGGAAGTCCTCATCCAAGTTATACTCAAAGTGAGCTGTTTTACTCCAATTTTCCTTATGGGTTTTAATGATACGTAATGAACTTTCTCTATGAGGTATGGGGACCTGTCTAAAAACAAATTGGTTTCGAATGTACCAAGCCGTCCACCAAGAAAAGGCAAGCTCCACCTTGGCAACGGATGTAAGCTTGTTTCCGATGAATGAAAAGATAGGTTTTATCTCCCGTGAATGATTTATCATGTTGGATATAGTTGAGTTTACGTGTGTAGGTAAGCGAAAGAGAGGGCGCACATATGGGCATTCTAGTAAGAAGAGAACGTCATCTTCAACTGCACAGTTGACAGGTGGAAGGTACATAAGTCCCACGTTGAGCTAGCCTAGAGGCAGTAGGGAGGCCATTCTGACAAACTTTCCATAGAAAATTTTTGATCTTAGGCAGAATATCCAAATTCCATATCCAGGTGTTATTGTCTATGCTCAGTGAGGATTGAGATGTGATTAACTTATATGCGCTTGATGTGGTGAACCAACTAGCCCTATCAGGCCACCAGTATAAGCGATCCTCAAAGGGGAAAACGGGAAGTGGAATGTTGTTGTTGCAGGAGGCTTGATATGTCAAGTAATTACAAATAATAAAGATGTAATAAATGTAATCCAACTCCTGGCCTAAGCAAATAATTATAAGACTTCCTCCTGTTGTAGTGGAAGGGTAGTCAGGATCGATCCACGAGGAGGCGTGTCAGCGGGATCCTAGTAGCGTTGGAAATTTCACGTCTACGTCGACCAGAAGCCTCGATTTCGACCTTGGACCTCGATGTCGACCTCGGCTGTCGATGTTCTCTGGAACAGAAGACCTGCAGAAACAAAAACAAGTGGTCGATATTGACTAGAAGGGGTCGATATCGATGTCAGTTCACGAAATCGACTGGCTCAGAAGACTGCCAGTCGATACAGAAGGGTCGATATCGATGCTCAGCAAACTCCGCAACGATGTTCGTCGTCGAATCAGAAAACTGTCGACGAATTCAGTGGTCGATATCGACGTCTGGGGTCGATATCGATGTCTTTCTGCAGTGGGTTAGTTCTTCGTGGGCAAAGAAAGGCCGAAGAATTAAGAATGGGAAGAGAAGCAATGAACAGAAATAAAACAGGGGGTTTTTGTGTGTATAAAATATGTAAAAGGCAACTCCTAGGATTAGGGTTTACTACAACGTTAACCAATGCATGCGATAAGATAAATAAGACGGACAATTGCGCTATTTCACCCGAGGGACAAGCTTTCGCCGTACACCAACTCTTAGGATTACTCTTGCAAATAAACCTAATTGTCTCTACCAATTTTATGTTTATAACTCAAGTTGTTAGCATGAATCCCTTTTCTTTCGATTAGGACTAAACATAAAATCGTAGGAGGAGAGATAGACACAACGATATCAACATCAAATACTTACCTCAAGCGCGCATGGCTAACGTCGGGCTCACCCCGACCCTAAGAGCTTTGGGGAACTACTCGCTTCTCATCATGGGATTCATTGTTGTTTGAAAGGAAGAAACTTGCATTAAAATAAACTCCAAAGCTTTACAACTCAACGTCAACTTTCGCAAACGTCAAACCCTAAAACTTCTTTCTAACTCTAACTCTATTGATTGTCTCTTGGATTGGATTAAAGATTATTTGATCATATAACAAATCAGCCCCTAGGGCTTTATTTATAGGCTACTAATCCTCGCTATCCGAGGATTGTAACTCCTATCTAAACTATTAACTCTATTCGAACAATTAGGATAGGTCTTTTATTTTGATAAAAACTTAAAGGAAAAGATGATAAATAGCTGCTAATATCTAAAAGAACGAGATAACTCATGGCTTTGATGATAGAGTTCACAATCCGAGCCTCAAAATCGGATTTATCTTCTGTCGAGGTAGGGTCGATATCGACACCAGAGGTCGATATCGACGCTTGTGTTTCTGCTCGACTTGTCCAGCTCCGGTCGATGTCTATGACAATGGTCGATATCGATGCATGTATGTCGATATCGAGGCTTTCTTGTCTGGTCTGTGTGGCTTAGCTCGACGCTCAGAAGTCGTGTCGAAATCTAGGGTCGATATCTGTAAAGGCCGAATATATTTTTATATTATTTTAATATTATTTTAATTAAATATACCATTATTTTATTCAATTTGTAAAAATGGAATAAAAACCCGTCCTCGAGCATCAAGTTTCGATTTAAAATCATTCCGGCATCAATTTAAATTAGGATTTTGACGGGATTTGATTTTCGACATCGAGTCCGAGTATTAATAAAATTAAATTGAGCTACGAGTATTGATTGCAATTTATTTAATTTTCGATTATCTTTAATTTAATTAAATTTGATTCAGTCGAGATTCGATCGGGCGAGCGGGTTTTGAGTCTTTTCCGCTAATTTTGAATTGGTATTGTGGTAAATCCTATTTTATTTCCCTTTTTCTTTATTCTTTTCCCCTCTCTCTCTCTCTCTCTCTCTCTCTCTCTCCCTCCTCGGATGCCTGTGGGAGCTGGTCCCCTCCTCACCTTCTCTTTCCCATTACTGCAGCTCTGCCTCACTCCTTCACCCATTCACACAAACACTCTTAGCCCTCCTCCCTCTCTCTTCCAATAGCTCTCTGCAAAACTCTCACAAACCCCTCCTCTCTCTCCCTCTTTTATCTTCCTGCAAACCACCACACCTCCACCCTTCCTCCACCACCTTCTCCTCCTCTTTTCGTTGCCGACGGGCACCAGCCATGCCCGACACACCTCTCCCCTCCCTCGTGATTCTGATCGAATGGAAGCAGCTTTTCCCCCTTCTAATTAAGTTCCTGCAACCCCAATACCCACACATCCCTCTCCACCTCACCTCCTCTTCCCCTTTTCAAACATCACTCACTAAGGCTCCAATTCTCCCTCCCTTTGGTCCTCTGTCATGCCACCCACAACCACCTCCAGAAACACCACCACCCCACTCGGGTCCTCGTCGCCGCCGCCATCGAGCACCACCCCCCTGTTTTCAGAAGCTGACGTTGAGCCCCGAGGCTGCGCCTCACAGCTCCTCCCCTCTCCTCCGAGCCCGAGCAGCAGCACTTCCCACCTCCTCCTTCGGGTGGCAGCTGGACCCGCCAGGAGCCCCGACGGAGCCGCCGAGCAACCTCCCCGGAGTCGAACCTTCGAATCCTCGGTAACCTCTCTCTCCTCCCTTCCTCCTTGCTGTCGTTTCACTCTTGTTGTGCGGGTTTTGGTCGGGGAAGCCTTCCGGCCACCTGGGTGAGTTTTGGGGCGGAACCGACTCCGGTGGCCTGAGCTATTGCTCCTCCTTCCTCTCTCTGTTTTCCGTCAGTAAGCTCGGGCTGAGCTTGAAGAAGGGTTCCCCCTTCTGTTTCGTGTTGGGTTGGGCCGGGTCAGGCAATTCGGAAACGGGTTATATCATTTTTAAATCGGATCCCTTCCTCTTCTCTTTCATTTCTCCTGGGCCGGATCCCTTCTTTTCTTTTCTTCTTTCTTCTGGGCTCTCCTTTCCTTTTTGCTTGAACTGGGCCGGGTCGATCTGTTACCTCAACTTTTGTTTGGGACCGGATCCCTGCTCTCTCTTCTTTTCTGAAATCCGGACCCGGATAGGTATGTGGGTAAGGGCTGGGTTTAATAACGATTTGGGCTGGGTTGTAAGTCTGCATTGGCCTATTGTTTTGGGTTGTGTATATGGGTTGGGTTTTGTTTAGTTATTTCGGTAGTACATATATATATATATATATATATATATATATATATGTTATGTGTTAAATTATAGTATTGTGTTATGTTATTATATATATATATGATATGTTATATTAATTGTTATTTTGGACATTGGGAAAATATATATATATATATATATATATATATATATATATATATATATATATTCTGAAATTTTAATATATTTAAAAGGTTTTAAAAGTGATATTATTTGATATTGGTTATACATATATTATGGGTATTGTTTTGAGATGATATGATTAGTAAGTGTTAAATTATTTGAATATTATTATTATTTTGGGATTTGGATATAATTATAATATTCTGGAAAAATTAATCATTAGATATTTTTTTATTATTTTAAAATAGTATTAAGTGGATTATTTATCTATGATGCTTTTATGAGGATTTAAATATGTGAGTTAGGAATTTTTAAAGTGAATTGTTGGTTTTGATTATGAATATTATTTGTGAGCATAGAAATTATTTTGATGACTTAATATTGAAGTTTATTTATATAATGTTTTTGAAATAAGAAACATGCCGGAACGATTTCTATTATATGATTTTGGGAAAATGGTTTTAAGGTTTAAATGTTTAATGTCGGATCTGGCCAAGTATGATTTGGGAATTATTTTGAATATGAATTGACTTAAGTTTGGATTTAAGGTTTTAGAAAACGGCTTTACTAATGGTTGGTTTGAGGATGTTGAGAACTTGGGATTCGTGTGTATGAATGTTGGTCTGGTAGCTTATGAAAATGGCTTGATGATAGGTGTATATTGCTTATTGGATTTCTTTGGACTTGCATTTGGGCCCTTGCTTGTGTTATATTGCTGTTCTGCATCAACAGGTAAGTATCCTACGGGACTTACTCAGTAACCTGGACCTCCTGCCTGATGTGTCATGTAATGTGTAGTTTTATTGCATATTAAAGCATGCCATGTAGTATCATGCTAGGATTGCATTGAACTGAGCATGTGTTTACTTTGTGTGTTTGAATACAGAACGGCCGTTATCTGTGATAGTCCTAGAGTCTTTGCTAGGGTCATAGGGTAGCCCAGCCCCATCGGGTGCCCTGAGTCTATCGAGTCGATATGAGCATGATATGATAGCCCAACACCATCGGGCAAGAGATGAGATGAGTTGATATGATACGATTAGCCCAGCACCATCGGGCATGTTTTATTTATTTTATGATATGATGATGAGATATGATATGATGATGAGATATGATATGATGATGAGTTATGATATGATATGATGATACCGTGGTGAGTGCACCACCACGAAGAGAGTGCTATGCTATAGCCCGAACTGGCCAGTCTCTGCACTAACGGGAAGGGGTGCAGAGGTAGGAGAGGGATATGCCACTTGGCATTGTCTGGGGCCCTTTACAGTTCTTTTCTGCATATTATATATATACTAGGGGCATGATAGTGTGATTTAAATCTTGTACCGCATTAGTCATCTTTCATTTAGGCATAGGCATGTTATGTGGCCTCAGCGCGGTCAGAGGACCCGCAGGCGATCACTAGGCCTGACTTCGTGGATAGTGTTAGGTACCGCTCTTGTTGCTCCATGCTTCTGTGACGGGGAAATCTTTTGGCGAATCGAAGAATCCGGCTAATATATTCTAACTTGACAAATGACAATCACCCACTTTGTTTTGGTTTTGACCCGGCTCTGCCGTGGCTTTTGTAACTAAATCATACTTCCGCTTTACTTTCGTTTAAATTGTATTTCTAAGACTTCGACTGATTAGAGGTTTGAAACCTCGACCCGTACCTAAATTGCAACATCCGAACGAAGGTATCCGACCTTCGAAACGTATCCCGGATATTTATATCCGGGCCGTTACAAAGTTGGTATCAGAGCCAGGTTGTGCAATTCGGGTACGCAAGGGTCGAGTGTATGTTTTGGAAAAAAAAAACCGCCCATAAATTTTAAAAGATTTGAAAGTATTTTAAAGGGGCAAAATGAATTTAATATGCCTAACTCAATTGGATTAAATATGAACTTGGCTTATGATAAAAGTGGAGAACCAACTAATAAGGGATCGAGTGGGTAGAAAAGGCGATAGACATCCCTATTGGATGTAGTCGGAAACGGGTAGGCGAAATACTAGCTTGTTCTTTACAGATGGGTCGGGAGGACTCCAAGGAGATCATTGTAACCGTCATTAACTGATTCTATGATTGAGTGCTTGATATGCTAAAGATTTGATTGTTATGTTCTAACTATTGAATGAATATTGAACGATCTGTGCGAACGAGATAGCGGGAGTACCCTTATTTCCCTATGATTAAGCTCAGCTTTTGTGGAACTGCCCCTTTCCTTATGAACCCTTTTGATAATTCAATCAAGTCCTCCCTTTGAATATCAGTCTTCCACGGGAATTGGGTTGGTGAACACATGGTGTCGGGAATCATTGATTGAATATAGAGGTTGTCCGAGAGAGTATTGGAAGACGGTTCTTGATGAAATTCCAAGCTAGAGAGTGAGATGTTTACGGGGCTGTCCTTATAGATTCTTATGACAACCCATCAGTGTCCTCTTGTCACGAAAAGTCGTATCCGAGTCTCACGGGAAAGATGGGTGATGAGTCAGTTAGGGAGAGTCAATGTTGCCCTTATGGATCTCTATCGGGTTATCTTGATTGCTCTGTCCATTATTGCGTGATACTATATGGTACTACTCCTTGACCCCTTAGTGTGGAATTATGCTTATGTGCCTTAAAGTTCATAATGACTATTGTATAGGTTGGGCTCCATTTAGCATATCTATATCATCCCGACATGATCTACTTAGTATATTGCATTATCATACTAGAGCACGAATAAATATGTCATATGCTAGGATGTCGTCTAATTGATGTCCTTCCTGTGAATAGGTTCATGATAGTGTGATAGCTCGGTTCTAGTATCATGATAGAAGTGAGTCCCTTACTTGATGGATACATGTTATAATTTCATGTCGACATGCCTTGTATGCTACGTAATCCTCAGTAACTGTTATGATGATGATCCTTAATGTAAATTGTGGTTGTATGACACCTTGTATCCATGCTAGGTCATATTGCTTAAGTCTCGTGTTGTGTCTTGCTCTCTATCATGATTGTATGTTGTTATTTCATGTTTACTTGGCATATTGATCGTATGATTGATCGAAAACATGAATCACATGATATGAGTCTATATGATAGTTGCTTCTTCTGAATTAGGTCCATGATAGTGTGATCGACTCTACCTTACATGAATGCCTAATAAGATGTGCTCTTTAACATGCTAGCCGATGATGCCTCGATGCTTATCATTCATTTTGTGACAAGAATCTATAGCATGCCCATCTATTCCGAATTCGTTAGATTAACTATTGTTGATTATTTTGCAAGTTAATATGGTGTGTGTTAGTTGTGTTGAACGGAGAATATGTGTTATAATTGAACCTTGAGGAATGCATGTTTTGTCATATTATGTGTTGATTCGAGCTCACGTCCCCATATTCTAGTCATGTCGCCATGTTGCTTAGACTTGCTCTATACCTCGTTGCGTTTTCCTCTCGTGCCATTATGTCGTTGAGATGTGATTGAATGAACTCTTGCATACCATCGTATTAACCAGTCAAGTGCATGTATGTACCATATGTTATAATGAACCACTAGTAACATGTTGGGCCCTTGGTTGTGACTTGTGCGAATTCTACTTTGCCTACGTTATTGTTGATTCACTCTTGAACTAGGTACCTAGTAGTGTGGCTCTTTCCTCTTTCTGTTCTCTTAACATGTTTCACTCGTTCTGATTAGCTTAATGTTGAATTCGATGATTGACTAGCTTTCCGTGATAGTTAAACCCAGCATGCTCACATGGTTAAAATGTCTATTACTCTATGATATCCTCTCGTGCTTCCATGAATGTATGATTTGACACCCCGCTAGATTACACATCACTCTATATCCTGATTTTGCAAATACCTGACGCATGAATATCGGAATGAACCTAGTCGAATTACTTTAGTTGTACTCATGTTCGATGTGTGCTATTAGTATCATGTAGGGCTTATGATTTCCAATATGACCCGCTGAATGATTTCATATCATGCTTGTTCTATAATGTGACAACTATTGTACCACACATGTGCTCTATGATGGTTCGTTCTTAGCATGATTATAATCTAGCACCCATGATTTCCTTCTTGTACTTTTGATGATGTCTCATGTTTTGTGAATATTATGTTGAACTCCTCTAAATGACTCTTAACTATGCTTGTATCACATTATATATCGCTAGTATCATGTAGGACCCATGCTCTCTAGATGTATCTCTCCATATGATTTCGTGCCATGCTTGACCTAATATATGATCATTGTGAGATAATACTATGTTGCCCTTTATATGATCTCGTATGATGCATACACCAAACTTGTGCATTGTTCATATATGTAATAATTACTATGCTACTCTTATGTGCTCTCGTACAACGCTTCATCTGATTATTATAATATACCTTGCCATGATATATTTGGACCCATTTGTTGATGGGTACACCATGCTTTTACATTGTTCATATGCATGATGCTCGTTATCTTCACTAGATTCCGCTTGACTTCGAATTATATATGATCATTGTTGGTTCCGCCTACCTTGCTTGAAGTTACTAGGCATATCTGTCTCCATGAAATACTAGAGTGTTAGCTAGTTTCACATACATCAGCGTAGGACTTGATTGTGTCTTTGATATGAATACGAATATTTCCCCGAGATAGGTACATGTTAGTATGGATTGATGTGATGGATATGCTCCATAGTGAATTCATGCTTGTTTGTCACAATGGTACCCTAATGGACTTCCATAAAGGCATCGTTACTATTCCCGAGTCGGAGTCTTTTCTCTAGTCATATCGTCTTTAGCTTTGGTCTATTCCGTCTCCGAAAGAAACATTGGGTCGTCCACTCTTGTCACTCCCCTATCTCCGCTAACTTAGACTCTTACGCGTTACATTGGATGAGCGACCGCCTGGAAAAAGGGATCGGGAAGTCGAATAGCGATAGAGCAGCGCAGCGGAAGCGTGAGCCCATAACCCACGGGCCTCAGGATCGATAATGTCGACGGGACAAGCTCGTTTCGAGGATCACGATTGTTGAGTACGATATGACTTGCAGGTGGGAACGTCCTCTATTCGAATTGCTAACCCTTTCTAAGCTTGATGATGATGATATTGACTTGATGTTGAAAGCTGCTTGTTGATGTGATGACTGTTGCTTGGTTGTCTATTGACTATGATGATATGATTCGATGCCTTACAATCCTAATGTGCCTTGAAGTCTTAATGTGACGCTACTCTGAGATGCCAAGCATGATCTAAATTCCTTCCTACATAGTATGAACTGCTAATGCCGAGAATCTGAACATTTTATTAGCTAAGATTATGATGAAACTTGCTAGTTCGAATTGACTTTATTCATATATGGTGTTATGTGATAATTTCGACCATAACGGTAAATTGAGACTTTTGATCCTTGTTGCAATGCTTAATGATGCTAGTTGACATGATGTAGTCCTTATGTGCAATAATGTCCATGATTGCTTCTTCCTTGAACATGCGAATGAGGTCCTTTTGGTAGAATGGTTAGAGGGCGGTTAAGGAAATTGAGTGATTGGTATGATGTGAGGGTCTTCTTGATTATGTGATTTATTAATATGCACTGGCATGATGCTAGATAGCAACCATGATAAACCTGTATGGCATGATATTACATGTTGATATGCAATACTGAGTTAAAATTTGTAGTGACAACTATGAACATGATATAATGATCCATTGCTATCCTATTGTGTTGTTCTAAAAGCATGTTATAATGTGTTGAATGAATCATGAGATGATGATACATTGTTATGTGAAAGCATGATGTTATCCTATATGGTTGATAAGCCTGATTATGAATAGGTAAGTGATGAATATGACTTGGAGCATAGATATGACTTATGTGTATATATGAGATGATGGTGCAAGACTGCTATTAATCGTTATATGACATTGTGATGAGCTAAGATGATGTCTGAAAAGCATGATGACATTTTGATGTTGATATACTGTTGATCTTCCCTTTTTGGTTGAATCTTAATAGCATGACTTTGTTGGATTGATGTGATAATATGTTATGATAATGCGAGATAGAAATTGGATAGGATGACTATGTGAAATTATGCTTTACATGAGATCCCTTGTTATGACTGGTTCTACTAGTGTGCGATGTTGAGATGCGATCGTGAGATTTGACTTGTAGTAGTGTACTGACTCCATGACACCTAACCTCCTTGATCTCTTGACGTGTGTGCTGATATGATTTATGAGAATTCGATGATACACTTGTGATGCCTTCGGTATGATATAGATACACTTTATGACTCGTGATATGACGTTGAGATGTTGTTGTTGCTTTTGATGTGTTTGAAAGAACGGTATACTTTATGCTATGGGTAAACATGTTACAAGGTTGAGATGTCGATTGGTTGAGATTTTCATGATTGATGTTGAGATTGCCATATGAGAAATGGTTGACGATGTTATGAGTCGATGAGTTGATTATTCATGTGCATATTGAGTTGAGGATGATGATAGAATGATTTTGGAACCTAGGAAGAGAATATGGGATTAGCCCTTAGAGGTGGATGACTCCACCTCCTACCCTCAGAATTTGATTGATTGGTATGTGGGAAGCTGATTTGGTTTTCGGAAGAGTTTTGACAAAATCTTATTTGAAAGGATTTGACTTGTTTTGGTGTAAAGTTGCTTGATTAAAAATTGAATTTGAAGATTTTGAGCGGTTTTAAAAATGGCCAACTTGGGGTTTTAAAGAAGTTGAGAGTTTCAATGATTTGGATGACAATCTTTCCATTTACAAAGCACTTTGAGATTTACGAACCGGATATAGTTTATGACGTCTCACGAAGTGGATACAAGCATTTTATAGGGGCGCTTATAGATTGCTTGCTAAGACATAGTCGGGCGCTATAATGCTTTTGGAGTTGTGATACTTCCGAAAGGTCGAAGCGAGGATGTGATAGGGGCGCTTATTACACACTCGACAAGACCCATTTGGAAATGTCACGACTGTGACCGGGATGTTGTGAGAATCCCGGAAGACGCAACCGAGATGATTACAAGATCCTTGGACATGGTCCTCGGACTCACCGATTTCAAAACTTCTTCCCTTTGCTTTAAAATGATTTTAGTCTCGGGGACGAGACTTGTTTTTAGAGGTGGATGAATGTAAAGGCCGAATATATTTTTATATTATTTTAATATTATTTTAATTAAATATACCATTATTTTATTCAATTTGTAAAAATGGAATAAAAACCCGTCCTCGAGCATCAAGTTTCGATTTAAAATCATTCCGGCATCAATTTAAATTAGGATTTTGACGGGATTTGATTTTCGACATCGAGTCCGAGTATTAATAAAATTAAATTGAGCTACGAGTATTGATTGCAATTTATTTAATTTTCGATTATCTTGAATTTAATTAAATTTGATTCAGTCGGGATTCGATCGGGCGAGCGGGTTTTGAGTCTTTTCCGCTAATTTTGAATTGGTATTGTTGTAAATCCTATTTTATTTCCCTTTTTCTTTATTCTTTTCCCCTCTCTCTCTCTCTCTCCCTCCTCGGATGCCTGTGGGAGCTGGTCCCCTCCTCACCTTCTCTTTCCCATTACTGCAGCTCTGCCTCACTCCTTCACCCATTCACACAAATACTCTTAGCCCTCCTCCCTCTCTCTTCCAACAGCTCTCTGCAAAACTCTCACAAACCCCTCCTCTCTCTCCCTCTTTTATCTTCCCGCAAACCACCACACCTCCACCCTTCCTCCACCACCTTCTCCTCCTCTTTTCGTTGCCGACGGGCACCAGCCATGCCCGACACACCTCTCCCCTCCCTCGTGATTCTGATCGAATGGAAGCAGCTTTTCCCCCCTTCTAATTAAGTTCCTGCAACCCCAATACCCACCCGGGTCCTCGTCGTCGCCGCCATCGAGCACCACCCCCCTGTTTTCAGAAGCTGACGTTGAGCCCCGAGGCTGCGCCTCACAGCTCCTCCCCTCTCCTCCGAGCCCGAGCAGCAGCACTTCCCACCTCCTCCTTCGGGTGGCAGCTGGACCCGCCAGGAGCCCCGACGGAGCCGCCGAGCAACCTCCCCGGAGTCGAACCTTCGAATCCTCGGTAACCTCTCTCTCCTCCCTTCCTCCTTGCTGTCGTTTCACTCTTGTTGTGCGGGTTTTGGTCGGGGAAGCCTTCCGGCCACCTGGGTGAGTTTTGGGGCGGAACCGACTCCGGTGGCCTGAGCTATTGCTCCTCCTTCCTCTCTCTGTTTTCCGTCAGTAAGCTCGGGCTGAGCTTGAAGAAGGGTTCCCCCTTCTGTTTCGTGTTGGGTTGGGCCGGGTCAGGCAATTCGGAAACGGGTTATATCATTTTTAAATCGGATCCCTTCCTCTTCTCTTTCATTTCTCCTGGGTCGGATCCCTTCTTTTCTTTTCTTCTTTCTTCTGGGCTCTCCTTTCCTTTTTGCTTGAACTGGGCCGGGTCGATCTGTTACCTCAACTTTTGTTTGGGACCGGATCCCTGCTCTCTCTTCTTTTCTGAAATCCGGACCCGGATAGGTATGTGGGTAAGGGCTGGGTTTAATAACGATTTGGGCTGGGTTGTAAGTCTGCATTGGCCTATTGTTTTGGGTTGTGTATATGGGTTGGGTTTTGTTTAGTTATTTCGGTAGTACATATATATATATATATATATATATATATATATATATATATATATATATATGTTATGTGTTAAATTATAGTATTGTGTTATGTTATTATATATATATATGATATGTTATATTAATTGTTATTTTGGACATTGGGAAAATATATATATATATATATATATATATTCTGAAATTTTAATATATTTAAAAGGTTTTAAAAGTGATATTATTTGATATTGGTTATACATATATTATGGGTATTGTTTTGAGATGATATGATTAGTAAGTGTTAAATTATTTGAATATTATTATTATTTTGGGATTTGGATATAATTATAATATTCTGGAAAAAATAATCATTAGATATTTTTTTATTATTTTAAAATAGTATTAAGTGGATTATTTATATATGATGCTTTTATGAGGATTTAAATATGTGAGTTAGGAATTTTTAAAGTGAATTGTTGGTTTTGATTATGAATATTATTTGTGAGCATAGAAATTATTTTGATGACTTAATATTGAAGTTTATTTATATAATGTTTTTGAAATAAGAAACATGCCGGAACGATTTCTATTATATGATTTTGGGAAAATGGTTTTAAGGTTTAAATGTTTAATGTCGGATCTGGCCAAGTATGATTTGGGAATTATTTTGAATATGAATTGACTTAAGTTTGGATTTAAGGTTTTAGAAAACGGCTTTACTAATGGTTGGTTTGAGGATGTTGAGAACTTGGGATTCGTGTGTATGAATGTTGGTCTGGTAGCTTATGAAAATGGCTTGATGATAGGTGTATATTGCTTATTGGATTTCTTTGGACTTGCATTTGGGCCCTTGCTTGTGTTATCTTGCTGTTCTGCATCAACAGGTAAGTATCCTACGGGACTTACTCAGTAACCTGGACCTCCTGCCTAATGTGTCATGTAATGTGTAGTTTTATTGCATATTAAAGCATGCCATGTAGTATCATGCTAGGATTGCATTGAACTGAGCATGTGTTTACTTTGTGTGTTTGAATACAGAACGACCGTTATCTGTGATAGTCCTAGAGTCTTTGCTAGGGTCATAGGGTAGCCCAGCCCCATCGGGTGCCGTGAGTCTATCGAGTCGATATGAGCATGATATGATAGCCCAACACCATCGGGCAAGAGATGAGATGAGTTGATATGATACGATTAGCCCAGCACCATCGGGCATGTTTTATTTATTTTATGATATGATGATGAGATATGATATGATGATGAGATATGATATGATGATGAGTTATGATATGATATGATGATACCGTGGTGAGTGCACCACCACGAAGAGAGTGCTATGCTATAGCCCGAACTGGCCAGTCTCTGCACTAACGGGAAGGGGTGCAGAGATAGGAGAGGGATATGCCACTTGGCATTGTCTGGGGCCCTTTACAGTTCTTTTCTGCATATTATATATATATATACTAGGGGCATGATAGTGTGATTTAAATCTTGTACCGCATTAGTCATCTTTCATTTAGGCATAGGCGTGTTATGTGGCCTCAGCGCGGTCAGAGGACCCGCAGGCGATCACCAGGCCTGACTTCGTGGATAGTGTTAGGTACCGCTCTTGTTGCTCCATGCTTCTGTGACGGGGAAATCTTTTGGCGAATCGAAGAATCCGGCTAATATATTCTAACTTGACAAATGACCATCACCCACTTTGTTTTGGTTTTGACCCGGCTCTGCCGTGACTTTTGTAACTAAATCATACTTCCGCTTTACTTTCGTTTAAATTGTATTTCTAAGACTTCGACTGATTAGAGGTTTGAAACCTCGACCCGTACCTAAATTGCAACATCCGAACGAAGGTATCCGACCTTCGAAACGTATCCCGGATATTTATATCCGGGCCGTTACAAAGTTGGTATCAGAGCCAGGTTGTGCAATTCGGGTACGCAAGGGTCGAGTGTATGTTTTGGAAAAAAAAAACCGCCCATAAATTTTAAAAGATTTGAAAGTATTTTAAAGGGGCAAAATGAATTTAATATGCCTAACTCAATTGGATTAAATATGAACTTGGCTTATGATAAAAGTGGAGAACCAACTAATAAGGGATCGAGTGGGTAGAAAAGGCGATAGACATCCCTATTGGATGTAGTCGGAAACGGGTAGGCGAAATACTAGCTTGTTCTTTACAGATGGGTCGGGAGGACTCCAAGGAGATCATTGTAACCGTCATTAACTGATTCTATGATTGAGTGCTTGATATGCTAAAGATTTGATTGTTATGTTCTAACTATTGAATGAATATTGAACGATCTGTGCGAACGATCTGTGCGAACGAGATAGCGGCCGTTACAATATCGATGTCTCCAGTCGATATCGACCTCTTCTCAGCTTCACTTGGCTTCTTCGTTTTGACTCCGATTTCATCGAATTCCTGCATGGTTAGCTCAAATCTCGTGCAGACTCTATTTCTTATACTTTAGCTCATTCTTACACAAGTTCATATACTTTTGAAACTTTTCTTTGGAAATCGAATGAAATATGAAGTCAAAAGATGCAATAAACAAAGGTACAAATATGTACATCAAAACACCCCATACTTAGACTTGCTTGTCCTCAAGCAATAACCAAGCAATAACCAACACCTACAACACATCCTTTAAGTCTTCGCCTTTGTCAAAAGCAACATCATAAGCGGTAGCAAAGCAAAGCAAGTGATTTTAACGTCATAGCACATATTTTGGCGATCCATAGGCACATGCAATTTTGATCCAACCTCACAGGGATAATGTGTTTGCACTCAACTCTCATGTGTTTAGGCTATGAAGATCAACTCTCAACTCAATTCCATATACAATCTCATAAACATTGCAATTTATAATAATCCACTTCGCAACCAATTATGAAAATGCAATAAGAATCATCAGGAGGACTTTCGCTCAATGGAAGACTTCAAAGAAGACTCCATTCGGCGGGGTTGTAATGGGGCTTGGCATGAAATAAAAGGTATGGAATTATTTGGCTATGTGGTGCTTTTATAATTTGGGAATCAAGACTCCTAAATCTCAACACTTTGCAATACCCAAACCATAACTCTTCATAATACACTCTCAAGATGCATTCCATCAACCCCTCTTCCAAGTTCTAATATATCTCTAAAAAAATATAACACTTGTATGAATAAAAGATTTAAGGATTTTGGCTCATACACTATATATATATATATATCTTTATTTATTTTTTCGGAATTTTTTTTTTCGAAAATAATAAGTAAATATGTGCATTTATATGTTGAGCCATAAATCCTTTTACAAAATATGACAAAATGTAAATATGCACTATCCTATAATTTCCTTGCTCAAAACTGGACATTATGCTCTTTTCTTTCCACAAGGCATTAGTCTAACCAATCTAAGTCTCAATTCCTAAATGGGGGTCAGGCTCAATTCGGCTAGGGATAATTTTGTGGAGTTTGCAATTTCAGGCTCAGGCTAATATTCTGGCTTCAAGCAGGGATAATGCAGGGTAGGTAAAGAGAGGATAAAAATGGCTTAAAAGATGCCTCCATCATTTAATTCTTGTAAACATAAACATATATATGCATTGGTTTTGAATAACTATCACAACATTTAGAGATGCATAGGAAGAGTAAATTCACTCAAGAAAGCGGAGGGATTTTTGATGTTCTCCCTATAGGTCAAAATTCTCACAAGGACAATTTTTGTTGGATTTGCCTTTTAGCCTAGGATCATATGTGCTCAATTTCATCACAAGTTCACAATCTACATAAAAATTTTAAGGACTTAGGCTAAACCATCCAAATATGCCATAGGATTTACATGATCAAGTCAGCTATTGAGTTTTCATCATAGGACATCTAAGTAGGGTAAAAAAAACAAACTTAAAATAAACATGCATTTTTTTTTTGTATTTTTGACATTTTTCTGTTATTTTTTTTTAGATTTTGACATTTTATAAAAGTAAGACTAAGAACAAAAAATTAAACATGAATGCAATGCGAAGAAGAAAACCAAGTTATGACCGTAAGACATGTTTTTCCCCCACCCCATACTTAAAATATACAGTGTCCTCACTGTATTAAAAAGAAGAACAAGGGTAGAGAGAAACTCACAGCGCAAACCTACGGATTCAGGTCGATTTCAAGTTAGGTCGATGCCGGAAGTCGATATCTAGGTCAAAGGTCGATGTCGACTGCATCTGTCGAAGTCGAGGAAGAAAATGAAGACGAGGGCTGCCAGGTTGGGGTCGATATCGAGGATTATGGTCGATACCGACCTCTCTTTTTTGTTCCTGAGTCCTCGATGTCGACTCCAGGAGGTGGCTTGACCCTGGGGGGGTCGATTTCGACTGGCCTGGTCGATTTCGAATGCCTCTACAGAAGCTTCTTTTCTTCTTCTTCGTCCCTTTTGCTTGGTAACCTGAAATCTTTGTTAGAAATATAGATAAAGCACGAATTATCTCAGTTTTAAAAGTTCAAAAAGCCAAAAATTAAACCCTAAAAACCATCTATGAAAAAAATTTAAAGGTTTTATGTACATGCTCTAGATTTTTGAGTCGCTAGGCCGACTTCTCCGTCAATGCTTTATGAACCTTTTATGTAGGGACCCTTTGAGCTTGAGCCTTCTCCTGGATCATCTAGGTCCTTTTGGTAGTAGCTAAGCTCGGCGACCAAGTCTTTTTCATCGTTCGGTTCTTCTTTGGGCGCTTTTCTTCTCTTTCTTGACCTAACTTTAGCAATATAGGCAAAACATGGAGCTTTGACCCTCTCTTTAGTAGAATTATCAATAATGGGCTTACTTGATTTATCAATAACGGATAGAGGAGGGTTGGGAGTTATACCTGGGCTTACCTGTTTGGGCCCGAAACAAAAATCTTCGGGTTGAGGGGTAGTCGATTTTGACCAAGGTGGGTCGATTTCGAGTGCTTTGGTCGATATCGATATGTGGGGGTCGATATCGACCTCTGTGACCCCATACTTAAGCTCTTGGCAACAATCTGGCTTACTCGATTTCGACCAAGGGGGGTCGATTTCGATGTTTTTAGTCGATATCGACTGGTTCCAGTCGATGTCGACCCTGCTTGCTGTTTCCGTCCTTGCCAACGAAAATTTTCTAAGCTTCTCCTTAGCCGGCGAGAGGACTACTTGCTCCAGGTGCTTTGTTTCGCTCATGATTGGGTTGAAAGAGAATTCTATCACTTCGTTCCCTATAGTAAAAGTTAGTAACCCTCGACGTACATTGATATTGGCATCAGCAGTAGCTAAGAAAGGCCTACCAAGGATAATAGGCACTACAGGATCTTCAGGCATCTCCAATACAATGAAATCAGTATGCACAAAGAACTTACCTACCTTTACCGGAACGTCATCAACTATACCTGTGGGTCTGACGAATGTGTTGTCAGCCATATAAAGTTTCATGTCCACAGGTTCAAGGGCGCCAATGTTCACCTTTTGCCAAATAGAAAGAGGCATGAGACTTACACTTGCCCCTAGGTCACATAGGGCTTTATAGCGATGTTGGCTAAGTCCCACGGTGATTGCAAACTTCCCTGGATCACTCTTCTTCTCAGGGAAATCCATCTTTGAGCACTCCTCTGCGATCTCTGCCATGGATCTCTTTTTGCTCAGGATGTCTTTGAGGAATCGCACATAGGCAGGCATCTCGCTTAGGGCTTCTGTAAGAGGGATAGTAATGTTGAGTCCTTGAAGTATCTTTACAAAGCGCCTAAACTTACATTTGGTGGGATCCTCCAATGCTTTGGAAGGGAATGGCAACGCCTTCTTTGGAGTAGGGGCCAAAACGGAGGTCGGAGGGGCCTGCTGGACATCGATGTCGACTGGGCTCTGGTCGATATCGACTGGGATGGTCAATTTCGACCTCTGTTGTGGCTTTGATGGCTCTGCAGTGGCCTCGATATCAACATGTGGGTCGACATGGGGGTCGATATCGACCTCATCCTCGACATCGATTGGTCTGTCGATGTCGACTGGATCTGCTGCTTTCTCCGATTCCGTTTGTGGCTTATGTACTTTGGCGCCACTCCTCAATTGTATGGCTGCGACATGGCCCGTCCCGGATTGCCCCATAGGATTTGTAGTGGGTTGCCCAGGGAGTGTTCCGGGTGATCTAGGGATTTGCGCCGCCAATTGACCCAGTTGGGTCTCTACGTTTTTTTTCCAAATATCCATCTCCCCAATCCTTGTGGTAAGGTGATTGAGTTGAGAATGGATGGCATTGTTGGATTGATCATTCTTAGCTTGATTCCTTCTTATCTCGTCTAGCACAAGTTGAAGATCATCCTTCTTTTGGTCTCTCTCCGGGTGCCCAGGAGCTCTATAAGGCGGAGGGTCCCTATGGTTAACTTGGTTCCTTTGTGGTTGATGGAACCTTTGGTCTCCCCAATATTGGTGATTAGGACCTCTCATGTAGCGCGCCTCTTGGTGAGTCTCCGCTAGGTGTACTTGTTCGTCGTGTGGGCACTCGATGGTGGTGTGCCGCTGCGATCCGCATTCAATGCAATCTTGGTTCACTGAAAGGAACCTTACTTGCTTTTGGAGCTTTCGAAGTTGATCCCTATGAAATTGCTCCTTCACATCCGGATCGATTACATTGGAGGGTTCATATAAGGGCATAGATGGGGCAGGCCTCGACGATGATGGTGCGTCGGAAGCCTCAGGAGTCCCATATATGTTGTCGAATTCCACCAACCTCTCTATGGTCTCCCAAGCCTCTTGTGGAGCAAGTTCAAGGTAGCCATAGGAGGTGTAAGTGTTGATCCTCTCCTTAGTTGCAGCGTCAAGAGCATTGTATATGATCTCCTGAATTACCTACGGTGGTTGGCCATGCGTCGGGCATGATCGTAGGAGGTCCTTAAACCTTTCCCAAACAGTCGCCAGAGCCTCACCAGGCTTTTGTTTGAAAGCCGTGATTTTCTATCGGATCAACGCCGTCTTAGAAGGAGGGAAGAACTTGTTGAGGAACGCGTCCTTGACTTCATTCCAGGTGCGAAGCGATCTTGGGGCTAAGCTTTCCAACCACTGCAATGCTTTCCCTGTAAGAGACCATCGAAATGCTTTTAGTTGGACATATTCAAGACTTCGTCCATCAGCAATAGTATCACAAAGGTCTAAGAAGGTAGAAATATGTGCCATAGGGCACTCGTTAGGTTTTCCTTCATATTGGTGCCTTCTAATCTCAGTAAGGAAGTTAGGTTTTATTTCAAAATTAGAGGCAGGGATAAGAATTGCCGATTCAGGCACTGTGAGAGCGGGGTGCATATATTGCTTGGCATTCCTAGGGAGGGCATTGATTTGGGCTTCTATTTGCCTTCAGCCTTCCTCCTCCCTATCCGCACGCTTCTTAAGTGCCGCCTCTCTAGTCGTTAGGTCCTCAACCTGCTTCCTTAGTTGCTCAATAAGTTCAGCCTGGTTCGCGTTGTCCGCCATGATTCTTTGAGCTTGGGCCCTTAGATGGAAATAACGCTCAGGGTCGTCTACTCCTTCAAATTCAGGTGGGCGATCAGCGCATCGCATATACCTGCAAAATCAAACTAGGTAGAGACGTGAGATAGACTACTAGGGCGCGATTGATTGCCTCCCTGGCAACGGCGCCAATTTGTTGTTGCAGGAGGCTTGATATGTCAAGTAATTACAAATAATAAAGATGTAATAAATGTAATCCAACTCCTGGCCTAAGCAAATAATTACAAGACTTCCTCCCGTTGTACTGGAAGGGTAGTCAGGTTTGATCCACGAGGAGGCGTGTCAGCGGGATCCTAGTAGCGTTGGAAATTTCACGTCTACGTCGACCAGAAGCCTCGATTTCGACCTTGGACCTCGATGTCGACCTCGGCTGTCGATGTTCTCTGCAATAGAAGACCTGCAGAAACAAAAACAAGTGGTCGATATCGACTAGAAGGGGTCGATATCGATGTCAGTTCATGAAATCGACTGGCTCAGAAGACCGCCAGTCGATACAGAAGGGTCGATATCGATGCTAGGGGTCGATATCGATGCTCAGCAAACTCCGCAACGATGTTCTTCGTCGACTCAGAAAACTGTCGACGAATTCAGTGGTCGATATCGACGTCTGGGGTCGATATCGATGTCTTTCTGCAGTGGGTTAGTTCTTCGTCGGCAAAGAAAAGGCCGAAGAATTAAGAATGGGAAGAGAAGCAATGAACAGAAATAAAACAGGGGGTTTTTGTGTGTATAAAATATGTAAAAGGCAACTCCTAGGATTAGGGTTTACTACAACGTTAACCAATGCATGCGATAAGATAAATAAGACGGACAATTGCGCTATTTCACCTGAGGGACAAGCTTTCGCCGTACACCAACTCTTAGGATTACTCTTGCAAATAAACCTAATTGTCTCTACCAATTTTATGTTTATAACTCAAGTTGTTAGCATGAATCCCTTTTCTTTCGATTAGGACTAAACATAAAATCGTAGGAGGAGAGATAGACACAACGATATCAACATCAAATACTTACCTCAAGCGCGCATGGCTAACGTCGGGCTCACCCCGACCCTAAGAGCTTTGGGGAACTACTCACTTCTCATTATGGGATTCATTGTTGTTTGAAAGGAAGAAACTTGCATTAAAATAAACTCCAAAGCTTTACAACTCAACGTCAACTTTCGCAAACGTCAAACCCTAAAACTTCTTTCTAACTCTAACTCTATTGATTGTCTCTTGGATTGGATTAAAGATTATTGGATCATATAACAAATCAGCCCCTAGGGATTTATTTATAGGCTACTAATCCTCGCTATCCGAGGATTGTAACTCCTATCTAAACTATTAACTCTATCCGAACAATTAGGATAGGTCTTTTATTTTGATAAAAACTTAAAGGAAAAGATGATAAACAGCTGCTAATATCTAAAAGAATGAGATAACTCATGGCTTTGATGATAGACTTCACAATCCGAGTCTCAAAATCGGATTTATCTTCTGTCGAGGTAGGGTCGATATCGACACCAGAGGTCGATATCGACGCTTGTGTTTCTGCTCGACTTGTCCAGCTCCGGTCGATGTCTATGACGATGGTCGATATCGAAGCATGTATGTCGATATCGAGGCTTTCTTGTCTGGTCTGTGTGGCTTAGGTCGACGCTCAGATGTCGTGTCGAAATCTAGGGTCGATATCGATGTCTCCAGTCGATATCGACCTCTTCTCAGCTTCACTTGGCTTCTTTGTTTTGACTCCGATTTCATCGAATTCCTGCATGGTTAGCTCAAAACTCGTGCAGTCTCTATTTCTTATACTTTAGCTCATTCTTACACAAGTTCATATACTTTTGAAACTTTTCTTTGGAAATCGAATGAAATATGAAGTCAAAAGATGCAATAAACAAAGGTACAAATTTGTACATGAAATGTCCATGATTTCTTTGACTACGTCATTTGGTAATGTATTGCTAAGTTTTTCCGTCCACCATCTACCACCTAAAATATAGTCACTGACAGTTTCTTCTATGTTGTTAATTTGGGGGCAATCATCCCTAGATAGCAGAGAGCTTGTTGTAATCCAGTTATCCGTCCAAAATTTGATAGATGAACCATTTCCTACTGACCAAATAAGGCCTGTCTTAAATTTATCTATAAGAGTTGTCAGTTTGGCCCATTGCCATGAAGATCTCCACTTTTCACGTATTCAAGGATGTTAGCTGAACGAAGATACTTGTGTTTAATGAGAGAAACCCAGACATTATTTGGTTCAGCCAATATTTTCCAAAGTAGTTTCATTTGAAGGGCTTCATTCATCTCTTTCGATTTCCTAAGCCCAATTCCCCCACATTTTTTCGGTCTGCAAATCTTATCCCAACTAATAAGCGGGCGGTGTTGTAGATCTTTATTCCAAAAGAACATTCTGTTAATCTGGTCAAGCTCTTTATGTATTGATGAGGGTAACAAAAAATTCTACATTGTATACAACGGTTTAGCCGATAAGTTTGTATTAATGAGGATTGCACGTCCTTGTTGTGATAGAGCATTGGCTCGCCATTTACTTAGTTGCTCTTTAGATTTACATATGATGTCTTCAAAAGTGTGTTTGTTTACTCTGCCGTTAATAATCGGACATCCAAGGTATTTTTCTAATGAGTTTTCATGTGTAATACTTAAGAAACTACTAAGTTCTGAGATCCTGTAGTTCGAAATGCCTTTTGTGGCTTGGAAGCTAGATTTATGATAATTGACTTTTTGTCCAGAAACTTTACAGTATGAATCAATTATATCCCTAACTTTCTGTCCCGCGGCAGCACTGCCTCTTGTAAAAATAATGATGTCGTCGGCAAAGGATAGGAAGGGGACCCTAGGTCCACTCCTACCGAAGGAAAATCCAATTGGACTGTTTTCCACATTTGTTTCTACTGAGAGTTTTCGAGCTAAAATCTCTGCCCCTAAGATAAACAAGAAAGGAGATAGAGGATCCCCTTGTCGCAGGCCACGAGAGGGGAAGAACATATCAGTAGGACCGTTGTTGACTAGTACAGAGAAGGACACATTCGTTACGCATTCCATAATCCACGTAATGAAAGTAGGGTGGAACCCAAAAATTTCTAAAACCTTTCTTATGAAGTTCCAATCAACTCTATCGTAAGCTTTCTCCATGTCAAGTTTTATTGCCAACCATCCCTCCCGACCCTTGCGCGATCTGAAAGAGTGGAAGATTTCGTGCACTATTAGGACATTGTCTTGGAAGGCCCTATCCGACACAAAGGCACCTTGTAGTGGGTGAATTAGTTTACCGATGATTGTTTTGATTCTTTCTGTCAAAATTTTTGAAATGATTTTGTATAAAATAGAACATAAACTGATTAGGCGATAGTGACTGGTATTGGTAGGGCTATCCCGCTTTGGCAGTAGTGATATGAATGTATGGTTTATTTGTTTGAGAATTTTTCCAGAGTGGAAAAAACTTTTTACAGCTCTAATGATAGATAAGCCAACAATGTCCCAGTATTTCTTATAGAATTCGGCTGTAAAACCATCTGGGCCTAGCGATTTGTTGTTGCCAAGGCTGAAAACAGCTGCCTTAATTTCATTATTAGATGGGCGTCGAATAAGGTATTTATTTTTGTCAGGGGTAATTGAAGGATGGATTAGATTTAACATTTCTTGTAGGAGTCTATCATTAATCGGCTCCTTTTTGAATCTTTTTTCAAAATCACTCTTAATTTCATTTCTAATATTTTCTTCTCCTATTATCAAGGTTCCTTCAGCAAAAGTTATATTGCAGATTTGTTTCCTATGTCTCCGACACGAAGCAACCCGATGAAAATAAGTTGTGTTCGAATCAGAAAGTTTAAGATGCTTTGTCTTGGCTCTTTGGTTCCAAAAAGTTTTTTGGTAAAGAAGTAGTTTTTCCTTTTTTGTAATGAGAAGCTTTTCTCTATTGTTAGTTAATCTGTTGTTACCTCCCGAAACCGAAGCTTGAATCTTGAGAAGTTCAGTTTCCACCTCATTTAATTGGTGGAAAATATTTCCGAAGGTTCGTTTATTCGATTCCTTAGCTTTTTTCTTTAGAATTCTATGTTTGAACATCAGTTGATACATAGTCGAGCCCATACAATTTGCTCGCCAAGATTGTTTAACTATGTTTCTGAAATCCTTCCGCTGAAGCCAAGCATTCTCAAACGTGAATGGAGGCGCTTTGAAAACCAAGCCACACTCAAGATATATTGAAATGGGGCAGTGGTCCGATGATGAGAAGGCACCGTTATGAGTGATTAGGTTAGGGAATTTTTGAATGATCTGGTGATGAACAAGCACACGGTCAAGTTTTACGCGAATGGTGTTTTCGTCATCTGGGTTCTTTCTCCAAGTGAATGGGTTCCCGAAAGTAGGTAAATCCAACAGAGCGCAGTCATTTTTAAATTGTAGGAGTCTAGTGAATCGAGCGGAACAAAGGTTAGCACCACCCAACTTGTCTTCACTACATAGAATTTCATTCAAGTCACCCAAAACAATGCAAGGAATGGATGAATCCCTCACGATGGATGTTAAGGTTTTCCAAAACGAGTCTTTCTCTTGAGGGCCCGGCGGCGCATATACAAACAATAGTAGAGTCATGAATCTGTCATTATTATTCTCGTATCTAAGCCCTATAATTCGAGGTAGTTGAATTTTTACTGTAATGATTTCATTTGTTAATTGGAAGGACTTCCAAAGGATACCGAGACCACCCGATCGACCGGAAGTAGGTGACCAAATAGTTCATTTGTCTTCAGGGATGGTTTCCGATTTAGTTTCCGCTAACGCCATTATTTGAATATGTTCATTTTTGCACTTACTATCAATTTCCGTCCAAAAAGTTGTTTTCTTAATACCTCTGCAATTCAAGTAAGTGATTTTCATATATAACTGTCAGGGGTGTGAGGCCAAGGTTTAAGGGACCTCACACCAAGAGAGTGTAGCGAAAAACTGATTTGGAGATAATTTTTGTGAGGGGGCATGAAAGGTTTTTCCAATAAATTATTAAGACTGCTATCAAGCCATATCAAACCTGCATTTTTAAATATAATCGTCAACGTTATTTTATTGACATGGATCTTAGAATAATACCAGATATCCCATGGAGCTATAACTAAAAAATAGGTAATCATCATAATCCATACAAATCCAAGACCCACATATTTATACCATACGTAGCTTTGAAAACAAATCAAGAATGCCCATTTGCACAAACAAATCAGGAAGGGCATTAGCAACTTGCCAAAGATATCATTTGCCGCCCAAAGTCTATTCCCACTACGTAAAAACAACAAGTCTGTCAAATTCCACAATTTGGAGTGATGATGTATATATTTGATGTGAAATCCCATTAGGCGGGACAACACCAAATTCAAACTACTTGTGTCACTTAAACAGTTAGTAGATTTAGATGAAATTGGGAGCCATATCCGCAGTTGCGCCGACAAACAAGCCATTACAAGTGATGCACAAGGAGTACAAGAGCGGGGTGACTTTTTTCCTACAGATGCAGCATAGTAGTACTTGCAGGAAGGTAAAGTAACAGCTAAGAGAGAAGACACACCGAAGGACTTCTCGAAAACATCATGATCCTTGACACCCTTAGACAATGCCGAAATAACAAGCATTTTTGCGCTTACAAAAAACAATATAGCAAAATCATTAACAACAAGATAGCAGCAGAACACAATTTTGTTGGGAGTTGGCGAGCCCAAAATCGCAACATAAGGGTTAATTGGGATATTTGGCAATCTTGAGCTCACCAGCAATGCGGGAGACAGGGCGATAGCAGCAAAACCAAGCCATGGTGTTAATTTCATAAACCATCTTGTGAGATCCGACAGAATAGCAAGAGATAACCTCACAACAGGTAACACATTACAACTGTTAGTCCAAAACACACACAAATAAGTAGACTTAACATTAATATTCAAATGGAAGGTTTTATACCATATAAACGACCGTGCACAACAAACTGGGTAGTCAACATTCATATATAACGAATGGATTTCATTCCCATTGTTAAAATAGGTAATTGCAAAGAAAAATGAGACTCTGAACGACCACACATTCGGCATGGAGTCATAGGACAAAAGCCTACCAAAAGACATGAAAACACCATCCTTTAGGATCACACAACAATTTCTACGAAAGAGAGTCTGAACATCATACCAAAAGCAAGTGGAGCTTAGTTTTACCTGGGAGGCCGTAGCCCAATTGAAGCACCCACAACAGCCAGCAAGACGTCTGCCGAAACGGGCTTTTGTCTTACGACATGATAAACAAAGGATTAACATAGTTTTGGTGAGACAGCAATGGGAAACATGGCTCCACAATTCAATCACATAATTTATCGAAGATATTTTTTCCTCAAAATTGTAGATAGGAAAAATAAATACCCCGAAAACCACAGTTTTCAAGCCCTTTGCAGGGGTGTGTGTGTGACAATAAGTCACAAAATTACTTGATTTAATTGATTTACACAACAGACTCAAGTTATCAATAACAAGGTTTAATAAAAACACATCTTCATTCGAACTGGAGCTAGAAGCTATAACAGCCCTAGAAACCCTAGTTTGTTTGAGGCCCGAAAATCGGGGGGTAGGGGGTGAAGAGGAAAAGACCTCAAGCACCGTGTATGCAAATATTGTAAGGACAGTGTGTTTCATAAGCATTGTAAAGCGTCTAATCAGATTCACATACGAGGGTGTATAAGACAACCTGTTAGAGGGCGATAAGGCGAGAGTTGTATCATTGTGGGATGGGATCCCATCTTGTCCAGGGCTTGAGAAGCCGGGTGTGTGGACTACAAGCCACACGCAGCCACCAGACTGAGGAGAGATACCGGAGCCCTGCAGTACTTCAACCGAACTGAAATTTGACACACAACCCACAGCACACTCGGATATCATCTTTCTTTTTCGAAGGGAGACAGAGAACCACCACCGACAGGGAGAGGCGAGGAGCCCCCGGGGGAATGGATAGTCACCCTCCACAGTCGCCGCCAACGAACCACCTTTCTTTGTGCAGGGCTCGCCCCACTTCAAAACAGGCAACATTGCACCTGTCGGAAACCCGAAGCGACCCCCCTTCCAACGAACCTCCTTCTTCCTGACTTTTTTCCTTGGAAATATTTGCATTTTGGGGCTCGCAGCGATGGAACCGGGTAAAACAACAACCATGTATGAAGGGTTGAGATTTGGAGGAGAAGCCAACGCCCAAGCATCGGAGCCACCAACACTCGAAACGATAGCATAGGGACGAAATCGGCTCTGAGAAGCCAGAAGAACGCCGGATCGGGCTCTCAAAGGAGGATTGAAGAGGCGGTTTTTGTAAGATTGAGTTTCTGGAATTAGGGATTTTGAGCCCATGGTGAACACAAGAGGAAGGGCGCGTGGGAGGCGCGTTCTTTCAAGATATGAACTCTTGTTTGGATGTTTCTTTCCTTCTTTTTTTCTTTTTTTTTATGAAAATTGTTTGGATGTTTCATTTTAAATTGATGTGACTTATTTTCTTTTATTTAAATTCAGCTTATTACCCAGGAGAGTTCTTGTTTAGCTCATTAGTTAATACTTGGCAAGTTGTCTCCAGACTGAGGCATTAAGAAAAGTGATGCATTCATATTTGAGTATCTCGATCTCCAAGTGTATTTCAAATGAACTCATATAAAGATCAAACTTACAGTACAATTGTACAAGGCCCTCTTCAATAGGTTCCCAAACATCAGTTATGCTTATATATAGAGCTAATGGCAATATCTTGGTGCAGCTTGGGGATCCTCTTCTGTTTAAACGTTCAAGAATTGTTAGGTTTTTATTTTTTAGAGGGCAACATTGTAAGTGTTTGGATAACTGAGTCCTTGAAGGATCTCAGAGGCCTAATCCTGTATATATATCATTGGGTGAAAACCCTGAGGGTACAATCGTAAATATGTACAAATATAAACTATACTGCTAACATCCTCCCTCAGTCGCAGCTAGAGGTGAGCGAATAGCAAGACTGTAACGAAAAGAAGTAAAAAGAGGAGTAGGTAATCCTTTTGTGAAGATGTCCGCATACTAATGTGCAGAAAGGACATGTAATACTCGAACCTGGCCTAGAGCAACCTTCTCTCTGATGAAACGTATATCAATCTCGATGTGCTTGGTCCGTTGGTGCTGAACGGGGTTCGAGGAGAGGTAAACGGCGGAGACATTGTCGCAATAGACCAAGGTAGCGGCACAAAGAGGAACACGAAGCTCGCAGAGGAGGTTGCGTAGCCAGCAGTTTTCCGCCACGGCGTTGGCGACACCTCGATACTCGGCCTCGGCACTGGAGCGAGATATGGTAGACGGCGAAGCCAGAGGTGGAGCGGCGAGTTTCCAGACAACCCGCCCAGTCAGTGTCCGAGTAGGCTGTGAGGATGTCGAAACGGCCGCGACAGAGGTGCAAACCCAGGTCACTGGTGCCCTTGATGTACCGGATGATCCTCTTGAGCGCCTGTAGGTGATGCTCACGGGGATCATGCATATATAAGCAAACCTGCTGAACGGCAAAGGCAATGTCTGGCCTAGTGAACGTAAGATACTAGAGAGCACCCGCCAGACTGCGATAGGCGGTAGGGTTTGCAAGACGTCATCCTAGCAAGACGACAGGAGTGGTGGCGGGTTTGTAAGACGTCATCCTAGCTTTGTCGACAATCTCAAGGGCATATTTCTTCTGATGAAGAAAAAACTCATCCCGAGTGTGAGTCAAAGAGATGTCGAGAAAGTAGCTCAGGGGACCAAGATCAGTCATGGCAAACCCCGAACACAGCAGTGCCATCAGGCGAGACAGTAATGATGAAGAGGATGTAGTGAGCACAATGTCATCAACTTACAGCAAGAGATACGCAGTGTCAGACCCCAAATGGAACACAAAGAGTGAGTGATTCGACTGACTGCCCTGAAAACCAATCGCAATGAGGTACGTGGCGAATCGATGATACCAGGTGCGAGGCGCCTGTTTCAACTCATAGAGAGACTTCCGGAGAAGGTAGACGTGAGAGAGTCGCGAGCGATCATAGAAGCCTGGCGGTTGATGCATATACACAGTTTCCTGAAGGTTACCGTGTAGAAAGGCGTTCTTGACGTCCAGCTGGTGAATAGGTCAGTCCTTAGTGAGAGCGGTGCTCAACACAGTGCGTATGGTAGCGGCTTTGACGACCGGGCTAAAGGTTTCATCGTAGTGCACACCAACCTCCTGAGACTTGCCATTGACAACGAGGCGAGCCTTGTGTCGTTCAAGTGACCCATCAGACCTGTACTTTATGTTTAAACAACCACATGCAGTTAATGATATTAGAGTCCCGAGGCCTAGGAACGAGGTCTAACGTGCCATTTTTAATTAAAGCACTAAACTCATCGACCATGGCGGCATGCCAGTTCGGGTCCTGTAAGGCCTTGTGTGGTGACTTAGGTAGAGGGGATATGTGTGTGGATGAGGTGAGAAGGTTGTATTTGGGGTTGGATTTGACGATCCCAGATTGGGATCGGGTGGTCATGGGTGGGGCGAGCGCTGCTAGGGGCGGCGGCCGCTGCATGTGCAGGTGCAACAGGGGGGAGCGGCGGGTGGAGCGGCAGGCGCCGTAGGGTACGGTGGCCGCGGCATGGGGGCGGCGGCCGCCGCATGGGGTATTGCCGCGGCGGGTGGGGCGGCGGCCACTGCATAGTGTGGCGGCCGCGGCATAGGAGGGTTGCTGCCAAGTAAAAGACGTAGGAGGGGTGGGAATGTGGCGGAGTCGCTGGGTTCTTGGGGTGTGGTGACGGGGGGCTGAGGTTGGGAGGCGAAGGGGAAGGTATGTTCGTCGAAAATCACATGGCGAGATGTCACAACCCGATTGGTATCCAAGCGAAGACAACGATAGCCTCGATGGTGTGGGGAAATGCCTAAGAAGACACATTTGGTGGACCGTGGGGAGAGCTTGTGAGGAGCGGTGGCACTCATATTGGGAAAGCACAGACATCCAAACACTCGAATATGATTGTAGGACGGGTGGCGATGGTAGAGTGCCAAGGTTGGGATGGAGTTGCTAATGGCCTTGGATGGTAGGATATTGTGGAGGTAAGTGACCATGTGAAGTGCTTCAACCCAAAAAGAGGGGGGTAGAGAGGTATGTTGAAGGATAGTTCGGGTTTTATCATTGAGCGTGTGGAGAATGCGTTCCGCTTTGCCATTTTAAGGTGACGTTTATGGACAAGAGAAGCGGAGGGCTATCCCTTATTGTTGACAAAAGGAGCGGACAGTGTTGTTGTCAAACTCGCCTCCCATGTCACACTGAATGGCCTTGATAGGCAAACTAAATTGGGTTTGGACAAACCTGTGGAAACTTACAATGTGGCCCTGTGTTTCCGATTTATGGCATAGAGGGAAGACCCAAACAAAATTGGTAAAGTCATCAAGAACAACCAAATAATATCGAAAACCACTAGCACTATGAATAAGCGATGTCCATAAGTCACAATGAATAATGTCAAAAGGTGCAAATGTAAGAGAATGGGAAATGCTAAAGGGAAGTCTTTTGCTCTTGGCGATCTCACATGAAGTGCAAACGCCCGAGGCTTTATTACAAGAAATGAAATTGCTAGAGCGGAGACATTGAAGCATGGATCGCCAGGGTGGCAAAGACGAGCATGCCACAAGTCGTAACTAAGGGTGACGAGGGCGGTGGGGGCGGCAGTGGGCGAACTACGGGCTACGGCGAGTGGATAGAGGTCGCCGGAACTATTGCACCGCATGATTTGGGTCCCCGTACGAAGATCCTTCACAAGAAAACCAAAAAGGTCAAATTGGACTGCCACGTGATTATCAATGGTAAATTGACGAGCAGAGATAAGGTTCTTGACAATGTCAGGGGCAAGTAGGACGTTGTTAAGGCGGAGGGGTGAGCCAGTGGGGAAGGTTGCTTGACCTGAACCGACAATGGAAAGGGGGGCACCATTTCAGACATAGATGGACGGTAAAGTGCTAGAATTAAAAACAGTTTATAGGTTACCTGGCGCGTTCGTCATGTGAGAGGAGGCCCCGGTATCCATATACCAGTTGTCGTCCGGCTGTTGAAGTCCCATGGTGGATAAAGCGGCGGAGAGATCGGTGTGCAAGGGGGTCGCCGGCTGCGGCTGGGAGGCGTACAACGCCGGGGAAGAGGCCGCCTGTGGTGGAGGGCGGTACTGGCGGACCATCGATGACGGTGGGTAGCCTGCCCACGTCGGATAGGGGCAGGGCGGCAGGGCGGGGAACCAAGGCTGCGGCGGGTACTGCGGCGGGTAGTGTGGCGGTCTCGGCATGTTGCTGCGGTCGCCGCCGCGGCTGTGGCGGGTACCTCTCCCTCGCTCTCGGCCTCCGTGCTGGTTGGTCGGCCTGGGCTGGTTGGTAGGTGGGTTTCAAGGGTAAGGGTTCGTGGGCAGGAAGTCCTTGGAGGACACCAGGACATGGGATGGAGCCTGAGGGCGCCCTGACGGCTTTCCTCCCTGGAGAGCATGAAGTGAGCCAACATGAAAGTCGGCAGCGGAGAGGTGTTGCTTATCATACCACCGACGACCTCAAATTTGGTGGAGAGGCCATTGATAAGTTGAAGGACAAGGCGCTTTTCACTGACGTTGTGTCCTACATCGCCAAGTTGATCGGCGATAGCCTTGATGGCAAGGCAATAGTCGGAGACGGTTGAGAAACTCTCCTGACGGGTGTTGATGAATTTCCCCTCAAGATCCGCAGCCCTAGCGGATTGATTGTCATGAAAAAGGCCCTTGATGCGGAGCCAAACATCACGAGCGGTTGAGCCGGGTTGGAGGACGGTAATCAGAACATCCTCGGAGATGGTAGCATAGATCCATCCGAGCACGATAGAGTCGATGCGGTTCCAGAGAGGCTCAGGGACATCATCGGGGCAGTCGGAACCGTCGATGTGGGCGAGGACATCATGACCCCGACAGGCAGTGGTGAAGAGTTCCACCCAGGTGTGGTATTGAACCTTCTTGAGGTCTAGGGTTAAGGGAATTTGGTTCTTCATGTTGGTAACGGATTGAGCGGAATGAAAAGGGTTTTGTGGCTGTGGTGGGGGCGGAGGGTTGACAACGTCAACCATCGGGAAAGGTAGGGAGCGACGGCAGCAAGAGAAGGCGGCGGCGGCTGAGGGGGTGGGCGGCGGCGGCAGGAGTGTGTGGGGCAGCGGGTGGAGCGGCGACGGCTGGATCGATTGAATTTGTGAAACGAAAAATTAGGGTTTCACAAAAGGCTGTGATACTATGTAAGAGTCTGTTCGTTTGAAGGTTGTGAAAGGTTATGGAGGTTATGAAATCAGACAACCGCCCTTGCCCTCCTGTTTGCGCGCATGTTGTCGATCCGGCCGGTGGAGGTTGTGCCAGTTGTAGGCCGGTTAAAACCGGCGGTTTCACAACCTTGGTGAGGGAAGGTTGTGGGGTCTTCAACCGGAGGTTTTCCCGAGCTGCCCTTACGCGCCTAGCTCTTTCCAAGTACGCTCTTCTTCCCGCGCTTCCATCTCTCCTCTCCTCTCCTTCTTGACGTGATTTCGACTCATCGAATCCAGGTACGCTCTTCTTCTTCTCTGCTGTGGATTCGAGATATCGGGTTAGGGTTTCAGGTTAAGGACTGAATCTGCGTGAATTGGATTGCTGTTGCTTTGTTCTTCTTCTGTGCAAATTCACTTTTTGCCTCAAAAATCTGGGCGGATGAAGATGGTAACATAACATTCTTCTTCTTTGCTTATCGAATCCATCCTATCTTAATTTCGACTCATCGAATCCAGGTACGCACTATGTGTTTGTATAAATGCCTGACTAAGAATTCTTCTTCTTCTTTTCCAGGTTATTACTCTTTATTCCAATTGCATATATACTGTTATCTCAACATTGAATGAAGTTGTAAAGTTTTGCTGCACTTGCAATTTATTCCTCCAATCACCCCTTTGTAGTTTTCAGTCTCCATTGAAGAGTTTAAGGTGATCCTAAATCTATTTTCTCGCATCTATTCGAATATCATAATACAAATTGCTTTGCTGGATGGATTATATCATAGGCTTTTCAATTTCGACAATCTGAGCCAATGCTTAAGGCGTTTCTGGTGTCTGATCGAGAAAAGGCAACTTATTAATTATTCTACACACTCTTGAATCTTGATTATCATGTCATCCCAGCTATTTAAGTTTTAGGTTACATTGTAAAATAGAATTTAGAATTTAACTGCATTTTCATCATTGTTATATTTGATTATCATCCATTTTTAAACTTGAGGCTGATGTGGAGACTGATTAAGTTTATGCTCAGATGAGATTGCATCCCTTGATCGAGTTCGGTATGTATCTTTTGATTTGTCTTGTTTTTCTGTCTTGTTTGCTTAACATTGTAAAGTTTTCGTATGAAAAGATGCAAACTTGTGAAATTTTGTCCAACAGTAGTTTCGGTAGAAAATTCTTCTTGCTATTCATCATACATATGTGATCTCATTTGTGTATTCAAATTTAACTCCAGAGGGAATTACCACAAATGGAGATTTTCTCCTCCCATTCAAAACAGGCGCATTTTCTCCTCCCATTCTGATTTTAGGCAATATCTGGATTTATGAAAAAGTTGTTTTAGATTTTATGGTTTGTGTCCTAATCATGTATGTCCAGCTAGAAAATTGTTGATAGAGCTATTCTCCTAGAGAGTTTGTGTCACATAGAAAATGATTTTTGGGCTGGAAAATGATAGAGCTATTCTTCTAGAGCGTTTATGTCAGCTCCTCAAAAGTGTAATGGTGCATGGTTAAGTGAATCATATCCTAATCTTTACATACATAGTTCTTTGTTGGTACTTGGGATCTATGTTACCCGGACACGGATACGGATACGGGGATACGATACGATACGGATACGGGGATACGGCAATTTCAAAAATGTAGGATACGATACGGCAATGATACGGCAACATGAATTATATGTTGTTTTAAAGGTCTAAGCATAAATAATAGATATTTATCATCAAAACACATGTAAATGAAACTACATTCAAACTATTAAGTGTTTAAGCCAAGTACAGGAACAAAACGAGAATGACCAAGTTAAAGTTTAATGCAGAAACATAATCAAGCAAGTTCAACAACAACAACTTAAGACAAGTTCTGAAAAAACAACATAAAACTAAAACAAGTCCAAAAGAGAACAACATGTCACAAGACATCATTATTCAACCAAGAACTCTTCCTCCAACTCCGGCTCATCAAGAGATAAATCTACAATATCAAGAACTCCATTGTCTTCCAAAGATCCAAATTGATCTCCTCCAACATCCCACATCTTGGAATGTTCATCTGTATACACCTCAGAACTCCTAGACAAAAGCCGAAGGTTGTTGTGAACAAAGACAAGCTCTTCTGCACGCATTGGAGTCAACCTATTCCTCTTGAGTGAGTGAATAAAGGAATAAGTACTCCAATTTCTCTCAGAACACGAAGAAGAAGCCGGTTGTCCAAGGAGTTTGAATGCTAAGCCTTGAAGTAGAGGTACAGATGAACCAAAATTAACCCACCAAAATTTAGGATCTTCACTATCCATCAAAGAGATAGTCATGGAATCAGCAAATGGTCCAGTCTTGAGTGAAAACTGAGCATACTCGGAGAGCACTTGTTTGTACTCACTAATATTCGGAAAAAGTCTTCGAAAGCACTTTAATCTTTCGGAAGAGACTTCTCCATCTTTGTGTGGTGGTACTCTGGTTGGATCTTCTGCAAGCCATGATGGACTATAGTATCTTCAAAAACAAGTAAGAATAGAAAGAGTTAAGTATATTATGTTGTGATTGTAAATTACCAACTTGTAGAAATGAGATAAGTTGGGATATGGTGACACCATATCCCAAGTTGGGATATGGTGTCACGAAATTCCAATCTTTAGGCCAAGTCTGACTATGTTATTTAAGATTCTAAATGCCAATTACTTGGCCTAATGGCTATTTTTTTGAAAAAAAATACAGAAGGTGTTTAGTGTAATAATTACAACTCACTTTTTATGGTTTCATGTAATTTAGCTTCAATTGGCTCTTCTGTTTTGCTTCATTTCTTTTAAAAAAAACATATGTATTGAAGTGCTTGGAATGTGATATCTCGACAAGAAGGTAGGCTATAAAATTATGTCCAAGACAAACTATCTTTGAAAAGCATTTGCTAAATAAAATACAATGAACCGTACTCACATGAGCTGAAATAGATGGATTGATGATTCAGTTCTTAAAATCAGACCTATACATGTTTTTTTTTTTGCCTGCGTTTTGCTTTAGTTGGTGGCATGGGCATGGGCTGACTTGGGTTCGTGTTGCGCTCATCTTATTGTTTAGATCTTTTGCTGTAGCTTTTCATCAGTTTTAGGGGTTGTTTTGATTGCATTAAAATCTGATCAGTGCTTCTGCTTTAGAGATTGGTTTAGCTGTCATTAAATCAATCTGTTGCTGCTGTGTTTTAGGTGCTATATTCCTGGGTTGTATAAGCTTGTATGCATTGTTGGGAAGACCTTTTTTTTGTTGTTATGGGGCTGATTTGTAGTTGCTGTCACTTTTGAAGCTGTCATTAAATCAATCTGTATGCACTGTTTTTTTTTTTGTTGGGAAGACCTTTGATGTTAAGGCCTTGCCTCTTCAATCTGGCAGAGAGTCAGGCACGTAGGAGGAGGACCTGTAAACCATGAAGAGGAGCTTCAAAAGTGAATCTTTGCCAGCTAATCGCATGTATGATAGTAAGTCAACCAGAAAAGAGTGAGTCTTCATCATGAAACCCAATGGCAAAGAAGAAGAAGAAGAAAATTGATTTCTCTGTGTGGAAACTAAATTAATTAGCTGGAGTATGGTGGAGACAGAATGTGTTGCAAATCTGTAGAGACATGTATGGAATCTAAGATCTCTGCCCTTTCCATTTAATCACAATGTTTGCAAGTGAATTTAAATCTTTTAAAAATCTTGAAGATCAATCGTCAAAAATCATTTCACAAAGCAATGCATGGTTTAAAGAACATAAATAGACAAGGGACTCCAAAAACATAAATGTTTATTACAATTTAATCACAATGATCTCACAATTGCCTGCAGCCTCAATAGTGGCGCAATATGAGGATTGGCCTGACTCGCAATGAAATGGTTTATTAATTATCAAGGGTAGTGTAGTCTTTTTACATATAAACTAAAAAAATAACCTTCTACCAACCAAACACCCAATAAGGTTATTTCTAAAAAATAACCTCAATCTTTTCCACCTCCACAACCTAAAAAAATAACATTCACCTCTACAACCTAAAAAAATAACCTCAACCCCTTTAAAAATAACCCGCAAGCAAACAGGCCCTAAGTGTTTGGATAATTGAGTTCTTGAAGGATCTCAGACGCCTACTCTTGTATATATATCAATTGGGTGAAAACTCTGAGGGTACAATCGTAAATATGTACAAATATAAACTATACTGCTAACAAATATGAGAAATCACCTTTATGATCTCAACAATGTATACTGTCTTGCTAATTGCCTGCCCCATTGCTTTCAATACAATCTCTTTTTCTTGCTTATCTTAATTAATAACATGGACATACATCTTAAGGTCGATCAGTAAGTGATGTTGAATGCCCCAGGTCATTAGCCTGTTTCTGTTTTACTCGAAACAAAAAGAAGCAGCTTTAAACCAGTAAAAAAATCAATTAGAATGGAAGAATGAGTTGAATCATATGGTATATACTCTATAACCAATTGCCATTGCACTTGAACTAAAAATAGTGGTCGAATGTATGACTAAAGTATTGATTCATAGATTTTCCGAAGAGATCAAAATGAAGCCCTTCTGAACATTTTGAAATCTAAAGATGTTTGTAAAATCTTGTATGCACTGTAAATCCAAAGCCTCTATTAAAACATCTAAAGATAGTTGTAGGAATGTCACAGAAGCTATACATTATTATGAAAAAAATCAGTAGATAATGATATTTGACCTTATATTATGAATCTGTACTGCACAATTCAATCTTCAGGTAAGTTTAAAAGTGCAACAAAGATGAGTTATTTTTTCTGAAACTAGACTTCCTGGGAAGGGTTAACTTGAAACTAGATTAAGATGTAACTTCTGCATGTGTGATCAAACTCTCGTTTGGTATCGATATCTAGATATCAAGATATCGATATCGATTCAAGATGTCGATATCGATATCAAGATATCGATATCGGTTGATATCTTGATAGCAAGATATTGGTATCGATATCAAGATATCGGTATCAAGTGATATCGATATCAAGTGATACCTCCAAAAAATCAGTATATCAAATAAGACTAAATTTGATATCTAGATATCAATTGATATCGATGTCTGGCGATACCAAACACAGATACCAGATATCAAGTGATATCTGTGGGATACCAAACACTAGATATCGATATCACTTTAGCCGTACAAAACACAGATATCAGATATCGAGGGAGCGCTGATATCCGATATCTGATATCTAGATATCAGTACCAAACGACCTATAAGCCTTCAATTCTGAATCATTGTGAACTACTGAACTAATACAAAATATTTTCACCTGAAGCTACTGAGTAGGTACGATTTAAAGTCAACATATGGATCGATCATTGATTTGTAGTTTCTGTAGAGCAAGGGATCCATCGTATGAGATCTCACATATATAGGTAAAGTAAATGATTCATGGAGTTTGTAGGAACTTATGATCTTTTCTCAATTTATGATTCGATCCATAGGGTCTCTAACTGATCTCTGGTGATTTAATCCCATGAATCCTCGTACTGGTAAACATGGTTCGAGTCATTTGAGGAAATGTAGTGATTATATTGATCTGATTGATACACCTTTAACTAGACTGTTATGTATAATTTGATTTTGCAGCATATCATTTAAAGATATATTGAGAAAAATGCTCAAATTAGTTTCTCCTTGAGGAGAACTGGCTTTCTGGCTCCAACGAGTACAACCATTGTGACAAAGTTGGGAGTGAAATTAACACAGGCTTTCGATAAGCTTAATAAGATTTTTGTGAGTGAGGCCTGCCCAGAGCATGGAGAAAATATATATCCAGACTTGGAAGTTCCACGTATGCTCAAACACTTTGTTTGGAAGTTCCACGTATGCTCGACTAGAAGCTCAAACACTTTGTGTAATGGCTCCGAGTTGCCATTATAGTGGATAATCAAGATCGAGGTTAATGGTGGTTACGTCGGGGCTACGATTTGTAGAGATCAATCTGTTGCGCACCAAGCTATGAAGCACATAGTGATAGAGAGCTCTAAGAAGACCATGGAGAATTACTCGGTGGTGTTCTTCAACAGTGGGAGCAACCGTAATAAAGCCAGTGAACCTGCGGTGGGTGTCCTTACTCTCGGCGGTAAAGTGGCCAAACATTCTAGAGCTGACATGATTGACATCGATCAGTAACAAAGGAAGTACGGCTGAAGGCATTGATCAGAGGAGTACCGTGAGTATGGGGGCAGCTACCAGTGTTACAGAGGTCTCAGCTCCGGTCGAAGGGGTCGAGTTGGGAGAAGACAAATCGAACAGCCCTGCTGATGTTCGGGCGTTAAACACCGGAAGGGTGGAACAAGACCCTACCAGGGAGACTTGTTAATGGTTTCTTTATTTCTTATATGTTTATCCATGAATTTTTTTACTTTGGAATTGTTTTGGTGCAGGCAAGCCAGGTTTCTTATATGTGCAAAAATCACAATGTCGATGTTGTTGCTTTGTTCGAAACGAGAGTGTCCGGTAACAATGCTAGCTCATAGGGTCTGTGATCGATTGCGAAGGTTTGTTTTCTCTGGCTGCGAAAGAATGGAGGCGGTGGGCTTTGCGGGGGGTGTTTGGCTCCTTTGGAAGGGGGACGGGGTGAGTTTGTCTATTGAAACCAGAAATATCAACTTCATCCATGTTTCCATCGTTATCAAAGGTAAGAAGATTCACATGTTTGTGGTCTACGGTCCGCCTTCATCACTTCATAGGGTGCCGTTTTGGACCGATTTGGAAGTTGCTGTGAGTGCTGTGTCTGGGGCAATGATCATAGGAGGTGATTTCAATTGTATCCTCCTCTAACAGGAGAGAAGCGGTGGCACCGGAGGCTTACATGTAGATTCCTCTACGTTCAAAAGTTGATGCAACTATTTGGGTCTTATTGATGTTGAGTTTATTGGTCCTAGATTTACTTGAAGGCGGAGAGTGTCCAGGGACTCGGTTGTTGATAAGAGGCTTGACCGTGTCTTCGTTAATAGTGAGGGTCGAAACTTGTGGCCGAAAGCCAGTGTTAGGCTTCTCCCAAGATTTTCGTCAGACCATTGCCCTCTCCGGCTGGCTCTTAACCCTGTCACTAAACTTAATCGTAGAAGGAGACTGTTTCGATTTGAAGCGGCGTGGTTTACCCATCCTAATTTCAACGACAAAGTGAGGGAAAACTGGTGCAACAAAACCGATGTGCCTAATGTGCTTGGCATCCTCAAAGATGAACTGCTTAGGTGGAATAAAGATGTTTTCGGCAACATTCACCAAAGAAAAAGGAAGTTGTTGCCGAGATTAGATAGTATTCAAAGGAGGCAATTCAAGCATCGGATAGAGGGGTTTGGTTGTTGGATAAAGAAGTTAGCATTCATCAGGAGCTGGAATTGGTTCTCAAACAGGAGGAGATCTTTTGGCAGCAGAAATCGAGAGAGTTGTGGCTGAAGAGTAGGGATTGTAACACTGCCTTTTTCCATACTTCCACGATTATAAGAAGAAAGCATAATCAGATCGAGGGGTTGAAGAATAATAATAGTGTTTGGGTTGATTTGAAAGAGGAACTTGAGAGGATGGCGGTAAGTTTCTTCCAGAATCTGTACAACGCCGAGAGCAGTTTGGTTTCCTCCATCCCCGCTTTGTGTTGTGGCTTCCCGGAGATCGATGAGGACAACAACCACCAACTGATCAGCCCAGTCACACCTAATGAGGTTTAGAAGGCGGTCAAGAATATGGGCTCGCTTAAGTCACCTAGTCTTGACAGACCTTGCATCCAAAGTGTTGGGGGGTCGTTGGCAAATCTGTGTGTTGGAGGGTAAAATTTGGCGAATTAACCAAATTTGCGAGCTTGCAAATCCATCATATTTATTACACATTAAAGAAAATGTGTGTGATCAATTTCCTTGAGATTAAATACAAAGGCTTGATATTGCAAATGTGGGCCTAAAAAGTTCAGCCCACCCCCGTCAATCCCAAACATGTCAAAAGAAAGGGAGGTTACAAATGACGACTGCACTCCCAGTTACAATTGAAAGTACAGTTATGCAGTCGTTAATTATGGTGAGCGTGGCTACAGAAAGAGGTTATTCAATTAACCTCCCCTTGTCTTCCTTTAAAAGGCTACAATTGCAGATGGGCGGGTCCTCAACACTTTCATCTACAAAACCAAAGAAGGTAGTAAAGAAGAAAGTAAACAAGCTTCCCTGTTCAGCTTCCTCCTCCCAAAGTGCACCTGCAAACCCACAAACCAGAGGTTCACCAGCAACAACAACAACAACAAAGAAAAGGGACTGGCTGGAGAAAACAACAAGCACACCTTTTCTCTCCCTCCTGGCTTCCTTCTTCCTAGGGCTCCCAAACGTGTACTTGCAGCCACCACAAAAAAAAAGAGAAGGTGCATGGAGAGGAAGAATTGAGGATTAAGGGCTTGGATATAAGTACTCTCACCTAGGGGTTGATCTCGATAATAGGCCTAAGTATAAGATTACTTTTCCCTAGGTATCAGCTTTATAATAGGTTGAGGGTACTCTCTCTTGTAGTCGGCTCGAAATTCTTTTTTGCCGCTACATTCGATCCCGGTGTGGATCGGTTCATAGGGGCGAAGTGCTGCCGAAGTTTTAGGAGACTCAATCAACAAATTCATGAAACTAGTTGGTCATGGTGCTTCTCAAAACAAGGCAGATAAAAAAATGCAGAAGACCCAACGACCTAAAACTAACTTGAGGCCCCTTTAATTTTCATCAAAATTATGAGCAAGATTACAAAGACAAAAATATAAAATTGAGTTCCATCAGAAGCATAAAAAAACGCAGGCATGAATTGGGTACAAATGACAAGCTGATAATTCCAAATTTCTACCCAAATCAAAATCAGCCTTTTGCAAATCTTGCAATTCGGTGAAATCAAATAAAAGAGGATAAATTGACTTACCTAAACCAAACTGGTGGTCGCGCCCCTATTCTCTCAAGTGCTCAAAGCCGGAGTTCCTCTGGTGCCTCCTCAAGTTTCCCAAACTCGAAGTTCCGACAGCCCAAACCAAAAGCCTTAAAGTCGCTCAAATTGCAAATCTAGACATTGCCAATTGAAACCAAAATCAGTTAAGCAATTGAACTCTTAGCTGAAAGGGTATTCAAGATTTGAGGAATTCATCACCTAAGCATCAAGCTAAACGAGTGAATTTGAGGTCGAAAGTTTCGGGGAGGGGCTGAACACACCGGGCCGATGGGCGCCCTCTCGTGCCCTTGAAGCAACGGCTTCGGAGATGTTGTCGTGCCTGTCGCCCTCTCTTCCGAGTTCTGAATACCTCGGTCGGAACTCGTGAGACCGCCAATGACTGCAGGTGATCGTGAGATCGCCGCTCGCTCCCTATGTTCGCATTAAAGAACCTCTCCTGAAGGGTCGAAACAACAATGACATTTTAGAGAATCTGTACCGGGGAGCAAAACCACCCTATTTGATTGAGCATTTGGTGTGTCCTATTCATTGGGTCAAGTAAAATCATTTTGAAGTTCGCACCGGTCTTGAATTGCTTGAACAATTAAATATTTACATTTGCTCCACCAATCACTTGAGCAAAATTTGCTCCATCGCTTGCTTAAGTAGGTATTAATATCTCCTCCTTCTTTTTTGCTTTTTGTTTTGTTTTTATTTATATAAATGGGTTTTAGACTCATGATTTGCTTGAGTAATGGGTGTGTGAAAATTTGCTTTACTTGAGCAAAAATCGCTTGAAGCATTATTTGCTTTTAGACCCACCATTTACTTGAGTAAACACAATTTATGGGTATGGATGCTCTTAGTGGGATGTTGAATGAACGACAACTAAAATGGGCTGGTCTAACAATTTGGATTAAGTTGGTAAAAAGAGTACAATGGCTCTAATTAAAATTGAGATGGGCTTTAAATTCAACCAGCAAAATTGAAGCCTTCTATCCTGATATTCAAAACATATGTGAGCAATATATATACAACATTTCATACGGCATGAAGCTTTCAAAAAATGTGTAATTGCACAATTGGTCCACTAAAATATAAGAATTATAATTGACACAAATTAAGAGTTCGAGTTTTGGTCAATGCATAAAATCAAACTCGTCAAATATTCTTTTCAAATTAATTCTAGTGGGTCCATTTCAAATCGGCTCCCAAATAAAAACGGAGTCAAAACCCCAAATCAAGTTTTACCAAATCAAGATGGTTCTTTTGAAAGAACTACGTAAAGACTTGATATTTTTTATGAGTTACGTAGGAAATCCGATATCAAATTTAACATATATTGGATTCAGTCATCCGTCTCAAATTAAATCAAATTTGTTCTCAAAAAGAACTATGAGTGATTTGATCCCGTCCAAACGGGTACGTAGGAAGCTCGACACAAAGCTAAAGTTCGACGGGTTCAATTGCCAAATCCAAATTCAATCAGTTCGTTTAAGAACTGCATAAGATTTGATTCCACCTTGTCGAATATGTAGGAAACTCGATGTCAAGCCAAAGCTCGTCGAGTTCAATCGCAAATTCCAAAAAGAATTTCTTGAGGCCCAAGTGAAGTTAAGTCACTCAAGCAAAAATCAGTTTGTTTAGAACTACGTAAATACTTGACGCCTCATTTCAACTACGTAGGCAACCCGATAGTAACTCCTAAAAATATATCGGGCATAGTTATCAACCTCTAAATTCACTCTTAAATGAATATGAGGTTAAAACCAAACGAATTATATTCATTTTACATATTGAACTACGGGTGATTTGATCCCTCTTAAAAGGTTACGTAGAACACTCGATACAAAGTTCAGGCTCATCGATTTCAATCGCCAAAAATGAATTAATTATGTTCTTTCGAAACTACGCCCAATTTGATTCCGACTTGTCGGATACATAGGGCACTCGACATAAAAATTCAAGCTCATTGAGTTCAATCACCACCTTCAAATGATCTCACGATCAAACCCAAATACAAAATTCATTTTTGTCCCGAACTACGGTGAGTTGATTCCACCAAACAAGTGGATACGTAGGAAACCTAGTGTAAATCAAATTTTCACCGAGTCCAGTCACATCCAAACCTTCAATCAAATCTCATCAAATTCATGTGTCGACTTTATGTCGTCCCAAATATCAAATTTTCTGTCAATTCAAAGTGTCCACTCTAACTCGATACAAAGCTTCCGCTCGTCGAGTTCGGTCACAACAAAAATCAAAACCAAATTCCACCAAATTCAAATTTGTCATTTTCAAGAACTACGTATGATCTGATCCCTTCCAAAAGGGTATGTAGAAAACTCACAAACGAGTTCAATCACAACCCCCAAATTAGCCTCTAAGTCAAATCTCAAATCAAAATGAATCAAACTCCACATCAAAATCAAAATCGTTTTCTATGCAAATGATAGGTGGGTTACTTAAGTTACCCTTCCGAGAAGGTGGGCTCAGGTTACTCAGGTGGAGTTTTGTTTGAGTTACCCTTCGTAAAAGGTGGGCTTGAACTTCATTCTATGATGCATATAAGAGAACAAAACGAAACAAAACATAAAATCAAAACAATCTGAACTACATAAGGCTTGATTCTCTTCCAAGAGATACGTAGGCAACCCGTTAAAATTCAGGTGCAGCCCAAATCACCAAAATCACTCAAATCTTGGTATCGATATGACTTCGAATTAAGAGGATAACTAAAAGGGGTCAAACTCAAAAATAAAAATAAAATAAAATATATTTTACAATTATTGCGCATTTTTGTCCAACATTGTGGTTGAGTTTCTGAGTGATTTCTTCAACTCCACGATCTTGCCTAAAGGGGTGAACAACACGCTTATTGTTCTACTGGCTAATAATGATAATCCGGAGCATCTTAGCCAGTTTAGACCGATCAACTCAAGCAAACCAGACTGAAGACAGTAGAGGTTTTTACAATGTTCTCTGCAAGTTCATTACGAAGATCCTTTCCAATAGGCTGCAGCCGGTGATAAAGGGGATGATATGCCCTACTCAGGGGGAGCTTTTTGCTGGGTCAGATGATAACCGATAACATCGTCGTGGTTCAGGAGGTTGTTCATTCGATGAGGCAAAAGAGAGGAGCCAAAGGGTGGATGATTCTGTAGCTCGATCTGGAGAAAGCCCAGTGTTCTAAAAATCGCGCCTAGGAACCGCCTAGGTGCTAGGCGGGAGGGGAACTAGGGATTTTTAAGCCTAGGCGGTCCTCTAGGCGGAAATCTGCCTAAGCACCGCCTAGGTGCCGCCTAGACCCGCCTAGGCACCGCTTAGACCCGCCTAGGCACCGCATATTCCCGTCTAGCCCGACGATTATTTAATTTTAGCTTTTGGGCATGTGATTAGTCAATTTAGGGTTTTTTTATCCCCCAAGTCGAGATATATTTGCTTTTAAGTCAAACCTATGGTTTTGACTTTTAGGAGTTTTAAAGTCGTTAGTCGGACTTGTACTTTTGCGTTTATTTACTTAAATGTTAGTTAAGCACCGTAAATTTGGGTTTATGAGTGATAATATGGATTATTATTACATTATATGAATCATTGACATGTGTTATACGTTAAAAGATGAGGAAATAATCATGTTTTTTCTAACTAGGCGCTAGGCGGTCACCCTCCGCCTAGCGGCCGCCTAGCTCCTTTTAGAACATTGAGAAAGCCTATGATAGATTGAATTGGAGTTTCATCAGGGATACCTTGCATACGGCTGGTTTTCCGGAATGATGGATTGAGTGGGTGATGACCTGTGTTACTTCTCCTAGGATGCAGGTCCTATGGAATGGTGAGATTACGACTCAGTTTGTGGCGTTGCGAGGGATTCGTCAAGGGGATCCTATCTCCCCTTATTTATTTTTGCTCTATGTCGAACGTCTCAGTCATTTGATCCTTGAGTCTGTTGCTAGGGGGGAATGGAAACCGATAGTGTTGACTAGAAGTGGTTCATCTCTTTCCCATATGTTTTTTGCTGACCATATCACGCTCTTTGTAGAAGCTTCGGTTGACCAGATGAGGGTTATTAAAAGCTACCTTGACCTTTTTTGTGAGGTGTCGGGCAGAAAGTTAGTATACAGAAGTCAAAGATCTTCGTCTCCGAAAATGTGAGCTCAAGTCCGATGAAGCGGCTGAGTGAGGAAAGCGGGATTGCAGTCACTAGGGATCTAGGAACTTACCTGGGGATGCCTATTCTTCATAAGCAGGTTAATAAAAATACTTTTTCTTGTCTTCTTGATAAGTTCAAGTTGTGATTGGAAGGGTGGAGGTCTAAGTTTCTTAGCTTTGCGGGGAAGATTACTCTTCCTAAGGCGGTGTTGGCTTCGTTGTCGGTGTACTCGATGTCTTCCGCCTTCATATCGGTCGGAGTGTGTAAGCAAATGGACAAACTCAACAGAGCTTTCATTTGGGAAGGTCGCATAGGGCAGAGAAGAATGCATAAAGTAGTCTGGGAAGAGGTGATCAAACCAAAGCTTCAAGGGGCATTGATATTAGAACGATGAGGGAGGTGAACCTCACGCTACTGGGCAAGCTTAGTTGGAGATTTGTTATGAAGGAAGGTGAATTGTGGACCTCGGGACTATAGAAAAAGTATGTGTCCAGCACTCTTGGTAACTCGCATGCGTGCTCACACATTTGGAAGAGTCTCAAAGCGGGTTTCTCGGAGGTTACCAATCATGGCACTAGGTGCTTGTTAAGAGATGGTTGCTGCATTCAACTCTGGGAAGATACTTAGCTGAGTGACGAGCCCTTTATTCATCTCGTTAATGGTCCGTTGGAGGAGAGCCACAGTGGTGCGAGAGTGAGGGACTATTGGAAGGAGGAAGGGGGTTGGAATTGGGAGCTGTTGTCGGGTATTTTGTCGAACCTGTAACACCCCTTCTTAGAATGCTAAAGAGATGTTACAACGCCAACAATTACTCAGACTTTAATGTCCTTGTAACCGCCTTAGGCTTATAGGGACATGCAACCATGCTCTCATAAATAAGATGATAATAAAAAATATTAAATAAGCGAAAGACTTAAATATAAAAAAAAATATTCTAAAACAATATTACCCAAAACAAGGGTCTAAATAAAATAACCAAAACAAGGGAGTACGTAGTAGCAGCGGAAATAATGTTTAAATAGTTGTAATGGAATTAAAAAAGCTCAATTACATAATTTGAAAAGGTTGTACCTTAATACAAAACATAAAACAATGAAAAACGATAGACTCATTTATTCTTCAGCGCCTCAAGATCGTTTACCTAAACCTGCGGATTAGTGGCTGAGGCCTGAGGTATAGTATGCAAACCAGGGACCCCAAACGTCCAAAGGAGAAAAGTATGACGGTTAGTCATTTTATGACTAATAAATGGCAGAAAATAAAATGTTCAAGACTCCGTCTACCACCCATTGACCATAAGAGGGTATTGGTGATTGTAGACTAAAAATAAAAATAGAGATTGATTTATGTGGATACAATACTCGTTTGAATGTAATAAAATAACCGGATGATCCATAAAGATCGAGTGTTTGAATGGGAAGTGTATCCGAATACACTAAGGGATCATATTCCGAGTACGGAAAGAATATTATATAACGTCACTAAAAATGGGTCACCTATTAGTAAAATAATGTACAACATGACAATAACAATACACTTAATGCTATCATTTAATTAGGACAAGTGATACTGGTCTCGGCCGCATATACTGGGCGGATGACCTACTACACATAGGTAGATGTACCCATTCGAGAGATTTGCAGTTTCGAAGGGGCATCTCATGAGACGTTTATCGAGCAAGGTATAACCAAACCTTGACCTGATTTTGCCATTTTCCATTATTTAATACACGCATCATAATAATGATAATAACAACAACAATAATACACACGTTACGATTACAAATTCACAATTACATCCTAGGTGACCACAAAAGGCATAATTGCAACACCCCGTCCCACATCGGATATCATAAGGATGTTGGGAGTGATTTATAAGTGATTCAAGTCCTACCCATATCACAAGAGCTCTTCCTTTTCAGGCTCTAAGTGAGGACAACGGACCTGAGAGAGCTAGGTGGCATGGGCTGACGCCTCTTAAGACCTCGAGTCTTACAATAATGTACACTTTAGAACTATAAAGTGCATGAAATAATGTAACTGAAAAGCATGGATATTCAAAACCAATAATATACCATACTTAACTAGCATGAAGGAAGCAAAATGAACAAATCATGCTTTTTAGGAAGTTCGGGCATTTGATATAATTTTCTCAAATCATGTGAACAAATTATAATTACCCGAGTTGTCATGCTATGGGAGATTTCGGAGTTGATAAATAGCAACAAACTGAACTAACTTGCATATTTATCACAAATTTATAGCATGGAATGTATAGAAGACACAAAAAAAAGCAATAATTGCAAAACAAATGCACGAAATTGCAGAAATGCACTAATTGAACCAAACCACTTGTCTTAATCTGACGAAGTGCTTAATCGTGGTTTCGGAGGATAATTTCATATTGGAACTGAGATTTTACAGAATTTAAATAGAGGTAAGTTACTTTTTAGAAATTACCGAAACAACTCCGTAACTTTTAAAAAGTACAAAACTTACCCTAGTTTTTCCCAAAAGAAGCTTTCAATTCTGTACCCACTAAATCTCAGGAGCAATATAGGTTGCAAACTGTTTCAAAACAGTATATAGGTTAAAATAATATCGCATAGTTAATTGAAACTCGATAAATTGCGATGAATGGAGTGCATCTTGCCCACACAGGACTAAAAAATGTCCAAATTTTGAGTCTATGATCCCTTGTTATGGTATGAATCTGAAAATAAATGATTTTTATGAGTTAGCAACCCTTGAATCGAAGGGATAACCAGTCAACTTCGGAGCTACGGTACGATTACCTCCGAGTAGCTTTGAGCAAAAGAGAAGATGTTTTGACATAGAGTGATGCAAAGTATACGAATTCAATGGCGTTGGATCACTGTGGAGGTGGTGGCGATACCTCGAAGTTGGCTTGTCGATCACACTTCTGCAGGAACTTTCGACGTCGTTTCCGACGTCTTTTCGGTGAGTTACTGCGTCGGGGCTTGCACGGTGGTCTTCTGAGTGTTGGACAAGACCTGTGGTGGTGATCGTCGGCCTTGGTGTTGCCGGAATCGCAGTCGAGGGTGATTGGAGATAGTGGTGCTTTGTGATTTTCGGCAGATGTTTGTGGGTTTGCAGAGAACGATGAAGAAGGAATTAAGGTGAACGTGATAGATAGAATGGAAGGCTGCAATATCCTCTTCAATTTGATCTAATCGGATCCCCTGAATATAGGGATTTTAGGTTGAAAGATTTGGCTAGAAAATTGATAGTGATCTGGAAGTTAGATTGATTTTGTTTTTTTAAAAAAATGTATGCGGCTTGCTTCATGAGACTGATTTTGGGCTGATGTGACTGATTTGCAGATGGGCTGGATTTGATTGAAAATTAGCTGAATATATATGTGTATATACATACCCGTACATTGTATAGTGTATACTCATATAACTTGTATATATTATCCTTATATATACACACGTATCACTTATAAATATATGTATATATAACTAGTTACCCACTAATTTACATGTAAATAATATATATTATTTGTGAAAAATATTATTTATAATAGTACCGATTTATATTTAATTTAAATTACATAAATTAAATATTCACAATGAGAAAATATTTTATCTATATAAATCAATTCTTTTTATTTTATGTTGAATAATATAATTATTCTCAAACCTTATATTTTATATTTTATTTATACTAATCAAGTTAACTTCAAATTATTTTTTACTAATTTAATATAAGGAGAATTTATTTATATTCATTAAAACTGAAATACCCAAAAATAGTTTGGGTAGTTCAGAACCATCTCCTCCTGAAGCTTGTTGCGGTCTCTGTTTTGCCGGATGATGGTATGCATGATGATGAGATAAATTGGAGGCTAACACCAGATGGGAGGTACTCAGTGGCGTCAGGCTACAATCTTCTTCAAAGTAAGCTGAGATGCCGAGGAGCTGATGAGAGGGTTTACCGCAGGATATGGAAGCTTAGGACGGTGGAGAGGGTTCGTTGTTTCATTTGGTTAGCTTGCAAAGGTGGAGTCATGTCTAATGTTGAGAGGAGGAGGAGACATATGGTTGTGGCAACTGATTGCAACATATGCAATGATGCGGAGGAGTCGTAGGAGCATCTATTCCGAGACTATCATCAGGTTAGTATTATTTGGACTAATCTTAATACTTTGTTCAACAATGGTGATTTTTTTAGGCACCATTTGTGAGCTGGATTTGCACTAACCTCACGGAGAAGAAGGAGGTGGATACGATTGAATGGGGCGCCATGTTTGCTACGACTCTTTGGTGGATCTGGAAGTGGAGGAATGCAAAGATTTTCAACGATGAAGAGGCTCCTTCAAACAAGGTGGAGTTTATACGAAACAGAGCGAAGGAGTATGTCATTGTCATAGGTAATGAACATTTTACTACTAATCCTAAAGGTTGCAAGAAGTAGCGTGGAGCGCTCCGGATGAGGGATGGACCAAGGTTAACACAGATGGATCGGTGGATAGAGAGGGGTGAGCTGCAGTTGGTGGCCGGGGTGCTGAGGGATAATAGAGGTCAATGGATGAGCGAGTTCGCCCATAACGGGGGAGCGTGCTAGGTTCCGATGGCTGATTTGTGGGGCATCCTCCAGGGGCTCAGGATGGCATGGGACAATGGGTGTCGTTAGATAATGCTTGAATTTGACTCTCAACTAGTTCTGCAGCTTCTGAATTCGAGGATCGACAAGTGTCACCATCTTTATAGCCCGGTTTCGCAATACTAATGCTTTATTAGTAGGATTTGGATTATCCAAGTCCGTCATATCTACCGTGAGGCGAATGCAGTGGTGAATCGTCTTGCATCGAACACTTTGAATTTTCGTTTAAGTTATCATGTATTGAGTGCCCCGTCTGAGGGGATTTATTTATTGTTATTTGATGATGTAAGGGGTCGGGCTATCCTCCGTTTGTTGACTACTTAACCTTTTTTTCATTATTAATAAAAACCTCCTTGAGAGGACGAAGAGCCCCGCGTCTTCTTTAACAAAAAAAAAGTCCTAACACTTTAAAGAGGATCCAGAGCAAGAGCTTTTGCTAACTTTAGTAGCAATAGAAATTTTAGTTAATTTCCTTCTTAGCATTATCTAGAAGTGGTCAGTTAGACTCTTATAAAGAGTCTTTATTAGTTTGTCTTGCTTTAGGATTAATGTGTAACACCCTTTTACATGAAACTTAGGGAATGGTACAATGTTAGTAATTATTCGGACGAAAATGTCTTTCTAACCACCTTAGGTATATAGAGACATGGTAACATGCTCTCGTAATAAAAGATGTTAACAAAATAAAATCAAATAGTGAAATACTTATATAAACATTCAAAATATCATAATCTAGGAAATATCTTCCTGCAACCAACCAATTGAAATTATTAAAGCAAAGTTTTATCAAATACGAGGAATTCAAAAAGCAGCGGAATTCACACGTTTACATCAGTAAATACATCCTATACATTTATCTAGAGAATTTAAAATACGTGCAAAAAATCATTCCGGTCTAAAGCGCCCAACCTTTAATTCCGACAAAATTACCCTAAACCCGTGATCCATGGTCTGGCATCCCGTGTATACAAATGACACCAATCAACCAGATAAAGGACGGTTAGTTTGCGAGAACTAGTAAATGATGGCTCGAAAACAGAGACAACTTTGGATTTAAACTCATGGACCATAAATGGTACAAGTCTTACTCAAATATGAATACTATAACGTTTTAGGGGCTAATAATTTATGATCGACTTCTAGGTCCTAGTTAATCCCGAATGATTGAATAACAAAAGACGTGGGTGATGAACACCCTTAGAAACCATACTCCCGATTATGGATGACACACGATATAGCCTCAATTCAAATATTATTGTGATCACCATGAAAATATTTTTCTTATTAAGTTTAGAGTTGATACCAGATAATAAGGTACGTCGTGTGGCCCAAATTCGTCCCACTAGTAGTTACCCAGACGTTAAGGAGAACCTACTTTTGAGAGTGGGAATCAATACCTTCTTATGATGAGTTAACAAATCTTCAAGGTATAGGCATTTTCTACTTCATGTTTTTGCCTATTCAGTGCAATTTCACGTTGGTTATTTTTACATTAATGGTTGAAGATCATCTCATATCGTTTGAGTTAACTTTTGGATTTCATATTAGCCAAGATGTCAAAGTATTTGGGATTTAGTCACACTGGGGTAAAGTCGTTGTTTCAAGCATCAACTTTACCCCAAGGTTTAAAAAATTAATATAATAAATAAGTCGTTGTTTGAAATAGCGACTTACTTATTTTTTTTTAAATTTCGGTTGAACATTTAATCGAAAAACTACTGAAAATTCAAAAAAAAATATACATACTCTCCCTTAATTAAAAAAAATACATAATATATATATAGAGAGACTCCCCCTTCCCTCCCTCTCTCCTCTCTCTCTTCATCTTTTGTCGGACTCCCCCGTCCTCCCCCCTCTCCTCTTTCTCTTTCTATCATTCTCTCTCCTTCTCAACCTTTTCTCCACTCCTTCTCTCTCCTTTTCAGCTATTTTTTAATAATCGATAGAGTCGCTGTTTAAAACAACAATTCTACCTGTATTTTTTTTGGTTTTCCGGTCTTTTTCCTATTAAATGTTTAAACAAAAAAAACAAAATCAAGTAAGCTGATGTTTTAAACGAAGACTTACTTATTATATTATTTTTTTTAAACCCTGGGGTAAAATCTTTGTTTAAAACAGAGACTTTACCCCTCCTTGGCTAAATCCCAAAATAGTTTGACATCTTGGTTAATATCCAATTTTTTTTCCAATTTTTTGCTAATTCGAAAAAAAAATCAAATTTGTTTGACCCTATCTTCGAGAAAAGAATAATTTCAATATTTTTCGTGTATCACTCCCCATAAATTTATATATATGGCCGAAATGTCGATTCCATCATTTAAATGTGTTCTAAGAAGAGCGGTGAAAGCTCAGATTTAAACATCATAGACGAGTACTAGGTTCATGTGGATCTAGTTAATGTGTATTATATCTCATGGTAGATCTAGGAGATTCTTAGGGAGTCAGGATCCTCTGCTAATACAAACTGCCTAATAATTTCCTAATAAGTCCATCTCAACCGTTTAATCAAATTAATGGTGAAGATTAGATCCTTCGTTTAAAAAATCAATTAATTAAGTACCTCCCCTCTCTGTGCTTAGTCCCAGGTTGTCATTGCTGCCGATGTCACACCAATCTTTACTCTTTCCTTACTTTCTATGATTTCAACAAAATTTTATACAAGGTAATTCAATACCAACTTGAGTGATGCTGAGGATTTGGGGCTAAGCAACCTAAGTGAGATGAATGGGTTTATAAATTCCAAATTCAATGAGTGGACAGACATAACAAAATTTCATATGCAATTATCAAATTTCCCCAATTGAATAAACAACAAGCATAACAAAACATTGAACAAGAAACAAAATGATCGAGCGAATAGAGGATGAAGAGAATTGAGATAGGAAAGAGATGGACTTGCCACGAAACAGAGCGAGTGGAGAAAATGAATTACCTTGTATAATTTTTTTTTGTTGAAATCATTGAAAGTAAGGAAAGAGTAAAGATTGAGGAGAGAAGGGATGGTGGTAGTGTGGCATTGGGGCGGCAACGAACGACGGCTAAGCAAAGAGAGAGGAGGGCTCGTATAGTTGTATTGTATTTTAATTCAAGATCTAATCTTCACTGTTAATTTGATTAAACGATTGAGATGGATTTATTAGGAAATTATTAGGCAATTTGTGTTAGGAGAGAATCCAGGCTCTTTTTTTGGGGGGAAGGGCGGTTAAAAAAAAATTTCAACTTTTTTAATGAATGGATATATGAAATAATTTTTTATAAAAAATTTTGCAAAAAAAAATAACTTTTTATTTAAATAAGCATGTTTAGTATAAAAAACTAATAGAAATATAAAATACTCCTCAAAAAGTGAAGCTAAAAGGGTTTGAGAACCCGTGACCTCAATTTTAATATTATACTCTTTATCAACTCAACTAATTATCTCATGATTGGTTAAAAGTTTTTTTTTTGTACTTTTTAACCCTAAATTGAGTAGAGTAAAATTTACTAAAAAAATGCATAATTTTTTTTTCTTGTTTTTTCTTATCGGGTATGTGAACTTTAGCCACCTCGAACCCCCATCTCAAATCCGCCTCTAATTACATCAATTCCGTTGTTAAAACATATGACTATGTCCTGAAAGTTAATCAACCTTGACGGTACTACTATCTCACCATTCTTTCTATTCATCATAGGTCTCTCTGAAGTCTAAACCAAATGTTAGCCACACTTCGATGAACTAGAGTGTTTTTATTTTATTTTATTTGTGTTTATATGCACTGCAATTGAGTCTTACTTGATTAGTTTCAAGGTACTATATTTACACGGGACCAGATATAGCCATGTTGCTGAAATGTATATATAACTAAATATTGGAGACATAGTTGATCTTTCTGTATTCTTGGACCGTTCAAATCATAGCTAAAATTTCCCTTCTTTTGTAAGTCCATCATCCTGCACATGAAAAATGTGGTAAACAAACATTTGTTAACCGTCATGATCTTCTTATTACACATTCGAACCATGCTAGTCAAGTAAAACTCTTCTAAAGAATGAGAAAAAGAGTAGTACATGTGGCTACAGAGCCCAAGTGTACTGGTCCACCGCCTCCGAGTAGCTACAATAACAATTGAAGGTACAGCTTGAAGGTGCTGCTCTTTTCTTGTTCTTTGGGCTACCAGCTTCATGATCACGGGTTGTTTACAAGGGTCTGGTTGGTCCCTTAGGCAAATCCTTGACGATGTACACCTGATGTTGAGGTTTTGATGGTCATGGCCTTGTATGAAATGGAAAAGAAAGATAGACTACTGTCATAAGCCTGTAATTTATCAACTGAATAGAGACATGATAATTCTACATAGCAATTTTATTAAGTTTACAATAATGATTTAGTTTGTTTCTTTCATAATGACTAGGAGATATAAATTGTTGGATTCATTTCTTACATGTTTGATTTAGAAAGTAGTCCTAAAGTATTTGATCGTTTGCTTTGTTAATTTGTGGTTGCTTAGGATGATTCCAGAAGGTTTGGCAAGATTTATAGTTGCATAAGTTGACCTTATATGCCTAGTCGCTCTAGTTATAACCAATTTTGAATTCGTTGAACGTTTAGGGGTTTCAAAAGATTCTAGAGTGAGACAATAAAAAAAGATTACAAAAATTGTATTATTCATCTTATTTATGTTGATTAGATAGAGGAGTTGAGAGGTTTAATGTAATGCATTTGAATAGTATGTGTTGGTTGGGTTTGTTAAATTAAGTTCATTTTGACAAGTTGAGTTTAAGTTATTTTGAGATTTGGTGTTTAGACAAAGATTTATGCAAAGCTGAAAAACACAATCTCAACATAAAATCAAACATTTAAGATCATTGATATTTGGATTTTGATCATATAAATTTCAAAATGTCATATGTATGTTTAAATAGGCAGTGTGTACATGTAATCCATTTTCTTGCATGTTATAGACTTCCGAGTTACCATATATATTGAACAAATATCTTGAAGTTACCAAGCAAATTTTGGGGAAAAGAAAAGAATTTAGACACCAAGTAAAAATATAAAATGCCTTGAGCTACAAGATGGAATTTCCCTAAAATAAATATGTGAATTTATAGATGCTCATACAGTTGAATACTCTACCTAATAACTATCAATAACACAACCAATTCTTTAAGAACATTATGACACTTCACATTCTTTTTTTAGGCAATAATTTTTGTTAAATCATTTACATTCACACCCTCTCTCTCAACATCTAAACATTTAATTCGAAGGGGAATATCGATATATGTATTGCCTACTTTAAGCTCCCTCCCCCCCCGGCCAATTTAGCAAACAAAAAGAATGAAAAAATGGTCAATTGACAAATGCAACTATGAATGAAAAGGGGAAATGAAATGTACACCAATGAACAAAACGGAATCCAAAATTTTCTCATCAACAACTCTAATGTGTCTTAAAGCCTCCTATGCACGTTGTTGTTCTTCTAACCCAATGATCTCTGTAATCGTTTAGCGAAGAAGAATGCATGAATCAACTTTTTATATGGACAAATGAGTCAAGAAGAAAGCCTGGTGTTAATAAAGTATATAAAGATTCGATTATCTTACTTGAGGTCCATGCCCTTTTGAGTGAAGAGCAATGGACATGGAACGTAGCTTGATAGCTATTTCTGTGAAAGTTGGACGTGTTTTTAGATCAGATGACCAACATTCTCCCATAAGCTTCTTCCAATCGGGATCACAGTTTTGAGGGATAGGAGGTCGAAGAGTGTCCTTTATGATGCCACCTTAATCACAATAGGGAAAAATGTATAATTATTATTATAAGATTAAGATATTCTACTAACTTGAGAAGTTGCACTTGGTGAAAAAATTTAAATATTGTGATTCATAATTTTAATAATTTTTTTAATGTTCGACACTACAACATAATTAGGTGTTTGCTATTTTTTTTTACCTATGATTGCACCGTAATGCATATCTACATATGGCTCCTCACCAGTTAAGATCTCCCACATCACAATTCCAAATGAGAAAACATCCACCTGAAATGGGCCATAAGAAAATATTGTAAGAGATAGACTTTCTCGAAGGAGACAACCAGACAATGCACAATATAAAAGAGGATATTAAGATTTCAAAACCTTCTCAGAGACTCTAACACTGCTACCATTAAGCAATTCTGGTGCCATCCATGGGAGAGTTCCACGAACCCCGCCAGATACCAGAGTGTTGCATTTGATTCTTGATAAACCAAAATCTCCAACCTGAAAAGATTCCCACCATATTCATAAAAGCTAGAGTTGGAAAGTTAGTAAAGGAGGGTCTTCGAATACGATACAAATGTCCGACAAAAAAAACAATATACATAATATACACATAAATTGAATATCATTTTAAATTTTACAAGGTCTAAAAATGACAACTTTGTTGCATATCTCGGATTTGGTATATATGTAGCAAACATGATTTAGAAGAAGAACATTCATAAAGAATCTATAATTTGATTCCACAATATACCTTGCATATGGGTCTTTGTGGATCCTTTAAATTGACAAGCAAATTGTCACATTTCAGGTCAAAATGGACAATATTTCTCGAATGCAGGTATTCCATGCCAATAGCAGCATCCAACACAACCATAAGCTTCTTACGACCATCAAGTATTCTATAAAATTAAAAAAAACACAAATTACTATTATCGATAAAAACTCTACAAACAAAACATAACGTGTGAATTTTAACAATAATAAAATGTGATTCACCTATCCTTCTTAACTAGAGCATTCCTAAGTGAACCATTCACCATGAATTCTGTCACTGTCGCTAAGGTTCCTCCTGCACCATCTGGGACCACCCCATAAAATGCAACCACATTTGGATGATGAAGTTGTGAGAGAATTTGTGCCTCTCTCCAGAAATCCTCGGTCTAATACATGCAAGATAAAGAAGAAGAAAAATATGGTATCGATGCATAATAAGTGGAAAGGACATAATACTACTCCCTTGTGGGATGACTCGATTGATTAGAGCACAACAAACTAAGATTAACGAAAATAGAAAGCATGCACCTCCTCCGATCATTTGACAAGTTTCGTTAGGAATTAGCAGTGTTCTAAAAAGCGCTATGCAAATCCTAGGCGGTGAGGGGCCGCCTAGAGCCTAGGCGGCGCCCAGGCGGTCAAGGCGGATGCCTAGGCATCCTTAGGTGGCTATTTAGCTCTAGGCGGAGGGGGTCGCCTAGCGCCTAGGTGGTGCCCAGGCGGCGCCTAGGCGCGATTTTTAGAATAGTGGGAGTTAACAAGGTGAGTGATAACTAAACTTACCAATCGTTCTTGCTCCGAAGATCTTCCCAAAAAATAATTTTTCTTAATTCTCTTGATAGCAACATCTGTTCCTCGCCACTTTCCATGAAAAACGGTTCCATAGGTACCAGATCCTATTTCCCAAAGATCTTCAAGATCATCGTTTTTTATGATCTATGTCAGAAACAAATTATTAGGAACCATAAAGTGATAAAAAGGTAAATGTTCAAACAACATAAACTCATAAAGAGGTCCAAAATCTCAAACTCTCATAGTTATAGTTCAATCTCAATAGAATAATTAAATACCTGTAAACCATAGCCGTTAGCTTCCATTTCTGCCATCACTGCTTCTCTCATGATTTCACTCTTTTACTTCTTACAAGTATCATCCTGTCCCAAAAAAATACATTAAATTTATATTAAGATAAATAAAATGATATATAGGAACATCCACCTAAGCAAACATGTAATACCTTTGAGTCGTGTTTAGAGTCAACACCCTCTCCAATAATCATACTTGGCGATTGTGGTTCAATGACTATTTCTTCTACCATACGTGGCATAAACAAAGATGGACGACCAACTTCATTAGACATGCAATTAGTTGCTTCTTGAATAACATTAAAGGGGTCAAGCTGATTGTGTCCATTGTGCTTATGTAGAGCATCATCCATTTGATTTGGCATACAAGTTTTAGTTGAGTTATTAAACACATTTCCAACTTGCACATTTTGAGTCTTATCATCGGAAAAACTTAAAACACCATTAGATAGGAAAGACTCCTTACGATGGGTTGTTCTCATATTGCAATATTCATCCTTTTGCAAGCCAAACTCAACATTTTCATTATTACAAGAAAATGGAGGACATGGTACTGGGTACCTAATTATTGTTTCATGATTGACCTCATCTCTTTGGTGTCCACCATGTAAGCATCCATCGGGGATATGAAGAATCAAATCACTAGGTAACTCGGAAAGTTGATCAAATTGTGAAATATGACCCTGTGATTTTTCCTCATTGCCAACATGCCTGACTGGAGCTTCAGGATTCAAATTATATTGTTTCATATCAACATTCTCCAGGCTTTGTATAAGATCCTCAGAAAATATGTGGTGTTGATTATTCACATGTTGATTTTGAGTACAACTAATAGAAGGCAATACTAAGCCAATAGGTTTTACTGTAGGAGATGGCTCAACTAGTATCTTGTGTGCAACATCTTTCAGGTTACCATTATTCAAATTATGACCAGTGTAAGGGATATCAAATTCATCAAGATTAAGAATTGGATGATGTAATGGAGAAATTGAAACGGCATTCATCCTGTTGATACTAGATGGATTGCTTTCATGTGAATCCTGCCTCGCGATGATAACTTTCTCTAGATCATTAGTAGTTTGAGATTTCTCAAGGGAATTTGCACCAATATTAAAGTGCTGATTTTTAGTGGTCGATTGAACCGAATCAAAATCACCAAGGATATCTACCTCAAACATCTTTTTCGGAACTTCCCCATCAACAAAGCCATCACTCATTTTCAATTGCTTGTCACATATGCCTTCTTGTGAATGAGAATCATACGCCTCTCCATATTGTTGTAGTTGTGAATCAGAGAATGCATGAGTCATACCTTGATGAGAGCTAACTGATTTAGTGTATTCCAATATCCAACTTCGATCATCAGCCTGCGACATACTTCTCTCATGATGGAGAGTCCTATTTTCATGTTTAACAACATTCGACCGAGAATGATCAATATGAATATTACTACATTTAGCTATTGGAGCTTCAAACTGTAACTTGTTGCCTTGGAGATTTGGCTTATGGAGTGACTGATCATAAAATCGTCGACCACTAAAAGTATCGTTACCCCCGGTATTATCATAGTGAGACTTGTCTTCACTCCATTTTATATGACCACTTTTAAGGTTTCCTTGTTGAGCCAACCTTGAAGAGTATGCAGGAGATGAAAGAGGTGACCAGAAGGAAGGGGCATGAATTGGATGGGAGGTGCTTGCACAATCATTCGTTTCTCGCCGTCTTAAAAGCGAACCTTCATGGAAACTTGGGATGGAGTCAAGTTTTCTCATTGACATGGATATTTCGTTTAACGCAGGTTCAACAAAATTTTTTCGAGGACTAGGATCTCGCATGCCATTAAGAGCATACACATATTCATAATCAGCGTTGCTTTGTTGTATAGAAGCAATCTCAAAGGTTGGTTGTATTTCACTCTCAACATCAGGGATTAGAAAGATCCTTAGTCTCTGGAATCCAAAAACTCCTTCGAGCCCATTATACTCCTCCTTCATATTCTCAAGATCCTCATCGGATGAGACAGATATAAGTGCATCAAGATCTTCACCTGGAAGTTGGTACTTTATATTGTGTGGTTGATTGTAGAAACCTGAGGTTTTATTCAAGAGCTCTTGCCATGAAAGATTCTTTTTAACGGATACAATGCGTGTCTCTCCCCCAACATACCTTAGCTTACCATCAGTTGGTCTTGGCAAAATTTTACCACCAAAGCTACACAAGATCCTCAACTTTCCAAGTTGAGGGGCATTTTCTTGTTCATAATTTAAGTAGGATTCAGAGGAAAGTGGTATATTATTAGGGGCATGACCATTACTAGCACCAAAGTTATAAAACCTTTCGACCCTACCCATAGGAGCATGATTCTCAACATCGGAAGAAAAATTCCTCAAATAACCAGAGTCCAACAAGTCTGCGCCACTTTTAGAATCCACCCGACGCAACCCAAGAACTCTAGCAAGATCCTCATATCCCGTTTGGCAGTTATGATTCTGAGATATTGTCCCCTGATTATGAGTTATGGGAGGTTCACAAGGAGCTGCTCTCGGTGTAAGACGCTCAAGAAATTCAGAAGAAAATTCCTCTCCCGTTTGCATAGAGATATAGGAACTTAGTTTGTTTTCGATTGTAGACTTTCCATTTGAAACACCAACATCTATTTCATTCATTAGCCCCTTACAAGAGGGGCTGGTCTTGTTAACTTTCATCCTCTCGAATCTAATTCAAATACATTAGATGTTCCTCAAACTTTTTTTTAAGGTTCCACCACTTTCACCCTACTCTCCAGCTATGCCTGAGTACCATTTTTGCCTCTAAAACTTTCCTCACAAATCTGTCGAAGCCTATTTAGTATCCTGTAATAAACAACAAGAAATTCAATAACTACACCAGATCACAAGATCATTTCCCTTTTTCTCCCCAATTTATTTTAATAAAATAATTACCAATGCAACCTCAAATATAGGGATTAAGTGATATTCTTCCAAACTACAACAAACTCAATCCCTATAAAATTTATCTTCCATAAGAGAGATCAAATTTTATCCAACTAAAAGAAGCAAACCAATGACTCGATTCATACATCAAACCGTCATCAAGATTTTGATTAATGAAACTTCCTGGTTCCACGAATAAAAAAACCCTAGAAAATCAAAATCATACTATCAAAATAATGAATTTATCATAATCACAAAATAACACCATTTAATAAACAACTAAAATGGTAGAAAAGGGGTACCTGATTTCCTCGAATTCCTAGGGTTTTCCACATTAAAGCTAGTATTCATTACCACAAATTCCATCAATCACCCCAAAATTCAACCTCAAATTGGATTGAAAACCACCAATATAATTCAAAATTTACTTGTTGTAGAGTTTTGGATTTTCAGGGGAGGAGACAATATCACAAGACTTGAGGGGCTCAATAGGAGGAAATGATAATAGACGCTGCTCAATTAATGATTAACTTGAAACATGTGGAGTCAAAGGAGGTCGACATTGATGAAAATTTAACGGGATAAAAAAGGGGATAGTTCTAAGAAGAAGAGGATTGGGAAAAAAATGAAGAAAATGGAAAATGATGTATGATCAATTAAATGAATGAAAATGATGAAAAGGAGGACCAAGATCAAGGAGCAGTTGTGAAACAATACCAACTAATAAGAGAAGAAAATGCAGCAATTAGAAAAAAAATGTTGAAAATACAAGCCTAATTGTAATAATAATACATACGATCAGAAAAGAGAGAATGTAATTTTAAAACTCTTTTTCTTCTGCCTTCGGTTTCAGGAGACTACAAATGAAGTTTTTATTTGTGTGCATACTTTCTTTGAAATTGATCCTATCACTATTGGGATTTATAATTTGATTTGACATATAACCTGATATACAAGTTTAATACATGATAATTTCTCCTAGAAATAAAATATATTTAAAAAAAATAAAAGAGATAGATAGACCAACCTTTATTCTTTTAAGGTATTGAAAAGGCAAAGAAAATTAGAAATTGAAATTATTATTATTATTTTTTGATACAAGGCAAAAATTTGGATGTGGTTAACCATGGTAGAACCACAACCCGAGAGCGTCCTTTCGAACGAGGTCTTCGATCTCCGCAGGACAACCACGGTAATTGAAATTATTTAAATTTACTCTTGCTCAAAACACCTTGAAATAATTTACAAATGAAATGACTTAAATGGAGAATAGAAAATAATCCCCCCTATACTTGCCCTCCAAAGAAAATTTTTAAAAGTGAAAATTGATTAATTCAAAAATATGATCATCGAGAAATGAGTTGAAAGTAATAGAAAAAGAAACAATAAATGAAAAGAAAAATTATATCACTGAATGATCTATATATGTTGCTAAGAATTCAATTGCATTCAAATCTTAGTCTTTGTGCTTGCAGACCATTATCAGAATGCATTTCTTCTTTCTGTATACTCACATAGGTTCGAATCTGATCTAAACCCAAATATTGTGTAGTTCTGCAAGTATCTTCCACAAAAGTTTCATTTGTAATGTATTATTAATGTCTTTGGTTTTATTCAAGTCTATTCCACCCTGTCCTTTTAGTCTACATATTTTGTCCCACCTTATAAGAGCTTTATAGTTAGCATCTTTGTACCAAAAGAACATTATGATAATTTGATCATGTTCTTTGTGAATTTCAACGAGTAATATAAAATTCTGCATTATATAGTGTGGTTTCGTTGCAAGGTTTCATTTGATTGAGGCAACTCTTCCTTGTCGAGAGAGCAAATTAGCCTTCTGTTTCGATAGTTGTGCTTTTGTCCTCCCCACTGTTTCCTCAAAAGTGTTTCTATTCACCTGTCCACTTATCAAGGGACAACCTAAGTACTTCTCAAGCGTCTTGAGGTTTGTGAAGTCCGTTATACTCCGAATAGTTTGTTTTTGGTTGTCACTTACTCCTCTAGTAACTTGGAACAACGATTTATAAAAGTTAACTTTTTGTCTAGATATAAAGTAATTAAACTCATCAATAATTTGTTTTATTTGAATGCATGAGCTATTCTTCGTCTTTGCGAAAATCACGATGTTATTGGCAAATGATACAAAATGTATTTTTGTTCCATTTCTCTGTAAACTAAATCATATTGTCCTGTTATTGTTATTAGTAGTTACTTGAAATTTTCTTACAAGCACCTCAACTACAATAAGAAAGAGGAAAGGTAAGATTGTGTCCTTTTGTCATATGCCTTTTTCTAGGATAAAGATGTTAGTGAGTTCATCGTTCACTATGACTGATGACACAATCTTAACACATTGTTCAATCCATTCAATGAAGGATTTGGAAAATAAAATCTCATTCAACTCTCTCATATGATTTTTTCCATGTCATTCCTTATCCCTCTTGTTTTGAAGGAGTGGAAGATCTTATATGCAATAAGGACGTTATCTTAGACGGTTCTCTTAAGAACAAATGCTTCTTATAGTGGATAAAAAGATGCATTTTAGAACATAGCAAGCTCATGAATAAACAAAATAAAAAAAACATATGGAACAAGTAAGAAGATAAATGACTGAACTAACCATAAGCTGGTGGGTTGGCAATAATTGCATCTGCCTTGAAAGGCACACCAGACTCATCGGGATCACTGCAAGCGGGAAGCAACGAGTAAAACATATGGAACAAGTAAGACAAATGATACTAATGCTTCTTAAGAACAAATGCTTCTTACTAACAAGTATGAAATTATTTTTCAAAAGATTAATAAAAAAATAATATTTGATATAGTTTTTATAAGAAATTTTTTGGTAAGTTCAAACTAAAGTTGTGTTTTCTTGCGGGTGAAGGGGGTGGGAAGGCTGGGATTTTTTTAAAGGAAATGCACATGCATAGTTGTTTGGCAGGGGCTGAGAGAGGTGGAAATCCAGAGGCGGATAGGGTTATTGGACAACTTTTGATCCTCTATCGATGGATTTTGGACGACGGTGTTGCGATTGTAGGAATTTTTTTCCCCGATTTCTATTTCCGTCACACCTTCCTTTCATTGCGAAAGCCATTGAAATCTAAAGAAAAAAAAAAGAGAAAGAAAAAAAGAAAAGAAAAGAAAAAGAAAAGCTAATTGCTCTGCAAGTCTGTAAGAAATTTTTTTACAAAGAAATAAAGTAAGCTCCATCATAAAACTTTTCACTTGGTATGACTTGACTAATCTTACCAAAAGTCATTAAATCTGAAAAGATTGTGATGGTAGCAGTATAAGAAAGAAATTTGTTGAATTAAAGTAAGGTGTTTTATATACACCGCAAATCCAACATAAAAAATGCACGTCGGAATTGACGTGCAAGCCTTTCTGACTAATTAGCGCTTTTCAAAATTAATTAACCCCCTTTAACCCTAAACCGACGTGCAGGATTTGGGGTGTATATAGCGTTTCCGATTAAAATAAAAAGGAAAAGAAAATGAACCTAGAATAAAGAAACAGGGGAAAATAAAGTCCTTGCTTGGTAAGACAAACAATTGACTAGTATTGTATCGGAGCAAAAAAAAAAACGCTCTGACCTCTCTCTAGAATTCTAGAGAGAGGGAGGAGGAACAAAAAAAAAAGTATGTGTGAAAGGTTGTTTTCTCAATCTCTTTGCTTCCGACAAAATCAACAGAGAGGTTTTGGAGAGCACCAGTAACACAATACACCACTCGCAACACATGAAGAAGGAAAAATGAAACGCTCTAATGAGAGCATAAACCTCTCCTCCGGGAGCCCCTAAATCTCCTTCGGGAGCCCATAAATCTCCTCTGGGAGAACAAACCCGCGTGTTTTAGCTCGGCTTCGGCCTCGGCTACCACCGACGCACCACCACCTTGCTCCTATCCGGCTGCACTGCTCGTTGTGCACTGTTCCTACGACTGTGGTGTTCTCCGCCCTGGTGGTGGTGGAACCCCCTAATTTGTTTCTCAACCATTGGTCTCGTCCACTGCCACGCTCTTGTTCTCATCCTCTCGCTTCCGGTTCGGATTGTCGAATCTTCGTTCACACATCCGTTTTGGGGCTTTTTGATTTCTAGCCCTAATTCGACTCTATCTCTGTAAATCGGCTTTTTCGTGCTCAATCGGACTGAGTCTGGCTGGGTTTGGGGATCTTGTTCTCCGATCTCTCTTTCTCGGCCCCCGATTGGTTTCTCTCAAACGGTCTCTCCTGTCCGTCCCTCCCTCTCCGATCGTCCTCTTGTTGGCGGTCTTGGTCGGTTCGGCGGCTTCTCTTCTGCAAGGCTTGTGGCCTCCGGCGTCGGCTGCCGCTTGGCCTTTGTCCAATTTCAACGTCTCATGCTAGCACTGTGTGCTGCCTGCTGGCCTTGCTGCCTTGAGTCTCTTGGGCCCGTAGGTGGCCTGATTGTAAAGGATTTATATATATATATATATTTATATTTATATTTATATTTATATATTTATATTTATATATATATATTTATATTTATATTTATATTTATATATATTAATGTTGTTATTTTTCGGGTGGCCTCCTCATTTTGGCTTTCTGACTGTTTCGCTTCAAGGGAGTGTTCTCCCGTGTCTCGACTCTCGAGCATCCAACATCAACTGGGCCTTCGGGCCTCGCCTGGTCCTTCAGCCCATTTTTGGGCCTTCAAGCCTTTTTTCCTGGTTCCTCGGGCCTAAGTAATTTTTATTCTTTGACCCAAGTCATTAAAATAACTTTAACAATAAAAAACTGAAACATCTAATTGTCCGGTTTTTATATACAAATTTTGAATTCCGGATTTATATATATATAAAAACACTATATACATATATATATATATTTTATATATATATATATATTTATATATATTTAACTATAAATAAATTCCGGATTATTCTCTCGCTCTTCGCCCTCTCGCAGCCGTGTTTCATTTCCTCGTGTTGGTTGGACGTCCGTCTGTTTGGTTCATGGTTAGTTTCGGTTGAGAAGCAGTTCTGCGGCCCTGGTTGATCGAAGTGATCGTGAAGGTGGTGTTCGTGGTCTCCGAAGATCCTTCATCTAGGTGGGGGGAACGTCGTGTGATCCACACTTCCCCAGGAGTCGTCTTTGCCTTACGAGGATTTCTGCTTTCCGTCTTTTCGGCGGCCAGGCATCGTGTCAGCAGGTGCTGTCCCATGCGTTCGCTATCCACTTCTCCACGCCGGGTTTCCTTCCTCTCGATGTTGTGTTCGCTTGTTTGCTTAGGGTTTGGGGTTTTCCGGGTTGTTTTGGGTGGTTCTTTTGATGTATCATGTGATTGTATTTCTTTCAGATCTTCGTGATCTCATCCTTCGGGATGCTCTCGGGTTGGCTAACCACCACCCGAATTTTTATCTTATAAAAAAAAAACAAACAATTGACTAGTGAAAACAAAAATAGAGAGCAATTGAAAAATTAGAAATTAAAGTAGGTAAAACAAAAATAAAAAAGAAATGAATAACTATCAAAGTTAGACCTGTCAAACGGGTCATTCGGGTCGGGTTCGGGTCGGGTCACTTCGGGTCCCGGGTAATACGGGTTTCGGGTATTTCCGGGTTGAATCGAAGCCGGGTTTGACCGGGTTTCGGGTCATTTCGGGTCGATTTCGGGTTGGTCAATTTTTTCTTTTTTAAATTAAAAAAATCATAATTTGATAATTTTGCGATAAATTTAAAAATCTAAAATTAAAGACATTTTTCATAAGTTCTAGTTCTTGTAATTATATACTATATCTGATCTAAAATATTTGATTTTTATTATTTATCATAATTTTTAATAAAATATAATAATATATAAATATCAAAATTTTAAATAATTTTTTAAAAATAATTTTATTAAAAATTTGATATTCTATATATTATTACATTTTATCAAAAAACGATTTTATTTTTTATTATTTCTCATAATTTTTAATAAAATGTAATAATATATAAAATATCAAATTTTCAAATAATTTTTTAAAAATAATTTCATGCTATTAGTAATAAGCATAGAATTTTTTTAATATTTTAATATCTTTTAGAATTTTTATCTTCTTAAAAAAAGTCTGATGAAAAACAAAAAATCAAATACTATCGATCGGACGGAGTATTACACAATACAAATAAATATAAAAGTTGATTTGAAAATGAAAGATCAAGTGATTGTAATTATAAAATGTAATAAATTGGAATCTCCATAAAAAAAATTAATCATATATAATTATAAATCAACCGGGTCAATCGGGTCACCGGGTCAATTGAGTAAATCGAGTCAATCGGGTCACCGGGTTGAAACCCAGATTACCCAGAAAATTTCCGAGTTTTCGGGTTCGGGTCAGAAAAAATTTCCGGGTTCAGGTCGGAAATTTTTCGGGCGTTCGAATCGGGTCAACCGGGTCGGGTTGTGTTTTGACAGGTCTAATCAAAGTATAAGTGATGACAAAGTGGAAAATTCATAATAATTAGTTGCAATTTACTCTTTGTTGTGCAAGGATAAATTGAAGTAGAATGATTTACAATTCAGAATCATTGGTTGCAGAAGATTAAAACTTTTAATCTGATCGGTCCGATTTCATTTTTTTTGCTTTTTTTTTGCTCATGCTCGATTTGTTCTTCTTGGAGAAGTCGATGATTTTGGTGTACTTTTGTTTACTTTCGGAAGAGGTTGTAATCTCGTGTGTCATGTTGATCAAGAGAATCTTGACAGTGTTCGTGACTTTCGAAGATCTCTCATCTAGGCGGGGGAGCGTTGTTGGTCCACACTTACCTATGAGATGTCACTATCTCGTGTTTCTGTTCTTGTCTCTCCGAGTTTGAGATGTTGTGGAAACTTACAAGTTTTCTCGTGTTCTCGCTATTCACAGTTTCATTCTAGAGCCTCCCTCGACTTCCTCATTTGTCTGACATTTCGTTGCTTTGTTTAATTAGGGTTAGAATATCTATGTTTTTTTTTGTTAGGATCATAACTGTTATCCCATCTGCCATTTATTTCCACCTTTCAATTTAACCCAACATTAATTTATATTTATCAGGTATTTCAAATCTTTACCTGATTAAGAAAAAAAAAGAAAGTGAAATGCCAGCACACGTGAGACGTCAACACGATACAGCGCAGCAGCTGCACCCATTCCGACACCTCCACCACCATGTGATCGGTCCAGTGGTGACTTCTAAAGGCGGTTCCCAACTCCCCGCCCAATCTCAGCCGTCGAGTGCTGTAGACGCTACCGCACCTGATCCCATCCCTTCCTGGACAAAAATTAGCCCTTTTCCCATTTTACCCCTCTTGATTCTCCACCTGGACAAAACACACCATGACCCCAATCTTCGAGGCGTGGTCTCTCTCTCTCCTCCTCCCCCTCTTTCTCTCTCTGCTACTGCGTGCCAGTTTCCCCCTACGGCCAGCCAATCAGCCATAGCTATCAACTCCTCGTTCCACAAGTATCTAGTTGTTTTGCTTCGCTCCGAGCTATCTGAAATCTCCATCTCTCTCTTTCCAGCAAGAGGAGATCTGAGCGAGAGGAACTGGCATGTTTGTGTAGGATTTGCATTATTCGTTTGATTTGAGAGAGAGCAAGTGAAGGTTGTGGTGGCTATGGCGGATTCACCAAAAGAGAGCACCAGCAACGACCTCCACGGCTCGTCTTCGAGTTCTATTGAAGTTGAAGTTGTCGGCCATGGCGGAATTGTTGGGGAAACCACTGAATTAGCTCGCGTAGACGTCACCGGCGCCTCCCCCGGTTAGTCGATTCACTTTTTAGCAAACAACTGTGGGAGTTTTATTGATTAATTTCTACGGTCCTTTAGTTTCTCTGCTTTCAGTAGTTGCTGTGTCTCAGACTCTCAAACTTCGTTGGAGCTTCGATTTCAAGTTATTTTACCTTTACTTTTTTAATTTTTCGATCGCATATAATATTCCTTTTGCACTTGCATTATTATCTTCAAGAAGATAACTAGTTGTAAAGATGTTCTTCGACCAAAAAAGTTAGCTGGATTACATGCGGAAATCAACCAAAACGGTTCTCAAAAAGAAATCTGGACGCTCATTGTGCAAACCACAAAAAGGAAAAGAAAAAGGGCTAACTTTGCCGAGAATGCAAACTCTTTTAATTTATTCTCGACTTTGGATTCTCCATATGACTGTGATTGAAATGTTTAAAGAGTAAAAATTGGATTTTGCTATCAAGAGTGAAATTCTACTGTGTGTGTTGTATCCCGAGATCTGATGCCTTTGCAACTTGTTTGTTTTGGTAGATAATAGGCAATTTTCTAGAGTCAAAACCTTACCCGCAGGAAAAGTATATGCATCTGTGCCAGATTCAGACAAGGTCAAGCTGGAGAGATCAAAAACAGAGAGACAGAGACACAGTACCATACTTGCTTCTGAAGCAGCTCAAATATTTGACAACACAATCCCTGTCCAGAAGAAGGTACTGCCAAAAATAGGTTTTTAATTTTTTTTTTCCAGATTATACTCCCGTTTCTGGGATTTAGGGTTTATTGGCAGTATTTTAGAAAGCATTATGTCCAGCAGAAATTTATTTTCAAAATTTGAAAGTTTTGCAGCTTAAATTATTGAACAGAATAGCGACTGTCAAAGGTGATGGAACTGTTGAGCTTCAAGTTCCAGCTGACATTGAAGCACAGGCATTTGGGGTTGCATCTGAGGATTCATATGCTGAAGCTGGCAGTGAGGAAAATATTGATCCCAATGACCTTAACTACATTCCACCGATGCAGATTGTGATTCTAATAGTTGGAACTCGAGGAGATGTGCAACCATTTGTTGCAATTGGGAAGAAGTTGCAGGTTAAAATTATCTTTCATTTAGATAATTTTGTTGAATCATGGACCTGAGAATTTGTCTTTTGTGTAGCAGGATTGTTTTAAGTGGACGTAAAAATGGGATACATGTTACCTTGTTTAGAAGCTTTGCAGATTCCATTATTTGCATCTTTTCAATTGTATATTTTCTTGTGCAGGATTATGGCCACCGTGTAAGGTTGGCAACACATGCAAATTTTAAAGATTTTGTTTTGACTGCTGGTTTGGAGTTCTTTGCTCTTGGCGGTGATCCTAAAGTCCTTGCTGGGTGTACGAATCTGACATCTCTTTATTCAAGAGCCTTATTGTTTTCTTTTTACTGCATACGCACGGTGAATTATTTCAAGAGTTTGAGCTGTTAGTCCTTTACATTGTCTTTTTTACAATTTCATAATTGGATGCTCTAAAATTTGAGGCATAAAGATTCTGACTTTGGGCGAGATTATTTTTGTTAGGCCCTCATTGGTTGGATAAAGATAAGTAAATGGCTGTAAGTATCTTTTCAGAAAGTGAGAAAGGACCCAATATTGTAGAAACTACCGGTATAGGAGTGCCAGCTGTGAACAGTATGTAATATAACTACTCCGTATTATTTAAAAAATTTTAGTTCTTTTGGACTCGTTTATTTACATTTATTTGCTTGGTTTATTAGTAAGACTTTCGTATATTTTGAGATATCCTTGTTATTTTGCTGCTTCCCAAACCAACATTGATGTTTTCTTAAAGATCTTAGTAAATCGGTGTAAGTTTGGAATGCCTTTGAATCTTACATTCGCCATAGCAAATGGCGTATACTAGTAAACTATGAAAGTTTATCCTTGTCTTTTGGATTACAATAAATTATTGCCACATTTTTTTGGAATCCCTTGTCTATGTCATAAACTTGTATCCACTTTTTTGCTCTACTGTGCAGACATGGTAAAAAATAAAGGATTTTTGCCATCAGGGCCTTCAGAGATTCCTGTTCAACGCAATCAAATGAAAGAAATTATATACTCGTTGCTTCCCGCTTGCAGTGATCCCGATGAGTCTGGTGTGCCTTTCAAGGCAGATGCAATTATTGCCAACCCACCAGCTTATGGTTAGTTCAGTCATTTATCTTCTTACTTGTTCCATATGTTTTTTTATTTTGTTTATTCATGAGCTTGCTATGTTCTAAAATGCATCTTTTTATCCAAGGATGATGTTTCCAATTTAATCTTCTAGTATAAACTTCAGAATTCAAACTATATATCATAATCTTTTCATGTTCTAACACGTATGGAAGTCTAGTTTGGGGGCATCATAACTAATAATATCACGAAACATTTGTCAAATGACGCCGATGCATTTATTTCTACCAGTTATATTAAAATTGATCTTGAGATTTTGGTTAATCTCTTTCACATTCATGGCAATTGCAACATGAATCATGATAATTTGTCACCTAATGTCTCCAAACTCATATCTGTATGTTTCTCATTTAATCTTATAGTATAAACTTAAGAACTCAAACTATATATCATAATCTTTTGAGTTGTTCATGTAGTCGGGAATACTAGGATCTTGTAAATTATATGTTATAATTTTTTCACATACTTTGTATGACTAACATAAATAACTCATTTTTAGGACATACACATGTGGCCGAGTCACTAGGCGTTCCAATACACATATTTTTTACTATGCCATGGACGTAAGTGTTTTGCTTTTTGCTTCTTTTCTACTTTCCTCTTTTCTTTTGTAACTATTAGGTTAAGTAAAGAAACTTTGCAACATTTGTTTATCCACTCACCAGCCCAACTAGTGAGTTTCCACATCCTCTTTCTCGTGTCAAGCAAACTGCTGGATATAGGGTGCGTTTCATTAAACTCCTTATTCATATATGTCCTTGTTTTGGAGTCCATGCATGTTTATATGAGGCAGTTGTCAAATTGCAGCTATCTTATCAAATTGTCGATTCATTAATTTGGCTCGGAATAAGGGATATGGTCAATGATTTGCGGAAGAAGAAGTTGAAGCTACGCCCTGTAACCTATTTGAGTGGCTCACAGGGCTCAGATTCTGATATACCTCATGGATACATATGGAGCCCTCATCTTGTTCCTAAACCAAAAGGTCGTGATACTTTTCTCTTATTCAATATAATAATCTTTTTCACCAAATAGTCATCTGATGTTATCTAGTTTGCGTGTAAGATGTGATATATGTATTTAACTTGTGATTGCTGGTTGCAGATTGGGGACCCAAGGTTGATGTGGTTGGATTTTGCTTTCTAGACCTTGCTTCAAATTATGAACCACCTCAGTCCCTTGTAGAATGGCTTGAAGCTGGTGCAGATCCTATTTATATTGGCTTTGGCAGCCTTGTAAGAATCTGTCACTAAGATTTACTTATGTATAATTTACACTTGCCTTTGTGAATCCTTTTCCTTGTGGCTTTTTTAACCGGCAACCTATCCAACTTACTTACCTTCCACCTTCTAGGAAAATCTAGACAAAGTTAAAGGAGGGTTTCATCTCAGTTGCATACTTGCAGTTGCTGCTATTTGCACCCTTTAATGCACTTCCCAAGAGGGTGGAAATTTGTGTTCTCTCAGCCCCTTCATTCCCTAAAGAGTAAATATAGCAGACTATATATGCATATGCTATGTCCAATCACCTAATGGATGGGGTACCTAGTCTCTTGCACTGATAAAATGTTCTCCTTTTATTGATCCTATTTTATTTTGATCAAGCCTTTCCCTTGGTGCCTACATGTATAAGTCTTTGAAAATTACTGTCAAGAGTGCATTTTTTTTATTATTACTTCTTTGAGTCAATTAAAAAAAGTAGATTCATTCCCTTTTTCTAAGCGCAACAGTAGTAATTGCTTGTCTTAAGCAGAGATACAAAGTAGAAAATCACTCAAATATTGCATCTTATCTTTTAAAGATATTTTGGGTTTTTCCTAGTTTAATTGCATTTGTTGACCATTCTTGTACTTGGTATTTGGGCTCTCGTGCTAGCATTGTCCAAGTGATATTTTTCTTTGATTTCAGCCTGTTGAAGAGCCTCATAAAATGACTGAAATAATTGTTGAAGCGCTGAAAAGAACGGGTCAGAGGGGCATCATTAACAAAGGTTGGGGAGGTCTTGGTGAACGTAAGTTACTTTAGTCTTGATAAAACTATTTGTTTATTCATAGTATAGATCATCTTGATGAAGATAGTGAAGATTATCGGACCTTGTTTCCTCTCAGTGGCTAAAACCGAGGATTTTGTGTACTTATTGGATAATTGTCCCCATGACTGGCTGTTTCCTCGATGCACTGCTGTGGTAAGTTTTGGCACTCGATTCCCTCTCTCAATTCCATATTGTGCATTTTTAATGTCATTTTATTTCCCCTTTCGATGGGCTTAGGCACAATCTTGCAGGAGATACATATTTTTACTTGGCAGTTCTTCAGAGATTAGAGAATTGTTTTATCCACCCTCTCCATTGCACTATTTGAAGTGTTTGAAATACCAGCTCGATTTCTTACCATAGCAATTGGTTAAAAACTAATTGGTGGGCAGTGCCTAATTGCCTATGCCTATTATTTATACTAGTGCACAGCTATGATCTAAGGATAGATCACAGCCTGGGGCTATAGCTATCTCTTATAAGTTATACATAACTCAAATGATCCTCTTAGGTCTCACCCCTCTTAACAGTCTTATATTCCACTTTGTACGCTTTCTGAATTTCGTCCTAGTACAGACTTTAAGAGGTGGGTACTGTCTAGTGCTAACGATTGGCATCTAAATGTTTTTGTTATTCTGTGATTGCAGGTGCATCACGGTGGGGCTGGAACAACAGCCGCAGGACTTAAAGCTGCGGTAATAGCTTAAGATAATTATCTATAAATTGTTACCAATAGTCCTGCTTTTGGGATTTGATTCATGTTATTTATTTATTTATTTTTGCACCAGTGTCCTACAACCATTGTACCCTTTTTTGGAGACCAACCATTTTGGGGAGATCGTGTGCATGCAAGAGGTGTTGGTCCAGCACCAATTCCAGTGGAGGATTTCTCACTTGATAAATTAATAGAAGCCATCAAATTCATGCTACAGCCAGAGGTATCCTTGATCTATTTAACTATTGGTTGTCTTAGTTTGCAAATTAATAGATGATGCTATGCTATCAACTTCATGCTACAGCCAAAGGTATACTAGATCTATTTAAGAATTGTTCACTTTACGGTGTGCAAATTGTATTTCCTCTTTTCTTCAGTTATTTTTTGTCTTAGAATTTATTTAAGCCTTGATTATATTACAGTAATCAGTGAATCTAAGTACAATAACTAAAGATTAGATGTAAAAGTTTACTTGCATAATTGCTTGTGGCACTCGTCACTTAACATACAGACTACTTTTTAATAGTGTTGTACTGAAGGAAACATCATCTATAGGATGATTTTTCTACGGAAATGCAAATTAATTTGCAGAATATTGTTTTGCTATTGCAAGTATAAGGTTTTGCATGGTCCTTATGGCTGAAAGGTTGAAAGGCCCTAGCTAACGGTTGTGAATTCATAGTCCATTCCAGGATTTGTATAAGCTACTTTTCATTTGTTACATTATGTCCAACAGGTGGTTACCCTTTTCAAAGTCTTTATCAAAACATGTGGAGACAACATAATTCATAAATTTCATGTGAAAAGAAAAACACTATTCATAAACTACATCCAACTTATGTGGGTCTTTGGTTTGTTTTTACAGCTGGTCTGTTTGAATCGTCTCTATATATGTTGTATCATGAAATCTAGAAGTGCTATTATTATGGTTGACGAACTTTGACAAATCCATTAGGTGAAGGAGAAAGCATTGGAACTTTCCCAGGCCATGCAGAATGAAGATGGAGTGACTGGAGCAGTGAAGGCCTTCCTCAAACACCTTCCTCCCAAAAAGGCTGAGCCTGAGCCTTCATCGGAGCGACCTGGCTTCTTTTCCATGAGCAGATGCTTTGGTTGCTCTTAAGAATCAAGGTGGGCATTGTTTGATCTGCTTGTGTGTGCATTCTTGTATAGTTGCATCGTGTTCATTACAGGACAAACAAAAAAAAAAGGATCAAGCTGACTGGAAAAAGAAACAGGTCATCATATTTACTATTTAGTAGCACCGTGCTGAAACCAAAAGCTCCCATTAGCATCCCCTCACATATCTTGCATTGTCAAGTTTATGGTTTTTGTAGCTGTTCTAGTCTGGATGCGGTTTAAGCCTCCTAGTATAAAATTTGCCGGGTTTGTAATTGGAATAGCCAATGAATATGAATTCTCGGTAGCCTTCCCATTTCTGTTAGACAGGTTCCGAAACACTCCTCGCATTTAGAGGTTTATACAATGGGGCTAGAGATCCGGTTTGATGGATCATATTTTGTTGTGCTGTATGTTCTCTATTCATGGCAAGTAGATGAAGATATGAGCATATCATATTTTGCTTTGATGGAAGATAACAATAAGTAACCTGAAATAATGTTAGAGGAGATTTCATATTTTGTTCTAAAAGAGTATTTATTCGGCATTTTTCAGCAAATGTGATGTGTTTTGTTTTCACCTTCACTTTCTAGCTTATTTGTGAACCGTTCGTGCTATTCTCTTACTCGTATTCGTAGCTGCACTATTGTATGCATCGATGCATGTATGGGCAGCTCCACTTGTTTCCAGTGAAGAACATTGTATGCAAAATTATTCTCATCTGTTATTCTCCATTGAAGTTTAGTAGTCAAAAACCATTGGTTTTAATGGAACCTTAACGGAATCCATGGGCTGGGTTGTGCTTTCAAGTAGAAATGTAAATTCCATTAATGCCAACTACTTTCATGATTACAAATGGTGATATACACAAACACAATCTCATATTTATATTGAACAAGGGTGCTAAAATTTAACAGTGCATGGTTTTATGCAGTTTCGCATATGCAAAAGGCGATTTTTGACATTGAACCCTAAATTTCATAATGGATGGCTACTTGAGAATTGGGGGGTGGATGTGAAATTAGGTTTGGAGGGAGGAATGGAGGGTAAGAAGTAGGAACTAAGAAGAAGGTAGGAAGCTGACAAGCATGGCCGTTGGTTCCCTATATTCGGGCCAGTAACGAGGAACCACGTGTAGGGGAGGCAACAGAACAATCAAAACACTTGCTGTGGGTCCACTCTTCTGGCTTGTTATGGTTATGGTATGGTATGTTTCAGAGAGTGCATTCAAGGAATTGTGCTAGATTGTTATCAAAAAGAGGACAAATTTCATGCTGTTATTGGCGGTGGTGTGCAAGGAGATGAGGTTTTTAGTCTGTCCCACTTAAGGCCACATTTCAGAAAATAAAAGGTGTTGCACAGCACTCCCAACTTGTCCTCTCTCACCCACCCCATAACTTAGTTTTTACTGATTCTGGTGGCTGCACAGACATATACAAACGATCTGATCTTCATGTCTTTGAGTTGCAGGGGAATCAAATGGAGTCCAGATCTAAGCCGCTCTTACGAGGTGCTAGCCCATGCTAACAAAACGACTTCGTCCTACATTAATGTTGTTGGATATTTGAAGTTTCATCATGTATATACAACTCTAATAAAATTTGTGCTTGTGGAGTTCTGGTATACAATGAGCTCATCTGAAACACATGAGAATAGTTTAATCAGAAACAACCTTGAATGATTGTCAGATTGTAGAGGGACTAGTTCCAAATAGGGATAAAATGCAAAGCATCTAACTTGGTGGATGAGCTTTTCCAGCTGTTGTAATTTATTGAGTTGAGGTCATCATCTAGCATCATCCTCTCCCCCTTTTTTACAGGCCAGCCCTTAAAATGGAAAGAATCCAAAAACTCAAATTTGGGGGAAGGAGTGGGTACTACTGATTGATTGATTGCAGCTTTCAAAGAAAAAAATCCCTTAAAAATCAAATCTTTGAACCATCTCTTTGCATTGGGTCTCTGTAAGATTGTAATCTAAGCAAACCCTCCTGATTAGTGGACACACCCACCTTTGCTTTAATCAAGGAGGCCTCTTTAATTAATGGTTGGTTTTGAGTTTTTTGCCCAATTGACATGAGTTGATAACTGCAACAAAGAAGTAAAAAAAAAAAAGACAAAAGAACAACAGGCAGTAAAGAGGTAGAACTTATAGAAGCTAGCAAAATCATAAATAAAAATGAATAAAATGAATAAACCCAACCAAAGTGAATGAAACTTGTCTGATGATAATATGTCAGAAAGTGAAGCACCCCCCTCCCATTTCCCAATTCAATATCCCCACTCTTTTACCCTCTTTCTCTTCACCATTGCATGCAAAATAGCCAAATGCACCTCTCTTATCTCTTCTTCTGTTCCCAAGCCCATACATCATACCCTGCAAACCCCCAACTCCATACCTTCTTAAACTAAAAGGGCCTGTGCTTCTTACTATAAAGACCCTCCACTCTACTCCCTCTCTCTACACACCAATACACCAATACACCAATACACCCACCCTCCCTCCATCTGAACCCTCTCTTTTAGTCTTCACTACAACTAGCTACTTGTTCATCTTACAGACTTGTATATGGAGGATCAAAAGCAAGCATCCCATATTGCAGCCAATTTGGAAGAGATTGGGGGTGCAGCTGCAGCCAATAGGGTTTTCCCTTGCATGTTCTGCAACAGGAAATTCTACAGCTCCCAGGCTTTGGGTGGCCACCAAAATGCACACAAAAAGGAGAGGACTTTAGCCAGGAGAGCCAAGAGATCCTCCTCGGATCACCATTACTATCCCTTCCACACCTTTGCGCCGGTGCCGTCGTCACAGCCGCCAGCTCATACTCCGCCCTTCCACCACCAGCACCAGCAGTTCATAGGTGCTGCTCCCATGTACATAGCTGCTCATGCTGGGGCCCCCTTCAGGCCCTTCCAAGGCCACCAGATTTTTGGGGCAAGCGCCGCCCCAAGGTTCAACAACATGTTGTTCTTAAACGGCGGCGGCGGTGGCAACTGCTCCGCCCCGCCACCCGGCCCCGGGTATTGTGGGGCAAACCCTGATGAGGAGGTGGATTATTGGGGGAGGAGCAGCTTGAGCAATGATCAAGGGAGTGTGGTGAAGAAGTACAAGAAGGTGGATGATGTTGATGTTGATGTTGATGATGATGATGATGATGATGATGATTGTAGTTGTGATGGGGATAGAGATTGCAAGAAGCTTGATTTGTCATTGCACTTGTGAGATGACTAGTTTTTGAATTTGAATTAGGGTTTTTGGTTTTTGTAGGAAGAGGGAGAGGTTTTTGTGATGCATTTTGTTAATTTGTTGTCCCAGTTTTTATCAGGTTTGGATTTATGAGAGATTGGACTGGAACTTGGGGGAGACATGGAAACATTTTCTGTTATTGATTGTCTTTATGTATTTTCCTACCATGTAATGTAATCCACTTACAAAAAAAAAAAAAAAACAATCAAATCAATCAATGATCTATAACTTTATCTGATTGTGAGCAAGATAAGATGTATTCAACCATCTAGATTCTAGGCTAAGATTTTGAATGTTGTTTTTGTAGGATTTATAGGATGTATTGATGATTTTGGGCCAACACTATCAAATGGGCCTTATGTTTTCCGTTGGGCCTACTACCAATAAAACGTGTTTCTATTCCAGCCCAAATTCATTTCACAGTAGGAAGGAAAAAACATTTCCTTGGTGACGTGTGTGTTTGTAAGTTTGGAAAGTTTTATTTAGCTGATATGAAAAACGTTTTTTCTATTATAGGAGTACTAAATAGAAGGCAAAATTGCATGAATATACTAAAAATATTACCGGTTGGTAAAAGTAGCACTGCTACTGTAAAAATTGCAAGTGGGGTGGGAGATGCTATTTTTGCAATTTGTGTTTCTCCCGGCTTACACGGTTGCAGGTCTAAAAAAAAAAGAGGAAGATTGGGCATGGCCATAGGACATCATATGCGTCACAATGGGAGAGGGTGGGAAGAGGAATCAGCTGACACACACTGTAGAGGAGAGAGGGGAGTGATGTCATGCACATTAAATGCAAGTGAAGACATTTAATGCACTCCCTCTTGGAGCCCAAAAAAAGGGAGAAATGATTGGCTTTTTAAAGCATGGAAGTGTAGGGATCCCACCACCATTCCATCTCAGCTCAAGGTTCTCCACTAAAGCTGATCAGTCAACAAAGGTGGACCCAATTGTCAGTTATATGCCGACCAATAAAAAATACGGGACAACAACTGACTATTACGTGTCAGAGGAAACGTGACACGTGCCAACATCATTAAGTAGATATTCACTAAAATGGGTAAGTAAGCTTATGAGCTTCTTTTTATGGATATCACTACTTCCACTCCTATTCATATCCCCATCGAAAGTGCTAAAACCATATTCTCCTTTTACGAGTGCAGGGGAGAAAGAGCTCATATTTCTTACTATTGTGGCCGATAGGCGGTGGCAAAAAGGAGGAGGTGGTTGGGTGTTCGAAGGGCCAAGTTCGAACAGAGCAATGTTGATGGACGAGACCTTGCAATTTGGGGATGTCAGGAGGATGATCATCGACAAGTTTGGGGTGGATGCCTCCCGGTTCGAGTTGGAGTTGACATACCTTCCCCACACAGTAAAGGAGGGATGCAAACCTTTTCCAGTGTACGACGAGTCTGACTAGGATGCGTTCAAGTTTCTAAACTCGACCACGGGAGAACGAGGGTGGCCCTCTCCATTGTAAGTGTCATTCAAAGAAATTGGCACCCAGGTAGGCCTCCAGTATGTGGTGATAGACTTGTCTCCAAAAACCAACTCATCTAGAGGTGCAGTACATTCTGAGTTTTTGGGCACCAACGACCCGATGAACATGGACAGTACAGATTTTGTCATACAGAAATCCATGTCTGGCATAAAAACCAGAGAAGCTGGCACAGAGTTTCTAACATCTGTCACGGACATTTCAACGCCTGAAACATGCACAACCACGATAACAGATCAACCAAAGGTGACAAGCAAAGTGCAGGAGAATGACCATGGGAAATTGGTCATATGTGTCAGTAGCGATGACGAGGGCAGTTTATTATGTGATGGTCATCAACCGCTTAAACCTTCCTTCCATTTGGGGGGGGGGGCTTTTTCGAAGAGGGTGATGACATTCCCCACGAAGTGAAGGTGGAACCTTGGGAGGTGGTGTCATTTGAGGGTTGTGTTCACATCTCATCCGACGATGAGTGGGAGGAAGTAGAATAGTACATTTCGAGGCGTAGAGGTGCCCAGATGTCCATGGAGGTTGTCGAGGCGATGGTTGTGAAAGCTGTTCCTCAGCTAGGAGACCCTTGACGCAACAACACCGATATTCAGGAGGGGTTGTTTTTCAAGTCGAAGGAGGAGGTGCAAAACCGGATAAAGTGGGCTGCACTTGAGGGGTGCTTTTACATGCATGTGAAGAGGTCATCGCCATTTGTTTACACCGTTGTGTGCATTGATCCCAAGTGCACGTGGACGTGTTGTGTCTCGACAAAGGGAGAGAAAGTAAAAGGGGCGTCATTGAAGGTGGATCCAGTTACGAGTTACATGCCAGAAAATCAAAAATACAAGACAAACACTGATTATTGCGTGCCAGACGAAGGGTGACACGTGCCAACATCAGACAGTATATATTAACAAAAATGGGTAAGTAAGCTTGTGGTATTCGATTTATGGCCATCATCACTACTCCCCATTTTCTTCATATCCTCATCGAAAGTGATAAGACCATCTTCTCTTCTTACTTTCGCAGGGAGAATGGGTCGGTGTTTCTCACTCTCGTATCTGACGGCCAATGGGAATGTAGACGAGGTAGTTGGGTGTTTGAAGGGCGAAATTCACACAAGGAAATGTTGATAGAGGAGACCCTACAGTTTGGGGAGGTGAGGAGCATGATCATGGAAAAGTTCAGGGTGGACGCCTCCCACTACGAGTTGGAGGTGGTGTCCCTGCTGACTTGGTGCTGGATTCAGCGGTTGAACTGAAAACAGGCGCATGGAGGAACTTCGAAAATATCAACTCCATCCCAGAAAAAGTCATGTCTAGCATGGAAAACAAAGCACCTGGCACGGATATTGACACTACTGGCACGAATATGACAGGAGTGAAACCTAGACTGCCATGAAAACCAATCAAGCAGACATGACAATCAAAGAAGTTGGGAGATATGTGGGAGGACTACTCTTATCACATTCGATATGAAGAGGATGAGGAGTATTTAGGGGCGTAAAACTAAAACTGCGAGGAGACTTACCCGTATTCATTATTATACATTGTATGATAATGGTATGGTTTATCGTTCAGTCAGCACGCAATATTAAGTTTTGACGTGTATTTTGTCTTAGCTGGCATGCAACTGATAACTGGTTTGCACCACTTCCACTTTTTCTCTCCCCTCTCATTCTCTCTCCTGCGAAAAATTTGCTCCCTCTCTCTTCTGCGAAAAGTTACCCCCCTCGCTCTTTGCATTTAATGCTTCCTCTCTCCACTTTTTCATTTAATGCTCCCTCCTCTCTCTCCTCCCCCTCTCTCCTCTACCACCCTTTACAAGGTCTCCTCTCTTTTTCCTCTCCCTCTCTCTTCCCCCTTATTTGAAGACTTCCATCATTATGGTTAACCCGTGAAAGGCAGTTGTGTGCACTTGCTATTTCTGCTATTTTTTGAACTCAAATGCTACTTTTGCAAAATTTGGAGGAGGGGGTTTACTTTTGCAAACGGGAAATTTTTTTGGTATATTCAATGTTATTTACCGTAAATAGAATGATATTTCAAATTTTAATTGGTTTAACTTTTTTCAATTACAATATTAGGGTCTATTATTTTTTTATTAGAAAATCTTTCTTAATTTAGACTCTTATCCTATGTTTTACGGGCATAGGATAGAAAGACCGTATTAGAAATCTTTCTTAATTTAGATTCTTATCCTATATTTTTTGTCGAGATTGTTCATATTTTATACTTCTTCCGTTTAATAAAACATGTCATGTTAGAGTATTATTTTTCTCAAAAAAAGATTTCATTATAGATATTTTAATTTTACTTTATGAAAATATTCTTATAATTATAACAAAGCCATAGAAGATGGAAAAAACAACCAACAAACAGTTGCTTCAAACTCAGCTTCAAAGGATTATGTCCCCAACTTGGACTTGCGTCTACTAAATGGATTATCAGATATCAAGAAGGGTGCCTTGTCTCATGTGGTGCCAATTAATGCAGCTCAAGCTCGCCCCTTCATGCAGAAGCTTTGAGTCTTCATTGATCTAGTTGTGGCCAAAAGCCCTGGGATGTCACGACTATAAGTAAAAGGTGATAGCTTGATGGTGGCCAATGCCTTGAATGACATCTAGACCTGTACGTTCCTAGGAGATAGAGATGTTTATTTCGGATGCGCTTCTCTTGATGCGATCCTTTAATAGTGTTGGGTGCTCCCATATATTCATAAAAGTCAATCAAGGGGTTTCCAGGCTTCGGTTCTCCTCAAATGCTTGTGTTTTGGCTTCTCATCCCGAGCTCTTAGCTCTCGTCCATGAGAACGCTTTTGGGTGGTGGTTTAATAGGGTATGATCTCACCAAAATTCTTGCCTTTTTTCAAAAATTAAATAAAAAAATAAAAAAAATAAGTGGATTGTTAATTGTAGTTTTAGAGAAAGTAAAAAAGTGTTTTATGTAATAAATGAGGGTGTAATAATATAATAAGCTTTTCTTATTTCTTTTGGTCTTGGTCCAGTTTGATTGGGTTCAGTTCTCTGACTATTTACTTTCTAAGAGAATGAAAAACATTGAAGCTCTTGACATGAGATGTCAATCATACCCACTATTTTAACTTGTGATTGATATTGTGTAACAAGTTAAAATGATATAATTTTTTTAAAAAAGAAATAATTCAAAATCCCAGACATTAACCGTCTGTAAAATCGAGAGGCCGAAAAAACGGTAGACGGGCTAACCGTTATCAAACAACCAAATAAAAGCAAAATAAAAAAAAGCCCGAATACAAAGGTCTCAGCGAAGAAGATCAGCGGAGAGGCAAAAGAAGGACGCCGGGTGAAGACATCGGATGCCGAGAACATTGGAAAGTCGAAGGATAAACACGACGTCTTGACACCGGGGAGACAGATGCAGATAGCGGAAAATGCGTCTCTTGGGGAAATGTGGATCAACGACGTTCCCCCCACCTGGATGAGAGATCTTCGAGAATCACGAACACTTCCATGGTCAACTCGAACAACAGGGTGCCCGAGACTGCAACTTCATCCGAAAACTAAACGAAGTCACAACCAAGAAACGACTCCCCCGAACTGGGAAAAAACCTAAGACCAAAGGAAACAGATAAAAAGGTTAAAAGAGAGTGAGTCAGGAGATAGGATATAGGATTAGAGGACATAATTTATTCTACTTGGTATAATTTATTCAGTTGGTAGTAGAAAATAGGAGTATAGGAATTTAATAAAGATTAGAAATCTCATTACAACCCACCACCCTTGGGTCCAAAGGAACCTGAACTTGGGCCCCAAGACCAAGAACCCAGGCCTAAGGAAAAGAGAAGTGAGCAGATGGTTGTGCATATGCAGGCCAGAGGCCAAGCAAAATTGACGGAGTACGGAGAGGTGACAAGAGCCGGAGGCAATGGAGGAGAGAAGACGGGTCAAAGGCGACGGGGATGCGGGAGTTTGGATGAGAAGTTGAAAGGTCAGAGGCCAGCACCCAGCACTCCGGCCAAGCAAATCGACGACTGGAGTCGAAGACGGCCATAGGCGGCAGACCAGAGAGCCGGCGACAACTGAGCCGGCGGTGAGGGAGGTCGATTCAAGCAATGAAGGTGAGGGAGAGCGGAGAGGAAGTTCGGTTCAAGCAACGGAGGTGAGGGAGTATGAATCAAGACGAAATCAGGTCAGAGAGATGAGGAGTAATGTTTTGCACAATTAAGAGAGATGATATATTTTTTTTTAATCAGGGAAGAATTCGAACTCAGATAAGCTTGAAGCTCGAGAGAACGACGAATCGATAGACAAATTAACCGTCAACATACAACATACTAAACACACAAATTAATACAGATAAAAGAAATAATCCAAAGAACCCATATAAGCCGTCAGCAGGGAGATAATAAGTATAATTTCATAAGCAATATTCAATGTTTAAATATCTGAATTTGAATTAGAAAACCTATATGTCTCGGACACTAAGTTCACCAAGACCTAAAAATACCGTAGTACAATATACTTCATCATTTATTTATTCATTTACTTATTTATTTATCTATCTATTTATCAACATGCAATATCACAATCGAGCTAACTTCCTTACCAAATAGTACACCCTAACATGCATGAAAATAATTGGATTTCTTAATTTCTTAGGCACAATTGTAGAAAAACAACGCTTAATTAAATAGGGTATTTTACATAAAACCATCCCTTGAAAATAAAATTACAGAAAACCACCCCTTAAAACGATTTTCTTAGCAAAGTCACACCCACTACTCAATTTTCGTTAATTGAATATTAAAGTGCATGAAAAGTCAATTATACCCCTTGTTTTTATTATTACTCCATTCAATTGATATTGGTTGATATTTAACTTTTTGACATATTTTTTCAAAGCAAAAAACTCTATAAAGTATCAAAAAATAATATTTTTTAAAAATAATTTCATACTTGTAAAAAAATCTAAAAAAAATTGATGTGTAATTTATGTTTTATACGTTTTAAAAATGTGTATTACTAAAGGGCTACATAAAGAAAAGAAAAAAAAATGTTTCATATAGTTGTTTATTATTCTAAAAACGTGTGTAGAATAGTGAACATATTTTTAACATAATAAAAACTATATGAAATATAATTTTTTTTAAAAAAATTCTTTTCTTCAAGTCTCCCTTTAGTAATATATACACTTTTTTAAATATATAAAACATTGATTATATCAAAAAAATTTAGTGTTTTTAATTACTAATAAGTATGTAATTATATTTTTTATATATTTTATGGAGTTCTTAATTTTGAAAAACATGTTAAAAGATTAAAAATGAATAAATACCGATTAGTTGGAGTAAAATAATAATAAAAACGAGTAAAATAATAATAAAAACAAGAGATAGAATTGTTTTTTCATGCACTTTAGCATTCAATTAACGGAAATTGGGTGAGAGGTGTGATTTTGCTAAGAAAATGGTTTTAGCGGGTGGTTTTATATAATTTTAGTTTTAAAGGGTGATTTTCTGCAAAACACACTATTTAAGGGGTGGTTTTATGAAAATTTGCCGTTTTCTTGTACTTTTCCATGAACAAGAAATGCAATTAATTAAATACCGAAAAATGTCATTGACCGTTATAAATTAATAAGTAAACCAAATCAATCAAAAGCGTAAGTAAGAAAATAATTGAAGGCACCCTAAATTTAAGGACTCTATAATTCTATTTCTTGTGTACGAAATGTCAAAGGGAATATTATAGAAATTTAGAATGAATAAACTATGATTGATTTATGAGCTTGGCGCCTGCCTTGTCACAAGCTTAAATCTCCATGATCAATATAGGTGCATTGGGTTATCCACTTGATTTTGAATATGTAATTTCACATTTCTATATGCTTATCAATAAAATAATAATGTAATATATTATATAAAGGAAAAATTGCACCCAACTTTTGTGATGGTACGCAAGCTAACATGAAGTTTTTCTAAAATAAAATAAAATAGTATAGTTTTCGTGTTATGAAATAATTTTTAAAAATAAATATTAATAATATAATGATTAAATAAAATATTAATAAAAATTATCATAAAATAAGAAAGGTAAGTTTAATAAGTAAAAAATTATAAATTTTTGACCCCTATTGATTAGTCGAATAAAGAAATAAAGAAATAAATAAATTTATTTAAATATTTTGAATTAAACTCAATGATTAGAAAATAAAAAATATTTTAAGGAAATAAAAAAAATTCTCTTATAATTTCATTGTTTAAAAACTTTACAATTAATATGGTGATGACGCATCATCAAAAATAATTTTCATTTAAAATATTATATAGATATAGATATCTATCAATTACAAGTTGGTGTAATAGTTGTTAGACTCTCTCTCATATCAAATAAGAAGTTTAGATCATCTTAAAATCACGTACGAGTTTTATCATATCAATTGTAATTAAACACACTCTAGGATAATTGGCTTTTTTTTAAAAATAATTTAGATTGTTTAATGATTTTTAAAAGTAATAATATATGGTTAGAAAATTTATCTATTTTAGGATTTTTTTTTTCAAAATATTCACTCAAAAATAATTGTTTACCGTAATATTCACACATTCAAAATATTTACGAAAATATTCATTTTTTTGCAGGTTGGACAGAGAAACGCGGTTTAAAACCGCGTTTCATTTGTAAGTTGTAAATTTTAAAACCGGAAGAAAAGTGGGTAATAAATAAACGAATAAAACGCGGGCTCAAACCGCGTTTTATCCCTTTAATTTTTTAATTGACAAAGAAATTTAAAAAAAAACAAAAAAAAGGTAAAGCGCGGAATGAAACCGTGCTTTACCTGCTTCTCCCTTTGTTCAAGTCGGCTCTAGGTAAGAGGTCGGGGAGAGTGAGGGAGTCAGAGGGGTGAGGATGAGGAATGGCACTATAGGTGGGAGGGAGGTCGATGGTAGGTCGAGGAGAGGGAGGGAGGGCGGGTCGGGCAGAGGAAGGAGAGAGATGCAGCGGAGATGTGGGCAGGGAGGAAGGGCTCGAGAGCTTCAATCGTTGCTGCAGGAGAGCGCCTCCGCCTCCGCCACTCCCAACACCACCACCACCATCATCTGATTCTGTGTTCGCGAGAGGAAGGTCGACAACTTCCAAATTGCCTCCTCCGGTGGAGCTCGACAGGTCGGGTTGAACCCGCGTTTTATTCATTTATTTTTTGTCACTTTTTTCTCCCGTTTTAAATTTTACAACTTGCGAATAACACGCGGTTTGAAACCGCGTTTTTCTGACCTCTCTGGAAAAACTAAATATTTTTGTAAATAGCTGAAATAGTGAATAAATGTGTAATTATTTATTTTTTAATGAATATTTTTTTAAAAAAATTCCTATTTTAGGGCATTCTTTTCGATATAATATGTTTACAAATTCTGATCAAATTAGGTGAATTAATAAAATGTTTAATTATATATTGTTGTTAGCAATTTTATAAAATATTAGATGACTATTTTAATCGCGCAAATTTTCTTAGATAAATTAATTAGGCAAACCGGGATAGATGATACTCCGTAGATGATAGATGAACGTGGAGGCCACCACACTACCACAGTTTGGGCAGTTATGGAAGGACGTTAGTACGTACGATCCCCCGTGGTTGCAGATGCAGGCCTGACCCCATCAACGTGCCATCCAAGCTAGCTAGACGGCAACCGTACGTTCCTCTTTTACGTTAGATATTGGGGTACTTTTTTTAGTTGTTGGAATATATTTTTATATAATTCGTTTTAGTAAAAAAAAAATTAAGAGAAATACCATTTTGTTTTAAATACTACTGCATCCGTTCGGCAAAACTTGACGTTTTACTATTCATGCACACTTTTTTAGGAGATAAAAACTATATAAAATATCTAGTTTTTTTTAATATTTTTTTTAACAATTTCGTAGTTATTATTAATAAGTACAAACTTGTTAAATTTTTTTTTAAAATGAATATTTTATATAGTTTTTATCATTCTAAAAAAGCGTGCCTGAATAGTAAACGATAAATTTTGCCGGACGGAGGTAGTATCATGCAACTTACTGCTTCAAATAACATTTTTTATTTTATTTTAACGATCAAGTCGGATTAGAACCAATACTAAGGTTATATATACCCAAAATCCATAATTAAGACTTTTTACGAGATAACACACTCATTGGCTCATTCGCTGGGTTAGGCATCATCAACTAGCTTTTCGTATTTTTTTTATATTTTGATATTAATTATATTATTTTAAATAAAATAAATGTAAAATTTTTATTTAATTAATTTCTAGAATCAAAGCTTTTCCACAATTATTCATCCAATCTTTTTGAAACTTTTGATTTATGAATAATTAGCTACCTTAACAATAAGGTTTATCAAATACTATACGAATTTATTAACATATATTTGACACAAAAAATATATCAGTTTTAGGCTTTTAGCTATCCTTTTTACCCTTGTCAAATTAATCATATTGCTTTATATTATGTTAAATTAATTACGGAGTAATTAATTATTCGATATATGAAATTAAGAATGTCTAATTATTAAGATGGCCAAACCAGCTTGTTATCACACGTTAAGCTCAAAGAGAGGAATCCATGCATGTGTTCCCGCCTTGAATAACGGCCGGCTTAGTTTGCACCCTTATCATTTTATATTATTATATTTATATATTTTTAGTTGGCTCCATCAATTATTCAACTCGCTCATTATTGATCACCAAATCCCTTATTAAAAATTTAGGTACCAACTTAAAAAAATTATTTATCATACTAAATTTAACTAATGATATTTCAGAAAAATATTATAAATACTAGAGCTCTAAATATAGACTTTACAGATCTATGCCACTTATGACATTCAATTTGAAAACTTCGAAATAAAATCATTTTCCAAAAAACTGGTAATAAGAACATAAGCAACACTTTAACTGAAACTATAGATAAAATTTCTTGCTGAAATAAAGAACAAAGGAAAAACATCTTACCAAAACACAACAGACCTCGTGATAAATTAATTTGGAAATATCCGCCAAAAACCATCGTCAAAATAAATGTAGATGCTTCATTAAAAATTGGTTCTCAACCTCAGATTGGTTGTATTATAAGGAATAATCTTGGTCAAATAATTCAGATACATAAATGCAATGGTAATATAGACTTTGTCATCCAAACAGAAGGTTTTGCAATACTTGTAGGTATAAGACTGGTAGCAGAGCTTGGAATACAGAAGACCGTTATTGAAAGTGACTGTGCAGTCATTATCAATGCCATCAACAAAATAGACAGTCCACCATGGGAGATTACACAAATAGTGGAAGAAATACAAGATCTAAGCAAGGACTTTGAATTAATCAAATTCCAGCATTGCTATAGAGAAGCGAACGGTGCAGCCGATTTTATTGCAAAATCTCAGCTGAGTTGTAATTCTATCTTAGATCATTGCTTCGAATTCCAGAACATCGTCATGTTAGATGATAACAGTATCCAAGACATTGCCTACTGTGAAAAAAAATCACTCATTATTGGAATAGGTCGGGTGTGTGTATATGAAATTTAAAAAACATAATATAAAGTTGGTGGTTAAATTCTCTTATTTTCTATTGGTTTAATAATTTGAGATTAATTCTAATTCAATTTATATTTAAGATTTAACCTTTATTTGCTAGACGTTCATCAAACTTTAAAATGGTAAATCAAACTAATTAAATTTGGATGGACTAGTGATCCATTCAAAGTAAAATAAAGGTACAATAAGGTTTTTATATATATAAATGCCAATTACCACAAAATCAGGATTAACAAGCGTTGCATGGCCATGATGATGCAATACGAAAACGTGGCCGCAACAAATTGACAACGATCCCAATAATAAATTAATCAATATTATATGAATATAATTATATAATTAACAAATTAATTTGACCTAATGAAATTAATAAATAAATAAACTTAAGGGATGTGAATTATTATGTTAGCTGGTTTGTTTGGATAAAATTAGATCCTTTATTCCATCATTATTAATTTGCAACCTCACATTATTGGGTTATCAAAAATAATATATGAGTATTTTATTGAGTTATTTTTTTTTAAAAAAAAATAGTGTTAACGGTAACGGCCGGAGTTCGGTGGCCCCTACCAACAAAGTGTTGGCGGGTAATTAAGTTGCAAGCTTCCAACTCCTTCCTATAAAGGTCTCCTCTTATTCTGCATTTCTCCACAACTCTCAGTTTTAAATTCCATAGAGATTTTGAATAGCCATGGCGGATCTTCTGAGAATCATCTGTCTCTGTGTATTTTCGATTGCGATCCTCAATGCTGGTGCGGCTCATTGCGAAGAAGACGAACATGCCAGGATTAGGTAAAATAATCACTTAATTATATTTTAAAAAAAAAGCTCAGTTTTTTACTCTCTGTGAGATAGTACTGTTCGATTGAAATTCAGCTGTTCCTGATCAAATTCGTTCCAATCTGATCACGGAATCGAAGCTCCAGCTCTACGCATTGCAGAGAAGCAGTGCCCATTTCAATTTTTGGACAATTGTTGATTTTGATTTTTCAAAAATGTTTCCATATTGGTAGGGTTGAAGAGCAGTTGCAGAGCTTCATGAACTCATCAATGGCGTACAGGTAATTAAATTGAGATTTTGAAAGTTCGGTATTGTTCCAATTTGAATTCGATTTACGCCTCAATTTTAGATTCCTGTAGCAGGAGATCTATTTCCCCAATTTTCACTCCCTTATCCAGCCACAGTTGGATCTTTTAGCACTTTCCACTCTCCATTGTTTCCAAATTTGACCTAACAATAACATCTTTGCCTTTTGATTTCTGGTTTTCGTGTATGCAGAGCTAAAGAAGTTGAATTGAAAAACCAACAAGCCGTTGCTGATCCTGAAGAAATCGTCATGACTGTACACGAGTAAGTTCTAAAGTTGTTGGAAATGATCTCTCACATTGAAAATAAGAAAGAAAAATTGACATTAAACAATGGTTTAAAATCACAATATTCCTTGGTTTCAGGCATATCCGAAACAGCACATCGAGGAGGAAGCTCGGGTTCCTCTCATGTGGCACAGGTAACCCCATTGATGACTGCTGGAGGTGTGATCCCAACTGGCACCTCCGGAGAAAGCGCCTGGCCGACTGTGCCATTGGTTTTGGCCGTAATGCAGTTGGGGGCCGTGATGGCAAGTACTATGTGGTCCAAGATGCGAGTGACGACCCCCTCAACCCGAAGCCTGGAACCCTCCGCCACGCAGTCATCCAAGATGCGCCCCTTTGGATTGTGTTTAAAAGGGATATGGTGATCACTCTCAAACAAGAGCTCATCATGAACAGCTTCAAGACCATTGATGGACGGGGCGCAAATGTTCACATTGCCTATGGCGGATGCATCACCATCCAGTACATTACGAATGTGATCATCCATGGAATCAACATCCATGATTGCAAGTCCACGGGGAACGCTATGGTGAGGGCTACGATGCGTCATTATGGATGGAGAAACATGGCTGATGGTGATGGCATTTCCATCTCGGGATCCAGCCATATCTGGATTGACCACACTTCTGTTTCGAACTGCGCTGATGGCCTCATAGATACCGTCTTAGCATCCACCGCGATCACACTTTCCAACAACTACTTCACCAAACATGACAAGGCACTGCTGATGGGTCACAGTGATTCCTACACTCGGGATAAGATAATGCAAGTAACCATTGCCTTCAACCATTTCGGAGAAGGACTTGTCCAGAGAATGCCAAGGTATAAAAGCTCAAAACCGGAGAGACGATGTGTGATAATGTGATCATATATTGTTTGGTTCTTACCTATGCTAACTCGAAGGAAAATTCAGGTGTCGACAGGGCTACTTTCATGTGGTAAACAATGACTACACTCACTGGAAAATGTATGCCATTGGCGGAAGTGGAAATCCTACCATCAACAGCCAAGGAAACCGATATCTTGCCCCTTCTGATCCATATGCAAAAGAGGTAAAAATTAGCATAAGAAAACAGTCAAAACACCGCAGTTTGATTCGAGTGTTCTTTGAAACCGAATTAAGTTCAAATGTCATGCCATCTATAGGTGACTAAGAGGGTTGACACGGATTCGTATTCCTGGAAGAGCTGGAATTGGATATCACAAGGAGATTTGTTCCTCAACGGAGCCTTCTTCACCCCATCAGGAGGCAGCGCTGGAGCTATTTATGCCAGAGCCACCAGCTTAGCAGCCAAGTCCTCTTCATGGATTGGTTCTCTGACTTCAGCTGCGGGTGCTCTTCAATGCCGCCGTGGCCATCAGTGCTAGTCTTCCATCCATCAATCTCCTTACACATCCGAAACACCGAATTGAGACACAGCCCTTCTCCTACACTACTAAGCCAAATCTTCAAATTCTCATAGCCTATTCTTGTCAATTCACTAAGGTGCCTTGATTTGTAGATTTTCTTTTCAAGCCCTGCCTTCAAGTTTCGATCATATTGTCGAGATTTTGGATTTGCTCAACCTCCGCTGCCCCATTCGGAAACTCTGGTTTTTTGAGATTGCCCCATGGAGCGCTTGCTCGGAAGTGTTGTTCATCTCTTCTATATTATTGGACTCTTTCCCCTTTGCTTTACATCTCCTTTTAGTCGGCAAAGTGTTGTTCTTCTCCTTCATGCTGTAAATTTATGCATCACTAAAAAATGTGATGCTATTCAGTATTCACACGTTAATATAAGTATTGTAAGGTGTGTAAAATATTGAAACAAAATTTCAATTGTTGTATATGAGTTTTTGTGGGCAAAATATTTAAATATTGAAACAAAATTTCAACTATATGATCGTGGTACGTTTCCCCATCTTTTCACTTGCTATTATACTATAAAGTTTTATCACAAGACGTCAGATACACAAACCTATCAACTATTGTATGAGTTTTTGGTGCGTCAAAAATCAGTTCACAACCATACCATAGCAGAGGTGAAATATGACATTGAATTGATAAACCAAGAAATGCAAAACCTACAGTATCATTCAGTCAATAAGAAGCATTCCAACTTTCCGAGTTCAATGCCATCAATTCAATGTATACTAACCAAAAGGATAACAGACAAGATATGATTTCAGAGTTAATTCCTCATATTCTGAGTCTTCATGCATACTGTATACCAAGAGTATCCCCTCACCCAATCCATGTTACAGTAATCTTCATTCTCCTCCTCCAGGCTCCAGCTGAAAAACACAATCAACATTACACAACCTGGTTTCAGAAACACATATAACAATTCATTCCACAAAATTAAATCACTGAGCATTAGATGATATACCTTGAGATCACCTAGACGAGCCATCCAGGGTAGGGCGAAAACATCTTAGCAGATTCTGCCGCCAATTCCATACACAGGGCTTCTTTCTTTTCCAAATCAATGAGTCCTGTAGAGTCTCTACCCTTCTTTACAGTGGTAATTAAATCAGTGAGCCACACACAATTTCCTTTGCACCCTGCGAAATCCTTGGTCGAAACACCAAATGATAACCCATGACCTAGGAATAACACTTTGTCTCCCAAATCCCTCACATGTTCTCAGTTAGCTCCTGAATTCCACTTGTATATCTTCAACACATTTTTCCACAAGCGCTCGTTGGGAGCATAAGCCTCATCCTTATCGCTTGCCTCATCCTCGTCCTCATCACTATAATCACTCACCTTATCATCATTGTGATCCACATCAGGTATCATATACATATCATCCTTTCCGTTATCATCATCAGCGTCGGCATACATCAGAAAAGGTACGAGATATAAATCAGAGCCAATCGAAACCAGATACGTAAACATCCCCAAAAAGATGCAGCTTGATTCCCGTCTTTACCAACCACTTCCCAGCCAAATTCAGAATCAAATGCGAGTAGCTTTCCAAGCTTAGAGATGGCATATAAAACCCCTATCATGGAGAATGATATCCATTACCTTATGGTCTTGAAGATCAACACTAGTCCAGGAAGTGTCCCCTGGCTTCCAATAGCTCATCGTTTCCACCACAATATCTAACACAACCACAGCAAAAGTAGAGTTCAAATTCAGCTTGATTACCCGTTTGAAGAAGAGGGGCGTCCCGTCCTCCTGATAAAGCACAGAAGCTTCGGAAACGTCAGAAATGCGGTAATTGAGAAGGTTGATGGTCTTCTGGAGCTCGATGTCCATGATGTGGATTATTTGAAGGGGGTTATAGACAACAGCGTGTGTTGAGTCTGCCACACAAACCCTACAAAGCCAACCTTGAACATCGACGGTGTTGGGGTTTTGATCAGCAGCTGGCGAGAGACTATAAATCTTGGTCTCATGGAGATTACAGTGTGAATCAGGCAGGGATGGATGAGGAACTGTAATCACTGGTTTCACAGTGGGAGGGGGGACGGAAGATCGCCAAAGAGGAGCAAACTGATCTGAAACGGACAAATTCAATTGGGGACTCGAGGAATTTCCCAATCGTCCTAACGAGATCCTCGGGGAGATTGTTCCACATTTCTACAGATATCTCGCAGTTAACCTGGAAATTCAAAACATGTTACCAGATTAACAAAACAGAAAAGGAAAAGAAGGCTATTAAAAAAGCATAAACTAGTAGTATGCATCGATCAAGAAAGAAAATCCATCTTTCCTGTGAAGCCCCCGTATATATCAATACAATACAACTCCAAATTTGTTGCAAGATGATAGATTATAGAACGAATTGAACAGACACACAATTTTACAAGATAATGCAGGCCGATCACAGAATCTACCATAACCCCCTTCCCCACTCGAACTGGAAAGGATCTAAAAAAAGAATCTACCATAATAAATCACTTAGAGTGAAGCTGTAGACTGTAGTTAACAAGATCGTTCGGTCTTAGTATAAAAAGAAACTGTGTATAAACTATATAAGATTCGATTCATGATAGCCTCCAGATAATCATGATGAATTTCAACACAATGAAGGTGTTGGAGTTGGACCATAAAAAAAAAATTCAAGATTTTGAGATTTGTTTATGCATTTTACAGATTTTTCACAAGATTAGTTGGAGATGATCTAGCTAGCAGTTGAAAGCATCCAAATTGATCAAATAAGATACCAATCAACAATCAACCGCATTTAATTTTAAATTTTTTTTAAAAATGATTAGAAAAGTAGGTAATTATTTATACTTGAATAAATAAAAGATAATACTACTAACATTTAATTCTTACCAAATCAAAAAAAAAAGTAAAAGATTTGAAAAGATTCTGTTACCGGGATTTTCCAGATTACTAACTATAACTCTATTCGAATGCAGAAATTTTGTTTCAAGAAGTTATCTTCATATATGGTAATGGGGAAGTTTTCTTCAAGGGCATCAGTTTTTTACATAGACGAAGATTTTTATTTTTCATACGAACCTAATTGGAATTGGAATTGGAATGGAAGGGCAAATGGAGGAGGGAGGAAGAAGCAAAGGCGACAAGGAAACAGCAGCGTTAGGCGGCATATTCCGGAAGAATTGGTAGAGAAGATTCTGGTTCGGCTTCCTGTTAAATCTCTCATCAGGTTCAAATCCGTTAGCAAATCATGGAGGTCTCTGATCGAGTCCCGTTGTTTCATCGACCTCCACCGTGGACATCACTCCTGCGATCACTCCGATCAGCTCCTCTCTACTTGGTATGAGAGAACTTCTAGGAAAGAGGCGGCGGTGATCGTGATGAAGAACATCAACCTGGCCCCCGCATCGGTGGATCTGCGGTGGTTGCCACCTATGGCAACGGTGGGCAACGGTAGATGGCGGCCCAAGGTGCGCGCGTTGGGCCCCTTGAGCAACGGAATCTACTGTCTGGTTACCAGTTACCACAACAGTGGTCATCGTGTCGCCATCGCCAGCGGCGAAATAGCCTTGTGTAACCCGGCCACCCACGACTACAAGCCTACTAGTCCTCTCCCTCGGGATTCATATCCGCTACTTTGTTATATCGCTCAGAAGCCCTGCCGAGTCCACTACGGATTCGGTACTGTTTTTGGTCATGGAGATTGTTTGGATTATAGAGTGGTGATCATCGTCAGTTGGGGTCCATGGTTTTCTTCATTTATGAGCTTCATGTATAGCTCACGGGTCGGTAAGTGGAGGAAAATCGCGGATTACGAGCACGGTAAGAGAGACCGTAGCGAAAGGCAGGCTACGGACGGGTTAGTTGTTAGAGGAGACGTAAATTACCCTGAAATTGCCCGAGATTTAGAGTTGTGTCCGCAAAGGTTACACAAAGGTAGCTGGCACTGGATGGCTGTCCACCGCGATTATACCTGCTCGCTATTGTCGTTTAATTTTGCTGATCAAGCTTTTAAATTGATACGCGCACCATCTGGTTATCGAGTTTGTGGTAGTCTGGGGACGACGCACAACCACGTTAAGGGTTGTGGGGTTCTGTTGTTGAAGGATCATCTTGCTGCCATTTTCTTTACTTGTCGCTCTACTTATATTGATATTTGGATGATGACGGAATATGGGGTTGAAGAATCATGGACCAAGATCTACGCAATCGAGCCTAATTTCTATGATCCCTTCAGGATACTTGTTGGGATTTCGTTCCGACTCGACCGCGGTGGCTATGGTATCGATAGGATATTCTTTGCAGATTATGAGAACCAGTTGGTCTCTTGTCATGAGTCTGGATATACCAAGCATGGTGTTTATCCCATTTTAGGTGCTATTTGGTGGAATACTCTTGGCCTTTCAACTTACATAGAGACACTTGAATCTCTACCCTAGCTAGTAATTAAGTTAATTTCTCGCAACTTTCTTATTTTCTGTTCGTAGTTTCCTTTGTTTTAAGGCTACTTTTCACTTCACCCTTTACTTTAGTCATTATATAATATATATGGACTTATGGAGTAGGTTCTTTTCTTTTTATTATTGTATGTATTGGGATTGGGATTAGATATGCATTCTATTTGTTTGAACATGATCTTCATTTTAAAATTTACGGGTTTTTCACGAGTTAATCTTTACGGATTAGATATACATTCTACATGGACTTATGGAGTAGTTTATGTTGCACTATTGAATGAGGTGTCAATCTATAGTTTTTTGCCTTTAGATATATGCCTTTGAGATTCTGTTTTTTTTTTTTTTAAATATGGTTCCTCATCTCTTTGACGAGAAGGCATGGGAAACTGCCTAATTGCAGCTGCAGATGCGACAGTAGCACCTTCATACTTGCATCAACTTCATTTTTTTTTATTAGGATGGATTATCTGTCTTGTGCAAGAGAGGTCTTACTGATGATCATAGAACAAAACCAAAACATCATGGATAGTCCTTGCTAGAATCTATTTTTAGCGATGGGATTGTAGAGTCGAATGAAGATCATCAAAGCGTTACCTATGAAGTTGTTGTTGCACCCAGAAATGGAGCTACTATTCAGGGTTCTGAAAAATATATCCATGATATAATTTCAAATTTGTACACTCAAAATAAGAATGCTTTGGATTCCAACGAAAAAAGTGCTGAAAATGGGCCATCCACCAGCTAGAAGACATTGGATTCAAGTTCAGTTAACGATTGAAATTATTCTGGCAACAAGTCCGGGGTTTTGAAGAAGATGTTGGAATTGAAGAGAACTCAAGTGATGTGGTTTAGAAAGAATCTATCAAATTGCAGGATATGCAAGTATCAGTTCATTTCTTTGCCAGATTAAGAGACAAATTGCACTTAGTTGCTTCATGTCTTCTTGAAGATGTAGAGAACACTGAGGCACATATCAGAAGCATATGATTTTCACTTGTCAGTAACATTCAGTTGGGTCTAATTTATTTATTTATTTTCGCTTTCTTTCATATATATACAACATGTTTGCTTCTATTTCTATTGGGGAACTAGGGAAGTGGAGTTTCATATATTTTACTATACTTGAATTCACATGTTTCGAGTGAATAACTTTGTTCAATAATACAATTTCTCCCTTGGCAGGAAGCTTGAAAAGAGCTATTGTGTGTTGGAACTGAGGAGATACATCGTTTCGATCTTCGCAAGTACTTGAGGTGAATCCCATGTCCTCCGTTTCCTTTTCTTTTTGTTTGGTTAATTGCAAATGAATCGCTTGGGGAAATACCATATATCAATGTCTTCATAATTTATATTGATGGTTTGTATTTTTAAATACCGAGTTGTTCAATTTGAAGAAAATGGATACTGTAAGTACATTGAGATGACCAAGTCATCAAAATTTGATTGCTTCTCTTTGGTATACATATATTTAGTTATTTTCCACATTATTGTACTAGGAAAAATATTTTTTTTAAGAGTAAATGAGATTGGATATACCAAAACATGGAAGGATTTGCAAAAGTAACTCCCCCTTGAAATTTTTGCATGAATAGCATTTATGCCCATAAAATAATAAAACTAACCGGTTGTAAAACCAGCAATTCAAGTAAAAAATGAGAGAGAAGAGATAGCATTAAATGTGATGGGAGAGAGGGGACATAATGCAAAAGGGGAGCATTAAATGTTGTAGAGGAGAGAGGGTATATATTAAATGTATGGTGGGATGAGAGAGAAGAGAATGAGAAGAGAGAGGGAGGCATTAAATGTAAAAGGGAGTCATCAATTTTTTGCAGATGGGAGGAGGAAGGGAGGAGAGAGGGGGAAGAGAAGAGAGTGTGAAGAAGAAGACTCCGACAACCACTCAAAATATACTTGCCAGTAGTAAGAATATTCATGCTGATACCAAGAATACTTGTGTCCGGTTCTTGTTTTTCCATGTCGGGCAAAAATTTTGTATGACACTTATGTTTAGACTTGGGTGCATTTATGAGGAATCTCAATCATTTGTGGCATGCGTTTACTCGTTGATGGCACGCGTTTACTCGTTGGTGGCACGTAAAACGTATTGGCTGCCACATTAACATTTTTCATGTTGTCCTTTTTTATTTGTCGTTACTACTTTTATAAGACCTCCCCAAATCCTCCAATTCATCTCTCTTTTTTTAGGCGGGAACCTGAGAATATTAAATGTCTCTACTTGCATTTAATGCAACTCTCTCTCTTCCCCATACTTTCCACCTCTCTCCTCTGCCAAGTGCCACCCTATGCATTTCTTTTTTTTTTTTAATTTTGTAACCTTCAACCGTTAAACAAGGTAAAAAAATTTTCTGTAGAAGTAACCCCTTGCAATTTTTCCAATGGCACTGCCACTTTTGCAAACCCCATTTATTTTTGGTATATTAATGCAAAATTTCCTTTTTTTTAATGGTTTAATTATTATTCCTATTGTTTTTTCATTTTCATAATTTTGCAAATTTGGATGATACACTCTATCCGTTGAGCTCGGGTATCAATTTGCCACATGTTAAATTCAACTGAATGTTATATTGACAACTGATTGAAAGAAGCCCAAATAAATAATTAAATGTCTCCTCGGTTTGAGCTTATGGAGTTTGATACTGCAGGAGAAATCAAATATATTCTGAATCTCTTTTACTCGGTAGCTGCAGGTACAACGGTACATCTCCCAATATATTGAAGGAAAAATCAATCGAGAAGGAAGAGTAAAGGATCAAGATACAAGCCCAATTGATTTAGACAATAATAAACAAAATTTAATTTGATCCAAGTGATTGTGTGACTTGCGTCAAGTAATATTTGTTCTCTAGCTCCATTTCTTTCATTCATTGACTCAAATGTAGATCAGATTCTATTTATCAAATTATCGTACTTATTGATTCTTTGATGCTTGAACTTAACTACCTTTATAATTTTGAAATTTCTACCTTTTGAGTTTATTTTAAATTTAATTTACTATGACACATTGATATTTTTCCAATCTCGCAAGACTAAGAACATTGGCACAAGTATAAGGTAGTTACTATTATGGGTTTTTTTTCCAATTTCATTTATAAATAATTTTTTATATAAACGCGTCATGGCGCGAGGATTGCACTAGTTATTATTATTGTAAACTAAACAAAATTTAAAAAAAACATAGCATTGGGTATTATTTATTACATTATTATTTAATAAATTATTCTATTAGTATTTTATTTATTTATTTATTTAATAATAAAAGGTGAGTCAAAAAATAAATTTTAATGTTCCGTAACTAACATATGGGTATTATTTATTCGATTTTTTTCTCTCAAACATAGGCAATATGAGTGTCTATATATAGATAAAATTAAATTACGTTCAAAAATATTTTTTTAATAAAAATTTAATTTAAAAAAAATGCAAAAAATTAAATTTTAAAATATATATACTAGCGCTGTCATGTGGTGGTCAGCCAATGGGCCACGTGGAAGCAGCTGCAAATTTTTTTTTTACCCAGCAAAGCTTGAAACGCAGCGTTTTGGGTCTTTTGGCGACGAAACAACATTGTTTTGTCTGCTCCAGCCACTTGCACACACGCCCTCCGCACGTGACCTCGTTTCATTCACTATGGGCTTGCTTTTTCCGGATTCTCGCAGACGAGCCTCTACTTGATCCTGGACCCTTAACCTTTTTTTTTTCCTGCTTATGTATTAGCTATTAAGACCATCCACACCGGAGCATCCATGTTCTTACTTTCCAGGTGGAGAAAAGACAAAATAAAAGATGTCAAACTTGGGAAGATCACAACAAATTTGCCGCTTCTTTAAGCGGTAGTGTGGAGATCACTTTGCAAAGAGTGGCACACGTTTCAAGAGGCCAAATCCTCTTCCATTCATCACGTGAGTGTGCAGTAGGAAAACAAATTTGGAAATGGGTGATTTGTTTCACATAAATTATATTTGAAGGTATTAAAACAAATCTTAAAACCGGTATTATTTATTATACAACATTATTAAAAATAATTATAAAAATTATATTTGAATATATCTTAATTTTATGTACCCATAAAGACCCATTTTGCATATATTTGAGTTAAAAAAATAATACAAATATGTTGCTATAATTAATAATGATTATATATAAGCTAAAATTAGCAATAGTTAATGATATTTTTTTCTATATAGTGGCATACCCGTATCATACATTCACAATCATTCAATGAAGTGTTTTTCTTCTTGATCAACTACAAGTCCCACTTTTCAAGCCAAAATGGATCCGAATCAAGATCCACTAAACTTTCCTCAAAGCTTCTTCGATATGTTGTCTCAATACAATCAATATAATCCAACTCCGAGTCATTTTGACCCAAACCATCTCTCCTCGAATGAGCACCCTCATATCGATCCACAACTTGATATCCAATCTCCTATAATACGTGGTACACAAGAGAGCTTCCCAACCTACGTACACTACGCAAGATGATGTGCAAGAAGAAGAAGCCGATGAGGAGCCATCACCAGGACGTGTTGCACGAAGGCAATGGTCCGAGCATGAAGATGAGTTGCTCTTGAGTGCATGGTTGAACACCAGTAAGGACAATGTTCAAGGGAACAGCCAATCGCTCGACAAGTTCTGGGCAAGAATAGCAACATATTGGAGAGGATTGCTCCACGTGATGCAAAAAAATGTAGGGCACGATTTCAACGAATAAGTGCCGATGTTAGCAAATTTGTTGGTAATTTCAGCTAAGCAACAAAGGCGAGAGCAAGTGGGCAGTCAGCTGACGATGTCATGAACAACACTCGTATTTTATACACCGAGGATCACGAGAAGAATGGTTCATTCAAGAATGAACACGCATGGCGTATTCTTCGCCATAAGCAAAAGTGGCAAATCTCAGTTCAAAAAGTCATGGAAGGTAGCTCTAAGAGGACAAAGTTGGATGCATCCGGATCATACACTTCAGAATCCAACCCCTCCACTCCTATGAGTGAGACTGGGAGCGGTGGTTCATCTAGTCGTCCACCGGGCGTGAAGGCAACCAAGAGGGCTGGGAAAAGGGTCGCTGGTTCATGTGACGAACCGAAGGAGGACGACTACCAATCACGTAACTAGATGCTTGGAACTATTATTACCATAAGAGATCATGAGTTGAAGATAAAGGAAGAACAACTGGAGATCTTGAGAGAATCTCAGCGGTTTAAGAAAGAAGAGGCAGAACGGAGACAACAAGAGAAGCGTGAAAGGTGGGACAAAAAGGACAAAGAACTTTTGATGGAAAGGGATAGGAAATACAACATGCTTCAGGACTTGTTGAAGCGTGCTGGTTCACTCTCACCCCAAGAGGAGTGGTTGAAAGATGTGTTGGCTAAGGAATTTATGTCCGGTTGAGTAGGGTAGTCGACTGGCCTCTCCAGAATCTATTCACGGGGTTGATTAAGTTTTAAATTTGTGCGTTTCTTATTTAGTGTAATTTTCCATTCTATTTGGTTTGAGTAACCAAATGATTTGCTTATCTTTGTTATTTTCATGTAATGTTATCGCTTTGTTGTTTGCATCCCCCGAGGTTCTGTTGTTTAATACTACCTCCGTTTCCTTTTAATTGACTTTTTACTATTCATGTGCGTTTTTTAAGGTGTGAAAAACTATATGAAATAATAATTTTTTAAAATATTTTTTCGATAATCTCATACTTATTGGTGATAAGTATAATATTATTAAAAAAATATTATTAAAATATTAATATTTAATATAGTTTTGATCGTTCTAAAATTACGTGCATGACTTGAAAAAGTCACTTAAAAGCAAACGGAGGGAGTATATCATTATCATTTTGCTTTTCACATTGTCCCAGTTCTTGCTTTTCTCAGCAGATGTGACATAATTTGATATCTTATCGCTTTGCTATTCAAAATGCCCAATATAATTTGAAATCTTATCGCTTTATACTCACACTGCCCGATATATTTTGATTCTTTTGGAAGATACCTTGATGCTTTTAAAAGATGTCTTGATGCTTTTGGAAGATGCCTTGATGCTTTTGAAAGATGCTAGTTTCCTCTATATAAAGCGATGACATTTTCTATATAGTTTACATCAACCCTCCACAAAAATCCTCCTTTTCTTTTCAAAGCTCCCTTTGTGTTACAAATCCTTTGAAAATGTCAAAGAAGCCCATGTCATTTGGACTCGTGTATGAAAAATTCAACTATTCATCTTCTAGCTCTTTTGTTGTTTCATCGCTAGAAGGGTTTCATACGCCCATTGATCAGACTTTTGATGACTATGTGGTTGAGCTTTTAACCGAAGAAACCCTACTTCCCATTTCTAGTTCAAGACGAAGACGACGTCGAGCTAACATCGATAGAGATCGTGAAGGAGGACCTGCCCGACTATACCAGGATTAATTCTCAAACACACCGACTTATCCAGAAGGGATGTTTAGGCGACGATTTCGGATGAGACGACACTTATTCTTGCGTGTTGTCAATGCACTATCTAGTGCATATCCATACTTTTAGCAATGTCGGGATGCGAAAGGGGAGCTAGGGTTATCTCCCTTGCAAAAATGCACTGTGGCCATGCGCATGATTGCATAGGGTGGCTCATCCGGGTCGACCCGACCCGACCCGACCCGAACATTCCGGGTGGGGGTCAACCCGAAGGCCCGAGATTTTTAAAAATGCGACCCGTCACCCGACCCGAACCCGAGATTTGTAATTCCGGGTTTTCCGGGTCGGGTCACGGGTTCACCCGAAAACCCGAGTTTTAAAATTTTGTTAGTTGTTAGAAAATTACAAAGGATTTTATTTTACTTTTCATCCGCATATTAGTTATTCGTGAATCAAAATTAAATAAAAAGGATTTTTTAAGGGTATATGTAATTGTAAATTTGTAATTGTAAATAAAAAGGATTTTTCATCCGCATGTTAGTTGTTACAAAATTAAATTTGCAATCAAAATTAAATAAAAATGCGATCGTGATTCGTGAATCGTATATGTAATTGTAAATTTGTAATCAAAATTAAATAAATAGGATTTGTTTTTTACTTTTCATCTGCATATATATATATATATTTTAAGGGTGGGGTGTCTAATAGAGCACACACAACAATAATTTTTTTTTTTAAATCCGGGTCGGGTCAAACCCCGAGACCCGCGGGGTCTGACCCCGACCCGCCCGTTGACCCGAGATTTCTTAAAATTCGACCCGAGACCCGACCCCTAGGGGTCTCGGGTCAACCCCGACCCCGTGTTTTCCGGGCCGGGTCGGGTCGGGTTTCCGGGTCGGGTCCATTTTGAGCCACCCTATGATTGCATACGGAGTTGCGACCGAAATCCCAACTCAACGGACATGCAACGCCTACTCCTTGTCGGAGAGCAACGCAAGTGGCCTGGAATGATCGGATCTATTGATTTTATGCATTGGACTTGGAAGAATTGTCCAACTGCCTGGAAGGACCAATACGCCCGTGGGGATAAACCACCAACTGTTGTCCTAGAAGCAGTTGCATCGTACGACCTTTGGATTTGGCATGCTTTTTCGGGACTCCAAGTACGTGCAATGATATAAATGTTCTTGATAGATCTCCTGTATTTGATGAAGTCTTGCATGGAAGTGTCCCAAAGGCAAATTTTGTTATCAATGTGCATGTGTATGACATGACGTACTACCTTGCGGATGGAATTTACCCAACATGGCAAGCGTTCATCCCATCGATTCGACATCCCTTTGGTGCGAAGGACACGTTATTTACTCAAATCCAAGAGTCAACTCGTAAGGATGTGGAGCATGCATTTGACATTCTACAACAACGTTTTGCTATTATTCGTCAACCAGCTCTTGTTTGGGACTTGAATTTGCTTGGAAAAATAATGACAACATGTATCATATTGCATAATATGATGGTAGAAGACGAACGTGAAACCCACCATCTACATATTCACACTGCTGAGTTTGACTATGTACATGAGCTAGAGCCAGCTGCTACAAGAATACCGACCAATATGAATGCCTTCTTAACTAATAGGTCTGCTCTGCGAAATTCGGGTTCACATCATAATTTGAAGTCCGACTTAATTGAGCATATATGGGTCAAATTTGGGCCGTCACAAAATGACGCTTGAATTCCATTGATAGCTTTTTTTCCCTTTGAAGAAGCTTTTTTACTTTGTTGTGTGGTCTTTTTAATCTTGAACGTGAATTATTGCAGCTTGATTATGTAGTTGTTTTTTTAACTTGACTTGTTATTCTTCTTATTTACATAATTGTTGGGAACATATTATTTTAATAATATTAATAATAATAGTAATAGTAATAATAGTAGTAGTAGTAGTAATAATAATAATAATAATAATAATGTTGTATGAATTATTTATTAAAAACAAAATGATTAAAAAATGGATGAAGGGTTCGGAAGTGAGATGCACGGATGTAGGTGGAATTGCTGAAAAGGTAAAGGGTGTTCTTATGCTGTTGTGGCATGGAAAAAGTGAGTTAAGGGAAGAAGAAGTGTTCTCGGGTGTGCATGGCCTAAGGGCCCTCCGAATCAATGAGCATGCTTCGACAACATGATTGTTAGCAAATTAGTGTGGTGGTGAGCAATTACAAAGATATGGGGAGTTGTGGGAATGTGTGAGTTAATTTTTTTTCGAAAAGGAAATAATTCGAAATCTCATACGTCAATCGTCTAGGAAATTGAGAGGCCGAAAAAACGGCAGACGGGCTAACCGTCATGAAACAACCAAATAAAAGCAAAATACAAAAAAGCCCGGTCTCAGCGGAGAGGCAGACAAAGGACACCGGGTGAAGACTGCGGATGCCGAGAACATAGGAAAGTCGAAGGACAGACACGACGTCTCGACGTCGGGGAGAAAAATGCAGAAACCCAATAGCGGAAAAGACGTCTCCTGGGGAAATGTGGATCAACGACGTTCCCCCCACCTAGATGAGAGATCTTCGAGAATCACGAACACTTCCACGATCAACTCGAACAACAGGGCGCCCGAGACTGCAACTTCATCCGGAAACTAAACGAAGTCACACCCAAGAAATGAATCCGCCCAACTGGAAAAAACCTAAGACCAAAGGAAACAGATAAAAAGGTTAAAAGAGAGTGAGTATGAAGATAGGATATAGGATTAGAGGACATAATTTATTATACTTGGTATAATTTATTCAGTTGGTAGTAGAAAATAGGAGTATAGAAATTTAATAAAGATTAGAAATCTCAATACAACCCACCACCCTTGGGTCCAAAGGAACCCGAACTTGGGCCCCAAGATCAAGAATCGGGCCCAAGGAAAAGAGAAGTGAGTAGATGGTTATGCTTGTGCAGGTCAGAGGCCAAGCAAATTCGACGGAGTACGGAGAGGTGAACAGACTCTAGACTGAGAAGACGGGACAAAGGCGACAGGGATGCGGGAGTTTAGAGGAGAAGTCGAAAGGTCAGAGGCTCTCTGGCCAAGCAAACCGACAACCGGAGTTGAAGATGGCCATAGGCGGCGGACTAGAGAGCCGACGACAACCGAGCCGGCGGTGAGAGAGGTCGATTCAAGAAACGAGGGTGAGGGAGAGTGGAGAGGAAGTTCAGTTCAAGTAACGGAGGTGAGGGAGTATGAATGAAGACGAAATCAGGTCAGAACAGGCAAAATCCGCTCCGGAAGGCGCAAACCGATCCCCAAAAATCGAATGGTACTTGGTCGATTATCAGCCTTGATTTTTCAATTTAATTTTTTTTTAGAAAAATCCTTTCGGGGTTTGCAATTTCCTTGATCTGTGAAAGGTTGAATACAAGAAAGAAAGATGTCTTTGTTCATAATGGATCGGTGTTGATATTCATTTGATTGTCAATTTATTGAAAAGACCAATTCTTTTCTCTTGTTGTACTTAGATCCCAAGTACTGGGTTTTTGTTTTTTTTTTCATTGGATGATCGTGAGGACAGAGATCTTGTAATTGACGACTGACGGTGGCCGGCGATGGAGAACCACCAGAGAGTCAAAGGCGGACCATCGAGAGACCACCCCACGGGTCGACAATTACGGGGTACAACATCTGTATTTGGGAGGATTATCCATGATTTGTTATAGAGTTTTGTAGGAGGTTATCCCATGAGTTATTCAAGAACTTTGTTCGGGGGTTACCCATGAGTTATTCAAGAATTTTGTTCGGGAGTTACCCATGAGTTATTCAAGTACTTTGTTCGTGGGTTACCCATGATTTATTTAAGATCTTTGTTCAATTAGTTGTTCGGAAGGGAAGATGAAACTTCCCCAAAGAAACAACAGACAATAGACAGAAAGGATAAGGAACAGACAAAGAGGAAAGAGGAGCCCCAAAACCGCCACCCCGGAACTCCAATTTGTGTTGATGAAGCTAGCCCCCCACAAATTGATTGCAGTTTCTTAGATATGCATCTGAGCGGTTCATCTTCGACTTCTTTGTTGCTAATTTCATCTCTAAAACCCAAGCTTTAGACCTCCAATTGATATGGTTGAGGGTTAGGGTTGCAGGAGAGAGATGAATTTGGGGGTTTGGGGGCGTGTGCATAGCGCTTTGATTTGGGTTGTCCCAAATAAAGGTAAGCAAATATTTGATTTTGCTGTTCTAGTGATGGTGTTGATGATGAACTTGTATTTGATTTTAGAGAGAGTGGCTCGTGAGGTTTGTGGTTGGAAATTTTCTAGAGAGAAGGGGGAGCCCCTCTCTCTAGATTTCCTTTCACATATTATAGTTTGAAAGTTGGAAGGGTTGTGTGAGTTAATTTGTTACCGAGCATACCCACATTCTTCAATTTTTCCTTTATATATTTTTTTGTTTTATATTTTTTTTTCTCTCTTCTCCCCTCTCTCCTCTCTCTCAAGTCCATCCATAAATCCCTCTCCCGCTCAGCCGGCAGGCGATAGCCCATCGCCCTCCGCCCTGCCCTACCCTCCTCGCCGACGCCCTGTCGCCCTATAACCCTTTGATCGTTCTTCCTCGCCCCGTACTCGCATCATGTCATCCCCAACCCCTCCTCATCACCGGATTCTTCCACCGGTTTCCCCGCTCCGGAGCCTTGTTCTCCTCGGTCGGATTCCGGCGTCGGCCCCCATCACGGGATCATACCCTGCAAATGTACCCTCACTAGTACAAAAGTGCTGGTTAATACCGGTAATTTAACACCGATTATTTAAAACCGATAATAATACGTTCTCATTTACCGGTTATTTTATATAACCGGTATTATATCAGTATTCAAAATATTAAAACCGTTTTTTAAACGATTAGTGGTGTTAAATAATATCCGCTTAAATTTAAGAGCGGTTATTTAAGGGAAATGGTATTAATAATTTATTAAAAAAAAGATAACCGGTTTTTTAATAAACCTGTAACAATTTTTAGTGTTAAACGTACAGTAATTACCTAGCTAGATAGACAGACGAGTTTGAGACCAAACCCTTGAACCCTTGAAGCCGCCGATCGATCGACTAGCCGCTCGAACCCTTGAAGCCGCCGGCGACTCGCTCCACCTCTCCCCATCCTCCTCGTCGGCGACTTGCTCCTCCTCTCCACCTCCTCGCCTCGTCTCCGTCACTGCATCGACCACTCTCCACCTCCTCCGGTTGTATTCCACAACCGCGCTAAATGCCCTTGGGAAATTGAGCCTCCGAGATCACCACTCCCGCCATTGCCCGCTGATTCAATTGCCGACTGCCAGTGCCTAGGTTGCCACTCGCACCAAATTGACAATCGCTAATGCCTAACGGTGTGTTTGTTGTCGTTTTTTATTTCAATTCAATAGGCTAGGGTTTTCGATTCGATCTCTCTTTTCTGCAATAGGTTAGGGTAATACCTGGTTGTTGTTTCATTGTTTGATTTCAATATATTTCAATTACCTAGTTGATTCGATCTTGCTAACGCCTAACGATTCAATATGTTGTCTTTGTTGAATCGTTATTGCTGTTTGATGTCAATTGAATTGTCTATCATAGATGGTTGATGCTGACTTGTTGTTTCATTTCAATTAACGGTATGCTTGATTTCATTTTTGTTTCATTGTTTTCTGTCGTTATTGCTCAATGGTTGTTTGATGTCAGTTGAATTGTCTGTCATCACTATTCACTGAATTATTGCTGCGCTGGCTCAGGGCAATGAACTTAAGTGGACCTATGATGCATACAATGCAAGGAATTAAAAGGAACATACATCACTAGAGGCCAATTAATGGATCAAAGATCAAAGAAGTAAACACTCTTTTAAGCGCGCTTTTGGATCAATGCAAGATCATATCTCTTTTAATTCCCAACACTTGATGATGGTGGCATTTTAAGCTCTGTGTGTGTGTTTTGATTCAGCATATATTGTTGTAAGTTGTAACCCCTCCCTTTCAAGTTTGAGGCTTGATTGCTAAATCAATAAAAATGATTCTGTTTGTGTTGTATCAATTAGTGTCATATGTTCATCCACTTTATATCTGGTATGCATTCAATTGATATATATATATATTTGAGGCATGTAAAATCCAATTAATTGATGATGAAAATGTACAAATAAACCCACCGCAAGTTTATGGACAGATTTTAATGCCGAAAAGGACTCGCTCCCAGTGGCAACTTGGCCGTTTTTGTTTGGCACAAACTCCACACTAAAAAAGCCAACTTATATGAGCTAAGGGCCTAATTTCTAATCTCGCCTCATGCCTTTTAAATCTCAGGTCCGGCCCTGACTGCACCTCGATGGAGTCGATCGTTAACGCCGCGATCGAGGAGATCTGCGCGCGTGGCGCTAACGGCCTTTCGCTCTCCCAGCTCTGGCCGACTCTCCACCACCCGCTCTCTGCCGCCGCCGGCCTTCCTTCCCCCATCGACGTGGTAGTCAAGCGCGCGCTCTGGCCCAACCTCCGCGCCGTCCCTGGTTTACGCTTCTTTTCATCGCGCAGTGACGCTGAATTCGACAATTCTGATCCCAAGGTACAATCCGTCGACGAGTGCGAATGCCTGGATTTGAAAATTGTTGCCAATGAGCGGCTCAAAGACTGCTTTTTCGGCCTCTACGATCACGATGCCTCCACTTCTAGCATCTCTGGCTCTCAGCGTCAAGTGCTTGAGAGGCTGGCCATGGCTAGGTTTGTATTTTGCTTGTGTCGTTTACCAGTTTTTTTTTCCGTTATTTTTTGTTTGTTTTGTTTATCGGTCAATTTTTTTTGGATTATTCAGATTAGGCAGGTTTTAGGGTTTGTTGTTGCTAAGCTGCAATGGTTTTCCTGTTCGATTGTCAAAGTAGTCATTAATAACGGTATGAACTAATTTCAGTTCAACTCCATAAAACCCTAACAATCCCCCTTTTGATTAAAAAATAAACCTAAGGGAAGAAGTCATGAGGGCGAGGGGTGGTCCGCCGTGTGGTAGGCTTTCTACCTCGTTGGAGTCAGGGGGTCAATTGACCCTGCCTCTGCCTGTGCCTGTCACCTAGATATTATGCATTTTGATGAATCTTAGAGGAATGTTTGATTTTGTTAGCATCCCAAAGTGAAGCTGAACTATAGCTTACTGTAAATCATGATTGAGAAGATTAAGAAATACATGTCCATTGATAGTTTGATGGATCTTTTCAGAGCCAATGGAATCACACAGAATCAGCTCTCCAAGGAGCTTGGAATGCGGGGAAATAATTTCTTTTATGTGGTCAAGAGTCTTGAATCCCGTGGTTTAGTTGTGCGGCAGCCAACGATATTTAGAACTGAAGACACTTCAAGTGACGCCACGAAAAGATGCAGTTCACTAGTGAGCACTAATTTGATCCACTTACACCGGTATGCTACACCTTTGAGGACTCAACAAAGACTTGAAATAACCAAGCAGAATAAGAATTTTGAAGAAAATACCACGGGAGCAGTTGATGAACTTGGTCAAGAGCATGTACTTGTGAACGATTTCTTACCTGCCATGAAAGCGGTGTGTGATAAACTCGAGCAAGCCGATGGAAAGGTTTGTTCATCTTCACATTTAAAACTGCATTATGTTGTTGCAGTTGATAATGAATGTTTCAGTTTTAGCACTAAGATCTGTACGTTGTTTCTTGTAGGTTCTTGTTGTAGCAGATATTAAAGTCGATCTCGGCTATCGAGAATCTGCTGGGCACAGAAGGTGGAGAAATGTATACTTCCAATATTACCTTTGTCCATCCCAACTTGTTTCAGTTCGGTGGTTGATGTACACAGCTTCTAACATTTCTTTTTCTGTATCCGTTATCTCCTTAGCTTTGTAACAGACTACAGCAAGCTGGTCTTGTGGAAGTATTTGAAGCAAAAGAGGATGATAACTATGAGGATAAGGACCCTGCTAAAACAAAAAACAAAAGAAAAAGAAAGACGGTAACATGTTTGATCTAATCCCCACCTGGTTGCATATATATATTTGGTTGTGATAGTCTGTCTGGGACTCTGGGCTAATCGATATTGATAGTAGCTCTTTAAGCTATAGCTTAACTAAAATTATTGAGTAATACAAACTAAAAAATACATAACAAGGCAACACTAAGTATTATAATAGGACTTGTTGATGTTTAATTCGATCAGGGTATTATGAATGTCAGATTTATCTTACTGGCCAAACCTTGGCTTCAGGCTTTTGAAATCTTTAATGGTTTATATATGAACTTGGGTAGAATTTGAGCATGGGCTGGGTATGCTTGTGCCGAATTTTACCCCAAAGTTTGGCCCATCTTCCTGAGCCGAGCTCACTGGCCCAGATGGGCCTGACCCTGGACTGGCCCGGCCTGCTGAGTACTTGGGCCGAGCCCAAAGGTCCGGATGGGCCAACTACTTTCCCAAGCCCACATATTTATCCGGGCTGGGTGAGCCGGGGCAAGTTTGCCCAGGTTGACGACAATGATTGTTATAGTGTTATGTTATAGATAAACCATTGGTGGTATTCACTATTCAATGGTGAAATGAATTACCAATGGAAGTTTGTACCGTAAAGTCACTCTCCAGTCTCCAATCTCCGTTTGGTTATTTGATATTCCTTTTTTTTTTCTGTTGCCCTCCATGGAGTTATAAGCAGCTTACACAGGTTTAAGTATTCCTTTGGTAAATTTTCAGCCTCTTAGCTGTTTGCGCTTACTGAAGAGTTTTTCACCCCGCCTGTTTGAACCAAAAACACTCGAAAGTGTGCATGATGAGATTGACTCTGAGCAGCTGACATTAGTACAAAGAGGTCAAAGTGAGCAGATCATGGAGCTTCCTATTGAGCATCAAATTTTTGACATGGTTGATGCTCAGGGATCAAAAGGATTGGTTATTTTTGAGGTATGCATCTTCTTCTTCTTCTCTCTTTTTTTTTCCTTCCTGGAATCTGAAAACTGTGTTTATTTTTTTCTTGATTTTGCTACTCTCTTCAGTCTTCAACTATTTACCTATATTATGCTTCATCCACGTCTGTTCATCAAAAGCAATCTGTAATGGGTTCTTCTACGTTCTATAAATTTGTTTCATATCTTTGTTGAGATATTCAGATATCAACTTCATTCATCTTATTGTAATGACTCTTCTCTAAATTTTGCTTCTGAAGTTTCATAAATGTATTCTTATTGTTTCACCACTGCATGATTTAAGATCTTATGCTTGCATTGCTGCATTTATTTATTTATTTGTTTTTGTAAAAGTGACAAATTCTTTACATCTTTTTATCAATAGTTATGTAGAAGGCTTGGAATTAGTAATAAAAAAAATCACAACCGCATCGTTGCTATGTCCTCAAGGTTCGGATTGCATCAGCTCCCTGAAAACCACAAGAAGGGGACAGCATACAGATGTTGGACTCCCAAGAATTTTCAACCTCAGTCGGAGAAATCTTCATCGAAGAGACCAGAAGATATCTGTAGTGAAAATGAAAATATTTCTCCTCTTGAGCACCCAACTTTTCTGGAAAAATCTCCAGAAACTGTTCCAAGCGTAGATTGTTCAGTACCACAAGTTGCTGAGCAAGGGTTTCCCTCTTGCTCCCAAGAAGTTATAGGATGCGACCGTAGTGATACTGCTTCAGATTATTCTATGGTGGAAGTGGTAGGATTTAGTGACAATCTAGTTGAAGCATCAGCATGTTCTTCGCCATTGCCAGTGAAAATTCAGTCACGCCAGAGATATCCTTCACTTACCAGCTCCCAGAGGGAACAAAGAATTCTTGAAAGGCTGAAGGTTTGCTGCTGTCCTTGGATCTCTTTATAGTTCTATTTTTAAATTATTGCCTCTGAATCTTTGACATTGTGGAAGTAAATTAATGTTACATATGTCTTGCTATTTCAGAAAGAGAAGTTCATATTGAGGTGTGAGCTACGGCGATGGCTTGAGAACCTCGAGGACAAGCACACAAGAATAGACGTAAAGACAGTGACTCGTTGTCTAGAAAATCTCCAAAAGGAAGGACACTGTAGTATTCATAATGTCTTTGTGCCTTCTTGTGCAAATTATGCTAGTCCTCGTACCACATATGTGATTCTACATTCATCCGTTTCAAGATCTGTAGGTGATTTATTAGATGAGATTAAGGAGAAGCTGAGAACATTTGATCTGCTTGTTCGCCAAACCTCTTGTATGAAGCCTGAGCAGTCAGTACCTACTTTGACATCCATTCAGAGACTTGAGCAAACTCCTAATGGAGATGCTTTTGAGCAAACTCCTAATACAGAGCCACATGTTGGCTCTGTATTGCCAAAAATGGTGCGAGCTCGGCTCCTACATAATTTCTTGTGGGGTTATGTTAATGATTCATCCGAAGCTAACCACTGTTCTTCAAAAAGAGAAAAATTCTCCGTCTTTAATAATCAACACAGCACTTGTAAGTTGTTTGCACTAGAGGAAGCAGTGAAGGCCATTCCTGTGGAATTGTTTATTCAAGTGGTTGGTTCTATTCATAAGCACGAGGATATTAGAGACAGACACGAGACTGGTGCTGTTCTTTATGACCTTTCTCCAGATGAGTGTAAGCAGTTGACGAATACTAAAGCTATGGGGCGGCTATCTCAGGTTATTGACATCCTACGTCGGCTGAAGGTAGTGTTCATAATTACATCTCCAGCTATATATATCATTTTTCAGCTTAAAAAGAGCTGTCCTATTTCAAAGATAGAAAAACCTTTGGACTTTTATCACAATTTGATCAATTAAAGAGCCTTTCAGTGGATCACAATGCTTATACTGGTGATCCAATATCTGTTACCTACCAGTTGAGAAAGTTTTTTTAGAGCATGGTAAAAGTGGAGTTTTAATGTGTAATTTGTTACTACTTCTTGAAGGATATGAAGATGGATTCTAAGGGAGCTTCTATTATGAATTTTTTTTTGAAATAAATCATTCATTCTATTTCGACTCTCGACGATGAAGCTTATCCCCCATCGTCTCAATGAAGTCTTAAAGTTAGCGATCTAGTATTACCATTTTGATTTATTTTTTTGCATTAAACTACATGTCATGGATGTTTTCATTAATTCATTTTACCATTTTTTTGCTTGAAATTTCTGTTTATGAAATCCTCATAAAACTACCAAACATTTATCTGTAGTATACCTCCTTCCGTCGGTTCAGATCACTGTTAAAATAGCATTTATATACGACCGACACTTATAAGTTATAAATTTGCTTATTATCATTCCTCCCAAATTTCTCAGAATTCCTAAGACATTTTCCTGGAATTTATATATGTATGGTAATGAGAAACAAAGTGCTTCACTCCTTGATTATATGCTATTATATTGAGATACGGAGTATTATCTATTGCACTACTTTCAAAGAATAGATTATGAAACCACTCTTGGTCAAAATCATACGGAGTATCATTTTAGTTCAAACTGATGTATCTTGCAATATTGTGAATGTATAAAATGGATAACCCAGGATCGCAGTTTTTATGCTTGTTGCAAATCCTCACTTGATTTGAATATAATGTGATACAGTTGATAAAGATGATTGCCAACGAACATGTGGTGGATGGGACTAAAGTTCAACATGCTGTACTTACACACGCATTGGAGCTTAAACCTTATTTTGAAGAACCACAGTTCATCAATCCTGTCTCTAAGGGTTCTGGTTCACCTGATCTGTGCCCGCATTCCAGACATGATTTTATATTAATGACAAAAGAAGCTCTTGATGAGTACTGGGAAACTTTGGAATATTGTTATGCTGCTGCAAACCCAACAGCTTCTTTACATGCATTCCCTGGATCTATAGTCCATGAGGTATTCATTTGATGTTCCTCGCTACCAACTTACTCTTTTTGTTTATTGCTTCATTAGATATGGCTTATATGGGTATTCATTTGATGTTCCTCGCTACCAACTTACTCTTTTTGTTTATTGCTTCATTAGATATGGCTTATATGGTTATCATCTTATAAAATCTTTGTTAGAGTCAGTCTGTGCTATGTCTTGTGATTCTTAATCCTTGATATGTGCTTGGATTAGATTAGACAATATAACTTCCAAACTGAAGTATCAGAAAGAAAACACAGGATTTTCTATTAAATTTCTAAAAAGTACTCACCATGTATCATATATAATGTTCTTGTTTGCTGGCAAAATAAACGTACCCATTATCTTCATTATAGTACGATTATCCGAATTTTTTTTATATACCATGTAGTAAATCTGTAGTCTTCATTCGAGAGAATATTTGAGGGAGAACAATAATGAATAAGCTACTCCCTCCATCTCAAAATTTAACTCGTTTTAGAATTTTGCACAAGTTTTAATTAAATAATCACCCCTCAATCAATATCACCATTCCACTAACTTTTTCATAAATTTTATTGTTTTTAATACCCACTACATTTTTTGACCAATCAAAATCTTTAAAAAAGTCAATAACACACAAATCGATACACAAATCATTACTATCCCCTACCTAGAAAACCTAAATGACATCTATTTTGATACAACTAAATTAGTCTAAAACGACTTAAATTTTGAGACGGAGGGAGTATTTAATTGTCTCCATGTGCTAAAATTCCTTGATCATGCATCACATCACAGAACTCCCAATATCCGATAGTATTTTGACTTGTTCTGAATTCTGATCATAATAATTTTTCACATTTCCTCAGATTTCCTTCATTTTACTGCATATGAACTCATGGTCTATGGTCATGAAGTGATACTCAAACAATGCCCTTGTCAGGGTCTTTTTAGAAGGATAACTTAGTTTTTACTCAAGGAAAAATGCACGTTGCAATACCAAGTTGGACACAACGAAATAAAGTAATTATGATGTAGTATAAAAAATAATAATTTATGGTTCTTTTTTCTCTCTCCTGAGACTCAAATGGTATATTCTTTATTTTTTGCAATATATCTGGCATAATATTTCCCCTGTGCAGCTTTGTTTTTCTAGGTCTTGGTCCAGGTGTAAGCTTATGGCGGCAAATCATAACCCCATCAAACTCATTTTGAGAAATGATCAGTATGCAAAGCTAACGTTCAAACAGTGCAAGGAAATTGCAAGTGATCGTAATTGGAGTTTGGCACAGGTGAGTTTCTCTATACACTAAAAATTTAAACACTGAGGTGTTTATGTGACTGATCTTGGTATTGACCTAGGAGGTCCCGGTCATCCATTTATGATTGTGTCTAGAATAAATATTATAGTATTTATGATACAGATGTCTGAAGTGGCTAGCAAAGGTTTCTTACAAACTTAAAATCTCTTAGGATTCGCTGGAGATAATGAGCTGCATTGTAAGAATCTCACAATCGGCGTAGTTTAGTTGAAGGATTCTTCAATTCTGGAATTTTGATTCTTTAGCACTTCTTACACAGCAGCCCACGTAATCTATTTATAGGTTCAAAAGGAGACGTGGGTATCCTTGTGGGAAGCCAATTATTAGTCTAATATAGACTTTCCAACAGGATATACTTGTGGTGTAAGGATGCAATAAATACAATATTCGTTTGTAGAATGAATATTGTATAATAATTAGCTAAGTGCTCTTACATGAATTGCATGTGGCTATTGAATTCCTTTCTTGTAGTACGTTTTTAGGGCTGTGGTTCTTCATCAAAGGGTGTAATATCCTACTTATTATTCCAATCATGTTCTATTTACTAATTTCTCTCTTTTTATTTTTGAAATTGGTGAAACCAAATGTAGGTGCTTTGTGAATATTATGATAAGCAGCTACGTGGTCTTGACAGAAATCAAGGAGTTCTTCGTGCTCATTGCCAGGAGTCACCTTCAGCAAAAGCTAGGAATCCTTTATCACTGAAGAGAAGAAAGATCTGTTCAGGGTTGATGGTGCCTTCAAAACGTTTAGAGATTGACCTTACAATGGGTCAGTCAGCGTGTCCTTTTTCTCTTCACTTCTGATTTTACAATGAAATGTTTTATGTCATAATAAATAAAAAGTGGTCATCACTTTTTTTCCTTTTCATTCAAGATTGTGAAGAGGATAATCACACAGAGTCTGTAGAGGAGAATAGAGTGAATGAACAGCTAGGAGGTGTTGGGAGATCAACCAGCCAGAAGGCAAAGCCAACCCCGAAACAGACACACTCACAAAAGTTCTTGTGGGATGATGAAGCAGATAAGTAAGAATAAACATAGAATCCTATAATCAAGGTGGAAATGATAGTAATGGGTCTTGACATACTTGGGAGACAATGAAGTAGTTCAGGATATTTATTTGATTAATCTAATTATCTCACTAATTAATCTACTTTTAATTATCCTTTCTTGTACTTCTATTCATTCATCTTCTGTCATCTTCATCCCATCTCATCTGTTTCTCCTCTGACCATATTCTTCCCCTGTTAAAATCACTGAATTGCGATTACGAGTGCATTCACCTTGGATTTTCCCATGAACTTTCATATAGCTGACAATAGATTTGTGTATTCGTGCACCTAAAATTGTTAGCATCTTCAGGCTACATGATTACTTAGGGAATGCAGATGAGTTGCATCAGTAATGTTTTCCATTTTTGAAGTGTTGTAGGCTCCCTCTTATTTACACTCCTGTCTTTCTACCAGGAAATTGCTTATTCAGTACGCTAGAAAACGAGCAACTCATGGGGCCACGGGCCTTCGAAGTTGGGCCTCAATTACTGATCTTCCAGCTTCACCAAGTTGCTGTAGAAGAAGGATTGCAGTTTTGAAAAAAGATGAAGGGCTCAGGAAATCTTTAATGCGTCTTTGCAACTTGCTTAGCCAACTTAATGCTGACACATTTGTTGAGTGTAATCAAGAACCCGATTATCATCAGGGGGACAATTTCAATGATGAAAAAATTAAGGTGGCATTTGATAAGGTTCTCTCTCACCTAAAGAGAATGAAGGAAATTGCTAAGGGAATTGTATCAATAACTGAGGTGTGTTTTTATATACTCTGTAGCTTTTAGTTGGTTGTGAGTGAATATACATTAGTTCATTGCAAGTTCTTTACATGTATATTGTCTTCATACATATCACTTTTTATTCCGGAATGCCATTATTACTTATTATGATATGATTGGCCAAAAGATGAAAATGCAAGTGTGAATTGTTTAGTGTCTTACAACTTTCCAAAGTTTGTAGGCTTTAAATTGTGAATGCCATTAATGAAGCTTATTTGATTCTGAGCTTTCATTTTTTTTAGGACACTCATGGAGAATTTTCAGCCACGAATAGTGAATTTCAACGAAATTGTACACGAGAAGAGATGAGCTCTTGCCAAATGGCAAGTGACTATCGCCTACCTGAGAGGTTCGCCAAGCACTGGGAAGAAGGGCTTAATGTTGTCAGAGAAGCACGCACATCAGTTTCTGTTGCCAATGCTATTGAGCTATTTAAGCTTTTGTTTTTGAGCACATCAACAAGTGCTGAGGATCCAAATCTGTCGGCAGAAACTTTACGATGTTACTCAGAGCATGATCTATCTTCAGCCTTTGACTATCTCAGACAGAAAAGGATCATGGTACATATTTTCTGTTCTTCTATGTGATTCTTAGTTCCTTTATGAAAAAAGTGCTGAAAGATTTTCCTAGGCTAGACTTGGCAGGGCTTAATTTATTGAAATCATCATATTTGACTTAACTATCCATCCATTGACATACAATTGATTAGGAATGAGTTGGTTCTCGATTACCAAAGTAAGCACAGATAGACCATAACCTTTCTATGATGTTACTTCAAAATCTGGGTTTGGTTCTTTATTGTTTTGTTTGTTGGAACCTAATGATATGTTCCACAGGTCAAAAGCCGTGGCCATCATCCCTATGTTCTTTCACAACATTTCCTGCAAGGTCTTTCATTGTCTCAATTTCCAACAAATACGGGAAAGAGGGCTGACAAGTTAGCAGGCTGGATCCGTGAGAAGGAGAAAGATTTGATGGATGGGGTTGTCAGTCTTTTTGCCGATTTACAATGCGGAGATATTTTCCATTTGGTTGCTCTAGTTTCTCGTGGAGATATGACTATTTTACCATTTCTTCCCGATGAAGGTGTTGGAGACGCCAATGACTGGAGAAACCGAAAACGTGGATGGGCTGACACTGAAATTGAGAGTATTAATAAAAAGCAGAAAGTTCTATTGCATTCATCGGAGCCTTCTAAACGTGATGAAAAGGGTTTCCCTGGTATCCAAGTCTTATTAAGTCGCGCAACAATCTCAAGACCTGATGTTGTTGAATTTTTCAAAAACGACGACATTCATTCACTCCTACCGACTGAAACCCACCAATTTTACACAATGCTGGGTCAGCAAATTCACAACGATACATTTGTTATAGATTGTATGAAGGAGGCTCCTGATTTTGGCAGCATTGCTACTGAAGCTGTATCTTCTGGAGAGTCAAAGTGGGAAGTTATTTCAAATTTCACTAAGAAAGTATTGGGACTTTCTGATGAAAAACAGCAGAACTGGATCCCTCCCTGTCTATTTAAAAGTATCACCATGGCCATTCAGGATGCTGGTGACCAAGGCTTGAGCATGTCAGAACTCTCCACACTTGTCTGCATGCCAGGTATTGTTTGGGCAAACCTATAGGCAATGACACCTCTCTGACTCTCTGTATTCTTTCTCTAAAAAAAGAGCAAAAAAGAAAAGTAAAAAAAAGAACTGTAAACTACATAATGGTTATGGTGGACTCTTTTTTTTTAATTTGTGTTTTCCCCTTTCTTTAGGTAAAGCTAAAGCTGAAGATATCGTTGATGTGCTCCAAGCATTTGGTATGGCATATAAGGTTAGTTCAGCTCATTTATTATGTGCATATACTGAATATATTTGTTGCATCTGTACATGGGTATGTAGATTGCTCCAAAAAATAAAGCATAAGTTAGTATTTGATGAGGATCAAAGTGATTGACTACTTGCTTTGATCATGGATTGCCAAAAGATCACTATCTCTTTCCTTCTTATGTTGGGATTTCATAATAGTATCATTATCATCAGCGGATGCTCATGTAGATTGGAATATCAATGTGTAACGTCAATGCTCTTCTTGTATTTCAAAATCGTTGATACTTACTATAAAAATAAAAGTAAGACATTGATATATTGAAGTTACAAAATCTTGACCAGAATTACCTGAAAACCTATCCTGTTGGATTATTACAGGTCAATGGTTATGACTCCTTCCGTGTGGTTGATTGTTTATACCATTCCAAGTACTTTTTGAACTCAAAGGCTTCTTGTTCCGAAGATACTCTGGCTAAAGATCAGGAGTATGACGACTGTGAAACAAGAAGACCTGGAGAAGTCAAGAATGTTGAGGAAGTACATAAAGTAACTATTTTTAATCTCTCGGGAAAAGCAAACAAGCTGTCAGATGCAATTGATCATGCTGATGAGATGGGTCAATTTAGCCAAAGCAAACAAATACCTGAGGGTGGTAGCAAGGACAATGAACATATTGATGCATCTTCCAGTAATCTGCAACCAATATTACCTTGGATGAATGGGGATGGAAGTGTTAATACGATAGTTTACCAGGGACTTAGACGACGAATCCTTGGTATTGTGATGCAGAGACCCGGAATATTAGAGGTATGGTATTTCACATTATATCTTTACTTCCGAGCTTGTCTATTAATGGCATACTCATAAATGGTGTTTTTAGTCTTTGTCTCTCAAATCTGTTTCTATTGAAAATCAACTAGAATGTATGCTCATTTTTCATTTTAAAGCCAACTTTTCTGAAATTTCACCCTAAAATACGTAATTTTGTTTCTAAGTGTCAAAATGTTGTAAGAAAATATATCCTTTTTAGTTTATTGTTAAAACCGGTGCATCATTACATAAATGTTAAGTACCTCCTCAAGATCTTTGTAGATGCTCGTTTGATTATAGGAAAGAAATGTACTTTTTAGGTAATAACATGACTTTCTTTTTGTTTAAAAGGGGGGATACGCAGTAGAATGAAACGGATTGAATTTTTGTAAGGTGGTTTCCCTTGAAAATCCATGTCTTTCTGTACAGCTGTGTTTACTAAAACGCTTCTATTTTTAACAGGATGATGTGATATCCCAAATGGATGTAATAAATCCACAGGTATGAATTATGATTCCATGTTCCCAATATATATATATATATATATTTTTTTTTTTTTACAAACCAGGCAAAAACAATATGTTTCCATCATCAAACAATTAGGTTCATCTTATGTTGAACGACTTACGTAGTATGGCATTTACGTAAATCTTGTGTTAGGAAATTGTTTTGGACTATATTCTGCTGACTATAATATGTTTAATCTACTAGCAATTTATACATTCTTGACAACCAAGACTAGACAACCAAAACTGTCATCTTATAAATGTATAGGCACGCAGGAGGACTGCAGTTTTTGTTAATGAATGCTGTATCCTGGGTCCATAGGGGACATGTTGCATTAGTTTTGTTTTGTGAATGCTTTCCCATGCTCTGGATATGTTCTCTTTTTTTTCCCCCAGAGTTGCAAGAAGCTTTTGGAGGTGATGAGGTTAGATAACCACATATTTGTGCGGAAGATGCACCAAGCGACGTCGTTTGGGCCCCCTTCTCTCCTGAGAAGCCTATGCGGAAGTGAAGTTGGAAACCCCAAGTTTGTCTATCGTGAGCATCTCTTTTGCAACCCCATGAGTACTTGTTTACTCTAGAAATTAATGTCTCTGTATTATCTCTATTCCTAGTTCAAAATTATTCAAGTTTGTATTCCAACTATATGTCTATATATGCCTATAATCAATTTGGCCATCCACTTAATCTTGCTAGGTCTTGGAGCTTTTCTTGGCCTTTATTTTGGGGCATATATGATACGTGGGGCGTGGACTCGCGGGGATGTAAGAAAAATTACTAACTTGACTCTTTGTCCCAGTATTATATTTGGTTATTAACTAAAATCTCCTTTTGGAGGAGAAATATGGATTGTTAGTGTGGACGATTTGGAAGATGATATAATTGGAGGGCATGTTTGGTTAGGTTCCATTTATATCCATTATTAGTTTAGTACCCGTACTTTTGTGTGATCTATTTTTTTTAGTATTAATCTATTTTTTAAAATTAATATATTTAATATTAAAAAAAATGTATAAAAAATTTTTGTAAGTAAACTTTAAACTCTAAATACCCCTCACATCTAAACATTGTTAATTATTATATAGTTAACGGTAAAAAGACCTTTAAATATTTGTAATTAGAGAAAAATTATCCCATTGTTAATTAATATTTGTACCCAAATATATGTATGTTTTTTTGGTGAAAAGGAGAGACGAGGCTCTCCGTGTATCTAGACGCGCTTTTATTAATAAAAAAAATGGGCTAAGTAGTCAGCATACCGGGGATAGCCCGACCCCTAACATCATGATCTAAGAAGGATAAAACACCCTCGAGCGGGTCAAGCAATAAATAAAATCCAATGTCATAAATGAAAGTAAGCTAGTTAATTGATACGCAACACCATTGGCTTCGCGGAACACGTGACGAAACTCGACGCTCCAGTCTCTTTTAATAAAGCCTTGACACTTGATGACAAGGCTAGCAAGGGGGTGACCCCGAGGGATTTTTTGGTTACTTAGGAGAGTCGCCACAAGTTGTGAGTTTGTTTCGAGCATCACATGTCTGTACCCACTCTCCCAAGCAAGCTTAAGTCCTTGAAACACACCTCAAAGTTCAGCTTTGGGCATTGTGAATGTTCCGAGGTTCATAAGGAACCCTCGACGCCACTCCCCTGTACTCCCTCTGATGACCCCTGCCGCAGTAGTCTTACCATCACTCCGGACCGCTTCGTCAGTATTAGCTTTGATCCAGCCATCATGCGGTATTTCCCAAGCAATCTTCACCATCTTTTTCTCATTCTTCATGTGGTAAAAATAATCGTAAATTATATATGGAATGTACCGTTATTTAGAGTTGAAATTGTTTTTCCTTTATTCTTCTTCTCCTTGAATAGTTGAATGCATTTGTCATCTTTGAATGTATCTGTCATCTTTGAATTATCTTGTGGAACAATGTAAATGTAAATGAACATGTATTTATATTTGAAAAATGTTTAGTAAAATTATTTATTTATTGTGATTTGTTAGGTACAGTTGAGATTTGTTTTTATCTCTTAATATAAATAGTTGAGATTTGTTTTTCGTACACATATATAGATGGAGTAGTGTATAATTAGTTTATATTTTGAAATAAAAAAAAAAGATAATTAGTTCTTCTTATGGATGAATTTAGATATTCATCGGATAGATATATATATTGTTTGCCGATAACAAATTTTTATTTTTAACCATATGTATTCTTTTCACAGATCAAATTTAGCGCAGATAACAATCGATATTCTTTTCCCTTTTTAACCATAATAATATTTGATATATATATATATATATATATATCATATTGATCGATTATTATAATAATAATTTTTTCGCAAATTAACTCAATCTAGATATCTATTTGATGAATCAATAGTGTCGGTTTTGTTTGTTATTATATTTTATAAATTCCTAGACAATATATTTTTATTAAAATTATTTTTATTTTTCATAAATTAACCCAATCTAGGATATCTATTTGATAAATCAATAGTATCAGTTTCAATGATTTGTTAAGATTTTCTAAGTATATTGTTATGTATATATGGACGGTAACTGATTTGTTTAAATTTTGAATCAAAATCCCAAATTTAATTATTCTTATATATTTTAATAAATCTGGGATAATCCATAGGAATTAAGTGTGAGCTTTTGATTTTGTGGTTTGTTAATAATTAAGTAAATATTTTTATGGTTTAGATTAATTAATTAAATCAAATTAATTAATTAATAATTAGTTACAAATTAAACCTATTCTAAAGGAGAAGGTGCCACATGGCTAAGACGACTTATCCTTTAATATTGATATATTGATATTCCATCGGATTCGCGTGGTGTTTAGTTTTTGTGGTAGTAACTCATCCACGTAATGAAATTTTCGGTTGCTACCATCGATGTTTTCATCGTCTGAAAAAATAAAAGATGAATTAGTGTAATGTCCGATAACAAAAAGATCATATAGCCAATATATTTGATAGTAGTTTAATAAAGCAGCAACAAATCCGCACAAATGTATAAATTGAATATCTAACGTACCTCTCTTTTGAACCTTACTATTATTCTTGTCTATGGACGCCTTACCTTTATTATTTGTTATCATTGTCATCGTGGGCAATCTGATCTAGCTCAGTTGAAAAAAGACTTTTCATACGTCATACCATTGGATTACTAACTCAATACATATAGAAGAGATATATGACATATCATTTTTTCAATATATAGAGAAGAGATATACGACATATCATTTTAGTTATTTAAAATATCTACAATTAATCTGGATATATACGAAAAAATTCACGGAAATGATACGACAATTAGATATAGATATAGATATAGGATACGACATTTAGGATAGATATCGGCAATTACCCCAACAAATATAGATATAGGATAAGACAATTAAGATGTATATCAGTAACAAACGGATTACCCCAACAAATATAGATATAGGATACTACAATTAGGATAAGATTAGTTTGTATTTTTTCGTTAAATTATCTTTTTTTTTTTGTTTTAGAGTATATCCTAATTAATTTTAATTTTCTAATTTAAAAATCCTAATTTAAATTAATTTTTTGTAACTTAAAACCCTACTTTAAAGGAGAAGACGTCACAAGGGTTAGGCGACCTCTCCTTTAGTATTATTAATTGATTTGACATTCCATTGTCCTTGACGCTAAAAATAAGTTGTTTTACATGACTGCCAAACAACGCATACTACGAAATAATTTGCGTTGATTCAATTTTTCGGAGTTGAATTATGTTAGACTAGCATGATTCCCGTATAATTTTAAATTTTAAATTTTAAATTAATTATTATAAAATATAAATCAGTTTATCTTTTATCCTATAAAATGAATAAATTTGATTATATTCTATTGAAAATAATAATAGCTATAAATAGGGTAATGTTGTGTAAAATTAAAATAATGATAAAACTATGAACTCCCTAATATTTATAATATATACTCAAGTAGTATAGTTCTTTTGCCTTGTACAATGTAATTTTAAAATTCAAATAATGAATTTATTAGTATATCATATTATTAAAAAATATTGATTATTTTATTCCATAAAATAAATAAATTCAACTATTTAGTATTATAATATTTTATTGAAAATTGTAATAACTATAAATATAATAATAGTGTAAAATTAAAAAGATTATATATATATATATATATATATATATATACAGTCCATCATATATTTTGGCTTGTTTGAGATGGGTATATAGATATAGACTATGGGTATAGAAGGCCCAATATCTATATACCCTGTTAGGTATATTTATCCAAATTAGTATATTGATATCAATCCTATATCTCCCATTTACTAATTCTAGGGTTTTTTTCCCTTTTGGATATTTGATAAAATTGGGGGCTATAGAAAAAAACGTACGAGCGACTGAGCATATTCTTCTTCTTCTTCTTCTTCTCCTCCTCCTCCTCCTCCTTCTTCTTCTCTATAGATCTGCTCGCCATTGCATCTCTGTGAAACTTGCATATGCTCGATTCTTCACTTGGATATGTGTGAAACTTGCATCTGTTCAAACTTGTATCTGCTGTTAATTCGTCACTTGCTGAAACTTGCATTTGTTGTTCGTCACTTACTGAAACTTGCATAAAAAATTCTGCATCTGTTCAAATTTTTATGCTTTGCAGTTGTATACCCTTTCCAATTGTTCGAAATTGAGGGATTAGGGTTCGAAAATTCTCCATCTGTTCAAATTTTTATGCTTTGCAGCTGTTTACCCTTGCCATTTGTTCGAAATTGAGGAATTTGTTCGAAATTTTTATGCATTTTTTCAAAATTGAGGAATCCTAAAATGCATCTATCGATTCGAAAATTAGGGTTCAAATATTAGGGGTTCCCTAATTTGTTCGAAAATTAGAACCATTTTTTGGTTGCATCTTTCGAACGTTATAAGGTTTTTGGTTCATTTTTATTATATTTTCTCCTTTTATTTTATTTTGATATCTATATACCCTTTCCAAACAGCAGATATAAGATATAGATACCAATCGCATACTCATACCCAATATCCATAGGTTGATATCGATCTATATATCATACCCATCACCTATATCCTATATCTATATACCCTTTCCAAACGGACCCTTAGTTTGTTGTTTTATAAATATATACTAAAATATCTTGTACAAGTTGTGTTAAGGCTACAACGTATATGTGTTTTTAAGGTTATCAAGCTCCACTAATATAAAGCCCGTAACATAATTTTTAAATATCTGTTGGTTAGAAACCACTTTTCAGCTGCACTCTGAAGCGAATTTGAGTAATAAAGAAACCAACAATAATAAGTCAGCAAACCAATGATAATATGCAATCCGAAAACCGAAAACCAACCAACGTACCAAGCAACCAAACACATATAAAAAAGCACAAATATCGACACAAAATTTAAGTGGGAAAAATATCTCTAACCAGAGAATGAAAAACCCACATTCCGCCCGCAAGAGCAACCAATTCACAAATCAACAAATTAGTACAAGTGTTTAACAATCCAGTCTCACACCGAGACAAGCAAACATGGAGATCTCAAACACCAATCTAAATACAACTCAGATCTAGACATGATTCCTTTTCAAAAACTAGCTAAACACTTGCAATCAGATTAGATTTCTTAGGAAAGAAAAAAATACCTATTAACAAGGAGACGTGTGCACGAGCGCACATAAGCTATTAGCCTATCACTCAAACTGAGTGGTGTTCCATCATAAAACCATTTGACAATAGAAAAAATAGCCCACTAGCTTATATACAAAACTTGTTCTACTCATACTTTCAATATGGGACACTTTGTCCCTTCACATCTCAAAGCGTCCCCCCGCAAGTGCAATTAGACAATTCGACAAGTGATAACTCAAACCATGTTCGAAAGTCCCCGCAAGTCTGACTCGAACCGATGACTGATGGTCGTGTGTAGAGCTGGCAATTCGGTCATTCGGGTCGGGTTCGGGTCAGGCTTGCTCGGGTGGGGTCACAGACGGGTCAGGTCAGTTCGGGTAAAATTTATGGTCGGGTACTGGTCGGGTCGGGTTCGGGTCGGGTTCGGTCAAAATGAATTTTAGATTGGTCGGGTTTCGGGTTAAATCGGGTCATGCCCATTCGGGTTCGGGTCAAAGCGGGTCGGACTCGTTCGAGTTTCGGGTCAAGAGGCGGGTTGGTCTCATTTGAGTTTCGAATCAAAGTGGGTATAGCCGTATAGTTGGTTTGAGTTTTCGGTCGAATCATATTCGACCCGTTTGGATAATTAGGTTGATTTTGACTCGGTTGAATACTTAAATATGTAATTTACTTAAAATAAATGATTTTGACTCGGTTGAATACTTAAATATGTAATTTACTTAAAATAAATAATTTTGACTCGGTTGAATACTTGAATATGTAATTTTGACTCAGTTGAATACACTCATTGTCATTGACTCATAGGTTGTCGACCGATTTTTAAAAAAGTCATAATCGGAAATTTGGTATTCGACAACATCGTCTTTTTTTAAACATTTAAACCAATTGATCGGTGCTATACTTAAATCAAATTAATTGTACATTTAAGATTTAACCTTATTTTAACTAGCAAGTTGCAAATGGGTTTATTTGTGGTTTGACTATATTATTGACTCTTATCATTTTCAATGCCCATTTCATTTTTAGCTTTTGGCCCATTAGTTTTTTTCATTATTATTATTAGTTTTTAACAAATCTAGATATAAATAATTAATTCTATCAAAATATAATAATATAGATAAAAATAAAATAACAACTACAAAATTATTGATTTGGATATAAATAATTCTTTCCGCAAAAAAATAATCATGTATCATAATTAATACAAATTATGGAATATGGATTCAAAGTCGGGTCGGGTTCAGAGTCGGGTCGGATTCAGAGTCGGGTCGGGTTCAAAGTCAGTCGGGTTTGGGTCGGGTCGGGTTTATCTGTGTTCGGGTCTGTTTCGAGTTGGGTCAGGTTCGGGTCGGATTCAGTCTCGGGTTCGGGTTACGGATGACTTCAGATTTTCGGGTTTCGGTCGGGTTCGGGTTCGGGTGAGTCGGGTCGGGTTTTAGGATCGGGTAAGATTTTGCCAGCTCTAGTCGTGTGCATGGACACACATATAAGACTTGTTATACTCACACTTTTGGTGTGAGACACTTTGTCATTTCACATCTCAATAGTTTTATACTTGTAATATTAATTATTTAATCCAAGATTCAGTTACATTAGTTAATAAGCAAAACACCGGCCACCGGATTAGGAGAACGTGGAGAGCACCTCGTACCGTACCGTGTTGGAATAATTAAGGAGGATGCGGAGGTTGAAGGTGCAGGCCGGTCAGAGCCATGCATGAGCGTGCGGAAGACGCTCGACGGCAGCCGCTCCAATCATCATGCATCTTACTTCTCCGCCACAAAATCTCTCATCCTCAAGTATGTTTCCCTCCATCTTATCCTCTATTCACTCTCCTCACTACTTTGAAATTAAAAAAAAAAATAATAATACAAAAATAAAACAAAATAAAAACAGATTAAAAGAATAAAAAAGATGTGTGAGTGTGTGAGAGAGACCGAAGGGGAGACGTGTTCGGAGACGACTTCAATTCCTCTGTCCCCTAATATGTCCCTCTTCCTATCTTCACCCCCCTTATAAACCCCAACTAGAAAGAAAAAGGAAAATTAAATTAAATTAAAAATAGATTAAAAGAATTAAAAAATTAAACTTTATCCATGTTCGATTAAACTACTGGATCAAAAGTTAGTTGAATTTTTTTTTTTTTACAGCAGGCAAATTGCAGGATGCCCTTGGTCGACAAGGATCATCCTTGATCATCCAATAGGATGATGTTACAAAGCTTCCTATTCAAAAAGGGATTCAATAAATTACATGTTATCCTAGATCTTGCAATGAAGTCCGCACTTCGATTGACTTCTCGGTAACAGTGTTTGATCTGGATGTTGCTAAAACTTCTTCTTATATTGCAAATCTCATCAATAGATTTGAGGATTTCCCATGGTATAATCATTGATAGAATTGATAACTCCAAGACTATCTCCTTCTAGTATCACATTCCTTAATCCTTTTCGGATAGCTACCTTCATCCCTGCACAAAAAGCTAGCGCTTCTGTTTGTAACACATATCCCGATTGAACAGCAGACTAAAAAATATCAATAATATATATGGCCTTGATCATCTCGGATGATCTCGCCAATACCACAATCACCTGGGTTTTTAAAGGCACCATCTACATTTATTTTTAGTGGCCAACAGGTGGGCGTTTTCAGTTGTGGATTCTGTTTTTTTTCTATGTTTTTGAGTCGTTTTCTTTGACTGTACATTGTCCTAATTCATTACATTTGTGATTATACGGTGTATAGTTTGTGTTATTGATAAAATACTCCTTTTATTGAAAATAATGTTGTTTCCAGAGATCCCGAATTTCATGCCAAATAAAGCATAAGTTTGTGAATTGTGTGTTGCTTTTTTCCCATGCTACAAAGGTTATCTAGAAAGCTTTCGATTGCGTTTGGTATATGAAATTTTTTCGGGATAATTTCATATTGGATTACTAAGGAGCGCGTTATTATATCCCTTGAAATTAATAATTTCAACAAATGTACAAATACATGTCTTGGACACAACATGAATATGTCTCCCTAGTTAATTATTACAATGATTTAACTGTAGTTGGTACATTAAGTTTTTTTTTGATGCAATGTACATTAAATTTTATTATTATTATTAACATCAATAATATGGTCAAAACACTGGCTACCTACACCATATATGAATGTTAAATTGTTAATTAGTTAAGCTCAAAGAGAGGAACCTATGTATGTATGTTCCCGCCTTGAATGAAGGTCGGCTTAATTTGTTTACATGCACCCCCATTATTTTAATTACTTAATTCAACTATTCAATTTAAAATAAAAAAGAGATTCAGTGGCCGGGGTTTGAGATTAATAAGTTCTTCTCCGAATAATACAGTTTAAATGATTATTTTAACCATTTAACTCAAATTTATAGATTAGAATTTAAATTTTACATAAATTATAGTTTTTTTTAATAAGGTATTGTGAACAAATAAAAATAACGGTCGGAGTTAGGTGGCCCCATCCAAACGAATTGTTGGCGGGTAAATTAGTTGCAAGTTTCCATCTCCTCCTATAAAAGGCCATCAAATATATATCTATTCTGCATTTCTCAACACGCTCTATGTTTTCAGCTCCTCTCCACAGCAACAAAAACTGACAGATTTCAACAAACGGGATCGAGATCGATCGAGAACAGCGCGACATGATGGAGGATTTTCTCAAAACCATCACTATCTGTACTGTACTTTTGATCGCGATCCTCTTTGCTGGTTCCGCTAATGGCGAAGATCACGAAGACGAGCATGCCAAGATTAGGTATATCCGCACTGCAGAGATTGTCCGGTTCAATTTTTAGACAGTATGTTATTAATTTTTATTTTTATTTTTTTTTGGAAAATGTTTTCTTTTGTAGAATCGAAGAACAGTTGCAAAATTTCATGAACTCATCACTGGCGCACAGGTAATGGTTTGAGATTTTGACAAATTTGATTATGATATATATATTGCTTGAATTTGATTTCGATTTTCACCTCAATTAATTTTCTGGTATGGAGATCTATTCCCTCAATTTTCACCCCTCTCTAGCCTCGCCGTTACTTTTAATTTGATCAAACAAAAAATTTTCCATCTTTCGGTTTCTGGATGTGTCGTCAATGCAGAGCTAAAGAAGCTGAATTAAGAAACCAACAAGCCTTTGCTAACCCAGAAGAAATCGTCATGACCGTACAAGAGTAAGTTCTACAGCTTTTAGGAATGATCTCTCACATCTGAAATAAGAAGGAGAATTGACTAGCTTAAAACCACTAACACTCCTTGGTTTCAGGCATATCCAAAACAGCACATCGAGGAGGAAGCTCGGGTACCTCTCATGTGGCACAGGCAACCCCATTGATGACTGCTGGAGGTGCGATCCCAATTGGCACCTCCGAAGAAAGCGCCTCGCCGACTGTGCCATTGGCTTTGGCCGTAATGCAGTTGGGGGCCGTGATGGCAAGTACTATGTGGTCCAAGATGCGAGCGACGACCCCCTCAACCCGAAGCCTGGAACCCTCCGCCACGCAGTCATCCAAGATGCACCCCTTTGGATTGTGTTTAAAAGGGATATGGTGATCACTCTCAAACAAGAGCTCATCATGAACAGCTTCAAGACCATTGATGGACGGGGCACGAATGTTCACATTGCCTATGGCGGATGCATCACCATCCAGTACATTACGAATGTGATCATCCACGGAATCAACATCCATGATTGCAAGTCCACGGGGAACGCTATGGTGAGGGCTACGGTGCGTCATTATGGATGGAGAAACATGGCTGATGGTGATGGCATTTCCATCTCAGGATCCAGCCACATCTGGATTGATCACACTTCTGTTTCGAACTGCGCTGATGGCCTCATAGATACCGTCTTAGCATCCACCGCGATCACACTTTCCAACAACTACTTCACCAAACATAACGAGGCACTGTTGATGGGTCACAGTGACTCCTATACACAGGATAAGATAATGCAAGTAACCATTGCCTTCAACCATTTCGGAGAAGGTCTCGTCCAGAGAATGCCAAGGTAAAAAGGCACAAAACCGTAGAGGCTTGAGGTCGGGTTAATATGATTTGTTTTTTTTAACCTTTGCTAACTCGAAACAAAATACAGGTGCCGTCATGGCTACTTCCATGTGGTAAACAACGACTACACCCACTGGAAAATGTATGCCATTGGTGGAAGTGGGAATCCAACCATCAACAGCCAGGGAAACAGATACCTCGCCCCTTCCAATCCATATGCAAAAGAGGTAAACTATAGCATAAAATTAATGAAACCACACTTTGAATTGGTTCGTGCGTGTTTTTTAAGCCGAGCTAAGTTCAAATGGCATGCCATCTACAGGTGACTAAGAGGGTTGGGTCGAACTCGTATGACTGGAAAAGCTGGAATTGGAGATCACAAGGCGATTTGTTCCTCAATGGAGCCTTCTTCACCCCGTCAGGAGGAAGCGCAGAAGCTAGCTATGCCAGAGCCTCCAGCTTAGCAGCCAAGCCCTCTTCCTGGATTGGGTCACTGACTAGAGCTGCTGGTGCTCTTCGATGTCGCCCTGGTCATCAGTGCTAGTCTTCCATCCATCAATCTCCTTACAATACATACTGAAGCACATGCCTTCCCTATTCCTACACTACTAAGCGAAATTCGACACATATCCCAATCTTGTCAATTTAAGGCACCTTAATTTGTAGATTATCTTTTCTAGCCCTATAGCTTCACTTCCTTTACGCTTTGTTGTTGAGATGTTCGATTTGCTCAACCTCCGCGGCTCCTTTCGTAAACTCTTGGTTTTTTGAGAGCTAGATTGCCCCATGGAGCATGCTCGGAAGTGTTGTTCATCTCTTGTTTGCAACTAATTAAATACCACATGCCGCGAGTTATCCTCCATATTGTTGAGCTCTTTCTCAGTTTCTCCTTTGCTTTTCATACCTTTTTTTTTATTATAAGCATTGTTGATGAATACGAACATTAATTGCTGATGAATCCATACATATGTTGATAATGGATTATAAGTTGGATGGTGTAAATAAGTTGGATGGATGGAGCAATGTACACATATATGTATATAATAATAAAATAAAATACTCCGTAATTAATTAAGTCTAAGTCTAAACCTGGCACACGTACTGGTTGGGATTAACCAAGGTCGGAATAAAACTTACTAGTGTGTCGTGATTGTGTGACAGCAACTCACTCAACCAGGGTGAAGAAGGTGGGCCCACAGGGCTATACATGCTGAGCTGTCGAAGAGATTTCAAATGGACCAAGACGTGGTCTTCAGCGATCCATGACCAAAGTGATACAGTACAAGGTTGACAAGGTATCTCAAACAGCTTGGTCCATTGAGATTTGTTTAAAGCCCACACACCCCACACTCCCAGTACCGGACCTCGAACCGCGACTGTGAGTTGGCCGTCCAAGGCTCCCAGGCCAACCAACTGGACGACGTTGTTGTCGTCGAGCTCGGGTCCCCGAACCTGCCCAAACTCTTCCCTTACCGGGTCAAAGTAGATGAGGGCGTCGCTTGCGTGGATCCCGTAGCCAGAGAAGCAACAAATCCAATAAGGGACGCCTTTCACAACCGTGCCTTCGAAGCTGCAGGCGGATCCCATCCGCCAGTTAGAATACAACAACTCTGCTATTGGCTGACTCGTCCTAGACTCTATAAGTGCACAAGCAGGTGGGATTCCAAAATGATCCTTTGTATTTCTTAGCATCAGATTACATCAATATATAGTACATACGAAAGAGCAGTTGAGAAACTACGGGAGTGGACTAGCATACATTTAGAGAGAGTGGGTGAGAGGTTGAGAGATTTAAGGGATATGAATCCACTTAGTAACTAATGGGACTAACGTCTCCTATTACCCCCCGGCAAGACCAAGAGCGGGACGAACTTTGAGCTTGAAACGAAGCCAAGATATCCGATCCTTAGTCAATGGTTTGGTGAAGATTTCAGCCAGCTGATCCTTTGACGAAATGAATTTGATGATGAGATCGCCCGACTCGACTTGCTCCCGGACGAAGTGAAAGTCCAGTTTTATATGCTTAGAGCGAGTGCTTATGACTGGATTTTTGCACATAAATGCCGCTCCCACATTATCACACAGAAGTGTTGGAGGATCCCCAGTATGAAGTGCCAAATCACAGAGGAGGTGTTTGATCCACATTAGCTCAGCCGAAGTGTATGCAAGCGCACGATATTCGGCTTCGGTACTAGAACGGGCGACTACTTTTTGCTTCCGAGATGTCCAGCTAATGAGGTTGCCACCATGGAAGATAGCAAATCCGTATTGCGACCGGCAATCGTCAAGGTCGGAAACCCAGCCTGCGTCAGAATAAGCAAGCAGGGATGGAGTCTTTGTCGGCTGAAAGTGCAGACCCAAGTGTCGGCTACCCTTTAGATACCGGAGAATGCGCTTGACCGCTTGCCAATGAGCCAAGGTAGGGGAGTGCATATACTGACAGACCTGGTTGACAGCGAAAGCAATGTCCGGCCGAGTGATCGTGGCGATAAAGGGTTGGATCGGAGAATGGTTCGCGTGAGGACTAAGCGAGAGGACGGGTCTGCAGGAGTGGCTATCGGGGAGGAGTTGGCCATCTTGCTGCGTTCTAAAATGTCCTGAATGTAGCCCTACTGGGAGAGCGAAAGGCCAGTTGAGTCGCGTGTAATTTGGATGCCCAAGAAGTAGTGAAGATCGCTGAGGTCCTTGAGGGCGAAGGCGGAGTGGAGAGCCCTGATGAAGCAGTTGATATATGCCGGATCGCTGCCTGTTATTATAAGATCATCCACATAAATAAGAATGTAAATGGTGACTGATGACGAGGAGTGTACAAACAACGAATTGTCCAATTGACACGCCCGAAATCCATGAGTAACAAGGAAGGACTTGAGCTTGATGAACCATGCTCTCGGAACTTGTTTGAGCCCGTAGAGAGCTTTGTGGAGGCGACACACAAATGTCGGACGGGCCGGATCCTCAAACCCTTTCAGTTGTTCCATGTAGACTTCCTCACGGAGGTCTCCATTTAGAAAGGCGTTATTGACGTCGAGTTGTTTGATTTGCCAGCCGCGAGAGAGTGCAATGGAGAGTACAAGACGGATAGTTGTTGGCTTGATCACCGGGCTAAAGGTGTTGAAGAAATCAATGCCTTCCTCTTGACTAAAACCCTTTGCCACCAAGCGAGCTTTGTAACGCTCGATCGAGCCATCCGAGTGTCGTTTGATCCTGAAAATCCACTTACAACCAACAAGATTAGCCTGTTTAGGACGGGGAACAAGCGACCAAGTGTTATTCCTCAATAAGGCATCAAATTCGTGTTGCATCGCAAGTTGCCAAGATGTATGTTTCATTGCTTGGGCTACGGTTTTGGGTTCAAAGACGGGGGCAAGCTAAGTGGTGAGGGCCTTGGGTTTGAGAGAGTTGGTGCTGGCTCTTGTTGCCATAGGGTGTCGGCTTGTATCGGAGGGTCGAAAATAGGTAGGAACAGTGGGCGGTGGGGTCTGTTTTGCGCGGGAACTAGCCGTGGACGGTTGGTAGTGGGGAGGGGATGGAGCTGGTGTTAGAGGAGGTGGGGTAGATGGTGCTTCTGAGGGTGACGATGAGGATGTGGACTGTTGTGGAGTTTGGGAGGCTGCAATGTCAAGCAGGGAAAGGGTGGCGGGTGGGGATGGCGTCGGCTGGCTCGGGTGATCACCACAAGGAGGCAGAACTTCGGCGAAAGGAAACCGTTCTTCATTGAAGACCACATGGCGGGACACATACACTCGTAAAGATGGAATAAGTAAGCAAAGATAACCTTTGTGAGATGAACTATAGCCGATAAACACACAAGGAAGAGATCGAAATTCCATTTTATTATTGTGGTATAGGCGGAGAAAAGGAAAACACAAACACCCAAATGTTTTTAAGAAACCAAAATCCGGTGCTTTATGGTAGAGTTTTTGATATGGGGCATTGTAGGCGAGGGTGGGAGTGATGGTACGATTGTGGAGATATATAGCGGTTTTGAAGGCGTGTTCCCAAAAATGTTTAGGAAGAGAGGATTGAGCGAGGAGCGTGATGCCTTTTTCAACCACAATCCGATTACGGCGTTCAATTGCCCCATTTTGCTCCTGGGTATATGGGCAGGAGATTCGATGGTTGATGCCATGATGGGCGAGAAACGGGATGAGAGAACGAAATTCGCACCCCCCATCAGTTTGGATAGCCTTAATGGAACATTGAAATTGGGTGTTGACCATAGCGTGGAATTGCACAAACGTGGATTGGACCTGAGATTTTTGATGTAAGAAATAAATCCATACAAACTTAGTGCAATCATCCATGAACAAAACAAAATAACGACTACCATTCAAAGAAGGAACGGGGGCCGGGCCCCAAACATCCTAATAGATCAAATCAAAAGGTCTTTGCGAAATAACATGAGTTGAAGGAAGATTGAAACGGTGACTCTTCCCTAATTGACAAGAATCACAAACATCAAAGGATTTATTTGAAAGAAGCAGAAGATTAAAAGTTGCAACCAAACGCCAAAGAAGTGCTTCATGGGGATGCCCGAGACGACAATGCCAACGATGAAGGGTGGTGCGGACAGCGGTGAGGGCCATGGATGGTGGAGTGGACATGGGCGATGGAAGGCGATACATGCCATGTTTAACGTCTCCTTGGAGTAGAACTTTGCCCTGAAATGTTATAATGCAACAACGGTGAGGCCAAAATTCCATCATGACATTATTATCGCGACAAAGTTTTAAGACGCTAATAAGGTGTTTGGTTAGGCGAGGAACAACAAGGACATTTAGCAACTTAAGATTAGCAAAAGAATGAGAGCCAATATGAGAAATTAACAATTGATTACCATTCCCGACTTGTAACTTGTCGGTGCCGGAATACTCATCAGATTTAGTGAGATGCTGCAGGTCCGGAGAGACATGATCCGTGGCTCCCGTGTCGAAATAACAGGACGGATCAATAGCGGATGGGCTCCTGAATTCAGTCATGTTGGCCTGCTTCTACGAGTCCCTTGGGTTCGGGCGCCGAGCTGGATAGTCAACCATGTTGCCGCGCTGCCAGCAATCGAGGGCCTCATGCCCAGGTTTGTTACACAGTTGGCAATGCGGGCGGCGACGACGATTGTCCTGGGACCGAGGCTCAGTGTTCCGGTGTCCGGAGGAAGAGCGGGAACCCTGAGAAGAGGAGCCATAAGAGCGTCCACCAGTCCTGGACATAGTGTTAGCAGCAGGGGTGGGTGCTGGATCATGGGGAGGCAACGATGGAGGTTGGGGAAGGGCCTGACGAGCAAGGTCTCGCTCAATACGATCTTCCTCTCGGTATAGGTGGCCAATGAGATCGTCCACTGTGAGCTCGTCGGCACGCAGCATGAAAGCAGTAATGAATGGATTGTAGGTGGCGTCTAATCATCAGATTACATCAATATATAGTACATACGAAAGAGCAGTTGAGAAACTACGGGAGTGGACTAGCATACATTTAGAGAGAGTGGGTGAGAGGTTGAGAGATTTAAGAGATATGAATCCACTTAGTAACTAATGGGACTAACGTCTCCTATTAGACTCGCACTTGCTTGTTGCAGCATCTTTGAAGCTCAAAACACAGAAGCTAGCGGACCCATTTTTTTTTAGCACGGCCTTGTACTCGTCCCTCGCCGGATCGTGGCAAAGCCCGTAGAGATCGAAACTCATCGCCCCGATATCTTCACCTACAACTCGCACCCGTTTCTCCTCTCTCGTCCAAGGATTAAGGAGACACAAACCTCCTCGACCGTCGTAGAGGCCGACCAAGCCGTTGCAAGACCCCAAAACCTTGCCTTTAGATTGCTTCATTGAGGGTATTGGAACTTGATGCCTATAAGCGCCTTTCCCGTCATAAAAACTATCATCTCCACATAATTCATACATGGGTACCGACTCCTGCTCATTGGGGATCAACATGAAGCTTGTGGGGTGATAGGGTATACACACAGGGTTGTATGTTGATGTGAAATATGGATCGGATATAAGACAACGCCACCACTTGCACACAAGCTTGCATCGGACCACTAATTTCAGACCAAGTTTGTGAAATATGTGGATCAAAATCTCGTCTTGGAGATACCCAAACCCTGCAGCTTTCTTTCCGCCCATATCCTTCAATTCCATCCAATGGGATTTTCAATTGAATTGGTGTTTGATCGATCGACTTGAAACTTAACTGCTAACCCTCCTTCTTTCTTTCCTTCGATAATACTATGTACATATATATAGAGTTAAATAAGTAAAACAAAGCTAATTAATTAACGGATTTTTCGCGAGGTAACCCTATGGTATAACTTAATTCGTGTGGTGAACAAGAGTTTCGAGTTTTTCACCGGGTAACCCTGAAGTTTTAAAACTTTTTGCCTCGCGCCCAACCCTTATGTTTTGGTTGAAAAGTGTGAGTTTTAACTTTTATATGGGTAAATATTGCAATATTGTTAAACTATGTGGATGTTTTTAAAAATTAACCCAAATTCTTCTAAATTTACACAGCCATCGATAGTTTTGAATCAGAAACGTGACAGAGAGAAAAGCGAAGAAGAGCCAGAGAAGTTGAATCAGTCCGGTGACGGCGAGGGACGGCAACGGTAGCGGACGACAGTGGCGGCTCTGGCGGCGGTCGCAACGGCAGGATCCCAGGCGAATTCGGTGGAGTCCAATTTTAGGTGAGTTTTGGAAATCGAGCTTTTATTTTTTTTTCGCAAAGTAAAACGGATTTTGCTTGAATGAATTTTGAATGTTTTGGATTCGGGGCCAAATATGAATCACCTAGGTACGAAATTGGGGCTAAATCGTGGTTGAATGTTTTGAATTTGGAATTTTAGGTTTTAGTGTTGTGAAAATTTGGGGGTTTTAGGGTTTAGTGTTTATTATGAATTTTTTTTCTCCAATGCTGAAACTTCTCCTTCCGTGATTACACAATCTGAGAGTTTCACCTGTGTCAAGCTTATGGGGATGTAAATTTTTGCGAGTTGGAAGGTGAGATACTTGTCACTTTTTAGTATTTAGATGCATCTTCACACTCTTGGAAAATGCTAATGCAAGTCAGCTTTTATATATCTGTATATTGTACAACTATCTGATAGATAACATCTAGCAATTTTGCATTGTCTTATGGTGTATGGGAGAAAGTTTCCTGTTATTGAGAGTATTCCTAAAAAAACTATGATTGCTAATACAGCTCATAGAAGAGCAATTGCCGCTTCTGTTGATGTGGACGCTTCAGGATCTTTCTTACCTGAGCATCAAAATATCGAAATTAATATTTTTAATACAGTTCTGTTCGATCCTTTTTCCTGGAATAATGATCCATACAACTTATATCACTGCTAGCTTAAATGTTTTTTTAGAAAATTATAAGCCTATTAGCTCAAGTGGTAGAGCAATGTGCGCACGCGCAAGATGCGGGTTCGAATACCGTATAGGCTAATCCCCAATTAAATCGCTTTTCACAATAATTTCAGCCCGAATGTATTCATGTATGAAGGAGTGTATGATATAAAATCACTATTCTAAAAGAAGTATGAATTTTGAATGGAATGATTGTGTTTGATGGATAAAATCACTATTTTAAAGAATTTAGCAGGAATCCTGCATTTAATTTTAGATACATGGAACCAAATTCAGTCTTAGCAAGCTATCTTGAGGTTTTCTTACTATCATTGCTTTTTTCCCTCTTTATTTGTCTATTCATTTACAAGAACCGGTTGACTGAAAAAATATCTCTGTGTTTGTGATTTATGTGTCTAGTGGTTGATGTTTAAACAAGCTATTTCTCTCTTAAAGCTTACTGCATTAATCTTCTTGAATATATCTCATGTCACTTGCATTGATGATAAATTAGGTTTCCTTTTAATATAGGTAATTAGCAAGCTAGAAAGGAGGACTGCTGTATACCATGAATCAGTTCATGATGTCATCGGGTGGTTCCTGGAGCATGCTGAGCCCTTGATGAAAGTGACCATTGATCTGCGTGGAACAGTACCCTTAGGGTTCACACAACATGTTCCTAGTGAGAATCTTCTCATGATAAAAGAGCATATCACAAGACAAATCACAAGACTACTAAAAATATGCAAAATATAATCAAAATGATCTAGAGAAGGCGAACAACACATATCACAAAACAAAGGGACACAAATAAATTCAGTATGAAATTAGATTTAATTGGAGATTAGCCTATGCGGGATTTGAACCCGCATCATGCGGGTGCACACATCGCTCTACCACTTGAGCTAATAGGCTTATGATTTTCTAAAAACATATTAAGCACAATTTCTTCATGTTCACAGTATCTCTATTTGGATGTCAGTATAAGTGTATAACAACATACAAGAATTCTAGTGATCAAGTCTCTTATTAGCTTCTACAGATATCCCTTACAAAATTCAAGCTAGCAGTGATATAAGATTATAAGTTGTATGGATCATCATTCCAGGGAAAAAAAAGGATGGAAACATCATAACTAAACAGTAAAATAGACAAACAACCACACAAATAACTCGGCAAAGAACAAATGAATAAGTATACCAAAGTTGCAAGTGGACTCAAAACATTTTTCATCATCTAAAGACAGACCTGTTTTAGAAGCTTGAGTTGCTGAAATTGAATCAGTTGAACCAACGAATATGCTCTTTGCCACTCCAGCTGAGCTCTGGCCTATAACATATGGATATATGGTGTCTATAAACATAAAAAGGGGGAAGTTAAAGCTAAGACAAATAATTATAGAAATGAGATGTGGAAAATTCTAACCCCTAAATTTTATTCATGAATGCTGACAAATTGTAATCCCTAAATTCTAACAGCAAACAGACAGACATAACTAGCATATTAGTCGCAGAAAGCTGGTTTTCTAAGATAATCGGTCTCGAATCTTGTTAATGAATGATGAAACAACTGGCAGCCTACTTTATCTATATACTTCAATCAATTTCAGCTGTATGATTTACTTGACATTCTTTAGAACAAAGAAAAGAAAAGAAAAAAGTTTCACTTCATATATTTTCCACCATGAGACTTGATATGATTAACATGAACAGATTGCATCAACATATCATGCTCAACTAGAGGGTTAACCATGGATGCCACAAATTACACTAGGTTCTAAACAAAGATTACATTCCCGATAGCTTAACAGAGGTGAAGCTCTCGGATTGTGTAATCAAGGAAGGAGAAGTTTCAGCATTGGAGAACAAATTTTTCATAACACTAAACCCTAAAATCCCCAAATTTTCATAACACTAAACCCTAAAATTCCAAATTGAAAACATACAACCACGATTTAGCCCCAATTTTCGTACCTAGGTGATTCACGTTTGGACCCGAATTCAAAACATTCAACCAACATTTAGGGCTGGAAATAACCCGCGGGTACCCGCTCCATCCGCTTTACCCACATTAATTTTGCGGGTGAAAACCCGCAAAAAAGTGGGTGACGGGTGGAGCGGGTGCGGGTGAAGCGGGTGATGGATGGATTATGGGTGAAGATTTTTCACCCATAACCCGCCCCATTAACCCACCCATTAACCCGCCCCGCAAACCCGCATAAAACCCTAAAATTTATATATATAATGTGTGTGATTTTACTATTTTACCCTTTTCAAGTTTAACTTCTACAAACCCTAATCCTTGATTAGTGCTTTGCCCATCAAATTTCAATTAGAATGAATATGGTCTCGGCTTGCTCTTCCACATTATAGTAAGGGATATATTGGATTAGTATATGATTTGTATAGAGATATATACCCTTCCACTTTCAAATTTCAATTAGCTCGTGATTTCAGTGCTTTGCCAATCAAAAATATAAATACAGAAACCCACCCCCTTTGTAATTTTGAGTTAGAATTGGACTACTTGTGTTGATTTATTTTTTTCTTTTGTTTCACCCATTGGGTACCCGCTCCACCCGCATCACCCGCACGGGTCGGATGCGGGTGAAAAGGTTTGCGGGTGGTGGATGGAGCGGGTGAAATTTTTTACCCGCGGGGCGGGTGATGGAGTGGCTTCATCCACCCATAACCCGCCCCATTTCCACCCCTACCAACATTCAAGCAAAATCCGTTTTACTTCGTGAAAAAAATAAAAGCTCGATTTCCAAAACTCACCTGAAATAGGACTACACCAAGTTCACCTGAGATCCTGACGTGGCAACTGCCGCTAGAGCCGCCACCGTCGTCCGCTACCACTGTCGTCCCTCGCTGTCGTTGGACTGATTCATCTCCTCTCTGGTTCTTCTTCGCTCTCTCTGTGTCACGTTCTTCTTTGCTTTCTCTCTGTGTAAATTTGGAAGAATTTGGGTTAATTCTTAAAAACGCCCACATAGTTTATCAATATTGTAATATTTACCCATACAAAAGTTAAAACTCACACTTTCCAACCAAAACATAAGGTTTGGGCGCAAGACAAAAAGTTTTGAAACTTTAGGATTACCCGGCGAAAAACTTGAAACTCTTGTTTACCACCCGAATTAAGCTATACCACAGGGTTACCTCGTGATATACTTTTGATTGATCGATATACTTTTAATTATATATAACTTAAAATAAAAATATATATTATCCCTATCTTCCCCCTATCTTAATTGGTTACACATGAACATCTTTTTATAATTTGTTAAATCAACAATATGTCAATTTTTTTTTTATCAATAACTTACCGAAATTGATCTTAAGAATCAAATAGGCAAATAGCTAGTGATAGTTGTGTTTGTGGTTGTGCTGAAGTGTTATAACTAGTTTTATTACCCGCGTCTTTTGCGGTTTGTTGATAAATAGGAAGAAAAATGGAATAGCATAATTTTAATTATACAAATTTTATTGGAAATATAACCTCATGATGGAATGGAACATATAAAATAAAATATTGTGTTTCTCAAATATTCAACGATTAATATATTGTATAAACTATTAAAATGTGAGAAATCATTTCTTTTTTTTCAGCCTATACTCTATATTATAGGCTATAAATAATTTTAACAACCATTTATACTATTTACTATAATTTATAATTTTATAAGTATATTTATACATACCATATAATTTCAATCAAAACTTGTTTGCTCAATTTTTAAAAATAACCATTAAAAATATTAAAACAAAGTTATAAATTAAATTATTAATAGAAAAATTGCATCGTATTCATCAAATTATTTATGATAGTATATTAAAAAAAATTAGCTATATATATTCTAACCTATTAAATTAAAAAATTATTTATGGACTATATAAGCACATTTAGTCTGTCATCATGTTTGTTACATATGCTGACATGTATTTTTGTATTGGATATGTGTTTGTTTGTTGACAGAAAATGAGGTTTTGTATTCCATACAAAGAACGTTTCCATGCTAGATCAAACATATACTACTACCCGGATGTTTATGACGTTATAAAAGAACAGTTGTCACTCGAACACTATCAGCTGTTGAGGAAGAGTTGCTTGCGATAGGTGCTGACACAGGGCAACAACATGATTGTCAATTTCCAGTTGATCCAACAGATGATGATGCGCCAGGTCATGATAAAGAAGGATATGGAACTATGGTTAAAAGTTGATGTCCTTATATCGTGTTTTTCTTTGGTTGAATTCATGTAGTCACTGGTCTTCCATGCGAGGATCGTGTGTGCAACCCACTGAAAAAAGTGTCTATTAATTGATGAGTTCTTTGGGATGAACAAGTGCTCTTACGATGACTTGCTGAAGTGTTTCAAAAATGAGAGGAAGACGTCCAAGAAGAAGTTAATTATGACGAGGTTGTTGATTATTGATAAGGTGTTGATTTTTAAGCAATCAAAGGTTGTCAGGGAAGCGAACCTATCACTTGCGTGTGATGACAAGAAGTTTGAACTCTATCCATGGGGCAGAGATTCGTATGAGCTTCTATTGAAGCCGTTGAATAAGGCCTCTACTATTTGTCGTAAAGAATCTAGGGGTGCTTATGAATTGTATGGATATTGCATTGCTTTCCAGGTTAGGTTGTTACTTGTTTCTTAATTTTGTGTCAGCAGTTCTTATTCCGTGTCAGCATATATGAATGCTTGTTGTTTTGTGTGTCCCCCCTTTTTGTGTTTAACAGTCTTGGATATTGGAAGCCTTCCCAACATTGACTGATAAATTTGACTGCAATTTCAAGATGAGGGCTAGAGATCTTTATTCTTTGCATTGACAATGTAATGTTAGGCATAAGTACGATGAGGTTGATGAGCTATTTGATGGTGATTTGGTAAGATTATTACGTCATTTAGATTTTCAAATTTGTTAGTTTACTTGTGATTACTCATTTTATTAATATTATTTTTAATGTATATGATATACACCAATGTACCCTAATTATGATGAGTTTGCAAAAACACCAAGGATGGAGTATATTGAAGAAGAGGCCGATGAAGTAGTTGATCAGATTGCTGACCCTGTGTTTTCTCAACCGAAGAGTCATATTTTGTATGAGTGTCGTCGTATGCGTAAGTATGCATATGAATATAATTTTTTACACGGCAAGGATTAAGAGGTTGAATCATTTGAAACGCTTGATGTTGGTGTTGATGAAGAAAATGATGGGAAGAAACCAGTTGACATAGAGAAGCCACCGAAGAGGAAACATGTGCAAATAGGTACGTCTTCGAGGAAGAAGCAAAAAGGGGAATCTACTGATATTCTATTGAAGAGGGGTCCTGTGAGGAGGGTTTGTTCTATAGGTACCCCACAAACCAACCCGGCTGCTAACATAAAATTTAAGAAATCAATTAGGAGGAAAGTCAGGAAGCTTCGAAAAAAGGTCGAGGAAGCTAAGAAGCCTGTGAGATCTGATGCTGACACAAAGACACGAGCCAAAAATCTAGTCGAGAAGTCAAATAAGCTTGGTGCTGACACAAAGAAGTTTATTGCTGAGATAGATAAGGGTGAACAAACGACATATATTGGTAAACCTCCAAAAAAGGGTTTTGTTTGATATATACGATACATCAGATGACTACAACAGAAATCCCTTTTAGCGAGGAAATTTTTCCTTGGTGAAAAGTGATATTTCGTCGCTAAAGCTATTTAACGAGGAAATATTGTTCCTTTTTAAGTGGTCATTGAAAGCTCGTCACAAAAAGGTCTAGTGTGAAAATGTGAAATCATAGCAAAAAACACTTAGCGACAAAGTTAATATTTATCCTTGTAAGTCTTTAGCGACTATTAAATTCATCGTAAAAGGTAATTATATTTGTGGCCAAATAAGCCTACCGATCCCATATTAGTCGTTGAATTAACATGACGACAAACTTTAATTCCTCGCAAAATTTTATATTTCCTCATTAATGATGATATGAAGCTAAGCTGATATTATTCCACGACTTATATTTTCTTCTAAAAAAAATAATTTCATCAGAAAAAATGTTAAAGGAATCAAGAATAGTCGCTAAATGTATTTGGCGATAACATAAAGTTCATCACAAATATATTAGTTTCCTCGCGAATAATGAATTACAATTACAAACACATATTAACCATTTCCATAAGAACAACAATTTTCCCTGTGGAAAGCATATTAAGGGAACAAAAGATATCACTTTACTAATGAAAAATTCAAGAACCCAAAAGACATGCCATAAGGTTTAAGAGTTCGATTCATCAAGTACATATGGTCTCAAAAAGAATTAAAACGCCTATTTCTAGAACCCAAAAGACCTGCACTTCAATTGAAGTTGCCTTGCATGCAAACACGGATACTACTGCACCCAAGGGAATATTGCCATTGTCCAGCTCAAGGGAATATTGGCATTATCTAGTAACAACAAACATTTGCCTAACTCGTCCTGGGCCCATTACAGCTCAAGGGAATATTGCCACTTTACAACAACAATAAACATGTACCTGTAAACACTCATATGGAGCATTTCACTATGCCGAAGTCCTTTCCCAAAATCTACAAGGGTTTTTTGATGAACAAAAACATTACATGCTACATTAAAACAAGCAACATCAAAGAATCAAATCGGAACATGTGTTACAAGAGGCATGGGCTAGGATAACTCTCATATAAGCAGTGATTTATTCTTTATTGAAAAAAAAATGAAGATACAATAGAGGTACTGAAGCTAACTCACTCTTTTATGACTGTAAGAAGCCCTCCCAAAGAGACTGGCTCATTTATATGAGTGCATCCAAGATTTATATTTGTTGCTCAACAAATCTCATCTCCTGCTTGCAACAAATTAATCTGTTAACACTTGCAAACATAAATACTAATGTATACTAAAGTAGAACTCATCCTAAAGGTGGAAAGGATAACAAGTCTGGTATATTCTATCTTATTTATAGATAATCTTTTCTTAGCCCACATTCAAGTATATAAGCCTTATATTCTCATCTTTAGGCCTCCATTGTCTTGATAATCAATCTTGGCAAAATACAAAGAATTAAATCCTATTCACAACATCACAACCAACCACCAAATCATTTTAATCTAAATTATATAGAAGAAAAGGCCCTAATATACCAGAACATTACAGACCTGGGCAAGATCCTCATAAACAATAATGAACCGCATCACCCAAAAAAATGAAAAGAAAAAGAAGAAACTTAGAGAGGAAACAAAGAATACATTTTGCCTTAGGCTACCTTGATCTTCATTTGAAATCCTACATCCAATTGACCAATTCCTCTTCACAAGATAACCTCAGACATTAAGTTGATGTAACACTAATTACACTATATAAAATTCAAAAAATATTGTTTAAAGTAATAACTTCTAAAGAAGACAGGTCTAGACTAGAGGGAGGAGAGGCATTTCTTTAGAGTGTATCAGCAATTGAGATAATATCGTATCAGTAGATGAAATACCCAATTAGTCACTTCCCTCCCAAGATAACAATATGAATTTACAAGATAGAAAACAAGTCGAATAAGTAAAATTACAGAAATCAAAGGAAGTCAAGAGAAGCATGAAGAGATTTTGGAAGCAATTAGAGATACCTTGATCCATTTTGATCATATAAAGGAGGAAAATGAATGAAAGATCCATCAATAACATAACGAAGATTGCCTATTGGATTCACCATAAACAAAGAGTTTATGGTGGACAACGGTCATTCCTTAGGAATAAAAAACATCAGATAAGCAGAGGAGAACTGAAACTCAACAGACAAGTGTTTTCACTCACAATATGATGAAAGAAAATGAATGAAATCTAGGTCATTTTATCAAGCACCTAATATGTATTCACTCTCCTTCAGTCCTCAACTTTATCATTGTTAATAATTCAATATAAGAAATAAAATTAACAAAAATTGAGTTCAAAGTCGCTTACATACAACTATGAATTGACACAACTTTTAGGGTTGTGCAGGTTCAAATTCCAAAAGCCGAATAATGTTTCACTTGTCCCATATTCCAATCCTAGGCATGATAGATAAAGCTTTGATAAAATAAAGTTCAATCACTTCTATTTATGATAGAAAATGTCCAGAAATGAAATTTCAACAGAACCTTGTTGAACTTTTGAATTAATAAACAAAATTTAAGCAAAACCTAAAATCACAATAGAGTTACTTGGTGGTGGTCGTCGAAGGGCGGTTCCAAAATTGAATTGGTAGATAGTTCACGGTGAAGGAGAGATAGGGAGAAGTAGGTATTATTACCATTGATTGAACTGAAGCAATCGAAATAGAGGAAACGAGAAGCGACGAACTCGGATCTAGCGTTGAATGGCCCTCCAGCGTCCTTGGCTTTCGAGAGATCGTGCAACAGAAGGCAAGGGCATGAGAAGAATGTCGATCGAGATCGAGATCGAGAGAGAGTAATCGAGGGTCAGACGGAGGAGAGTCAGATCTGGTTTTTGAGGTTCTTGTTTGGAGAACGAAAGGGCCTGTGGATAACATTTGTAAAATTTCAACCTTCACTCTATTTTAAGCTTTTAATTTTAATTTTGGGCTTTTAATTTATTTAAAAAAAAATATTTTAATATTGGTCAAGAAAATAAAGTGATGTGTGTGTTTTTTTCAACATTGCAAATTTCAAAAATGATGTTAAAATATAATTTAACATCATGAATTTTTAGAACATATGTAAATGGTTCGATATTAAATACTATAATTCTAATAGCGCTATAACGATAAATTTGAAATTCGTCATAGATTTCTCCTATACAAGTAGTGACAAGAATGATATTTTCTCGTTAAATGGTTGTTTCAACGACAAAAAAATTTCTCGTAAAACATGAATACATGGTGAGGAATTTATACTTTTCTCGTTAATCATATTGAATTTTTTTTCTATTTTTACCCAAACCAATAACAACGAAAATAGAATTTCCTCGCTAATTCATACCTTTAGCGACAAATTATTTCTCGAGAAACACATGCTTTTAGCGAGAAATTACAATATTTGTTGCTAATAAATTTTGCGGGTTTTACATAATTCACACCCAACATATAGCGATGAAAATGAAAATTCCTCGACGAATGTATTTTTGGTGATGAATTCATTCCTAAATAAAAACTCTAAATTCGTCGGTATTTTTTTTTTATGGTTTTAGCCACCACATTATGATAACAACTAACGACGAGCCAAAAATTTGGTCGTTGAATGTCACTTTTAGCGAGGAATATAGGATTCTCTCTAAAGTTCACGTCCCCTTTTATAAGGAGATGATATATTCATCACTAAAGATTACATTTATTGAGGAAAAAGAATTCAACCCTAAAGCTTTTGTCGCTAATAAGCCTTTCTGTTGTAGTGTGAGGATAGACCCTTACAACATGTTTTCCTTCGGAGGATAAGTATAAGGGCGCTGACATAAGCACAGGGAAGCGTACGACCTTTGACGGGGGGGGGGGGGGGGGAGGGGGGCTTGGTATAACAGTATTCCTTCAAAGAAGTCTTCATCCATTCTTAAAGTTCCTATTGTTGATATGTTAGTCCATTTTGAAGTGTCGAAAGAGGGACGTATTGTAATAGTACCTTTCTGTGGGATTCAAGGTGGTGCTGATGCTGACACATAGGCTGATGACTCTGATGACATTCAAGGTGGTGATGATGCTGACACACATGATGATGGTAGTCCACTTGATGACATCCATGGTGCTTACTCAGCTCATGCACCTGTGTTCCCTACTTTTGTCCCTTTATTTGATCTGAAAGGAAGTGATATTGGTGATGCTGACACAGATGTTCCATCAAAGAATGTTGATGCTAAAGACATCCAGCATGAAGTGTCTGATATGTTTGTTGACGCTGATGTCTGATGATGACAGTGATGATCAAAATGCTGATACAACGATCGGATCTGGCAAAGATGCCAAAATGGATGATGTTGCTGATAAAGATGCCCAGGTTGATGGTGGTGTTGGAATGGGAGAGTTGCCTCCTAATGTTGATACTAAAAAGGATAGAATGGAAGAGGCGCCTCCCACAACGGATATTACTACTGACACCCATTTTACTTCTGAGTGGGTCAATGATATATTTAGGCGGGTTGAAAAGCTGGAAGAGTTGCCTACACGTATAAATGAGTTGGTTGTCCGTGTTGATGAGATTAAGAAGCGCATTGAAAGGGCTGTTGAAATTGTGAGAGTAGTTGTTTACACTGCACGAGTCAATGGTTGCAAGGTCGCAGTCATATGTGAACATTGATCATGCCAGTAGAAAAGTTGTGAATGATGTTATTGATGACATCCAAATGAATGTGATTGCTGAGGACGTGGGTGCCGAGGAGGTAGCTGAGTTGGATGCACGTGAAGAAGGTAAATCATCTATAACATCTATTGTTGTTGAGGAGGAAGTTGAGGTTCCATCAACTGAACTCCCAACTTTGATTGCTGAGGATGTAGTTGAAGATTTTTTCAGTCCTGTCACTTTGGTTAAAGGACAGAGGACAACAGAGTTAAAGTCAGGTCATTTTGTTGTTGATCTAGGTCGTGATTCTGATTTGATATCTATGGAGAGAAAAGGTGATGAGTTTAAGGACAACAATGATGAAATTCCTTTTGCTGACATGGGCGTGAAGGGTATTGTTGGATATGCTGATGGGAATGATATTGATTATGGTGTTGGAGATGGGATTGATAATAGGAGGACGTCGAGTATCTCAAATACAAATATAAAGATGTATAAATGTAAACCGACTCCTAGCCTATGCAAATAATTACAAGACTTTCTCCCATTGTAGTAGAAGGGTAGTCAGGATCGATCCACGAGGAGGCGTGTCAGCGGGATCCTAGTAGCGTCGGAAATCTCACGTCTTGCGTCGACCAGAAGCCTCGATTTCGACCTTGGTGCTCGATGTCGACCTCGGCTGTCGATCCTTTCTGCAACAAAAGACCTGCAGAGACAAAAACAAGCAGTCGATATCGACAGGGGAAGGTCGATATCGATGTTAGCAGACGAAATCGACTGGCTCAAAAGACTGCCAGTCGTCATAGGTGGTCGATATCGACGTCTGTGGTCGATATCGATGTCTTCTCCTGCAAAGTCGTTAGCTTTTGTTGGCAAAGAAAGGCCGAAGACTTTAGGATGGATGAGGATGCGATGAACAGAAATAAAAAAAGGTTTTGATGAATATAAACTATGTAAAGGGCAACTCTTAGGATTAGGGTTTACCACAACGTTAACCAATGCATGCGATAAGATAAATAAGACGGACAATTGTGCTATTTCACCCGAGGGACAAGCTTTCGCTGTACACCAACTCTTAGGATTACTCTTGCAAATAAACCTAATTGTCTCTACCAATTTTATGTTTATAACTCAAGTTGTTAGCATGAATCCCTTTTCTTTCGACTAGGACTAAACATAGAATCGTAGGAGATGATATAGACACAACGATATCAACATCTAACACTTACCTCAAGCACGCATGGCTAACGTCAAGCTCACCCCGACCCTAAGAGCTTTGGAGGACTACTCGCTCATGTTGAATGTAGACATGCTTTGAATTGAATAAACTTGCATAAATGGAAAACTTTGAATCTTTACAATCTCAACGCCAACTATCGTAAGCGCTTGAAACTTTAAAGCTCAAAACTAAAACTCTACCTTTCAATTGCCTATTGCTATTGTCTTTCTTGCTTGGATTCTTCTAACAAACCAGCCCCTAGGGCTTTATTTATAGGCTAATAACCCTTGCTATCCAAGGATTGTAACTTCTATCTAAACTATGAACTCTATCCAAACAATTAGGATAGGTCTTTTATTTTGATAAAACTTTAAACAACTTGATAAAACTTAAAGGTAAAGATAAATCTCAGCTTCTAACTATCTAAAAGTACAAGATAATCCGTGGCCTTGAGGATAAAATTCAAAATCCGAGTCTCGAAATCGGATCTATCTTCTGTCGAGATAAGGTCGATATCGACCACAGAGGTCGATATCGAGGTATGTATTTCGACTTGACTTGTTCTTCTCCATCGATGTCTATGTTGAGGTCGATATCGATGTTGGGTGATCGATATCGAGTGCCTTCTTGGTTGGTCTGTGTGGTCTATCTCGACACTCAGAAGGTGTGTCGACAACTATGGTCGATATCGATGTTTAAGGTCGATATCTTTAACGGCCCGGAAAATAAGGATCTTCTTTCCCCTATTTGCCCTCCCTTGGGCCTAGGAAAGAAAATCTAATTATTCGAGTTACGTTTAAGAAGGCAAGGTTACCTTCCAACTAGATCTTACAACCCGAGTACGAGTCGCAAGTTTTCGCAATAAAAAAAAAAGCAAGGTTTAAATCAAAATACAATCCAAAAGAGTGCCACGACTTAGCCGGGTCAAAACGATGCAAAAGATTTTAAAAGAGAGAAAGTTTAGTGGTCTCTCAAGTTCTCGATCTAACGCCAAAAGTCTGAACCGACCAAGCATCCATATGAGCAAAGATAGCGGCTAACGGTTACCTGAATCTAAAAAAAAGAAGGGGATCTGGGTCAATCATCGGGTCACTCCTGCGCGTGTGTAAACACTCTGAGAGGCATATAATAAGCATCCTATTCCTAAGATGAAATGCGTAATGCAAAACGAAAATTAAACAGATAAGCATGCGGATAAGTAAATGCAGAAATAAATAAAGAAGCGCGCCAATTACAAGAAATGTCAAATAGCATGTCCCTCTAGGCTCCTAAGAAATCCTATAGCAACTCACCATCAAATGAGCTACCTCACCCTACGGTGCAGGCCAACCCCACGCAATGAGCCTACTAACTATGAAAGGAAGGCAAGCAATGACACTTATATAAGGCCTAAGGCTCTAAGAGTCCTAATGCACTTATTAGAAAGCCTACCGCATCATCGAGTGCAAGCAACTTTCTATACCAAAAGCCTACCGCATCATCGAGTGCTAGCAACTTTCCATATAAGCGCCAACTAGGATGACAAGAATAAAGAAAAAGGTCTCAACCAATAAACACCTATAACGGTCGTTTTCTAACAAAGACAGATAGCAAGTCATATGGTTTCCGTTTTACATCCTAAGCTTGATTCTATGTCGTATGGTGCATGAACACTAGCCTACTATATAACACCCAGTGCATAAAGCGCCCATCATGAGTAAGTTCAAGGAACTTACCTGGAGAAGCGCAGAATCCAAGCAACCAACAAAAGTAATAGCAAGTCCAGACAAATCAGTGATCACCTAGTAAGCAATACATATGATGCATAAGTCTAAGTCTATGCACATAATAGCCATTCAGATAAATCACATAAGTCAAAATTCTCTTTCCATAACTTCGGCATATTTCCATCATCGTCAACATCATCTCAACTCAACATCTTATCTCATTTCATCTCATCTCATATCCTTTCATAATAAATCATCATATAACATTTCATATATCATTTCATCATCCTCCATAATCATTTCCATAATTTGACTCGAAATTCCAAAATATCAAATCATCAGGTCAACTCAAGTAAATCAATTCAAAGTTTCTCAAAAGCCCTTAAATTTCCAAGAAGTCAATTTAATAGTCAAACAATTCTTTTAAAATCATACTTAGCCAAATCCCGATATTAAACATTTGAATCCTTAAACCAATTTTCCAGAATTATATTATCATTAAAATAATCCTGACATATTCCTTTCTCAAAAATCATTATCTAATTAAATTTCGAAACTTAAGAAATATTTTAATCAAGCTATATCATTCAAAACTAACCATTTAAATGTCAAAACATAAAAAATAAATTATTCACAAAAGTAATTCTCAACAAATCAAATTAAATAACTAAATAATTATTTTAGAAAAATATAACAAATTTAATTAAAAATAAGGAGTCATCAAATTCAAGGATTATTTTAATATCACCCACAACATCAAAACAATATCAATAACAATTAGATAAACATTTAAAATAATATTTTTAAATAACTTAAAATAGATAATAATGAATAATTAAATAAATAAATAACCCAAAATAATTTTAATAATAATTAACTAACAATTTTATAAATAATTATATAACATATATAAAGTAAGTAAATAAAATAAATAAACACAATTTAAAACCCAAACCAGCCCAAACCAAATCTGATGGCCCAAACACAAAAGAGAACCCAGCCTAAACCGTTTCATTGGACCCGGACCCAAACCCGGATCCAAAACCAAACCCAACCCAGAATTAAAAAAAAAGAAACCGGACCCAAAGCTTCTTCAAGCTCCAGCTTCCCCGTTCGCCGCCCCTGTTCATCGCCCTGCTCCCCGCTTCACACTCCGCCTCGTCCGACTCCTCCCTCCGGTTCTCCATTGCTCGACTCGCCGCCCTCGCTGCTGCTCAGCCCGTTGCTTAAGCCCTCTCGCACCCGCAGTCCCCCTCTCTCTCTCCCTCGCCCTCGTGTTCGCACCCACGCTCGCTCGCTCCCCTGCCCTCTAGTGCCCGGAGTCCCTCTCTCCTCTACCAGTCTCCCCTCCGACCCTCCTCTCACTCACTCTAGCAACCACAAGATAAATAAGTAATCGAAAACGAGACAAGATGGGTGAATCGAGAAGCTCACTGAGGGGTCCTTGGATTCGCCGGAAAACTGGGCAAGGAGAAAAAAGAAGAGGCTCCACGGCTCCGGGGTTGCTCGGCGTCGGCGCTGGGCATGTCGGAGGTGGTGGTGCTCATTGATCGCAACTAGGAGGAGGACAGAGTGGCTCGAACCGTTGTTGGAACCTCGAACGAGAAGTGGGTGGCGTGATGTGTCTTGGCGGGCTTTCGAGATCAGGTGCGGTGATGGTGTTTGAAGGTGGCGGGGCTGCTGTGTGGTTTGTAGGAGATGGTGCCTAATGAAGATGGTAGATTAGTAGGGGGAGTAGTGATGGTGAAAGAGGAAGGCAAAGAGGAGTGGTGAAAGATGAGGTGTCTGATGATTTGAAGGAGGGATGGTGAATAGCAGGTGAAATAGGGAGTAGGGGAAGGTCTTAGAGGTGAGGGAGTAGGTGTGTGAGTTGAGTGTAAAAGTGTATAAAAGCAAAGATAAATACCTGTAAATAAATTCCAAAATTCGCTTTCCGACCTTAACCCGACGCGATTAAAATTAATTTAAAATAAACTTTTGAATCCGAATTAGATAATGAAACTCGAAAATATTTCTAAGCCTTAAAATAATAGAGCGAAATGAATTCATCTTTGAATTTAAATAACAAATTGATGCCGGAATTTGGTCAAAAGAATTCAAACAATTCGTTTGCTCAAGGAAAGAATTATTCAAAATTTTCCGAATCCTTAGAATTCAAATCCCAATTAAACCAATATTAAATATAAATTAATTCTTAATTTATAAAATAATATCTTAAAATTCCGAGTCTTTACAATATCAACCTCTGCTCAGCTTCACTTGGCTTCTTCGTTTTGACTCCGATTTCAATCCAATTCCTGCATATTCAAACCAAAACTTGTGCAGACTCTATCCTATGCATGTTAGCACATTCTACACAAATTTCTCTTGTTTTCAACCTTTGTTGGAGGAATCGAATGAAATATGAAGTCAAAACTTGTGAATAAAATAGGCACAAATATGTACATCAACTGATAAGGGGGCAGACACTGAATTGGGGTTTAGGGGAGGTGATGTTAAGGATGTTGGTGTAAGTTGTGATGTTAAGGATGCTGACATCCCATCAGTTGAGGGGGAAGATGTTGATGAGAAGGTTGAGGTCGCATTAACTCCACCCAAAGCCCTTGAATTTGAAGTTATTGAGTCAACAAAAATTCTTATTGTGGATTCCGTTGAATATGATGATGATGCTACCACAGTTCAACTGAATGTAGTTAGTGACTAGGAGACATACGCCAAGGATCCTGCAATAGTTAATGAGGTTGAAGAATTAAGGCGGTCAAAGCGTATTCCCAAAGTTAGTAGCTTCTTGATGGGTCCATTTAAGCCTAAAAAGAAGAAGAAGAAGTTGCCAAAGCACAATGCGAAGAAGTCATTGATAAGTGAGGAGGATCACGAGTTTATGTACAACATTCTAAAGAGAAAACATTATTTTTTTTTGTTATGATAGCATTAAGAAACATTTTGTGCTGACAGTGTATTAGTTGTAAAGTATTATGTTGACTATACATTAATTCATACTGTTTGCTTGTTTCTAGGGATTTTTCGGTAATTGGCATTGTTGGACAGATGGAGAAATCGATTTTTAAACCAATTATAAGCAGGGATAGTTGGTTAGATTGTGAGGTAACCATGCTGACAACAATGATTCCATATGCTTCTCCAGACATTTAGTGTTTTTTTGGGGGGATATTATGGGTGTATAATCACTGTTGACAGTAGTTTGTTAATTTGTTTTGTAGCATATTGAAGCAGATTTGTACTATATGAGGAAGAGAATTCGTGAAAAAGATGTCAAGTATGAAGATTATGTTGTTCTTGATTGGGTGTTCTACCAGAAGTACATGCCAACCTATGCTACATCATATGAAGTAGATTTGGTTGTGGAATCATTCACTAGAAATTACTTTCAAGGTGTTTACCCTGATAAGTACGGCAAACAGTGGATGTCAGCAAGGAAGATTCACACACCTTTCAACATCCTCAACAAGCAGTGGGTTTCTCTGGAGATACTAATTAATGAGAAGGTGATAAATGTATATGATTATAATATCTATGTTGTAGCTCAGGGTAAACTAGAAGAACAATTACAATCGATTTCTCATTGGCTACCAATACACTTGGCGAAGGATGGAATATATGAAAACCTTACTTCTACTCCTTTTGAGTTAAAGTTGGTTGCTAACCTAGTTCACGATTCATCTAGGTATGTATTTTTAAACAACTATTATAATATTTGCTGACACAACCTTTTTTATTTATGATATGCTGACACAACCTTATTTTATTTCTTGTGTGTGTTTTGTAGTGCTTGCGGAGTGTTTACAATGAAAGCAATTGAAGCTACTATATTTGGTGGAGATGTCAAAACAATCACCAATGAGAAGTTATTCTACTATAGAGAACTCGTGTGTTTAGACTTGATCAAGGAGAGCTGGAGCTTCATAGTTTAAAATATCATGTATTGGTTTAAGCGGCCATGTAATTGGAGATGTAGTGCAAATATTATGGACATGCAATTGGATGTATCAGCAAGTATATTAACTGTTTATATGTTCTATCAGTTGGGTGTGGTGAACAAATGTATGGCGTAGTGTTAAAGTACTTGTCCTCAATTCCTGTGTTACAATGATACTGATATAGTGATGTTACAATATATGGTTATAGTTAATATGTAATGAGATAAAATGTGACATTTTATTTCAAAACGAAGCTGATATAGTTAACAACGACATCTAATATATATTGTTGCATTTTGTTTCAAAACCAAGATGACATAGGTACTGTTGACACAAGGGACAAATCTAACGGCAGAAACATTGTAATGATAACACAAGATATGGTTTTAAGTATAATATAATATAAAAAGTAAGTATCTATATAATACTTTAAAGGGAAAATTTGGTATGTGTCCATAAAACACACCAAAATTAGCTCTTTGTCCATTGTTTTATTAAAATTGGGTGAATGTCCCAAAATGACATTTTTACCCTTACCCTTATTTTTTCCCCTTCTCCCCATTAAAATAAGCGGAAGCGTGAGATCTTGCGATGGAGAAAACACGAGCATCCATGGGAGAGAGATGGAGATGCGATCCAGCATGGGTGAGAGATGGAGATGCGATCCGGCATGGCCGCTCTAATTATGGAGATGGAGATGGGAGAGAGATGGAGATGCAAAAGGATCGGCGCTCGATGTCGGTGGCGGCCATGGCTGCGAAGAGCGCGGAGAAGGAGTGGTGGAGGACGTCGTCGGCGTCTTCGATGACCACAGCGGCCCCGACGCCGTCTGCTTCATCAACTGTCCGGTCCGTCCCTCCTCCTCTTCGCCCTATCAGATCTAGGAGCCATCGAGGTGCCTTCTTGGTCCGTCCGGTCGAGATCTGCAGCTTCCTTCACCGTCGTCGCTTACCTTCACCGTCGTTGCCTCGGTTGCTCCAATTCGTTCCAGATTTGCCGGTTGCTCCAATTCAGTGCACAATTTCTACGAAGAGAGGAAAGGGAGTGGTATTGGGTTGCTGCAGTAGATTATTAATATGGCCTATTAGTGGTATTGTGGCCTATTGATGGAATTGCAGTAGATTATTAATGTGGCCTATTGGTGGTATTGTGGCCTATTGGTGGAATTGGGTTGCTATGTACTATTTAGAATGAAATTTGACTTTGTTAACTTTATTTTTTTAGCAATGTTAACTTTATTTTGCTCAAAGAGTTTATTAATTGGTTAATGGAGACCAAGGGTGTGGGCAGCTTGCAATTTCCATAGGCAATAGCTAAAACTAACTATTTTGTTTGATTAGACCGTATTTTTCGATGATATTATATGAATGATGATATTATATGAATGGAAACACTATCACCACTATAAAAACAACGGTGTCATTAATAGTGTCACCATAATAAAAAAAAATTAAAAATGTAACTATTGTTGTCATTACTATGAAAACAGGGTCATAGACACTGTCACCACTATAAAAACAGGGTCATAGACATTGTAACCAAAGGAAAATCTTAGGACAAGGGAAGCACAAACCCTAGAGGGGCTAATGAGAAGTCAAAATACATGTGTTGACAGTTCTCCTCTAATATATGAATGGGTAAGAGGGTCATAGAAGCTGTAACCAAAATAAAAACAGGGTCATAGACACTGTCACCACTATAAAAACAAGGTCATAGACACTGTAACCACTATTAAAACAGGATAATAGACACTGTCACCACTATAAAAACACGATCATAGACACTGTCATCACTATAAAAACACGGTCATAGACACTGTAACCAAAGGAAACCCCTATGACAAGGAACGATCCTAGACACTGTAACCAAACGAAACCCCTAGGACAAGGAACGGTCATAGACATTGTAACCAAAGGAAACCCATAGGACAAGGAATCACAAACCCTATAGGGACTAATGAGAAGGCAAAATAGATGTGGTGACAGTTCTCCTCTAATATATGAATGGGTAAGAGGGTCATAAACACTGTAACCAAAATAAAAACCATGGTGACAGTTCTCCTCTAATATATAAATGGGTAAGAAGGTCATAGACGCTGTAACCAAAATAAAAACAGGATCATAGACACTGTCATCACTATAAAAACAGGGTCATAGACACTGTAACCAAAGGAAAACCCTAGGACAAGGGAAGAACAAACCCTATAGGGGCTAATGAGAAGGCAAAATACATGTGGTGACAGTTCTCCTCTAATATATGAATGGGTAAGAGGGTCATTGACACTGTAATCAAAATAAAAATAAGGTCATAGACGCTGTAACCAAAATAAAAACAAGGTCATAAACACTGTCACCCTATAAAAACAAGGCAAAATAAAAACATGAAGAATTAAAAACATGTGTCATCAATGTTTTGAGTTTTGAAAATGAAGAATATTGAGCAAATACAAAGCAATTATTTCTTTGACACGATATGGCATCAATGTTTAGTTAATTAGTATCCACGAGCACTTTGTTAATCAATAAAGTTTTCAAACCAGTAAGTGAGGCTTATAATTTGTCACAAAAGTTATTAACACTGTAATCAAAATAAAAACAAGGTTATAGACGTTGTAATCAAAATAAAAACAGGGTTATAGACACTGTCACCACTATTAAAACTTAGTCATAAACACTGTCACCACTATAAAAAAAAAGAGTCATAGACACTGTCACCACTATTAAACAGGGTCATAAACATTGTCACCACTATAAAAACAAACTGTCACCACTATTAAATAGGGTTATATCCACTGTAACCAAAGAAAACGGTTAAGAAAAAATGAGACAAAATAAAGAAAGTAAAAGGAAACAAATTAAAATTACTATATACATCCAAATTCCCAACCAATGCTAATTCAAACCTATTGTATTAGAATCGAATATGTATAAATTTGCAGTTGACCAAATCAATTTGCTAGGAATAAAAAAAGCGCCTGCAAAATGGAGTTGCTTTCATAGCGCGTTACTTTCATGGCGGAACGAGAGGGCCGCCTCTCTCCAGCTTTTCTCCTCCGTCTTCATCTTCCTCGTGTTCTCCGTCCAGAAGGCTCCTAAACTCGCGGTTGTCCACCTCCACCTACTTCTAGACCCTTCTCCGTCCCGAGCATGTCGTCTTCCCTCCCATCCCTCCTTGCGAAGGCGGCGGAGGCGCTGCGAAGGGGACGACGGGGCGCACCGACGGCGGGAGAGGGGCTTCTGAGGTCGTGGGAGGTTGGACTGGATGAAGGGAGAAGGAGGCGGTGTAGAGGAGATGGAGATGGAGGCGCGAGGAGGACTCATAGACAGATCGGCGGGGAGGGACGATGGAAGAAGATGACTGGAAGGAGGAATTGAGATCGATGTCGGACTGGGATCGAATTGGAGGGGTGGAGTGGGGATATAGGGAAGGGGTTTTATTGAAGGGCAAAATTAAAAGCCGAAACAAAGAAAAGGGCAAAATTAAAAGGGAGGGTAAAAGAGGGATTATGAAAATTTTTTGGACAATTGCTAACAAATTCAAACCCCTAGGTCAAATAATAAATGAGCTTAATGTAAATGGCCTTTGGGCCAAATATTTTCTACTTTAAATGAGAATCATTTTTGATGAGGTGTCCCTCTCTCCTTAAAAGTAGGGTATTCAATCAATTTTTGAAAAAAAATAATCAATTAATCCATTATCTTAGCCTAAATTATAATTTTAGTAATTTTAAAAAAAAACAATGGGATATATTCAAATCATGAAATTAATATTAGTAATCTATATCTATATATATATATCTATATATACTACTTTAATTGCTTTTTCAACCAATGGATTTAATTCAAAAAATTTAATTATATGAACTTTTACTATTATTTTATAATATTGATTTAACATATTATTAAGATTTTATTTATAAAAAACCGCGCCATGGCGCGAGGATCATACTAGTCATATTATTAATTCTGTTAACATTTTGCTGACGTGTCACGCCCACAATTAAACCTGATTATTTTAATCCATTCCTCTTTCTTATTGGTTGGTTATATTGTCGGAAATATTTTATAAATGTTTCATTTTTTATTTTGATCACAATCGTCTCCTTAATCATCTACATATATTGACCTTGGGTTAAATCTTGACTAATTTATATTTGGAAATTGAAATATTTATTTCCCATATTAAATCAATTACAATCTTCCCCACATTGTCTTCGTAAAATGAATATTTATTACGGAATATTGTCATATTAAAAATATGAAAATACGCATATTAAATTATCTTCTTATGTCATATAATGGATTATTAAAGGAAAGTGTGTGATCATATTATTTGATTTTATTTTTCAAATATATTCATTCTTAATGTGGATATACATATTAGAGTCATTTATGCAACTATATAATATCCGATAATTCATTCTTAAGAACACTCTCTCAATCAATTTACCCAAGCCGAGGTATGCTCTCAGACCGTAGAATTTCATTCATGCTCTTCTTCACCTCGATTACTGTACCGTCATTATATGAGTTATCTATTAAAAAAATCACCTGACTTTTTTAGTAATCAATAAATAATTAAGTCATATATTTAAATAAGTCATATATTGATGGATGATGCGACTTTATTTTTGCAACATTTTATATCATTTAATGATTTTTTATCCTTGTTTTCTGATTTTTTTTAATATAGAATTTGATTCAAATTTTATCAAAGACATCCAATCAAGTCGTCATTTCTATAAACTAAAGGTTCGAGTCATCTGACAATGGATGGTATTTCAAAAGGATCGACCAACACAGATTTTATCGTACGAGTTAATCTTGATGGATGAGTGGGTAATATATATTTTTCCCTTCAATCAACAATATTTTGTTCTCTTCAGTCTCTTAAAATTTTAAATGTGCTTGGGTTTTCGGTCGAATCATATTCGACCCGTTTGGATAATTAGGTTGATTTTCACTCGATTGAATACTTAAATATGTAATTTACTTAAAATAAATGATTTTGACTCAGTTGAATACTTGAATATGTAATTTTGACTCGGTTGAATACACTGTTGAATCATCGGTTGTTGACCGTTTTTAAAAAAAGTCATAATCGAAAATTCGGTATTCGGCAATATTGTCCTTTTTTAAACATTTAAACTAATTGATCGATGCTAAAATTAAATAAAATAATTGTACATTTAGGATTTTTTCTTATTTTATCTAGCAAGTTGCAAGAGCTTATTTGTGGTTTGACTATATCTTTGGCCAATTTCATTTTCAATGCCCATTTCATTTTAAGCTTTTGGCCAATTAGTTTTATTTTCATTATTATTATTATTTTTTAACAAGTCTAGATATAAATAATTAATTCTATCAAAACATAATAATATAGATATAGATACAAATAAAATAACAACTATAAAATTATTGATTTCGATATAAATAATTCTTTTCACCAAAAAATAATCATGTATCATAATTCATACAAATTATGGAATATGGACAAATAGAATAACCATAATTATGAAATCTAATAGAATTATTATACTTATATCTATAAAAAGAAATACATTTATAAAAACCGAAAACTAATAAAATTAATAGAATTATTAACACTAATAGTCTAGTAGAATTTTTTAGGTGGAAAAAAACCTTAAAGAGTTAAAAGTTATGAAAATAATTTGTGTTTTATATGTTAAAAATATAATCATAAATGTGTGTTAAAATAAAAAAACATTTAACATTCAAGCATTAAAATGTTGATGTTAAACAACCATTTCAAGTCGGGTCAGGTTGAGAGTCAATTCGGGTTGAGAGTCGAGTCAGGTTCAAATTCGAGTCGGGTTCAGAGTCGGGTTGGGTTTATCTGTGTTCGGGTCTGTTTCGAGTCGAGTCATGTTCGGGTCGGGTTCGGGTTACGGATGACTCCAGATTTTCGGGTTTCGGTCGGGTTCGGGTGAGTCGGTCGGGTTTCTCCGGTCGGGTCAGATTTTTCAGCTCTACTTACAAGTATATGAGTCATAAGTATAGAATCTCTTTCCAACTAATTTATAAATTCAAAACCATCATGTTATGCATTTTTTCTTTTGTAAATAAGTATATAGATATATAAAATGGCATTCAAATCAAATATATAATTGAATAATATTTTAAACAAATCCCGCGTCTTTAAGGCGCGGGTATTACACTAGTTTTGAACTAAAATAATGTTGTCGTTTTGAACCAAAACACTGTCATTTTGAGCAAAAATGTCATTGTTTTGAACTAAATTATCGTTGTTTAAACTAAAATATCATAGTTTTGATATACTAAACTAAAAAAAAATCTATCGAATATGGACATAACAATTTATATAAAATTACACCTCCCTTTCATAAGTTTTTGACTACATCGACAACACCAACATATGATCCATATTGGTTAGTTTTATTAATTATTTTTAACCAAGATTCATTTACACTAGTTAATTAACAAAACACCGGGCGCCTGATTAGGAGAACGTGGAGAGCACCACCGTACGTACCGTTTTGGAAGAAGGAGGATGCGGTGGTTGAACGAGGATGCGGACGACGCTCGACGGCAGCCGCTCTATGTTAGGTTTCATCCTCCATTCTCAATTTCTCGATCATCATGCAACTTACTTCCCCGCCATCATTTTCATCCCAATAATATATTTAATTTCTCTTAAGTGAATGCTTTTAGATTCGAATTGGGGTTTGTTTAGGAGATCGAGCTTCATTTAAAAACACCCTAAAGGTCCCCACAGTCCCCATAGTGGAAAGGTGTAAAGGTTGGGTTCGAATTAGGTAAGATTCATACATCTTCGATCGACAAAACTATTGGATCAAAATTAATTAGTTCGCTGAAACCTAAGAATTTTAGTGCGTGCATTTTTATTTGAATGTGTATTTAATATTAATTCTAGGGTTTTATTTGTTTTGGTAATTATGGGCAAATTGAACAATTTTGGTATGGATAGAACATTTGTACTATTGTGGAGACTATATACACACCGCAAATTCTCATCATTTTGGATGTTGTTGAGTAGAAAAGTTATCAATTTTATTCAATAGTGAACAGATGATTGGATCTGGTCGGGCTAGCAACATCGAATCGGACATTGTTACTATGAGCCATATCGGACACATAAAATATTTAAAAAAAAAATAGAAGTGTGTGTAAATGCACAACATCCTTTTGGACACTTTTTGTGTGTCTTTGTGGTTTATTTTTATAAAATATTTAGAGAAAATTGGGCCGGAAGACCCAATGTCCTTCCCTAATTAGACTCATGTCCACCGGGCAAGCTAAATTAGGTTAATGTCACCACTCTTGCCCTAACCCTATCTTCTTCAATTACGCGCTCTCACAGTCTCCTTCAATCAACCGCTCTATTCCTTTGTCAGCTATCTCTTTCCTCCCTTCGTTCAGATCTGCCTATACCTTTTCCATGAGTACTTGCCTCCTCCTCATCGCCTCCATCACAACCTCTTACTTGAGCCTTGCCGCTGCCAACATCAACACTAATATCACGTCCAATCCTCCACCGCCAACATCTCATTTCATAACGTCGGTGCCTCCCATCTCTTCCAGAACTTTGATTCGCAATGGCGATTCAGTGTCGTTGTCTTCGTTTTCAATCCAACCTCCGACCTCTGCAAATGGCAATGGCTATGGAGGAGGCTGCAAATTGAAGGTGGAGGCGAGAAATTGTAGACGATAGTGATTCGTTTTCTCCATTGGAGTGTAGTTGATAACGAAGGAACGACATCTGAGATATCCTCGCTTCCATGGACATTGAGAGGGTTGAGGAGGAGAAGGTGGGAGAAGGCTCGCATCGCAGTCGGTAGTTAAGGCCTCCGGAATTCGATTGACATTGTAGTTGCCAGCACTTTCTTTGCCCCATTTCCTCCATTTTCACTCCTCAAATCCTCCATTGGACTGACTTTGGGAGGGCCCTCCTCAGATCCTCCATTGTCGACTTCCTCCGAGAGCTTGCAACTGACATCGACCAAAAATCACCTCCTTTCTCCTCTGATTGTTAGCTTGTCGATTGTCAGCCACCGATTTCGATGGTCTACTCCGAGGTCGGTGTTGATGCGCCATAGGAGAGCGAGTGATGAGTGGCAAGGATAAGCTGACAAAGAGTGAGTCCCCTCAACTCGACTCGAATCCAGTCGGAGCCATTGTCAAAGCGAATGGGGAGGTCGCAATCGGGGAGGTTGGAGCCACCACCCGATGTCAGCATCTTTCTTCTCCATTATCATCTAGCACATGAGCATCATCATCGGGTTAAAGTTGAAGGTGCTGACATCGGGTCTAATTCACCGCCCATGTACATCTTCTTCTCCACTTTTTTTTTGCGGATCTGAGTGAACTTCAAACAATCATCAATGGCGACTCTGAGCCTTCTTGATCGGAATCGAAGGTGCTGACATCGGGTCAGAGTTAAAGATGCTGACAATAGGTCATTCCTGCTTTCAGTCGTGAAGCTGTTGTTTCTTAGGGGCCACTCTATCTGCACCTTCATAGGCTGTATGTTGAAGTTGGAGTATGCTACTGATCTTTCCTTTTAACACTGGAATTAAGTGGTTTTGATTGTTTTCAAGATGTTGTGTTTCTGTTTCTTTTCTTCTCCAAGTTTTTGGTTGGATTTTTTTTGCAATTAAATGGTAGCAACTCTTTTCATTTAATATAAAAAGTATGGCTAATCAGCTGTAAATGGATGTGAGCTTGGAGATGCTAGATATCTGTTGTCTTAAGAAATTATTTTGGCTTATCAGTTTCCATTACACGTCTCTTATTTTCTATAGTAACAATCATTAAATCTGCTTGTAATCTTGTCATTGTTCAGATATGAACACTTTTACTTCATATTGAAGATGTTGATGCATCTTGTTGTTATTCTTTGAACGATATTGTTATATGCATTTTTGGATTGTGGAGGGCTAAAGAAAATAAAGCTTCATACAACTAAATTAGCCCTTCAATATCAGTAGTGCTGCTGATATTAGAGGTGGCAATCGGGCGGGTCGGATCGGGTTCGGGTTCGGTTAGTAGGGTTTCGGGTAATGTCTAATAATTTGGTCATTCGGTTGGGTCGGTTCCGGTTCCGGTTATCGGGTTTCGATTGTCTCGAGTTTCGGTTATTTTGGGTTTCGGTTGTCTCGGGTTTCAGTTTTTTCGGTTTTGGATTGCATTGCCTCAAGTTTTCATTATTTCAATATTCACTTTAAAAAATTTACTAGAATGTATCTTAAAGTTCGGGTTGTTTCGGGTTTCGGTTATAACGGATTCAGGTCTTAATGAGTTTCAATTGAATCGGGTTCAGTTCATTCGGATTTGGGTGAGTTTTGGTTATCGGTTATTCGGATTTCGGGTCCAAAATGGGTTGGGTTGGATCGGTGTTCAGAACAATCGGTTCCAGGTTGATTGGGTCGGGTTTTCGGGTTCGGGTCTTGTTTTGCCAGCTCTAACTTACATTAAATTATATGCAATTCATGAGATGACAATACTTGCAAAGTACTAGCATTTGTCTACTCTAGTTGCAATATATTAACACTTTATATTTGTAACTAATGTGGTGTCTATCTCTTTTAATTTGCACTCCCCAGTCTGTTGTCAGTATAAAAATTCTGATAGTCCTAATTAATTAAATGTCAGTAGTCTCTTGTCAGCATAAAAATTCCGAATGTCAGCTTATTGTCATAGTTACGAATGTCAGCATAAAAATTACGAATGTTAGTTAATTAGAAGCGGGCAACAGTTAGGAGAGTGACCGGGGTGGACATTTAACTAATAAATCTGAGATGGTACACATTTAATTAATTAGGTCTTATTATATGGACAATTACTTTTTTACCCCAAATATTTATCCTATAGTCCGATCCAACCTAGCCTGACCCGATTCTCCACTTTCCATCTAGTAAAGTTGATTGGCAACATTAATTGATGACATATTACGAAGAGAATCTACAGTGTATATAACAACACTCAATGTACAAATATATAACAACACTCAATGTACAAACTCATATCGATAGAAGAGCAAATTTGCCTATTGAAAATATTCTACATTTGCATTCAATCTGACCTATAATAATACATGAAAAGTTATATTCATTACTAATTTAATACATATTTATTTGATAAATTATATTTTACATTTTTGTTATTTATATTCCATAAAATATAAAATCATCTTCGTAGCTAATTAATAGTTTAAGGAGTGATTTATCGTAGAAAGGTTTTCACATCTTTAATCGGTCATCATATGCAAAAACTTATTAAAGAGAAGAAGTGTATATCATTTGATTTTGGTTAGTGAAACTTTTTTTTTAATTATTGACTATTCTTACATTATATAAATTTATGACACGATTACATGGATTTTTTTTTTACCTGCAATTGTACATATATATTTAATTAGTACTCGTAGTCACCTTTGCATTATTCTGAACTCTAAACTGTCGTTCAAAAGGACACTCTTGGATAGTGGATCAACATGGTCTGACACCGCCCAACTCTTTCCTTGTATATAAAAAAAAATAGTACTTCGTAGTAGAGAAAAGTTTTTGTTTTGCTTTGATAATGATATTTTAATTTCATTTTTTTTTCTAAAAACTATACTATTATTCTAGTATTTTAAATGTTATATTTAGTTATATGAAGAATATATAAAAATGCATGTCCTAGACATAATACGGATCTATCTACCTAGTTATTACAATGATTTAATTAACTGTAGTACTTGGTACATTACATTAATTTTATCATTATTATCCCTTATTACAATGATTTAACTGTAGTTGGTACATTAATTTTTTATTATTATTATCAATAATATGGTCAAAACACTGGCCTACCTACACCATATGAATGTTAAATTGTTAGTTAAGCTCAAAGAGATCGAGGAACCCATGTATGTGTGTTCCCGCCTTGAATGAAGGTCGGCTTTAATTACATGCACCCCATTATTTTAATTAATTAATTAAACTGTTCAACTCTAATTTAAAATCAAAAAGAGATTCGGTGGCCGGGGTTTGAGAATCAATTATACTCCGAATAATACAGTTTAAATGATTATTTTAACCATTTATAGATTACAATTTAAATTTTACATCAATTATAATTTTTTTTAATAAGGTATTGTGAACAAATAAAAATAACGGTCGGAGTTAGGTGGCCCCATCCAAACGAATTTTTGGCGGGTAAATTAGTTGCAAGTTTCCATCTCCTCCTATAAAAGGCCATCAAATATATATCTATTCTGCATCTCCTTCAATAACACGGTTCAAGTTTTCAGCTCCTCACCACAGCAACAAAAATTGAGAGATTTGAACAAAAGAGAGATTAATTGAGAACAGCGCGACATGGAGGATTTCCTCAAAACCATCACTATATGTGTACTTTTGATAGCGATCCTCTTTGCCGGTTCCGCTAATGGCGAAGATCACGAAGACGAGCAAGCCAAAATTAGGTATATCCGCACTGCAGAGATTGTCCGGTTCAATTTTTAGACAGTTATTAATTTTGATTTTTTTTGGGGAAAATGTTTTCTTCTCTGTAGAATCGAAGCTCAGTTGCAAAGCTTCATGAACTCGTCACTGGCGCACAGGTAATGGTTTGAGATTTTGACAATTTGATTATGTTTCTATTTTCACCTCAATTTCTGGTATGGAGATCTATTTAGCCCTTCCGTTACTTTCAATTTGATCAAACAATAAATTTTCCATCTTTCGGTTTCTGGCTATGTCGTCGATTTAGAGCTAAAGAAGCTGAATTGAGAAACCAACAAGCCTTCGCTAACCCTGAAGAAATCGCCATGACCGTACAAGAGTAAGTTCTACAGCTTTTATGAATGATCTCTCAGATCTGAAAATATATGATGAAGAGCGAAACCTTACATACTGACTTGAACCACTAAAACTCCTTGGTTTCAGGCATATCCGAAACAGCACATCGAGGAGGAAGCTCGGGTACCTCTCATGTGGTACAGGCAACCCCATTGATGACTGCTGGAGGTGCGACCCCAATTGGCACCTCCGAAGAAAGCGCCTCGCAAACTGCGCCATTGGCTTTGGCCGGAATGCAGTTGGGGGCCGTGATGGCAAGTACTATGTGGTCCAAGATGCGAGTGACGACCCCCTCAACCCGAAGCCTGGAACCCTCCGCCACGCAGTCATCCAAGACGCGCCCCTTTGGATTGTGTTTAAAAGGGATATGGTGATTACTCTCAAACAAGAGCTCATCATGAACAGCTTCAAGACCATTGATGGGCGCGGAGCGAATGTTCACATTGCCTACGGGGGATGCATCACCATCCAGTACATTACGAATGTGATCATCCATGGAATCAACATCCATGATTGCAAGTCCACGGGGAACGCTATGGTGAGGGCCACTGTCCGCCATTATGGATGGAGAAACATGGCTGATGGTGATGGCATTTCCATCTCAGGATCCAGCCACATCTGGGTTGATCACACTTCTGTTTCGAACTGCGCTGATGGCCTCATAGATACCGTGTTAGCATCTACTGCAATCACACTTTCCAACAACTACTTCACCAAACATGACAAGGCACTACTGATGGGTCACAGTGACTCCTATACACAAGATAAGATAATGCAAGTAACCATTGCCTTCAACCATTTCGGAGAAGGTCTCGTCCAGAGAATGCCAAGGTATAAAAGGCACCAAACTGTTGAGGCTTGAGGGTTCATATGATTGGGTTTTTTTAACCTTTGCTAACTCGAAGCAAAATGTAGGTGTCGCCAGGGCTACTTCCATGTGGTAAACAATGACTACACTCACTGGAAAATGTATGCCATTGGTGGAAGTGGGAATCCAACCATCAATAGCCAGGGAAACAGATACCTTGCCCCTTCGAATCCATATGCAAAAGAGGTAAACTATAGGATACAATTAATGACACTGCACTTTGAATTGGTTCGTGTGTGTTTTTTAAGCCAAGCTAAGTTTAAATGGCATGCCATCTACAGGTGACTAAGAGGGTTGGGTCGAACTCGTATGCGTGGAAGAGCTGGAACTGGAGATCACAAGGCGATTTGTTCCTCAATGGAGCCTTCTTCACCCCGTCAGGAGGAGGCGCAGGAGCTAGCTATGCCAGAGCCTCCAGCTTAGCAGCCAAGCCCTCTTCTTGGATTGGGTCACTGACTAGAGCTGCTGGTGCTCTTCGATGTCGCCCTGGTCGTCAGTGCTAGTCTTTCATCCATCAATCTCCTTACAACACATACTGAAGCACATGCCTTCACCATTCCTACACAACTAAGCTCCCAAACTTGTCAATTACGGCACCTTGATTTGTAGATTATCTTTTCTAGACCTTTAGGTTCTTCTTGCTTCAATCTTTGTTGTCGAGATGTTCGATTTGCTCAACCTCCGTGGCTCCTTTAGTAAACTCTTGTTTTTTCAGAGATTGCCCCATGGAGCAGGATCGGAAGTGTTGTTCATCTCTTGTTTACACCTAAATACCACCTGCCGCGAATTCTCCTCCATATTGTTGAGCTCTTTCTTTCTCCTTTGCTTTTCATACCTTTTTATTCAGCAAAGTCCCAATCTGACTCTACACATTGATTAGGAGGAAAATATGATGTCATTGATGTACCATTGGAAGTTGGTGAATGATATTTAAGCCAATTAAAAAAAGACTTTTTCAAGTTATGATATTAATTTGCTAGTTCAAACTAAATTGAACACTAGAAGGTGAGATTCTTGAGTGCTCTAGTCATGAAAATCTCAACTACACAAGCAACAGAAAAAGAGTGCCAAAGAGGAAACAAGCTTGATTGGATTGGAAAAGAATTAAGCAAATAGACTTGCGCTAGTAGCCTATCACATAAGTCTAGTGGGGTTCCATCCTAAAACCAATTGACAATAAAAGAAGTAGCTCACTAGCTTACATACTAAGACTTGTTTCTTCATATTTTCAATGTGGAACTCTTTGTCTCTTCACATCTCTCAACAACTCGATCAATGCTAGAGATTTTATCACATTCTTCATAGAATCAATTTGTTCATGTTTGATGATTGCAAAAGCAACTTAACATTACCTTCTCAAACACTAAAATTGGCAAGCAACCATGGAAAACATAAGATAGCACACGTGAAATGTTAAAAATCTTAGCATAAAAGGCTGAAAATGCATCACAAGCAACCATGGAAAACATGCTAAAATTGGCAAGCCATGAGTTGGTATACCTATCCATGTGGGTTCTTTTCCTTTCTAGTCACACTACAAAACCTAGTATCAGTATAGTATAGCTCTTAATTATATCTCTTTTTCACACCCGGTATACTGTACTTAAAAAGCAAGATCGAAATTGTTTTGCTTTCGGAAAAATAAAAAACAAGTACGAGAGATAGAGTGGTGGGCTATTTTTACCAGGTGTAAATGTGTCGTTGATCCTGGTCCTCCAAATACAGAATATCCTAACTCAGTGCTAAACAAAAGATTAGTATATCAGACAAGTAAGAAGTCGATCCCACAGAGAAGACTGATTCATGGTTCTTAAGAAGTTTCTATAAACTAAAGGCAATAAGATTGTAGTATGCAATTGAAATAAACTAAAGATGCAAAGAAATAATAGTTGTAGATTGATAATAATGATGGAAAAACGCTTCACCTGCAACTCTCAACAATGGTTTGGAATTCATGGTCCTCGGATTGATTTCATTAGTATTCCTAAAGTTATGCCCGACTTGGCTTTTGTGGATCACTCGCAAGAGAAATCACTTACTCAAGTAACATTACAAGAATAGTGTTAGTTTACCCAAATGCATGACCTAATAGAAATATTAGTTATCATCTTGCAGAATAATCTATACTTATGTAATCAATTGCCCTGTTTGCTACAAAGAAATCAATCTAGAGATAGGAATCACTAGCGGAATTGCAGCTTCTATCTAGATGACCAGTCATAGAAAGAACATATGCAAATATCAAGCAATATAGATCAAGGATGATAAATAACCAAATACTAACTAATAAGAAATCAAATCCTCACAATTCATCCAACCAAGTCTTCGAATTGCATGCGAAACTATGAGTTTAGCAACTCGTAGTCGACGTAAACCTAATTGTCTTTCTCTCTTTCATTGTTCTCTAACTCACACACGTTCAACCACAATGAATAAGTCTATAAAAACCCTAAAGTACCATAATAGGAAAAACCTAGGAAATAAAATAATAATAAACTAATAGAAATATCTTTGGACGAATTGAATCTTCTGATCGCGCAGGACCGACAGGCGCGGGTAAAATAATGGCGGGCGCCACTTTTCCAGCAACTCGATTCTTCTTATGTCTTCAACATTTTGCTTCTTAGCTCCCTTGATGCTCTTCCCTTAGACTCTCTAATGCTCCAAAATTATCCTTCATCAGTCTCTTAAGCCTCCATTCAAGCTCGAAATGTAAAACTGCAGAATAAACACAAAATAGAGTAGATTCCGAACTCGAATACTCCAAATGCAAAACTATGTAACTAACACAAAACATATGCAATATGACTACCTAAATGCAATAAGACCTATCTATAATGCCTATCTAAAATATGCATTATCATAGAGAATAAAGAAAAAGAACACGAAGGTTTGTTTACGAGGTTCAAATCCGCGATCCTACGTCCCCGAGGCCTCAAGAGTTAGCCCTAATCCACTATCAAATAGGTGAGAAATACAAATCGTAGCAAAGCAAAAAATACAAGTAAAGATCTAAGAGAAAACCAAAAGCAAAACACGAAAATTAAACAAGCAAGAAGAAGAAGCAGAACTTCTTCCGAAATCTTAGATATGAGGATACACACTTAGATCCGAGAAGGAAACCCAAGCACCGAGCAATTGCTGTTGTTGAGGTTCTCTCGACTTTCACGCATTGCTAGGAATCGCTGGAGAAGAAGAGCTTCAACGACCGGAAGTAGGAAGAGCTTGAATTGCAAACTCTAACCCTAATCGCCCTCTCTTCTTCTCTCTCTCTCTGTCTCACTCTCTCTCTCCCTCTCTCTCTCGCTGGAGCTAGAAATAATAGAAGCATCAGACGTCGTGGGCGAGCTGGGAAGCCTCTTCTTTTATAGAGGAACCCTAGACGAAATGCAACGTTCCCAGTCTGAGCTTCCTTCAGCCTTTTAAGCAACAACTTCAATTCAAGGTGTTAGGCCAGTGTTGTGGGCTATGGGCTTTCGGCCCAAGCCTTGGTAGCTCTTAGCTGGTTAGGAGATCAAGGTGGTTTAGCTCAATTCGATCTAGTCCAACTCGAGCTAACTCCCAATATCTTGGTTCTAGCCTAAAGCCATACCTCCACTTATCAATTCATGTTACATTTATATCATACATACAATACATACATATAACCATGGCATAAAACACTTAGAACAAATATACAAGTTCTCAACATTTGCCCCATATATTTTTCTATGTCGGCTCCAGGTAGGCCATGCCTAGGTTATGGATTAGGTCACTGGGTTCGTCCTCAACCCTTGTACCTACTAGAGCCCTCAGCCTCCTTCACCTAAGTGAAGGAAATCCTTACAAAACAAATTTTTTTCTTAGGGTACAATTTTAGTACCAAAATCAGCAGGGTTAAGATTACCATCAATCTTCATAACATGAATCACATTATCATCAACCTATTCACGTATGAAATGATACCTAAAATCTATATGTTTGGTCCTCTCATGGTACATAGGATCCCTACACAGATATAATGCAGATTGATTATCAATATGCAACATAGAAGTATAAGTTTTCTTCTCAATCTCACGTAGTATACCCTGTAACCAGATGGTTGCAAGCCTCAGTTGCTGCAATATACTCAGCCTCAGTTGAAGAGAGTGCAACTATTGCTGGTGTTGAGATTTCCAAGATATGCAATTCCCAGCCCAAGTATAGACATAAGAAGTGATGAACTTCCTATTATCTTTATTACTAGCAAAATCAGAATCAACATATCCAAACAATTCATCAGAAGAAGTATGCTTAGAATAACAATCTCAGATTAGCAGACCCAAGCAAATATCTCAACAAATACTATAGCAAGCCAATGGTTCACACCTGGTTCAGACATGTACCTACTCAAAGCACTAATAGAGAAAGCAAGATCATGTCTGGTGCATATCAAACAATACATCACAGAACCAACAACAACATCAAAAGGAATATTTTTCATATTCTTAGTTTTAGTTAAAGACAAAGGAGCATGATTCTTAGTTAAATAAAGATGAGAACCCAAAGGAATAGCATGTTGTTTCATATTCTTGATACAAAATCTCTCCAATAACTTCAGCACATAATTTGTCTGGTCAAGCCAGAGCTTACCTTTCTTCATGTCTCTCTCAATCTTAATGCCAAATATATTCTTGGATGGGCTAAGATCATTCATGTCAAAATGCTTGGCAAGTTCCTTCTTAATAGTGACAACATCAGTAGATGATTTAGAGATCAACAGAATATATATCATCAACATACAAAAGAACATATAACACAGAACAATACTTGGGTTTCTTAAAATATAAGCAAGTATCAAATTTACTCCTTTTAAAACCCAATTGTCTTCTCTTACAAGTATCAAACTTAATATTCAATTGCATTGGAGATTGTTTAAGACCATATATAGACTTCTTAAGCAAACATGCAAAGTCAGTTTTAGATTTATCAATAAAACTTTTTGCATGTCTCATGTATATAGTCTCATTTAAATCTCCATGCAAGAAGGCAGTTTTCACATCCATCTGTTCTAACTGAAAGTCATAAACAGTTGTCATGCCAAGCAATAATCTTAGAGTTTTATATTTCACAACAGGTGCAAACTGTAATTGGCTGCATGAGTTTTTTTATTCTCTAATAAATGATAAATTGATTGCAGTGGCTAAAGAGCACTAGAAGCTAGATAAGAGTGTGAACGTGGAAAAGTGCAAAAAAAAAATTAGATAGTTTTTGGATAATACTCCATTTTATGAATTTTACAGTCGCATGTATCCATTTTGATTAAAGGTGGCAATGAATTCCATAAGACGAATACTTAATACACTCTCGACCCTTACTCCGGGCCAAACATAAGTGTCAAAGGAGATTGAATTTGGCAGCATTTTTTTAGGTAAAACAAATCTCGTCATATCTCGGTTTTTGGCTTGTTGACATATTTGATCTCATTGATTGCACGTTAAAGTTGATGGACAAGTTAAATGATTGTCATGTCTCGGTTTTTGGCTTGTTGACATATTTGATTAAATTGCTTGCACGTTAAAGTTGATGGACAAGATAAAGTTTAATAGAAGAGTGAACATTAATAGAAAAAGAGGAGTTGATGGACAAGATAAAGGATTGATTGCTCCGTTTGGTAGTTGTAAACTTTTGAAGAAGTTGTCAGTCATTGTGAATATTATCTCTACCTTAAAGTATTAAATTATATAGATGAATTGGTTCATTTGCCTTAATCTAGCCTTGTGCTTCTCTATAGAAGTCACACAACCCTAAGATTTGTGTCCTTGAATGAAGGAGTCAAAAATTTATTCACGGAGTATAAAAATCTTACTAGATTGGATCTCCATTTTAGGAGTGATGGATTGCGCAAAAATGGTCTAAGATACATTGGAAAGTATTGGAATGAACTTACTCAGGTGTTGTTAGGGTATGTTGAGGAATTGACAATGGTCTCATTGCCTTTGCTAGGGTTGCCCTAAGTTACAAAAATAGCAATGAGGGAAGACAAAGGTCAGTATAGTTGGAGTGCATTATCTGAGATTGCAAACAAGACTTCTCTCAAATGTACTTGGCTGCATGGGTTTTGTTATTCTCTAATAAATGATTAATTGATTGTAATGACTAAAGAGCACTGGAAGCTAGATAAGAGTGTGAACGTGAAAATCTTCTTTATGACAAATCTTCTAGATGTAATTGATTATAGTGATTGGTATAAACACTTGTACGAGAAAGCTAATGACAATAGGAAGTTGAAATACTCACACCATTTGATTGCTTATGAAGGTTTTAATTCATTCGCTAGAATAATTATACGTTTTGTATCAATCAAAATCAAGTGATTTCCCTAGGAGGATCTTGATTGTGTAGGGTAATGCCAACTTGGTTAAATATCAGTTTCTATGTGATTGGGGTTGATGGGATGACAACTATTGACACATGATAGTTGCTTAGAAGGGTTGGTAGTCCCATTTTGTCAAGTACATTGGGCATTTGTGCTATTTGTATGCTAAATCCTACAGGGATAGGGTTGGATATGAGTGTCAGGAGTGGTTATATTCGTAAGGAGTAACAATCTATATAAACCAATGTCGGAATAACTAGTTGAATTAGAATAACTTGGAATTGAGTCAAGGATAATGAATATCAACCAATGTTGAGAAATCGTAGGTGAAGCATTTCCTTCTTACTTCTATCAAATCCATCACAATTACTCTCTTTATTTCTCTTGCTTATTTCATACTTTGCAATCTATTTATTTTGTTACTTTAATTCAACATCCAAAGCACATTGAAACAGTATCTATCCTCGTGGATCAATTCCTAACTTACTGACTATATTAGTTAGTGGGTTTGGATTATTTGTGACAGGGAATAAACGACTTTACGCCCCATCAAAAGTGAAAAAAAAAAGACTATATAGTTTTTGGATAATACTCCGTTTTATGAATTTTACAATCGCATGTATCCATTTTCATTAAAGGTGGCAATGAATTCGACAAGACGAATATTTAATACAATCTCGGCCCTTACTCCGGGCAAAACATATGTGTTAAGGTAAAACAAATCTCATCATATTTAATTTGATCCCAAAAATTGCATGTTAAAGTTGTTGGACAAGATAAAGGATCTTCATGTCTCGGTTTTTGGCTTGTTGACATAATTGATTAAATTGCTTGCACGTTACAGTTGATGAACAAGATAAAGTTTAATAGAACAATTAACATTAATAGAAAAAGAGGAGTTCATGGACAAGATAATAAACTGTTTACTCCGATTGGTAGTTGTATTAAATTATATATGTGAATTGGTTCATTTGCCTTAATCTAGCCATGTGCTTCTCTATAGAAATCAGACAACCCTAAGATTTGTGTCCTTGAATAAAGGAGTCAAAAATCTATTCACGGGGTGCAGAAATCTTATTAGATTGAATCGACATCTTAGGAGTGATGGATTGCGCAAAAATGGTCTAGGTTACATTGGAAAGTATAGGAATGAACTTACTCAGGTGTTGTTAAGGTATGTTGGAGGAATTGACAAGGGTCTCATTGCCTTTGCTAGGGTTGCCTTAACTTACAAAAATAGCAATGAGGGAAGACAAAGGTCAGTATAGTTTGAGTACATTATCTGAGATTGCAAACAAGACTTCTCTCAACTGTAATTGGCTGCATGGGTTTTTTATTCTCTAATAAATGATTAATTGATTGTAATTACTAAAGAGCACTGGAAGCTAAATAAGAGTGTGAACGTGGAAATCTTCTTTGTGACAAATCCTGTAGATATAATTGATTATAGTGATTGGTATAAACACTTGTACGAGGAAGCTAATGACAATAGTAAGTTGAAATACTCACACCATTTGATTGCTTAGGAGGGTTTTCATTCATTCGCTAGAATAATTATACCTTTTGTATCAATCAAAATCAAGTGATTTCTCTAGAAGAATCTTGATTGTGTAGGGTAATGAATTCCACAAGACAAATACTTAATACAATGAATTTCACAAAACAAGTACTTAATACAATCTCATTTATTACTCCGGGCCTAACATATGTTGTAAAGGAGATTGAATTTGACAGTGTTTTGTGAAGATAAAACCAATCTCGTCTTCTCTCGGTTTTTGGCTTTCTGACATATTTGATCCCATTGATTGCACGTTAAAGTTGATTGACAAGAAAATGATTATCATATCTCGGTTTTTTGCTTGTTGATATATTTGATTCAATTGGTTGCACGTTAAAGTTGATGGACAACATAAAGTTTAATAGAAGAAAGAACATTAATAGAAAAAGCGGAGTTGATGGACAAGATAAATGATTGATTGCTCTGGCTGGTAGTAGTAAACTTTTGAAGAAGTTGTCAATTATTGTGGATATTATCTCTACCTTAAAGCATTAAAATATATAGGTGAGTTGGTTCATCTACATTACTCTAGGCTTGTGCATCTCTATTGAAGTCACACACCCCTAAGATTTGCTTACACGTTAAAGTTGATGAACAAGATAAAGTTTAATAGAACAATTAACATTAATAGAAAAAGAGGAGTTGATGGACAAGATAATGAATTGATTACTCCGGTTGGTAGTTGTAAACTTTTGAAGAAGTTGTCAGTCATTGTGAATATTATCTCCACCTTAAAGTATTAAATTATACTCCCTCCGTCTCAAAATACATGTCTTTTTAGAACTAAACACGGGAATTAAGAAGTAGGTTAAGTGTAATGATTAGATGTAAAAAGTAGGTTAAGTGTAATGATTAGACTTTGGTATTAGAGTATTTGTTTCTTTTTTTTTCCAATTTGTAAGGAGGAGAGTAGGGGTGATGTAAAAACTAGAGTAATGATTAGATGTAAAAGTAGGTTAAGTGTAATAATTAAATATAAAAAGACATGTATTTTTGACAAAATTACATGTTCTAAAAAGACATGTATTTTGAGACGGAGGGAGTATATGTGAATTTGTTCATTTGTCTTAATCTAGCCTTGTGATTCTCTATAGAAGTCAGACAACCCTAAGATTTGTGTCCTTGAATGAAGGAGTAAAAAATCTATTCACGGGGTGCAAAAATCTTACTAGATTGGATCTACATGTTAGGAGTGATGGATTTCGCAACAATGGTCTAGGATACATTGGAAAGTATGGGAATGAACTTACTCAGGTGTTGTTAGGGTATGTGGGAGGAATTGACAAGGGTCTCATTGCCTTCGCTAGGGTTGCCCTGAGTTACAAAAATAGCAATGAGGGAAGACAAATGGCAGTGTAGTTGGAGTGTATTGTCTGAGATTGCAAAGAGGACTTCACTCAACTGTGTTTGGCTACATGGGTTTTTTTTATTCTCTAAAAAATGATCAATTGATTGCAATGGCTAAAGAGCACTTGAAGTTAGATAAGAGTGTGAACGTGGAAATCTTCTTTGTGACAAATCCTCTAGATATAATTGATGATAGTGATTGGTATAAACACTTGTACGGGGAAGCTAATGACAACAGTAACCTGAAATACTCACACAATTTGATTGCTTAGGAGTGTTTTAATTCATTCGCTAGAATAATTATACCTTTTGTAGCAATCATAATCAAGTGATTTATCTTGGAGGATCTTGATTTTGTAGGGTAATGACAACTTGGTTTAATATCGGTTTCTAAGTGATTAAGGTTGATAGGATGACAGCTATTGACACATGCTAGTTGCTTAGGAGGATTGGTACTGCCATTCTGCGAAGTACATTGGGCATTTGTGGTATTTGTATGCTAAATCCTGCAGGGATAGGGTTGTATCTGAGTGTAAGGGGTTGTTATATTCGCAAGGAGTGACAATATATATAAACCAATGTCGAAATAACCAGTTGAATTGGAATAACTAGGAATTGAGTCAAGGATCATGAATACCAATCATTGTTGAGAAATCGTAGGTGAAGCATTTCCTTCTTATTGTTATCAAATCCATCACAATTACTCTCTTTATTTCTCTTGCTTATTTCATACTTTGCAATCTCTTTATTTTATTACTTTAAGTCAGCATCGAAAGCACATAGAAACAGTATCTCTCCTCGTGGATCGATTCCAGACTTATTGACTATACTAGTTAGTGGGTTTGGATTATCTTTGACAGGGAACGAACGACTCTACGCCCCATTAAATGTGAAAAAAAGACTAGATAGTTTTTGGATGATACTCCATTTTATGAATTTTTACAGTCACGTTTATCTATTTTGATTAATGGTAGCACTGAATTCCATAAGGCAAATACTTAATACAATCTCAGCCCTTACTTTGGGCCAAACATATGTTGTAAATGATAATTAATTTGGCAGCCTTTTGGTAAGGTATAACAAATCTCGTCATATCTCGGTTTTCAGCTTGTTGACATATTTGATCCCATTGATTGCACGTTAAAGTTGATGGACAAGATAAAGGATCATCACGTCTTGGTTTTTGGCTTGTTGTCATATTTGATTCAATTGCTTACGTGTTAAAAGTCAATGGACAAGACAAAGTTTAATATAAGAATTAACATTAAGAGAAAAGGAGGAGTTGATGGATAAGATAAAGGATTGATTGCTCTGGCTGGTAGTTGTAAACTTTTGAAGAAGTTGTCAATCATTGTGGATATTATCTCCACCTTAAAGCATTAAAATATATATGTGAGTTGGTTCATCTGCATTACTCTAGGCTTGTGCTTCTCTATAGAAGTCAAACAACCTAAGATTTGTGTCTTTGAATGAAGGAGTAAAAAATATATTCATGGGGTGCACAAATCTTACTAGATTTGATCTACATCTTTTGAGAGGTGGATTGAGCAACAATAGTCTAGGTTACATTGGAAAATATGAGAATGAACTTACTCATGTGTTGTTAGGGTATGTGGGAGGAATTGACAAGGGTCTCATTGCCTTAGGAGAGGTTGATTCAATTGCTTGCCTTAGAAGAGGGAATGAACTTACTCAGGTGTTGTTAGGGTATCTTAGAAGAGGTGGATTTAATTGCTTGCACGTTAAAGTTGATGGACAAGTTAAAGGAATTAAGATTAAAAGAAGAAGAGGTTCATCGTCCAAAAATGATTGAGAAATTAATTAAGGTGATTTCCAAGGAGAGGTGTGCACAACAACCTCAAGCATAGAACGTAAGTAAATGGGGTTTCAACCCAAATTCGATTGACATTGAGCAATGTAGCCCACATACTTATATACCAACTTGGAATCGTCCCAACTTCCAATGTGGGGTGTTTTTCTTTTTTCAAATGTGCACAACCAACATGATGATGATGGGGATGATGACATTTCCATTTTTTAATCCAGCTACACTTGGATTGACCACACTTTCGTTTCAAACTATGTTGATACCTTGCCCCTATCGATTCATATGCAAAAGAGGTAAACAATAGCATAAGAAAACACCATAGTTTCATTCGAGTGTTATTTTATAATTGAATTAAGTTCAAATGGCATGCCATCTATAAGTGAGGTGACTAAGAGAGCTTACACAGATTTATATGCATGGAAGAGCTGGAACTGGATATCATCACCGACATATTTGTTCCTTAATGGAGCCTTCTTTACCATATCAGGAGTCAAAGTTAGAGTTGCTTATGCCCAAGCCACGAACTTAGCAACCAAATCCTCTTATTGGATTAGTGGATTGGTTCTCGGACTATAGCAACTGGTGCTCTTCAATGTCGCCTTAGTCGTGCCATTGGTGCTATTCTTCCATCGATCAATTACCTTGTACATTCGAAATACCTTGGTAGATTTTTTTCTACCCCTAGATTCACTCTTATGCCTTATCCAAAAACTCTCTATTTTATGAGCTTACTCGATAAAGCATGCTTAGAAGTGTTGTTCATCTCCTCTATATTGTAATTACAAGTAGCACTAAAAAAATGTGATGTTATTGATGCATTATTGTATATATGGCCCTTTTCTTTTTTGTAATACTCACACATTAATACAAGGTGTGCTGGTTGACAAATGAAATATACACAATGCTTTTGACCTACAAATGTGTCTTCAAATCCTTCATAGCTTTGTATCAAACAAATTGAAAGATAAATACCACTGATGTTTTACCCAATGTTCAATGCATAATTACCTAAGAAAGGTGAGCTCAACATATATTGGTGTGGTTGGCTCTTGATTCTTATTGGTTGCCTGATACTCAATGGGCTTGGACAATCTTTGTTTGGATTTGGAAAATCTTTGATTGGACCTGTCAAACTCTTGAACCAATTCAAGGATAGATTTAGAATTCTTTATATTCTCCACTCTTCCAAGGTTCTACAAGTTTCTCCTTCTCCAAGCTTTCACACTCCAAGAGGACTCAATGGCTTGATAGCTATAAATAGGAGATTCCTCCTCACATTTCCTATATCCACGAACATCATCCCATCAAAACCCTACACATAAATTAGTCTCCTTCCAAGCATCCTATTCCACTTTATTGTTTTAAACCATGAGTTTTTTTCCTAGTATTTCGGTTTTACACGAAAAAATATGTGTATTTTATCTTGCCTTATTTCTCTCTATTTGTAATTATTTTCTTTTGATGTGTTCTCTTTAACCCTAACAATTGTATTCATGTGTTATTGGTGTAACGGCCCAGGATTATGATTCTCGGGTTACGTTTCGAGAGATGAAACCCCTGTTGGATCTTGCACTCCGAGTACAGGTTGAAGGTTTGAAACTGAAGATTAGTAGTTTAAAGTGGGATTTTGCACCCAAATCCATAGGGTCCGTTGGAGATCCCGGGGTAAAACCCTTGTACCTTTCCTAAGACTAAGTCGCGAAAATCCTTTTTAGCGTGCAATTCCAAACAGAAGTCTAAAACGATACATAGGGTTCCACGACAGAGTCGGGTTAAAACGTAGTCCATGTAATGTAAAATCCAAAAACCGTGATAGTCTGTGGAGTCAGAGTCTCAAGGCGCTCTCTCTCCGCCATGCAAAAGGACCCCGCTCGCAGAGTCAAGAACATCGTCGGTTACACATATAACATATACCTAAAAATATAAAGCGGGCATAGGATCAGATCGAAGCTCGCATGGTTGATCCCCACATATAAATACACATGCACGCTATACCTAATAACATGCTTCCAATGCAGGACAAGAATATTAACACACAAGACATTTTTGCAGTTTATATATGTGCATAATAATAAATAGGGCCCTAGCATAGAATGCCAAGTGGCATATCCCTCTCCTACCACCGCCCCCCTTTCCGATAGGGCGGAGACTGGCCAGCTCATGAATCCATTCCATTCCATAATATTTGGATCAAGCCGATTAGCCCAATCCGTAACCTTATAGATGAATAAAGCCCGCATGCAACTCCCGTAGTCATGCTCATAATACTCATGCTCGCAATATATATATATATATATATATATATATATATATATATATATATATATATATATATATATATAGAGAGAGAGAGAGAGAGAGAGAGAGATAGAGGTTGGGTCATGTGTTAACAACTCTTACGGTGTTAAATGTTAACAAATCAATATTCGACAAAATTTATCAAATATTCATCACAGTCACTCAAATATTCATCACAGTCATTCAATTATTCACAATTTCCGAAAGGGTTTGAGTTTTTTGGGTGATAAATTTTTTTTAATTGGCAATAATTATTAATTGAAATGAATCTCTTAAATGTTATCGAAAAGCTTTGATGAATAATTGAGTGATTGTGATGAATATTTGATAAATTTTGCCGAATATTGATTTGTTAACATTTAACACCGTAAGAGTTGTTAACATTTGATTCGTATTCTAGAGGTTGGGTCATGTGTTAACAACTCTTACGGTGTTAAATGTTAACAAATCAATATTCGGCAAAATTTATCAAATATTCATCACAGTCACTCAATTATTCATCAAAGCTTTTGTTAAAATTAATCAAATATTCATCACAGTCACTCAATTATTCACAATTTCCCAAATATTCATCAATATTTGGCAACATTTAAGAAATATTCATCATAGTAACACAATTACGGGATTGGGGGTGGATACACGCGCAAGGGTTTGAGTTTTTTGGGTGATAAATTTTTTTTATTTGGCAATAATTATTAATTGAAATGAATCTCTTAAATGTTGTCGAAAAGCTTTGATGAATAATTGAGTGACTGTGATGAATATTAGATAAATTTTGCCGAATATTGATTTGTTAACATTTAACACCGTAAGAGTTGTTAACATTTGATCTGTATTCTATATATATAAGTATAAAGGTGATGCCATATATGACTCGACTGACTCAGGAGGAGACCCGATGGGACTGGGCCATCCTATGACCTTAGCAAAGACTCTAGTGACTTCACAGATAACGGTCGTTCTGTTTACAAACGCATAAAGAATAAGTATGCTCATATGTTAATGCAACCTAGCATGATACTACATGGCATGCTATGATGAGATGCAACACCTAGTATATCATGCACATATAAGCAGGGAGAGGTCTGATCAGTCTGAGTAAGCCCCGAGAGAACTTACCTGGCTAGCAGAACAGCAAAATAGGAACCCGACACACAGTAAGCACAATCACAAAGTATCACCTAAATAAATAATGAGAATACACTGAGTATACTTTTATAGTCACTCTGAACACATATATCACACACTCATACAAGCAGATCAATAAACAAGTTCGCATCTGTCATACTTTCAGATCATCATGATCAACCATCTCTTATCTCCTACCATATTCAGCATAACTTGTCAATTCATTCGCTTAAGACAATTCAACTTCCATATCATACTTAGCCAAATTCACATATTACCATTTCATACTCATGCTTAGCATATGAACATATATCATCATCATCATAAGTAACTAACATTTGTCTTCTTATAATAAATCACCACAAGTCATGCTATTAGTCACACATATCATACCGTTAGTCAAACGATCATATCATCACGCTAGTTAGTCATCAAACAAGTCAGATTCCCAAGTTAGTCCCAAAACCGTTTCAAAATCCGCGTCAAACAGTTAATAATTCCGACCCTTGAAAATGCTCGCAAAATTCCTTTTTCAATTTATTAATTAAAACACTTTCCAACCTTGAAATTCTTTTCCAAATTTCTTTTTAAATTATTAAGTCCAAATAACATATTTTAAATCCCAATAATGTTATATTGCATTTTAAATACCATTTATCAAATACTTTCACAAAATACTTCCAAATCCTTTTAAAATCGCAACCATTTTTTTTATTTAATAAAACCAACCCTTTATAAAATCTCCAAAATAATATTTTATATTTTAAATCCTCAAATAATATTAATTAATTAAATAAATAATTTATAAAACAAAACCGGCCCAAAATTGCACCCAAACTGGCCCAAGATGAACAGTGTCGCGGCCGCGGCTTGACCGCGCCAATGGCCTCCTGGGCCCCTGGCTGCCCCAGCGACCTTCATCTTCTTCCTCCGTTTTGAAGGCTTGTTTTGTCCCTCTCGATGGAGCTTGGATTCCTTCCATTTTTGCCCCCTCTCATCCTCTCCGGCACTCATTCCCGACCCTTAAGAATGTGAACAACGGATCAAAGGTAGGGATTGAAATGGACGAAGCTCACCGAGGTATTCGTGAGCGTCGGAGCTTCGATCGCAGGTTCGGGCGTCGTCAAAGGCTCGCGATGGATCGTCGGACCTGCACCGGACATAGGTGAGCATGATGGTGGAGCTTGAGGGCGATTTCGATCAAAAACGGAGGAGAACGGCTTACTGAAGCGGCGTTCGTGCTCGAACGGGGAAGGTGGAGCTCTAGTGGCTCGGTGGTGGCGACGGGAAGCCTTTGGGGCTGCTGCAGGGCGCGCGCTCATGGACGTCGGGGGAGGTGCGGGATGGTGTCGTTGCTGCTGCCCTTCAAGGAGCAAGGAGGGACGAAGGTGGGAGCGGCGGTGGTGGCGTTTGGTGAAGGTGGATAAGGTGACGATGGTGGTGATGGGGGTGGCGATGGGGAGGGGGGGGGGGGAAGAGATGATGATGGTGGATGCGGGGTGATGGTGAGGAGGAAGGAGTGATGGTGGTGTGGAATGTGAAGCCGAGAGAGCAGGAGAGTGAGGATGGGAGTTGGTGATGGTGATGGTGAAGGAGCGGGAGAGTGAATGGTAGAGGAGGAATGGTGAATGATGGTATGGGAAGTGGGGGTGAATTTGAAGGGTATGGCGAGGGAGTGGGAGGGGACTGCGTGTGGGGTTGGTTAAAACCAATACTCAGAAATAAATCCCGAATACACGAATTTCGAACCCCGAAATTAGTTCCTGAATGTTAGTTTCCCCGAATCCCGCTTTCTCGATTGATTAGATTTTTTAAAATCGAAAAAAGGACATCGCCATCCGAATTTATTTTAAATTCTCAAGGTGAAAGGACGGAATCGTTCGTCAAATTTTAAATTTAGGTCGAAATCCGCTCTACGAGTTTTAAATTCGATTTAAATTTATTTTTAATTTCCTTTTTTAGAAAAATTAGGATTCGAAAATCTGAGCCTTTACATCATCCACCTCTAAAAACAAGTCTCATTCCCGAGACTAAAATCATTTTAAAACAAGGGGATGAAGTTCAAAATAGGTGAGTACATGGGTCACGTCATTGATCCCGTAAGTATCTCACAAGTGCCCCCATAAGATCTTACAGGTTGTCATGATCATAATATCCCCAATAGGTCGTAGCAAGAATGCGACATAGGCCCCTATCACATCCTTACTCTGACTTCTCGGTCATATCATAACTCGAAAAGCATCATAGCGTCACCACTAGGTCTTAGCAAGCAATCTACAGGTCCCTCCAGAAATGCTTGTATCCACTTCGTGTGGCGTTATAATGAAAAGTTCGGGTTGTGTTAGTTTTTCTCAAAATCCAAGTTAGTCCTTTCAAAGCACTGTTCAAACTCCTTCAAATCCGACGTAAGTCAAAAGCATTTCCAACTTCCCAATCATCCTACCATCCACCTCTAAGGGCTAATCCCATTTTTTCTTCCTAGGTTCCACATTAGAATCAGGTTCTAATAATTCAGTTTCTATCATTTCTAACATTTCCAATAAGGCGTCATATAACATAGCAATCATGAAGCGTGTTCAATAGCATGCCAAGGTCACATTGAGGATAATCACACACCATAACACATATAGTATAACATCACACATAGTAGGATTCAGCACATCATACTTGTGCTAACTATCAAGATTCATCATGTCAGAGTCACACAGGTACCGCCGCACATCAACATTCCATCAAGATCAAGGTATAACTATGTTAGTATTAATACCAGCTCAGTATTGTCTATGGCAATACATCATAGAATCAACGTCGTCTACAGCATAGAATTTGCACAACATTCGGTCCCAAGTAACGCATAATACTAGGTCACACCCTCGAGAAACCTGTCTATAACTACCAACTCAAGTCAGATAATAGATCTAAAAACCATTACATTCCGCTTAGCATACAATCTCTCTATCCTCATAACTAATCACAATTCAAGGCCTACATCCCAACCCAATTACTAGGTAAGCCAACTCTTATGCCACCAAGCCATCTAAGGATCCATCTACTTCGATAACCAAAACTTGAGTCCCAACCTTCCATTATACCATCTTAAACCCATATCTCGGGGCTCCCAATCACTCAAATTCCCTATTCCGTCAAGCACAATAACTTGACCATGCATCTACCAAGACTCCTTATCAAGCACAACCTCGTCCTAGGGTTTCCATAACAATCTTGCTTACTCTTCCTAGGCTCTCAACATTCATTTGACTATCATCCCTCAAAAGACATCTCGAATCACCTTGCTACCCTGATCACACTTCCCACCCCACTAAGCACTCTCGCCAATCATACACCTTTAAGAAACCAACTCCTACTGACCATCTTTACACATGACATTCTCACCCCTATATCCTCGACATTCCCAAAAAGGGTTCGCCTCCTAAGCCACTCTCGTACTTCAAGCATTTTACCTCGCTAGAATCTACTCATCCGTCTACTCCCGACAAGCTCTAACGTAGAAAACCATCTAGTGCTAACTCTTAACCACGAATCACCAAGTTTCTCATCACCCGCGTCCATCCCAAGTAACCCACAACACATTCTACCTATCTAGCTCTCAAGACCCAATCGATCCAAACCTTAGCAATTCATTTCCCAAAAGATCATGAGAATTCACCTGCCACCAGCCTAAATTCCCCATTACGGACCTCACGAAACCCTAACCAATCGCAACTCCTCAAGCAGTCCTACTCTAGTTCCTCCTCTCTTCACATTCCTAAATTGCCTCAAGCTACCACTCCATAACCACGACACCTTAGTATTAAAACCTTTATCCATCGACCACTATTTCATAGGAAACTCTATGCCAGCCTAATCCGGTTTACCCACAGCATTGCAACATTACCGAGTCTCACACAATTCTCCAACCTATCAAATTTTCAACATCCTCTACCTGGACTAGCTTCCTTATTTCCACATGTTCCCAAATGTCCCAGATCACGCTTCCTCAAATCTCGATATCTTACTGCCTAAAGCCCTCATTTGCCGATCATCACTCCAACAAAACTCTATATCACCCTCACTCGGATTTCCCAAGTACCATAATTTCACCAACCTTCTAAGACCTATCTTCTCCTAGCATTCCCAAATCCATATTCAAAATTACCCTATATCGAACCTCAAGCAATCAGTCTTTCTAGCAACCTCCACGATATTCTAGCCTAGCTACCAGCCTTTCCTAGAAGGTTCATCTTACATTCTCAAATACGTCAATAGCCAAAACAATTCCTACACAACAATCTCGATTCTTTCTTATGCACGCTAAAATCCTCTAACAACGCATCTAGAATCATTCACTCGCTATTTTTTAATTAATATAATGCAAGGAAGGTTTAGATACTTTTGAAAATATATGCTAAGCCTTTACTACATATGCAATTTCCTGAAATTTGAAGCTAGAAACATATATATCATATATTCTAAAATGAACCTAGAAACGTCAAATTTGTTGGGACTAGGAGCCTCATCAATAGATTACTATATTACATTCACATTGTCTTAATTAACAGATGTTAATTAAGCCCATCAATCATAAAAACACATCCATTCAGTTTCAAAAACCCAAATAAGAAAAACAAAAAAGTTGATAACCTTGTAGATTCACCTCACCTTGATGGGAAACGAACAAGAATCTGAGCAATTTGGCCTGCTAGCAGTTACATTGAAGCGGAAAGATTCGAAACAGGGTTCAATAAGAACGGGGCGACACAAATTTGGGTTTTTACAGATTTGAAAATTAGGGGTTTTTGTTTACCTAGAATGAGGAGGTTGTTAATAAGGGGTTTCTTCACAGAAATGAAGTCGACGACGAGGATGGAAGCGAAGAGGAGCTTCGGTGAAGAAGAGACGACAATGGAGGTCGGCAGGGGGACTCTGTGATGGAGCTGCGCGGGTGAGGAGTCGGTGACGAAGGGAGTCAATGATGGAGGCCGGCAGTGAGGAGAAGTGGTCGAAGCGCAGACAATTCCGAGATATGATACAAGAAATATACCAATATAATATAACCCAGAAATTTTTTATATGATCCAGGGTATATTCATTTTAATAAAAAAAATGAAGACAACTTGCCAGTTTTGCCATTACACCCCACAATTTCGAGATCCGGGTTAATAGATCACGGGCTAAAATCCATAATTTCTACTAGTGTCGGTAAAGGGTCACGAAGAGAGCTACTGGGAGTGGTGGCTGCGAATTAAAGGTGTCTTACCTGCAGACCGAGTTAGATGGTGGGTGGTGCTGCTTTGGGGAATATGGTAATGATAGAAACAAAAATATTTTTGAAGGGTATGATAATCCACTGTAAAACCTAAGTTTCGAGAACTAGAAATCGGTTTAAGCGGAAGCGAAGGCGATCGTAAACGATAAACGCATGATCGAAACAGAAAACACATGCAAGATCAAGAACACAGCGATTTTACGTGGTTCGGAAAAATGCCTACATCCATGGGGCCTCAAGAGATGGCCGAATCCACTATAGAGAGTTCGTACAAGGGATGATCAAACAATGAAAGTAAACAACCCTAGATCTAACATGCATGTGAATCAGAAAGTACAAAAGGAGAAGAGAAATCCCCTTGTATGGGATAACCGAAGATCGAAGAAGACTTTGATCTTCTAAACCCTGGATCTCAGAAGGCACAGAAGAGCGGCCACCCAAGAGGACGCCGGAGCTCGATCCACCTTCCTAGAGATACAAACAGCCACCTTCTTCTCCAAGCGCTCTCAAGCCGACGGCAAGAGTTGAGAGAATCTCAAACCCTAGAAACCCTAGCGGAGCGTTTGTGAGGAGAGAGAGTGTGTTAGCTGAATGGTCGCACCAACAATGAAGGATATGAGCTTATATAGCTAGGTTAAGCCCGAGCCTCCAAAACGCATTGCTTCACACAAGGTAAGGTAAGTGGCAAAGCTCGGCGTCCATGGGCTACCAGGCTCAATCCGAGCTGAGACGTTGGGCCAGATATTGGGCCTAAGGCCCAATCTGTCATCTTCCCTTCATCATACTTCTATACATATACTATATGTTATATGTTATATAATATGTGTTAACTCCACTATTATATAGTTAATCTCGTTAGCGGATCAAGCCTAAATGGCTCAATTCTACTCAGTCGAGACCAACTCAAATAGTGCATCACATATATATAGCATACACTATATAATACTTGTATAGTCATCATACACACATACATGTCCATACACACATAAAACAATATTACATGCCAAAGTAAAAGACTAGGAAAAGTAACACATAACATTACAAATACCCCTCTACTTTTCTAAGTCTTGCACTGGGCAGACTCAAACTCTACAGATAAGTGGATTCTTCATGCCATGTCCATCCTTAGCCGAATCACACATCACACATAGATCACTGGAGTTCCTCCGGGTGGAGGAAGTTCCTGCAGAACACAAACTTATCATGAGGAACGATCTTTGTGCCAAAATCTGCAGGATTAAGTCTACCATCAATTTTCTTAACATGAATGATGTTATCTTCAACCTTTTCATGAATGAAATGATACCTAACATCAATACGTTTAGTTCTTTCATGGTACATAGGATCTCTACAAAGATACAGAGCACTTTGGCTATCTATATGCAACACAGATGTATAATGCTTCATTTCTACTTCTTTCAGAATACCTTGCAGCCAGATAGCTTCTTTACAAGCTTCTGTAGCTGCTATGTATTCTGCTTCAGTAGAAGATAATGCAACTATAGGCTGTTGTTGGGATTTCCAGGAGATACAGTTACCTGCCCATGTATACACATAGGAAGTAATTGATTTCCTGGTATCCTTATTACTAGCATAGTCAGCATCAACAAAGCCATGCAATTCAGATGCAGAAGAATGCTCAGAATATAGCAATGACAGATTAACAAAGCCAAGCAAGTATTTCAACAGATATTTCATGGACAACCAATGCTTTTCAAAAGGATTAGACATGAATCTACTTAGAGTACTGATAGCAAAAGCCAAGTCAGGTCTAGTGCAGATCATAGAGTACATCACAGACCCAACAGCAGCATCATATGGAATAGATTTCATAACTTTCATCTCAGCAGAAGACAACACATCTTTGGATTTAGTCAAGTCAAGATGAGGACCTAAAGGAATATTATTCACTTTATCACCAGAAATATGAAACCTATCAAGCACCTTATGAATGTAATCACACTGATGCAACCATAATTTTTTATGCTGTCTATCTCTAAGAATGGACATCCCCAAGATTTTCTTGGCAATACCCAGATCTTTCATATCAAAATGCTTTTGTAAGTTCCTTTTAATGTCTAGAATGCAATCTTTAGATTTAGAAATCAACAGGATATCATCAACATATAAAAGAACATAAGCAGCAGGACCATTTCTTTTAACACCTTTAAAATACAAGCATGTGTCAAACTTACTTCTTTTAAAACCTAAGCTAAATCTCATGCATCTATCAAACTTAATGTTCCACTGTCTTGGAGATTGTTTAAGTCCATAGATGGATTTATTTAGCAGGCAAGCATAGTCAGGATGCACAGAATCAACAAAGCCCTTGGGCTGTTTCATATATATAGTCTCATCCAAGTCACCATGCAAGAAAGCAGTTTTAACATCCATTTGCTCTAATTCAAAATCATGCACAGCAGTCATAGCAAGTAAAAGTCTAAGAGTTTTATACTTAACTACTGGAGCAAAGATTTCATTGTAGTCTTCACCTTCTCTTTGGGTGAAACCTTTAGCAACAAGCCTGGCTTTATATCTAGGTGGATCAGATTTAGACACACCATCTTTAAGCTTAAAAATCCATTTGCAATCTATAAGTCTTGGAGTATTAGGTTTAGCAACTAAAGTCCAGGTCTTATTTATTTTCATAGACTCAATCTCTTCATTCATAGCCCTTTTCCAATCCTTAAAGTGAGCACATTTTATAGCCTGTTCATAAGTGTCAGGAGTAAAGTGTTTAACAACCTCAGAAACTAAACAAGCAAACTCATCAATGTTGTTAATGAACCTTTTATTAGGAATGACAGCTCTAGGACTCCTATCCCTAGTTAACTGCCAATCAGTGAGATCATGTCTTTCAGCTACTGAAGTACTAGAGGAACCAGAACCAGAAGCAGACACAGATTCAGCAAGAGCATCCTCATTCTCAGAAATAGGAGAGGGAGAAGAGGAAGAAACAAAGGATTCAACAACAGGTTCATGCACTGCCCCACCCAATTGGTGAGGTTGCACAATCACAGAAGAAGGAGAGGGAGGAGAAACAGAAGTAAGAGTCATAGGAGGGGAGGAATAACCAGTATCAAACTCATCATCAGTCCCAGGATCAATGTCCTTAGGGACATAGAACTGATCACCATTATGTACCTGCAGGTTAGAGTCATGCACAGTAGGAACAGGCAATTTAAAATGAAACTCATTTTCATTAAAAATGACATTCCTACTCACAATTGTTTTATACACACCAGGTTGAACAAGTAAAAGTTTATAGCCTTTAACCCCTTGAGGGTACCCCAGAAGGACACACTTTTGTGACCTGGGGTCCAGCTTACCTTGGTTGATGTATGAATATACAGTGCAACCAAAAGGTTTAATGTGATCAAGGTTAGGCTTTCTTTTATACCATAGTTCATAAGGAGTTTTAAAATCAATCACAGAAGAAGGGGATCTGTTTATCAAATATGCAGCAGTCATAACAGCTTCACCCCATAAACAATGCTTCAAACCAGAAGAAAACAACATGCATCTAGCTTTTTCAAGAAGAGTCCTATTCATCCTCTCAGCAGTACCATTCTACTGAGGGGTGCCAGGGATAGTCAAGTGCCTTCTTATGCCATGTTGTTTACAATAAGCATCAAACAGGGAATTGCAAAACTCAAGGCCATTGTCAGTTTTTAAACATTTTACAGACAGACCAGTTTCCTTTTCAACCATGGTTTTCCAGACTTTAAAGGTTTCAAAAGCTTCATCTTTAGTTTTAAGCAAGTAAACCCAAACTTTCCTACTATAATGGTCAATTAAGGACATAAAATACCTTTTAAGACCAACAGTAGAAACCTGGGCAGGGCCCCAAAGATCAGAATGAACATAATCAAGAGGGGCAGCAGAAGCATGAACAGATGACTTAAAACCTTTTCTAGTATGCTTGCCTAAGACACAATTTTCACACAAGTCAATGGAACATGGTTTAGCAGGTATGATGCCAGTTTTATATAAATGCTCTAAACCTTTATTACCAATATGACCTAGTCTAACATGCCATAACATAGAATCATGCAAGGACAGAGACTTGTCAACAGCAGTAAAGGCAGTAGCAGAAGAATTGATGACAGGGGAGGCAATTAGTTCATAAAGGCCAGATTTTCTCAAGCATTTAATCACAGGTTTACCATCCTTAGACACAATTCTAACACCATCAGAACTGAACACATCATAATGCAATTCTTCAAGGGCACTTTCAGACAGTACATTTCTTCTTAAATCAGGAACCCACTTAACATCCTTTATAACTCTAATGACATTGTCAAACATTCTTAAAGCAACAGAACCAACACCTTTAATCTTGAGCACAGAATGATCACCAAGCATGACAGTACCCACATCATAGCACTTAAGATCAGAAAACCAAGATTTATGGAAGGTAGCATGCATAGTACATCCTGAATCTAAGATCCAGGAGTTACTGTCACCAGAATTTAACAAAGCAAGGACCTCATGAGTATAGTAAGGATGGGATTCAAGCACAGCAGACACATTGGGTTTTTTACCAACAGCTTTCTCATCTTTTTTCCTCTTAAAACAATGTTTTTCTATGTGACCAGTTTTAGAGCAGTAAGTACACAACAAGTGAGATTTATCAGGTTTACTATTTTGATTTGTCTCAGGTTTACTGGAATCCTTTTGAAGGGGCTTATTGTTGTTGTTATTATTCTTATTGCCTTTGAATATGCCCCTAACAATAAGGACTTCATCCTTATTGTCAGGTTTGTTCACAGATCTAAGCTCATGTTTGTTTTTAAAAACTTTCAAAGATTCATTTTTCTGAATAATGGACTCAAGAATGACCTTTTTATCCAGTTTATCAGTACTGTATTGAACAACATCCTTGAAATTATCAAACTGAGCAGGCAAAGAATTCAACAAAAGCACACATTGTTGAGTTTCCTCAACTTTATCACCACATCTTTGCAAATCTTGTAAAATAGTTAAAAAACCTATCCAGATTTTCAGAAAGAGGGCAAGAAACATCCATTTTGAAATTGAACAGCTTATTAAATAGGTTGACACGAGAAGAGAGAGATTTTACCATGTATAAATTTTCCAAACCTACCCATAGCTTATCAGCTGAGTCAAAAATAAGCACTTGTCGAGCAACTTCATCACCCAAGCGAAGCATGATCTCACTGTGGGCTTGCTGATCAATTTCCTGGATTTTTTCCTTAGAAGTGTCATCTGGGTACTTGCTTGTTATAGCAACCCAACATTTTTCTTTGATAAGGATGGCCTTCATTTTAAGTTGCCACATAGCAAAATTTGTGTGGCCATTGAAGGGCCTTAGATATGCACCCTTATCACCCATTTATACACACTGTACCTGCAAGTGACAAGAGAACACCACGAAGTCAGTAAATAGGCAAGGGTTACAGTTAAAGATTCAAGAAAGGCTTGAATCAGAAGTGCAGAAAGCAGATCCAAGTGAACTAGCCTAGCACAAAGCAGTAAAACTAGCAGATCTGAAGCACAAAGAACGATCTAAGCATAGAGAGACCTAGATCTATCAAACAAGGGTGTGGTACGTCACGCAGGGGGGGTTCGGACCAGCGATGTCGCCTTTTTAGGTCCGTCCGAGGCCCTACGTCCAATCCCTATCTCTGAGAATCAAGAATGATACAGAGAATCGAGAGAGGGACACCTAAGCTCTGATACCACGTTGTAAAACCTAAGTTTCGAGAACTAGAAATCGGTTTAAGCGGAAACGAAGGCGATCGTAAACGATAAACGCAAGATCGAAACAGAAAACACATGCAAGATCGAGAACACAACGATTTTACGTGGTTCGGCAAAATGCCTATATCCACGGGGCCTCAAGAGATGGCCGAATCCACTATAGAGAGTTCGTACAAGGGATGATCAAACAATTAAAGTAAACAACCCTAGATCTAACATGCATGTGAATCAGAAAGTACAAAAGAAGAAGAGAAATCCCCTTGTATGGGATAACCGAAGATCGAAGAAGACTTCGATCTTCTAAACCCTGGATCTCAGAAGGTACAGAAGAGCGGACACCCAAGAGGACGCCGGAGCTCGATCCACCTTCCCAGAGATACAAACAGCCACCTTCTTCTCCGAGCGCTCTCAAGCCGACGGCAAGAGTTGAGAGAATCTCAAACCCTAGAAACCCTAGCGGAGCGTTTGTGAGGAGAGAGAGTGTGTTAGCTGAATGGTCGCACCAGCAATGAAGGATATGAGCTTATATAGCTAGGTTAAGCCTGAGCCTCCAAAACGCAACGCTTCACACAAGGTAAGGTAAGTGGCAAAGCTCGGCGTCCATGGGCTACCAGGCTCAATCCGAGCTGAGACGTTGGGCCAGATATTGGGCCTAAGGCCCAATCTGTCATCTTCCCTTCATCATACTTCTATACATATACTATATATTATATGTTATATAATATGTGTTAACTCCACTATTATATAGTTAATCTCGTTAGAGGATCAAGCCTAAATGGCTCAATTCTACTCAGTCGAGACCAACTCAAATAGTGCATCACATATATATAGCATACACTATATAATACTTGTATAGTCATCATACACACATACATGTCCATACACACATAAAACAATATTACATGCCAAAGTAAAAGACTAGGAAAAGTAACACATAACATTACATCCACCAATGGTAGCAGTAAGGAAACTTCAATTGGAGGTAGAATGGGCAGGGAAATTGGGAGGGAGTAGTGAACAAACGCACTACTGATGAACAATGGGATCGTCCACGACAAGGATACATCAAAATTAATGTTGATGCGGGATTGGTGATTGAAGTGATGGATGGTATTGGATTTATAGCACGTACGGATTCGGGTGAACTGGTAATGGCGGCTTCGAAAAGAGTCCGGAAGAACGGGGATATTGAAGCTCTTGAGGCTGAAGCGCTATTATATATGGAGGACGTTGTCTATATTGACTATGGGATATCGCAAAACCGAGATTGAATCTAATTGCCAAGTGGTTATTAGGATGCTTCAATGCAAGGACATCCAGAGAAATCCAACTGGTCAAGTTATTGCAACTATTCTTGATATGCTCTCATGTTTTGAACGTTGTTTAGTTTCACATGTTCGTAGGAGCGCTAACCAAATGCGCATAGTCTAGCTAATCTTGATTTAATTGCCCTGATAGTGTGGTATGACTTATGAGGTTGGGCTACTTCCGACTCATGTAATAGATTTCCTATGTACATCGTGTGTGTTTGGATTCCATTGCATTTTAATTATAATGCAATTATTTTACCTCGTTTTATGTGACCGTTTGGTTGTAAAAATAAAAATCTCGTAAAAATCTCGTAAAATCGTAATTTAACCAAATAATCACATAAATCGAGATAAAATAATTGCATTATAATTAATACATCGTGGAATCCAAAAACACCATAATTTTAACACCTTAAAAATTGTGTTGACCAAACACCGCCTTATCATTTTGCATTATAAACATAATACATTTGTAATCCAAACACACCCAATATTCCAAATTAATATAATGTTAATTAATAATTATGATTCATAAAAAAAACTAACAACTAATAATCCAACACATAAAAACCAAGTTTAGATATATCACATCAAATTTCGCATGATATATTGTCGAGGGCAAAGTGTCCATTAATTATTACACCATTTTCTAGCAGGGCTTAACCTATCCACCGATCATTACTCCAAAAACAAACAAACAAAATAAAAATCCATATCCACTGTACTTGATCAAATAAGGAGATATTAATAATTATGATTCATAAAAAAGCAAAACATACAAGAGCAAGAAATATACCAATTCAATACACTCAATCACACGCCAACAAATCTATATCTATATAAAATACTAAAACAGAGGCCTGAAACGGGCTCTGGTGCGATCTCGCGTCCACGGAATTTTCTGGATTAAAGCGGGATTATTTTTGCTTACGTGTCATTTTCTGGATTAAAGTGGTATTATATTTCTGGCCCACATCAATTAATAAACAAATATAGTTAGGTTAAAAACTTATCTTTTTAAATCAAATAATCTATCAAATATAACCTTATATTTTAATTAGATAAATATATCATACACAGTACATAAAACATATCCAATCTTTTCTTTTTATATTTCACATCTAAAAAGTAATATTTTCAATATATTAACTTAATACCTTAATCCCTATGTAAATATTTTACAAACATTACCGGTAAATATTATTATATTTAAATATAATAAAATGACCATCTTAATTTGATGACCAAAAATATTACATTCGCACACGATTTTACAATAATTAATTTATTGTTAAAGAAAGTATAAATTAAACATTATATATTTGTTAAGAAACCGCATAACGGGCGGATAGTAAGACTAGTAAAATACTAAAACAGAGGTCTGAAACGGGCTCTGGTGCGATCTCGCGTCCACGGAATTTTCTGGATTAAAGCGGGATTATTTTTGCTTACGTGGCATTTTCTGGATTAAAGTGGTATTATATATCTGGCCCACATCAATTAATAAACAAATATAGTTAGCTAAAAACTTATCTTTATAGATCAATAATCTATCCAATATAACTTGAATTAGTTGTTATACATATTTATTATTTTCATGCTTTTGTTAATAAACTATATTATTTATTATTTTAAAAGATGAAGAAGGAATATTTGGTGCGTTATTCTACCTTTTAGATCAAATTGAATATAATATATTTATATATGGTTTTATTTTTGTGAGCCACGTCAATTAATTATCTAATATAATATTTTAATATAATTAATATAATAAAATATAATTTATTAACAAAACGCGCAACCGCGGGTAACGAATACTAGTAATGAATTAAATTAGAATCCAAATTAAATGGGCCCCGAAATATAATGCAGATAGCACATACACACGCTCTCTAGCTTCCACTCTTATTAAATCAGCGGATACGCCCGCCAAGACTTCAGCCAAATTTAGGTAAAAGAAGGGTTGATTCAGCACATGACAAAACATCCTCACACAGCACAACCTGCAGTCCAATATATCAACGAAATTGGTATAAACATCGATCACTCACAACTTCACAATTCAATTATATATATGTAGCTAGATAGATACAGTCAAGTAAGTAATTAATTTGCAGAACGTGGTGGATACCTAGAGACCGATCGATGAAGTAGAAGCCTTATTGATCGAGCTAATTAATATACCAGTCGTCGTCGTCGTCTGTCTTCAACGATAAATCCACAAAATTGGCCTCGCCTTGAGCTTTGAAATGAGGACATGTGTTGTACCTCTCAATTCCCCTTATACAAGGATCACAATCAATGTGAATGGAGTTGGGAAAGCCGTTAGGGAGGTGATTCAACCTTTTACACCTAACTAACTCCAAGCTTTGGAGATTAGGAAGGGCTCCTTCCCCGATCTCCCACTCTTCCATTTCTCGTTGCCCGATGAGATACAGTACATTCAGCTGCTTAAAGCTAAGAGCCGAGAACTTAATCCTCCGACCTACCAAAACCCGTCCATGTATGTGGAGTTGTTTTAGGCAAGGAAGTTCCTCCAAGGCTGAAAGACCTCCTTCCCCAATGTCACACTCCCAGAGCTGCACCCATGTCAAGGTCTTGGCAAATACATTCCCCCACCCATCCTTTCCGAAGTCTACGGATTTCAACAACATTGATGGACCCGCGATAGAAAATTTCGTCAAGTTTGGATGAGTTATGAAGGAGCTGAGAATTGTAGGGTATTTCTCTAGAAGATCTCCACGGACCTTTAGACGAAAGGAGTTGATGATCAGCTGCTCTGGATTTATCATAAACGGAGCCTTCAGTACCCCTTCCAACACATCCTTTGCCTTGAACCAATAATAGTCCTTCATTGAGAAAACCCTAATGTTAGTCATTTTCATTAGGCATTCGGTCTCACATTTTTTAGGGTTGAAGTTCTTCATCGTTTCCATTTGGGATCGGAAAGTCAATTTCTCATCACCTTCAACGCCAATATCCGCCGGGAGATACAAGTGCCTCAATCTTTCCATCTCATGAAACTTGTTGCATAACATCATTTTCTGCCAGTTACATCGTAAGTCAAGAGTCTCCAAGTATTTGAGATTGTAAATGGATGACGGTATTTTAATGACTTCTGTATTTCTCAAACTCAGATATCTCAAAAGGATGAGATGTTCAACCCCTCCTATGGAGCATATACTACGAGTTCCTTCCAAATCTAGAACCCGGAGCAAAGGAAAAGATTTCCATAGGTCCGGTGAGACGATATGAGCTGGAATTTCTTCGTTGCCATAATATGCCAATAGGAACACCAAAAGAGATCTAAGGCATGTAGTCTTCTCTATATGCTGACGGCGAGTTTGTTCACCAACCTCATCTTTCCCATATATCGTACAACGACGTACTTCTTCACCGGAACAATTAGCAACCATGGATTCCATATCTGATCTAGTGCACTCTATTTTATTTGAGAAGTTCACATCCTTAGCCTTCTTAAGACACATGTCTCGCATAACATCATGGATCTTACAAGTTTTTATCATACCGCTCTTCCAGCATTCTCCAACTTGAACCATAGATCTTCGTACCAATCCATTTAGATAGCTTTCCCCGATATCATAAGTTGTTCCTTCTTCTCCCTCTAGAAAACCTTCAGCTTTCCACAAATGATACAACCTTTGAGTGGATATTTCATGATCTTCCGGAAAGTTACCCAAATGTAAAAAGCATGGCTTTAGCTTAAAGGGTAAATCACAATAGCTTAATGCTAAGAGTTCCAAAATTCGGTTATCACTTCCTTCTGTCTCAGTGTCACCCGTCAAGTGTGATACAGTATTTTTTGCTACTCTTTGCCACTCATAAAGTGTCTTTTTGGTAGATAAAATTCCTCCCAATGCAACAATTGCTATAGGAAGCCCATCCAAGCGTTCTAGCATTTTCCTCCCCAATATTTCCATCTCACATTTCACTGGGTCATCACCTAGACATGACAAATAATAACATGCGTACGTAATTAATGTCAACAATTATATACTGTATCGAATTATGTACATTTCATATTTAAGGAAAAAAATTAAGATATTTATATTACTCCCGTCCGTTTTGAAAAGGACGTCATTTTAACACTAAATTTTCATTTGAAAAAAATGTCATTTTAATTATTTTATCCATGGTTTTTCATATTATACCACTACAAGAAAAATAGTTTTGGGCGACAAAACTATAAAAACAAAAGTGACAAATTTACTTTTGTCGCCCAAATTGACCCTTTAGTGACAAAACTAGCCTTGGTCGCCTATACCTTGTTTTCCGTGACAAAAATTTCAATTTCTCGCCCAATCGAGCACTAGGGCTATCAAAGACGGAAAATCAGTCGCCCAAAATGTTGGCCCGTATAGTATAATTGAGCCCTCTTCCTCCTCACGAGCCACGAACTTCGACCTCGATCATGTCGCCGTCTCCACCTTCCTCCTCCCCTGTCGTCGTCAGAGAACCGATCTCCGCTTCTCTGGTTGAATCCTCTCCTTGAGCGCCCCTCTCCTCCCCGCTCTCACTCTCCTTTCCCTTCTTCGCAACCTCAGTGCAACCTTCGCTACAGGAGCTGCAACCTAGATCCGGATCTGGATCAGGTGTCGTGCGGGACGACGTGTTGGTGAAATCTGGACTTTTCCTCCAACCACTAGAGATCTGGCCACCAGTTCCACCACCCGCACCGCCTCTTCTCTTTCCTTTATTTTTCCTCTTTCTTCCTTCTCTCAGATTCACCCCTAAATGGAACCCTAACTCCTTCACCGAGATTGTATAATCCAAACAAACTCTCCATAAAATGCAAATCTGAGCAAATTGATCAGTCAATTATTCCAAATTTTACACTCTCTCGGTATCTGCTTTTGGAGATTTCAGGGAATTGATTTCCTAGAGGTATGTAAATGGTGACGGTGACAATAGCACATGAATTGTCGATCCTTTCTATGACTTCTTTCTTCTCATCACTCTCCTCTGCATTGATTTTTTTTTAGTTTTGTGTTTTTAGGGCTTAATCGATCCTTTGTATGATTTCTTTCTTCGTATCAATCCAATTCGTTTTGTGGAATGCTATGATCGACTTGAATTGTGAAACTATATACATTTGATTTTGATTTTGTGTTACTGTCTTTGAAGGATAAAAGTCTGGGCCTAAGTCACCGGGCGTGGAATCACATTTGAGGGTGTGGTCAAAGCAATCGTTTCCCCGGTCTATCATAAGGTCCATTATGTCCTTTTTATTTATCACTGTGCCAACTTTTTTTGATAATTGGTGATCTTGTGCTTTAGCTACTGAACTATTTCTCTAGGAAAATAAAGTTGAATTGGTTGTTTCATGCTAACAATAGGTTTGTGTAGAATTTTTGGTGAGTACCGTATTGAATTTGTAATTGTGCATTTATACTTTTTATTAGATTTTGTAGTCTATTTAGAGGAATTGCACACTATCAACACTGCAAATAGCATGGTGTGTTCAAAGTTCTTACTATTATTTAGGTTTTTTGCCGATCATGGTCTGTTCCATGTGTTCTTGTAATTTTTAAGTGATTGATCTTTACAGGTCTTCAGTGTTCTTTCTGCTTCCCCATCTGCCATTTCTGCTAGTCCAGCTTCCAAGTTGTCCAGTCCACCAGCCCTTGCAGGATCCTCTATCGCATTGGTTTCAGTCTTGCAAGTTCTATTATATGTCTCATTCTAGACCTCCTAGCATAAATAAATAGTGTCAAATTTTCAATAAATCATGAACAACTGCAGCCTGCAGGTAATCTCTTAGGGAGATGTTTCTTTTGTGTGCATGCAGCCTTAGTACAATGCCCGGGTAATGATTTATGGCTCTTTAAGCATGTTTAGTGATAAGTGCCTGTTTAATATACTTTTTAGAAAATTTTATTGTTTCATGATCTTATTTCCTCTGAAATAATTGGATTTGATCTTCAGAACCTTACAGCTTGGATGCAATTGTCGAGACAAGAGCTTTTTTCTTTCTTTAAATTGTTAACAATTACATACACTTCATATTTATTTGAAAAACCAGGTTGATTCTGGAGGGAGAAATCAGAGGGGTTGTTGCCACTTCCCACAGAAAAAGCTTTGGCAGAAGACCTGCCTTTCAACCTTTTGTTGAGCTGTATGCAAAGGTAGCCATGTTCTTCTCTTCCATTAATGTGTTTCATTTCATGTTATCTATTTCACTCTTCTGTCTGTTTATTGCACTGTTTAGGTGTCAATATAAATTTATTGAATAGTTGATAGATAGCTTGCCGTTTTTGCACTTAGTAGTTTTGTTTGGTGCATGCTGAGAAATTTTCTTCTGCCAAATAACTAAGCCATGATGTGGTTTTTCTCAATAATTAAGCTCATCAAGATTGATGTACTACTAAGTCACATTCAGAAAGATTGATGTACTTAGGTCTGTGTGCATCGGCTAGCTAATTTGTACCATTTCCTTGCATTTTTATCATGACTCCTATACCTTTATCCTGAGTTGTATGACTTGATTATTTGCATTGGACTTTTATCTATTTCAAAACTGACTTTCTTAAGTTGATAAGAGGTTTTCTGCTTCATGGGTTGACTGGATTGGCCAAAAGAATCAAATTGATGCTGGTGAGACTTTGTTCATGCTTTTATGTAAATTGCAACCTATAGAATCTGTTTTGAAAATGATGTTGTAATCCAAATGCGCTACTAAAGTTGCTGGCGTTAACATTGCAAAGGAACTGTTCTAATGGCATTGATTATGTTACAGATTTGGAAAAGAAAGGCAGAACAATATTTAGCAAACTCAGGTGTACCTTACACAATAATAAGGTAAGAGTGTGTTTGCAGAAAAACGGAAAACGTTCAACAGCTTATTGCCATGTCATTACCAGCTTGTTGGAAAGACTTGGTTCTTTCTATTTTGTTCACTTAATTCTTTCTAATATGCATGATTGCCATGTCATTCATTCAGAATATATGTTTAGCTTATTGAATTTCAAATCAAAAATGATATAGATATTGACTTAATTCCTTGGGCATATATCTCTTGGAGTTTGGTATTAGGTCTTTTTAATGGGATTGGAGCTCAAGACAGTCAAAGATGGTAAAATTTCTCTCTTACTCAAAGATTATGTTTTTTTTATCATTAAGGTCATAAGCTTAGTTGTAGGATGTTACTTTCTCTGCTGCTCAGTTGGCTATAATGGACATATGGATATATTTAAGATATAAAAAACATCTTGTTTATGGATGTATACAGAAGGCTTCTTTTTCTTTTCAATTTTATTGCATAGAATTAGAATATTAATGTCAACAATATGAGATAGTTCCATACTTTCATGTCATGATCCATTGAGATCCATTAAGTTGTGAATGCGGCTTTATGATATTCTTAATTTTCCACTGAGGAATGAACAATTAAAAAAGAGCAAAAAAAAAGGAAAAAAGAAAGAGGAATGAACAATTAAGGGTGAGCTTTTAGCAGTCATGCCTTCATGCCATTAGACTGTTCTTCCTGAAATAATCCAAGACAAGTTGAATGAGATTACATGAGAAAATTTCAATAAATTCTTGTAGGCATTCATGCATAGCCATTCCAGTTTTGTTTCATAAACTTTTAATTCGGGCAGTAAATTTTTTGAATATGTGTAATGCTAACTCTGTTAATATACCAGCATATGTATGACCTGTTATCTTTATATATTGCTTCTGATAAACCTCTTTGTGTGGTGGTTTTTTTTCATGTGTAGGCCTTCTTTCTTTCATGTGTAGAAAATTCTCACCATTCTCTCTTCCCCTCTCTGGTGGTAATTAAATGAATGGAAGAACTTCTTGGAGCGAGTGAAGTGTACCACCGAAGAAGATGTTAAAGAATCTGGACACCTAAAGGAAGAGTTACATCTCTGGGCATCATATAGAGGCTAGACTTTGACAAGGACTGGTATTGTGCCCCCTCCCCCTACACAGCCACACACACATCTGAATATTAAGTTCCTTACGAATAAGACTTTGGGTGAACAATTCTTAAATATGGATAGATTGCTGATTTGTTGAGATGAAAGTAGAATATGTAACAGACATGTGAAAATTAGGTAGATTATCTAATTGTAATGATAGGCATTCAATTATAGGTTTTGTTTTATAAGTTGATTGAATTGATTTGTATTTGGAAATTTAAGGCAATTTATGTATTTGAAAGTTTGTTGTTCATTGGTTGTTGAGAGAGAAGTGAGCACAGGTGGTGCATTGTATAGATTTTATTATTATTTGTTTTTAAAAGAGACTTTTTAGGCCGGATCTATTTCGAGATCCGGGCTAAAAGGTCCGATTTTTTTTTAAAAATGAACGGGATATAATAGCCCGGGTCTTAATAGACCGAGCTATATACTAAGACTTTGGGTGACCAAACCAATTTTCATCACAAAACATACAGGGCAACAAAATATAAAATTTGTCGCTAAAGGTAAATTCGGGCGACGAAAATTTTTCCCGTCGCCATATCTTTGGGCGACGCAGCTAAGGCGACAAACAGGGGACGAAATTATTTTCGTCACAAATCACTTTTGCGACGAAATTAATACTTTGGGCGACAAATTTTTTTGTCACAAAAACTGTTTTTCTTGTAGTGTACACGTGCTTTAAATTTTGGCTCCTACATTACATTCCATTCGAATCTTTGTTTTTTCGCTATACATTTTGACATTTCAACTTTACTGTAAGTTTAATATTTTTTATTTTGTTAAAAGTGAATTCTTATTGAATCGGTTTAATATTTTTTTATAATGTTAAAATTGAGTTGTGAATGAATCGGGTGATTTTTAAGTAGTTCACCTTTACTGTAAGTTTAATATCTATATCTATATGATAGTTTAAATGAGAACTCTTATGATGATGTGTCACTTGCCCCTTTAATTAAATTAATACTTAATCTTAAAAGTTTCCATATGAAATAATTTTTTTTAATTACCATCTATAATCATCGCAGTTTTCATAATATCAAATGAATTAATGGAGGTGATTATACCTCTACAAAGTTGTATCAAATGTTTTTACAACCATTTTGTGAATATATGCACAAACACTCATTAATTACTAATGATAGTTTTATTATTTCTTATTATGATAAATACTAAAAAATTAACATCCATACCAACATTTATTGCAATGAATACAATTTTCTTATAATCTAAAACTGCAAATGTATATGATCGTAGTTATTAATCTTAAATATCATTGAATTATGTATTTGTCTGGGTGACTATATAATTAACAGAGGGAGTATTTTTTTCAGTCATTTTTTCTTATATTTATTTGCAAACCTTTCTAACTTATCGGATAAGGATGACAAATATGTCAGGTAGTGATTAATAGGTCACGAATTTGAATCTCTCTCTCCTATGGTAACGGGTCTATTGCCTAAGGAAAAAAAAACTTTACCTTTATATTATACATGTACTTTAAAAAAAAAGGGGGAAAAAGCTTGTTAATTTATACAGGATGGTAATGCCGTAAATATTGAATACTTACAAGGTACTTTGTCTTCTCCGTTAGCATTGGCCATTGTTATGTCTGTGGAGGATGACGCATCTTCCTTAGGGAATGCCTTCAATTGGAATAGATTCCAACTATCTTCGGGGCTTAAAGGATTCAAACAGTGAGAGTATCGACAGAAATCAGAAATTTGTAGTAAGTTCTGATCACGAGTGGTAAGTAGTATCTTGCTTTCTGAATTAGTCGTCTTTCCATCAAGTGATGCGAAAGCTGTTTTGAGAGTGTTCCACGCTGCAACCGTCCATATATTATCCAGAATTACCAGACATTTCCTCTCCTTGAGGATGTCAGATATTGCTCCTGGCAACTCTGCATCTCTTAACTTTCCAATTTGCTTCCTTGAATCCTCAGTCTTATTCAGCCCAAATAAGATATCTCGAAATATCCTAATCTTGTCAACTTTCCTTGATACGTAAACCCAAACACGATCATTGTCATCGAAATGTTGTTTGATGGTTTCGTGTGAAAACACCTTCCGTGCAAGTGTTGTTTTTCCCAAACCACCGGTTCCGCTTATACTCACGACACTGACTTTTGGATCGATGACCAGTTTCTCGACCACCTGTCGTACATCCTCCTCAAATCCAACAACTTCTTCTTCTAAAGTGTGTGAGTAAGTTTGCGGTTGTTCATCATTCTCTGTCAGCTGGTTGTTGTTACTTGGATGTTGGAGTTTATACTCATCCACCCACCCTTTTCGGTCACTGATCTTCTTCTTCAGTCTATCTATGTCCGAGCCGAGATTATGTAAAGTTGTAGTTTCACAAATATGTACTAGTATATGACACAACCATTTCAGGGTGTTTGATAGACCCTCTTCTCGGGGATGAGATACTTTGTGAACATACATCTCGACGATGTCTTCAGCCTCGTATGCAAAATCTCTTACATCGCGCACCCTCTGTCGAGTCTGGGGGTCTTGGTGTGGAAGGCTTTCTGCGTTTATTAGGAACTCTCGCATGTATTCTAGTTCTTTCTCCAAACTCGTAATCTTGCTTTTCACATCATACAAGAACCTAAATTCGTTTTCCGACAAGGTCTTCAGCTGCTGCACCGCTGACGTGACAATAGAACATGCCATTTCCAATTTCGATCTATTGATCGTATGTACCTACATTTTTTTTTAAATGTATTATAAGATTTTCTACGGGGAGTTTGTCAAATACATGCGAGGGTACAAGAGATGTATATATATATGGTGTATGGATCATTTGTGCACAAGCCTTAGGATGTGCACTGTGCATAAATATTATTCGGTGAAATGTGAAACATTATTCGGTGAAATTTGAAGCAATATTCGGTAAAATGTACCCTTAGGCTAGATATACTCTTAGTTCCTGAGGCTAGATTTAGATATATTTTTTTCTAATTTAACTCATTTTAGCTATATTTTAAATGGATTTCATAGAGCTTAAGCATTCAAATCAAGGGATGTTAAGTTTAACCCCTAAAGTTTAACATATGTCATTTGGGCATAGATTAAGAGGCTATTTTTTAAAGTCTTTCTCACCTATCCCTCAAGGCCCCAAGGATATATATATAGATTAAAAAGATTTTAAAAAATTTATAATAATACCAAATGCATTAATATTTAAAAAACAATATATTGCACAATGTACGGTTACTGAATTAGTAGATCAAATATATCAATTGAGATGACAAACACAACGCAAGTTAGTGGACAACAAATTGATAGAATTGCAATTCCTAGATCACACGGAGGTGGGCAGATTTCTTTCTTTCACCTTACATTAGGTAGGGTAGATCTAATAAGAGTTATATAGTACGTACTCTCGATCTCACAATGATGTATTAATTTTGTTCCTAAATTCGAACAAACATTTTATTAAAGATATAGAGTCGCCAGTCAACTTACTAAGCCCCTTATAAATATATAGGTCGATAGATTTCTTATATGCAGTTTAATTTAAAAAAAAAGGCTAAACAATATACTAATAATCCCAAATAAAAGGTGACAAAATGAAGATTTACCTTTGCAAATTCCCAGTGTTTCTCGGCAAGCTGATCAATGAGCAGAGAGCACAATTAACTTATCGATCTCGGAAGGATATGAACAAATGAATACGATAAAGATTGAACAAAGAATGTCACTTTTTTTTTCTTTTTCTTTTATCTTTCTTGTTTTTTGAATGACAATGAATATGATAAAGAATAGTACTCCGAATTGAACAAATTAAGAATGTCACTTTTTTTTTCTTTCCTTTTTTTGGAAGACAGAAATATATCACTTGAAAAACCAAATGAGTTGAGTTTCTATTTATAGAAAAGACGCCGCCCTGTCTGACCCTTGGGGGTGAGGGAACGGGGTGTCTGATGGGAAACCAATCGGCTATATTTTCATAATTAAATTCATATATAAATGGCAATTATCTAAAAATAAAATTATTGATCAGTTGCTCATAATATATATAGGGAAAATTGCGTAAAACCACCCTTTAAATATGCTGTTTTGAAAAAAACCACCCGTTAAAATTAAAATTGTAGAAAACCACCTTTTAAATATATTCTGTTAACAATTCATCACCCCCTCTCCTTTCTCCGTTTAAAGCCCCGTTAACTATGTGAAATACATCTTTTACCCCCATTTTTTAAACACTCATATATTTTAAATTAATATGACTAATAAAAAAATGAAATTAATTGAATAAAATGTAAAAAACATAAATCTCAAAATAAAAGAAGTGGGATGTCTTCTTCTCCTCTTGGAACCCCCCTCTCTCCACTGTCTCTTCATATTTGTCAATGGCGGCATTCTCGATTGCGGTAGTCTCATCCCCAGCCCCAACCCCTAACTAATCTAAAGTAAAACAAGTAATCAAATTTATTTTGTGGAAATTGTGAAATTAAAACCCTAGGTTTTGGTTATAGGTTAATTAATTGGAGATTTGTGTATATATGTAGCATGTCCTCGGATGCAGTTGTCTTCTTCTCCCTCCCTCTTCCTTACCCATGTAAATTCAAACGATTGTTGACATGCCTTCAACCTTGCTTGCTCACTCACACCCAGATTCACACAACAAATTTATGCAGATTTAACCCATGTTGCTACAGTTGATTTACTTTTGGGTTAGATTTTAATTTTTGACTTATCATATACACTGATTTGAGTTTGTATTAGATGAAAATTTGATTTTTCTCTTTCTAAAAGTTTGAACTAATGGTTGTTTTTAGTTCATGGAGGAGGAAAGTTGAATGACTATCAAAAGAAAATTTATTCCAATAATAAGAGTAGTTTGGTAATTTTATCCATTTTTACCATTAAAACTAACGGATTTAGGGGGAGGGGTGGTATTTTGTTGACAAAAGAGATGTAACGGGTGATTTTCTGCAATTTCAACTTTAAAGGGTGGTTTTGTGCAAAGTGTTATATTTAAAGGGTGGTTTTCTGCAATTTTTCCTAATATATATATAGGGAAAGATTCTAATGAAACGGATAATACGGTGTAACGGTGTAACGAATGAATATTGAGTCATATTCATATGAATATTATGTTATATGAATATATAAATATGAATATTATGTTGTGTGGATATGAATATGATTTAAATATGGGTATATGAATATTTTATTATTTATATTCAAATAATATAAAGTCAATAACACCATATTCATATCCACACACCACAATATTCACATATTCAATTCATATCCACATAATGTCATATTCATATTAATATAATGCAGTATTCATTCGTTTCACTGTTTCACCGGATTTTTTGTTTCACTGGAACTCTTGCATATATATATATAAATAAATATATATATATATATATATATATATATATATTATAGAGAGAGATTGAATAAAATTATTCGTATGTAGTAAACGATTATTCGTGCATAGTAATGTAATTATTTACATGTATAAAAAAGTGTATTATCTATATCTATCTATATCTATATAGACTCTTCAAATAGAATAGTTTTTGCTTATACATCCACCTTAATCCTCTCAATTTCAACTAATCATTTTTTTCTTCTTGCAATTGATTTTCATCTTTGAAATAATATATATATGTATATATATATATATAAACACTCAATTTTTCAACCAATTTTTTTTCCTTTTTGCAATTGATTTTCATCTTTGAAATAAACAATCTATATCTATCTATATATCTATATCTATATAAACTCTTAAAACAAAATAGTTTTCGCTTAAGTGTCACATCCACCTTAATTCTCTCATTTTCAACCAATCATTTTTTAATTTCTTTTTTTTTCAATTGATTTTCATCTTTGAAATAAACAATCTATCTATATAAACTCTTAAAACAAAATAATTTTCGCTTAAGTGTCACATCCACCTTAATTCTCTCATTTTCAACCAATCATTTTTTAATTTCTTTTTTTTTTCAATTGATTTTCATCTTTGAAATAAACAATGAGTTTAATTCAAAATATCAAATTAAATTAATTAATATATTTTTTTTAAATCTTCATATACTATCATAATTGAGTCCATCTTAAAACACTTTACTAGTTTATATTATAACGTACCATCATTTGCAAAAAATTTATTATTTTTGGAATATTGCGAAATCTATACAAGCTATGGAAAAAAAATCATTTTATCTTCTCAATAATTAAATGATTATACAATACAACCACCAACTGTTTTTGGATTAGTCAAACCCAATTACAGTATATTTTTAAAAGTCAAAACCGTAACGATAGTTAAAGCCTCCACACAAGGCCCGGCCCGGTTTCATCGGTTCAATTTTTTTTTTAAGAAACTCTGACATTTCAATATAACATAAATCATGGCCAAGCTGGCATCAATGCACAAAGTAAGTGACCACCTCTTTTTTTATGGTTTTTTTAAATAAAAGAGATTAGTTGTTTTTTTTATTTGGTAAGAATTCGGAAGGAGTAGTCCTACCCAATAGCATCTTTGCGAATGAGATTAAGAAGACTTGAATTGTTGTAGATGTCACTTCTTGTGACAGAGCGACAATAATGTGCAACTTTATCAGCTACTCTGTTGTCATCACGGGCAACAACATGAGAGAAAGATTTTCTTCACTTTTAACAGAAGAGTTTTGATGTCTAACATAATCATTTCAATTTTTCAAGGGCAAAGATATGCAGCCTTATTAGTTAAATGTCCACCGGACAACCTTAACTGCTACCAGCGTCTCCGTGTCTTTCAATTCGCATTCTCTCGAGTTTTCTTATGCAACAAGCTCCATTTTTACTCGCAATTTCCCCCTCCACAATTTGGCCCCGAGTATTTTTCAATTTCACCCAATAATTTCGATTGTATTCATTGTCATCATATTATTAGCACATATTTCTCTAAAAAAATCTCGTTTGTCGGTATATATATATAATATGGATCAAATGTTTACAAGTCATAAGGTGTTAAATGTTAACACATATTGGTCGTTGATCGAATCAAAATGGAATGCTGCGACTAATCCTGGATTTTAGGTTTTTTGTTTAAATAAAACGTGGGCCCCACTTGAAATTACACTCTACTCTCATAAGGCCTGGTGTGTGCACCACAACCCACTTCGTGTAACTGTTTAATCCGGGTAAGGAGGAAAATGTGGGAACAGGTTGATTTTTTCTATTTTTTTATTGTGCCAATTTTTAACAATTTTCTTTGGTAAAAAATATTTTTTCAATCAAATCAAGATCATGATCAATGACTTTGTTACGTGAAATATGTGAAAATCATTGACGGTTTTATCCAAGCGGACAGTGCAGAAGAAGAAGCAACATGAGTATGAGAGACGTCGTTAATTACCAACACTGTAATCGATGAAGTCAGGTAATAGTTTACAAAACATTATTAGCAGTTGAACTATTCAATGTTGTAAAGCAAGTATTCGATTGTAACTATGTAATTGTTGGTGCAAATTCGGATAACGGTAAGGATTGAGATGTTGACTATAGAGGTGATAAAGCAAGTATTCATCACTGCTATCTTTTGGATACAATGGCCGCTTCCCGGTTGACTTGTTTGAAAATGCTTCTTTCCCTACATCGTTGCTTGTCTTTCCACCTTTTCTAGTCATCATCTTCCTTCCTGATAGACACATGACCCACCCATGAATGAGAATGAAAATTATGTAATTTCTTATTTATACATTGCATAAGTTTGAGCATGAATAATTCTTAGGAAAAAACTCATGAATAGGTATCATAATCATGAATCCTTCTTATTTACAAATTGCATAATTTTAAGAATCCACATATCATTACCCAAGCTCCAAATGAAGACATTCATCCCAATATTCATAGTTCTCATCAACATCACACATCTATTCGATTTGACCAAGTATTCTTCACCAAACTTCAACGATTCATCAAGATCTCACAAATATTCATCAAGTGTTCATCAAAGATTCATCAAGATATCACAAATTCACAACTATTCATCCAATATTCATCAATATCTCACAACTATTCATCAAGTATTCAAATAAGATTCATCGAGATCTAAAAGCTATTCATCAAGTATTCATAAAATATGCATACACATGCAGAGGCGGATCCAAACGGGGGGATGTGCCCCCATCCTCATCCGACGAACCTCATATATGTATTCTCCTCGTCGATAGCTTCGTTTTGATATGTAGTACGCATTAATCGGATATCCGAGTAAAAAGTTATGAATGTTTGAAAATTGAAGGTATATTAATCACTTTAAATCTTATTTAAATAACCCACAATGCTTTTATAGTTTATTTAGATTTTCATTCCTATATTATAATTTATCTTTATATCTTTGAAATGAGAGGTCATATTACTCATTTCGACAATTAGGTAAGAAATTATGAAAATTTAAATGAAGAAAAATGTTAGATTTTCTACTTTGCAAGATAATAGTGATGTTTATAAAATAATGATAGAGGAAGGAATTCAGTAAGCTTTTGATTTGGTATATCATCTCATCGAGTTGGTTTTAGTGTTACCGGTTGCAAAAACTATAGTGGAAAAAACTTTCTCTATTATGGGTATTATCAAACCATATTTGCGCAACAAGATAAGAGAAGATTTTCTCTCTGAGACTTTTGTCAGCTAGGTTGAAAAGGATGTTTTAATTTCAAGCGCATTGATAAATGAGATTATCATTCAATATTTTTAGGGTATGAAAACCCATAAAATAGATTTACCCCGTGTCGAGTTGAACTATTTTATTATAAAACTCTAATTAGCAATGAAGAATTTTTTGTACTAGTGAACTCTTTTATTTTTATTCCTATTTTGTAGTGTTGAAGACGGTATGTGTTGTACGAGTTCGTGTGATTCATTATTGTTTATCATCGGTGTGCCCCCACCCTCTTTGGGTTCTGGCTCTGCCACTGTACACATGCATCAACTATTTATCTCAATATTCATAAAGATCTCAAACATTCATCAATATCTCACAATTATTCATCAACTAGTCATCAAAGATTCATCAATAAGTAACAATTATTCATCAAGCAGTCATCAAACTATTCCAATATTTACAAATATTTATGAAAGATTCATCAATACGTAACAAAGATTCATATACATTCACTAAATATTCATCTAAATATTCCAATGTTTACAAATATGAATATTCATTATCGTTCAATTGAATATACTTTACAATCTTCATATCAATCATCAATTTTAGACCTATGGTTATCCCATTCTCGACAATCATAGCAATTTCAACTAAGATTCATCACAATAAACTAATTATCAATCTAATTTCATCATTGATCAACCAATATGCAGCGGGATATCTACAAATATTCAGTAAAACCCTATTCGAAATTCCTGTTACTCATAAATCGCTGTTCAACCCAAACTTAAATAAAAAATCCCTGTTCAACACTGATTCATCAAGGATTCATCAAAGATTTGGTACTTACCCATGGCGATGTTCAAAGGGCTTATTCGACCGCCTCCTAATGTCGGTGCAGAACCTCTCCAACAAAATTTGTTGGAAAATGTGTAATACAAAGTATATATGGTTTAAATGTATAAATTTAAATGCTATACTACATTGTTCATCATAAGATGAGGCCTAATTGTTTGGCGACCGAAGAAATTGTTTTTCACGGTTAAGAAAAAAAATGTATTTGGAACATGGAATAATAGTTCATAGTTCATACCTGTGGATTGATTACATCCATTTGGGATATCAAATCATTCTGTTAAAAATAATATTAACTGTTTTAGTAAACACAGATGAAAGGAAAGACTTGATAAGGTACCATGTTAACATCAGGGAAAATTAGGACAAGTTACTGGATACTTTTACCAATAAACTAAAAAGGGTATACTTTCTTACACTGTTTGGCACTTTGAAACAGATTATGTATTTAGGGTGAAATTTCAGAAAATTTGGCTTTCAAATGAAAAATGAGGATACATTCTAGTTGATTTTCAAAATAAACACATTTAAAATGCCTAGTACAAAAACACCATTTATGAGTAAGCCATTATTAGATAAGCTCGGAAGTAAACATACAATGCCAAATACCATACCTCTAAGATTCCAGGACTGCATCACAATACTGAGGATTCGTGGTTTAAGTCCCTGGTAAACTACAGCATTAACAGTTCCATCCCCATTCATCAGGTAATATTGGTTGCAAATTACTGGATGATGCATCAATATGTTCATTTTCCTTGCTTAACACCCTTAGGTATATGTCTGCTTTGGCTATAGTGACCCATCTCATCACTACGATCGATCAATTGCATCCGACAGCTTGTTTACTTTTTCGGTGAGGTTAAGAATAGTTACTTTATGTACTTCTTCGACATTCTTGAGCTCTCCGGGTCTTTTTGTTTCACAGTTGAGTCGTCGTACTCCTGATCTTTAGCAAAACTAATTGATGCAGCAAAGGTAGGAGTCTCTTCAGAATGAGAAGCCTTTAAAGTTCAAAAAGTAGTTGGAACAGTATAAATGACCAACCACATTGCAGGAGTCATAACCATTCACCTGTAAGAGTCCAACAGGATAGGACAATATTGGAGTTCGACTATCGCAGGACACTGCGAAAATAAATTTCAGATAATTCTGGTCAAGATTTTGAAATACAAGCAGAGCAATGATGTTACACAGAAATTCCAATCTACATGAGCATCTGCTGCTGCTGATGAATTAATGTTACAAGTATGAAATCAAATCCCAACACAAGAAGAAAGGATAGTGATCTTTTAGTGGTCCATGATTCAAACCAAGTAGTCAATCACTGTAATCCTCAGCAAACACTAACTTAAGCTATATTTTTGGAGCAATCTACATACCCATGTATAGACCTATAGAGTATAGATACAACAAATATATATAATCACTGTATGCAAATTATAAAATGAGCTCAACTAACTTTATATGACAATATGGATGTACAGCACCAGACTTTACTCGAAGGTGCGGTTCTTATTCAATATTTGGCAATGGAGCTCAAAGCTAGAGATTTTAGTTCATATCTTCATTCTTCAAAGCATCAATTTTTTTCATGTTTGCTGACAGCAAAAGGAACTTAACATTACCTGCCCAAATACTAAAAATAAAAATGAATGGCAGCAAAAACTGAAAGAATCCAAATGGTGAAAAAGATAGCACACGTGAACTGTTAAAAATCATAGCATAAGAGGCTGAGAATGCATCACAGGCAGCCATGGAAAACATACTAAAATTGACAAGCCATGACTTTGTACCTATCCTTGTGGGTTCCTTTCTTTTCCAGTCCCACTTCACAGCCTAATATCAGTACAATGTAGCTCTTAATATCTCTTGTTCCTATCCCGGTATACCGTACTGCAATAATTGTTAATTGACAGAAGGTTTGTTCTATCTTTTATAAGCTCATCAATCAAAGTTCTCGCGCCATTTTTCTTTTCGGCATAGTCCTCATTGGAAGTTGGAACTTCCAATTAATTTACCCGAGCCATGTCGAGCACTGCTGGCCTTGTAATCCCCTGCAAAGGTAATAGTGTGAATTGTTAACTGAAGTTTTAATTCCCTGTTTAACTGAAGTTTTGAGTAACAGAATATGATTTTTACTATTCCATAGCCAGTCAGTGTGAATTGTTTTATTTATTACTGCAGCTGCTGTAGCATGGGAAGCAGGGAAGCCTTTGGTGATAGAGCAAGTGGAGGTAGCTCCTCCAAAAGCTATGGAAGTTCGGATAAATATCAAGTACACCACCCTTTGTCGTACCGATCTTTTCTTCTGGGAAGGCAAGGTACTTGAAGTTTTTCAATGATTCAGATCATTTTAGTTGGTTATTTGTCTAAAACTTCAGTGAGTTTTTATTGTGTTGTTTAGGGAAGCTCAGCTACGCAGTTGTTTCCTCGAATATTTGGCCATGAAGCATCTGGGTATGTGGTTTCTTTTAAGAGATTGGTATTGATATAGAGCAACATTGATGTGTAGAGGAGTCGAACTTGATTTCCTATGATTCGGAAAACAGGATTGTGGAGAGCGTTGGTGAAGGAGTGACGGAGTTCCAAGTGGGAGACCATGTCCTACCAGTGTTCACAGGAGAGTGTGGCGACTGTCGCCATTGCAAATCAGAGGAAAGCAACATGTGTGACCTGCTGAGGATGAATCCATACAAAGGAGTCATGCTAAGTGATGGAGCATCCCGGTTCTCCATCAATGGAATCCCTGTAAACCACTTTATTGGAACATCTACTTTCAGTGAATATACAGTTGTTCATGCAGGTTGTCTAGTGAAGCTCAATCCTTTAGCACCTCTAGACAAAGTCTGCATTCTCAGCTGTGGTGTCTCAACAGGTCCTCCCTCTAAACTTGGCAGTTCTATTATCAGTAGTCAATTTGAGACTCAAATTTCATGTTAATTTTTCCATGTTTCTTCATGATCATCGAAGGCCTCGGTGCTGCTTTGAATGTGGCAAAGCCAAAACCAGGTTCTACTGTCGCTATTTTCGGTCTTGGGGCAGTGGGTCTAGCTGTAAGTATTAGGCATTCATTCACAAATTTGTTCATTATGTTGAGTGTTTAGTTTGGTCAGTCTCATCTCAATTTCATATCTTGCCTATTCATCGGAATCCTCGCCCTTCACGAATGTTGTGAAGGCTGCAGAAGGTGCAAGAATTGCTGGGGCATCAAGGATAATTGGGATTGCAAGGAACCCAGCAAAGTTTGAGGAAGGTGTGTTACAGCTTACTTTTTTATAGTGCCAAACCATGAAGAATCTCTTTTAAGTTTTCATCTCATTTCTTTTCTTGATTTTTTTATGACAGCAAAGAAGTTTGGGGTAACTGAATTTTTGAATCCAAAAGACTATGACAGACCAATTCAAGAGGTCAGACTGGTTCATTACATTACACAGAAATGTGCAATCTTTTTTATATAACATGATTGCTCAGCCTCTTCCAGGTTATCAAAGAGATGACAGATGGAGGAGTTGATAGGAGTATCGAGTGCACGGGCAACGTTGATGTTATGATTTCCGCCTTTGAAAGTGTTCACGACGTGATTTTCCTTTTTATAACTTCGATCTTCAGGAACCATGTTTTTTTTTTGGGTATAGAGAAGAGAACCAGTGTGTATTATAAAGGGATTGTTTGATTTTTTGTATGCAGGGCTGGGGAGTGGCTGTGCTGGTCGGAGTACCGAGCAAAGATGCAATGTTCATAACCAAGCCAATAAATGTGCTGAATGAAAGGACACTCAAAGGAACCTTCTTTGGCAATTACAAGCCAAAGAGCGATCTACCCTCTCTTGTTGAGATGTACATGAAAAATGTAAGAAAATTGAAACTCACCACCCAACTGCATTATTTATGAAGAGTTTTGTTTTGTAGACATATATATATATATTAGCATGTAAACCAAAGTTAATTCATTCATAATGCAGGAGTTAGAGTTGGAGAAATTCATAACTCATAGGATTCCACTCTCAGAGATCAACAAGGCATTCGATTACATGATCAAGGGAGAAGGCCTGCGCTGCATCATTAGCATGGATGATTAGAGGTTTATTTATAGTTCTATTCTAGTCTATACTTTGGGGATTCAGAAATGTCCATCCAAGGTTTCATAAATTGCACTGTCAGATTTACCCTTTTGTTTGTTTTTAGGTAGAGAAAGATAATGGTTTAACTCGTCTATTTAGTCTATATTTGTGTTAAATCTCATATGATAAGATTAATCTCATTCAAAAGGATAAGTGTAAAATTCAAGATAATACGTGTTTCAAATATCGAATCAACACAAAACTATTACATTTTCAGTTCGGGCAAGCAAATGAGTACAAAACTATATTCCGTGTGGTCTCCACGAACTTTTTTGTATTTTCCGTGTGATATATAAAATTTTCAAAAATTTTGTGGGGTGACTATAAGATTTTGCCAAATTCCTCTCCGTAACCAAACTTGTTTATTTCGTTCCGTCCAATTTTTAAAACCTGGCCTTGTTTATATGACAATTTTTTCTCTGTTCTTGAACATGACCAGTGGAGATCTCCTAAGTACTGTTCGATGTATGACTTAATTATTTTTAATTATTTTGTGTATAATTTAACAATGATTTTTTTTAAAAAAATATATATTTATGTTCCTCACACTTACATTCACATGTTTATAAACTTTTGTCATAAAAAATTATTACTTCAAAAATTATTTTTATGATTTTCAAGATATTTCTTCACAAATGTGTATGAATTATAAATACAATATATATTGTTATAATTTAAAAAAATAACAATAATTTTAACTTAAACTAATTTTATAACACACTGAAAAAGATTTAAAAAACCTATGTCCCGAACCACCCCTTAGGGGCTCTGAAATCATCCAATGGGATACCAGACTCAATGGAACCGCGTAAGAGTAATTCAAACTGGTTTTGGCAGTGGAGCATTTTTTCATCCGCTTTCTTCTTCGTCGTCATCTTCGCCTCTGCCTCCGCCCTCCTCTTCTAACTAGGCCTGTCCATGGGTCACGGGTCAACCCGTGACCCGAAGGGTTTGGCGGGTCGAAGACCCGGCGGATTACGGGTTCGGGTTCGGGTCGGGGATTTTGTGAAATTGACCCGCCGGGTCGAGAATTTTTTTTTTTTTTGAAATGGGCTGTTTTGGGTAGAATTTTAAAAAAAAAAAATTTATTTTAAAAAACGGGTCGACCCGTGACCCATCGGGTCACTTGACCCGCCAACCCGCCTATCCCACAGGTTCGGGTCCTGATTTCCCGACCCGTGACCTGCCGGCTCCGACCCGTGGACAGGCCTACTTCTAACCACCACCTAGAGCTGGCAAAACCCGACCCGAACCCGAAAATCCGACCCGGTCGACCCGAAACCGATTGTTTCCAACCCGTCCATTTTGGACCCGAAATCCGAATGAACCGAACCCAATTCAACCGAAACTCATTAAGACCCGAACCCGTTATAACCGAAACCCGAAATAACCCAAACTTTAAGATATATTCTAGTAAAATTTTTAAAATGAATATTGAAATAATGAAAACTTAAGACAATCCAAACCCGAAATAACTGAAACCCGAGACAACCGAAACTCGATACAACAGAAACCCGATATAACCGAAACCCGAACCCGACCCAACTGAATGACCAAATTATTAGACATTACTCGAAATCCGAATGACCCGAAACCCGACTAACCGAACCCGAACCTGACCCGATCCGCCCGATTGCCACCTCTACCACCACCACCCTACAACTCCTTGGGCTCCAAGGATCACTCCTTGAAGCCCAAGTTTCACCAAAAAAAACATTTTATTTTATTTTAATCATCATGATATTATTACTTTTCAAATAGTATATAGGATTATTATTTATGGATTTTGTGAAACCTCATGACATGAAGAAAAGTCTAAATAAAACATTACGTCTATTAAATATTAATGTAACACAAACCATTAAAATATGAGAAATGGTTAAATAACACTATCTATGATAATTTAGATCTTTATTTGTATATTTATACCATATCAAATTAATTTGACCTTAACTTATATATTCGATTTCTACATAGTAAACATTTTTTTATAAGGTAAAAGTTCGAAGGTCTGACTCATCGAGAGACCGACAAAGTCGGCAGACGGCGAACCGTCAAATGTATAATATACAGTATTGAAACAAACTACAAAAAGTGATAGTTTTTTTTTTTTGGCTCTTACAAAAAGTGATAGCTTATGCAAGCGCTTACGTATAGCATTTCGGTTGGTGATATTTATTGCTAAACTACATAATCAATACATTGACTCACAATGTATTTGGACAACTGAATCAAATTGAAAGCCAGTAGGAAATCAACCAATCATCTATACAAATCCTCTGTACTTGTGTTTCATCTCATATTCAGCTCCCTCCAATTCATCCATTCCAATCCATTTTCATCAAATTCGTGTCCAAATTTTTGTCTCTTTAGACGCTCGATCACAGTCACAGGTATCACACAACACTGAAATCATGGCGTCGGAGCCCCAAAACGCGCATTTTGTGGTGTTCCCGATGATGCAACAAGGCCACATGATCCCCATGGTGGACATTGCAAGGCTCGTAGCAAGGCACGGCGCCACCGTCACCATTGTCACCACCCCTCTCAACGCTCTCCGTTTCGAGGCCATCCTCGACCACGACATCCAATCCGAAGGTGTTGACATTCGACTCGCCCGGATCAACTTCCTTTCCAATGAAGCAGGGCCACTACAAGGGTACGAAAATGCTGACATGTTGCCCTCCCTCGCCTCGGTCGAAGCCTTCGTGGTATCGACGAGCACGCTCCATGATGAGGCCGAGAGGGTCTTCTCGGAGCTTAGGCCCCCGCCTACCTGCATTCTATCCGATGTGATTCTACATTGGACAATCGACATTGCTAAGAGGTACCGTGTTCCTCGAATCGTGTTTCATGGGATTAGCTGCTTTGCTTTGTTGTGCTCACACAATTTGATCAAGCATAAGGTGCTTGAGAGTATAACCTCAGATACAGAACGTGTTTTGGTGCCCGATTTGCCTGATGAGATTGTGTTCTCCAAGGGCCAGCTTCCGAATCACCTTAGGCCAAAGTCGGAAAGCGTAAAAGCTCTCAATGTACGAAAGACGGAAGCCGAAGATGAGTCATTCGGGATTGTGGTGAACTCTTGCGAGGAGTTGGAGCCCGAGTATGCGAAGAGATACAAAGAAGCGAAGTCACCACAGAAGGTATGGTTCGTCGGTCCGGTTTGCTTGAGCAGTAATGATAATGCAAGCATGGCAGAAAGAGGCAACAAATCCGCTATCGATAGGAATTCGTGTTTGTCATGGCTTGATAGTTGCGAACCTGGTTCCGTGATCTATGCTTGCCATGGAACACTCTGCCAGTTTAACGTGCAACAGATGATAGAGCTCGGGTTAGGATTGGAGGAATCGAAGAAACCTTTTGTATGGGTCATACGAAGGAGAGAATTCTTGGATGAACTCGAGGATTGGATGAAGGAAAGCGGGTTCGAGGAAAGGACTAAAGGGAGAGGTTTGGTGATTTGGGGGTGGGCACCACAAGTGTTGATCTTGTCACACCCTGCCATGGGCGGGTTCTTGACACACTGTGGGTGGAACTCGACACTGGAAGGGGTGTGCGCAGGCTTGCCAATGGTGACATGGCCCATGTTTTCGGACCAGTTCTACAATGAGAAGGTGATCACTCAGATATGGAAGGTTGGTGTGAGAGTGGGAGTGGAGAGTCCTGTGACGTTCGAGAAAGAGAACGCGTCTATGTTGGTGAAGAAGGAGGCTATCGCGAGGGCGGTGGAGACGCTAATGGAGGACGGAAAAGAAGGGAGGGAGAGAAAGCAAAGGGCAAGAGAGTTGGGAAACATGGCAAGAGAGGCATTTGGAGAAGGTGGCTCTGCTTATTTGGGTATGAAATCTTTGATCAATGATGTTTTACAACAAGGTAAAAAGTTTGATGATTCTAGCTCTTCTTAAATATACTGCTATAGATTTAGCAGTAGCGTTATTATTGAACTCTATTGGATCCAAACCGATGTTTCGTGTTAGTTTATGGCGGTTAGGTGCTACTTTATCAACCAAGCTAGACATTGTCTTTTGACACAAATAATGAACATAAATGTTATGCAAATGTTACCCTTGTTTTGAGACATTCAAGGATTTGGTCAAGTTTCCCTCAACTGTTCATTGTTTATTAAAAAAAAATGATTTGTGGCCTTCCGCGTAGTTGTGGTGGAAATAAATTCTTTGCTTGTTCCGAGCTTGAATTTTTACTTAATAAAAAAGATTATTTGCTTGTTGTGCGTGACTCTTATTAGAGGGAAGGTGACTAGCTGTCACCCATTGTTCAGCCTGACAAGTTAATGCGAAGTCTTCAGGAAAGCGAACTTTGTCGCCGACTCTCTTGCTTCTTTTGCCCTTTTTTTTCCGTTGACTTTCACTTACTTCTTGACCTGTCAAAGGGTATTTTACTTTGTATTGTTAACGATATTAGGGGAAGGGTTACTCCCCAGTCCCCATTGATCCCTATGTAGCCCATTGTTTTCGTTGTTTCGAGAGCTGAGACTCTCTTCTATTTTCCTTGCCACAAAAAATGATTTGTACTCATCAAGATAATGAGTTTTTATGGGTTTACACTAAAAGCGTTTGGTCACTTTTGAAATTGACGTTTGGTCACTTTTGAAATTGAGAGTATTTCAAAACACAAGTCAAGATTTAAATAGCAAACTCACCTTAACTCTCCAACTCAAAATCAATTTCGCTTTAACAATTTTGACATGTGTTTTGGATTGATTAAGGCCCAACTCAAAATCAATTTTGCTTTACCAATTTTGCAATCCAGAAGTGTTTCTAACATAAATAGCAAACTCACCTTAACTCCCCAACCCCCTAGAATGGCCTTTTTCAGTGGGTGAACCATCAACCTCACTCAACATCTCCACCCTCCCTGCCAAACAAACAGGCCCGGCCCAAGGGCGGAACACATGGGACGATTGTACAGGGCCCCCAAATAGTTAGGGCCCCATAATATTGGGCTGGTAAATAGTAACCCCATACATAATATAGTAAGATGGTTTGTAATCAGCCTTTCTCTTTATTTTTTTAACCTAATTTTTTCGGAAATTTCGCCTGGTACCCCTGAGATATTGCTTATTTCGCACGGTGTACAAAAGATTTACTAATTTCACATGGTACCCCTGAGTTATATATGTAATTCGCCCAGTGCCCTTGCTCAGTTAAAACTAACAGCTTTACTACTGCCCGTTTGTTTTTTTATGAGACGTTCAGTTCCAAACGAAGAAACGAAGAACGAAGAGGAGAGGCTGAGTGGAGGAGCAAGAGTTGTTGGCAACCAAGAGACCCCGTAGACGCCGGAGGCGCCGAAAAGAGAGGTGGAGACGCTTGCCCAGGCCCCGTCGGAGGCGGTGGTCATCAGGTATGCCCCTTTTTAAAAAAAATTAGGGTTTTAATTTGGGGTTTCGATTTGTTTGCAATTTATGTTCGTTATCACTGATTTTGGGGGTTAGAAGTTCGAATTTGGGGTTTCAGTTAGTGTCCATTATCACCGAATTCGGGGTTTCGATTTGTTGGTCCCAAAATTCTCCCAAAGGGATGTATTGCTCAGTGGCTGGTTAGTATGAACATAACCGAAGGGCTCGAATTTGGGGTTCTCCCAAAGGGATGTATGGTGATAATAGCTTTGGGAATATAAAGCTAAAGGTATGGATGATTTTTATCGACAAGGAGGTCCTTCTTGATAAGTAACATTGAACACTGATTTTGGGTAAAGGGGAGAATTTGTTCAGCAATAAAATTCCAAATCTTTTATTGAGAAAAGGAGTATCCCATGCTTATTTGCATTGTCCACCCACATAACAAAATGATATTCAACATAAAATTTGGGAGGAAATCAAATTAATAAACCAAGAAAATTTGACTAACTGTACGATTATACCTGTGGGATGTATGACAGTGGCATTTTTGCATGATTCATTATCAATCACCACTCTAAAAACAAGAATCAAATTAACAAGAAGAAAAACTCGTACTCATACAATCATACTCCCTCTATAGAAAACTATAGCAAGACTTGATTGAGCCAAGAACTCTATGATCTATTTTTATTTTTATTGTATGCATTTAAATGATATCTATTCAAGGAATTACATTTTTAATTGAATTTAGTTCAATATTTAAATGATATCTGTTCATTCAATTCAGTGTAAATTGAGTTCAATTTAAAGTTCATTTCAGTGTGCTATGTTCTGATTTTAGTGTAAAAAATGAAGTTATCAGTTCTATCTGTATTCTACTATTAATATGCTATGTTCAGTTATGTTTTTAAACCAAAGAATCATATTCTGTTTTAAGCTCGCGTTGAAGTATTGTAAATTTTGCTTTGAAGCTTGTTTTGAAGTCTATTAGCTCAAACGGAAGAGCACGTGCTTATGCACAAGATGTGGGTTCGACTCCCACATAGGCTAATATAAATCAAAACGTAGCAAAAAAAAAAATCGAAGCTAAATTCATAACAAATTCAGCTGCAAGCAATTCTAGTTGCTTTTGCTTATTATCTTATTCATAACAAATTTGGCTTACATTTATTCACCTATTTTTTCAGCTTGCATTTGAATTATTACAAGTTACAGCTAAACTTTGCAAATATGACAGTAGAGCATAATCTGAATTTACAAGCTTTTTCATATTGTTATGACAACTAAACTTTGCAAATATGTCAAATTACAAACCATCATCTTTTATATCTTTTATATAAGCCTATGTGGGAGTCGAACCCACATGTTGTGCATAAGCACATGCTCTCCTGTTTGAGCTAATAGGCTTCAAAACAAGAATCAAGGTAATCATTTTGCAGCAAAATGTATAAAGCCGGTTTCAACTTTCAAGCAATTAAAACATGACAGCTAAAATTCCAGTCGCCAACTACATAGAACTTGTCCCCCAACCATTTTTAGATTGGGTACTTATTTTGCTGACTAGAGCATTTATACTATTGTCATGTGGATTTCAGATTACATGCTCAGACTGCTAAAAATGCTAAATAAAATCCATGTTAGACATTGCAACATAATCCATCATTGAAGACTTTTATCAAGAGAATATCTAGGGAGCCACATGTTGTCTCTTGGAGAGCAAGATTAGCCAATCATTTATATTTCTCTTTCAACAGAGTAGATTTCTATTGTTATCTAATCAAAACTTTATTGAATCAGATATCACAAAACCATGAAGATTTTTCTTTGACACAATCCTATGTCTACAAGATATTGGATGATCAAGAGGTGAAAACTATTATACAAGGCACTAGGCCTTCGTTGTGTGTGTGTGTTTTGTCACTTTCATGTGACACCGCTCTATCAAATATCTCATAAGATAGTAGCTTAATTAGTCCTCTCAACTCCAACTCCACAAGGAAGAATCAAACATATAAATCAATTGAAATGGGAATAATGGACAACATGTTCCATTATGTACTGAAGGATTATATATCTTTCTTAAAACAGTAGTTCATAATGGATCAATCCTCGTGAGACAGTAGTTCAGTATGTACCAAAGGCCTACATATCTTTCTTAGTATATAGAAAATACCGAAGGCCTATATAAGTCCCCTCAACATGATCCTTCCGCCTATATATCTTTCTTATATATCAAATACCTCCTGAGACAGTAGCTTATTCCTCTCAACTATAAGCATACAAATCGATTCAGATGGGAGTAATGTCAATCCCTAATTCGCAATCCCTAATTGGCAATCTAAATCCCAAAATCAAAATCCATAAATTACACCCACAGATTGGAATCAAAATCCCAAAATCAACAATCTCTATCTATAAATCCCTAAATTAGGCTTCATACATAGAAAATCAAAGAAACATGAATACCACAACCCTAGAATTTCACTTACCAGCAACCGCGTTTGGCTCATAGCCACCTATGTCGACCTCGACATTCACCCTTGATTTTGTCGGAATCGTGCACCACCGGCGTCGCATTCGGCTCCACCGGCGTCAGGTCTTCAAGAATTGTCGATCTCCTCCCTCCTCACTTCTCTATCGTGAATCGCCTTTCCCATATGCAGAAAGAATCATGTATTTTTTTTTTTTAAAAAAAAACTTAACGTCAATAATTAACGGAGGGGCACGCGACGAAAAATTAAAAAACCTTAGGGGTACCACACGAAATATGTCAAACTTTGGTACACCACGTGAAATAGCAAACTCACCTTAACTCTCCAACTCAAAATCAATTTCGCTTTAACAATTTTGACATGTGTTTTGGATTGATTAAGGCCCAACTCAAAATCAATTTTGCTTTACCAATTTTGCAATCCAGAAGTGTTTCTAACATAAATAGCAAACTCACCTTAACTCCCCAACCCCCTAGAATGGCCTTTTTCAGTGGGTGAACCATCAACCTCACTCAACATCTCCACCCTCCCTGCCAAACAAACAGGCCCGGCCCAAGGGCGGAACACATGGGACGATTGTACAGGGCCCCCAAATAGTTAGGGCCCCATAATATTGGGCTGGTAAATAGTAACCCCATACATAATATAGTAAGATGGTTTGTGATCAGCCTTTCTCTTTATTTTTTTAACCTAATTTTTTTTTATCAAAAGGAGAGAGGAGGTGACGGTAAATTAAAAAAAAAAATTGTTGACTTCATCTTTCCCATCACCATCAGACGTCTCTCGCCGCTTCTCATAACCGCATCTGGCAGCCATAGCCTCCAGACTTCAAGCCATCTCCTAGCAGGGCCTAATATATAAGACAAATTTTTATTTTTGTGTTATATTTGTGTTATTACCAGGGCCTAATTTTGATTATAGAACAAGGCCTCTACAACCGTTGGACCGGCCCTGGCCCTGCAAACAAATATGACACCATATTTTTTACTTGTCATACATAATCAGCCTTTTGGGATGACTCAAAATTTCTCTCCACTAACTTCATTCTCAACCCTCCCAAATTTATTTTCTTCCCTTCACAATGGTCAAGTTTTCCAATAAATCTATTTCATCACTTTTTTCATACCCTACTATATTTTCTCTATAATTCAAATATTGAAATAATTGGATTGATTTTGGAATTCAAAAATAATTAATTTAATTTTATAATTAAATTTAATAATTTAAAATCTTTTAACGAACTTGTTAATAAATTCGATAATTAAAAATTATCAATTGAATACTTTCTGTCACAAATTTATTCGATATCTCAAAAATCTTATATGAATTCAAATTAATTTAAACTAGTATTTAACACACACAAGTGATATTAAATATTATAAAATTACATTAAACATCCATTGTCATTGACAAATAATGAAAATTACATGACCTAGTTGGAAGTTTAAAAAAAGCTGGAAGTTAAAAAAATGATAAAAAGGGCTGGAAGTTTTTTTTATAAAAAAAAGCTGGAAGTTTAAATAAAAATAATGAGAAGATGCATAATCCGATTGGTTTTGGATTCGGAAGCGTTGGAAATTTTTTTTAAAAAAGCTAGAAGGTTAAAAAAATAAGGGCAAATTGTGAAAAATAGCATGAACTTTAGGGGTAGTTGCGTTTAATGGCATGAACTTTCAAAATTTTTAAAATAATCACCAACTTTGGTTCTGGTTGCAATAAGTGGCACATCTATTTTTTTTTTGAAATATAACCTCTTATTAACATTCTTTGTAGAAAAAAAAATCATCCAATTTTCAATTTTAAAAAAATTGCCCATATTTCATTTTTAAAAATAATCCATTTTCATTTTTAATTTTAAAAAATATTATTTATTTTATAAAATACTACTTTTCCCCTTTTTTTCTTAAAAAAATACACTCATTATTTACACCCGGTTAAAAAAAGAACTAATTTTATTTTCTCCATAAACTCAGTTTTTTTTCAAAAATTAAATAATAAGTAATGACTTTAAAATGAAAAATGAGTGCCTTAAAAAGATACCAATTAATATCACAATTATATTTTAAAAAATGATGTTTTTTGAAAAATGAAAATTGAGTTTATAAACATGAAAATTGTTTTTTTTTTAAGAAGAAAATTGTGAGTGGGTTTAAAAAAACAATGGAAAATGTGATTTTTTTTGTAAACAAAATGTTAATAAGGGTGGTCGTGCTACTAACCACAACCACCCTTCAAAGTTGGTGATTATTATAGAACTTTTGAAAGTTGGTGCCACTGAACGCAACCACCCCTAAAGTTCGTGTTATTTTTTACAATTTGCCCAAAAAATAATGAGAAGATGCAAGTTTTTTAAAAAATGAGTTAATTTATGGACACGTTGCATAATTCGATTGGTTTTGGATTTGGAAAGGTTCTCAATATATTGAGGCACTCCAAATATCGGGAAGCTGTCCACAATAGTTGGATTGCACAAATGTCTTGAAAAATTTCAAGGAGCTAGTAATGCAACATCTTCAACAACTTCTTAAGCAACTTCGAATCGAATGCATAAGCACTAAGCAACTTGACTATGGAATAAGTAACACATAATGCAAAGAAGCAGAGGCTACATGTCTATCAAAAGCACCAGCTTCCACCAAATTAACCTTTATGATTCCAAATCTTGGGATTACAAATTTATTTCAGCCACTCTAGCATCCTTCAAACAACCATGAAATGCATCACCAGCATCAAATCCCTTTAAAAAAAAATGCAATGTGAGTATAAATAATGTATTTCTTCCTTCAGCCAAACAGCATAATAGAACTAAACGATTGCAAACTATCAATGACCTCCTTATATATCAGCTGGTATGAGGTGCTTGGTTACCAAGAAAGTGCAAAATACACTAGATGTTCATATTTGGCTCTGCTGAATCACAGATCAAATAAAATCCCTGACTAAAACCAAATATTATTGTCTTAAAAATTTTGGGCAACAGGCAGTTATATTTTAACAACTAGCCCTTCTACAAATATTCATGCTTTGATTCAGGCGCCTCTCCATGGATACACAAAATCTGATGGGTTCTGTACTTTCAAGAATTAAACAGTAGTTACTGGACTGAGCTACCAAAGCAGTGGCTTAATGCTTTCAGGTTGGGCTTTTTCTATAAGCAGCACCAGTCATTGTTCAACTTCATTAAAAAGCTTAAAATATTGTTTATGCTGTAGAAAAAGATTTGCAACATCTTAGGCTTGATTGGTATACTTTCAAGAATAGGTTGAGATTAGGAATCAGGTTTTTTTGAAGCAAAAAAAAAAAAGGAATCAGGTTTTAAAAAACAGTTTACAAATTAACTAGATAGTTTAACAGAACCACATATTCTCCATGGAGCCAGGAGTCCTTAAATTTGCCTTACAACGCCCACTTTTTTCGCAAAAATATTGTGGTTAAGTGGGCAATGTAAGGAGAACAACAACCCTCATTTTGAACTTCTATATATCTATATGACATTAAAGAAACCAAATTATAATTTTGTACACCATTCTAAGGCATATTAACTTAGAAGGTCAACCATATTCATTAGCAATTCGCAACATTTATTTTGCTCACATGTAGAGATAGAAGCTGGAAGTTGAAAGAGTAGAGCTAAAGATATGCACATAGTTTGCATCATGTTTGGATTCCTTTTCTATTCACATAGACATAATATATATATGTATATAAATGCAATTTAAGTTTCCACATAAATAAATCATTAAGAACATATCAGCATATACAATTTTTTTTGGCCAAAAGTTTTATGCAAATTTCAATTTTATTAAGATGCTACATACAACTTTAGCTAATTATAATCTCTTTATAAACAACTATTTGTAAGCGGAAAGATTCCATGGATAGCTTCTCGAGGTCACTCCTTTGAATTTAAGGGCTTTCCATCAGTGCTGCACAGCCTTGTTAATTGGCTCCTTTAAAATAAAAATATTAAGGCGGGGTACCTTGTGACTCTGTCATCTATCTTTGTTAATTAAAATCTAATCATCTAAATTTTCTACACCCTTTATGTTTATTGTTTAAAGCTACTTACAAGTCACCTACTTAGCCATATGATGACTCCACATTTCCTAACATGATGAGTACTAACTTCAAAAATGTTTTCCTTGGGGTATTTATAATCTCAAAATGTGTTTCATGATGGTTTCTTTTCTTTCCTTTTTATAGATTTTGACTGGCCTTTTTTAGTGTTCATTTGACATTGATTGCAGATAAGATAATTCCATTGGGATTTTGCTTCTTACTGCATAAGCAGCAAAACAGTAAAAAGTACATGTAAATCTCATATGATTAAGATTAATCTCATCCAAAAGGATGTGTGTAAAATTCAAGATGATACTCTTCCAGTTATATACTGTACCTGTTTCACATACCAAATAAACACAAAACTGTTACAGTTTCAGTTCAAGCAAGCAAATGAACACAAAACTAATTCAACCAGGAACATGTAAATAACATCATACTTGTCAATGATGGCATTTTCCAAGGCTGCAACTATTCGACATAATATGTTAGCAACCCAACCATCTCAATCATTCTCAAATCTCAATTACTTAAATTGCCCTGTACTAAATTATAATTAGCCTCTAGTGACTAGTAGAATTCCTCAAAACTTAATCTTATACTCATAATGATCTTAATTTTTGCAAATTTTGACCGCCCGGATTTGGGGACCCTGTTCGATCACAGCTCAAGTTAACAACTTTTTTCATCATGGTGGTGTGTTGGACATGAAGAAAATAATTTGGGGCTCTGACTTTAAATGAGAGAGGCTCGATTATCCAAGATTTATAAGAATAGCTCCATACTTTTTCCATTTTTATCCTGGCCCTAATTTGAGGAAAACAATGCAGAAACACATGGGGACACCAGCTCTTGTGACCCACATTTGCACAAATAAATATTACTCTAGTACTAATATGAGAGGGGAAAGAGGGTAATGACAGTAGAGGTGCAGAACCCCGAGGTAGAGAAGGTGGGTGCTGGGGTATGGTCTGCATATGAAGTTATGAATCTTATTACATTGTCTCCCTCTAAAATCCCTCCCATTTGTATTTAAAAATATGAATATTTTTGTTTTCTCTTTTTCTTCACTTCTTTTTTGGCTTGCTTTGGAAGCACTATTAGCCTAAAGTCTTGACAGTAATGAACCTAGGAGCCACCCTAAGCATAGTTTTCCAAGAGAATGAGTGTGTGAGGGTGTGTTGTGAGAGAGACCCAATGCAAAAACAAGAAGAGAAGTTTGGGATTTGAGGCCAAAGATTATTAACCTTTGCCAATACCAATGTTGCTGCCGACGCCGTTGCTGATGTCAAGGCGATTCCCCAATAGGAATGGCCACCGGTTTCACCAGCACTTCCATCACCATCTCACCCTTCTGATCGCGTTCCTACTCTCTTCTGTCACTTGTGCTGCAAACAATGAAGCCATTTTGCTTCATTCATGGCTCAAAAGCTCAAACTCCACACCCCCTACCGCCATGTCGAATTGGAACCTATCTGACCCAACCCCTTGTAAATGGTCCTACATTACATGCTCTTCTGATAGCTTTGTCACTCAAATAAACATCCAATCTGCTTACCAACTTGATCTCCCCTTCCTTTCCAATCTCTGCTCACTGCCCCACCTACAAATTCTCGCCATTTCGGACTCTAATCTCACGGGAGTGATCCCAGCCGAAGTCGGTGACTGCACCCAACTAACCCTTCTTGACCTGAGCTCGAACAATCTTATTGGTGAAATACCTCCAAGCATTGGGAAGCTTAAGAATCTGCAAGATTTGATCTTGAACTCCAATCAGCTGTCAGGGAAAATCCCACCTGAGCTTGGAGATTGCACAGGATTGAGGAACCTTATCTTGTTTGACAATGAGCTTAGTGGGGGCATCCCAGCTGAGCTTGGGAAGCTCCAGGGGTTGGAATCGTTGCGAGTTGGTGGAAACAAGGACATATCCGGGGCAATCCCTGATGAACTTGGAGAGTGCCAGAACATGACTGTGCTTGGCCTAGCTGCTACAAGGATTTCAGGGTCCATCCCCTCTTCATTGGGGAAATTGACGAAGCTCCAAACTCTGTCAATATACACTACAATGCTCTCAGGAGAGATTCCAGCAAGTTTAGGCAACTGCTCGGAGCTTGTTGAATTGTATCTATACCAGAACAGCCTCTCCGGCTCCATCCCGACAGAGCTAGGTAAGCTTCATAAGCTTGAAAAGTTGTTGCTATGGCAAAACAATCTGTCTGGGGCGATCCCCGGAGAGATTGGAAACTGCTCAAGTTTGGTGGTTATTGACCTTTCTTTGAATTCTCTTTCTGGGAGTATTCCTTTGACATTTGGGAAACTGTTGAATCTACAAGAGCTAATGCTTAGTAACAACAACATCTCCGGGTCAATCCCTTCTTCTCTTTCAAATTGTAGAAACCTAGTGCAGTTACAAGTTGACACTAACCAGATCACAGGGTCAATCCCATCAGAGATTGGGAAGTTGACAGCGCTAAACGTCTTCTTCGCATGGCAAAACAAGCTTCAAGGAAGCATTCCTTCAGAGTTGGCTAACTGCACTGGCCTGCAAGCCCTTGATTTGTCACATAATGAGCTCACTGGAAACTTGCCAGCTCGCCTGTTTCAACTTCAGAACCTAACAAAACTTCTGTTGATTTCAAATCACATATCCGGTTCTATCCCACCGGAGATTGGGAATTGCAAGTCCCTGATTAGGCTTCGTCTCTACAACAATAGGATTACAGGCAAGATACCAGTAGAAATCGGATTTCTTAAGAGCCTTAGTTTCCTTGATTTGTCTACCAACCACCTTTCTGGGTCAATACCGGAAGAGCTAAGCCGATGCACAGGCTTGCAGATGCTGAGCTTGAGTAACAATGCACTTGGGAACTCCTTACCAACTTCCTTTCAGTCTCTCACAAAGCTTCAAGCCCTTGATTTATCAGGAAACCAGTTTGTGGGTCAGATACCTGTGACTTTTGGCCAGCTTACTTCACTGAATTCTCTCATTCTAAGGAAAAATTTCCTCATGGGATCAATACCTTCTTCACTAGGAACCTGTTCAGACCTGCAATTACTAGACCTCAGCAACAACCAGCTATCTGGGAGCATCCCAGATGAATTGTTCAATATTGAGAACCTTAACATTGCTCTAAACCTCAGCTGGAATGCTCTCAGTGGCGAAATCCCTTCTCAGATTTCCACTCTCAAGAAGCTATCCCTACTCGATCTTTCTCACAACAGACTTGAAGGGAATCTGACTGCTCTATCTGGAATGGACAATCTGGTCTCTCTCAATGTGTCTTACAACAATTTTACAGGCCTTTTGCCAGATAATAAGTTGTTCAGACAGCTTTCATCAGCGGAGCTGGAAGGTAATCGAGGGCTGTGCTCACAGGGCCGTGATTCCTGTTTCTTAAACAATGGAAAAGGGATTCAAAGTCCAAATGGAGAACAATCACGCTGGATTAAAGTTGTTATTGCACTGCTTGTCGCTCTGACTGTAGTGCTGGTTATCCTCGGCATAGCTGCAATTGCTCGAGCAAGAAAACTGATGAAAGGTGACTATGATTCGGAGATGGGAGAAGACGCCTGGCGGTCCTGGCCATGGCAGTTCACCCCTTTCCAGAAGCTAAACTTCTCATTAGACCAAGTCCTCAAGTGCTTAGTGGAGGACAATGTCATTGGCAAGGGATGTTCAGGCACAGTCTACCGTGCAGAGCTGGACAATGGGGAGATCATCGCCGTGAAGAAGCTCTGGCCATTGACAATCGCAGCAAAATACGATTACCAGAAGGACAAGAGTCATGCCGACAGTGGTGTACGTGATTCCTTCTCAGCAGAGTTGAGAACCCTGGGCTCCATCCGCCACAAAAACATCGTCAGGTTCCTTGGATGTTGTTGGAACCACAAGAACAGGCTGCTCATGTACGATTATATGCCGAATGGAAGCTTGAACCGAGTTCTACATGAGAGTGTTTGCGGGATAAGCTTGGATTGGGACCTGAGATACAAGATCATATTAGGTTCAGCTCAAGGACTGGCTTACCTACACCATGACTGTGTTCCTCCTATAATTCACAGGGATATCAAGGCCAATAACATCCTCATTGGCCTCAATTTTGAGCCCTACATTGCTGATTTTGGCCTTGCCAAGCTCATCAACGATGGAGATTTTGGAAGATCATCCAACACAGTTGCTGGCTCTCTAGGCTACATAGCCCCAGGTAAACACTTTCTCCACCTAATCAATGCTTATTGATCAAGAGTATGAGATTCCAGAATTCAATAAATCCAACAAATTCCTAATCGATTAGAGGATAAAATTCCCTATCTAGACCTAGCTAATTGTTGAAATTCTCCCTCACTTTGTTATATTCACATCAAATCCGGATCAAATTTCTCATAACAGCAATCCCTAATTCAATTTGTGCAGAGTACGGATGCATGTACAAGATCACAGAGAAGAGCGACGTCTATAGCTACGGTGTCGTTGCGTTGGAAGTTCTTACCGGGAAACAGCCAATCGATCCGACAATTCCGGATGGCCTCCACATCATCGATTGGGTGCGGCGGAGGAGAGGCACCAGGGCAGAGGTTCTCGATCCGAAACTGCAAGGCAGGCCGGAGTCGGAGATCGAGGAGATGATGCAGACGGTTGGAGTGGCGCTTCTCTGCGTGAACTCCTCGCCGGACGACCGGCCAACAATGAAGGACGTGGTAGCGATGCTGAAGGAGATAAGGCAAGAGAGAGGCGGAGGCGGCTGCGGCGGAGATGGTGACTGTGCCAAGGCAGCGGGGGACGGGGGAGGGAGGAGGAATGATTCCGGCGGGGGGCCGTCGACGGAGACGGTGGTGAAAGGGGTGTTTCCGATGAGTAATAATACGAGTTTCTCGGCGGCGTCTTTGTTGTATTCTTCTTCTTCCTCTGGCGGTGATGTTTCGTCTAAATAAAATTTTAAATTTTCTTTAATTTAAGGCGGGCAAAGGTTACATAGAATTATGGCTTTGAATGATAAAAGGAATTTAGAATTTATTTGTGCAAAGTGTTTCTTGAAATGAAAATATATTAATCCATCACTTCCGACCATTGTCCAATTTTAGTTCAAATTGAGTCCACTGAAAACAGAAATGCGAGACCATTCAAATTTGAAAAAATGTTGCTCCAACGAAAAGACTAGGGCTGGGAAAATTTCCCACGAAACCATACCAAGACGTGCCAACTGAACCAATTAAATTGGTAACCAATATAATTGGTTACCAATTTAATTGGTACGGTATACCGAACCAATTGTCAGAAATCGGTATGGTAATGGTAATCAAAACAGAAAAGCTGGGATTACCATTACCAACCGATTTCCAATCGGTTGGTACGGTAATTACCATCCAACTATTACCAATATACATTTAGTTTTTTTTAATTATTTTTTAAATCATATTTTAATTTTAATTATTTTAATTGGTTCTAAGACTTGTTGTTTGTTATTCAAGTTAATAAGTATTACCTATTTCTTTTTTACTTGTTGTTTTTTTTTTCTAACACTTGCTGCCATGTACTCATGTTATTTCTATTTGTTATTCAAGTTAATAAGTATTAAGTATAACCTATTTCTTTTTTATTTGTTATTTTGTTCAAGACTTGCTATTTGTTATTCAAGTGGATAAGTATTACCTATTTCTTTTTTAATTGCTGTTTGTTTTTTTTTATAACATTTGCTGTCATGTACTCATGTTATTTCTATTTGTTATTCAAGTTAATAAGTATTAAGTATTACCAATTTCTTTTTTATTTGTTATTTTGTTCAAGACTTGTTGTTTGTTTTTTTTTACCTAAGACTTGCTGTTTGTGTACGTTATTGTTGATTATTTTATTTTTTGGTTCTAAGACTTGCTGTTTGTTATCCAAGACTCCAAGTTAATAAGTATTATCTATTTCTTTTTTATTTGTTATTTTGTTTTTGATATTAAGTAATAAGTATTACTTATTAACTTTATTTCTTTTTATATTTGTTATTTTCATAAAATGCTTTTAATCAAGGGAGGAACTAGCTTGGCCTCGAATCAGACTAAAACCCAAATGTTATTCGGAAGCTAGTAGACATGTTATTTTGAATATTATCGAGTCTTTTTGAGTCTTTATATTGCCTTTGTGATTAAATGTATGAACAATTTAAGTATTTATGTAGTTGCTACTTATAAATTTTAAATTTTAATTAAGTTGTATTGTATTTGATTATTTGTATGCTTTTTTTATCAACACCCAAAACATGGTAAAATATCATTACCAATACCTACCAACCAACTTAATTGGTTACCAATTAAGTTGGTACAACCCCTTCGGTGGTTGGTAATGGTTTGGATTTTAGGATTACCAATTATAATTGGTTGGTACATGGTAACGACAAAAACTAATTGGTATTGTACCAATTCCACCCCTAGAAAAGACTACAAAAATATAGTAATACAGGCATGGAGAATGAGATGCGAAGGATCTCAAATGTTTCAATTAGTAAAAAAAACCCAACTCCTGAAAAGATTAACAAAAGAATGGAACAAAACAACCTTTGGAAATATATTCCGACAACTAAAAGAAATTGAAGATAAACTAGTACAATTACAACAAGACCACACCCCAACAAAGCAAAAATGAAAATAGCAAAAGCCAACAAAAGCTTATAGAAAAGAAGAGCAAGCTAATACAATATCACAGCACATACTGGCGCCAGAGAGCTAAGGTTAAGCACCTAAAATTCTCAGACACCAACTCTGGATACCACCATAAGGTGGCAACTGGACGAAGGAATAGGAAAATAATCAGAGAAATAATGAGCTCAAAAGGATTACTGATTCGTGAGGAGAAAAATATTAGAAAACAAATTAAAGAAGAATTCGAAAAAAGATTTGAAAATGAACAATCGAACATAAATCGATTGGAAGAATATCTCAACCAAATCACCACATAAAATTAATGATGAGGACAATGAATAGCTCATAAAACCAGTCACAAACCAAGAAATTAAAAATGCTATCTTCTCGATAGGGAAAAACAAATCCCCTGAGATTGATGGCATGACTGCTGAGTTTTACTAACATTATTGGGATGTGATCGGCCCTTCAATTATAAAAGCAATTAAGGCTTTTTTCTCGTCTGGTAGGATGCTTAGACAAATAAATGAAACCTTCATCACGTTGATCCTGAAATGCGATAACCCACGAACGATGAATAACTATAGACCAAATCAGCCTATGTTCAACCATATATAAAGCTATAGCAAAAATACTTGCAGAAAGGATGAAAAGGACGATGAGGAAAATAATCCACCCGCTTCAAGGAGCGTTTGTGACAGATAGAGCAATCCAGGATAATGTGCTTATCGCACATGAAATATTTCATTCATTCAGAAGCAGAAAAGGAAAAGAAGGATGGATTGCAATAAAGCTAGATATGGAAAAAGCATACGATAGAGTTGAATGGGATTTTCTCTTCGCAGTCATGGATAGATTCGGGTTCTGCGAGAGATTTTGTGGATGGATCAGAAAATGTGTACAAATTGTCTCCTTCTCAGTTCTGGTAAACGATGAACCCACTGAAACCTTTCGACCCTCCAGGGGAATACGACAAGGCGACCCCTTATCCCCGTACCTTTTTATCTTGGGGCAGAATTACTAGCCCTAAAACTACAACAATAGAACAATGAATCAATGAATACAATTGGATTTAAGATGACCATTGAGGGACCACAAATCTCATTTCTATCCTTTGCTGACGACATAATGATATTCGCCAAAGCAAACCAAGAAGCATGTACAACTGTGAAAAAAATACTAGATGAATAATGTCAAATATCTGGACAAAAGGTAAATTTTCACAAGTCTTCTTTCCAGGTGACAAAAGGGGTCTCTATCAATCAAAAGCAAACGATCCAAACGATACTACAAATTATGAACCAAGTAACTCTTGAAAAATATTTGGGATGTCTGATTATTAATGGCAGAGTAAACAAGAACACGTTTGAAGAGATTCTTGAAAAAACGAGAACTCGGCTAATCAAATGGAAAGCAAACTCATTGACGCAACAGGGGAGAACGGTACTAATTAAAATAAATTTGGCGGTATTAGGATAGAAACATATCTTTTGTATATCTTTTTGTGTATATCCTATATTAGGAGATCCTTGATATCCAAGCATTGTAACCCTATATATTATCCCTTTGTCAATCAATACAATTAAGCTTTCTCACAAATATCAAATCTCTATATGGTATCAGCCTAATTTCCGATCCTAGACCTAGCCCCCTTCCCGCCGCCGCCTACCTCTAAGCCCTTCTCCTCGAGCCACCATGTCTACCGACTCCTCCTCCTCCTCCACTGCAATCCCTGCCAAATCCGACAATCTCAACCCTCTCCATACCGCCGCCGGCCTCTCTTCCTCCACCATCAGCCTTCCCAACTTCACCATCAAGCTTGAACGGACCAATTACACCGTCTGGCGTCAAACCGTCAAATCTGCCCTCGAAGCCTACGAGCTTGAATCCTTTCTCACCACCGACACAGCTCCGTCAACCCACCTTCCTTCGTCACCTCCTACTGATGGCCAACCCGCTGCTCCTCCGGCCGTCAATCTCGACTTTGCCGTTTGGAAGCGCAAGGATCGCCTTGTCTTACTTTGGATTCGATCTACCCTCTCCGCTCCTCTCCTCGCTCATGTGGCTAGAGCCGCTACTGCCTCTGCTGCTTGGGCCACCCTGGAGCGGATGTTCCATGCCCAGACGAAGGCTCGAGAGATGCATCTGAAGCAACAGATGCAGTCCTTTGTCAAAGGCAACCTATCGATCATGGAATACTATGAGAAAAAGCGCTCCTTTGCTAATTCTCTTGCCGAGTGCAATCACATTGTACCCGATGATGACTTCGTTGCGTGTGTCCTTCATGGTCTGGATGCCTCCTTCAACGCCTTCCGGACCTCCTTTCATATGCAACCTGGCCCTATTACCTCCGACGATCTATTCGGCCTCCTACTCCAGGAAGAAGATCGTCAAAACCAAGCCTTACAAACCCTCCATGACCAACAACCCTCGGCTAACGCAGCCAGCAAGGGCGGTTCTCGCTCCCAGCGTCCCTCCACTCGCTCTCGCGAAACCTCTGCACCCGCTGATCCCCCATCCTCCGAGCGTGAGCGTACTCGCACTCCCTGCCAGATTTGCAAACGGACCAATCATGAGGCTCTGAATTGTTTTCAGCGTCTCAACGTCGCGGAATTCCCTCCCACCTATCGTCGTCCGGCTTCACAGTCCCACAGCTCCGGGGGTCCTCGTGACGGATCCTCATCCAGCCGATTTGGTCCTCCTCAGCGCCACGCCTACAACACCATGACTCCACCGTCGGCCATCGTTGATCCTGCTTGGTACGTCGACTCAGGCGCCACCAATCACATCACCAACGACCTTGGGAACATGTCTGTGAGCGCTGACTACTTTGGCAATGATGGTCTCCAGGTTGGCAACGGTATGTCTCTTCCTATTGCGAAACTGGGAAAGTCTATTTTACCTGCTCCAACTCGCATTTTGCAACTCCATAACGTTCTTTTTGTCCCTCAAATTACCAAAAATTTACTCAGTGTCTCTCAATTAACTCGTGACAATGATGTCTACATGCTATTTTATGGCTCATCTTGTTTTGTGAAGGATTTGCAGGGTCGGACGCTCCTAAAAGGAACCGTTGAGAATGGGCTTTACCGGCTTGGTGCTCCTCCACCGTCATCCTTACCCTCTCCTCCTCGTGTCTTCCTCGGTGAAAGAACCAGTCTCCAGACTTGGCATCATCGCCTTGGCCACCCTCATGAGTCATCTCTTCGTCGTTTAGTCTCTCGCTTTAAATTACCTGTTTCCATAAACAATTTACATTCCATTTGTGAGTCTTGTCAGTTAGGAAAGAGTCATCGTTTACCATTGCAAAACACTCATCAGTCTAGTTCACTTCCTTTTGAATTAGTTTATTCGGATGTTTGGGGTCCTGCCCCCGTTGCTTCTATCAATTCAAATCGTTATTTCTTGATTTTTGTTGATGATTGCACCAAATTCGTCTGGATATACTTCTTATCTCAAAAGTCACAGGTCCTACATACGTTTCAAGTGTTTCATAAGATGGTTGAGACTCAATTCTCCACAAAAATCAAAACTCTCCAAACTGACTGGGGTGGGGAATATCGCACAGTCTCCACCTATCTACAAACACAGGGCATTCTACATCGTGTCTCTTGTCCACACACTCAATCTCAAAACGGCGCAGCCGAACGGCGTCATCGCACCATTATCGAGAAAGGCCTTGCTCTTCTCGCTCATGCCAAGATGCCAACTTGTTATTGGGAGCACGCATTTCAGACTTCTGTCTATCTCCATAACCGCACCCTCACTCCCATTCTCCACAATAAATCTCCTTATGAGTGTCTTTATGGGAAGAGTCCTGACTATGGGTTTCTCAAATCCTTCGGATGCTTATGCTACCCATTCCTGCGCCCCTACAACGCCAACAAACTTGAGTTCTGCTCTCTTCCTTGTGTGTTTGTCGGTTATAGCTCCAAACATAAGGGGTATATGTGCTTCCATGTTCCCACCCATCGTCTCTACATTGCCCGTCATGTAATCTTTGATGAGACGGTGTTTCCCTACCCATCCCATGCTTCACCAGCTCCTCTCGAGCATCTCCCAATAGACTCACATCCTCCCTTGTCAGTTCTCCAACAAGCCACCTCCTTGTTTCCGGCTTCTCCGCCCACTGCAGCCACCCCTATTCCATTTAACCTTGGACCCGAGGACACCGCGCAGCCGTCCCCAGCACCATTCTCGGCATCTCCTGAAGCAACCGACTCTACGACGTCCTCCTCCGACACTTCAGACGATGACACTTCACCCTCACCACCTTCCCCCTCACCATCGCCACCTCCCCCACCACCTCCACAGCCCACTCGGCAAAGCACCCGACAGCGCCAACAATCCGTCCTTCTCAAGGACTTTGTCTGCGCCAAACCAAAATCCCTAAACACCACTAAACACCCACTCCCACCCTCTCCTGATAACTATCCCGAACCCAAAACCTTCATTCAGGCATCCAAACTCCCTGAATGGCAGAATGCGATGCAGGTTGAATATGATGCTCTCGTTCGCAATGGGACTTGGGACATTGTCCCGCGTCCTCCTAAGACTAACATTGTTGGTTGTAAGTGGGTGTACAGGGTCAAACGCCACGCAGATGGTTCCATTGAGCGTCACAAAGCTCGATTAGTTGCAAAGGGCTTCAATCAAGAGGAGGGTGTTGACTACTTCGACACGTTTAGCCCCGTCATCAAACCGACAACCATCCGTGTCATTCTTTCCCTCGCTATCACTCACAAGTGGTCGCTTCGCCAGGTAGACATCAATAACGCCTTTCTGAATGGTGACCTTTCTGAACAGGTTTACATGGATCAACCTCCCGGTTTTATTGATCCCTCTCGGCCTCAACATGTCTGCCGCCTCAAGAAGGATCTGTATGGCCTCAAACAGGCGCCCCGCGCTTGGTTCACCAAGCTCAAGCTCTTCCTTCTACAACATCAATTTTCGGCTTGCAAGTCTGACTCGTCTCTGTTTATCTGTCGAGCTCGCGGGTTCACTATTTTGGTTCTAGTCTATGTCGACGATCTGATTATCACAGGCTCCTCTCAATCAGCAATTGATCAGTTTGTTCACCGTCTGAACAGTGCATTCCCTCTGCGTGACTTGGGAAATCTGCACTACTTTCTCGGCATAGAGCTACTTCCGCAGGATGGCGCCATTCTGTTGACTCAGCAGAAGTACATTCGCGACTTGCTTCTCCGCAGCAAGATGACAGACGCTCGCCCCATTGCTTCCCCTGCCGAACCTGGATCTCGCCTCACTCAATCAGGTGACCCTCTAGCCAATCCTCATTTATATCGAAGCATCGTTGGCGCTCTCCAATATGTCACCATCACTCGTCCAGAGATATCTTATGCCGTCAATCGGGTTTGCCAATTTATGCATAACCCTACTGAGACTCACTGGTCTGCTGTTAAGCGCATCCTCTGCTATCTCAAAGGCACTATATCTCATGGTCTGCGTCTCCGATCAGCCATCGACACTCGCCTAGTTGCCTTCACCGACGCTGGATGGGCCTCCGACATGGATGATTGCCGATCTCAACACGGCTTTGCCATCTTCTATGGTGGCAATCTTGTCAGTTGGTCCTCTCGAAAGCAGAAGGTGGTCGCTCGATCTAGCACTGAAGCCGAGTACCGTGCCATTGCTTTCACTGCAGCCGAACTCCTATGGCTTCGCCAACTACTGGCTGAGCTACAGGCACCTGTCGCAGGCTCTCCCATTGTCCTCTGTGACAACCTCAGTGCTACGTACATGTCTGCCAACCCTATTCTCCATCAGCGATCCAAGCATATTCGCATTGATTATTTCTTTGTTCGAGAACAAGTGGAGGCTGGTGACCTTGTGGTTCGTCACATCCGTTCCTTGGATCAAACTGCGGACATCTTCACCAAGGCCCTTGGCAGTGGCCGGTTCATTACTCTTCGTGACAAGCTTCATGTGCGTTCTCCGCCATGAGCTTGCGGGGGGGTATTAGGATAGAAACATATCTTTTGTATATCTTTTTGTGTATATCCTATATTAGGAGATCCTTGATCTCCAAGCATTGTAACCCTATATATTATCCCTTTGTCAATCAATACAATTAAGCTTTCTCACAAATATCAAATCTCTATAGGCGGCAAAACTGAGTTATATGATGCAAAACTATATGCTCCCGACAAGTATTCATACCGAACTTGATCGACTAAATAGGTGTTTCTTTTGGAACAAATATCAAAAATTCAAACCCCCTGATAGGGTGGGATAAAGTATGAAGACCAAAAAAGGAAAGAGAATTAGGTCTAAAAAAGGCAAAAGATATAAACAAGGCTCTACAGTTGAAACTACTCTGGAAAATCTTGGATGAACCGAAAAACGAATGGGTAAAAATAGTCTCAGAAAAATATCTAAAAGGGAATACCTTATGGGAATATAAAAGAACAAAGAATACCTCTTGGCAATGGGCAAAACTTATGGAAATAAAACCAGAATTTTGTTCGGGTTTGATCTGGCAGATTGGAAATGGAATAACTATTAGATTCTGGAAGGATAACTGGATAAACAATGACACAAAATTAATAGACTATCGGATACACGATAACATAAGCGAATGGGAAACTGTTGACCAATATATAAACACTAACAGAACTTGGAACGTGCGGAAACTAAAGGAAATTCTTCACATGGACACAATTGAACAAATCTGTAGTATTCATATACCAATAAATGAATTCGAGGACAGACTCTATTGGAAAGCAAGCAAAAATGGATGGTTCTCTACGACTAGCGCATTAGATTATACCACAAGAGTGCAAAGAAAAACAACAGAATCTTTTGACTAGATATGGAGAATAGACTGTCCGCCAAAAATGAAAAATTTCTTATGGAAAAACATTCTCAATGGTACACCAACCAAAGAGCGGTTACGGGATAAAGGAATCAATGTACCAATGGAATGTGCTCTATGTAATCACACTCTTGAAGATGGAAAACATTTATTTACAGAATGTCAAATCACTCATACAATTCTACGAAAGATGGATCAGCATATTGAAAAGATAGTTCAGGATATAAACAAAAATAATAGAACTTATAAAGACATTATTGTAGAAATATTTGCAAGATCATCTGCTGAACAAAGATCAACCCTCGCTTTCTCCCTTTGGGGCATTTGGTCTCTAAGAAATAAAATTCTCTTTAATGGCCACGTGCTTTGAGGGACAGAAGAATAGAAAAAGTACATAAACCAGCATAAGGAAAGTTGGAAGAAGGCAAAAACTGTAGATCTAGATGAGGAAGAGAAAACCAGAGAACAAAACAACAATCGGAACAAACCACGTCAACCAAAGATTATTAAATGGAAAAAACCATGTGAAGGGATCATGAAATTGAACTTCGATGGTGCTAGGATTAACTCTGGAAGCGCTGCTTGGGGGTCCGTTATCCGTGATGACCATGGCAGTGTTCTCAAGTGCGGGATGCAGAGTTGTGGTAGGTCCTCTGCGTTACAAGCGGAGGCCCTGGGTCTTCTTCACGAGATGTTAGAAGCGCGTCGTATGGGGATCACACATCTCGAGGTGGAGGGTGACTGTCTGACGGTTATTAACGCTGTCAAAGGGGTACGTGTGGACGTGTCCATGGGAGATTGAGATGTCGGTGTCGGACATTCTTGCCATCGGACGATCTTTCGACCATGTTTCGTTCTTCCATACCTTCCACGAGGGCAACCGGGTAGCTGATCGACCGGCGCACCTTGGTTTGACGTCTTCATCCTCTGATTGGAGATCTGATGATGTGATAGACGATCTCGTCCGTAAGTACGCTCTTGGGTGGTGGCTCAACCGAGGTTGATCACCCTCAAATTTTCGCCGTGTATCCAAAAAAAGAAAAAATTAATCCATAAAATTTAGCACATATTGGGGTCCAATTTGTTATCAAGGAAATCTAACAAGAGAAACAAAGTGTTTTTTTGACATTGATATAGGTCGAGTACGAAAGTACACAACCAAATTTAAATTCGAATAGGCTGAATTTGCTTATAATTTTACACCCAAAAATTTTACTTTTTACACCCAAATCAAAGTTTTTTATTTTTTTTTAAAAATAAACACTACGTCTCTTGAGTCACAGACGTGTGACTCAAGAGGGATAGTGTATGTATATAGAAAAAAATAGTTGCGCATTTTGAGTTACACTCCTATGACTCAAGAGGCGTAAGGTTTATTTAAAAAAAACTTTGATTTTGCTATTTTGGGGTGAAGATAGTAAAATTTTGGGTGTAAATAACAAACCCTTATTTATATGTAACAATTAGGATTTGAACCTCTGGCCCAAAGCTTTCAATCTCTTTTCCACAAAGCTACTTGTCAACTACACCAACAACTCCATATATTCATGTGTATCCAGGGACCGAGCCAAGAAGTTTTGAGCGAGAGGTCACCATAATAGTAGACAATAAGATCGAGAAAAAAGTCGTAAAAACACAACGTGTTTGATAGTACAAACTAGTGACGGATGATAATACAAACTAGTGTCAAACGATATTATAAACTACTACAAAGATATAAAACGAAAATAAGGATATAAAACGCAATAAATAAACATTGTATTCTTAACATGCATGTAATAATGTATAACTAGATATAAAAAAATTAAACTTGCGTAACTTCTTACCAAATTTTCAAAATAAGTAATACAGAGTATAACTTATGGTTTCGAAGCTCTCGAGATAAATATAATATGTGAATATCAATTTAAGTAAAATATAAAAGTATTATAGTATATTGAAATAAAATTAAAGTGATTAATACACCTATAATTTTCAAACATTCATAACTTTTTACTCAGAAATCAGATTAGGGCGTATTATATATCAAAACGAAGCTATCGTCGAGGAGAATACACCTTAATAATTTGTTGGATGAGGGAAGGGTCACGTGACCCCCTAGGACCCCCTAACTCCGCCTCTATGTATATATCCATTATATCTTTAAACCAAGGTGGGCTGCAACAAACCATGGAAACCGATTTTTAAAAAAATCAGTTTTCGTGTTGTCTAGAGACTGGTTTTAAAAAAACAGTCTTAAAATGCAGATAGTGTTGCAAATAATATTGCTTCAAAAACCAGTTTCCATATTGTTAACAAATCGGTCTTAGTTGCAATTTATGTACTAGTGCTGATTCCATACCCTAACTATACCAGGAGAGTTGTGTTAAATTGTCATGTCTAATTTGTATGTTGAATGAGGCTCAATGTCAAACATCAAATCTATTCAAGTGAAATGTGATAATCATATAGTAATTTATATTGTTAGAAATTAGGTGTTTCACGAGAGAATGAAGCATAAGCTTGAACTTGCCTATCATTTTAGTTAAGAGTAGACTTGAGTATGAGGCGAGTTGGGCAGGTTTATCTTGGCCCATTATAGCGGGTCGGGCTTGGACCAAACCCGATTTTAGGATCAATTGTTTTGTCCACACCCGTCCACATGGGGTCGATCGAGTAGCCCAACGGGCTGCCCATTAAAATTTGTGAAATATTTTTTATTTTTGCATTTGATATCAAACTTTACAATATGTGCCAAGTATCCCAAAAGATTGAAATTTTATACAAAACAAAGGTACACAAGTTACACAACTTTGAAATCACACCCTATAATATTTAGTGTAGGTTCGTTTTAATGAAAATAATTCTTAAAAATAATTTACTATTGTATTCCTTCATTTATATGTGATTTGAATACTAGTAGTCATTTAGTATTAATAAAGCACTAATAGAGATAGAAGTATAAATGATACTAGTATAATCTCCGCGCCATGGCGCGATTGTTAATAAATCAAATTTTAATAACATAAAAAATTAATATTATAAAATAGTAATAAAAGTTAGGATAACATAATGAAAGTAGACTTGAAATCTTTAAGAAAATGGTAAAAATGTTTATCATAAAGTTAGGCTTCATCAAAAAGGTCTTTAAATTAAGATATTATATTGATATAAATTATTATTATTATTATTATTATTATTATTATTATATAGTAGACATTAGATTTAATTCAATGTTTTGAATTAAACCCAATCGTTAATAATGGGTAAAAAAAATAAAAGGGAAAAATGTAAGTGTATAAAAGAGATGAAGAGAAAAAAGAAAAAGAAATAATAAGGGAAAATTGTGATTAGTTGAAAAACCTTAAATTAAGGATGTGTTGACACATCATTAAAATTCTTCTAAATTAAGATATTAATATAGAATATAGATATATAGATTATATAGATGGTTAGTAATGGGTAAAAAAATAAAAGGGAAAAATGTAAATGTATAAAAGCGATGAAGAGAAAAAGAAAAATGAATAATAAGAGAAAATTGTGATTAGTTGAAAAACCTTAAATTAAGGAGGTATTGACACATCATCAAAAGTCTTCTAAATTAAGATATTACTAGTTTTATTAGTCGCCCGTTGTGCGATTTTTTAATAAATTTTATTATATAAGAATTAATATAAAACAACTTTGAATTAGATATATATATCTAAAACGATAAGTTTTCTACATAATTAAAATATAAGGTTGAATATTTATAAAAAAACTAATTAAGATATAAGGTCATATTGGATAGATTATTTGATCTAAAAAGATAAGTTTTTTTACCTAACTATACTGACTTATTAATTGATGTGGCCAAAAAATATAATACCAGTTTAATTCAGAATGTGACACATAAGCAAAAATAATCCCGTGTTAATCCAGAAAATTCCACGTAGGCGAATCACACCATAGGCCGTTTCAGGCCTCTGCTTTAGTATTTTATATAGATATAGATAATTAATATATCTAATATTTTAATACAATTCTATATAAATAATATAATTAATATATAGGTGGATCAGGCCTACTAGCCCATTTGAACTTGACCCTTGGTCCAAGCTCGGTCATTTGGGCCTACTGGGCTGGGTCAGAAGCCTACTTGGATCAATTATTTTACCCAAGTCCACAAATTTAGTCTAATGAATTGGACGAACCGGACGGATTGGTCTATGTCTGCTAGGTCTATAGTTAAGAGAAGCTTCTAAAGCGGCTTCATTAATCATTGTGCTTTGTCCCTTTCAAATATCAATTGTCAGATTTTCTCACCAAATGCATTCTTGGAGTTTATTTGCGTCTAATTGTCCAAGATTGGATTAGTTAATTCCCCACCTCCGTGTTCAGAAGAGGGAGAGTCTCCACATTGTTTTGGACCTTTGGTATTGTAATTGGGCCGTAATTTGGTTAACGAGCTTTGTAACTTGGTTGCTTTGTTGAGCTACTAGTACTCTAGTAGTATATAACAAAGTTCTTTCAGTACATGTATGTACAACAGTTTGATAACAAATTTTCCCTCTCTAAGACTTTTCTATGTTCATTTCTTCCTTCATCTTTCATCTTGATTAATTGATTCCCCTAAAAATCTACATCTATCGAGTTTGGTCAGAAATAAAAATAAGAATTTATAGTTTTGAGATGCTTCTTGAGGGTGAAGGCGGAAGTTGTGTGGGGCTTATTTTATTTTTGGTTATAATGTTGAGATTTATCTTTCTAATACAAAAGTTTATTGTAAGAACTTCCCCTTTATTATATTTTGTGGTCTGTTTTGTTGGAGCTGTGTGGTTCAGAGGTTGAAGAAAGCACACACACACGAGGAACGACGTCGTCTAGAGCTTTCATTAAAAACGCCAGTTCACAAGCAAAACGGTGTCGTATTATTCTTAGCTTTCTTTTTCTGTTTACTTTGTAAAACGGCGTCATTCAGTTTGTTATAACAAACTGCGCGCCTTCTTCTTCCTCCCTCCTGTATAAATTGGAGCTTCAGCTCCTGAACAGAGTAACAAGAAAGAAACAATCGATCTCTTCATTCTCTCTCAATTCAGTTTTGTTCTTCGATTGTTTGCATTCCAACATGGTATCAGAGCAAATATTCTGAGTTTCGTTTTCTGTTTTCCAAATCATTTTTGTTTGCTTCCGCGTTTTATGTCACCATGGATCCAGGGAGCCATTCGAGGTCTGGAACTTCCAGAGATCCGCTTTATCTCCATCCTTTAGATAATCCGGGTATGGTTTTGGTTTCAAAAGTTTTTGATGGTAGTGGATTTGGAACTTGGAAACGTTCAATGATAATAGCTCTCTCGGCAAAGAACAAGATAGGTTTCGTTACTGGTTCAGTCGTGAGGCCTAGCGAGGATACAGATGAATTCAGAGATTGGCAATAGTGCAATGATATGGTAGTTTCTTGGATTTTGAATGCGCTTGGCAAGGAAATTGCGGAGAGTGTCATATATAGTGATTCCACGATTGAGATTTGGGTAGATCTGTGCACCAGGTTTGAGCAGTCGAATCTTACTCAAAGATTCAGTGTTCGCAAGGAACTTTGCATCATTTCACAAGGAAATGATGATTTTGCCTCTTTCTTCACAAGGATTAAGCGTCTTTGGGATGAGTTGAAGGCTTTGCAGACAGCACTGAGGTGTTCTTGTGGTGCAGGTCCAGATTTCTGCAGAATGGAAGAAGACTAGCGTCTTCTTGAGTTGTTGATGGGTTTGCATGATAGATTCAGTGCAGTGAGAGGGCAAATCTTGCTAATGAGTCCTACTCCTTCGATTTCTCAAGTTTATTCGATGATCAGCCATGAGGAGAAATAGCTTGGCTTTAAGAACAACAATCAAGTTCTTGGGGATTCTTCGGCTATGAATAGCCAAGGGCAGCGCAGCAAGAGTAATGAGTCTCAGACTTCTGGTCAAAAGTCTAAGCAAGATAGCTCTATTCCAGGGAAAAGAGCTCCTTATGTGTGCACCCATTGCAAGAAAACTGGTCATAAGGTAGAGTTTTGTTACAAATTGATTGGTTATCCGAGTGAGTCAAAGGCTCCAGCTTCAAAGGGGAAGAATTTTTCTGCTCAATCATCTGATGGTGGAGATCAAGTTTCTGTTATTCCAGGCTTTACAGTAGAGCAGTGCACTCAATTGATGAAAATGTTGAACAAAGGGGCTCCTAGCCAGTCCACAGACTTGGTTGGATGTGCTATGGCAGGTAGTTCTCATTCTCATCTTGTGGATTATCATAAATTTCTTGCTCTTAGTGCTTAGCATGATTTGAAAGATAAATGTGATACATTGATTATAGACACTGGTGCTACAGATCATATGTGCTTTGATAAATCCTCATTTTCTGTCCTTGAACCCCTTTCTCAGCCCCACAAAATCACCTTACCAGATGCTTCTTGCATCACGGTCAAGCATCATGGTTCTGTTCATATTTTACCTGGTGTTACCATACATCATGTATTCTTTGTCCCTGAGTTTAAATTTAACCTTCTTTCTATAAGTAAGTTGACCACTCAGCTTGACTGTGGTGCTTATTTCTCTTCCAAAATGTGCATCCTGCAGGCCCCTTCACTGAAGAGGCCACTGGTGCTTGGTGAGCAGAAGGATGGGCTCTATCTTCTACATTGCAAACACAAGCACCAGACTTCATCCTTTTCCTCTACTTTGCAAACTATGTTTTTGAATTCTGATGAACCTTCTGAGGATTGTAACACTTTTTCTTGTTTGTCTTCTTCTGCTATGTTGTGGCATTTGAGATTGGGACATATGCCTTTTAATAAAATCAGGTTGCTTCCTATTGATGTCAGTTCTTTTCCTAAAATGGATGTGCCATGTGATGTCTGTCATAAAGCTAGGCAACATAAATTGCCTTTTCCTCATAGTAGCATTAAAACCATCAATGCTTTTGATCTGATACATATAGACATTTGGGGACCATATCACACTCCCACATATAATGGCCACAAATATTTCCTAACCATTGTTGATGACTTTACACGATGTACTTGGACCCATCTCCTTTCCACAAAAGCCAGTGCTTTCTCTATTATTCAAGCTTTTGTTTCTATGGTCAAAACACAGTTTTCTATCACTCATAAGGCTATAAGAACTGACAATGCCTTTGAGCTTGGATTGAGTAATAAGGGTCAGTCTTTCTTTGCTTCTCATGGGATTATCCACCAAACTAGCTGTGCATATACTCCACAGCAGAATGATGTGGTTGAAAGGAAACACAAGCATCTCCTTGAAACATCCAGAGCTCTTCTTTTTCAATCAAAACTACCTACTGATTACTGGGGGGATTGTGTTCTCATGGCCACTTTTTTTATCAATCTTTTTCCATCTAAACTCCTACAAAATATTACTCCTTTTGAGAGGTTGTTTGGTTCTGCTCCCTCTTATGATCAGTTGAAGCCATTTGGTTGTTTATGTTACTGCACAGTCACCTCCCCAGTTAGAGACAAGTTCAAACCCAGGGCTCAGCCTTGTGTTTTCCTGGGATTTCCATTTGGAAAAAAGGCTTACAAGTTGTTGTCTTTATCCTCAAAAGACATCATCATTTCCAGAAATGTTGTTTTTTATGAGAACATATTTCCTTTTGCTTCTCCCACACACATGGAACCTCCATCTGTCACATTGCCTTTGCCTTCTTTTGACACATCTGTTGTTGATCCTCCTACTCAGGATCACCCTCCCACTTCTACACCTATTGTATCTGATCAAGACATTTCTCTCAGAAGGTCATCACGAGTTCGAAATGCCCCAACTCATTTGCAAGATTATGTTTGTAGCTCTTCATCCATTTGTTCAAACACAACCACCTCTGCTTGTTTCAAACCCCCTTCCATTAGTGCTGGTGTTTTGTCCATGATTGATCATTGTTTCTTATCAAGCTTGTCAGTTGCACATGAGCCTGAATCTTATGCAAAAGCTGCATCATCACCAGCATAGCAGGAAGCCATGGACAAGGAGTTTGCTGCTTTAGAATTGAACAGAACATGAGATCTAGTGCCTCTCCCCAAAGGCAAGAAACCCATTAGTTGCAAATGGGTTTTTAAACTCAAATTGCGCCCTGATGGCACAATTGACAGGCACAAAGCTCGGCTTGTCATTAAAGGTTGCACTCAGAAAGCTGGCATAGACTTCACTGAAACTTTTTCTCCAGTTGTGAAGATGACTACAGTCAGAGTTCTTGTTTCTGTTGCTTTGAAAAAAGGTTGGTCTATCTTTCAGCTCGATGTTAACAATGCATTTCTCCATGGAGACTTGCATGAGGAAGTGTATATGAAGCCTCCTCAGGGTCTCTGTTTGCCTGATAGTTCTTTGGTGTGTAAGTTGAACAAGTCATTGTATGGACTTTGTCAAGCTTCAAGGCAATGGTATGCCAAACTTTCTGATGCCTTGAGGTCACAAGGTTACATTCATTCTGAGAATGATCACTCTCTTTTCACTCGTGTTGTTGGGGAATCAGTTGTGTTCTTAGCCATTTATGTTGATGACATTCTCTTAACTGGGAATGATATTGCTGCAATGACTAGCCTAAAGTCTTTTCTGGATGATCAGTTCAAAATTAAGGATCTGGTCACCTTGCATTATTTTCTGGGAATTGAGTTTCTTCGTGTCCCTCAGGGTCTAGTTCTATCTCAGAAAAAGTTTATTTCTGAACTTCTCACAAAGTATGGTTGTACCTCTGGGTCTGCTTCTGCTCCATTAGAGGTGGGTATCAACCTTCACAATTCTAAGGGTCCTCTGTTGACAGATCCTTCTAAGTATCGAAGGTTGGTGGGTAAATTGAATTTTTCGACTCATACTCGCCCTGACCTGACGTTTGATGTTCAATATCTCAGTCAGTTTATGCAGACTCCTGGTTCTGATCATTTGAATGCTGCATTTCATGTTCTGAGGTACCTTCGGTCGACACTTAATTTGGGGATTTTGCTAAATTCATCTTCTACTATGAATCTCGTTGGTTACAGCGATTCTGATTGGGATACATGTCATCATACTCGTCGCTCCGTAAGTGGGTTCATTGTTTTCTTTGGAGGTTGTCCAATATCTTGGAAAGCCAAGAAACACCCCATTGTCTCCATGTCTTCAGCAGCAGCGGAGTATCGTTCTCTTCGCCGCCTGACTGCGGAGCTTGCTTGGCTTTCTCGTTTGTTTCATGAGTGTGGTGTTTTTGACATTTTGCCAATCCCAGTCAAGTGTGATAGCCAAGTGGCTATTCATATTGCGCGCAATCCAGTCTATCATGAGCGCACTAAACATGTCGATTTAGATTGCCATTTCATTCGACATAAGCTCTGTGAAGGATTGATCAGCTTGTCCTATCTTCCTACAGCTGATCAACTAGCTGACGTATTCACTAAGTGCCTACCTGGTCCTCGTCACCACTCTATGATTCCCAAGTTGCAGCTGGTTTCACCACCATCAACTTGAGGGGGGTGTTGGAGCTGTGTGGTTCAGAGGTTGAAGAAAGCACACACACACGAGGAACGACGTCGTCTAGAGCTTTCATTAAAAACGCCAGTTCACAAGCAAAAAAGTGTCGTATTATTCTTAGCTTTCTTTTTCTGTTTACTTTGTAAAACGGCGTCGTTCAGTTTGTTATAACAAACTGCGCGCCTTCTTCTTCCTCCCTCCTGTATAAATTGGAGCTTCAGCTCCTGAACAGAGTAACAAGAAAGAAACAATCGATCTCTTCTTTCTCTCTCAATTCAGTTTTGTTCTTCGATTGTTTGTATTCCAACATGTTTCCCATTCTAACCAATGTGAGATGATATTTTATTCCAATCCGCCTCCTCAAGTGCAACTCGTCTGATCGGATTGACAATTGAACATTTTTTTTTGGTCCAAGCATCTCAATATCTTTTTTAGCTCGGCCATTTTTTAGCCTTACCCGAAGCCAAAAAACCGACTCGACCCGGACATGTTTTGATATCATGGGAAATTCCTAGAAATCCAGGTCGGATCGTTTGAAAGTTAGTTCAAAAGAACAATTTGGATTTTTTAGTATAAAAAGTAAGGGCTTATTTGGTTCGAAATGAGAAATGAAATTATATGTAATGAAAATTGAATTTCCATAAAATCTACTCCGTAATTTTTTTTCATTCAAATTATACAAAGGTTGTGTCAATCCCCACCACCAACTACAAGGATGAGGTATGACTCGTACGGCTACCCCTTCTTGAGCCCTAGTAAGTACGTACATATGCATGGTAGGCAACTTATATTTCCTGCTCAACTAAAATACTGTACATCTCTTTGATTAAAGATTGTACAATGAGGGCCCATCGAGGCATGTCATTTCATCTTATTCGATTGAGGGCCTATGATTCATTTTGGGTCAGAATGAATCTTGTACTCCCTATTTACTTGCGCACTCAAACAAAATTACTAGTTCCACAAACATGAACCCAACTAGTAAAACCTCAATTTGTAAAAAAGGATATACTGTATTGAGGATCATAGTAAGAGTATGTATATTGATAATTTCATTTTGATATATAATGTCATAACTATAATGCTTTTATAGTTTACTTAGATTGAAATTCGAATATTGTCACTACGCCGGATTGCATTTCTGGCGACAGTCGAATTTGAATTCGTCACTTAAAATGGCTTCAAGAGATGGACATATTAGACGTCAACGCTCAATACACTCCAGGAGTGAACCGTCATGGTATTGTATTTAAGAGATCATCTTTAATCATTGTTCATCGTCCGAGTAATCTCATACAACGGATCCTAAGAAATTGGTAACTGGAATGGAAAGCCGAAGTTGTCTATCGATGAGAAGATCGACCTATGACGATGACATGTTGGCCGGTCATATGAAATAATTCAAGCGGCGAACCGTCCATGTGTTGTTTATGTTGGTCGCTTGAAAGAGTCCCAAAAATTGACTCATACACACTTCTAATTCAAGCGATGGATTATTTAACTATGTTGTCGCTTAAAGTTGATTCAAGTCATTTGAAGTTAGAGTTGAAGGATGAGTGAAATACAATGTTCGTCGTCTGAAATGATAACCCAACGGGTGTTTGACATGCTTGGCCTGTCTCAAGAGACAAACTATATTTCTAAGTCATCGATCGCCGAAATCATTGGTTCCCATTGGCTCAATGAAAGATTCTATTCCATCAATTTTTTTATATATAAGGTAAGAAACTAAGAGTTCGAGTACAAACAAGCCTGAAACTCGATAGGCCAACGAATCGGCAGATAGACTAACCGTCAACATACAACATATACTAGAAAAACACAAATTAGCACATACAAATGAAAGAAAAAACTCAGAACCCGAAGAAGTTATGGAGTCGAGGGAGATCCAGGGTAAGCCACGAATGCCTAGAACATGTGAGAGTGCGATGATTCGCATGACGTCTCGACGCCAAGAAGGCGGAGAACAGTAACCCACCAATGGAAATGGTGAAACCTGGGGAAGTGCAGATCACCCACCTAGATGAGGGATCTTCGAAGACCACGAACATATCCATGATCCTCTCAATCATACAGGAAACCCGATACTGCAACCCAACTCGGAACTAAAGGCCATCATGCCATAACAATGACCCGAAGCCAAAAGAACGAACAAAAACGAGTCAATAAGGGAAGATCAAACATCCAACAAAAATTTGTGTACAAGGCTCCTAAGAACGCAAAGAGTCTAGAGAGGTCAAATTATTACGATTACAATTTAGATTTTCGAAGAACTTGCGGGATTTATTCAAGAATAAATTTGCTATACATGCCATTTACTCCGTCTAAATAAGTTAATTGTCCACGGTACTATCCAAATTAGGTTAAAGTCCACCCCCCCCCTTTTTTTAATAACGCGCTCTCTTGTGTGCTCCCCCTTCTGTTCACCATCATCAACCCGAGCGTAGATTTGGATCCTTTCTATATGCCTCCCTCCCTCCCTCCCTTGTCCCCGCCCCTTCTTCCTAGGCTCCCCTCGGAGATCATCGCCTCCCCTTCCTCCTCCTCCTCTCGCTACGGGCTCCCCTCGGAGATCACCGCCATTGACGACGACCTTATCCTAGATTCGAGTTCGCTTGACCTCTTTCAACCTAGATCCAACGATTTTGTATCATTCTTGCTCAGACATGGGAGCCTACCGGCCATTCTTTGCAGATCTAGGAGCCTACCGGCCTCTTCTCTCCCTTCTCTCAAGCCCTCCCTCGCCGGACGGCCACCATTGACGACAAACCAAGCTCTCCTTCCTCGCCGGAACTCACTCTCCTCATGGTGGTTCCATTAGAGCGAGAGGACTCGCTGATGCTAAGCCCCACCTTGCGAGGACGAAGGTAGCAGCGCCGTCCTTGCTCCTTCTCTTGCTTCTAGTGTTGCCGCCGAGATGGTGCCAGCAGTTGTCGATGCCGGAGTTCGTCCTCCTTCTGGGGCTGTGAAGCCCGAGCACCACCTTGGCGTCTCCAATTTCAGCACTGGCGAACTCAAAGGTAAAGCCCGAACACCACCTTGGAGTCTCCAATTTCAGCATAAGCCAATTCAGTATCGTTGTTTGATTAATATCTCACTTAATAGTTCACTGATGTTTGTTGAGCACCACCTTGGATACTTTCATCGTTTGTTCGGATTGATTTCAATTTTGCTTGGATAATTTCAATTTCAGCATTAATGTTTGTTGAGCACCACCTTGGATAATTTCAATTTCTTGTTAATTTTGTTCGGATTGATTTTTATCGTTTGGTTGATTGGAATGAAAAAAATTTGGTTGCAAATTGATATAAAGGGATAATCTATTAAAAAAAGGGATAGCTGTTGAGGATTAGCTCCATTTAATCTGATAGGAAAAGGGATAATCTCTTACTGAAATCTCTTAATTTGCTAAAAATTTTGTTGTAATTTGTTGAAATTATTTTTGCTGAAATCTCTTAATTTCTTGAAATTGTTGTTGTAATTGCTGAAATTGGTGTGACCTTTTTCTCAAAATGCTGAAATTGTTGTTGTAATTGCTGAAATTGGTGTGGCATTTTTGGCTGAAATTGCTAAAATTGTTCAAATTGCTGAAATTGGAAAAAAATTTAAAAAATTAGTGATTGAGCAACTCCGATTTCAGCAACGTCGGCGTCAGCAACTTCGATGTCGAAGTGTTGACGCGTAAAAAAAATAACTCCGATTTCAGCAACATTGGTGTTAGCAACTCCGGTGTCGAAGTGCTGACGCGAAAAAAAACAACTCCAATTTCAGCAACTCCAGTGTCGAGGTGCTGACGCGAAAAAAAAAGTAACTCCGGTGTCAGCAACTCCGGTGTCGAAGTGCTGACACGAAAAAAAATTGCTGAAACAAGAGGGGGCACAGGGAGCGCACGTTGAGGGGCACATGGACAAGAAAAGGGAGGTGGATTTCTTACTAATTTGGAAATATTGGTGGACAATTTACTAATAACAACCTTAAATATGACGATCCTTCTAGGATATTATTATTATTTTATTATATGATCAGCAGATCACGGTCTCATATGGAATATCAGACAAGACAGTTCCACAAATATATAAACAAATACAACAAAACCCTTTGCTCCACCCCCTATCATATGCAATCTCAACAGTAAAGGGCTATGAAAACAAACCCACCCCATCCTCAAATTACAACACATACCTAATACATATGTAGAGTAACTACTACCAACACGTACTTTTGACATACATGAAGGATAATTAGATGCGTTAAGCGGAATTTCAGATCATATCTAAACATCTAATTCAAGGAACTTCATGCATAAACGATAGATCAATCATTGTTCATAGGAGATACCTCTTGATGCGTGAACCGGATCTGAACGGGGAGGATTCGGAAGAGAATGAGAGCCCCACGTGTTGCTCCTCTAGTTGATCCACACGAGCCCGGTCTAGATCTCCTTTACCTTCGACTGCTAGGACGAAGATTGAAAGGCTAGCAATCAAATTGCTTTTGGATGATGATGGTGGTTGACAACCTCTAAAATCAACACCTTGATTTTCTATTGATCTGTCGTGTCTATCCAAGAAGCTAGCCACAACTTTTGTGATTTTTCTCACTCCTTTCCTCTCGGCCGTACATTACCAAAAGAAATGCTCTACGTAACTCCTTGGAACATATCACACCTAAGACACACTTAATTAGGATATTTAATTGAGAGATTTAATTAGGAGGTAATTTCAAAAGTAATGCCCAACGGCATCTTTTGTTACTTCTCCAATTTGTAACTCTCAATTGATGACTCTCCTAATTAATTCATTATTTATTTCAAAAATAAATATTATTTCTCATTAATAACATATCACATATCACATATATAATATATATTAATAATAAAACCATCAATCCCGTTGATTTAGTCCGACAACTCAACGTGTGTGACCTCATAGGACCCGTTTATAATAGTCATGGATTTAAACCGTTTAACCCCATTAATCGTAATTGGCTTCTAGCAAAGCATTACGACTCCTAAAATAACTGGATTGAATATCTCTATCAATTGTCCTATTCCATGTTTAGTCATTGCACATTAAATTAAAGGACACAATTCCTTCAATCTCCCACTTGTCCTTAAACAAGTGTGCAATATAAGATACCCGTGTCTCTTAATGTCTTATTTGATGATATGTTGACATTCATATCTATTATCAAATATGTTTCTTGAACTCTGAGTTCGAACTGTCAAATAAACAGATGATTACAAATAATCCATCCGAGCATGGCCATGCATTTTCAGTTCTTGCTCTTCAAGTGGCCTAGACACCATTCCTTTTCGATGCATCACAGTATGCACGAAGAAGGAGGACTTCTCCAGTCTTGTATGACTCTGGCTCCCACTCAACTTTTGGCAATCCTAACTATGACCTTTATAACTCCCTGTTACGGAAAGCGTTTAGCCGTGTCAAAGAAATACCAATCATCAAGAGAGACCATAACATACTCATGTCTGAGGAATCTACTAATCATGGTTTAACTTAAAACTCTGCAATCCCTTTTGTAGAGTCTTAAGGTGGGTCTGTCCTATATGTATCATCCATACATATATATATGTAATTGACTAGACATCTCCATGTCCCTATAGCCCATGAAACCTGGCACTATCAGTCAACTTACAATATAGTCATGATAAAATCACCTATGTCCAAGTTGATGATTTCAGACTACGGACTTTGATAATTCATAACTGCATTTCACTTAATGGGGTTTCATTTACCAGAACACTTAAGATAAGCCCATTTGCGAACTACGAATTATTTGGACATTTTATTTATTATCGTTCAACACAATATATAAATAAAGATGAAATATCATATATCATAAATCATCCAATCGAACATAAACTTAGTGTCTAACACTCTAAAAATAAAATGTAATAGAAAGCAATCTCAAAGCCATTCTCCAATGTGTCTGAGACCCTTAGCCCTAGTGTGACTATCATGCTTGGGCCTAGGCATAGGCTTTGTCAATGGATCTGCAATGTTGTCATCTGTATGCACCTTACACATCTTAATGTCACCCTCAGTGACTATGCGTCGAATAAGGTGATACTTCCTCATAACGTGTCTGGATTTGGAGCTTGAACTCGGTTCCTTGGCTTGGGCTATGGCACCATTGTTGTCACAATAGATGTCAATGGGCCCTGAAATGCTAGGAACAACACCGAGTTCATCTATGAACTTCCTCATCCAGACAGCCTCCTTAGCTGCTTCATTAGCGGCTATATATTCAGCTTCTGTCGTAGAATCGGCAACTGTGTCTTGTTTGGAGCTCTTCCAGCTCACAGCTCCTCCATTAAGGATGAAAACATATCCCGATTGAGACTCAAAGCCATCTCGGTCAGTCTGGAAGCTTGCATCAGTATAGCCTTGTACAATCAACTTATCATCACCCCCATATACTAAGAAATCATCCTTGGTTCTTCTCAAGTACTTTAGGATGTTCTTAGCTGTACACCAATGTGCCTCTCCTGGATTCGATTGGTATCTGCTACACATGCTCAAAGCATATGCAACATCTGGTCGTGTACACACCATGGCATACATGATAGATCCTATAGCAGAAGCATAAGGAATCTTACTCATCTTTTCTATCTCAGCAGGTGTCTTAGGACACTGCTTCTTGCTGAGATATATACCATGTTGCATAGGTAAAAACCCTTTCTTGGAATCTTGCATTTTGAATCTGTTGAGGATCTTATCTATATAAGTTCCCTGACTCAATCCAAGCAATCTCTTAGATCTATCTCTATAGATCTTTATTCCAAGTATATATTCTGCCTCTCCCAAGTCTTTCATTGAGAAACATTTCTTTAGCCATTCCTTAACGGACTCTAGCATCGGAATGTCATTCCCAATAAGTAGTATGTCATCCACATACAAGACTAAGAAGACCACTTTACTCCCACTAAACTTCTTGTATACACAAGGGTCCTCTTCGCATCTGATGAAATCAAACTCTTTGATCTTTTCATCAAATCGAAAGTTCCAACTCCTGGATGCTTGCTTAAGTCCATATATAGACCTCTTTAGCTTGCATACCTTCCCCGCATTATTTGGATCTTCAAAACCCTCTGGTTGTGTCATGTACACATCCTCTTCCAAGAATCCATTCAGGAAGGCGGTTTTAACGTCCATTTGCCAAATTTCATAGTCATAATATGCGGCAATAGCAAGGATTACCCTAATGGATCTTATCATGACAACTGGTGAAAAGGTCTCATCATAGTCTATACCATGAATCTGTTTAAAACCTTTGGCAACTAATCTTGCCTTGTATACAGATACCTTTCCATCCTTATCTGTCTTAAGTTTGAAAACCCATTTGCTCCCTATGGGTTTTACCCCATCTGGAAAATCTATCAAGTCCCATACTTGATTTTCAAACATTGAATCCATTTCGGATCTCATGGCCTCAAACCATTTCTTGGAGTTTGGACCCGTCATTGCTTGCTTATAGGTATTAGGCTCATCATGTTCTAACAGAAGAACATCAAGGTTTACATTCAAGATGAAATCATCATAATGTCTTGGTTGTACCCTTGGCCTATCTGATCTACGAGTGGGTTCAACTGGTTCAACAACTGGAGGTGGAACAGTTTCCACAACTGTTTGTGGATCCTCTTGTTCCGGTTCTTGGATGATTTGGGGCCCTTGGCCTTCCAAAACCATCAACTCGTCCTCGACATCATCTATGTCATCTCGTTGTTGAGTTTGTTGCTCTTCATCATGAACCAGTTCAAGATGAATATTTCTCCCACTTGACTTGTTGGAAATAAATTCTCTTTCCAAAAAGACACTATCCCTTGCAACAAACACCTTTTGCTCAGTGGGATTGTAGAAGTAGTATCCAAAACTACCTTTTGGATAACCTATAAAATAGCATTTATCTGATTTAGGGGCAAGCTTATCGGTTTGTAAACGTTTTACATAAGCTTCACATCCCCATATCTTCAGAAAAGACAATTTTGGAACCTTTCCAGTCCATATCTCATATGGAGTTTTGTCTACGGCTCTAGACGGAGTCCTGTGTAGTGTAAGTACGGCAGTTGTGAGGGCATATCCCCAGAAGGATACCGGAAGGTCAGCAAAACTCATCATTGACCGAACCATGTCTAACAAGGTCCGATTTCTCCTTTCAGACACACCGTTAAGCTGTGGTGTTCCTGGAGTAGACAACTGTGTTACAATCCCACAGTTTTTCAAATGATGATCAAATTCATGGCTCAAGTACTCACCACCACGATCCGATCGAAGTGCTTTTATTTTCTTGCCAGTTTGAGTCTCTACCTCATTTTGAAATTCCTTGAACTTTTCAAAGGATTCCGATTTATGTGACATAAGGTAAATATATCCATATCTACTCATGTCATCAGTAAATGTGATGAAGTATCTATAACCACCTCTAGCTTCTGTACTCATTGGCCCACATACATCAGTATGTATAATGCCCAATAGTTCAGTAGCCCTTTCATTTGTTCCTTTGAAAGGTGACCTTGTCATCTTACCCATCAAACATGACTCACACGTATCAATGGATTCACAATCCACATATTTTAGAAGTCCATCTTTATGGAGCCTCTTCATGCGGTCTAAGCTGATGTGACCCAAACGACAATGCCATAGGTAGGCTTCACTCAACTTATTTGATTTTTGCCTTTTTGTGTTTATGTTATAAGATTCTGTTTTAAGGTCAAATACAAATATTCCATTAATATTTTGAGCACGAGCATAGAAGATATCATTCTTATGAATAACTATACCTTCATCTGTAGTGCCAAAATTAAAACCTTCAGAATAAATTACTGCAGCCGAAACAAGGTTCTTTGTAATGCTAGGAACAAAATAACAATTATTTAGTTCTAAGATTAAACCAGAAGGAAGAGATAAACTAAAATCTCCTACGACAAGTGCAGCAACACTTGCTCCATTTCCAACGCGTAGGTCTATCTCCCCTTTCTTCACTTGTCTCCTATTTCTTAGTCCCTGCACATTTGAAATAATGTGAGCACCACATGCGGTATCTAATACCCAAGTAGGACCATTATCTAATGTGAGGACATTGGTTGACAGTAATTCAATAACATAAATACCTGAAGTGTTGGAACTCAAAGTCCCATTCTTCTTGTCTTCCAGGTACTTAGGACAGTTTCTTTTCCAGTGTCCCTTAGCCTTACAGTGGAAACAATCATGGTCTGCAGCCACCCTTGGCTTCTCACCACCCTTAGGTTTTGCAACTTCCTTGCCTTTCCCTTGGGTATTGTTCTTGTTCTTGGCTACCTTCTTGAACCCTTTCCCTTTGTTGACATTAAGAACTTCCTTCTTGTTGTCAGTGGGAGTATTCTGCTCAACAGCTTTGAGCATACCATGGAGTTCATTCAGATTTTTCTTAATACCATGCATATGGTAGTTCATCCTGAATGAGGCAAAGCCATCATGTAAGGAGTGCAAGACGATATCTGTGGCCAACTCTTGGTCATATGGGGTGCCCAGTGTCTCCATACGGCTAAAAAGACCGATCATGTTAAACACATGGGGACCTACTGGCTTTCCCTTCACAAGCTTGCTATCCAGTATAGCCTTGTGAGTTTCATATCGTTCAATCCTTGCTTGTTCCTGAAACAACATTTTCAGGTTGGAGATGATAGTATAGGCATCTTGGTGTTCAAACCTCTTTTGAAGGTCAGGTTCCATGCCTGCTAGCATCAAACAAGTGACAGGCAAAGACTCACTCTTTAACTCCATTACTCTCGCCTTCTCCTCATCTGATGAGTTGTCGGTGATAGTAGGGATAGGGGTGTTTAGGACGTCCTCACGCCCTTCGGACCTGAGAACAATTCTCAGATTCCTTTCCCAATCGAGAAAGTTCGTTCCATTCAATTTGTTTTTCTCAACTATTGAGCGCAGGGTGAATTTCAAGTTATCGTTCGACATAATGCCTATATATAAAAGGAAATAACATGCAAATCAGTTTATGTTCGAAATGCAAATTACTTAAAAATTAAACACCTTTAAAATTAAGTAAATGCGCATTTTATTCAAGTTGTTATCGTTCCTTGTGAATAAAATGATTCCAAGATCCCATTACAGACAAGACTTAACGTACTTTTGCACTGCCTTAAGTCTTGTGTGCTCAAGGTAAGTAACAATTACTAATTATAACTCCTTATAATTCTTGGTTGATGATCCACATCCAATGTAAAATCATCCCCATGCCTCAAGATCCAAAACTTTGCCTTTTGGTCTCTTGTTGGGTACAACCATATCAAGGTTTATGAACCCCCGTATAGATTCACCCTCATTAGTCCAAGATTATGGAAAGACACCCTCACTTTTGTGAAGCCCATCCAACCAAAAATCCAGAACTTAATGGGTTATGATATGGAAAGGCATTGCCCCAATTTACCTTTGGAACTTAAGCATGCAATTGTCATTTATTTATAAGTGAAAAAAAATAAATAAAACAAATGCAAAACTTAAATAAAATGCAAAAGCAGGCATTCAAAATGCAACGAAAATTGTGATCCTAGTATGGCCCCTACGATGCAAAATTTTAAAGATCTAATCTTCATGGGTCTCCACCCTCGCACCCTTCATGGATCTCCATCCTTGAACTTCTTATGTCTTCTTCATCTTGTATTACAATATTTCCTAATAATCTAATTACCGAAAATAAAGTACAAAAATACATAACGATACGCAGATCGTGTACAAAAAAACATAACGATGCGCAGATCGTATTTATGGGCCATACTAGTCACCTTATATATGCAAGCAATATATCATAATATAAAACAAGCATAATAATTAATCTCAATTTAAATTTAAATCCTTATATGGCATTAATCAATATTAACCATAAAATGTAATAATTGGATTAAATTGTATGAAAAAGATATAATATCAAATATTAATCTTAAGTGGGATTTCCTAACTTTTAGGAAATAATTAAAATAAAAAATATCATAATATTATCCATCTTAATTTTATGGGTAAAATCTCAATTCACCGGCAAATATTTTACAACCAAATATTTTACGGCAAATATGTTATATCAAATATATTTTGAGATCTAGCCAAATATGCACACGAAAATCATCCACCGTTCCGGTTCCATCACCGAATCGGATCAAATCCGACTCGGATCGGTGGTATTCTATTTTCATGTTAATTCATACAATTTCATCTCTCAATTCATCAAAATCTCCATTTCAATTTTACATTTTATCCATATAAAATTTACCATCAATTTAAATCAAGATCCTCATCAAAAATTAACAATTAATCTATTGATCGTATCAATTTATGCAAGATGGCTCTGATACCAATTGAAGGATAATTAGATGCGTTAAGCGGAATTTCAGATCATATCTAAACATCTAATTCAAGGAACTTCATGCATAAACGATAGATCAATCATTGTTCATAGGAGATACCTCTTGATGCGTGAACCGGATCTGAACGGGGAGGATTCGGAAGAGAATGAGAGCCCCACGTGTTGCTCCTCTAGTTGATCCACACGAGCCCGATCTAGATCTCCTTTACCTTCGACTGCTAGGACGAAGATTGAAAGGCTAGCAATCAAATTGCTTTTGGATGATGATGGTGGTTGACAACCTCTAAAATCAACACCTTGATTTTCTATTGATCTGTCGTGTCTATCCAAGAAGCTAGCCACAACTTTTGTGATTTTTCTCACTCCTTTCCTCTCGGCCGTACATTACCAAAAGAAATGCTCTACGTAACTCCTTGGAACATATCACACCTAAGACACACTTAATTAGGATATTTAATTGAGAGATTTAATTAGGAGGTAATTTCAAAAGTAATGCCCAACGGCATCTTTTGTTACTTCTCCAATTTGTAACTCTCAATTGATGACTCTCCTAATTAATTCATTATTTATTTCAAAAATAAATATTATTTCTCATTAATAACATATCACATATCACATATATAATATATATATTAATAATAAAACCATCAATCCCGTTGATTTAGTCCGACAACTCAACGTGTGTGACCTCATAGGACCCGTTTATAATAGTCATGGATTTAAACCGTTTAACCCCATTAATCGTAATTGGCTTCTAGCAAAGCATTACGACTCCTAAAATAACTGGATTGAATATCTCTATCAATTGTCCTATTCCATGTTTAGTCATTGCACATTAAATTAAAGGACACAATTCCTTCAATACATTGATACATATATATAGATCGATCGATGTACACGTACGGCTCTTTCCCAAACAAGCGAGCAAGGTAGAAACATGCTTCAGCTTTCGATCTCGATGACACCTGCACTACGTACACATCCAGACCATCGATATGCCAAAGCAAGAGGCAAAAGCCATGGCAATATTGTTAAAAGGCATCGTTAGAGGAGAAGAGGCGACGGTGTTGTACATACATATATGTTAAAAGGGAGCGATGGTTAATCGGATCGATCTTGGTGTGGTCGTGCATTTGCCCTCTTCTCCTTTTCCGTTAATCGGATCGATCTTGGCGTTGGCAAGAGTTTCAAACTCACTGCCGTTGTGTGAGAGGAGCCGGGGAACCCGAGCTCTGCGTCTTCTGTGCTTTGTTGGATGACTTCTTGGTTTCAGACTTTGAACCTTGCTGCTGTGGTCGAACCTTCACTCCTCTGATCATCTGCAACCACCGTATATATACACTAAATGTCAAATTCATTGACTATATCAAAAATCCATCAATCCAAGTACCAAAAAGAGATTTTTATCACATTTGAGTTAAGCTATATAAAACGATACCGATTTTCACTCTACGTACCTTGTCATCATAAATTCTCTTATACAGACTAGCTACATCATATCATATGATAAGTCGAAGTATAAATACTACTCTCTCTTGCAGCGTATGAAACGACAAATAAAATGGGACGAAGCGAGTAAGGTAAAGAAAGTATGGACAGACTTTAGATGGAAAAGGCAACATATCACAGGATCCTTTGCAAGTTGCAATGTCTAAAAATAATAATAATATATAATTAAAAAAAAAAACAAAAGGGCACACAAGTTGAAAGTAAGGGTAATGTTAAAAGGGGAAGATCATACATATTTGCCACATTTTACATCTGAGTATATAACTATGAAGTCTCCTTCTTGCAGTCCATTGGATCTCACAAAATCACCTGCCACCAAAAAATTCAAAATTTCACGTACCATTAATATTTGATACCATATCTATATATACACATTGCGAAAAAAGATGTAATTGAGACCCACCAGTGTTTTCCAGGAGATACATCCTGCTTTTATTGTTTGGCCAAAACCTGGAGCTCCATAGAGATTCCGAAACAATTGAGGCAAATGGGCCGGTCAGATTTATTGTGACGAGGAACGCGGTGAGTTTAGTTAGTACGTAAGATCATAAAAGACTTTGTAAGATACCTATATCTCATGTTCCACACGCGGGAGGTACCGATGTCCTCCATGGCGATTGGGATCCCGTCTCTCGCCTCCAACTCCGGCAGGTGGGTTTCTGCTTCTTTCTGAATCCAACATTTAGTTAATATCATCGGTAACACGACATGTATATGTAGCCAACAAATTCACTGATCGATAGTATATATGTCGTAAAAATATCCTACTTTCGGTAAGACGATCCTCCCAAGACTACCGACATCACTTTGCTTCAGCACCTTCTGAAGAAGAAACTTGAGGTTCTTCTCTGTTTTAAACCCCTGCAAGATTAACCAAAACACAATCAGTCACTAGCTTCATTCAAACTGTATATTCATCAATCAAGTAAATGTCATATAGTGCACACCTGCTTCTTATCAGCGGCGGCCTGTCGCTGGCTGCCTTGGGAAAGTGCAACCCCGGGCCTCTCTGCAGCTGCTTGCTGCTGTGGCTGAAGCTGCTGAAGTGGCAGCTGCATGGACCCCATCATTGGTGGAGCCGCGATGCCAGCTGCCGGAGGCCAATACACCCAGCCGCCATGAGAAATTGATCCAGTACTATCATGATCTCCGATCATGAGTCTCCCGTTCGGATCCAACCCACCGCCTTGAGTCATCTGATGCTGGCCACTGTTACCGTGGTGCTGGCTAGTGTTATTTTGGCCCCTATGATGGTGGGTAAACAGCCTCCGTTGCCTCGCCATCCTCTTCTTCCTCGCTTCTTTCGTCGCTGATGATCCCATATTCCTCACCAGCCCGTCTCCCGGCCCCGGTAAGAACTGATAAGGATTGTACTGATTGCCATACCCGGCGAACCCCTGAGGCCCCATGGCTTGCAGGAGACACCCATCAGGCCCAGCCTTGTAATGCATAGGCGCAGACGGTGGCGGCAAGGTGCCAAACGACGCCGGATGTGGTGCAAGTTGCCCGGCCCACGGAGTACTCATGCTGCTATCAAGCATGTGGTACTGATCCGGTGGCAGAAGAGCATGGCTGTAAGGCTGATGAGCACCATAAGGATGATGATCATGCCCTCCTATGTAGCTCATCATGCTAGCGAAACCCGGCCCTGCCGGAGGAGGCGGTGCAGGTGCAGCTGCAATTGCTGCCGCGGATGGATCCGTTACATAAGGATTGATCCACGGTGGCGGCTGCAGGTTGAAACCCGACAGCTGCTCATGCTGCATCGGGTTAGGGTTAGGGTCAGGTAAATCCGAAAAGGCGGATTCGCCTTGAGACCGCTTATTTTGGAGGCGGTGGTGCTGCACCCACTGGAGTATAAGCTTCAGGAGCTGCTTCATCCCTTCCTTGCCGCCACCGAGCCTCCTGGCGGCGGACTCGATGGTTGACTTCTTGATCTTGATGCTCCTCAGCTCCTCAGCCGAGATCGCCTCCTTGTTCGACTTGAGCCACTCGAAAAACACCACGGCGAGGTCCTCCGCCACCGACTTGTCCTGATCTCCGTCGGTGGTTGGGGTCTGATCATCCAAGAACAGAAACTGCTGGTCATCTTGGTCCCGGGTTCGGTCCGGCGGGTGCAATTCGGCCTCCGAGGAGACGCCGAATTCTCCGATCTGCTGCTGGAACTGCTCAAAGGGGTTTTGGGGGATTTGATCGGTGGATTCAAAGAGGGGAGTTGGGTCCCAGATCTCATTGCTGTCTTCTATCAGCTGATTTATCCCCATGCAATCGAAATCTTCCATCACATTGATGCAATCGGCAACCACATCCATTTCATCCATCCCCCGCAGCTCTCTCCCTTCGGTCCGATCATCGTATCGGTGATGATCGGCGGACTGCTGTTGGTCAGGCTGAACACTTTGATGATGGTGGTGGTCGTGATGATACTCGTCTGAAGCTTCAGCGTCGGACTTGAGCACGGCCCAGGAAGCCGCCGAGGAGGATGAGGATGAGGAGGAGGAGCAGACGGGGGTGGCACCGGAGGAGGAGAATCCACCGGCGGTGGCGGTGGTGGGGGCGGTGGAAGGGGCCGGGGTGGAGGAATTAGACGAAGAGGACGACATGCAAGGGAACTCCGGGAGAGGTGGGAAGTCGTCGGCGGCGTAGAAGAGAGAATGGTCTCCGTCGACGTCGCCGCCGGTGATGACGTCACCGGGACCAAGCCAGATCTCCGTGTTTTCCCTCTTTTCTCTTCCACCACCGGTGAAATCAAGGGCAGGGGTGACGTCATTTTGGACCGGAGGGAGGCAGTCTCCGAATTCGTCCTTCAGGTCGAGGGCCTGCAGATCTTGGCCAGTCTCATGCAGGACTTCCATGGCGGAAATTAAGGGTAAAGCTCGCACCTTTGTCAACCGAAACGTTTCTTCAATCAGTCACAGATAATTTCAAATTTAAAGAAACTGAACTGAAAGGGTTATTTTGTGAGTAGAGATGGGGATAATGGAAGGTGGGTGGGTGGGACTGATGTTGTACGGACGCTAGGAAAAAAAAAAAAGAGGAGAGGGAGAGAGAAAAAGACTGAAAGTGAAAGGAATCAAAGAGGATGAAGCTAGGAGTCCTAGTACATATCTGGTTAAGGAAGCAAACAACTTGGATAAGGAGTAACACTACACAAAAAAAAATTTTAAAAAAGGGGAAATTAAAAAGGGCCCATCCCTTGCAAGCAAGAACCCCAAATTGCCCATGTTATTAACTTATTCGGAGAATCTTGTGGATGGTAAGCAACATAAACCATCTGGGTTTGTTTGGTGATTCTTTATCTTCTTCTCACCACCACCCAAAAACAAAACCTAAAAAAAAAGGATTGAAGAGACAAGAGAATCTAATTAATCCATTAACATCAAACCTAGGAAACCCAGTAATTAATTTATTAATCCCCCTATCAGAAGTTTAATTATTATTATAGATATTATAGATTATAGATGGATAGATTAAGACTACAGGATGAGGCTATATGAGAAACCCTAATTGACTGTAACCAAATTGGGAAAGTAGGAGAAATGGAGGTTTGGGAGGAGGAAGAAGGAGGGAGCAAAAGCTACTAACAGTGATATGTGATTGGACTGAAGAAGAACAAGGGGAGCAATTTTTTTTTGTCCAAAATTGAGGCGCCTTGTATGTATGGTAGAGAGAGAGAGAGAGAGAGAGAGAGAGAGAGAGAGAGAGGACACAAACTCCCACCAGTGCAGGAAAATTGCAGCTACTGGCTGTGATGAAATGGGCGGAAAAAAGAAAATGAAAAACCTCAAGACCCAAAGCTGCTGAATATGGATTCTTTTAATTTGGGTGGTTTTCTAGCAAGTTCTGTTTTGAAGTTTACTCTCTTTTGTTGGTTGCTGATGAAGATAAGTTCTAACCCACTTAATGCATTTTTATATGAACTTTATTTTTTTTTGTGTGCAAAGCTTTATTTTTATATTTTGTTTTTCCATCTAATTGATAAGAGGTTCAAGTGTTTAACACTATAGGCGGATTGCAGCTCATGTGATGGATATGAATGGTTCCGTCGTTTGAAAGTATTATATCGTCGCTCAAATAAGTCTAAGGGTGGCTCATTTTGGGTTGTAATGATCAAGCGACCAACTTAGAACAATGCTGGTCACTTGAAATAATTAAGATAAAGAGTAATGATGTTGATTGCATGAATGAATCTCAAAATGAGTTAATTCAAGTAACGGAGTAGTCAATGTTGGTTTGGTTGTCTAAACAAGTGTCAAACGATAGCAATTATTCAAGTGACGACGAATTTTTCAATGTTGATCGCTTGAGATAATTCAGGTGACGAAGATAGCATGTCTACTCAATGTTGGTCACTTGAATGAGTGACAATGGTGGATAATAAATAACAATCCTTCAAGTGACGAGACGAATTTTTTTAATGTTGATCGCTTGAAGTAATTCAGATGACGATGTAGTCAATATTGTTCATCTAAATGAGTGAAAAAAGCGAGTCATCAATAGCAATCATTCAGGTGACGACGAACAAACTAAACAAACTCTTTGCCACAAAAACTGCTTTCAATTTTTTTAAAAAAAAATCACAAACCACTCGGGCGACGAACAAACTAAACAAACGCGTTGCCACAATTAAAAAAATACTTGACCACTCCCATGCGACGGACTTGGGCTATTTTATAGTTGCTTGATTAATCAGGCGACGAACTTGAACTATTTTATTGTCGCCTTAATGTGCTTTTTCTCTTCAATTTTCTAAACAATTTGGGCGACGAAATTACTTATATATATATATTTGTTTTGTTGCATGAGTTCATTAAATATTGTTTTTAACTTCTCATACCACAAAAGAGTGAGGAAATTTATTCGTCGTCTGAATGTTCACCTCCGTCGCCTGAATGCTGATGGGCGGGCTTGGAGAGCCCCGAGAGTGACAATGTCCATAGACGACGAACGTGTTTTTGGTCGCTTAAGTTTATTCAGCGACAATCATCATGACATCCATCTTCTGAATACTCCGGGGATGGCGTTAAACCAACCACAAGTCAAGCGACGAAAATCCATTGCCTGAGAGATAAGGCGACAAAAACCCATCTCAGACGACAGACACTTAAGGTGTAAACTGGCATAGTGGATTATTATAATTTTTTGGTTAATTAGGGATTATTATGGATTAGTGTGGGTAGAAATTAATAATAAAAAATATCTACTTCAAATGAGTAACATCAAACAATGATTTAATTATCAGGGAATGATATCTTAGTTAGCTTAGTGATTAACATCAAAAAAATTTGGAATCCAATATTCAACCATTTTACTTGGTATATAGGCTCTTGCTGATTGGGTCATGTGCTTGAGGTTTACCATCGAAGGTGGATTTCTCGTCATATATAAAAAGATATATTCGATCAATACAAGTGATTAATTTGATATCTTACTCATTTTGGTTGAGCATTCAAATCAATCACTTGTAATGATCGAATATTGAGAAGGTTGAATATTGGATTCCAAAATTTTTCATACTAGTATAAACTCCGTTAAAAATTAATCAATAAACTCAAATCTAATAGATAATATTCTGTTTGTTCCATAATACATGATTTTTAGCCATTAACTACAAGTTTTAATAAAACACTTCATTTTTTAAAAAAAATATCATCATTTTAAACTTTTTCATAAATTTTATTATTTTTTAATACTCATTACACATATTAATCAATCAAAATTTCTTAAAAAATCAATAACAAACAAATTAATATAAATCATTACAATTCACTATCTAAAAATATAAGATCATCTATTTTAAAATAAAAACCCTTTCTATCAAAAAACATATAGTATGAAGTAAGTTGGATTAGAGCACTAGAAAGTAACAAAACAAACTATAGCAGTACGTGTAGCAAACTCGGTGAACCGATACGTATAATTCCAGCTTGTATTAAATCATGGTAGACAAAACAAATACCCCGGAGTAAAAGAAAGAGAGTGAGAGGAACAAAAAAAAAAAAAAAAAAGTGGGAGTAAGCTGGCAAAGCCAATAGATCGAGAGATGATGTCATATTTATGTAAATGGAAGAGGCGCGGAAAGGAACAAAACAAAGGCGTCGTCGTGCAACGGTGCAAGCCGCTTTCTTTCACACACACAACACTATATGTAGTCTCTCTCCGCTTATGACTGGTCCTTCCAAGCGGTGCATTACTTATTCAACGTTAGCCCCCCCTTCATTATTTATTTTTTTATTTATATTCATCCATCATACTGTTAATTTTCTGCAACTTCTTATACCAAATGAAGGGTGGAGATAGGTCCACGTACGTTACTTTTTTTAAAGACTTTTATTTATTTATTTATTTTAATTACTTAGGCTCAAAGAAGCTAGTTACCATTGCACCCACTTTTCTGCAGCTTGTTTAGGTCGATCTACTACCAAGTACGTATTTGATACTCCTCCACACAAAAAAATACACATATTTGACAAAAAAAAAAAAATACACATGTATTTAATATTCTAAATTTATTTTATTAACTAGCTACTGTAGAATATATACTTACGTCATTTTAGATTTTTAATGCATACCGTAAATTTAAATTATGACTATATATATTGTTTATGTTGTCTAGCATTTTCTAGAGGGAACTAGAACATAAAATTCTTTCTTATTAAAAAAATCTTAAATTTCATAATAATAATAATAAATCATATGACGTTCATCTTCAAAATTAAATTAGCAATTGGTGAACGAAAGTAGAATAATTTGGAATAATTTTAAAATAGGAACGTACTAATCAATTAAGGGCTAACTAGTTGCACGGTTTATTTTTTAAATCATAATAATATGAAAAATTAATATTGTAAAATTTTATAAAAGCTAGTATAAAATTAAAAATGTATAATTTTATTGGTTGAAAAAACTACAATTAATGTAAACCATTTCGGTTTAATTCAGCTGAAAAGGACCTGCGAGAAGTACCCAAAGGTCCCCGATTCGAATCCTGCCCCGGGTAGCCACTCGAGGGTTTACCTAGTCGTCAGGGCCCATGGGATTAGTAGGGTGCTAGTAGCCCCGGATACCCATGTAAATTCAAAAAATACAATTAAATGTAATGATAACACCTCATTAAAAATGATTCTCACTTAAAAAATTGTATAGATATATTTATTTTAAAATAATCTTATTTGAATATTTTAAAATAAATTAGCAATTGGTGAACGAAAATAGAATAATTTGGAATAATTTAAAAATAGGAACTAATCAATTAAGGGCTAATAAAGAAGTTTGGATTTCATGTTGTATTTGGTTTACTATTTAATTATTTTGAGTATAAACTAGTATAATTCTCGTGTCATGACATATTTTATGGAGTTTTCTTTTTGGTTATGCCTTGTTTCAATCGCAGATACATGCTCGATTTTTTTTTAAGATTATGTTTTTTCTGATGTCCCATATGGTTTATCATACGAAGAAAATGTCTTCAAAATATAGAATTTTCATTTTTTTTAATTGACGTGAGGTCATCCAAAATCGAACTTGTCGGTCTTAAGTTAATAAAAAAGTGGTTAGTTATGACAACAGAGGATTTGATTCTCGTTTGAACATAGTAGAAACTGCAACTTGGCTAGATAATTAAGTTGTTGGCACTTGAGAGGACGTGTTGAAATATGTGTTATTCATCATAAATAAGTTTGAGAAACTACTTTTCTCATTGTCAATTGATTCTATATATGAGTTGAGTTTGTCCATTTGATGTGAACTCGAGCACAATGTACCCTCCTCTAGCGTAATCAATTGGTTCTAGTATGCTAAAATGCATAAGAATTCATTAAACTAACAATATAAAAAGTAACTCATCAATTTATATACTAGATTTGCTTTACTTTATACTTTGACGTGATACTCTTTTGATCTCTTCACATCTCAATGTGCCCCTAAAAAATTAAATATAGATAGCATTATAGCATTTAGAGGGAGTATTTGTTTCCAACAGAGATCGGTATTTATAGAATATAATTAAACTAGTACAATTCCCGCTTCATGCCGCGATTTTTAATAATAAACATTTTAATAACATAATAAATAAATATTATAAAATATTAATAAAAGTTAGGATAACATAATGAAAGTAGACTTGAAATGTTTAAGAAAATGCTAAAAATGTTTATTATAAAGTTATGCTTCATCAAAAGGGTTTTTAAATTTAGATATTATATTGATATATATATAGTAGACATTATATTTAATTCAATGTTTTGAATTAAACTCAATGGTTAGTAAAATGGGTAAAAAAATAAAAGGGAAAAATGTAAATGTATGAAAGAGATGAAGAGAAAAAGAAAAATAAATAATAAGAGAAAATTGTGATTAGTTGAAAAACCTTAAATTAAGAAATAAAAAGTCTTCTAAATTTAGATATTATATAGATATAGATATATAGATGTTTTGAATGAAACCCAATGGTTAATAAATGAGTACAAAAATAAAAGGAAAAAAATGTAAATGTACGAAAGAGATGAAGAGAAAAAGAAAAAAATAAGAGAAAATTATGATTAGTTGAGAATTTATTAAAATTAGAATAAAAAAATTAAAATGATTTAGAGATTTATTTATAATTTAAAAATGAAATGAATTTTAAAGAGTGAGAAAATATGGGAGATGTGCTAATTAATTTATTAAAAGAAGGGGAAGGGGAAGAAGAGGATTTGCGGAGTGAAGCGGCGCCCACATGAATACATATGATATGAGCTGCTACATATGATCGGTGTTTGTTGCTACGTGTCACTGCTTCTCTGACGTATTCCCCCCCATGCAAAATTCATTCACACTCTTTCATTTTCACTCACCCTTTCATTTCTCCAAATATTACATCCAAATAAATAATTAATCCTATCCTATCCTATCCTATCTATACAATAAAATTAAGAAGGAAAAAAAAAAGAAGAAAACGTTGGTGTAAGTAAAGAAAGAGGAGCGACGTCATTCATTGGTTGGTAAAAGCTGGAGTATAAAAAAATGTCAAGGACAAATAGGCAGCTGACACGTATGGAATGGGGTTGTTGGTTGTTTGAAGCTAGGGCACCCATCCAACCAAGTCCAGTGAATTATAAGTATATTGTGAATTACAACAATAATAATTTAATGACAGGATTAACCACTTTGGTCAAACAGGCGAGGTGTCTAATTGGTGCATTTTGGGGGCCATTCACGTGCCCCTCTCTTTATTCTGCCTTTGATTTTGAATTGTTTGAATTTGTTACAAAACATTAACTGCCCTTCTATACTTGTAATTTGGCTAATCCTTTGTATTGCTCACTTTTGGTGAATTTTGACTATCAAATTTGGGGGAATGGGGATCAATCAAAAAGTCAATATAGGCAAAAGCAAAATGACCTTATTTATACAATATATCCACAAAATCATTCAATAAAATTATTACTAACAAAGGCTTGTTATTGATATCAATTTGTCTATGTTATTTTTGTTTAATTAAACAAGGATTAAGTTGTAATTCTAATGAAAAACAAATTTAAATCTTCTTCATCGATGATAACTTAGAAGTTAGAAGCTATGTGCATAAAATAAGTTATATATCTTTATACTAAGTTCGTCTGTTAGATATCGAGATCCGACTGACCAGATCTCGATCAAACAATTTCATCATGTTTGAGTTCACATCCTTGATCATTCTCGCCAAACTTCATATATATCAAGAGCTTCTCATTATTTGGGATCTCAAGCAACTATATATATATACATCTTTCCACCTACAAAGCTTCTTTAGTCTTCGGTTTCACAAGTTTATGGACCCAAGTCCAAATCACATCTTTGAACTCAAAATTCGTCTGGGTAAGGCACTTGTCGATCATCTATAGTTGTAAAACTACATCAAAACCCTAAACTTTGACAAGAATAGATTCACTAGTACAAAAACTGGATTTTAGCTCATAGGCTATTAGCCCGGATCACAAAATCTCGGGGTATAAAGGCTAAAAAACATTGTTTTTTTATTTGCAGTTCATTGAAAAACTATTTAGCCCGGATAATATGAAAAACCTCGGGCTATATTTAAATGTGATAATAGGTCCCTGTATTTATATAGCCCGGGCGTTTTAACAAGTGAATATCCGGGGTATAAACTTATAATTAGCCCCAACACCCCATAGCTACATAACCCGGAGCACAAATATCCGGGGTATATATTATTATTATTATTATTATTTTATTACGAACACTTAAAACCTACTTTTCTTTCTCCAGTCCTTTGTGCGCCGCTTACATTGAGGACAAATCTCCATTTTCATGCTCAAGCTTCCTCCCATGAAGATCTCTCCCACACTCCTGAGTCCTGATCGTCCCTCTCTCTGTCTCACTCCCGCATCTCGCCCGGAGAAGAAGAACCCGACGAACGCCGCCTTTCCCTCTCCGTAACAGATCTGAGCTCTTAAGCCCCTTGGCCCTCCTCCCCTCAACCTATCTCGTCCTCTTGTTCATGTACTCGCGCGTCTACCATTGAAGTCCCCCTAAACCCGATCCCTTCTCTATCACATTCCCTCTCGTCTTCCTCGTTCCAGATCTAGAATTTCCCCCTTCGATCTTGTTTGTTGTCTCCATTTATAGATCTGAGAATTTTGTTGGTCGGCCTACCTCGATCTCTAGTCTGATTAGATTTCTACCTCTCGCCTACATCTCTTTACCGTCGATCTCTCTCTCGCGCTCAGCCTGAAGCCGTTACATTGTGGGCGACACTACTATTGACTATCGGAGACCACGCCTTATTGAGGATCTAAACGTCAACGTTTGGATGATAGAAATGGAAATTATGAAGGTAAATGCTTTCCTTTAATTTCGTTTTTCATCCTTTGGGGCTTGTGATTGTTGTCTATTTGTTACTGTTTGGAGTTTATCAAGATTTCCAAGGTTTCTGTATGTTTGTGAGTTTAATGTTGCTTAACTTTACTCTTGCTGTCATCCACCCTTCATTTCTATTTGTGGATGTTGTCTGGTGCTTTATGCGGGGGGAAAGGGGAAAAAAGAGCTCTAAACTAAGGGCTTGTTTGGGATGGGTATATAGATATAGGCTATGGGTATAGAAAGCCCAATATCTATATACCTCGTTTGATATAATTATCCAAATAGGTATATGGATATGGATTCTATATCTCTATCTACTCATTCTAGGTTATTTCTCCCTTTTGGATATCTGTCAAATTTGAGGGATATAGAAAAAAAGACGTACGACGGTTTGTCTCCTTCTCCTCGCTCGCTTCCATTGCCGGTACTTCTTCTCCTCTTCTTCTTCTTGCATCTTGTTGATCGATTTCTGCTTGTCTTGTCTTCTCCTCCTTCCATCTTGCTCGATTTTTGTCTGATTTTTGCAATTTTTGCTCCATCTGCTTGATCGATTTCTGCTTGTATTGCAATCTTTGCTGATCGATTTTTGTTGTCCCTAATTGCATTGCCATCTGCTTGCTTGATCGAATTTTTTTTCCACTCGATTTGTTGATGTAGAAATGCAATCCACTGACAAATATACACCCACAAATTTTTTGTCTATGATCGATTTCTGCTTGCTTGATCAAATATACACCCACATAATCAAGTAGCATATACACCCACATGATCGATTTTTTTTTACTGTTCGAATTTTTTTTTATGTATGATTTGCAGAGCAATTGTTTGACAAGAACAATATACACCCACAAATTTCTAACTACGAAGCTCAATCATTGACTCCTCCAAGTCAAAGAAGGAACATTAGCATACAAAAATGAAATGTCAAATTTCTGATTTTTTTTTTCCTTTGAATTCCTCTTAGAAATGGCATACAAAAATGAGATGTCAAATTTTTGTTTTTTTTTTTAATTTCTGATTTTTTTTCCCTTTGAATTCCTCCTAGAAATGGACACAATTGGATTTCAGGTGCTTAATAATTGATGTTCGATTTCCATGTTGTAAGACTTTATGTTAATCTCAACTTCATGTACTACTTTGTTCTTGTTTGTAAGACTATTTCACATGTTTCAATTCCATCAAGTACTTTGTTCGATCTTGGTTGTAAGACTTTATGTTAATCTCAACTTCATGTACTACTTTGTTCTTGTATGTAAGACTATTTCAAATGTTTCAATTCCATCAAGTACTTTGTTCAATCTTGGTTGTAATTGAATTTGTAATTGTGTTTAGGATGAGTAACATTATGGATTCACGTGGACGTGGGAAAAAAAGAGAGAAAGTGGACGACTAAGGAGGTGGATGTTACCTTAGATTTTGTGTTAGAGCTAAAAGGTGATGCTCGATGGAGATGTGAAGGTGGCTTTAGGAATGGTTTTCATCAACACTTAGCAGAGAAGCTAGAAAATTTCTTTCCAGGAGTTGGATTGACAGCTGCCCAAATTGAGTCCAAGTTAAAATTTTTGAAGGAGAAGTACAACGTCATCCATGAGATGACGAAACTATCTGGATTTACCTGGGATGAAGAAACTTCTATGATCAATTGTGAGAGGCAATCTTACGATGACTACTGTAAGGTAATATGCTACTTGATTATGTATTTGAAGAGCTCAATCTGTTGTCATTCTTATTATCTTTTTGTATTTGGTTCTTTCTATAAATTCTATTTTTTATGTGATGCTAGATTCATCCAAGGGCAGCAGGATTATGGAAGAAACCATTTCCAGAATTCGCCAAGTTGGAGTTGATTTTTGGGTCTGACCGAGCAACTGGTGTCGATGCTAAAGATATGGAGGACATGGTCAACAACGCAGGCAATGAGTACATTGACCTGGAGTCACCGTTAGAGGAGAGTGACCATCCAGCTAGTGATGAAGGATCACATCCACCACCGTCAAAGAGGCAGAAAAGGGCAGGTAAATCTCCTCTCGGAAACAACCTTGTTGATGCTGAATTCTGCGAAGCCATTAAGGCAATGAATGGGCATTTGAATACCCTAACTGAAACCGTGGCGAGGCAAGACAATCGTGAGGAGTACGTGTCTCAACAGAAGAAGATGTTGATGTCTGAGATAGCCATGTTGGACAGAGTTTCTGAACTCGATGCGATTGAGGCTAGTAGAGTTATATCGAGGACTCCGAGTGAGCTTGAGAACTTCTATAGTTGTCCAAATGATCATTGGAAGAAATTATATGTGCAAAGCATTATTTGCCGACTTCGTGCTTCTTCAGGTGGTTCGGGAGCTACGGGGCTGTAGAGGGTACTACGTACGGTGGATGGGTAGTGTGTTTGCAAGACCATTTTGATGCCATTTTGTAAAAGTGTATGCCTAAACTTCTATCAAACGTACGAGGCTACTACTAGCCTTATTTTTGCACATTTCGGAAGATAGTATGTTGATAGGTTGGCAAAACACTTCATATTTTGCAACACACTCATATGGTATTTGATGAAATATTATGGTATTAGTAATATGCTTGCAAAGTTCTCGAATTTTGATCATTTCGAAAGTTATAAGGCTTTTGGTTCATTTTTATTACATTTTCTCTTTTTGTTTTTACTCTGATATCTATGTACCCTTTCCAAACAGCAGATATAGGATATAGATATCAATCTCATACCCATACCCAATACCCATAGCCTGATATCTATATCTCATACCCATAGCCTATATCATATATCTATATACCCTTTCTAAACGGGCCCTAACTTTTTGTTTTGAGAGAACACCAAACTATGAATAATTATCCTCTTTTGATAAATGAATCTACCTCAAATTGCTTGTTTTACTAACTCAGTCACTCAACCTCACTAGTGTTTTCCTCTTTCTTGATTTGTTTGACTCAAATTATATTATGCCTTCGCTTAAACGGGAGATAGGTAGGTTGCAAAGTGCCAACCAACAAAAGCTTCGGTAGTTGAGTTATTTATGATCTAATTAATTGGGGATCAGTTTCAATCAATCCTAACACAGTGTGTTCTAGAGTAACTATACTTTTATTGCCTGGTCATGTGATATATGAAATTCAAAAAAATGAAACCTACTAATGTCAAGCTGATAGAAAGAATTACTCCGTAGAATTTATGTCAAGTAGTACTAGCTTGATTCAAATTAGTTGATTCTTGGATTTTTTTTTTTGACAGTGACTTAATCTAAAGTGCCCCATTCTTGGATTTTTTAAAGTTCCTCATATTTTCATTTATACTATAATTCTTATTTTTTAGATTGGATATATAAATATTAACTACAGCCAAAACTTGAAATATTTAACTTGCAATGTGTGACTTGCAGTGATTCATACATGCTCTATTAACTTTTATATGATGACATAATTCCTTTTTTTTTTAAGATTGGATAAATGTAGAATGATACATTAGATCATCCTTTCTTGCACATACATTGACCATGACTTCTTGACTACCAATAATGCCACTTTATACTCTAGCTTATTAATTTACTAAAATAAAGTTATATTTTGTTATATAATATTCAAAGTATAGTATTTTTGCACAGTATCGAATTATTGACTTGTTGGTGATAAAAAAAAGGGACAATTTCGTTTGGTGCCCTCTTTATAGCCTACCGATAAAATTTTAGTGGATAAACCATTTTCATTGGAGTTGTTAGTTGTAGTGGTTAGAGGAAATAATCTTATTCAATAAGAATGGTAATTTATGCTGCAAACATGTTTTTGCTTTTGTTGTAGTTGTTTTTTTATTTGGATTTGGTTGCCCTTGCAGTCCCTGATCGTGCCGATTTGCCTTCGTAGCTGCCAACTCCCACTGCAACCCTTGAAAGCCAATGTAAGATCAGTTTTGATTTTTTGAGCTTGATTGTAGATTTGGTTTCCCTTTAATTGATCATTAGATTTTGGGGGAAATGATGTGTTGTGGTCTACTTGTGGTCTACTTCTGGTGATTAGGTGAATGATTGGTGAAATGCTGGATTTTCGGACTTGATGGATTTGAGATACAAGTTCTTATGTTATTGTTGTTACTAGAAAGTGTTCCGATTTAGTTAGATTAAATAAGAATTTATTCAAGTTGTTTGAGTTATTGACCTTCATTTCTTAGCTACAAATTTGGATAAGGAAATCAAAGAAAGTACCATGTTGTATGTCTAAAACCAATTATTTTGGTTCATAATTTTCTCCTATTTTTGACTTTGTGTTTAGGCAAGGCTGATCAAAGTCTCTCGGGTTTGGAAGAAGTTTTGGACTGGTTGATTTTGAAGAAAGATCGCATGACCAATAGACTCATCTTTTTTTCCTGCGCATTATATGGGTATGGGTCATGTACTTAACTTGAGACCTTGTAAGAAATTGTTCAAGTGTTGATGAATATTTACATGTTTTGAATCCTTGTAAAAACTTCAAACTTTGTAGAAATTTAAATTTCTGGATTGTAATATATGTTTCATTTTGTTTAATTGTGGGTGCCTACTGATTCCATGCCAATCAGAACTACAGGTTATATTTCAGGAAATATAGTAATATATATAATGAATGGTAGCTTGGAAAAAAAATTATATAGCCCGGATCTAATGCTGCAGTTTATATATAGTGAAATTGTATGATGAATTGAGTTGGTTATATATACCCCGGATACTTTTTTACACCTCCGGGTTATATTTAATGGTATAAATGAATTACTCATAAAAACAACAAGAATATAGCCCGGACTTCTAATATTTTATACCCCGGATTAAAAATAATTATAACCCGGATTCAATGGGGTTTATACCCCGGATATTTTAAGTATATACCCCGGATATTTTAGTATATACCCCGGGCGTGTGTTTAAGCTCACTTTTTGGGGAATGTTGGTGGGGTTATATACCCCGGATTTTATTTCCCAATATCCGGGCTATAAAACTATACCTATTTTTCACCCCAACCAACCTGAAGCCCGGAGCTATAAATTGTCAGATCCGGGCTATATGGCCAAAAATATCCGGGCTAAAATCCCATTTTTGTACTAGTGATTCGATAAAGTAAACGCGGAAGCGAAAAACGAATAGAACCAATCAAGAACTTAAGGATTTGTTTACGCAGTTCGGCGAACCTACTCTGCGGAGCCTCGGGAGGAAGAGACTCAACCCCGAAAAAATCCACTAAGCAGATCAAGAGTACAAGTCATGGTTGCATGTCACAATCAAAGAACAATTATAGATCTACTCTAGATATGGACAAAAACGGCAAACAAGAAGATGAACTTCGAGACGAGATGACGAGAAACTCCCTGATCTTCTCAGATCTTGGGTCAGAGAATATATGGTAACAGGACGACAGATGACATAGGAAACAAACGTCGTCTTCAGGAATAACAGACTTAGGAAGCTCGATCAGAGCTTCTTCAATGACGGATTCTCTTCGACACTTTCTCTCGACGCTTCAACTTCTTTCTCTCTCTCTCTCTCTCTCTATATTAGCTTATCGGTCTCACAAAAGAAGCAACTGAGGAGCTCAACTAGGGTTTGATCCCTTATAAAGGGAACCCTAAGTCAAACGCTGCGTTTCATTTAGCTGGAGTCTTCAACGGAGACAAGGGAGGTAACTTGGGCCAGTGAGCAGTGTTGGGCTTTGCGGCCCAATTACAAGATCCGATCCAGATTACACAACTTAGCCTATTCTACCCTACAAAAGCTTATAACCTATAGTTTTTACATCTTATTATGTGACATGCCATCCTATGACTTAATACAAGATATTTAAGATTATAAAGCATAACAATAGGCTTATCGAGCTCCACTCCACTTTCATCATCTTAGTGTCCAAATCTTGATGAATGTTCTTGATGAGCATTAATACAGATGGGATTTCATGGTTGGGAATTGACTTGACATGCTCTAATTATTGACCATATGAGGAAGATGGCAACTTAGGGGTATTTTAGTAATTTGGTTGTAAAACTTATGGGTAATTTTGTTAGTACGGATACAATTGAATTGTATTGGGCTATAAATATACGTTTGCTGAACACATAAAGCTTAAGAAAATCAGTTGCAAAGTTGTTATAGTCTTCAAATTTTCTCAATTCATCTTCTTCCTTCTCAGCTTCCATGAAGTTTGTTACGTGAGATCCTTGATTCGATCAAGGCTCACAGAAAGGATCTAGGTGAATCAGAAACATGGGAGATAATCTTGGTGCAAGGAACACGGTGATTAGAGAAGTTGGATATGGAAACAGCAACATGAACAATCCGCTTGGCCTCTCCAATTCCAATAATCCTGGAGCGCAATTGGTGGGTGCCATGTTCAATGGCCTCAATTTCCTGAGTTGGAGTATAGGGATAAATTAAGATGGCGCTTAGGGTGAAATACAAGATCACGTTCATCGATGGAAGTTCAGATCTAGAATTAGTCCCGCCAGCAGACATCTAGAGGTGGAAGCGGTGCAACTACATGGTGAGATGTTGGATCTTGAACTCCATGAATGCAAAGATTGCAGAAGAATTCATGTATACTGATTCTACGAAGGAACTATGGGAAGAGATCGTTGAACGTTATGCACAGACTAATGGACCTTTTCTTTATTAGCTAAAGAAGAGTCTTTGTAATCAAGTTCAAGGAACTCTAGGTGTCACCGATTACTTCAACAAGTTGAAGAAGTTGTAGGATGAGATTCTTACTCTTGAAGGAGTGCCTAACTTCACTTGTGGAGCAAGGACTAGATGTACCTATGATTTGTCCAAGAAAATGGATGAAATGGATAATCGCAATAATTTTCTCCAGTTCTTAAAGGGATTAAGCAATACCTATGATAGTGTGAGGAATCAGATTTTGTCCACTGATCCCTTGCCAACTGTCAACAGAGCTTACTATCTTGTTAAGCAAGTTGCAGTGGTTGGGGGAAGCAATAGCAATGAATCACTTCAAGATGGAAGTGCTTTAATTTGCCGTAGTCAAGTCAATCTGAAACAAGAAAATTTTCAAGAAGGATAAAACAGAAAAATGTGTAGCCATTGTGGAATGAAAGGTCTTACAGTGGATGGATGTTTCAAGCTTATTGGTTATCCGGATTGGTTTAAGGATTTGAAAGGGAAGAAATCTACCAAGACTGCTGCTAATGTAGCAAGAATGTTTGAATCTCCTTTAGATGATATGAAGAGATCATAGAGGAAGGCACAAAAATGGATATGGCGCTCGTCAATATGGTTTGTCAGGAAGTCTTGAAAGTTATGAAAGGACGGGAACAATCACAGAGAGCATCATCTAGCCGTGCAGGTAATTCCTTTGCTCTATTTTCTTCCAAACATCAGAGTAGGAATAAATTGACATGGATCATTGACTTTAGAGCTATTGATCACATGATTTATGATGATAAGTTGCTGAAATGAAAATGTGCTTTAGTTGGACCGATTAGAGTGTTTTCTTGATGGCACTATTAGACAGGTCAAAGATGGTTGAGATATCAAATTGACTTCAAGAATTTTGTTGAGAAATGTGTTTCATGTGCTCGATTTCAAAACAAATCTGATATTAGTAGGGAAGATTGTTGATGATGCTGATCTTGATGTGAATTTTAAGAAAATGAAATGTGTCTTTCAGGACCCTAAGAGTGGTCAAGAAGTGTTGAGTGCAACAAGGTTGACTGGAAGAATGTTCAAAGCTACCTTGCAGACTGAGGATGGATCTCACAGTGCTGCTAATATTACTCATAGTTCGAATAAATCTAGTTCTAGATTGAATAAAGTTGTTTCTAGCCATGTGTGGCATGCTAGGCTAGGATACATTTCATTTTCAAAATTGAGACTTGTTAAGGGATGTTCTTTCACATACAATGAAAATTCATTTTGTGAGGCTTGTATTATGGCTAAGCATCACTCCATCCCTTTTATTGTAAGCGTCTATATCTAATGCAAAATTTGAATTAATTCACATTGATTTGTGGGGGCCTTACAAAGTTCAGAGTCCCTCTGGTGCTCGATATTTTATGACAATTTTGGATGATTATAGTCGTACAGTCTAGACATATTTGGTTGATCATAAGATGTAGGTGTCTAGAATTGTTTGCTCATTTTTGTTTCTTTTGTTGAGAATCAGTTTGGCAGCACTGTGAAAGCAGTAAGAAGTGATCATGGGTCTGAGTTTTTTTATGTGCTCAGAGTTCTTTGATAATAAGGGGATTATCCATCAACATTCCGTGCCTTATGTATCTCAACAAAATGGGCTTGTTGAGTGTAAACATAGGCATTTGATAGAAACTTCTCGAGTAGTTCGACTGTCTACTAATTTGCCTGTGTTTTTGGGGAGATTGTGTGTTAGCCACTATACACTTGATCAATTTGATGCCATCATCCATCCTAATTAAAGTGTGTGACACCATTTGGAAGGTTGATGGGTTCAACTTCTAATTGATTACAGTAGGCTTAGAGTCATTGGATGTCTTTTGTATGCTCTTGTTAGGGGCAGTACGGCTAAAGACAAATTTGCATCCAAAGCTAAAAGATACATCTTATTGGGATATCCTTAAGATCACAAGGCTTACAGGTTGTATGATCTTGATTCCAAGACTGCATTGGTTAGCAGAGATGTATTTTTTTAAGGTTGTTTTTCCCTACACAGATACTAATAATTCTCCTGTTTCTAAGACAACCCTTCCTTTGTTGCCTTTGGTTAACCCAACTCATTGCTTTGACCAAATTCTACCTACATCTTCATCTGCTAACCCCTCTAATCCTGCACCTAATATTGTTGATCATCACATACCATATTCATCCCATGACCATACACCATCTAAGTCTTCTATCACTTCAACCCCTTCTGCTGAGATTCATCTCAGGAGATCCCCTAGACACACCTAAATGCCTGCCCATCTCAGAGACTTTGTTTGTCCTAGCACTTCCCAATCCCTGTCCACATCTTTTCTAGCAACTATCTTGGATGACTCGAATTATTATCCTTCAGATTATGTTGCCTCTTTGGCCAATGTCCTTTCTCTTAAAGAGTCTCTCAACTATGCTTAGGCTTGTGATGTTCCAATGTGGATTGATGCAATGCAGAAAGAGCTTAAGGCCTTTGATGACAATGATACTTGGTCATCCCCCTTTCTCCCTGCAGGAAAAGCTGCGATCGGGTGTAGATGGGTATACAAGATTAAGTTGTGACCTGATGGGAGTGTTGAAAGATTCAAAGCCCGACTAGTAGCTAAGGGCTACAATCAGATTAAGGGTAAGGACTACAAACATACTTTTTCCCCTGTAGCCAAATTCATAACAGTGAGACTGTTGATTGCCATTGCAACTCAAAAGAAGTGGCATATTATGCATTTAGACATCAACACTGCATTTCTTCATCATGCGTATCCCTGAGAGGTATTCTAAGGGTAGTCCACAACAAGTTTGTGAACCTGTAATCTCAAATGTTCTCTCTTGGCTTGAAGCAAGGCTCTTGCCAGTGGAATGTTGAACTCACTAAGTTCCTTGTGAGTAAATTAAGGCTACATTCAGTCTTCTTTTGATCATTCTCTATTTTCAAAGTTAGTATATGAAGGTATGGTAGTAGTGCTTGTGTATGTCAATGATTTACTGCTTGCAAAGGATAGTGTCAGTGAGATCACATAATTAAAGAAAGATATGCACTATGTTTTCACCATTGAAGATCTTGGTGACGTGAGATATTTTTTTGGGTTTGGAGATCTCATGTACTGGTCAAGGCACATTATTGAATCAAAGGAAGTATGTCTTGGACATACTTCAAGATGCTCAAATGGAGGACTACAAGGCTTCTTCTTTCCCCATGTCTCGTGGTTTAGAACTCACCATTGATAATGGTGAGGAGCTTAGTGATCCAGAGAATATCGACCCCTTGTTGGTCGTTTGTTATACTTAAACATGACTAGGCCTGACATTTCCTACCTCATCCAGCACCTGAGCCAGTTCATGACTTTTCCTCTGCTTCCTCATTAGCAAGCAGCCTTACATGTGGTTCGTTATCTTCATGGAACAACAAACTTGGGGTTGTTATATCTAGTCCACAATCACATTAATTTCATTGCTTATTGTGATTCAAATTGGGGGATTGCTTGTTCAGTGACCGATCTCTTATTGGGTTTTGTATTTTCATGGGCAAGGCTCTTATCTCTTGGAAGACTAAGAAGCAAACAACAATTTCCACATCTTTAGCGGAGGCAGAATATCGCAGTTTGTCGAAAACTTCGAGTGAACTTGTTTGGATGGACTCCATAATCACTGAATTCCATTGTTCTGTGCCCAAGTCTATTCCATTGTTTTATTATAGCAAATCTGCCATTCACATTGTGAAAAAACCCAGTTTTTCATGAGAGAACGAAGCATATACGCTTGGACTGTCATTATGTTCGTGAGTGTTTTCAAGAACGATTTCTTGCACCCATATTGGTTCATTCACAACTCTAGCTAGCCGACATTTTGACAAAGCCCCTTGCTCAAGACCAACATCAGTTTCTTGCTTGCAAGCTTGGCCTCGTATCTTCTACTCCTCCAACTTGAGTGGGGGATATTGACTATATGAGGAAGATGGCAACTTAAGGGCATTTTAGTAATTTAGTTATAAAATTTAGGGTCAATTTGGTCAGTACAGATCCAATTTTATTGGGCTATAAATGTATGTTTGCTGAATACAAAAAGCTTAAGAAAATCAATTGCAAAGGTCGTTAGTCTCCAAATTTTCTCAATTCATCTTCTTCCTTCTGAGCTTCCATGGAGTTTGTTGCATGAGATCGTTGATTCTATCAAGGTTCTTTACACTAACTGTTTTATGAAAAGCATGGGCATGCTAGCTCGCTGATTCTATATCTAATTGTTCATTGATCATCCACTAGATTTGAATAAGAATATTCAACCTTAGTTCTTACTCATGGACCAGGTTGCATATTATATATGTACGTATGTGCAAATATCTCAACTGAGGAACATATATGCATCAATGGTGCCTAATTCTCTCTAATTGAAGGAGACAATGCTTCGAAAGATCTTACAAGGCTTGATCTAGGGCTAAATAAGTTAATGGTATAGAAGAGTACGTAAAAGGAATTAGCTAGTCGTGAGAGCATGTAAGCTTAAAAGCCAAAGGGACAATTGCGGGTCCCAAAACCATGAGTAGCCATGGGTTTCCATTATCTTATAGGTCTTATAAGGTAAACTCATGGTTACAACCCAAACCTTAAGGTAAGAGCTTGAAAGGGGTTACCTCTCTCTACCAAAGTAACTTCTTTCATTTTTATTTTTTTAATGCACAAGTAACCCACCATATCATGTCCATATTTATTTAGTATATTAATAAATCCAATTTATTAATAATATTTTTTAATTATTTTCACATATAAATTATACCATTAATTTTATATTATTTTTCTCCATAATTTGAGTTTTTTTTTGTATATACCCGACCTATTGCATTTTGCACTTTTTTTCCATCTTCTATTTTAATAAACTATGGATCACAATCATCCAAATACCCCATCCATCCCAAACATCCATTTTGATCCAAATCTTGTCAATAATATGCAATTTCAAATGACGTTACTAATGTTATTATTTTTGCTATTTTTCATCTACATGAAATAAAAATATTAATATCAAAGACTTGTTAATTTTGTTTATAAATAAAAATAACGAGATAGAAAAACTGGGGAACAAAGTAAACCCATAGTTGCAAGGAAAACCTCTAAAGACAAGGTAGAAAAAAGTAGAAATATATTGATTTAAAGAAAAAAATATATGAGGTCAAATTATGTTAAGTAGATAAAAATAAAAAGAGGGAAAAGATAAGCTTATGGTTGCTCGTGTATTGATCTACCTTATCATTTTCAACTCATTTTTAGTGACACCATGGATTGTACAAGATTTAACTTTAAACTTTATATTTGTACATATATTCTTAGTTTTTTTTTTCACAACAACAACAAGTTGTACGCACATGGAGCATGGACACATAACACAAGGTTTGGGAAGCCAAGTTGTACGCACTCTTTCCCCGACTACGTCAAGAGAGTGTTTTCGATTGACCCAAACACATGCATAAACACATAACACACCACATGGACAGGTAAAACACATGATATAATTAAGAACGGGGTGGTTAAAGAGATATAGTGAAAGAACCACGAGAGTGGGGAATGGATACGATCTCTGCCAAATCCTCTGCGGCCTAACCTAATTCTCTCTGACATGAATGATGCTCTTTCACTACACCCTATCCTTAACCATGTTCTCATTAAGGTTCAAGAGGGCAAAAATCTTGTCTAATCACATCCCTCTAACTTTTCTTTGGTCTTCTTCTTTGTCGTCGTACTCTTTCAATCTCCAAACTGTCATATCTACGCACTGACGCACTCAGATCCCTCCTCTACACATGACCAAACCAACGAAGTTTTGACTCACGCTTATCTCAAATACTGCTTACTCCTACAGTCCTAACTTATCACAGACAACCTCATTCCTGATCTTGTTGAGTCTGGTAACTCCACTCATCCATTTGATCGTAAATTTATAAATTAAGTACAACTCGAGAAGAAAAAAAAAAGAACATATTGAGTCTTTTTTATATCAATTGTTTTCCTATATATTAATGACACATAATTTCCTTCATTAAAAACTAGAAATGTCCTTTTATTTTTTGCTCAAAAAAATGTCCTTTTATTTTCGAAAAAGAACTCTTTAAATTGTGAAATTAGTGGGCGATTTTTTTTTAATCCAATAAACTAGTGAGAGTGGTTTGTTTAGATGGGAGGAGGAAGAATCAAAATCCAATCCGGAGAAGGCCTGGCAGAGCCCACAAGGCCACGAAACCAAACGAACCGAGCGGGAGGAGATATGATGTGAGCCCAATTACAGCTGATGTCATCTGCTATGCATGTTAGTAATTAGGAACAACAATCCAAAATGATCAAAAAAAATAAGAAAATAGGTCAAATTGCAAGAAACCACCCCTTAAATAGTCCAATTTATTCAAAACCACCCCTAAAAACACATAATTGCAATAAACCATCCATTAACTCAAAAGTTTTCATAAAACCACTCAACCCTCAAATCTATTAGGTAGCTGCTCCTAGTAAATACTTTTTTTTTGGGGGGGGGGGGTGAATTACATTAAAAGCAAGGAAAAACTTTTATGCCCTTCCTCATGTTTGTGGTCGTCGCCAGCCTATGCCCTCTACACCACCACCTTTGCTTCAAGACAATCACCTATACAAATATGTTCCATCACCACTCGTCGGGGACGAATCCAATTCCTCAGGTAAGGAAACGTAGCTCGGTGAGCCAAAACAACGACATAAGGGGAATGTGCACAAATCAACGGTTATCATGGGGTTAAAAAACCAATCCAAAACCCATATCAATCTAATGAATTGCAAAGAAGAATGAGTTATGTGTCATTGAATAAATAGAACACAAAAGAAAATTCCATCTTTTTAATAAAGGTATTGATGACATTTATTGCATTTTTAATTGAAACCTTATTAGATTTAAAAGGATGGGTGGTTCTACACAAATTTTTGTGTTGTAACGGGTGATTTACTACAATTATGAGTTTAGTTAAGGGGTGATTTTAGGCAAATTGGCTATTTAAAGGGTGATTTTATGCAATTTGCATTGACCAATAAAATAATTCTTGAAATAGCATAAGACCTAAGAGCATGTGCAACTATTGGTTACCTCTTCCCCTTTTCAATTTTTATCCTCTTATTATAATTTGCCACCTCATATATTTTTTTCTCTAAATTATTTTCTACTTTTTCTACCTCTTCTTTAGAGGTTACCCTTGCAACAACGAGGTTACCTTGTTCCCCACTTGTGTATTTAAAAAAATATAAAATAACATGTAGTGGCTCACTTGTGTGTTTAAAAAAAAAGATAAAGTAAAAATAAAAGGGAAGAGGTTACCTTGGTAGAAAGAGGTAACCCCTATCAACCTCTTCCCTTAAGGTTTGGCTTGCAACCATGGGTTTACCTTTTAAGACCTATAAGGTAAGTAAAACCCATGGTTGCACATGGTTTAAGGCCATGTTTATCAAGGGATGGTAGGGATACTAGAAATATTAATATTTTATACTTCTCTTTCCGCCATATCATCCTAGCATCTCATTCTTACTTTTTCCACTTTATCAATAACATCCATAGCATCCCAAAATTCATCATTTTCTATCAATTCAATTTACAAATATACCCCTATCAAATAATTATTTTCATTCTCAATTATATTTTTATATTCATTTTATATTAATAAATATTTTTTTAAATTAATATTATTTATAAACTAAATAAGTCTAACTATATAAAATCTAATTTTTAAATTTTTTGAAAAAAAACGAACTTCATTGATTAATTAAAAATACCTTACATTCTTACACCCATCCAATTTAACCCACATATTACGAAATGAAACAACAACACATAATATTTTCTTTCAAAAAATTAAAATAACTTCTTACATTTTTAAATCTTACAACTGAACCATGTTTATCAAAGAATTTTTTGGGTTTTATTATACATAATTGTATTCAAAGAAAAATAATTTTTTTCAAAATTATGGTCAAACATATACAAAATGGATGTCTATGTGTATAGAAAAATGAATCTAGTGTTTTGGTAAAATTTTATTTTTATTTTTTTATATTTTTAATACCGAATTTTTTGTATTTTAAATATGTAAAACAATTTAGCACAGGGAAAATCTCAGCCGTCCAAGTTGTTGTCACGTGTCACCCATCCGGCCTTTCACTCTGCTAGCGAATCAACACATGACACATGTCCCTTTTATGCAGCCTTCCATAGCTGTGCATTGCTTCCAAACGCAACATTTCATCCATTCAATATTTAAAATGACGTCGTTTTAACTTAAATCATCCGAAAAAAATAAAATGCACACCACATGTCTGACACAACGTGTTCTCTCTCCTCGGAGTATCGATGCTTAAGTATCGCAAACGCCTTTTCCTCCATTTTTTTAATAGAAAATATTCAAGTATAGATGCTTCAAAACACCGATAAACTTGCTCTAAGGGGGTTGTTTGATATAGATTCCTAAGAATAAAAAACAAGAGTGAGAATGGTTGATTACTATTTTTGTTGTTTGGTAGGATAAAAGTTGGAATTAAATCGATTATCGTAAGTAAAAAATAATAAAAATATTTATGAAAAATGTGTAAAAATTATATGAGTTTAAGATTTAAGTAGGATAGGTTGATTGAGTGAAAATCCTAAAATAAATGTGGTTAAAACATTTAATAAAAAATGCTTATGATTTAATAGTTAGACATAACTAGATTGACTAAAGAAACGTGTACAAACTTCATTACTTAGCTTTTTTTTTTCTAGATTTAGTTGATTGAGAGGAAATTATAAAATTAAAGTGATTATGACATATATATAAGGAAAAGTATTTCTCACTTAATAGTTAGTATAGATAAATCTCATTGGTTAAAAAATATTTAAAAATTTTATTATTTGAAAATTTTTGGCAAATGAGTATATTTAAATGGTGGTTTTTTGCAATTTGGCCAAGAAATTTTATGAGTGAGACTATTGGAAAGACAACGAAAGGGTTATTGACAAGATGAAATCCGTTAAATTGCACAACAAACCCTTTTCCATTGTAAAAAATACTTACGAATTGAACCGAGAGAAAAATGAAAACCCTAAACAAGCTCATCCAAATAATCAAGTGTTATGTGAATCATCCAATTAAATTTGAATTGATCTCGATTGTTCGATGAAATTGATTATTTGAATAGAGATTCAATCACTATCTCGTAGAACAAGCAACAGAGAAATGAAAATCAATTATTTAAGATCATCACTATACAAATTCTAGTAACGAAGTACTCAATGCAACATTACAAAATCACAATTGACGAAACCCATATGCATGGCTAAAGAAATAAACCTTTATTGTACTGATAGTATTCCTGATAGGATGAGTACATGTATTACATTACTAAGGGCATATGGGTCATTTCCTATATTGTTTTCTTCTTCTATAAATAAGCTTGTAATACGTTTTACCAAATCAATCAGAAATCAGTTGAGAGTTTGTTACTCTCTTCCTCTCATTTTCTCTCTTCTTCATACATTCTATCATGTTATCAGATTGGTGACGATTTCCGTTTCCGTTTTCCGCTCTGATTTTCTTTTCGGTTCTTCCCTTGTTCTTCGTTCATCATGCCAAATCCACCGAACAATCCATGGTTTCCTAGTGCTGTGCAGGATCCACAGGATCCGTATTACATTCATCCTTCATATTCTCCAGGGATGGTGTTGGTTTCTAAGATTTTCGATGGATTCGGTTTTCATTCTTGGAGAAAAGCTGTCTCCGTCGCTTTATCGGTCAAGAACAAGATTGCGTTTGTGGATGGCTCGATCGTGCGACCTCCCATGGATTCTCCAGATCTGCGAAAGTGGCACAGGTGCAATGACATGGTTGACATGGTTTCATCGTGGCTTCTCAATGCGATGACTCCGGTGATCGCTGAGAATTTTCTTGTGTCTAATTCAGCTCATGATATATGGTCAAGTTTGATTTCTCGTTTCTGTGCTTTAAATGGAGCTCAGATGTACTCTGTTGAGAAATCAATTGCCACAATTCAACAAGATCCAGATGGAATTGCTTCATTCTTTACTCGAATTAAGAAGTTGTGGGATGAGAAAGATTCTATGCGCAATTTTCCTTCTTGTCCATGTGGAATCGCTTGTGGTTTATCTCAGGTTGTTCATAATTACGAACAACATCAACGTTTGCTTCAATTTCTTATGGGACTTAATGATTCATATTCTGCAATTCGAGGAACGATTTTACTCATGGATCCGCTTCCTGATCTTGATCGAGCATATCAGATGCTCATTCAGGAGGAGACTTAACGTGGTGTTCGAGCTTCTCAGCAGCTCATTCTTGAATCATCGTCAATGGCTGTCAATTCACAGAAGCCATCTGGTTCTTCTTCTTCAGTTGGTTCATCGTCTTCTTCAACCAACTCAGCTCCTTCGAAGTACAAGAATCCGCATTATGTGTGTTCTTTCTGCAAGAAACAGGGGCATCTGGTTGAACGTTGCTATAAGATTATTGGTCCTCCTTCTAAAGATGGAAAGTCATCTTCTAAGTCATCTCCTAAAATTGCTGCTCAAGCATCTAATGAGGATCGAATTCATGCTATTTCACCATTGGTTCCTGCTCCTATGATTTCACCTGGTCAATATGCTCATCTTCTGTCACTACTTCAGAAGTCAGACAGTTCTTCTTCTATGAGTGGATCAATTGCATATAGCAATTTCGCTGGTACTGCCCCATCTTCTTTTACTGGTTATGTTTCTTCTTCTTTTTCGGCTATAAATGATGATTCATCTCGAGTATGGATATTAGATTCTGGAGCAAGTGATCATATGTGCTACAACATTGGTTTGTTTCATGATTTGATTCAATTGTCTGCTCCTTTCATTGTTAAGTTTCCTACTGGAGATTCAGTGACATTTCATCAAAAGGAAAAAGTTCATTTTAATGATGACCTGATTCTGCATGATGTGTTATACATTCCCAGATTTCAGTTCAATCTTCTTTCTATCAGACAATTGGTTTCTCAGATGGATTGTATTGCCTGTTTTACAAAGGATATTTGTTTCTTGCAGGGCCTTTCTCTGAAGAGGCCCTTGGTTCTTGGTGAATTCAAGAAGGGATTATATGTTGCTGCTCCTTCAATTGCTTGTGACAATAAAGGCCTATTGTTGCCTCGTGATAATTTAGTTTCTGTTTCTATGTTGTCTTCGGTTTCTTCTACTATTTGGCATTGTCGGTTAGGTCATCTATCCAGTTCCAAGATCAGACAGATTGTGCCTTTGTGAAGTGATAGATTTGATATTGCTTCTTGTTCAGTTTATGCTAAGGCTAAGCAAACTCGTTTGCCATTTGAGCTCATCCATGTGGATACTTGGGGACCCTATCATATTCCCACTTATGATGGATTTCGTTATTTCATCACTATAGTTGATGATTTCACAAGGGTTACTTGGACTCATCTCATGACAAATAAGAGTGTTGCTTTCTCTCTGTTGCAAGCTTTTATTAAGCTAGTTGAGACTCAGTTTGGCAAGCATGTGAATATTGTTCGTAGTGACAATGCTCTTGAGCTGGGGTCTTCTTCTCAGGGTGTGGAGTTTTTCAATAGGACTGGCATCATCCATCAGACCAGCTGTGTACATACTCCACAGCAGAATGGCATTGCTGAACGCAAGCACAGACATTTGTTAGAAGTCTGCAGAGCACTCTTGTTTCAATCCCATTGTCCTGTACGGTTTTGGGGTATTGTTTGCTCACAGCCACTTACCTCATCAATCGTTCTCCCACAATGGTGTTGAATGGTATTTCTCCTCATCAGAAATTATTTGGAGTTGCTCCTTCCATTGATCATCTTAGAGTCTTTGGTTGTTTGGTTTTTGCCTCAACTCCAAAACCTGGTAGAGATAAGTTGCAGCCTCGAGTTTTTCCTTGTGTGTTTTTGGGGTATCCTTTCGACAAAAAGGCCTAAAGCTGTTTGATCTATCTTCTCAAAAGATCATTTTGTCCAGAGATGTCATTTTTCATGAAAATGTCTTCCCTTTTCTTCTCAAAAGATCTATCTTAGCCATTTATGTCGATGACATTTTGGTAACTGGGAATGATGATGTTGCTATTACTGCTCTTAAATCATTCCTTCATTCCACATTCAAAATCAAGGACCTTGGTGCCTTGAATTATTTTCTAGGAATGGAATTCATTGAAGTTCCTGAAGGAATGGTCATTTCACAGAGGAAGTTTGCAAAAGAGATTCTTGAGGATTATGACTCTCCTGATCCTAAACCAGCTTTTTCTCCGTTGGATCCTTGTCTTAAGCTCACTATGGATTCCGGAGAACCTCTGGTTGATCCCACTACATACAGACGACTCATTAGACGCCTTAACTTCTTGTCCAACACTCGTCCTGATTTGGTATTTGCCATTCAACATTTATCACAATTTTTACATACTCCTTCATCTGATCACTGGAATGCTGCTATACATGTCATTCGATACATCAAAGCAACATCACACTATGGGTTGTTGTTATCTGCATCATCTTCTTTTAGTTTAGTTGGTCATTGTGATTCTGACTGGGCGGCTTGCTTATGCTCAAGACGATCTATCAGTGGCTATTTCATCACCTTTGGTGGTTCTCCAATTTCGTGGAAGTCTAAGAAGCAGATTACTGTTTCTCTTTCCTCTGCTGAAGCCGAGTATAGGGCTGTTCGAAGGATTACTGCTGAACTTGCCTGGTTGACTCGTCTTCTTCATGAGCTTGATATCCCTGGTGTTTCTCCAGTACCTATTCATTGTGATAGCCAAGCTGATATCCACATCGCCCGCAACCCTTTCTCTATGAGAGGACTAAACACATCAACCTTGATTGTCATTTTGTGCGCGAAAAGGTCCTTGATGGGCTGATCAGTCTCACATATGTGCCTACTGCTTCATAGATCGCTGATGTCTTCACAAAGCCCTTGACTGGTCCCAAGCACACCATTGCAGCTTCCAAGTTGGGGTTGTTTCAATAGCCTCCAACTTGAGGGGGGGTGATAGGATGAGTACATGTATTACATTACTAAGGGCATATGGGTCATTTCTTATACTGTTTTCTTCTTCTATAAATAAGCTTGCAATACGTTTTACCAAATCAATCAGAAATCAGTTGAGAGTTTGTTACTCTCTTCCTCTCATTTTCTCTCTTCTTCATACATTCTATCAATTCCATGGATTAGATTTCGATCGGACTTTCCCAAACCAAACAAGGTGCTCATAGTATGTCATATATATTACTGTACTTTACCAAATGACTCACCTTAACATCTCGATCGGACATCTCGATAACGACTTTGGTTGATGGTCCTGATTAATTGTAGTTGGATGGTGTAATCAACAAGTAGCGGATGACGAATGACCAAGACTTGGGCAACAAATGCGTTGGGAAATAACGACAATGGGATGCTTGAGAGACAATCAATGAGAGAGCAATGGATACGAACTTGAACAACGACCGAAGGTGGTGGGTCAAAGACGATGAAAGGCGGGTGCTCAAGACTAAGTTTGGCTCATGACGAGGGAGAGAGAAGTGATTGGATGGGAGCAGTAGCGATGGAGGTTGATGTGGAAGCAACGACGGTAAGGTTAGGAGGTGGTTGGGGTCACCAACGATTGATTAACAACGAAAAACAAATAACATTATAAAAAGGACTTGTTGTATAATTTGACAAAATCTGTCTTGTCAATAGCCGTTTCAATGTCGTTTCAATAGCCCTCACGAAATTTTATTCGGCTATCATGCACGAGGCTATTGACAAGATGTTCAAACATCTACTGACACACAAATCCTTTTCTTCAATTTGGATATCAACCCTAAATCAACCGGGCGCTTTCTTTTATCCGCTTACTTCCCTTGAGAGTAGACCCGGGCAAACGCGGGCGTGAGCCGGGCTTTACCCGAAAATTTGACCCGTTGTTGCGGGCACGGGTCGGGCTAAGCCCGCTTAACGGATTGAAAGTCGCGTCCAAGCCCGTTCGCGAATGCGGGCGCGGGTAGCCCGCGGGTACCCGCAAAAAAACTGTTGAATAATTAAGTTTTTTTTTATTAGGTAATAATCCGGTTGGAAAACCTAACCGATAGCATCCCAACGGATGAGATCTAAAAGATCTATATGTGAATTGAATAATTAAGCTATTGTTTTAGTTATAAGTAATTACTATTTTTTAATTGAATAATTAATATTAAGTTACTGTTTTTTTTAAAACTGAATAATTATAAGTTAATGTTTTTTTAAGTTAGTGGGCTTTGTTGAGTTGATATCTATTAACCTTTTAAGTTAGTTTTTTTTATTAACCTTTAAAGTTGATATTTATTTCAATTTTTATTTATTGATTTCGTATCAACTAAGAAGGTTGAGTTGATAAATTGCGTGTTATCAATTTTTATTAACCTTTTATAATTGAAATAAATATCAACGGGTACCCGCCTTTATCAACCTTTTAAGTTACTGTTTTTTTTTAAATTGAATAATTAATATCAACTTAGGTTTAGCCTAGCTTTTCTTTTACGTATAAGTTACTGTTCTTTTAAATTGAATACTTAATATTAATATTATTTATTACATCTCTATATATAATTATATATTAATTTTAATAAAAAAGGCGGGTACCCATTGCGGGCCTAGCGGCCCACAATGAGTTCATTGCTGAACGCGGGCGCGGGCCGGGCCTAGCAGTCCGCATGTGCTTCAACCTATGTCCATACCCGCTCACAAATGCGGGCGGGCGGGGCAGATCGAGCGGACCCACCCACGTTTGCCCAGGTCTACTCGAGAGTTATTGCCAGATCTGTTCACTCTCTCTTGACATCCTGTTATTCGAGCTTGATCGATTTTCATGGTGGTTGTTCCATCCTCCCCCTTCTCAATTTCATGCTCCACCATGGTGCCTCTCGAAAACCTGTAAACTCGCCGTCCACCGTCACATACTAGTGCTAATACTACTCGCCGTCCACCAAACAACCCCGCACGACCGCACCATCAAAGTTCACTTCTCCAATCAAAGGGAATGTAGCTCAGATGGTAGAGCGTTCGCTTATCATGCAACCTTACCAAAAAAAAGTCCACTTCTCCATCTCTTTCTTCCCTTCATCTTTTTCATTTTGCTTGACGGGTTTCAATTTGAATCAAAGGTGTTCCCAATTTGGTGACCCTAAATTGTGAAATTTCTAGGTCTAGGCATCGCAGTAATCAACCTAGTTGTGATTCGTGTCTTAATAGGTTGGTCATTAATATATTTGTGCAGTTTGAGAGGAGGACTAAATAATATGCTTTGTTGTTGACGATGTCAAGTGGAAATTGATTTTGTTCTTGAGCAAACCATCGACAATCATAGGGCCTTTCATTAATGGCGTTGTTGCAACATCTTTGATGGTGCTGATTGATAATTAGTGCTCCGGTTGCACTCCGAAAGATACCGGTGTTTTGTTAAGTCTTGGGCCATTATATAATTATTTTAGAAACAAAAAAAATTCTACAATTTACCAAATTTAATCCTGTGTCAATACACATTTCCCCAGCTTCTATTCTTGTGATAGCCTGATAGGCTATGCCTCTTATGATGACGAATTGACTAGAATAATTTTCAAACGGGCTACGGAAAACAAAAACCTATATCGGAATTCCCATATTGCACATTTTAAACAAAGCCCATCATACTGACCAAAAATAAAGCCCATCATTAAGAAGCCAAGACTCGGCCCAATCAAAAGAATTTAGGACCGAAGGCCCGCTGTCTTAACTATCTTTATTTATATTTATGGGTCCGTTTGATATAAAAATCTCCAAAATAGAGAATTATAAATTACATATATTTTGATTTTGTTTTGAGTTAAACTAGTATGATTACCGCGCCATGGCGCGTTTTTTTTAAACTAAAATATTATATATAAAAATATTAATAAATGTTAAGATAAAAATCATAAAAAAAACTTTACAACAAATGTATCTTACAATTATCTCAGAAAATTATTTTTTAAAAATCTTATGTAAAGTATAATACATAAATATAGATATTTTAAATTACTAAGGAATAATAATATCAATATTAGTATAACATTGTTTAAATGTGATGTGTCATAATCAATAGTTATATTCAATGTTTTGAATTAAGCTCAACAGTTAGTAAATAAATTTGAATTAAGCCCAATGGTTATATTAGATTGAATTCAATGTTTTGAATTAAGTCCAATAGTTATTAAAATTAAAAAAAAGAGAATTAAAGGAATAAAGAAGAAAAAAAAAGAGAATTGAAGAAAATCAAAGAAACATGGCAAAAAAATATGATTGGTTAAAACTCCTAAAATGCCTCTAAGATTGACACATCATCCTAAACTCTTCTAAATTAAGAGTTTATATAGATATAGATGGTTATATTAGATTGAATTCAATGTTTTGAATTAAGCCCAATAGTTATTAAAATTAAAGAAAAAAAGAGAATTAAAGGAATAAAGAAGAAAAAAAAGAGGATTAAAGAAAATCAAAGAAAAATGGCAAAAAAAATATGATTGGTTAAAACTCCTAAAATGCCTCTAAGATTGACACATCATCCTAAACTCTTCCAAATTAAGATTTTATATAGATAGTTATTAAAATTAAAGAAAAAAAGAGAATTAAAGGAATAAAGAAGAAAAAAAGAGAATTAAAGAAAATCAAAGAAAAATGGCAAAAAAATATGATTGGTTAAAGCTCCTAAAATGCCTCTAAAATTGACACATCATCCTAAACTCTTCTAAATTAAGAGTTTATATAGATATAGTTATTAAAATTAAAGAAAAAAAGAGAATTAAAGGAATAAAGAAGAAAAAAAAGAGAATTAAAGAAAATCAAAGAAAAATGGCAAAAAAAAAATGATTGGTTAAAACTCCTAAAATGCCTCTAAGATTGACACATCATCCTAAACTCTTCTAAATTAAGATTTTATATAGATAGTTATTAAAATTAAAGAAAAAAAGAGAATTAAAGGAATAAAGAAGAAAAAAAGAGAATTAAAGAAAATCAAAGAAAAATGACAAAAAAATATGATTGATTAAAACTCCTAAAATGCCTCTAAAATTGACACATCATCCTAAACTCTTCTAAATTAAGAGTTTATATAGATTACAACAACTTTCCTATTATAGAATTTACCCCAAAATATATAGAGTTTTCTCCAAATTTAGAAAATGATCTCAATTTTTTCTTCTCATTCTCTATTTTGGAGAATATAAAGAGCATTGTTGGACAAAAAACCATCTCAATATTTTCCAAAAACTCAAAATGGAGAATCTATTGGGGTTGCTCTAACCTTCCCAAAAAAAAACTAAATATTAATTTAGAGGGTTGTTAACAATTCTAATAATTTCCCTTTCTCATAGGGAAGATTTGATTCATTTCCTAAAAAAAACGCCATACTTTTCATCTTATTCCTATAATTATTGCCTTTTTTCACTAAATTAATACTGTATTGCACTTTGGTTTTTATTAAAATCTACACTGGTTTATAATTAGAATTACATTATAAGCCCATTGGAATCCAAACACATTCATTATTTATAGATAATTTCATGAAAAATGAGGAAATAGAATTAAATATACACATAGACTCAGAGAGGCATGTAGGGGTAAAACAAAGCAGTAAGAGCAGCAGTGAATGTGCCAACCGGCGCCAGAGGAGGGTATTAATACTTGATACTATCAAGTTGATAGGCCTATATGAGTAAGGATCACAAACACAAGGTGCAACATAAAATTAATTAGGCTAAATATATATCCATATATACAAGAAAAGATTTGCTATATATCTTTATTTTTTTTTTAAAAAAAATGAGGCAGTAATTTGGATGGTGTTAAGTTGTGGTAGATTATCACCTAAGAGCATTGTGATAGATGAGAGTGTCAATCTGATCGACAATGCTAAGTCCGATCCAAGCCGAATGTGCATTGTAAAGTTGTCCACGTCGTTGATTTCTCAAAAGATATGAGAGCAAAGAGAGATCTCAAAACTCTAAAGTAAAAAGAGAGTCCAACATCGAAATCTCGACTTGTTAAAAACATTTCAAAAATTTCTTAATCAAATTGATTTGCTAAAATACCAAATGCTCTTGAAAATCAAAATGATTATATCAGACATTAAAAGCCTTTTTATCAAGAGTGAGAGATATTGACCGGTGTTGGGAATCCGGGATGTAGTTTATTGAAGATGCTATGAATTCTTTCCCTATTTTTTTTGATAGAATTTCCCTAGAGCAGTTCCATTAGTAAACCTTTGGGCTAAAAAATGGCTAGTTGTAAAAAAAAAGTAGGAACAAAAAATGAAAATGGCATGAGTCCGGGCATATCGATTCATCTGCAAATACCCCCCAAAGTGGGGTTCATAGGCGCGTAATTCAAGGGCATGCCGGATCTGTGTGCGTGCGCCAGAGGGAGATGCCTAAAACGCGTCGTTTTGCCCAACAACAAATGAAGTGCTGCGTAGCCTCCCTCGTTTTGCCCAACACATATACACAGTGGCGGAGCCATAAAATATGTTGGGGTGAGCAAGTTAGGAGCCAACATGGGAATAAAAAAATTTAACGGAGATATTTTATAAGAAATAAAATAATATATATAAATATTGAGAAAAAACCCTTAAATTGTGGCAATTTTAATTTCATTTACTACTTTGCCTAATTATTCTATTCTAATTTTATTTAAATATTTCTAACCATATTCTAATTAAATTATAAAAAGTAAAATACAATAATAATTAAATACGTACTTAAACAGAATTTTAAAATATACTAAACTTGGGACATGAAACAAAAAGTAAGAAAATGAGAAACAAAATCTAATTAAAAGAAGTATTAAATGTCAAAATGTGCTATGGGAGAGTCGAACATGGGATCTTATGAGTTAACATAACACTCCCTTATCACTGAACCAACCTAACAAATATGCACACTTATACTTCCAATATATATATATATATATATATATATATATATATATATATATATATATATATATATATATATATAGAGAGAGAGAGAGAGAGAGAGGATAGATCATGTGTAAGCAAGTCTTACTGTGTAATTTGTGAGCAAATCTGGAGCGTCGGATTAAGAAGATCAAACGGATGAGATTAAAAGTAACTTGTGAACAGTGACATTATTCATAGGTACCAAGTGATTATTCGTATGTACATACATATGAATAATCCTTTGTTGCATATGAATAATTACATTTGTTCATACATACAAATAATTACATTATTATACACGAATAATCGCTTGGTACCTACGAATAATTTCTCTGCTCACAAATTACACCGTAAGGGTTGCTTACACGGGATCCAACCTCTCTCTCTCTCTCTATATATATATATATATATATATATATATCTATTTTTTCCAGCTTGGGGTGGGCTTGGGCCCATACAAGCCCACCCTTGTATCCGCCAGTGCACACACACACATTACCTGAGATTAAACCTGTCAAAACATGACCCGACCCAAAAAACTTGACCTGTACGCCCGATAATTTTACGGGTTTGTACCCAGTGTTTTAGACAGGGGACCCGAAATCGATCCGAACCCGAATTACTCGGGACTTTTAGGGTCGAGACTCGGTGACCCATTGGGTCAAATTCAACCCGGTGAGTCAACACCATATAGATGTCACACAGACACCGGATAGACCCCACACAGATTCGTCATGCAATTGTGTTTGTTAAGATCACTCATAAGTTCAATAAATTATATATTTTATAATTATAGTATGTTTAGAACACTTATTTTTATAAATATGATTTTTGATGCTTAAAATATTTATATAATAATATTATTATAATTGTATTTATAAATTTAATTATAATATTATTATTTAGTTTAATTTGATATATTTAAATTATAATTTAATTTTGATAATACTTTAATATTTTTAAAGTCTTTAAAAAGTTTGAATTTTTTGACCCGTTGGGTCGACCCGAACCCGGGACAAACTCGATTTGGCTCGATCCGTAATGACCGGTAACCCGATTGAACCGAAACCCAAACTACCGGGACTGAAATGACCCGATTTACAGGTCTACCTGAGATGGAGTCTACAAACTTCCTCATCCTCTTTGCCTCTCGACACTCCTCGTTCAGTAGAGAGTCGGACAAGTCGTCCTCCTCCATCCTCCTTTTCAACTTCTTCATCATCCGACACCGTAGCAGCTGCAGCAACAACCATCAAAGAGTAATTCTTCCTAATGTCAGGGTACGAGGAATCCACCCTGGCGAAAGGTGCTTTTGGGGAACAACAGGCGCTAAACCCCGTCGTCGGTGGCATCCTCTTGTGAGGCAAAAGAGGAACCGCCATAGGCAGCTCCGTCTGACCTTCTGTATCCTGATGCTCAGACATAGCGACGGAGGCGGTGTGAAGAAACCATGACGAGTGCGAGACAACGGCTGGAGAGGGATGTCACTGTAGCATATCTGATTAGAGAATCGAGAGGAAGGAAGAACGGTCAGCTGCCCTGGTCTCACCGCCTCTGCCTGGTGTTGATGACACATTGGGATTTAGGGTTATCTTTACGCGCTCACACTCCTCATTGTGGGTTTTAGATAACCTTTTCATTTAAAATAAAATACATAGGACATGTGTCACAATCTCATCCCTCCATTCCATTTAGATTAAGGGCTCATATTTATGTGCAAGATACATCCTAAAGAGTGAGTACAAATGATCCATAATATATATATATGGTGACGGAGCCAAAAACTTATCGAAGGGGGTCGTAATTTTGTACAAGTTGTTCAGTCCATCTTCTATAGATTTTGTTAGTTTAACATATAAAAATATGATATTTTAGTTTCATCGACAATATTTTAGTTTAAAATAATATTTTAGTTCAAAACAATGATATTTTTGCTCAAAACAATAGTGTTTTAGTTCAAATTCTGTCACTAATTGTTGTATAGTTTTTTTTATCTTTAAACGAATCAAATGATGTCGTTTGAGTCTATAACGACATCATTTTTCTCTAAAAAGACATCGTTTGAAATATAACGGTTCAAAATGTAATTTTTTGTTCTAGCTTTTAGAATACAATAGCATGTATCAAATATGGGTGTTTTCACTTAACCACCCCTTAAATTCAAAATTACAAAAAACCACCCTTTAAATGGTTTTTACTTACAACTCACCACCCCTTCATCTATACTGGTACAAATACACTCTTCAACGGCGTTTGAAAAACGCCATAGAAGCCATAAGATGGCGTTTTTAAACGCCATGCCCAAACACCGTCGAAGCCCACGCCGTGCTTTTACCTATATTTTCATGGCGTTTGTAAAACGCCATAGAAAATGTAATCCATGACGTTTACAAAATGCCGTGGTTTCTGCTCATTATTAGTAAAAGATGTATTCCATGGCGTTTTTTAAACGCCATGGAAATCATTTTTATACAAAAAACCTTCACATTCCATGGCGTTTTTCAAACGCCATGGAAGTTCAGTAATTTTAAAAAAAAATACATAATCATAATAATACATATTGCTCTGCTAGAAAATTACAGTAGTGGTTACTGATCAAATTATAGAAATACAACTGGGTCCATGATTTTCAAACCAAGTGTCCCAAAATTTACATAAAAACAAAGAATGTTAAAGAGTGAGAAAGAGAGTTATACAGTATAATAGTGTCTATAATTGCCATCTATTAAGAAGGAATTAATCTCTTTGTGCTTTTTCTTTGCATCTACTTCTCCTCCACCACCAGCACTTCATTGTCTCACCTAAAACCCCAAAAACTCAGATTTAGCATGTAAAATAAGGGAGCTTATAAACTCTTATATAGTGTGTAAAAATTATACAAGTCACAACACAAATATGGCCATATATGCAATAAACTACAATTTGTAATCAACTTTAACCCACATCTAACTTAAACTTCATGAAATACACACCCCATTTCCTTCATTCTTTCAAAATAAAAGAGAAGGCATGACTCATTAGAAAACAAAGATCAATTCTTTAAAAGATATCATCGAATAGGGAGATTATTATAAAAATAAAATTGTTAACAGAATTTCAAAGAGATACATAAACAGATAAGTAGATAAGGAAGGAGAATTATTTTTATAATTTGTTAAAATACATCTAAAAATCCAAAATCAACCACTGGCCATAAAAAAATGTTAGAGAGAGATAGAGAGCAAAGAATTAAGTAAACTAACCTCTTCATCCACTTCCGGATGACCATCAAATCTTAAAAGCATGGGTAAAATAAGACTTGTCATTCTGAAAACAAACACAATACAAGATGGATGATAACATTAGGAGCACCTTTAGGTGTTCATAAAAAGTAAATACCTAGTGCAAGATCAACAAGTTTTGTGGAAGCTAAGAAACATAAACATCAAAGTTAGGGGGCAACAAGAAAATAGAAAGAAGGATTCATTAAATCAGAAGCATTATCAGCAATTATGTCAAGTAAACTAACCTCTTCATCCACTTCTGGATGACCACCAAATCTTAAAAGCACGGGTAAAATATGACTTGTCATTCTGAAAACAAAGACAATACAAGATGGATGACAACATTAGGACAATCTTTAGGTGTTCATAAAAAGTAAATAACTGGTGCAAGATCAACAAGTTTTGTGGAACTAAGAAACATAAGCATCAAAGTTAGGGGGCAACAAGAAAATAGAAAGAAGGATTCATTAAATCAGAAGCATTGTCAGCAATTATCACCCCCAAAAAACGAACGCATATATCCTCATAAAGTAGAAAACACTACAAAAAAAACCAGTCATATGTCAACAATAGAAAACAACAAGTGAAACTGAAGTCAAGAAATAAATGTCGCAAACAGAGATGGAACTCAAACAATAAACATAAAAGGCAAGTTCTCTATTTACCTGGCAGCATTAGCAAATACCTTCATCAACTTTATCAGTTCCTTCCTTTATCAATGGGAAGAAGTACTATAGTTTATGTTTCACAACACTAGTAAGGATTTTAGAAGATCGATATAAGAATTTAAGAACTTTAGAAGATCAATCAAGATTGTGAATAACACTTAATAACAAAGCTTTAATAAAAGTACATCATCACACATAAGAAACGCAATAGCACTTGAGTTCTAAGCTATAATATGAACAGACTCAACTCCAAAATACTCAGCAACAACACTTCAGTTAATAACAAAGTTGTAATTTGAACATATATACTCAATTCCAAGACACAGCAACACTAAAACATATAAGCAAGGATAAATGCATAAATAAATTAAATACTTAAAATGAAAAAAATAAAATACACATACTTCACATATAATCCAATATGCAACAATGCACATGTGAACTATTTCAATCTTCAAAACATATAACAAAGATAAATGAAGATATAAAAATACTTGATTAATTAGCGCATGATATGTTTCAACGTGTGAGTGTGTGAACCCCACGTTATATGACCCATCAAAATTTAACATACACCAAAATTTAACATATGTGTGCATTACGCTTGTTAGACATAGATGTTAAAGGTTTAAAGCTCAAATGCTTATAAAACGATTGAAGAAGCAGTTGGCAATCGTGAAAAATAGAAAGTGTATCTAACATTGGAATTATGTGAAATTTAAGTCGATGAAGTAATTTTTATATTATCAATTGATTTTACGATGGAATTTGATGGTTTTATGTGTTAGGACTTAATTAGGGAATGAGAGATACTCTCAAATTATGGAGTGGTTGAATTGTAAAACCATCAAGCTGCAGGGAAGGTTTAATATATGTGGTCGAGCCCTTGACTAGTGCTAAGGTGTGATACGTACGTACTTAATTATATATTAGTTGTTCATCACACCCACGAAATGTACCGACTTAATACAATATACTGCACCCAACAGTAATAACACTACATCCGGCTATCTTAAAATAGTAATGTTTTAAGTCTTACTATTTCAAAATTCGGTTCGGATCGGTGTTATATTTTTCGTGTTGGCTTTTGTATTACATCTCTTAAATTAATATGACTTATAAATAAAATTGAGAAAAAATACTCTAGATTTAAATTTATAAACCCTAGAAGATAAAACATTAAAAAAAATTGATGTTTAATGTATATTTTTATAATGTTTTAACCTCTTATAAAAAGATACCCTAAGAGTGGATGCATTAACCTTAAGAAGTTAAAACATTAAAATATAAACACAATATTTTTTTTATTCGTTAACCACTTAGGATTTATATATAAATTTAAACCTAAGATGTCGTATCATAATTTAGATTAATTTAAAAAGTTAATAGAGAACTTAACACAAAAAGTGTAACAGGTGATCCAGTGCTGTTAAAAATTTTTGTTATTTTAACTCACTTTTTAACTATTTAATTATTACTCTTCCCTATTTATTTCCTTATCTTTTCATTTCCAATACAAAACTTACTTAAAAATAAGACCAAATTTGCTATTTTTTTTGCTGAAAAAAGAGCAAAAAGGATTATATAGGCCTAAAAAGGATTATATTTGGAGTCACAAGGCTCGAGATGGAGACCTTGATATCGTACAACAGTAAGAGTAGTTAAAGGTAATAAGTAAATGCAGTCTGCGTTTGGGCTTGTGAAAGCACAGGTGGTTAGGTTTTCACCTTAAATGATCCATCAGTAAATTAAAGTGATCGATCGAGAGAGATCGATTTCAAACATATAAACCTCCTCACATGGCGCCATATATCGATTGGTTCGCTCGCGCATTCACCCCTCCCCCAACCGTCACTCTCCCCTCACATTTAATACAACTCTACGTACACTCTTTCCCTTGTCTATATTACTCACCACTCTTACCCTCTCAAACCTCACTCACTCACTCACTCACTCTTACACTCACAAAACACTTTAAGAGAGATGGCAAGTTTTAGGTTTCCTTTGGCGCTTGTGGCTTTGCTAGCGGTTCTGCAAAGCCACGTGTCCACGGCGGCTAGGAGCCACCCCAGCACCACCTTCGTCGACGCCAAGAAGGATGGAGCGGCAGGAGGAGGGGTGGGAGACCAGAAGAATTTCGTCGCCTACGGTGGGATGGGAGGGGGAGCAGGATTAGGAGGACTGCCTGGAGGAGGAGGCATGGGCGCCGGTGGTGGGATCGGTGGGGTTACCGGCACTACTCCTGACGGCGGCGGTTTTAGCGGGATGGGCGGTGTTGCTGGCCTCAATGGACCTGCTGGTGGCATTGGTGGGGGTCTTGGCGGCCTTGGAGGCATTGGTGGTAATGGTGGGGTACCCGGCGGCTTGGGTGGCCCTGTTGGTGGTGTTGGTGTGTTCGGTGGTCCTACTGGTACTCTTGGTGGGTTTGGTGGCTTAGGAGGTCCTGGTGCTGGTGCTGGTGGTGCAGGTCTTGGTGGCTTGGGAGGAAATGGTGGAGGTGGTCTTGGGGGTTTGGGTGGTTTAGGTGGTGGTGGACTTGGCAGCGGAGCAGGAGGTGGTGCTGGTGGTCTTCCTTAAGAGACTTGCAAGCTAATTAAGACAAGTGTGGTGTAGTTTAGAAATTGTTCTTCTTCTATTATATGTTATGTGTTGACTGTTGAGATCGAGTCTTTGAGGTTTTATTTCTAGTAAGTTAAAGTTGATGGTTTTTAATATGGAAGGTTGCTAGTTTGTAGCAGCTGCTAGATAGAGGTACAAGTGTGGTTCTGGATTGATGTTTTAATTTGGTGTACGTGTTTTCCTTTTAATTAATTAAATATTGCATTACCTACCATTGTGGTTAGCTCTTATCTTATTTTCTGCATTAATTTTATCTTGTATGTATGTTGTTCTAGTTTGTTGGTTTTATATAATGTATGTATTGTACTGCATGCCCCCTGTTATCTTATTTAGTATATTACTAGATATATAGATGTGTGTAGGTATGTTTTGGATCTTTTTAGACACTACATAAAGTTTTTTCTATTTTTATTTGAAAATATTCTACATACAACCATTTTACAGATTTCGCAATGAATTCTTCATTTAATGTTGGAATCGATATGGTCAAATATATATTTGGGTACTTGATAGTACTGTCGCCATCAAGTTGTAGCTAGGTAAAATAGAAAATAACAAAATAATCTCTCTTTGAAAATGCATGGACCATAGACAAAAACTCTCTTCTCTCTCTAGGTTTTACTCTAGGTTTGGGTCACCACTACAGCTGACAAGATTTGACCCGATGCGAGAAACCCGACCGACTCACCTGAACCGAACCCTAAAAATTTAGTGTTGTGCATAACCTGAATCCGAAACCGAGTCCGACCGATATTGACCAGAAACCCAAAGTGACCCGAATAAAAACAAACTCGAATCAACCCGGATCCGACTCAAATGAAACCCGACCTGACTTGAAACCCGACCCGACTCCCAACCCGACTCAAAGTTATAAGGGGTTAAAGCCGCTTCAACTTGTTAGTCTTTACGATGTTGGCGAGTTATAAGGTTGATATACTATTTGTGTAATTAATTGTCAATTGATTTTGGATATATGAAATCTCATCAAGCTTATGCTACTCAGGAAGATATATCAAATTCATATGTCCTCTGACTTAGAGCATTCCCAATAGTTTCTCCAAAATACGGATTTTGAGATTTTAGGAAAATTTTAAATGTTAGTCTAGCGGATTCTTCATCACATTCTCCAAAATAGAAAAAAAAAAGAGTGGATTCACTAAAATCCATAGCATCCTCTAAAAACAAAAGGTTCTCCAAATCTTTAAAATAAAGAAAATGTTGGCCGAAATTTGAGCTAAAGTATTTTTAGAAATATGTTTTTTTTATTTCTCTATTTTTAAATGGTTGCAGGACGGAGCCAAAAAATTTATGGGGGGGGTGTGAAGTTTTGTACAAATTGTTTATTCACTCTTTGATAGATTTTTCTATAGTTTCACGAAGCAAAACTATGATATTTTATATTAAAGGATGATATTTAGTTCAAGACTAAAGAGTCCAAGTAGGTAAAACACGTAGTAAAGTATACTCTAGAAGGGGGGATGAATAAAGTATGGCAAATTTCCGCAGTTACAATGTAAAGGCCTTGAAATGACTTTTAAGGTCTTGTAATTGAACTTAAGGTCTTGTCAATTCTCTAGGAACTGATGAAGACACTTTGCGAAACTTCAAATATAAATGCGGAAAATAAATAACAGAAAGTACACACGATATGTTAACGGTTCAACACGAACTTGGCCTACGTCCCCGCCTAGGGACTAGGGTTCAACAACCCATAGGATTCAAAAGCACTAATATTTCACTCTTTATGGATCCTAGATATAACCTAGAAGATATGCCCTCTTCTAATACCCTGAAGCCTTACCCGATTCAATATCTAGTCAATCCAACCCCTAGTGAAACAATAGCCTAGTCAATATGTTTGAGTAGAGGTATACTCTTATTATAACACTTATGACTTGTAAAGTAACGCTTAAACAAATTCCTCACAAGTTAAAGATAAACAAGTAAATACAAAGCTTTGAGAATTTAGAGATCGAATGCAGTAGGTGCTTCAGTAGATGAATAAGCGCGCTTGTATATCTTTGATGCAGTCCATCGATCTCTTTAAATAGATACTGCTTGAATGTCGTCTGTGGCTATCTTCAGGGAGGCTGTTAGAAAGTTACCATTCAACAACGTCCGGAGAAAGGGGATGAAAGCTTTGAAGATCTTCTTGCAACAACCTGGACACTTGAAAATCTTCTCAGCCGACCCACTCTCTTTCTTTAAGCAGCTTAACACATGTTTGAATTGGGCCATCCTGCAAGTTAGTTCAAGTACAAACAAAGAAGCCCAAAATAATAAAGCCTAATATAGGTTTTGACTTTCATCAAATAAACCCATAAAATCCATCCGGATTTTGTTTAGATCAAGGTGGAGTCAACAATCTCCTCCTTGATGGAAGACAAAACCTATGTGATCCTGCAGGTTAGAATAGGCATAATATAAGTACCCTGCACAACATAAGATAATATGTTGGATCATTTCAAAACATTAGCATTTTAAAACTAGCAACCAAGTCCAACAATAGCAACCAGCAAAAACCCAGAAAGAACCATATAGTAAAACCCATTCTCCCCCCTTTTGTCTTCCAACAAGAGAAGGGAGAGTAGAAAAGTTTAAGCAAAAGAGTTATGATAGTTTGAAGTAGATATCAAAGGGTTTGGACCAAAAGTTTTGAAGTAGAGATAGATCATGATCAAAGCCTTGAAGCTCAGTCTGAATCATCACTGATATCTTCCACATCTTCCTCTGGCTTCTTCCTTGCCACCCTCTATGCTCTGATGACTTCCCAACACTTGCGCTGCCAGCGGCGTAAGGAGTCTGCAAACACCCTGTTTTTCAGCATCTCGTCAAGTCTGCAATCAGTCTCCTCATCCATGTACTTCTTGACCACTCCAAACTCTTCCACAGTCAGGATGGTGGGTTCGTCATGAGTAGGGCGAAGGATGGGATGACCACGAACCTTCCTTTCATAGTTGAACATGACGTTGGTGGCTCGTTCCTTGGTAGTCTGTGTAGCATCCTCAGTCAGTGACATGATAGATCCCGTAGCAGTGAAGGTTAAGGCATTCAGCAGAAACATCTGATTGATCTTCATGTGATCAGTAATAGCCAGCAGTTCATAGGCCTGATCCAGTTTGTCAGAGAGATCGCCTTGAAGATCCATAAGATAATATTTTTTTCTCTTTAAATGAAAAAACGATGTTTTAATCTATAACAATATTTTTTTCGTCTAAAGATATGTCGTTTGAAACCTACAAATATGCAACTTGCTGTTCTTTTAGCATGCAATAATGTGTAACAAGATATACAAACTTTAAACTTGCATAATTTCTTATTTAATTATCGAATTTAGTAATATAACCTCTTGTTTCGAAACTCTTAGGTTAAATTATATTACCAAAATATCAAATTAAGTAAAATATTAAAGGATCATGATTTATTAAAAAATATTTGAAATAAATAATTTGTTTTTAACTTTCAAACATTCATAACTTTTTACTCGTCTATCAGATTGAGACTTATAATATATCAAAACGAAGTTATCAACCAGTAGAGCAAATATAGGTGATTCGTCGAATGAAAGGAGGGTGAATGCTCCTGCTTGTCCCCGCCTAGCTCCACCCTGGTCATAAATAGCACCTTGATCCCATAAAATTGGATATTTAAAAAATAAAAAACAATCAAGATACTTACCCATCAGCCATCAGTCCCATCACTCATCCCAAATGTTGGATATTTAAGTTTTCCCGTATAAAAGAGGTTTTATCCTTCAACTGCTTAGCAAAATTCCAGGAGAACACAATGTGCATGAAGTATACAATATGTATCCCACAAGGCATCACAACTATCATCCTGCACTCCATACAAATAACACTGTAATCTTCAGTACAACTCCTAAAGAATAAAATGCATCTTGCATACATTCAATTTCTTACAACTTAATTGTGACTCATTTCGGGCACGAAAACAATCCAAGCAATGCGGTCCTGCAGCCGCAAGATCTTGTTCGTAGTAACGATTTTACTCCTAATAGAGTCTTCGAGGCAACAACCAATATGGTCATTCGTGAAGTTCCACGTGAGCATAGTGAACGAGCTTCCGAAGGGAAGCCCCCTGGAGTTGCATTGCAAGTCGGGGAACGACGACTTGGGGGACCATACGTTGGGGACCAAAGATGAGTATGGCTTCACCTTCCGCGTAGATGTATTCATGACGACGCTCTTCTGGTGCAATGCAAGATGGGTCTCCTCCAACCGGCATCTTAAGGGCAACGTCTTCTGGGTTAGTCATGAGTTTTGTGACCGTTGTGAGAACCACAACTGCATCTGGCACGCCAATCGCAACGGCCTTGAGTTCCGCGACCCTTATAAGGGTGACGTTCATGTTAGATATGAATGGGAAAAGTGACTTCTAGCCAATAATATATGATAGGTAATTAAAACATGTCATTTTAGGGATTTATATACTTTTTTAAAGAATAAATAAAAATATACTTATATTCTTAATTATTACTCTATTTTTTACTTTTTCGAAAATCACAATTAAAATCTCCCCCTAAACATAGTATTAATTACAGGGTAATTTTGAAAAATTGAACACCAAAATATCATGAAATTTTTTTCTTACCCGATAGAGTATAAATTAAGCACAAGATTGTACTGTCTATTTGATAATGTTATATTTCATTAAGGTCATTAAACCTTTAAGATATAATTGTTGGAGCTAAAAGCAATAAGCCATTAGTTAATTAATAATTCTAGTTGTGTAACAAGGAAATCAATTGTGACAGATTCCTCAACAATTAAACATTCCTGTTACCAAAACGATGGAAAAATATCTAGGAATACCATTAATCAGTGGCAGAGTTAACAATAACTTATTTGATGAAGCAATCATAAGCCTTAAAAAACAACTATCAAAATGGAAATCGAATACCCTCTCCCAAGCAGGTAGATCAGTTCTCATTCAGGCAAATCTCAATTCTAAAACAAACTACTTAATGCAATCTTTTCTTCTTCCCAAAGGAATTCTAGATAAAATTGATCAAATTAACAAAAACTTCTTCTGGAATAAAATCCAATCCGATAATTATCATCCATTAATTAGCTAGGAACGCTTATGCACCCCTAAAAAAGATGGTGGATTAGGTTTTAAAACAGCCGAACAAATCAATATAAGGCATGCAGATGAAACTACTATGGAGAATAATAGCTAATCCTAATAATATCTGGTCTAAGGTAATCACTGAAAAATATCTCTCAAAAGAAACAATAATGGAAAGAGGAAAAACAAAAACTTCATGGCAATTCGGTCGACTTCTCAACATCAGAGATCTCTTCTCTAAAGGGCTTCTCTCGCTTGTAGGTAATGGTAAAACTATCAATGTCTGGAACGATATCTAGGTAAATGCACAATACCTCGAAAACTTTAGAAATGATCGTAACCCTAACTTAAAAGTCTGTGATCTCTTTTCAAACTATAAGACATGGGATACTGATAAACTAAATAGTATTTTCCCCCCTCATATTGTCCACATGATAACAAATATTTACATCTCAGACATTGATATCCCGGACAAACTAATTTGGATCTACAATAAAATGGAATCTTAAGTGTAAAATCTACATCTTCTCTCTTTAATACCAGAAACACAAATAAAATCTCCGCAGATTGGATTTGGAAACTGAATATCGCTTCAAATATCAAAAATTTCATATGGAAAATCATATTAGATATTTTACCTACTGCTACACACTTGAACAAATACATAAAAAGAGTTCCTAGTAGCTGCTCCCTTTGCAATAATGAAGCAAAAGATGCAAATCATTTAATCTTTAACTGTCAAATCACCAGATCTCTTATCCATAACTTGGGCATTAAACTAAACAAATCATTCATCATACCAAACTTAACAAATGATATCTCAGAAAATATTGTTAACACTAAAACCCAAAATATAGACTTTACAGATCTTTGCCACTTATGACACTCTATTTGGGAACTTCGAAATAAAATTATTTTCCAAAAAAGTTCAAATAATAATATAATCAATACCCTAACCCAGACTATAGATAAAATTTTATGTTGGAAAAAGGAACAAAATATAACCAATTTACCCAAACACACCAGGCCTCGTGACAAAATGACTTGGAAATATCCTCCAAAAAATATCATTAAAATAAATGTAGATGCCTCTGTAAAAATTGGTATCCAAACCCAAATTGGATGTATTATTAGAGATTATCAAGGTCACGTAATCCATATACATAAGAGCAATGGTAAAACAGACTCGGTAGTCCAAACATAATGTTTTGCAATACTTGCAGGTATAAGACTGGCAGTAGAACTTGGAATACAGAAGACTATTATTGAAAGCGATTCTACAATTGTTATCAACGCCATCAACCAGATGAACAACATACCATGGGAAATTTCTCAAATAGTTGAAGAAATACATGCTCTAAGCAAGGACTTCGAGTTTATCAAATTTCAGCACTGCTACATAGAAGCAAACGGTGCAACTGATTTCATTGCAAAATCAGAACTGAGTTGTAATTCCATCCTAAATTATAGCTGTGAATTCCAGAACATCATCTTTTCAGATGCTCATGGATACTATCAGTATCCAAATCTTTGCCCACTGTAAAAAAAAATTTTTAAAAAAAAATTTGTGACTGATTGCTATACGTGTATGCGTGTTTGAGGGTTGATGTTTTAATTTGGTGTGTTTTCACCTTAATTAATTAAATTGCATCGACATTGTTGTTAGTTCTTTCATAATTGGTGCATTTTGTCTCTTATGTTTTTTTGTCTGTTTGATAAATACGTAGTATATTGTGCATGCCCTTTCATGTGTTTTGGATCATACGGAGTATTAATTCGACACTATAACCAAGTTATTTCAAAAGATTCAATATTTTAAATTCTTTCAATGAAAAAGTAGTTATAAAGTTTTGAAAATCCATATGATCAAATATATGTACTACTGTTACATCAAATGTATGAAGTTAAAATTAAACAAGAATATATTGATAGGAAATACAATAATACATTAGATAAAAAAATAGATTTATAGAAGGAATAGTCTTGTAATTCTCTATATACATAGATCAATGAACGCGGCAAACACCGAGGGGAATTCACCCTATATACCGTTTCTCACAAGAATGAATCAAACGGGAATGAAAATGAATCAACCAAGTTACCTTATATTAAGTGTGCATCACACTCTCATCACTAAGAAAAATGTGAAATTTAGTAAACTTGATTACTGTTGTCATTGATTTGTTGCCATCTACCAAACAGACCCTAAAAAGCTCACAAGTTACAACTGCATATTGGGCTGAGCATCTGATCAGTCAACAATGAGGCATGTACCTGCACGGCTGCACTCACATGAATACCAGTTAGTCTCCAAGTTTATGCTTGTGATAATAGGCACGTAGCTCAAACTTTTTGAGACCATCCACAATATATATGGTTTTGGGTAAAATATAAACACCTGCACAAGAGGCGTGAAAATATACATCCTTTTTTAGTATTTTGCTTCATTAGTTAAATGTACATTTTAAAATAATCAAATTAATTTAAAAAAAAAAGAAATAAATCAACAAAAATAAATAAAATAATTTTAACTTTTGTGAAAGTTTAATACATATAGATGAGGTGATGTGCTCAAATTTGTACACATCACATGCTCATGTGTACATTTGAACACCCCAAAATAAACCAATGGAGCTAAAAAATTGTTTAAAAATAAACATTTGCACAAAACCATTGAAGATGGTCCAAAGGCCAGACACTTGTCAAATCATGAAATGGTAGCATAAAAGGAGAATATATGTTTTAAACAAAAGTTGGATTTGGAAGGTCAAGATTCTACATTACAGCAACAACACTGTATAGCAGCTCAAGATTTTGAGAACAGCTCAAAGCTTGTACATATATCTTGTTAAGTGGGTATGCTAATAAAGATAGAAATTTCTCATCAAGCAGCTATTTGAGCCTATTTCACATTATCGAAGTAGAGAGGCAGGAAGTAGCTTAAGTGCAGAAAATACACTCCTGTTTCATATTTAAGTTTCATGTCCTAATGCACCCATACTTCATAAGTTTGAGATATTAATAATACACAGAAGTAAGACATGTACCTCTTTTGATTTCAATTATTTCGGTTGTGAAGCACTAATTCCAGTATCAGCCACACCTACTTCCCGCTTTTCAATTTCTGTCTCTGTACATGTAAGAGCCCGCTGTAATTTCCTAGGAGAGAAATCCTCCACCTCAACCAGAAAAGTAGCGGTTACTGGTCGATGATCAGAAAGCTGAAGTTCAGCTGTTTTGTAACTCAGCAGTTCTATTCCATTTCCATAGGAAAGAATGCGGTCACACCTGAAAGAAAATTGCAGTCAGATTATCCCAGTCTGCGAAGATATTTGATCATGAAAGACTACTGAAGCAGCAAACTTCATCAACTGCCACAAAATATTCCATTTGCTCATGTCAAAATAAAGTAAATCAAATAGGTGTTGAAAGAGATGATAATATTTCAGGGATATTGAAATTAAAAATAATCTACAGGGGAATGAATCCTTGTCTCTTCTCATTAGATTGATAAGTACTTAAAAACAAAAGATATGCAATTATCTCTGAGATATTTTGATGGCATCACAACGACATGACTACAAAGGATGTGGAAGCTCAAATCGGGTTGCCTCCAAAGAGGGTCCAATGATTTGAGCTCGTGACACACTTTGGAGAAGCTATTCAGAAACTGTACAGCTTAACAAATTAAGGGTCCGTACTCCATTTGGCATGTCATTCTAATGTGGTACTTTTTGCTTACAAAGCCTAATAAATTTTAAGTCCTTGGATTTGTAAGTCCTAAGTCCATATAAGGCCACCTGCAATTTTGTTGATAAAGTGACCAAAAGGCCTAATAAGGCCTTTTTGTAATGCCAAACAGGTCTTAAGCTTTCTCAAAAAGAGTACAATCATGGCCATATTATATGAACTCGTGGAGAATAAAAGAAAGACAAAGTGAAAATAATGAAAACATAATACACTAACTCAAGCTTAAAGGGAAAAAAAACATACCAAGCTGGGTTGCGCCTTCCTGTTCTAGGATCATCTCCATAATATTTCTCTGAGTTTGGCTCATATTTATATGTAGGTGGGAAATACAACATGCCCTCAAACCATCCCTCAAATGCACGACCCTCTGTTAGCTCTTGTTTCAGCTGAAAAAATAATGGTCAATGATTACAACAGCAATTGCTGAAATGAAAATGGTTTCAGGTTCAGATAAAATGTTACTGTTAAAGTCTTAATTATGGTTGATTGCATCTTGTTTTACTGCAAAACATCAAGTGAGTTCATGACTTTCATAGGATTCGACAAACGTGAGTTAATTCTCTCATAAACACTCCTCGTAGTCCAATCATAACATTCGGTAATTTACTATGACATCACTAGTTTTCTCAGTCAACCTTGGGACGATGACTGTTTTCCCTCGGTCAATACCATGATTAAATCAATAATTGTGCAAAGAGTTAAACAGCTAAATTTGAAGACAATGAGGATTATTAAACATAGCCACAGCACATGCACAAGGGTCCAGTGAATATGAAAATAAGATCTGCATAATGATATACCTTGCATTTTTTTCTTCATTGCACTCCCAGCTAACTTGCCTTAAGGACACACCAACAGTTTTTTTTTTCCCTTAAATTTTTATGCATGAGCAATCCCAAATATTTCACCCTCGTCATCATAAACAAAAAGATGACAAGCATGAAAACATTTACACAGGACCACAAAAGCTGAAATTTCCAACTCTAAGAAAGCACTATAATTAAAGTGACATGTTTATAACCATACAAATAAGACAACCAAAAACAAAATTATCCTTGAAAAAGAATCCTGAAGAAGACCTACAGCTTGTAGTTGATGAATTTACGCTGGTTAAAAAAATTTACAGAGGACCCTACAACAATTAGACTTTAAAGTGACAGCCTAAATCACGATAAATTTTGACACAAGAGACATTCAGTTGAAGAAATTCACACTCCCTGAAGTGGTGTGCAGTTTGCACATAAGAGTAACCAAACCACTAAAATAATTACCACACGTACAGACAAAGATATACAGTAGGATCATACCTGGTCCCTTTCAGCCAACTTGGCCCAATCCTGTTTAGAAATTAGCTCTCGAGTCTCCTGATATGGCAAGTTGATACGGTAATTTAAATCACCTAACCATATTATTCTCCTGTAAGGGAATTTCAGATCAATAATTGGAGACAGGCTTCAATGTCTTTGAAAAGGAAAAGTATGCAACCTATATAATTAAACTGAGAATGCTGATTGCCTTCAATAAATTTCATAGACAAAGAAGCATAAGCGCTACTCTATCTTCATAATGAGATATAAAGACCAAAATGCTATTCATAGTCAAAATGCATAAAATATTCAATTTCAATAATCTAGCAGTTCATTGAACCATAGCACATAATATAGATATAATTAATGCAAAAATATTACAAGACAAAATCTACCATCCAAAATGGCCAACGGAAGGAGAAAATTTTGCAGCAATGGGAAGGGGAAGAATATGACATCAGTGGATATAAATCCATATCATCATAAATTAAGACGTTGATCCAAAAATTCAATAGAAGTTTCAAGTGCATACTCATGGTCGCGGATGTTCTGCGGGAAGCCATCATTGTGGTAAAAATGTGTCCTTTGGTGGATTTCGTATACATCTGCATTCCTCTTTAGTTCATCGCCATCTTTTTCGCCTGATGTGAGATGCGTACATATAAAACAGAAAAGTGTCTGATATATAGACATGCTAACAGAAACTGAACCCTGGAAAGTCAGACAATCTTGTCACAAGTTGGTAACAGGAAACAATGTAGAAAAGGGCAAAATTGTAGATCAAATGCAAAACAATGACACCGTAAAGGAGATAGGGATTTTTTTTTTGTCTATTATTCGTTAACTGAGTTAAAGAAAAAGCGGTAAGAGAAAAATAAAGTTCAAAACTACAAACCATGTGGCCCTTAACTCAAAAGGACTTCACTTATTTTTGTTAACTACACTTCTAAGAGGCATATGATATAGGCAGTGAGCATATACTGGGTTTGTTGTTGTTGTTGTATGATATAGATAGTGTGACTAAAAAAAGCTTGAAAAACATAACTCATCCTTCATTGTCCATTGTTTAATTGTAAAAAATTAAGTGCCACAAGAAGAAAGTCACCTTGTTTGCCAGCTTTTGTGGAATGGGGGGAGAGATATCAAGTGCTTTAAAGTTCATTAGAGCTGATAGTTAAATCCACTCAACCTAGAGAGGTTTTGGAGACAGTTAAGACAGTAGAAAATAGGAAATGGAAAAAGAATTCCTTTGGGTAGTTCCATAAACTAAAAAGATATCATACTTTTCTCCTTTAGCAAATTGAAACTTCTCTTAAAAATATCATAACACGTGCTCCAATAAAAAGCTATTCTACAGAACCTCTTAAAAGCTCTAGTTATGCATCAACTTGATAGAATGCTATGCTAAAATGAATATAATACGTCATAGGTTTCTTTAAAATAAGCTCCTGAATGAAAGACATGGCTAACTTCAAACAAATGAGCATTATTAAAAAAAAAGGAAATATTGAACCTTGTTCCCAATGTAACCCATAACACCAACACCAACTGTAGAGACCTTCAAGTTCTTAACATGTTTACGCAATCCTTTGCGAACCCATATGGTAATAAAGATTCCAACCATTTGCTTGCTGACTATTCTCACATACTCTGATCTACTCGGATCATTATTCATCATCGAATTGAATGATCTATATGCTCTAACAGATTTTGAGGAATTAAAAGATTTTGGTCTTTGACCGAAGGATTCTTTTCTGTCATGTTGAGCCAGCAAGTTCAATGGTGGCTCAGGCCAGCTCAGACCAGTTCTTTCAGTTCCACTAAATACTTTAGATGACTTGGCAGACAACAAGGGAGCAGATTCTTCCACATTTTCCTCATTGAGATTTGACCAGGGACTCCTTAATCTATCTAATCCCTTAATAGAAGAGAACTGCTTCTGTTGGCCTTTTTCACTGTAGCTGGCAGGATTTAAAGCTATAGCCTCAATCATTGTATCATCCCCTCCAGCAGTATTGCCATCATGTTCATAGAGAACACAGGTATCTTCCTCTGCAGGAAGAACTTCCTCAACATCATATTTGTCAAGTGATATTTCATCCTCTATATCTGGTGCATCTCCAGATGGCTTAAACATTGAAGGAGAAGGGGGGTCACTGAAGCTTTTATACTTCCTTTTTGGACGAATCCTACTCAATGCATCCCGAATGATGTTTTCCCATTTTCTTCTTGGGAGACTATCTTCAGAGCCAAAAACATTTCCTGCATTAAGTGGTACAATTTCCTGCAGGCTGATAAAATAGTATGTATCAATATTAGAGTAAAATACGTGGAAAATGGAAAGGTACTCAACAGGGTAAGAAAAACAAAGCCTTTAATCAAACAGAAGGATGTGAGCTTTCTAACATTCATGCTATGCATAATGAAATTGAAGATATGTGACAAATCCCCAAGATAATCTTAAAAGAAGTGACTTGCAAGATGAATCTTTTAGTAATTAGAAACACAAAAGGGCATAAAACGGCAAACAACGGAATTACACAATAACATACTACTTCAATTGTTCAAATCAACAGAATGCTCACCCTATCACGTACACATCAGCTGGATCACTACCATTTATCCATTCATCAATCTCCAAGTCATCAGGTGGAAGTCTTCCTCCAACATTCCATGTCCCAACACATATTCTGGAAGCAAAAAGATAGATAGACAAGGAAAAGGACAGTTAGGGGGGGTCTTTGTAGAATTCATAACTACGAGGATGGATGAAGTCATTTAATGCTAAAAACACTGAATTCTGCCAGCAGTTCATGTTCTAGATCTTGCCAAGATACCTGATCTCCTTCCTGTTTATATATTGAGCTCTGGGAGTCTCTGAGTTTTGCATTCTCAGCCATGGCGGCGTTTCTTCTGAAATGTAAACATGTGGGAAAAAATAAAAATATTCAAATAAATAAATAAGAAAAAGAAGAAGAGAGCATCAACATCGCAACAATGCAAGACCTATTAGACTGCATTTTGTATACGCTATAGAAAATGTTTGACTGGTTTCCCTGGAAGCAAAATACAAAGGCTAACATAAGAGAAGTCAAATAGAGCCTTTATCGAACTCAAGAATTATGAGTTATGGCCAAAGTATAAGACATCCCGTAGATGACAACGAATGCAGTTATCTAGAAAGCAGTTATGTAATAATCAGTTTTCTTTGTATGTGAAGCTGCAATTTGCCTCTGAATCTCTAAAAGGCTAAAACAACATCTGATTACAGAGGAAGAAACCCTTACACCCTCCTCCTCAGTGGTCATGATGACAATATTGGCAGCACAATATAAACTGGATAATGCACCATACAAACGTAACCAAACAACAAATATGAGGAAATGGTGGTCGGGTGGCATCTTACCATCCCTAAACATTCTGTCATGAATAACAACCAGGTTTTCCTCATAAAGGATATTAAAAGTATCTCTTGAGAGGCAAATATTAACGTTTTATGTGTTTTGGCGTTTTGCAAGGGTAATTATTATACTTTTCAGTTGTGCAAGATTGAACTTGTACATGAAACTGCTGCCAAAGAAAAACGAAATCAAAATCAGAGTGAAGCAGTTAAAAGTTATACTCAATTGCATCAGAAACAAATGCAAATCAGTTGTATTGAGCCAAACATTACTCCCAATGATGAACTTAGGCCAAAGATCCAAATGGAATGTCAACGAGTCAGCCGATTGAGGCAGAACTCATCTCAAGCATACCTCAACTGGAGATCAGAATCAACAAAACGATTTTTGATACATGGAGTAGCAATTGCAGCAAGGAGTGACGAGTTTTACCAGGAAGGTCGAAGAAGACGTCGGCGGCATCGTCGTCGCTTGTGTCAGCGCTGAAATCGGATTCCTTCGAGGAGATGTTGAACCATTTGCGGACAACCACCGTCGACCAGAAGAGCTGTAGGCAGGTGGGATCCAAACAACATAATTCAGCCCAACTCCTACTCTCCTGCTCCAAATCGGTACTAGGTCAATTGTTATTCAACAAAATCAAAACAGAAAAGCCGAAACTGGGGAGGGAAATCGCAAAAAAATGAGATTAATTTATAACATCTATGTCCAAAAATTGAGCTTAATTTACCTCTGAACGCTGGCGGGGTGACTGCGTCATACTTGAAGTGTAAAATCATCCAAAAATCTTGTGATGATTCAGATATCTTCTGAAAATCACTGTTGAATAGAGGAATAACGATTGACTCCACATGCCAAAGCAACGGTGAACTTGAGGTGGTTTTGGCGGTGGAGATTGAGAAAGCCAGCTGCGATGTCTCTCTCTCAGGGAAGTATCCAAATCGCCGCGGGTCAACCACCCTTTTTTTTTTTTCCTTTTTTTTAGGCAAGGATTCGGACGGTGTCGTTTCGGACGAAATTGTTGATCACAGCACTGTACCTCCAATTTATGAAGTTTGAAGTCAGATTAAGGTGAGTTTGTCCGATTTCCGATAGCCTTGGTTTGATGAGATAGATCCGCACATGGCTTACCCACATCCAGTGGCGGAACCTGAACTATCTATTTGGAGGGGCCGAAAAAAATATTTGAAATTTTTTTTAGTTGTTTTATGTCAAATTCACAATACTTTCAAAAAATATTATTCTAAAATGAAGATATATGAATTGAACCCTTAACTTTCCGATTAAAATATTAATCATTTACCATCTAAACTAAAGAAATTAATTGTTTAAATACCCTTTTACTTTCAAATATAATAAATAATATAACACATATAACATTAATTTTTTTCCGTCCGGAGGGGCCATGGCCACCTCCCGTCCTAGAGAGGTTCCGCCACGGGCCACATCCCTATTGACTCTCTAGGAAATGAGCCTCACTCATCATATAGGTACAAAGAGGGTTTGTCCTCATTTTGGTACCTAATGCATTCTCAACTAAACCACTTGTAAATATTTTTTTCTCTAATATATTTTAACCTTTAAAATAAAAAAAAGGTGATTTATGTGATCAATAACCCAGTTGCCTCTCCGGGAGCCATTACTCCTCCTTCGGCTTCGGGAGTCCAAATCTCCTTCGGGAGCCACCGTCTTGCCTCCTTGGCCCTTGTAATCACCGCTCGCCACCAATTTCTGCTTGTGCACAATCGGATTCTTCGTGAGTTGGGGATGCTTCGCTACTCCTCTCTTCGTTCGAATTCGGCCTTGTTCTCTCCGATTTTGAGTCCACCGCCGGCCTCGGACATCCTCCGTCCGGCCGTCCTGAATCCCTCTTCTTTTGAGGTGTTGAATCTCCACCTTCCGTGCCCTCGCTCTTTCGGCCTCGGGTTCCATTAACTCGCCCTCCTTTGGGTGTTTCTTGGTGGAGTTTGGATTTGGGGGTGTTGGGGTCCCGTTTCCCCTCTCCTCTTCATCCTCTCCTCTTGCCCCTCTGAATCTTCTTCCCCACTGGTATTGGGGGTTCATCGTTTGCCTTGTGGGGGTCGTATCGATTTGGTCTCCCCTTCGCTTCCGCCACTCCAATCTGGCCGCCAGGTCGCTTTGTTCATCATCTCTATGTCCAATTTGCAGAACCTTCAAGAGCTTCTGCAGATATGCTATGCTATTTCTTGTGAGTAATAGTCTTTAAGAGCTTTTGCAGATATGTTATGCTATTTCTATGTCCAATTGTTGCCCTCCCTGGGTGGACCTGGTTTGTGCCTGAATGCATACCCCAGTTGAGTTAGTCATTATAAAATGAAAAAAGTGTATGAATTCACAGAAACATCATGGAGGCAAGAAAGCTCTATCAAATTTTGGTTTGTGCCTGAATGCTATTTCTATGTCCAATTGTATGCCTTTTTACTTGTCATCATTGGGTCTAAGCTTATTGAAAGGATTGAGTGATCACTGTTTAGTTGCCTAATCTAGATGATAATTTGATAATGTACAGTATAATTTACATGGACTTGAAAGCTTGTTAAAAAGTCTACTAGCTCAATCGGTAGAGCATGTGCTTATGCACAAGATGTGGGTTCGACTCCTACATATACTAATACAGTGATTTAGACTTGTTAAAGACCAACACTACAAAAGCTCTGTCAAAATTTGGCTTGAATTTGACAAGAAGTTTGAATCTGTCATAATTGAACAAATTGCCCGAATAAAGAGTTCATGACTGTTGGGCACATACAAACTCTTTTTTTTAATCTGTCATAACTTAAGGTATTATATTTAAATCTGTTATAGCTGTTCACAATGATGAGAATTTTAAAGAATAAGAATTTACAAGTTAAAATGGAAAAAAAGAGCATAATACAAAAGCATTACATAAGTCATAAACTCAATGATACAAATAGGAAGACACGAGGTGCTTAAAGCCTCACATGTGCTCCTGCTGAGATGTGAAGATACAATGACTTTTCACCATCAAGCATTGCATTTGTTCAAAAGGAGAAACCGATCTCTCGAGTCTAGAGACAACTTGTGCTTCAAAGGAGATAGCAATACAAATAAAAAAAATTAGAAATTATGACAGCATCCCATGGAGAATGTATGACAGCAAATAATCTAGAAGGAAATCAGTGTGTAGGTAGTAAATGCTATTGAGAGTCATTGCAAGGCTCAAGTAGCAGAAAAATCCCATGATCAGCTACTGGATAAGAGATTGATCGAAGTGCAATTTAATGGACAATAATAATGATCAGCTCAGCCTTGCTCAGATTGGTACTCCAACTCAGAAAGAATTATCTTTGAGCATTGATTGTGTTTATAGTGTTGAAAATATATGCCTTTAAAGTGCTGAAATTCTTTTTCTGAATTATGTAATTTTAGATTTTGTAATGTAAATCTTTGTTTATGAAATTATTTATCTAAATTCTTTTTTCTGAATTCTGTAATTTTAGATTTTGTAATGTCAATAATTGTTTATGAAATTATTTATCTAAATTCTATTTCAATTGGTCAAGACCAAAAGCTAAGCAACATGATAACTACACATAACCAATCACCATAGATAGTTTATACGAGATTTGAACTCGCATCTTTGTGCGTGAGTACAACGCTCTACCATTTGAGCTAATAGACTCAACAAATTAGCCAAGAAAGCTAATTCAGATAAGGACAGTAAATCTGAAAAACAACAACAAAACCAAAACAACAGCACAACTCAAACCTAAACCCATGAAAACAATAACAAAACCCAATGTCGGAGCACAAATTGCAACCAAACACCAACACAAAGACCACAAAACAGGAATATCAAGTACGAAGAAAGAAACATGTAACCCACGAGAAACGAATCAACATCCACTTCTAAATAATCAAGAGGAACAATAATCATGAAGGGCGAAGAAAGATAACATACCTACACTTACTGGTTGAATGGAGTCTAAAGCGAAGTTGAGTCGCATCCTGGAAAGTAGGACATTGAAACTGACTGCCCAAATCCAATGAGAGAGAATCGGTAGAAAACCTAAGTCTGCATCTCTTCGATTCAACGATCCACCAACTCCAACCCCCTCTCCCTTCATTGGTATGAGGTTTTGTCCATTCACATCATCAATCTTGCAGCCGGATGAACAATTTGGGGCAAAAAATCTGAGATCGAAATCCCCTACGAGGTCAAGCGTCCGACCCTGATCCAAAAATAAGAACACCATGCGAACCCACTGCTGGTGCCCCACCAGAAGAGAGGCCGTGGACTATGGTAGTGGCTCGGATAGGTCAAGCACGACCAGATAGCGGGGGACAGGAGGAAATCGACCGCCAGGTGGGCTGCAATGTAACGGAGGACAAGGTCAGGCTCGAAGGGGGAAACGCCGGCGACTCCTATCTTTCTTTCTTTTCTTAACTCCGTTATAACGTTTTTTCATTAAAAAACAAGCGAGGGGCATTTCGCGAAAAAAAAAAAAATCAAAACCTCAGGGTATTTGGCGAAATATATAAAACTTTCGTACACCTCGCGAATTTAGCTATACCCCAAGGGTACCATGGGAAAAATCCGTTAATAAAAATCCCGTAGGGGCTCCAAATCCCGCCTGAAAGGGCGTGTACTAAATCCTGATAGGGCCAGAAAAATATTATATTAATAAAAAATAATTGCGCTCCTCGAACGTCATGTTTGGTTCTAGGAGTTTTGCTCACATTTCTGACGGATGATCGATCTTCCTTTTTTTATCCGTATTTTCCCTATCTCTTGGTGTCGGGACGGTGCTTTGGTATGGCTGCATTTGCTTTGTGTTGGGTTGCAGTATCGGGTGTTCTGTTTGATCGACAACGGATCGTGGATGTGTTCGTGGTCTTCGAAGATCCTTCATTTAAGTGGGGGCAAAGTCGGCGATCCACACTTCCGCAGGAGTCGCCCTTTCCGGTTAGGGTACTGTCGTGAGTCTTTGCACTCTCCCGCATTCTTGGCACTCGTAGCGCATCTTGGATCTCCTTCGTTTTCTATGCTAGTTGACATCTTGTATGGGTTGATTGGGTTTTTCTTTCTTCTCTGTTGATTTGTGTTACTGTGTTTTGTTTGTATTGATGGTTTCCGTCAGCCGACTTGTTCGGCCATCGAGTTTCAGATATGTCTGAACTCGAATTTTTAACTAATAAAAATAAAACAACATGCAGACTTCGAACAGATAAAGAATATCTGAGTATGTCTAACCTCAAATCGTTGGTGAGTTCGATGACCAGAAACCTTTAATTCGGCGATCCACCACAAATTCCAGCGAGTTAGTTCTTCATTCCGGCAACTAGGATGTGAGGAGATGGAGATGAAGCCATTTGAAGATCGAGTGTTTGAAGAAATTTTGAAATTGCAATGGTCTAATTCAAATCCTTTTGGTAGGAAAAGTAAAGGTAAAAACATCATCATTAACTTAGGATAGAAGTAGGCTAATTATTACTTGTTTTTCATATTTTATTCTTTTTTTTTCCAAAGTCTATGTTAGATTTTACATAATTACCCTTGGGTAAGCCAAATATTTTCTCCAAATCCGGCTTCCTAGCAATAGACTCCGTCTGGGCTAATAGCTGGGCTTCGACTCTTGGCCATCACTTGGCAGGTTGGGTTGATTAAGAAATCAGACCTTAGGCCCAATATAATCTAGTCCAACTCAGCTAACCCTAAATATAGCTTGTACATCTAGCTACACTTGCTATAAACTATATGCAACAATATTACATACACATATAATATAAGCATGTAAAATAAAATTGACTTAGAAGGATCACTTGCTCGGGTTACTCGTCATAAAAAAATACAATTGACTTAGAATAAATATACAAGTTCTCAACAATAATCAAACACAATACACCATGTGAGAGGCTATGTATAAAAAATTTAAAAAATCCTTTGTATCAAAAGAAATGGAATCCAAACAAATTAACATAATTCCTACTTGGTTGGGAGAGGACGGAACTGAATCCAACCAACATATTCCACGCATTATCAAGTCAGAGAAAATCAGGAAATTGGGGATGGAAACAAGACTTTACCCAATTCAATGAAGCATCAACGAGGATGGTTCATCTCAGCTAATATGTATTTATCCATCTGCACAGTTGTATGCATCCCAGAATCTGAAATCGAACTGGGATGAGACCTCGAAATCAACGGATAAAGATCATCTTCGAGTTCGCTTATCAAGCTCGTGCCCTCCTCATGGATTTTATAAGCCCATGGATGATCTATCTTCTTCTTCAGCCAGTCGAGTTCCGCTGCGACTTCCTTCATGGTCGGCCTCTCTTCGCCCTTCACACTCAAACAGCTCCTTATCAGCTTCACCATGGCAATCAGTTGCTCCTGGCTCGCTTCATTCACTAGATCGCCATGTACGACTTCCGATATTCGATCTTCCTTGATAGCTTGCAGAAAGAAACTCGTCAGATTCCTCTCCTGCGTCTTCCTCTCCATGCAAATCGGTTTCTCCCGCGTTATCAACTCAACAAGAAGCACCCCAAAGCTGTACACATCGCTCTTGTCTGTCAGCTGACTAGTGTGGAAGTACTCCGGATCGAGGTAGCCCAATGTTCCTTGGACTAGCGTCGAAACCTGGGTCTGGTCTAGTGGGATTAATCTCGATGCTCCGAAATCAGATATCTTAGCGGTGTACGAATCGTCTATGAGTATATTGGAAGACTTGATATCCCTATGAATTACAGGTATGGAGGCAGCGGAGTGAAGATAGGATATTGCATTCGCAGCCTCTGAGGCGATTCTTACACAATTCGCCCAAGTGAGCCATGATTGGCTTTTGTTATTGTGAATGTGTTCGAAAAGGGTACCATTGGAGATGAACTCGTATACGAGCAGAGGTACATCCGTCTCAAGGCAACATCCTAGGAGCTTCACCACATTTCGATGGTTAACCTGCGTAAGAATAACCACCTCATTGACGAACTGCTCGATTTGAGTATCATCGGACACCTTAGACTTCTTAACGGCGACTATGCGGTTGCCTGACAAGACTCCCTTGTAGACAGTGCCATAGCCTCCCTTGCCGAGGACACGGTCTTCGCTGTAGTTGTTGGTGGCAGACTTTAGCTCATCCTCCGTGAATATTTTAGAGGAGTCGCTGGTGCTGCCTTGATAAGAGGCAAGGTGTTGTTTCAATAAGAAACCGCCATTTTGCCGGAAGAACTTCTCTCTCATTTTCATCATCTTCCGATTGCGAATAATAAAATATATCCAGCTTATGCATATGAATGCCAATAATAATGCAGCACTTGTACCTGCAACAACTTCAACGTTACAACAAACTATAGGCAAGTTGTATGCAGTGATCTGAACCATGAGAAACCTCAAAACCCAAAGATATTCTCCGATTTTAAAGATGAAATTTCGACAATATAATGAAGACATAAAGGGAGTATAATTTCTAAAAGTTGAATGTTGGATAATTAAATTAAGAATACCGCACCGCTAAAAGTATTACCTAAAGTGGATTTCAGGGCTAATTGTGAGGTGTTAGAAACACAACCAGTTCCATTTTTCAGACCATCACCATGGTGCCCTTTTGGGCATGAGCAATTGAATCCTCCGGGTATATTAAGGCACTTGTTGGAGCAAGGATTGCTTGGACCAGCACACTCATCAATGTCTGGACAATTCAAGGAAAAACAAATAATTTATCCCATTAGATTCAAGAAATTAACACACACATATAGATATAAATTGTGAGTTAAAGGAAAATTTGATCAGCAAAATTAATTAAAGAGGTACCTGTGCAACCTGGTATGAGATAAGGATTGCCCTCATACCCTGGGAGGCAGCTGCAACGGTATCCCTTAGAACCGAGGTCGACGTCAGCGCAGTTGGTGTTGCCCTGGCTGGCATAGCTGGACGAGTTCAGCTTAGCTTGACTACATGTGGTTTCATTCCCAACATTCCATTCCAGAAAAACAGGAACGGTGTCCATTGTCCTGTTGGCGAATAAGGGATCGGAAAGATCATCCAAACCACCAAAGGAAAAGCTGTGGACTCCACCTAGGAAGGAATATCCGCAGCTATCGAAGGACGAGACTTTGGTATGATTGCTCAAGCTCCCCAAGGATGTGCTGAAGCTCTTTAATCCATCGGGAATGGAAGTCTCGCAACAACCGACACCGGAACACTCTCCCGGAAGCACATCTTCCTTCCCCGAGCATACGGAGAGGCAACCGCCAGTGAAGTTGCGCTCTCCTAAGCCAACAATGACTGCTAGGTCATCACAACCAACAACAAAAAACTTGTTCAAGGTATCTGAGAAGGTAAATGGAGAGGTTGCAAGATCAATAAATGAGTTGATTTTTGATGTCAAGTTCCCTTGTGGGTCGTAACACGAATGCGCCGCCTGGTTCTTTACTTTCAGGTAGGTTTCCGAGATCTCCGTAATCTCAACGTTGCTATTGCCTACGAAAGCTCTTGGAGGATGGACATCCGTGTCGCATCGGATATTATACCAGTAGCCGATGGAACATACACCGTCGAGACCGATCCCGAAAGGGTAAGGAACGGTAAGATTCCCACATTGACGTTGGCAGCCAGGCTTGGTGGTGCTGCCAGCAGTGGTCATGTTGGTTGCTCCGTGTACAGCAGTGCTTGCCAATAACACAAGAACCCATGGGATCTGAGAAAGCATGTTTACTACTTTAATTTTTTCCCCCTGGATTGATCTCAGTGGTTATGATTTATTCCAATATTGTGCAAGCTTCTCATTTGACCTGCGTAAGAGACCAAGTCAAAAGTCATCCTTTGTATAGTGACTGATCGAATTGAAATTGATCGAAGCCATTAATTATTACATGTGTCTAGAAGACTTGAACAAGTCATCCTACGTACGTTGGAATATACAGTAATTGATTAAACAAGGTTGATTTACAAAGGTAGACTAACAGTAAAAAGTGCACGTGAATCGGTGAATGATTAAGAGATTCAATCCTTGTGATAAATAATGGACTTTTTTTTTCAAATTAACCAAAAAAAATTGGCCAATTTTCAAATTAACCAAAAAAAATTAGCAAAATGGTCAAGATTTGAAACTATTTTGAGATATAGCCAAAGTAAGGTAAAGTCATTGTTTTAAACAATGACTTTAACCCAACTTTTAAAAAAATTATTAAAATATTGAAGTCGTTGTTCGACTTTGTATCTTTTTAATTATCGATTAAATATTAAAAAAAATAAAAAACATAAAAAAAAATATATAGGGAAGAGTGGTCATTAGCAGCGACCCTCCTTTTTTTCCAAAGCAATGACTGATGGGAGGGAAAGAGTAGAAATACAGAAGAGGAGAGTGGGTGGATCGGTGGGGTACGTGTTAGGAGTAGTGACGAAGCCAGGATTCTTGGTTAAGGGGTGCTAAAAAAATTTCGTGAAATAATTTTTTTGGTGTATACTTATTAAGAATATTTATAAAAAATATATTGAAAAAACACTAAAATTGTGATTTTTTAAAATATTTTTTTTTGTATTTAAATAGTTGAGAGTAACAAAAAAAATAGAAAAGAAACGAACAATATTGAAAGAAAAGGTTAAATGTACAATTTAAACATAAATATGACATTTTTTTAATGAAATAGTTTATAGAAATAAAAAATATAGAGAGAAATCAAGAAGAATTAATGATACAGTAAAACAATTAACATTTGTTTTATTTAAATAGTTGAGAGTAACAAAAAAATAGAAGAGAAACAAACAATATTGAAAGAAAATGTTAAATGTATAATTGAAAAATAAATATGACATTTTTAATGAAATAGTTGATAGAAACAAAAAATATAGAGAAAAATCAAGAAGAATTAATAATATAGTAAAACAAATAAAAAGTGAAGGAGTTGGGATTTGAACCCAAGATCTTTTGATTTTGATTCTCCTTTTATCCTTCCTTCCTTTACCACTTGAGCTAAATAGAACTCTTGTTTCAAATATCATTTATAGATATTATATTACCTTAAAAATACTAAATATATGTAAAAAAAAATTATTTTTTTGTATTTTTTTTCGCTAGGGGGTGCTCAAGCACCCCCAAGCACTACCTGGCTCCGCCACTGGTTAGGAGGGAAGGGGGGGGGGGGGGAGAGAGAGAGAGAGAGAGAGAGAAAGGGAATTTGTTACAGAGGATGGGGTGAAATGTTTGAAAAATAAAATAAAAAGGGAGAGTAGTTGTTATAAACAAAATATCACATACTTTTTTCTTGGTCGTAGTAAAATATTATTGGATGAAATTTATCCTATAAAATATAAACAATTAAATTAATTGTTACTAATTTAAATTATTTTATTATTATTTTTAGTGAAAAAGATATTCATTATATAACTAGCTATTATTATAACTAACCAACCCGAGCTTTGCACGACTTTTTAATTAAAAAAATACTCCCTCTGTTAATTAAAACTTGTCGTTTACTATTCATGCACAGTTTTTTATAATGATAAAAACTATATAAAATATTAACTTTTCTTAAAATTTGTTTTTATAAATGGATACTTAATAGTAAGAAGTAGGAAATTATTTTAAAAAATTATTTAAAAATTTAATATTTTATATAGTTTTTAACACATAAAAAAACGTGCGTGAATAGTAAAACGTCAACTTTTAATTAACAGAGGGAGTATTACATTATTTTATTAGCAAAATATTCGTTGGGATGTTAGAATCGAGTCTGAAGCCCGTGAGAGTATCCTTGCAGTTAAGGTCTTTAAGACCTAACTGATTTTGTATGGTAGGGTCTTCGGCATGGTGAATAAGGGGTGCAACTATATCCGTCACCGCATTGTCATTTCGTGTAATGTAAAAGAAAGAGAAATAGTGAACAGTATCTGATCAGGGTGATGAAGTAATACATCCGATATTATCATTTCAATATGCTGAAAGCATTGCCAAGTTCCTTTGAGTGAATTGATAATGATAAGGTTGTCACCCTCAATTTATAATCTATGATATCTGAGTCCCTTTGCAGATTGAATACAAATCAATATATGTTGCTAATGCTTCTGCTTTCAACGCTGATAGTTTACCATGTACATTTTTCATGTTCAATCTTAATTTTTCCCCGTCTCATTTCTGATAACATATCTGATGGTGCTTCCCCAGAAGGAAATGTTGATCCATTGAAATTTATCATGACGAAACCTAGTGCGATATTTTTTCCATTTTGCGTGTTTTTTCCGTCTCTACTTAATAACTTCCCTTGGGCGTTGTGAGTATTGGTCTTCCTCCTCTTGAAAATTCTTAGCTAATTCCCAAATATGAATTTGACTAGCTTCTATCTCATAAATACTCGGGAGCTGCCTTTGTCTAAAAATCATTTCGTTTCTAAAAAACCAGATGCATGCCTTAATATGTGTATTTTTAGTACTTCCTCTGCCAACTCCCTGGGTATAGCCTGACGGAGTTTGTTCTCTATCCAGTTCTTGTTCTGGTCTATGTATTCACTAAATTAGGCTAGGACAAGTATAATACTATATTCGAATTTCGAACAGAACCCATTTAAATAGAATCACACCATCTATTTTTAGCTTCAACATTTGAACACCCATAGAAACGTACTAATAAAAATAGAAAAAAGAGTTGATTTAAAATAAAGGGCGACTATAAATAAATTAGGAGGTTAGAGTGAGATAAGAGATAAAAATGGGAATCAAGAGAAATGTTTCAATTGTAGCCATCTTCTCAATGACAATGATGATGATAATGGGGAGTATCTCACAATGCGAAGCCATTTCAGATTGCAGGGAAGGGTGCATGCCCGTCTGCCTCAAAGTTAAACATTCGACACTCACCACCTGCGAGGAGGGATGCCAAGACTACTGCAAGCAGCTTGCTGGGCGTGGCCACTTCTACTGATCGATTTGGAGATGTGATGAGATTAAAAAAATGTCTCGCATTTACCTAATTTTTCATCAAGAAATCAATAAATGGAAAAGGGGGAAAGGGGTGTTCAAGAGTAGGAGATTCTCGGGGAAAATGTATATATTATTTTTCCGAACTCAGGCGACTTGTAGAATAACTCCACCCCTAGATTCGTTAGTGTATAAAAAGATAAAAGTTGTAGTCATTTAAAATAGTTTTTCAATAAGTGTTTATGGGTTTCAATCAAAATTTTATATATACACCCTCAAAAAGTCCAAATAGTGAGGTGTCATCAAATAGTTTTCTCATATAAGAGTCCATGTTTGATACCGATAACAATCCTTTGTAGATAAAAAAAAATTGTCGGATTCATTGGGGACTAGGATCACATCAACGACAGAGAAAAACTTGAAAGAGAATTAACATTATCATAACTTAATTCATATGTTGAATATACACCTAAGTTATCCGGCCAATATAATTAAAAAAAATTGTTTGGCAACCACTTAGCATAATTCAAGGAGGGCACATTATGCATGAAGTAGAACACGTTTCCCACAAGGCATCACTAATTAACAATCACATATCCATCAACTCCATACAAATACTATAAATTTCAATAACTCCTAAATAATAAACTACATATATTTTGCATATAATTTCATACAACTTGTGGCTCATTTCCGGTACAAAAATACAAAGCAATGCAATCTTGCAGCCACGTCATGTTATTTGTAGTAACGATCTTGCTCCTAATAGAGTCGTCGAGGCAAGAGTGGTCCCTTCGAAAGTTCCATGTGCACATAGTGAACGAGCTCCCGAAGGGCAGCCCCCTGGAGGTGCACTGCAAGTCAGCGGACGATGATCTGGGGGGCCATACCGTGTGGAGCCAAGACGAGTATGACTTCACCTTCCGCGAAAACTTCTTCGTGACGACGCTCTTTTGGTGCAATGTGCGTTGGGTCTCCATGAACCGTCGTATTTCGGGCGATGTCTTCTGGCCCAACGACGGCTTCTTGCATCGTTGTCGCCACAGTAACTGCATCTGGCGTGCCAAAAAGGATGGCCTTGAATTCCGTGATCCGTATACGGGTGACGTTTTCGTTAATTATGGTTGGAATTGACTTTGAATTGGGTCCGTAAAAAGTAGCATAAATTTAAGAACTTGTATCGTCTATTTGAAATCTTACTTATTAAGTTGAACTAGATCTAGAACTAGATCGAATAATTAACACTAAATGATTAAGTGGTGTTATGAACCTATGATTCGTCAAATGGACACACCATAAACTATAATTTATGAATAACATGTGATAGATGATGTATAGTGGCCATATTTTAGACGAATTGGGACATAATATAAGTGGTTTTATTTGAGTATATACCCGCATTTATTTTGTTGTTTAATGCGAAGGTGCATTCAATTTTCATGATCAAATTTGGAAAACGGGTTTTCTTATATATTGCTTATATACATTCTAATTTAAGAATAACTCTCTTAAAATCACACATTTTAGCAATTTTCTTAAAATAAACTTTTAGGATTTAAGCATTGTTATTTTGGAAAGAAGTTGTCAAATTGTGGGTCTTTAAGAGCATAATATTAGACAAACCATTTTGAAAAAGAATTATAAGGGCTATTGACAAAACTATTGTCATAAAATTGCACACAAGTCCTTCCTATTCTAAAAAATAATTGCAAATCTGTCTGGGAGAAAAATTAAATATCCACACCCACACCTCGATTGAGTTGAACGAGCCACACAACTGCGACTAGAAGTCACCCATTTCTTGTTTATTATGGTAGATTTGTGAGAGATTTCAACAGATCTATCAAGTTTAAGGTATACGAAGTTTTTTTTACATGAAATTGTGCGTTTTAGGGTTTGAAATTAGAATTGAAAGTGATGAAATTGGTAGTTGTTTTTTTTTTGTTTGATTGTTGTTGATTTGTATGATATTTATGTTGAATTATGAGTAGAAATTGTAAATGAAATGAAAGAAATTGCTCATTTTGTTGCGATTTGGGTTAAGATATTTTGACGATTTTTGCTACGATTAAGGGTTATTATCGGACTTAGGGTTCGAATATAGATGGAGAGGTGGTGGCTTAGGCTCGGCTAGGGTGGTCGAGGTCACCTAGTGGACTTGGCAAGAACTCCGAGTTAACTTCGTCAACTATTGTCGAGGCTCTTCTTAATTTGTTGTTTAGGTGAGTGACAAGCCTTGTTTGGATCTATCGAGGATGTGTAGACACCTCGGCAAAATCTCCCGACGTGATGAGACACCTCGGCAAAATCTCCCGACGTGATGAATTACCCTCGGCAAAATGTGGCAAGGTTCCACAACCCGCTCGGCTCCTCTAGACGAGGGTACGTGGTCTCCTCGGTGAATTTGGCCAAGGCTATGTACTCAAGCCTAGTGTGTTTCTTCGACTTGTTCTATAACGTCCCAGATATAAATAACCGGGTTACGTTTTGAAGGTTGGATACCTTCGTTCAGATCTTGCAATTCAGGTACGGGTCGAGGTTTCAAACCCCAAAAGATCAATGTTTTAAAGTAGGGATTTCGAACCCCAAAACAATTGGAGGGCCGTTGGGTGCCCTTAACCTGTCTTAAGGCTAAGTCGCGAAAATTCATTTGAGAGAAATGGTGAAAGCGGAAGTAAAGTACAACTTGCCACGGCGAGGCCGGGTCAAAATCAAATCGGTAAAACATATAATTAGAAATCCTTTAGCCTAAGTAGAGTTAGACAAGTTCTTCACAATCGCCCGGGAGGATTCCCGCGCCATAGAAACATAGAGCAAGCATACCTAAAAACAATTTGTGCGAGTGGAGTCAAACCAAGTCCCCCTAATGCACTATGTCCTGCAAGCAAGCATACACAAACGCTATACCTATAATAAATACTCCCTCTGTTAATTAAAACTTGTCGTTTACTATTCATGCACGCTTTTTTAGAATGATAAAAACTATATGAAATATTAACTTTTTTAAAAATTTGTTTTTATAAATTCATACTTAATAGTAACAAGTATGAAATTATTAAAAATATATATTAAAAAAGTTAATATTGTATACAGTTTTTAACACCTCAAAAAGCGTGCATGAATAGTAAAACGTCAAGTTTTAATTAACGGAGGGAGTATGTTTTAATGTTGTACAGAAATTTAAATCACACAAGCATGCTGGCAGTTTATATAATATGCAGAAAAACTATAAAGGTGCCCAAAGAATGCCAAGTGGCATATCCCTCTCCTACTCCGCCCCCTTTTTCATGAGCGGACCAGGCCAACACGGTACCCATTTCCTCATGTTTGTGTACATAAACATGGTATCATCATCATATCATATCATATCATATCATCTCATCATGTCATATCATATCATATCATCTCATCATGCTCATGTCCGATGGTGTTGGGCTATTATCTCGTGTAACGACACGACTGACCCATGACAAACTCGATGAGGCTGGGTTATCTTATGACCCTAGCAAAGAATCTGGGACTCACAGATAACGGTCGTTCTATTTTCAAACACACAGAGAAACCGAATGTTCAATCACAAGTGCAATCCTAGCATGATACCACATGACATGCTTTAAATGTATATGAAGCACCTAGTATGTCATATGATCACAAGTAGGAGATTTCTCTTTCGAATATGAGTAAGCCCATAAAGGAACTTACCTGGAGACGCGCATAATCCAAGCAATAAACACCAATGGTAAGCAATGTCCAACATATCACAAATCACCTAACAAATATACAAATATGCATGAGTCTATCTAAGTCACACAAGGCGCCCCTAACTATCATATATAACTTCACATATCTCATTTCAGATCATTCCGTCTTATCTCATCATATATCATATATCATTTCATGTTCATAACATCTCAACATATAATAGTTCATCCATCATCTCACCTTGCATCATCATATAATATTTCATATCTAATTTAAAATTCACATAATTCTCAAGCAGGATTCAACAATAAATTCACCGAGTTAAATCAGGTAAATCATTTTCCCCAGTTTTCTTTTTAACCTCAAGTTAAAGGAAATCATTATTCAAATAATTTTTCTTAAATTACACTCCGTCCAAAAATCCATTTATAAAGTATAGCCTTTAATCAACTTATCATCTTATTTTATTAAAACAAATTCGACAATGTTAGGTCATTTCCAAAAATCCTTCTTTTAAATTTATTAATTTCATTTCCAACCTTTAAAACCTTTTTCCAAATTCTTTTCTTTTTAGAATTCAAGTCCAATAATATATTTTAAATCTAAAACATTTTAGAGTCAAAATATTATATATAATATATTCAATTCATTTAACAATATATTATTTGATAATCAATATATAATACTAAAACAGAGACGTGAAAATCCTATGTGGCGGGCTCTGGTGCAATTCGCTTATGTGTCGTTCTCTGGTACATTCTGTGCCGAGTGTTTTGCCACGTCAATTAATGATGATCCAATAAATTTAAGCCACATTATACTATAACCCCATCTATTTATACATGTGTCATCTTATGTGTCCATTTTAATTAATGATTAAATTAGTTTTTATCGAATGAATCATCCTTTCCACGTAGGTAAATCTTTGCCTGCTAGTCAAGAGGATAGCAAGTTTTATTATAAATATTCAACCTCATATCTTACAAATCTTATCATTTTACCTTAAGTTATTTTATAAATATTTTACCTAGAAAAATCTACATAATCTTAAAAGATTACATTACTTTATCTATTACTGTACTATTTAACATAATCTAATACGGAGTATATTGAATTAAATCCTATCTTTTCTATCTTTTCTATTGTTGTATATTATATTGAATCAAATCAGCCGAAATCCTTTTTGAAAAATTGATTCAAAAAAGAAATATAGATACTTATCTTTATATATGAAGTTTGAATATATTTTTACTAAATCATATTTCATATAAAACAAAAAAAATTATTCTCTATATCTTATTATATAATGCTCCAACAACTAAGGATTTATTTCATATACATAAAGGATATATGTGTATAAATATGTCACTTCTTAAAAACCTATATTAACTTAATTACTCAACACTAAACTATTGATATTTTCTATATATTTTAATTTCTCTTATCTTAATCATAATATACATTTATATATTGTTATGAATGTTATGTTAATGAAGATATATACACGCACATTTGCAAACTTATAATAAAGATAGACCTATTTGATCTAATTTATTGTTGATCAAATTTAGCTCTCCACATTTTTTTTAACCAATAGCAATTTTAGTCATTAAACTATATTCTATTGTGAATTCAAATGATCACATACAAATATTAGATCCATTATACATATTGTTTTGTTTAGCGATAAAAAATTTTGTTTTATGAAAAAAATTAGGAAAAGAATAATGAAATTACATCATACTCCCTCCGTTTCCAAATAAGTAAATTTTTACTATTCAGACATGTATTTTAATGTGATAAAAATAATACAAAGTATTATTTTTTAATAATTTTTGTTGATAAACTCATACTTATTAATAATAAGTATAATATTATTAAAAAAATTAATTAAAATTTTAATATTTTATATAGTTTTCACCCTCCTAAAAATATGTGTTTGACTTGAAAAAGTCACTTATTTGGAAAAGAAGGGAGTACAAATTTGAAATTAAATGGCCTTAATCTGTGCTATAGATTAAAATTTACCATTAAGTATATATATATATATATATATATATATATAAATATATAATCAACCATTCAATATAGTTATATCTTTATTTTTCTATAGAAATAATTTAATTTTATAGATGCGTGTGATATTAATGTGTGTGTGTATATATATATATATGAAGTGAAGCAAGAGAAAGTATGTATTTTATAATATTTTAGTGATTAAAGTTAGTTGATCAAAAAATTATCACCAATAATAAATTGGTAATAAGTAGGAAATTAAAAAGTCAAAAAATAATATTTTATATGATTTTTATGATTTTACACAATTTTCATATAAATAATAAAAGTCATATAAAAAACCACGAAGATCGCGGGTAATAAAACTTGTATATAATAATTTTCAGAAAATATATTATCACAAAGTCAAAATAATAATACAATAATAATCTAATAAATAACAATTATATAAAACCATATACTAACATACCCATATAATATAACATATAACATAAAACACATATAACATAACAAATAACACCCAAAGGCCAGCCTATAACCAAACTCGGACTCGGATCCAAATTCTTTTTAAAACAAAATCCGGATCCAACTTCACAAACCCAACTCTCTTCTAATAGTGAACCGGACCATCTTTTATTTTTTTTATTTACTAAACCAGACCGGCCAAATTAAAGAAAGGAAGGGAAAGATCAGGCCGAACCGGTCTCCTTCCTCCTGCCTAGTTCAAATCGGAAAAGAAGGGGAGAAGAAGAGGAGACTCGTCGGAGCTCATTCGCCCTCACCCCGCTCTAGCGTCACTCTACTCAACAACCAACCCAACAATAGGGAGAAAATGAAATCGGACAAGGAAAGGGAGGAGAACATTCGGAGCTCGATCACCGGGGTTCTTCAACTCGTCAGAATAAGTGCTCGGGGAGGCTTCATCGGTGTCGAAATCAAATGTGTTTGCCTGGGTCAAAGATAGAAGGTCAAAAGGTGCAATTTTGTGGTGGTTTAGGGCAAAAGGAAGAGGAAGAACTTACTGGACCTGCATTGGAAAAACAGAGAGGAGGAGGAGGGTTGGCGGCGTCGGCGCGGCTCGGGGAGCTCTTGGACTGGTCGACTTCACTTCATCTCGGGCGTGCTTGATGTGCGCGCAAATTGCCATATTTTCTATGCACATTTATGTCCATTTTGTCGATATTTGCATGCATATTGGTTAGAAAAGCATAAGATTAGTGTAGTTTATGCTTATTTGTCAAAAATAGAGGTCTACACGAGTTTTTATGTTATTTCACAGAAATCGAGACAAGAATGGATCAATTTGGACAAGAGAAGAAGAGCGGAAAAAGAACTCGAAGTCCACTGAAGAGTCGAAATCGACCTAAAGACTCGACATCGAGTGAAAACAGAGCACAAGAAATTGAGCAGAGGAAGAACAGAGCAAGTCGACGCAGAGAGGTCGATATCGATGTCCCATGGTCGATATCGAGTGGCCTGAATTGAGTGAAAAGATAGAAGTCGAGTGCAATTCCGAGGTCAAGTAGGACTGCTCGAGATAAGAAGAAAAGAGGTCGATATCGATGTTCTAGGTAGATATCGACTGCTGCTGCAGACAGATCCGATGCTGTTTTTGATAGAATTCTATCCGAAGCTTTGCATCTATCCTAAAGTCGAGATCTTCTATCCAATACTACCAAACTTTTTATCCCTTATGGTGAATGTGATATTTACCTAAGGAGTTTTAGTTATTTACTTTGTTTTAAGTTTTATCTTAGGAATAAAGATAGAGTTTCTTATCCTTGGATAGTAAGGTGAGAGATCTTTAATTAGAAGCCATTAGGGCTGAGTTGAATCATTTAAATCCAAGCATTCAGTTTCGAGCATTCAATTACAGTAGTTATAGCAAGAAAGAGAGAGAGAGAGAGAGCCGAGTGAGTTCGAGGAGATTCATTATTTGCATTATTGAAGCGAAAGCGAATCATATTGTGAATTTGGATTTGTCATGAAATTGGATAGTAACTCTTAGGTTTTATGCGAGAGCCTCTAATCACCTAATAGTTGGTAACGAAAGTTATTTGACGGAAGAGCATCATCTTTCATGAATTTGGCATAATACTTGCATGGCTATCGTTGTGGCATGAATTCCCGAACTTGGAAGCTTTTAGTTTATTGAAGTGACATAAAATCTGTGTTTTTATTCTGTCCACCCTTCCATCATCATTCTTACGTTCTTCGGACATCTTTTCCGACAAAACTGGTACGTTTTAAGTTTCTGTTGAAGACTCGATTTCGACTGCAGAAGTCGATATCGAGTGTTGACATCGATATCGAGTGAAAATCTCGACGTCGACTTTGCTTCTGTCTTCTGCACGAACTTAGCTGGAAATCGATCAGAACTGAGGTCGATATCGACCAGTCCACTCAATATCGAGTGGTCTTCTAGAGTCGAAACTTGATTGTGATTGCAAGCTTCGGAAGCGCTGACATACCTCCTCGTGGATTCGATCCTAAATTACCCTACCACTACATCGGGAGGGAATCTTGTATTTTATTTGCTTGGACAATGGAGTCGGTCTAGTTTGATATTATTTGAATATTTTATTTTAGCGATCCCTCCCCTCACGAACAGTGCTCGGAGATGCGCTCCTGCTGCTTGAGTTTTCGACAAGGAACAAAGGTGCACCTGCTGGCGGAAAGGGGGTGGCTTGGTGGTGGTGTAATGCTTGGTGGTTCACCGCAACAGAGGAAAGAAAAGGAAAGGTGAAAGGAAAGGAGAGAGTTTGGGTGTGTTAGGGTTGTGATTGGATTGGAAGGTGTATGAAAGGAGGAGTGTGGAATCTCATATTATAAAGAATGAAGAGGAGGAAATCAGATGGGCTGGTGAGGTGTGGTCCCTTGCCAAAAATGATATGAACATAGAGGTGAAGGTGGGAGAGGGTTATGTGGGTGTTTCAGTTAAAATGGGAGGGAGGAAGGTGAGTAGAAAGAGCTCAAATGGATCAGTATAAAAGGGAGGGTAGGGTTGAGTTGTTCAGATTCAAAATAGAGGGAAGGACACAAAATGTGTAGCGTGGTCCCAATGTCTCAATTCAAAAAGAATACCCGAAATATAAATCCCGACACCCGCTCACTCAATCTTATCCCGACTTAATTAAAATTAAACCTAAAAGTTCAAATCCGAATAATAACAATAATATTGAAATCAGAACAATATCTTCAATCTCGGTATAAGAAATCGGAAATAAAATCCATTTTTAGATCAAATTCAAATTTATCCCGTAATCCGCTCTAAAAGTATTAAAATAAAATTATTCTGCTCGATGACAGAATGCTCGAGGACAGAATTTTCAAAATTTTTCGAATCTTATAATTCAAATCCCAATTAAATCAATATTAAATTGAAATTAATTCTTAATTTATAAAATAATATTTTAAAATCTCCAGTCTTTACATGTTCCTTGCCATTATGGGGGTTTGTCCCTACGATTTATTTATTGTGTTGTCCTCAAAGGTCAAATGTTGATTGAGATATGTATTTATTCAACCCTTTTTTATATGAATGCAGATGGTTAGAGGGGCTCGTGAATACTAAAACGTCGACACCTTGTCTCGAAGAGTTAGGATGAATCCCAAGACCGAGGCTTTCATGTCTCAACTAAATGAAAATCCTTATATTGAGTCATCGAGCGATGTGGGCGTACTGGAGACAATGCAAGCAAAAGTGGAGACAACATGTTGGCACTTAGTGTCAAGAGACAATAAGCTAGGGAAAAACAAAAAGCTAAAGCCGCAAAGAAAAGTTGGTGATCAACCCTCAATGCGATCGCTATGTACCACAATTGGATGGCCTGAGACCCGACGGGCCACAAATACCTGATTCATTGATATCATACGATGCACATGTGGCTGCTATTTATGGGTGAATGCTATGGTGAGTTTTTCTAACTATTCATTACAATTTATTTCAATACTTAGTTGATGTCACATCAATATATTGTATGATTTATGCTTGTTGGTGTACAAGTTGAGAGTCACGACCGTGGGGTGTTGAAGATCCATCTTAAAGCCGATCTAATCAAGTCATGGGTAAGGAAGAGAGAAGGAAAGTGGTGAATTTAGTCTTACAAATCGGATTAGTACTGCACTTGAGGCAATGTGTGCACATACACATTGATGAACCCCTTTTGAGTGCATTTGTGGAGTATTAACATCCCGAGACTAACTCATTTTACTTCACTTGGGGGAAAATGATATTAACCATTCACAATATGTGGATGATACTCGGACTAAGGATTGATTGTGAGTCTGTTGAGCCGAGTGGAAAGATGACTAAATTGATAGCAGACCATGATCGAGAAGGCAGAGTTAGTCGAATTCCTACATTTGGATGTGGATGACTTGAAGAAGGCGATGCGTAGTCACAACATCAAGTTCTCCCCTCTGCAAGGTGTCGAGCAGGAACTAAACAATGTCAACGAGTGTGTAGCTACTTATCTGTTGTATTTGGTGTATGCGATAATTTTTTGCTGATAAGATAGTTGAAAGATGAGCAATGGGCGAAAGATATATATAATTTAAAAAATATATATAGATAAAAAAAATTTAAAAATATGTTTTTATCTCTTTCCATATTCATAAAATTTAAAAGATATATATACATAAAATTTAAAAGAAAAAAGAATGGGCAAAATACTACAATCTAGAATCGAACTTGAGTCATTGAGGAGTATGTGCAAGGTTAGAATCAATAGGATAGCTGCTTTCTTGAACATTTTAAGATTTCGATATTATTTGTTCATATAAACACCGTCAATGTAACATCGACATAGTTATTTACTGTTTTCGAACAACCTTGTTCGAGATTGCCGAGCTTATAGAGGAACCTCGTCTACTGGTGCCAAGATTATGTGGGAACCTCTTCTAATGATGTCGAGGTTATGACATAACCTTGCCAAAATTTCTTGAGGTTACATAATATGCTTGGTTACTCCCTCAAATTTGTATATGTATTTACCCAAATTGCTATCCGACGATAGTATACACCAATCATCGATAACTATGGAATAAACATCAACATCAATCCATCAAAGATTAAGGTTTTATTAATAATCATAATTTCAATACAATCCAAAAGAAATAGAAGAACAAATTCAAAACTAAAACTAAATATCTTATGGGAAAAGATGAGATTAACATCCAATATTAGTTTTTATTCAACTTCTTCAATTGATTGAATCTTCTAGGACCTTCTTCTTTCATGACAAACAAATCGAAAAATAGGAGTGCAAACACCCATTTGCCCGATTGAACCAATCGTCGAAGATCGAAATTCCTCTTTAACCCCAAGTGGTTCAATTCTTCTCAGTATATCGTCTCTAGGGTTTTTAGATCTCTAGATTCCTTGCAAAGGTTCGCTGTGACAATTGATGGCCCAAATTCTTCACACTCGATCAACATCCACATGAAACAACGCTCTTTAACAAGGTCACGAACATATTATTTATGCTTCTTTTTATAGCCATATGTGAATAGTGAATAACTTGTATTTGCACGACTGCTTATATAGAAATTTTCGGCTTAAAACCCTAATATTTTTCTCGAAAACACCTTGAATTTTCCCTCCAAAATTAATCCCGGGCTTTTTTGGCATACAATTGTTATTTGCAAATTCTAATATGAGCTAACTATGTAACCTCATCAACAATAGCCGAGTTGGCCTACTGCTTAGCCTTGCTACATTCCGCCGAGCTTCCCCCTATACCTTGGCTGTTTTTACCAAGCTTACTGATGATGCATGTTTTGCATAGGCATATTAGGTAGTTTTAGATTGTATATTTATATGTTTTAAGCATAAATCGTTGTCATTGTCTTTTATTTGCAAAGTTCAGAATCAATGCATTTTATGTCTATCTATGCAGATTCTCGGAACCAAGCATAATGAAAAGGGTGATGCTACACTCTAGAGCTATGGAAGAACCTAGAAAGAGTCAAGGATCAAGAAAATAAGCGAAACCAAGATGAAGAGAAATGGAGAAAAGGGGTCCTGCAAGATGATGTACATATTTGCACCTTTGTTTATTGCATCTTTTGACTTCATATTTCAATCGATCTCCAAAGAAAAGGTTCAAAAGAATATAAACTTGTGTAAGAATGGGCTAAAATGCAAGAAATAGAGTTTGCACATGTTTTGAGCTAACCATGCAGGAATTCGAGCGAAAACGGAGTCAAAACGAAGAAGCCAAGTGAAGCTGAGCAGAGGTAGATATCGACCCTAGACCCAGATATCGACCTCTGGGGTAGATATCGACCTTCAACATAGATATCGACCTCAACATAGACATCAAGTGAAGCTGAGAAGAGGTAGATATCGACCTTAGACCCAGATATCGACCCCCGGTGTCGATATCGACCCCCATATCGACCTCAACATAGAAATCGACCAGAGCTGAACAAGTCGAGCAGGAACAGAGACCTCGATATCGACCTCTGGTGTCGATATCGACCCCTTATCTCGACAGAAGATAGACTCGATTTCGAATGCGGATTGGAACTATATCTTCAAAGAGGCACGTGATTATCTCATACTTTCAAGATAGAGGACAGCTGAAGTTTTATTCATCTTTTACCTTTAAGTTATTTAAGTTTTATCAAAATAAAATACCTATCCTAATTGTTCGGATAGAGTTATTAGTTTAGATAAGAGTTACAATCCTTGGATAGCGAGGATTAGTAGCCTATAAATAAAGCCTTAGGGGCTGATTTGTTAGAGGAATCCAAGAATCCAATCATAGAACAACCCAAGACAATAGACAATAGAGTTAGAGTTAGAGAGAAGTTTTAGGGTTTGACGTTTGCGAAAGTTGACGTTGAGTTGTAAAGCTTCGGAGTTTATTTTAATGCAAGTTTCTTCCTTTCAATTGACGATGAATTCCATGATGAGAAGCGAGTAGTTCCCCAAAGCTCTTAGGGTCGGGGTGAGCCCGACGTTAGCCATGCACGCTAGAGGTAAGTATTTGATGTTGATATCGTTGTGTCTATCTCTCCTCCTATGATTCTATGTTTAGTCCTAATCGAAAGAAAAGGGATTCATGCTAACAACTTGAGTTATAAACATAAAATTGGTAGAGACAATTAGGTTTATTTGCAAGAGTAATCCTAAGAGTTGGTGTGCGGCGAAAGCTTGTCCCTCGGGTGAAATAGCGCAATTGTCCGTCTTATTTATCTCATTGCATGCATTGGTTAACGTTGTGGTAAACCCTAATCCTAGGAGTTGCTTTTTACATAGTTTATACACACAAAAACCCTCTGTTATTTCTATTCATTGCTTCTCTCTCCATCCTAAAGTCTTCGGCCTTTTCTTTGCCGACAAAGAACTAACCCACTGCAGGAAGACATCGATATCGACAGCAGAGATCGATATCGACCAAAACTGATAGATCGACGGTTTTCTGAGTCGATCTCGAGACTCCTGGGAAACTTCTGCAAGCATCGATATCGACACCAGACATCGATATCGACCCTTCTGTATCGACTGGCAGTCTTCTGAGCCAGTCGATTTCGTGGACTGACATCGATATCGACCCCTTCCAGTCGATATCAACCACTTGTTTTTGTCTTTGTAGGTCTTCTGTTGCAGAGAACATCGACAGCCGAGGTCGACATCGAGGCCCAAGGTCGAAATCGAGGCTTCTGGTCGACGCAGACGTGAGATTTCCAAAGCTACTAGGATCCCGCTGACACGCCTCCTCGTGGATCGATCCTGACTACCCTTCCACTACAACGGGAGGAAGTCTTGTAATTATTTGCTTAGGCCAGGAGTCGGATTACATTTATTTACATCTTTATATTTGTAATTACTTGACATATCATCCTCCTGCAACAACAAATTGGCGCCGTTGCCGGGGACCCTGAGCGTTATTTCCATCTAAGGGCCCAAGCTCAAAGAATCATGGCGGAAAACGCGAACCAAGCAGAACTCATTGAACAACTAAGGAGGCAGGTTGAGGACCTAACGACTAGAGAGGCGGCACTTAAGGAGCGTGCGGATAGGGAGGAGGAAGGCCGAAGGCAAATAGAAGCCCAAATCAATGCCCTCCCTAGGAATGCCAAACAATATATGCACCCCGCTCTCACAGTGCCTGAATCGGCAATTCTTATCCCTGCCTCTAATTTCGAAATAAAACCTAACTTCTTAACTGAGATTAGAAGGCACCAATATGAAGGAAAACCTAATGAGTGCCCTATGGCACATATTTCCACCTTCTTAGACCTTTGTGATACTATTGCTGATGGACGTAGTCTTGAATATGTCCAACTAAAAGCCTTTCGATGGTCTCTTACAGGAAAAGCATTGAAGTGGTTGGAGAGCTTAGCCCCAAGATCGCTCCGCACCTGGAATGAAGTCAAGGACGCGTTCCTCAACAAGTTCTTCCCTCCTTCTAAGACGGCGTTGATCCGACAAAAAATCACGGCTTTCAAACAAAAGCCTGGTGAAGCTCTGGCGACTGTTTGGGAAAGGTTCAAGGACCTCCTACGATCATGCCCGACGCATGGCCAACCACCATATGTAATTCAGGAGATCATATACAATGCTCTTGACGCTGCCACAAAGGAGAGAATCAACACCTACACCGCCTATGGCTACCTTGAACTCGCCCCACAAGAGGCTTGGGAGACCATAGAGAGGTTGGTGGAGTTCGACAACACATATGGGACTCCTGAGGCTTCCGACACATCATCATCATCGAGGCCTGCCCCATCTATGCCCTTATATAAACCCTCCGATGTAATCGATCCGGACGTGAAGGAGCAATTCCATAGAGATCAACTTAGAAAGCTCCAAAAGCAAGTAAGGTTCCTTTCAGCGAACCAAGATTGCATCGAATGCGGATCGCAGCGGCACACCACCATCGAGTGCCCCCATGCCGAACAAGTACACCTAGCGGAGACTCACCAAGAGGCGCGCTACATGAGGGGTCCCAACAACCAATATTGGGGAGACCAAAGGTCCCATCAACCACAAAGGAACCCGGTTAACCCTAGGGACCCTCCGCCTTATAGAGCTCCTGGGCACCCGGAGAGAGACCAAAAGAAGGATGATCTTCAACTTGTGTTAGACGAGATAAGGCGGAACCAAGCTAAGAACGATCAATCCAACAATGCTATCCACTCTCAACTCAATCACCTTACCACAAGGATTGGGGAGATGGATATATGGAAGAAGAACGTAGAGACCCAACTGGGTCAATTAGCGGCACAAATCCCTAGGCCGTCCGGAACACTCCCTGGGCAACCCACTACAAATCCTAAGGGACAATCCGGGATGGGCCATGTCGCAGCCATACAATTGAGGAGTGGCACCAAAGTACAAAAGCCACGAACGGAATCGGAGAAAGCAGCAGATCCAGTCGACATCGACAGACCAGTCGATGTCGACCCAGAGGTCGATATCGACCACCATGTCGACCCCCTAGTCGATGTCGAGGCCACTGCAGAGCCATCAGAGCCACAACAGAGGTCGAAATCGACCATTCCAGTCGATATCGACCAAAGCCCAGTCGACATCGATGTCCAGCAGGCTCCCCCGACCACCATTTTGGCCCCTACTCCAAAGAAGACGTTGCCATTCCCTTCCAAAGCATTGGAGGATCCCACCAAAGGCAAGTTTAGGCGCTTCATAAAGATACTTCAAGGACTCAACATCACTATCCCTCTAACAGAAGCCCTAAGCGAGATGCCCGCCTATGTACGATTCCTCAAAGACATCCTGAGCAAGAAGAGGTCCATGGCAGAGATCGCAGAGGAGTGCTCAAAGATGGATTTCCCTGAGAAGAAGAGTGATCCAGGGAAGTTCACAATCACCGTGGGACTTGGCCAACATCGTTATAAAGCCCTATGTGACCTAGGGGCAAGTGTAAGTCTCATGCCTCTTTCTATTTGGCAAAAGCTAAACATTGGTGCCCTTGAACCTGTGGACATGAAGCTCTATATGGCTGACAACTCATTCGTCAGACCCACAGGTATAGTTGATGACGTTCCGGTAAAGGTAGGTAAGTTCTTTGTGCCTACTGATTTCATTGTATTGGAGATGCCTGAAGATCCTGTAGTGCCTATTATACTTGGTAGGCCTTTCTTAGCTACTGCAGATGCCAATATCAATGTACGTCGAGGGTTACTAACCTTTACTATAGGGAACGAAGTGATAAAATTCTCTTTCAACCCAACCATGAGCGAAACAAAGCACCTGGAATAAGTAGTCCTCTCGCCGGCTAAGGAGAAGCTTAGAAAATTTTTGTTGGCGAGGACGGAAACAGCAAGCAGGGTCGACATCGACTGGAACCAGTCGATATCGACTAAAAACATCGAAATCGACCCCCCTTGGTCGAAATCGAGTATGCCAGATCGCTGCCAGGAGCTTAAGTATGGGGTCACAGAGGTCGATATCGACCCTCACATGTCGATATCGACCACAGCACTCGAAATCGACCCTCCTTGGTCGAAATCGACCACCCCTCAGCCCGAAGATTTCTGTTTCGGGCCCAAACAGGTAAGCCCAGGTATGACTCCTAACCCTCCTCCGTCCATTATTGATGAATCAATTAAACCTATTATTGATAAATCTACTAAAGAGAGGGTCAAAGCTCCATGGTTTGCCTATATTGCTAAAGTTAGGTCAAGAAAGAGAAGAAAAGCGCCCAAAGAAGAACCTAACATCAAAGAAGCCTTGGTCGCCGAACTTCGCTACTACCAAAAGGACCTAGATGATCCAGGAGAAGGCTCACGCTCGAAGGGTCCCTACATAAAAGGGTCATGAAGCATTGACGGAGAAGTCGGCCTAGCGACTCAAAAATCTAGAGCATGTACATAAAACATTTAAATTTCGCATAGATGGTTTTTAGGATTTAACTTTTGGCTGTTTGAAACTTTTAAAACTGAGATAATTCGTGCTTTATCTATATTTCTAACGAGAATTCAGGTTATCAAGCAAAAGGAATGACGGAGAAGAAAAGAAGCTTCTGCAGAGGCAGTCGAAATCGACAAGGCCAGTCGAAATCGACCTCCCCGGGGTCAAGCCATCTCCTGGAGTCGACATCGAGGACTCAGGAGCGAAAAGCAGAGGTCGATATCGACCCTAATACTCGATATCGACCCCCATCAGGCAGCCCTCGTCTTCATTTTCTTCCTCGAATTCGACAGATGCAGTCGACATCGACCACTGACCTAGATATCGACTTCTGGCATCGACCAAACCTGAAATCGACCTGAATCCACAGGTTGCGCTGTGAGTTTCTCTCTACCCTTGTTTTTCTTTTTAATACAGTGAGGACACTGTATATTTTAAGTATGGGGTGGGGGAAAGACATGTCTTATGGTCATAACTTGGTTTCTTCTTCGCATTGCATTCATGTTTAAATTTTTGTTTTTAGTTTTACTTTTATAAAATGTCAAAATCAAAAAAATAAAAAAATGTCAAAAATACAAAAAAATGCATGTTTATTTTTAAGTTTGTTTTTTAACCCTACTTAGATGTCCTATGATGAAAACTCAATAGCTGACTTGATCATGTAAATCCTATGACATATTTGGATGGTTTAGCCTAAGTCTTAAAATTTTTATGTAGATTGTGAACTTGTGATGAAATTGAGCACATATGATCCTAGGCAAAAAAGCAAATCCAACAAAAATTGTCCTTGTGAGAATTTTGACCTATAGGGAGAACATCAAAAATCCCTCCGCCTTCTTGAGTGAATTTACTCTTCCTATGCATCTCTAAATGTTGTGATAGTTATTCAAAACCAATGCATATATATGTTTATGTTTACGAGAATTAAATGATGGAGGCATCTTTTAAGCCATTTTTATCCTCTCTTTACCTACCCTGCATTATCCCTGCTTGAAGCCAGAACATTACCCTGAGCCTGAAATTGCAAACTCCACAAAATTATCCCTAGCCGAATTGAGCCTGACCCCCATTTGGGAATTGAGACTTAGATCGATTGAACTAATGCCTTGTGGAAAGAAAAGAGCATAATGTCTAGTTTTGAGCGAGGAAATTGTAGGATGGTACATATCTACATTTTGTCATATTTTGTAAAAGGATTTTTTGGCTCACCATATAAATGCACATAGCTTTAGTATTATTTCCGAAAAAAAAAATAAAATATATATATATATATAGTGCATGAGCCAAAATCCTTGAGTCCCTTATTCATACAGGTGTTATATTTTTTTGAGAGCATATAATGGAAAGATGAATTGGGAAAGAGCATTATAGAGATTGAGCTTACATTGAAGAGTATGGTTTGGGTATTGCAAGTGTTGAGATTTAGGAGTCTTGATTCCCGAATTATAAAAGCACCACATAGCCAAATAATTCCATACCTTTTACTTCATACCAAGCCCCATTACAACCCCGCCGAATGGAGTCTTCTATGAAGTCTTCCATTGAGCGAAAGTCCTCCTGATGATTCTTATTGCATTTTCATAATTGGTTGCGAAGTGGATTATTATAAATTACAATGTTTATGAGATTGTATATGGAATTGAGTTGAGAGTTGATCCCCATAGCCTAAACACATGAGAGTTGAGTGCAAACACATTATCCCTGTGAGGTTGGATCAAAATTGCATATGCCTATGGATCGTCAAAATATGTTCTATGACGTTAAATTCACTTGCTTTGCTTTGCTACCGCTTATGATGTTGCTTTTGACAAAGGCAAAGACTTGAAGGGTGTGTTGTAGGTGTTGGTTATTGCTTGGTTATTGCTTGAGGACAAGCAAGTCTAAGTATGGGGTGTTTTGATGTACATATTTGCACCTTTGTTTATTGCATCTTTTGACTTCATATTTCAATCGATCTCCAAAGAAAAGGTTCAAAAGAATATAAACTTGTGTAAGAATGGGCTAAAATGCAAGAAATAGAGTTTGCACATGTTTTGAGCTAACCATGCAGGAATTCGAGCGAAAACGGAGTCAAAACGAAGAAGCCAAGTGAAGCTGAGCAGAGGTAGATATCGACCCTAGACCCAGATATCGACCTCTGGGGTAGATATCGACCTTCAACATAGATATCGACCTCAACATAGACATCAAGTGAAGCTGAGAAGAGGCAGATATCGACCTTAGACCCAGATATCGACCCCCGGTGTCGATATCGACCCCCATATCGACCTCAACATAGAAATCGACCAGAGCTGAACAAGTCGAGCAGGAACAGAGACCTCGATATCGACCTCTGGTGTCGATATCGACCCCTTATCTCGAAAGAAGATAGACTCGATTTCGAATGCGGATTGGAACTATATCTTCAAAGAGGCACGTGATTATCTCATACTTTCAAGATAGAGGACAGCTGAAGTTTTATTCATCTTTTACCTTTAAGTTATTTAAGTTTTATCAAAATAAAAGACCTATCCTAATTGTTCGGATAGAGTTATTAGTTTAGATAAGAGTTACAATCCTTGGATAGCGAGGATTAGTAGCCTATAAATAAAGCCTTAGGGGCTGATTTGTTAGAGGAATCCAAGAATCCAATCATAGAACAACCCAAGACAATAGACAATAGAGTTAGAGTTAGAGAGAAGTTTTAGGGTTTGACGTTTGCGAAAGTTGACGTTGAGTTATAAAGCCTCGGAGTTTATTTTAATGCAAGTTTCTTCCTTTCAATTGACGATGAATTCCATGATGAGAAGCGAGTAGTTCCCCAAAGCTCTTAGGGTCGGGGTGAGCCCGACGTTAGCCATGCACGCTAGAGGTAAGTATTTGATGTTGATATCGTTGTGTCTATCTCTCCTCCTACGATTCTATGTTTAGTCCTAATCGAAAGAAAAGGGATTCATGCTAACAACTTGAGTTATAAACATAAAATTGGTAGAGATAATTAGGTTTATTTGCAAGAGTAATCCTAAGAGTTGGTGTGCGGCGAAAGCTTGTCCCTCGGGTGAAATAGCGCAATTGTCCGTCTTATTTATCTCATCGCATGCATTGGTTAACGTTGTGGTAAACCCTAATCCTAGGAGTTGCTTTTTACATAGTTTATACACACAAAAACCCTCTGTTATTTCTATTCATTGCTTCTCTCTCCATCCTAAAGTCTTCGGCCTTTTCTTTGCCGACAAAGAACTAACCCACTGCAGGAAGACATTGATATCGACAGCAGAGATCGATATCGACCAAAACTGATAGATCGACGGTTTTCTGAGTCGATCTCGAGACTCCTGGGAAACTTCTGCAAGCATCGATATCGACACCAGACATCGATATCGACCCTTCTGTATCGACTGGCAGTCTTCTGAGCCAGTCGATTTCGTGGACTGACATCGATATCGACCCCTTCCAGTCGATATCAACCACTTGTTTTTGTCTTTGCAGGTCTTCTGTTGCAGAGAACATCGACAGCCGAGGTCGACATCGAGGCCCAAGGTCGAAATCGAGGCTTCTGGTCGACGCAGACGTGAGATTTCCAAAGCTACTAGGATCCCGCTGACACGCCTCCTCGTGGATCGATCCTGACTACCCTTCCACTACAACGGGAGGAAGTCTTGTAATTATTTGCTTAGGCCAGGAGTCGGATTACATTTATTTACATCTTTATATTTGTAATTACTTGACATATCATCCTCCTGCAACAACACAAGAGCGGCACCCGCGTCGACCAAGTGGCACCCACCGATCCTCAACGCCCGCGTAGGAATCACGACACCCGTCGATGTGAGCCCAGGAGAGTCGCGAATACCGCAACCATCTTGCGCCCGCTGCTCTACCCAAAATCGCAGATTCAGTTCGGGTTCTACTCGAATTCAACATATCTATCAATCCCAATCCGAAATTGTTTTTTGGATATGGATGAGGGTATGCATAATCTATCTTTCTGAGTTTTAAATTCATCTTTTATCCCTAAAAATCTATCATTAGGAGCATAATTCTATCTTTTCTATCTCCTCCATCCTATATATATATATATATATATATATATATATATATATATATATATATATATATATATATATATATATATATATATATATATATATATAATCCCTCCTATTTTAATCCGCCCTAACCTAGTTTCTTTTGAGTTTTCAGAGGCGAATTCACGTCCTTCCAAGGCATAAGGTCTGATCTTGGAGAGAAGTCGAAGGATTGAAGCCAATTCTCATTTTGACTCAATGAAATTTAACAAATAGGACGAGCCCAGAGGATCGGCGCCCTCCACTTCCTAGTCGCACCCGCTGTCGTTCCACTAGTGTTTGATTTTTTGAATTTTCACTTAAATCTAGGTGAGTTTGTTCCAATTCTTTTCCTTTCCTTCTCTTTTGAGTCATGTCTAAGGTTGCAAACATGGTTATACCTGACAACTTAGAACCTCATAAGGAAACAAGGTGGTATTACTTGGAAATTTGCGAATACTCTGCAACAAAGTTTTTCGACTCTATTGCTTTATGCACTTTAGGTTTGTATGATGATGTGAAGGTACTAGTTGAGAAAGGAGGGCTAGACGGATTCCCTTATAGAGCAGCACCCACCTACTTCGATCTTGTTCGAGAATTCTTAGCAACATTCGTACTGAATGAGGAGGTGGATATTTCCTTCAAGCTCTGAGGTGAGAAATTTGAACTTATATGGAAAGATTGTTAGAGAGCTTTGGGCATCACTGCTGCCCCTTCTTCTAACTAGTGAAAAGGAGCGACAAGACCAAATCCTTATGATACATGGAAGGCAGTAACAAGGAAACTTGCAAAGACTGGATTTGGCTACAAGGATGACAACATTAGCCACTCACCATTAAGGATCTGCTTAAAGGTGTTGAACAACACTTTCTTCGGGAATGAAGACACCAATAGGTTCTCCCTTTCTAAATGGGGGCACCTCTATTGCTTAACCCCTATAATACCCAACAAAACTGCGTATAGAACCAGCCTGAAGGAAACTGAGGAGCTGCGATGCCAAGCCCAAGAGTTGCTCAACAAGGGTTATGTTCATGAGTCATTGATCACTTGTTCCATTTTGGTGATCGTGCTGCCAAAGAAGGACGGTTCGTGGAAAATGTGCGTTGATTGTAGAGTTGTAAACAACATCATAGTTAAGTATCGCAACCATATCCCTTGTTTAGATGGCCTGCTAGATGAATTGTATGGTTCCACTCTATTTACTAAAATTGATCTTCGAAGTGGTTACCATTAAATTCGAATGAAGGAGGAAGATGAATGAAAAACGGCGTTTAAAATGAAATATGGTTTATATGAATGGTTGGTTATGCCCTTTGGACTCACTAATGCACCTTATACTTTCATGAGGCTAATAAACCATGTTTTGAGACCTTATTTAGGGAAATTCGTTGTTGTTTATTTTGATGACATATTGATCTATAGCAAAACTGAAACTGAACATTTAGACCATCTCTGCCAAGTTTTCACAATTCTTAGGAAGGAACATCTTTATGCTAACCTTAAGAAATGTCATTTTTGTGCGTAGTCTACTATTTTTTCGGTTTTGTTGTAGGGAAACATGGCTTAAGAGTTGATGAGAGCAAGGTGACACCATTAGAAATTGGTCGCAGCCCACATCGATGACCCTTGTTATAGGCGCTTTGTGAGGGATTTTAGTAACATTGCTCATCCCTTGACCAAGATCACACACAAGAACTCCGTCTTTCGATGGGATCCGGCCCAAGAACATGTATTTCAACTCTTGAAGGACACGTTGACCAACGCCCCACTATGGCTCTTTCGGATTTCAGCCGCACCTTCGAGATTGAATGTGACGCTTCCGGCATCGATATAGGAGGTGTTCTCATCCAACGTAATTGCCCCATTGCCTAATTCAGCGAGAAACTCAGCAGCTCGGAGCTCAATTATTCAACATATGATAAGGAGCTCTATGCCTTGGTTCGGGTTCTTCGCACTTGGCAGCACTAACTTTGGCCTAAGAAGTTTGTGATTCATTCAGATCACGAGGCTCGTAAGCACCTTAAGGGATAAGACAAGCTTAATAGGAGACATGCGCATTAGGTAGAGTTCATCAAGACCTTCCCCTATGTGATCAAGTACAAACAGGGTAAGGACAACATTGTCGTTTATGCCTTGTCTTGCAAGTACACTCTTCTCTCTTCCTTAGATGCTCGTTTGCTTGGTTTCTCTTTGATTTGTTATCTTATATGCTTCATGTGAAGATTTCAAACATATATATCGGTGGTCCACGAGCGTCATTAGCTTTCGCTTTGCCCAGATAATAATAATATCCTAACCCAATACTTAAACCAATAGATTAGTAAACCAATGAATTGATAAACCAATAGATTAGTATAGCGATGAAGTCCGGAGTCGAACCCACAGAGAGAAATGGTTGCAATGATAATATTTCTAACAATGATTTCTAAATACAATAGCAATAGTTTGTAGCAACTTAATGACAAAATAAAGTAAATAGGATAATGCTTGTAAAGTATTGATAACAAGATAAAAAAGCATTTCACCTGTAATTCTCGACAATGGTTGAGGTTCAAGGTCCTAGGATTGATTCAATAGCATTTACAAAATATATGTTGACTTGAATAAGGTTGATTGTTTCGCAAAGATACAACCTTCTTATTCAATATCACTAAAGAATAGCATTAACGATTCAAGTTCTTAAGATTAATTGGCACATCAATTCAATGAAAATAGAAGACAGGGGAACAACCCACTCGGCCCTATAAACATCTACTTGACATAGATCAATTGATATTATCCACTACAAAGACATATAAATATCACTAAATCAATTACTTCGTTTGCAATCGAGAAACCAACAACGGATTCATAGTATAGATGCAATTCCTAACATGTTGATCAATCATAGAAAGGAACATTAATTCATATCAACAAGAACAAGATGATAAATATAATTATAAATAACTAATTGAAATCAAATCCTCACAATTCATCCAACCATGTCTTGGAATCACAAGCGAAACTATGAGTTTAGCAACTCAGAGCCAAAGTAATGCTCATCTCTCTCTAAGTCTCACGGTGGTCTCCAATTACCGCCTCCCCTCAACAATAGAATGAAAATAACCTAAATAGAGTCGTGCAAAACCCTAGGGGAAATAATAATAATAATAATAATAATAATAATAATAATAATAATAATAATAATAATAATAATAATAATAATAAAATAGAATCTTCGAACTAAAATCGACAATCGCTGAACACGGGACACCGGCGGGCGCAGGTGGAATAGCGGTGGGCGCCGTCCCAACAGACTCCGTAATCCTTCTTAGCTTCGACGTTTTGCTTCCTTGCTCCTTTGATTCTCCTTCCTTAGCCTTCATATGCTCCTAAACATCCATTTAAGCTCCTCCAAGATCCCATCCAAGTTCGGAATGTAAAACTGCAGAATAAACACTAAAAAGGCATAGATTCCGAACTCGAATACTTCACAAGAAAGATATAGAAATAGAATAAAACATATGCAAAACTCCTATCTAAATGAAATAAGAAATACCTATAATGCCTATATGAAATATGCATTATCATATATGCTCAATGTGTGTCTAAAGGAAGTGTGAACCATTATTTTATCGAAAAGGGCTATTTGTTCAAATCTGCGAAATTGTGCATTCCTAGGAGCTCTATTCAATTGCTTTTGGTTCAGGAATCTCATTGTGGAGGTCTTATGGGACATTTTTGGATTGATAAGACTTTGGATATGTTTAAGGAACACTTTTATTGGCCTCAAATGAAAAAGGATGTAGGTAAGTTTTGTGCTGCTTGTATCTAATGTAGGAAAGCCAAGTCTAGATTGAACCCCCATGGCCTTTACACTCCCTTACCTATTCCTACAACCCCTTGGGAGGACATTAGCATGGATTTATTTATAGGTTTGCCAAGGACTAAGAAAAGGATGGACTCTATCTTTGTGGTTGTCAATAGGTTTAGTAAAATGGCTCATTTTATTGCTTGTCACAAAACTGATAATGCATCTCATATCGTTGATTTGTTCTTTATTAATATTGTGAGATTTCATGGTATTCCTTGTACAATTGTTTCGGATAGAGATGCTAAGTTCCTAAGTTATTTTTGGAAGACACTTTGAGCTAAATTAGGGACTAAGCTCTTATTCTCTACTAGTTGTCACCTGTAAACTGATGGCCAAACTAAGGTTCTGAATCGGACATTAGAAACACTTCTTCATGTAATTTTTTAAACTAACCTTAAACTTTGGGAAGATTGCTTGCCTTTTGTCGAGTTTGCTTACAACAGGTCAATCCATTCGGCAACTAGACTGAGTCTATTTAAGGTGGTTTATGGCCGCAATCCGCACACACCCTGGACCTTACTCTGCAGTCCCTCAAGGATCGGGAGAACTTTGATGCCCATGACCATCCTACATTTTTGAGGGAGCTACATCAATGGACATCCGAACAACTTTAGCGCCGAGCAAATAATCCAACAGCACAATAAAGGGCGTCGTGAGCTAGTGTTCCAGCCGAGTGATTGATGTACATATTTGTACCCTTTTTACTTACATGTTTTGACTTCATTTTCCATTCGATTCCTAAAGTAAAGGTTAAAAATAATGCAAATTTGTGTAGAATAAGCTAACGTGCAAGAAATAGAGTTGGCACAAGTTTTGGTCTAAATATGTAGGAATTGGAGTGAAATCGGAGTCAAAACGAAGAAGCCAAGTAAAGCGGAAAGGAGATCGATCTTGATCTATCTGGTCGATATAGACTAAAGATCTCGACATAGGCTCTGAGCATCAAGACAGACTACAAAGAACCATAGAAGACCACTCGACATCAAGTGAAGATGTTGACATCGAGTTGGCCCCAGAGATCGAGTGAATTGAAGGCCGTTGGCATAAAATAGAAACCTCGATATCGACTTAACTGGTCGATATCGAGTGGAAATCGACACGGTTTGGACGTGCTTTTCGAGACGCAGATTGGAAGATTTATCAACAAGCCACGGTTTTATCTATTTTTTTAGATAGATTATGTCTTAGGGTTGTTGCCTTTTTACCCTAAGATATTTATTAGTTAATTAATTATTTACCTTAATAATGTTTCATCCTATCTATGATGGGATATAATTTTAGACAGAAGATATTAGAACTACTTTCCTTGGCTAGCAAGGATTAGTAGGCTATAAATAAAGCTCTAGAGGGCTGGTTTTTATTGATTAAAGCAAGCAAGACAAAAAGCATTAAGCATTCAGAGCAATAGTTTTAGGTTCTGAGCTTTATGGTTTCGACGCTTACGATAGTTGGCGTTGGGATTGTAAAGATTCAAGTTTTCCATTCAATGCAAAGTTATTTCCTTTCAAGTTCAAGTATGTCTTCATTCAACATGAGCGAGTAGTCGCCCTTTCTTCTAGGGTCTGGGTGAGCCCGACGATAGCCATGGTGGTAAGGTTTGTATGTCCCTAAATAAGGTATCTTTTATCGCTATACCTTTTGCTTCATCTTTAAATGAAAATTTAAGGAACTCATGTTGTGAAACTTGGGTAGTAATTAGGGTTTCTATTTAAAAGACTACAAACTTATGAAGAAGGTAGACGCAAATCGGGTTAATTTATTACAAAATATCTTTTCTTATTTGTCGGCTTTAGGTGAAAGCCTTCTCCTTTATGATAAAAGCATGCATCTTTATTGATTCCTTACTTCTACTTTCATGGTTGTCGTCGTTGTAATCCCTGGCTTTGGAAGATCTTTTCTTTCTTTGTTTACATCGTCATTGCATGTCATTCGTTGAGTTATCGAAAAACCTCATAACCCACTGTTAATTGCTGTTCATTGCTCCTTCTTCATCCTACTTTCTTCGGCCTTTCTTTATCGACAAAAACTAATCCTTCTGCAGGAAACACTCGATATCGACATCTTTGGTCGATATCGACATCACTGTTCTAGGTTGACATGTGTTGTGTCGACTTCCCTTTGTTCTTGTTGTTGAGATCGATTTCGAGTAGATCACTCGATATCGAGTCCCATGTGTCGACTGGCACTTTTCTGAGCCAGGTTGATGTCTGCTACTGACATCGATATCGACCACCCTAGTCGATATCGACTGCTTGTTTTTGTCTTTGTAGGTTTTCTGTTACAGTAGAAATCGACAGCCTAGGTCGACGTTGAGTCCATTGCTCGAGATCGAGGCTTCTGGTCGACATAAGAACATGACTTTCAGGCTCCACTAGGATCCCACTGACTCGCTTCCTCGAGGATCGAACCTGATTCCCTACTACTACAGCGGGGAGTCTTGAATATCTTTGAACAGGATAAGGGTTTCATTGTCTATATTTTATTATATTATTCAATTAAATTCTCCCTACATCAGTGATCTTGTGTGGGTTCATCTCCGGAAGTAGCGCTTTCCTACCCGGTGCAAGTTCAAGCTGGATCCTCGAGGTGATCGTCCATTTTGAGTGCTTCGACGGATCAACAACAACGCTTATGAGATCAATCTCCCCGGTGATTATGGTGTGCACGCTACTTTCAATGTTGTTGATTTGTCTCCCTATGTTGATGATGATTTTGAGTCTCCATTCCATGATTTGGGGATAAATCAAGACAGAGAAAAGGAGAATGATATGAACCGGAATCGAGCTAAGGAGCTTTAGTCTGACATCATGCTTCATGGAGATAGTCCTATCACAAGAGCTAAGGCGAAAAAGATGTCGGGTGTACTCTAAGACATCCTAAGGCATATTACCACCTATGCTAACTTGCCTTGGATGTCGACACTGGAGTTAGAGGTGAGAGATCTCGAATTAGTAACCATACTAGCCCACGAGGACTCGAGCCAACTTTCACTTTCAACAAACAAGTGCGAGGGCATGTGACATGGGCGCGCAGGCGTGCAAGCGTGGCGCGCAGGCGTGCAAGCGTGGCGCGCAGGCGTGCAAGCTGATAAGCAATAGAGTTTCCAGCAGAAGGCACGTGAGCGGGAGTGCACTCATAGCGCACGGGCATGTGCCCCCCTGTGCAGTAATGCATGACTTTGTTTTTCAGCACGAATTCCGGATTTGATATGCTACATTTTATGCTATTATTTTTAGGAATTTATTTCCTTATTTAGCTTTTATTCTCAGCAAAATACTTTGTTTAAATAGTTATTCAGTCATTAATGAAAGCACACTCAATTATTATTTCCTCAAACAAATTTCTTTGAGAAACCCTAACGGATGTGAGAAGCGTTCATGTTCTTTGTGAGATTCGAAGAAACTAAGGACCGTGAGAAGCGACACTGAGGGATTGATTTGCTTGTGAGATTTAAGTAGATTGAGTCCTCATCGGTCTAAAGGAGGATCCATGAGATTCAAGTTCTCCCGAAGATCTAATTCGATTACCTATTCGAAGTGATCGGGCACCCTTCGACGTGAGATTCACCATCAGTATTAATGTCGAGTGTTTGAAGAAAAATTTGTAATGTTATGTGCTTATTTCCTCGCATATATTGTACTTCATTAGGTGGCTCTAAAGAAAAGAAAAATAGAAAAAAAAAAAGAAAAAAATTATATATTATGCATCGCAATAAAGAGCCTTAGTTTCATTTTGACATGTGAGAGTAGATAAATGTTTGGTTAAAAGCTTGTTCTTATTATCATGGAAGCATGAGGTACTTTTTGAGTTATTTTGGTTCATTTGGAGGAACTGTAGGAATTTGAGTTCCCGGAATAAAAAGCACCACATGGCCAAATGTACTCCTTACCTTTATTTTCATACCAAATCCCATTACATCCTCACTGAATGGAGTCTTCTTTGAAGTCTTCCATTGAGCGAAAGTCCTCTTGATGTTGATTATTTTCTTTGAAGTATTTTGGTGGAGGTAATGTTATATAAATGTCAATGCTTAAGATGATTTTTGTATACTGAATTGAGTTGAGAGCTGATCTTAAAGCCTAAACACATGAGAGTGAGAGAAACACATTTTCCCCTGTGAGGTTGGATGGATAAGGCATGCGGCTACTTGATCATTCATATGCATGCTAGGACATTCATTTACCTTACCTTGTTTGAACTTACTTAGAAATTTTGCTTTTGATGAGGCTACACATGAAGAATTATGTTTGTGGGATACATTGATTCTGTCTTAAATTCTATTTTGCTCGAGGACTAGCAAAGGGTAACTGTGGGGGAGTTTGATGATGCATGTTTTGCATAAGCGTATTAGGTAGTTTTAGGGTAGTTTAGGTTGCATATTTACATGTTTTAAGCATAAATCGCAGTAATTGTCTTTAACATGCAAAGTTCAAAATCTACACGTTTTATGTCTATCTATGCTGATTCTCGGAACCAAGCATAAGGAGAAGAGAGATGCTACACTCTAGAGCTGGGAAGAAACTAGAAACAGTCAAGGATCAAGAAAAGAAGCGAAATCAAGAAGCCAAGACGAAGAGAAATGGAGAAAAGGAGTCAAGGATCGGCGGGCGCTCGCCGCACCCGCCGATCCCTAGCTCCCGTGTAGAAGTCTTGGCACCTGCTGGAGTCGACGCCCACCGCTACCCATCGGCGCCCGTCGATCCCATATCTCAGCAGATTCTGCGCGCAAGGGCTTCTTTCGGCCAATTGGGCTTTGCTTGCACACGAAGGAGGATGATTTCTAGGGTTTCTAAACACTATAAATAGAGCTCTCATTCAGCCATTTCACAACATCACACACACCACAATTCATTCATAACACTTCTCTCTTTCTTTCATCATTTTTAGAGTTTTCGGTAAGTCATGCTTGGATAAATCTTTTATATAGTTTTGCTTATATTCAATGTATTGGTTTAGGACATGTGAGGGTTGTAATTCACTATTTCATAGTTCATATATGGTCTTATGCATTTTGATTAATTCATTAATCTTTGTACTGAACATGTTTGTGGTGTTTATTTATCTTAACTTGCCATTGATAGGTCATCAACTTGCTAGGGATTATAGCTATTTTTGCTATTCCAGGCCTTAGTCCTAGATAGTAGTCGACATATCTTGAGAAACGAGTTAGAAATCATGCATATGTAAGAGTTTTGCATGTAATAAGTGTTTCTCTTAAGCGAAAGCGATAACTGAGTTGACAACTAGGTGAGACATCGAATAGGTGGAAGATACATGAATTATATGCTAAAGTATTAGGGAATTATTGCTTCTCGAACCTCATGCAAGAGTTTAGGGAGTTGAATAGTGATTGAATATGAAGTTATACAACTCTATGCACAAACCGACACTAGGTTAATCATGCATAACCAAACAGCCCGATGATCATGAAATTACCAATGTTGCGAGTATAAGTGAAACTATATACCTCATCATCATTTTGTTCTTATCTATAATCATTGGTACTTTTATTAATCCATTTACTTGCATCACTACTACTGTTTGCTACTGTTCTTACTCTCTTGCTTACGAACTACACTTAGCCAAGTCGCACGCACTCTCTGTGGGATCGACCTTTACTTGCTGCTGGTACTAGTTTATTAGTTGAAGGTAGAGTTTATTACTATTTGGGAGGTTAGAACCACGACATTCTGACTTTCACCACTTACATAATACCCTCAACGACAAAAATCGACCTTACTTTCAATAGATATTGCAATTAAAAACCTATTTAGACTTATCGAAAACCATTCGAAAATCATCAAAACCTACTGACTGATCCAAGTAATCATATCAATTCATGTATTGCGCAATTTCAATGATTTTAACGTGTTTTAGTGATCAAATGATTTCATAACACTTCGTTAGACGGATTTGAGTAAAAGGATGAAAGAAGTTTAGGTTTTTATTTTCGCTTTCGATCCACGTTTTGAAATTAAAAGGGACTTGTCATGCAATTATGCGTAAATCATCTTGTCAATAGTCGTTTGAGGATCTTGCCTACAACCTAACAACAAAAAAAGAATTTGTTGTTAATTCAGGAAATTTTATATAAAACCACCACTCAATTATGTTTTTTTTTTAACTTTACAAACACTTAAATTTGAAATTGGATAAACCACTCTGTAAATGGTCTCTCTTAGCAAATCAACACCTTTCATCTATTTTCATTAAACTATTGTTAAATATATTATATTTTAATATTTTCAACTTCAAATATGAGTTTTATTATTTTATTTGTTAACGATAATGATAATTCATATTCTTTAAAGGCATTATAGGTAGTCTTATGTGCATTAGAGTGTCCATAGTGCATGTTTAAATAGCTAATTTGCATTCTTGATCATTTGGGCATTTGAGTTCGGAATCTATACTATTTTGTGCTTATTCTGCAGATTTACAATCCGAACTTGAAGATGGGCTAAGGTTGGACTAAAGAAGGATGGAAGAGGCTGATTTAAAGCGTAAAAGAGGTAACGAAGGAGCATAAGATAATCCAAGAGGAAAAGAATCGAAGACAAAGAAGAAATCGAATGCACAGGAAAAGCAGAGCCTGCCGCTTTTCCAGAGCAGCGACGACCGCCGGTTTTCCAGCAGCGCTCGTCGTTTTCCCAGTGTTTTGAATCTACGAGAGCGGCCCAATTCTATCTTTATGAAAACTCTATCTAAGCTTTCTAGGATTTGTGCATCCGACTTTAGGCTATTTATTAGACATAATTTTCAGTAGTATTATTCATTCACTAATTTAGACTAAGAGATGATTAGAGGATTGAAGTTTAGAGATTCAAGGTACGTTATGTACACCTAGAATTCTTGTGGTTTTGCTTATGATTCAAGACTTGGTTGGTTGAATTGTGAGATTTGATTTCTATGTTATTCTTATAGTTACTTCATTTTCCTTGTGCTCATATTGTTGATTACATATATTCTCTCTTGATTACGCACCTAGACAGGATTTGCATTCATGCTAGTGATTAATGATTTCGTGAGAATAGTTAATCCATGGTAGCAAACAATAGGCAATTGATCCCGTGAAAGCATCAATTTGCTATGCAGGGTAATGACACTTGGTTAAATATCAGTTCCTTTGAGATTAGGATTAAAGGATTTGCAAACCTTTGGCATTCTGATTGATTAGGAGGGTTGGTACTGCCAAACTGCCTAGTACTTTGGGAATTTGTGCTGGTGTATGTTTCACAATCCAGATCGGATCGCATATAGTGTAAGGGATTGTCATGCCGTGAGAGATGTCAATCTATTTAAACCAAAGTCGGAATAACATGAATTGCATTTATTGCATTAGAATAACTACGAATTGAGTCAAGGATCAAGTAAACCAACCAATGTTGCGAATTGTATGTGAAACCACACTACTCTTCTATCTTTTATTTGTTCTCATTAACATTCCTCATAGTTTATTTACATTCCTTATTGTCTATTAATTTCATTTGCATCTTCTCTTTATTTACATATTGATAATTGCACATTACAATAGGATTACTTGGTTCTCTGGGGTTTGACCCCTTACTTACACACTATACTAGTTTGTTAGTTAAGGTTATTATTTCTTTGGTGAGGTGAACCAACGACATTCTTCCTTCGCCAGATAACGTTTTTTGTAAACCTTCAATTGGTATCAGAGCATCTTGCATAAATTGATACGATCAATAGATTAATTGTTTATTCTTGATGCGGATCTTGATTTAAATTGATGGTAAATTCTATATGGATAAAGATGTAAAATTGAAATGGAGATTTCGATGAATTGAGAGATGATTTTGTATGAATGAAGAGTATTATTTATTTTTTAAATAAATAATTAAATATATTAATTAGAGGAGTTATAAAAGAAAGATTAATTGAGGAGGTTATAAAAGTTGTAACGGTTATTTTCTCCTAATTAATTATCTCCTAAATTAATTGATTGTCTCTTATTAATCAAACGGTGAATTGAGATTTTGCCCATAAAATTAAGATGGATAATATTATGATATTATTTATTTTAATTATTTTCTAAAAGTTAGAAAATCACACTTAAGATTTAATATTTGATATTATATTTTTTTCATACAATTTAATCCAATTATTACATTTTTATGGTTAATATTGATTAATGTCATATAAGGATTTAATTTTAAATTGAGGTTATTTATTATGCTTGTTTTATATTATGATATATTGTTTGCATATATAAGGTGACTAGTGTGGCCCATAAATACGATATGTGCATCGTTATATTTTTTTGTACACAATCTGCGTATTGTTATGTATTTTTGTAATTTATTTTCTGTAATTAGATTGTTAGAAAATATTGTATACAAAAGGAAGAAGACATAAGAAGTTCGAGGATGGAGATCCATGAAGGGTGGAGACCCATGAAGATTAGATCTTTAAAATTTTGCATCATAGGGGCCATACTAGGATCACAATTTTCGTTGCATTTTGAATGCCTGCTTTTGCAGTTTATTTAAGTTTTGCATTTGTTTTATTTATTTTTTTAACTTATAAATAAATGACAATTGCATGCTTAAGTTCTAAAGGTAAATTGGGGCAATGCCTTTCCATACCATAACCCATTAAGTTCTGGATTTTTGGTTGGATGGGCTTCACAAAAGTGAGGGTGTCTTTCCATAATCTTGGACTAATGAGGGTGAATCTATACGGGGGTTCCCGAACCTTGATATGATTGTACCCAACAAGAGACCAAAAGGCAAAGTTTTGGATCTTGAGGCATGGGGATGATTTTACATTGGATGTGGATCATCAACCAAGAATTATAAGGATCGGAGTTATAATTAGTAATTGTTACTTACCTTGAACACACAAAGACTCAAGACAGTGCAAAAGTACGTTGGGTCTTGTCTATAATAGGATCTTGGAATCATTTTATTCACAAGGAACGATAACATTTCGAATAAAATGCGCATTTACTTATATTAAAGGTGTTTAATTTTAAGTAATTGTATTTCGAACATATACTGATTTGCATGTCATTTCCTTTTATATATAGGCATTATGTCGAACGATAACTTGAAATTCACCCTGCGCTCAATAGTTGAGAAGAACAAATTGAATGGAACAAACTTTCTCGATTGGGAAAGGAATCTGAGAATTGTTCTTAGGTCCGAAGGGTGTGAGGACGTTCTAAACACCTCTATCCCTACTATCACCGACAACTCATCAGATGGTGAGAAGGAGAGAGTAATGGAGTTAAAGAGTGAGTCTTTGCCTATCACTTGTTTGATGTTAGCAGGCATGGAACCTGACCTTCAAAAGAGGTTTGAACATTAGGATGCCTACACTATCATCTCCAACCTGAAAATGCTGTTTCAGGAACAAGCAAGGATTGAACGATATGAAACTCACAAGGCTATACTGGATAGCAAGCTTGTGAAGGGAAAGTCAGTAGGTCCCCATGTGTTTAACATGATCGGTCTTTTTAGCCGTATGGAGACACTGGGCACCCCATATGACCAACAGTTGGCCACATATATCGTCTTGCACTCCTTACATGATGACTTTGCCTCATTCAGGATGAACTACCATATGCATGGTATTAAGAAAAATCTGAATGAACTCCATGGTATGCTCAAAGCTGCTGAGCGGAATACTCCAACTGACAACAAGAAGGAAGTTCTTAATGTCAACAAAGGGAAAGGGTTCAAGAAGGTAGCCAAGAACAAGAACAATACCCAATGGAAAGGCAAGGAAGTTGCAAAACCTAAGGGTGGTGAGAAGCCAAGGGTGGCTGCAGACCATGATTGTTTCAACTGTAAGGCTAAGGGACACTGGAAAAGAAATTGTCCCAAGTACCTGAAAGACAAGAAGAATGGAACTTTGAGTTCCAACACTTCAGGTATTTATGTTGTTGAATTACTGTCAACCAATGTCCTCACATTAGATAATGGTCCTACTTGGTTATTAGATACCGCATGTGGTGCTCACATTATTTCAAATGTACAGGGACTAAGAAATAGGAGACAAGTGAAGAAAGGGGAGATAGACCTACGCGTCGGAAATGGAGCAAGTGTTGTTGCACTTGTCATAGGAGATTTTAGTTTATCTCTTCCTTCTGGTTTAATCTTAGAACTGAATAATTGTTATTTTGTTCCTAGCATTACAAAGAACCTTGTTTCGGCTGTAGTAATTTATTCTGAAGATTTTAATTTTAGCACTACAGATGAAGGTATAATTATTCACAAGAATGATATCTTTTATGCTCGTGCTCAAGATATTAATGGAATATTTGTATTCGACCTTACAACATAATCTTATAACATAAATACAAAAAGACAAAAATCAAATAAGTTGATTGAAGCCTACCTATGGCACTGTTGTTTGGGTCACATCAGTTTAGACTGCATGAAGAAGCTCCATAAAGATGGAGTTCTGAAAGGCGTGGATTGTGAATCCATTGATACATGTGAGTCATGTTTGATGGGCTAGATGACAAGGTCACCTTTCAAAGGAACAAATGAAAGGGCTATTGAGCTATTGGGTATTATACATACTGATGTATGTGGGCCAATGAGTACAGAAGCTAGAGGTGGTTATAGATACTTAATCACATTTACTGATGACATGAGTAGATATGGATACATTTACCTTATGTCACATAAATCGGAATCCTTTGAAAAGTTCAAGGAATTTCAAAACGAGGTAGAGACTCAAACTGGCAAGAAAATAAAAGCACTTCGATAAGATTGTGGTGGTGAGTACTTGAGCCATGAATTTTATCATCATTTGAAAAACTGTGGGATGGTAACACAGTTGTCTACTCCAGGAACACCACATCTTAACGGTGTATCTGAAAGGAGAAACAGGACCCTATTAGACATGGTCCGATCTATGATGAGTTTTGCTAACCTTCCAGTATCCTTCTGGGGATATGACCTCACAACTGTCGTACTTACACTAAACAGGACTCCGTCTAGAGCTGTAGACAAAACTCCATATGAGATATGGACTGGAAAGGTTCCAAAATTGTCTTTTCTGAAGATATAGGGATGTGAAGCTTATGCAAAGCGTTTACAAACGGATAACCTTACCACTAAATCAGATAAATGCTATATTATAGGGTATCCAAAAGGTACTTTTTGATACTACTTCCACAATCCCACTGAGCAAAAGGTGTTTGTTGCAAGGGATAGTGTCTTTTTGGAAAGAGAGTTTATTTCCACTAATTCAAGTGGGAGAAATATTCATCTTGAACCAATTCATGATGAAGAGCAACAAACTCAACAACGAGATGACATAGATGATGTTGAGGATGAGTTGATGGTTTTGAAAGACCAAGGGCCCCAAATCATCCAAGAACCAGAACAAGAGGATCCACAAACAGTTGTGGAGACTGTTCCAGCTCCAGTTGTTGAACCAGTTGAACCCACTTGTAGATCAGATAGGCGAAGGGTACAACCAAGACGTTATGATCATTTCATCTTGAATGCAAACCTTGATGTTCTTCTGTTAGAACATCATGAGTCTAATACCTATAAACAAGCAACGACGGGTCCAAACTCCAAGAAATGGCTTGAGGCCATGAGATCCGAAATGGATTCAATGTTTGAAAATCAAGTGTGGGACTTGATAGATTTGCTAGATGGGGTAAAACCCATAGGGAGCAAATGGGTTTTGAAACTCAATACAGATAAGGATGGAAAGGTATCTGTATACAAGGCAAGATTAGTTGCCAAAGGTTTTAAACAGATTCATGGTATAGACTATGATGAGATCTTTTCACTAGTTGTCATGATAAGATCCATTAGGGCAATCCTTGTTGTTGCCACATATTATGATTATGAAATTTGGCAAATGGATGTCAAAACCACCTTTCTGAATGGATTCTTGGAAGAGGATGTGTACATGACACAACCAGAGAGTTTTGAAGATCCAAGTGATGCGGGGAAGGTATGCAAGCTTAAGAGGTCTATATATGGGCTTAAGCAAGCATCCAGGAGTTGGAACTTTCGATTTGATGAAAAGATTAAACAGTTTGATTTCATCAGATGCGAAGAGGACCCTTGTGTATACAAGAAGTTTAGTGGGAGTAAAGTGGTCTTCTTAGTATTGTATGTGGATGACATACTACTTATTGGGAATGACATTCCGATGCTTGAGTCTATTAAGGAATGGCTGAAGAAATGTTTCTCAATAAAGGAGTTGGGAGAGGCAGAGTATATACTTGGAATAAAGATCTATAGAAATAGATCTAAGAGATTGCTTGGATTGAGTCAGGAAACTTATATAGATAAGATTCTCAACAGATTCAAAATGCAAGATTCCAAGAAAGGGTTTTTACCTATACAACATGGTGTATATCTCAGCAAGAAGCAGTGTCCTAAGACACCTGCTGAGATAGAAAAGATGAGTAAGATTCCTTATGCTTCTGCTATAGGATCTATCATATATGCCATGGTGTGTACACGTCCAGATGTTGCATATGCTTTGAGCATGTGTAGCAGATACCAATCGAATCCAGGAGAGGCACACTGGTGTGCAGCTAAGAACATCCTAAAGTACTTGAGAAGAACCAAGGATGATTTCTTAGTGTATGGGGGTGATGATAAGTTGATCGTACAAGGTTATACTGATGCGAGCTTCCAAACTGAACGAGATGGCTTTGAGTCTCAATCAGGATATGTTTTCATCCTTAATGGAGGAGTTGTGAGCTGGAAGAGCTCCAAACAAGACACAGTTTTCGATTCTACAACAGAAGCTGAATATATAGCCGCTAATGAATCAGCTAAGGAGGCTGTCTGGATGAGGAAGTTCATAAATGAACTCAATGTTGTTCCTATCATTTCAGGGCCCATTGACATCTATTGTGATGACAATGGTTCCATAGCCCAAGCTAAGGAACCAAGTTCAAGCTCCAAATCCAGACACGTTATGAGGAAGTATCACCTTATTCGACGCATAGTCACCGAGGGTGACATTAAGATGTGTAAGGTGCATACATATGACAACATTGTAGATCCATTGACAAAGCCTATGCCTAGGCCCAAGCATGATAGTCACACTAGGGCTAAGGGTCTCAAACATATTGGAGAATGGCTAGCTTTAATATTGCTTTCTATTACATTTTATGTTTAGAGTGTTAGACACTAAGTTTATGTTTGATTAGATGATTTTATGATATATGATATTTCATCTTTATTTATATATTGTGTTGAACGATAATAAATAAAATGTTCAAATAATTCGTAGTTCGCAAATGGGCTTATCTTAAGTGTTTTGGTAAATGAAACCCCATTAAGTGAAATGCAGTTATGAATTATTGAAAGTCCGTAGTATGAAATCATCAACTTGGACATAAATAATTTTATTAATGACTACAATATAAGTTGACTAATAGCGTCAGGTTTCATGGGCTATAGGGACATGGAGATGTCTAGTCAATTACATATGTATGTATGGATGATACATACAGGACAGACCTACCTTAAGACTCTACAAAAGGGATTGTGGAGTTTTAAGTTAAACCATGATTAGTAGATTCCTCAGACATGAGTATGTTATGGTCTCTCTTGATGATTGGTATTTCTTTGACACGGCTAAACGCTTTCAGTAACAGGGAGTTATAAAGGCCGTAGTTAGGATTGTCAAAAGTTGAGTGGGAACCATAGTCATACAAGATTGGAGAAGTCCTCCTTCTTCGTGCATACTGTGATGCATCGAAAAGGAATGCATGGTGTCTAGTCCACTTGAAGAGCGAGAACTGAAAATGCATGGCCATGCTCGGATGGATTATTTGTAATCATCCGTTTAATTGACAGTTCAAACTCGGAGTTCAAGAAACATATTTGATAATAGATATGAATGTCACCATATCATCAAATAAGACATTAAGAGACAAATGTATTTTATATTGCACACTTATTTAAGGACAAGTGGGAGATTGAATGAATTGTGTCCTTTAATTTAAATGTGTAATGACTAAACAAGGAATAGGACAATTGATAGAGATATACAGTCCGGTTATTTTAGGAGTCGTAATGCATTGCTAGAAGCCAATTACGATTAATGGGGTTAAACAGTTTAATTCCATGACTATTATAAACGGGTCCTATGAGATCATACACTTTGAGTTTACGGACTAGATCCATGAGATTGATGATTGATTATTAATATATAATATGTGGTTTATTATTAATAAGTATTATTATTTATTTTAGAAATAAATAATAATATGATTTAATTAGGAAGAAGTAACGACTCACTTAATTAGGAGAAAACAAAAGAGCTTAACTGTTCATAGCTTGTAGCTCCTAATTAATGTCCAATTGCTCATTCTAATTAAAAGGCTACCGGCCTATTCCTATTTTGCAAATGAGAGCTTGACGTTTGCTTTTGATAGTGTAAGAAAGACAAGGCAAAGGGTTGCCATTTCTTTTCTAAAAACACACGCATCAACAGTAATAAGAGGGAAAATCAAAGGGTTGATTTGGCAACCATCATCTCCAAGGCAATCCGATTGCTCTTCTTTCGATCTTTGTCCTAGTAGTCGAAGACAAGGAAGATCTAGACACCGGGCTCGTGTGGACCAAATAGAGAAGTCGCATTTGAGGCTTTCGTTCTCTTTCGATTCCTTACCGATTCGATCTGGTTCACGCATCAATGGGTATTTCCTAAACAATGATTGATCTATCGTTTGTGCATGAAGATCCTAACGATTAGATGTTTAGATATAATCTGAAATTCTGCTTAAGGCACCTAATAAACCTTCAGCATATAACATGGTGCATATAAGTCGCTCACTCAAAACTTGCCCAAGTTGGGTGCGTATAGGCCTTCGCAGCCAAAAAAAACTTATGGTTTATACACACCTAGGGTGCGTATAAACCCTATGAATTTAAAATTTAAAATTTATGGTTTATACACACCTAGAATGTGTATAAACCCATAAACTACCATTTGGTCTATTCTCAATTCAGTGAGCAAAAATAGTGTCGTTACATATGAGCAAGTACGTGTCAAATTTAAACCGGTTAACAAGTATGAGCAAGTGTCAAAAAGCAAAAATTACTGCAAATCTAGAAAGAGCAGAACACAGAAGAGATGTGGCTTGCATAGTGATGTCCTCGAGCACTCGTTTCAATTCCGCTTTGGCTCTAATTGCTCAGTGTGGCCCTCAATGTACAGATAAAGCTTGTGATCTCCGGGTCCTGCTATCTTCCTTGGCCGAAAGTGCATTTCCCTAGTAGTAATTAATTGTCGCTCCAAAATACTTACATGCAAGATATCAGCACAACCAGCTTGTCAAATACCATTATCCCCATCCTTCGAATCAAACTTGTTCTCTTCTCTTCACCCTTATACGCACCCTGGATGCATATAAAAAGGAAACGCAACCAGAGTTTTTTTGCGGGTACACAACTTACCATCCTACATTTATTACACGATAGTTAAAAAAAAGATCCCTTAAATATAATCTAAGCCCTTAACCTCAAAATTTAAATATATTTATAATCAAAATTTGAGTATAAAAATATAAAAATATAATATATTTAATGGTAACTTAAACAAAACAAATGAAGGGAAATGTGTTGATGAATATCATTCAAAGGCAGATTTTCTATGATTTTAAATTTAAAGGATAGTTAAATAAAAATCTTCGGTCATATTTTATTTAAGAGGTGGTTTTCTATAAATTTAGTTTTAATTTAACTAAAGTTGCAAATCTAAATGGACAAGGATCACTTTTTATCATAACTAGTGCAGTACTCGTATCTAATGTACGGGATTTGTAAAATATTTTATGTAAATGTATATCTTTAGCCCTTTAGTGAAAGAGAAGTTAGGGAGAAGCAGTCCTCTTTCCCACATATCATTTTCGGTGAGCGAGAAGGAAAAAGTAGTTTTTTTAGGCTTGAGTTTGTAGCTTTTTCAGTAAGAGAATCACAGAAGGAATAAAGAGAGAACATAGTAAAAAAAAAAGGTAAAACTAATTCAAATAACCCAAACTTTGATTGGGTGTGCATGTAGCACCATGAACTTTATAAAGTGACAAAAATAACCCAAACTCTTACTACTATGTGCTTATATCACCACCAATGTCTTTTTTAAAATAAAAAATAACACCTAACTTTTATAATTTTGAAATAGAACCTCAAACAATATTAAACTAGGTTTTTTAATCAAAATTACACAAAAGGTAAATTTTTTTAAATGAAAAATAAATTTTTTGACTTAAGATAGTTGAAAAAAATATCGCTAATTTACGTCATATTTTTATAACCCAAAATTCGGTTTAAACAAATGATATAAGTTAGAATTATATTTGTAAAATATTTATCAAAGGAATTATTTTAATTTATTCTTTAATTAAAAATAATAATAAATTAACAAAAATACAACAAATTAAAAATATACGGAGTATTTCAGTTGAGAATATTTCTAACTTATATAGTTTGTTCTAACCAAATTATGGGTTTTTGAAATATGAAATAAATTAGCGATTTTTTCCAATTATCTTAAGCAGAAAATTTTATTTTTTATTTTAAAAAATGTATATTTTGTGTAATTTTGATTAAAAACTTAGTTTAATATTTTTAGGTCCTATTTGAAATATATAAAAAGTTATATCGTTTGAGAAATATTTCAAGGTAATATATATAAAAAGTTATATTGTGTAATTTTTATTAAAAAATTCATTTGAGAAATATTTTTAAAAAATATTTCTAACGTATATCATTTGTTCAAACCAAATTTTGGGTTTTTAAACTATGACATAAATTAGCGATATTGTTTTCAATTATCTTAAATCGAAATTTTATTTTTCTTTTAAAAAAAATTTACCTTTTGTGTAATTTCGATTAAAAAAACCTAGTTTAAGTATTGTTTTAGATTTTATTTCAAAACTATAAAAGTTAGGTTTTTTTTTGTTTTAAAAAAAGATATTGGTGCCTAGTGGTGATATAAGCACATAGTATTAAAAGTTTGGGTTATTTTTGTCTCTTTATAAAGTTCGTGGTGCTACCTGCTCACCCCACCAAAGTTTGGGTTATTTGAATTAGTTTTACCAAAAAAAAAAAACCTAGAATTCATCTAGCCTAGATGCGTGGCAAGTTCTATATTGCTTTAATAGTTTGGAGGATTCATTCATTATTTCGTTAATTATGTCAAGCAGATTTTTAAAATTATTAGGGATATTTAATAAATTTCCATTGTTTAGATACAAAAATGAATTATATAGAATGTGAGACATGAGATGTAAATGGATTATCCGATTTAAAAAGTTTAAAAAAATCCTAGAAAGGTTGAGGCTAATTTAGCGTTCGTTTGGCGCGAATTAGCCAAGTTCGAAATTAGGGTACGCAAGTTCGAAATTAGCTTAGCTAGCACAAGGTTTAAAAAATTATAAAGTACACTCAAAACAAAACAAAAAAAAGTACACTCAAACAATTAACAAATCCAAAAATAATTAATGAGACTTCAAAAAACCCTTGAAAAGGCATTATGTATAGAGTAAATTACACATAACCACCCATAAATTAGGTTAGTTTTTACATAACCACCCATAAATTTATAAATTATAGAAAACCACCCATAAATTAGATTTATTTTCAAATGACCACCCATCCATTAAACCTCAATTTGTTTTGTTTGAAAAGCTTAAATACCCCTAATTCAAACATTTTTAAATGTAAAGCATTGTATATATTTTACTTTAATTTGACATTTCACCTTGAAAAAAGTAAGGAAATTAAGCATTGTAAAAATATATAAATTTTTTAACCAATATATATGCATCAGATTTGAAATGTTGAATAAGATGTGAATAAGCTCTAAAATAAATCCAGATTATTACTCTATCTATTCGGAAAAATATTTTATTTAATTACTATTTACACGTTTTTGTAGGATGATAAAAATTATTTAAAATATCCATTTTTGATAAATATTTTTAAAAATTTCATACTTATTAATAACAATTTCACACTTATCAAAGGAGTGAACCACAAGCCATAATGGGTGATCCATGATGCTTATGAGCTAAGTCAAAAATCCAATCGACTAAACAAAGGCACACATCACACATCATAATGTTGAATATCGAGGCGGTGAGGGGTGTAGTTAAATAGCGAAAATCCATGAAAAGATGTGATACCTCAATTATTTAACATAAAAGATGTTCAACTGAGGTCTTCCTCAATTGTTTCTTAAAAAAAAACATAAAGAATGATAACAATTGTGAGTCTGTACAACAATGATAGAGTTAGGAATTGTTTTAAAAGGGAGGCTCAATTTTTATAAAAATGATTTTTTTTATACCCATATACTACCTCCGTTCGGCAAAACTTGACGTTTTACTATTCACGCACGCTTTTTTAGGAGATAAAAACTATATAAAATATCTAGTTTTTTTAATAATTTTTTTAACAATTTCGTAGTTATTATTAATAAGTACAAACTTGTTAAAAAATTTTTAAAAAAATGAATATTTTATATAGTTTTTATCATTCTAAAAAAGCGTGCGTGAATAGTAAACAACAAGTTTTGCCGAACGGAGGTAGTATGAGAAGGAATATTACAAAAATAATTTTAAAAAACCCTTAGATTTATTATTTGAAAATAATTATTATAATTTAATAATATTTTTATATTAAATTCGTGCATAGCATAGGGAATAGACTAGTATAAAATTATTATAAAAAATTTATTAAAAAATGAATATTTTATATAGTTTTTATCATCTTAAAAAAACGTGAGTAAATAGTAAACGACATGTTTTGTCAAACAAATGGAGTACTTAAAAAAACCCTAAATTATTACTTTTAAAAAACTAAAATATGGGGGCATTTTCAACTTTACAAATGAAACAAATGGACATTTAACATATGGGTAGTCTTTTGAAAACAAACCAAATTTATGGGTGGTTTTCTATAATTTATAATTTTATGGGTGGTTATGTGAAAACCAACCTAATTTATGGGTGGTTATGTGTAATTTACCCTTATATATATCCTCTATCACACTCTCAGTTGCTCCCTCATCTGCTTCAGGAAACACAAAGGTAGAGCTCCTTGATATCTGTTTTGAGCACAGTTGATAGAGCTGATTTACATGCTCATCTGATTGCTGCAGAGATGCTCCTTGGACAAAACCAGTAACTTGTGATGATATATCAAGCAAAATTTAATTTATAATGCACTAGTAGATTGGGCGCCAGACGAACCCTTGCTAGTAGCTGTTAATTTGTGTTTGCGCGCTATTGGTTTCGGATGAATCACATAACTGAATATATTATGGTTTGTTAATGGGAGAAACTCTCTTTAATTGATGCGAATGTGCAGCATCCGATCCTTACAACATATATCCATACCTTTTCATTTCTAGGCAAGAAGCCGATAGACTGATTTCGTTAAGTTCTGTTAGACATGGTGATATAAGGATTCTATTTTGCTGATCTATTCAAGTATTCAACTGTGTCAGCCGCGGGATTTAATTTCTTGTTCCTCGAGAAATTGAAGAAAAAACAATATATGTTGATGAACCAAAATGATGCTTTGGATAAGGCTCAGCTGGAAATCTGATGGTGTTTTTGTGTCTGCTTGTTTATTGCCTCCAGCTTCCTGTAGGGAAATCAGAGATGCTTTGAAGAGTAATGATCTTCGGAAACTTACAAAAGCATCACTTCCCACAATGAATGCATAGTCTTCATTAGGTCTTTTATGAGACTATTTTGGTTGTGATTATTTCAGGTCTTATTATATTCTGCGAATCGATCGGTAGCTTACACTAAGCTCTGATGCAAACTCAACAGTTGGAAGTTTACTGCAGATTGGATTCTCACACCAAGGGAAGCGAGTATGGCTGGGTTTATTCATAGGAGCCGGTTTCTGGATAGAGCTAGGAGAGAAGTTTTGATCTGCAATAGTTGAGATAATTGGTATGAACCTTGTTTGATTCAGTTATTTGACAGACCTCCTTCAAATGATAGTCCATGTAAATCCTTTTTATATATGGTCTCACTCCATTCGGATGCCTCCACAAACCCTGTCCTAGACAAGAGATAAAATCGCGAGAGATTGAGAAATGAATCTTTCTGTGCACAACAAGATATGGTTTTCCTCTAAAATCTATCTGCATTGTCTGTCTAGTTTGCAGCAAACAAATAATCCATATTTTATTTCCTTAACCACCATGTAACTCAAATTACTCAATAGATATCAGTTTTAATTTATAATCCAGTCTTACAAAAATAATGGCTATACAAATCATGATGATCAGAAAGTATAGAGAAAAGAAAGAGCTTTAAAAAGCTTGGTTATGGAGGGATTCAAAATGAACCTCTTATTTTCACCCACCTAATTCATCATGATCACACACCACAATGAGTAGGTCAAATTAAGGGACAAATATACAGATGACTACTGTGATTAATCTTATATCTTTCATGCTTTTACTACATGTTAGCAGTGCTAAATTACCCTTAGTGATCCATTTCTAGCAGGAAACAACCCCTTGCTTCCTATAAGTTATATGATTGATCTCTCTCCTTTTGCTACAAAATTTGCTGGCTGGAAATGCCTTTCCCTTGTTCCTTCCAATCCAAAATCCTTAACCTGCAACAAAGAGTATAACATAGTGTCATCCTCATTGTTTCGATATAATCTTCGTGCACATACTGCATGAATGAGTTGGCCTCTGCAAATTGAATAAGCAGTTGAATATTCCGAACCCATAAACTCTAAACACCTGCCAAGAATTCAATTAAAAAACACACTCTAGCCTGCAAACTCTCACTAAGCAGGACACATCAAATACGAAGCCCTCATTCTGATTCTAAATTAGCGCAAGTATACGAATTTGGCTAGTTAGTTTGTCTGCGAAATTGGCATCGAGAAACTGTTAATCAATAACCAAATGATCTACTTCAGATTCACCAAGGTCAGTTTAATCACCACAATTGTGACTCACCACGTACTCAGTATGTCCCACAAAAGCGCAGGTCTAGGGGGTCAGGATATACGCACCCTTTCCAGTTTCCACAATTAATTGGGAGGGTCTTTCCAAAAGACCCGAAAAACAGCACAAACAACAAAGATAGCAGATGCAGGCATTGAGAATCACACACGACTCACCAGTTGGTTGTTTTTCATTATCCTCGTCTCGCCCTCTGCTTGTACTTGGCTTGCAGCTGCTGGGCTGGGAAGTTGGCTGATTCTATACAAGAAGAATCTAGAATTAGCATTCAAATTCACAAAGCTGCTTAAAAGATTCTTCAGAACACAAAATGCTTGTGACTTTGAGCTCTTCAGTATTCATAAAACACAAAAAAAAAAAATATATATATATATATATCTGTATACCTGTGGTATTTGCATTTGCATTTGCATTTGCTGGAGACTCATGCATTGTTGTTGGTAAGGATCAGCTAAATTTGGGATCCTAGCCATACTGTGAACTGGCATTCTGAGGGGATTGACCGATGCATCTGCCCGGTGGCTTGCTTGTTGAACTCTTGATGGGTCTGGTCCTGGAATAGGTTGCATTGGAAAGGTTTGAAGTGGGAATCTTGGATTCAAGTGAGATGGTGCTCCCGGTGTTGGCAATGCCGAGCCAGATAGGACTGCAGGGAATTGCATCATCGGCCGAGCCATTCCCATATCCATCCCCATTCCCATCCCCATCCCCATGCCCATTCCCATCCCCATTGACGGCATGTACTGCTGAACACCGGGAAACATCACTGGAACCATACCACACCCCATGGACATCATCTGTAAAATGTCATCATCATACATTTATAGATACATTACTATGTAAAAATCAAAGAAGCTTTTTTTTTATCTGTCTGGATATGTACCTGAACTTGAAGTTGGAGTGATTTCAAGTACTCAATCGCCTCATCCAGCATTGAAGCTTTATCTGTCTGATTTTTGGACCAAAAGGAATGAACTAATAAAAAACCAAAGAACATACAAAGCGTGCAAATCAAAGAACTCGACAATCGGAAATCAATGAATATGCTGACCTTGCTGCATCGAGGAATGAGTTCTTGTAGTGCCTTCATCTTTTCATTTATCCGATCTCGACGTCTCTACATATATATATATATGCAGTTGAAACTATATTAGAAACATGTCAGAAGAAAAATATTCGATCTTGTTCAGAATCTATATAGATTCTGTAGTCCTATATATGTTAACATTAATACGCACCCTTTCTGATAGATTATGGACCTCTGCTGCACGAGATCTCTTAGTACCGGTTCCTCCACGGCCATGTTTCTTTGCTTCATGGGATTCAATCTCGGCATACTTTGAGAACATAAACAAAAAAATCAATCAGGTGAATCGGTAGCGAGGTAAAACCAACAATAATAGCAGGCCTAAACAACAATCTACCTCTGTTTGGCAACTGAGTTTTTTAAGGGAAGAAAACTGTGGGAAATTGGAAAAGGGAAAGGAGGGGACTTTTCCATTAAATTCCACCATTTTAATTGGTTGTAAAATCTCATTAAATTGACCGATTACTCAAATTTGTGATTCTTTCCCTTTTTCTTAATTGCCCACCCAAACACCAAACTCATTTTCCTTTCAATTCCCTTCCTAAAAATCTCATCAAATTTCATCATCCAAACAGGGTTTAAAAGACCCATCAATGTAGATTCTTATCGTTACTAAAATAATATTAGAGTATGTTTTCCTTTACGGAATACAATAAATTTCCCATTTGATCCCCATCGTTTAAAACTCACATCAAATAAGCTCATAATCTGTGTCAAACGATTCATTCACGTTCCAACGTTTCACACACGCATCAAATAGATTCCTAACCTTTTAACAAAAGAACTATTATAAATTCGAGGAGAAATGTTAGGTGCGTGAATGAATAATTTAAAGGGTTTGTGACCTATTTGATATGGTTGTAAAAGTTGAGAGCAAACCACAAATTTTACTCAAAATAGAATATTAGGGTGTGTTTAAGGGAGAAACAATTGAACTTGAAACCAAATATAAGCCCAACTAAGAAACAGATATATAAGATGTCCCCCTCTCATGTCCCTTCACACTAGGGATGGCAACATGGCGTGTTCGAGGCGGGGAGTACCCTCTCCATCTCTATCCCCGTTTATAAAAACTCCTCCCGTCCCCATTCCCATTAAGGGATTGAAAATTGTCCCCATTCCTATCCTCATTTAATGTCCCCACATTTAGTTTTTCCGTGGGTTTCCTGACGGATTTCTCCATCGAATTACACGATATATTAAATTTATCTTCCCCGTTTTATATATATTTTAAAATAAATTTATTTTATACTAATTTACTACATATTGTTCAAAGATTAGTAAATCTTAATAAATATTGCCCCGATAAAAATAATTGATATTTGACACGTTTTTAAAAGGAAAAAAACCTTATAAAATATCGAATATTTTATAATAGAGATAGTATTGAACAAATGAACAGGGCCTCCAGAATGCATTGGACGACCCTGTTAATATATAGCACTTCCAAATTTTGCCTAGTTGCACGAGGTTTTTTTTTTGTGGTACCTAAAATTTTCAAGAATTCAGTGTGATAGTAATGAGGTTTCGACAAATTTTGCTTCGTGAACAAACTTGTTTAAAATCATATACTTCTTTTGTTAATTAGAGCATGTTTATTGGTGAGCTTAAGGGCTCACCAATAATCCACGTAGGCAAAAAAAATAAAAGAAAAATGAAAGAATAAGTGAGGTGGCTATGAGCCCGGGGAAAAACAACCTTGAAAATGAGCCCGGGCTCATTGCAGGGAGGGCCACATGGCAGCGCTTGATTAATTTTTCTTTTAAATCGATTTTTCTCTATTTTTGTTAATGTAAAAACTTTTAAAAAATTTATTTTTGAATGTAATTTCTTTTTATCTACCCATAGACACCCATATTGCATATGTTTTTTTTTAAAAAAAAGTGAAGTTAAAAGTCCGGGAGTGGGCTCACTGATAATTTGCTGAAAAGGTAAAAAATTGGGTTGGGCTCTTTAACTGACGTGGTAGTTGAAAAGTAATTTAAGAGTCCGAAACGAGGCTCACTGATAAACATGCTCTTAAAATATGTCATTTTAGAGATTTGCACACTTTTTAAGAAACTAAACAAAAATACATTTACTTTGTATATCTCTAATTATTACTCTATCTTTTCACTTTTTCGAAAACTACAACTATTATTTATCTAATCATTTCAAGAGCAATTTAAAAAATCGATACCAAAATACCTGAAATTATATCTTTTTCTTAACAAGAGTCTCTCCTTAAAATGACATGTTTTTATTAATAGAGAGTAGATTTATGTAAAATAACAAAAAAATAATCCCATATGTTATTTTTTTTACATAATCACAAAATTTTGGTTTTTTATTTTTTTAGAAGCCATTAAAAACTCTTTTAATATTCAGAGAGGCAAACTTATTTGCACAAATGAGTAAATTATTAATACCTAAAATAAGTTGTGTGAAGCCATTCAAATCTGATGTTTAGTTTTCAAAGAATCACCATGTCTCTTTCAATGATTAAGTTATACGGAGTATGAATTACTACATAATAAAAACCATATAAAATATTTATTTTTTTATAAAAAAATTTAACAAGTTTGTACTTATTAATGATAACTACGAAATTTTTAAAAAAATTATTAAAAAAACTAGATATTTTATATAGTTTTTATCTCCTAAAAAAGCGTGCCTAAATAGTAAAACGTCAAGTTTTGCCGAACGGATGTAGTAATAAAATACCAATGATGGAATACAATATTTTTAAATTTTAAAAAGGTACGTTATGGATGGGTCTTCAAAAACAGTCGTTTAAATTGGGTGATTATGTATAAAATTATAAATAGTACAAAATTTGATGTTCTTTAGAAAAAACTACCCTAACTTTTTTTAGGATTGTAAAATTTATTAATTCATTATGCAACTAAGTAGTCATATGAAAAATTAAAGAATTTTTTTTTCAAAATATTCACTCAAAAATAAATATTTACCAAAATATTCACACTTTCAAACTATTTATAAAAATATTCATTTTTGTCAGATAGACTAGAAAAACGCGGCCTGAAGCCGCGTTTTACTCCAAAATCCTGAGATTGAAACTTGGAAAAAAAATTAAAAATAAAAACGCGGTTTAGAATCGCGTTTTTTGTCCAATTTAGAAAAAAAACGCGGTTTAAAACCGCGTTTTTGTCTTTTTTTATTTTTCTTAATTAAAAAAAACAAAAAAAATGTGTATACATGTAAAACGCGGCCTGAGGCCGCGTTTTACTGCTCATCATCATCCCAAACCGGCAAAGAGCAGGAGCGTAGACCGGCAACGAGCAGAAGCGATGGGTCATGGGTCGGTCTTGCAGGAGCCCAGATTCGGCGGTCGAGCACCAGCGAGCCTAGATTCGACGGAGAGTGAGCCCAGATTCGGCGGCCAATTCAAAGCCGGTCATTCTCAGATCTAGGCTCCACCAAAGCCGGACTCGGGGGAGAGTGAGCCCAGATTCGGCGGCTGAGCAGGAGCGACGGCGACGGTGATGAACAGGAGGAACGATGATGAGCAGGAGCGACGGCGACGACGACCCTTCCCGGCTTCCCCTGCAACCCAGGACGCGGCCATGGCCAGGCGGAGAAGAAGCGTCTTCCTTTTTTTTTAAGTAAAGTCGCGTCCGCGTTTTACTATATATATATATATTGTATTTTAAAATTAAGAAATATAATTGGTAAAGAAACGCGGTTTCAAACCGCGTTTTAGGAAAGAAACGCGGTTTGAAACCGCGTTTTTATTTTTAATTTTTTTTTCAAGTTTCAATCTTAGGATTTTAGCCGCGTTTTTCTAGTCTATCTGACAAAAATTAATATTTTTGTAAATAGTTTGAAAGTGTGAATATTTTGGTAAATATTTATTTTTGAGTGAATATTTTGAAAAATATTCAAAATTAAAGGTTTTGTGGGTTATTGTATGGTTTTATGTGAATTATTATGTGATTTTATAAATTTTTTAACTAGTTTGGCCATCATACAAAATTTAACGGAACCTCATTGCTACTATAAAAAAATTCTTTAAAAAAATTGGAAAAATGACTAAAAATAATATCAGTTATCACATATGAACAAAAAATAATACGAACTAAAAAAAGTCTCAAAATAATACAAATTATCCCCCTATAAACCAAAAATAATACAAACTTCAAAATCAACTAAAAATAATACAAACTATGAACTTTTAGCTCAAAATAATACAAACTTTTGAAGTTGGACTAGGAGAAGAATTAAAACAAAACATTATTTACCAAAATTGCAAACATATGTGTATATACTATATAGTCACTCTTTACACAAATGCATCCCTTTTCTTTTTAAATACACCAAAGCCACTATTTATTTATTCAACTTTACAAAAAAAAACACTTTTTATTTTGAAAATAAATAAAATCACATTCACTTTATCCATAATTATGCAAAAAAAAAGAATAATATCCTATAATTCATATAATTTCTAAAAATTGGGGTCATATTATACAAAGTTGGACAAGCAAATAGTGGGTTTGATGTATTTAAAATATAAAAGGTGGATTTGTGTAAAGTATGAATAATTATAGATTTTTTTATAATTTTGATAAATAAAATTTTATTTTGAATCTTTTCCTCGTTTAAGTTCAAAAGTTTGTATTATTTAAAGTCAAAATTTCATTGAATGTATTATTTTTGGTTTGCTTTTAAAATTTGTATTATTTTTTGTTTATGGATGGATAGTTTGTACTATTTTGAGACTTTTTTTAGTTAGTATTATTTTTTGTTCATATCTCATAGTTGATATTATTTTCAGTCAATTTTCCAAAAAAAAATGATATCATGTTAAAAATGCCAAATTTTGTAGGTACATTGCGAAATTTCCAGAAAAAAAAAAGAAAAGAAAAAAGTGGTCAGACCAACGGCTACGAGTATCTGCCAAAATATGTGGCAACGGATAAAAAAACAGGTACATAGTAACGGTAGCCACGTTGATGCTATTGGAAATTGCTAAAGTTGCAACAGTGTCACAAACTCATCCAACCACCCAAACTTAAAAAATCCCAAATTTAGCAAAAAAAAAAAAGAAGTATATATTTAATGTAAAAAATCAAAATTTAAACATTCAGGAGTCACAGTCACATAGTTTATTTTTTAAATTTCAATTGTAATACGAGATTTTTTTTCATTTTTGATGTAAAACTCTTGACATTCATTGGCTTTTTAGCTTGTGAATAAATCAATTCACTATTTATTCATTGGACTTTTTATATCTTTTTAATAAATTGAAATTATATAAAATGTTAATTTATTTATCAAAATTTTATATAATTTCATACTTAATAATATAAGTATAAAAAATCAAAAGTCAAATTTGCTACTCTAAAACTGTAGAAGGATACATTGATACGCTAAAACTCTAAAAAGGATACATTGATATTGTAAATATGACAGGAAAAAAAATAAAAAAAATAAAAGTGAATCTCAGAGCATTTGCAATGGAGGGCCTTTGGGCCCTTAGCCATGCCACCTCATCAAGAAAAACAAAATAAATAAAAATAAATAAAAAATGATTTTTAGCCACGTGACAGTGACAATGCCCATAAAATACCCAATTGAAAAATGATTTTTAGCCATTTTCTATAAATAAAAATAAATAAAAAATTTATTTTCAATTGTAAATTAATTTTCTCTACCTATAGACACCCATTTTGCATATGTTTTTGTAAAAAAAAAAATTATGAGTAACAAGTAAGTTAAGAGCCCGGGTTGAGGCTCTCCAATGAAGCTGCAAATAAATAAAAGTTGGATAAGAGTTGTTAAGCTGACGTGGCAGATGGTACATGCTCTCAGGAGAAATTTACAGTAAATAGTGACTACTCCGTATTTACTGAAATTTCCTTGAATTTTGGAACAAGTAAAAAACTCAAAAGTAGATGGGAGATGAATAAACAGTCGGCCGTTAAGATGCACAACAGAGTAGAAATGACGCCGGCGCACGTTAGCAAATAGAATATAAACGCATACAATAGATTATCACTAACCTCGCTCTGGTACTCTGTGGTGGAATCATCAACTGGTTCCCGCCCTTTCCTTTTCCGGTCATACGCCGGCGGCAGAGTCATCAGATCGGCTGTGGCCGTCGCGCTGGCGCTGGCGCCGGAGCCATCGGGCGACGATGTCAGTGTTAGCTCGCAGGTCTCGCCGTCCCTGCTCATACTGACGCTCATACAACCACCGACGCCGCCGCTTATGCTATTGCAACCTCGATTTCCCCCACCGGAGACCTCCACGGCGCTCCTCGGTGGATAGATCTTCGATTTCTGCCCCATCGCAGGCGTATCGCTCGAATCCACCACCGTCGATTCTCTAGGATCGTTGTTCCTGATCGAGCTTGTCGACGGTCTGGTTTCCGGAATCCTAGGCGCCATCCGCGAGAAGTGCGGGAAGTTAACTCCCGTGAGAGGCGCCTCCGACCGTGGAGGAATCGGAGGCGGATTAGAACTAGGCGGCGGAGGAAGAGGAGGCTTGAGCGCGGGGGCGGCGGCGGACGGAGTCGGATTCGGTTGCGGCTGCCTCGACGCCTGATTGTAGAAGAGATCGGTGAGGTCTCGATCGAAGGAAGGATCGTCGAGCGGATAATGCAGCCAGGAGACCATCTCGTCTTCTTGCATGAACAGATGAGTGCTGGAATCGCTTGTCGGTGGTGGCGCAGTCGTCGTCACAGACGGCGGCTGCTGGTGGTGATGCGATAATTTCGTCTGCGGCAGCGGCGGAGGAGATTTCCTGTGCGAGCGCGGATTCTGACTCTGCAGAACCACCTGTCCGTTCTGCCAGAGCAGCTCCATGATCTCATCCTCCTGCCTGTGTAATTGAAGCCATTCTCAATCCGATTCAGAAATCAAGATAACGGAGAGAGAGAGAGTTGAGAGAGAGAGAGAGAAATACTAACATGTTCTTCTGCCTGGGAACAGCAGAAGAGGAAGGAATGGAGTAATCGTCGTCCATGTTGAACTCCGGAACGCAGTGATTCATATCTTCAAAATCGCAGAGAAAGCTGAATTTTCGAAACGAATCAATTCAATTAGACGAAAACCAGCAAACGCCAACCACCACAAATGCGGAATCCCCATATAGTAAACCAGAATTCATGAATCGAAAATGAGAAGATGGAGGAATTAATTCCGGGACCACAAACTTACATTCAGCAAGAATTCATGAACGTACACTCCGTCCAAAATTCAACACTAAACTTGAGCGATTCTTGGAAAATTTTCACCGACTCTGCGTGTTTCCTCTTCACTGTGATGCTTTTATAATTTAATTGATTATATCAATAAAACTGGAATTTCAGATCCAGGACACGAAAAAAAACAAAAGGTAATTTTAATTTTTCCAGGAAGAGGAAAAAAACAGGAAGCAATAAATAAAAAGGAAAAGGAAAACGGAAGTAGAAAGGAGGAACTAGTTTTTGAAAATGGAAATGGGGAGGTATGCGTTGTTTTGCCTTGTTATGTATGATATGGAGGGCGATTACTGTTGAGCCTTATCTGGACACACACTCACAGGCAGCAAAATAGGATGTGTACAAGTAAAAACTACAAGTGGGTGGGGGTGGGGGCAATAAAAACACAGAGATCCTCCATTGAATTCAGGGGTATTTTCGCCTTAGGTTTAGGGTTGTGATTGCCGTACCTCAATTCGCTACAACCCCGTTTACTTCGAGTGTGGATCTCCTACAAACTTTGGTGTGCCCTTCGGTGTGACACAGAATTATTTGTAATATTTATTAATTATATAAAAATTATATTTATTTTGTAGATGTTTAATAATATATATTTGCATATTTTTTTCTTATAAAATAATATTTAATAATTATTATAATTAATATTCTAAAATAATGACTCTTCTAATTTTATAATTTTTATAATTTTTTTATAATTAAAAAATACCATAAATAATTTTGTATCATATCCAAGGGCACACTAAGTGTTGTAGCCGTAGGAGACCCCTACTCGTTTACTTCGTGCATACAAATGATCGTTTATACTCGGTGTATTATTTAATTATTTTTATTATAAATTTATCATTAATTTTTTTAAGAAAAAATTATGTTCATATTATACATTCAAATTTATTCATATAGATTTATAAATTTTTATTATAAAATGTTTTTAGAAGTGAGTGCATATAATGTCTAAGTGAGATATATTAAGTTTGTTATTTTTTAAAAAAATATATAAAAATATATTTTTTTCAATAGTCAATTTTTTAATTGCCTATATTTTTAAACCGTGTTTTTTTCATGATAAAAATTTATAAACATTACAATATGATTGTATATAATATAAACATAATTTTTTCAAAAAAATAATATTAATTTATATGTGAAATAATTAAATGATAATTAAAAATTAATTACAATGACAGTAATGGAAAATATGATAATTCATTCTTCCGAATTTTTTTTTCTAAATATTCAAAAAATAATAATTATTTAACAAAATATTCACATTTTTAAAATATTTACAAAAATATTTATTTTTTGCAAGTTTGACGGAAAAACGCGGTCTTAGACCGCGTTTTATTCGTAAGATGACATATTTGAAATTGGAAGAAAACGTGGGAAAAAATTAACGAAAGAAACGCGGACTCAAACCGCGTTTCTATCGGTAATTTTATTTTATTTTTATTTTGTGATGAAATTTATTTTTTTAACCCAAACCGCGGTTTAGAGCCGCGTTTTTTGTTTTTTGTTTTTTTTTTTCCTTTTTCCAATATCTGGGAAATGGGGGAATTGGAAAGGTGTATTGTTTATCTTCCTTTACTAACGTTTTGTTCAAAAACAAATTGTTCATCTTCCTTCTTCAACCTCCCCTCCGCCAAGCCGAGCTCGGACCTCCGGCTTCCACTCTCCTCCGACCTCCGGCCTCCACTCTCCTCTAACCTACGACGTCGTCGATGAGCTCGGCACCCCTCCGCCATGGTCGGGTCCAGTCGGCCTCTCCTTTGCCCATGCTTTGAATTGGGTCTCCGCCTTCCGACCTCCGACCTCCTCTCTCCTCCGACATCCGATGTCGCCGAAGATCTCGGCCTCCCCTCGGCCATACTCTGCGTCTCTGAGGTTGCTGAAGAGGTCGACCTCCCCCTTCCCAATTCCCTACAATTGCAAAATTCAAACCTTCCCAATTCCCCATTTCCAGAAATTGCAAAAAAAAACAAAAAAAAAACAAAAAACGCGGTTCTAAACCGCGTTTTTGGGTTAAAAAAATAAATTTTATCACAAAATAAAAATAAAATAAAATTACCGATAGAAACGCGGATTCAGTCCGCGTTTCTTTCGTTAATTTTTTCCCACGTTTTCTTCCAATTTCAAATATGTCATCTTACGAATAAAACGCGGTTTTAGACCGCGTTTTTCCGTCAAACCTGCAAAAAAATGAATATTTTTGTAAATATTTTGAAAGTGTGAATATTTTGTTAAATAATTATTATTTTTTGAATATTTAGAAAAAAAATTCCATTCTTCCTGTATAATTCACTATTTTGAATTTACCTTATTTAGTTCAATAATGGAAAATACTTTCTTTGATTAATACATATATATTATTATTTTTGAATTATTTTGAATTATTATTTAGTTTCCAATGCTACCCACCCCAAGTTTTTGTAGAACTTTTCTTTCATATTCACAAATATATTATTTTTCTCATCTATAATGTTGTTTGTATCGATCCGTTATCCTAGCTACAAACACCTTACTATATGAACAGTTTAATTTATACCAGGATATATGCATGGTGTCATATGTGGTGTTTTATATATAGTTGATTTTGGAAAAATTTTCTCTCGTCAAAGAAATTATTAAAATAATATGTTAATATAATTCATGAAAATACATCATACGGCATAATCTATCTATCTATCTCTATCTCTCTATATGTGTGTTAATTGAGAAAAACAGAAAGTATATGTACTATTTCAGAACCACGGTTATTGAAACTAATAATAAATAAATATTCAATAACTTTTATTTTATTTATATATAGATTTAATTTTTTAAAAAGAATTATTTATGTCTAGATTAATTTTTTATTGAAGTATATCTATCCACAAATTAATTTAAATATGTTTTAATTGATATTATCTAACTAGCAAGCTAGTACTACGTACTTCTAATAATAATAATAATAATAATAATAATAATAATAATAATAATAATAATAATAATAATAATAATAATAACAATAATAATCTATAAAATAGTTTTTTATAATAAAAAATGATCAATTTTCTAATTGATAAAAAAAATGAGATTATAATAAAATTATGGAACAAAAGACTAGTAAAAAAAATAGCATTTGGTTGAATTTGTGAATTTTTTTGTTTGAAAATGATAAATAAGATTAAAATAAATTTACATAACGCAAGATTGGTGAAAAAAAATCATAATTAAGATATAATTAGATTTACTGTTGTCATTTTTCTGATACCTCTATTGGAACAATTTTCGTAACTAATATATTAGTCAAATAAAAAATAATTAATTGCTTATAAAAATAATTAAAACTTTAAAAGCTAGATTAAGGAATTCATTAATATAAAAAAAGGTTACAATTCATTAGTTAAAAAATTTTTAAAAAATCAAATAGTAAAAAAAAAAGAATAATTTTTTTGGTTAAAAAAATCGGCAACAAAAATAATAATTGAGACAATTTAAAAAATATATATATATAATATATTAACTATACGTTAAATAAAATGTCAACCCAAATCATAAATGGATCATTAATTCAATGTCATTGGATATCGATTGATTGTTATTTATATAATTTTTATATTTTATTGATATATTCTCGTGAACAAGACATGACTTACAATAATTTAACATATATTTAACACAAATAATCTATCGATTTTAATTATTCTATTATTCTATTAGATCTAACGTATATATATAAAACAAATAATCTATTAGCCTCCCGCCACACCCAGGGGCGGCCACAGGGAGGCGTCCAAAAATTAAAAAAAAATGTGAAAAATGAGCTTAGTTGGGTTCAAACCTCATTCCTTACCTTTTTCACTATTTTTTATTCCTATCAAATTTTCCAGATTATAAATGTCATATTTAAATCAAATTAATTGTATAATTTTCTTTTAATATTTTCATAACATATATTTTAAAAAATTCTTCTAATTTTTATTCTTATGAATATTTTTTACCAATGACAAATTCTCTAAAAATCTATAATTTTCTTTCAACATTTTTTTTAAAAAAATCTTAATCATGTTATACACACATATATATTATTAAACTATTGTATGAATTTTTGTAATAAAATATCATATTTATACCACAATTTATGGTTTTCTTTCAATATATTTAAAAAATTTTTTATTACATATACTGAGAAAAAAAATTCCCGACCAAAAATTTCTCCCCTCCTCTAACAATTCCTGTGGCCGCCACTTGCCACACCGCCGTCCGGGTTGTCGGTACACGGAAGTTAGATACAGGTATCTGACACGAAATCGTTTCGTGTTTTTGTGTCGGATATCCGATACTTATTATGTCGTGTTCGGATCAGTCTTTTCAGTGTTTTCGATTTCTTGTATTCGATATACAGTGTTATCTTATCGAATACCCGGTTATGAAGAGCCTAATCAACCAATTTAGACATTTTTTCCAACTAACAACTGCCAAGCGTCTAATGATGAGTAATGTGCACTATTTTCGATAAAATATAGCACACCACTCATTTAACCGTTATGTGAATAGCTAAACCTATCGAACAAAAAACAATGTTACAAACTACAACGCTAAATATTACTCCCTCCGTCTCAACAAAATATAGGTGATTTGAATTGACACGTTTTTCAAAGTGTTTAAAACTATATAATTTTTTTAATTAATTTGTTAAAATAATGTTATATTCAGGAACAGAGTCAGAAAGTTTTGAAGGGAGGGGCACAAAAGTACTACACAAGAATATTGAAAAAAAAAAATCATAACACACAACGTGTTCAATATTACAAACTAGTGTCAAAGGATATTACAAACTAAAAAGTTCATCATTTCTAATTAGAGGTCTATATTACTAAATAAAACTCTCTTATTTTTTCCATTAAAAAATTTAGAAATGTAAATAAATAAATGAAATAGCCGAAAAAAACTAACAAAATAAGGATATAAAACACAATAAATAAACATTGAGTCAATATTTAATTTGATGTATTCTTAACTTGCATGTAATAGTACATAACTAGATATAAAAAATTTAAACTTGCGTAACTTCTTACCGAATTCTCAAAATAAGTAATATAACCTATGGTTTCGAAGCTTTTGAAATGAATTATAATATGTGAATATCAATTTATGTAAAATATAAAAGTATTATAATATATTGAATTAAAATTAAAGTGATTAATACACCTACAATTTTCAAACATTAATAATTTTTTACTCTGATGTCGGATTAGGGCGTATTATATATCAAAACGAAGTTATCAACGAGGAGATTACACCTAGATAATTTGTCGGATGAGGGAGGAGGCACGTGCTCCCCATGCCCCCTGTCTCCGCCTCTGACTATATTAAGTATTAATAAGTATAATATTATTTTTAAAAAATAAAAAAAAATAATTAATATTTTATATAGTTTTTAGCTTTTTAAAACACGTGTTAAAAAGTCAAATGATTTATATTTTGAGACAAGGATATAAAATACATTTTTTTCGACAGAAATACTGATGACTAATGTGCCCTATCCCTATTTTCGATAAAATATAGCAAAACACTCATTTAATCCTTATTAAACCTATCGCACAAAAAACGATTTTACAAACTAAAAACGCTAAATATTACACCGCCGTCACAAAATATAAATTATTTTAGTTTTTAACACGCTTTTCAATATATTAAAAATTCTATAAAATATTAATTTTTTTTCAAAATTTTGAAAATAATTTTAAATTTAATACTAATAAATAAATTTGAAATTATTTTTAAAATTAATATTTTATAGAATTTTTAACACATTAAAAAATATATTAAAGAATAAAATGACTTATATTTTAAAGCGGATGTAGTATAAAATACATTTCCTTTTCCACCACAAAGAATTAAAAATAAAAAATAAAAAAAGCTAGGAGCAGACTGCTACTCCAGGTGCAATTGAGATATCTTTCTACAGAACTTTGGACCACTGCACATGCTACTCCCATATAATCCCATTGACTTAATTTATACGTACTCCGTAGTATATTTCAAAACTAAAAGATGGACAATTTTTTTAGAGTAAAATTTCGAGATAGTTCTCATTCTCGATAACTAATAAGTCGGGAGAGGAATAGCCCATCAAATCTACAATAAAAACCGAAAAAATGCACACCAAGCATTAAACACTTTACAAAGGAAAAAAAATTAAGCAAAACTAGACCAAATGAAGCTCCTTCTCGAATATGGAGTCGCCTTGAAACATCACCACAACCCCAGCCAGTCCCGACTCCATACGAAACATACCCAAACAAGTCTAAAATCGCCTAGAAACACCAAAGATAGAGCCACAAACAACTCAAACTAACTGCACCGAAAAAAACCGGCCAACCAGGATCCTGATTTCAAAACTCGTTAAGCCAATGGGGTTTCAGAACTTGCAAAGCAAGGGTTAAATTTATATATATAAATATATTTATATATACTATGATTGTTTTTTTAATTGTTATTTGGCTTAGCGCGCAAGGCCCAAAATTAACCTTGTACACCAAGGAGCATCCCAAAGCCAGCACCTAGTAGACCTTGGCGTATAAGGCACCGCCAATCCTCCTTACACGCCAAGGATGAGGCAACGACCCACCGCCAGGCAGGCAAAGGCCGACGACATGTCGACGGCAATGCGACCAACGACGCACCCATCATCGAAAAGTAGGCGAAGGCTAAAGATGGCGAGTCAGCGACGATGCCAACAGAAGCGGAAGAGAGGGAGGCCAAACCACCGGTGGTGCACACATACACCGGGGAGAAGGTTGAGCGACTAGTGTAGGCCAGAAATTTGAGGACATGTGGGAAACCGTAGATTTGGGGCTAATCGAATCCGATTCTTAGGATTGAGCGAGCGCAGAGGACTACGAGGGCAATGGGTTACCCAATTTCAACCCGAGCGTGTCGCCGAAGGTGAAGCCAAAAGTGACGAGGCGGTGGAGACACCAATCGGTGGTACCATTGCCCGCGGAAGAAACGTCCTCGACGACAGGCCAAGCGAATACGGAGGGGTTTGTAGAAGGGAAGCCCTAGAAAGGAGTAACCCAACTATTCCGAGCACTCTCTGAGAAGAGGGTATATGGCTCTACGAACAGAGAGTTTTGGGGCTCTACGAAGAGAGAGTTTTAAAAATAGTTACTTTAAAATCTTTAATTTGGAAATTTTTTTATAGTTAAAGTAATAAATTAAAAGAAATAAAATTGTATCAATCAAATTTAAAAGGTCTTGTTTGTTTGAATAGTGAAGAATAGAAGGGAAATAAATCAAGATGGTCGCGGTTCATGAATCCTGCTGATAGTTTTTTCTAGTTAAGTTTGAAAAAGCCCTCTACAAGTTTTCTCCACCTTATATTTCTTCTTTTCCTTTGGAGTGATTGGTTGATAGTTTTTTCTAGTTTTCGATCATTTCCTCCCAAAAGATTTTTTTGGGAGTGTCTCTACAATTGTAGTTTCAATTACAGCTTCTGTTTTCGTAGGTTAGTAAAGATTTGGTCATTAAAAACTATTCTGTGTCATAAAGCTCAGGGTGGAAAAAGGGAAAGTCTTTGTCGATGGTGTGCCGATGTTCAAATTTTGTGTAAGTATTTCGGTTGACTTGACGGAAGATGTATGTGTAGGAAATCGACTCAAAACTTCAGAGTATACATTTGGCGTGAGCGATAAACATCTCATTTTCCCAGAGACATTTTAAGACATCCCTTACTGAGTTGATAACGGTGAGAATGTCGCCTTCAATTTGACCACATGGAGTGCAAGGGACTCGACCTTTAGAAATAAACTTGGCCACAAAGCAAAGCCCTGCAAGTGATGACTGGACCAAGATGGTCGCGAATCACGAATCCTATCGAAGCATCACCAATGGAAAACCGTCAAAGTGAAGTTTGAAAGAGCCCTCTATAGGTTTTCTCCTTAGGTCTTTTTCTTTTTCTTTGGAATGGTTGGTTGATAGTTTTCCTAGCTTCAATTTCCTCCCAAAAGATTTTTTTGGAATCCTCCCAATGCTGGAATTGTTGTTTTAATTACAGTTCCTGTTTTCGTGTGTTAGTAAAGTTTTGGTCATTAAAAACTATTTTGTTTCTGACTGTCAATAGTCCCCATCATATTGTTGCTAACTTCGTTTTCTAGGTTGTGTTTAGTTTGGTAAAGATTTCAGTTGTTATTTGCTTCATGATTCTGTTTATAGTTTGTACAACCTATATTATCCTTCCCACATTTCTATCAACATTTTTTTTAACATCTCAATAGAATTCTTACATTTTTTTGAAGATGCGTTCTTGGTCTTCATCCCATTTTTTGCAAAAAAAAAAATGCATCCAAGTGGCATTGCCACTCATTTAATTTGTCTACTAATCTCTCTTTTTTTTTTGTTGGTGTTCCATTCATTGCTAATTTTTATGTAAAGGATTTTACTTTTGGGAAGCAATTAATGTCTCATATCCATGTGGTTTCTTGTTGTCTGTGTAATCTTGATATGTTTTCTAAGGTTGAGGCAGAGGTGAACCGTCCATGTCTGCTAGCTTTCCAATAAAGTCGATCCTCAATTTCTTTAGGGGAATTTTGATGTTATTGATCTTTTGGACAGTGCCCAATTAGTGTTATTGGGCAGTATCTTCATCAGTTCTTCTAATTTCCACTTTTTATATACCCAATGTATTTTTCTACTTTCTACATTCCATTAATTTGTATAGAATTTGACTGCTATCCCATTGCCCACTTTGTCAAATAAGTTCATTAATTATAAAACTCTTTTTTTCATTAGCTTTGTTCATTACCAAGATGTCTGTTTCTTTTTTCTTTAATTTTGTATTCCAAAGGTTCGCTTCTTTCATATATTTTTCTTTAATAATATTGACCCAAATATTAATTGGTTTGGCCAAAATTTTCCATTCATCTGTAAGGCGTTGTTATTTAATATCTTTGGCTTTGATAAGTCCTTCATTCTTTCAAGTCGTTTGCTTGGGCTGAATTTTGAGATCGATGGTTTTTTTAGCACAAGATGAGAACGTACGCTAAGTCAATTTTTTGGGTTTGTGCTTTATAATATCATGTATATTCTACTTATGTTATGTTTTTTTCATCTATAATTTGGAATTCCACAACAAAATCTCTTTGCATTGTAAAAGTAGCTATTATTGGGTGAACAATTAACGATAAATTTGTATCTTTCTTATTTGTTTAGTTTATGTTCTTTTGTTAGAATATGAAGGGTAGAATAGGAATTGGTCAAGCCAGTTGTATGAGCCTTAGGCTATATATATCCATGCTCTGTAATCGATTTCAATTAATGTGAACAAGACAAAATTGGATTCCTTTTTGCTCTGCCGATGGTGGAAACAACCATGTTGCTCCACTACCAAAATTGACAGCTTTTTCCCATCTTTCTCTGCTCCAAAGAACGGCTGTTTCATTGAAACTTCTCGTTCATAATTTCTAATCCAGAATCAGTCACAAAACCCACAAATTATAACATGGTATCAGAGCTCCGCGTTTGATCCACAATCGTTTCCATGGCTGCAGTCACTGATGTAGAGAGTGAGCTCTACCTTCACCACTCCGACCACCCTAACTATGTCTTGTCAACCAGCCTTTTGAATGAAAGAAATTACAGCCACTGGAAAAGGTCTGTTGAAGTCTCTCTAATGGCAAAGAACAAGCTTGGCTTCATCACGGGAACTTGCTTGAGGCCAACAACGGATGATCAGGCCAAACTCAAGTGGGATCACTGCAACTCTATGGTAATTTCTTGGCTTGTTCATTCTGTTGAAAAGGAAATAGCCGAATCTGTCTTATACTGTCAAACTGCTAGTCAAATATGGAGAGAACTGGGAAATCGATTTGGAAAACCAAATAGGACCAGAATTTATCAAGTTCAAAGGGAACTTGTTTCTTTAAATCATGGAAATAGCTCAGTTTCCACTTATTTTACAAAGATGAAAAAGTTGTGGGATGAGTATTTGTTGCTGGTTGAGGATGCTATTTGCGATTGTGGTTCTAGAGTGGTTGTAAACAAGATTGTGCAGGACCAACAGATTATCCACTTCCTAATGGGTTTAAACGACAGCTATAATGCTGTTAGGGGGACTATTCTTATGATGACCCCTCCTCCAGATTTCGACCATGTGTATCAGATGGTGCTTCAAGAGGAGCAACAAAGAGGCATTGGAAACTTGATGAAGACAGATACTGAGGCCATGGCTTTTGCTGTTCAAAAAGGCTCAAATACCAGCACCCAGAAGAGTGGTCAACAAAAGCAGTACTGCGATCATTGCAAGGTGGGAGGACACTCCATGGACGCTTGTTGGAAGCTTCATGGGTATCCAAACAATGCACCAACCAATTCTGGATTTTGTGACCATTGCAAGATCAAAGGGCATACCATGGATAAATGCTGGAAAATTCATGGATTCCCTTCAGGAAAAGGGGAGAGTAGGTTCTTTTGTACACATTGCAAGACTGGTGGGCATACTGTGGATCGTTGCTGGAAGATTCATGGCTATCCACCGGGCAAGGGACCTTCATCAATGGCCAATATGAGCATCACTGAGACTCCTGCACAGAGCTCTTCTTCCTCCCCACCCATCACACAGCAGCAATATGAGCAACTTGTGAGCTTATTGAGCAAACACTCAGGACAGGATGGTCTCTCCCATGCTGCCTTCTTAGCTGGTAAATCATTTTCTCTATTTTCATCAAGTAATAATTCTTCTTGGATTCTTGATAGTGGCGCTACAAATCACATTACCCCTCACTTACATTACTTTCATACTTATACTGCAGTTAAATCACCCATTACAATTACTTTACCAACCAACAAAAATGCATCCATTTTACATGTTGGTTCTATACTGCTTTCTTCAAATATTACACTCCACAATGTGCTCCACATCAGCTTGCACTGTGACAACCGCTCAGCTCTCCAGATTGCACAAAATCCGGTTTTTCATGAACGAACAAAACACGTCGAGATAGATTGTCATTTCACTAGAGAGAAAGTCATGGATGGTCTTATTAAACTTTGTTTTACTCCATCCTCTGAGCAATTAGCTGATGTACTGACTAAAATTCTTCCATCTTCACAACAACATCATCTCCTTTCCAAGCCGGGGATGCACCACCCTCCAGCTTGCGGGGGGGTGTTAGAATATGAAGGGTAGAATAGGAATTGGTCAAGCCAGCTGTATGAGCCTTAGGCTATATATATCCATGCTCTGTAATCGATTTCAATTAATGTGAACAAGACAAAATTGGATTCCTTTTTGCTCTGCCGATGGTGGAAACAACCATGTTGCTCCACTACCAAAATTGACAGCTTTTTCCCATCTTTCTCTGCTCCAAAGAACGGCTGTTTCATTGAAACTTCTCATTCATAATTTCTAATCCAGAATCAGTCACAAAACCCACAAATTATAACATAACCCCCGACCTTTGTATGATTCAGGCCCCTTCGATGAGCACGCCACTAGTGATTGGCCATGAAGCAAATGGACTATATGTGCTAGACAAACCAACCTCATTCCCATCAGCTTTTGGACCTACTGTCTCCACTGTTTTTCCCAATTCAGCAACATCTTTTTGTAATAATTCTAGAACAAATGTTGGTGAACTTTGGCACTGCCGTATAGGGCATCTTTCCTTTGATCAGTTGCAATACATTGACAATATTGGTGTTCATTTTAAGCCTAATTTCATTTGCCAAATTTGTCCTAAGGCAAAACAGCACAAGCAACCTTTTCCTCATTCTCATTCTCATACTGCTAAACCCTTTGAACTTGTGCATATGGACACTTGGGGACCTTACAAACATCACACTCATGATGGCTTTAGATATTTTCTTACATTAGTGGATGACCATAGCAAAGCAACTTGGACTTTCTTGATGACACACAAAAGTGATGCTCTTTCTATTCTCAAAAATTTTGTGACCATGATTTCCACACAATTTCAAGCCAAAATCAAATGTATACGATCAGATAATGCCACTGAATTTTGTGACAACTTGACAAAATCTTTCTTCAACACCAATGGCATTATACATCATACCACTTGTGTTTACAACCCTCAACAAAATGGTGTTGTTGAAAGAAAACACAAACACCTTTTAGAGGTTGCTAGAGCCCTTCTCTATCAATCAAATTTACCCCTCCCTTACTGGGGTGAATGCATTCTCACTGCCACCCATTTAATTAACTGCAGCCCCTTACCCTCATTACAGAACAGATCACCTTACGAGCTCATTTTTCATAGAGCTCCTGATTACAGTCTCATCAAGGTTTTTGGTTGTCTTTGCTTTGCTAATTCCACTCCAAGAAATAGAGACAAATTTCAGTCTAGGGCCATCAGATGCATATTTTTGGGTTATCCATTTGGCAAGAAAGGTTACAAAGTCCTTGACCTTGACACCAAAACCATTTTTATCTCCAGAGATGTAACCTTTCATGAATTCCACTTTCCTTACCATCTCTCTCCCCCACCTCCTACCACATCCCCATTACCAATCCCCTCAAATGACATACCATCTCATTTATTTGCCCTAACACACACAGATCCTCCTCAACCAACTCCCCCTGATCCAATTGTTGCAACTGATCAGCCTCCACAAAATCCTGTCCCTGCACCCCTGAGACGGTTCACAAGAACCTCCTCTATACCACCTTACCTTCATGACTATGTCTGCTCTTATAGTCCTGCTAAATCTCTCACTAGTGGCATCATTGCACCATTCCAACTTCCCACAACATTTCATGCTTTCTTGGCCAATGCCATCACACATACAGAACCCACCACCTTTTCCCAAGCCTCACAAGATCCAAATTGGATTATTGCCATGAAAAGAGAAATTGATGCTTTACAAGCTAACAACACATGGTGTTTAGTTCCACTTCCTGCAGGTAAACGTCCAATTGGATGTAAATGGGTGTACAAAGTGAAACTTCGGTCTGATGGAACACTTGAACGTTACAAAGCTCGTGTGGTTGCCAAAGGCTTCACACAACAAGCTGGAATTGATTATCATGATACATTCTCTCCAGTGGTGAAGATGACCACCATAAGAATTCTAATTTCCATTGCATCTGCTAAGAAATGGCCTCTTCATCAGCTAGACGTCAACAACGCTTTCCTTCACGGTGATCTACATGAAGAGGTCTTTATGACAGTCCCTGAGGGCATTCCCAACCCTCACAACCATGTGTGTTTATTGAGAAAGTCCATCTATGGATTGAAGCAAGCGTCTCGCCAGTGGTTCCACAAACTCACAACCTCTCTACTTTCCATGGGCTTCCTTCAATCCAAGTATGATTACTCACTATTTATTCATCGCCAGCATTCAGACATTACCATTGTTGCCATCTATGTTGATGATCTCTTGATCACTGGATCATCCTCTTCAACTATTGATCGTCTAAAAGCCATGTTAGACAGCACTTTCAGCATCAAAGAATTGGGCTTACTACATTACTTCTTAGGTCTTGAAATTACTCCTTTGAAGAGAGGTATGGCTATCACACAGTCTAAGTTTACTACTGAACTCCTTGCAGAATCTCACCTCCCACCTTCCACCCCTGTTTGCACACCTCTGCCCCTGAACACAAAACTCAACAACACAGATGGTGACATTCTACCCAATGCCACACTTTATAGACAGCTTGTTGGCAAACTAAACTACCTCACCCATACCCGCCCAGATATTTGCTTTGCTGTCCAAACACTTAGCCAATTCATGCAAGAACCTCGTACTCCTCACCTCATTGCCCTCCATCACACTCTGCGATACCTCTCTGGCACTATTGGGCATGGCATCATTCTACATGGTTTTGACAAACCTGTGCTTACAGCTTATTCTGATTCTGACTGGGCATCCTGCCCCATTTCACGAAGATCAGTCAGTGGCTTCTTGATTCTCCTTGGCTCCTCTCCTATAGCATGGAAATCCAAGAAACAAACTACTGTCTCTAGAAGCTCATCCGAAGCTGAATATCGGGCAATGGCTCAAGCCACTTCTGAGTTGACTTGGCTAATCAGACTTCTTGAAGAACTCAATGTTGGTCCTATTCTCCCAGTCAGCTTGCACTGTGACAACCGCTCAGCTCTCCAGATTGCACAAAATCCGGTTTTTCATGAACGAACAAAACACGTCGAGATAGATTGTCATTTCACTAGAGAGAAAGTCATGGATGGTCTTATTAAACTTTGTTTCACTCCATCCTCTGAGCAATTAGCTGATGTACTGACTAAAATTCTTCCATCTTCACAACAACATCATCTCCTTTCCAAGCTGGGGATGCACCACCCTCCAGCTTGCGGACGGGTGTTAGAATATGAAGGGTAGAATAGGAATTGGTCAAGCCAGCTGTATGAGCCTTAGGCTATATATATCCATGCTCTGTAATCGATTTCAATTAATGTGAACAAGACAAAATTGGATTCCTTTTTGCTCTGCCGATGGTGGAAACAACCATGTTGCTCCACTACCAAAATTGACAGCTTTTTCCCATCTTTCTCTGCTCCAAAAAACGGCTGTTTCATTGAAACTTCTCGTTCATAATTTCTAATCCAGAATCAGTCACAAAACCCACAAATTATAACATCTTTCTAAAAGGGCTCTGGTTTTAGTGATATGACTAGAGATCAAACCATTCAAATTTTTACTGATTAAAAAATATTCAATTAAACAAGATGATAATTAGCATTTTAATTCAATTGATATTATAGACATTAATTAGCATTTTAATTAATAATTAATCTATCTGCTAATTAGTGAAATATGTTATTCAATAATATTGTTTTCACAATTTTTAAGGAGTAACAAATATATCATTATAACATCACTTTACTTTCACTACAAGAAAAATGACTTTGGGTGACAAAACTATAAAAACCAACGTCACAAATATTTTTAGTCGCCCAAACCAGTCATCCTCTCTCCTCTCTCCTCTCTCCCCTTTACCTTTCCCGACTCTCCCCTTTCCGCTCTTTTATTTGTCTCAAAACTCTGACCTCCGTCGACCAAGTTTTCCCTCCGCTAACCATTAGAAATCCGGCCACCAGCTCCACCAATCGCACCGCCTCTCTTCTTTCCCTTATTTTTTTTCTCTTTCTTCAATCTCTCCAAGAAAATCAATCGATCGTTCCAATACACCCACTTAATTTTTTTACTGTTTTGAAAACTACAACTAACAAATACTTATAATTACAAGGGTGATTATGATATATATACACCTACTTAATTTGTATCTTTGACTACTCCACAAGAATATATTGTAGTCTAAAATAACATATTTTGTTCATCAGAGAGAGTAAAAGTAAACCCAATAGATTCTTCATCTTGATTTTCTTTTTTGAGAATATTGTGATTGTTTTTGGTCCAACAATAGAGAATAAGGTGAAAAAATAGAGATCATTCTCTAAATTTAGGGAAAATTCTATATATTTTAGGATAATCTCCACAATAGGAAAGCTATTGGAATTGTGCGCTAAAAAGAATTCAAAATATATGTCTTATAATTCTCTATTTTGGAGAATTTTTTTAGAAAAGTTGTTGGACATGCTCTAATATATTGATCATTGAATCTTACCAACAATCTCTGTGTGTGTTTTCTTTCCAAAATTAAGATTTTAAGCTTGATGAGGCTTGATGAGTAGGAGTAAGGTTATTAAACCTTGGAAAGGTTTAAGTCAATCTTGCTTTAATTAAGTATAGAGCTATCATGAAAATAGGATATTGTTAGAGTACCCTGTGGTACTCACCTACCTTAATTATGTTTTTTTTTGGGTGATAATGAGCTCTAAGTGTTTAATGTGTGTGCCAAGTACTTTGCGGATGAATGATTAGGTCCTAAGTGTGATATATCTTGTGAGGATACCTGTAATAATCAAGAAAGAGACAGAAAAATAAGTGTAGGAACAAGTGTACTTGTGAAACTGGTACAAGTGGCCTAATTAAGAACGGTTGCGGATCATGAACATGGGAGATCTTTTACAAATACTTGAATAACAACTTGTTGCCGATATGGAAAGATCATCTCTACAAAATGAAGAGATGAGAATTGTATGTGTATGGGTTCATGAAAAATATTAGAGATTGAATATATATTTTTTATATTTTTAAAAGGATATTTTTGCAGAGAAAAATATTATTTTGTGGGTAAAAATAAAGGGTTGATTGAAAAAAGGAGAGAATTTCGAAGAAATTTTTTTATCGAGCCCTTTGAAGAGAGAGAGAAGTACTCCGTAGAAGATAGAATTTTTGCAGAAGAAACATCCTCTTAACTTCGCTATAGAATTGATGTGTTCATCGATCTTCACCTTTAATCTTTATTTCGTGTGATAATACACTGGATTGTTATTCTTACTATAAGCGCGATAAGATACATATATGGTCCATATGGATTAAGAATATAAATGTCGTGGAGAGTTGAGGTAGGCGAAAGGGTGTAGTTGTAGTGGGATGGGCCAACGTATAAGTAAATGAGTAATAAAACTAAAGTTCATTCATGTACTTGATCGAAATGATTCTTCTTCCAATAGCACCAATTTAATGCTCACTCCATTTTAGCTTCCTAACTAACCTACTTCTTGCCCTACCTTCTCTTTCCAATCTGCGCTTACTAAATCATATATGTCTCGTGCAATGTATCAGGCATACAAGATATCGATGAGACTTTTTAATATAATAATTTTAAAAAATTATACCAAAAAAAAACCTAGAAAGTTGCAAAACTTTTTATTAATAAATAATTAAATGTCATTCGAATTAAGTTGAATTAAATAAGAAATCCAACAACAACATAAAAAACCCTAGGAAAAGATAATCATAAAAATATAACACCCGTTGGGACGAGACAGACTAAAATTAATAATATATTATACAGGGACAAATGAAAAGATGGTAATAATGCATGTATATAGTTGTTGGTATATTATAACATTATCTAAGAGTTGTAGGTTAATATTATTTTATTATTCAATGAGAAATTTGCTCTTCTTGAATTGGGACGTGAATATAAGATTTAGTAAGTTGCAAAACATTTATATTACAAAGTGGCTTTTGTAATAACGCTTTATCTAATCCGTCTCTTTAAAGTACTGTACCTTCTTCTTAAAATATACTGATAATATTTGATATTTTATACTCGAGAACAAACATTAAGAAATATTTCATTTACATTTAACTAACTTATAAAATAATTTTCTTTCTCCAATCATATAAAATAAAAATACAATTTAGGTTGAAAATAGTGAAAAAAATAAATAAAGTGTAATTATTACTTTTAAAACATCAAACATTATTGATAAAAAAAAAATTTTCATTCAAAACATCAAATATTTTAGATCGGAGGAAGTAGGTCATTTGACTTTATTGCACATTTTTTAAGGAATTAAAAACTCTATAAATATTATTTTTTTAAATTATAAGTATAATATTATTTTAAAAAATTAATATTTTATAGAATTTTTAAATCTTTAAAAAAATGTGCAATAATATTATACTTCCTCCGTTCCACAATGGTTGTCTTTAACTATTCATGCACGTTTTCTTAAGAAGCTAAAAACTACTCCATCCGTTCGGCAAAACATGTCATTTTAGGGTGATATTTTTGTTCAAAAAAACTTGTCATTGTAGGTATTTTGCATTTCACTTTACAAAAATACCCTTGACATGATTGATGGTTTGTTAGTTGTAGTTTTTGATAAAGTAAAAAAGGAGGGTAATAATTGAGGGTAAATTAGTACATTTGTTAATTGTCTTAAAACTTGTGAAAGAAGCTAAAATGACATGTTTTGCCGAACGGAGGGAGTATATAAAATATCAACATTTTATTACATATTTTTAAATAATATCATACATATTACTAATAAGTAATAAGTATAGAATTATTTTAAATAATCAATTAAAAAATGGATATTTTATATAGTTTTTAGCTCCTTAAAAAGCGTGTATAAATAGTCCAAAGACAACCATTGTGGGATGGAGGGAGTACTTATTAGTATAATATTATTCTACATCGTACTTGCGAGCTCTTTTTCAATGCCACCTTGCTTCCTCTGACCACTTCATCTACGTCAGGCTCTTGCGTGCAATCTCCTCATCAGTATGATAGGTCGAACGTAGCAAATGAAGTTTCGAGCAAGGAGTTATCAATCTCACAAGTAAGCTTCTCGAAGGATAATCGATTTTGAAAATTCCAAATTAGAATGAAAGGTTATTTGGCGAAAAAAATCTTAGGGTTGCCAGGAAAAATATAAATATATAAGAGAATTGTGTATCACTCGAAGTATGCAATACCTTAAAGTTACCAAGTGAAATATCTGATTTCCACCCAAAATCCATACACTAGTCGTAACTAATCTTTGACCAACTCAAATAAAAGGGGTCAAAAATAAATTTCAATAGTCGTAAAATAGAATCCGTGAAAAAAAAAAATCAATGGTAAAAATCTTACACTAGTCGCAAACATTATTCGACCAAGACAATCTACCAGGCAGTTGACAAGGTTTTTAGACTTCACTTCTTCTCAGAAGCTTATGCTTTGGCCTCCCATCCCGAGCTTAATGCTCATCTCGTTCATATTGACGCTCTTGGGTAGTGAATTCTTACTTTCTTAAAAAAAAAATCCGACCGATACAAAGGGAAAAAATGAAATGTTGCATTAGTCTTAAAAAAATCCCAGTAAATAAAAAAAATATATACTGGTCACATAAAAGAATCCCAGCCAAATATTATATACTACCTCCATCTTAAAATATAAGTCTTTTTTTCAATAAAGTAAGAATTTGAGTTCAGACAGGCATGGAATTCGATAGGCTAATAAGTCAGCAGACAAAAAATCGTCGAACGTACAAGAGAAACCAGAAAAGGGCTCGGTAAACAGGCAACATGCAGTACTCTACGACAGGATGAATCTAAACAAACCTAAAACTAACAAGTTGGGAACGCATGCTAAGAACGAAGCCAAGCAATAACATAAAGTAGCACCGCTAGTCAGCAATACATCAAGGATCATCTATGGACAGTGAAGAAAAACCTCTAAGGAAGCTTTTTACCAAACACGGAGTCACCCAAAATCGTTTAACTTTAGTGCACATTTTTTAGTATAATATTATTTTAAAAAATAATATAAAAATTAATATTTGATCGAGTTTTCATCTCCTTAAAAACCATGCAATAAAATCAATAAATAGAGGTGAGACAATATCTATATAAAATACCAAAACAGAGACATGAAACGGGCTCTGATGCGATTCGCATACGTGTCCTATTTTGGATTAAAATGGTGATAATATTGCATATGTGTCATATTCTGAATTAATAAGGTATTATATTTTTTTTTATCAATATCAATTAATAAACCAATATAATTTTTCCATCTCAATTGATGGTCGGTCCCACTTATTTTTTTATAAATATTCAAACTTATATTTTAATTAGTTAGAAAACTTATCTTTTTAGATCAAATAATCTATCCAATATTTGATCAATTATTCTATGTTTTAGATAAAATTGAATATAATATCAATTTGTGCTTTAAATTCCAACAACCGTTTATCAAATTATATGATTAATTTAGATTTAAACATGTTCACATTCTCAAAAATATAACACAATTGAAAACTATATAGTATTTAATTTATATAGAGTAGTAATTTATATTAATTCATAGATGTTTGATATAATAAAATTTATAAAAAAATCGCACAACGGGCGAATAATAAAACTAGTTATATATATAATAGCTTTTAATTTGACAAATCTTGTTTTCATACGTCGTAATAATTTTTCCAACCTTTAATTTTTAAAAGTAAGGGGTCACAAAAGATATACGGCTATCGCACTACAAAAAAAGATATACGGCTAACGTGACCACCGCATTTTTGAGGGGTTGCAATCGATCTCCGATCTTAATTATTTGCTAAAAAGGTTTTCGGACCAAGTAGAAAATCTCGCTAAGTCGAAAGATTTGACATGACTTAATTAGAACCATAATACAGGTAGTAAACTATTCTTGGGTGCACTCCTTTTAATTTTTTAACACATTTTTTAAAAAGCTAAAAATTTTATTAAATATTGACTTTTTAATTATATTTTTAGAATAATTTTAATCTTATAACTAATAAATATAAAATTATTATAAAAATAATTATATATAAAATTTATATTATATATATATAGTTTATAACTCATTAAAAAACATGTCGAAAATTTAAATGTATAAACGGAAATAATATGATATAAATGGTATGGAAATGAAAAGATGAAGAGAGGACAGTGAGTGAGTAGGGACCAAATATGATTGGAGGTAGATCATCTCACTCTGAACGTACGTTAAATGCACAATGCAACCTAACAAAAACTCTAAAATGTGTAGAGGAGAGGGACCGGGAAATGCTTGAATTGGATTTTTGCACATACACAATCCAATAAACATGTTGGCCGGTCATTCTATACATGTCCATTGTTGATAATTAAATTAATTGGCATCGATCAACTCGATCGTGACTTTGTTACCGATACTGTAGTTATCACAAAAGCGTCACTCATTCACAACGCTAACTAATTATTTCGTTACTCGGTTGAATATATTGACCAAAGAGTCTCAACACTAACAACACGTACTTGCAAGTAGACCTGTCTAAATATAACCCGACCCGAAAACCCGACTCGAACGCCCGGTAAAATTTGGGTCAGGACCCGAAATTTTTTTCCGACCCGAACTCGTAAACCTGGTAATTTTCTGGGTCATCTGGGTTTCGACCCGTTGACCCGATTGACCCGATAATTTTGACCCGATTGATCCGATTGACCCGGTGATCCGATTGACCCGATTGATTTATAATTATATATGATTAATTTTTTTAATGCAGATTTCAATTTATTTACATTTTATAACTACAATCACTTGATATTTCATTTTCAAATCAACTTTTATGTTTATTTGTATTGTGTAATACTCCCTTCAATCCATAGTATTTGATTTTTTTATTTTTCATCACATTTTTTAAGAAGATAAAAAATCTAAAAAATATTAAGATATTAAAATAATTCTATGCTTATTACTAATTGCATGAAATTGTTTTTTAAAAAAATTATTTAAAAATTTGATATTTTATATATTTTTAAATTTTATTAAAAATTACAAGAGATAATAAAAATTAAATATTTTTATCAGATACAGTATATAATTACAAGTATTAAAACTTATTAATCACGTCTTTAATTTTACCATTTCAAAATTATCGCAAAATAACCAAATCATGATTTTTTTAATTTAAAAAAAAATTGGATAAACCCGAAATCGACCCGATTTGACCCGAAACCCGGTCAAACCTGAGTTCAAATCAATCCGGATCTACCCGGGACCCGTTTTACCCGAAACCTGAAATGACCCGACCCGAACCCGACCCGAATGACCCGATTGACAGGTCTACTTGCAAGTGTCAAGCACGTCTATAATAACACTATCTAATTAAACACCACTTTTGATGAAATCGTCAATTACACAAGGTAAAGGATCTAACCTTAATTAATTCTCTCCATTTAGTCTTTGGTTGTTAGGGTTGATTAATACGGAGTATATTATAGCCAACTTTCACCTGTTTCTTTACCGAAATCGTCATCGAAGAATGAATATCGTATCTGTTCTATGTTTTCGTCGTTGTTCATATAATTTGTGGCAGATCGAATAATATATTCCCCGACACATAAGGACAAGTTTAATCCATGAATACAAATTACCAACAAATTAATCCATGAATACACATTTGAGGCTCGTCACTTGATTTTATTTCAAGCGATCAATGTAGACTCATTGTCATCACTAGACTACAATGCAAGATCATAAAGGAGCAACAATGGGGCCACATAAACTAGGACAATTTTAAAGTTCATCTCTCGAGTATGTATGGGAGACCAGTTTTGATTAGTTGGTTGCCTTAATCAATTTATAGTGACGAGACCTATATCCGTCGCCTGAAAGCAATTACTATGAACTTAAAATAATACTTCCTCTATTAAGAAATATAACTTCTTTTATTTTGGAAATTTGGTTTAAAATAATATCAACTATCAGATATAAACCAAAATAATTCGAACAAAAAAAATGTCAAAATAATAAAAAAACTATTAAACTATGAACTTAAAATAATACAGAATTTAAAATCAACAAAAAATAATACAAACTATGACCTTCTCAATTAAAATAATACAAACTTTTAAACTTTCATTAGAGGAACAATCAAAACAAAATTTTATTTATCAAAATTTTAAAAAATCCATAAATAGTTACACTTTGCACAAATCCATCCTCTTTATTTTTAAATACACCAAAATCACTATTTATTTGTCAAATTAAAAAACACTTTTAATTTGAAATTATATAAAATCATACCCACTTTATCCATAATTTATCAAAAATAAAAAATAATCATAGCCGTGCTATAATTCATGTAATTTTCTGTAATTTTAAAAACTAGGGTTGTATTTCACAAAGTTGTAACAATAAATAATAGTTTTGATCTATTGAAAATATAGACGGTGGAATTGTGCAAAATATGACTAATTATGGATTGTTTTTGTAATTTTGATAAATAAAATTTTATTTTGAATCTTATCTGAATCCAAGTTTAAGATTTTATATTATTTTAAGTCAAAATGCATAGTTTGTATTATTTTTGGTTAATTTTAAAGTTCGTATTATTTTTTGTTTATAGGTTGATAGTTTGTATTATTTTGAGACTTTTTTTTATTTGTATTATTTTATGTCATTTTCTTTATTTTTTAACACGTCTTTTAAGGAGAAAAACTATATAAAATATCATATTTTTATTTATAATAATGTAGTATTTATTAGTAATAAATATAAAATTATTCTTAAAAATAAAAAAAATTAATACTTTATATAGTTTAAAAATAACTAATTTTTTTACATCCGTTCAAAAATAGATGTCATTTGGCTTTTTAACACCTTTTTTAAAAATTTAAAAATTATATAATATAATAACTTTTTATTTTTATTTATAATTTCACACTTATTATTAAAAATAATACAAACTATTAAACAATATGTATTCCTGAAATGTAGTATATAACTTATATTATTTTTTTAATGAAACATTTAAGCCACATACAATAATATGAGGAACGTTTAATAATTTACCTCGAATTATGGTTCTATAACTTAAATCTTAATTTTAAACAAATAATCTCTCTCTATATATATTTTATGTAACATCATTTTCATAATAATATTCTACACAAATAAAATCGATCAAACTTTATTTATTTCCAATTTAGTTATCAAAATTCATATCTATATAATAACGCCATATTAGAGTTCTTTAATTATATTTTATCTGTATCACGTGTTACATTATCACTATTTTATCAATTTTTTTTAAAAAATATGTTATGATGTAAGAATTATACTAGTTTTGTTTATGTTTCTTAAAAATGTAAAAATGAAAGAATGACATATTTTACTCAACAGATGAATACTTTATATACTACGGAGTACTCCCTTCCTTCCATAATACATGGGCTTTTAGCCCTTGATACAGCCTTTAATAAAACAATTCACTTTTTAAAACATCATCATCAGTGGCGGAGGCAGAAAAATTTCGAAGGGGGGCACAATTATACATGTACGATATAGTTGTGGATTAAATTCACATAAAAAATTATATGTAATACGATAATACATTATGTTATTTTAAGATCAAATGTTATCGGTTTATGATAAAACGCTATCATTTTTTCGCGCCTAAAAAAAGAAATATAAATATATAAATGAAATATCCGAAAAAAATAACTAAATAAGTATAGAAAACACAATCTAATAAACATTAAGTTAAGGTTATGGTTGTTATATGAGCTAACGCTTGACTCGAGTTTAGCTCAATAAAAGCTCGGCTTGAGCATCATTTACAAAATGAGTTGATTACGAGCACATTTTTATGCTCAATTCATAATTCAGCTCGGATCCATTGAAACTCAAATAACACGAATTTTGTGAAATTTACAAATTTTCTTTTAACTTACTATGTCATGAGCAAGTAAAGTTGCATAATACTTGAAAAAAAAAACTCAGCTCGATCAATTAAGCTCGTTCACTTACTAAAAAAGTCGAGTATGAGTTTAAGTTCAAATATAGGTTCGACTCGAGCTTGACTTGTTTCTAAATGAGATAAATATAATCAAACAATACTAGACTTCTTTGGCTCGAATAACAACCTAGTTAATATATAACTTGTTGCACTCATAACTTATAATAATGTATAACCAGATATAAATTTTTTAAACTTGTATAACTTCTTATCTAATTGTCGAAATGATTAATATAACCTCTCATTTCGAAGCTCTCAAGATGAATTATAGTATGTGAATTTTAATTTAAGTAAAATATAAAAGCATTATAGTCTATTGAAACAAAATTAAAGTGATTAATATACCTTTAATTTTAAAACAGCCTTAACTTTTTACTCATATGTCGGATTAAGGCGTATTATATATCAAAACGAAGCTATCGACGAGGAAAATACACATAGGTAGTTCGTCAAATTAAATGAGAGAGGGGGCACGTGCCCCCTAGGCCCCCTTCAGCTCCGCCCCTGATTATCATCATTCCACTAATTTATATACTATACGGAGTACTCCCTTCCTTCCATAATACATGGGCTTTTAGCCCTTGATACATCCTTTAATAAAACACTTCACTTTTTAAAAAACATCATTATTCCACTAATTTTTTCATAATTTTTTTTAATATCTACTACACATTTTAACCAATCAAAATCTCTTAAAAAGTCAACAATACATAAATTATTATAAATCATTATAATTCTCTATATAAAAAATATAAAATGTCATCTATTTTAAAATAAAAACTATCTTCTAAAAGCCCATGTATTGAAACCTAGAGTATTTTATACTGTAGTGTCCTAGCATGGAATTCAGTGGGGAGTTTGTTGCAGAGAGGGAGAAGTTACGGCTACCTTAAACAGATCCGAAGAGTTCACAACATAAAACCCAGATATTTTTGTTTATAAAAAATCTATGGAAAATAGAATATAATAATGTTTCACATATTTGTTTATTTTTCTGTTTGTGTAAGAGTATTATTGTATATCATTTTTAATTTATTTTAATGTCTCAAACTTTTTTTTTTAATCCATTCTCTTTTCAACTAACTTAAAATAAGTATTATTTTAATAAAGTGATAAAATAAATTATTAGCAAGTAGCGGAGAACCATACCCGAATAATTGATAAAAATTATGCGTAGTAATATGTGCAGACGTGGCAAGAAACTAGCGTGCCATGTTGGCTACTTAGCAGACAACTGGGATGTCAATTATAGGGCCCAATTTAGTGAAGATCACTTACTCATTTATTTATTTTTTAAAAATATTTTTATGATTTTTTAACATATTTTACACAAATGTGTGTATGAATTATAAGAACAATATTTTTCTATTTTTTTAAATAATAATAATAATTTTAACATAAATTAATTTTATAACACATGATCTGATAGAGATGATCTCGACCGGAGCCAGTTTTTTAATCCATTCTTCTTATAAAATAAAAATGGGAAATTTCTCCATCATTTTCTTACATATGTCATGTTGCTATTAAATTTAATAAACATACAATAAACACCACAAATTAAAAGTTATAATAGATATTTGTGAGCCAAGAAAAATGAAAAATTAAATCTTTAATTTACATAATATCAATTTTTGATGAGTGAAAAGATAATCATGAAGGACGCATATTGATTATGAGTGTGACAATTCTAGAAATTGGATTCCTTCAACATAAAAATAAAGTGTGTTTTTTAAGTGGTGGTTGATTAGCTTGAGAATTGAGTGGTGAATTGATTTTGATAGCCAAGAGAAAAAATAAAAATAATGACAAATTTACAAATTCGTACTTCATAAATTGTTCATATCATATACTCCGTATATGATAGCAATTTAGTGATCGAATACTATATGATATAGATAATATATAAATGATTGCTATGAAACTAACAAGGGGGATCCAGCGCAATTAAAGTGCGGTGTGTTTTATAGGGACCCTCACGAAAATGACCGACTTCATTCAGTTTAATTTTCGGCACTATATACGTACTTTACATTTATAAGCCCACGCATAAATAAATAAATAAATAAATAAATAAATAAATATTCAATGGTCTAATGGTTGCGGGGTTAGATTTTAGAGGAAATTGGGCTACTAGTTTATCCCTGATTGTGTTCCTGCTAAGATTGAAGACATTATCTGTCTGGACACTCTTGAACGATGGTATAACCGTAGTTGATCATCTCCAAATCATCGTCTTGTATAAAAAAAATGGGCCGGTAGGACAATTTCCTTAACCAATTAACCCAATGTCTACCGGGTAGTCTATATTAACCTAATGTCTTATCGGGTAGCTATTTGGCATTTACTGTACATTTTCTCTCTCGTTTGGCTTCTCCCTCGCTTCTCCGTTTCTCTGTTTCTTTGCTTTCAAATGGTCATCATCTTCCATTTCTTTCTCGATCATCGTTTTCATTTTCTATTACTGAACAACAATGGCATGTGAAGGTTAGTTTACTTGTAATGTAGTATTTTTGTTAGGGTTTTCTGATCATGGATGAACCAGGGTTTGACTGTTTAACTTCTTTTTTTTAACCCTGGGTTGATTCTTTTTAGTGTGTTTCAATATTGTGCAGGCTCTAGCATGTCTGGTTTGGGAGAATATAAAAACACTTTCAATGTGAGTGTAGTTTATTTTGTTCGTTGTGTTCTATTTTTGAACTTTCGTTCGATGTTTTTTCAATGATGTCAGTTGTTTGTGTGTTTATGTTTATGGTTTGTAGGATTATTCTTATTGGCTTAGTGATAAAGAACGTTTTCCTGCTCGGGGTAATTTATATTTTTACCCCCGATGTTTGTGAAATCATTAAAGAAGGTTTGTCAGCTGCCGATATTGAGTAGCTCAAGAATAGCTATTTTAGTTTAATTTTTCAGCAGGCTTCTAAACTTCGTTTTAATATTCAGTTAGTTCATTATATGGTTATACATGAGATTGTAACAAACAAATTGTGGGAATTTTAGGTTAGAGTTGGGGGTCTTTTGTCTCGTTTTTCCTTAGTTGAGTTTCATCTTATAACTGGTCTTCCAGTTATATAATACGATACTTTACTTCTTAAGCCTGTCACATTTAAAGAGTTCTTTGGCAATGCCCGTGTCTCTTATTCTGATATTGTTAAGACTTTTAAAGTTGTGCCTAAAAAGTCTCTAAAAAAGTTAGTGATGGTGAAGCTTTTGATTATTGGGAAGGTTTTGTTGTTTAAACGTTCTGAAGTTGTCAGCTTGAACCATTTAGCGCTTGCTTGTGATTCTAAAAAATTTAAAAGGTATCATTGAGGTCGTGAATGTTACCAGCATTTGTTTAAATGTTTAAGGAAGGTGTCATCTATTGACATGTTTGGGAAAGAAAAGGGTGTATATGTGCTGTATGATATCCTTTAGCCTTCCAGGTGATGTTTATTCACTTTTGGTTTTCACTACTCATAGTTTATTTCTCAGTTATCTGTCATGTTGAAAATCGGGTTGTGTGGCGTGTGTGTGTGTTTAATAGATATGGATTCTTGAAACTTTTCCATGTATTGCTCAAAAGCTTGGATGTAGTTTTCATTATGTTGACAACGACCCAACCTCCTTGCATTGAGTTTGTAACGTGAAAAGTAAATGTGAATAAGCTTTATCTCTATTCGACGGAGAAGTGATAAGCTTTTATTCTTTGTTTAATCCTTTGTCGCCTAACTGTCATGATTTGTTATCCTATGTTTAATCCTTTGTCAGCTATCTGTTATTTATTTGATTATAAGCATTCTTGTATGTGTAAAAACATGCTCCATTATATCCAAAGTATGTTGAATTCTCAAGGAAGGCTAGGATGGAATTCCAGGAAGAATTTGAAGAACAATTTTTTGATTCTCTTTGTTTTGAATGTTATTGTGAACCTCGATCAGATCCTCCTTAACATACGATTGCGAGGCATGTTAGGAAGGATTTTTACTTGAAGTTTCTTGGAGACAATGCTCATGGTGCTTCTGTACCTGCTTCTGCTACTCTCACCCCTTATTCTCTTCATTTTTCAGTTTCATTGGCAGTCCCCTTGACGTGCTCGAGCGTTAAGTGATGTAGGAGGATAATTGAATGTAAATATATAAAAATATAACCACAAGCAATCAGTCTAGCATATCAAATAAATTCAAGACTCCCCCGTTGTAGTGTAAGAGAATCGGGTTTGATCCATGAGAGTGGGTCAGCGGATCCAAAGTAGTCCTCAAACAATGTTCTGTAATCGGCCAGGAGTCACCCGACGTCGACTAGAAGCAGTTGATGTCGATCAGAGACAGTCGATCTCGGGCTCAACAACTCAGCAATAGGGTTCAGAAGCCCTCGATGTCGAACAGAAGACCTCAACATCGAGTACAACCTGTGCAGAACACAGAAACAGCAAACAGAAGCGGTCGACGTCGACTAAGGCCAGTCGATATCGATTGAGCAAAACAGTTGATCGACTCAGAAAACTATCGATCGATATGGGACAGTCGATGTTGACAAAAAGAAGTCGATATCGAGAGCAAAAACAGAAAACCAGAAACGTCGGCAGGGGTTGCCGAAGAACAAAAGGATGAATGAAGAAGCAATGATCTAGAAAAGCAAAGGTTTCGGTTCATTGTGTCATTGTTTCATCGTTTGTCAGCTATCTATCTGTTAAATATATATGATGACAAATGATTTTATGCAGGAAATATATATGTGCTGATGTTATGATGACAAACGAATACAATCAAAATGGTGAAGTGAATTTGAGAGACGAAATTGGGAGGTGGACACTCGCGAGCGAAATGGGGAGATTGAAAAGCGAGATGGGTACGTTGAGCCACACATGCAGGAGGTTAGGGATGACCAGTGGACATTTACCTAATAACTCTCGGATGGTGGATATTTAATTAATTAGGTCTTATTATATGGCTAGTTACTTTTCTATCCCTAGATTTTATATCTGTTAATTTTGAAACTTATAAATAACATTAACTTGATTTACGCCATACATTATCTGATCCGAATAGGGGAAGATCCTCTTTGTGCTCAAGGGTGGCAGTCGCCCTCCCCCTCCCCTAGAACAAAAATAAAATTCAATATACATATTCCTTTCGTCGATAGTTTCGATTTAATATATTATTTCATCGATAGCCAACTTTGCTTTCTCTCTAGATTCGGGTTTACATGTTTTTAAAGATCCTCCTTCGGACACTAGTCGGAATATTATTTTCGACGATTTTAGAGGAGTTTGGTTGCCTCGATCTACTTGTATGTCTTTCCTTTAAGGGGTGTTCTAGTTTTGAGGAGCTCCGCTCTTTGCCTACAAAAAAAAACGTTTCAAGAATGAAACGATATAAATTATTTTCCTCATTATTTGCCAAATTAATATACTTCTATTGTAATTATCATTTGTTAAAATTTATAACTTAATACTATAATTAAACCCGAAAACTTTAAATTAGTATGTTATATTAAAATATTTGAAAACCGTGAAATAAAGTATGCACAATTTGTGTTTTTATTCTAGTTACACGTTCATAATATTGATTTTTTTTTTGGAAAAAATAGGGTTTAATTTTACACCCCCTCAACTAATCGCTTTTGAATCCCCCACTACATCCAAATGAGGTAAAATTACTAAACTAGCATTCCCTCCTATTATAAATATAAGAGTTTTTACTTTTTTACACGTAGTTTAATAAGATAAAACATATTAATTTAATTTTTTTAATTTTTTACAATTTAATATTATTTACTAATAAGTATTATGTTGTGAAACAATTAATAAAAAAAATTAATATTTTATAAATTTTTAACTCCTTAAACTTCGCGTAAAAAAGTAAAAAGTCTTACATTTATGTCGGAGGGAGTATTACCTCTGTCTTAAAATATAGATCGTTTTACTTTTTGACACGTTTTTTAAGGTGCTAAAAACTATATAAAACATTAAATTTTTTTATTAATTTTTTAAAATAATATTATATTTATTAAAAATAAATATAATATTATATTTATAAATTAATAAAAAAATAATATTTTATATAGTTTTTAGCTCCTTAAAAAACTTGCTAAAAATAAAATGATCTATATTTTGAGATGGGGGAAGTTGTTTTTTAGAGTTTTTAATTTTAATAATATATAGTGTTAAATGAGGTAAAACTAATATATATTAAGATTTTATTAGTTTTAATTTGAAAGATGATTTTTAGCACCTACTCATCTCAAACTTTTTAAATCTTTTTTTAATATATTTATAAATCTATTTTTTTTAAGAGGTAAATCTATAGATTTGTAAACGAAATTACAAAAGGACAAGAGAAGAGACCTTGTCACAAAACAAAGGCTGACGCCCAACACACCCCCGAACCCAGTGTGTATACCCCACAAAAAATTCCCTATACAAGTTCTCTCATATTATTTTGCTTCTCTCTTATAAACTAATTTGTATCAATCATACTATAAGTTAGAGTTATCGAACATCTTCCTATCTTATAAAAAATTTAACAATTTAATTTAACATATATTTTATAACTCTAACCTATCAACTTTAATTATCCTTCACTTTACCTACTCTATCAACTTTATGTTACCAAATAGTGCCTACCGTTGAAATAACACATTAAGGCCTCGTTTGGTTAGTCAGTTAAAAACACAGGAAGTTAAAAAACCCAGGAAGTAGGATATACTCCTGTGTTTGTTTGACAGAATGATACAGGAATTTAACTTCCCGGGAATTTCAATTCCTTCAAATCGTAGGAAGTTCACTTACCTAGGGGGACTAGGTAAGTTCAACTTCCACCCTTTTTAATGTGAATTTATTTATTTTCCTATTTATATTACTAAAAACTAAAATTCAACCAAACAACTTTTTTCAATTCATGGGAACTGGATTTCACTGGAATTCAATTCATGGAAAGTAAGTTCCCGGGAATTGTACTTCCCGCATTCAACCAAACGAGCCCTAAGAAGGAAAAACTATTAGTATATAAAAAGGTTTTAAATTTACTATCTGATATTTTTTATTAAAAAAATAATTAAAACTGATTGTTTATATATACTTTTTTAGTTAAAAAAACATACATAAATAAAAAAATAGAAGTATTGAAGAAGATGCCTTTAATTTGTCCTAAACAAAAATTAGATATGACATGTTTATTTTATTTTTTTAAATGACAGTGGTAGTCGGGTCAAAAAATAAATAAATAAAATGACAGCGGTAGTTTGACTTCCTAAATGGGAAGGTTGTTAGCCTCCTTTTCACCCAAGAAAAAGGTGATTAGGACCAATTAAGATCGTTAACCTCCTTTTCATAAAAAAAAAGGTGATTAGGCGATTTCAAAAAAAAAACCCTATACTCTTAAATATTCATATTTGGAAAAATCTCTCTAAATACATCCATTTATTTAGTTATTTTAATAATAAATTATAAAATTCACTCATTTGTATTTAGAAAAATAGTTAATAATTTGGTTTCTTATCGTATCTTAGATCAGTCAATTGGATTATCTGAGTTCTGTATAAATCGGGTTTTGGATCAATTGAGTAACCATAAATGAGTTGTATCTCCATCATTCTAATCACCCGAACTACTTTATTTCCACGAGATTGCTTATTTCCAGCAATTACAACAATTGGAAGCAAACTCGTGAAGTTTCGTTATTGACGAAAAACAAATTAGGCTTCGTCACCAATTCTTGTCTTCTTCCACTTTCTAGTCCTTGGTGTGCAATTATAAGTCTTCATGCTCTTTACCAAGAACCAGTGGTGGCTTCATTGAAGGATGACGAGCGGGGAAACCGGTCGTTGGATCTTACCAAAGAAATCTCTAAACTCAAATACTAATATAGCAAGCAAGTCAAGATATCGTCCCACAAAGAGCATGTGATTAGTGTGTTTCATTGCTAACAGTTCAAACAAAAAGGCATAAAACAGAGTGATAATTGAGATCAAGTAGTAACAAAGCAATAGTGAATAAAGAGATATAGCATGGATGTGTATGGTTTCATCAGCACATCTCAAAATGGTTGGTTTCTCGATCCTTGAGTTTCTTCTCATTTATTACTCTAGATAGTGGTTTATGTATGCATGATAGGTGATCACACTTCTTACTCTAGCACGTGGGTCGAGCAACATTAAGTCCCAATATCCTAGCACCTAAACAATATTACTCTTGTATTAGCAACTTTATCACCTAGTTGTCAACCTAGTCATTGCCTCTACTAAATGTAATACTCCTAGATGTCGATCTTCTTACACTATCCAAATTCCTGAACCATTCCCATAGGATGTGTTTGCTATTGCGGATTCGACCCCCTAATGTGGTTGTTGTCTAAACCCTAGCACGATGCAACTATATCTAGTTCATGACTCTAAATATAAAAACAACATAAAGAAATAAAGCATAAAGGATATGGAAATAATATAAATGAATAAAACCTGGAATTATCCCTCACAATACGCCAAACTTATGTCAAACTTATGTCTTGAATTGTAAGCAAATCAAGGGAATCAACCTAGCATATGACCATCCCTAAACTAAATATAAAAAGAAATGAGTACTTAGGGTTCCTCCGTCCCAAGAGGAAGGCGGAACCCTCTCAAAGAAGTGATGAATGAATTGTGAATTGAATGATGAAAAACCCTAGCTAGGCTAGAGGTTCTTATATAGTGCTTGAATACTGCTAAAAAACCCTAGGATTCGTGCTTAATATGCAAGCAAAGAATATTCAAAAGATAGAAACAAATCACTATCAGATAAGGATCTGACGAGTCGAATTTATCTATAGAGACACCCGCAAATCAACCATCAGCGTTCGCGGCTAAAACACTATCGCCCGCAGGTCCTGTCATGACCGCGACACTACAATAGTCATTGCAGCGACTTCTGCTTTTCAACCTTTAGCACTTCGAATCTCATCCCGACATCTTCATGATCGTTGTAGGCCTTTGAAATAGCTTTCCAACGCATGGTCATAATAGTCAATTGGACATCTGAGACCATGAGAAATTGCGTTTTAAGTTCAGCTCGTCGTGTGGATAGCTTTTGTGGTTCGCTATCATTTCAACTTTTAACCTTGATTCCTCACTCCCTTGTTCCTCGACTTTCTCCACACTCTTTGGGACTTTTTTCTCAAGCTATCCTTAGCTCCATTGTTCCATGTTTGCTCCACCAACCAAGCTCGGATCTATTATCTATAAATAAACACTAAAGTAGTGTAGATTCTGACTTCTTTCACAAAGTATGTAATATATGGAATTAGCTAGAATGGAGACTGTATTACAATACAAATATACCTAAAACTAACCTATTATGCATGTCAAACTATGCATTATCAAACTTGCAAAACACATAATTTTTCTGTAAAAAAAATGCATAACAAAGGTTCTATTTGCACAATTTATTGATGGAAATAAGATTATACTTAAAGTGTGGTACATGTAATACATTAAGAAAAGATAAATACTAAAAAAGCATAACAGATCCCTACGATTGAATAGGATGCTAAAAAGGAAACAAAAGATTTATTTGGTAAAACCATTTGAAATGGTTTACTTAAGGAATTCATAGTGCGAAAATGAGATTTATCATAACACATGTGGTATGTATTTCTAAAATAAAGCCAGAAGTTTTCACTAAGGAGTTAAAAATACCCGTTATATTGCATACTAGTGTAGATCCCGTCCCGTGTACGGGGAATACGTTAATCTAAATATAAATTATTTTTTCCTCCAAAAAATAATATAAATATAAATAAAATTAGTTCGACAGGTTATATATAATCTAAATATCTTTTAATTAGATTCTCTCAAAATATAAATAAAATTCACATTTTAAGGTACTACGTAAAATTTTTTTCCCTAATCTATGGTTAATTAAATCTCATGTAATTTAATTAGATAGTTGATTTTTAAAAATATTTTAATATTCTTTTTTTATTAAATATGTAGTATATATCTATTACATTAGTTTACTAAAATATCTATGTACGGATGGATTCTGGCTACATATGTGGCTATATAATATTTTAATTATTTATTTTGGCCACAAAAAATAATATAGATAGATATAAAATAACAATTATTAAATGATTGATTTTGATATAAATAATTATTTCCACCAAAAAATAATCTAAATATATATAAATAAAATGGCACCTATCAAATATTACATATTTATCTATTAATATTTTTTTTTCTAAGTATGACTATGAAAATTAGTTTTATTAATTCTTTTTATTATTACTACTACTATATTGATATAGTTTTTTCCTTATATAATATTTACTCTTTTATAAGATATTCCATCTATCCAATTATATGTGTTAATGGTAAAATAAAATAATTATTTTATTAGATTTCCTTTTTGACGGGAGAAAGCTTTGCGAGATGCACTCACGCGCCACCACGTATGCAGATGCACTCACGCGCCGCCACGTAGGCACCAATGCATCGGTTTTAGTATAGAAAAAATTTGCTCAACAGGACACTTTGGAAGATCAAATTAAATAGATGTCCACCACTCCATCCAAATAAAGTAAATGTCCACAACTGCCTTTTCCTTTCTCCATGTGCCCCCCCTCGACTGCCTCCCTCCCTCCCTCGTTGCACCACTGTTTCCCGTTGCAAAGCCTTACCGGAGAAGAACGAAGAAGACTACTCCTATCAAATGTCATCCTCCATCTCGCGTTTGGCTCAGGCAAGGCAAATATCCGTCTTTATCCTAACAGATCCCTTTAGGTTTGGTCAGATCCGACTCTCCCTTGGTCGAATCTAGATCTGAATTTGTGTGTCGGTTGTTTGATTTTGCTGTTTCTCTTTTCAATTTTGTTAATCAAATCTGATTTTGTGTTGAATCTCCTCCAATCTCACAATTTGAGATCGACTAGGCTTCCGATGCGTTTGAATCTTGACCTGTTCACCTTCCGATTTGAGATCGAGAGGGGATTCGTCTCCATCGGAACCTGTTCGCTTGCCTCTCTCGCCCTTTCTCGCTCCGCCTCCTCCATCGGATGTCCTCCTTCGTCGCCCAAATCCCTCTAGATCTGAAAGCCATGGAAGTTCCGATGAGAAGCACTTCGTCTCCCATGTCCTTGCCTTTTTCGCCGCCTCCGACGGAATCGATTTCAGCAAGGATGGTTGGATCTCGCTGGCTCTGCTCGATTTCAGCAAGGATGATTGGATCTCTCTGTCGATCTGTGGTGGATTCTCCAAGCCGGCGAGGACCTCCCCTCTGTCGATGGGGGCTTCTGAAATCAAAGTGCAAGGAGGCCACCCGATTTCGTGTTCACGGACGCCTTCCATTTCTTCTAGAGAGAGAGGATATCCAGCTCTGGATTACGCTGAAAGAGTGTTTGTTGGTGAAATTTCAGGTTTGGCGCTGCTTAGGTTAGGGATGGAGTGGTGAGAGATCTGTTAAACCGCGCTTTCAAGCTGGAATCGACGAGGTGAAGATACTGATCCGTGTTCCTGGTTCGGAGTTCGATGCTCCGACTGAAACGTTGTGGCTCTGTATGTAATTCATTCTTCATCTCCTTTCAGTTTCATATTTGTTTTTTCTTCTTCTGAAAATCAACTTAGGATAAGCTTGTATATAAGCTTAATTTACCAATTGGATAAACACTACATAAATTAATATTAAGAATTTACCAAAAAAAAATTAATATTAAGAAAGTGTTGAAGCAATTGTTTATCAGCAGCTTTTATCGATGTGTGTGTGCCTTGATTTTTTTTTTTTTTGTGATTGTGAAGAAATTTAAGTTTGTTATCAAATTGCACAAAATTAATGAATTATCTTGATTTTAGTTGTCTAATGTTTTACATGGTTTGAGTTTGGATATTAGCAATTTTAACAATTTCAGCAACTGCTGAAATGCGGACTACAATAAATTTTGATGTTCCTTGCTTTAAATCTCATTTAAAAGCCTCTTAGCTCAATGGTAGAGCGATGTGCTTATGCGCAAATACGTGGGTTCGAATCCCGCATAGGCTAAATTTTATATCCCGCAATACGGTTTCAGCAAGTCCAGTTTCAGCAACCCCGGTGTCGAAGTGGTGACGCGAAAAAAAAAGAAAAAAAAAGCAACTCCGGTTTCAGCAACACGGTTTTAGCAACTCCGATGTCGAAGCGCTGACGCGAAAAAATAAAAAACTAATTTCAGCAATTGCAACAACAATTTAAGCAACTCCGGTTTCAGCAACCCTGGTTTCAGCAACTTCGATTTCAGCAACGCGCGAAAAAAAAAAACTAATTTCAACAATTTCAGCAACTGCGGTTTCAGCATCTTCGATGTCGAAGCGCTGACGCGAAAAAATAAAAAACTAATTTCAGCAATTGCAAAAACAATTTAAGCAACTCCGGTTTCAGCAACTCCGATTTCAGCAACTTAGGTTTCAGCAACGCGCGGAAAAAAAAAACTATTTTCAACAATTTCAGCAACTTCGGTTTCAGCAACTTTGGTTTCAGCAACTTCGGTTTCAGCAACGCGCGAAAAAAAAAAAACGCTGAAATAAGAGTTGCTGAAATCTAATGTGCTGAAACAGGAGGGGGGCACTGGGGCGCGCGTGGGGGGGCAAAGGGGGCAAGGGAAGGAAGGTGGACATTTTGCCAATTTGGAAGGGAAGGGTGGACATTTTACTAATAAAGGCCCTAATTATGGCCTATAGCACAATTCCCCCTTTAGTATATGTATATAGATTCCCACCTCAGGTGCAGCTGAAGCTTGGCCTAATAAAGCCCTGAGTTGAGTGCATTGATCCAAAAATAAACTAGGAATAAAAGGAATAGATGAAGAAGCATCATGTGTTGATTCAACTTGAGAAGAAAACTTCTTAGAGTTGCAATTGTTCTTAGACCCAAATCCAGGAGGAAACCTATGCAACTTGTAAAACTTTGCAATCAAATGCCTAGTTTTCTTATAATAATTGTAGACCATGTTCTTCGTATCAGTACCCTTTAGCTTGGAACCAAGAATCCCGGATGAATTATCCCCAACAGAAGCAATATCAACGGAGATAGAGGAAGAAGATGATACTGCACATTGTTTTTAATTTTTCTTCTTAAGTAAGCATTGAATAAACTTGAGCAAAAGTCAAAACTCAAGGCATCATAAGAATATTTTCACAGGTTGGAAGTGTAACTCTCATTCAACTCCATCAAGAATCTAACTAGCTATTGATCAACTTTATACTATGCAAAATCACTGCAAAACCAAAACTACAAACGAGAAGTGATTGCAAGTTGAACAACTCGTCCCACAAATGTTTGTTTCTTGTGAAATAAGTTGTAATGTCGTCAAATCCTTGAGTTATTATGCTGATTTCCTTTTAACATCATATATCAAAGTGAAATTCAATTGACCAAATTGATTACACAACGCATTCCAAATACCATCATTGATCATTTTCAACCCCTAAAACTAGTACCATAAAAAATTTGTCATGACGAATAATGCCAAGATTATCAAAAGGGTAAAGATAGAACGAATTTGAGGCATCAACCAAAAGTTTCCATGACGAATGACATACACGATCAAGAAATAGAGACAAAAGAAAAAAAAATTAGAGAGAATAAAATCGTAGAAAAGCGATTGGGGATTAGAAAACAAAGAAGAAGAAGAAGTGATCACTAGATCTATGCAGTGATATTGAAAGAACAATTAAGAAAGAAATCCAAAATCTAATGTCATGTTGAATTCCTCCTTTCGTGAAAACGAGATCAATTGATCTCCTGCAACCGAGAGAATGAAGAATAGAGAGGAAGATAGAGTAAGAGAGAGCTTGAGAAAATGTGTTTTATTACACAACATATGAAATTACAAGATGAATGAACAAAGCTATTTATAGAGGGTTTGTAACTACCTCAACTTTTCTTCCTAACTAACTAAGCTAACCCAACTTCAGTTCTTGTCGATCGTGTATTAACAAAATGTAAAATAATTCCCATAATTTAATTAAGAAGACGATAAATCATACATACATAACCCTTATAGTGTTTTATGTTAACAAATTTGGCTCATTGAATTAAAAAGATCAATGGATGAGATTAAAAGTAACTTCTGGTTATTCGGTGGTACTAGGTGATTATTCGTTGGAATAAAATTATTCGATGCTAATTAATGAACGATTATTCGTTATAATAAAAATTATATTTTAACACTTTTTATATGGACAATTAATTACATTGTTATAGAAGAATAATTAATGCGTCTATGATAAGACATATGTACATCGGAACCAACCTAGCTATATATATACATAGAGAGAGAGATAGCGAGAGAGAACAACTTTCCTATGAGGACACCTCTTACCATGTAATGGAGGGACAATTGTGGACCCTTGGATTAAAAGAAATGAAGGGAGGAGATTGATTTAAAAAAACACAGTTAACTGTATAACCAACTAGTATTCATATTTAACATTAAATATGACTACTAGTTGGTGTAGCCGTATCTTTAAATATGAATAGTAATATGCAATAGTAAATTTGCATTAGTTTGTAAAATATGAATATTTAATAACTTAGATTTGCATAATTATGTTATTAAATATGAATATTAACATATTTGGTGAATAATAGTTGGTGGTTACAAGTTTTAAGCGTTTAATCAACTAGTATTCATATTTAACACTAAATGTGAATACTAGGTAGTTACACGCTTCTTTCAAAACAAATGCTGACCCTTGATTCTTTTAAATCTAATGGCTGAAATTTGTCCCTCCGTTACATGGTAAGAGTTGTTTCACCGGAAAAAGCCCCTCTCTCTCTCTCTCTATATATATATATATAATGTTATTCCAATCAAATATTTATTCTCCCGTTTTTTTGGTGTTGGAAAACCAACTATATATTAATCTATCTATTACTACTATTAAATCCAAATCATCTTCATCTCATATGGCATCACCAGGAGTTTCTATTCCACATGACGAAGTTTGGGACATACCGTGCCAACAGTTTACTTCTCCGTCATTAAATGAACTAATAAAAATATCTCTATTTTAAGTTAATTCATATCATCTTGCTACATCATGCATTCCCTTTCTTCGTAACCTCCACTATCTTACTAGCTGCCTCATTATTGTAACTACTACTTTATTATAGTAACAACCACACTCTGATTAACCACCCTACTAACCCCACTACTCAAGTATAAAATCATACATAAATGTTGCTCCATCCGTTAATTAAAACTTGATGTTATACTATTCATGCACGTTTTTTTATGAGTTAAAAACTATATAAAATATTTATTTTTTTTAAAATAATTTAATACTTATTACTATTGTATTAAATATGAATTTATAAAAACAAATGTAAAAACAGTTAATATTTTGTATAGTGTTTATCATTCTAGAAAAGTGTGAAACTGTGAATGAATAGTAAATGACATATTTTAAGTAATAGAGGGAGTATGTTTTTAATTAAGTCATAATTATTTTTATTTATTATTCATCTCTTTATTTTATTATTTTTATTTTTTGAAATTATTTTTATATTTCCTAATTTATAACATGTGATATATAGTTAAAATTACAAGTAATAAATTTATATTATTGTTTTCAAAAAATAAATTTATATTATCAAATTTATATTGATAAATTTTAACCAAACCGAACCTAAGAGCAATTTTAACAGCGTACTGTAGGGGATGCTAAACTGAAAAAAATATAAAATATTGAGGGGAGGTCGGGCGGATGCTTATGGGATACGAAACTGGTATCGCTGCTATGGGGTGTAATAAATAGTGTGTCAGATTCCTTTTATTCTTTGGGAAATTCAAAAGCCAAAACGACGTAGTTTAAGGGCGGAAGAGGGCAAAACACCGCGTTTGGAGGATGAGTTGCTGACGCGCATCTGTAGAGGGACAGGACAGCTGTCGCAACGCCACAAGAGGATGGAGCTATGACTGTGATTGAATGCAACGGACGGCTGTGATTGGATCTGGTCGGTGGTAATTAAATTTAAATAATGCTAATTTCGCTATGTAAAATGTAAATTTTTTTTTAAAAAAAAATTACCATAAAACTAGATTCATTTTTCTCTACACATAGACATCAAATTTGAATATGTTTCGACGTAATTTGAAAAAATGATTTATTTTGATAAAATTATATTGTAATTTTGCTCGGTAAATTGGATCTTGGTCATTCGGTGTCCGATTGCTTATTATAATACCTTTCCGAATAGGGAATCGCGTCACGAACAAAACTCACCACCATGCCATGACTTACAGGCTTTTTAAGCCATTTGAGGTCGTTTCAGGGCTCAAATTAGGGTTTTACTGTGTTCGAAACTTTCTGGTAATATTCAGAACTTCATACCGAGTCCAGTTAATTTTTTTTAGTTCGTGACACACTTAATTGAATGTCACATTTTGTTTATGGAATCATCAACTTTTTTGGAGATGAGTACCTTCGACGACCAAATGCAGAAGACATAAAACGTCTGCTGAGCGTAGCAGAGTCTCGTGGTTTTCCAGGAATGTTGGGTAGCATTAATTGTATGCATTGGTCTTGGAAGAATTGCCCAACTGCATGAAAAGGTCAATTCGCGGGTGGATATCATGGCCATCCAACAATTATACTCGAGGTTATTGCATCCTACGACCTATGGATATGGCATGCTTTCTTCGGAGTCCCAGGTACAAATGATGATATTAACGTTCTTGATCGATCCCCTATTTTTGATGATATTTTCCAAGGTAGAGCTCCGAATGTTAATTTCAATATCGGGGGACACGAGTACTCCATGGGGTATTATCTTACTGATGTGATCTACCCTGAATGGGCTACATTTGTCAAGTCACCAAAGACTCCTCAAGGAACCAAAATGAAGCTATTTGCTCAATACGTGGCTTCCGCCCGCAAAGATGTAGAAAGAGCATTTGGAGTGCTGCAAGCTCGTTTCGCAATAGTTCGTCATCCAGCATTATCTTGTGATCCAATTTTGGTCGGGAAGATAATGAGAGTATGCATCATTTTGCACACACTACAAAAAAAAAAAACAAATTAGCCACGCCATGTAGCAACGGCAAGGAGTTGCCACATGGCAATTGAGTCAATTTTGGCTATGGTGTAGCAACGGCTCAAGAGCCGTTGCTAGAATTTGCCACAGTCATGGCTTTTCCGTTGCTAATATCATTGTAGTTGGCGATGCCATCACAATCTTTGCGATGGCGAGGCCTTGCCATGGCAAATAATGAAGTCGAGGCACCAAAATTGCCACAACCCGTGGCTAAACCCAAACCCAACTTAACAAAAAAAAGGAAAATAAAATAAAAAATATGAAATTTGAAACAAACATACATACGCACCCTTAAATCCCCAAATCCCCATTTCATTTTCACTCTCCCGCTTACCCTCCCATCTCTTCCCGCTAAGTCGCCGACTCGCCGGTGCCAAACATCCCTGTACTCGCCTCCATCGTCGGTGCCAAGGTCTCCCAGCTTCTCCCTCCCTCGTCGATGCCAATGTCTTCTCCACAGTCATCTGTATTTAGTTGTTCCTCGCCGCAAATCTCTTCCATTTACACTTGCACTCTCTCTCCTAGGGTTTATGGCAAACTAGTTGTTCTTCCTTCCCAAATTCAGATTTGTTTCCTCCACTTCCTTCCTCCCATTCTTGGCCTTTTCCGCTTATGTTCGCCTCTATTCCATTGATTGAAATGGAGAGCTTGTTCTTAAACGAGATTGCTTTCGAGAGGGACTTGTCTTCTCTGTAGCCTTGCTTGTTGAGAATGTGGTTTGATGTTGCTTCGAAGCTTCTTTCCTTTATGCCGCTTTTGGTACTATCTGTCTCTATTTAGATCTATAACTTTATCTTTGAATTTATATGATTTAGATTTTTACGTTTATAAGGGTTAATTGCTAGTTCTTTTTGTAATTCATTCGTCAAATTGGCACACGAAAGTGGGGATTTGCTCTGGCAGACTAGCTCGGGTTAATTTTTCTTGCTAGATTTCCATTTTATGTTTGTTAGATTAGCTGGATTTTTGAGTTCAATGTATATGGGCTACTTGTGTCATTTTGGTGGGTTTTTAGATTACTTGGATTTTTGACTCCTTAACATATTTATAATTAATAAAACTTATAAATTCTCTTTGTCTCAAAGCAGTGTATCAAGAGGCTCTCTTATTTAAGGCATGTGACCGATTTGTTATGAAATGAGTATCATGTATCCCCCTAGTGCATGACTGATTTTTAAGAGCTTCATGCCTCAAAGGTTATTTTGCAGTTCGTTTTTTTTTTCTTCCAGCTACTTCTTTCTTATTCTAGTTTTCGTTATTCATTTCTGATACTGTTTGGGAATATTTATTATTAATCTTCTGTATCATTTCCATAGATATCCTCCATTGAGTGCTTTGTTCCCTTTTGTTATTCATTTCCATAGATATCTCTGCATAAGAACCTATTCTAATCTGTGATGGTGTTCTTTACAACTAGTTTTCTATCTTTTACGTCATTATCTGGATATTTGTAAAGTTTATAAGACTCATGGTTGAATTGCCATATCATAATATTGAGTGTTAGATTTCTCTACATAAGAACCTATTCTAATATGTGGGGGCAACAACAACAATTATTGTTTCCCTTTACAGTCTAGCTTGGAATAGCAAAACAACGCACTGGAAAAGCCTTTGAAACTAATTTGAATATCAACCCTTCAAAGTCATGTTGTTCAAAGAGTTTATATGATGAGATAAAAAGTTAGTTTAGTAAAAAAAACACAAGCACGCACCAGATTTGAAACACCAAAGGACAAACAACCCCTTGGACAACTTTCACTAAAAACACCAAGGGAGATGACTCTCCTTGTGAAAATAATAGGATACCTAGAATATATACATTTAATTTGTTTATCAATTAATGTATCATTGTTTCTTTCCGTCACAGGTTAGTGCTTATCAATTAATGTATCATTGTTTCTTTCTTGTAGTACTGATACTATTCTAATGTACTGTTGATATTTTGGATGAGTTAGTGCATTATAAATTTCTAGCAAGTTCATTTTTTTCAGATATAAGAGTTGCATTGATGCTGAGATTTAGCAACGCGCAACTGAATATCTAGCTTTGAGTAGAAGGGGCCCTGCTTTGAATCTTTGATGGATGTATTGGCAGAAATGGGTTCTCTGATCTCTAATCAAATAAAAGGTGCACAGAATGCAATCTTATAGAAAATATTAGATGGTACTTGTTTTACCTTGATTAACTGAATCTAATTCATCTATTTGGATATTTACTTCAGGAGCAACCATGGTCCAGATCTGTACAATGGGATTGGGACATGCTTTGATCTAATTCTGCAGATGTTGGTAATGATGTCTTTGATCTAATTCTACAGACGTTGGCTTCATGCCCATGATCAGTTTAGAAGTTACTCGTTTTTGTTATTGTTTTCTCATTCCATTTTCTTGCACTAACTATGCTTTTTATCATCAAAAGTAGGGTTGGAGACCAGCTTTGGGGTGTGCAGATACATTTAGAGTTGGTGCTTTTCTTGAGTTGAAGCAGAATGCAACAAAAGCTAAGATTCCATTCCACTTATGACTATGCCTTATATTTTATATTTGAGTTTATTTTCATGTAACAAGTGTTACTTGAGTTTTAAACATGCAATTTTTGTTTTTTATGGCCTTGGAGGCTTGGACTAAATTGGAACAGCTGCTAGTATGTCCCTGTTGTGGTAGATGTGCATTTATTGGGAAAATTGTGTGGCATTGGCATTCTGATGTTGAGCTGATAATTATACGTTCTGCTGATTGCACTACTTATGCCTTAAAATTGAAAGCAAGGTTCTGTTCTGGATTATGGAACATGATGAGGATGTTAAGTGTTAATATTCATCTGAATTGGAACTTAAGTGTTTTCTGTAAGGCAAACCCCTTTTGATGACGTTGTGCTAGAAATGCTTAATAGTTTCAGCTTTATATACTTGCTTGGAGACTTTTTGGCTTGCATAATTTCCTTGTAACTAATAACATTATTTGTGTAGCAAGGGTGTTCTTGGTCATGAGCAGATAAGAGCACCAACATGGGTTGGCTTAGCAAAATTTTCAAGGGCTCCAGCCATAAGGTTTCTTAATGTCATCACCATGATAGGTATAGCTATGATGAGGATCTAGTCTCAAATGAAGCTTCTACTTCAAAGGTAAAATTGCATGTTCTTCCAGTACAACATACCGGCCGCTGTTTATTATTCAGTTTCTCATCTATTTTGTGATTGGTGATTTCAATTAGTTCTATCTTCCCTTTTTAGTTGAAAGAAGGCTTGTTATAAACTACAATGATTTAATCTAATAAAGTCCGTGGGGCATGTCATGATGAATGGTGCTCAATCATAAGATGAGTGATAGGGCAAATCTTACTGAGAAATAGCCCTGTCAAACAGACCTTAAGTGTTGATCGATTATTATTTGTTTATTTAGTTGCATGTGCTTATATATTATGATCAATGGTCGGTTAACAAAGATGAAGACATAAACCATGCCATTGCATTGTCTCTTGCAGGCAAAGATGAGGGATGAAAGTGAGTCGTTGGTGAGTACTGTTATTTTTTCTTCATTCGTCTTAAACTAATATGAAGCATGCTAGTTATCTGCTAGTTTTCTGGCATTTATTGTTTTCTTTTGCTCTATTTTCAGAGAAACACCCTCGTATCTTAGATATTTTCCGTAGGTAAACTTTGGTTTGAACTTTCAAGTTTCAACCCTTGTATAAAATCTTATTTGTCATTGCAGACAAAAATTAGGCTATTTATATTTCACTATTAAATATTCACAAGCACAAGTTAGACTATCTTTAGCTTATTATGATGGATTGATTAATGGTATCTACAGGAGATGAAACTATTATCGTATCCCGTAATGACGAAGCATGACACATCAACCGAGGGAGATGCTAACTATGAAGATTCATCCTTAAAGGCTACTAAAGACAGTGATGAACAAGCTAATGAATGAGATGGTGAGGATTTATCTAAGCTACTGAAAACATAAACTTCAGAAAACTACGTTTCTTTTGCTTCATGTTTTATCGAGAAACTTAAACTGGAGACTTGAGTTGGCAAGATATCTAGCTATGTTATGTACTTTTGTATAGTGTTTGCTTAATATGAAAGTGTATTGTAGAAGAAACACCTTGTTTGAATACTTTCGATGTTTGGTCTTCAAATTAAACAGGGACATTAATGTGAATAGGTAAAACAAAGAAAACTAGTAAAAATACGATTAGGAATTGGCAACGATAGCTTGCCGTGGCCAATAATAGAAAAAGGGGCCAAATTTTTGGCGGGAAAATCCCAACAAAACAATCCCTCTCTAGCCACGGCAGCTACCCGTCGCAAATTGAAAAAAGGGCGCTAAAAATTTGGTGGGAAACTTTTGGCTGCTTGGCGCCCCAAATTTCATATCCACGGCAAGCCCCGTTGCTTACATTGGTTTCTCTAGCATGGCAACGCTTTGCCGTCGCTTAGCCGTGGCTAGGAAGGTAGCCACGGCTTCCTCCGTTGCTATAATCTTTTTGCCACCGCGGGTTTGGTTACGCCTGACTTGCCGTGGCTATAGCCGTTGCTAGGCCCCTTTGGCCACAGCAAATATACTTTTTGCCATGGTAACTTGCCGTTGCTAATTTGTTTTTTTTTTTGTAGTGACAATATGATCGTGGAAGACGAGCGAGAAGATTACACTCATCATGGATACGAGATTCCACAATTCGAGGAAGGTGTCAGCAGTGAGGCTGCACCTGTTGATGACGATACTTGGACATTTTCGACTGAGCACCACGCGACTATGCAAGAGTATATACAGACGAGGCATGAACTTTGTGATAATCGTATGCATCGTCGACTTATGGAAGACTTGAAGGAACACATTTGGCAAAGATTTAGATCCACACGTGGAGGCAATTAGATTTCGCAAATTTTGTATTATGTTTCTTATTACGTTGCAATTTAGTTTATGTATTAGCTTTTGTGTAATTTCCTTTTTTTTAATCAATGGAGTTTGCTATTTTATTTTAAATCTAAAATTCATAATTACATTTTAGTAATTAAATACTAATATAATATTATAATCATATTATAAACATGTTGGAAATAATTGTTATAGAAGGGTATATTCATAAATTGAATTGGTAAAAAAAGATGGATTGTGGGATGCTATTATTAATCTGGAAAAAGTGAGGAATGGATGCTATGCTGATGTGGCGGAGAGAGGTGAATAAAAAATAGTAATTTTAGTATCTTGAATAGCAACTGATAAACATGGCCTAAGATGTAACAGACTAGTTACCTCCTAAACACAAAAGTTTAACAATGACATAGAAAAATACCTAACGTGAGTTGATACTGGTAAAAAAAATTTGGGTTTTTTTAGTTCTTTAAAAAAAACCAGTCTTCCTCATTGAAGAAATTATTTATGTATTTATCTAAGGATTTTTTTATAGGTAGATATTTCATTAGCGGTTCAAATTATATGTCCTCCTTCTACCCCCTCTCCCGATCCTCTCTCACAAAAGCTTTATTTTTTAAATTTTTTAACGGGGTTGGGGAATATGGGGCATTTCGAGGGATAGGAGATTTGAAGTGGATAGTTAGGCTCATGGAGATTCAAACTCATGAATTATTGGTCACAATATGTATTTACAGATATTTCCAATTCCAATGCGTCTTTTAGACCTAAAAATATTACTTTAGAAATCATTTTTGCAACAGTGAAGTGTTAAAAAATCTAAATCATTAAAAATTAAGAATATCAATGGATGAGATTAAAAATAACTTCTTATTATTCAGAGATACTAAATAATTATTCATTAGAATTATATTATTCGGTGGAAGTAGATGATTATTCATCATAATGCAATTTATATTTTTATTATACTTTTTTTTATAGATGAATAGTTAAAATTGATATAGATAAATATTTATGTAAAAATAAATGAATAATTTATACGTACGCAATAATATCTACACAAAGGTTGTGTAGAAAAATACCTTTATGTTAATTATTTAATTGCCAATCATTTTGCAATAGTGATGTGAAGTATGAATCAGCCAAGGGATAAGAGGAGGCCCACAAGTATCAACAAGGAGAGAGAAGCTTCACTCCTTTAAGACCAAAGTTTTTTTTTTTTGTTTGATAGAGTACTTTAAGACCAAAGTTGGGTGTGTGTCTACATCCCCTGTTTGTGTCTCCCTTCCAATTCCTTCACAAAATCATCAAATATCTTTTGTGCTTTCCCAATTTCCTTCCAAATGTGTGGTTAAAATAGAGTTGGAATAACCACATCACTATTCACGGTTACCCACCAACACCATTTTCACATCTATTTTTCCATCATCTTTTGGCTTCCAACCAAGGCCGGCTATTGGGATAGACCCAAGGGGCGATCGTTTAGGCCCCTACTGAGTAGGGGACCGAAAAAATATGTGTATATATATATATAAAATAAATGTATCATGTATTTTTATATTTACATGTAATAAAAAATTTACTAAAATTTTTATCTCAAAAAAATCATTTGTGATATGAATTATTAATTTATTCAACATTGCGAATCAACAACAAAGAGTGAAAAAAATCTCTGTTTTTCAATTTTTGTTATAAATGTAAAAACGGGTGGTTTTTAAGTAATGACTTATGCTACTTTAATAAATTTATTTAAGTAATTATAGTATTTTATTTGGATAAATTTGCAGAATAACGACATGTTTTGAAGTGTTTAATCATATTGTATTGTTTTACATTCATGGGACTTGTAATATAATAAAATTTAGTAAATAAGTATATTGGTAAATCTAAAAATCATAGTCTTTTGTTGTGTTATACCGAGATATTATCGCATTAGTTTAATATAAATTTTCCCTAGTAGGAGTTGAGTCTAACTAAAAAAAAGGAATAAAAAATGTTGGAATGATATTAAATTCAACATGGGAATTGATCGACTAATTAAGTTGAGAGACCATTTCATCAACTTTTCAACTTCTTTGTTTATCTTTTGCATAATTAACATGGTTGATCTTAACCTCTAATTAATACACTATCATCAATTAAACGACGACAGAATCTCGTAAATCTCATCATTATGACAACCTTTAAACAATGAAATATGGAGCTCCTTCTTCATCGCAAAATAGGTCCCCCACCTCCCAAACATGCCTTGATTCCGCTTAGAGATTTTTTTTGGTAACCCATTCTCCCCACAAGACCGTTACAACATCAAAATCCTATGTTTAATACTCTATCTGCTAATTAAAATATGTCATTTAATATTCATGTACATTTTTTAAGAATGATAAAAACTACTTATATAAAATATTAACTTTTTTTTATATTTGTTTTTATAAATTAAAATATCTGCTAATTAAAATATGTCATTTAATAAGTATCAATTTATATAAAAAATTTGATTAAAAAAATAATATTTTATAGAGTTTTTAGCCCCTTAAACAACGTATACAAAAGTAAAACGACAAATATTTTCAAACGGAGAGAGTACTTAATAATAATAAGTATGAAATTATTAAAAAAAATATAAAAAAAATTAATATTTTATATATTTTTAACACCTGAAAAAACGTACATAGTAAAATATAAAGTTTTAATTAACGAAAGGAGTACCATTTCATTTTTTTTTGGTCAACTGGAGTACCATTTTATGATGGCGCTTATTTGAGACTTTATTTATTTTATTTTTTTTCTACATAAAGACTTTATTTTATATTTATTCTACATAAAAAGTATCCTGATTATTTACAGTTTAAACTTTAAGCACTTGAAAAATATGAAATTCTCATTCAATTTATTTCAATTTTTTGCTGAAAAAATTGAGAAGTCGATACGGATTGGGCCAGGGAGATGATCATGGACTGGAGTTGAGGGGCAAGAGAATAAATATGGGCTGGGCTAATTAATGTGATCCAAACATAACAATTAGTTTTTTTTTTGAGAAACACAAAGACATTTTTCATTCAACAACACTTCTTAATCATTCTTACTTCTATATGTTAATTAAAATATGTCATTTATTAAATATATATATATATATTAATTCTGTTTAGCACAGAGTATAATTTCCGTTTATCGCATAATTGGTCGCACCGACCATAAGGTAATTGGTCGCAACGACCATTTAGTATTTGGTCGTAACGACCAAACATATGTATGTTTGGATCAAACCTGGTCGCAACGACCATACCATGACTTGGTCGCAACGACCTGTTTTTCATTTTTAAGAAAATTTATTTTTTAGCTCAGTTCTAAGAAGAACCGAGCTAAAAAGTGGCTTAATTTTTTTTTTTATAAAAAAAAGACGACATGCAGACCCATCTTCTCCCCCTTTGTGCCATCTTTTTCCTCGGTGTGCTTCAATCAGAGCGTTCGAGTTATGGGGCAAGATTCCGTCTCACAAAAGCCTTCTTAAAAATCATATTTGAGGATTTCAATTTTCAAATTGAATTTCAAATTTTCTCCAGAATCTCCTCTCGAGTCACCACAATCAGGCCCTTCTGCACAATGTCCTATTCACACCATCTTCTCCTCCATTTAATTTCAAATTGACTTGAAAACTTAAATGTAAATGGAAATAATTTCAATTTGTACGAAGATGTTTTATTGAATTAACTGATTTCAACAAAATCTTCTTTAAAAAAATGACTTGGGGATTGGAGTTGAAGAAGGAAGCAACAACAGTTGAGATGTTCGGTGGTGGCCGTTCTTGGACAGATTCATGGCGAGGCGAAGATATGGTTTTAAGAATGGGTCTAGACGGTGAAAAAAATTGGTTGCCACCGCCTCCTTCAATCGCTCATTTGACTTCACTGATGAGCCAACTGCTCCTCGGCTCTCGGTGTAGAAGAACGGTGAAGATTAGGGTTGAGTTAGATTAGAGATGAGGGAGAGTGAAGGGTATGTTTTATAATTTACTTAAAGTTGAAGGGTAATTATATTGTGTTCTAAAAAGGATTTTTACAATGTTCTAAACAGTAGGACCCATATATATATTATTAATAGAAGGAGTATCATTTTATTATTTTCTTTAAAAAAAAACTCCATTCCATTTATATTATCAAGGAAAAATGATAAAAAAAATATACAAAATATCAACTTTAAATAACAAAAATAATACTGACTTTAGAATTGATGATTTAATGTACAAACTATTGCCACATTAACCAAAATGCATGTAATTTTTAGTGAGTTTTCCGACTATCTTTGCTACATGGCCGTCGTAAATACAAATGACAAAAAATCATATGCCGCCTCATTTTTTACTAATTTGTCATATTTTCCACAAATTTAAAAAAGAGAGTTTAAAAAAAATTGAGGGAGAGAGGGAGGAAAGATCTGACAGAGAGAGAACAAAGAAGATGATGGACGATCGACGCTCACAAACAAAGTAAAAAAAATAGCTCTTACCGTCTTACATTGAACACACATGCGTAGACAACATGAGATAATTCACACCACCCGCATGAGATTAGCTCAATTGGTTACAGGGATGACATTTGGAACAAAAGACCAAGGATTGAGTTTCACCAACGGCAGTGTGGGAGCAACCTTTTAAATGAGGAGGCTCCTTGTGCACAGTGAGCATTGGTCTCAACCTTTGTTACCGGTTGAGTCATCATGATTTGCCTCCTCTCACAATCCCCATTTTCCATTAAACACATAATAATATGTTAACATTGATGTTTGTATTAAATGAGGTGGAGTTTTTTTTAACATGTGTACTTTTCGGTGTACAAGATGCAAAGTTGATCGGAAATAAAAATTATATTATTTTTGGTTAATATGATGATAGTTTGTGAACAAAATTATCAATTTTAAAGTTTGTATTATTTTTTGTTAACAGTTGATACTTTGTATTATTTTTAGTTAGTTTTTCCATTATAAAAAATCTTGCAATTTTAGTTAGTTTTTCCATTATAAAAAACTTGCAAAACCATCTCCAAATCACTCATTTGGAATTTTTCCAAAATGATGAAATGAAAAATATATTTTTTTAAAATAATTATTGTTTTAACTGCAACAATTTTTCATTTCAAAGAATTGAAGCAACATTTATTTATTTATTATTTTTTTGATAAAGTAAAAATTCGAGATCAGACAAGATTTATTCTCAATAGGCTGGTAACACCGACAGACGAAAAAACTGTCACAAAAAAGGACAATAAAAAACCAACAATCCGATGATTCACAACTAACTGAAGCGGGAAGGAGGAGAAGTTGGTAGTGAAACCGTGGGGAGTCAGACATCAGTACTTCAACCGAAGACGCTAGTGGAAGGCGAGACAAGCACTACCAGAGTAGCACTGTTAGAGAGCAGGTACACCAGGGCATGATCGCCTAGTGGTGTGAAGACAGAACTCCAAGGAAGCATCTCCCTAGACGGGAAAAGAAAGACTATTTTATCCGGTGTCGTGGCAAGGACGGACGAGAAGAGCTTTCTTTCATGTGTTGGAGAGTCGTGAAGCCAAACAGAGGTTGACCTCCTTCACTTGGATAATGGAGTTGTCATGAAAATATAGCCACAACCTCGACGAGCTGAGATTCTCTCTATACAACAACACTGAACGAAATACCACACACTAAAGGCATGCCAAAAACCCCAACTAAACTCAACCAACGAACAATCAAGCAATAGAAACAACATAGGGTGGAACACAGTGAGTTCCTAGTCATTTAAAATGATTTTATTTCACTTTCATTATTTTCATAAAACTTGGAGCCCAAGTATTAGAAATGTAAGAAATAACAAAAATAAAATATTTTTTTTTCTGAAACTTGGTCCCTAAGGAGCGATCCTTGGAGCCCAAAGAGTTGTTTGGTGGTGGTGGTTGGAAGAGGAGGACGGAGGCGACAACGAAGAAAAAAATCGACAAAACAACGCTTCACTGCCAACACCAGGTTAATCCATTCTTACACGGTTCGATCCGTCTAGATTTTGTCTTTGTATCTGTTGGTTTTGATACCCTATTGGATGATTTTGTCTTTTCCATTTACACTATGTCTTAGAGGCGGAGTCGATGGTGGTGGTGTAGGACTGACGATGGTGACCTATTGGCGATGATGGAGGCCATTGGTGGTGGTTGATATTTACTGGTGGTGATTGAAGGTTTGACGATGGTTGGTTTGGGCCAATGTATTCTGGCAATTCATTCAATGTAATAGAATCAATTGTTCTATTCATCTTCTTCCTTTTTGTTTCAATTCTCTCTTTATTTCCTCTTCTTCCACATTCAACCATGGTGTCAGGCATTTCCAATATTGTTTTGCGTTGGCACATATTCGTTCTTTGTACTCTGTTCTTCGGTGGATCTCAATCATGCCGAATCCACCACCAAATCCCTAGTTATCTGGTTCTTCTTTGATTGATTATGCTGATCCATATTACATTCATCCGACAAATGCTCTTGGCATGTTGTTGGTTTTGAAAATATTTGATGGATCCAGATTTTTTTCAAGGAGACAGTTGTTTCTATCGCATTGTCTGCCACGAAAAAAATCGGTTTTGTTGATGGATCAATTCTAATGTTGCCAGGTGATTCTCCCGATCTCCGTCATTGATAGTTTTGTAACGACATGGTCACTTCTTGGTTATTGAATGCCATGACTTCAGATCTTGCGGATAGTTTCTTAATTTCCCACCCTACTTTGGATATTTGGATAGGTTTGAATTATCGATTCTCTTAGTCTAATGGTGCTAAGATTTTTTCTGTTGAGAAAGCGCTCTCTGGCATTTCTCAAGATCCTAATGGTATCTCTGCTTACTTCACTAAGATCAAGCATTTGTGGGATGAAAAAGATTCGTTACATAATTTTTCGTCATGTTCAGCACCAAATTGTGGTTTATCAGAAGGCATTCGTGATTATGATCAATAACAGCGGTTGGTTCAGGTCCTTATGGACTTAATGATTCCTATGTTGTTGTGTGAGAAAATATTCTCATGATGCCATCTCTTCCTGATCTTGATAGAGAGTACCATATGCTTATTCAAGAAAAAACTTTAGAGGGAGGTTCGTTCTCATAATTAGTTAATTGTTGGATCTTCCTCTCTCACAATCAGTGCTGCTTTTCATAAATTTCAGGTGCCTTCTTCGAATTCTTTGGCTTCTTCCTCTTCACAGAAGTACAAGAATCCCAATTGCATTACTTATAGCAACTTCGCTGGTATTTCTCCATCCTCATTTGTTGGTTACATTTTTTCTTCTTTATCTGTTGTAAATAGTATTTCTTTACATGTTTAGGTAGTTGATTTTGGAGCTACAAATCATATGTGTTATGATTCTTCTTCATTTCATGATTTGGTGGTTCTAGATAATCCATTTCATGTTAAGTTTCCTAGTGGTGACTCAATGTTGGTTCAACATAAGGGCAAATTCAGGTTCTCCAAGGGTATTATTCTCTTTGACGTGTTGCTTATTCCCAACTTCAAGTTTAATATGATGTCTGTAAAAAAGTTGGTTTCTCAGCTTGATTGTATGATATGTTTCTCTTCCAGTGCTTGTTTCTTGTAGGGTCTTTCTCCGAAGAGGCCCTTGACACTTGATAGCCTTCACAGAGTATGTTGCTTCTTCATTAGCTAAAAAATTGTCTTACCTTACTTCTACATCTTCTTCTGTTGATTGCAAGAAAGCGATTTGTTCATCTATCTCTACTATTAAGAATTCTCAATTGTGGCATTCTCGGCTGGGTCACTTACCTAGCTACAAGCTCATATTATGTGTGCCCAATTTTGTTGCTTTAGATGATATTAGCTCTTGCATTGTTTGTGCAAAAGCAAAATAGAAACGTTTGCCTTTTCCTATGATTTCTTCTTTGTTTTCTTTTGAGTTGATAAATATGGACTCTTGGGGTTCTTATTGGACTCATTTAATGAAAACAAAGAGAAGTTTTTTTTCTCCGTTGAAAGATTTCATTCAATTTGTTGTAACTCAGTTTAATAAGACCATCAAGATTGTTAGAAGTGACAATGCACTTGAAATTGGTGTCAGTCATCAAGTTGTTGAGTTTTTTCAAAGCAGGAGTATTATACATTAGATGAGTTGTGTTCATACTCCTTAACAAAATGGTGTTGCTGAGAAGAAGCATAGACACATTCTTGAGATTTGTAGAGCTTTGTTGTTTCAATCCCACTGTCCACTGAAGTTCTGGGGTGATTGCTTGTTGACAACAACATACCTTTTCAAACAAGCCTCTAAGCAATGGTATCCAAAGCTTACTGATGCTCTTTTGTCTCAAGGGTACACTTATTCTCTCAATGATTACTCTATGTTCCATAAGAAGAGTGGTTTGTTTGTTGTTTTCTTAGCAACCTATTTAGATGACATATTGGCTACGTGTAATGACAGTGCAACAATTTCAGAATTGAAACCTTTTCTTCATTCTACGATCAAGATCAAATATCTAGGTTCCTTAATTTTTTTTCTTGGTATGGATTTCATTTTTTACAAGAAGGAACCATCATGTCTCAACGAAATTCAGTCAAAGAGATACTGGATGAATATGATTTGCCCGAATATAAAGTTGTGTCATCTCCTCTGGATCCTAGTATCAAGCTTACTCTTGACTCTGCCTCTTTATTGTCTGGTATAGATGCCTCATCGGTCGCCTCAATTTTCTTACAAACACTTGGCTTGATCTCTCGTTTACTATATCCAACATTTGTCCCAATTTATGAAGCAACCTACTACTGCGCTTTGGCAGGCTGCAATTCATGTGATTAGATACTTGAAAGACACTCCTCATCTTGGTATTTTGCTTTCTTCAAGCTCGGATTTTTCTCTTCAAGGTCACTGTGACTCGGACTGGGCTGCTTGCCCTTTCTCAACTCGATCAATTTTAGGATACTTCATCACTTTAGGGTCTTCTCATATGTCCTATAAATCAAAGAAGAAAGTTATTGTCTCTCTTTCTTTAACTGAAGTTGAGTACATATAATTGAGATGTATCATTGCTGAGTTAGCATGGCTTACACGATTACTTACTGGGCTGGAAGTTCCAAATTTTACACCAGTTCTTGTGAATTGAGATAGCCAGGCTACAATTTGTATTGCCAAAAACCCCGTCTTTCATGAATGCACTAAACATATAGATATTGACTGTCATTTTGTTCGACAACAACTTCTTGATGGCCTCATTTCTCTTAGCTTTGTACCTAGCTACTCACTCTCAGACAATTGACATCCTCACCAAGTCTTTATCAGGGTCTAAGCATACTCTTGCTATCCAAGCTGGCTTTGTTGTTCATCCTCTAGGTTGAGGGGATGTTAGGATGTAAATATGTAGATAATACAAGGGTATTATAGTCAGATCATGTGCAATGTGTATAGTGTAAATACTGAACTTAGCCCATTTATTTTGACAATTCATTCAATGTAACATAATAAGTTGTTCAGTTCATCTTCTTTCTTTCTATTTCGCTTCTTTGTTTCTTTCCTCTTCTTGCACATTCAAACAAACAAAATTCAAAATCTCCCTCATTAGATAAATCGTTAGCTCATTTTTCTACATTAGATGAGTAAATTTTTCCCTTTTGATAATACAACATAAGAACAAAAAATTTCCCACACAAAAGTATACAATGGTTAATATTGATGTGAAAATTACCTGAAAACAAGCTTCGCAAAAATTAGTGGAAAGTTGGACATTAGACTCCCTATGTATTATCCAGGGATTCATATTTGAATCTTCCTAACATCGCATAACTGCATAAGGAAATACTTGATATTGTAAGGTTTACACTCCAAAATGGAGGTTCCACATAATCCGATCCGATCATCAAAATATCAAAATATCAAAATATCAAAATGGAGGTTCCACATAAAATTGAACAAGTCTAACCAAAGATCGAATAATAATAAATAAATAAACCGAACCACTTACCGTTAATATATCAAAATATCGATCCGAATTTTTCATGCTTATATAGAACACCAATAAACTTCATAAATTGCCTTTACATTTCAAAGTTTAGGAAATAAGTACACATTAATTTTTCTCCATATATATAATAAAGATTTTTAAAAAAAATATTGAAAAAAACCCATAAATTGTGGTATAAATATAATATTTTATTAAAAATTTTATATAATAAATTTTAATAAGTTTTTTCATAGATATGTGTTGCATTATATATGAATACTTTTAAAAAAATATTGAAAGAAAATTATAAATTTTTTTAAAAATATGTCATTTGTAAATGGAAAAAAATTGATACGAATGAAAAATATGTCCAAAAAACTCATAATTTGTGGATTAAATATGCCAATGATAGTAAAAGAAATTCATCGGGGTAAAAATTAGAAGAATTTTTAAAAATATATATATAGTATAATGAATAATCTTATTAAAAATATTAAAATAAAATATTTAAATATGAGATTTATAAGAGAAAATTCTAAATGAGGAAAATTTCACTGATTCAGTGATTCTTGTTTGAAAACTAAATAAAATGTTAAAGTAACATTAATTTCAAACGACCATTGCTATTTCCATCCAACCCACAGAACATGATTGTTTTTTTAATAAAAAAAAAGTGATACTAATTAGATTAACATCAAGAACGTTTTAGGCACCAGCAAAGAAAGTGGCTACCATGTACATCCATCACCAACTATTTGCATCAATATACTTGTAATTTCATTGGACATTATTAAGATAAACAACACAAAAAACTGCATTAATTTATTAAAATAAAATCACAATATAATCCAGCTAGTATATATCCAGTTTAAACTAATTAATTGCATATGTAACTCTCCCCGCCAAGTCTCACTTGTATTTGTTGGATCCCACGTTACAGGAATAGTCTCCCTTTAACTCTCTCCATCTTCCTCTCAACCATCCAAATTCCAAAATCAATTCTCCAATTTCCCTTTACTGCATCTCATTTGGACCCTTATCTTCATCGGATTTTTTTCCCCGGCGAAATCATTGGTTTTGTGAATCTTGTTTTGCCAACTGAACAAAGTTTGCTGTAAGAGAGAGTTGCATTGATCAATCACATTTGCCAGCTTAGCTTGAATTTTTGAAGAACTTGCTCTAAGAGGAGCCTGAAAATCAGTTACTCTTGAGCTGGCCGAGATTCCGATTCTTAGAGGGTGATTGATCGATCCTTTGGAACTCTTAAGGAGTAGGGAGAGATGAGTTGCTTCCCTTGCTTTTCGTCCCGTGGGAAGAAATCACAAGAGAGTCACACCAATAGAGGGATTGTTCTTTCTGTAGCTACTCCCACAACCACTTCGCAACCACACCCCGGTAAGAAGACCAATAATTTATAGCTTCTTTCGATGATTTGATCATTAAAAAACCAATTGGCAATGAGTGGAGTATGACGTAGTCATGAACCTGAATTGTTGTTCAATTTTGTTACATACCCTATCTTATAGTTATCTTGTGAAAAATGGACCTTATCGAAAAGCAGTTGATTCATTTTTGTGCACAGAGAAAACATCAGTTCAGAATGGTAATGTGCCTAAAGAGCCTACAGCCAACAATATCGAGGCACAAACCTTCACCTTCAAGGAACTTGCAACTGCAACGAGCAATTTCCGACAAGAGTGTTTGATAGGTGAAGGTGGCTCTGGAAGGGTTTATAAAGGGCAGCTTGAGAAAACAGGCCAGGTAAATCAGAACTCTTTAAGCTCCTACTCGATAATAATGAATGTGTCGGCTTGGACTCTAAAATGGGACATTGATATTGTACAATTTGATCTCTAGATTGTAGCTATAAAGCAACTTGATAGGAGTGGATTGCAAGGAAACAAGGAATTCAATGTGGAGGTTGTGATGCTAACCCAAGTCCATCATCCAAGCCTTGTAAATCTGATTGGGTATTGCGCCGATGGAGAACAAAGACTTCTTGTCTACGAGTTTATTTCTTCCGGAACTCTTGACAAACATCTCTTCGGTAATGAACTCTCCTTTGTTCATCACGCAAAGATGCTTTGGTTACTCGTATTCGGAACTCATTGTGATTTGTACTGCATTTTCAGATCTCTCACCGGACAAAAAGCCATTGGATTGGTATACAAGAATGAAAATAGCTCTAGGTGCTGCCCAGGGTCTGCAGTATCTGCACGACAAGGCCAACCCACCGATCATTTTCCGTGATCTCAAATCCTCTAACATCTTGCTAGATGAACATTTGAATGCTAAGCTGTCTGATTTTGGGCTGGCAAAGCTTGGATCTCTTGGTGACAAAACGAATGCTTCTTCCAGGGTGATGGGAACACATGGCTATTCGGCACCAGAGTTTCAAAGAACCGGTCACCTGACCATGAAGTCAGACGTCTATAGTTTTGGAGTTGTTATGTTGGAGTTAATCACTGGCCGAAAAGTCATTGACACGACAAAACCAACTGAAGAACATAATCTGGTTGCCTGGGTAAGATTCCGATTCTTGATTTTAGACTTGTTTTTATAAAAGCCTTATCAGTGACCCTATTAGACCTTATCAGCAAAAAGTATGACAGACAAGACTTGTAGTATTATGTCGAAAAAATGGATTGAATGACTGATGAGTTGTGTTTATCCTCTTGTTGAAACCAGGCACAACCGGTATTCAGGGAGCCAAAACGGTTCCCTGATCTGGCCGATCCACGCCTAGGTGGGCAATTCCCGGTGAAGGGATTGAACCAAGTAGTGGCCATTGCAGCCATGTGTCTGCAGGAAGAAGAAACAGCCCGGCCTCTAATGAGCGATGTGGTGACCGCCCTCAGTTTCCTTTCCACCAATCCAGGAGACGCCAACCTTGGTGGCTCCACCACCAAGGTTTACCCTGATAAAGGCAGTGCTTTCTAGCGCAAAACAGCGCAAGTTTCCGGTGCTTCATTGTAGTCATCCTCATGTTTTTGCTTGTCATGGGCTTGTTTTTGTTATGGATTTGTCCTGAAAAGCTGTTTTCTCCTCATGGATTTCGTCGCCTCCTACGAAAAACAGACTTGTTCCAAGAAGTTTGATTCATTTGCTTTGTTTTTTTTGCACATATCCGATATACATAGTATGTATGAGAGGATGCCATTTTGAGCAACTGGGATGGCTCAAGATTTAAAAGGAGCACAACCAGTACATGATGTAGAGGGTCATTAAAAAAAATGCCCTCCAAAAAAATCATTTGGCAAGACCTTTAAACCTTCCGTTCGCGTTCAAAGTGAGACGTGATAATGCAAATTGTTGAGTTCTTTACATCCATCCTTTTTTGCAGCAACTTAATTACATCCAAATAAATTATTTCTCAGCTTACGATCAGATCAGTGTATATGGAACCAATTGATTTATTTTAGAGTATAGATATGAGTTAGAAGATGTTTTCTATATATTGCTACAGATGTGATCTGAAGATGAAGCTGCTACAAGTCATGGTCCATATTCAGGTCTGATCCTGGAAACCGGTTGAGTGACTAGTGCTTGTGTTTGCGCGATTGTTGTGCGCCATGGATCAGAGGAGTACGAGGAGCTCCCCCTGGATCATCTCTAGTTTGACCACTGATTCACAAAAAATAATGAAAATTCAAAAACAAGTTGGCAGTTTCATTCTCTCTACAAGAAATATTTTCTTAGTTGTAGCCTGAAAAACACCAAGAACATACTTAGACCAGTGTAATCCCGCTTAAAGCAAGGTCAATCTGGAAAATACAATCAAAAGTGTAAAACACCAAGAGCATCAACTCATCAACAAGATAGGCTAAGGAGAACCGAGAGGCCCGTGTTACGTTACGAACAAGCTTGAGCAACTCATATTCAACAATGCTAACATCAGCAACCAAGCAAAGATCTATTACTCTCACTGTTGCTTCACTTAATTGTGTTCATACCTCTTCTGATGGTGCCAGGTCAGCCATATATAAAAAGATTTCATTTCAATCAGAGTAAACATGATTTTTTTGGATCAAATTGTGCTTAGATATAAGAAATGTGCTTTTAACTGCAAATATCTGATTTTTAATCTTTTTTTTTATCAACAACTAATCTTTGGCTTGTTAAAAAAAAATCAGACTTGAAAGGAAAATTAAATTATCCTTTAGTTCATGGTACATAATGGAAATCGTAGGTCATTAAGATTTGCCTTAACGAAATATGTATCTCGTTTAGAGCAAGATCAGGGCCGGACCTGAGGCGAGGCCCAACAGGCCCTCGCCTCGGGCCCAATTACACTAGGGGCCCATAGAACTTCATGGAAAATTAATATAACTAGCTATCTTTCCGCCCTTTACCTTAATTAGGTTTAGTAAAGAATTATTTAAAAAAAAATAGTACTGTACTTCGTAAGATTTAAATTAGGATTGATATATGATTGTGTGCTAAAAATTAAAATTTGGAATTAAATTTTTAAGATTTAGGATTTCAAATTTGTTTTGGAATAGAGATATGCTTTTTTATGACTTGATATTCGTTGTTTTGTTGATGACTCATAAGGGCACAATTTTCATAACTCGCCTCAGGCAAGTAAAATCTCAGGTCCGGCCCTGAGCAAGATCAAACAAAAACAAAATCAAACATGATAGGCACAAGCAAAAGAACAAAACAAACACAATTAAATGTGAATATAAGAAAGAAATGTAAGGAATGTGACCAAAGCGCAAACTGGTAAGGATATGACCCTAGGCATCCCACGGTTGGCTACTTGGCTTAACTAGGCATTGTAAACCTTGATAGTGGCCCTCCACTATTTACGATCTCTCGTCATGCCCTCTATCAGGTCCAACAAAGCTAGATCATGTCTACTCACACCTCTCTCCAAGACTTCTTTGATCGGCCTCTGCTATATATGCCGAACGGTGTCTATCGAAAGATTGTCGCATGTACGGATTCACACATCTAAACCCCTTCTTCGCATACGTCCAAACCATCTAAACCTCTTTTATTTATTTTTTTGGCAAGAGAAAATTGTAGATCCAAGTATCCTAGACTTCACTAGATCGGAAGTCAAGAATCAAGATCGAGTTCGAAAAAGACTAAACCGAGAAAACGAAAACAAGACACAGCGATTTTTACGTGGTTCGGTTTCCCTACATCCACGGAGCCTCAGAAGAGGAGACTCGAGCTCGATCCACTATGTCAAAGGAGGTTTACAAGGTCTGGTTAACAGTAGTCTAGATCTAGGAGTCCTAGATCTAGACACCTGGAGCTTCTTGGCCTTTTCCTCAGCTGACAGAGAGGAAGAGGAAGAGTCCTCCACATTCTTGACACCTGGAGTGATAGTTGCGTCCTTGGATGCGGTTGCTGGTTTGCTCACAGCCTTCCAGCATCCCTCCTTGATAAGCACGGCCCTCATCTTGACTTGCCATATGGCGAAGTCAATCACTCCATCGAAGGGTTTGATTCTGAGAGCGCTTTCCATGTTATTGGTACCTGACAGAAGACAAGGAATCAATTAGTTTGGAAAGTGTACAGCGGAAACGTAAAGGATCTTTCAGAGAAAAGCAAGACACAGAACTTATCAACACACGATAACCCTAAGTGTCTCACTTTCTGAGAGAGGTAGGTCAAGAAGAGATGACCAGTTTTCAGATCTACTAATATCAGAGAACCTGGCTCTGATACCACGCTGTAGATCCAAGTATCCTAGACTTCACATATCGGAAGTCAAGAATCAAGATCGAGTTCGAAAAAGACTAAACCGAGAAAACGAAAACAAGACACAACGATTTTTACGTGGTTCGGTTTCCCTACATCCACGGAGCCTCAGAAGAGGAGACTCGAGCTCGATCCACTATGTCAAAGGAGGTTTACAAGGTCTGGTTAACAGTAGTCTAGATCTAGGACTCGATACAGCTAAGACACAGTAGAAACCAACAGTAGTACAAGAGTAAAGGAGAAATGGTAAAGCTATCGAAGAAACTTCCTGGATCTGGTTCAAGAAAACCAGATCTGAGTCGGAGGTCGTCGGAGAAGATGAATCGCTTCACAAACCCTAGCCATCGCTCTATTCTCTCTCTCTCTCTCTCTATGTTGGATTACCTGAAGATGAATGGCCAGCCGTGTGAAACCCTAGTTCCCATATGATCTTATATAGACGTCCTCCACTAGCTAAAACGAAGCGTTTCAGCTCATGGGTTATCTGTCAAGCAGCTGGGTAAGGTTTACTGGGCCACCTGAGATTGGGCTTTATATATGGATTAAGCCCAAATCTGTGATGTCCGTATGAAGACATTGGCCCACACTTTTATAGCTCTTCAACCATACTATATACACATTATATATGATCACAAGTTTAACTTGCAATTCTAATGTATAATATGTTATAATATAGGAGAGCATAATATGTGTAAGTGTAGATGATATCAACCCCTAATCTAGACTTTAGTTGACCAAAACTCCTAAAGACCTAGAACCATGATTAAGTTGACATTACAATTTGCCCTCCTAATCTAGGTTCCAAGCTTTTGTATTCCTGATTCAACTCTAGCGGATCTTTGCTCGTGTCTTCGACCCTCAGCTCTTCATTGGCTCAGTACCTGTATATCATGGTGGATGTCCAAGATGGAGATAATCCCTACAAAATATAAATTTGTTAGATGGAACTACTTTTGTCCCAAAATCAGCAGGGTTTACGTCGCCTTTGATTTTCTTCACGTCTAACTCATTTGCTGCCACCATGTTTCTGACGAAGTGATAACGCACATCTATATGTTTGGTGCGTTTGTGATACATTGGGTCTTTGCAGAGATAAAGAGCACTCTGACTGTCCATATGCAGGACAGGTTTTAAGGTCTTCCTGAGGACTTCAGATAGGATACCTTTTAGCCAAATGGCTTCTTGTGCTGCTTCTGTTGCGGCCATATACTCGGCTTCTGTAGACGATAGAGCTACTACTGATTGCTGTTGAGACTTCCGAGAGATACAGTTCCCTGCCCATGTATAGTAATAGGCAGTTGTCGACTTTCTGTTATCCTTGTTGCTGGCATAGTCAGAATCAACAAATCCATGCAATTGATGTATGGGGTTATGTAATCCATAATGCAAACATAGATTTCTAGAGCCAGATAGATATCTAAGAAGGTATTTCATGGCAGTCCAGTGATCATTACCAGGATTAGACATGAAATGGCTTAACGCACTGATAGCAAAGGCTAGGTCAGGGCGGGTGCATAACATAGCATACATCACAGATCCTACAGCTACGTCATAAGGGATCTTAGCCATTTCTTTGATATCCTCGGGTTTGGTTGGGGAACTTTGTTTGGTAAGCTCTAGGTGCCCTCCTAAGGGTATGGAGGTAGGTTTAGAGTTAACCATGTTGAATCTCTTCAACACCTTTAAGACATAGTCATCTTGAGATAACCATAGTTGCTTATTAGGTCGGTCTCTAATTATATTAACACCAAGTATCTTCTTGGCACTACCTAGATCTTTCATGTTAAAGTATTTCTTTAAGTCCTTTTTCACATCACTAATGAACAATATAGAACTGCATATCAGTAAAATATCATCAACATATAGTAACACATATAAAGGAGTTTTAGAAGAGAAATACTTAAAGTAGAGGCATGTGTCATAACTACTTCTTTTAAACCCTAATTTCCTGATCACAGTGTCAAACTTAAGGTTCCATTGCCTTGGGGATTGTTTTAATCCGTAAATGGACCTTTTTAGTAAGCAGACATGATCAGGACGACTTTTATCAATGAAGCCTTTGGGTTGTTTCATGTATATGGTTTCATCTAAAGTACCATGCAAAAAAGCAGTTTTCACATCCATTTGTTCTAATTCCTAGTCAAACACAGCACACATAGAAAGCATGAGTCTCATAGTTTTGTACTTAACTACGGGTGCAAAGATATCATTATAGTCTATCCCCTCTATTTGAGAAAACCCTTTGGCTACAAGTCTTGCCTTGAACCTTGGAGGATCATTAGGCTTGAGGCCTTCTTTTATCTTATAGATCCATTTAGAATCTATAAGACGGGTTTTTGAGGGACGAGGGACCAATGACCAAGTTTGGTTGGTATACATTGATCCCATCTCCTCTCTCATTGCCTCTAACCACTGCTTAGAGTGGTCACTTTTCATAGCTGACTCGTATGAGTTTGGAGCAGTGGGGTGCCTAACATGCTCAGAAGAAAGAAAGGCATACTCAACAATATAACTATACTTCCTATTGGGTATAATGGTCCTATGTTCTCTATCCCTAGTAAGCTGATAGTCATGCAATGTAGGCAGAGTAACAATATCAGATGCAACAGTGATAGCAGATGCAGCAGATATAGTAGATGCAGATGCAGGAATATCAGAAGAACGGGGGGAGGAGAAACCAGATGACTCTGCTTGAGAGTCTTTAGACAGGCCATTTACATCACCAGATAACGAAGGAGAAGAAGAAGTAGAATGTGAAGGAGAATTAGAAGGTGGAAGGGTAGCTTCGTGTTGGCCTTCATTATTCTCCTGAGATTCCATTTCCTCGTCTGTGCCTTCTGATGGTGGGGGAAGTATGTTTGGAGTTGGAGTTGCCCCCTGTAGTGTAGAGTTTGGCTTTCTCCAAGCATAGTGTGGCACTCTACCAGTGTCGTACTCATCTTCATCAGATAGATCTTGAATGTCATTTTCTGTTGTCCAGTTTTGAGTCTGTCCATCAGTTCCTGCAAGCTCAGAAAAGGGAGTCAGTTTGTTTTTCAAGGGAAACTCAGACTCATTAAATTTGACACTTCTAGTAGTTATGACCTTATATGGTCCTGCTTGAAGCAAGAGGACCCTATACCCCTTAACTCCTTCAGGATATCCCAAAAGAATACCCTTAAGGGCTCTAGGCTGCAGCTTTCCTTGTGAAACAAAGGGATATGCTACACACCCAAAGGGTTTTAGATAATGGAGAGCTGGTGTTTTTCCAGTCCATTTCTATTGGGGTGTATTAAAATCAATGACACTAGAAGGGGACCTATTTATCAGATATGCTGCTGTCATGACAGCTTCTCCCCAGAGGGTATTTTTCAACCCAGAGGAGATTAGCATACATCTGGTTTTTTCTAACAAGGTCCTATTCATCCTCTCTGCTGTCCCATTCTGCTGTGGTGTGCCAGGGACAGTGAGGTGCCTTTTTATACCTTTTTCTGAACAATAGGAATCAAATTCCTTATTGCAGAATTCCAACCCATTGTCTGTCTTAAGACATTTGAGTTTGTGGTTGGATTGAGATTCAACCATGACCTTCCACCTTTTGAAGGCTTCAAAGGCCTGGTCTTTAGTTTTAAGTAAACTTACCCATACCTTTCTTGAGAAGTGATCTATGAAACTTATAAAATACCTCATGCCACCTGCAGTGGGGACCTGTGAAGGCCCCCAGAGGTCCCTGTGCACATATTCTAAGGGAACATTAGCAACATAACATGACTTAGGGAATTTTAGTTTAGCAGCTTTACCAAAGATGCAGTTTTCACAGAATTTAATCTCAGCAGGTTTTTTAGGAAGTAAACCATGTTTATGCAGATGTATGAGACCCTTATTGCCTATGTGCCCAAGCCTATTATGCCATGTCAGAGTATCATGCAATGTCATATGCTCAGAACTCACAGTAGAATTAATCTCAGGTTTGGAAGCAATGATATGAAACAATCTTTTCTTCCTAACAGCTTTGACTATAATTCTACCATTTCTAGTGACAGTTCTAATACCATCTTTAGAAGAAACATCACAACCAAGTTCTTCAAGAGCAGATTCAGACATTAAGCTTCTCCTAAGGCTTGGGACCCATCTGACATTGGTGAAGACTCTAGTGACACCATCATGCATGACAAGAGGAACATCACCAGTTCCCATGATTTTCAGAGAGGTATCATCACCAAGCATAACATCACCAAAAGCAGTTTTATCAAGATGCTTAAAATAATGCTCACAAGGAGTAGCATGCATAGTACATCCAGAGTCTAAAATCCAGTTATTAGGCATATGGTCAACATTTTCAGAACACATAAACAGCTCAGCAGGACAATCTTTCATGCATTCAAGAACAGAAGTAGAGAGTTCAGTTTGATTAGACTTAGCAAGTTGTTCAGCCCTCTTTTTCTTTCTACAATCTTTAACCCAGTGACCCAAATTTCCACAGTAGTTACACTTGGAATTAGGGTCAGATTTCTCATGCTTGTCACCCTTGCCATTCTCCTTCTTATCCTTTTTATTTTTCTTGTTTTTGTTACCCTTCTTATCCTTACCTTTAGTGAACATAACTTCAGGCTTATCAGATTTGTCATTTCTGTCAGTTTTTAGACCTTTGATTTTAAAGACTTTCATTATCTCATTTTTCTCAATAATAGCTTCAATAAGTTTGTCTTTAGTTAACTCATCTCTGCTAAATTGAATAACATCTTTAAAATTGTCAAACTGAGAGGGCAAGGAGTTCAGAAGGAATGGCTTGGTGAGAATCTTTAATCTCATCGTTACATCTTTCAAGTTCTTGAGACATTTTCAGAAATTTGTCCAAGTTGTCATCCAAGGTCAATTGGAGATTCATCTTGAAAGTAAACAAGCGACAAAGCAGAGAAATCATGGAGGGCAGAGACTTAGAGAGAAATAGCTTCTCCAGGGCATGCCACATAGAGGAAGCGGAGGAGTGTCTTACCACCTGACGGGCTATGCCGTCAGTTAGCCTGAGCATTATCTCAAAGTGCGCCTTCAGATCTAGCTCCAGGTCTTCCTCAGAGAGTATGTGAGGCTCTTCCAAGAGCTTCTTGGCCTTTTCCTCCGCTGACAGAGAGGAAGAGGAAGAGTCCTCCGCATTCTTGACACCTGGAGTGATAGTTGCGTCCTTGGATGCGGTTGCTGGTTTGCTCACAGCCTTCCAGCATCCCTCCTTGATAAGCACGGCCCTCATCTTGACTTGCCATATGGCGAAGTCAATCACTCCATCGAAGGGTTTGATTCTGAGAGCGCTTTCCATGTTATTGGTACCTGACAGAAGACAAGGAATCAATTAGTTTGGAAAGTGTACAGCTGAAACGTAAAGGATCTTTCAGAGAAAAGCAAGACACAGAACTTATCAACACACGATAACCCTAAGTGTCTCACTTTCTGAGAGAGGTAGGTCAAGAAGAGATGACCAGTTTTCAGATCTACTAATATCAGAGAACCTGGCTCTGATACCACGCTGTAGATCCAAGTATCCTAGACTTCACATATCGGAAGTCAAGAATCAAGATCGAGTTCGAAAAAGACTAAACCGAGAAAACGAAAACAAGACACAACGATTTTTACGTGGTTCGGTTTCCCTACATCCACGGAGCCTCAGAAGAGGAGACTCGAGCTCGATCCACTATGTCAAAGGAGGTTTACAAGGTCTGGTTAACAGTAGTCTAGATCTAGGACTTGATACAGCTAAGACACAGTAGAAACCAACAGTAGTACAAGAGTAAAGGAGAAATGGTAAAGCTATCGAAGAAACTTCCTGGATCTGGTTCAAGAAAACCAGATCTGAGTCGGAGGTCGTCGGAGAAGACAACTGATGCCGGACGCAGGAGGAACTCAACCACTGTGTTGATCTTCGAGGTCAGATCTAGAGGTCTCTGTATGAGATACGCCTTAGATCTGAGTTGAACGGCCGGAGAAGATGAATCGCTTCACAAAACCTAGCCGTCGCTATATTCTCTCTCTCTCTATGTTGGATTACCTGAAGATGAATGGCCAGCCGTGTGAAACCCTAGTTCCCATATGAGCTTATATAGACGTCCTCCACTAGCTAATGTATAATATGTTATAATATAGGAGAGCATAATATGTGTAAGTGTTAGGCTCATCTCATTATAAGTCTCTTATGTAATTCTTATGTTTTTTGGTACTTAGGGAGAAATGTGTATGTATGTATAATATGTACACTAGAGTCTGATTGTATTGTTTTGGGCTTAAGCCCAAAACGATCTCAGGCCGGCCCAAAGCTGTGAGCTCAGTCCACACACATGTACTCCTGACCGTTGGAGGCTCAGCGACGTCGTTTTGTGTGGCACGGGTTTATAAGGGTAGCAAACCCTAATCTCCTGCGAAGGGAGAGAGATTCTGAGAACGCAGCTTCGGCTTACCTCCCTTGTCTCCTGAGCTCTGCTAGGGTTTCCATTCCCTTGCGCTCTCGAGCATAGGTAGAGCTCCCTTCACATCCAAACACTGAGATCCTGAGAGCTTGTGAGATTTGAAGCTCGATTGCCCTTCGGTTCTATCCTTGGTGACTAGTTCCTAGTTGAGGCTATCGTTTTCTTCACTTGTTTGTTTTGATTTGATTGTAAACTGTTTTGATCGATCAATACAAGTTCTGTCTTCGTGTTTTGTGTTTGAATCTCTCCTTTTCATTCCGCTTTTCAAATTGGTATCAGAGCCAGGTTAGGGTTTTGCAAGTTTTTCGGATTCGTTGAAGTTTTTGGAGTTTCGATCTCCTTAGGCTTCGATTCCGAAAACCCTTTGCATCTGTTGAAGTTTTCGAGGATCTTCATCCTCGGCGACTCCAGATCTGCAGAGGTCTTGAGTTTTTCTCAAAAATCTTTTAGATCCGTCGAAGTTTTCAGGAGCTCTGTTCTCCTATTACTCAGATATATAGATCTTGAGTGTTTTGAGGACTCCGGATCTAGGGTTTCGAGAATCTCAAAAGTCTCGAGTTTGTTTGCTTGGATCTGAGCCTTTGTGACTTAGATCCGAACAAGCCAGAGACATAGAAAGAAGTTATTGAAGGTTTTCACCTTCATACAACTCCCCTACCGGTTACTTTAGATCCTGCATGTGATTTTGATAGATCTAAGCTTGCAACTCTAAGTTTGTTTTAGCTTGGGACTATCTGTATACTGTTGAGATTCAAATCCTTAGCCTACGTGCTGTAGGATTTGAGTACTCACTGTCTGCTTGATATCTGATTAGAGATTCAAACCCTTAGCTTCCAAGCCGTAGGGTTGAGTGCTCACTTGTGTTTGGATATCTGCTGATTTGTTCACTGTTTTCCTCAGGTACTTGATTCAAACCCATGTCTGATAACTCATACCGTATCAAGCCCTTTGATGGGACAACAGACTTTGCTATGTGACAAGTCAAAATGAAGGCGATTCTGATAAAAGAAAAATGTTGGAAAGCTGTCGTCAATGACTATCCAGCGGAGATGCCTCCAGATGCTAAAACAGATCTAGATCTCATTGCTCACAACGAGATCATGATCAGAATCTCTGACGAGGTAGCAAGACAAGTAGTTGACTGTGTTTCTTCCATAGATCTATGGAAGAAACTGCAGGATCTTTATCAGGTTAAAACTTTATCTAGTCGCATATCTCTGCTGTGTCGTATTTTTACGTTTAAAATGGATGTCTCTATGTCTCTTGATGATAATTTGGATAGATTTCTTCGTATGACACAAGAACTTGAAAGATGTGATGATAAAATTGATGACACTCACCAAGCTGTTATTCTGCTAAATGCTTTGCCTTCGCAATTTGATACGTTTAAAGATGTTATTCAGTTTAGTAATGAGTCTTTGACTAAGAAAAGAATAGTTGAAGCTATTACACAGAAAAATGAGGTTGTGAAAGTGTTTAAGGTTAAAGGTGACAAATCTGAAAAACCTAACTCTAAACCTGATGTGCTATTTACAAAAGGAGGCAACAAAAACAGAAAGAGAAACAAGAAAAAGGATAAAGAAAAAACTGGTGAAACTGGAAAAAAGCATTGTACCTAATGCAAGAAAAATAATCATGTTATTGCTGATTGTTATAAGAAAAGAGATGATGATCAAAAGAAATTGCAAAATGGTACTTCTGCTGTTCTTGATTCTGGCTTGTTTTATTCTGATGAGTTGCTTATGGTTGCTTGTGATGATTCATCTGATGCTTGGTTGCTTGATTCTGGATGTACTATGCATGTTACACCTCATAAGCATGTCTTTGATTATCTGGATGAATCTGTTGGTGGTTTAGTTAGACTTGGTAATCATTCTGAACTTGCTATTAAAGGCATAGGCAACATTCCTTTTAAAATGCATGATGGTGTGGTTAGGGTCCTTCAACAGGTAAGGTGGGTACCTGATATGAAGAGAAACTTGTTGTCTGAATCTATGTTTGATGACCTTGATTATGAAATTAACATTAAAAAGGGAATTAGAACTGTTTCTAAGAATAGTAAGATTCTCATTAAAAGTGTTAAGAAGCATGGTCTTTATCATATCATTGGAAATCCTGTGCTGCATGGTATGTCTTTATCTGCTGAATCTTCTGTTGCATCCATGAACATGAATGATACTTTGATTTGGCATGCTAGACTTGGTCATATAGGGAACAAAGGTTTACATTATCTGTTCAAACAGGGACTCTTTGAAAGCAAACCCTCTGATTTAAAAAACTGTGAAAGCTGCATTTTTGGTAAACATGCTAAAGAATGTTTTAAAAGGTCAGATTTTGTTGCTAAGAGGCCTTTAGATTATGTGCACGCAGACCTATGGGGACCTGCCCAGGTTGATACTATTGGTGGAAGGAAGTACTTCCTCTCACTAATAGATCACCATTCCAGGAAGGTCTGGGTGCACCTTCTTAAGGCTAAAAGTGACACTTATGACACTTTCAAGGTTTGGAAAACAAAAACTGAGGGTCAAACTGCTTTCAAATTGAGATGCCTTAGAACAGATAATGGACTTGAGTTCTGTAACAAGTTATTTGATGATTTCTGCAATGATCATGGTATTATAAGGCATCTTACTGTTCCAGGCACCCCCCAACAGAATGGTACTGCAGAAAGAATGAACAGGACACTGCTTGAAAAAGCCAGGTGTATGCTCATTAGTTCTGGTATGAAACCATCTCTGTGGGGGGAAGCTGTAACCACTGCTGCTTATTTGATCAACAGATCACCCTCAGCTGCCATTGGCTTCAAGACCCCATATGAAATGTGGTCAGCAACCAAGCCAAACATTTCACACTTAAGACCTTTTGGATGCACTGCCTATGCTCATCAGAGCATAGGAAAGCTGCAACCAAGGTCTCTAAAGTGTGTAATGTTGGGGTATCCTGAGGGTGTGAAGGGTTATAAATTACTTGTAATCCAACCTGGAGGTTACAAGGTAATTGTAAGCAGAGATGTTAAATTCATTGAAACTGAGTTTCATTTTAAGAATGTGCTTTCTTCTGTTGATCATGAACTAACCCCTGCAGCTCAGTTTTATGTCCCCATCTCTCAAGGTGGGGCTTCTGACAATGAATTTGACACTGGTGTCCCACATGAGTCCTCTGACTCCTCTTCCAATGATAGCAATGATCAGAATTTTGAGCATCATGGCTCAAACTCAAGTACTGAAGATGTGCCTCACCAATCAGGTGGGGGGGTAAGCTCATCTACCTCTACCTCTATTCAAAACTCCTCTTCTTCTACCCATTTTTCTTCCTCTGATGATGATGAATTTGTTGATCCTCTTGCTGATGTTGATGATGCTTTGTCTGATGCTTCTGTTGAAACTGATCATGTGCATGATAATTTTGATGAAGTTGTTGACTTGACCAACTATCAGTTAACAAGAGATAGATCACCTAGGGTTAGAATACCTAACAGGAAATATTTTGATAATGAGGTTGATTTAGCTTTTGTTGTTGCTGAGGCTGTTGATGCTTATACTCCTGATTTGTTTGAGCATGCTATGAAATGTGCAAATTCTGATAAATGGTTACTTGCTATGAAAGAGGAAATAAACTCCATGATGACCAATAAGACCTGGATACTTGTTCCTAAACCAAACAAGGCAAGGCTTATTGGTTGTAAATGGGTTTATAAGCTCAAGAATAGTGTGGAGCCTGGTGGCCAACCTAGCTACAAGGCAAGGTTGGTAGCCAAGGGCTTCACACAGAAACCTGGGATTGACTACAATGATATCTTTGCTCCTGTTGTTAAGTATAAAACCCTGAGATTATTGCTTGTTGTTGCTGCTGTTTATGATTATGAGATTGAGCAAATGGATGTTAAAACTGCCTTCCTTCATGGTGATTTAGATGAACAAATCTATATGAGACAACCTAAAGGTTTTGAGGACAATTCTAAACCTGATCATGTTTGTTTGCTTAAGAAATCTTTGTATGGTTTGAAACAGTCCCCTAGGCAATGGAACAAGAAATTTGATAACTGCATGATCAAACTTGGCTTTAAAATCAGTAGCTATGATCCATGTTTATACTTGCTGGGTGCAAAATATGTGTATCCCTTGTATGTCTTGCTTTATGTTGATGATATCCTCATTATATGCAAGTCTAAGGCAAAAATATCTGATGTTAAAGCCTCTCTTAGGAAATCTTTTGACATGAAAGATCTGGGCATTGCTCAGAAAATTCTTGGCATAAAGATTACCAGAGATAGAGCAAAACATCAAATATTTCTGTCACAAAAGGACTATCTGATCAAGGTCCTGCAAAGGTTCAATTTCTCAGAAGTCAAGCCTGCTCCTATACCCTTAGGAGGGCACCTTGACCTTACCAAGTCTGAGGTGCCACTAAGGAAGGAGGAGGAAGACTATATGAGAAATGTTCCTTATGATGCTGCAGTGGGATCTGTCATGTATGCAATGATTTGTACTAGACCTGACCTTGCATTTGCAGTGAGTGTACTCAGCAGGTACATGTCCAATCCTTCAGAGAAACACTGGACAACCATGAAGTTTCTTCTGAGATATATTGCAGGAACATTGGACCTGTGTCTGGTCTATGGTTTGCATACCTCTCCCTTTGAGCTATTTGGTTTTGTGGATTCTGACTATGCAGGTAACAAAGACAACAGGAAATCTACCACCTCCTTTATGTATACATGGTGTGGAAATTGCATATCTTGGAAGGCACAGTTGCAGCCAATTGTGGCTCTATCCTCAACAGAGGCAGAGTACATTGCTGCAACTGAAGCTTCCAAGGAAGCAATTTGGCTCCAAAATATACTTAAGGAGGTGGAAAGAAAACCTTGTAAGGCTGTGTTGCACATGGACAGTCAGAGTGCACTCTACCTGTGCAAAGATCCTGTCTATCATGAGAGGACTAAGCACATAGACATTAGATACCATTTCATTCGTGTCTTGGTAGCTAAAAATCTTCTCCTTGTCAAAAAGATTGATGGCAAAATCAACCCTGCAGATTTTGGTACTAAGATTGTTACTGCTGATAAGTTTATCTTTTGCAGGGAGTTCCTGCACTTGATCAAGCCCAACTGATGCTGAGAAGGAGTATGTCTAGCCGATGATAGAAAAGGAGTAAACCCAGTTCACACTTCAACAAGGCAGATTTACGATATGTGTAAACATAGAATTAGGAGGGCAATTGTTAGGCTCATCTCATTATAAGTCTCTTATGTAATTCTTATGTTTTTTGGTACTTAGGGAGAAATGTGTATGTATGTATAATATGTACACTAGAGTCTGATTGTATTGTTTTGGGCTTAAGCCCAAAACGATCTCAGGCCGGCCCAAAGCTGTGAGCTCAGTCCACACACATGTACTCCTGACCGTTGGAGGCTCAGCGACGTCGTTTTGTGTGGCACGGGTTTATAAAGGTAGCAAACCCTAATCTCCTGCGAAGGGAGAGAGATTCTGAGAACGCAGCTTCGGCTTACCTCCCTTGTCTCCTGAGCTCTGCTAGGGTTTCCATTCCCTTGCGCTCTCGAGCATAGGTAGAGCTCCCTTCACATCCAAACACTGAGATCCTGAGAGCTTGTGAGATTTGAAGCTCGATTGCCCTTCGGTTCTATCCTTGGTGACTGGTTCCTAGTTGAGGCTATCGTTTTCTTCACTTCTTTGTTTTGATTTGATTGTAAACTGTTTTGATCGATCAATACAAGTTCTGTCTTCGTGTTTTGTGTTTGAATCTCTCCTTTTCATTCCGCTTTTCAGTAAGTGTAGATGATATCAACCCCTAATCTAGACTTTAGTTGACCAAAACCCCTAAAGACCTAGAACCATGATTAAGTTGACATTACAAAAATAAAAATTATAAGGCTTCAACATACAAAATTTAATAAGGACAGGCAATTAGTCAGTTACTTGAACATACCGCCACATTTTCCCAGTTAATTCATTTCTAAGAAGGCCTAATGGCCGTTCAAGTTGATTGCTTTGTTATTTTTCAAGATCGATTTTACCCTGAAAAATAGTATGAGAGCGACAAGTTTGATAATTCGAGAGACTGATTTATAACCCGGCATATATACGTGTACAAAATACAACTTTTATTTATTAATGTGAAAACAAAATGATCATATACTTGCACCCTTTTAATAACTGTGTATCTTATTAGAGAATAACGCAGATCAATTCATGTTAGACTAAACAATTAAGGGGAAATGTATAAAATTATTTTTAGAAGCAACAAACTGCAAAATGTCAAAATATATTAATGACAAACAAGTGTAAGAAAGGACTAAATTGATGCCCTTCAAAACCAAGCAATGCCCTAAATTTGAAACCTAGCTAGATGAATGCACCAAACACATTGGACCTCAAATATAAATACCCACATCAGGTTATCTATCCTGCACCACTACACATTAGAACTCAAATATTACACTTGATTTTACAATCCAATCAGAAATTGAGATGGCTGTGGTTTCTTGGACCCAAGAGGTTTCAAGCTCGGTTGCTCCGGCTAGGCTTTTCAAGGGACTCAGCCTCGACTCCCACAACCTCTTCCCCAAGCTCATGCCTGGGTTCTTCAAGAGCATCGAGTTTGTTAAAGGTGACCGTGTTGCTGTTGGGGCTATCAAACAAATCAACTTCACTGAAGGTTTGATTCCATTAATTATAATCCTTATACAAAACTAAAGTACCCTTTTTGTTGAAATTTTTGAAATTAATTATGATCGACTTACTACAATGTAGGGAGTCCATTCAAATATGTGAAGCACAAGATAGAAGAGGTGGATGTAGAGAAGATGTACTGCAAGTACTCGACTCCAGAGGGAGACGTGCTCGGGGAGAAGGTGGACAATGTGGTCCATGAGGTCAAGATTTCGCCCTCCGGCAATGGGTCTGTCTGCACCATGTCTTGGCACTACTATCCCAAGGGAGGTGCAGTGCTTGACGAGGAGATGATCAAGAAGGGTCAGGGACAGATCGTCGAGATGGTCAACAAGGTTGACCAGTTTCTTCTTGCCAACCCTACTGCTTATGCTTAATTTCATTACTACGTTCCAACACATATATTTACAATAAATGACTGATCAAATAAGGTTGAAGCAAGATCAAGAAGTTAAGAATCATCAATGAAATGTGATGATCAAGTCATGGCCAGATCGAGTTAACTCTGGCCTTACTTAATACGGTGTAGCGAACACCTTTTTCCTGTTTGGAGTATTTAATGCATATTATGAAAACTTGTAAGGTCTATCTCTCTTGCATTCACTTCATTTGTGAGTTTTAATTAATTAGGAGAGCATAAAATGCAATGTTTTTCAATTTAAAAAAAAAAAGATTTATGTGAGATCTCTGTCATAACCATACACATACATGTACATGAGTAAATGAGTTATAACGTGATAGAAATGATAACATTATCACACAAACAACAATTCAAGTATTAAAGTGATTTCAAGTTCTTGCATAAGAGTGCAACCATATTAACTCAGTGGTGGTATTGACATGATCTGTACTTAACTTCGGTTGAAACCAAGCTAGAGATTTGTTGTTGCTTCTTTCAACTCCAAAAAATAGTATTTCGATCTAGCTACCAAGATAAACTAGATATTGATGTTTATACAGCCTACACTCGCAAACGCACTGTGTCAATCATAGTGTTTCTTAAGTCTCATACCACATGGATTATATAATTATCAATTCACATTGCAGCAAGTGATCTAAGTCGTAAAAGTCATGGGAATTGTAGTATTCGATGGAGAAGGATGATCATCTGAATGAGATTTAGCTAGCAAGCCACGCGCGACAATGCTAAAGACTAATCAATTTGAGCTTTAAATGTTGAATTCACCATGATTGATTAGAGAGAATGAGAAATGAAGAGAAAAAGACGAAATGAAGAAAACATCTTTCTCATTCAATGAAGCGGAAAAAAACTAATCTGAACAAGAGAGTTTGCCCCTATTTATAGACACGTATACATCCATACAGCACATTACATTCATATACTCAGCCTAACAAACTCTAACAATTTGCTCAAGGAGGAAGTTGCAGACGTCATTTTGCCTTGATCTTCAACACTCCTCCTCAAGCTTGGAGTTGGAGAATAAATCTACTACTCCAAGTTTTCTCTTTAACTTCCTTCTCTGAGCAGCACTCAGGGTTTTTGTAAACATGTCTGCTGGTTGTTTTTTTGTGGAGATGTATCTAGTGTTCACTTGCCTTAGCTGAATATCTTTCAACATTCCTACTAGCCATTTCAACTCACAACAAGTTAGGGCTGGGCAAAATTTAGATTGGACCGGAAATTATGGTCTTTGGATCGGACCGGGATATTATGGTCCGGTCCACGGTCCAAGAAATTCTTATTTTCCATTTTCGGTCCAAACCCGGGATCGGACCGGAATTGGACCGGATTTCTTATCATTAAAAAAAAAAGAGGTGAATGTGTATGAGGCGTGCCTCTCTCCCCGTCTTACTTTTAGATCTAGGTTTTTTGTGTATATTTTGACAAATTAATGTCGATTTTAGTATAGATTTGGAGAATTCATAAATATTTTAGAGTAAGATTGAAGAATCTCATCCTGGTTTTAAATCTAGGGTTAAGAAATTTCAATCTAGGGTAAAGTTCCGGTCCAACCGGTCTTTACGCGTCCGCAGACCGGAAAGACCGGGACCATAAGTTTCGGTCCCGGTCCGATCCGCGGTCCAAGTTCTTGTAGATTACGGTCCACCGGTCTTGGACCGGACCGGAATCTTCGGTCCAATCCGGTCCGGTCCAGACCGGAAGCCTAGCCCTATACAAGTCATAGCCATGGCTCGATACTCCGACTCAACTGTAGACATGGCCACATATGACTATTTCTTAGATCTCCATGATATAATAGAGTTACCAAGTAGGAAACAAAAGCATGTGATTGATTTTCTTGTCATAGGACATGCTTGCTAATCTGCATCACAGAAACCTGAAGTGCGGAATAGGCAGATATGACGCTCGAATATACTCCAGAAGGGGGGTTGAATGGAGTATGGAAACTTTTCGCAACACAGAAAATGTAAGACCTTACTGCAGACAGTAAGATCTTATCTGCAAAACAGTAGTAAGTTAAAACGAAATATATAAGAAGCAATAAAGAGAAAACATAAAGTAAAGCACACAAGATTTGTTAACGAGGTTCGGCACAACCGCCTACGTCCCCGCCTAGGGTATCCAACCCGTAGGATTCAACGACTTTATTTCACTTTATCTTATGAGCCCTAGATACAACCTCTAGAAGACCTTCCCTCTTCTAGACTAACTTCCTATCTAGCAACCCAAACGCTCTAGTGAAATAAAGCACCTAAGGATACCGAAGTACCCTCTATGATTGGGTAAAGAACCCTGTGTGTAACTCTCACTAACTTGTACAATGAAGCTCAAAGGAAAACCTCACACACACTCAAAGTAGATACAATGAAAAGAGTAGAGAGCAATGTGTGATCGAAAGCTTGAAGAAGATGAGTCGGCTGAAGATGTTGATACGCAGTAGTGATTGTTTTTAACTGCCTCTTCCTTCTTCTTTAAATAGGCCACAATATGATTTTGAATTCAAACGTAGAGCCTTGAACTTCTCCTGGATGGTTGATAGATGTTGGGAGAGATTTCCGGCCGATCAAAACCGTCACAAGGGATACTTGGATCTCGTCAAAGATGTGAATGAGGGCTGATGAAGATTTGCTCAAGATCCCTACAAAATCTCAGCCAAAGCAACCAGATGGATATGCACAAGATATAGATGTAAACAAATCAACCCATTAAACAACATGTCCGAACTTATCTTAGGCCCAATAAATAATTGGCCTAATCTAAAACAGATTTCATAGATCAATAACATATTGGATCTATGAGCCTTTTAGAAGACAGGCCCATCAAAGAAAATAAAGGCCTAAGGTGAGAAACCGAAATCCAGTAACTACAAGGCAATATGTTGTGTATTGGTAAGACCTTACCAAGTTCTGGAAACCAGAACTTTTGGCTTTCATCAACAGATCTTATCATCAAGGTGGAGTTAACAATCTCCCCCTTGATGAAAGACAAAACTTGTAAGCTTGGTACCTGTTTCCAGAGAAGCACAAACACATATACATAACATAGTGCAAAAGATAGATAATCAAAGATTAATGTTGGATCAAAGTTTTTAAAACCAAAAAGCAAAGTAAGGCCGAGGTAACAGTCTGCAAAATAAAGTAAGGCCTTACACCCTTACACCTAGTGGTTGGTTCTCCCCCTTTTTGTCTTTCAACAAGAAGGGATAAAAGTAAAGAGAAACCAAATATCCAACAGAGAGTTAAAACGCATTAAATCAAAATAGTTTTCAAGCCAGAACACTTCCCAATACCAGAAATCACTCGTCATCGGACAGGACGACCACTTCCTCCTCGTACCATTGGCCGTATTTGGGATGCACATCCTCCGAAGCTCGGCGTCCTTGGAAGATCTTATCGCGCCATCTGTTCTTGGCATTAGTCACAGTGTGCACCTTCCACATCTCAGCTTGTCGCTTAGCCTCTTCATCTCTCCATTTCTTCACAATACCATACTCCTCCACAGTGAGGATAGTTGGCTCAGGGAAGAGAGGACGTAAGATGAAGCGTTTCAGCACCTTGCGTTCACAGTTGATGAGTACGTTCTTGGCCGTCTCCTCCACATGTGTGACAGCGTCAGCATCTAGTGGCATAATCGACGTTGTGGCTCGATGGTTCATGCCGCATAACATGAAGAGCTGATTCAGCTTTTCATCCATAATCAACAGCCGCTGGTGGCTGTCATCCTGTCTGTCGACAATGTCAGCTCTTGCTGCGTTCAAGTCCTTCCGAAGCGCGTCCACCTCTGCTTCCAGATCCTCAATCCTTTGCTCCAACTTTACAGTCTGTGTGTCTCCTTGAGCTTGAGAGGGGGTCTTCAAAATCCAGCCTCCGGCCAGAGTTTGTTCAACACCCAACCTCTTCCAGCAATTTTCATCAATACGGCTGGTGTGTGAGACATATTCTTCCCCTTGTGTGTCAATGTCGAAGAACTCAAAGATTTTAGGAAGAAGGTTGGCATAGGGCAGTGGTGCGGACAGAGGAGTGTTAATGGTATGAAGCATGTAGGAAAGGATGAGATCAGGGACATCAATTTCAAAGCCCGCCATAATCAAATAGAGAACATGAAGCAGATTGTCAGTGACAAGTTCGCGAGAATTCTTTCGTGGCATAATACATCGAGCAAGAATAGTGAACACAATCTTGGCTTCAAGCGATAAGATGTTGTGAGTGTGTTTAGGTTTCGGCTTGAAGGATTCAGATGCAGAAACGGGCCGCACAAAGAATTCCTTTTGTGCTTGTTGAAGACAGTAGGATTTGGTAGGATGGTCTTGTATGTTTACTTCCTCAGGGATGCCGAGAATAAGGGACAAAGAGGAGCGAGAAAGGGTAATCTTCCGCTGCTTAACTTGAGAGGAGAGAGTAAGAACTCCCTTTTCTCTATGTGCAGAGAGATTCACAAAGAAAAGACGCGTGAGGCGAGGGTAGGCATAAGTTCCGGGGTTGAGGAGAGACCAAACGTTTGAGTTCTTCAACAGATTTACACACGGGAGTTGTGTGGATTCTAGAAAATCTAGATCCACATGCTCACAAAAGGTTATGGGTCGATTGACAAACCCATCCTTCCACATTCCCGATTTTGTGAAATTACCGAACCAAGCAAGAGGGGTGTCGGAGAATACCTCAAGATCCATCGGAGTCTGGAGGCTGTGTTGATGCGGATTCTTCCTGGGAGCGCGAGGATTCACTTGGCGCGGATGATTGCGCGGAGGATGCCGGGGCTCCCGTTTGATGATCTTCCGGCGATCGTGAGATCCTTCGCCTTCGCTCTCGGAAGACGTATGCAATTGCCGGATCACCGCCTTTCCCTTGAAGTCCTCATCGATTGCTAAGCCCTTACCCTTGTCATCGATTGAAGGGCGAGATCTTTTGGAACCAGACCGGGTAGAGGGAGAGGAGGTGTTCTTCTTTGGAGCCATGGTGAGGGAGGAGTGTTTGAGTGTTCTTGGGAAGAGACGAATACAGAGAGAGAGAAGAAAGGTGAGTGTGTGTGTGATGTGACCGGGTGAGTGAAAGAGTTTAAATAGGGGGAGAAGTCTTTAGAAATTCCAAGGACTTAGATTCCCCAAAATTAAATCCGGCCAAATCTTTAATGATAATAACTACTTTTCAAAAATCAAAAAGGATAAATACAAAGTATTAAGTTTAAGAAGAGGTAAATCCAGATTTTAAGAGATCTTAACCGAAAAATAAAAAAATCCGGATAAAACAAGGTAAAAGAAATTCTTTTCGATAAATATCTAATTAGATAAAACCGAAAGATTTGATCCATAATTTATCCTTTTTGAAATATAATTTTAATGGCATACCATGAATTAGTAAGGCATTAAAATTTCTTTCAAGATTTTGATGTAGGGAATAATACGAATATCATAAGATACGATTGCTCCCCCTACATCGATGCTTCCTTATTAAGCATTCCAAGTTCTAACCTGATGAAATTGAATCTCTCTTCGGGTAAGGGTTTTGTAAAGATATCTGCTAATTGAAGTTCAGTAGAGATGAATGTCAAAGACACATCTCCTTTTTCTACATGATCTCGAATGAAGTGATGTCTTACATCAATATGTTTCGTTCTTGAATGTTGTACGGGATTTTTGGAGATAGAGATAGCACTTGTGTTGTCACATTTGATTGGGATGCCCTTATAGTTAATTCCAAGATCTTGGAGTTGTTGTGCAATCCATAAGACTTGAGCACAACATGCTCCAGCAGCAATATATTCAGCTTCGGCCGTTGAGAGGGCCACTGAATTTTGCTTCTTGGAATGCCAACTTATAAGGGATGACCCAAGAAATTGACAACATCCGGAGGTGCTTTTCCTATCTACTTTATATCCTGCAAAATCAGCATCGAAGTATCCGACAAGATTGAAACTAGATTGAGTAGGGTACCATAATCCGAGATCCTTTGTACCATTCAGATATCTTAAAATCCTCTTTACCGCTATAAGATGAGACTCTTTCGGATTAGCTTGGAATCTTGCACACATACAAACACTGAACATTATGTCAGGTCTACTGGCTGTAAGATAAAGGAGAGATCCGATCATACCTCGATATTCTTTCTGATTTACCTGTTGTCCGGTAAGATCTTGATCCAAAGAAAGGGTAGAGCTCATAGGAGTTTTTGCAACTTTGGATTCGATCATCTTGTATTTCTTGAGAAGTTCTCGAGTGTATTTTCCTTGATTAAGGAATATACCTTTAGAACTTTGATGAACATGAAGACCGAGAAAGAAATTTAGCTCCCCCATCATACTCATCTCGAATTCCTTACACATCATATTTGAAAACTCCTTGCACAAAGATTCGTTAGTAGCTCCAAACAATATATCATCCACATATATTTGTACAACTAGGATATCATTACCTTGAGTTTTGATGAATAGAGTTTTGTCAATTAACCCCCTTTTGAAATTATTTTCCAGAAGATATTTTGAAAGTCGTTCATACCAAGCTCTTGGGGCTTGCTTCAAGCCATAAAGAGCTTTGTCGAGCTTATAAACATGATCTGGAAATTCATCATTTTCAAAACCGGGGGGTTGAGCGACATAAACTTCTTCATCTAGGAAACCATTCAAAAAGGCGCATTTAACGTCCATTTGAAAGAGTTTGATGCTCATGAAAGAGGCGAAGGCAAGGAGCATGCGAATAGCTTCTAGCCTGGCTACGGGAGCAAAAGTCTCCTCGTAGTCAATGCCTTCCTCTTGATTATATCCTTGAGCAACAAGACGAGCCTTGTTTCGAATGATGTTTCCTCCTTCATGAAGCTTGTTTCGAAATACCCAACGAGTTCCAATAATAGATTTACCCTTTGGCCTTGCCGTAAGGGTCCATACTTTATTTCGCTCGAACTCGTTAAGCTCATTCTGCATGGCTATAATCCAATCAGGTTCTTGAAGAGCTTTGGTATACTTCTTGGGCTCTACAAGAGAAACAAATGCGTGAAAAGCACATAAGTTTCTAACTTTAGAACGTGTTTGAACACCAGATGAAGGATCAGAAATGATATCGGAAGTAGAGTGAGATGAGGCATGTTTGAATCTTCTTCGTGCAGATCCTTGGCTAGGAGTGGGATCACTAGAAGTGTAAGGATATGGCTCCTGAGGTTCAGGAGGATTCGTAGGATAAGGGCCTTGAGGTTCCGGAGGAGGTCCATCTTCAAGACTGGCTTCATTTGTAAGGCCTTGAGACATAGTTCCAAGACCTTGTGACAGATCAGTAAGATCTTGAAATGGCTCCTGCATATTCCTGGATATGCTCTTCTCAGGATGATTGCCTTCTCCATCTGATTCTTCTCCCTCATGAGTATTTAACTTCAAATCTGCAAATCCTTCACTCAAGGTACCGTTATCACTTTCATCAAATAATACATGGATACTTTCTTCGACGATTTTGGTACGTTTATTGAATATTCGATAAGCCTTGCTTTGAGTCGAGTATCCAAGAAATATACCTTCGTCGCTACGTGCATCAAATTTCCCAAGATTATCCTTGCCATTGTTATGCACGTAACACGTACATCCAAATGGTTTAAAATAAGATATGCTTGGTTTTCTTCCTTTGAAAAGCTCATAAGGAGTTTTCTTTAAAATTGATCTAATTAAACATCTATTGAGAATATAGTTTGCTGTATTCACAGCTTCTGCCCAGTAAGACTTTGGCAGATTATTCTCTAATAGCATAGTCCTGGACATTTCCTCTAGGGTGCGGTTCTTTCGTTCCACAACACCATTTTGTTGAGGTGTCCTAGGAGCTGAGAAGTTGTGAGAAATACCATATTTCGCACAAAATAGATCAAAGTTTAATTGATCGAATTCTCTACCATGATCACTTCTAATAGAAACGATAGGTAGGTTTTTCAAAGTTTGTAACTCCTTACAAAGTTTGGAAAAATAAAACAGAGTTTCTGATTTATCTTTGAGGAAGAAAACCCAAGTAAATCTAGAATAATCATCAACAATAACTAATATGTATTGTTTACCTTTGGGAGATTTGACACGCATAGGTCCGCAAAGATCCATGTGTAGAAGCTCTAAGGGTCTAGTAGTACTAACGACCATCTTCTTTTTGAATGGACTTCGGGTATGTTTACCCCTTGAGCAGGCTTTGCAGAGATCATCCACTTTGAAGTTTAAAACAGGAAGGCCTCGAACAAGATCCTTTGAACTGAGTTTGCTGAGGGTGTGCATACTTATATGCCCAAGTCGCCTATGCCAAACCCTTGGATCTTCAGATAAGGCCTTGAGACATTTCAGATTGGATCCTGCAATACGATTAGTATTAAGAGCATAAATGTTAGAATCCCTGTATGCAGTAAGAACAATTTCTCCGGTCTCTTCGTCTTGTACAACACACTTCTTCTTGTTAAAGCTAACAAGATTGCCCTTATCACAAAGCTGCGAAACACTAAGAAGGTTATACTTTAATCCATCAACAAGATAAACATCATTGATAGAATTGTTTGAATCAACACCAATGTTACCAATACCGACGATGTTGCATTTTGCTTTATCACCAAGAGTAATAGTTCCACCGGATTGCTTCTTTAGATTGTGAAAAAGAGATTCTTTTCCACTCATATGTCTTGAGCAACCACTATCCATTATCCACTTTTGATCCTTGGTCTTGGTGATATCCTGCAAAACACAAAATCAACCTTTTCGGCTAGACCAGTAAATTGATTTGGATCCATTGTGGGGGTAGACCATATTTGGTAACTTCGTCCCTTTCGGAACCCAAACCTGTCTTATCCGTTCATTTAACCGAACAGGAAACGTATTTCTAATAATGTAAGGATCCGTTCTCCTATAAGGGCACGTCTCCTTTACATGACCTTTCTTACAACAAAAGAAACAAGTTGGAGATCGCCAACTTCCTTTAGCTTTAACGAACTTGGTAGTAGGCTTTGCAGGAAAGTTCCTGTTGTAACCTATACCGCTTCGATTCAAGGAGAGTTGTTGTTCTCCAAGCATCTTGTCAAGAGTTGCTTTGGATCGAGTGAATTGCACAAGGGCTGTTTGTTGATCTTGACATTTCTTAGAGAGCTTCACATTTTCATTCTTAAGATCATTATTTTGATTCTTAAGAGAAGAGACGTTTGCCTTAAGTTCAGAAATTTCTGATCGTAAGGTCTTACTCTCTGTGATAGCTTCAGAACTTTGGCTGTCAAGATCTTGCAATTTCAGCGACAGCTTCTTTATGCACGTTTTTTGATCCTGCACTTTCTCTTTCAAGAGGCTGATTTCTTTGTTGTAGGTCTCCTCATTTGAAATCATATTCTTCAAAAATTCAGATAAAACATTGATGGGGCTAGAGAGAAGATTTCTTACAACTCCATCTAAGTGTTGATCCTTGGTTTCGTCGGATTTTGCCATAAGGCACAAGTTTGCATGTTCCTCTTCAGCGTCTGAGTCACTTGAACAATCCGAGTCACTCCAAGCAGCCATCACTTTCTTGTTGGACTCCTTCTTCTTTGCTTTGTTCTTCTTCTTTATGGGACATTCTTTGACGAGATGATCTGATTCACCACATTCATAGCAAGTAAGAACTCGACTCTTCCTAGAGGAGTTAGAGGGCTTACCTTTGGCGAATTGCTTCTTCATTTTCAATATGCGTGCTAATCCACGAGTGATTAGAGCAAAAGGATCTTCATCATCGTCACTGTCGGAATCTTCCGATGGTTCTTCTTTCTTGACCTTAAGAGCAAGGTTTTTGAGATTGGTAGGAAGTTCCCCTTCATCCTCGTTGAGGATCATTTCATGGGTTATTAACTTTCCTAATAGATCATCAAGGGCCAATGTGCTAAGATCTTGAGCTTCTTCTATGGCCGTCACCTTAGGACCCCATTTAGCTTTAGGTAAGCACCTTAGTATCTTTCTAACCTTTTCTTCATTTAAGAAGGTCTTACCTAATGAGTCGAGGTTATTTATGATTTCCGTAAAACGGGTAAACATAGCTTTAACTGACTCATCAGGGTTCATCTTAAACAATTCATATTGTCTAAGAAAGATACTGATTTTGGTCTCTTTGACCTGGCTGGTTCCTTCATAGGTAACCACCAATTTATCCCAGATTTCTTTCGCTGTTCTGCATGAAGAGATACGGTTGAACTCATCCGTACTCAATCCACAGTACAGTAGGTTTATGGCTTTGAAATTCTTAGCCATACTTTCTAAGTCAGTCTGGGTGTATTCATCCTCTGATTTGTCCACCCTCGTTCCATTGGGACCTTCTTTCTTGGGAATATTTGGTCCTCGCATAATGATATGCCAGAGTTCCAAATCTTGATCAATAACAAACATTTGCATTAGAGATTTCCAATGCATGAAGTTATTCCCAACAAAGAGAGGTGGACGAGAGATAGATCTTCCTTGGCCGAAACCACCTTGCCCTTCACCTGCCATGGTTAGACTCACAGATAGTAATATCTAAGAAACGTGAGTGAGGCTCTGATACCAATTGAAGTGCGGAATAGGCAGATATGTCGCTCGAATATACTCCAGAAGGGGGGTTGAATGGAGTATGGAAACTTTTCGCAACACAGAAAATGTAAGACCTTACTGCAGACAGTAAGATCTTATCTGCAAAACAGTAGTAAGTTAAAACGAAATATATAAGAAGCAATAAAGAGAAAACATAAAGTAAAGCACACAAGATTTGTTAACGAGGTTCGGCACAACCGCCTACGTCCCCGCCTAGGGTATCCAACCCGTAGGATTCAACGACTTTATTTCACTTTATCTTATGAGCCCTAGATACAACCTCTAGAAGACCTTCCCTCTTCTAGACTAACTTCCTATCTAGCAACCCAAACGCTCTAGTGAAATAAAGCACCTAAGGATACCGAAGTACCCTCTATGATTGGGTAAAGAACCCTGTGTGTAACTCTCACTAACTTGTACAATGAAGCTCAAAGGAAAACCTCACACACACTCAAAGTAGATACAATGAAAATAGTAGAGAGCAATGTGTGATCGAAAGCTTGAAGAAGATGAGTCGGCTGAAGATGTTGATACGCAGTAGTGATTGTTTTTAACTGCCTCTTCCTTCTTCTTTAAATAGGCCACAATATGATTTTGAATTCAAACGTAGAGCCTTGAACTTCTCCTGGATGGTTGATAGATGTTGGGAGAGATTTCCGGCCGATCAAAACCGTCACAAGGGATACTTGGATCTCGTCAAAGATGTGAATGAGGGCTGATGAAGATTTGCTCAAGATCCCTACAAAATCTCAGCCAAAGCAACCAGATGGATATGCACAAGATATAGATGTAAACAAATCAACCCATTAAACAACATGTCCGAACTTATCTTAGGCCCAATAAATAATTGGCCCAATCTAAAACAGATTTCATAGATCAATAACATATTGGATCTATGAGCCTTTTAGAAGACAGGCCCATCAAAGAAAATAAAGGCCTAAGGTGAGAAACCGAAATCCAGTAACTACAAGGCAATATGTTGTGTATTGGTAAGACCTTACCAAGTTCTGGAAACCAGAACTTTTGGCTTTCATCAACAGATCTTATCATCAAGGTGGAGTTAACAAAACCCTTAGCCTCATGTCTGACTTGCTTGACAATAGCAGAACTTGTCCAGGAGCTCCCTTGATATACCTTAATAGATGCTTAGTAGCTTGCCAATGAGCTAAATTTGGATGTTGTATGAACTGACTCAGGATATATATGCACTCCATATGTGATATCAGGTTGTGTCACAGTCAAGTATATTAGTTTGCCCACCAACCTCCTATACTATTGAGGGTTGCTTATAGACCTGTTAAAACACAACCCGACCCGAACGCTCGAAAAATTTTCGACCCGAAGCAGGAAATTTTGACCCGGAAATTTTTTTTGACCCAAACCCGAAAACCCGGAAATTTTCTGGGTAATCTGGGTTTCGACCCGGTGACCCGGTAATTTTGACCCGATTTACCCAATTGACCCGGTGACCCGATTGACCCGGTTGATTTATAATTATATATGATTAAATTTTTTATGGAGATTCCAATTTATTACATTTTATAATTACAATCACTTGATCTTTCATTTTCAAATCAACTTTTATATTTATTTGTATGGTGTAATACTCCGTCCGATCAATAGTATTTGATTTTTTGTTTTTCAACAGACTTTTTTAAGAAGATAAAAATTCTAAAAAATATTTAAAAAATTCTATGCTTATTACTAATTGCATGAAATTATTTTTAAAAAATTATTTGAAATTTTGATATTTTGGAGTATATTATTAAATTTTATTAAAAAATTATGAGAAATAATAAAAAAAATCAAATATTTTTTAATAAAATGTAATAATATAGATTATCAAATTTTTGATAAAATTATTTTTAAAAAATTATTTAAATTTTTGATATTTATATATTATTACATTTTATTAAAAATTACGAGAAATAATAAAAATCAAATATTTTAGATCAAATATTTTAAAAAATTATTTACAAGCACTAGAACTTATGAACAATGTCTTTAATTTTAGATTTTTTAATTTATCAAATTATGATTTTTTTAATTTAAAAAAATAAAAAAATTGACCAACTCGAAATCGACCCAAAATGACCCGAAACCCGGTCAAACCCGGGTTCGATTCAACCCGGAAATACCCGAAACGCGTATTACCCGGGACCCGAAGTGACCCGACCCGAACCCGACCCGAATGACCCGTTTGATAGGTCTAGTTGCTTATGACTTCTCCTTTAGTTGTGAGCTTGCAATGCACATCTAAAGGTGTATTGAGTGGTTTTGCATTCTCCATACCACACTCTTTCAGCTACTCAAGAGCATACTTCCTCTAATTCATACAAATTCCTTTCTCTGACCTATCTATCTCAATACCAAGGAAGTATCTGTCTAATCCTAGATCCTTGATTTGAAAGTTCAGCTACAAATGCTTCTTTAATTTCTCAATTTCTTCCATGTTATTTCATGTAATAATCATATCGTCAACATACACCGGCAGTATTGTAATCTTGTTTCCATCATGCTTAGTGAATAGAGCATGATCAACCTCAGATTGCCCAAATCCTACTTTCTAAACAACTTCAGCAAATTTTGTAAACCGCTGCATTGCTGCATGTTTTAAACCATAGAGTGATTTTTAGCTTGCAACATAGGTTGGTTCCGACTCTGTGATCACAAACACACTCCTTTTGAGCACAAGAGTCAGAACCCCTTTCCTTGAAGGCTTATAAATTCTTCAAGAATGCATACTCAGGAGGTATTGTCATATACACATCCTCCTCAAGGCCTCCATGCAGGAATGCATTTGTAACATCCATTTGACAAGTGTGCCAATTCTTATTTGCAGCAACAACAAGTAAGGTCTTCACAGAGACCATTCTAGCCACTGATGCAAAGTTCTCACCATAGTCTAGACCTTCAATCTAAGAGAATCCTTGAGCAACCAGTCTAGCTTTGTACCTTTCTAATGTCCCATTAGCTCTAAATTTTAGTTTGAATAGCCACTTACAAGTGATTAATGACTTTCCACTTAGTCTGGTGACAACAGTCCAAGTATCATTTTTTTCTAAAGCACCTAGCTCAACCAACATTGCCTCACATCAAGCAGGCTCTTTGATTGCTTCTACAACGGATCTAGGCTCAAAATAGGGGGTCACATGACTAATGAAGGCCTGATAAGAGGGGGAGATGCTAGTATAAAACATAAAAGAGGTGATAGGGTAAGGATGGTTTACCATAGCAGAGGAAAAAGATGCATTGATACCCTTCCCGGAGACCAAGTTTACATAGTCCTTCATCCATACAGGTTCTTTATGAGACCTTATAGAGTGCCTGGCAGGTGGGGGGGGGGGGTCAGAGGTAGGTTCAAAAGTTTTAATTGAAAGAGAATTTTCAAAGTCAATGTGATTGTTAATAGGAGGAAATCGAGTTCTTAAATAGAAATATATGAAATATAAATGAAATCCGATTCCTAGCCTATGCAAATAATTACAAGACTTCCTCCCGTTGTAGTGGAAGGGTAGTCAGGATCGATCCACGAGGAGACGTGTCAGCGGGATCTTAGTAACGTTGGAAAGCTCACATCTTTGGTCGACCAGAAGCCTCGGTCTCGACCTTGGTGCTCGATGTCGACCTTGGCTATCGCTCCTCTCTGCAACAGAAGACCTGCAGAGACAAAAACAAGCAGTCGATATCGACAAGAAGAGGTCGATATCGATGTCAGTAAACGAAATCGACTGGCTCAGAAGACTGCCAGTCGACACAGAGGGGATCGATATCGAGGTTGGGTGTCGATATCGATCTCAATAACTTGTGCAGGATGATCGTAGTCGACTCAGAAAATCGTCGACGAACCAAGTGGTCGATATCGACGTCTGGGGTCGATATCGATGTTGTTTCCTGCAAAGTTGTTAGCTTTTTGTCGGCAAAGAAAGGCCGAAGACTCAAGGATGAATAAGGAGAAATGAACAGAATAAAGACAGTGTTTTTTTTTATGAATAAACTATATAAAAAGCAACTCCTAGGATTAGGGTTTACCACAACGTTAACCAATGCATGCAATTAAGGTAAATAAGATGGATAATTGCGCTATTTCACCTGAGGGACAAGCTTTCGTTGTACACCAACTCTTAAGATTACTCTTGCAAATAAACCTAATTGTCTCTACCAATTTTATGTTTATAACTCAAGTTGTTAGCATGAATCCCTTTTCTTTCGATTAGGACTAAACATAGAATCGTAGGAGATGATATAAACACAACGATATCAACATCTAACACTTACCTCAGGCACGCATGGCTAACATCGGGCTCACCCCGACCCTAGAAGCTTTGGGAGACTACTCGCACCTCATCATGGAACTCATCATTGATTGAAAGGAAAATTGCATTAAAAACTTCGAAACTTTACAACTCAACGTCGGCTCTCGCAAACGTCAAACCCTAAAGCTTGTTCCTAACTCTATTGAATGTAATTGGATGTGTTGATGGATGCCAGCCCCCTGTGGCTTTATTTATAGGCTACTAATCCTTGCTATCCAAGGATTGTATCTTCTATCTAAACTATGAACTCTATCCAAACAATTAGGATAGATCTTTTCTTTTGATAAAACTCTAACAACTTGATAAATCTCTAAGGTAAAAAGTAAGTAAATCTCAGTTGTAGTCTATCTAAAGTCTATAGATAATTTGTGCTCCTTCAAGATAGAATTGCCAATCCGCGTCTCGAAAAGCGTGTCCAACCCGCGTCGAAGTATGGTCGATATCGACCAGGAAGGTCGATTTTGACCTCTCTATTTCTGTTCGACAAGCTCAGCTTCACTCGATTCTTGGGTTGTGGTCGATATCGATGATAAGAGATCGATATCGAGTGCTTTTTTTCTGTTGTGTGATGGTCTGTCTCGACACTCAGTTCTGCGTCGATGTTCTGTAGTCGATGTCGACCATGTAGGTCGATTTCGACCTCTATTCAGCTTTCCTTAGCTTCTCCGTTTTGACTCCGATTTCGCTCGAATTCCTACATAATTAGATCAAAACTTGTGCAGACTCTATTTCTTGCACGTTAGCTCATTCTTACACAAGTTTATATTATTTTGACCCTTTTCTTTGGAAATCGAATGAAATATGAAGTCAAAAGATGCAATAAAAAAGAAGTACAAATATGTACATCAGTGATCTGTCAGGTTTTCAATATGATCAACAGAAGTAGACAAGTTGATCTCAGAGTGAGAAGCAACAACCTCAAATTGACTAGCTTCATGTGAGATAGCATAGTCAAATGGGAAGTTGTAATCAATGAAGGATGATGGAGGGACATTTTGAGAGTGATTTTGATGATGTGTATAGGGCTGAGAGTAAGGGAAAATGTGCTCATAGAACAATACTCCATCCGTTCGACAAAACATGTCGTTTACTATTCACGGACGCTTTTTTAGAATGATAAAAACTATATAAAATATTTATTTTTTTTATAAATGTTTTTAACAAGTTTGTACTTATTAATGCTAGATGATTAGTTTTTTAAAAAATTATTAAAAAACTAGATATTTTATATAGTTTTTAACCCCTAAAAAAGCGTGCATGAATAGTAAAGTGACTTGTTTTGCCGAACGGAGGGAGTATATCACTGCTTACTTGACATTTTCCAAGTTTGATATTATAAACATTATAACCCTTCTGAGCATAAGGGTATCCCAAGAATATACAAGGGCGGGTGAGATTTTGGATTGAATTTCTTTGTGGTTGGTTTTGTTGTTGTAAAAATATAGCAAAAGCAACCAAAGGCTTCCACATGGGAGTAATCCGATGGTTTCTTAAACAAGATTTCAAGAGGGGTTTGTGATAATACATATTTTAGATATGCATTATAGGTGGTTTTAGGTGCATTTAGATAGGATTCTTGTATGTTTTGTGGTTAATTCACATTGTTTTCTATTTTAGGATTCGAGTTCGGAATCTACGTTATTTTGTGTTTATTCTGCAGTTTTACAATCCGAGCTTGAAGGGAGGATTAAGATGTCTACAAGAGCTAGTTTTGTAGGATAAAAGAGCAAAGGAAGACCCTCAAAGGAGCTAAGGAAGAACAATATCGAAGATAAAGAAGAATCGCGGAGCCGGAGGAGCGGCGCCCGCAAGTTTCGCAATATTCAGAAAATAAGATTTCGTCCGATTCTATTTTAATTAATTTTTTATTATTATTTTATTTTCTAGGGTTAATAAGGTCGACTCATATCTTATATAGGCCAGCACTATTAGGTTTAGAAAAAAGAGAAGAATCCAACTTTCTCATTCAGTTTTAAAACAATTTCAATCAGGATATATATGAGTTGCTAAACTCATAGTTTTGCCTGCGATTCGAAGACATGGTTGGTTGAATTGTGAGGATTTGATTTCATATTGTTATTCATGAGTTATTTCATTATCTCTGTTCTTATAGTTTTTATTTGCACATGTTCCCTCTTGATTGATCACCTTGACGGAATTTGCATCTTTGCTAGTGATTAATGACTTTGTAAGAATAGTTAATCCACGGTAGCAAGCAATAAGTAATTGTTCCCGTGAAAGCATCAATTGTCTATGCAGTATAATGACTGATGGTTAAATATTGATTTCTATGATATTAGGGTTAAGAGATTTATACTCTTTTGCCATTCTAATTGCACTGAGATTCGATGTTGCCCATTGGCCAAGTACTTTGAGATTTTATGTTGCTGTGTGTTTTAAGAATCCTTTAGGATCACATATAGTGTAAAGGATTGGTAAGCATTTAAGGGATATCAATCGATTTAAACCAAATTCAGAATAACCATTGAGAATAACAATGCAATCATTGTAAGGATCATGAACCTCAACTATTGTCAAGAATTGCAGGTGAAGCGTTTTCATCATATTGGTAACACTTTGCAATCATTACTACTTTTATTTACTTGTTTGCTTTATTCATCTCAGTCTTATTATTATTTTCTTTTGAATCATCATTAGAAACGCGAATCTATCTTCTATGTGGGTTCGACCCCTATATTAATCTTTTGTTTAGCTTGAGCTAGGGATATTAATTGCATTTGGGATCAGGGCCAACGACACATCACTCCTGACACGTCACCAGTTTGTTATGAATGAGAAGGTTTGGTAGTTTATTTATGATGTAAGTAGATGTTAAGATGCAATCACCCCAAAAGTTTAAAGGTACAGACGATTAAATCATGAAAGCACGAGCAATCTCAAGGACATATCTATGCTTTCTCTCAACTTTGGCATTTTGTCGGGATGTTGCTTTACAAGCTTTTTGATGGATAATCCCTTTTGTTTGAAGGAAGGTTTCAACAAAAGCATTGTCAAACGCAGTCCCTAGATCAATTCTCAAGATTTTAACATGAGTGTGGAACTGAGTTTCAATCATTTGGACAAAGGTTTTGATATGATGAACGGTCTCATCATTGTGTTTCATGAGAAAGGTCCAGACTCCCCTACTTTTGTCATCAACAATAGTTAAGAAGAATTTGTATCCATTGATAGTTGAATGCTCATAAGGTCCCCACACATCAAAATGAAGAATTTGAAAAATGTCATTAGTATGAGACAAACTACATTTGAAAGAATTTCTTGTTTGTTTTGCCATAGGACACACAAAACAAACATGATTACAGCCAATATATATAACATCTTCAAGAATTGAAATGTGTTTGAGTTTTACAAAAGGGGCATGGCCCAATCGTAGGTGCCAAAGGGCAGTAGTACTAGGAATTTGAACATTATTTCTTGGTGAGAAGATTGGAAAAGGATTACAAGAACTAACAGCAGCAAATGCTTGAGAATTAGGTGGTGTGACATCGATTAGGATCCATGCATGTAATACAGGCCTCCAAGCTGGTTGCCATATGCAATTATCTTCCTCTTTGCTCGGTCCTGTACAAAACAAGCATCTAATTGTAAGATGACACGACAATTTTGTTCATTGCAAACTTTGCTAAGGGACAAAAGGTTGAATTTGAAGTTGGGAATAAGCACATTGTTTAAAGTCATTGTGGAGAATTGAATGGTTCCAGTGTGGGTTATAGGGTTTATTAGACCTGTCAAAACACAACCCGATCCGGTCGACCCGACCCGAACGCCCGAAAATTCTCCGACCCGAACCCGAAAATTTTGACCCGGGATTTTTTTCTGACCCAAACCCGAAAACCCAAAAATTTTTCGGGTAATATGGGTTTTGACCCGGTGACCCGATTGACCCGGTAATTTTGACCCGATTTACCTGATTGACTCAGTGACCCGATTGACCCGGTTGATTTATAATTATATATGATTAAATTTTTTTATGGAGATTCCAGTTTATTACATTTTATAATTACAATCACTTGATCTTTCATTTTCAAATCAACTTTTATATTTATTTGTATTGTGTAATACTCCGACCGATTGATGGTATTTGATTTTTTATTTTTCAACACATTTTTAAAAAGATAAAAATTCTAAAAAATATTAAAATTTTAAAACAAAACTATGCTTATTACTAATTGCATGAAATTATTTTTAAAAAATTATTTAAAATTTTGATATTTTATATATTATTACATTTTATTAAAAATTACGAGAAATAATAAAAATCAAATATTTTGGATCAGATATAGTATATAATTACAAGCACTAGAACTTATGAACCACGTCTTTAATTTTAGAATTTTAAAATTATCGCAAAATTATCAAATCATGATTTTTTTTAATTTAAAAAAGAAAAAATTGACAAACCCGAAATCGACCCAAAATGACCCGAAACCCGGTCAAACTCGGGTTCGAGTCAACCCGAATATACCCAGAATCGATTTTGCCCGGGACTCAAAGTGACTCGATCCGAACCCGACCCGAATGACCCATTTGACAGGTCTAGGCTTTATGGTTCCATCAGGTAGGTTAATAAAAGTATCCGAAAGAGGACAAATATTTGTAAAAAGCTTAATATCATAAGCCATGTGATCTGTTGTCCCACTATCCATGATCCATAATTTCGATTTTCACATAAGCATTTAAGCAAAGTTTACCTATGAGGTGCGATTAATGGCTAGCTGAACTAGAATTACCCAATAAAGAGATTAATGTGGACACCATTTGTTGTTGTTCAGCAAACAATTGAGGCATCTTCATCCTGCTACCATTATCAGGTGAAGTACCTCCAGTTTCAGCCATATTTGCCTTGTAAGATTTCTTGAAATCTTTCTTCTTGGACTCAGCACCCCTTTGCATCTGAAGTTTATCTTTGCTTTTGTAATGCCAGCTTGGATATCCAATGATTTCCCAGCATTTTTCAACCCTGTGATTCCCATCATAGTGCTTACATTTGAGTTCCTATCACGATTCTTTTCTTGACCTGCACTTCGACCATCAATTCCTGCCATTAGCGTAGTTCTCTTAATTAATCTGGAACCAGCAAGTTCTTTCCTTTCAAACTCATTTTATCCTATGACAACAAATAATGAGATATGCTAACAGTTGGTAATGGAACAGTAAGCAAGATCTTTCTTCTTCCATTATCAAATTTGTCACTTAACCCCATCAAAAATGTCATAAGCTTCGATTCTTGATAAGCATCATCTTGTTGTTTTTGAAGAGCACATACGCATTGATCGCATTTACACATGATTGGAGTAGACACAATAGCCAATTGTTGCCAGAATCCTTTCAACTGTGTAAAATACTCAGTAAGAGCCGGACTACCTCGTTCACAATCAGAGATCTGCTTCTTGATTTGAAAGATAAGTGGCCCGTTCTTCTGGCCATAACTATCCTTTAAGTCTTTCCACATTTCTGCAGATGTATTGTATTCATCAATGGAGTTGTAGATGTCTTTTGATACCGTGTTAAGGATCCAAGAGCACACAATATCGTTGCATCTATTCCATTGACTTTGATTCTCTGCATTTGGAGTGACAGATACATCTATCACCCAAACTTTGTTCTTAACGGAAAGAGCTTTCATCATGGACTTCCTCCATCGACGGTAATTGCATTGTCTCCAACCAGCTGGATCGTAGACAACACCAAGCCTAAGTTGTCCGATGGATGAATGAACATTGGACTTTGTAAATCGACCGTAGTAATGCCTTCAGATCTCCTCCTGTCACCATATCTCCCCCTCGATGAAGTGGACATCGTCAACGAGAGAGGATGAATCTTGGAGAAAATGTGTTTCACAAAAAATTCCCCAAAAATGAACTTTCATAAAGAAAACGAACACACTCAAAAACAAATCACTAGCACGATCGAACGCGATGACTCTGATACCATAAATACTAATTAATATGAACTTCAAATGTTGAATTCGCCATGATTGATTCGAGAGAATGATAAATAGAGATAAGAAGACGAAATGAAGAAAACATCTTTCTCATTCAATGAAGCGGAAAAAACTAATTTGAACAAGAAAGTCGAACCCTATTTATAGAACATATATATCACATGTGTCTTTATTATATTCACACACTCAGCCTAAAAAACTCTAACAACTTGCTCAAAAAGGAAGTTGTAGACGTTATTTTGACTTGATCTTCAACAGGTGGTTGGTTCGGTATTCACCACTCTAGACTATTTGGATTGGAAAATCTATAAAGAATTACATGGTTGGTGAAGAAAAGTGACTTGTAGTTTTGGTATTCACCACCCTAGTATGTTTGGAGGGATTTCACTTTAACATTGAACTATTTCAGATTATGGTTCGAATTATTGAAAGTACGGACACATATGTAATTTATGTCTCATAAGTTAATTAAGTATATCCATACGATATAAACAATGCAATCTCCTTACCAAAATCATTGATAGGCGAGGGAGGGCTATTATATGTTGTACAATACTACTTCGTGGGTTTAGAAGAGACAATGCATGTAGTTGTAAAGACCATTATCGAGGAAAAAAAACAAAAACTAGTCAATGAAAGTTGAAGATCATAAAATTGATCAGTTGCATATCTTTGTAAGGTTATTTCCAAGATGTGGAAAGAAATGGATATAAAAGTGGACAACCCTAGGCTATAGGACTCATTTATTTTGGCATGAGAGAGGGAGAGAGAGTCATCCTCCACCTATGGAAGATGGTAAGTGACCATGACCCCCTTACATACATATGACACCCAAGTGGTTTCCTATGACAACCGCATGAGTTTCCGTGACACCCACATATTTTCCCATAACATATTGTTTTCCTTTTAGGGGCCAGATAACCTTAGGATTATTGTCGTCTAGGTGTAGACTTATGGGTTGCTAAAGCGAAGGCATGGGAGGCCTGAGATAGCTTGATACATATTCCGTGGAGTATGTCGGAAGCAAGCGGCGAAGGACCTAGACTAACGTTGTGCATTGTACCTATGTACGGTATATACCTTATGTGACCATGTGGATGACACTTTGATTGTGTATTTACCGTTGTATTCAGGTGGCACTTGTGTTTGACAATATATACATTTCAATATAAGTGACTTTTGTGTTTTGGTCTTCGATTATATGGTTTGCGTTGGTTGTACGGTCTCTAAAAGCACAAACATATCTTATGTTAACATGATACAACTCAACAAAAATTACCAATATAGTCATAACATATGATGCCAAATTTACAAAGACATTGACAGTTCAAATCTTCAGCGTAACACCAATAGATATTTCCATGACACCCACATCAATTAATATGACATCCGCATAAATTTTCATGACATCTGGATAATTTGAAGTTGGTTACGGTTTATGAATAAATTTATGTACACAAACTAAAACTAACAACACAAATTCAAAAGAAACATACATCAACAAAGAAGCATTATGATCATAACATATACAACCAAACGTACGAAGATATATGATAGTTTCATGATATACGTATAAATGTCCAACCACAACAACGTAATATGACATGACAATGAGAAAATAGTGTATCATGAGAAAAGATGTTGGTGTCATGAAAACTCATGTAGTTCTCGTAGAAAACCACATGAGTGTCATGTAATAGCGTTAGGGGGCCATGGTCACATATCATTCGTATGCAGAGGATGACCCTCCCTTCCTACCCCCCTGCCATAATAAATGCGCTCATAATTTCTCCCCCTCTGTCTCACATTTCCCTACCTCCCTACCCCTCTCTCTCTACCACATTTGACACATATTTCCCTCCCCCTCTCTCACATTTCCCTCCCTCTATCTGCAAAATCTGTCACATTTTGACCCTAAACACCCATTTACCTCGTACACGTTCCCATCCCCCGTCAGAAACGAGAGTGAGAAAGACCAACCCTTTTCCCCCATGTGAAAGAAAGAAAAGAAGATGGTCTTATCACTTTTGGTTGGGGTTGTGAAGAGGATGAGCATGACGTAAAGGACAAAACTAAAACAGAAACCACACTTACACATAGTATGTATTTTCCACTATATGATGATGTCACATATAAGTCTTTCACAGTCACGTAATATTGTTTTGGTGTCATGTATTTTGTTTTGGCTGACATGCAAGCTAGAATGACTTGTCTACAACTACCCCACGACCTTCCATGACAACCCTTTACTCTTGACTTGCACTCCGTTTGTGACTCTCCCTTCTCACAACTTAAATGCTTTTATAGTGTTTTCTCATGTCTCTTTCTAGTCACACATCAAAATTAATGGTGTCTACTCCTCTCTCTCTCTCCCTCTCCTAACACATCCCCTTATTTTCCTCCATCTCTCTACAAAACCTGCCACATTTCCCCCATCCCTCTCAACACCCAGCTTGACCCGCTACCGATATGTCAAGTGAAAAAAATTGCAAAAATATCATTTCTCCCCCTTTATGCAAATAACAGGATATCATAATATTTTTGCCAAAGTGTAAGAGATTTGGTATATCTATGCAAATTATCCTTTTATATCCATCTGTTTGTTTTTTGTTGGCTTTGACAACTTTTTTTTAAAACTATTATTGGTGTTTTTTTAATAATGATATGTCTATCAAGGATCCCATGAATTTATTCATCAAATTTACAAATGCATTTAACTATTCTATTTACAAAGAAATAATTCATAGATGAATTTAACCTTTTTATCTCATCAACCAATTGGATTCCTCGATATATCTAGGCATGTCGGATGGTATTAGAATATCATTACATAAGACCATCTTCAACAGTTTTCTCAAATTTTTTCCAAAATGGAGGAACAAAATACATATTTTTTAAATTATTTTTTGTTTCAATTAGCTTCCCCATTTCAAAGATTTGAAAAATCATTAAATTTTGAAAAATGCTGCAAATTTGGCAAAACCCCGTTTCTTGTTATTTTCTCATTTTAAAGAATGAGATGGAATGATGGAATCGATTCAGATTAAAAAACTCCTTAAAAAATATGTTTGAGATGGTCTAAAAAGATCATTTTAGATCTCATGGAGTTGGTAAAATAACCTCATGTAAAATTGGTTAAATTTTAACCACTCAATTCTAAATAAATAATTTATATTTAAATTAGTTTAGCTATTTTTTAATTTATTTTTTTATGATTGATAAATTTATATAGGGTAATCATATCAACTCCACGAAATTCAATTCTACGCGATCCTTACCGCTAAAAAAAGACATATATGCAATGTGTCTCAAAATTGGGTCATGACGATGGCAGGCCCAAATGAAAGCCCAATTATACTCAAGTTGGGTTCTGAAGCCCACGCCTGATATAAATTACACACAAGCTCGAGCTTCTGAAACCCTAGACGGCATAGCATTTTCGGAGGAAGAAGAGGAGGAGAGGTAGACGGAAGAGGAACGAAAATGGTGTCGGGATCAGGAGTTATGCGACGCAGTGTGGTCATTGATGCTAGGCATCACATGCTCGGCCGCTTGTCCTCCATCGTCGCCAAGGAGCTCTTGTCTGGCCAGCGCGTCGTCGTCGTTCGCTGTGAGGAGATCGCCCTCTCCGGCGGTCTCGTTCGACAGAAGATGAAGTACCTTCGCTTTCTCAGGAAGCGGATGAACACCAAGCCCTCGCATGGACCGATTCATTTCCGTGCGCCTGCCAAGATCTTCTGGCGTACTACCAGAGGGTAACTTCTGTTGCTCCCTCTTTTACTTCCGTTTTATGTTGTATGATTTTTAGTTTTCCGGTTTTGTTCTTGAATTTGACTGAAGTTTAGCTTGGTCTAGCTAGTGATTTGAATGGAATGCATCATATCTTTACACTTTCTGATCAGAGAAAATCGCATAAATGAACTGGTTTTGGTTGTGAACTTTTTTTGAGATTGACGCCGTTGTTTCTGGAATTGCATCTTTCGCTGATCCATTTTGTCGAAATGTTGGCTGAACAGTTAAGGATTCACTTAGAAGTTTGATTTTTTTTTAGGTCAAGGCATCAAACGCTATGGTTTATTGCTTGATTGCTGTGCTAGTTCAGAATGATTCCCAACCTTTGGACCGTATTACTTACAATACTTACAATTTCTACATTGCTTGCAAGTTTGATCTTTGTGTTGATTTTGAACTGCAAACTTAAACATGTCTCGTTTATTCAGAAATGAGTCCTTCGGTGTAGTTATAATATTGTTAGAAGTGTTTGCATTAACTCTCTTAAATCCATTTTCACATAGCAATGAATGAAATTTATTTATTGCTGAAGCACATTGTTAATGATGATGCTAATTTTAGGATGATTCCCCACAAGACCAAGCGAGGAGCTGCTGCCTTGGCAAGGTTGAAGGTGTTTGAGGGAGTACCTCCTCCATATGACAAGATTAAGAGGATGGTTGTGCCTGATGCTCTTAAGTAAGTTATCTTATCAATTCTCTTCATCCTACTTATTTCATTCTAAACTAGGCTAATGTGTTCTTGCATTTGAACTGCAGGGTTTTGAGGCTGCAAAAGGGACACAAGTACTGCTTGCTTGGCAGGCTATCAAGCGAAGTTGGATGGAACCACTATGAGACTATCAAGGTGATTAGATCCTCCCCTTTTCATATTCATGTTTTTTTTCCCACTGTTGCTTAATCTGCTAACTGCAAATAGGGGTGCATAGCTCTTGATATAGCGAATGGAAGGGGGTGATACCTTTTGAAACCGGTTTAAAATAATTTGAAAATTATGCAGAATTCATTAAATCAGGATTCCAGCTAGTTTTGATTCCTGTATAATTGAATCCCCATGGGTTCATCTTATCAAATTCCATCTGATTTCACTAGTTTCAGTTTCAGTAGTTCAAGCTTGTCCAACTCAGTATCAGTTTCTTAGGGTTAAATAGGATATAGGGATTGTTTTTACAAGTTGCTTACACTTCTTGTTGATTACAGGAGCTCGAGGCTAAGAGGAAGGAGAGGGCACAGGTTGTCTATGAGAGGAGGAAGCAATTGACAAAGCTTAGGGTGAAGGCCGAGAAGGCGGCAGATGAGAAGCTTGGCTCCCAGCTAGATGTTCTTGCTGCTGTCAAATACTAAAAAAAACCCTAGATATTGTGTTACAGTTTTGTCGACGAGTGTAGACATCTTTAGTTATACATTTGGGTATCCAAGTACTGCGATTTCGTTTCTTTCGCTGCCAACTTATTTTTCTTATTTGCAAGTTTTGATGGATCATTATTTTCCAACCCACTCTTCATCTGCTTGATAATTTAGCAGTGCTTTGAAATTGTATTTGTTTGCTCGATTATACAGTTTTTGAGTCATCTATGAGGCCAGGAGTCCATGATTTATGACTGTTGGCTAATGCAACGATTGTGCCTCTAAATTAGCGTGAGAGATCCATCAGCTGAGTATAGCATTTAGTACAACAAACAAGATCGGTCAGTTGGGAACATTTTGGAAGAAAGGCATTTTATTACCAAAAATATCATCACCTCTGGAGTTTAACAAGGCCAGTGCTGCAGGCTGCACCCAGAGAGACAAAAGATCCATCTGCAAGCTAAAGATGAGATTTGTTTTTATAGAAGTCCATTAGGACTTGTGATCGGGGATCATGTACATAGACACTTGTGCATATTTTCAATATGGAACTCTTTGTCTTCACATATCTCAACAGTTCTTGCCGGTTGGACCATAGGTCCCAATCTCATTGAGCCATAGATGTCAATTTGTATGACAGCATTTTTTCCCTTGAAAAAAAAATTCTGGCAACTTGTTACCCCTATTAAAGGTTAAAGTATATTTCTTACATTTGCAATGTGAGGATATATTTTAACCACCATCTAAAAAATGAGAATATTTTAATTTGTGTGTCCTATTTTATTTAGGGTTTTATTTAATTTCAATGACAAAGTTATTAGAATGACTCAATTGGATTGGATTGGATTGGATTGGGTGGAAGGATTGGTATACACTACTAGGATTGTGTTAATAGGTGTCGTAGTTGGCCAGAAAACGCATGATGCTAAATAGTTTTTCTAAAACATCGGTCTTTTGTACGACTTTCTTTGTTCTTTGAGTTATATGTGTACTTCTTCAAGTTGTAACCAACCCGTTCCTCGCTCTCCTAATGTTAGACTGATGTCAAATATGTATAGTCATTCAAGTTGAAACTTGTTCCTCCAGACAATAATAGGGCTTTCCCTTTGGGAGATGGCCGAAAGAGGATAAAATCACAAAGATACTTCCCAGTCAAGCTTGTTTTTAAGCATGAGATTTTGCTTTCAAAGCAAGCAATAATCATGTTTAAACTGATGTAGAAACCCCAATTATATGTACAATCTTTAATGACAACTTGATAATATGAAATCCCAGTTGTATATGAAGTTTTATTCATATGAAAAAAGAGTGATGAGTAATAATTAGTAACACATTCATTTGAATCCACCAACTGTTTTCCATCATCTCAATATTGCACTCTTCCTTCTTAAGCTAACTAGAAATGATAAAAGCAGTGTAAGTCTCTAAAACTTGAAAGCTAAGCCAACTTCATCCATCATAGGAAGTACATTAGTAGAGAACACAAATTCCTCTTTGAATTAGTTCACTTCCACACACAAGTTTTGCAACTAGCTAGTAACATCACCCATTACACTTTAGATTACAACCTTTCTTGTTGAACATTAATCTTCCCGTTTGTTCCCTTCTGTTATTAGGTAGGGAAAGGTAATGATTAAAAGATTCTAGTCATGTTTAAATATATTATCGTTCATTGATAAAAAAAAAATTAACCATTACTCTCGTTCTCTCATTTTCGATGACACTCTCACTCAGTTTATAAGTTCAAAGTATTATTTAAGTTATTTCTTCTTGTAACACCATGATTAACACTTCCTCTTTTACTCCTACCTCCACCATCAGTGTTTTTTCTCTCCACTACAACTACCTCTAGGGAGCTTTTTATCATTGTCATGTTTCATTCATACAAATATAAACCAATACCACATTTCTTCTGCAATGTAACACTAGTTTCTCTAAGGCAGTGTTGCTTTTTGAACCATGCCTATAGGCTTGCGATTGCGAACGTGCATTTGGGTTGGATTCTTCTTGTTCTTCGAACTTCCACACTCTATTTCTAGTGACCAAGATGGTATATGACTACTCTCCAACTCCTTTTTTCTAGCTGCAGGAGCACTATTCCATTTCAAGTTGCATATTTTGGTTCATTGAAGCAGGTTTCTTGAGCTTGTCGTGTGGCGGAGATGAAGGCTTTGTTGATGCACTGAACATAAAATGGACTCCTGACAGCAACTACATCACAACCGGCAACACCACTGCTGCCAACTACATCGATGGCACGTCGTCTTCTAGCATGCCAGTCCGGTTCTTCTCCGACACAGGAGGCCGAAACTGCTACCACCTGCCTTTGCCGAAATCAACCTTGTCAACATCAGTTCTGGTGAGGGCTCATTTTGTGTACAAGAACTACGACAACCTGAGTCACCCTCCGGCTTTCTCCGTCTCCCTTGGCACTGCAATGGCTACTGACGTTAACCTCAACAAGTCCGATCCCTGGACCGAAGAGTTTGTGTGGCCAGTTAGAGGAAACTATGATGATAACAAGGAGATCACTTTCCCGGTTTGCTTTCATTCCATGCCGGATGCAGGCCACCCTGTGGTTTCCTCCATCGAAGTTCGGCCTCTTCCTAGAGGTGCTTATAGCAGTGGGATGAATGATTCCGCAACCGACAAGCTGTTGAGGAAATGTTACAGGATCAATTGTGGCTTCACCAATGGCTCACTGAGGTGATTTTTTTTTTTACAGCAAGTATAGTATATAAGTCGGTGGGCTACTCTCTTATAACTAATTGGTTTTATGATGGAACCTCACTAAACTTATGTGCTAGGTTTTACGGCCCTACACAAAACCTCAGTGTGCTTAATGACTCCCGATCATGAGTCCCAACGAACTTCATTTTCTATGCACAATTTGCTTTTAAAAATTACTCATTTTGCTGATCATATTTCATCTTGCACTTCAATAGGTACCCGGTAGACCCATATGATCGTATATGGGATTCGGATGGAGATTTCAGCCCGTCGAAAACCTCATCACCTGCATTTAGTACACACCTCAACCGAAAGGCTTCATCGGTAAGCGAGCTCCCTCCGACGGAAGTTCTTCAAACTGCAAGAGTGTCACTAAGAAAGAGCACCTTGACTTACAATCTAGCACTTGATAAGATTGGAGACTATTACATTGCCCTTTATTTTGCTCAAATTCTTCGAAGATCGCCTTCTTTCAATGTCCTGATCAATGGGGATCTGGTCCAATCAAACTACACAGTAAAGAACTCAGGAGTAAATGTGCTCTACCTCACTCGAACGAGAACAAGTAATTTGAACATCACTTTTCAAAATGTGAGCTTCTATACTCAAGTCAATGCAATTGAAGTATATGAGATCATTGATGTTCCTCCAGAATCATCCTCAACAACAGGTTCATTTCAAATTCACATATCCTCGATTTTTCCTATCGACTTCTTGGTGTATATAATCCTCTTTGTCCATTGCAGTTTCGGCACTGCAGGTCATTCAACAATACAGTGGCTTGGACTTGGGATGGCAGGATGATCCATGCTCACCAAAGCCGTGGAGTCATGTACTTTGCGAAGGAAGCCTTGTCCGGTCATTGTAAGTTCTTTCGAGTCTGTTTGGCACAATGTGTTGATTGATGATAAGATACTCATTGGCTTATCCTTTCCGTTTGTAGGGAGCTTTCCGATATGAACTTGAGATCAATCAGTCCCACATTCAGTGACTTGCTGGATCTGAAATCCCTGTAACATGTTCTTCAGATATTCAAACTGTCACTTAGACAAAGCTTAGTACTTGCAAACTTATTACAATGTCTTTTTGTAATACACAGGGATTTACATAACACGTCACTGGAAGGAGAGATGGAGAACCTTGGCAGCTTGTTGCATCTTGAAAAATTGTAATATTCCATCTCTACACTTGATATGCAAATGTTAAGAAACTAACCGGGAATTGAACAATCGGATTATATGGTTGCAGGAACTTGAGTTTCAACAATCTTACATCCTTTGGATATGATCTAGAAAATTTGATCAATCTTCAAGTCTTGTAAGTCGAATAAATCTCATCTCAAAAGTCAAAACAATTCAATCTTATATATCTCTTTAATTGTAAGGTGAAGCTAAATTTCAAGAGTTGTTTTCTATTTCCTCAAGAGACTTGCAGAACAATAGCTTAGAAGGGACTGTCCCAGAAAGCTTGGGAGCTCTGAAGGACCTTCATTTACTGTAAGCATACTCCGAAAAGAGTTGTGATTTGTAGTCCTTTGATGCTATAACAAGCTATTAATCCTTATCAGGAATTTGGATAACAACAAACTGCATGGGCCTCTTCCACAATCTTTAAATAAGGAAAGCTTGGTAGTGAGGTAAGAAAATATGAAATTTGTTTGATCTATTGTTCTGAGCGGGATATACTGTGATTGTTGTTGTTGCTGCTTTATTGTTCCTATAATTTGTTAAATGTGTGAGTGCACAGGGCGTCGGGGAATTTGTGCCTATTCTTCTCCGCATCATTATGTGGAGGAATGCCGGTCAATGGACCGATTGAGGAGCCACAAGTCTCCATTATCAACAGAAGGAAGGCAACCGGGCACAAGCATATTGCACTTATACTACTCGCTGCTGTAGCAGGAGTCCTATTTTCCGTAGCATTGATCTTGATGTTAGTGTTCTTATACACAATGATAAAGACAAATGAAGACCCATATGCTACAAGTAGTAAGCCTTTTTTTGGTTGCTAACTCGTCTTAGATTGATGACATCACATCAGAGTAAATTATTTAGATCAAATGATAAGGTATTTGTTATTAACAAGTAGACTCCACATGGTTTAGGTACATTTCTTGAGATGAGAAACTGGAGTTCATCAGCAAAGGTCTTTTCCTACAAGGAAATGAAGGCAGCAACAAACAACTTCAAGGAAGTTATAGGTAGAGGGAGTTTTGGACCGGTTTACCTTGGGAAGCTCGCAGATGGGAAGTCGGTTGCAGTTAAAGTGCGACTCGATAGAACTCAGTTAGGGGCGGATTCATTTATTAATGAGGTTTGAGTCTCTCCATGATTCCTTTTACCTATACATGTTCCAGTGAAGTGCTTATGTAGAGTGACAAGCTGTTGGCAGGTATGCTTGTTGTCGAAGTTTCGGCATCAAAATCTAGTATCCTTGGAAGGATTCTGTCAAGAAGCAAATCAGCAGATTTTGGTTTATGAGTATTTGCCAGGAGGATCACTTGCTGACAACCTATACGGTTAAAATATAAATCATAATCATACTTCAATATGATCTTAATCTCATGTGTCTGATTTTTCCTTTTATTGAATCTTATGTTTCTGCATATTTTCAGGTACAAACAGTAAAAAGTTCACTTTAAGTTGGGTTCGGAGGGTAAAAATTGCCGTTGATGCTGCAAAAGGTGCGTACATCCTGATCCTTAGACCATGCTTCATTGCGGGATTTATTTTTATAGATCTTTAATGAAACTTTGTATTCAGGATTGGACTACCTACATAACGGAAGCGAGCCACGAATAATACACCGTGATGTCAAGTGCAGCAACATACTACTCGACAGCCAGATGAATGCGAAAGTGTGTGACTTCGGCCTCTGTAAGCAACTATCAAGAGCCGACGCCACTCATGTCACCACTGTTGTGAAGGGCACTGCTGGATATCTTGATCCTGAGTGAGTCCAGATTTTGGTAGTAGTTCAATATATACTAGAAGAACAAATTTGGTTTCTCAATCTCATACTTAACACTTTTCTCATTGTAGATACTATACGACCCAGCAGCTAACCGAGAAAAGCGATGTCTACAGTTTCGGAGTAGTTCTTTTGGAGCTCATTTGTGGGAGAGAACCACTCACTCACTCCGGAACTCCAGATACATTCAATCTGGTTTTATGGGTACGTTGCAAAACTCCAACGATATATATGTTCTAATAATAAATCCATATTTCCATCGAATATACGAGTTTGGTATGGGAGTGTCTCTCACATCAGAAATAAGAAGAGTAAAGATTATGATAGTTTAATTTAATTAAACTATCATAATCTTTACTCTTCTTATTTCTTATAATTAAATTAATTATCAGGTAGAGTGAAACCCTACACATTGGCTTTCTTATGATCTCGAGTATTGGAATTGTAGGCGAAGCCATTCTTGCAGGCAGGGTCATTTGAGATAGTGGATGAGAGCATAAAGGGGACATTCGACATGGAGAGCATGAAGAAAGCAGCGTTGCTAGCATCAAGGTGTGTTGAGAGGGATGCGGCTTTAAGGCCTACGATGGGAGAGGCGTTAGACGAACTCAAAGTAGCCTACAGCATTCAGCTTGCTTATCTAGCAACCACTGGTCACTCTATTTGAAACCGCAAGAAAAATTTGCAAGTCTTCATCCTGAAGTCACTCACCGCGATTTTAGGATTAACACTGCGAATGCATATATATGATATATACATACTATGTGGAAAACCTTTGCTTTAAGTTATATATATATGTAGTTGAAGCTTTTAGGATTTCTTGGTATGTTTATTTATGGTATGCATCTTTAATTACTGTTTTTTTATGGTAATTGTGGTTGCAGTGTTGCAGAACATCAGTTAAGTAAGATCCACAGCAGTTTTAGAAGATACTAAACCTATATTTATACTCTGATGGAAAATGAATTGGTGATGAAATAAGAATAACAATGACATCATGACTAATAGGAATGTCGGCAGGGTAATTTGTAAATAGGAATATTAATATAGAAATTTTAGATGGAATACTTCATCCAATACAATTCGTAATTAAATATCACAATTAATATTAATTCATAGTTCATGCAATGATAAATACGTGTACATGACATGACATGATATTCATAAATTACAAGTAAATGTATTTGTATCAATTATATCTATGTACAATATATCTATTATTTCCTATTCTATGATACCCTCGAAACTCTCTGGATCAAAAATACGTCAAGAAATAAATGTCGTGGCAAGCCTTTGGTGAATACGTACATTTGAATACTACAAAGCGAATGGGGAAATGCAGAACCCGAACTTGACCAAGAGCAACCTTTTCTCACACAAATTAAGTGAATGTCAAATTCAATATGCTTGGTGTGCTGGTGTTGGAAAAGATTAATTACTGGTAAGGTCACCTTAATATATTCGGTAACTTTCATTATGAACATGGTTTCCCTTTCTCGAATTGGCATAGCCATTTTTCGAACCTATGGATCAATTAAACCACTTGTGGGTGTAATCGGATTATCTTTTTTTTTTTGGAAAAATGGCAGAAAACCACCCTTTAAATACGACTCTTTACCAAAAACTTGGTAAACAAAGCTCATTGAAAGCGGAAACTCTTGCTTTAAAACTGGGAATCCAACACACTACTCAACTCCATATCGACAAAATCGACATTGAAGGCGATTCTAATATAATCATAAACCACCTCAACTAAAAATCTAAATGTCCTTGAGAAATTGAACTGATCTTGTCAGATGTTAAACTTTTTCTATCGACTTTGAAAGAAGTTTCTTTCTTTCATGTGTCCCGTTTAGGCAATAGAGTGGCTGATAATGTTGCACACCTTTGCCACTCTGTCTGGGGTGTCGTTATTCACAACGATTTTGACCTTTTAAACCTTATCCGAAAGGATGCCGTCGGGTAGAGCTCGCTCGTCCGAATTCTTTCCTAATAAAAAAGGGGGGAAATGACAGAAAACCATCCCTTAAATATGGCTCTTTGCAGAAAACCACCCCTTAAAATTGAAATTGCAGAAAACCACCCCTTAAACCCATTATGTCTGTAAATCGCCACCCACAACTTTTTTTTCCGTTATTTTGTCGTTAAAAATGATGAAAAGTCATTTTTACCCTCCCTTTTAATGTTATTTTAATGAGATAAAAATGTATAAATTGAAATAATTTAATAAAATCTATTTATCCACCCATTTTAATGTTATTTTAATAAAATAACATACATTTTTCTCTCATTAAAATAACATTAAAAGGGAGGGGTAAAAATGACTTTGCACTGTTTTTAACGGTAAGCTAACGGACAAAAGGTCGTGGGTGGCGATTTACAGACATAATGGGTTTAAGGGGTGGTTTTCTGCAATTTCAATTTTAAGGGGTGGTTTTTTGCCATTTTCCCTTTTTTTTATTAGGAAAGAATTCGGACGAGCGAGCTCTACCCGACGACATCCTTTCTGATAAGGTTTAAAAGGTCAAAATCGTTATGAATATCGACACCCCAGACAGAGTGGCAAAGGTGTGCAACATTATCAGTCATTCTATTGCCTAAACGGGACACATGAAAGAAAGAAACTTCTTTCAAAGTCGATAGAAAAAGTTTAACATCTGACAAGACCAGTTCAATTTCCCAAGGACATTTAGATTTTTGGTTGTGGTGGTTTATGATTATATTATAATCGCCTTCAATGTCGATTTTGTCGATATGGGTTGAGTAGTGTGTTGGATTCCCAGTTTTAAAGCAAGAGCTTCCGCTTTCAATGGGCTTTGTTTACCAAGTTTTTGGTAACATATGCGAATGGGCGTCCTTCCCAATCTCGAATAATAGCTCCCGTCGAGCTGTTACTGTTTGTTTTTGTGGATCCATCAAAATTAACTTGAGAATTCCCCTCGGGGGTTTACGCCAAACAAATTAATCTTCATTTTTATACTTTTATAAAAGCAATATATTTAAATATAGGCGTAAACTAGTGGTGGGTATTGGCCAAAAAAAAATAAAGTGAATTCAGCTGGTCATGAGTTAAAATTAAGTATAATAATTATAAATTTTGAAAAAGTAAAGAAAAAAGAAATGAATGTAGTCTATTTATAATTTAAGATGGATTGTTACAAAATTTAAGCATTACCTTCTCCTCTCCACTTTTCATACAAAATTAGTTTTGTTCCTTCTTATTTTAATCACTTTTTTTTTAATAAAGGGTAAACATAGCCCCTGTACTCCTCTAATCATTATCTCTCCTATCTTATTTTTCATATAAAAATAGCATTATTCTTTTATCTAGATATATTTTCCTATACAAAATTTGTTTTCATTCCATTTACCTTTCATGTTTTTATACCAAATGAACCTTTAGTTAATAGGTTACGTGTAATAACTAGCTAAAAGACATTTATTATATATTGATAAAATCATATCGGCTAAAAAGACATGTATTGGCGGACGGAGGCAGTATTATTATGGGCTTGTGGAATGAAATGATAATACTCCCTCCGTTAATTAAAATTTGTCGTTTACTATTCATGCACGTTTTTTTATAATGATAAAAACTATATAAAATATTAACTTTTTTTAAAATTTGTTTTTATAAATGGATACTTAATAGTAAGAAGTATGAAAGTATTTAAAAAATTATTTGAAAAGTTATTGTTTATATAGTTTTTAACACCTAAAAAAGCGTGCGTGAATAGTAAAACATCAAGTTTTAATTAACGGAGGGAGTATGATATATTGCCACAAATTTGACTTTTATTTATGAGAAATATAATAAAATATGGACTTTTATACCATAATAGTGGAGCGTATGTGGATAAAATAATTAATTTCACGTTGACTAATACTCTATCCATTTATTTTTTTAAATAATAAAAACTCTATAAAATATTTTTCTAGATAAAAAAAATTTGATATTTAATATAATATTTTATTAGTCTTAAAGAAACATATGTAAATAGTAACTAACATTTAAAAAAACGGAATAAGTAATTTATGCAAGTGCATTGTCTCAAATTAAAGAAGAATTTTAAAGACCAATGACTCATTGTCTAGTGATAAGGAAGATACTATCTTTGCTATGAGTTAAGAGTTCAAATTCTACCTTGTGATAAAAAAAAAAGTATTTATTGATTTGAGTGAGTCTCTAATGATTTATCGTTTACTTTCTCGGTTTGAGTGTAATAGATAACCTTACAACCACGTAATTAAAGAGGGAAAAAAAAGGCGTTAAAGTTTTGCAACAGTCCATAGTTGACAAATCTAAAGAGGTTAATAAACACCACACACTAAGATACATTTTGTACCTTTGAAATATATGTTGTGAGATAGATAGAGTGTGGTTATAATCATATGCTGAATAACAATGCAAGTTGATCAGCCGACGCCGACTAGTTACTAGCTACGAATTCATATACGCGTAGAATAGTCTTAATTGTATGTTGCTAGCTGGACCAAAGATTTGCTCAATTGGTCTATGTTGCCATTTCGTTTCAACATTTGCAACCTATTTAAGTTATTGTCAATAGACAAATATAAACTTCCAACCCCAACAAATTTTTAGATAAGATTGATTTGCATAATATACATTAGGGGGGAAATTAATTAGATAAATATTTCTATTTCAGCCCCCTATATATATTCACCAATTGATATCTATCTATCTATCTATAAAAAAGAAAGCATTTTTGATGAGGTGTCATCACCACCATAATTATAGGGTTTTCAGTCAATCAAATTAAAATAGATTTTTTTAATTTTCTAATCAATTGTTTCAATTTTAAAACATTTAATTAGCATATAATTTATTCTTTAGTACATTATACTTTTTTTAATAAACTGGTTCAAATCAAAACATTTAATCAAACATATTTTATTTTATTTTATTTGATAGTAATTTGTTATATTATTATGATTTTATTTATAAAACAAATACGCGTCATGACGCGAGAATTGTGCTAGTCTAGCTTTCTCTTATGACATTGGTTTATTTGTATTGTTTGACCCGCCAGAGGGTATTTTAAAGTTATTGCATGAAGATGTTAGGGGTCGGGCTATCCCCCGTGTGATGACTACTTAGCCCTTTGTTTTTCATATTAATAAAGTGCATTAGAAGTGCGGAGAGCACCGACTCTCCTTTTAACAAAAAAATTTGATATGAGGAAAGAAATTTGGTTCTCCAAACAAGTATAGAGAAACCGTGAGACCGGAAAAGTCGGTAGATGGATTAACCATCATGTACAACCGGAAACAAATAACAAAAACAAATGACGGAAGCAAATAATATAAAGAAAATACATGAAGCAAATGACAAAAGAAAATTGTGAAACGAACGTACGTACAAGCCATCCTACACTAAAAACTACCAGCTAGCATAACAAATAAACGACCGACCAAAATGAAGACGCACACAGAGTACTCCAGGAATCAGTAGTGGACACCTCAAATTATGGACTTCAACAGAGCCATCAGATGTCGATCGAACTTCCACGATGTCTACAAGCATGAAAAATCAACCACCGTTCACATGAAGCCTACAACACAACAAGAATAGAACAACACATCAACCCACAAGCCCAAACCCTACTCAAACCATTGACCATTCAAACCCCCAAAACTCATCTCAAACCCTCAAGGACGATAACAAAATCGTAATAGGCTACCACTAGGGTAAGCCAAAATAAAGACAAATAATACATGCATGAGAAGAAAAATGAAACAATAATAAACAAGCAAAAAGGCAGGAGAGCAGTTAGCAAATGAACCATAAGACTGAGTCAAAGGACGACGGGTGGCTAGGAAAACCAACACGGTTTGACCGGCATGCATGCCGATTTTTTTTATAAATAAAACAACATTGGAAAAATGCTATGCATCAGGCCGAAGCGGCCGCCGACCGCAAAGTACACTAAGGATTAAAGGAGAGAGTCAGTCGAGAACCAAAACCCGCTCACTGAAGTGCCTTTGTGGGGAATAAAACCTGTGGTAGAGCCACCACAAGGGCCATCAACGAAAGAGTCGAGGAAGAATTGGTGGAGAGCGTTAAACTAGTAGTGGAGGCACCATTCGGACCCCCGATGGAAGAGCCAAGAGAGGTGCCGGGGTAGAAGATGACGGTTTGAGTCGATGGGTACAGACTATGAAGGATAGTGGTAGAAGCAGGCTCCGACGATGGTAAGCTTAGGTGGCGCTGTAGCGTCGAAGTTCTACTGGATGAGGCTAAAAAGCAGACGACGGTTGGTGTCGGTGGTTAATGGCTGAAGCAGTTACCAATGGGGGGACGAAGGAAGTGGTGGCAAAGTGGCCATGGTTGCGGCCAAAAAGTGGTGAAGAAAACCTATGCGGTGGCGGCGCTCACAAAACGTTCTCAGAAAGAGAGCGTTTTTAGGTCTTCCACTTCCGCAATTTAGGGAAAAATTCATTTAATTGATTGATATAGTTTTGAATTGAATAAGAAAGTCTTTAACCAATAATAATAGTAATAATAATAATAATAAATTGAGCATAATTAGTCGATGCATTAAATTTAGGGTGTGTTTGGATTCCAATGCATTTTAATTATAATGTAATTATTTTACCTCGTTTTATGTGTACGTTAGGTTTTACAAATAAAATCTCGTAAAAACTGAGGTAAAAAGGTAATTTCATCAAATAATCACATAAATCGAGATAAAGAATTGTGTTGTAATTAATATATCGTGGAATTTAAATACACCCTTAATTTAAACATCTTAAAAATTATGGTAATCAAACACCACCTTAACTATTTACATTATAAATATAATGTAATTGGAATCCAAACACACCCTTAAGTTATTTTTTATTTTTTAGAATGGTTTCTATAAATAAGGCCCAAGAGTACTTTTGCAAATTTGAAATGGAATAGCATCCTACCACATCCTCTCACACTAATCTTCTATTGGGAAAAAGGAATGCTTTAGGTAAAAGTAGACCAACAAAAAAATAATGGCATTCTAGCTCTCAACTTTTACAAACGATCGGGCACATAAAAGTTGACAATAATTGACTTGCCATGAAAAATTGGGATACATGAATTCGTATATTGAGTTGAGACAATGAGATATGAGAATCATTTTTTTTATCACCTTCACCCCAAATTCCGATTTTTTTTTATATTTTTTTAAAGTTAATTCTACATTTCTTGAGTCACATATATGTAAATTAAGAGAAGTAGTTATTTTATTTTATTTTATTTTTATTATATAAATGTTCTATGTCTCTTTTAAGAAAAAATAATTAATTAATTAAAATTTGAATTTAAATAGTAAAATTTTGAGATATAAATAATTTATTATATCAGTTCTAAATCATCACATATAAAACTTAATTCGTCTAACACAAAAGCTGGTCCAAAGATGCCATGTTAAATTTTGAGGGGGCTTTGTAATCACATCTCATTCTTTTAAAGATTGTCCAATGATATCATATTAAATTTCAAGAGTCGAGATCCTCCATTCTAATACAAAATATTAACCAATTGTATAGATCGAATGTAAAAGCTTCACCATCCCTTATATTAACCAATCTGGGACGACCTTTTTATTCCCAACAAAAACAATAACAACTTATACTTTAGTATCCTTAATAAAAAAAGATTATTACAGTTTATTTTGTATAAAAAAGATAACACTATATATCCTTAATAAAAAATAATAACAACCAAATAAAAAATATTTTTTTAATAAATAAACTTTTATTTTGCATAATTTATTAAATTATAAATCTCATCCAATTTTTCCATCCCGTGCAGACGTATCCATTATAATGACTTGTATCATATAGTTAGGTTAAGGTTAAGATCACCTAGTCTGCTATTATGGTCTATTATATAGTCCGTATCACTTGATTGGATGCGCCGACTTATTTTATTATTTTTCTTAATAAATGAGATAGTTTTATAATTGTTTTCAACCAATAAAAGAAGACGAATCAGTAAAAGTACGTAGTAGACTAGAGAATTCTCATCGGTTAGATTAGCGGTTCATTTTACTCTCTTTACTGACATCAAAATCATATTCTTCTTTTTTATTGATACTTTGTGTTTTTTTTTGTTTTTCCCTTTACCACATATAATGTCCTCTTATTCGGGTAAGATAAGACAGATGAATGACGACACTATCCATGAGAATAACCCTGCATTATGGTATGGGATCGAGTTGTATACATGAAAGAAGATGCCAAATGAAGAATTGAAGGTAAGGAAGTGCAATTGCCTATTTGCTCGTCATCAATATGGTTGCATTATGGAGATAATGGCCTCCCTAAAAGAACCTAACTTATTTGTTAATAATTATCACAATAATATGTCAACTTGGCCATTGATTAATTTGGATCACTACTTTATTTTATTTTATTTTTTAAAAGTTTGACATTAATTAGTGATGTAGTTAATTTTGCCAAACATAACTAAGAGGAGGTTGTGCTTTTGGTGGTGTGCTTGTTTTATGATATCTATAGACTATAGGTCATTTCAAATTACAACTTTTCGTTGACTTAGAAGCAGGCCTTCGATGATTGGAACGAGTTTTATACAGATCTGAATTTGTGTTGATTTGTAATTGATAATACGTTGTTTGATCTAAAAAGGTGTGTGAGTTCGATGAAGATGAAAAATATCATATTGTACTTTTCTATAAGACGGATAACATATAAAAACAAGACAATAATTATAAATAGAAAAATTTGTAAACCAACTAGATTACAAGAAAAAACCACCACGCATGAGTGTATTCCTCTACCTTCGAATAGAGAGGATTTTAAAAGTGTCTACTTCTTTTATTGTTATAATCGTTAAGTGTTATATGAATACAAGTACCTTAGGCGTTCAAACTATCTAGAACCTTGTGTCACAAGATAAACAACCTCAAATATATATGTAAGCTAGCTAACATAACTTACCCCTCAATAAAAGCATAAGACAAACTTTTCTTTCAACATGAAGCTACGTTGGACATCAACCTACAAGCATGTAAGTGCAAAATGAAAACGACCACATCCATTTATACATTGGGAAGGATTTTCAAATAGATCTACTTATCTTATTAAAGAAATACATAAGTCTTCACTAAATCACTAGCACAAACGAACGCACTAGCTTATCATAAACATTTAACAAGAAAGCCCAAGGAAACCTATTCCACAACCAACGACAGGTGACTTTAGAATACTTAAGCTCGACTATTCGCCCTATTCTTCTTCTTCGTTAAGTTGGATATACCATGTTGAGTCTATCTTGATGGTATATTATATATATTTGATGTTATATTATATGTATGATGGAAGACAAATAAAGGTAGTATTTATTTTATACTAATATTAATTAGATTATTTATTCGGATTTATATTTAATTATTTGTTGAAGATTTTGTGCAGGATTTGATTTGGTTATTGAAGATTTGGGGTTGACTTTCTAGAAGCCTCTTTGAGGTTTTTGTGGAGCAATCTTCACATTCAAAATGTTGCTGGTTTGTTGAGATCTTCAAGAGATTTGGTTGAACCAATCTTTGGTTGCCTTTAACGTTTTAAAACAAACCATCAAGACCTTATTGTTTGAAAAGAAAGTCAAAACCATGGTTTCCAGGTTTTGGTAAGGCCTTACCGACTCTGGTAAGACCTTACCGACAGTGGCTCAAGTGTTACACGAATGGGCTTATAGTTTCAACGTTACTCGGATGCAATATAATTGGGCCTAATTTTCAATGAGCCTAATTGTTACTAAGTCTACAGCTCTAAGGCACAATATATTATTGGGCCTAAAATGTTGGGCCTATCTTACCAAGTTTTCCATCTCATTGGGCCTAATGGTGCAAGTTCTAAATTCGAGTGGGCCTAACTATGAATGGGCCATGTTGGATGTTCAGACTTCAATTGTTTTATTGGGGTTAAATCTCATCTTAACTAACAGTATATATATATTTGTGAGATTTCAGGGGATTTGTTTGAACAGGTTGTTATCCTCCTTGCACGTTTCAAATAATTCAAATCCCAAGCAAAGATCTCAGCATATCCGGATGAAGCTTCTGGAATTATTTCAAAAGGCTAAATATTCTCCCAGCCGGATTTGGTGCAACGTTCTCAACAAACCTTGGAGCAAAACATTCAAACGTTCAATTTTCAAATTGAACGTGCTGGCCTATTTAAGGAGAAGAAGAAGATTGCAGACGACAAGTACACAGCGCTCAAAGGCTCCTGCAATCTCATCTCCTACATCATCGTCTCGCATCTCTCCATTGGTTTAAGTGTTTTATTTCTTTGAGAGTTTGTGAGGTTTACATTGAGCTTTATCGTACAATTCATTTTGAGTTACACTCAGGGTTCTTTACCCAATCATAGAGGGTACTTCGGTATCCTTAGAAGCTTTATTTCACTAGAGCGTTTGGGTTGCTAGATAGGAAGTTAGTCTAGAAGAGGGAAGGTCTTCTAGAGGTTGTATCTAGGACTCATAAGATAAAGTGAAATAAAGTTGTTGAATCCTACGGGTTGGATACCCTAGGCGGGGACGTAGGCGGTTGTGCCAAACCTCGTTAACAATTCGCGTGTGCTTCTCTTTCTACTCTTCTCTCTCTTGCTTGATTTCTTACTTTCGTGATTTGGTTTCACTGTTGAACTAATATCTGTTTTGCAGATAAGATCTTACCTGCTTACAGTAAGGTCTTACTATATAGCCTATTTCTATTAACTTGTTTCTGCATTTCAGATAAGGTCTTACCTCTAGCTGGCAAGGTCTTACAGCTTCCTGTATTTGCGAAAATTTGCCATACTCCATTCAACCCCCCTTCTGAAGTATATTCGTGCCTTATATCTGCCTATTCCGCACTTCATACCCAACCCATTACATAGACAGATATACATAGCCCTAATACATATTCTTTGAAACGGTGAAAAATGAAACCCTAAATGTATATCAATGAATAAAATAATAGAGTATATTCTCTCCGTTCACCAATAAGTGTCGTTTGACTTTTCGACACATTTTTTAAGGAATTAAATACTATATAAAATATTATCTTTTTTTATTATTTTCTAATAATAATTTTAAACTTATAACTAATAAGTATAAACTTATATAAAAATAATTAAAAATTTGATATTTTATATAGTTTTTAGCTCTTAAAAAAACGTGTTAAAAAGTCAAACGATACTTATTGGTGAACAGAGGAGTATTATTTTATTGTCCATGCTTCATATCTTCTTATCCATATCAATTCGGATGACATACTTTCCTTATTCTTTGATATCTATATATCCAAAGATATGCTTTTTTTTTTCCTTTCTCCGAGTCTCTTGTCCTTGGGGGACAAACCTTGATACTATCGCTTGATGTTCTATTAATTACTTAAACATTTGTTATACACAAACATTTAGCACATAAAGCAACTAGATCAACGAATGGTGTCCAGTCCAGGTAGGGATGGCAATGGGTCGGATGATGGGTGGATGATCTACTTCCGTCACCTGACCCACCACCCAAAACCCTTCACCCTACCCGACCCATCACCCACCAAATATTTCACTCACCCCGTCCACCCATCACCCACCGGGTGATCGGGTGGATCGGGTGATAATTCGGGTGAAATTCAAGATATCAAATTCATCAAAAAAAATTATTGAAAAACATACATCTAACACATCGACGAATAAATTAATACAAAATATAGTCAAATTCGGTCTAACACATCGACATTACAACAATTATGAATAAAAAGAAGTGAAAATATAGTCTCCAACAACCAAAGCTTCAAGCGGGAAATCGTTTGATAGGTATCTTAAATTAGGGTTTATGGGGTATATTGGTAATTTCAAAACTAAAATATAATTATATAATATAATTTGGGTGATGGATCGGGTGACGGGTCGGGTGATGGGTCGGGTGACGGGTGGGGAATGTCTTCACCCGAATCCGACCCGACCCATCACCCGTTCACCCATCACCCATTTAATATCCACTTCATTTCGGATTTTCACCCACTTTTTCGGGTCGGGTGAGGCGGATATCCGTCGGGTGCGGGTGAAATTGCCATCCCTGTGTCCAGGTTTGATGCAGTGTCTTGTTGGTTACGGGACCTTATAACTAAAGATCTATTGGTCAAAGGATGGGAAGAAGGTATGTTGTACAAGATGAATGCACAATCGATAAAGGTTCAACAATTATAGTAGAGAATGGTTGCTTCTAATGATATGATACGGGGTAAGCGCGCCGTAGGGTGGCCCGATCTTCGACAATCAAGACACGAATTCAAGAATTGAACAAGAACAATGCAAGAACTCGACAAGACTCAATAAGACTCGATCAAGACTTCAAGAACAAATATGGTGCGACTATAATTATGAAAGAAAGGCTCGAAATTGAAACAAAAGACTTGATAGATTGGTGAGTCGATCTATATAGAACAAGATGAAGACCCCAGGCTTCCGTAGAGGGTAGGAACCAACACCAATGACTATATAACCCACCTCTACAACCCTACACAACCAAGCGGACAACTTGGAGGCACAAGGAGGGGGCTTGTGGATATTAGGGATTACCAAACCTTGCAAGATTGACAAACTCAAGGGAAACCAAGCGGAAACAAGACCAATTTTGCAATCGATGAGCCTAGCTACGAATCGATCGTCTTGCACTCGATGTGTTTCACACATAAGAGAGAATTTTCATTCAAGTTGTACGTGTCTTCTGAACAAGGGGGATCATCCGATTAAATAACCCTAAAGGCTGATTTTTTTGATAAAAATAATAATTAAAAGACTAATTAAATTAAACCCCTAAAATTAACTAAAATAACTTAAGTAAAAAGTGTTACTAAAAATAGCAAAAGAGGTCCAACACTTAGCCATTTTCGGCCATTCCTAACACTAAGGAGATTCGGCCACTTCAAGGGTGGAACATATGTATGTCTTCATTGGCTCTTCTTGAAGTTGAACCGCGCTTGAGAAAAGAGCATGACTCACGAACATGAAAGAGTCTCGTTGAAGCTTCTTAGCACGAGCTCGAGTCATAGGTTCATCCCCAAGTATGATAGGTGTGTCCGGAGGTGTCTTGGATGGTCCCGGATCATGATAGGTCTCTTTGTAATAATGTAGACAATCTTCATGTTGTCCATGCGAGGCTTGGTCACATGTCTTTGTCCAAGATGAAACATCTTTCAATTTGTAAGAATGAGAATGTTTGCGATTTCAGCACAAGTTTGATAGAAGTATTTCTATGGCTACTGCTCCCTTTCATTTAGTTGAGATGGTTCTATGGGGTCCTTATAGGACTCTTATTTGTGGGGCTCATTACTTTCATACTATTTTGGATGATCACTCAAGAACCACTTGGGTGTATTTGCTTCAAAACAAGCTGCAAGTCTCAAGGCGTGTTTCTGGTTTTTTTGAAAATGGTAGATAATCAATTTGAAGTTTCTACGAAGTGTGTTCAAATAGATAACGGGACTGAGTTTACTCAAAGAGGATGTGTTGATTTCTTGGCTGCTCATGGGATTTTGCATCAAAGGTATGCCCCTGGTGTTCATGAACAAAATGGTAGATCTAGTTGAACATAAGCATCGACATCCGATAGAAACAGTTAGGGCTATTTGAATGTATGTTGGTTTACCCATCAAGTTTTTCGGTGATTGTGTGTTGAGTGCCACTCATTTAGTTAACAAGATGCCCTCTTCTCTCTTCATTTGGAAGTCCCCTTTTGAGGTTTTGTATCATACTCCTCCTGCTCATGAGCATCTTCGGGTAGTGGGATGTTTGTGCTATGCTCTACAACCTAATGATCATCGTGATAAGCTTGGGAATGTAGCTAGAAGGTGTGTCTTTCTGAGGTATCCTTCAGGGAAAAGGCATACAGATAGTATGACTTAGATAAAGGTGTTATGATTGTTAGCAGACATGTGAAGTTTGATGAATTCGTGTTTCCTTTCAAAGGATCAAGTCCCCCAACTACTTTGCCCCTCTTCCCTAGGTAGTGATTGCTAGGCTGGTAGTGATGATGATGGCGCTATTATTGGTTCAATAGATAATCAGATTCCAGCCATTCACACGAGTCTCCTACAGTGCCAGCAATTAGATCATCTGACACTGAAGGAAGTGACAGTCATGCTCATTTTGATCATCCTAGCTCTCAAGGGTATGCTCCTTCTACTCCTACTAATGTTGTTGTTGGCCCTTCTTATATTTTTCAACAAAAGAGACAGCTTAGGCTTCCTACTTGACTACATGATTACATCTATTCAGGATTACCATCTGGTGGCAATTCAATCTCATAGGAATCTGTTTCTCAGTCATTTGCTGTCTTTTCTTCCAAAACTTAGCTCATTTGTTTCCTGTGGATGTTCAGTCATTGGTGAATGTGTGTGCCACTTTTGAACCCAACAGTTATGCTCAAGCTAAGGGTGTGGGTCAGTGGGAACAAGCTATGAAGGCTGAGTTATTGGCATTAGAGAAAAACAATGCTTGGACCCCTCTCCCTGATGGCAAAAAGGCCATTGGTTCAAAATGGATTTTCAAAATTAAGTATAGACTTGATGACATGATTGAACGGTACAAGGCTTATCTAGTGGCTAAGGGTTACAATAAAATAAAGGATAAGGATTATAAGCAAACATTCTCTCCTGTGGTAAAGCTTTCAACTGTTCGAGCCATTTTAGCCTTAGCTGCTACCAGAGGATGTGTCTTACACCAGTTGGATGTAAACAATTCTTTTCTCCATGGGTATTTAGAAGAAGAAGTGTACATGGTTCCTCCTCAAGGGTATGTTGTTCGGGAAGGTTGTGTGTGTAAGCTCAATAGATCAATGTATGGGCTCAAGCATGCCAACTGACAATGGAATCATGAACTCACACGGTTCTTAATCAGCTTGAGTTTTTCCCAATCTAGGCATGATTATTCTTTGTTTGTCAAAAGTTGAGGGTCATTGATGACTGATGCTCCGGTCTATGTTGATGATATGTTGTTATTGGGAAATTCATTGATGAAATCACTCAAACTAAGAAAGCATTACACTCCGCTTTCACCATAAAGGATCTAGGAGTTGCTAGATATTTCTTGGGGATGGAGATTTCTTGATCTTCTTTTAGCATTTTGCTAAATCAGAGGAAATACATTCTTGATATTCTGAAGGATGCTCAGATGGAGGAGTACAAGATTGCTTCTTTCCCTATGCAGCATGGAACCAAATTATCTTCTTTGGGGGGAGAGTTAATTTCAAGTCCTGAAATTTATAGGAGGATAGTTGGTAGACTCTTGTATCTCATACTTACAAGACCTGACATCTCTTACACAGTTCAACAACTAAGTCAGTTCCTTCAGAATCCCCTACGATCCCACTAGAATGTAACTATGTATCTATTGCGTTATTTGAAGGAAAATTTCAATTTGTTAGTCTCATATTCAACCTCTTCATCCTTCAAGCTCAGTGCTTACAATGATGTTGATTGGGGAAACTGTCGTGATACAGGGAGGTCACTGACTGGCTACAATGTTTTCTTGGGTTCTTCCTTAATTTCGTGGAGAACCAAGAAACAAAAGGTTGTTTCTAAGTCATCTATAGAGAGTGAATACAGAAGCATGTCAACAGCTCCTAGTGAATTAGTGTGGCTCCAAGAGTCCAAGGGTTGCTTGCTGACTTGCACATTGAGGTGTCTCTTCCTATCACATTTTACTGTGATAACAAATCTGCTCAAGAGCTTGTTGCAAATCCTATCTTTCATGCATGAGAGAACGAAGCATGTGAGGATTGATAGTCATTTCATTAGAGAGGTGGTGCAGCAGAGGTTCATCAAAACTTCTCATGTCTCATCATCTCTTCAAATAGTGGATGTCTTAACCAAGGCATTGGGTGCCCATCAACATCAGTTCCTATCTTCCAAGCTTGGTCTTGTGCTTCATAGCACTTGTCCAGCTTGAGGGGATATATGAGATATATTCATATATGATGCAACACACATTTATCTTGTAATAACAAAATATTATGAAGGGTAGTTTAGTCTTTTCTACAACTGATCAACCGAGCTTGATTTGTATAAAAGAGGGAAAGGGCGTCAAGTTCAGTTGAGGGTTTTTCAATTCGGTTGTAACAAACATACTTAGATTTTGTTTTCTCCCTCCCCGCAATTGAGTTTTGTGTTTTCTAGAGTGTTCTTAATCTCATGTTTGAGTTTCTTCAAAAGGTGAGTTGTGAATCGATAATCCTTATCAACAAATGATATGAACAACAAACGTCGAAATTCAACATAAACCTTTTTATTAAATTTTAAAATAATTTTATATTTATTATTAGTATAAAATTACTTTTTAAAAAAAATTTAAAATTTTTTATAAAGTGTTTATCATTTTTAAAAAAAAATATACATAAATAAAAAAAAATCATACTACTTATATTTTTACCGAATAGAGGAAGCACCGAATATGTAAATGATTTGCTAAATAAAAAAAGAAAATAAAAAATGTATGTAATGTAGATGATATATATTGAATGGAAGTATTGACCGCAGGCAGCAAAAGTAATAATGGCAAATGTGGCAACAAACATGTGGGAATGTGGAGGGTGGAGGACCCTGCTAATGCTTTGGGGTTATATCCATCGGTGGGTGAAAGCATCTTAGCATATGGCCACCTCACCTCACCTCACCTCCTCTTTGCTCTTTGGAGAGGAGATGCTTCTTTCTGCCTCTCACCGACGGCCCCACTCCCTACAACTTGTCCCACGTCTTTTTTTTATCGATATCACACCCCCCATCCCCATTTATATAGTCCCCTATTAATTAATGCCCCCATTCCTTGGGCCGTTGGGCGTGACTTACCTACCCTTTAATTTAAGGACTAAGTACTAACCAGTAACCATAACATAGACTGTCCATTTTGGCCTAGCTATCGGCTGCAATCGTTACCCACCACATATCTAACTGATACATGACCCTTATACGCACATATATATGATTCTTTCTTTTTTCCTTTTTTAAGAGTTCTTTTATACGAAATCCACTAACTTATTTGATTAGAAACCGACTTGCTCGTATTGGTTCTGATAGATTACATAGGCATATATTGTATAGTGGACCCAAAAGCTCAATACCTTTTAACCTATATATATGATTATCAATGAATGAAAACCCTCAAGGAGGATTCTATGATCAGTCTCGTGATCTTACATGATATCACAGCCTAAGATCCCTCAACCCTAATCTTTTTCCACAATAAAAAAACAAAAAAAAACCCTAGCCGCACCCCTCCCACCGCAAAACCCTAGCCCTCCTCTCGGCACCCTCCTCTCGGCAACCCTAGCCGCACCCTCCTCTCGGCAACCCTAGCCGCCAACCCCCCTCCCCACCGCCGCCGCCCCCTAGCGGCCACCCACACCTCCCCTCTCGGCACCCCCACCGCCGCATCTTCTCCCCCCCATCCGGCTCCCCCCCCCCCCCCCCGCACCAACTTACGCCTCCCCTCCCTCCCGATGGCCGACGCACCCACCACCAAACCGCCCTTCCACTCCGCTCTGACCATCTCCAATATCAAAAATTGCATCCCCATCATCCTTGATCACGAATCCAGTTCCTACACCATGTGGTCGCACCTCTTCACGACCCATGTTAAGGCTCATAAGGTCCTCCACCACATCGACTCCTCCGTCGATCGCCCTGCTAGCGAAGACAACGATCTCTTCGTTCAACTCGACACCATTGTCCTCCAATGGATCTTCAACACCATCTCAAAAGATCTATTGACAACCATCCTTGACCCCAAAGACTCCGCCTTGGATGCTTGGAACAAACTTCAGAACATCTTTCAAGACAACAAATCCACCCGTGATGTCTATCTTGAGCACGAATTCTCAAATTGCAAGCTTTCCTCTTTCCCGTCGATATCCGCCTATTGTCAGCACCCCAAGACCCTGTCCGATCAACTAGGTGCTGTCGACTCCAAACCCAGCGCCACCCGCCTTGTCCTCCAGGTACTTTCGGGTCTTCCCTCTGAATACAACGCCGCTGCTACTCATATCCAGCAGACAGAAGCCCTCCCTACCTTCGAAAAGACCCGGTCTCAATTGATCCTGGAAGAGACTCGCCTTCACCGTCAGACCACCGACGCCGCCAAGGACAAGACGACATTGGTCTCGTCAAGCGACATTGACGAGACCTATGCCCCGCAGCACAACCGCGACAATGACACATCACTGAGAGGCGGCGACGGCGGCCGCAGCAGCCCGACGCCTCTCGCTCCCCCTAGTATCCTAACCCCGGCTACCCGCCTTGGATGCCCTTTGGCTACCCCCTGCGACGTACCGCCCACCGGCCCCCTATCCCAACCGATAGCAGGGAGCGGGCTTGTTGGGTCCTGCTCTCGTCCTGCAGGCCACCAGGCCTACCCCTCCTCGTCAGATTATGCCTACACTCCGACTGATGTGCAGCACGCCTTCTCTTCCATGCAGTTGGCACCTCCTGACTCTACTTGGTACATGGACACTAGCGCCACTTCTCATATGACGAACTCCTCAGGTACTCTCTCTTCTATTTCTTTTAAGGGTCCTGCACATTCTATTATCGTCGGCAACGGTGGTCGCCTCGCCACTTCGGGCATTGGCCACGCCACTTTACCAACCACAGCCAACCCACTACACCTAAACAATGTCCTCATTGCCCCCAAACTTGTCAAAAACCTTATCTCTGTCCGTCGGTTTACCACTGACAATAATGTTTCTCTCGTGTTTGATCCGTTTGGTTTCTCTGTGAAGGATCTCACTACGGGGGTTACTCGCCTGAGATGTAATAGCACCGGGGAGCTCTATCTTGTGTCGTCGCCCTCACCATCCAGCCCGTCAAGTCCAGTCGCCCTCTCGGCATCATCATACGATCTTTCGCATGCCCGCCTTGGTCATCCCAGTCCTGCAGTTTTAGATTTACTTCGTTCAAAGAGTCTAGTCAAATGTAATAAAGAGCGTCGCTCTAATTTATGTTCGTCATGTCAGTTAGGCAAGCATGCCAGACTTCCTTTTCAGCAGTCATTAAACACTACTTTTGCCCCATTTGATATTATTCATAGTGATATTTGGACTTCTCCTGTGCCTAGCAAGGAGGGTCATAAGTATTACCTTTTGTTTTTGGATGATTATACCCATTTCTTATGGGTTTTCCCGTTGCACTTTAAATCTCAAGTGTTTCCCATCTTTGCCAAATTCCATGCTTATATCAAAACACAATTTCACACCTCTATCAAGTGTTTCCAATGCGACAATGGCCGTGAATTTGATAACAAAGAGTTTCACACTTTTTTCAACACCAATGGGATCTCCTATCGCTTGTCTTGCCCCTATACCTCCCAACAGAATGGCAAGGCCGAACGAATCATCCGAACCATCACCAATATGATGCGCTCTCTCCTCTTCCACGCATCTATTCCCCTTCTCTATTGGCCTTACGCCTTAGCCACCACCTGCTACCTCCTAAACATTCTCCCTTCCACTACCCTCCACCATCGCTCACCAACTCAGGCACTTTATTGCACCTTGCCTAGGTATGATCACCTTCGTACCTTTGGGTGCCTGTGCTTCCCAAATCAGTCATCCACCGCCCCTCACAAGCTTCACCCACGCTCCACTCCTTGTGTCTTTTTCTTGGCTATCCGTCTGATCATCGCGGTTACCTCTGTCTCGACATCAAATCCCACAGGATCATTCTGTCTCGGCATGTCACCTTTGATGAATCTCGCTTTCCCTGTACATCACCTACCCCTCCTGTGTCTCATTATGATTCAGAGTCATCATTCCCACATTTTCTTCTTCCCCAGAGCTCTCCCGGTGCTCCCGTATCTCCCCCTCCTCCCACACCACCACCCCTACCACCAGACCACACACCCGTAGCGTCTCTGGTGTCTTCCGACCCCGTCAGATCGTCTCCATGACCACCACTCATAGCCCCGTCTCGCATCCACACACACACTCCCCCCGCCGCAATATGCCGCGGCCGCAGCAAGATGCTGCGACCGCAGCCATGCCCCCTCCCACACCCGCAGCACACCCCGCTGCCGCAGCCTAGTGCTGCGCCCGCCGCTCCTCCCACCGTCTCCCTTTCCCCTATCCCCACCTCCCACAAAACATCCCTCCTAGATCCAAATTGGCAGGCGGCTATGCTCGACGAATACAGGGCCCTTACAAAGAATGGTACTTGAGTTCTGGTTCCTCGCCCTCCTGATGCGAATGTCGTCCGATGTATGTGGCTCTTCCGTCACAAGTTCCGCTCTGATGGGACATTGGAGCGCTACAAAGCCCGTCTTGTGGTCAACGGTCGCTCTCAGCAGGTAGGTATATATTGACTATGATGAGACATTCAGCCCCGTCGTCACGCCTACCACTATCCGAGTGGTGTTGAGTTTAGCTTTGTCGCGCAACTGGGCCATTCATCAACTGGATGTCAAGAATGCTTTTCTTCATGGTCATCTAAATGAGACAATCTACATGTTTCAGCCACTAGGGTTTGCTGATGCTGACCGTCCCAAGCACGTCTGTCTCCTGAAGCGATCTCTGTATGGGCTGAAACAGGCTCCGAGAGCTTGGTTCCAACGCTTTGCTTCTCATCTGCTACGCCTAGGTTTCATTGGTAGCCGCTCAGATTTGTCTTTGTTCATTTATCACAGAGGCTCAGACACGGCCTTTCTCTTACTGTATGTCGATGACATCATTATCACCGCCTCTTCTGATGCTCTTCGGACGTCGATTATTTCGCAGTTGAGTGCCGAGTTCGCCATGTCCGATCTGGGTCCGTTATCCTACTTCTTGGGGGTTGCTGTTCAGCGTCATGCATCTGGTCTGTTTCTTTCACAGAGTAAGTATGCTGCTGAGATTGTAGCTCGGGCTAAGATGGTTAACTGTAATCCTGTCGCCACCCCTATCGATACATCCACAAAGCTCAGTGCTCATTCTGGTCCTTTGGTTGATGATCCGACATTATACAGGAGCCTCGCTGGTGCTCTTCAGTATCTCACCTTCACCAGGCCTGATATCAGTTACGCCGTTCAGCAGATGTGTTTGTTTATGCATGCACCTAGGGAACCACACTTTCAGGCCTTGAAGCGGATCATTCGGTACATCAGCGGCACCCTCGAGCTAGGCACCACGATCACTCATTCCGCTAAGCTTGACCTTGTTGCTTACACTGATGCGGATTGGGGTGGTTGTCCTGACACACGTCGCTCCACGTCTGGTTACTGTGTCTTCCTCAACGACACACTTGTGTCATGGTCAGTCAAGCGTCAGTCTGTCGTGTCTCGCTCCAGCGCTGAGGCAGAATACAGAGGTGTTGCCAACGTTGTCTCCGAGTGCTCTTGGCTCCGCAATCTCCTGCTTGAGCTTCGTTTCCCTCTTCAGAAGGCCACTCTGGTCTACACTGACAACGTCTCCGCCGTCTATCTAGTTAGCAACCCAGTCCAGCATCAACGCACGAAGCACATTGAGCTTGATCTCCACTTCGTCAGGGACAAGGTTGCCATTGGACATGTCCGTGTTTTACATGTCCCGTCCTCCTATCAGTACGCTGATATATTCACCAAGGGTTTACCTAGACAGTTATTCATTGATTTTCGTTTCAGTCTCACTGTACGGCCCCCTCCAGTTTCGACTGCGGGGGGTTTGATAGATTACATAGGCCTATATTGTATAGTGGGCTCAAAAGCCCAATACCTTTGTAATCTATATATATGATTATCAATGAATGGAAACCCTCAAGGAGGATTCTATGATCAGTCTCGTGATCTTACAAGTTCAATGAAAAGCAAAGATTTTCTACTGAGAAGAAACTAAAGGTAAAGAACCAATATGAGCACCTAATGTTAGGAAGAGGAAAAATCTTTGTTGGAAGAAACCCACTAATGGATCTTTCAAGATCAATTTCGACGGGTCTACGTTGTCCACATGAGTTGTCGCGGCTGGTTTCGTCATTAGAGACCATCATGGCAATGTTCAGGCTTGCAATGACTCACTTTATGGATCATTTTCAGCATCGATGGCCGACGTTTTGGTTCTCCGTATGGGGTTGACGAAGATTGTTTGACGGTCATCAATTCTTTGAAAGGCCTATGGAAGTGTCCATGAGAAATTGAAATGGTGATCTCTGACGCTCTTCACTTGCTCCAGTCCTTTGAAGCTTTCTGTTTATCGCTTTTGTCCACGTGTTCCGTGAAGTAAACCAGGTGGCGGACAATGTGGTTCATCTCTGTTTATCGCTTTTCCAGGGGTCATTTACTTCCCATCCAAAGCTCTTTACTCTGACATCACCCAAATATTTGCATTGTTTCAAAAAAAAAGAAACCAGCTTGCTCGATATGTTGATTATATTATATATATCAAAGGCGAAAGATTGACCGCAAAATGTTGTTTTCGCGCAAATGTGTAAATAAAGGACATTATGCCACATGTTAATTCTATTTTTTTTTTGGTTCATAGGTAGGCACTAAGGCCATTACAATAGGGGGAGGGGGATTCGAACTCGTGACCTATTGGTCACTACATGTCATTCTATTTCTTCAGTGTGTTATTTGGTTGCAATTAATAGATAGTTACAATAAGCAGTTATTTGGTTGCAAACTCTCACAATCATTTACACATAAACAAAAGACGATCTTCAGTGGGTTATTTGGTTACAATAAATAGTTAATTCTATTTCTTCGGTGGGTTATTTGGTTGCAATCATTTACACATAAACAAAAGACGACCTTCTCTAAATCTAAATATCCAAACCAACACAACCTGATTTGTCGCATAAAATATTTGTCATTCCCACTTTAGTCCAATCTCATATACTCTACCCACACCCGGCCTTCAAGTTAAACAAACCAATTTCATAACCAATGTTTTGCTCCAACTAATAACCAATTTCATAACTAACATGAGCAAAACACCAATGCATGCATGCATCATACCATACATGTATAAATTGGGCCCATACACTATATAGCCTTGTGGTAAAAAATAAAAATTTTAAAAATCCCAAACAACTCCAATCAAATCACGACACTGAAAAATTCAAACCCAAATAAATACATACCGTACGGATCCCAATACAGAAAAAACCCGAGAATAAATCAAAACTAAATAAATGCGGATGCGTCCAACGGCCCCTTCATTCATTCCCTCGCCGTTACCTAACGGCCGTCTTTAAAGCAAACGCACGGGATTCCAAGCCGCACAGTAAAGCGCTCTGATCTGAATATCTGATCACGCCGTCCGCGTGATCGTCCCCTCACCGAATCTCCCGCCCAACGCCGTCGGCTCCGTCACACCTCCGTCTTCACGGTCCCAATTCTGAATCTCTGATAACGACGCTCCGTTGCTTGAAAGCTACCTCTCACCTTTTACATTCACACTGTCTACAGAGCTCCTCGCTCTCTGTGTCATTTCGTCGAACACTTTACGCGCAATTTATACAGTCACCTTTTTTCCAAGGCTCCAGAGCGATGATGATGATGTTTCTGCCGATCAATCTGCTACGATGAACGGGATGAATTAAATTCCATTTCGCTACCTTGTTTGTTGTCCCAGGTCTGTGGCGATTCCTTTTGCCCTTTCTCCTTTTGGCACCTTGTTGTTTGCTCCGGTTTATTGCGCAATTATTACGAAAGGACTCTATGGAGATTGGACAAAGATGTGAGTATTGCTTCTTGGAAGCTTCTCGTTTCCTTCGCAATGCCGACTTTTTTTTCCCTCTTTCTCTAGTTGCTTGTGCTTTTGTTTCGTGATTGATTCTTTTTCTTTCTTTTGGGGCTCCTTTTTTTTCCGTCTTTCTGATTCTATCACGTTTCGTGAGTGGGTACAGAGTAGATCTACCCTATTTTTATATGACGGCAAGTTTCTTTCGTAATTAGTTTCAGATCTGGGGGATCGCCTTTTTCCATTGGGGTTCTAGTTCAGCTGGATTCGATCTGACGATACACCGGCGTCTTGATTTGTTCACTTAATCAGCAATGCCAGGTACTTCTTCGTTATCAGTTTGGTTACAAAATTCAACTCACGGATTTTAATTTCAGAGAAATGGATGTTCTTTCCTTTCTAGGTTTTTCTTGATTTCTACCTTTAGGTTTTGATTCGATGAAAAATTATTCCTTTAGGGGAGATACATGCTTATCATGAGGATGACAGAGGAAGGAAATCTGATATTGAGACATCAGAGGATGAGCCTCGCAGGACACGGATCAAGACTTTCAGGAAAAAGGCAGTGAACGCCTCCACAAAACTAACGCACGGTATCAGGAAGCGTTGCAGGCAAGTTGCCCATTGCCAGTTTGTAGCTCTGGAGGTTGAAGATATACGGAACGCAGAGGAGGAAGATGCTGTGAATGCATTTCGTCAGATTTTGGTTGAAAGAGATCTTCTTCCTATAAGTCATGATGATTATCACACAATGTTGAGGTGGGTATACATATTGTTTTTTTTTAATCGAAAGGGTATTTATACTGTGTTGCAGAAGCAGTAAGCACAAGTTCAATGAATAAGTTGTTCACCTATGAGATTGTGTAGTACTAGCATGTATAAAATTTGAAAGGGAAATTCATGAAATTTTTTCATCAATTTTTGCAGATTACATGATGAATAGGTTGAACTGGTTATAACCAAATGAAAGTCACTTGTTCTTTGGTGCTAGTTACCATTCTCAATATCTATAGCTTTTTGCATTGGGTTTATTTTCTTTTGCATTGAGTAATTGCATTTGCAATTCATAGGTCTTTGGAGAACAATGATTTCTTGGCATTACAAATACCTAAACAAGATAGGCCTTTTAAAAGGAATCTGGCATTGTAGAAACAACCATGGATCCCAGCAATTAACATCTGATTCGTAGTCTTATTTAACCCGTGGAATCCCTGCTGATTTTTATCAGTATATTGTGGACTTAGTCACCCTTTTGAGGGGGGCTAAGATGGTATCTAACTCGTATCTATCATGGGAAAGGCCATTCCATTTTTTTTTATTGTCTAAGACTCTAAGTTGAGTCTATTATGATATATATGAGGGTGTTCCATAAAATGGACTTGCAATCTTTTCCTTTCAGATTTCTGAAGGCAAGGAAGTTTGACCTGGATAAAACTCTTCACATGTGGGAAGAAATGATTAAATGGAGGAGAGAAAACAGAGTAGACACTATTATCCAGGTAAACATGAAAACTATCAGCTGTCTTGATTGTAGGGCTAGTCTTATGATTCAGTTCTTACCTGTGTAATTATCAGGCTTTCAATCCATGCATTTCTCTGATATATTTACTTGGAATTAGATTAGATTTCTCATTGTAAATAGAAAAAATAGAATAGATTAGCGTACCTGATCCTATACTTTTACATGGTAGTCTGGTAATTGCACAGGTGTCAGGATCATTGTTCGATTTTTTCGTTTGCTTTTCCTGTATGTCCAACTCATCTAGGATTGTAGCCCTTGCTTATTGTTGTGCTTTTCATCTTGCATTCTGGAGGAGGTACTAATTACCCTCTTTGAACTAAAAAAATGGATTCCTAATTGAGTGTACAAACATCATTTATTTGTTTCCTTATTGTTTAATAAGACTGTAATGTAATTGCTCAGGATTTCACATACGATGAATATGAAGATGTCCAGCGTTACTATCCCCATGGTTATCACGGTGTAGATAAGGACGGGCGACCTGTTTATATTGAATGCCTTGGCAAAGTTGAACCCAGTAAGCTTATGCATGTCACTTCTATAGATCGATTTTTGAAGTACCACATTCAGGGATTCGAGAAGGCCTTTGCTCAGAAGTTCCCTGCATGCTCTATTGCTGCAAAGAGGCATATTGATTCTACAACTACAATTTTGGATGTCCATGGACTGGTATTGGTCCACCCCTTGCAGTATTCGCAAATAAGCTGTTAAGCACTGTCAACTAACCTCTTGTACATTATGAATGATGCAGAATTGGATGAGCTTTGGAAAGGTTGCTCATGATCTTGTAATGCGCATGCAAAAAGTTGACGGTGACAACTATCCTGAGGTAATATGTTTGCTGTAGTAGTTTGAAGGATAGCATTTGTGCCAATACTAATGCTAATTGATTATGTGATATCTCCATTCTGCACAGACATTGCATCAGATGTTTATTGTTAATGCCGGTAGTGGGTTCAAGCTACTATGGAACACAGCTAAGGGCTTTCTTGACCCGCGCACTACCTCAAAGATACATGTAAGATCTTAAACATCTTTGGTCTTTAGATATCTGATATATCTGATGATTACTTAAACTAGTTATGTGCTATATTCTTGCAGGTCTTAGGCAACAAGTTTCAAAATAAGTTACTTGAAGTGATAGATGAAGGGTATGCTCGGCTTCCTTACTGCGGCTTGAGCTATTGCTTTTTTAATTATTGAAGAACTAAGTCATCATTTCTTGTGCAGACAACTGCCAGATTTCCTAGGTGGATCATGTTCATGCCCAGGCGAGGGTGGGTGCCTTAGATCTGAAAAGGGACCCTGGAAAGATCCAGGAATAATGAAAGTATGTGCTGCTGATCATTTTGCTTATTAATCAACATTTTGAATCCCTGAAATGCAACTTTGTTTTAGCTTCTTAATGCAGATGGTTTAATTTATTAGTTACATCTTGCAGTTAGTGCATGTTCAACAAACAATGCTTTTCAAGAGAACGACTAGTTCTTCTGATTATGAAGATTTAAAGGCCAAGTTACTTGTTTCAGAGGTACAAATCACATGATTCTTTGAGCCGATGTCTCATTTTGCGGTGATTTTTTTTATTTATTTTACAAATATGCTTTTTTACTGCAGGCTACAAGGAGTGATTCGTTCTATCTTGAGTTGGTCCCAAACACGGAGCAAGTGTCGCCTGAAATGATGCAACAGGTCTCTGTTCCTGCCGAGGTGTGTTTTTTGGTAGTGTGTTTATATTTACTTCTACATAGGAACAGTATCATTTCTTTCATTTGAATTTGCTCTTTTTGAAATCTAATATTTTTATATTCCTTCCTGGATTTCAATGAGCATGCTTTTACTTTTGATCCTTTTCCGTTGCAGGAGGAGCAAGTCAGCACTCATGCTGCAGTTGAAGAGGCTCATTCTGCAAGTAAGTTATAATTGCAATTCGATTTATTATAGCGATTTCTAATAGAAGCGTCCTTGCTGTTTGCTTGGATGTCTGAATTTATTGTAATTGTACTACTTGTGCCGAGTGGATATGCTCGAATGGAAACCATTTTGCTTAAATGCTAAGCACTTCATGTGATGCTCTGAACAGGCGGCGTGCACAAAAATACTGAGAAGATGTCATTGAAATTCTTTTCACTTCTGGGAAGCTCGGCAACAAATGTTGCTATCAAACTTTTGGCGTGTGTATATACTTTATTTCGCATCTTGGGAAAAGTTTTCCGGGTTAGACACAGGGAGAAATTGTCAAAGCAGCATGACCAAATGGCTAGTCAGGATGCACAAACTGAGAAAAACGAAGAAGATAAGCTCCATCCGTGCTGGCAAAGGATTCAACATTTAGAAGCTATGGTAACAGATCTCTTTAACAAACCTTCGAGGATCCCTCCAGACAAGGAGGACATGATTGTTGAATCCTTTAATCGAATTAGAGCAATCGAGTATGATTTACAGAAAACAAAAAAGGTAAGCGATTCAACCAAAGATTATTAGTACTTTCATTTAACTATGCACATTGTTTAATTTTGTAACATAATTTACTTTTCACAGGCCCTCTTTGCCACAGCATCAAAACAGGTAGAGCTTGCTCATTCACTAGAGTGTTTGAAGGAAGAAAGCCTAAACGTAAGTTCCACTCTCTTTCACATAAAATGCATAGTAGTATCGCAGTCCGAGAAGCCTAGAAATAGAAACACTCTTTTCATTTCTTCAGAAGATTCAACGAATACTTTGTCTCAAACAGCAAGGTACAACTTGTTGGCTGAGGAATCGCAAATCCGCGGCTGCTGCTTCCCGGAGACTAAACAATCATCTAGCTTAAACATTCCACATGACAACCAAAAGACTTCATAGCAAATGGCCATTGCAGCTTGCTTGATCACAGTTTTGCTGATCAACTGCTGCATTTTCGACCCAGGTAAGTCCCATCACCCTCAACTGTACCATAAACAAAATTGTCGTCACTCCCCTCTCTAAATCATCTCTCTTGTTTCTATTTTCCCTTTCAGGCCCATGCTATTTATATTGCAGAGTTGTTTTGATATAAAAGGCGTGCTCCGTGGATTTTTCACCTTGGACATAGCGTAGTAGCGGTGTAACATGTATAGGCGGAATCCGGTATGCTTTACCTGTGCAAACTGCGATCACTTGTACGTAATGTAAGCGAGTCTAATTCGATTCCGAGTACACCAGAACTTGATACTGCATATATTTGTATAGAGATGGAAACTGAAATAGCTTACTGCCTATTCATGATATTCACATTCACCTTGTTCTTCTATTTAGTATTTACATATATTGTTTGCCAACAACTGTTAACAAACTACCTAACAGAAGTCAGAGACCTATATTGTGAAATCGTAAACCGACTTGATCGGATTCGAACCCGTTTGATCACTGACAATCATTCGGAACAGGGGGCTTCTTGTTTTTTAGGGTGCAGTAGTCATAGAAGACGTGCTTCTTGTACGTTTTGTAACGAGCGAGTTGGTCGGGGGTCAAGTCATGGATCTTACCCCACCAACTCTTTTGATCACAATCTGAATTTGAGCCCTTTGAGCACCCTTCAATCTGAAATGGGCCGTTGAATTGGGCCTTGAAGGGCTGCTTTGCCCAATCCACATGCCCGGCCCAATCCGGGGCATTCCACATGCTGCCCATTACGAACTGTGGCTTTGTCAAGAAGGAATTATTATGTGGCTTTGTGAAGAAGGAATGATGTGTTTGGCTTCTCTTCAAGTATCTTATGGGGATCTTGTCCACATAAATCCTGCATTTTTAACCCAAACTCAACGTGTTAGTGTTAGTAATAACCTGAATTTCAGTAACACATGTTTTAAATGTATTTTTCGGCATTTTCTCTTGTTAAAAATATTTAAAAAACATTTTAAGTGTAATTTAATTTAATTTATATATAGACATTAATTTTGTAAATGTTTGTGGGAAAAAATTCATTCGAATTATACCCATAAAAAATAAGTTAAGAGTTGAAGGCTCGGCCTCACAAATAAGGGTAAAAAATAAAAAGCTAAAATAAACATGCTATTATGCGTTAAAAATCATTGTGGCAGATAAAAAGTAAAGAGCACAAATTTTGGATTCACCAATAAACATGCTCTTATGCGTTAAAAATACTTGATGTGTTTTAATTGAATTGTTAATTTTTTTTATAACTTTACTAACGGGGTAGCTTATAGAAAACTATATAAAACATTTATTTTTATTTATTGATTTCATTAAAAACCCCTAAAAAGTTAATATTCTATATATATATTTTTTATTATAAAAAAAGCATGTATAAATCGTAAACGATCTGTTTTATTGTACAACAAGTTAAAAACAATTTTTTTGGTACTCTAATTTGACCGAGCTCGATCACTCTACATCAAAATTTGGTAACTATATGATCTCTTTAATGAATTAACCAACTCACTCAAATGTGACTCAATGTTTTGAATTACACAAAAAGTTAATGGAAAGCTTAGTAGGTTATGATTGACATAAAACTATTATAATATCTGATATACCAGTTTTTGTAAGAATAGAGTAAGATAGTACTTACGCAACGAAGGTGGGATTCCAAATGATTTGGTAGGAATGGAAGTCTGCAGATGGATCAAACCACAAGTTGAGTCTTTGTTCTCTTTCCCCAACGGCGTCTATGTAGAAATTTGTTTGCAATATCTTTTCACCAAGGAACTCCATATCTACCTCCGTCCTCTTCTTTTCCGTCCCGTTCTTTTCCGCGGAGGTCAACTTCATTAATACCAAAAATAATATACTACCTCCGTTCAGCAAAAGTTATCGTTTAACTTGTAGACACATTTTTGTAAAAACTAAAAATGATATAAAATATCAATTTTTTTTAAGTTAAAATTTTAAAATAAATTCATACATATTAATAAAAAGTATGAAATTATTTTTAAAATTTTGATATTTTATATTATAATTTTTAGTTTCTTGAAAAATGTGTCAAAATTTTGAACGATAACATTTGCTGAACAGAGGGAGTATATATCATCACACAAGTTAAAATTGATTTAAATTTCAATCCTTAAATTTAATTTAGGGTCATCTCTAATATAATACGGAGTATGTATTTGGATAATTTGGGGGGAAATAGGTTTTTTTTTGGCATATTTATTAATAGGTAAAATAGATAAATGAAGATGGATGTGATAAAATTATCTAAATTTGGAGAAATTGGTTTTGGTGAATTTAAATTAAATTTATTTTAATCAGAAAATATTTATAGTATATATTAATGTTTTTTTTACAACATCTAGATTAGAGCATCTCTAAAGTTCTAACATATTAATCTAACAACAAAGTTGAAAATGTATATAGTGGGCGCTATTTTGAAACTTACAAAATAAGCCGTAATGACACCCTTTGAATCCTGTATGTTTGGAAGTTTAATCCACATCTCAAACGATCCTGAAGTGTAAGCAACCTTTGATTTAAACCCGGATCCTGCATTTCCATAAAATACATCCATCTAAATTTATCGAATCTATGTTAAATCAATGCTACAAATTAATTACTCAAAAAAAATTGCTACAAATTAATTAATGAAGCAAATATAGTGTTTGAAATATATTGGTTTTGTTTAAACCGGTAAAATACGTGTTTATTTTTATAACTTATCAGTCTACTCTTGACATGATTTTTATAGTTAGAACAAATTATGCAGTAGAATCTTTTCATATATACAACTTATAATTTTAACTCTCTAATAGGGTCGAAAATAGTGACCGCAGGATTTTAATTGCTAAATCACCAAGAATATTCGTAAGACTTTGTAAATAAAATTTAATATAATATATAAGACTATGTAAAAAAATTTAATATTTCATAGAGTTTTTAACTCGTTAAAAAACGTGTCAAATAGTAAAAGGACTTATATTTTACAACGGATAAAGTATTTTTTTTTGTCACGTATATTAATGATGAATGACGATCCAATATATTTAAGACACACTAGACAATTATCGTACTATTAGCCTGTTAGGCATGTTAGGCAATGATCCAAATCCAATATATAAAGTTCCCGCTTCTTAGTTGGTATGAATCATATTAATCTAAGATATCGTATTGTAAGTTTCTGTTGGGTAGTATTGATAAGTTTTTTAACCCTTAAACAAATGTAGACATTATTCCTTAAACAGGGCCGTCCCGATGCTTTCGAAGGCCCGGTGCGATAGTTAGAATTAGACCCTTTTTTTTATGCTTCTTACAATCATAAATATTTTTTTTTGTAGTGAATTACATGTATTTATTGTATATGACATAAATGATATTATAAAGAAACTATTTATCATTTATTTACATATATACTTTTTAATTTTTAGTGTCACTAGATAACTTTTTTAAAAAGGATAATTAAAAAAATAACGTACGCTCAACATATTAAAATTGAAGTTATTTTCTTTCTTTTTTAAAATTTAAAAAGTATATAAATGTCAATTATATTATTTTTTTAATTGTATAACTTATTATATCTACTAGTCTCACAATGATTAAATTTAAGTAATTAAAGGACAACATTACGAGCAGTGATTAAATAACGGAAGAGATGAGAGTAGGTCAAAAGTAAAATAATACAGTGTATTGGAAGAGGGAGGGGGAGGGGGGTAGGGCCAAAACAAAAAGAGTACAAGATATTGGAAGAGGGAGGGGGAGGGGGAGGGGGAGGGGGAGGGGGAGGGGGGCCCAAACAAAAAGCATCCAAATTTCCGATAACGAGATTCGAACACGGGAATATTGCGTTTCCTGGCAAAACAAGCATCACTACACCACATTGTCCTACTTATATACACTGAACATGTTATATATATATATACTAATTTTTAGTATATTGGGCCCCCAATAAATTTGGGCCCTGTGCAAACAGGCCGTTTGCACCGCCCAATAACCGGCCCTGTCCTTAAACATGGGTTGGGTATATATAATGTATATTTTGCGTTCCAGCCTTTTAACAAATAATGCCATTTTCGTCGATTAAAAATAAAATAAAAGAAAAGAAGAGGGGGAAAACCGGTTGTGTTGTCCATCCCAAACTCAATGGTATCTCCTCCATTGCTTGTTTGTACATGTTGTTCACCGAAGGTTATGTTGTAGTACTTATCAAAGGTTTCTCCGGAAACTCCACCGACGAACGCCGTTGCGGCCGTAACCGCCAATGTCGTCGCTAGGAGGCCGGTTAGAGGATACCAGCATACAAATCTCATTTATATCAATTGTTTGTTTGATAATCTTGGGTGTGATACAAAATTAATTGGTATGGTTTCGTATGATCTTATGATGCTTAATTTTGTTATTAAAAAAGGCTTTATTTGTTAATATATCCACAATTACAAAGAGGGGTGGGTAGCATTTTTCCCCGTTATAATGATGTATGGCTTGTATTAATTTTGATTAAGAGGTGGGTAGCATTTTGAAGAAGAGGTGGATATTCAAAGCAAAATCATCTTAATTTTAAGGTATTTGAATCCGTGATTAAAAATAACACTTGTGGTTAACCGACATTAGCAATGTCGTCAAAGGTTCAGTCAAGCCTTATTAGTTAGTAAGGATGACACATAGTGTTGTAGGTTATGAGTTCAAATCTCCTACCCCATATTGTAATGAGCCTATTATCTACCTATTAACCAACCACCAACGATCTCAATTAAATTTGAACGAATGGAGCTTTTTTTTTATAACAAATGGAGCTTATTGGATTCTAATCGAGCATACCTAAAACATGATAATGTCTTTTTTTTTTATAAAGAAAGAATTCGGGCGAGCGAGCTCTACCAGGTGGCATCCTTTCGGATGAGGTCTAAAAGATATCACCCTACCCCTAAAAGATTTATTTGCAAAAAGAGTATTGTCTCAAGTATGAGAGAAAAACCAGATCATCAGATTGGCTCGAGTCTAAGAGCATCCACAATGGTAGGAGTCCTCTTCCCCCGATTTCACTTTTTCATCCGATTTGGAAAACCTGACTTTTTCATCCGATTCCGATCAAGCATACCTAAAACATGATATTGGGCACCTTCTCAAATCCGAAACCAATAAAATGATTACACATGTACACCTTAATAAATCATTTCATTTTTTATTTATTTTCCTCAATAGATTTTAATTAAAAGACTCTAAAATATTAACAATTATTTAAAATATTTTAAAATATTAAAATTAATTATCAAATATAATTATATAATTACATTAATAATTTTAAAAAATTTTTAAATTTATTAACAATTTAGTTAAAATATTTTAAATTGTTAAAATTATTCATCGAATATAATTAGAAAATTTAATTAATATTTTTTAGTTCTCGGATTTATTAATAATTTAGTTTAAACATTTTAAATTATTAAACATAATTATCAAATATAATTAATAATTAAATTAATAATTTTTTGAATTGTCAAATTTATTCACAATTTATTTTAAATAATTAAAAAATATAATTATAATATTAAATTAATAATCTTTTTTTGAATTTTCAAATTTGTTAAAAATTTATTTAAAAATATTTTAACTTATTAAAACTTATTATCAAATATAATTAAAAAGTTAAATTAAATTTTTTTATATTGATAAATCAATTTAGTTTTTTAATATTTGAAATTATAGGGAAAATATAATAAGCATGGAAAAATTGATGAGATAGATTATTGGGGAATCTTGGGGAATTAGAAATGAATTGGGGAGGTTTGATAGTAAAGTTAGTGGAAAGTGAGGTGGGCGAATAAGGAGAGAGGAGAGAAAATTTGGGGCACCCCACCATTGGGGATGCTAGAGGAACCTCTCTTCTCTCTCTAGAAAAGTCTAGAGAGAGGGAGTCTTACATCTGGCTTCGGCCGACCAACCTCGGCTTCGGCCACCCAACTCCGGCTTTGGCCGTCCGTCTTAACTCGGCTCCGGCCATCCAACTCCGGCTGCCCTAACTTGGCTTCGACCGCCTCTGACATGAGTCTTGTCTCTCTCTTTTGATCTCTCTCTCTCACGGGTTCCTTCCTTCGACGACGTGTTTCGTATCCCTTTGATTGTCTATTTTGACGGTTGATTCAAGTTTTTGGCTTTGGGGCTTCTTGCGGCCATGGTCGAATCTTCTCTCACATCCCTTCTCCAACCACCCTCGTAGTCGGTTTCTTCTACCCCCCTCTCGCAACCCTCCATCCTCCTTCTGGATCTGGTTTCCCTTCGATCAGGGGCAGGTGTGTCGATTTTCTTCGATTTATGATATTGATTTAGGGCTTTTAACTTTAGTGACCTTTTCGCCCCACCGACTTGGTCCAATCGTCTTCCTCAGCTATCTTTGGGCGGTGGTGGTGCTGGTTGATGTGGGTCGTGCGCCGTCTTCGGGTCCACCCTCCTCTTCCTTCGTCTTCCTCGATCTTGAGCCCTATGACGAACCCAGAAGGGAGGCTAAGGGAGACGAAGCAGGAGGTTGTGAGGGAAACTAGAGAGAGGCGCCGGAGATATGGCAGATGAAGATGCGGAAGGAGAATAGGAGGGATGCAGATCCACCAAATCCTAAAACTAGGGAGAATCAGAGCAAGGATGGGGTCCAAAGAAGAAACTCCAAATTAATTAATTTTCACGAAACTTTACATCTGAGCGAGGATTAGAGAGAGTAGCGGAAACTAGGGTTGGGGATTCTAGAGAGGGCAGAGAGCCCCTCTCTAGAATGGGTTTATCAAGCCAAGATCTTGTTGACTCATTATTTATGAACATTATGAGAAAACCATCAGGCGAGAAATACAAGGATAACAATTTAGCTCATTATTTATGAAGATGATGAGAAACCCTCAGGCGAGAAATACATGATAACAAGTTGGGTGGGATTGGTAGAAAACAAAGCCTAGGATATCATGACAACAAAAGAAAGTACTATAGTAATATCCAGATGCGATCTTGCCACCTCCCTTATTCGAAATAAGATACATAATTTAAAGAACATAAAACATGGAAGATATGGATAGATAGATGGTTAGATAGTTAGTTGAGTAATGTAGGTAATCAAATAGCCGATGGAAGATATCAGTGGTCATCGTGGCAAGACAGTGGCCAAAGAGGGCCAATTGGGAGTGATCTTCTTGGGCCCATCAATGATGTAGTCTCAGGTTCTGCCAGGTGCAAAGTTGATGAGCATGCTCATTTTTGTTGTGGGAAGCGAAGGCTGCCTCGATTCCGCTTTCAAAGATGGTGTTCTTCAAGCTATAATACCCGTCAGTGATCTTCTTAGGCCCGCTAATTAGCCTTGGTTGCTTATAATTCATGAGAGCTCATATTGGTTCCCTTTAAAAATATAAGCTTCATACTTAGCCAATGACTCAAACTCTCAAAGGCTGCAGCATCGACACCATTATCAAACCCAGTTCCTTTGAAGAAAGGGAACATCTCAACTATGGGGAGGGGTACTTTGAAGATATAGTCATAAGTTGTTCGAGGAGCGAAATTGATGTGGGCGCAATGGTTGCCTGTGAAGATGTAGGCTTCTTTAGAGTGATGAGACGCGAAAGCACAGCCGAGGCCGTGTTCAGCAAAGGTTGTGTTGGCTAAGGAAGGAAAACCGTCACAGATAAGGAGCGGATCGTTGAGCACCTTGTCATTGGTGGAGCCTAGAGCGTAGTCTATCAGGACATACTCGTTCCTCATGGACACGTAAGCTTCATTTGTGTAATACGAGTGGAAGTATGCATTTATGTAGCTATCAATGTTGGTCACCTCCTCCGCATACCATTTGGAAGTTCCACTCAGGTTGATGCTTGTGACATCTCGTTCCTCCCTCCTAGCCCTAGGTTGAGGATCAGTATAATTGATGTTGAGTGGCGTCCTTGTGCGATTTATCATGTAATAATCTATCGGGTTTTGGAGAGGTGGGAGCCTTCTTATTGGATGAGATATTGGATCAATATATGGATTTATGAGCAACGTTTGGTCCACCCTTTCCTATCTCAAATGCCCCCTGCATTATATATTCACGATGTCCATCCGAAAAATTCATGTCATAAATCATAATTAAACTCCTTAACTACCGGCGTAGATGAAGCATTGACGGCGGCCCCATTTCTGTCTCGGTCTTTCTCCGTTTCTCTCATCACTAATCCTCAATAGACGACTTCTCTAAGTATATGATGAATAAATGTTCAAATACTTATGTATTAATTATATTACTTATATTATATAGTTGTTTAATTTTTCCTTTTAAAAACGTAAGAAGCATATCAATTTTTTTTATTCAAATATGAATACTATGATTCGGGTTTTATGAAAAAAAAATATGCAACAAAATAAGATACACACATAAATATCCATATAAATGCAAATTTAGACCCAACTTTCATCAAATTTTAGGATTATGATTACATATATCCTATGATATTTTATACTTCGCTAGACTCAACACAACTCCTAACTATACCAATTCATCCTATACAACAAATGAAAGTCAAACACTCTTTAAAAGATTGTTACATATTAAAACAAATTAACCATAGTTTCCCAAGTCGTAATTGATGTAACCACTAAAGCATGTAATTTTCAACTCACGGGCAATCATTTGGAACCGGTGCCTTCCTTGTTTTGTCCGTACAATAGTCATAATTGACATATTTCTTGTATGTGTTATAATCTGCTAACTGCTTAGCTGTTAAATCTTGAATCTTGCCCCACCAACTCTTCTTGTCACAATCTGGGCTTGACCCCTTTGGGCACCCATCAATCTTAAATGGGCCGGCATAGTAGCTCTTGAAGGGCTGCTTGGACCAGTCCACCTTCCCGGCCCAATCTTCAGCACTCCACAGGGTGCCCATTAGGAATTGGGGCTTTGTCAAGAAGGACAACTCTGGTTGCTTCTTTTTGAAGTACCTTACGGCGATCTTGTCCACAAAGATTCTATAATTTAAACCAATTGACAATGAGAGAAGTAACTCATCAATCTTATAGTATGTATGTTTTTCGATCTACTTACCCTACGAAATTCGGATTCCAAATGATTTGGTAGGAATGGAAATCTGCTGAGGGATCAAACCACAGATCGAGCCTTTGTTCTCTACTGCCTACGTCGTCTATGTAGAAGTTTGTTTGCAAGAGTTTTCCGCCGATGAACTCTAGATCAACCTCGGTGTGGTTCTTTTCGAGGGAAGTAAGCTGCAACCATATATCACACAATTTATATAATGCGGTTGCTCTAAAACATGTATGAAACTATATGGGCAGTGGCCGATTTTGAAACATACATAATAAGTTACAATAACGCCTTTTGAATCTTGTATCAGTGGAAGTTTGATCCTCATCTCAAACGAACCAGAACTATAATCAACCTTTGATCTCCATCCCGATCCTTCATATGAATTGAAGAAATTAAAGCTATACTAGAGAGAGAGATAAATTTTGTCATGAAAGTATGAATGCTCATTATAAACATCCAAATCGGCGTGAAACTCTCATATACTCCCTTCAACAATCAGAATATTAACTAAGAAAGAATCCAGTGTTCTCTTTATAGATTTATAAAATAACATTAAGTATGGAGTATGGAGGGACTTATGAGTTATGAGCAATATCTCAAAGCTATTTATATGAAGGTACAAATCATGTACATACAATTGTTTTTGTGGAATATGTGAATAAATGAATACTATAGACTACAATCAAATACTTACCCACTTACCCAGTGTACTTTTGAAAAATATAATACAAATAATACTCACTTTAACGGCAATATCCATTACAACTGAATAACTATTGTAAAAAAAACACTAACTCCAATTGAATAAATATTGCAATAAAAAACCACAGTAAAAAATACGGGACAAATGTTAGCATATTATATGTTTGCGGATTATATCATAACCATTGTTCGCAGAAAACATGGCCTTTATCATCAATATATATAGTTTATATATTGATCTTTTTAAGTTACCAACACCAATTAAAAACATACTATGAATTTTAATGAACAAAAAACTTTGCATATATATATGTTTTTTTCCATATTATTTGCAACTCATAGATATTACCTTTTACAATCTTGAAATTCAGGCTAATTTCAACATGACTTTCAAAGGTATGCAATTTGCTCAAATATCAAAAATGGAATACCTGTTGTTTTGTCCATGTCAAATTCCATGGTCTCTCCTCCGTCCATAGTTTTTACTTGTTTTTCACCATACAAAATGTTAAAAAACTTATGGAAGGGTTCTCCGGCAACTCCACGAGAGAATGCCACCACCACCACCGCTGCTAGGAGGCTGCAGGCCAAAGGATACGGTCGTCCATGCCTCATTTCTATTATTGACAAGTTTCTTAATTAAATGTTTTTTTTCCTCTTAATATCTTTTGGTTTTTTTGTTTGTTGTCTGAAAATCCTAGATGAGTAAGAATATATATATATATATGCGGCTTCGTGTCATGTTTTGATGCGTAATTTGATAACCCACGTTTAGAAAGAAGAGGTGAGTAACATTTTTGCATTTTTTACCGTTTAAAGAATGGTTCATCTTAATTACAAGGGAGAGGTGGATAGAAAAAGTCTCCCTATCTCTCAAGTAAAGATGCTGTAATAATCTGCAAACAAAATTTTATGGAGTATATTAAGAGATCATGATTTCAAAATGTCCCAACCTAAGTTAACAAGGTTGGTGATAAGGTTGGTACACTTTTTAAATATTGTTAACTTTTATTAAATTATTTAAAAAATAATAAATTTTTTAATATTTTATATAGATGTTGTTACTCTTATAAAACATGTATGAATAATAAATAATTGCACACTTCCAGCAGACTGAAAAACTATCTTCTGTGCTGTGAAAAACTCCATGGGGTTTTCCACTGCCAGTCCAAACCACCACCTATAGGGTGGCCGGTAACCTCCTCCGGGAGTGAATAAACCTCCTCCGGGAGACTTAAACCTCCTTCGGGAGCCCCCACATCGGCTTCGGCCACTTCAATTCGGGTCTCGTACCCCTTTCTCCTCCAGTTACCCTTCGTCTCTGACGAGGTGATCTTTGTTCTCCGACTTCAGGATGGTGCACATCCGGCTTATCCATGGTTTATGGGCAGTTTTGCTTCCTCTTCTATGAATTTTTCCCTTGTTTATCCGGCGGCGCTTCCGTTTCCGTCCCCGTCCTCGGATCCCCTCCTCCCTGGGCTCCGGCATCCCTCCTGGTCTTGTGTGGTGGGTTTGGGTTTGGGGCTATCGGGCTCCTCGATTCCCCCTGTCCTCTTCCTCCTCTTCCTCGGACCTCGGTTTATCGACGTCTCTTTGTGTGGTGATTGGACTGGGTTGGGTTTCGGTCTCATCTCCCCCTGTCCTCTTCGCCCTCTTCCTCGGGTACCTGCAATTTCCTCTCCCATGGGCTTGATTTCAGTCGTTGGTGGCGGTGGGGCTCGTCTCGATCCTCCCCCCCTCCCCCCCGCTTGAGATCTGGATGTCGTCCACTCCCGGTTCTAGACTCTAACCTGCGCCTCTCTTCGGATGTCCGTCGTCGCGGCCTCCGGGGCTTGGCTATCTTCCCTGTTTTTTGCCCTGGTTCCTCCCTCTATCGGGCTTGACTTGAGCCCCAAGGGTGGCCCGGTTGTGGTTGGACTGGTTTGGTGTTGTCTTTGGGCCCTTGGGCCCAAGGCTAGCCCAATTTTGGTGATATTATTATTTCTTATTAACGTTGTCAACTTAATAAATAACTATATATAAATAATCCCCGATCGGGTCCGCGTTTTTTTTCCCGTTTGGGTTCTCGGTGCTTTCGATTCAAGCGATGTGGGGCTTTGCGTTTGGCGTGACTGGGCTCTCTTTCCAGGTGATGAGGTTTTGGAAGTGGGAGTCGGGACAAGCTGGGGTCGGGCATTGTGTATCGAGGCGTCTCCTTTTTCCGGAAGACTGTTTCCTTGGAGGTTCGTCTTCACTGCCCACAGGTGTCGACTGATGTGCCGCTGGCCTGCGGTGCTACTTCCGGGTAGCGCTTAGCTTCGACCGTAGTCTACGTCCTCATCTCGTTTGGTCTGGTTGTTTTCAGTTTCGCTTTTGGAGAGTGTTTTGCTTGTTTCTTGCACTTTCTTTGTATTTTGTGTTTGTCTTGACGGTTTTCCGTCTGCCGACTTGTCGGCCATCGTGGTTCAGGCTTGTTTGACCTCGAATTTTTACCTTATCAAAAAAAATGTATGAATAATAAATAATGGTATAACTTAAACTTTGCAGAAGGAACGCCATCTCCTCTCTCTAGAAACCCTAGAGAGAGGGAGCTAAAAAATCGGCCTTGGCCACCCAACTCCGGCTTCGACCGGCCTCACCCCGGCTTCGGGCATCTCACTCAGAGATATAAAGCCTCTATCAGTCGCTCTTACTACCTGGCTGGCCTATTTGATAGAAGAAAGTCATATATCAATATCTCAATCTCTCATAACAACTCAATCCAAATACTCTTAATACAATTGATAATAGTTAAGTTATCTACTTTAATCACCAAGTTGGAAAGCCAAGTTCCTTTGCCATATCAATAGAGGGCACTGGCCCTTCATTTGGAAATAAAAAAAAAACAAAAGGAAAAATCATTTAATAGTACAACTATTAACTTTTGACAAAAAAATAATAGGTCCTTGAAATTTATAAATCCACTATGCTCATGTTAACAAAAAAACAATAATATGGTGTTAAAATCATGTTACAATGCCATTCAAAATTAACAATAATATGGTGTTAAAATCATGTTAAAATGCCATTCAAAATTATAACGAGGAAGCAGCAAATAGAAAATTATTTTGGACTAAAATTTGACCCAAATGATCAGCAATATACAAATAACGAATTTCAAGCCTCAATTGATTTGAATTTCGAGCCAATTTTTTTCTTTCGATTGCCTCCGAATATTAAAATTATATATATTTTTAAAATTAATATGATTATATATAGGACATAGTGTCAGAGTGAATAATCCCCGTTGTGGTTGCCTTCGCTATTATTGAAATATATATAGGTGTACAAGATAGTTAACCCTAATTACAATTGGGTAATTGTGTCTATACATATATTCTATCTAACATACCCCCTCATTCGAAACAGGAGGGCAGCGAATAGTGAGACTGGATCTAAAATCAAAAAATAAATGGCGAGTCAATCCCTTGGTGAATATGTCTGCATACTGGTACGGGGAGGGGACATGTAGGACACACACATGTCCCATAGCTACCTTCTCACGAACAAAGTGAATGTCAATCTCCACATGTTTGGTTCTCTGATGGTGAACCGGGTTGTGAGCAAGGTATGTAGCACTAACATTGTCTGTATACACAATAGACGCTTGACTCAGAGGACAATGAAGATCAAACAATAGGTTGCGAAGCCCGGCGCACTCAGCGACAATATTGGCAACATCGCGATATTCCGCTTCAGCACTAGAGCAGGAAACCACATGTTGGCGCATAGAAGACCAAGAGACAAGAGAGTCGTTGAGGAACACGTAGTATCCGGAAGTAGATTGTTTGGTGTCTGGACACCCAGCCCAATCGGCATCTGTATAAGCAACCACGGATAGAGGAGAAGCAGATGGGGTGATGGTGGTACCAAGAGAAGTAGTACCCTGAATGTACCTGATGATGCGCTTAAGAGCTGCAAAGTGAGACTCTCTAGGGTCATGCATAAACAGACAGACCTGCTGAACGACATAACTAATATCCGGGCGGGTAAACGTCAAATACTGCAAAGCACTTGCGAGGTTACGATACAATGTGGGATCGGGCACAGGTGGACCTTCTGCCTGAGACAGTTTGGCGGTGGTCTCAACAAGAGTTGCAGCATGCTTGTAGTTAGTCATATTTGCCTTGCCAACAATCTCCTTTGCATATTTCTCCTGGGAGAGAAACAAACCTGACGCGGAACGAGATGCAGAGACTCCCAAAAAGAAACTAAGTAGCCCGAGATCAGTCATAGCAAACTCCTTACTGGGCTGTGTAATAATAGAAGATTGAAAAGACTCTGAAGATGTAGTAAGGATGATATCATCAACATATAGAAGGAGATATGCAGTCTGATTACCCCAACGAAACACAAATAGAGAGGAGTCGCTCTTGCTACTAACAAAGCCAAGCATATGTAGATAAGTAGCAAAAAGAAAGTACCATGCCCGAGGTGCCTGCTGGAGGCCATACCGAGACTTCTGCAAGAGACAGACATGGCTTGGTTTGGTCCTGTCAGCAAACCCAGGCGGCTGGAACATGTACACAGTTTCATTCAAATGACCATGTAGAAACGCGTTCTTCACATCCATCTGATGAATAGGCCAATCCCTGGAGACAGCGAGATGCAAGACGGTACGGATGGTAGCCGGTTTGACAACCGGACTAAATGTGTCATCGCAATCGACCCCCACCTGCTGTGAGTTCCCATTGGCGACTAATCGTGCCTTATAGCGCTCAAGAGATCCGTCAAAGCGAAACTTGTGCCGAAAGAGCCACATGCATCGCACAATGTTGGCGCCAGGAGGCCGAGGAACCAAGACCCAAGTGTTGTTGCTAATAAGAGCCTTGTACTCATCGAGCATGGCAACATTCCAATTTGGGTCTAAGGCGGCTGTTTTGTGGGAGGTAGGGTGTGAGATATGTGAGAAATGGAGAGGTCAAAAATCCGTTTGAGGCGAAAGATGCCACTCATGCTCCGAGTTTGGATCTGGTTGATCGGCTAGGTGGGGTTAGGCGACAGGGCATGGGCTGCAGGTGACGGGACAGAGGCTTCAGGTGACAGGATGGGGGCTGCAAGGGGCTACAGATTGCGGTAAGAGAGGGTTGGGTGCCCGAGCCAGAGATGTAATAGCATTCGGAGAGGAAGAGGGATATAGTTGGTGAAGGAGGTGAGGTGTAGGGTAGTCATCAGAAGGGGGCGGGGTGTTTGGGGATGTAGGAGGACTAGAAAATGGGAAGGTGGTCTCATCGAATATGACATGACGAGAGAAGATGACACGTTTGGTAATGGGATCAAAACACCTATACCCTCTATGATTGGAGGAGTAGCCGAGGAAAACACAAGGTGTGGATCGAGGAGCAAGCTTATAAGGAGCAACAGATGCTAGGTTGAGGTAACACCGGCAGCCAAACACACGGAGGTAGCCGTATTTAGGAGTGACTCGGAATAAGATCTCAACAGGCCACCAATTCTGGATGGTTGTGGAAGGAGTGATGTTGATAAGATAGCATACTGATTCAATAGCATATGACCAATACTGAAGGGGGACATGCCCATGGATAAGGAGAGTCCTCGTGTAAGTGGTAAGGGTGCGAATGCTCCGTTCGGCTTTCCCATTCTGGGAGGAGGTGTGGGGACAAGAGAAGCAGAACTGAATGCCATGAGTAGAGAAGAAAGATTTAAAGGCATTGTTGTTAAACTCACCGCCCATGTCACATTGAAAGGATTTAACGGAGAGGTTGAATTGGGTGCGGACAAGGTTATGAAAGGTCATAAGGTGAGTAACAACTTCAGATTTGTACTTTAGGGGAAACACCCAAAAATAATGAGAGAATGCATCAACCAGCACAAGCGCATAACAGAAACTATCATGACTGATAATGGGAGAAGTCCATAAATCACCATGAATGATGTCAAATGGAGCGTGCACCTGAGTATAAGACGTGGCAAAAGGCAATCTAGTGTGTTTGCCAAGCTGGCATGCCGGACAACTAGTGGAGGGAGGGGCTTTATTGCAGGGAATAAGCCTGGACCTGAGAGACTCAAAAGCCGGAGAGCCTGGATGACCAAGATGGGCGGGTCGGCGACAGGGAGAGGAGTGGTCGGCGACAGAGAGGGAGGCCAACGAGTGGTGGTCGGCGACAAAGAGGGTGTAGGAGAATATGGGTAGTTGGCAATCTGTCAGGGGACGGAGAAGCCAACCGAGGGAGGAGGGAGGTTCGACAATAGGGAAAGGAGTGGTCGGCGACAGAGAGGGAGACCAACGAGTGGTGGTCAACAACAGAGAGGATGGAGGAGAAGGATGAGAGGATCGATGGTAGGCTAGGGAAATTTTTTGGAAAACCCTAGAGAAAGCTTGATACCATCTCAGAGTGAATAATCCCCGTTGGGGTTGCCTTCGCTATTATTGAAATATACATAGGAGTACAAGATAGTTAATCCTAATTACAATTGGGTAATTGGACCTATACATATATTCTATCTAACAGATAGTTGGAGGATAAGCACCCTCTTTCCATAATTTGTTTAGTTAATAAACCCATAATAAATTTTTTAAGTATGTTGACCATTTTTTAGTGTTATTACTTATTTACCCTTAATTGATTTAGTTTAATAAAAAAGTTAATATACTTTAATACTAAAATTGAAAACAATTTTTAAAAATAGTTAAAGATAATTATATTTTTTTTTTGGAATTCTACATTCATATAATACGAGCATGCACTATTTTATAGCATAACATATATATATTGACATTAACTTTGTTTATAATAATTACATATGCAATTAGAATAATCAATTACAATACATTTACAATAAAAAAATGTATTTATTGTAATACATGAATAATTAGATTAAATTATTCATTGTATTAGAATATATTAAATCTCTATAGTAGCAATATTGTATTACAATATTAAAGGTGAAATATTGTATCACAATACACAAGTTATTGTGTTACAATAATTAATAATGTTAATTATAATGTACGGGCTTAGATATTTTATTAGGGATTGAATATATTTTCCTTATAATATATATTATATTTAATTTGAAGATTTTTTGTAACCATTTTTTCAAATTTTGTTTATGGAACACCCTCAAACAAAATGATGGGTTCACAGATGACCATGAACACCATCACAACAACAAAGAAACCCGAAACTTATCTGCAAGGGCAAGGAAAAAGGCGCGATGGAGGGCCCCTCCAAGAGGCTCCTACAAACTCAATTTTGATGGTGCCTTTTCCACCACTTCGGTTGGCTCCTTCGGATATGTTATTAGGAACCATACAGGTACGCCGATTTTCTGTGGGGCTGGGCCTTCCTCCATTTCATCTATCTCTGGAGCTGAAGGCCTGGGCTTTTGGAATGGTATCAACGCCGCACGAGAACTCAACATAACTAATTTGATAATCGAGGGTGACAACCTCACCATTATCAACAACCTTTTAAGGGTTGTGGAAACCTTCGGGTGACTCGGAAATGATTGTCTTCGACAGTCTAGTCTCCCTTGGTTTTTTTCAATCTTTTGAGATTCGTCATGTCTTTAGAGAGACAAACCGAGTTGCGGACCGTCTATCGCACCTCAATATTGCTTTCTCTAGCTCTTTGCTACCTGACGACTCAGTGCTTCGCAATATCATCCGCTTGGATGCTCTTGGCACATAAGGCCCCCTTATTGCCAAATTATTTCCGGTTAAAAAAAAGTCTATATAATTAAAGAATTAATTGTGAGGTCTATAAACCTAAAAAAAACAATGAAAATGGTCTATAAAGCCCGTTTATAAATATATAAATTTATAATTTTTAACGTTACTAATATTATTTTATAGTCAAAGTTAATTGGTAATTTCTCAAAACAAAACATAAATAATAAGGGGCATTTTGGTAGAGTTTACCCACAAATGACAAACCTTTTTAATAATTAATTAATTAATTGAATTCTTTCAAAAAAATCAGTTAATTGACATCTAAAAAAGTTCATCTTAAAACAGCGGGAAAAATAGGAGCGGGGAAAATCTGACGTTAACGAGATAATCCCGCAAACAGAAGCCATGGGGAAGACGAAGAAGAGCTTCCCCCGAGACTCTCTCTCTTCCGAAATATCCCTTTGATTTCAGCCATGAGAATCACATAATCCTGATGTTTCCAATTTTAATCGAGATTCATTGATTGATATCTCAATTGGCATCCAACCTTTAATTTTCCTCAGTGACAAAAAAAAGTTTCAACTTTTCTGGATTTTTCTTTCTGATTTCGTTGAGAAAAATTCAGTATCAGATTTTTCAACTCTTCGTCAGTTAGATGCACTGAATACAAGCTTGTCATAAGAAGGATCCAGATCTCATCTTCCTTGTGGCGGTGGTTTGATTGATGAAACCCTAGAAATCGGAATCCTCACCAATTGACAGATAACGTTGAGAAGATTCAAATTCAGGCGTAGATCGACAATTCCGATGTCATCCACAAATTTCCCGAAGTCCGATGTGGAGGTTCCGAGCGCACGGCTAATGGCGAATCGGAAATCGTTCCGGAGCGGCTCGCTCCGCCGATCCGACTCCTTCGGGGCCGACGCCGTCGATGGAGACGACGCGATCACAAGAGAGGACGGCGACGGCCCGGGGAACAGCAGCCGGAGGCTCTCAGCAGCGCTGGCGGACGAGAGGGAAGAAACGAGAATACGGCTGACCAAGGAGCTGGAGGCGGAGGAGGAGCCTCCCGAAGCGCCCGATTCCGACATCGACGACGAAGGAGATTCAGACGGCGGCCCGGGGACGATGATGTCGCTGATGGATTTGCTGGAGGAGACGGATCGGAAGGAAGGGGTTGAGGGGCCAAATTATCGATTTGACGGCGATGAAGGAGACGTCGAGGAGGAGGAGGAGGAAGAGGAAGAAGGAGGCAAAGAGGTGAGTTGCTGTGTGTGCAGGGTGAAGCACAGAGGGAGTGTATTGCCACTCTGCGGCCATAGCTACTGCAGGATGTGTTCGAGGGACATGGCGATTCAGAAAGGACATTGCCCTGCCTGCACCAACTTCGTCTTGGAGATCTTGGAGATCTTCTGATCCAAGCTATACATTTTCTGATTTGATGCTTTTCCAATTCGATCAAGTTGATTGTCGGAACAACCATCTTGCTAGGTGATCGATTTCGGTTTTCGTATATGTTCATGTATATGCATATTAGATATAGGTATATTATGAGAAGCTTAATTTATAGGTTAATTTTGGCTGCAGTTCATCTTTAATCTTGGATCAAAGTTAGGTTATGTCATTTTTTATATTGCTTTGGTTATGCAAAGGCCAATGTGAGTCATAATAATAAGGATATCCAAATTTTCTTATTGTTTGATCAAGTTAGTAGTCAGAGTGATTTATGATCATGGAAATTTCAAAATCAAATACAGTTTATGTTCCAAATTTCAAAAGTATAGTCGTAAGGATCAAGATATGATACAAAAATTTACCGATTCGATAAGGATCAAAATACAATTTATGTTCCAAATTTCAAAAGCATAGTAGTCAGAGTTACCCTCCGACAATTAGGATTAGAATTGATTATGGTTATGATTTGGAGAAGAAGAAAGTAGCTTATGCATAATGTTTGAAAGGTTTCAAGTCAAAGATGTAATGATATATAATATATTTCCTCATATTTTGTACTTCACAGGTGGCTTTAAAAGAGAAAAATAGAAAAAGAAAGGGGGGGGGGGGGGGGAGAAGGAAAAAAGATAAAGAAAAAAAAGGAAAGAAAAAAAGGAAAGAAAAAAAAAGTATCGTTACAATAAAGAGGCGGTTTCTTGTGAGAGTTGGATAAAATGTATCATATGAAAGCTTGTTTATTTTTGAGTTGTTTGATTTATGTTGGAATTATTGGAATCTTAATTCCCGGAATTGAAAGAACCACATGACCAAAACGTTTCCTTGCCCTTATGTTCATACCAAACCCAATTACAATCCCGTCGAATTGAGTCTTATTTGAATTCTTCCATTGAGCGAAAGTCTTCTTGATGTTACTTATTTGTTTTGAAGTATTAGGTGGAGATAATCTATCTATATATAATATACTAAAACAGAGGCCGGAAACGGCCTTTGGTGCGATTCACATATGTATCATTTTCTGGATTAAAATTGTGTTATTTTTGCATACGTGTCATATTGTGGTTTAATTTTGATTATAAATATTCAACCTTATATTTTAATTAGTTAAAAAACTTATCTTTTTATACTTCACATCCAAGAAATAATCTTTACAATATAATAACTTAAATTATTATAATTTTATCTACATCTTAATTTGAAAGATTTGGTTAACTAACTTTTTATTCTAAAACATATAATATATTTTGGTATGTGAGCCATTAATTTTGAATTTGAAAGATTTTTATTCAAAAACATATAATATATATTTGAAAGATTTGAAACATATTATATTCATCGGACTACAAACGCTTTGTTACGTTGTTATTATTTCAAACTATATAATTACTATCTGTACATATTTGAATTAGATCCCTCAAACTTGGCATTTGTAGTTCTGCACCCATTAAAATTTTGGTTTTGGATCAAATTAAATCTTTGTCAAACATTCTATCTTTTTAGATGAACTTGAATATATTTGAATTTTTTTTTGAAATAGTCAAAAAAATAAAAAAAATTTCAAAATAGCCAAAAAATTCAAACTATTTTGGAAAATAGCCAAAACAGGGTAAGTTGTTGTTACAAACAGCAACTCTACCCCAAATTTATAAAAAAAAGTTAATAAAATATTAAAATCGCTGTTATAAACCGCGACTTACGTATTTTATATAAAATAATTATTAAATGTGTTATTTATTTTAAAATTGTAAAAAAAAAATATATGTATGGAGAGTCGCGGTTTATAACCGCGACTCTCCTTTTAAATTTTTTTTAAAGGGCAAGCTAAGCTACGAAAGGAGGGAGAAAAAGAGAGAGGGGTGGGGGCCACTCACTTTTGTAGTACAGAAAAGGGAGGGAGAAAAACTGAAAAAGAATGAGGGGTGGGGGCCATACGAAAGAAAGAGAGTTAAAAAGATAAGGGGGTCCCACCAAGTCACAAAGGGAGAGATGGTCCTGATGGACTTCGGTTAAATGGAGAGATGGACATCGGTAAAATGGAGAGTCGCTGGTATAACCAGCGACTCTCCTTGTATTTTTTTAATATATTCTTAGTTTTTTAAGTTAAATAAATATGAAAAAAGTTTAAAAAAAAATATATAAGTCGCTGTTATAAACAGCGATTTTTTTAAAATTTGGGTTAAAGTCACTGTTACAAACAGCGACTTACCCATCTTTTGGATATTTTCCAAAATAATTTGATTTTTTTGGCTATTTCGCAAATTTCTTTTAATTTTTGTCCATTTCAAAAAAAATTCAATATATTTGTATAAATATTAAATCGTACCTTATATGTTAATTAGGCAAAAAATTTATCGTTTTAAATTAAATATTCAACCTTATATCTAAATCAATTAGAAATCTATCTAAGATTGTATATATAAAATATATAATGACAAATACATTAATATATACCCATTCCAATCGTCAACATATATTTACAAATGTAAAATTAAAATTTGTAGGTTGAATAAATGAAGCATAGACTAACATATACAAGAAGAAATCATCAGTTGTAGACTCGTACTCTGTAATATTATTAACATAGCATATATATCAATTAGTAACCAATTGTTTCTTATGTATTATTAATAAATCTAACTAATTCATTTGTAACCTAACTACCTAGCAAACATATGCGGTAAAACAATCTATCATATTTAGCAAATATAGAGTAAAACTAATTGTTTAATTCTAAATTCCTAGCTCTGTGTTGGTCCTGATCGAATTATTCAGTGTTTTAAAAGATTCATCAATAGTAATAAGTTTTTACTTTTAAAATTTTTAGAATAATTAAATATAATAATATACAAATTTATCAAATCGATATAAGTGGCATATACAATTTATTTTATAAAATATTAGTTAAAGCCATATTTATTTTTTTAAGGAAAACGATATATATGTTAGTAAATGTTATATGCTCTTTCTTTTATCGTACCAAAACTCTCTACTATTTAGTTTGCCAATTTAGTATTTGAGAGGTGGAATTTAGATCCATATGATAACAATTTCAATTCGTTAGCTTTTGATTAATTAATTAATCAGTAATATTAAAAGCGGGGTACGAGATTAATCTATATCTATATAAAATACTAAAAATGGGTCTGAAACGGTCTCTAGTGTGATTCGCACACGGGGCATTTTCTGGATTGAAATGATGTTATTTTTACATACGTGTCATATTCTAAATTAAAATGGTATTATCTTTTTTAACCACATCAATTAACAAGCCAATATAATTTTGCCATCTCAATTAATGATCCCATTTATTTTTATAAATATTCAACCTTATATCTTACTCCATCCGTCCCACAATATTTGTCTTTAACTATCCATGCGCGTTTTCTTAAGAAGCTAAAAACTATATAAAATATCAACATTTTATTAAATATTTTTAAATAATATCATACATATTACTAATAAGTATAGAATTATTTTAAAAAATTTATTAAAAAATGGTTATTTTATATAGTTTTTAACTCCTTAAAAAGCATGCATGAATAGTCCAAAGACAAATATTGTGAGACGGAGGGAGTAATTAGTTAGAAAACTTATCTTTTTAGATCAAATAATATATCTAATATTATAACTCCTATTAAATAAATACTATCGTTCCTTGAATTAACTCCTTTTTTTTATCATATTTGATTATAAGGAACTCAAATATTAAATTATTTGCGAAACCTACTAACATAGTTATTTGATTTATGACGGTTAGTTTTTGATGAGTTTTGGCAAGATCATTTAATGGAAAATCTACTTTATTGGTGAAATAAAATAACCACTTAATTTAGTTTATACTTAGATGAAATCTTCCATTGAAATATTTCAAGGAAACTATTTTAACCTTCACACTTTAATAAAAAAACTTAATATAAAAAATAAATAGTATAATTATAAAGAAACCGCACAACGGGCGGGAAGTAAAACTAGTGTTATATAAATGGCAATGCTTAAGATGATTATTGTATAATGAATTGAGTTGAGACTTGATCTTAAAGTCTAAACACATGACAACGAGTGAAGCACAATTTTCCTGTGAGGTTGGATGGATAAGGCATGCAGGCTACTTGATCACACATGTAGGGGTGGAGCTGAAGGGAGGCATAGGGGGGCACGTGCCCCCTCTCTCATTTGACGAACTACCTATGTGTATTCTACTCGTCGATAGCTTCATTTTGATATATAATACGCTTTAATCCGACATCTGAGTAAAAAGTTATGGCTGTTTTAAAATTAAAGGTATATTAATCACTTTAATTTTGTTTCAATAGACTATAATGCTTTTATATTTTACTTAAATTAAAATTCACATACTATAATTCATCTTGAGAGCTTCGAAATGAGAGGTTATACTAATTATTTCGACAATTAGATAAGAAGTTATACAAGTTTAAAAATTTTATATCGGGTTATACATTATTATATGTTATGAGTGCAACAAGTTATATATTAACTAGGTTGTTATTCGAGCCAAACAAGTCTAGTATTGTTTGATTATATTTAGCTCATTTAGAAACAAGTCAAGCTCGAGTCGAACCTATATTTGAACTTAAGCTCATACTCGACTTGTTTAGTAAGTGAACGAGCTTAATTGAGTTGAGTTTTTTTTCTCAAGTATTATGCAACTTTACTTGCTCATGACATAGTAAGTTAAAAGAAAATTTGTAAATTTCACAAAATTTGTGCTATTTGAATTTCAATGGATCCGAGTTGAATTATGAATTAAGCATAAAAATGTGCTCATAATCAACTCATTTTGTAAATGATGCTTAAGCCGACCTTTTATTGAGTTAAACTCGAGTCAAACTTTAGCTTATGTAACAACCATAACCTTAACTTAATGTTTTTTAGATTACGTTTCCTATACTTATTTAGTTAATTTTTTTCGGATATTTCATTTATATATTTATATTTCTTTTTTTAGGCGCGAAAAATGATAGTGTTTTTATCATAAACCGATAACATTTTATCTTAACATAATTTATTATCGTATTACATATAATTTTTTATGTCAATTTAATCCACAACTATATCGTACATGTATAATTGTGCCCCCCCTTCGAAATTTTTCTGACTCCGCCACTGCACACATGTACATGCTAGCACGTAAGTATACTTTACCATTGTTTACAAATACTTAAGATGTTACTTTTGAGAAGGGCTAATTCATGAAAAGCTATGTTTGTGCGATACAATGATTATGTTTTAAAACGATTTTGCTCGAGGATTAGCAAAAGGTAAATGTGGGGGATTTGACAATACATGATTTGTATAGGCATTTTGAGTCATTCTTAAGTAATTTAGATTGTATTTAGATAGGTTTTTTAGCATCAAGTACATTCATTGTCTTTAAAGTTGCAAAGTTCGGAATAGTTTTATGCCTATTTATACAGATTCCCGAAAGTCAAGCTAAAGAAGAAGAGGAAAGCTACATTATGGAACCTTATAAGCTTAAAGAAGATTCAAGGAAGAAGATAGAAGAAGAGGCGGACAAGACAAGACGAGAAGAAAGAAGAAATATGAAGACTGCAAACGCAGCGCCTTTGGCCACAGGACTGGCGCCCACCAACTCTCAGCACTCGCTGAATTTCCTGTGATGCTTGCTAGTTCGGCGCCCATCGCTACCCCATCGGCGCCCGCTGATCGTAGTTTCCAGAAGATATACTCTCGGTCAAATCTAGCCCATTGGGCTTCGCTTCTACCTTAGGAATGTTGACTCATAGGCTCTTCTATGCCTACAAATACATCTCTCCTTAGCCTCATTCACTAACCACCTCACAACCATTCACTCACCACTTTTCTCTCTTCCATTTTCCGCTATTTTCGGTAACTCATGCTCAGCTAAACCTTTTATATACTTTTGCTTATATTTTATGCATAGGTTAAGGACATGTGAGGGTTTTTTAAATATTGTTTTATAGTTTATATTTGGTTTATGCATATTTGGTTATTCATTACTCTTGTTCTTTACATGTTTATGTTGTTTATTCGTCTTAATTGGCCACTAAGATAGGTAAACAACGTGCTAAGTGATTATAGCTAAATCCACTATTGTGGGCCTTAATATGATATAGTAGCAATAGTATATTGATGAATTGGTTCGAATTCATGAATATGAAAGAGTAATGACAGGTAGTTTCGAAAGAGAGAATCTCACTTGATCACTTTCGCTAGTTCAATTGGTAGGTCAAAGATTGACTATTTTTTTTGTTAGAAAGGAAGATAGATGCAGTTGTAGGGATTGCAAGGTGATTCCCTTTGGAGGTCTCTCTACACCACATCACCTTCTTGTCCTCAACTTTGAGGTGAGTAGTGGCTTTCGGAAGCGTAACCATAATGTGCCACCAAAGATAAGTTGGTGGAGTCTATCAGAATCGCATGGTACTCTGCTGAGAGATACGGTGTGGCAAGCGGTAAAGCGAATTGGGGTTTGAGAGGTGTAGGACGAAACTGATGCGATGTGGAGTTGTATGGCTGGTTGTATTCATATAGTTGGATGAGAGGTGTTTGGTCAGTCTAGAGGGAGGCAAGGCCTTTGCCGAGGCATCGCCTGGTAGAGTGAGCACATGAAGAATAAGGTGAAGGCTAAGCAGCGAGCATTCTAGAGTGGTTGCACAGAGGCAATGGAGAAGACAGTGTGGAGCTCTAGTTTAGATATAATGTGGTCAAGAGAGAGGCGAAACGAGTTGTTGCTAAAGCTAAAGATAAGGTATTCGAGAGCTTGTACAAGGCCCTGGATAAGAAGGGAGGGAGAGGGATCTATATCGCATCGCTCGCTAGAGAGAGAGAGATGTCGAGCAGAGATCTGGACAGCGTTAGATGTATCAAAGATGAGAATGGTCAAGTGTTGGTTGAAGACCATCTAATCAAGGGAAGATGGCACGGTACTTCTCAAAATTGCTCAATGAGGAATTCAACTCCTCTATTACAAGTCCTAATCTCTCAGGACGTATCGACCGTGGCTTCCATCGATGCATCTCTGTTGAGGAGGTTAGAGGTGTTGTCCGTGGGGCGTATAAAAAAGAGAGCTCTAGGACATGGGGATATTCTGGTGGAAGTTTGAAAATGGTTAGGGGCCCGAGGTTTGGAATGGCTTACGACGCTTTTCAATGTTATCCTAAGATCAGCTAAGATGCTAGCAGAATGGAGGCTAAACAAATAGGTCGTGATCTACAAGTATAAAGGTGATGTCTAGTGCTGCAGTAACTATAGAGGAATAAAACTTATGATTCACACGTTGAATTATGGGAAAGAGTGTTAGAGGTGAGAATTAGGAAGTTGGTGCGTGTGTCTGAAAACTAGTTTGGTTTCATGCTCGGCAGATGAGCTGTAGAGGCCATCTATTTGTTGAGGCAGTTGATCGAAATACACAGAGATATGAAGAGGAATCTGCATATGGCCTTCATTGATTTAGAAAAGGCTTATGACAAGGTACTAAGAGAGTTGTTATGGGGTTGCTTAGAGTAGAAGAGAGTTTCGAGGACGTATATTAGAGTTATCTATGACATGTACGATGGAGCATTGACAAGCGTTAGAACACCTACGGGAGATTAGGAATACTTCCAGGTGTGAGTGGGGCTACATCAGGGTTCAGCTATTAGTCCGCTTATGTTCACTATTGTTATGGACGTACTTTTCGCTCCACTTCAAGATGAGGTTCCGTGGTGCATGCTGATTGTAAACAACATAGTGCTAGTGGACAACTCTAGACCAGGTTTGGCTCGCAAGTTGGAACAATGGAGAGAAGTGCTTGAGCCCAAGGGGTTCCATTAATTAGGATGAAGATCGAGTATGTGTAGTTCAACTTCAGAGAGTTCAGAGATTCAGAGGCTTTAGTTGTGTTGGGGGAGAAGCTTGTTCCTAAGAAAGAGTGTTTCAAGTACATGGGCTCGTTTGCCCAAAGTGACGGGGGTATTGATTTGGATATTGATCATAGGATTCAAGCGGGGCGACTACGATGGAGAAGGGTGTCCGGTGTCCTTTGTGTGGGAAAATGAGCTATGTACGATGACATCGGTATTACTCACTCTTCATCCCAATGGGATGAGAGAATGAGCTATGTACGATGACATTGATGAACAACAACTTCTATCATGACGAGAAGAGGATAAAAGATGATAAGAAGAACGTTTACCGCATCTAGGAGCTTGAGAAGTCAAAACTTTGTAAGGCTTTGATTCAAGGCTTAGAATGTGAATGGCTTGTAAGTATCTCCATATAATCTAATTTACTAGTAAGTAGTGTATTATATGCTAGACTAGCTAGCTTCAGAATTACATATAAATAAATTTGTATATAATTATTTGTTATATTTATAGGAACCAAGATGTTAATTTTAGTTTTATATTTACATTAACATCACAATAGTTATCTGTTAGATATTAAATTGTATAAGTTAGAGATAAACTTGTTCTAATTTTTAACCTTTATTCATATCGCCTTTTCTCATAAAAAAGTTAGAGATAAAAGAAAATTTTATTGTAGCTTATATCAAAATGGGCCTTGAATTTATTTATAGTGCGCATGCAAGAGCCGAGGTCCTTTGTGTGAGAGCGGGTGGATTGACCGATTCCTACATTATGGACATGGTCGGAGCTTGTAAGACAAGGGGTCTTAATTAAGAAGTGTCAGCCCATCCCACATAGCTAATGGGACGAGGTGTTACAGAGTTAATGGTTGGGTTTATGTTGTGGGGACGGCAAAGGGGTGCAAAGTGCAGTTGGACAAGGCATCTGCAAAAACTAGCACAAATAAAATTCAACGCCACCTATTTGAATCCCAGCAATGTTGATGGGCGTTTCAAGTATATGAAGCGCAAATCTGCTCCAAGTGAGGGAGTGGACGTACTTATATGAGATGTGAAAAAGCACTTATAAATCACTCCGAGGTCGGAACTTATAAGACTCGGGGTCTTAAGAGTCATCAACCCATGCCAACTATCACTCTTAATTCCGTCGTCCTCACTTGGAGGAAAAAAAAGGAAGAACTCTTCTAACATAGATAAGGCTTGAATCAGTTATCCAACATGAGACGGAGTGTTATTGAGCTAACGGTGGGATTTATGTCGTGGAGGTGGCAAAGGGGTGCAGAGTGCAATTAGACAAGACAATTGCAAAAACTGACACAAAAATTTTACCGCCACTTATACGAATCCCAGTAATGTTTATGGGTATATCAAGTATGTGAAGCACAAATCTGCTCCAAGAGAGGGAGTAGAAGCACTCATATGGGATGTGCAAAAGCACTCAACCAAGACAATTGACAAGGCAGATTAGAGGTGGTTGAAGGAAGGCGGCCACATTATTGCTTTTGTGTGAGTAAGTTTGAAACGCTAGCCTACTTTCTTTCTTTTTTGATAACCCATTAGTAAGTACATCACTAAGATCGTTTATAATACTAGTGTATTTATCGTAATGATAGGGAGGTTTGAACAAGTTTGGGGACGAAAATTGGAGAGTTAGATAGCACTACAATTGGATTTGGGATCATGAGTAGGCTATACAACAGTCACGACACGTGTTAGAACACCTACGGAAGATTAGGAATACTTCCAGGTGCGAGTAGGGCTACATCAGGGTTCAGCTTTTAGGTCGCTTTTGTTCACTATTGTTATGGACGTACTTTCCGCTCCACTTCAAGAAGAGATTTCGTGGGGCATGCTGTTTGTAAACAACATAGTGCTAGTGGACAACTCTAGATCGGGTTTGGTTCACAAGTTGGAACACTAGAGAGAAGTGCTTGAGCCCAAGAGGTTCCATTAATTAGGACAAAGACCGAGTATGTGCAGTTCATCTTCAGAGAGTTCAGAGATTTAGAGGCTTTAGTTGTGTTGGGGGAGAAGCTTGTTCCCAAGAAAGAGTGTTTCAAGTACCTGGGCTCGTTTGTCCAAAGCGACGGGGGTATTGATTTGGATACTGATCATAGGATTCAAGCGGGGAGGCTACAATGGAGAAGGGTGTCCGATGTCCTTTGTGTGAGAAAATGAGCTACTTACGATGACATCGGCATAGCTCACTCTTCATCCCAATGAGATGGGAGAATGAGCTATGTACGATGACATTGATGAACAACAACTTCTATCATGATGAGAAGAGGATAAAGGACGATAAGAAGAACGTTTATCGCATCTAGGAGCTTGAGAAGTCAAAACTTTGTAAGGCTTAGAATGTGAATGGCTTGTAAGTATCTCCATCTAATCTAATTTACTAGTAAGTAGTTTATTATATGCTAGACTAGCTGGCTTCATAATTACATATAAATAAATTTGTATATAATTATTTGTTATATTTATAGGAACCAAGATGTTAATTTTAGTTTTATATTTATATTAACATCACAATAATTATCTGTTAGATATTAAATTATATAGGTTAGAGATAAACTTGTTCTAATTTCCAACTTTTTTTCATATCGCCTTTTCTCATATAGAAGTTAGAGATAAAAGAAAATTTTATTTTATCAAGAATTGGTAATGATATAATGTTATTGTAGCTTATATCAAAATGGGCCTTGAATTTATTTACAGTGCGCAAGAGCCGATGTCCTTTGTGTGAGAGTGGGTGGACTGACCGATTCCCACGTTCTAGACATGGTCGGAGGTGTCAGCCCATGCCACATAGCTAATGGGATAAGATATTATAGAGATAATGGTTGGATTTATGTTGTGGGGGCGGCAAATGAGTGCAAAGTGCAGTTGGACAAGGCATCTACTAAAACTAGCACAAATAAAATTCAACGCCATATATTCGAATCCCAACAATGTTGATGGGCATTTCAAGTATGTGAAGCACAAATCTACTCCAAATGAGGGAGTGGACGCATTTATATGGGATGTGAAAAAGCACTTATAAATCACTCTGGGTCGAAGCTTATAAGACTCGGGTTTTTAAGAGGCATCAGCCCATGCCAACTATCCCTCTCAATTCCGACGTCCTCACTTGGAGCAAAGAAGGAAGAACTCTTGTAATAGAGATAAGGCTTGAATCACTTATTCAATATGGGAGAGTATTATTAAGCTAACGGTTGGATTTATGTCGTGGAGGTGGCAAAAGGAGTGCACAAAGTGCAATTACATAAGACAATTGCAAAAACTGACACAAAAATTTCAACACTACCTATACTAATCTCAACAATGTTGATGGGTATTTCAAGTATGTGAAGTGCAAATCTGCTCCAAGGGAGTGAGTAGAAGCACTCATATGGGATGTGCAGAAGCACTCAACCAAAGCAATTGACAAGGCAGATTAGAGGTGGTTGAAGGAGGACAACCACATTATTTCTTTTGTGCGGGTAAGTTTGAAACGGTAGCTTACTTTCTTTCTTTTTTGATAACCCATTAGTAAGTACATCACTAAGATTTTTTATAATACTAGTGTATTTATCATAATGATAGGGAGGTTTGAACAAGTTTAGGGACGAAAATTGGGAGAGTTAGATAGCACTACAATTGAATTCGGGTTCAGGAGCAGGCTATACAGCAGTCACGACGCGCGTTAGAACACCTACGGGAGATTAGGAATACTTCCAGGTGCAAGTGGGGCTACATCAGGGTTCAGCTATTAGGTCTCTTTTGTTTACTATTGTTATGGACGTACTTTTCGCTCCACTTCAAGTAGAGGTTCCGGGGTGCATGCTGTTTGTAAACAACATACTGCTAGTGGACAAATTTAGATCGGGTTTGGCTCACAAGTTGGAACACTGGAGAGAAGTGCTTGAGCCCAAGGGGTTCCATTAATTAGGACGAAGACCGAGTATGTGCAGTTCAACTTCAGAGAGTTCAGAGATTCAGAGGCTTTAGTTGTGTTGGGGGAGAAGCTTGTTCCCAAGAAAGAGTGTTTCAAGTACCTGGGCTCGTTTGTCCAAAGCGATGGGGGTATTGATTTGGATATTGATTATAGGATGCAAGCAGGGCGGCTGCGATGGAGAAGGGTGTCCGGTGTCCTTTGTGTGGGAAAAAGAACTATGTACGATGACATCGGCATAACTCACTCTTCATCCCAATGGGATGGGAGAATGAGATATGTACGATGACATTGATGAACAAAAACTTCTGTCATGACGAGAAGAGGATAAAGGACGATAAGAAGAACGTTTACCGCATCTAGGAGCTTGAGAAGTTAAAACTTTGTAAGGCTTTGATTCAAGGCTTAGAATGTGAATGGCTTGTGAGTATCTCCATCTAATCTAATTTACTAGTAAGTAGTTTATTATATTCTAGACTATCTAGCTTCATAAATACATATAAATAAATTTGTATATAATTATTTGTTATATTTATAGGAACCAAGATGTTAATTTTAGTTTTATATTTACATTAACATCACAATAATTATTTGTTAGATATTAAATTATATAAGTTAGAGATAAACTTGTTTTAATTTTCAACCTTTTTTCATATCGCCTTTTCTCATATAGAAGTTAGAGATAAAAGAAAATTTTATTTTATCAAGAATTGGTAATGATATAATGTTATTGTAGCTTATATCAAAATGGGCCTTGAATTTTTTTACAGTGCGCAAGAGTCGATGTCCTTTGTGTGAGAGTGGGTGGACTAACCGATTCCCACGTTTTGGACATGGTCGGAGCTTGTAAGACAAGGGGTCTTAATTAAGAGGTGTTAGTTCATGCCACATATCTAATGGGATGAGGTATTACAGAGACAATGATTGGATTTAAGTTGTGTGGGTGGCAAAGGAGTGCAAAGTACAATTGGACAAGGCATCTTCAAAAACTAGCACAAATAAAATTCAACGCCACCTATTCGAATCCCAGCAATGTTGATGAGCATTTCAAGTATGTGAAGCGCAAATCTACTCCAAGTGAGGGAGTGGACGCACTTATATGGGATGTAAAAAATCACTTATAAATCACTCCGGGGTCGGAGCTTATAAGACTTGGGGTTTTAAGAGACATCAACTCATGCCAACTAACTCTCTCAATTCTGTCGTCCTCACTTGGAGCAAAAAAAAGAAGAACTCTTGTAACATAGATAAAGGTTGAATCACTTATTCAATATGGGACGGAGTGTTATTGAGCTAATAGTTGGATTTATGTCGTGGAGGTGGCAAAGGGGTGCAAAGTGCAATTACACAAGACAATTGCAAAAACTGACAACAAATTTCACTGCCACCTATACGAATCCCAGCAATGTTGATGGGTATTTCAAGTATGTGAAGTGCAAATCTGCTCCAAAGGAGAGAGTAGAAGCACTCATATGGGATGTGCAGAAGCACTCAACCAAGACAATTGACAAGGCAGATTAGAAGTGGTTGAAGGAAGGCGGCCACAATATTTCTTTTGTGCGGGTAAGTTTGAATCGCTAGCTTACTTTCTTTCTTTTTTGATAACCTATTAGTAAGTACATCACTAAGATCGTTTAAAATACTAGTGTAATTATCGTAATGATAGGGAGGTTTGAACAAGTTTGGGGACGAAAATTGGGAGAGTCAGATAGCACTACAATTGGATTCGGGATCAAGAGCAGGCTATACAGTAGTCACGATGTGCTTTAGGGGACACTAATCCTTTGTTATCCCTAGTCATGCTTGTTCAACTTCTGTTTGTTTGCTGTAATTTCATACTAGTATCAACTAATAGTTTCTCAACATCACTATCAAACTCATGTCTCTTGGAATTATACCCACTCAAACTCAACTCTACAAGTAAAGGCCAATCATTGGCTAATATCATAGGTTTCTTTTTTTTTAACAAGAAATAATTTAGCTGTACGCGGAGCGTACTAGCTAAGAGCATCCTTACGGATGATTTCACTAAGAACAGCATCATAGGTTTCTTTTCTATTTGAGAATTGCACAAGGGTCACAATTTTCTAATCTCATATACTCTTGAATTAAACATGAGAAGTTGAACAGGTTTTGAGAAAACTACAACAGTTTGCTGCTAGTGTTTTGAATTTTTTTACTAAGCCTTTCCTACATCTTTTTTATTTTACATAAACAACATTTTTAGAAGCCTTTGCTTCAACAGTCAATACAGGATCTTCCTTTGGCGTGTCTTCTACAGTTGCAACTCGAGTGACAAATGGAACAAAGCATGGGAAAAACATGCACCCACTAGTGCACATGATGTGGTGACCCGTGGCAAATGGTGGACTTCATTACCTCCTCGTTGGATGCGACCGTGGTGGAGGGTCATTTCGAAAAAGGTGTAAATGTATTTGCACTAAATAGTTGCGGAAATGGAAAGAAAATCAAACAATTCTATATATAATAAACACCCACATATAAAGAGAAATGACAGTTAGCTTAGTTTCGACTTAGGGAAAATAAATCCAATTTCCTTACACCTAAGAGAAAACATGACTACCAAGTAATCAACTATCCATAAGGCTAACTAAAATACAGTTGTATTTACATTGTTACAAGTAATACTCCCATTGACCGACCAACTTAATTTACCGTTTTTGGTGCATGTATTCCTTTGGTTTTTTCTTGACAGAAATACAACTTTTCATCTAATTTATGTGCCAAATGTATACAGACTCAACCATGCATTTAATCATGTTCTTCTAGCTCTCTTTTCCCTATCTCTCTCCCATCTCTCCAGTCTCCCCCTTCCATCTCCTCAAGAATATGTTATCTTCTTACCATCTCTCAGTTCAAGGCAAAATTTTAAGCTCCAGCACCAATAAGAATCAACAATCTTAATCTATGCAGATAAAGATTATACAACATGCTCATTGTAATAGCAACCTTTATAACACCCTCTCCTGTAAATGAGGGAATGTTCCAATGCCAGTGATTACTCAGACTTTAATGTCTTCGTAACCACCTTAGGCTTATAGGGACATACAACCTTACTCCCATAAACAAGATGATAGCAAAATAAAATACAAATAGAATATGCCTTAAAATATAATAAAGCTTTTTGATATTAAAACTCATGATTCAAATTACAATATTTGATACATCTATATAAAATACTAAAACAAAGGTCTGAAACGGGCTCTGGTGCGATCTTGCGTCCACGGAATTTTCTGAATTAAAGCGGGATTATTTTTGCTTACGTGGCATTTTCTGGATTAAAGTGGTATTAATTTTCTGGTCCACATCAATTAATAAATTAATATAGTTAGCTAAAAATTTATCTTTTTAGATCAATAATCTATTTTATGTTTATCATACACCATTAAACTAAAATAATAATTACCACTTGCCGATTAGTATTTGAATTTGCAAAGTTAATTCAAAGATGTTTTCAATTAATGTTTTCATATTTTTAATTAATGTTTTCAATTCACCTTTTTAAAAGCGCATCTTTGTGGCTTGTATTATTCTATGTTTTAGATCAACTTGAGTATAATATCAATTTGCGCTTTAAATTCCAACAATCGTTTATCAAATTATATGATTAATCTAGATTCAAACATATTTACATTCTCTAAAAAACATAAAATTTATATTAATTCAAAGATGTTTTATATAATAAAATTTATTAAAAAATCGCACAACGGGCGATTAATAAAACTAGTCAAAACATTATAGCGGAAGACTTTGTAAAAAATAAACATTTAATATTTATACAATATTTTCTAAGAAATTTAGATCTTTAAATTCTGAAAACTAAAATGTCGTCTTGAACTTCTTCAACTTCTCTTTAGTGACTCGATATAAAAATGCGAATTAGAGGTTGAGGTATTGTCCAGAGACATGGGACCCCCAGCCATCCAAACAAAGGATGGTTAGTTCGCGAGAACTAGTAAGTGACAGCTAAAAACGGAGACTACTTTAGATTTATACTCATTGACCTTTAACGGTATGATTATAAATCCAAATGCGATTATCAGAATATTTTAGGTGGGTTAATATTTGATGAAGGTTCGATAATATAAAACAAGGTAATATAGAAATACTCTAGAAGGGGGGTTGAATAGAGTATGCCCTTTTTTCGCAGAAAGTCTCAAGACTTTTGGAGCTCGTATAAAACCCTTTGAGATTAAACCTGAATCACAAAGTTAGACAATCGAACCAAGTGCGGAAATAAGGTAAAGCAAAAGATAAAGGACACGAGTAATTGTTTACGAGATTCGGCACGAACTTGGCCTACGTCCCCGCCTAGGGTTCTTCCACAACCCTAGGATTCAAAAGGCTTTATTGATTCGCAAAGCTTAGGATCCTAATAGCTCACCGAGAAGCCTCTCTCCTATACAATTGCAATCTAGTCAACTCACGTTCCCTTGGAGTCCTAGACCAATCTAGAAGAGCCCCACCTCTCTCAGCTATCTAGTACAATCCTCTTACTCTCACAAATCAATAGCCTAGTGCTTACTTCCCGAGTTACAAACTCTTGAGTAACACTATAAATGAATATATCCTATAAGCTCACAGTGTAACTCTCAAAGGCTTTGAAATAAAATAACAAACTCTTGAGCGCTAGCAGAGAGTACACTTGGAAGACAGATCTCGCTTGAATAAATGAAAGCTTGTGTTCAACTCCTATATTCTGTCTTCTTCTTCCTTTCCTTTATATAGAAGCAACATGGCGCCTAAGGATCTTCAACAACGGCTAGTTCAGATCATGGCGCGCCCAAGGATCTTCTATTTTTGGACACTTCGAAGACATGATCTCTCCAATTTGGATCTCCTCAATATGCACCATAAGAAAAAAAGTAATTCGAATAATACTTCCTGAAAGGTTAGTTAGGCATATAATATAATGGAAGTATATAATATTAAATAATATTCGGACATAATAATATATAGAACAGGTTTTGTATTTCATCAATACTGTTAAAGCTCCAAGACCTTTGACATAGACAAACTGTCAAGGCCTTTGAAACTTTATTCCGATTTTCATCAAGGGAGGGAGTTATCAATCTCCCCCTTGATGAAAGACAAAACCTGTGCATCCCTGCAACTTAGTCAAACATAACTAATATAAGTGAAATCGGACTAAGTACCTGCATGGGTTAGACAAATGTTGGATCAAATTATTAAAGCATGAAAAAGCCATCCAACCGAAAACCAAAAATCAAAAACCAAGGTCTTCCAAGACCTTCAAGCAGAAAGGTTTTCAAGTCTAAACAACCACAGATCATCTCCCCCTTTTTGTCTTTCAACAAAGGGAGGAGGTACCAGTCACCAAAAGTTTTGAAAATGTTTCCAAGAACCAGCAATGTATCAGATTTCAGGGATGGGATAGGGTAGGGTAGGGTTTAAGCTTCGTCGTCCGGAGCATCATCAGTGAGCCTCGTCCACAGACCTTGCAGCATCTTGGTTATCCCGCTCATCTCCGTCATAACCTCCTTGTGCAGCTCCTTGATATCCAGGCGAACTTCCTCCAAGCCCAACTCCAGGTTGTCCATGCGTTCATCAACGGCTGAAGCAGTGGGAAGAGCTTTTGAAGGAGTGGCAAGACTCAAGGTCCCTTGGGGAGACCGAGTGATGCCAATCTTTTCAAGGCTCTTGGAGTCGAGCTTACCCATATGACGCTACTATTCTTCATTTTTGAAATCAATTCCAGAAGCTTTGAAGAGTGGGGTCAAAAGGGTAGCAAAGGGGAGGGGGGTTCCTTTCCTGGCTTTTCTTGTGTGAGCCATGGATCCTAAAATAGTGTTGGCCAGATCAAGATCAAGGCCATTGAGGATACGGTAAAGGAGGACCATGGCATTGTCAGTAAGGAGCGAGCCAGAGTTAAGACGGGGTAAGAGGCATCGAACAATGATGTTAAATATGATTTTTGCCTCAAGGGTAAGGGATGAGTGGGTGAGTTGCTTTGAGGTGCTGTTAGATGCTTCGGGTAGGAGGTACTTGGCTCGGGCAAGGATGATGCAGTTTTCTTTTGAGGGGTGTATTTCAGAGGGTGGACATGGGCTAGGTAGGCCAAGGAAATCTGCAAAGTCATTGGAGTTGAAAGAGATTCTAACCCCTTTGACAACAGAATCCAAAGACCAACCATTGGCGCCGTGTTTGGCTTTTAGGTTTATGTAGAACAGGCGGGTAAGCTGGGGATAGTAAACGGTTTCAAGATTGAGAAGGGTCCAGGCTGGGGATTTTTTGAGAAGATCAATGCAGGGTAGCTTCAAAGCTTCGAAGAACTCAATATCCAAAAAATCAGAACAGCAAATCCTACGAGTTCGAAACTTATCTACCCACTTACCAGCAGTCTCAGCATTTTCAAACCAAGAGGAGGGCAAGGATTGGTTTACCTGGATGTAGGCAGGTGGATCGGCGTTCTTCCTGCGAGCAATCGTTGGAGCGGCTTTCTTGACAGACGCTTCAAGGCTTCTGAGAGTGCCCTTCCTGGTGCGCTTTGGGATGGAGGCTTGACTGCAATTGGGGCTTTCTGCTTCTTAGGAGACGGGGGAGGAGGAGAAGGAGAGGGAGATTCTTCCTCTTCCTCAGACCCCGAGTCCTCACCGGACCCCGCTTCATCTCCTTCAGCTTCCTCGTCTTCTCCAGATCCGTTTTGCTCTTCGTCTTCTTCCTCAGGCTCCTCTTCAGATGGAACCTCCTCGGCTTCGGCTTCCTTCCGAATCCTCTCAGCTTCTTCCTCGGCAAGTTTCCTTGCAAGCTCGGCTTCCTCCTCGGCCTTTTTCTTCTTCAAGGCTTCCTCTTCGACTTCCTTGGCAGCATCTCTTTCCAGAATAGCGTCGAGATCATCTTCCTCCTCTTCCTCGTCCACCTCCTCAGCTAATATCTTCTTTTTCCCTTTCTGTTTCGCATTAAGGGGCTTCTTAGCAGAGCGTTTTTGAGAGCCCTTGGTAACAATGGCCGTGCTCTCAGCGATGGTGCTCTGGACAACAGTTGCGATAATGGCTTGAGGAGTGGGTTCAGGTGTGGGAGAGGTGGTAGTGACCTGACGTCCCTTGGGGGTGGCGCCAAGTCTTTTGGGTGTGGAAGCTTTCTTTGATTTGGGAGCCATGGAGGAAATCGGTTAGGGTTTTCTTAGAACAGGTTGAGAGGTTGAAGAAGAAGAAGGTGAAAGGGTTTGGAGAGGTTCAGAGTTTGTGAGGGAATCGGGTACAGAATTGGGTTTAAGTAGAGAGAGAAGATGATGGAGTGATGGGACGGGTTTAGAGTTCCAAGGGAGGGTAATGATATCATTGCCAAATTTGAAAAATTTCCAATTCAAAATTCAAACTATTCCATTAAAATAGGACTGAATAACCGAAATATTTAGTTCCAAAATTAAGATATCTCAACGGAAAGAAAATATAACATAAATAGGCAATTTTGAAATCCGATAAAAATATAATTGATTAAATATCTAGAAAGATATTAACCAAAAATATGTGATCCGATGTATGTAATCTACCATTTAGTTCACAAACCTTGACATAATTCTCAAAGGTCTTGACACTAAGTAGATATTATCTTTCGTAAAGGGAAAGCTCCCCCTACGAAAGTGCATCCTTATTAAGCATCCCAATCTCTCGTCTTATGAAGGTGAACCTGTCCTCTGCCAAAGGCTTAGTAAAAATGTCAGCCCATTGATAATCAGTTGAAATAAACGAAATGGACACATCACCTTTTTCAACATGGTCTCTAATGAAATGATGCCTTACATCAATATGTTTGGTCCTTGAATGCTGAACAGGATTCTTAGTGATGGAGATGGCACTTGTATTGTCACATTTAATAGGAATGCCTTTGAGGTTGATGCCAAGATCTCGCATTTGTTGAGCTATCCAAAGGATTTGGGAGCAATAGGCTCCAGCTGCAATGTATTCGGCTTCTGCAGTGGATAGAGCGACTGAGTTTTGTTTCTTTGAGTGCCAACTGATCAAGGATGCTCCTAAGAATTGGCAACATCCTGATGTGCTCTTCCTATCCACCTTATACCCTGCAAAATCTGCATTAGAATATCCAATTAATGTGAAATCCTTTTGCTTTGGGTACCATAGTCCAAGCTCCTTAGTGCCATTGAGATATCGAAAGATCCTCTTTACAGCCGCGAGGTGAGATTCTTTAGGATCAGCTTGAAACCTAGCACACATGCAAACACTAAACATGATGCCAGGTCTACTAGCCGTGAGATATAATAAAGATCCAATCATTCCTCGATACTCCTTTTGATTGACACTTTTCCCAGTCTTGTCTTGATCTAGAGATAATGTTGAGCTCATGGGAGTCTTGGCTGCTTTGGATTGATCCATCTTGAACTTCTTCAAGAGATCCTTAGTGTACTTGCTTTGGTTGACAAAGATCCCTTTCTTGGATTGGTGAACTTGTAATCCCAAAAAGAAGTTGAGTTCACCCATCAAGCTCATCTCGAATTCACTGCGCATGATGTCAGAAAATTCCTTGCACAAAGATGTGTTAGTAGCACCAAATAATATATCATCAACATAAATCTGAATGACCAAAATGTCCTTTCCTTTGGTCTTGATAAAAAGAGTCTTGTCGATCAACCCCCTTTTAAAACCATTTTCTAAAAGATATTTTGACAAGCGCTCATACCAAGCTCTTGGGGCTTGTTTCAAACCATAAAGCGCTTTGTCAAGTTTATAAACATGATTGGGAAATTCCAAACTTTCAAATCCTGGGGGTTGAGCCACATATACTTCTTCCTCTAAGAAACCATTAAGAAAAGCACACTTGACATCCATTTGATATAACTTTATGCTCATAAAAGATGCAAATGCTAATAAAATGCGAATGGCTTCAAGCCTGGCTACGGGAGCAAAGGTCTCCTCGTAGTCAATACCTTCCTCTTGATTATAGCCTTGAGCAACAAGCCTTGCCTTGTTCCTCACGATCTTACCATTCTCATCTAGCTTGTTTCGAAATACCCATCGTGTGCCAATGACTGATTGATGCTTTGGCCTTGGCTTCAAGGTCCAGACTTTGTTTCTTTCAAATTCGTTAAGCTCGCTTTGCATAGAAATGATCCAGTCTGGCTCTTGAAGTGCCTCATCTACCTTCTTTGGTTCAATAAGAGATACAAACGCATGAAAAGCACAAAGATATTTAAGTTTAGAACGAGTTTGAACACTAGAAGTAGGGTCAGAAATGATATCCTTTAATGAGTGTGATGAGGAGTATTTGAATTTCCTTTTGCTAGTCTCAGCTCCTTGATTCGTCACACCAGTAGGATTGACTTGTGGTACATCTGACTCCGTGGTCCTGTTAGGTTCAGTTACAGCAGTTTCTGACGTCTCAACACTGTTGGATTGGACACCAAAGGCTTTGGACGAATCTTCAACACCTTGGGCCAATTCTTCAGTGTTAAAAATCAGTTCCTGCATGTTCCTCTTCTCTGTGTTCTTGGTAGCAGCATCATCACCTTCCTCGTTCTCTGCATGGATGTTAAGATCTATATCTACAACACTTTTACTCAAAGAACCGTCATTGCATTCATCAAATATAACATGTATACTTTCTTCAACTAACTGGGTCCTTTTATTGAAGATTCTATAAGCTTTGCTACTTGTGGAGTAGCCAAGAAATATACCTTCATCACTACGCGCATCAAATTTCCCAAGGTTATCTTTTCCATTGTTATGAACAAAACAAGTACAGCCAAAGGGTTTAAAATAAGATATAAGTGGTTTGCGGCATTTGAAAAGTTCATAAAGAGTTTTCTTTAAGATGGAACGAATAAGACAACGATTCAAAATGTAGTTAGCTGTGTTAACAGCTTCATCCCAATAGGTTTTAGGTAATGCATTTTCTAAAAGCATAGTCCTGGCCATATCCTCTAAGGTGCGGTTCTTGCGTTCCACAACCCCGTTTTGTTGAGGTGTCCTAGGAGCAGAAAAGTTATGGGAGATGCCATATTTAGCACAAAACAAATCAAACTGAAGTTGATCAAACTCCCTACCATGATCACTCCGAATTGACACTATGGGCTCGTTTCTTAAAGTTTGCAACTCCTTACAAAGTTTTAAAAACTCAAATAAGGTCTCTGATTTTTCTTTTAAAAATGCAATCCAAGTATATCTAGAGAAATCATCAACAACAACTAGCATGTACTTTTTACCATTGGGAGATTTGACTCGCATAGGACCACATAAATCCATATGTAAAAGTTCAAGGGGTCTAGAAGAACTTACAACCTTTTTGGGTTTGAAAGAGCTACGTGTTTGTTTACCTCGTGTGCATGCATTGCACATATCAATACCTTTGAAGTCCATCTCAGGTAGCCCTCTTACATAGGGCTGTGCACCGGTCTAAAACCGAACCGGGCCGAACCGAACCGAACCGAACCCGAAAATCTTAAAATTTCAAAACCGAAAGCCGAACCGAAAGCATTAGGTTCGGTTCGGTTATTTGCCGGTTCGGTTTGTGTTCGGTTCGGTTTTAACATAGTTGAACCGAATTTCCATAAAAAGAAATTTTAAAAAAAAAATCTTTTAAAAAAATTCGATTTAACACAAACCGAACAAAAAAATAATAAATGTATTAATGTATATATGTGTGTATATACACTTTATATATGTGTATATATACACACTACACACTACACACACAAGACAATATGTGCATTAGTGTATATATACACTGTATAGTGTATATATATTTTATAAAGTGTATAAATACATATATATATATATAATTTATGTAGTGTATAAAAAGTAATATATATAATTTGTTTAGTGTATAAAAAGTAATATATTTATATATATTGAAATATTTAAAAAAAATCGGTTTAACACAAACCGAACCGAAACCGAACACAAACCGAACCGAAACCGAAAAATGAAAATTCTCGAACCGAAAGCCGAACCGAAAAACTTCGGTTAGGTTCGGTTCGGTTCGGTTTGTGTTGGTTCGGCCCAAAAATTCGGTTTGGACCGAATCATGCACACCCCTACTCTTACAAGCCCTTTGGACACAAGCTTCTGTAGTGTATGTGGACTCACATGACCGAGTCTCCTGTGCCAGAGCTTTGGATCGTCCGTCAAAGCCTTTAGACAGGTTAAGCTTCCTTGTGCCACTTGATCAGCATTTACAGCGTATATATTGTTGTAACGATATGCAGTCAATATAACTTAACCTGTATCTTCTCTGCACACTAGACATCTTTTCTTGTTAAATCTGACATAGTTGCCACTATCACATAGTTGGGAGACACTAAGCAAATTATACTTTAAACCATTAACCAGATAGACATTTTTAATACTATGGCTGGAATCACTTCCAACACTACCAATACCGATGATGTCACATTTTCCTTTGTCACCAAGAGTGATTGTTCCCGTGGATTGCTCCTTTAGATCATGAAAGAGAGAACTCTTTCCACTCATATGCCTCGAGCACCCACTATCAATGATCCATTTATGTTCCTTCACCTTGGTGTTCTCCTGCAAGACAAACATCAACCTTTGTGGCTAGACCAATAAGCAAATTTGGATCCATTGTTGGGGTAAACCATGTTTGGTAAAATAGTGCCTTTTGGAACCCAAACTTGTGTTATCCGTTCTTTTCTCAAATGAACAGGAAATGTATTGCGAATAATATATGGATCCTTTCTTCTATAAGGGCAGGTCTCTTTTACATGTCCCTTTCTAGCACAGTGGTGACATATAGGAGAGGTTCTGCTTCCTTTTGCCTTTACAAAGGTGGTAATGTGCTGCTTCTTTAAAAACCTTGGATTGTAACCAATACCACTTTTGTTTAGAGAACTTTGTTGCTCGCCCAACATCCTATCAAGAGTGCCTTTGGATTTGGTAAAACTTATGAGGGCTGTCTGTTGGTCTTGAATCTTATTATTCAGGGAGATCTTCTCGTTCTCTAAGTCATGATGCTCATTTCTTAGAGAGGAGAGATCTTGCTTGAGTTCAGATTTCTCTGAGTCAAGCGTCTTGACTTTAATGTCAAGACCTGAATAAGAAGCTTCAAGACTTTTAACCCTCATAGACAGATCCTCAATAGTTCTTTCCTGATCCACAGTTCTCTTAATAAGAATGTTAGTTTGGGCAATAAGTTTCTCTTCATTGACAATCATATTGGAAAGGAATTCCGATAATACCTCTTTTGGACTTGCCATAAGTTCTCTTACAGTAGCTTCAAGCTTTTCATCGTGGGATTCATCTTCTGAGGCCATAAGACAAATATTGGCCTTCTTATCATCGGAGTCAGAGTCAGAATCGCTCCAAGTTGCCACCATGGCTTTCTTCTTCCATTTGTCACCCTTCTGGACTGGCTCTTTGTCTTATGAGGGCAGTCCTTCACGAGATGATCTGTTTCACCACATTCAAAACAAGACAACGGTTTAGTCTTCTTTTCATACTTGTTGTATTGAGGCTTACCTCGAAATTTTGAAGACTCTGATCCATCCTTGTTGTTGAATTGCTTCTTCATTTTGAGAATTCGAGCAAGGCCTCTTGTGATAAGAGCAAAAGGATCATCCTCATCGTCATCCTCATCTTCGGAATCAGATCCATCTTTAGGCTCATCCTTCTTAGACTTGAGTGCCAAGTTCTTAGTGCTAGCTGGAAGTTCTCCATCGTCTTCATTAAGGATCATCTCATGCGTGATCAGCTTCCCAAGAAGGTCATCAAGGGGTAGAGTGGTAAGGTCTTGTGCTTCCTCTATAGCTGTTACTTTTGGACCCCATTTTTCTTTTGGAAGGCACCTCAGTATCTTCCTCACTTTCTCAACGTTGGTAAAGCTCTTGCCGAGAGAGTCAAGGTTGTTGGTGATTTCTGTGAATCGTGTGAACATGGCCTTGATTGACTCATCAGACTTCATTTTGAAGAGCTCATATTTTCGAAGGAAGATGCTGATCTTGGTTTCTTTCACTTGGCTCGTTCCTTCATAGGTGACGACCAGTTTGTCCCAAATCTCTTTAGCTGACCTACAAGATGAAATACGGTTAAACTCATCAGTGCTAAGACCACAATAAAGTAAGTTAATAGCCCTGTAGTTTTTGGAGACGAGTTCAAGATCCGCTTGGATGTATTCAGACTCCTTCTTTGCGACTTTGGTTCCATTTGGTTCGTCTTTCTCTGGAATCTTTGGACCATTCTCTATAATGTTCCAAAGTTCCAGATCTTGATCTATAATGAACATTTTCATCAAGGATCTCTAGTGGACAAAGTTGTTTCCTACAAAGAGTGGTGGTCTGCTCGTGGACCTTCCCTGTGCAAATCCTCCGCTTGCTTCACCAGAAATGATCGAAAACTCACAAGATTGTTAGATCAAAAACAGTGAGTAAAGCTCTGATACAAATTGAAGGTTCGATAATATAAAACAAGGTAATATAGAAATACTCTAGAAGGGGGGTTGAATAGAGTATGCCCTTTTTTCGCAGAAAGTCTCAAGACTTTTGGAGCTCGTATAAAACCCTTTGAGATTAAACCTGAATCACAAAGTTAGACAATCGAACCAAGTGCGAAAATAAGGTAAAGCAAGAGATAAAGGACACGAGTAATTGTTTACGAGGTTCGGCACGAACTTGGCCTACGTCCCCGCCTAGGGTTCTTCCACAACCCTAGGATTCAAAAGGCTTTATTGATTCGCAAAGCTTAGGATCCTAATAGCTCACCGAGAAGCCTCTCTCCTATACAATTGCAATCTAGTCAATTCACGTTCCCTTGGAGTCCTAGACCAATCTAGAAGAGCCCCACCTCTCTCAGCTATCTAGTACAATCCTCTTACTCTCACAAATCAATAGCCTAGTGCTTACTTCCCGAGTTACAAACTCTCGAGTAACACTATAAATGAATATATCCTATAAGCTCACAGTGTAACTCTCAAAGGCTTTGAAATAAAATAACAAACTCTTGAGCGCTAGCAGAGAGTACACTTGGAAGACAGATCTCGCTTGAATAAATGAAAGCTTGTGTTCAACTCCTATATTCTGTCTTCTTCTTCCTTTCCTTTATATAGAAGCAACATGGCGCCTAAGGATCTTCAACAACGGCTAGTTCGGATCATGGCGCGCCCAAGGATCTTCTATTTTTGGACACTTCGAAGACATGATCTCTCCAATTTGGATCTCCTCAATATGCACCATAAGGAAAAAAGTAATTCGAATAATACTTCCTGAAAGGTTAGTTAGGCATATAATATAATGGAAGTATATAATATTAAATAATATTCGGACATAATAATATATAGAACAGGTTTTGTATTTCATCAATACTGTTAAAGCTCCAAGACCTTTGACACAGACAAACTGTGAAGGCCTTTGAAACTTTATTCCGATTTTCATCAAGGGAGGGAGTTATCATTTGACAACACAACTTTTAGAACATGGATAATCCCAAATGATTGAATAAGATAAGAAGTGGGCGACGAGCACCCTTAGGAACCATACTCCGATTACAGATGGGATATGATATAGCTTTTGAAAATTTGAAATACATTTGTGATCATTATAAAAAAATTATTATTTATTTTTAGAGTAGATATTGGTCATGAGATACTCGCTACGACCCAAAATTGATCCAAATGGCAGGACTCTTCCGGAGAGTTTCAAATTGTGGTCTATACAATCAATTAAGGGTTGATTATGTATCTCCCAATACCAAGTCCAAACATGGACTATTGTCCCTAAATTATATACTTCACTCTCCTCACATATATTGTATCACTTATATATAGATATGTTTTAACACAACCTACGGATATCATATGTGACTTGCTCACTTTTATTGTAACATTAACTATACTATACTGATCGAGTCTAGATAGGATGTCCGACCTACCTACATTTTCCGTAGTCAGATTTCATCTCGAATATTTTATCTCGAGAATGTTAGTTTCATGAAATTGTTTCGGTTTAAGATGCAACATGACGCGTTAATCCATTCAATCCAAACTCAACTCAGTAGTTAACCCAAAGACGAGACACCGCCCAATTCCCATTGGGTTGGACCCCGTATCTTCATTGATACACACGTTTTATTTTATTTTGTCCTGATTCAATTGAGTTTCACATCTCACACATATCATCACATATTACCTAGTGATTAATATCAATATAGGTGATCACACAACGTAAAATAATCTTAATAAGAATAAAATGGATGTCAATACCATATAATATGCATGGATGCATCAAAAAGATAAAATGTTTCATACCTAATTATTTTGCATGAAAGGATGAAGGATAAAAATCATGCATTTTATAACGTGGGTATCTACGTTGTTATTTTATAATAAGGTCAAATAATAACATTACCTAATAACATGTCAAGTCCAAAATAATGGGTGAATAAACTACATAAAGCAAGTGATTTATAATTTATTTTAATCGATTTGGCATGCATGTCAAGGTAAGAAAACAACCAGACACGAAAGCACCAAAATGAGCAGAAAGACTCAGAAAGTCACTTGCTTTCTTTGGTGTTTTTGAATCGCAAAAATTATACAATTGGGTTTAGTGACCTTGAACGGATCTACATAAAATCACATCACACAACGGAAGAGGTTTATTAGATGGTATTTTGGTCAATCACGACTTATTGAATTCATAATGCGAATCAAATTAGGTTCAATACTAGTTTAATAACCCGCACCTTGTGCGGGCTGCGGAGTCTCTTTTTACAAAGTATTGTATATTTGTTAACGACTATTAGATAATACAATTATTCAAAATAGTAATAAATAAAATTTACTATAAGTATGAATAATATTATGATAATTTAATAATCTAAATTCAAATTAAAAAATCATAAGTAGGCAAACAATCTTAGGATAATTGGTAGAGTTGAGCGGGGAAAGAAATCATAGATTAATGTAAAGTTAATTAAAAGAAAATAAAAAAACATAAAATAACATGTAAGCATGGTGAAATAAGATAATGTCATATAAGATCGAAAATTATAGAGAAGGCGGCATATGTATACAGTGTACTCCTTCTTTAGTGTTATTATATTATATATATAAGATACATCCACATTCTGTAGACATATATTAGTTGGGAAAAAAAATTAAAATTGGCCCAAAAGCATTGAATGAGAATATGGAGTTATATATTATACTAATATGATTATTTTCCATATACATAAAATGATAGTAAACCTATATCCATTATATTCAATGTATGTAGATGATAGCGTCTATTTAGTCATGATTCTATGGCATTCTATCATCGATTTTAGGGCATTTGAGCTGAGTATTTTATACATTCTTAGCCCTTTTTGTTTAGTTTTGTGGAATCGGTGTCTACCGCTTGTCTATTGTGATTTCAGGTGTTTCGGAGCGGTTTTGATGTCAATGAGAGAGCTAAAGGAGAATGACAAGCTTCGAGGTTTTTCGGTGCGCTCTGAAGGCGTCAAAGATGAACTAGGAGGCACGGGGATCGAGGAAACATGCCAAAAGAAGCGAAGCAAGCTCGGCAAAGTTAATCTCCAGAAACCACTCGACCGAGTGGTGCAAGAGTGAAGTTATGTGAACAAGCCAGAAGCCACTCGACCGAGTGCAGAAACCACTCGAGTCTCACTCTGGTCGAGTGCTTTACAGAACATGCTTCCCAGAAACCACTCGACCGAGTGCAGACACCACTCGAGTCTCACTCTGGTCAAGTGCTTTATAGAAATTTGTTGCCCAGAGTCCACTCGACCGAGTGCAAAAACCACTCGACCGAGTGTTTCCTGTGTTCAGCATTTAATTCGTTTTTCTTTCTAAAAACTAGGGGGATTGGAAGGGTTGGAGAGTTCAGTTTTGGCCTTTTGGGGGAGGCCGAAATTCTGACATTGGGGGAGAGCTTTTGGGACCTTGGGGAGACTAAGATTTTATGGAAGGAACTTGTTCGATTTATCAAATTCCGGTAAATTCCGTTTCTATCTCTATTGTTCTATGTTTGTCTTGCCAAATTTGATTGAATCAAGCATGAACTTCTCCATGAGTAGCTAGATTTCTTGTTCTAGGGTTGGGATTGTCCCGACAAGGCGGAAATAGGCTTGTTCTTAACATCTCTCGAATGATTCTGAATTTGATTGTGGTTTTAATTGTGTTGTACTTATTCTGATTGATGCGAGTTGATTAGATCCGATTTAGGGTTTGAAATCGAAAGACGATAAACCTAAATTGGAATTTAGATGGTGATTTGAGATCGAAAGGCGATTAGGATCCATCGAAACTACAGGATTAAACCCGAAGTTTATTGATCGAAAGTGAAACTAAACTTCTTGAGGATTCATAGGTTGTCATAGTTGTTTTAGGCAATTTTGATATTATTCGGAGCCGAAAGGCGACGTTAGTGTGATTATTGCCTAAAACTCTACGAACTTAAAGGGTCTAAATCAGTTGCTTGAGTCCGAAAGGAGGATTGCTACTCGATTTAGGCACATTTGCGCTAAACCCGAAAGGGGATGCGCGATTACCTTAGATAACCTACCTCCACAATTTGATTTCGGAATCACTCGGGCGAGAAAAATATTTGTTTTGCCTATTGATGATGCATTGTTGGTAAATCCTTAACCTTAGACGTCTTCCATATATTTACATATATTTCATAACACTTCATCAGTTTTACTGGTTACTTTATATACGCACTCTTAATCTGCTTGTTTATTCTGAACTTGGTTGAACTAGCTCGAATTTACAATCGATATTCCTCCGGTCCTTGTGGATACGACACTTGATTACTACAACTGAACCCCATACACGTGTGGGTGTAGGTTTTTAGCCTATCAAGTTTTTGGCGCCGTTGCCGGGGACCGGTGATAGTATCGATCGTCTTTTCGACGACTAGTTCTCTAAGTTCTTTTTGTTGCTTTGATTTTTTTTCCTTTTTGTTTTTGGTTTCAGATATGCTCTTTTGAAGATGAGTCATGTTCCATTCTGTGATGTTTGTGCGTCCTTCGGTCATGCCACTCGTGAACATCACTTCTCTGTTTATGGGACATATGCCTATTGCGAGTTTTGTGGAGGTTTTGGACACACAATTACTGAATGCCCGATTTTTCTAGCTCCCACCTCTCTTGATGCAGATTTCATGTACCGCATTTGCAATCCTGATGGACATTACGAGTGGGAGCGCACTTATGAAAGAGATTCGGTCGAGCTTCAGCGCCTTATTCATATTTGTCCATTGATGAGATAGTCTCTAGGATAGCGGAGCTCAAAGCTCAATTAGCACAACATACATTGAATGCTCTTGCTATTCCGGAAAGTCTCCCAAGCCAAACAGATGTCAGTGACAATGACAATTGCACTGGTGTTTCTTTTGAGATGGAGGAAAGTTTGGAAGAGCATGTGCATGAGTTGATGGAGCCAGAAATTGATTTTGAGGAGGATGAGCCTAAAGAAGAGCCTCGATTGGTTGTTCACCAAGCCTACATGGTGCCATCTTTGTTTTCTGAAGGTTTGGTTCAAGAGAATGTTGATCAGCAATTTGGGGCATTTGCCGGAATGCTTGCAAAATGGCACAAGGAGGAGATACCAATTAAAATTCATGCCGACATACCGCCTCTCATTAAGTCCCAAGAGGTGATCTTATTATTTGAAGATGATGGTGACAATGAAGGCACGAAGGGACGATGGGCTACGAAGAGGAGGAGCATACGCCTATGGAGCTTGAGAGAAAAGCGATCTAAATCATGTCGCTCTAAGAAGACTCTGCTGGATGGATGGGATGAGCTATGGACTGTTCACTCGGGTCGATTTAAGCTTCTCGAAGGTAATAAGGGTCGGCTTCAGACGTTAAACTAGCGCTTCTCAGGAGGCAACCCGAGGTATTTTTTTTTCTTTTAAAAAAAATGAAAAAATGAGAAAAATGAAAAAAAAAGGAAAAAAAAAACAATTTTTATTTTTAGTTTTTAGTTTAGTTTTTTTTTTCTCTGAGTTGATTTGCAAAAGTGCAAGTATGGGGTAGAGAGTGTGCTTATTGAGGAGATTATTTATGTTTGGAGCTGAATTGAAGGTGTTTTGACACCTATCTACTAACCCATATCTTGCCGAGTTTGTTGCTTGTTTGTGTTGTTTGTCTCGCCTAGGTTTTGACACGGATGGCTTTGGCTTGACTACCTTCTAAACACATGATCTACTTGTCAAAATTGTGAGTAGTCTCATCTCTTCCTTCATTGATATGCACATTGAGGACAATGCTTTGTCTAAGTATGGGGTGGGGGTGAATACTTCACAATTTTTGTGATTTTGTGTCTATTCGGCCCGCGCTTATTGAAATGTTTGATTATTGCTTGAGTATTGAGCCATTGCCTTATTTGATTAGCTATATTATTTACCCTCTTGATTGATTTTATGTGTATCTCGCCTCATACCTGGATACTCAAGCTTGATATTATAATTGAGACCGCATTATTTGGTTTATGTGCACAATTGAAATATGATTGAGGTTGTTTTGTTAGCCCATTTCTCCTTACCTACCTTGTATCTGATCATCTGTTTGAAGCCTTCTGAGCCTTAGAAGCTTGTTTCTTTGGTAGCTCCACAAGATTTTTCATAGCCGCTACTTGCCTTTCCCCAATCCGGGATTTAGGGACATGGTGATGTTCATTTGTTATGTGGATGTGCTTCAAGTGTGGGGTGATTTTCCTTGGATGTGCTTGAAAAAAAAAAGAAAAAAAAAGAAGGAGAAGAATCTTAGGATAAGAGGAGGATAAAATTCACTCTTGTGCAAAAGTCAAGAAAGAAAAAATACGGTTAGTAACCGATCCTGCTTGTGGAGAATAAAATTCACATAAGTAGGAAGAAGTGCAAAGTGAGATGGTCAAGACACTTAGTAACCGGGTGCATTCATCACAAATGTTTGTATTCGCGTAAAACGGTGTCAAGACTAGAGAGTGAAGAAAAAAAAATTTTGAAAGTCAAGAAATAAAAAGAAAAGAAAAAAACAGAATTTTTTGAAGTGGTTGACAAAAGTGAAAAGGAAAGAGTTGTTGTGATGGAGTTTGTTTGGTGGATTGGTATGGATTCGATTCTTTGAAGTTGGTGTTTTTCCGATTGTTCTCACATGATCCTTTTTCCCGGATTCTAGCACCACATGGCCTGAAATTTTCCATACCTAATTGTTTCTATCTTAACCCCATCATAACCTTATAATGTCCTCATGATTTTGTTGTGTGCATAATTCCAAGCGTTGGAGACTATTGAGATTTTTCAAGCTTTGTGGATGATGAGTTTTTGAGGTTGAGATTTGAAGTGCTAGTCAAGCTTGGTTGTTGGCTATGATATGTTAGGATGGCATTCGTCGAGTGTTTTGAAATAGTAGATGCTATTTTGTGATTATTGTCTTAGTCTTGCTTGGGGACAAGCAAGGTTAAGTATGGGGTATTTTGATAGCGTCTATTTAGTCATGGTTCTAGGGCATTCTAGCATCGATTTTAGGGCATTTGAGCTGAGTATTTTATACATTCTTAGCCCTTTTTGTTTAGTTTTGTGGAATTGGTGTCTACCGCTTGTCTATTGTGATTTCAGGTGTTTCGGAGCGGTTTTGATGTCAATGAGAGAGCTAAAGGAGAATGACAAGCTTCGAGGTTTTTCGGTGCACTCTGAAGGCATCAAAGACGAACTAGGAGGCATGGGGATCGAGGAAACATGCCAAAAGAAGCGAAGCAAGCTCGGCAAAGTTAATCTCCAGAAACCACTCGACCGAGTGGTGCAAGAGTGAAGTTATGTGAACAAGCCAGAAGCCACTCGACCGAGTGCAGAAACCACTCGAGTCTCACTCTGGTCGAGTGCTTTACAGAACATGCTTCCCAGAAACCACTCGACCGAGTGCAGAAACCACTCGAGTCTCACTCTGGTCGAGTGCTTTACAGAAATTTGTTGCCCAGAGTCCACTCGACCGAGTGCAAAAACCACTCGACCGAGTGTTTCCTGTGTTCAGCATTTAATTCGTTTTTCTTTCTAAAAACTGGGGGGATTGGAAGGGTTGGAGAGTTCAGTTTTGGCCTTTTGGGGGAGGCCGAAATTCTGACATTGGGGGAGAGCTTTTGGGACCTTGGGGAGACTAAGATTTTGTGGAAGGAACTTGTTCGATTTATCAAATTCCGGTAAATTTCGTTTCTATCTCTATTGTTCTATGTTTGTCTTGCCAAATTTGATTGAATCAAGCATGAACTTCTCCATGAGTAGCTAGATTTCTTGTTCTAGGGTTGGGATTGTCCCGACAAGGCGGAAATAGGCTTGTTCTTAACATCTCTCGAATGATTCTGAATTAGATTGTGGTTTTAATCGTGTTGTACTTATTCTGATTGATGCGAGTTGATTAGATCCGATTTAGGGTTTGAAATCGAAAGACGATAAACCTAAATTGGAATTTAGATGGTGCTTTGAGACCGAAAGGCGATTAGGATCCATCGGAACTACAGGATTAAACCCGAAGTTTATTGATCGAAAGTGAAACTAAACTTCTTGAGGATTCATAGGTTGTCATAGGTGTTTTAGGTAATTTTGATATTATTCGGAGCCGAAAGGCGACGTTAGTGTGATTATTGCCTAAAACTCTACGAACTTAAAGGGTCTAAATCAGTTGCTTGAGTCCGAAAGGAGGATTGCTACCCGATTTAGGCACATTTGCGCTAAACCCGAAAGGGGATGCGCGATTACCTTAGATAACCTACCTCCACAATTTGATTTCGGAATCACTCGGGCGAGAAAAATATTTGTTTTGCCTATTGATGATGCATTGTTGGTAAATCCTTAACCCTAGACGTCTTCCATATATTTACATATATTTCATAACACTTCATCAGTTTTCCTGATTACTTTTATATACGCACTCTTAATCTGCTTGTTTATTCTGAACTTGGTTGAACTAGCTCGAATTTACAATCGATATTCCTCCGGTCCTTGTGGATACGACACTTGATTACTACAACTGAACCCCATACACTTGTGGTTGTAGGTTTTTAGCCTATCAGTAGACATTTTGAAGAAGATTGTGATAAATTTAATATAGGAAACATATATTGAAACCTTCCCAAAATACTATCAACCAATAAGAAAAGAGGTTTTTGGATTAAAAAAATCAATTTTAATTAAGGGAGTGACACATCAGCCAAATGCTAACCGAATTAGTAATTTTAATAGATTTTCCTTGTTGCTTGTGATCATTAGACGCGGACTTTATCTTTACCGTCATACAACCAATCAAACCGACTACCCAACATTGCCAAACTACGATCACGGCTAGGGGTGGGCACAAATCTTGCAAATCACCGTTCCGTCATGGGTCCTTCCCGGTCCCATCCTGCAAAAATTATGCGGAACGGGACGCGGGACGACCCGTTCCAATCCCGCAAATCTCGTCCCGTTCCGCATATACATATATAGTATATATATTAGATTAAATATACAGTGGTTATCAAAAAAAGATTAAATATACAGTGTGTATATCTATATACACACATTGCAGTGTTCATCGATGTGTATGTGTATACACTGTAATGCTCATCGGTGTGTATATATACACACGTATATGTATGTATATGTAAAATATATTTAAAAAATTATAGATTTATACATGTTACGTCTTTGAAAATCGTAAAATATACGTGAAATTTTTTTATTTTTTATGATATTTTTTATTTGATGGGCAAGGCCCGTCCCGGTCCCGTCCTGTCCCGCAAAAATTACGCGGGACGGGACGCGGGACGACGTCCGTCCCGTCCCGCGCCCACCCCTAGTAAATTATTCACAGCATGTGCAATGAAAGCTTTGGAAGCTCTGGCCGAGATAAGGCTCCACTCCTAGCCCAAATACCACCAATGGCTCTTGGACAAAAATGATACAAAATTCCTAGAGACAAGGGAATAAGAGTGATGGTAGCAAAGGAAGCCAGATTTCTTCCCAGCATTTTGAAGGTGAAGAACAAGCTGATTGGTTCCTCCTTTCACAACTCCTCAGATCTCAGCCCGCGTTATTGCCTTAGCTATTCTTCAAGTACACATAGAGAAGATAGCAAGAATTTTCCCTTGACTGCTCTTGATGGTGCCAATGAAACAGTGTTGGTACTACAACGGAGGCCTAAACTATTAGGTGTCAGCTGCACATTTTGCTCATTATTGATGCTAATGTTGGAGAGTTTTCTGATTTGAGAAGAAGAGCTTCTGATTTTCAAAAGGTGCTCTTGGCCAAAGCAAGTCTTGCAAAGTTGTATCGCTGGAGATCAAAGCCCGAGACTCGGACTCTCCATTTCCAGCAGAACAATGAAGAGGGTTCCCCTCAAGCTGACGACATTTTCATCAAGCCACTTCACGGGTCTCGTCTGTTTCAGGTACCTACTAAATTGTTTATCATCAAATCAAATGCTTTCAGATTCACGTACATGTTTTGAAATGTCACAATGTGACTTAAATGGAAGTCTAAAAACTCCTCAGTTGCCACTCGAGAGCAGCGGGAGATCTTCCTCTAGGCAGAGGAGTCCCAAATCCCAATGTCCCATTGCTATTTGCTTCACTGATGGCCAAGAGAATACTGTAGGTCGGCCACAAGGATCGAGAGACCTGCAGCTACTACCAAACTGATTGAAACTGCTTCAATCGCACAAAGAACCATCCCAAGTTGAGGTTCAACAAGCTCAAACCCTTGCATGGAAATAAGATTTGGTTGTGGAGGATAATCAAGTGCACAAACACGTACGTGGCTGCGAAGAATGTTTCCAGGATGGGTGCTGCATCAGAGGAAACTTGCAAAAATGGGAAAGAAGCACTCGACATGTTATGTAAAGCCTTAGAGGATCAAGCTGTCTGCGCACTTGGAGAGGCCACTGCAGGAAGAACAGCTCGTTGAGGCAATCAAGTCATCACAATATATTGTTGGACGATGGTTAACAGTGTTAACCATCGTCCGACAATATAATACTCCGTACTTGTTACTATATAAAATCTTATTTTATATAAAATCTTGTGCACGTAGTTTTAGGAGTTAAAAGCTATATAAAATCTTATTTATTTTAATTAATTTTTTTTTCACAATTTAATACTCCGTACTTATTACTAATAGATATTAAGCTACAAAAAAAATTAATTAAAATAAATAAGATTTTATATAGTTTTTAACTCCTAAAACTACGTGCACAAAAGTCAAACATCATTTATTTTCGAACGGAGAGAGTATAATACATCATTACTTTTTAAGTCTAATCATAGAAAACATATATTTAATCTCACTTTTTTAATTATGCAAGTTAACTATAACGATGGATATTTGCCTCCAAAATCAAATATATTTTTGGCATTTTATAGCTTAGCCATTTTGTTCAAAAAAATGGGTGATTATGTACAAATTTTGACAAATAATGAATATGTTACGCGGTTTTAGGCCATCTCCTACCATAGGCTATAAAATGGGTGTTGGCCTTCTTTTTTTTTTCTCCTTCCATCACATTGCCTTGAAATTTTAGAAGGTCAAATGCGAATTTCACCCCTTCTTATTTAATTTTAATTGTTTAATATTAATAAAAATTTATAAATCACACAATTAGTTGTATATAAACTATCTAATTATAATTTTTATCAAAACTAAAAGTTATAATGTTGTAAAAATATTGATGAATTCTTTGATATGACTATAATATTTAATATGTTTGGATTATATTTTCATAAATAATATCTTTAGAAAAACATATTCATTTTTTATTATTATATCTTCACCAAAATCATACCTCATAAATAAATATCGAGTTGCATAAACTACTATATTTGAAAATAAAAAAAAATCTCAAAACACATCAAAACCATAATATATATATATATATAATTTACAATGACATACACCTCGTGATTCGATCACTTTGAAATTAGTTAAAGTTAACATAAACAAATATATTAGGTGATGGATAGAATCAATGAAAATATGCATCAATTTATAGATAGTTTTAAGAATTTTAGCAGGCCAAAATTGGCTTACGAGGGGAATCAAAATAATGGATGGTAGGTCAAAAGAGAATATTTTATAGAATATTCTTTTTAGTAAGTTATTTTTCATGGTCAATTTGACCTACGGGGGAAGATGTCCTTAAAAATACAAGGCGTTTGTGTTGAATTTTTTAAAATAATGGGTGATTTTGTTTAATTTTAAAAATAAGTGTGCTTTTGTGGTGCATTTTTTACAAAAATCTAGATAATTATGTGCAATTTAAAAGTAAATGGTGATTTTGTGCAGTATTGAAAAAATAAAGGTTTATTTTCGTTTATAAAAAATCAATTTCAATATTGATTTTGGGAAGTAGACGAACTTTTGAAAAATGTTAAGGGTACGAGTAATAAAACCAAAATTGATAGTTCATCGTCCGAAATTATCAAAACTTTAGTGCATCTCCAACAGTTTCCCCATATTGGGGATTTTGGAGTTTTTTTGAAAATTTTGAGGTATTTTTTGGTCCAACAGATTTCCCATCACATTTTTCAAAGTGGAGAAGCAGCGGAAAAAATAGAGAGAATTCCCTAAATCTGTAACATTTTCCAAACTAAATGATTCTCCAAATTTTCGAAACGGGAAAACTGTTGAAGTTAAAGCCAAAATAATTTGAAGAATATTTATTTTATTTTCCATTTTGGGAAAATTTTAGAGAAAGTGTTGGAGATGGTCTTACTGGCACCAACCAAAATTTCTCAAATTTAAAAAATGTACAATAATTCATCTTCTTGTCGATGATGCTAGTGGAGTTACTTTTACATATATCTATATCTAGAATACTTAAATGTTTATGTGTTAGCCTCTCCTTAATCCTCTCTCTTCCACCAATTAAGTTTTTTTTTCCATTTTTTAATTCTATATTTCCTTTAATTATTATTTTTGTTCTTTTCTTTATCTTTTTAAATCATTCACATTCTTTCTTTTATTTTTAACATATTTACTAATTATCTATATATATATATATATATATATATATATATATATATATATATACTCTTAATTTATAATACTTAAAGTTTATATGTCAACCTCTCCTTAATAGAGGATTGTTATTCGAGCCGAATGAGCCGAGTATTGCTTGTTCATATTTAGTTCATTTAAGATATGAACGAACTCGAGCCAAGCCTAAATTTTGACTCGAGGTTAAAAATGTGCTCATACTCGGCTCGTTTAGGAAATGAACGAGCTTAAGCCGAACTTTTTTTGAACTTTAAGCAGTTCTACTTGCTCATTATACAGTAACTTAAAGGAAATTTTATAAATTCCGTAAAATTCGAGGTAGTCAAGCTTAATTCGAACGAGCTGAGCTTTAGACTGAACTTAAAAATGTGCTCATACTCGACTTGTTTAGAAAATGATTGTTTAGAAAATGAACGAGCTCAAGCCGAGTTTTTATCGAGTGAGTACGAGTCAAATTCAAGCTACTCATGTTCACATAACACCCCTACCTTAATCATCTCCCTTCCACCAATCAAGTTTTTTTTTGCATTTTTTAATTATGTATTTTTTTAATTATTAATTTTATTCTTTCCTTTATCTCTTTAAATCAATCACCTTCTTTCTTTTATTTGTAACATATTTACTAACTGTTGGGCTTAATTCAAATTATTGAATTCAATTCAATATAACTATTAAGGTTAACTTATTTCCTTTAATAATTTTTTTCTTCCTCCTTTTGTCTTTTCAAAACAATTACATTTTTTCTTTTATTATTATCACATTTAATAACTAGCTATATATTATTAAAACAAAATAGTTTTAGCCTACGTGACATCTTGCCTTTTTTAGCTTTAAATCAATCTATTTTTTCCTTTAATTTTTCTTCTTCATCCCTTTAAACCAATCATATTTTTTCTTTTGTTTTTTATATATTTACTAACTATTGGGCTTAATTCAAAACATTGAATTTAATATAATCTAATGCTTATTGTTAATTGTATTGTTTGATCCTCCGGATAGTGTTTTTAGCTACTTACAGGATGATGTAAGGGGTCGGGCTATCCCCTGTTTGTTGACTACTTAGCCCATTTATTTTTATTAATAAAAGCGCGACTAGATGCGCGGAGAGCTCCGTCTCTCCTTGTAACGGCCCGGATATAAATATCCGGGATACGTTTCGAAGGTCGGATACCTTCGTTCGGATGTTGCAATTCAGGTACGGGTCGAGGTTTCAAACCTCTAATCAGTTGAAGTCTCAGAAATACAATTTAAACGAAAGTAAAGCGGAAGTACGGTTTAGATACAAAAGCCACGGCAGAGCCGGGTCAAAACCAAAGCAAGTGGGTGATTGCCATTTGTCAAGTTATAATATATTAGCCGGATTCTTTGATTCGCCAAAAGATTTCCCCGTCACAGAAGCATGGAGCAACAGGAGCGGTACCTAACACTATCCACGAAGTCAGGCCTGGTGATCGCCTGTAGGTCCTCTGACCGCACTGAGGCCACATAACATGCCTATGCCTAAATAAAAGATGACTAATGCGGTACAAGATTTAAATCACACTATCATGCCCCTAGTATATATAATATGTGAAAAAGAACTATAAAGGGCCCAAGACAATGCCAAGTGGCATATCCCTCTCCTACCTCTGCACCCCTTCCCGTTAGTGCAGAGACTGACCAGTTCGTTGCTATAGCATAGCATATCCTCGTGGTGGTGCACTCACCCACGGTATCATCATCATAACATATATAAAAAAAAAAACGTAATCTTGCCCGATGGTGCTGGGCTATCATCATGCTCAAATCGACTCGATAGACTCAGGGCACCCGATGGGGCTGGGCTACCCTATGACCCTAGCAAAGACTCTAGGACTATCACAGATAACGGCCGTTCTGTTTCAAACACACAAAGTAAACACATGCTCAGTTCAATCCAATCCTAGCATGATACTACATGGCATGCTTTAATATGCAACAAAACTACACATTACATGACACATCAGGCAGGAGGTCCAGGTTACTGAGTAAGTCCCGTAGGATACTTACCTGTTGATGCAGAACAGCAAGATAACACAAGCAAGGGCCCAAATGCAAGTCCAAAGCAATCCAAAAGCAATACACACCTATCATCAAGTCATTTCCATAAGCTACCAGACCAACATTCATACACACGAACCCAAGTTCTCAATATTCTCAAAACCGACAAATAGTAAAACCGTTTTCCCAAAATCTTCCCGATACGATCAAATCGACTAAAATCATTCTTCAATTAAACTCATTGATAAAATCATTCCAACCATAATTTCAAACTTATAAATCCCAATTGAGTCAACTCATATTCAAAATACTTTCTCAATCATACTTGGCCAAATTCCGACATTAAACATTTAAGCCTTAAAGTCAATTTCCCAAAATCATGTTATAAAATAATTTCGGCATGTTTCTTATTTCAAAAACATTATAAATAAATTCCAATATTAAATCATCAAAATAATTCTAAGCTCACAAATAATACTTATAAATCAAAACCAACAATTTACTTTAAAATCCTAGCTCACATAGTTAAATCCTCTTAAAATGCATCAATTAAATAAGCCAATCAATATAATCTTAAAACAATATACGATATATAACGATTAATTTTCCAGAATTTATAAAAATCCCAAAATAATAATATTCAAATAATTCAACACTTGTTATCCATAAAATCTCAAACAATCCATAAATGTATACATAACCCAATATCAATTATTATTACTTTTAAAACCTTTTAAATATATTAAAATATTTCAGAATATATAAATATATAATCATTTTCCAAAATCAGAAAAAAAAAAATAATAACATATAACATATACACATATATATATATATAAACACTACCGAAAAAATAAATAAAAAAACAACCCCTAATATATATAACCAATTCAGAAATCAAAACCAGCCCAACCCTAAAGCCCTAATCTGAGTCCGGATCCGAGAGCTGAGGCCCAACCCAGAAGAAATGAAGAGAACCCAGCCCGGAAACCCAAACCCGGATACCCTATCCGGATACAACAAGAAGAGGGAGGGGGGGATCCGGATGGAAGATGTGATATAACCCATATGAAAGAAAACAGACCCGGCCCAACCCATGAAAATCAGGCCCAAGGAGGCAGGAGCTTCTTCTTCCCCATAGTCGAACAGAGCTCTGCTCGCTCTCGTTGGAACCGAAGGAAAGGAGGGAGAATCCCAAGTCTCCAAGGCTCCTTTCCGACTCAAATTTCACCCACAACATCAACAAAACATTCTGACCTCAACTAACTCTAGAAGACCAAAATGAGAGTAAGAGGAAGGAGGAAGAGGAAGCTCACCGTGGGCTCGAAGGTTCGCCGAAAATCTTCGTCGGAGGTCGTTCAAGCTCTTTGGAGGTGTGGGGCTGCGATTCTCGGCCTAGAATGAAGGTAGGGGTCATAAAAGAGGATTTTTACGATGTTTGAGGACGAGGGAGGAGGGAGTCGAGCTTACCACGCTTGGATCGGAAAACAGGGAAGGGGAAGAAGAAAGGGGCGGCGTCGGTGCTCAGCTGGGCTGCGTCGGAGGCCTGCTGCTGCTGCTGCTCCGTGGCGCCGAGGAGAGTTGTTGCTGCGCTCTCGGACTCGGAGCTGCTGAAGGGTGCGGCTGGCTTATTTCGAAGGAACAGGGGAGATGGAATGGTGGTGATGATGTTGGTGTGGTGGCTCGGTGACATAGATGGAGGTGAGGGGTGGCGCTGGCTGGTGCCCGGGAGGTGCCAAGGAGGAGGAGGGAGATGTTGGGTTGTTGGGGGTCTGAGATTCTGTATGTGGAGGGGTGAAAGAAAACAAAGAAATGGGCAGAAGAGGGTGTGAGTTTGGCGTGAGGGGAGTGGGTTGGTGGTCTGTGTTGGGTGAGGGAGAAGAGACAAAGTGAGGGAGGAGGGGACCAACACTTCTGCAACAGAAAACCGGGGGAGAGAGAGGGAGAGAGAGAGAGAAAAAAAGATAAAAAGAAGAGAAAAGGGGAAAGAAATAAAAGAATTGGGTCCACTAAAGAATTCAAATTAGCGGAAAAACTCGAAACCCGCTCGCCCGACCGAATCCCGACTAATTCAAATATAAATAAAATTTAATTTACTAATCTCAATATAACGGAATTAAATTAATTTCAATCAAAACTCGGAGTTTAAATTAATCTTTATTAATACTCGATCTTGAAAGCGAAAATTGAATCCCGTCAGAATCCGAAATTTAAATGATGCCGGAATAACTAAAAATCCAAAACTTACGCTCGAGAACGGGTTTTATTCCACTTTTACAAATTGACTTTAATAATAATTATTTAATTAAAATAATCATAATATATAAATATACTCGGTCTTTACATTTATCCACCTCTAAAAAAACAAGTCTCGTCCCCGAGACTAAAATCATTTTTTTTAAAGCAAAGGGGATGAAGTTTTAAATTCGGTGAGTCCGAGGACCATGTCCAAGGATCTTGTAATCGTCTCAATTGCGTCTTCTGAGATTCTCACAACATCCTAGTCACGGTCGTGACATCTCCAATTGGTCTTGTCAAGTGTGTAATAAGCGCCCTTATCACATCCTCGCTTCGACTTTTCGGAAGTATCACAACCCTAAAAGCATTATAGCGCCCGACTAGGTCTTAGCAAGCAATCTATAAGCGTCCCTATAAAATGCTTGTATCCACTTCGTAAGACGTCATAATGTAAATCCAGTTCGTGAATTCTCTAGGCATTCTGTAAATCGAAAGGTTGTCCTCCCCATCATTGAAACTCTCGACTTTTTTAAAACCCCAAGTTGACCATTTTTAAAACCGCTCAAAATCTTCAAATTCAATTTTTAATCAAGCAACTTTACATCAAAACAAGTCATATCGTTTCAAATCAAGATTTTGTCAAAAATCTTCCGAAAACCAAATCAGCTTCACACATACCAATCAATCAAATTCCGAGGGTAGGAGGTGGAGTCATCCACCTCTAAGGGCTAATCCCATATTCTCTTCCTAGGTTCCAAAATCATTCTTTCATCATTCACAACTCAACATGAACAAAAGTAAATCAACTCATCAACTCATAATATCATCAACCACCTCTCATATGGCAATCCTCAACATCAATCATGATAATCTCAACCAATCAACATCATAACCGCCTAACATGTTTACCAGTAATATAAAGCATACCATTCTTTCAAACAAATCAAAAGCAGCAACAAAATCTCAACGTCATATCACGAGTCATAAAGTGTATCTATATCATACCGAAGGCATCGCAAGTGTATCATTGAATTCTCATAATCATGCCAGCACACATGTCAAGAGATCAAAGAGGTTAGGTGTCATGGAGTCAGTACACTACTACAAGTCAGATCTCACAATCGCATCTCAACATCGCACACTTAGCATTCACGCACCATTATCTCATATATATAAGTCAGATTCATGATCCAAATCAATATTCATCATTTAACATCTCCTGATCATAATATAACATCATGCTCTCACATAGCGACATATCATTATTTCACGATTCATACAACACATCATAACATGCTTCTGGAACATCATAGTAGGATAGCAATGTACCACTATTTCATGATAATACTTGTCACTGTCAACTAGGTTTCAATATTGCATATCAACATGTAATATCAGGTCGTATCTGGTTTATCATGGTCGCTATCTAACATCATGCTAGTACATATTAGCTAATCACATAATCAAGGAAATTTTGCACATCATACACGTTAAAATAAAACGCAACCCCGCTCGCTCGTCCCTAACTCCCAAGCCAAAACCAATCCTCATCTAAACTCACCAACTCGGATAATATCCCCAAAGAACCCCAACTCATTTTGATACTCCAGTCTCACCCCTCATTTCACCAAGCGCTCTCACTAGCATTCCACCTCTAAGAATCCAACCCTCATCTCTGTTTTCACACCCGAGCACACTCTCACTCTATGTCCCCAATACGCCCTCCCCCCCACATGTCATTTCTTACATTTCTCACACTTCCCAAGATATCACAACATCATGCCCTGCTAACCACGCATCTTCAATAAAATCTTCTCGGTCACTACCTAACCAACCTATCTTAACTATACCCCCTCATCCAAGATTCACCTAGGAGCTCATCGAAATCATCAAGCATTACCTCTTATAATTCCCGAACCCACTCGGTCCAACCTAAGTCAACACTCCTCTTCTGCAACTTTCCATTACCACCGTCGATCATTCTAATCACTCAAAAACCTTTCTCCACTCTCTGACCGCTCAACCCAAAAGGACCTCACTCACATGTTCAAAGAAGAAGCACTCATGGACATTATTGCACATAAGGACTACATCATATCAATCAACATTTATCAATAGCATCATTAGCTCATCATTAAGCATTGCAACTTTGTTTTTAAAGTCTCAATCTACTGTCATGCCCAATAAGTATTGCAAAACATCATACATGAACCTAATCGAATCAATTAGCAAGTTTCATCATAATCTTAGCTAATAGACAGTTCAGATTCTCAGCATTTACAGTTCATACTCATAGACAAGGAATTTAGATCATGCTTAGCAACTCAGAAGAGCATCACATCAGTCATCATGGCACATTAGGATCGTAAGGCATCGAATCATATCATCATAGTCAACAGACAATCAAGCAACAGTCATCACATCAACAAGCAACTTTCAACATCAAGTCAGTGCAATATCATCATCAACAAGCTCAAAAAGGGTTATCAATTCGAATAGAGGACGCTCCCACTTGCAAGTCATACCGTACTCAACAATCGTAATCCTCAAAGCGAGCTCGTTCCGTCGACATTGTCGATCCTGAGGCTCGTGGGTTATGGGCCCACGCTTCCGCTGCGCTGCTCTATCGCTACTCGTCTTCCCGATCCCTTTTTCCATGCGGTCGCTCATCCAAGGTAACGCGTAGGAGTTTAAGTTAGCGGAGATAGGGGAGTGACAAGAGTGGACGACCCAATGTTTCTTTCGGAGACGGAATAGACCAAAGCTAAAGACGACATGACTAGAGACAAGACTCCGACTCGGGAATAGTAACGATGCCTTTATAGAGTCCATTAGGTTACAACTTGTGACAAACAAGCATGAATTCATTATGGAGCATATCAATCACAGAAAACCACACTAACATGTACCTACCTCGGGGCAACATTCGTATTCATATCAAAGACACAATCAAGTCCTACGCTGATGTATGTGAAGCAAGTTAACATTCTAGTATTCCATGGAAACAGATATGCCTAGCAACTTCAAGCAAGATAGACGGAACCAGCAATGATCATACATTAGGGCAAGCATGGAAAGGAATCATATGACGAGATACATTTAGAAAGCATGAGTCCTATATGATACTCGCGATACATGAGGTGATACAAGCATAGTCAAGAGTCATTAAGAGGAGTTCAACATAATATTCACGAAACATGAGGCGTCATCAAGGTAACAAGAAGGACATCATGGGTGCTAGATTATAATCATGCTAAGAAAGAACCATCATAGAGTACATATATGGTACGATAGCTGTCACATTATAGAACAAGCATGATATGAAATCATTCAGCAGGTCATATTGGAAGTCATAAGCTCCACATGATACTAATAGCACACATCGAACATAAGTACAACTAGAGTAATTCAACTAGGTTCATTCCGATATTCATGCGTCATGCAGGTGCAAAATCAGGATATAGAGTGATGTGTGATCAAGCGAGGTGTCAAATCATACATTCATGGAAGCACGAGAGACTATCATAGGGTAGTAGAGGGATACCACCGAGCGAAAACAGGTGAACATCCTAGAATTAACCATCACGGAAAGCAAGTTGATCATCGAATTCAACATCAATTTAATCGGGGCGAGTGGAACATTTTAAGATGAGAGAAAAGGGAAGAGTCACACTATCATGGGCCTAGCTCGAGAGAGAGTCAACAATAACGTAGGCAATGTAGAATTTGCACAAGACACAACCAAGGGCCCGACATGTTACTAAGGGCTCAATATAACATATGATACATACATGCACTTGATTGATTACTCGATACTAAGTAAGACTTCAATTCAATCACATTCCAATAGTATAGAAGCATGAGCAAGTTTAACGATGCATAACACAAGTTTAAATAATGGGCAACATAATTAGAATACGGGGCACGAGTACAAATCAACACATACTAGGGTAAACATGCATTCACCAAGACTCCATTATGCCACCAAATCTCCGTTCAACCCAACTAACACACACAATATTAACTTGCAAAGTAATCAACAATAGTTAATCTGACGAAGACGAAATAGATGGGCATGATATAGATTCTTGTCATAAAGGAATAATGAACATCGACATGTCATCATCCAGCATGTTTAAGGAGGTCATTTAAAAACATTCATACCAAGAAGAGTTGATCACACTATCATGGACCTAATTCAGAAAAGTAGCAATCATATAGACTCGTACCATGTGGTTCATGTTTCTAATTAACCATACGATCAACAGGCCAAGTAGACATGCGATGACAACATATAATTATGATAGAGGGCAAGACACAAAACGAGACTTAAGCAATATGACCAGCATGGATACAAGGTGTCATACAACCACGAATTTACATTAAGGATCATCATCATAACAGGTACTGAGGATTACGTAGCATACAAGGCATGTCGACATGAAATTATAACATGTATCCATCAAGTAAGGGACTCACTCTATCATGATATTAGAACCGAACTATCACGCTATCATGAACCTATTCACAGGAAGGACATCAATTGTACAACTTCCTAACATATGACATCCATAATCGTGCCCTAGTATGACAATGTAATATACTAAACAGATCATGTCGGGATGATATGGACATAATAAATGTAGTTCGAACCTATACAATGGTCATCACGAGCATCAAGGCACATAAGCACAAATTCACACTAAGGATCAATTATAGGTCAAGGAGTAGTGCATATAGAATCACGCAATCATGAACAGGGCAATCAAGATAACCCGATAGAGATCCATAAGGGCAACATTGACTCTTCCTAACTGACTCATCACCCATCTTTCCCGTGAAACTCGGATACGACTTTTCATGACAAGAGGACACTGATGGATTGTCATAAGAATCTATAAGGACAACCTCGTAAACATCTCACTCTCTAACTCGGAATTTCATCAAGGGCCGCCTTTCAACATTCTCCCGGACAACCTTTATATTCAATCATGATTACCGACACCATGTGTTTACCAACCCAATTCCCGTGGAAGACCGATATTCGAAGGGAGGACTCGATTGAATTGTCAAAAGGGTTCATAAGGAAAGGGACGGTTCCACAAAGGCTGAGCTTAACCATATAAGAGGAAGGGTACTCCCGCTATCCCGTTCGCACAGATCGTTCAATATTCAATAAGTAGTTAGGCATATCAAGCACTCAACATAGAGTCAGTCAATGACAATTATAACGACCTCCTTGGAACCCTCCGGACCCAGCTGTAAAGAACAAGCTAGTATTTTGCCTACCCATTTCCGACTACATCCAATAGGGATGGTCTAGCGCCTTTTCTACCCACTCGATCCCTTATTAGTCGGTTCTCCTCTTTTATCATAAGCCAAGTTCATATTTAGTCCAATTGAGTTAGACATATTAAGTTCATTTTGCCCCTTTAAAACGCTTTCAAATCTTCGAAATCTATGGGCGGTTTTCCAAAACATACACCCGACCCTTGCGTACCCGAATTGCACAACCTGGCTCTGATACCAACTTTGTAACGGCCCGGATATAAATATCCGGGATACGTTTCGAAGGTCGGATACCTTCGTTCGGATGTTGCAATTCAGGTACGGGTCGAGGTTTCAAACCTCTAATCAGTCGAAGTCTCAGAAATACAATTTAAACGAAAGTAAAGCGGAAGTACGGTTTAGATACAAAAGTCACGGCAGAGCCGGGTCAAAACCAAAACAAGTCGGTGATTGCCATTTGTCAAGTTATAATATATTAGCCGAATTCTTCGATTCGCCAAAAGATTTCCCCGTCACAAAAGCATGGAGCAACAAGAGCGGTACCTAACATTATCCACGAAGTCAAGCCTGGTGATCGCCTGCGGGTCCTCTGACCGCGCTGAGGCCACATAACATGCCTATGCCTAAATAAAAGATGACTAATGCGGTACAAGATTTAAATCACACTATCATGCCCCTAGTATATATAATATGCGGAAAAGAACTATAAAGAGCCCAAGACAATGCCAAGTGGCATATCCCTCTCCTACCTCTGCACCCCTTCCCGTTAGTGCAGAGACTGGCCAGTTCGTTGCTATAGCATAGCATATCCTCGTGGTGGTGCACTCACCCACGGTATCATCATCATAACATATATAAAAAAAAATATGTAATCTTGCCCGATGGTGTTGGGCTATCATCATGCTCATGTCGACTCGATAGACTCAGGGCACCCGATGGGGCTGGGCTACCTTATGACCCTAGCAAAGACTCTAGGACTATCACAGATAACGGCCGTTCTGTTTCAAACACACAAAGTAAACACATGCTCAGTTCAATGCAATCCTAGCATGATACTACATGGCATGCTTTAATATGCAACAAAACTACACATTACATGACACATCAGGCAGGAGGTCCAGGTTACTGAGTAAGTCCCGTAGGATACTTACCTGTTAATGCAGAACAGCAAGATAACACAAGCAAGGGCCCAAATGCAAGTCCAAAGCAATCCAAAAGCAATACACACCTATCATCAAGTCATACCCATAAGCTACCAGACCAACATTCATACACACGAACCCAAGTTCTCAACATTCTCAAAACCGACAGATAGTAAAACCGTTTTCCCAAAATCTTCCCGATACGATCAAATCGACTAAAATCATTCTTCAATTAAACTCATTGATAAAATCATTCCAACCATAATTTCAAACTTATAAATCCCAATTAAGTCAACTCATATTCAAAATACTTTCTCAATCATACTTGGCCAAATTCCGACATTAAACATTTAAGCCTTAAAGTCAATTTCCCAAAATCATGTTATAAAATAATTTTGGCATGTTTCTTATTTCAAAAACATTATAAATAAATTCCAATATTAAATCATCAAAATAATTCTAAGCTCACAAATAATACTTATAAATCAAAACCAACAATTTACTTTAAAATCCTAGCTCACATAGTTAAATCCTCTTAAAATGCATCAATTAAATAAGCCAATCAATATAATCTTAAAACAATATACGATATATAACGATTAATTTTCCAGAATTTATAAAAATCCCAAAATAATAATATTCAAATAATTCAACACTTGTTATCCATAAAATCTCAAACAATCCATAAATGTATACATAACCCAATATCAATTATTATTACTTTTAAAACCTTTTAAATATATTAAAATATTTCAGAATATATAAATATATAATCATTTTCCAAAATCAGAAAAAAAAATAATAACATATACACATATACACATATATATATATAAACACTACCGAAAAAAATAAATAAAACAACAACCCCAAATATATATAACCAATTCAAAAATCAAAACCAGCCCAACCCTAAAGCCCTAACCCGAGTCCGGATCCGAGAGCTGAGGCCCAACCCAGAAGAAATGAAGAGAACCCAGCCCGGAAACCCAAACCCGGATACCCTATCCGGATACAACAAGAAGAGGGAGGGGGGGATCCGGATGGAAGATGTGATATAACCCATATGAAAGAAAACAGACCCAGCCCAACCCATGAAAATCAGGCTCAAGGAGGCAGAAGCTTCTTCTTCCCCATAGACGAACAGAGCTCTGCTCGCTCTCGTTGGAACCGAAGGAAAGGAGGAAGAATCCCAGGTCTCCAAGGCTCCTTTCCGACTCAAATTTCACCCACAACATCGACAAAACATTCCGACCTCAACCGACCCTAGAAGACCAAAACGAGAGTAAGAGGAAGGAGGAAGAGGAAGCTCACCGTGGGCTCGAAGGTTCGCCGGAAATCTTCGTCGGAGGTCGTTCAAGCTCTTTGGAGGTGTGGGGCTGCGATTCTCGGCCTAGAATGAAGGTAGGGGTTATAAAGGAGAATTTTTACGATGTTTGAGGACGAGGGAGGAGGGAGTCGAGCTTACCACGCTTGGATCGGAAAACAGGGAAGGGGAAGAAGAAAGGGGCGGCGTCGGTGCTCAGCTGGGCTGCGTCGGAGGCCTGCTGCTGCTGCTGCTCCGTGGCGCCGAGGAGAGTTGTTGCTGCGATCTCGGACTCGGAGCTGCTGAAGGACGCGGCTGGCTTATTCCGAAGGAACAGGGGAGATGGAATGGTGGTGATGATGTTGGTGTGGTGGCTCGGTGACATAGATGGAGGTGAGGGGTGGCGCTGGCTGGTGCCCGGGAGGTGCCAAGGAGGAGGAGGGAGATGTTGGGTTGTTGGGGGTCTGAGATTCTGTATGTGGAGGGGTGAAAGAAAACAAAGAAATGGGCAGAAGAGGGTGTGAGTTTGGCGTGAGGGGAGTGGGTTGGTGGTCTGTGTTGGGTGAGGGAGAAGAGACAAAGTGAGGGAGGAGGGGACCAACACTTCTGCAACAGAAAACCGGGGGAGAGAGAGAGAAAAAAAAAAGAGAAAAAGAAAAGAAAAGGGGAAAGAAATAAAAGAATTGGGTCCACTAAAGAATTCAAATTAGCGGAAAAACTCGAAACCCGCTCGCCCGACCGAATCCCGACTAATTCAAATATAAATAAAATTTAATTTACTAATCTCAATATAACGGAATTAAATTAATTTCAATCAAAACTCGGAGTTTAAATTAATCTTTATTAATACTCGATCTTGAAAGCGAAAATCGAATCCCGTCAGAATCTGAAATTTAAATGATGCCGGAATAACTAAAAATTCAAAACTTACGCTCGAGAACGGGTTTTATTCCACTTTTACAAATTGACTTTAATAATAATTATTTAATTAAAATAATCATAATATATAAATATACTCGGTCTTTACACTCTTTTTTACCATAAAAGAAATCTACATGTAAATCTTTATATATTATAAATATCTAATCTATATATCTATATATACTACTTAAATATAAGCCTTTCTGATGATGTGACACAACCAATTATCATTTTTTATATTGGTTATACTACATCATATTTAAACAAAGTTACAATGTTATTCTTATTATTTTTACTGAATGATTTAAATATTTATATTTATGTATTATACTTTTACATGAGATTTTTTAAAAAATAATTTTTTGAGATATTTATAAGATATGTTTATGATAAAGATTTTTACGAATTATATCTTAACTTTTATTTATACTCCGTATTTTATGATATCAATTTTTTTATATTATTAAGATTTTATTTAAAAAATCGTGTCATAAATTGTACTAGTAACTTCTTAATTATTTACTCTTTCTGTCCATATAGCTTCAGAGACAACACTCTTTTCCTACCAAAAAGGCAGATTAACCACATTTTTCCTCGCATTATTTATGTCTTTCACATTATAAGGTGCATTGCATTTGCCCACATATCATATCTTTCTCTTATTTAAAATAGACGATTGTTTAACACATGACACTAGTTTTAAAAAAAAAACATCCAACTTTTCTAAAAACATCATGATTATACTAATTTTTTTGTATAAATTAAAGTTTACTATTATATATTGTTTACTACACAATTTAAACAATTCAAAAATTTTACAAAATCAACAACACACAAATTAATACAAATTATATATATATAATACAAATTATATATTTAAATATATAGTACAAAGAAATAAAAAAAAACTCATATATCTATTATTAATTAAATTTTATCCATTAAACAATCTATAGTATAATGTATGATATCTTGTGCTATTTTATCTTCTAGAACTTGGATAATATTGATTAATTCTCACATACAGAAGTATCGTTATTTTAAAAAAGCTAATCACTCATTCAACTCTCGTTCAAGTCAGCTGAATTCCACGTAGTCAATAAAGAACTTTTATTTAAATAATTGTAATTTTTCTTCTTCTTTTCTTCATAAAGTCCTTCCATGTGCAGTGTGCAAAGTACCTGTCCGTGTAACAACTTATTGTTTAAAAAATCGCATTTTATTTATTTCTATATCCTCTTTAAAATCATTCATGGCACAAACTTTAATTTTATCTCAAAATTGACACCCGTCTCATCTAGTTTTGGCCTTCGTCGGGTAAAAATGTGTGTACCGCCTATCTTATTTTGTGCAATATTCACTAATTAGTTAATAGTAGTTGTTATAAATTTATAATCCATATCATTTTCAAATGATTAATAAAATAAATTATCAGCCGCTGGTTTGCGTGAAGCAATACCCATTAGTAAAATAATAATGATTGTTATAATAATAATAATAATAATAATAATAATAATAATAATAATAATAATAATAATAATAATAATAAAATTAAGGGATGTGAGGAAGAAGAGGGTTAGTCGATGGAGACCTTCGATTTGACCATAAAATTAGTTTTAAAAATTAATTAAAAATAATATTTTATATAATTTTAAACTCTTAAAATTATGCTAAAAAAGTTTTAAAAATTATATTTTCAACATATGGAGTATTTACTTTATGAACCAAATCCTATTTCAGTCGGATCTAAAAAATTGAATTAGAAAAGGATTTTCGGCAGAATATTAAATATTTTTCTTAATTATAGTAAAAAAGTTTTTTGTTTTTCAATCTATTATATATATTTATATATATATATAATAATAATAAATCATATGTACGGTGTATTATGTTAACAAATCTCATTCATTAAATTAATAAGATCAACAGATGAGATTAAAAGTAATTTTTTATTATTCGATGGTAATGGATCATTATTCATTGGGATGAGTTATTTGATGGTATTGGACAATTATTTAGGGCTCATTTGGTTGAATGCGGGAAGTACAATTCCTGGGAACTTACTTCCAATGAATTGAATTCCCGTGAAATGTACTTCCCATGAATTGAAAAAAGTCGTTTGGTTGAATTATGTTTTTTACAAATATAAATAGGAAAATAAAAAAAATAACATTAAAAAATGTGGAAGTTGAACTTATCTAGTCCCCCTAGGTAAGTGAACTTCCTACGATTTGGAGGAATTGAAATTCCTGGAAAGTTGAATTTTTGTGTTTTTCTGTCACCAAACACAGGAATATATTCTACTTCCTGGGTTTTTAAACTTCCTGGGTTTTTAACTGAGTAGCCAAACGAGGCCTTATTAGAATAAAAATTTTAAAAATATATTTTTTTATATAGACGAATAATTATATTGTTATAAATAAATAATAATGTGAAAACGAACGAATAATCATAAGAAAATAAACGAATAAATTTTGCTTATACAATAAGACATGAGTACACCGAAATCAACCAATATATATAATTGAATTATTTTCTTTTTAAAAATAGCGCATTTTTTATTCAGTTTTTTTTAACTACCCGCACTATTGAATAACATTTGGATGTGCTTTTCACATTCGACAAGAAAATGAGTGATTTCGGATTTTCTTTTTGTTTTTTGTTTTTATGGTTGTATTATGACGGTAGCCCGTATGCCGATTTCTCTCGGCCTCTCGTTTTTCCAGATTTCTGTTATTATCTGGGAATTCGAATTCTTTTTGTTAAAAAAATAATAATAAAATAAAATGAGTGATTCTAATTATTAAAGGAAGGAACCTACAATTGTACAGTACTACGTAATGTAAATCTCATTGTAGTGTGAAGAGTCAACCGTAAGTATTTTTAACTTCAAAATATTTATTCACTTAAGGCTGAATAGCAATACAGTAATAACTTTATCGCTTGTTCCATGGTAAAATCATTTGAACAATGAAATAATCATTCACCCCACTAAATTAAACAAGTTAAAGAATGATTTAGTATATGAGGTTTCATGAGTCGAATTCCGGAGAGTTGATATCTCCATACCAAAAAAAAAAGAAAAAATTTTTCCATTTGAAAAATACCAACATTCGCAACTTATTTACGTTTTTTTAATACATATAGGCATGTATTTTGACTATTATAATAAGAGATGGAGATTTAAACTCATACTCCATAACGTAAAAGGACATTATGGTTGGTATTCGCAACTTATTTACGTTTTTTTAATACATATAGGCATGTATTTTGACTATTATAATAAGAGATGGAGATTTAAACTCATACTCCATAACGTAAAAGGACATTATGGAGTATCAATTTAAAAGGACGTTAGGTCATGTTTTTGTAAAAAGACGGAGTATTTAGACTATTATAATAAGAGACGGTCTGATTACCAGTTTCTGATGTCGGTATATCCTATCAACACCGGCTTCTAGAGCCAACAAAAATTGTCGAGCTAGAGGGGTACGTACTGCAGGTTTGGGAGGGCTGCTAGAAGGCATTGGTGGGTGTTGGGTGGTTGCCGACTTCGACAGTTGGAGTTGACATGATATTTTTACAAAAACACATAAATTTTTAAATTTTAAAAATATCCCTGATAAAATTTGGTTTCTTTCAAAACACGGTTATGTATAAAAAAAAATACAAATGTAAAAAAATAAATAGAAACCTTCTCTTTTTTTTTCAAAATTTAAATTTTGAAAATAAATAAATCCATTTGATTATTATTTTGATAAGCATATTAATGATTTAAAAGAAATGAAAGTAAGCGTCAATAATTTATATTTCATTCCATGTAAATAGTGTGTGTATATATATATATATATATATATTATATCTATTTTTTCACATTATGTATTCATAAATATACCATATTTATTATATATTCTAGTGACTCTAGTATTGATAATTTTATTTACATGTGTAAAATATTAGCGATATGAATTTTAAAGGAAAGTAATTAAATGTTATTCCTAATACATTATGGAAACAAATGAAAAATATTTTACTAATATAGTTACCAAAAAATTCTCTAAAATATACATGACAAATATTGATTGGATGTGTAGAATTATATAATTTATATAAATATAACTAGTTTATGTGTAGAATTGTTGAGGCACCTATTGATACATGACATAAATTGCAACCAAGATCCTTTACTTCACTTCCTACACCAAAAAAATTATTTAAATTTAAAAAATTATATTCACAATTTAAACAAAATATGTTTATAAATTTTTATCTTGAAAAATTGTGTTTTGAAAAAATTTAAAAATAAATATTTGAAAAAATTTCTTTTTAATTTTTTAAAAAATATAAAACATAATTTAAAAATAAAAGTTTATAAACATATAGTTTAAAATGATAATATAATTTGTAAAAAAATTAAAGATATATTTTAAGATAAATGAATTAGTATAGGAAGGAAGTGGTGTAAAAAATGAAGTAGGGAATGTTTGATGACTTAAATTTAACATGAATAGTACATTCGTACTCAATTTGCAACCCTTTAAAATTAATTTTGGGTGCACAAATAATTGTTTTGGGGGTTGAAAACTTGAAATAATGAATCCATGTTTTTGTAATCATAAATGAACACATCAAAACCGTTGTTGTGAAAAAGGTCAGGATTGACCGGTGATGGGTAATTTACCTAATTGCATAGCATAATTTTGTGAGAGTGAAGACCCGCGGATTCGTGGAATGTATGTGAAGAGGAGGGAAATGGACAACCGAAGGGACCTAGAAAGATAGAGACTTGAAGAATGAGAAGAAGAAGAAGATACAAATGGAGAATGGTCAAACTTTTGTTCGTTTGAGCAAGTCTGGTCAATCTCTCTTAAACTCCACCTTCTCTCTTTCCTCATTTCTCCTCCTCCTCCTCCTCCTCCCTCTTGTTCTTCCCCAAAACCCTTGTTCATTCTTCACAGATTCAGCTCGGATAGAGCCCAAGATTTGCTTTCTTTGATTGTTCTTCAGATTGGGGATTTTCCATTTTTTGCCGTGCTTTCTAAATTGGGGTTTGGAACTTGCAAGAAACCTTGTCTGCTGATTGATTCCTCGGAGCTCCTTTGGTGTTTTTATGGAAGTAAGTGGCTTCAAAGCAATTCCCTTTTCTACCCCTTTGGGTGGTTTGTGAGTATCTTTTCAGCTTTGATTTGTCTGTTGATCCTTTCTTTCTCATGGGTATGCAAAAAATTGAGCTTTTTGTAGAGGTCCTTCCCCTAAATGGGTCCTCTGGGTATTTGTATAGGGATGTTGCTTGTTGATGCACATATCTGTTGGCTTTTGCTTGTGGGTCTTCAGATTCTGGTTTTTGTATACTCTTTATACTGTATAAAATAGTGGATTTGATCAAACTGAAAGTTCACAAACACAACATGAGTCCAGAAGTTTAAAGCTAATCGTGGTTGCTGTCTCCTTGTTGCATCTTTAGACTGAATTGCTTCCATTATACAGCAAAGATGGCTGTCTTTATGTTTGTTGCTGTCATTTGTTCACTGTGAATGATTAAATCAGATCAGTAATATAAACTTTTCACTTTTATAATGCTTAGGGGATGCTCTTTTTTGGTCTGATTCTTTGTGCTTTGCTGCTCAAATTTGACATTTTTTACTACCTAATAATAAAGATTTGAGACCCTTTTACCTAGACCTTATAATGAAAGGGGATTGACTGGTACCCTTGAACTTTTGTTGACATATTTGCTTTTAGTGGTCCTTATTGCTCTTCACTGTTGATTGTTAGTTGTCAGTGATCAATTTCTCATACATATGTATTGAGCTTGTATGGTATAAAGATCAAGCTGTCCTTGTTTCTTAAGTTTGTAATGTTGCTTTCAGATTAGGTGTGAAATCAATGAGTCTTTGTATGTTATGACCACTTTGGTGGTCACTGATAGAAAGAAAACTAACCTTTTCTTTCCCTGTGTTTCAGCAACCAAATGTACCAAGGATCAGCTCCAGGGCTGCTGAGGAGCCCAAGCAGCACAAGTTTGACAATCCTAGTAAAACTAGGACTAACCCAATTGAGTCTCAGATGAACCGTAATCTGGGTCCTGCTCAGGCAAGCAAACCGAACCCTCCTCCTGTGGCCAAGCCTCGGGAAGGTGGTCAATTTAAGAAGGTTGATGATGCTGTTCCAAGACCCGATAATGCAAGTCTTAGGCCTACTGACTCTCATCAGCGACATGGAGGACGTGGTATGAACTCGGCTGATTCTCAAGCTAAACCACATGGAGTAAGGTCTGCTGGAGCATCAGTTGAGCATTCCCCTCTCCATCATAGGACGGGAGGAAGAGGTTCCAGTAGCCAGCCTTCTTCCTCTGACAGCTTGCCCGGTGCATCCGGGAGGCCTCGAACCAGGCAACCTGGCCGTCCATCTTCAAATGTAAGTCCTGTTTTGTTCAGTTATTCAATTCTTGATCGTCTTAAATACCGTAAAAGAAACTAATTATCTCCAGCCTCTAGCTCAAATAACCACAAAAGACTGTCATGGAAATGGCATTGCAGTTGTTTGAATCAAACTAAAAACTTTTTAGTGATATGGATTGAATCTGTAACCTTGCTTTATTTTTTTTTTCTGTTTTTGGTACATGAAGTCATGAACTAGTCTAGGATTCGAGTTCCTGCTAATAATCAACAAGAATTAGAAATACTTATGAACAAAGTGTTAGTAATTCGATTCCTGTTACAATTGATCTGATCATTTGCAGCAACCTGTGGGAGGTCCAACTGTTCCTGAATTTGGGGCTTGGAACAAGAACCCTGAACAGGCTGAAGGCTACACTGATGTCTTCAACCAAGTTTTAACGGATAAGAAGACGCCTGGTCGTAATGCTAGCAATTCAACGCCTCGTAATCCTACTCGCAATCCTAAGAAAACCGAGGTATACTTATCTCCATTAGCCACATTATTAATTTATTGGGTAATCTTGTTACTTGCACCCGATAGCCTAATTCTTTCCGTCGGTTATGATACGAGCTTCATGCCATTTTCTCCACCCTTGCTTTGTTCTTTGACAGGGAAGCTGCTTCTTGCGTTTCTTTAGATGCTTCTCTTCTGAGGGCTAAGACGGTTTTCACTAGAGAACAAAGGAGGTGTGTAGAGCTTCATCAAGGCAAGAAATGTGCACAACAAAACCTCTTTCTCTCCCAATGCTTTTTGAGTGTTTATTTTGTTAGTGATTATGCAGGTTAAGTAGCCATCAAACTCTAAAGATGGCAACCATTCATATTCTTTAATTTGACTGCAAAATGATATATTTGCTCAAGAGGTTTTGGAGCTCCTAGTTCATGTGACTTGAGATTGAGATTAGTGTGTATATGCCCCTCATGTTGATTTTGTTTAAAACTTGAAAAAATAAGCACACATTTTCAACCTTATATTGTCTATCAAAGGCTCAAAGCCTCAAACAGCTTTGTTGCTGTTTTTATAGGCAAAATGACCTTTCACAAATACCACCTTATTTAAGTCATTTTGCAAAAACCACCCCTTACTTTGAAAATTACAATTACACATCTTAAAGCAAGTCCAACATATTTGGTAAAAAATCTCTAAAATAGATATTAAAATATCAAAATCTCTAAAAAAAAATCCATTCCAACTCCAATAGTTTTTCTATTTTACAAATTTTCACATTTATTAAAGACTATAATAAATAAATACATTTACTAAAGATATTTAATTCTACATTTCTAAAAACTTCATCTATATACTATATTAAAAGAGAAGCATTTATGCCACATGTCTTCTCCATGTTCAAAGTTATTTTTGGAAAATTATTTACATAATATCATTTATTATGACAACTATATTTTCTAATATTATTTTTTGTGGAAAATTTTATAATATTAACTACCCAATATTATTGATGTTACATTTTTTAACCAATGAGATTAATTCAAATCTTTTATCTTTCACTATTTATTATTTATTTTTCTCTTTATCTCTTTAACCCAGTTGTATTTTTTCGATTATTTTTAACACATTTACTAATCATCTATATACTATATTAAAAGAGAAGCATTTATGCCACATGTCTTCTCCATGTTCAAAGTTATTTTTGAAAAATTATTTACATAATATCATTTATTATGACAACTATATTTTCTAATATTATTTTTTGTGGAAAATTTTATAATATTAACTACCCAATATTATTGATGTTACATTTTTTAACCAATGAGATTAATTCAAATCTTTTATCTTTCACTATTTATTATTTATTTTTCTCTTTATCTCTTTAACCCAGTTGTATTTTTTCGATTATTTTTAACACATTTACTAATCATCTATATATACTATATTAAAAGAGAAGCATTTATGCCACATGTCTTCTCCATGTTCAAAGTTATTTTTGAAAAATTATTTACATAATATCATTTATTATGACAACTATATTTTCTAATATTATTTTTTGTGGAAAATTTTATAATATTAACTACCCAATATTATTGATGTTACATTTTTTAACCAATGAGATTAATTCAAATCTTTTATCTTTCACTATTTATTATTTATTTTTCTCTTTATCTCTTTAACCCAGTTGTATTTTTTCGATTAGTTTTAACACATTTACTAATCATCTATATACTATATTAAAAGAGAAGCATTTATGCCACATGTCTTCTCCATGTTCAAAGTTATTTTTGGAAAATTATTTACATAATATCATTTATTATGACAACTATATTTTCTAATATTATTTTTTGTGTAAAATTTTATAATATTAACTACCCAATATTATTGATGTTACATTTTTTAACTAATGAGATTAATTCAAATCTTTTATCTTTCACTATTTATTATTTATTTTTCTCTTTATCTCTTTAACCCAGTTGTATTTTTTCGATTATTTTTAACACATTTACTAATCATCTATATACTATATTAAAAGAGAAGCATTTATGCCACATGTCTTCTCCATGTTCAAAGTTATTTTTGAAAAATTATTTACATAATATCATTTATTATGACAACTATATTTTCTAATATTATTTTTTGTGGAAAATTTTATAATATTAACTACCCAATATTATTGATGTTACATTTTTTAACCAATGAGATTAATTCAAATCTTTTATCTTTAACTATTTATTATTTGTTTTTCTCTTTATCTCTTTAACCCAGTTGTATTTTTTCGATTATTTTTAACACATTTACTAATCATCTATATACTATATTAAAAGAGAAGCATTTATGCCACATGTCTTCTCCATGTTCAAAGTTATTTTTGAAAAATTATTTACATAATATCATTTATTATGACAACTATATTTTCTAATATTATTTTTTGTGGAAAATTTTATAATATTAACTACCCAATATTATTGATGTTACATTTTTTAACCAATGAGATTAATTCAAATCTTTTATCTTTCACTATTTATTATTTATTTTTCTCTTTATCTCTTTAACCCAGTTGTATTTTTTCGATTATTTTTAACACATTTACTAATCAATAGGTTTAATTCAAAATATTATATTAAATTTAATGTTTGTGATTAATCTATATCTAAATATTATTCATAAAAAAACCGCGTCATGGTGCGGGGATGGTACTAGTTTAACCTTAATTCTAATAGTTAGCCTCTCATTTGTTGGTGAACTAATATATGTTACCCATGCTTTGGCACGACATATTATTATTATTATTATTATTATTATTATTATTATTATTATTATTATTATTATTATTATTATTATTATTATATTCTCACATGACATTTTTTTAAAACAAACTCTAGTGATAAATTTGATATTTATTTTTAAATGGTATTAGTGTTAAATTTATATTGTTACTATAAAAGTTATCATAAAATTGGATAAAATATTATTCAAATTTAATCTTATTATTTTCAATTGATTAATATATATTTTATTAGAAACTAGATTGGTGACTGATCATATATGATTAATTAATTAAATTAATTAACTAATAAGGCTTACTTTATAATTTATAAAAATAAAATCATTCCAATATGAGTTATGTGTTCAAGTGAATATTTTTTGAAGTGAAAGTTATATATATAGAAAAAATTTTAATGTGAATTTTATAGCATTAAATTGGATGAAATTAATTATGCTATTTTATTTATAAAAGGTAACATGGAATTATGATGTTTTTTTATCTATCTATATTGATTTAACATAATTAATTTATATATTATATCAAATCATATCAATTTTTTTTATTAATTTTTAAAAATAATTATATTTTTATTACTAATAAGTACGTATGAAATTATAATTTTTTTTCTATATTATGAGTGAAAATGACCGTCATTAAATTTTATGAGTACAAGTGAACATTAAATTATAAAAATCAACTTCTCTTCCTATAAATTTAGAGATTTTTTCACTTTTTCTCCATCCATTTATCTATTTTAAAAATAAGTTTAGAGAAGTCATTGTCGACAAAAAAAAAAAAAAAAAAAAAAGGCTCTTACCTACTACATTAAAACTTCAAAAATTAATGGTTTGGTTTTGGCTTTTGGGGGCAGTTTTGGCAAATAGGGATCAGATGGTAAAGAGGTGGGTGCCCAATTTGTCGTAACCAGGCTTGAGCTGAGCACCCCTCTTGCATTTTATAATATGCAAGTAATGACCACTCCTCATATCCCATTGTACTGCCTGAAGGATCATACCTTTAATATCTCTGCAATCTAACTCTTTATAACAACTTTACCCACTCCCCTCTCTCATTTTCTTCGATGTGGGAATCAACTTGGCTTAATAAAGTAAAATAAGGGCTAATTAAGTGCAAATAAAGTAATTATACTTGGTTGGCTAAACTGATTTTGATCGCATTGTTCATCAACCCTTCCACTGAGTCAAACGGAAACATTCTCTCGAATAGTTTAGGAGATGGATGCATACATTTAAACCCCCTTGCCTTGAAAGAGGTCTATTGGGGATGCAAAACGAGACATTCGTGCAACGAGACCTTACAATACTTAGACGAAATCAAGACCTATATTTGGTTAATTAAGGGGTAGGATACAGAATTTGTCAAGAATGTAGATCATCTTGCTAAATGTAAATTGCATTATTGAGCCTTAAAAGATGGCTTCTTCCAGCTCTCCACACTCAGAAGCTACACCACCAAAGGCACCTTCGGCCCCTTGGCTAGTCGCGTCGCACAAGCCGTGAACCCGAAGCTCGGAGTTGTCCTGCAATCCAGCACCAGAACGTCGCCTTCTCGTCTCTGAAAGGTTCATTCAAGCTCAACATTTTCAACACCAATTTTGGCTGAAAATGACAGAACAGGTAGCAACAAGATATATGGCTTACTCTTGCTAATTATTTCAAGCCTCGTCCTCTCCAAGAACTCGTCCCATTCGAGTTGTTTGAGCTCCCTCTTATCCTCCTCTGGAAGCTCGTAATTCGGCTCCCTCCCACACATAAATGCAGCTCTACCAAACAAAATAAGAACACCAATTAGTAACAATCTCATCTTTTTGAGCACAAAAGTTAAGCCCTTGAGTTCATTTATACATCATTCCAAACATCAAGCACGAAAATCCGTCATGTTATAGAACAAAATTATCATATGAGGAGGTCCGTTTGATATCCAAATTGTGCAGCATTCCTCAAAGAGAGTGAGTATACCTGTCGTATAGCCGAGCTGCCTCTGCCTGTGACCCAACGGTGCCAAGATGAATCTGCTTCTTGTCGACTTTGATGGCTGCTTGCCACTTCATGTTCTTGAAATACACTCCTCTCAACGCGCACCACTGATCTTGTTCATGGGATTGCTTCCTTCTGTATCGCCTCCTAAGCTTCGCCTCTTGATCTACGAAACAGCAAACGTAGTCTCAACATGACATGCTGTTTTCTATCCTCCCTTGTCATACGAAAAAGACGAACCTGGGGATGGCTGGTCATGCAGTTTACGCGACAAGGTAGAGCCATGGACACTTGTTTGAGTGCTTCGCTGCATTGATGAGCTAGATCCTACCATAGGCGAATTGGCGATCTGGGGAGATGACATGTATATCGGTCAGTCAAGAAGCTACATATATAGAAGCTACATAGAAAGCAAAGGATACCTCTTCGTATTGTTTCATTTTGTCGGTTGAGGCCATTGGAAGTGTATTCACCGGATCTGCAGGGGAAGTGCCAAATTGAGCAACACCTTCGTCGTCAAAGTACATAGGAAAGGGCACGACAGAAGAGTTCGGAAGTCCTATGTACAGGCAACAAGAAAGAACACAGGATGAGTGAATTCTTCCTAGAACAAACGAAAGGCGACGTTTTAATCTGCATAAAGGAGTGTTCATACCCGAGCATAGTCCTAAGAGTCTGCGCCTTCTTAAGCTCACCATTGTTAATCTGTAACAACACATAAATCATTCCTTTCCATTACATAGCAAGTAACATATTATACACAATTTCGTATATCATGATCCTAGATGGAAAATGTAAAGAACAGAACTCTTATGCAATAGCAATGGCAAGGAAGCAACTCGAGCTAGTAGCACAAGGATAACAACAAACATAAATCCTAGAACAAGCCATCTAGAATTTGTTGAGAGGGTGTTTCCGAGCGACCCAGAAAGCTACAGCACCGAAAGGCAAAGGGATAATGAGCGAATGGCAAACAAACAAAGGTAAATAGAGGTCAACACAATTTGGAACAATGCAAAACAAACAAATGCACACAAAGTAATTAAGAGGACTAACTCAAATGAACATCTAACCTTGTTATAAGTTAACAATTCAAAACTAACAATATGCAAATCACATTGATCACCCAAAAAAAACCTCTTGAGAGCAAAAATCTGATGTGCCTCCATTTTTTGAAAATTCAAAGTCCTCTACAAGTCAACCCTTTCAAGCTTCACCTAACCCACCTCAAAAATGAACTCACCACCACCTTCATGGAAATGGCACTTAAATGGAGAATGAGAAACCACAAACTCATAACAGAACAAGGAAATTAAAAACTCCTTTAACAAAGTTATTAAAAAAAAACAAAATTAAGGACATGTTTGGTAGCACTCCAACCATAAATTTTGTTTTTTAAAATGAAAAACAGTCTACCATTAAGAGAAAAAGGATCCATTGTAGATCAACAGAAGCTTAAGACATGATTTGGAAGAATGCCCATGAAACAAAAGCCGAATTCGACACCGAAACCTTAACCAATTTGAAGAGCAATCAACATATAGAGCATAAAAGAAATAAGAGGGCACTGAAAGAGAAGTGGAAATACCAGAGAGGGTGACAAAATTAAGAAGCAGGTGTAAAGGAGAATCAAAAAGGGGGAATCTTATGAAAATCTGGGTAGCTGGGGTGATGAATATATGAGAGCAAATAATGTGGAAGGTGGCATGGCAACTGGATTAACTAAAAGGAAAATACAATATTAAAATAAAAAGGGTGAAGAGAGAAAGACAAAGAGGGCAATAGTTGAAAGCTCATGCATCTACCACCACCTTTTTCTTTGCTCATCTTCCTCTATCTCTCTCAATGAATTCATACATGAAAATTTTCACAAAACCACCCTTATTTTCTTCTTAGACACAAAGTTGCCCTCAATGCAATGAATGAATTCATATTCTTTCATGGAACAGTCTAATAGATGTGTTTTTTTTCTAACTTATTACTCCTTCTGTATCAAAATTTATCTAGCACACTTTTTAATGAATAAGTATACTGTAATTAATTTAGCTTCTTAAAAAAAGTAAATTGACATGAATTTAATTTGGAGATGGAGGTAGTTCTTGAAGTGAAAAAAAAATACTTCTTTTAAATAGTTTGACTTTTTAATAAGTCTTTTAAGAAGCTAAAAAATATATAAAATATCAATTGATATTTTAAATAGTTTTTAACTCTTTCAAATTTGTGTTGAAAAGTCAAATGACATATATTTTGGATAAGATAGAGTATTTTTTATGTTGCAAGTAGTTTTTGATAAGGTGTTTCGTTGAAAAGGATGAATAATTTTGTGCAACTTTCATATATAAAAGGTTCGATTTACAAGTTTTTTTTCTAAAAAACGAGTAAGAATCTGCATTTAAATCGTCTGTCCCTAATCTCGTCCCTCTCTTTTGTCCCCTTTCAAAAGAAGCCTCTCTTGTCCCCTTTCAAAAGAAGTTTAAGTTTTTAATAATTTTAATCTTTTTCTTTAATTTAATTTAATTTAATTTTTTTTAGTTGGGGTTTTGTGAGGGGAGGAGATTGGGGGATAGAAGGTGGTTTCTAAAATAAAACGAATTAATGTGGTGGGTTTGTGGGGGCAATCAAGTATAAAAGGCGATTATTTTATGAAATATGGGGTATAAATATAAATAAGTTAGTTTGTGGGTGGCCAAAGTGTGGAGGGTAATTTATGAGAAGTGAACTGGATGACCCATTTCTTGGCTCTTTACGAATCATTGAAAAGTCGCATTAATTTGTATGGTTTTGTGTAGGATAAGGTTTCCCCTTTTTCTATCCTGTTTAGGTTGGGCCTTCATTTTCATATATGATGAGACTTTTGAGAAGGTAAAAAAAAAATGATTGCATTTTGTAAACAATGAATGTTTTGTTTGGCCAAATAATGTCACTTTAACTAATTGTAGGCAATTAGGGGGACAAATTGTAGCCATCTATAAAAATTTGGAAGAGTTAAAACAGTTTTTTTATATAAAAAAAGGAGGTAGAAAGGAGTGGTAAATGGCACTCCCTCTGTTAATTAAAACTTGTCGTTTACTATTCATACACATTTTTTAGAATGATGAAAATTATATGAAATATTAACTTTTTTCTAAATTTGTTTTTATAAATTCATACTTAATAGTAACAAGTATGAAATTATTAAAAAAATATATTAAAAAATTTAATATTTTATATAATTTTTAACACCTCAAAAAGCGTGCATTAATAGTAAAACGTCAAGTTTTAATTAACGGATGGAGTATCTATCTATACACTAATAAAACCAGAAGCATAGCAATCCTAGGTGTCTTCATGAGAGAACTCGAATCCACGTGTCATAACATAAAGCATGTCACATCATTTTTCACTTCATACCTTGTATATATGGACAAATAAAAAACACCATGTGGTTAATTAGTTATACCATGTCACCCCATTTTCATCCCCACTTACCACCCCACTAACTCCACTAACCACCTCACTAACAACACCATCAAACTATTTATTTAATTAATAAAAAATAAAATGAATGATATAATTAAGGAATAAAACCATATGATATACTTTTTTTTCTATAATTTATTTCCAATGTATGATATTATAAATGAAAAATATTTTTGAAAATAAAAAAAGATTTAGAATTTTATTAAAAGTCTCATATATTTAGAATTTTATTATTAACCTTCCTATACATATTTATAATCAATGGAGTTTATGATTAACCCTCTTATATTTTTTTAAAAATAAATACCTTTACATTTATTTTGAAACTTTGAATACATTAGTCCCTAGAATTTATGCATAGTACAACCCTATGATTTTTCTTCATTTTTATATTCTAATTGTATGTTCATAAGCGCATATATTTTTCTATAATCAGTTGTCATTTTACATTGAGTTAGTACTTCTCTTTATTATTGTTTAGAAATTATTCGAGTAAGGAATTATAAATAAATTTTCCAACAAACCATTATTTTGTTTGTATTATTCTATCATTTCCATACATTATCAAATTCTTTTGTGCATTTTTTTAACATATCACTACCAACTTAAAAAAATACTTACATTAGAAATTTAGAATGTAACTAAAAATTTTAAACAAATAACCGTGTCTTAGACATGGGACTCACGCTAGTTTGATTGATTTAGAAGGGAAGGAGAATTTCAAACAAAGTCTCTTGTGATGGAAATTTCATCCTTCATTTAGCCCAGTGGCGGAGCCAGGATTTATTTCCAGGGGGTTCTAAAAAAAATTTCGTGAAATATTTTTTTTGGTGTATACTTATTAAGAAGATTTTTTGTAAGAAAATATTGAAAAAACACTAAAATTGTGATTTTTTAATTCAAATATATATATGACATTTTTTCAATGAAATAGTTGATAGAAACAAAAAAAATACAGAGAGAAATCAAGAAGAATATTTAGTGATATACTAAAACATAAATATGACTTTTTTTAATGAAAAAACACTAAAATTGTGATTTTTTAATTTAAATATAAATATGATATTTTTTTTAATGAAATAGTCAATAGAAACAAAAAAAATATAGACAAAAATAAAAAAGAATTAATGATATAGTAAAACATAAATATGACATTTTTTAATGAAATAGTTGATAGAAACAAAAAAAATATAGATAGAAATGAAGAAGAATTAATGAAATAGTAAAAGAAATAAAAAGTGAAGCATTTGGGATTTAAACCTAAAACCTTCTAGTTCTCCTTCCTTCCTTTACCACTTGAGCTAGACAACACTCTTGTTTTAAATATCCTTTAAAAATCTTATATTACCTTAAAAATACTAAATATATGTAAAAAAAATTATTTTTTTTGTATTTTTTTCCGGGCCGGGGGTGCTCGAGCACCCCCAAGCACCCCCTAGCTCCGCCCCTGATTTAGCCTAATCATTCTTTCGAATAATTATAGAAAAAATCGCACCTAATGGAATATATATTTATCAACATATTAGATCAAAATCTCTAATAACTTTAAAATTCATGGATAAAGTACGTTATCTATAGCAATGAAAAATATTGACTTTATTGAAGATTCAAAATATTTTGTTAACATTAAGTGAGGGGATTTTCCATAGTAAGTTTTATTTATCTTTGAAATTAATCATTAAACGGTATTTTTATCACCTTCTACAACTACATTTTTTATTCCAAAATTATACTCCGTATACCGCTATTTTTTTTTAACGGTTTTTCTATCTTACTGGTTTTATTACCCGCGATCTTCGCGGTTTTTTTATGTGACTTTTATTATTCATGCACAATTTGTCTAAGATCATAAAAATCATATAAATATTATTTTTTGACTTTTTAATTCCATATATATATATATATATGTGTGTGTGTGAATACTTAATGGTAAAATTTAATCTACATGCCGGATTAAGGGCATTTGATTTCAAATTTGAAGTAAATTCATATATATTGATATTATTGAACTACTCTTTTAGATTTAAAGTTAGTTTAAATCTAACTTAAGTTCATACGTTTTATTTGAATAGATAATATTATTTTCAGGGTTTTAGAATTTTTTGATAATTTGGTATTGATAGCAGTATTAGTTACTCCCTTCCTTCATTTCAAAATAGTTTGAACGCGGGTTTTAATAATAATATACTCTCTCCGTAATGAAATAATTAGCCTTTTAACCACTTTTTTATGTAACAAAATATTTGTCTCTTTGAACAACATTAATGACAAAAATTTCTAATTTTATTAATTCATCTCATTAATTATATTTGATTTCCAAGATACTCTATTAATACTCCAACTTCTCATACTATTCTTTTTTTTTCAATGGTCCATTTTTTTCCACATTATTTATTTGCTAAAATTTTAACTATTTTCTTTCTATTTTTAACTTTCTTAGAAAGTGTGAAATTGGCCAAAAGGTCAATTATTCTGTTACGGAGGGAGTATTTTATCATATTAGTCACATTTTTATATTTTTTTATTAAATAGTAAACGTTAAACATAACATGATATTTGTAAGATTGCAAATATCCATTATATTAAATAATAAATATTTAGCTGTTAGGATATTATAAAACAATTTAATTGAAAAATTGTAACATAAAAATATTATTTTTTTGGATTTTATATCTTTCCTTTTACTTAATATGTAGTATAGATCGATTATACTCCAGTATTTAAGTGTTTAGCTTTAAACTGACATATTGCATGTAGAATCATGTTTTAATTAAAAAAAGGAGTTTCATTAAAAAAAATTATTATATAAGATACATTTTGGGGGAAAAACGTACTATTATAAATTTATATATGATCAAAAGAATCATATGTACATTTAAGATACATTTTGGGAGAAAAAAAAACATACTATTAACAAATATATTATTATTAACTAAATGGTTTAAGCTATATATACGATTGACGGTAATTGTTAGGGTTTAGGTTAATTTTATACAACCACCCCAAAATTGTTAAAATTTTCCTAAATTAACCCTAGTAATTTATATATGTATAAATAAAGACAAAAACAGAGAGCCCATTAATTACCGCCCAACCAAATCCCGTTAGTATTGAGCACTATTTTATTTTTATAATAAAATAGCCAAATTCTAAACCCACCAAATTAATTTGGAATCACCCGTAAGGCCGTAAGTCACTAACTTGAAATTTATCCCAACGTTTTTTTACCTACCCACATTAAACAATCTAACTAAATGATATGTTAATAAAGTTATATGTTAAAAGATTTGATATAAATCTTTTAGGTAAATATTAATCAAGATATGGATAACTATATTTTAAATATTTTTCTGTTAAATTTTTTTAATTGTAATTATCAATTAAGGTGGACACATAAGATGATATGAGGTTAAAAGAGGTGGAATCATTAATTTAATTTAAGCCACGTTAGACGATAACACAATCTATTTGTACATGTGTCATCCTATGTGTCCATTTTAATTAATAATTAAATTAATTTTTATTGTAAATATTCAACCTTATATCTTACAAAAGCATGAAAATAATAAATATGTATAACAACTAATTCCTTCTTCATCTTTTAAAATAATAAATAATATAGTTTATTAACAAAAGCATGAAAATAATAAATATGTATAACAACTAATTCAAGTTATATTGGATAGATTATTGATCTAAAAAGATAAGTTTTTAGCTAACTATATTCTTTTATTAATTGATGTGGGTCATAAATATAATACCAATTTAATCCAGAAAATGCCACGTAAGCAAAAATAATCCCGCTTTAATCCAGAAAATTCCGTGGACGCGAGATCGCACCAGAGCCCGTTTCAGACCTCTGTTTTAGTATTTTACTAGGTTTATTATTCGCCCGTTTTGCGATTTTTTTAATAAATTTTGTTATATAAACGTCTTTGAATTAATATAAATTTACTATAAATATAAATTATTTTCTTATATCAATTATGTTAATTTAAAAAAAATTATGAAGTCCGGTAAGATTTTAAATATAATTATCTAATTAAGAATGATTTATTTATTTGTGATTTGCGAATAATACATTCAATTTGGATTCTATCAATTATTATATTTGATTAGTTAGATTGGATATGTTATCAATAATAAGTGTAGTACATGTATGATAAGTGTAGTACATGTATGATATATTTATCTAATTAAAATATAGGGTTATATTAGATAGATTAGTGATTTAAAAAAACAAGTTTTTTCCCTAACTATATTCGCTTATATGATGTGGGCCAAAAATATAATACCATTTTAATTCAGAATAAGACACATATGCAAAAATAATCCCGTTTTAATCCAGAAAATTTCACGTATGTGAATCGCACTAGATACCGTTTTAGGCCTTTGTTTTAGTATTTTATATAGATAGAATATAGATATATAGATATAGATTATATATATATGTGAGAAATAGATTAATGAAAATTAAATCTTGCCAACCAGAAATTTGATTTAGCCGATGGATATTATATGATACGATTTGTAGCAAACCGTAACAATATCTCTTTTTTAAGGGCTAATAAGTACATGTGCTTTGTATTAAAATAGACCGACATTTTAGTTTAGGTACGTAAAAATTAATTATATATTTTAAAAAGGTGAAAAGTAATAATTATATTTGAAATTGAAAACGTATGAAATCTTAAAATGTATTTGTATTCAAACCAAATCTTTCAAATTAAGATGTATATAAAATTAAAAAAATTTAAGTTATTACTCATATTGTAAACATTATTTCTTAGATGTGAAGTATAAAAAGATAAGTTTCTAACTAATTAGATGCAAATTATAAAAAGATAAGTTTTCTAACTAATTAAAATATATTTATAATCAAAATTAAACCACAATATGACACGTATGCAAAAATAACGTCATTTTAATCCAGAAAATGACACGTATGCGAATCACACCAGAGACCGTTTCAGGCCTCTGCTTTAGTATTTATACTAGTATTCGTTACCCGCGCGGTTGCGCGTTTTGTTAATAAATTATATTTTATTATATTAATTATATTAAAATATTATATTAGATAATTAATTGACGTGGCTTAAAAAAATAAAATCAAATTGATGTGGCTCACAAAAATAAAACCATATATAAATATATTATATTCAATTTGATCTAAAAGGTAGAATAACGCACCAAATATTATTTCTTCATCTTTTAAAATAATAAATAATTTAGTTTATTAACAAAAGCATGAAAATAATAAATATGTATGACAACTAATTCAAGTTATATTGGATAGATTATTGATCTAAAAAGATAAGTTTTTAGCTAACTATATTCGTTTATTAATTGATGTGGGCCAGAAATATAATACCACTTTAATCCAGAAAATGCCACATAAGCAAAAATAATCCCGCTTTAATCCAGAAACTAGTTTGATTGCCCGCGATCTTCGCGGTTTTTTTTATATGACTTTTATTATTCATTCACAAATTGTGTAAGATCATAAAAATTATATAAGTATTATGTTTTGACATTTTAATTTCATATATATATATATATGAATACTTAATGGTAAAAATTAATCTATAGGCCGGATTAAGAGCATTTAATTTCAAATTTGTATGATGTAATTTCATTATTCTTTTTTCTATTTTTTTTCCATAAAATATAATTATTTTATCGCTAAATAAAGCAATATGTATCATGGATCTAATATTTGTATAAATTTTGTTTATAAATTAATTGGTACGTGAGCAATATATTTGCATAAATTTGGTACATGAGCAATATTTGCATAAATTTGAAACACTTGTTGATTTGAATTATTTCTATTTTTTAATGTCATTGTTTAAATATAAACAAAATTATTTGGTACGTGAGCAATATTTGCATAATTTTGGTTTATAAATTAATTATTTGTTAAAGATAAACACTTATTGACTTGAATCATCTCTATTGGTTAATGTGATTGTTTAATAATTTAATAGAATATATATAAACTAATTCCCTCTCTATATATAATTTAATTAGTTTTCGTTAGTGATATTTTATAAAATTAATTTATTATTAAATAATAAATGGAGATTTTTTTCCATAAATCAATCTATCAAGTTTAGCTTGATTTTTTCCATATCAATCTAAATTTATCACATTGAGTTTAGTTTAGAAAATCCTACCCATCTGATCTAAATTCAATATTTTCAATAGTTAATATTACCTCCATTTTAAAATAGATGGACTTAAAATAATAATTTTTTACATAATTTTAAATTATTAAAAGCGTATTAGAAAATAAAATAAAAAATAGAACGGTGGGTGGGAGTATTTAAATTACATTTACTTATTTCTCAAATATATATATGTATGTATGTATAATAGGTGGACTTATGATTATAGCTATTTGTAGTTGTAAGACATAAATACCGGCAAAATTAAATCATTTTATAGATTAATGTTAACTGACTGAAAACAAAGCTAGAATTAAGGTTTGAGACCCTTGATTAATTTTTTAAATAATATAATTATTATATCAAGCCATTTGAAAATAAAAAAATAATATTGTAAAATCATAAACCAAAACCTGCGAAGTATTACCTATCTTTAAAGGTTTGTCTATAGGTTCTACGGAAAAAAGATTTATCTATTGTTTTATCTATTTTGATGATAAGATTTAAATGTTCAATATATAGTTAATTAAATAATAATAAAATCTTATCTTACATTTATGAGATAAACCTAACTTTTTGGTAGAATGTAAAAGTTATGAGACAAAATTCATACAATTAACAATACTCTTTAAAAGAATGAAAATTTGCACTCTTCTCTTATTCGATGTACGTAGAATTTTTTTTATTTTTTTTTTATTAAACTTTAATTCTGAGTTGAAAAATCTAAAATTGAATTACGGTAACTTATTATAAGATTGTTGATTGATTTTTTTAAATAATATAAGGATTGTCTATTGATTCTACCAAAAAGATTTATCTATTGTTTTAAAACCCTATTTTGTAATGAATTAATTGGAAAAAAAATTAACGTGGGGAATGATGGAATCTTATCAATGAACTAACATTAAAAGCTTCATCATGCATGATATATTTTTTAAAAAAATCAAATCGTTAAAGATATTCATCATAATATTTTTTTAATAACGTTGAATGTTAAAAGATTTATATAGTAAATATCAATTAAGATATGGATAACTATATTTTTATTTTTTTAATTAAATTATTATTTAAGTCTATTTATCAATTAAGATTGACACATGATGGATGATTAAAAGATGTGAAATTATTAATTGACGTGGCATAAATATATTGGATCATCATTAATTGACGTGTCAAAAAATCCCGGCTAGAATGCACCCAAGAACGACACGTAGGCGAATTGCACCAAAACCCGCCACATAGGATTTTCACGTCTCTGTTTTAGTATTATATATTGAATTCCGTGGACGCGAGATCGCACCAGAGCCCGTTTCAGGCCTCTGTTTTAGTATTTTATATAGATAGATATAGATAGATATATAGATATATAGATATAGATACTGCTTTAGTATTTTATATAGAATAGATATAGATATAGATTATATATTATATATTATATATTGATATTGAATTGATGATATATTGATTGATTGATGATTTCCTAAAGACATATGATAAGATCTTAATTGGAAAAGATACACTACTAAAAATAAGCAACCCTAGAAATCTAATTTAAAATTTAGCTAATGTATTTTGTGGTGCATATTGTAAATTTTATGGGTGCAATATTTGTTCCCAATTTGAAACCCTACGGTGCACCGAAACACACCCGTGCCGTGGGTTACAAAATTGTGAAGGCAGTTGGATGACTTCACCTTTAATTAGATAGATGAAGAACCTCCTTCCCTAAGCCCTAGGGTTTTATTTTAGTCAACACACAAACCAACAAGTAGAGATGAAAAGGGCGATTTCAGGTACGTTTCTTTTGTTCAATTATTCATCTTTGAATTGGAATATTTGTGGAAGAACAAACAAATTACTTGAAATTAATGTTTATGCAGCCATGGATGATCTCCCAGAAGAGATATTAGTTGAAATTCTGTACAGATTGCGCATCAAACCTCTCTTCAGATGCAAGTGCGTCTCAAAGCAATTCAATTCCGTCATCTCCGACCCCAAATTCGGCCTAAATTATCTACAGTCATCGTCATCTCTGTGTCACCTGTCGGCATTGTTGTGTCCGCCAGTTGACTTCGGCAACCAATCCATAGATTTGAGCCATTCAGATTCTACTGGCCTCGGTACGGATGATGATCGTCCACCCTCTCTCCACGCTGCTTCCTACGGATCTGGCAACTTCTTCTGTCGCATAGAGGCTTCAAGCGACGGACTCATACTTTGTCGTTACTTTAATTACACTGCAGACTTCAGATTATTGAGGCATGAAATCTGTGTCTTCAACCCGCTCACCAACCAATCTGTAAGGCTGCCTACTTTGAGCCTTCCAAAGCATCCATGGGCATTTGGTCTTGCCACGCGTGCTCCCCAACGAGTAGGCAAGAGTCAATACAGTGTTACATACAAAGTTGTGTGTATTCAATTCATCTGCAGCGACAGTCCAGGTACTCCTAATTCCTTCAAATTTGCTACGATTGACATCTTCTCTTCGGATACTGGGAGATGGACTCGCAAGGAACGAATAAGCTGTCCTGATGTGGTAACACTAGATTCTTGGTCACGGCTACTGACCTACAAAGGTATCTTGCATTACTTTAATTGGAATACAAGGACCGTAGTGACTTATGATCCCTACGACAGCCCTGCGCGATTAGGCTCCATTCCATTGCCTCTCAGATCAGGTAAGAAGGTGATGAACTCAGGCCTGAATCTGATTCGTTTGGGTCTGCAAGACTTAATCGAGTTTGGTGAGATAGAGGACTGTGGCGATGGTGATAGGAGGCTGTGTGTGTGGCGGTTAGTGGACTGTGGCGACAAGAGAGAGTGGTGCCTCCAGAAAAGGTGTCCTATTAGTCCACAGTGGAACGCAGCCTTGTTGAGATCTTATTGCAAGCTCCTGGTTGCTCCGGACCCTCTAAACACCGAGTTGTTTTGTTGGTTATGTGCTTCCAGTACCCAAGTGATTGCTCATGATCTCACGACTGCTGAAAAGGTACGTGTGGATCTAAAAGTTACCAGTACAATAGAATCGGGTTTAACCTTACCCATGGTTCCTATTTCGTTGAATCCATGGTCTTCTCCTTTCCATGGGGCAGCTGATCGCAATTCATCTTCGACAGCAGGAATTAGAAAGATCTCTGCTTGGTTTCCATCTTATGCAAAGTAACTGTGTTATATTTGGATGTAATGTCGTCTTTTCTTTTTCACTTAGACACAAATTTTAGCTATATTTGGATTGAATTATTGCAATATATGCATGATATTCCAATTGGTTTAAAGTTATATTCTAATTATCAACAAAGTTGCATCAATGTGCTTTAGAGTGATTGAAACACGCCTTGGGTTTCTTTCTGCAGCAAACTTATCTATAAGCAGTGTTCTAAAAATCGCGCCTAGGTGCCGCTTAGGCGCTAGCGGGATGGGACCTAGGAATTTTTAAGCCTAGGCGGCCTCTAGGCGGAAATCTGCCTAGGCGCCGCCTAGCCCGACGATTATTTAATTTTAGCTTTTGGGCATGTAATTAGTCAAATTAGGGTTTTTTATCCCCCAAGTCGAGATATATTTGCTTTTGAGTCAAACCTATGGTTTTGAATTTTAGGAGTTTTAGAGTCGTTAGTCGGACGCATACTTTTGCGTTTATTTACTTAAATGTTAGTTAAGCACCGCAAATTTGGGTTTATGAGTGATATTATGGATTACTATTACACTATATGAATCATTGACATGTGTTATACGTTAAAAAATGGGGAAATAATCAAGTTTGTTATAAGTCCGCCTAGGCACCCGCCTAACCGCCTAGGCGCTAGGCGGTGGACCGCCTAGCGGTCGCCTAGCGCCTTTTAGAACATTGCCTATAAGTTCAAACATATTCCGAGTTCAATCATATACTTTAGTGCATTTGTAGCGACTGCATTTTAACTTGTTAGAATTTTGTTATTAGATACATGAAACATATATATAAATTATAATCAACAGAAGTTGTTTTTAGTTACATTTTTGTCAAATTGATTTCTTTTTTTTTTTTAAATATTGAAATGTGTTGGCCAATTTTTCATCATTTTGTTGTTGGTCAAATTGATTCAGTTATGTACGTGCTTCATGTTTTGGTAAAATTTTCACATTTTGTTGTTGGTGAAATTGATTCGATCAGTTATGCTACATGAATCATGTGTGATAGGAAGCAATAGCTTCACCTTCTTTGATCAAAAACACGATCGAATTGATAATTTGAAGTGAGATTCTTAACAATGCTGAATAAATATATGTACTGCGCATTAACAATGGCAAATCGATTCAAGTACGGAAAGTTAATTGTTTGTATGTAGATCTCTTTTTATATCCAAACGATGGAATTCCATCACCCGAAAACTGTGCAAAATTATCTAACATGATCATCCAGTTACGCTCTTCCCAGCCCCAAAGTCGAAATCTCCATTGCACGCTCTGATTGACATTTGATGCATGCCCAAGATCTGCCATGGCCAATAAACTAACCATTTCGTCTCTTATAAATAATGTAGGTGAGATTCATCGACTAGGACAAGGTTCAATACATATATCCACGTAATTTGGAACATAAATTCATTTGTCATCAGTTTGTGATAGATGACAGTTACGGTCATCTGGCCATGGTTATTAATCGTATCGCTATAAACTTGTTAGGACTTGTATACTTATCATCCAAGTCTTTGTATAAGCTTCAAAAAATTCTATAAAATCAACTTTTTAACCGATTTTTTTAGAATAATTTTATGCCTACGGATAAAGAATGAAATATTTTTTTAAAAATTATTTAAAATTTTGATACTTTATAGAGTTTTTTTTAATTTATTAAAAAGGATGTGTCAAGAGTTAAATTGATAAATAAATTCCAAAATTCTTGCTTATAAGATGGAAGCAAGGTCTCTCAGCTTGAGCCGAACGTGATGTAGCAAACAGACTTGATTGAGTTGAGTTTTATTGGGCTTCATCTCCTGCTGCTATATGTAGACCCAGGTGTCCTAGGCCCAATGGTGGTAGCCCATTCTATAAGCCCAAATGCGACAGTTGTAGAATTTAAAACAAATTAGTCGAGAGCCCGTGCGTGACGCATGAAATTTTTAAAATTACTCTAAATACACTCTTCATATTTTTCGGATGTTATCATATTAATCAATGCATTTTAAATGATGGATAAAAAATAATATTTGATTTCCTTTAATTTTTCTTCAATTTATGTCTTTCACCATCCGTAGATGAAAATGTATTTTCGACTCTTTACTGAAAGGTTGTTGGTTGAAACAACTGTTGGCACGCCCTATTTTATTTCCTAAAAGACATATATAGTATTTATTGACAATATAGTAGCTTCAAAAACAGATACAAAGAGAGAAAAAACAGAAGGCAGGTACAACAACGTCGTTTGAATATCCTTTGGTAGCCCTAACAGTGTAGTTGTACTTGTCTCATGTATATGATTTAGCATTTTGTTTTAAAAAACGAATCAATTAGACAATTTCAAAAACTCAAAAACTTTAAACATCTATCTATTTATATAATACTAAATATGAAATATGTATTTCTATGTGTCGGGTCTTTGGACAAATTTGTCTATATGTAATTCTCTAGTGCAATCCAAACCCTCCTTTTTTAACACTTCAATTAATGTCAATACACCAAAATCTATGTGACATTTTGTGGTTGATTATGTGAAAATTTTCTTCCACAAAAATAAAATAAAATAATATGTAGGTGTAACTTATATAAAACCAATATAAACTACAATCCATCCATCTATATTTTAGTTAATACAAATACAAATATAAATCTATCTATATATTAGTTAATATGAATATATCTATCATTAAATATCAGATCAATCAAAATAAAAAAGAGATTAACCACAACAACATTATATATTAATATATAATATTTTGGTAGTTGCTATCTAACTAAAGATATCCCTTAATTAAGATGACATTAGATTTATTAGTCAAGTTTTTTCTGCAACTTTATTATAAAAGAAATGTGTTTGGACCACTTGGAAACACTATCTCAACTTAGTCGGGAAAAGAATGCGTACAACTTGGCTCTCCAGACCCTATTGACGGGGACTAACTAGAAATGTTATTGTTATTGTTTTATATAAAAAAATATCTTCATATGACGTTTGAGTGGGTCAAAATAAAAAAGAGGATTAACCAACAAAATCATACACAATCACCAAGCACCAACAATTATAGCATGACCATATATTAGATCCAAACTAACTCAAATCATGCAAATTGCGCTAATTCCTGAAATGTCATTAAGAAGCTTGTGAACAATATATACATAAAACACTGCCAAAAGTTCGAGATCAGATAGACCAGGCGCATACTAATCTAATTGAGCTTCAAAATTTTAAACATGCATCCCAACAAACCCTCTACATAGTTAAACATTTACTTCAATGCTCTCTTGACCTAAATACAACTAACTTCGATATTTGGGTAGTTAGTAGTCCCCGAGACAGGCCTGATCCTCAAAGGTTTCTTTCACCTGTACTGCTTTATTTCTCTCTAAAATTAACGGGAGCTCAAGTCAACAACAATAGAGTGAACCTAGATCTCTGTAGAATTATTGTTGTTCTCGGTTGCAATGCGTTGTTGATCAAATGTTGGAGGCATTACCGTGGCATCAGAAGGATCTTTGCCGACACTATTATCATTGTCTTTGTCTTTATTTGTGAGAATACTGTCAAATAATCAAAGATAGAACAGATAAGATAAGGTGCCACTAATTATGAGAGGAACCAAGATGCTACACATTACACAATGCCTAAATCTTAATTAATATATATAAGCATTTTTCTAGTAATGATATAACATATTTAAGGGGTGGTTTTCCGTAGTTTACCCTTTTTAAAATATAAAGAGTGAGTCTATTGACAAGATGTCAAAATATTTATTGATAAAATGAATTTAGGTAAATTGCACACACCCAAACGTCTATTGACAAAATGATATTTCACACACGCCCTTTTCAACTTCAGAAAATATTTACGAATTGAGCCGAGAGTAAAATGAATCTAAGTGGATTCATCTAAATACTCAAAGTCTCAACCCGTTCAACCATTATTTTCAAAATCCTTGATTCAATCTTAAAAACATGTTAAACTTGTTAATTGGGCTGCACCTTTTAACGATGTCATTAATGTTGGTTTTAACAATCTTCCTGCTTCCTGATCTCCTTTGTCCATGCAATCCATTGCTACCTGCAGTTTCTTCACTAATTCAATAGCTGAGGCGCCGCCACATACTCTCCTTCGATGGCAAATTTGGAGCCATATTATAAGTCACGTACAGTTGTCCAGATTTTCTCTCACTTCAACCTCTTTTAGTCCCCTTCTTTTTCTCTCCAAGCTCTCCTTAGTAGGGGTGGGCGCCCCGTATAATTTTTGTGAGACGGGACCGGGACGGGATTCACTATTTTTTTTCAATCCCACGCAGATCTTGCTCTGTCTGTTGCTCTCCCTCGTGGCCACTGGCCTTCTATTCGACCTCAAATACTTCACCGCCTTGTTCTCTCCATCTTAGCCTCCTTTACTCCTTCCTCTTTCGAGCTTCTTCGCCTCCTACAGACCGCCTTTTTCGTTTGTTTGCGACTTCAGTGTCGAAGAGGTACAACCTATCCAATTTCTACTTGTTTTAGGCCACGTCTTGCTCCGTCTGTTGCTCTCCCTCGTGGCCACTGGCCTTCTATTCGACCTCAAATACTTCACCGCCTTGTTCTCTCCATCTTAGCCTCCTTTACTCCTTCCTCTTTCGAGCTTCTTCGCCTCCTACAGACCGCCTTTTTCGTTTGTTTGCGACTTCAGTGTCGAAGAGGTACAACCTATCCAATTTCTACTTGTTTTTGGCTTGTATATTTCTAAATTAGGGTTTCTTCATATATATAATCTCCTATTGTTGTTTTGATTTCAATTTAGGGCATTTTCCGCAGCTGTTGATCTCCAGTTTCTCTCGGACCTCAGCTCTAATTCAGAATTAGGTAACCTCTTCTATATTTCTCCAAATTTGTAGTTTGGGATTTGTGGTTGGATTAATTTCGATTGATGTTTCAAGCTCTCCAATTTCTATTCAAGTATCTTTGTTTTTTTTCCCGGAATTAGAAATTGAAAGGAATTTAGGTTTGGGATTGATCAATCATGGTAGTATCTAATTTAGGTTACAAAACTGATATTTTAGGGTTAGAGGTGGCCAGATTCGATTTTGTTTGTGAGATGTTAGAGATTCGATATCCGCCTACAAGGTGTTCGATTAAATGCTTGTTAGTTTTGATATCTTGAAATTTAGGATTATGACCTTCAAATGGAGAATGAAGGCCTTTAAATTGATGAGCATGTTTGCACAAAATGTATCTCGCCCATAAACCAATGCCCATTTTTCTTTGATACTGAACATTCTCTTTAGCCAATTATTATCTTGTAGCTCATACTTTTCTAATAGTTTACTCCAAGCATCCAAAAAATCTTCCTCATACTCATAATTGTATTGTAAATACAGTTGCTAAAATCTCTAGAAAACTCGAGATTGTACCTTGAGAAAACAACACTCAGATGAATCGCAGCATTATGAAAGATGTGCCAGACACAAAGACGATGACGAGTCTCTGGCCATTGTAGATGAAGGGTTGTTGACATTGCAATATCTTGATCTGTTAGCATTGTCTTGGGCAATTTGCCTCCCATAGCCCTGGAAAAAGTGTCAAATGACCATACGAATGTCTCATATTTCTCATCATATAATAATGCAGCCCCAAAGATAGTAGTTTGCTTATGATGATTCACCCTGATGAATAAAGCAATTGGTCGACCGTCCTTATGCTTGCGATATGTTGTATCAAAGCAAACAATGTCACCAAAATCCTCATAGTCATCCATCATTTTCGCACCAGCCCAAAAGATATTAGTTATCAAATCATCTTCATCCACTTAAATAGCATAAAAGAAATTAGGATCTTTTACTTTCATTCTTTGCAAGTACTCAAGAACACCACCAGTATCCCCTGATTTTATTTCCAACCTGCGATTCCTGCGCAAATAGTTCTTATAATCAACATGAGAAAATCCACGATTTTCATGACCTCCTGCTTGTCTTGCCATGAACTCAAAGGCCTCTTTTAGAGCAATTCCAGAAATTTCAGCCAAGTCAACTTTCGATGCTTGAGATGTCGACATTTTCTGATGTGATCTAAATAAATGACTCTTACTTGGGCTTGACAATACATGATTATGATCAACAATGGAGTTGATAATACGATATTTTCCTGTTTGTCGACAACTTATTTTTAACATGGCCAAACAACCAAATCTTGTCTCCGTGCAATGGGGTCTATAAACATCATCTCGTTTGTCGCGTCTTTGCTTACCTTGGCACGAACAAACAAAAATTATGTCCAACACTGCCCCTTTGTGTTTGTGAGTTGTGCTTCTTCGAACTGAAAAGCCAGTCATCAAAGCATAAGCATTGTAGAACTCATAAGCTTCATCTTTGTTTTTAAACTCCATACCAACTCTTGGAATAATCTCCTCATAAAACTTTGAATGAATCGGTTGCATCATTTCATCTTCAAGATAAGAAAGTGGCAAATCTCCATCTTGCTCAAATTTAAGACGACGACGTGGCTGCCTTTCTTGTATATCCATTTCTATAGCCTTTAAACAAATTAAATTAATCAATGAAAATGAGTCCAAAACAAACATTCCTAATAAAATCAATGACAAAATGATTTGATTAGCATTTATAATTACAAGTTCACAACAACGATTCTCAGATTGAACATGAATCCAGGATCTCAGAACTTTGCCTATTATGACAGTAATCACCCATCTCAAATTTCTTTTATAATTGCAAGTTTATTCCATTTTCATACAAATATAATCCACACAAAGGTTAGGTGGATAAATTATAGTCTAACGCACTCATAATCTATAAACTTCATGAGGTGCAACTAGGCATGTCCATGGGTCACGGGTCAACCCGTGATCCAGCGGGTTTGGCGGGTCGGCAACTCGGCGGGTTCGATTCAAGAGGGTCAAAGGTCACGCTGGGTTATGGGTGTGGGTTAGAGTCAAGGTGTTTTAAACCCAGAAATCCGACGGGTCAACCCGTGACCCGTGAAAATTTGAAAACACTTAACACTCGCCCAACATCTAGTTTTTTTACCGTTGTGATTTCGGACCGTTGTTGACTTGTGGACTTTAATTTGTTGTCTATAAATACCTAACCAGCTAACCCATTATCACATTTGTACATCTTTAATCTTTTCAAACATTCAATACTTCAAGTTCAATACTTCAATGGCAAATCAAAATGAAGAAGGATCTCCAATAAACCGTGTTGAAATCTTGTATAACACGCATTCTCGACGTGAAGAACAAACCCTAGGTAATGATTACTATATGGTGGTTTATAACTATTGTTCACAAGGTTTTAAAATGAAGAGAGGTTCAGGATATATCAATCTGAAAAGGAATGTTTTGAAGAAGCATCCGGACAAGTGGTCGAGAGAATAAGTCGAAGCAAGGTGAACAAATTGTGTAGTTACTTATTTTTATTTTTATTTATTTGACTATAATTACCATTTATCAATAACCAATCCATCACATTTATTTTTATATTATTTGTTAACTCTCAACAAATTGTAGAAAGTGAAATTATAAATTTGTTTGTATTAAAATAAATATATCACATTTATTTGTATTTTATTTTTTATCACATATTCACATTTATGTTTATTTTATTTCCTTTATATAAAATAGAAGAGGATAAAAAACAAACAAAAAAACAATGCACACATCAAAAAACTTTCTAGAGAGAGGGGCTCCTCCCTCTCTCTAGAAATTGCCTAACCTAAACTTCAACCTTCTCTAGTCTATCCCCAACCTCACACCGGATCTCCTTCTCGGTGGTCCTGGCTCAAATCCACGATGTTTTTTAGCCCTTCACGGTGCTCCATCTCCAAGAAACCACTCAAGGGATTCTCGATTTTCACATCCCCTTTCAACCCCATCCTTGTCAAAATCAGGCTCGGTTTCTCCTGCTCGGTGGGTGTCTCCGGTCCTTTGCCTATTCGGAGTTCACAGGCTTTGGTCGACCAGGCCTTGCTCGGGTAGGTCTCCCTCCTCCCCGCTTTCTGGCCTACCTCCATCCCCAATCTCGATTCCCCATCCTTCAATTTCACCGTTTCTTCTGGTGCCGGTTCCGGTGCTGGTGTTGCCACCTTCAACACCTCCCCACTGCTCCTTCCCTTATTCGTACTGATCTTTGGCATTCTTGACGTTTGCCCCTGGTTGTGCTCGCCAGTGTGGGCGGGGTTCTCTGGCTAGTTGTGGGTCCTTCGGGCCCAAGTTTTGGGTCCTTTGGGCCCAAGTTTCGGGTCCTTCAGGCCCAAGCGTCGGTTCCTTATGGCCCAAGCTTCGGTTCCTTTGGACCCAAGTTTCCTTTGACTTGGGTCCTAAGAAAAGAAGGAAAAAAAGGAAAAAAAATAGATAATTGGGATTGGATCCTATTTTCGGGCATATTATCGAGTTGCTTGGTGGTATGGTTGTTCAGCTTCGAGGTCTGGCAGTCTTTTATGCAGTGTTTCTTCTTATTTGTCGACGCGCGAGAGGTCGTGGACGTGATCGAAACCTGAAGGCTCATTGACAGAGTCCAAATCTGAGGTTTCCACTTAGTTCCCCAGGGATTTCCTGCATTGCCTCTACCAACTGACAGATGAGTTGTCGCACATTTCTCCTGCTCTTTCATCATTTATGCTAGTCTTCACCTTTAATTGTAACTTGTAATTTGGTGATTTTGCCTCGTTGTGGTTTTATGTCTGAAGCTTATTTGACGGTTTGTCCGTCACCGATTTCTTCGGCCTCTCGACCCACCGGGCCTGTCCGGTGAGTCGAATTTTTACCTAATAAAAAAACAAACAAAAAAAACTAGAAGACAAATAAAAAGAAAAGAAACGAAAAATAAAAACTAGCCGTTGGACCCTCCGGGTCCAGGCTACAAATCCAACCGTTGATTGGTCAGCAGATCTAACAGCTAGAAAGCCGATCCGGGGGGTCGGACCCGACGGGTCAGCTTTGGTTTTAAAAAAACGGCTAGTTTTTTTGTGACCATTGTGATTTCGACCGTTGTGGACCTTTATTCACTCTATATAAATACCTAAACTATTACTCATTCAGTCACACATCTCTTCAAAAAATCTCAAACATCAGTACTTCAAGTTCAATGGCAACAAACGTTCGTGATTTCAACTACGACACGCATTTCCGTCGTGAAGAAAAAATCCCTGGTAATGATTATTATATGGAGATTTGTCGTTATTGTTCACATGCCTATAAAATTAGGAACAATTTGAGATATGGCAATTTGAAGAACCACATTGAGAAGAAGCATCCTGATAAGTGGCCGAAAGGAGATGGCGAAGCAAGCCGCTCATGAAATTGAGAGCATGACATGAGCGTTCGTAATTGGGTCTTCATTCTTATCGACTAATGGTTATCTACCATCTATGTGTGTGAGTGTGTGACGATGCCAACAAACAAGAAGAGCTCTGGGTGGCGGTCTTCAAATATTGGTTCATGAAAGGTCCGATCCAACCAGATGAAAGTTGTAGGGCCCAGTGCAACTTCTGCACTCTGTCATACAAGGATCCGAAAGGAGGAGGATATGGAAACTTAAGGAGGCATGTCAAAAACAAGCATCCTGACAAGTACGGCATGTCGAGCGGTCTGACGCAATTAATCGGGTATGCAACTTCTTTCTCCCAACCTCCTGGCTTATTTAGTTATGATTATTCATATAGTAGTAACGAATCTGCAGAAATGATAGTTGCAGAAGGTTTAGCTTACAACTTTGCACATCGTTTGCATTTTAACAATTGGGTGAGTAGGACGATTAACCCCGACCGCCCCATTTCAGGTCAAACTGTTACAAGGAAAATTGAAAAACGTTTTGTATGTCAAAAACAACAAATAGTTGAATATTTTCAAAAACACTATGATTTGAAGGTTTCAATTTGTAGCGATATTGTGACCGATCATTGGTTGGAGCACTCTTACATGGTTATCACTTGACATTGGTTCGACAACGAATATGTTTTACACAAGAGAGTTTTTGCCTTCTACCTATTTGATGAGTCACATTCGGCACGTAACATTGCCCGTTTGATTTTAATTGTTTTACAAGAATAACATTTGACCCAAAGCGTTTTTTCAATCGGTTTTGACAACGCCTCTGCAAACACCGCTTTTATTGAAGAATTAATTCAATATTGTATCCCCCATACCGGAGGTACATTTTTCTACATCCGTTGCGCACCGCATATTTAAACTTATGTGTGCAGAACGCTTTAGATTATTTACGCACTTTTGTCGCACCTATTCATTTTGTTCTCAAGGCCCTCTGGAAGAGCAAAACGCTTTGTGACCAGTGCCTTTTGTAAGCAAAACAAGGTGAGACTAAAGAAATTTCCTAGGGATGTTTCTACTCGGTGGAACTCCACTTATTTAATGATTCTTGAATCATATTTGTACAGAGAGCACCTTTCCGCTTTCGCTGCCCAATACATCGAAGGGTACGATGTTTTTTGTGATATTTGGGTAATGGCGAGAGACGTCATGGAAGTTTTTAAAATTTTTCACGACGTCACCAGAACTTTTAGTGATGTTTACACCCCTACCTCGCATTTATTTTGTTTTACCGCAATGAACATTGCAATAGCCCTAAACGATGGGTTGCAGATACCGTCAATCTGCCAAGCCGTGATGGAAATGAGGGAAAAATGGTTACCGTATTACACAAACATTCCTGATATTTTTCTCGTGGCAATGATTTTTGACACTAGAATTAAGCTCACTAGTCTTCAAAGGTTTTTGGAAAGTTATTATCTATGTTACGGGTTTAAGAACCGCCCAATATACTTGTTACAATTTCTAGGGTTAGAGAATTGCTTCAAACCTTATATGATATTTATACTAGTGGTACTCGTCCATCTCAACCGTCCCATGCGTCCTCAACCTCGTCACGCACTAGCATTACTGCACGAACGAAGGCTCTTCCCAGAGATATTTTTGGCACAAAGAGATCGAAGACCTCGCCGACCTCCCATTCGGAGATCGACGAATATTTATCTACTAACTTTGAATTTATTGATATTGAGACGGAAGATTTCGACGTCCTGGCATGGTGGAGTAGGGCAGAAAGATTACGATACCCCACTCTACACGTAATTGTCCGTCGGATTCTAGGAGCATCATGCTCAACTGTTGCGGTTGAGCAACTTTTTAATCGAAACGGATAGATCTTAACGTCACAAAGATCGACTATACTACCGAAGAACCTCGAGATGCAAGTCCTACTAAGCGATTAGAAGCGGGCAGATGAAAGATGCCAAAGGAACCACCTCTCCACCGAATTAGACCCGGATGAAGGATTCAAAGAATACACATCCATCGGGAGTTCAAATGGTGACGGCGCCGGAAGGTAAGCGGGGATTCAAACAGGTAAAATAACTACGTGAGCTTTGATTCATTTTCCTCGAAAGGATACGTAGGCAGCTGGAAACGGTACAAGCCCTTCTTCCCTCCATTTTTTTCCCACCCAAAAATACGTTTTTTCGAATATTTTTAAAAAAAATTTAAATAAATCTGACCCGTTGATCCGGTGGGTCGAACCGTGACCCACTGACCCGCCTATCCCACGGGTTCGGGTTCCGGTCATGACTTCCCAACCCGTCGATCCGACGGTCCGACCCGTGGACAGGCCTAGATGCAACTACCTACATGTCCTATTTAACCCATCAAAACAGAATATGGAAAAAGAAAAATTAAGTGAAACTTATAATGGCATACCCAGATGATTGTCTCATAAGCAGTTACACTATTGAATTTCAGGATGACAAGAGAATGAACATGTGAAGTTTATTCTCTGAAATAAAAGAGTAAATGAGTTATCAGTGAATATATGAAAGGGAATGTTCTCTATTGAAGGGAGTAAATTGGGAGGGAAAAGTACTAATGGGTAGAGCAGGCAATACCTGACTCGATCCGAGAAAACCGATCCGATTGATCTGACCCGAACCCGTCTGACACCCGAATAATTGAAAAAAAAAGTTTGGATCTGAGACCGACCGACCCGATCCGAGTTAAACCCGAACTCGAAAGCAATTCGAACCCAATATTAACTCAAACTTTATTATATTCGAATGGACCGACCCGAAATCAACTCGAAACCCCAAATTGCCCAACCCGAACATATCCGAAACCCGAAATTACCCGAACCCGATTATACCCGGCACCCAAAATAACTCAAACCCGATTATATCCGAAACCAACAAAAATCTTAGCATTGTCCCTAAAATACTCAAAACAACCTAAGTATTTGATTACTTAATAATAATGGATGGTAATATTGTCATGCATATAGTATAATTAAAAAAAAAGTCACTTTTTAGCATTTTTTTAAGACGCTTAAACTATATAAATATCAAAATTTGGTTATTTTTATAATTTCGTAGTTATGAGTAATAAGAATGAAATTAATATTTAAAAAATAATGTTTTATATAATTTTAACTTTTTAAAAAATGTTAAAAAAAAGTAAGAAGACCGTTGTGATTTTTTTAAGAATTGATTTCGTAGTTTACAAAATTTTGACATTTTAACGAATGTAGTATTGATTAAGAATTGATAAACATTAGCTTAATCTATAGAGGGTTAAATATCTCATAGGTAAAAAAAATCAAATAAATTTGATTTGTTTTATCCAATATGATTCTTGCGAGTTCGATTTGACTAAACCCAATTCGACCAAAACCGTTGTGACCGAAAGTTGATTCACCCAAACCGACCGAAACCCGATTCATCCTAACCCATTTAGATCGAAACCAGATTCACCCGAACTCGTTTAGACCGAAACCCAATTCGTCCGAACTAAATAGGACTCGAAAACTCGATTGTATCCGATAAAATAATGTCCGAATAAACCCGACCCGAACCCGATTAGACCTGAATTGTCATGAGACCCGATATCAACCCGAGTCCGATATGACATGATACCAAACAACCCGATCCGAACCCGACCCGACTCGCCTGATTGCCACCTCTACTAATGGGGATAAAAAGAGAGGGAACCCGGGGTTTACCACCAAAGGTGGGTTACCCTCGTTAACAAAAAAAGGGAAAAGAGGCAAACGCTTCTTTTTATTAAATCTTTTCTTGTGCAATTATGCGAAATTGAAAGTTTAATTTTATTAGACACTTGGTTTAATCAGAGGAGGGGTGTACCCAGGGTCACATATTGGGTCGCAGTCTCGCAGACGATCCTTACTCGGACCGGATATATATATAACCTTCTTAAATCTACATCTTCCTCCTCTCGTCCCCTTCCTCCTCTCTCTTTCAAATTTCAAGCCCTTTCGTCGTCCAAAATCTTTGATCTTTCGCCTTCATTTGTCGACCTCAAAGTTGAAGATATGTCGCCCGTCCGCTCGATTCCAACTGGAGCTAGCATCGCCTTCTCTATCAGTGACAGAGGGCGAGCCCAACCGGAGATCGCTGCAGTCTTCGGTCAGACATCACCGATCGCTCTCTCATCTTCTCTGCGTTCACCACCATTTCCAGATTCGGCTACTCTCCTCCCTCGACGAACTCCACCAGACCGATACTTTTGTGGTAATCTTCATTTATTTTATATTTGTTTTTTTCTTTTCAACGAGGAAAGGAAGCCATTGCGGAGTATTAAACTAGGGGTCCCTTTTTTACAGTAGTATGTATGTGTATCCTCAAAATTAAAGATGAGCACCAATCAATCAAGTTTCAATCTCCCTGAAGACTTACTGGAGCGGATTTTGCTACTCCTCCGATTGGAATCGATTCTTGTATGTAAGCTCGTGTCAAAGGAATGGAAGAATCTGGTTAACAATCTTGCTTTTTCCAAGCATTACCGGGGTGCATCCGTTGCTTTCTTCGATTTAGACAACATCATCTACTGCGTGCTAGTAAGGTAGGCTACCAATACCATCGAAGAGAATTGCGATCCCCCCTTGATGGTGAAACGCATACTAATCGATTTGAACGGTGAAAGCATCTCTCTTTGGATATTCAAACCATCCGAGGGGATCGTGTTAAATAATGGTGGGTCATACGAAGGGGGGAGGAGGGGTCACACGCACAAGCGCACATGCGCAATTAACCAAGCCGAGCACACTAGCCGAGAGGGGTTCCATCCTAAAACCAATTGGTTTTAGGAGGAGTAGTCCACCCACTTATGTACAAGGCTTGGATTCATCATTTTTATCAATGTGGGATACTATACCTTTCATATATTCAACACACCCCCCTCAAGCGCAACTGTCTAGCCACGCAATATATGCCAGTTGCGCTGGAAAACATAAGCCTTAAGGTCGACTAGCCAACTAGACCAGGAACCCAAATCAGACCGCACACAGTCGAACCCGGCTCTGATACCATGTTAAATAACGGTGGGTCATACGGCGTGGGGGGGTCACACGCTCAAGTGCACATGCGCAATTAACCAAGCCGAGTGGGGTTCCATCCTAAAACCAATTGGTGTTAGGAGGAATAGTCCACCCACTTATGTAAAAGGCTTGGATTCATCATTTTTATCAATGTGGGATACTATCCCTTTCATATATTCAACAAATCGCCTGTGCCGCCAACTATCGCATTCAACTCTTTTTGTACAACTTGTTCACCGAAGCTTCCTACACAATAACAGATCATGCCTTTATTGACAAGGTCTATTATGGCTTCGGTTATGACTGTCGTGATGATGATTGTAAGATTTTATGCAGATCCAGGAAAGTGTCATCTTCTAAGTATAAAGCTTGTGATGTTGACGGTTTGCTGTGGGTTTACAGTTTGAGAAATCACAAATGGAAGTCATTCAAAAGCTTCCCTTCTTCAAGATCTGACTGTTTGTCAATCAGCCACCCACATGATTTTTCTGAGTATAAAGTTTGTTCCTTTAATGGTGCGCTTGATTGGCTTGGTCTTGGCGCACATGTGATCTCTACTTGTGATCTACATACCTATAAGTTTGGGGAAATGTTGTTGCCGAGTGATTGTAATTTTGTTGTTGTGGGAATAGTTGAATTAGGCGGAAAACTTTGTTGTTGGACTCGTGGACCTCCGTTTGGGATTTGGGTGATGACAAAGTATGGAGATAGCAACTCTTGGGAGATGTTGTTAAACACTGACAATGAAAGGCTAAACCAAAGGAGATGGAGATTGCTGATGATGCTATATGAATGCGGAGATGGGAGTAAATTCGTCTTATTTTCATGTGAAAGGTATGGGTTATTGGGCTGGTATGATATTGACAATGACTCCATGAAAATCATAAGGAAGAGTGATTGGGGGAAGATCAGGAGGACGTCAAAGCGAAAATCACGAGTTTGAAGAAGATAGCAAAATGTTTTTTAGAATTTGAATGGAATTAGCATGATATGTTAGTAAGCAGAAACATCCTATCGGCCTGTGTATGAAATGGATGCGCGTACACCCTGCCTTAACATGTTGTTGTTGTGTGTCTCCTTGATTTGATGAAATCGCGCCTTGGGAAATCCTACATCTATTACAGCTGCTGTTATTAATGTTGCTAGCAGAGTTGCACAAGTACCATAAGAAACTCATACTAGGATAGCTACTTACTCGTTAGGTAGCTAAATTGTCTGGAGTAGCCTCAAATACATTCCCTCGCAGGTAGCTTCATCGACATCTCTTGATCCTCTTCAACTGTTTTTCAATTGTTTTGGTTGAGCACATTAGGCAAGTCCCATAGACAAATTTCTTCTATTTCTTTGGATTTCTTCATTAATGGACTGATTGTAAGACCACCACTGATCCTAAAAGGAATGAATGGAAAATAGAGCATGTCGTTGAGTTTGCCGTCTGAATTAGACTTCAAGTAACGGACTTTGATCATGTGGTCACTTTTTGAAGGGTTAGGGATGGTGACGAGGTGACCACATTCAAGCACATGTTGGTCGTTTGAGTGTTCAGGCGATGACTTGTTTCTGTCGAGAGTTTTAAATCTCCAGTAATAACCCTCTTTATACGTGGAATATGACTATAGTCATGTTACCAGTAAATGGAGAGGTTAAAAAAATTGCTGAGAGAATTTTTTTTATTAAGTAAAAATTCGAAGTCAGACATAGATGAACCTCGAGGGCCGACAAGTCGGCAGACGAATAACCGTCATAAACAAACAAAAATACAAAAATGGTGCAAAATACAAGGAGACGCGCTCTAAAAAAGGGTGCAAATTTTGCTGAGAGAATTGATCAGTCTACAAAAAGGGGTACTTGTCTCCATCTAAAAAAATAAAATAAAAATAAATATCAAAGTATATAAAATAGAAAAAATGAATTATAATAATACAAACTAGGAGGGTTCAATTGAAAATAATACTACTACCAAGTTTTAAAACAACTAAAATCAGTACAAACTATCACCTTATTTTCCAAAAACAATAGAATTACATTCTGGTGAAATTTGCAGCAAGTTTGATGACTATATAAGACCGGACATGATCACATGTCATTAATATAACTTAATGATGTGGAATGTTGATGTCTCCAGATTGCCCTCTTGCAAGGCAATTGTAGGTTTTATATATCCTCAGGAACCATCACAAATTAGTGATCGAGTGTTGTAGCTTCTAGTGTGGTTATCATTCAAAAGGCAATTACCTTAGAAGCGGTATTCCAAAGGCAAAGGAGCTTGGATTTTTTAAAATTGTGGTTGATGGGGCAAGTCTAACTGTCATCAATTGAATTTAAAGAGATTATAGTTGCTCATGTGAGATAAAGATGTTGATTTTTCAAAACATTGCTCCTCCTCTGACATTTTGAGATGGTATAATTAAGCCACGTGTTATGGGAGATCAATACGTATAGGATAGCAAAGGTTCTCAATTCGGTTTGCCCCCTAAGATCTCCACTCCGATCCAAATTGTGTGTTTTCATTCACAAGGATACTTTTGAATTCTTGGGTGGTGATCCAATAAAACCTGATTCTACTCAAATCCTTATTTTTTTATATAAAAAAATAATAAAACTATCTTGTTGTCGTTGACCTAACTCTACTCAAATCATTTTTTTTGCAGGTTTCTCATACCGCGTTTCTTATGCAAATCATCAATTTGAACTTAGTGCCAAAGGGAAAGTAACATTTTACTATAAAAATGTGAGTTGTCATAATTTTGGATAAAACACAATTTAAACTCGCGTTTATTTTATTCTTTATTTCTAAATTTTCTTTTTTGTAAAAGTCGCAATGCAACAAGCAACCATGGAAGGGCGTTGAGCCTATCGATTCATTGGTCTCTTGAAGATCAAGTAGTTAATGCCTGATCTTTCAAATATTATATAAAAAAAATGGAGGGGCGCTGCAACTCCCGAGCTACCACCACCTTCTCCAAGCCTATTTCCGCCTGCACTCCTCCACCCACCGTTGAGCCTCTTCCCACATGTCCTCTCGAGCCCCTTCTCGCTCACCACCGACCACCACCTGTGACTCCTCTGTCCACCACCACTACCACCATCCCCGGAGAAGCCCTGGTCCTTCGTCATCGTCGTCATCACCACCACCATCTTTGTCGCTGCGATTGTTGAAGGGAAGGGTACTGCGTCTCTGTCAATGAAGGAGGAGCGTTGCTTACAGTTGCTAAAGGAGGTGCTCACCTATTGCTGGAGGGGCCCTGCTTGCAAGAGGAGTAGTGGTCATAAACGGTTAAGTCGTCGATCACAATTTTTTTTGTTTTTTAATATAGAAATAAAAAAATGAAATAAATGCAGGTTCAAATCGCATTTTACCTAAAACTATGAGTAAATTTTAGTTTTCCCTCCGATGTGAGCTTCAAATTGTTTATTTGTACAAGAAACCGCGTTTCTTTATGAAACTTGCAAAAAATAAATATTTCTATAAATATTTTGAACTTGTGAATATTTTGGTAAATAAATAATTTTTAGTGAATATTTTGAAAAAAAAAACTTATGCGGTATCAACTCTATCTCAAAATATAGACTATTTTACATTTTAATACATTTTTAAAGTGTTAAAAACTCTATAAAATATTAATTTTTTATTAATTTTTTAAAATACAAATAATATAAAATATTTTATATTTTATATAAAAGAATTACCTCTTTAAAACGTGGTAAAAAGTAAAGAGGCTTCACACGATCAAAATACCGCACAACCATCCACCGACACAGGAATCTGGGGTCGGCAAACACCCCACTAACTCCGACTCCTGAAGTCGACAACCCACAACCCTTCAATACAACACCAAAGCTAGTAGTGCCTACAGCCTGCACCATCCACCGACACCGGGTGTCGGTGTCGGCAGCCCGATCATAGCACCAGCAACAGCCCTCCATCATGGCACCCAAAACACGAGCCATCGCCTACACCATCCACCGATACCGAGTGTAGGTGTCGACAAGCCGACCACATCCCACAACCCTCAGCCACACGTTACCGGCTCCGAAAGACGGTGTTGGTGAGCTTGCCATGCATTTGACGAGATCAAACCGTTCCAATAGCAAGCGGAAGGTAAAACTGTATATTTTGAGGCGGATGGAGTATAATGTATAATTTTTGGGAAAATTGCAAAAAATAACCCAACCTTTAGGGGTTGTTGCGCTTAATAGCCTGAACTATAAAAAATCCAGAAAATAGCCTCAAGTATTTACTTGGTTGCAAAAAATAGCCTCATGCTACATTCCAATTCAAATAATTTTTTAAAAAATAGCCTTAAGCTACCTTTAAATTCAAATTAATTAAAAAACCTCCCCAAAATAATTTTTATTTAAAAATAATCATCACTTCTTATATAAAAAATAGCCTAAATAATTTTTATTCTCAAAATCTACCACTTCTCATAGTTTTTTTTTTAAAGTCATCATTAGCTAAATTCATCATTGAATTAATTATAAAAACTACCTTATACCATATAAATTTTGTAAATAAATAATTTTTTAAAAAAAAGCTACTAAAGATATCACAAGATCTTTATTTTTCTGAATAAAAAATTAATTTATCTTCATCCCACAATTTATTCAATGCTCAAATAAAAACCATTGTTGGGTGAATAACGTATGCACACTTTTTTTCTTCAATAGATAACAAACTACACTAATTGTTAGGTTTAAAACAATATATAATGCATGCTTAACTGCTTTTTTGTGCTAGTTTTGTTCAGAAGATCGCCCTAAATCGCTTATTAAATCAATTGCGAGTACAAACTTAAGTATTTATTCACTTTTAATGATATGTAAATAATCTAATTAAAATTTTAAAATATTAAATTCAAGTTATATTTATATGGTTTGAGATAATTTTTATAATTAATTCAAGTATGAGTATAGATAACAACAATTAATTGTAACATTTTTTTATTAGAAGTGATGATTTTTTAAATAAAAATTGTTTTGGAGAGGTTTTGTAATTAATTTGAATTTAAATGCTACCTAAGGCTGTTTTTTGTAATTAATTTGAATTTGAAGGTAATTATTTAAATTTGAATGTAGCATGAGGCTATTTTCTACAACCAAGTAAATACTTGAGGCTATTTTCTGCATTTTTTATAGTTCCGGCTATTAAGCGCAACAACCCCTAAAGATTAGGCTATTTTTTGCAATTTTCCCTTTTATAATATTGTGATATTTTACCTTGTAAATACGTAGTAAGCAAGAGTGGGATCTAGGGATGGCAATTTCACCCGCACCCGACTCGAACCCGAATCACCCGACCCGAAAAAGTGGGTGAAAACCCGAAAAAAAGAGGGTGGAAAGTGGATATGGGTGAAGTGGATATAGGTGGTGGGTCGGGCGGGGTGATATTTTTTTCACCCACACCCGATCCACCACCCGACCCATCATCCACCACCCGACCCGATCCACCGTCCATCTACATTATAAAATATTATTTATATATCTTATATAAAAAAAATCTATAAACTTTCTAAGTTCCTAAACTCTGACTTTCTAATTGGCACTTTGTTCTGCTAACCTCTTACCCTCTTTGTCCTCTATTACTCTTGTCTTGTTGTGGCTGGACGACTTATTTTCCTTAAAAAAATGCTATTAACTCCCGTTTATGTTTAAGACTTAAATTATGTGTTTAACAATGTTATTTAAACTTATGACTTATTTAAGACTTAATGTATAAGATAATGTTATTTTAGCGAATATTTTCTCTACATGTTTTATTGGAATTCAATGATGTATATTTAGTAAAAATCACCCATATGTCATCCATATTTCACCCATTTCTATGAATATGAGTGAAAGTGGATATGGGTGGTGGATCGGGTGGGGTGATTGGTCATCGATGGTGGGTCGGGTGAAATGGGGTTCATCCACCCACCACCCCACCCATTGTCATTCCTATTGGGAACCAGTTGAAGCGTGTGGAGCCCAGGCCCCATCACTCACCCTTGCGTCCTTGCCGACAATTTCGCACTGAATCAATCCACTCCGACTATAAACTAACGGCAGAGGGGCCGCGGAAAACCCCACCGACTTTAAATTCCGTTGAATCTGCACATCAACAACGCCCATACGGAGTGACCAGTTGCAATGGCGATGGGTGCGGCTCACCGGAGGTCATCCACTGCCGCCGCGCGATTGTCGGCGTTCGCCATCTTCCGGTTTCTGGCGTCGGCGATTGCCGTCGCTGTCACTCTCTTCTTCTCTTTCTCCTTCCTCTTCGCCGATTCTGACTCCTCCTACTCCACTCATCACTCCGATGTAAGTTGCGGTTCCCTTTTTCCTGCTATTTTTCCTCCAATCGCACATGTTCTGTTGATAGATCCGTGTTCTATTTGCTTGATTTGCTTCGAATTTCTGTTGAATCGCGGATTTCTCTGCGTTTGAATGTAGATCCGAACTCGAATCGCAGTTTCATCTATGATTATTCCAAATTAGTGTTGATTACGAAAGCGTAAACAAGTTACGTGATTTGGTTTCAATGTGATTATGATGCACGAAGATTTCATGATTTGCCTTAAATGCGAGTTTAATGCACTAGGATTTCGTGTTGTCATCGATTTTCAGTGTCCTTAAATATGATTTACAACCTGCGATTAATGTTTTTAGTCGCACCTAAAGCTGTGGTTTTTTATTGTTTGTCATGAAATAGGCATACAGTTCTGGTTTAATTGGGAGCGGATCTATTCGGAGGTCAGTCCTAGCGCTGAAATCTGATCCGTCTAAGCCACGTCTTGATCAGATCAAGAAGCAGGCTGATGATCACCGGATGTTGGTGCTTGCGTATGCGTCCTATGCTCGTAAGCTCAAGCTTGAGAACTCGAAGATGCTGAGAATCTTTGCTGAGCTTTCTAGAAACTATACTGATCTCCTTAATAAGCCTTCATACAGGGCGTTGTATGAGACTGATTCAGCATCTATTGATGAACATGTACTTCGGCAGTTTGAGAAGGATGTTAAAGAGCGGATCAAGGTGACTCGGCAAATCATCTCTGAGGCTAAAGACTCGTTTGATAACCAGCTAAAGATTCAGAAGCTCAAAGACACTATTTTTGGCCTGAATGAGCAGCTGACCAATGCAAAGAAGCGAGGGGCCTTTTCAAGTTTAATTGCTGCTAAATCAATTCCCAAAAGCTTGAATTGCCTGGCAATGAGGTTGATGGAAGAGCGGATTGCTCATCCCGAAAAGTATGTTGATGAGGGCAAGACCCTTCCACCGCAGTTGGAAGATCCTTTGCTTTATCACTATGCCATCTTCTCAGATAATGTGATTGCAGCTTCTGTTGTGGTTAACTCGGCTGTTAAGAATGCAAAGGAGCCATGGAAGCATGTCTTTCATGTTGTGACTGATAAGATGAACCTTGGAGCAATGCAAGTTATGCTGAAAATGAAAAACTACAACGGAGCCCACATTGAAGTGAAGGCTTTTGAAGAATACACGTTCTTGAATTCCTCTTATGTGCCAGTTCTCAAGCAGCTGGAGTCCGCTAAACTGCAGCAGTTTTACTTTGAGAACAAGATGGAAAATGCAACCAAGGACACAACAAACATGAAATTCAGGAACCCCAAGTACTTGTCCATGCTCAACCATTTGAGGTTTTATTTGCCAGAAATGTACCCGAAGTTGCATAGGATTCTTTTTCTGGATGATGATATTGTCGTTCAGAAGGACCTGACAGGGTTATGGAGTGTAGATATGGATGGTAAGGTGAATGGAGCTGTTGAGACTTGCTTTGGATCATTCCATCGCTATGCACAATACATGAATTTCTCACATCCACTGATTAAGGAGAAGTTCAATCCCAAGGCATGTGCATGGGCCTATGGAATGAACTTCTTTGATTTGGATGCTTGGAGAAGAGAGAAGTGTACAGAACAATATCATTACTGGCAAAGTTTGGTAAGACTATCTCTCTTCATATTTACCTTCACCTACATATTTCCATTGTTCTTAGCATTGCCATGTTATCTTTATGCACCTACAGCTTAAAACTAGTGACAGAAAAATCAGAGAGCATTTTGTTGATTCAAATTAATAAACTATCTACAGATAGGCCTGTACTTTTTGGTTGCCATGGGTTTTTATTGAATCAAAATGTGTGACCATAAGTTTCTATATGGCTATCAATTAATATCATCCCTATCATAGCTGTGACATGTTCAGATTTTCTGTCCTGTTGAATTATCCTCTCTTATGCTTTATGCTGATCTAGACTCATAGTTAAGTAACACTGTTGGAACTGCTGCAGAATGAAAATCGAACATTGTGGAAACTGGGAACACTGCCACCAGGTCTCATCACATTCTACTCAACAACAAAGCCTCTCGACAAGTCATGGCACGTCCTGGGGCTTGGGTACAACCCAAGCATCAGCATGGACGAGATCAACAATGCTGCCGTGGTGCACTTCAATGGCAACATGAAGCCATGGCTTGACATTGCCATGAATCAGTTCAAACCACTTTGGACACAGCATGTTGACTACGAAAACGAGTACGTACAAGCCTGCAATTTCGGCCTCTAATGTTCAAGAATTGAATGTCAAGCTATCTGTTGAAGATATCACCAGAAAGTATTCATCCTCAGAGTCCGGCAGTCTCTTCTGAGACATCACATTCAGATTCCGACATCTACATTGCCAACAGCTTTTCGCCAAAACTCCTGTGTGAACTACACAAGTTAATATATTATATATATAACTTCAGGTTATTTAACTTGCTACACCTTTGCAGTTGAAAGAATTTACTTTTAACATGCTATGCCAGCAATTGGTTTGGGATTTAGCTCCAGGGATCGGGTTGCTTTCCGGAAAATGTATATTTTACCCGCAATAACCTATACGTATCATCCAATTTTGTGCAACTCTTCTCCTAGTACTTGTTGAGTTTGTTCGGTGTGTTGTCTACTTGTCTTATTTCTCCTATTAATAATCTTTGTTACTGATGGGATGATTTGCAAATCTAACTTGTTCTTCAAGCTCACTTCTTGATAAACAAGCTTCGTAGTTATGTTCTGGATCAGGAAACATCCACCATTGTTAATTTATTCGCCTTTAGATGCAACAACTTTAGCTTGGACTCCAACATCACTGTCCGAAACACCATCATCATGGACTCCAACAATGGTTAGATGGAGGCATAGAACGTCGTTAACTCCGTCCTGGCACACTTGGGAATTAGGGGTGGGTAAAGAACGGAAAGTAGATTAGGTAGAAGTAATGGGGTATAGGATGACTAGAGAGCTAGAGCGTTTGGAGGGTTAGAGATATTTTTTGTTAGGAGATGTGCAACCCTTGCTTCTATATGGAGGAGGGAGAACGGGACCAGGTTGAGTTAGATCCGACTGTTGTATTTTTGGTGAGACCCTCGGTTTGGTCTTACTAGTTTTGAAAAGTTTCTGGTTTAACCACCACATCTATATATTTACCGCTTCAGACACTTTGCCTCAACAAGGTCTTTGGGAACAAAGCCTCCACTGTCCACCCCTCCGGCGTGTCCTACAAGAGCATCAAGGACACATAGAATGTCATCACCGCCACACGTACACTTTGCGTGCAGCAACACCGTCCCTTGCACCAAAGTAATCATCTCCACTTAATGCCACAAGTCTATTACTACCCTGATCAGTATTGGCTGTTTTGTCAAAATGTAATCTAAATTAAAACCCTAGCCAGAACTACTTAAAAGTACCAAGTTTAAGGATAGTGACAAATACATTTCCAAGTCTTTGACAAAACTAACAATACATACGATCAGGGTTTCAGTTTCACCTCCCCATCAGCACTTGTGAGTTGTGACCTTGTAAACATAAACGAAAAGACGACAAAATCCACCTCGGCATAATGTATGCTGCCCAGGCATATAGAGAACAAGGAACAAATCAACTTTGGTGCAGCTAAGTACAAATTCAGGAAAGTAAGCACCAAGGGGCAAATAAGGAGCAGAAGTTATCTTCACTGAGCTTAAGAAAGATGAATGAGTTTAAACATGCTATGCCAGTAAACCATCTATATTTTGCAAGGCAGAGTTTTTCAGCAAGCCAGTGTCAGTATCCAGAGAGATTAGATACATGTAACATCTTACAAATAGAGGAAGATTGGCAAGAAAGGTCAAAATCATTCAGGAAAGTAACCCTCTAAAGCTATTACAGATTTTTGCCGAATTGCGATATCTGAAGAAGGATGTATGTGGGCAAACTATTGGAAGCTCTGTTTCTCAAGAATCCAAGATGTACAAGATCATAAGAACACTTTGACCTGAAGCCAGAATAAGTGCAGGAGTCGAAACAAACCAGCAAGGAGGGGGTTCAATTTCTCACAGATGCTGAGCTCTCCAATCGACAGCGAAGCTTTCATTATCTTCATCTTCACTTGATGATTCATCTTCAACAACATCGTTTTTCTTGCTGAAAGCATTTGAATCTCCATGAGGTTTAGAAGATCTAGAAACAGCTAGCTCCATTCTTTTCCGCTTTAGCATCTCAATTCTCTCTTTGTAAGTCCTGAATCCAAAAGAACCAGAGAAAAATGAGGTAACAAACCAAGGTAAGTAAGCAATACAAGTCAATCCTGTATGCTGTTAGAACTTGGGGCAATGAGAGGATGACATGCAAGAGGAATTAAGAATAGCCTGATAACTCAAAGGGTCACTTAGTTTTCTTATTTTGAAAAAAAATTTCCCATTTTATAACTTCCGTTAGCCAAAGGGTTTATAAGCTCATTTTTTTATACTGTATTACTCCCTCTGTTTCAAAATAAATGTCACTTTACTATTCCGCACGTATTTTAATGACCTAAAAACTCTATAAAATATTATTTTTTTAATCAATTTTTTTTCATAATTTCATACTTATTACCAACAAGTATGAAATTATGGAAAAAATTTGATTAAAAAAATAATATTTTATAGAGTTTTTACCTTCTTAAAAAGCATACACTAAAGTCAAACGACTTTTATTTTCAAACGGAGGGAGTAGTAAACTACAAGAAATTGTGGTAACAACTAAATTCTTGCTTACTATGACAATTCTTAATGGTTCACTAATGAAAAAATGGGCTTAAGTGGCATTTGGTTAATCAAATGCATTTTTTCCCCCAAATTCTGCATTTATCAGGTGGTTGGCTCCTTGCAATATTCCATTTTAAAAACTTAGGAATAATTTATACAGTATGTTTTATCTCATTGCTCATTTTATCCCTAAACCTTGTATGCATTAGATATGCTTTTTAAAAACATTCTGAACTTACATCTGTTCCACCGTTTCTTCCTCCTCGATCGTCTCAGCGGCATCAATCTACAATACAAATTACAACATAGCCGATCAGTCAAATAGTAGTTTGAGGGCAATGCAAAATTATTGCAACAAATTTAAAGATTATTTGTAAATAAGAATGGGAGCAGAGCTCTCACCTCTTCTTCTTCAAAACGATTTTCCACTTCTTTTAGGTCGTCCTGGATTAACTTTTCGAATTCCTTGTACTCGTCTCTGTTAAAGATTTTAGCAACGTTAAATAGTCATCGGTAAGAACAAAGGTACTTCAACATTTTCTTTCCTTTTGTCACCTAATGGTGTTTAACAGTGATTTCATTAGGCGACTACATGCACAAGTTCTGAGAAACTATGATCTTTACAAGGTTCAATATTCAAAATGACAAGAAAAGGTATTTACTGAGACACCGAAGGCACTAATGCTTTCATAATTTCAAGAAAAATTTTCCATATTGATATTAATATAAATCCACATTTTCCCAAGATTCAAATTATTCAGCAAACCACAAATTAGTGAACTCATCATATGCCCCACACATAATAATCAGTTTGCTTAATTTCAAGCAATGGAGCATTGCTAAAAGGGGTTAGAGTTGATTTAGCTAAATTTCGTTTCAGTTTCAAGTACCTAGCCATGAGGCAAATTGCTAAAATTCCAACATTAGGTAAAACTACATATTTATTCATCAATGCCCTTAGAGAATATATTAGCCTATCATAATTTCCGACTTTCAATTACTTAATATTTAAAAGCATATAATTCAAGTGCATACTCAGAATCATTCTCTGGTAGTAGAATGCAGCACATCTAGCACCCCTGATTTTTTTTATAAATTGTACTGATCATGAAGAAAGGAACAAAGGAAACAGGTAGGGGAGCATACTTAACATCTGGCTTGACAAGCTGAATGCCTCGGGCACGCAGATCAGCTTCTTTATTGTCAAAGAAACCTTCAGGCAAGGCGCCTTTTGTTTCTGTAGTTTCAGACCCAGTAATACTAGTTTCTTCTCTTTGGTTCCCCTGAATAGCAGCACCAGGTGAGTTCACCTGCCCAATGGTCTTCCCCGGCGCAGCTTTGTGAGCCAAGGGTCCTGCCTTCACAGAAGTACCAGACCCTAGAAATCCAATTCAAATTGATAACACTTACATAACCAAAAACATTAAAAATCAAGAAGTAAGCATCTTAAAAATTTACAACAACTCTTGCGCTTATATAAAAACCCAGCGAATGCAATCTATAAATGTTCAAAAAACTTCCTGGAAGCCATTGCCAAGGCTTTTTGAGAAAGTTACAGTTGTCATTTTAGGCATAGGAATGATATGCATTGATTTGTAGAAAATTAAGACTTGTGAAAAATTATATTCAACATGATAAACAAACCTTTTGTGTGTTTGATAACACACAGACTGTCTAACACATAAACATGTTTAGATCTCCAAAGAGAAATCCAGACACAGTCCTTTCATATAAGATCCTCGAGAAAGGCCTAGTAAGAAGTACATACCAGCATTTGGCCTCTTCGGTTCAGGCTTGTCAAAGAAATTTGCAGGAAGTCCAGATGATTCCTTGGGATTCTGAAAGGCTGGAGATATTTCCTGTCTAGCATCATGAGATGGTGTTGATCCATCAGAATTTGATTTAGGCAATTCCTTCACAGGTGCAGATTTTACATTGCTTGCTAAATTTTGTCTTGATGCGTTTGCTTTGAGATTGTTTATTGCCTACAAATGGAATCATAACAGTTAGATTTTACATCATACTGTACAAGCTTGCAAACAAAATGCATGCAACAGATGCATTTGGCTCCAGGGGTATAGCGAAATGTCACATGTGTAAGAGAACAGAATTCAGGTAGGAAGCAAAGGAGAAGACCCCCAAGCTTTACCAAAGGCACAAGAACATTCAACGGATAGGATTAACAGATATTCATAATGACAGTGGAAAATTTTGAGTTGGTCAATTAACTAGGCTCACAAATCAATTACAACAGGGTTAACTCTTCACCCATGGGCAGTGCATTTCATAGGCCAATATAACCTTCTGTTTTGTTTCTTTCATTACAGGAATCTTTGTTTCCTGCTGGTTTAAGTTCGACTTTGTATGAGGCCTTTTCCTTGAGTTGATGTAGTCATTGATTTTCATCACACTAGAAAAACTTCTTTACCCACAGTGAGCGACATAAAAATAAATACAAACAAAAAACATCCAAGTTATAGACGGAATATCTTTTGAGAAAAATCTGGCTTTGGCTACAAACTTGTAGCCACAAATGACGGGCATGGCCCTTCAAATATTTGATTAATCGGTGGATTTTTCTATTGAATGGCGCATAAGGGTTCTAT